>BSBN01001494.1:0-2721289 GCA_027924645.1 Cunninghamia lanceolata | reverse complement strand
CCTTGACGAGAGTGGCAAAGACTTGCACGAAGATGGTATAATTCTCTCCCCCAAAATTTGTCAAAGAGGGAATTGATTCACAACCATTGCCGCCAATGGATTGGTCACTTCAAGAGATCGCCTCCATTGCAGAAAGAACCAAAGGAGTGGTGAAAAGAAGCTGGATGTTCAGGCGCTACAGTAGGAGCTAAAGTAGGTGCTAAGTTAGGTGCTAATTGGTGCCTAATTTAGCGTCAACTTGTTCTGGTCGGTGCAAAAAATTGCCAAAAACAGTACCATCTCGATAAATAGCGCCGACTTTTTCAAAAAAATGGAGAAAAATACATTAAAACAGTGGGTGGAAGCAAAAAATAGAGCAAAAAAGGGAGCTAATCATAGGGATTTGTTGTAGTGCAAATAATTAAGGAGAACTTCTTTGGCCCGAGGTACATGTTCAAGCTTCTTACCAACAATATTCAGCTTCTCTTGAAAATCTAAGATGGCTTCTTGGTCTTTGTACCATATTTCAAATCCTTCTTCAATAGAAAATCGATTTTGTTCCAATGATTTGAACAAAGCCTACAGTGGCTTACTCTCAAAAGCCGTGAAACCTAACCTAAACTCTAAACTGGCTTGACTAACTACAACAAGATCAATTACCCAATAGGCTGGCAGGATAACTGAAAGCTCTGATACCACTGTAAGATGCTACCTAATTTTTTTCAAATTTACATACAAGGATGTGGCAATATTAGCTCAAATGCATAATCAACTAAAAGCCTCTCACTTTCTGATCACGTAGATCCCAGGATGGGCAAGGTCAGAGCATACAGTGATTAGCTGATAATGATCAACTATGCAATAAGAAACTACAATTCATCCGCTACGGCAGGCATCCACTTATCGTGGGGATTCACCACTTTCTAGTGGGTAAAAGAGAAAATGAAAGAATTACAAAGCCATCCACTTGTCCAGTGGGTATTCTCCACTTATTCAGTGGGTAGAAAACAAAAGAAAGATTCATTTCTCCTCACTGGCGGTAAACCATCCAGGGGTTTTTAATGTGAATTGTATTACAATGATACTCAATATAATCATATTCAATAACACATGACTTAGTTCTTGATAAGTTACCCTGTGAAGATCAATGATAATAGATCATACTCTGCACCTTTACTTTGGTAAATGAGCATTTTAATGATTGATCAATGTTGTAACTAATGCACTGGCTGATGACTGTATTTTTATCTTTGGCTGGCTGTCAATGGCTATACGGCAATCATGAAGGAAGCATTAGTACCAAAACACCATACTCATTCATTTCCCACCTCAAACCCGATCTAAACTAATTTCCACACCCCAAAAGATAAATATGAGCACAAATTTTAAACACACAATAAATACTCTACAGCTGAAGGCTTCCGTACCACCTTCCAGGGCCGTATGGCCAGTCAAGTATGGACTAATTAGTAGATACTCAAAACTATCCCAAAAATTCCCAAAATACTCTTACAAGAGGCATCTTGATCATGCAAAAAACATCACACACAATTTGAAATCAATTAATATCAACAATAATTTTTAATGAGTATCAACTCCCTGAGCATAGTACGACACCAAGACATCAAATCATGGGTTCTCAAACAAGAGTAGCAAACATATGACCAAATTCATTTTATGATCTTCATTGACTCCTCATAACACTCCAAAAACCAATGTTAAGGAGATCAAATGCCTTAATGAACACATCTAAAACTCAAAATATGCATCTATAGGTCCGTATTGCCCTGAGATACCCAAATTATACCAGTCATTCAAAACTGCCCATATTTTTATAAAATTATCTCAGAAGCTTTGCTAGTTCACTATACACATTCCCATATCCAAAAAGTTACATAAAAAATTTAGATTTTATTCATGATAAAAAATCGTACCAACATAGGTACGACTCCTCAGGAAGTACAACATGCTCACAGTATTCTAACCAATGCATCAAACTCATTGCAAATACCCTTAAAGGGAGCACCTAGGGCAGGACAATCATTCTCCAAAAGATCCCATTCCAAAAAACTTAACCATTAATTTCTCAGACCAATCATACCTCCCAGCTGGTACGAAACATTCAAAGAGGACTTGCTCATATAAAATTAAAGCTGCAATATTAACACAAGAAATCTTTGGGGGAAAGTGTTTTCTATGCCATATGAAGGCATTGCAATTGAATCTGAGACAAATAACATCTTCAATGTTTTTATTACATTAAATCATGCAAAGTGCAATGTACAAGCAGCAGGAGTACAACCACCAAGAAACTTACAGCAAAATACAAATTATAAATCCAAAACTCTTGTCAATCACACCCAAATTGTATTCCAACCATTGAAAACTGTATTACAATGCAAAACACAACATAATCTATAAATCCCTGATTAGCTCCATTGGTTTCCTGAAGTAAAAACCACCATTACCAGCTAGGGTAGATATTAGACTATCGAAACTAATCTTCTTCGAGTGGGTTTTTGTCCACAAGAAGGAAGAAAAATGGAAGAACACGTAGGTTCAATCCAACAGAGTAACAATACAAATTTTTAGCATATCACCCCAAATGAGCCTCACATTCTCAAAATATAATATTATTTTCCTTTTGTCTCTTCATATTACTTCTCTCAAAAAGAACTTTTGTTATTTTCCCACCTTGACTTAATGTTATAAAGTGACTTTATTAAAGTAAACTATCATGTCACTTTATAACCTTTTAATATAATTATTTAATATCACCTTTTAAACTTAGCATTTTTGCTAGGTAACATTAAATAATTAGAATAATAATTATCCCTTAGGTGGAAAGACAATTGGGGACATTACACATTTACTACCTATGGGAGAAGAGGAATTATGGTTGGAGCCTCAGAAGATTGAACTAGGAGGAATATTGCTAAGTGATAATTCTGTTATCTTCCTTTCTTTAAATCATTGATATGATAAGAAAAATATATCCTCTCTATCTCAAGCAACTCCCACTAGTTTTGGCTAGAAGTAGTCAAGTAAAAAATGTCCATTGCGAGCAACAGGGCGATACTGACTATGGTGTACAACATGCACTCGTCCCGCAAATGGAAATTTTAAGCACTTATGAAACATAGAGGGGACCACCTTCATGGAGTGAAGCCATGGGTAGCCTAACTTCACATGAAACAAGTTCGATGTTGGAATGATAACAAAGTGGACATCCAAAGCTCTAGGCCCAACTTTAAGTTCAAGAGTTAAAGCACCAAGAGTTGGATGGATAGACCCATCATGTGCTCTAATAGCCATCTCTATTACATCATAACTATCTCGATGTAAACCATGCATGTAAAGAAACTCTTCAACTACTACATTCATGCATATAGGATCTATCATAGCACCTTGAATAGGCTTGTCATTGATTCAAATAGTAATATAGAGAGGTCCATCAGGAGATTTGATAGTAGCATCATGTGGAGTGAAGGAGATAATAGGTTCTACACTCACTCACTCTTTGTGAGTGCGGGTGTCCACCATGCAAATATCTCCATCACAATCTTTGTCGTCAAAGATATTCACCACATTAGATTCATGATGAGATAAAGGATTGGTGTATATTTGAAGATTTTGGTTAGGAGTTGCCACTAATTTATTCCCTTTATCATTAACACCCGCAATCTAGATGACATTGGAGTCGATGAGGTCTTGAACTTCATGTTTAAGATGCATACATCTTTTAGTGTCATGGCCAACAAAGCGGTGGAATTGACAAAAAGCCTTCACATCAAATGAAGACAATTGCATATTATTTGGATCAATAGGCTTAACAGGTTGTAGCTATATGAGATCATTTTGTAAAAGTTGTGTCATAATAGCATGAAGAGATTATGATAATGGTGTAAAGTTTCTTATTTTTGGTTTCAATTTATAAGGGGAGGGAGCAGGGGATGATGCTGCTGCCACATGCTTTCTAATGTTATCCGCTAAAATTTTGTTTATCTTTATAAATTTTCTATTATTTCTCTTGAATGAATGATTATTAGAGGCCTCGGATTGACCAACCGGAGCCGATGAGGGATGATGCTCATACTAACTAACTGAGAGTTGATAATTGCAAAGAGTCGTGCAAAGATGAGTAAATGAATCATATCACATCAACAATACTTTATCATGGATGTGAGGTTTTAAGTTTCCAATAAAGATTCTTTGCACATTCACATCTAGAATAGAGTATTAGATTTGTGAAAAGAGGGCTTGATAACGACCCATAAAGTTAGTTATTTTTCTTTTTGTTCGTTGTTTACAATGAATCAAGTTCATCAAAGAGACTTGAGGTCTAATGTTAGCTTGAAAATGTTCAAGAAATTTACTAACCTGTTGTGAAAAAGTAGTTATAGAATTAGGAGGAAGCACATAAAAGCAATCCAAGGCTGTGTCCTTGAGTGACCTAGGAAAGAGTTTTGCTAAGATTGCATCCTCAAAGTAGAAATCACTACTCAGTGGTAAAGTTTGCCACATGGTTGTTCGGGTCTCCCTTGCCACTATACTTTTCAAAGCGAGGAGTCTCAAATTTCTCAGGCATAGGAGTTCTCAAGATGGAAAAAGACAAAGGGCTACAAAGATGGTGTGTTATTATATTGCTTTTAGGTGGGATACTAGTCATGCTAGCTAATTGTTGTTGAATGAAGCTCATATTTTTCTATAGCTGGTCTATGAGAGGATTAGAATTTGAATTAGGTAGGGATTGAAATGAAAGACTAGGTGATGGAGTATGAGTTCCCTTTTGAAATGTAATATGAGGTTTAGATGTAGATGGAAAAGTAGTATTAGGTGTAGAGTTTGCGTAATTGTGAGGAACATTATTATAGTGGTGAATGAGATTCCCAGTGGATAAACTAACACAAGTGGTAACATCATTACTTAGCTATGTAGTAGTGGTAAGAATATTAGATGACTATGTAAACATAGGGAGTGTGGGCATAGGTACCGACACTTGAATCCCTATGTTGTTAGGAGGAGTTACATTCTTCATGAGTTTAGCACAACTAGCTGTCGACATAATTTTGTTATGCACTATGTGAGCTAGACCATGCAAGACTTCCACTCCCTCTTGTCCTTCTTGCAATAACCCTCTAATATTCTCAATGATAGGGATGACCTCCTCATCTATATGCTTCTCACTCACAAATTGTTGAAAGCTAGCCAACTCTGTGTCTAACTGTTGAATTTGGGCGTTGGGCACATGAGCAATAAGGTCATCAATGTCAATGGATTCTTGATCGATTGATGTTTCATGGACAATTACGATAGTAAGTTGTGTGACTTGATTAAGGATTTCTGATGTAGATAGATCCTCATTAGAACCCATTATTTGAATATCACTTCTTACAAAAGTGTTAGAATCAAGGCACCAAGTTACAAAGCTCATAAAGCAACTACAAGCTTTAATAACACACAAGGTGCACAAATAGAATAAATTGATAATGTAACAAAAGAAAGTTTTAAGTTTTTCATTAAATGAAGAAATATACCCTTGATCAAATTCAATTCTATTCAAATCCACTTATATGTCGACAAGAGTAATGCAAAGATGAAGCACAAATTTCAATGCTTTTTCAAGATTCAACAATGCACAAATTATTTTTATCTTTTCTTCTCAAATGCAAGATGATGATTGTAATATTATATAGTAAGGCAAAATCAGATTTAGCATGTAAAAAACAGAAGCAAAATCTGAAATTAAACTATACTTACAAACCCTAGCATGCAACACTAACTAGGTTTCACGAAATGCATCTTTTTCAACACTTTTTAGCAAAAAATATGATTTAAATGCACAATGTAACTAAGTAGAATGTCTAATAAATGTAATTTGGTTTAGATCTGATATGAAAATCAGAAAATGACATAAATCTATGATGATTTTTTTTCTTTTCCAAATGCAAAATAAAGTGACAGCTATGAAACCTTTATAATGCAAAACAAAATTCCTTTTAATTTTAAAATTAAAATTTCAAGAATGCAAAATGCTTTTGAACAACAATTCAGAAAGGAGAACAGAAAATGCAAATGCTTTAAACCAAGATCTAAAATCAATGCAATCAAGATCTAAACAATTTTCAAACTACAAACCCTAGGGTCACAACTTTCGATGCAAGGCTTCAAACCCTAGTTCTCAAATTTCATGCAAAATTTAAGCAAGTATGAATGTAAAGCAATTAAGGATCACACTCTTAATCATATCTAGGGTGATAGACAACTTAGAAATGAAAGAATAGGGATGCAAAATAGTGTAAACAACTACGAGTTCACCAAAATGTAGTTTGAGAAAAGGGGAGACTAGCTTAATAGATCAAACTAGATCAAACCCTATTCTACCTCAACATTAGGAGTGAGTGACATAGATTAACTTCTACCCAAGAGGGAGAGATTGAGCTACAAGTGTTCCTCTCCTTTTTGTTGTATAGATATGATTCAACCAAACTTGACCGCAATCAAGTGAACTAGCTAGGGTATACGAATTAACATGAGATGCATAATGATAGAAGTTTGACCTCTATGGGAAAGATAGATTTGAATTTAAACTCTAGGGACTAGGGTGTATCTGTAATGGGTGTACACATGCTTGTATGATAGGCCCATAGGGTGAGATTAAGTTGAAGGTGCTAATTAGGCTGACATCATTGATGATCTTATCGAGGATTTTGATTATGGTTTTATTAGATACCTCAGCTTGACCATTACCTTGAGGGTAATAGGGAGTGGACCAATGATGTTTGATAGGGAACTGGGCACATAAGGTATGTACTTCATGGTTTTTAAAGGATTTACCATTATTGGTGATGATGGAGGGGATACCGTAGCTATAACAAATGATATGATGGAGGATGAACTTGGAT
This sequence comes from Cunninghamia lanceolata, assembly GCA_027924645.1. Lineage (NCBI taxonomy): Eukaryota > Viridiplantae > Streptophyta > Pinopsida > Cupressales > Cupressaceae > Cunninghamia > Cunninghamia lanceolata. The sequence goes on along the minus strand of BSBN01001494.1, from coordinate 2,714,405 downwards.
ATTTGTTGACATGTGGTATAAGTGAGTGTAATGGATTTCACCCACTTAATAAAATACTTAATGGTGACAATGACGAACTTATGGCCATTAGAGGAGGAGGGATTTATCTTGCCAATGAGATTTAGGCCCCATGTGGAGAAAAGCCAAGGAGTAAGGTCAATAATGATATCAATATTTGGCAGTGGAAAATTATCTTTAGGACATGCTTTATTTAGGTATCTAAAGTCTGTACAGATGTGAATTCCTTTAGGTTTATTATTGATAAGGACTATGTTGGATATCCACTTGGGGTAGTCAATGGTCTTGATGAAGTCGACCTCTAGTAGTTTCTATACCTCTTCTTTGACCAATAGAGCAATCTTCGAGTGTTTTTTTGAACTTTTCTTTAACCAGATTGGTGTTGGGATTGACTATAAGGGATGAATCCAATATAGACATATTTCCATAAGACCAAGTGAAGATGTGTGTATCCTTGTGAAGGATTGAGGTAATATTTTCCTGCTTAGTAGATGCCATGGATGTTTCTATGCAGGAAATCTTTGGTGTCTTTGTAGTTCCAAGGTTAACTTCTTGGGTATCTTTGATCAAGATGGTAGATTGGTCCTACTACTGAAGATATCATGGAGACAAGTCATTTTCCTTGTCTATCGATGCCTTAGAGAGGTTTTCATAAATAGACACATCATTTTATCTTTCTCTTTCTAAGTTCAATAGCACCTTACAAAGGTTTTCACTAGGGGGCTTTGATTTTTTGCTTTTTTCATTTTCCTCATTTTTAAAAAATTTCTAGGACTAAGGAACTCATCCTACTCCCCAAAGTATGTTGATGAGTCGAGGTCAATGTCAAATCCTTTCTTTTGATCTTCTATAGGGATACTATCATGGAGCCCCAAGAATTCAACAATAGCCTTATAATTTTAAAACATGTCTAAAGACAAGTGATCTTATTGGTTCCAATCAATTTGTTCAGGGTAAGTGAGTGGGAGTTTGATGGTGTAGATGGAGGTTTCATGGAATAAGTTGGTAATGGAAAAGTCATCAAAGGAATCATTGATGGTCCTTACTTCAATTTTGTCAATATTGAGAGAGGGTTCCTCCACACTGGTGGAAATGTCATGAGGTTCATTAGATTTCTCTCTAGGGGGTATGTATCATATCCCTCAAGTCTTGATGTGCCTTTTTACATGAACTAGTTCAAGCACACCTTGCTCATGGAGGCCAAGAATTTTATCCTTGTAGTTCATAATCTTGCACATGTGGAGTGGGGTAGGATAGTTTTCTTGTAGGAAAGTTAGCACGAATTCCTCATCTAGGTAGAACCAAGAGTTTACAGAACAATCGATGTCTACATTGGTCAATAGCTCAACATGCATAAAGGGGGAGATACCATATTGCATGATAATAGATATCTTCTTTGATTGAAGTTGTGAATGACCATGCTATCATAGAGATAGAGGTAGCTTGCCGACATGGAAAGCATCATGCAACTCATATTCTCCACATCCAGTGTTGATAATCTTGACCTCAGAGGTATGATAAGGTTGGGTAGTTGATGATGAGGTAAGGTTTTTAGGATCAACGTAGGATGTGGATTCTTTGTCTTTATCATGGGCGGTGATGTCAATATTGGGACAATGATTGGCTCTATGATAGTGTCCTTCCAACATTTTATAGTATTGGAAGGGATGAGGGATGATGGGAATGGCGAACTCCATGTTGTTGTGGGGGAACTTAAGGAATTGATGGTAAGTAGAAGGGATGACCTACATGACATGGATTCATGGGTGGCTGAGGAGGATATTCTAGAGAAGGTTAAGATCAACCACATGACACATGATTGTTTGTAATATGGGCCCCACCTAAATGGGCAATAAAACGGTACCTTTTGATTCTCTCTACATTTTCATAAGATTTGATAGTGATGATGTGTGGCTCAAGATCATTTGTAGAGTATCCCAATTGTTTAACCAATCTTAAAGTGCATAGATTTATGTTAGATCCATTATCAAGAAGGACTATTTTCACCTTATGTTTGGAGATGAAGACTTCTATACAGAGTGAGAAATTATGGGATGTGTCGATAGGTAGCATATCATAGTGTTGTTATATGGAGCCTAATTAGACTCGAAGGTTAAATTTTTCCTACTTTTATCAGTGCGGTTTCCCACCAAATTAATTAATGGGGGTTTGGGGGCAATGCCCCCAAGATAGGGTCAAGGGGCAGTGCCCCTGGCACGCTCCCTATCGCTCCCTATTTTGATGGTTCCAACATGCATATTAGCTTGATCAATATGGGTGAATATAGAGTTATAAAGAAGAGGATTTCTTGGAGTCGATGTTATGGGTATGATTATTTTGGTGAAGGGCCTGCTTGAATGTGCACAACTATGATTGGTCATTCTTTAGAAGGGGATTTTGAAATATTCCCATTTGAGCGTTTGATGAGGTTGTATCTCCTTCAATTTCAATTTCTCCTTGATCAATGAGGTCTTGGATGTAGTTCTTCAACTTCATACACTTGTTTGTGACATGGCCTTTGATTTGGTGATAATAACAATATTCATGATCCTTGAACCATATGGGTTTGGGCTTTGTGTCATCAAAAGGCTTGGTGAATAGAAATGTCACTATATTAGCCTGCACAAGTTTTTAGAATACAACCTCTAGAGGTTCCCTTGAAGAGGAGTATTGGTTGGTTTTGATTGTCTAGGTGTAAAGTACCCTACTTATGAATGAATGAAAATTTTGCCTTCAAATTCACTTAATAAAGAAATGTCAAAATACCAAATCACATCAACAATCATGTAAACACTTGCAAACCCGAACACCATGCATTATTATTGTCTTCCATACAGATAAAACAAATAGTTATCTATTGTTCTGAATTTCAGTCAATGTTTGATTTATATTAGACTTATTTACATCATGAAAATTGACATCAAATGCCTTCCAACAACTAGTATATCAATGCCAAAACAATGTAGAATGATCCTAGAGACCATATATGACTATCACAGCCTTATAGAATGAGAAACAAATATCTAATATGAATGTATAATTAGCTGCTATAGGTGTTGATAACACTATTATAACCCAGCAAGTTAAAAGATCACAAAATCCATCTAAATATCTCCTTCACATGCAAACGATGGGCTCCTAGATGAAGCGATTGTCTTGTAGTTCCTCAAAATGATGTCATTTTGTCTTCAAACTCCCAATATCTTCTTAGAATCAAACCATAAAACCCTGTAGATGAATTTTCAACTAGCTGTCATAAAATCAGACCATAAAAAAATACCAAAAATCATATAAATCACTTCTAGAATCAAATCAGCTACCTTGGCTAATCTCCTCAATGACCAAGGGTTTCAAAATATATGCAAATTCACTCCAAAAATCAAAAATTAAACCTACAATTCAAGCACAAATGATGAAATATGAATGACATCATCTCACAAAATGATATGGGGCCATCACCATATCAAACAAGGGGTCATCACCTTGTCAAATTGACTGAAAAATATAATTTTGAGCAATAAAACTCAAAGTAGAAAGCTTACCAAATGTTCAATAGTTGCAAATTGAGATTGGAAGGCTCTATTTATTCTCCTCAAGGCCGGACATCCCTCTCCTTTGGCAAATTTGAAAGCATTTAGGAATCCACCAATAGAAAGCCTTCCATTTGATCATTTTTAAATGAATTGCATCAATAGAACAACCATTTAAAATCACTCTTGATTTTATTAAATGCTTTGTATCTTCAAAACCACATGGATTGATCCCCTTTGTCAATTGAATTCCTTCATCTTGGGCGGCGACTGGATAAGGCATTGTTTAGCATTTAAAAATCATTTTTTGCATTTAAAAAAAAACCTCTTCTTCATAGCTAGCTGATCATCATAGCTGGGTGAACATTCTAGCTTGGGCATTTAACATTTAAAATCCTCTTTTTGGCTTGAGCGATCTTTAACCACCAACATTTTGCATTTAAAACTTTTATCTTTGCATTTAAAATCCTTTTCTGCTTTAGAAGCTAATTCCAAGACCCATTAACAACTTTGCATTTCATATTTTTGTCTTCCTCCAAAGGCGTTGATCCCTCTATGTAGCCATTGGCACAAGGAACAAGGATAATTAATAATAAAATAGGTCTCACCTATCATTAAGTTGCTCTTATTGAATTTACTTCATCCTCTTGGGCAAATGGCACTAGAAGTCTCCTTAACCCATCGATTGGCACAATAAGCTATGCAATACTCATCCTTGGCAATGTAAACACAAGAACAAATAGATATTGGACAAATGTAACTAAAGATTTCATTTGTACTTGTCCACTTAGACAAAATTAACAAAAACACTAGTTGAGCCAACATTCTGGTTCTCCATGTTTATAAATAAGCTCAAACTAAAAATCATTCCCTTACCAATTATTTTAGTGTATGAGAATGGTGAATAGGATAAACATCATCTCCATATGAGATCACTCCAGAAATAGGGACATGACAGTCCTCCCTTCCCGGGATTGCTTGTCCTCAAGTAATCAAAGATTGGGATGCTCTAAAATCTATTCACCTTCCCACGTAGCATCCTCCAATGGCAATCCTTTCCACTACACCAAATATTCTCTGATGACTTAGCTACGCAACTTGTGCTCCCGCATATCAACAATACCATTAGGCTCCAATATCAACATGCCCTCTTCATCAAGAGGTGGAAGATCGATAGAAGAAACCACATGCTATCCTAATGCCTTCTTGAGGCATGACACATTAAATACATTATGTATGCATCTCCCTGTTGGCAAATCCAACTCATATGCAACCTCGCCTACTCTCCTCATGATCCTGTATGGCCCATAGAACCTTGGTTTGAGCTTTTATGCACCACTTTTCTTCAAAGAACTCTGTCTGTAAGGCTATAGGCGCAAAAATACCAAGTCATCTACCTCAAATGACCTTGCAACCCTATGCCTATCTGCATAAATCTTTTGTTGATTCTGTGCCTGATGAATATTATCCTTAAGAATCCTAAGGATGTCATGTGTATCCTGCATCAACTCCTTAGCCGAGGAGCTCTACTGTCATCAAAAGCCAAGTCCACAAAAGAAAGTGCATCATATCCATATAGTGCCCTAAATAGAGTCATGCCAATTGACATGTGATAGGTGGTATTATAACAATACTCCCCAAGATACAACCACCTCACCCAAGCACGATGATGCCCCACAACATAATTGCGAAGATATCCCTCAATCCACTTATTAACTATCTTTGTATGTCCATCTGTTTGAGGATGATAGCTAGTGCTTGGTGTCAATTCTGTACCTACAAGTTAGAATAGCTCTCACCAAAACATACTAATGAATCTGCTATCCCGATCACTCATAATTGTCTTTGGAAGCCCATGCAAACAAAATACCTCTCTAAAGAATAACTCTGCAACTTGTAAAGCTGAATAATCCGCTGCAATAGGATAAAAATGTGTATATTTGGTTAGTCTATCAACAACCACATATATGCAATCCTTACCATGTACCTTAGGAAGACCCATGATGAAATCCCTTGAGATACTCTCCCACTTCTTCTTAGGAATAGGCAATGGCTGAAGTAGACTAGCGGGAAAAGTATACCTGGACTTGTTCCGCTGACAAGTCAAACACTCTCTAACATGTTGTAATACTTCATACTTGAGACCCTTCCAAGAGAATCTCTCACAAATCTGTCTATAGGTTTTGAAAAACCATGGATGCCCTGCTAGAGGCATGTCATGGATGGCTCTCAAAATTTGCTGCTTAAGCTTGGACTCAGGAACTCAAAAAATTATGTCCTTATAATATATCACATCAACAACAACCTTATACCTATCATCCTAAATCAAACCATCCATGATCTCACATGCAAAAGTAGATTTGGAATACTCAACTAAAAGTTGAGATTTCCAATCACCTGAAATCTCACTCAAGGAACAAATGGTAGGTCTCCTAGAAAGTGCATCTGCAACAATGTTCTTCTTCCCCTTCACAAAATGGATGTCAAAATCATATGCATATATCTTAGAGACCCATTTTTGTTGTCTCTCATTCAAATCCTTTTATTCCAAGAAATATTTCAAACTATTGTGGTCGGTCTTAGCCATAAATTTTGCACCTACCAAGTACTGACAAAACTTTGCCAAAGCATACATAATGGCAAGCATCTCCTTGTCATAGGTGGAATATAGGTACTCCACATCCCTCAATTTCCTACTCTCAAATGCAATAGGATGCCTATTCTACATCAACACAACCCCAATACCATCTCCTGATGCATCACACTCAAGTACAAAAGATTGTGTAAAATCTAGTAGTGCTAACACTGGAGTAGTGCTCATCACCTCCTTGAGTCAATCAAAAACTACTTGTGCCTTAATAGACCAAAGAATGCGCCCTTCTTAGCGAGATCTATCAATGGTGCTACCAACTATTAAAATCCTCTAACAAATATCCTATAGTAGTTGCAAAGTCCCAAGAAATCTCTCAACTCTGAAATGTTTCTTGGAGTAGGCCAATCTTGTATTGCTTTGATCTCCTCCTCCTATACTCTAACACCATTAGCACAAATCATATGCCCTAAATAGACAATCTCCTCCATCCGAAAATCACACTTAGAAGCCTTGGCATACAATGATTGTGCCTCCATAACACCAAGTACCTCATCAAGATGTCAAAGATGCTCATCCCATGTCTTACTATATATCAAAATATCATCAAAGAAAACCAACAAAAACTTACGCAACTACTTATTGAAGACATGATTCATGCAGGACTGAAATGTAGTAGGTGCATTAGTAAGACCAAAGGGTATAACCAAAAAATCATAGTGTCCATAGTGGCATCTGAATGTTGTCTTAGGAATATCCTCCTCACAGACATGAATCTGATGGTAGCTTGAATGAAGATCAATCTTGGATAAATACACAGTCCTGTGTAGCCCATCAAGTAGCTCATCGACCCTGGGTATAGGGTACCTATTTTTTATTGTCTTCTTGTTCAGCGCTCTATAATCAATACACAACCACACAGTACCATCCTTCTTCTTCACCAACACCATCGAAGAAGCAAATGAACTAAATGAAGGTTGAATGTGTCCCATATCAATCAACTCCTTGATTTTATTCTCTATCTCAATCTTGAAGTGCCTAGGATGACGATATGGTGGAATGTTGATGGGCTTGGTCCCATCCTCTAACTCAATCACATGCTCAAAACCATGCTTTGGTGGTCTACCTGGAGGAATGTCACCAAACACCTTACTGTGCTTATCCAATACAGATTTGATATCTACATGATACTCACCATTGGAAGAAGATTTGGAAGAAATAGAGACTTGAGCTACCCATGCAATGTTATCATGATGAAATAAAGCCTCCATACGCCTAGCTAAAACAACTCTAGGTATTCCATCTGATAATGCTCTCAATACTACCTTCTTCCCATTGTGAATGAATTCTATCACCATCTTCTTCAAATCCTAGATATAATGGCCAAGTGAATGCAACCATTACATCCCCAACACAACATCAATGCTTGAAAGTCCAACCATGTAGAAATGTTCTGTCAATGTATAATCCCCCATCTGAATACTAAGCTGAGATACCTTCTTCTAACAACTCATAGTAAAACCATTTGCCATTACCACTATGAAACCTACAAAATCCTCAGCCTGTAAACCATGTCTTAGCACCAAACCCTCATCAATAAAATTGTGTAGCTCCACTATCCACTAAGCATGTGACTCATTGCCCCTTAAGAACTCCCTTAATCTGAAAATCATGATACCTGGGAACTCTTGACATAGAATTAATAGTCACTAGACCTGTATCTCCTGTATCAAGCTCCAATGTAGGCTGCTCTACATGATCCTCATCATCACCATCATGATATGAACCTGTCTCATCATGCATGTCACTACCATCATCTAAAAGTACCTCAATGAGATGTGCTTTCCCTTTTCCGAGGCATCAATGTCTTGGCTCCCATGGTTGTTTGCAAGAAAAGCATAACTTCTTCCTTCTCAACTCATCTCTCTCCAATGAAGAAGGACTAGGTTTAGACTACTGAAATGTCTTCTTTTGATTATAACTTGAGCCCTTATAGAAGCTTTTCTTTTGGCTTTGAAATGAAGTGGGATAGGTATCAAGATCAAGTGCAAGCTCTATAGTCTCATCCAATGTCTTAGGCTTATGTAGCTTCACCAACCCTCTCATCCTATTATTCAATCCCTCTACAAACAAAATTGTAACTCTCCATTCTAGTATTTCAAGAACCATAACAACAATCTTCCGAAACTCATTGATGTAGGAGTCTACTTTACCCATCTATTTCAATTGTGCCAATTCCCTATAGTAGACCTCTATATTCTTCCTGTCAAACCTGTTAATGAGCCTACGAGTAAACTCATCATATGAAGTGATCATATCATGCTATTGTGATACAAGTCCATGATGCCACCAATCATAGGCTAATCCCTCCAAATGCATAGTAGCAAACTGAATGGCCTTCTCTTCACTCATTGTCTTGAGCATGATGAAAGTATCCAACTTATGTATCCATGCTCTAGCACTCATCTTATTGCTTCCATCAAAATTAGGTAAAGAAACTTTATTCAATGCCTCTTTGTACTCCTTAGATTCTTTCTATTTAGGTTTTTGCTCCTTTTTCCTCTTGTTCTTTTCACTCCTTTGGGACATGAATTGATTGAAGTTTAGGTCTCGCCTAACATCAGGTGGAAGTAAATGATATTCATCATGTGCAACCATAATATCATCCGTGAGATTCACATTTGCCTCCTCATCCTCTGAAGATGTCTCCTCAATCATTGGCTCAAATATTGGATGAAGTGGTCTATCATCAACTGTTGTGGTTGCTCTACTTGTAAATGTAGGAGTAGGAGTAGGCTTTCTATGTGTATGTCTCCTTATATCTCTACCTGCATGTGAATCTCCTCTTCCTGCTGTTGGTGCCTGCATGAGCAGTCAGGTTTTAAGCATTTAAACATGCAAGCACCCTCCCAAAAAGTCCAAAAAAAGTTCTAAGTCTTTGGACCTCCTCAACATTTTTCAACATCAACATCATATTTTCTTCTGGGGAGGTCATCATCATCATGTTTCTAGTCATCACCCTAATATTTCTTGCGAGGGTCATTTTTCATACCAACCTGATTTTCTGAAGCGGGGGTGATATTTCTAATATCAGTCATATTCAAACATCACCCCAATGTTACAGCAGTGCTACAGTGCGGCCCGATATTCTTGCGGGGGGTGATATTTCAAATATCAGGTGATCTTACGAATATCACCCTGCCGAATGTCACCTTATGTAGACATCCTGATGATGTCATCTAGGTCCAAGGGGGGTCATATTTTTAACATCAGTCATCTTACGAAGATCACCCTGATATTGTAATGTGATGGTGACGTCATCAGGATATTAGTGGATGTGATCAGGTGGATCATCGGCGAGACATATGGCATTGGCAAAGCAGGAGGATCTTCCTTCGATGCATCAGGTTGTGCCGATGAGGGTGAATATCGGGTCATTAGGATGATATTCAAACATTAGGGTGATATTTTTTATCAGGTTATATTTTCCCGCGGGGTGATACTTCCTGCAGGGTGATATTTCACATCAGGGTGATGTGAAATATCGGGGTGATATTTCATATTGGGTGAGCAGGCATGAGGTTTGCTGATGTCAGGGTCATATTTAGTTGACTGTAAGGACCCGATTCATCCTAAATCAAATAACATTAAACTCTAATTTCAAAAAGACCAAAGAATAAAATTTTTGATCTGACAGATGTAGGAAATGTGAAATTCTTCCAGAAGTGCTTAATGTATGCTATAGCAATGCGATGAAACTTGAAATTTAGTTTCCTAGAATCACCAGGTTCTTAAAAGATCACCAATTTTAAATCTAGTAAAGAGAGAGTACATTACGAGAGAAGGTACATTATGTAAGATAACCTAGAAGCACAACGAATCAGTTCATACCTTAAGTCTTGCATTACATCCTGCATTCATTTTTGATAGCTTGCTTCTCCTCTAGTAACTATATCCTTATCATCTACACAAAATTAACTTAACAATCTCATGTTAACACAACTCAGTAATCACTACTCTGAGAATTAAGATCACGATGTTAATTGTAGGACTCCCTACATCCAGGGGACCTGAGTACTGGGGGCATCCTTCGCCGTCCAGACTGCCTACATACCCTGTATCCACAAGATCAAGGCCCCCTCCTTAGGATGTGACTAACGCGGGGAATGCGAACATGTAGTTCTATTTTGCACTATGTTTGATGTAACTGTGAGCGGGTACCCAGCCCTTTCTAGGGTTATTCCCTGCCCCAGACAGTTCTTCGTCGGCTGCCACCCACTCGGTGAAACAGGGACAAAAGTTAGTCCACTACCACAAACACCCTATAAGGTGTCTACCCATGAAATCTAGCTTACTTCCCCAAGCCAAATTAGGTAATTTTCGTGACTAAGTCCGTTCCTGATCCCCTAGTACTTTCACCACGATCTGTAAGGGCAAGGTGAAAGCATATGATAGATAGCGTTTCTGGATTGGCCTAGTTGCCCTATCTGACATGTCCTCCTCGATCTATACTCACGTGTCAATAAGCCTCGTTTTCTGATAGTATGCTTGGAGTGTTTTCCAAATGAGCATCATGGTAATCATTAGTTCAATAGAATCATCCTTTTTTTTAGTTAATCTTCTTAGTGGGATATCCAAGGAGATTTTCCCTTCCTGCAGATTTAACTTCGACATGTTTCTTATTACTCCCTGACGATTTAGAGGGACGGTGCCCAGACATCGTTGTTGCAGCTGTGTTAAGCGTGAGGTACTTGGTTCAACGCGACGGCATTACCCGTAAACATGACACAGAGGTACCATAAAAACCGAACACTGCGATTTGTTTGAATTTTTTGGACGTTTCTTTAAAGTTTACCTAGCTATTTGCGAGGAAAAATTAGAATAACTCAAAAGGGAACAATGAAAGGAATAAAATTCTTGATTGATTAATTCAAAACATTTGAGTAATCGAGAGATGTTGTTCTCACCATAAAATTAAACCAATTATCACATAATAAGGAAAATGCTAAATTAATTCCTCTATTAGAAAGTACCATATAATAGTCATGAAAATGTAAATCACAAACTTTAATTTATGTACAAACACTTGAATCCTTAAACACATATTTGTGAAGAAAACTTATATATATTTAACTTCGCAAGTTCCTCTCTTGCAACATTTCTAGCCCTATCAATACTCTATCCTTAATAATCCTAGCCTAAGCATGTTATGAACATATAGTCATATTTATGCAATTGGACAAGTGGTCTTATTTGTTATAAACAACTCCTCTAATGGAAGATACTATTCCCATATATATATTTTTGTTCCATGTAATATGACATAAATATATGACTAATCTCATAATGTGAATTTATGATTTACTAAATTAGAAACTCACATACTAATGCTACTTCTCTAAATCTACAGTTGAGTTTAAAATGGCCACTCATGGAATGCCTGTGATGGCTTGTTTATGTTTATTTTCAGTGTCCTTTGTAAATGAAGGGATCATACTTTCCTCTTCATTTTCCTGTCAGTTAATTTGGGATAATTGTTAAAACTTCTGAGAAACTCTTCCTTAAAATTAAAATATATTTACCTATGCTCTTTTTTTTAGATTATAATTGTATAAACAATGTATTTCTGAATTGCAACTCTGAGTTTAAACATCTATTCAATTCGTATTATACATTATGCATAAATAAATCCCACTTTCCTCGATTAAAATTTCTATTTCAAGTCAAATGTTTTAAACTACATATAGTTTCCCTTCAATTGAATAGTATAGTAAAAATAAATAGTAATTAGTGGAAAGTGAATAGTAAATAGTGAAAAGTGAATAGTAAAAGTGAATAGTGAAAGTGAAAAGTGAAATGGTGAATAGTGAAAAGTGAAATGGTCCCCATCCTAGGAAGAGACCCTCAAGGTGGCGGTACCAAATTTCATTTCTTTCATGGTAACAAAATTTCAACTTGACTTATAACAAAATTTAAAACTAATATTTCTACTAAGCTTGCACAGAAATAATACTTTTACAAATTTAATTAAGACATCAACTAACTCTCAACTTTGCAAGTAGGAGAAGAAGGAACTAGACAATTGTAATATCCTATTAAAAACAAATTTTTTTTTCCTCTTCTCATTTCTAAATGGTAAAACTTAATGAACTGTAAAATCACAACTAACAACACATTAAGGGAGGATTTTCTTACAACTCTAAAATACCAAATTATACAACGAAAGAGAGAGAATGTTCCCCTCTTGTAAAATCAACAAGGATGAAGCTATTAAAAGATCAAGCTTCCTTAAGAGTAAAGGAAAATAAAATATTTCCCAAAACAGAAAAAATCTTCAACTCCACTTTAAGCTCAACACCACTTCATAACAAGATAAACACAACACACAAAAACACAAATACACCCATAGATATTTACAAAACACAAAACTCATCCACTGTGAGTTTAAAGAGGGGTAGGAGAGTGGACACACTCAACTCTAGAGTGTCACCCTCCAATTAAATTTCAACACAGTTTCCTTTGTTGGCAAGAGACACTATATGGATTCATGGTTGTTGTCATTGATGGCAACAAAGGTCATCCCACATATCCGCAAGTCATGATGTGTCTCTACCGGAAGTCAGAATAAAGAATGTTGTGGTCCGGTGAACAAGAACAGAGCATGTGGCAAGGTCCGACAGATTGGTCCGGATCTCTCAGAGGAAGTGTCTTGGTGCAGTGCGGATTTGGGGAAGTCAAGAGGACTACCTTGAGTGGTATATTCCAAGGATTTAGCCTCCGGTGATGGACAAGGAAAAAGATATGAATGGTTGAGTACCGGATTCCTGAGAGACAGTGAAAACAGAGGAAGAACTGACTGGCAGAGTATCAGACTGCTTTCCGGATGTGTTACTGTTGATGACAGAGGTTGTGAAGGCATGAATCATGTTTGGCCGACATGATTAATGATATCTACAAGTATATGCTTGATCCGCATTGCTTGGTGAGGAAGGATTCAGCCGACAGAATGAGAGCTTGTAAGAAACTAGACTGTTCCGGATGCCGACTAGAAAAGTGATGAAATTACTTATGCGGATATATATAGAGGATGGATTTAGTTGTGAAGGGTGTGATGGAGTGAAGATATATGCGAATAAGTCCAGAATAGAGCAGAGGTAGCAAAAAGGATCCGGTATGTGAAAGATAGCAGAATAAAGAACAGAGGAAAGATGAAGTGCAGCAGATCAGTGTACTGAGCCTAACCGGAACTGAACTCCAGCATATGCAGATGCTTCAAATCAGTTCAAGACTGTGATTTTTATCACTTTGTAGATAGTGTGTCTCCTTGTAGGCAGTGGGCCTCTTGTGAGCAGTGTGCTCGGGCAGTGAGCCCTAATTGGCAAGTGCCATTTTTGTAATTTCCTATTCTTCTAACAGAGAATAATTTTTGGGTTAATCACCCCGTGGTTTTCTCCCTTAACAGGGTTTCCACGTCAAAAATACTGTGTCATGTGTTTCTTATTTCATGATTAATGTTTTTGTGTTTGATTCTATGCTGCATCAATTAAAAAGAAACTTCAATAAGGGAAATAATTAGGATAACTGATTCACCCCCCCCCCCTCTCAGTTATCAACAATTGGTATCAGAGCTAAGTTCCTCCTAATAGAGCCTAACAGCTTGAGGAAGATCTGGGATTTCAAATGGATGCATATGGTTTAAGGGAGCAACTCAAGACTGCTCTTGAGGATCTTGAACAGTCAAATTCTGAAGTCAGTGAATTAAAGGAAAGACTCAAACAGGCTGATGAATTCATGAGAGAATTAAAAGACAAATTAAGTCTCTCTATGAAAAAGAGAAAGGAGCTGCTTCAACAGTTGGCAAGACAAAGTGAAGAAAGCAATACAAATGAAGAATTGACTGAGCAAACCAAGTTATGTGAAAAGTTATCAAAAGAAGTCATTATGTTAAGACATGAAATGGAATCAGGAACTATAAAGTTTACTCAAGAGATTGAAGAAAAAAGAAAGGCTGAAGACAATCTAAGACAATCTCTTAAAGAAAAATCAGAAGAATGCCACCAGATGGACAGGATTATCAGACATCTTGAATCTGATCTTGAAGATGCCAAAGATAATGAAGGAAAACTTGAGGATCAAATTGCCTCTCTCAAAAGAGACCTTCAAACAGCAAATGAATATAAAAAGAAATTCAAGATAAGTTCTGCTCAACTTGAAGTTCTTCTTGGAAGTCAAAAGAGGACAGATGACAAGTATGGTTTGGGATATGAGAAAGGAGAAAGCTCCGGATCCGGTCAGAAGAATCTTGGATCAGAAAATCCAAGGAGCAGGCCTAGAAGACCTCCGGTAAGACAGCCAAATGCTCAAAGATATCCATCCTTCAATGGATACTGCCACAGCTGCAACCACTTTGGTCACAAAGCTAATCAGTGCAGAATGAGAATGAATCAGATTAATTCATCCTTCTCTGGACAGTGCTTCAACTGCAAAAGGTATTGACACAAATCCCATGAATGCAGAATTATGCAAGTAAACAAATCATTCAAAGGTAGATGCTTCACATGCAATAGAGTAGGTCATATGGCTAATCAATGCAGATCAAGAGGATATCAGTCAAATATGCAAAGAAATGTTATTTGCCAAATCTGCAATAGGTCCGGTCATAATGCTAAAGTCTGCAGAAACAAGAATCAGGACAAAAGAGGTCCGGTGTATAATCAGAATCAAGACAAGGGTAAACAAAAGATGAATGCGGATGAGGTTAGGAATCAGATGAGCAAGATTTGGGTGAAGAAAAGTTCAGTGAATGTAGAGGTTGGATCCGCACCAGACTCTGGTGCTGATATTTCTTCCGGAAATTAAAAAGTGAGCTCAGGCTCAGGGGGAGACTCAAAGAAAATCTTGTTCCCCCAGCCAAACAAGTGGTGCCGGATGTGGCACAAGATGCGGATCAAAGGGTTTGTAGACATGAGTCTTGAGATACTTCAGTCAAGTTTTCAGAGGTCCGCATGGAGTTATGAAGAAGCTGTGATCGATCAAATAAGACCTGTTTAGGGAGATGCTCCGGTATGATAAAGGATTACAAAAAGGTCCGGAAAGATCCGGAAATGCACTATCTTGTTCTGTGGATTGGACAGAGTGTTTGGGATGCTCTTGTAATATGTTACCTCGATTTATTCATGATTGAAAGATCCGGATGATATCCACAGATCAGGACTAATCCGGGATACTCCAAACTATCCAGACAAGGCAAACTGGAATGATGTAGGTGAAGCATTTATTGCAGACAGATATTAGGGTTCGCGGAGCAATTTAAGGGATTTCTCAAAGGTCATTTGCTCATTCTGCACTCGAGAAGAAGCAAAAAGTGGAGCTCTGCAACAAGGTTCATCAAGCACACCAAGGATCTCCTGCCGAAGTTATTGCATAAAGAAATCAATCCAACCACTCCGTGCAAACCGAAGGCGCATAAGGTATTCTCCGTTTTTCATTACCTCACTGCAAATCTTTGAAGAATGGCTACTCCAAACATAGTTAAGATCTCTGATAGACCTCGCCCCTCATTCAAGAAACATCCCTACAAATCATTGGAGGTAGATCCACTAGGAGCCTTCTCTAGTGTTCCTCACGGAGTTTTACATACCGAAGACATTAGGGTTTACATACATGCAAGCATTGAAGAATTTGGGGAATTCAAATTAAGAGACCTCTATCACAAGCAACTAATAGACAATGCTTTTGAGCTTAAACCAGAGTATAAGGATATCCAGAAGAAACAATTTGAGCAATTTATTCATTTCCCCTGCTTTGAAGAAGATGAATGGGTCCGGTATGTACTGAGCAGGATGCATGACAACTTTCTATGGCTAGATAGACCCTACAAGATCACAAAAGAGGCAATTAGGGCAGTAACTGGTCTATACTCTTCCGGAGGGGTACCTATCCTCAAATCTGTCAAGAACAACATTGTAACTGAGGCCACCGGATCAAAATTTGATAAGAGGGCAATGACCATTGAAGATATTTCGGATCCGGATATCAAATATGCATCAATGATAATAGGATACAAGATCTATCACTCCAGCAGGGAGAACTCTGTATCCGGAACTGCAGTATACACTGCCTATGAAATGCTAAGAAAGAATGCAGAATATGATCTCTGCGAACTACTGCTAAGCCAATTAATGGAAAATATACAGAAAATCAAGAAGGATAAGAAGAATTCCTTTAAGTATGGTACTCTTATTGTATGTCTATTCTTCTACTTCATGAATGAGCTACCCGGAACAAGTGGATGGGTATGGCAGAATGACAAACCTGTTGTAGTCCAGATAAGAGACTATTTGCATGGACTTGGGGATGCAAAAGCGAGAAATACAGCTCTATGGGGATACTTCAAAAACTTTCAGAGCATGATGCAAGCAAGAGAGAGAATTCCCCAGTCTCTTGTTGAAAAATACAAAGACTCAGTGTGCTTTATGGTTGACACTGATCAGTGCCTAATGGAGGCAGTGGAGCCAAGGACTGTCTGGATCATGCCCATGGGGTATGAAGTGGATGAACAGATAGTGGAGCTGCATGTTCAACACATGCTAAGTCAGCCTAAAGATCCTAAGGCAGAAAGGTTTGGAACCTTTGAGGAGCTGAGTGTAAAAATACATGTAGAACTCAGGGAACCTGAGATTAAATGAAAGGTAAGAAAAGAAGTAGAGCACATTGCTCAAGGCCTAGGCATCTCAAAAGAGGCACTTGATGCCAGCCAGGAAAAGAGGAGGAAGGCTGAGGAAGAAGAGAAAAGTAAAGAAAGTGCTCCGGTTGAAGCTCCCACCCGGACCAGATCATCAAAGAGATCTGCACCTCCCACAACCAAAAGTTCAAAACCGGAAGTTCAGGCATCCGGTAAGAGATCCAAGACAAAAGCCACAAGGGCTTATGGAAGCCAAAAGGATGAAGAGGAAACAGAATCAGATGAGGGAGTAAGAGAAATAAAGAAACAGAAGAAGAAAGGATCCGGTAAGCCCTCCACAGGCCAAGACAAGGATGAAATGGCAGAGGTATCTGTTGAAAAGCCCACTCTGTCTCTAGAGAGCATAATCAAGTCGGTCACGGTGGATGGAAACCTTCAACCAATGACTGAATCATATGATGACTTCAGTGAGGCCGACCAAAAGACTCTGCAGGAGGCCACAGTCAAATATCTTAACATATATAATAAGGCTTTCATTGAAATCATATCTCTTATTCCTAAAAGCCTAGAAAAGGAATTGGAAGTAAGAAAGAATAATACTCATGCTAAAGATCTTGAGATCCGGGAGCAGATAGCTATTCAGCTATATCCTCAAATTGATCCCAAGACAATGAACATTATCTTCAAGGACTGCAAAGACGAGTTCAGAAGCAAAGCCAGGATGAATCAACTCATGCTTGGTGAGACTGACAAAGTGGCCCAAGAAACAGAAGAGATCCTCCGGAAGGCCTTCAAAAGGTTCAATCTTCCTGTTGTAGAGGACTTAGGTGCAGAAACAGCTGCTGATTTGGAATCTTCTGTTCCGGAAGAAGTGAGCCATGAACAGACAAATATCTCTCCTCCGGTTTCCCCTACAGTCTCCGGATCCAAAGAAGAAGAGCAATTACAGGAGAAGGAAGCAGTGGTGAAAGACAAAGAGGTTGACAGTTCTAAGACTGCAAAAGAAAAGAAACATCTGTCTCCGGCAAGAGACACTGCACAAACTGTTCAACAATTTTTGAGCAAAGAAACTTTAGAGATTGATGAATCGGAGCTTCTAAAAGGCCCATTTGATTTTGACTCTCTCTCTCCGGTACAAACAATGAAGATAGCTTCATTTGCAAATGCCAAGGCAAATGAAAAGCTCCTGAAGTCTCATATGGAAGACTGTGAGTTGATAGAGGCTGCTTCCAGAGTACTTGTAAAGATCATGCCATCAATCCAGATAGATCCGACAGCCTCCTCTTCCGGTAATCTAAAAACCTTAGTCAGCAGTGTTGATACACATTTTGATTCTCTAGAAAAATCAGCTGAAGAAAAGGTCCGGAAGGAATTTTTGGATAAAAGATTTTCAGAAATATTAGAATTAATCTCTAAGGATAGGAAGATTGTAAGCATTGGAATAAAGAGCTTAGAAAATGCTCTTAAGGATGGCGGTGACATCTATAAATTTTGTATATCCTGGTCAAAGGCAACAGCAGCATTTGACAAGAAAATAAAAGAGGAACAGGATAAGCTACAAAGCTTATCTCAAAGTTTTGATCCTCTCTCTTCCTCCATAATAAACCAAGAATGTCAGACTATTGCAGTCTTGAATGAAATAAAGAATCTTGAGAAGGAAAGGAAGAACATCACCAACCGGATGGGAGAACTTAGAAGGATTATAATCCCTAAGTTGGAAACTATGCATGAGGCCATCAGTGATGCTCAGACCACCGCCCAAACAAAAGATCCGACAGATCTCAAGCGGGCAGAAGCTTTTGCATTTTTGTTAGGTGGTCACATTTCAATTTTGGATAGAATGAAGCAAAGTTGGGCTACAGAAATGATCCAATTGCAGACATCCTTTGCAGACATTCTTCAGTATATGTGAGTATGTAAATATGCGGCTAAGTATAAGAAATTTTTGAAAATTTTGATATGCGGACCCTACCCTTTGCCATTGATGTCAAAGGGGGAGTGAGGAGCAGTGAAAAATGAGGAACCCAACTAAGGGGGAGTTCCAGAAATTGTATATAAAGACAGAGCATCAGCAAAGGGGGAGCAGAGTGAAAACACTTAGTCATTTTTCACTAAGTGTTGCCATCAATGCCAAAGGGGGAGATTGTTGGCAAGAGACACTATATGGATTCATGGTTGTTGTCATTGATGGCAACAAAGGTCATCCCACATATCCGCAAGTCATGATGTGTCTCTACCGGAAGTCAGAATAAAGAATGTTGTGGTCCGGTGAACAAGAACAGAGCATGTGGCAAGGTCCGACAGATTGGTCCGGATCTCTCAGAGGAAGTGTCTTGGTGCAGTGCGGATTTGGGGAAGTCAAGAGGACTACCTTGAGTGGTATATTCCAAGGATTTAGCCTCCGGTGATGGACAAGGAAAAAGATATGAATGGTTGAGTACCGGATTCCTGAGAGACAGTGAAAACAGAGGAAGAACTGACTGGCAGAGTATCAGACTGCTTTCCGGATGTGTTACTGTTGATGACAGAGGTTGTGAAGGCATGAATCATGTTTGGCTGACATGATTAATGATATCTACAAGTATATGCTTGATCCGCATTGCTTGGTGAGGAAGGATTCAGCCGATAGAATGAGAGCTTGTAAGAAACTAGACTGTTCCGGATGCCGACTAGAAAAGTGATGAAATTACTTATGCGGATATATATAGAGGATGGATTTAGTTGTGAAGGGTGTGATGGAGTGAAGATATATGCGAATAAGTCCAGAATAGAGCAGAGGTAGCAAAAAGGATCCGGTATGTGAAAGATAGCAGAATAAAGAACAGAGGAAAGATGAAGTGTAGCAGATCAGTGTACTGAGCCTAACCGGAACTGAACTCCAGCATATGCAGATGCTTCAAATCAGTTCAAGACTGTGATTTTTATCACTTTGTAGACAGTGTGTCTCCTTGTAGGCAGTGGGCTCTTGTGAGCAGTGTGCTCGGGCAGTGAGCCCTAATTGGCAAGTGCCATTTTTGTAATTTCCTATTCTTCTAACAGAGAATAATTTTTGGGTTAATCACCCCGTGGTTTTCTCCCTTAACAGGGTTTCCACGTCAAAAATACTGTGTCATGTGTTTCTTATTTCATGATTAATGTTTTTGTGTTTGATTCTATGCTGCATCAATTAAAAAGAAACTTCAATAAGGGAAATAATTAGGATAACTGATTCACCCCCCCCCCCCCTCTCAGTTATCAACATCCTTCTCATGGCCTTAAGCCAATTTGCCAACAAAGATTCTAAGGAGTTCATATTTTGATTCTCAAGCCAAATAACACAATTTCTCAAAGTCACACAAATGCCCTCAAGACTTTCAACATCCCAAAAGAAACAAGGCATGCACTTGAGGAGGATCACTCCTCCCCTACCCCACACTTGATGAGCATTTCTCCCAAGTGGAAGAAGCTCTGTCAACATCTCAATAAAATTTCCCCACAATAACAAAATTTACAACACAAGCAAAATAAATAATTTTCACACATCCTTCATGCAACAAATAGAAATACAAAGGAAAAGCCATGAAATCCAACCTTAAAAGCCCTTTAATGGATGAAGTTGATGTAGAGTTCCTCTCCAACCTCCTCTCCAAATATCTCTTCTCAAAAACAAAACAATCCTCTAGATCACAAGCAAGGGATAATGAATGGAGGATATAGGGTGGCTAGAATAATTTTGGCATTATGAGGCTATGAAGAGCAGAATAGAGAAGGAATTGGGCATTATGAGGATGCTAGAAGAAGATTTCCTAGAGGAAATTAGGCATGATAAGAATGCAAGAATGAAGTCCCCCTGCAAGAATCAAGTTCCCCTGCAAAAATCCTGTGTCCCTAATTGCTTAGAGAAGGGTCTTATTTATAGATTTTCTGAAAGGAAATGGAAGGTGAGGATCAAGAGTTGAGATCAAGGGCTCACAGTATTTGTGAATTTTAAATTCATAGTGGATGAATTAATTTTTTTTTTTTTTTTGGATTGTAATATTTAAATAACTCCACTATCCCAAGTGGAATTAAAAAAATATCCCCACTATCCCAAGTGGAATTAATAAAATATCCCCACTATCCCAAGTGGAATTAAGGAATATCCCCACTATCCCAAGTGGAATTAAAAAAATCTCCACTATCCCAAGTGGAATTGGGATAAAAAAATAACCCCACTCATGAAGGACCACACCACTTCATGGGGACTCTCACCAAAAGTGAGGGAATAAGAAGATAAGCCCCTCCATTATTGGTGGACCATGGAGTCATTTCAAGCCTTGAAAATAGAGAAATGATGGGCTTGAGTGTTGGTCCCACTCATCCTATCCTTCCCATGCCTCCAAATTCGTCACTTAACTTCACTGTGAAGTTAAGGTGACCATACGGAGGTTAACCAAGGGTTACCCAAGTCAAAAGTGACCCTAGACCCATGGGGTATAACCCAGGGTCAATTTAAACTTAGTTAGGACTCCTAGGGTCAAGTTAAAGCATAAGTAAAAGGGTCTCAAAAATTTAAAATTAAAAAAATGAAATTCCAAACAACAAATCTTACAACACATCATAATTCACTTTTCAAAAATATTGAGTTGTGACACTGAAAGGGTATCATGCGGGAGGATGATGATGAGGTTTATACTGGTGTCGTCGAGAGCAAAATCACCGACATCATATATGCTCACGGCCTAGTATATAAAGTGATGAAGAGGTCGCTGCGGGGTGCATGTGGGATAATTAGTTCCCACATATATTTGAAATATCAGGGTCATATTTCCTGGCAGGAAAGTTTCAAAAGGCACAATCTACTGTATTTCCCAAGGCTGCGGGTTGGTACGCCATTAATGGTGGATGTTACAGGGTATGGGCGAAGATGTGGACGTATCAAGTACCCGACTGAAGATGTGAATCCCCAGGCAGTGGCGCAGGGCTCGAGAACCACTTCCTATCTCTTCCTCCACTGGCTGCATTCAATGCTTGAGCGCCAATTTCTCATGATGCATTGTATCTGGAGAATTTTGAATTGCCTAGTGATTAATTCTGAGTACCTTCTTGCTATATATAGTAGGTTGTGTTGCTCATTTGTAAGGTTGTTGAAGACCTGGGCATTTTTGTGTGAATAACGAAGAACAGGGCATGATCTTGGTTGTTCTATCTCTCTATAGTTTATGAGTTGCATCTGTAGTGTATCTTGCACATATATTCAGTTTCTTGTCATTGTATATGAAAAATACTTATTGCATGTATTTAGCTGTCACTCTCCATTTGTTGCATGCATTTCTTCTTTTGAATTTCGTTGCTAAGGGTTCCTCAAATTCTAGAATATAGATTTATATATTGCATGCTTCATCTCTAACTTCCATGCAAGGAGTGGATTAAACTATTTTAGGTTGAGCATGGAGAAGGTTGTATGTCAGCAGGGATATCTGTAAGTAAAGGCAGTTAGATACCCATTCTTGGGTGATGTTTGTAAGGCAAGCATCAATTCCAACCCCTTGAAACTTGAATGATAGCTGCAAGCCATTCTTATGTATACGTCTAGTTGACTCCATTGCCCTGAGATAGGCACCAGTCTGCACCTGGGTTAGTAGTTATGATCCAAAACCCCTTGTCTTGCATCTAAAACATCAAATCCACCATTTTCATAACTTCCACCTGTTAGTTGTAGGAGTAGGATTAGGAACCCCCTGCATACTCTCATCCCTGACCAGACAAATATGTCTAAGAATGTTGCCACCCTTGTGATCTATCATGCAGATCTTGGTCCACACATGAGAGTATTCTTCCTGTTGCTGTCAAGCTAAATCTTTTTGTCATTGAGCTAGTCAAGGTTACATCTTTAGCAAATAGGGACATCCCCTTGGTGTGACAGAATCAGAAGTGAAGGGGAGGCAGCTCACGCAACCTCCCGTATCTGTTGGCTGAATCTGCCTGTGCATTGGAGCTGGCAAACCCTCTGCCGATTCGCGCACCAACACCTGTAATGCGAGTTCTCCCACTACTTACACTCCTTGGCCTCCTAGAACGTGTATCTCTTGCCTTGTCAACAAAAGTGTCTAAACTATCCTAAAATTGTTGAAGCATTTATTGCATATTCTATTGTTGTTGTTGAGAAAACTCTTGTTGTTGATGATGTTGTTGTTGAGCAAACTCTTGTTGTTGTTGAGAAAAAGTAGTTAAGAAGTCTTCAACACTTGGCTAACGTTGTTCCCTTCTAAGACTTCCATTACCACCATTACCACCTCCTTCAGCCATGATTGGTTGAGTACGTGTAATATGGTCCTGTCTCGCTGTCCTTCTTGTGTAATACCTATGTGGACTAACTTCTCTTTGATGCATTACCCAACAGGCTGGCAGAATCTTGGCTCTGAAACCATTGTAAAGTACCCTACTTATGAATGACTAAAATTCTTGCCTTCAAATTCACTTAATAAAGAAATGTCAAAATACCAAATCACATTAACAATCATGTAAACACTTGCAAACCCAAACACCATGCATTATTATTGTCTTCCATACAAACCAAACAAATAGTTATATGCTGTTTTGAATTTTAGTCAATGTCTGATTTATATTAGACTTATTTACATCATGAAAAATGACATCAAATGCCTTCTAACAACTAGTATATCAATGCCAAAACAATGTAGAATGATCCTAGAGACCATAGATGACTATCACAGTCTTATAGAATGACAAACAAATATTTGATATGATTATATGAATGGCTGCTACAGGTGCTGATAACACTGTTATAACCTAGCAAGTTAAAAGATCACAAAATCCATCTAAATATCTCCTTCACATGCAAATGATGGGCTCCTAGATGAAGTGATTGTCTTGTAGTTCCTCAAAATGATGTCAATTTGTCTTAAAACTCCCAATATCTTCTTAGAATCAAACCATAAAACCCTGTAGATGAATTTTTAGCTAGCTGTCATAAAATCAGACCATACAAAAGATACCAGAAATCACATAAATCACTTCTAGAATCAAATTGGCTACCTTGGCTAATCTCCTCAATGAACAAGGGTTTCAAAATATATGCAAATTCACTCCAAACATCACTAATTCAACCTGCAATTCAAGCACAAATGATGAAATCTGAATGACATCATATCACAAAAGGATATGGGGCCATCACCATATCAAACAAGGGGTCATCGCCTTGTCAAATTGACTGAAAAATACAATTTTGAGCAATAAAAATCAAAGTAGAAAGCTTACCAAATATTCAATAGTTGCAAATTAAGATTGGAAGGCTCTATTTATTCTCCTCAAGGCTAGACGTCCCTCTCCTTTGGCAAATTTGAAAGCATTTAGGAATCCACCAATAGAAATCCTTCCATTTGATCATTTTTAAATGCATTGCATTAATAGAACAATCATTTAAAATTAGTCTTGATTTTATTAAATTCTTTGTATCTTCAAAACCCCATGGATCGATCCCCTTTGTCAATTGAATTCCTTCATCTTGGGCGGCCATTGGATAAGACATTGTTTAGCATTTAAAAATCATCTTTTGCATTTAAGAAAAACCTCTTCTTCATAGCTGACTGATCATCATAGCTGGAAAACATTCTAGCTCAGGCATTTAACATTTAAAATCCTCTTTTTGGCTTGAGCGATCCTTAACCACCAACGTTTTGCATTTAAAACTTTTATCTTTGCATTTAAAATCCTTTTCTCCTTTAGATGCTGATTCCAAGACCCATAACAACATTGTATTTCATATTTTATCTTCCTCCAAAGGTGTCAATCCCTCTATGTAGCCATTGGCATAAGGAACAAGAATAATTAATAATTAAATAGGTCTCACCTATCATTGAGTTGCTCTTATTGAATTTACTTCATCCTCTTGGGTGAATGGCACATCAATGAATTACATGTGTTTGGCGAATGACACTAGAAGTCTCCTTAACCCATCGATTGGCACAATAACCTATGCAATACTCATCCTTGGCAATGTAAACACAAGAACAAATAGAAATTGGACAAATGTAATTAAAGATTTCATTTGTACTTGTCCACTTAGCCAAAATCAACAAAAACACTAGTTGAGCCAACATTCTGGTTCTTCATGTTTAGAAATAAGCTCAAACTGAAAATCATTCCCTTACCAATCATTTTAGCCTACGAGAATGGTGAATAGGCTAAACATCACCTCCATATGAGATCACTTCAGAAATGGGGACATGACACTAGGTGGGATGGAAACATTCATAGGTTTCTAGACATTTTGCACATTTTTGGATTCGGGGGTGGATGGAGTGTTTTGTACATGTTTCGTGTTAGTGACCCCATCACTAACAACATTTTTGTCTCTAGCCCATAATTTTAGTTTGTCATTTTGGTTATTATCTTTGAAGAGAATTTTGACCAAACCATTAGTGATTAGGGATTTTTAATATGCACCCCCTTTTCAATAATTTGATCAAAAGTTGAGACATAATGCACTTGGAGGTGAAAGGCCAATTTAGGGTTGAGATTTGTGATGAAAATGTTTATGAGTTACTTTTTAGGAATTAGCCAAGGGAAACAACTTGTGAGGCTCCTCCAACCTTGTATGAAGGCAAATAAACTCTCCCTGTTATGTTGTTTTGCATTGTAAAGATTGAGCATGGGAAGCTCGTACTCAACTTTATAGGAGAAGGGTGTGATGAACTTATTTGTTAGGTGGATGAATGTCATAATGAAGCCTTGGGGGAGGTGTCAAAATAACCCCAAGGCTTGTCCTCCCAAACATTTTTTAAATAGCCTTAGCAAGTACATGTCACTATAAGCGACTTCTTGGAAAAGCATGAAAAACTCTTTAATATGATCGCAGGGGTCACCCTTTTCTTCATATTTGTCAAATTTAAGTATTTCAAAGTGAGGAGGAAATGGAATCATGATGATGGCTTGGTTAAAGGGTGGGGACAAAGTTCTTCAAATTCACATTTTTTGCATTGATTACATGTCTTACTTTGTAATCCCTTGAGAGCATTCTTCATTTCCTGACACTCTTGGTCAAAGGGGGTACTAAGAGGAAAAGGGGGAACATGATATGTATGTATTTTGGTTGATAGGTGTGTTGAAGAGGTGTGAACAATGATGGGTTTGGTTGATATGATGATGGGTTTGTTGCAAATATGTGCCTAATCGGTGTTGTCATTGATGTCAACATATCCTTGTTGTCATTGGTGTCAATTGTATCCCATTCTAGAAGACTTTTATGTTGAGGATATTGAGAAAATTAGCCTCTCTAGAAGAAACAAGTGAGTTACATATCTCTCTGTCAAAGATAGTGAAGACAGTGCAGTTCAGTGAAGTAGATTGCTCTGCATTCCTAGTAGGATGAAGATTAGAGTTTGTAGATTAAAGGGTTTGTAGAGGATTGTTTGAAGTTGCTCCAGTCAAGATTTGAGAGGTCAGCATGGAGAATTGGTGAAGTTATGGCCATCTGAGTAGAACTAGGTTTTGCAGTTGTTCAGAGGTGACAGAGTGACAGAAATCTGGTCCAGATTGATCCGCATTAGAATATTATGATTTGTGGATCTATAGGTGTGTTTGGGATGTTGGTGTGTATCCTCAACTCAAGTGGTTCATGGTTATGAGGTCCGCAAGCAATCTTTCTAGTGTGACAGTCATGACAGTTGGTGTTCTTGAGTTCTCGGATAAAGGTGCAAGTGTTTCTGGTGATCTGAGGTGGTGCAATTGTTCCTTTTGATTTCATTGCGCTTGTGGTGGTCTCTGGATTGAGTTCCTATTATGTTGGTGGTCTGCATTGAGGATTGAGCTTGTGGTTGAATATTTGTCCTTGGGTGCGGCTGTTCTTTCCAGTCTTGGCTGACCAGATGCTTTGTGCATGTTGCAGATGATCTAAGAGAGGTTCTATGAAGTGTGGTGTGTTGTTCAAGGAAGGTTTGAGTCCCAACTATGTTTGGCTGACAGTATAGTGATTTGCATTAAGTCAGATGTTTGTAGTGCCGACCTTGATGTTTATTCCAAGGTTGATGAAGCATATAAATATGTGTGGTTGAGTTATGGAAAATCATCCTTGTGCGAAAATGACAAGATCCTAAGAAAGGAGGAAAGGCAGAGTAGAGAAGAGGAAGAGTAGTAACGGATGAGGAGATAGCGAAGAAGTGTTTGGGGGTAGAGTAGAAGTGTTGTGCACTTCAATGGAACTGACCTTGGCATGAAGAAGATGTCATTTTCCAGTTCAATCTTACTGTGATAAACTTATAAATATTTCTGTAGGCAGTGAGCCTCTTTTGAGCAGTGAGCTCTGGGCAGTGCGCCTGAAGGCAAGTGCCTTCCCATTTTCTATTCTTTTAACAGAGAATAAATCTTGTGGGTTAACCCCCACTGTAGTTTTTCACTTAACTGGGTTTCCACGTAAAAATCTTGGTGTTATGTGTGTTGATTATGTTTTTGCTCGTGTTGTTGATTCATGCTTTCATGGTTATATCATTCATCTGTTTATAAGTGGTAAAGAAGATTAAATGCAGCAAAAGATAAAAGTTTGTGACAACTGATTCACCCCCCCTCTCAGTTGTCTACCCTAATTTCAACAATTGGTATCATAGCCGGTTCCTCTAATAGAAACTTGACCACTTGAGAAGATCCAGGATGTCAACTTACAAGAAGGATAGTCTAAGATTTGATGGAACAAATTACCTTCTTTGGAAGATCTGCATGGAGTGCCATTTGCAATGCATGGGTGATGCTTATTGGCTGGTAACAAAAGATGAGTATACACCTCTGGAGAAAGGTCCTTCAACTCCAGACAAACTTAAAGATGCTGAAAATGACATTCAAGCTAAAGAAGCTTTGCTAAGTGCCCTGACTGACACAGAAATGACAAATGTCCTAGAATTGAAAACTGCTCATGAAATCTGGAAGAAGTTGGAAACTCTATATGAAGGTGATGAATATGTCAAATGTGCTAAGTTGCAGAGCTTGAAGGGTGAATACAAAAATTTGAGAATGAGTGAAGATGAAAACATCACTTCCTACATGCAAAAGGTGAATGAACTTGTGTGGAGTATTAGGTGTGCTAGTGGAATACTGGAAGAATCAAACATTGTTGGCAAAGTGCTCAGATCCTTATCTGCTTCATACAAGCATAGAGTTGCTGCTATTGAGGAAATCAGGACCATGACAACTGTTACAAGGGATCAGTTGGTTGGCAAGCTCTCAATATTTGAAATGAGTGAGTTTGGTGATTCTCTTCCTAAATCTGAATCTGCATTTAAGGCCAGTATTTTTGGAAAGCAAAGATTTGATCCAGGTGAAAGCTCTTCAAGAAGACTAACCAGATTTGAGAAGGCAAGGAAGGATCTTGAAGAAGATGAATCAGAGCTTGAAGAACTTGAAGCCCTTTTTGCCAAAAGACTACCAAGAGGATCCGATAAGTATGAAGGAAAGTTGCCTTTCAAATGTTTTAATTGCAATAAGATTGGTCATTTTGCCTCAAGATGTCCAGAGAGGGTTTCAAAGCCAAACCCTAATAGACCTAGGTTTCAGAAGAAATTCTACTATGTCCAAGAAGCTGCGGAAGAAGGAGTCACTAATGATGAATCTGGTAAGGGAAGTACCTCAGGAAATGAATGGGTGTTCATTGCTATCAAAGAAGAAGATCCGGTTCCTATTGAATCTGTTAGCTATGTGAATGTGGAAAGAGCCTAGGCTGCTCAAGTTGAAGAAAAGGATGAATGGGTAATTGACAGTGGATGCTCTCATCATATGACAGGTGATAAGAATAAGTTTGTAAGTATGGAAAGGTATGAAGGTGGAATTGTGAAGTTTGGAGACAATTCAGCTGGTAGAATCCATGGCAGAGGATCCATCTATCTTGATGGTAAGAATAACGCTAATGATGTTTTGTATGTAGAAGGATTGAAGCATAATCTTCTTAGTGTTGGACAGTTGGTTGACAAGGGATATGATCTCCGATTCAAGGATGGAAAATGTAAAATTTTGGAAAGCTCCAGAACTGAGATTACATCTAGTACACAGACTAGAGGTAACATCTTTTATTTAGGTGGTACTGGTAAAAGTTATTTGATTGCTCAGATTGATTAGAGTTGGCTGTGGCATAAGAGAATGTGTCATGTAAACTTTGACAACATTGTCAAGATAAGTTCTACTCAGGCTGTGAGAGATCTTCCAAAGCTTGTAAAACCTGCTAATAGCATGTGTAAGGAATGTCTATTGGGCAAACAGAATAGAACTACATTCAAGAGTAAAGAACAATCTTCAAGTGGATTGTTAGAACTTGTGCACACTGATTTGTGTGGTCTTGCCAGGGTTAGGAGTTTGCAAGGAGACATATACTTTATGCTGCTGATTGATGATCACTCCTGGATGATGTGGGTCACTTTCTTGAGAGAGAAATCAGAGGCTCTTGACAAATTCAAACTATTTAAGGCTAGGGTGGAGAATGAGATTGGTGTGAAGATAAAGTATCTGAGATCTAACAGAGGTGGAGAATTTACCTCTGGTGAGTTTAATGCATTTTCTGAAAAGCATGGAATAAGAAGACAGTTGTCTGCTCCTAGGACTCCTCAACAAAATGGAGTTGTGGAAAGGAAGAATCAGATTATTCAAGAGGTTGCTAGAACCATGATGATGGAGGAAAATGTTCCACATGTCTATTGGAGAGAGGCTGTAAGTACTGCTATCTACACTCTTAACCGGGTGTAGATCAAAGGTAATTCTGGTAAAACACCTTATGAACTGTGGTTTGGTAATGCTCCTTCTGTGAAATATTTTAGAGTTTTTGGTAGTAAATGCTATATCAAAAGAGACAAAGATCTAGACAAATTTGATGCAAGATGTGATTAAGGAATATTTCTGGGTTATTCTAATCAAAGCAAAGCACACTAGTGCCTTAACAAGAGATTGAAAAAGATTGTTCAAAGTGCTAATGTCAAGGTTGATGAAAGCAAGGAGAGACTTTCAAGGTTTTATGGATATGAATTAGATGATCAAAATGAAAGTCCAATTGGAGGAAAGCAAGTTCAATTTACTCCGAAGAATCCAGTGACTCAAGAAGTTAATGCAAATGTTGAGGAACACGTTCAAGAATCAGAAGTTGAAGAAAATCCCAAAACTCCCAGGTATGTAAGATCGAATCATTATAAAAATCAAATCATAGGAGATAAAAATAAAGGTGTTCAAACTAGAAGAAGAATTGCTGAAGAACAAGAGGAGTATTGTCTGATTTCAAAGTTTGAACCAAAATTAGTGAATGAAGCTTGTAATGATGAAAGTTTGGTAAAAGCAATGGAAGAAGAATTAATACAAATTAAAAAGAATCATACTTGGGATCTTGTTCCTAGACCTGAAAACAAAAATGTAATTGGAACTAAATGGGTCTTCTAGAATAAATTGAATGAAGATGGTGAAGTTGTGAGAAACAAAGCAAGATTAGTGTGCAAAGATTACTCTCAGGTAGAGGGAATTGATTTTGAAGAAACTTTTGCTTTGGTGGCAAGAATTGAAGCAGTTAGATTATTTCTTGCCTTTTCTGCTTACAAAGATTTCAAAGTCTACCAGATGGATGTCAAGTTAGCATTTCTGAATAGAGAGTTGGAAGAAGAAGTATACATTGAGCAATTGAAAGGATTCTAGTTATCTGATCAAGAAGATAAGGTCTGCAGATTGAAGAAAGCATTGTATGGACTCAAACAAGCCCCAAGAGCTTGGTATGCAAGATTAGATAAGTATCTGTTAAAGTTAGGCTTTAACAAAGGCATTGCTGACAATAATCTTTACTTCAAAATTGATCATGAACACATCTTGATTGTTGAGGTATTTGTTGATGACATCATCTTTGGTGGAAATGAGAGTATGTGTAAAAAATTTGCTGATCAGATGCAAAGTGAATTTGAGATGTCCATGCTTGGTGAAATGAATATCTTCGTAGGTCTACAAATCATTCAGTCAGAAAAAGGCATCTTCATATCTCAGTCTAAGTATGTGAAAGAGTTGTTGAAAAAGTTTGGAATGGAGGATTCAAAACCATTGAGTACTCCCATGGTAACTAGATGCAAGTTGAGTAAAGATGATGATTCCCCTAAGGCAGATCAGAAAAGGTATAGATTAATGATTGGAGGACTGCTTTATCTGACTCATACCAGACCTGATATTATGAATGTAGTTGGTCTTGTTGCTAGATTTCAAGCTGATCCTAGATAATCTCATGTTGTAGCAATCAAAAGAATTTCTAGATATCTGAAGGGAACATCTGACTATGGCTTATGGTATCCTAAGGGTGATGACTTCACTCTTCATGCATATACAGATGCTGATTGGGCAGGAGATATGGATGACTGGAAGAGTACTAGTGGAGGTGCATTTTTCTTGGGAAAGATACTGGTTTCTTAGTTGAGCAAAAATTAGGAGGCAATATCTTTATCTACTGCAGAGGCAGAGTACATAGCAGTAGCATGTAATTGTACTCAAGTTTTGTGGATGAAGCAAATGTTGAAAGATATCAGAGTTGTGTTTGAAGAACCTATTACAATCTTTTGTGATAATTCAAGTGCAATAAACATTTCAAAGAATCCAGTGTTGCATTCAAAGAGAAAGCACCTATCCATCAAGTTTCATTTTTTGAGAGAGAAGGTAAATGATAATGAAGTCAGATTGGAGTTTGTTTCATCAAAAGATCAGATTGTAGATATCTTCACTAAGCCTCTACCTAAGGATACTTTTGAGTATCTTAGAGTGTTGCTAGGGGTTATTACCCCTCCTGTTCAGAACTATGGTGCACTAATGTGCATCAGTCTGGAGGAATTCACAGTCATATCTTGTGATCCAGATTGGTGTTAAGGAGTTGCTACTTAGGGGGAGAGTCAGTATGCTAATTCTGGATTAAGAAACAAAAAGAAGAAGAGATGATTGCAAATATTTGCCCTTTGCCATTGATGTCAAAGGGGAAGAGAAGTCATGTGAAAAACTTGGAAGTAAACAGTGATGGTGAAAGGGGGAGCAATAAAGAAAATGGTTGCAAGTGTGATAAGAGAAAGGGGGAGAAGTTCTTGTCTTGATGGTTGAAATAGTTTTTCACATCATATGTTGCCATCAATGACAAAGGGGGAGATTGTTAGAAATATGTGCCTAATCGGTGTTGTCATTGATGTCAACATATCCTTGTTGTCATTGGTGTCAACTGTATCCCATTCTAGAAGACTTATATGTTGAGAATATTG
The DNA here is from genome assembly GCA_027924645.1 of Cunninghamia lanceolata. NCBI lineage: Eukaryota > Viridiplantae > Streptophyta > Pinopsida > Cupressales > Cupressaceae > Cunninghamia > Cunninghamia lanceolata. The sequence goes on along the minus strand of BSBN01001494.1, from coordinate 2,682,368 downwards.
AGAAAATTAGCATCTCTAGAAAAAACAAGTGAGTTACATATCTCTCTGTCAAAGACAGTGAAGACAGTGCAGTTCAGTGAAGTAGATTGCTCCACATTCCCAATAGGATGAAGATCAGAGTCTGCAGATTAAAGGGTTTGTAGAGGATTGTCTGAAGTTACTCTAGTCAAGATTTGAGAGGTCCACATGCAGAATTGGTGAAGTTATGGCCATATGAGTAGAACCAGGTTTTGTAGTTGTTCAGAGGTGATAGAGTGACAAAAATCTGGTCTGGATTGATCCACATTGGAATATTATGATCTGCAAATCTAGAGGTGTGTTTGGGACATTGGTGTGTGTCCTCAACTCAAGTGACTCATGGTTTGGAGGTCCGCAAGTGATATTTCTAGTGTGACAGTCATGACATTTGGTGTTCTTGAGTTCCCAGATGAAGGTGCAAGTGTTTTTGGTGATTTGAGGTGGTGCAGTTGTTCCTGTTGATTTCATTATGCTTGTGGTGGTCTCTGGATCAAGTTCCTGTTGTTTTGGTGGTCTGCATTGAGGATTGAGCTCGTGGTTGAAGATTTATCCTTGGGTATTGCTGTTCTTTCCAGTCTTGGCTGACCAGATACTTTGGGCATGTTGTGGATGATCTAAGAGAGGTTCTATGAAATGTGGTATGTTGTTGGAGGAAGATTTGAGTCCAAGCTATGTTTGGTCGATAGTATAGTGATTTGCATTAAGTTAGATGTTTGTAGTGCCGACCTTGATGTTTATTCCAAGGTTGATGACGCATATAAATATGTGTGGTTGAGTTGTGGAAAATCATCCTTGTGCAAAAATGACAAGATCCTAAGAAAGAAGGAAAGATAGAGTAGAGAAGAGGAAGAGCAGTAATAGACGAGGAGATAGTGAATAAGTGTTTGGGGGTAGAGAAGAAGTGTTGTGTGCTTCAATGGAACTGACCTTGGCATGAAGAAATGTTGTTTTCAAGTTCATTCTTACTGTGATAAACTTATAAATATTTCTATAGGCAGTGAGCCTCTTTTGAGTAGTGAGCTCTGGGCAGTGCACCCGAAGGCAATTGCCTTCCCATTTTCTATTCTTTTAACAGAGAATAAATCTTGTGGGTTAAGCCCCACCGTGGTTTTTCCCTTAATTGGGTTTCCAGGTAAAAATCCTGGTGTTATGTGTGTTGATTATGTTTCTGCTCATGTGTTGTTGATTCTTGCTTTCATGGTTATATCATTCATCTGTTTATAAGTGGTAAATAAGATTAAATGTAGCAAAAGATAAAAGTTTGTGACAACTGATTCACCCCCCTCTTAATTGTCTGCCTTAATTTCAACACAGTTTGGTTGATATTAGGGTTGGTTAGGGAAAAATAGTGGTTCCATGGGTTGGTTTGGATTTACTTGATAGGTTGGGATGTATTGATATGGATTTGATTGATGTAGGGTTGATGGATGGAGGTTTGATGGGTTTAAATTTAATAGATTTAGATTTGTTATGTTTATTTTGATACATTAGGGATGTATTGTGATGATTGCAGGTTGACTTTTGGGAGTGTGTGGCTAGCTTGATGAATAGGGGGATTTGGATCAGACCGCAATGGTGGGTGTTCTTGATCAAGGCAATAGCTATGCCATAAGAATTTAAGGGGTTATGATGTTTCTTGATGGTGTAGGTGATGATGTAGCATTTTGAGTGCTAGGGCGTGGTCGAGTACCATCCCCATCAGTTTGATCAACATGATAATTTGTGGGATCATGTGATGGTTGGGTGGGTGAGAGACCTAGGGATTATCAAATTCATGTGTGGGTGATTTAGAGTGAATTTGATATTATTGAGTTTGTCCATGTCAAAATTTGGAGGAAGTTTAGCCCCTACTTTAATGAGATGTTTGAGGAAGGCATCTTTGTGGTTTTCTACAAATTGGTACATTAAAGCACATGCTTGTTTAGCATTTAGAAAATCTCTATAGCATGGAGAATACTTGCTTTAGTTATGGAGACTTCAAGTTCACTTACATTGTCAGGGAATCCATGAGGGGATGTTGCCCTTACTTGGGAGTTGTGACTAAAGCTAGATCCAAAAGGATTTTTGCTGTTGTGGTCTATGTTTAATTTTTCTTGGGTTTTAGTGAGGGGGGCATGAAAGATGAATCAAATTCATGTTTTTTGAAATTTGGATGAAGGATGGGTTGATTTGGTTTGATGTTTTTGTAATGGGATGGATGATGATTTGGATTTAAGTTTGATGGGAAGGTCTAGGACCTTAGTAGCTTGATGGTGAATTGGTTTAAGATCAAGGATCTTGTTGTTTGATTATGGGTTTGATTTGTTTGATTGACTTGGATTTGGTTGATTGAGTAGTTGAATTTGATTTGATTGGATTAAGGTCTAGAACCTTGGATGATAACTGGTTTTGGAATTGGATTAGGAACAAGGCCTTGGTTAATTTATATTTTGATGACTTGATGAGGTTTGATGCGGTTTTGGATTAGGATTAGGTGCAAGACCTTGGATGATTTAATTTATTTGATTATTACTTAAAGGATCTAGGTCCTTAAGCAAGATTTGATTTGGGATGGATGATGGATTGACCTTAGGGTAATGATTTGATTTTGAGATTTGAACTTTGGTTTAAGGTTTATGGTTTATAGATGGGTGCTATGGATTTGAGAGGTGCTTTGATTTTTTATTTAGGGACATTAGGATTTGTGGGAGGTTTCATTTTTAGATGGGTGGATTTTACACAACATGAGGGTGTCTATATTTTTTTTGTGGGTTTTATTCCAAGGAATTTCAACCTTTCGCATGAGAGGATTTTGGACATTGTGAATGCTTTGGATTTTTAGGATATGTCATGGAACTTCACACAATTGAAAACATACCAAGCACATGAACAACCTAATTTATTCAAGTAGGTGTGCACACACTTGTGAGCCCACTGTTATGCCTTGTCTAGGCATAGAAAGTAGGGCCCATAAGGAGGCACTAATTGCTTTTGATCCTCAAGATCACACAAAGACCTTGCAAGAGGAGAGCATACATGGCCTCAATCTAATTTCTAGGGGCATGTGGTGAGTAACTTCTTAGAGCTAATGGAATATTGATGGAGCACAAAAATATATGATTGAAATGTTCTAGCTAGGTTGAACAAGGTGTACTAGAGGATGTCCTCTATAAACCTAAAGGCAAATTCTATGAATGAGAGTGTTATCTATAAGCATTTGGTCTAGGTCAAATCCCTTATCATTTCACCTTGTCACCTCAAATGGAGAACAAGGTTGTGCTAGAAACGATAGCTCCTCCTATGAGGTAAGTCTTTCAATTCTCGCCTCAATTTATATACCGCACCAGAATATGTGGGTTCAGGTCATCACATGGTGATGAAATCTAATCCAAGCTTGCTAAAAAGAAATAAATAAAGGACTAGATGTTTTTGATCTTCAAGGTCACCATGCGGCTTGAGGAAAGAGCATACACACCTAGTCTTTCAGGATAAAACAAAGAAGTGAAAAAAAGTTTTTGATTCCTAGGATCGCCTTTTGGTGGAAGGAAAGAGCATACACACCTAATTACTTCATACAAACATGACATATAAGTTTATTAAATCCTTAAACATATAAGTGTGCAACTAACAACTAGTGGGAAAACAAATCATTGACAAGTGTGCTACACCCACAAATAATAGCAGTTTCACAAAAATAAGACCTTGGACCAATATTTTTATTGTACAAAGATGTTAGGAGATAGAAAATAACAAGTTAAGATTAGTCAATAAACCAACAATATTCAAAACCCAAGAAAAATGTGAAATGGTTAATGATAGAATGAATGCACCACAACAGGTTACACATGCGCCAAAACATAGAATGCACATGCAACAAAATAAATAAAAACATCAAAATAAGGTTAGGAGTGTATTTACTAGAACTTACCATGCACACACTTGGAGATGAAGCGGACACACCGAATTGTGAAATGAGGACACTGAACTGTAGACACACATGTTGATACGTTCAGACTTGCACAACAAATAAGGAAAAATCAACAAAAACAAGAAAAACTCAAACTTACAAGATATGTGTTCGTTAAAATGATTAAAAAAGAGTACGTTAGATGTTTTCAAGATTACAAAAACTATAATAATGTAAAATATATCCCATAAAACAACAATCAAACAGAGTTAGGGCCAGGGATAGAGGTGCTGATCCATGAATGAGTGTGCCTCAGTATTACGTAGATGTTGATCGGGAAGTGGACACGACATCTAGGGGACATGCCAAATAATTTGATTTTTGGAAATTTTGTTGTACGCCTATATTTCTTTGTAAACATACTTTTCTATTTTATTGATGTATATCGTTGTATATGCCTATATGGCTTTCTTTGTACATGCCTTAATGGCTTTATATATACACTATATGTTATTTTCATGAAATTATGTATATGAGACTTTACATTATATATGATGATCAATTATGGTTATAGGATAAATAATGTATCATGCTTAAAAGTTTTGATATTGCGTATGTGTTCTTCAATGTTTCCATGAAATGAAATTATGGTTCAATATATGTTCCAAAGTGTTTGATTAATTCAAATATTTTGAGAGCATCCTTGCAAAATATATTTTATGCATATCCTGCAATCATGACATTCCATGAGACTGTATTTCTTTAAGGTATCATGTCAAATAGTTCACGCACCTTGTCTACGCTTCCACATTTTGCATACATGTCTCCAAGGGCAATTGCAACTACAACATCTAACAAAATTCCCATATCCTTTATGCTTTGATGGATGTCCATACCGTGTTCCAAAGATCCCATTTTAGCATAAGGGTGTTGGATAAGGTTGTGGAATTTTACTTTACACCTGCCAATTGCATTTGCTTGAAAGTTTCTATAGCCTTATCAAAAAATCTATTTTGTGCATATCTTGCAATCATTGCATTCCATGCGATGACATTTATTTGAGGCATCATGTCAAACAATTCATGTGCCTTGTCTATGCTTCCACACTTTGCATACATGTCTCCTAGGGCAGTTGCAACTACAACATTTGATAAAATTCCCACACCCTTTATGCTTTGGTGGATGTCCATATTGTGTTCCAAAGATCCCATTTTGGCAGAGGCAAGGAGGATGTTGGCTAAGGTTGTGGAATTTGGCTTTACACTTGCCAATTGTATTTGCTTGAAAGTTTCTACAGCCTTATCAAAAAATCCATTTTGTGCATATCTTGCAATCATTGCATTCCATGAGATAATATTTCTTTGAGGCATCATGTGAAACAGTTCGTGTGCCTTGTCTATGCTTCCACACTTTGCATACATGTCTCCCAGGGTAGTTGTAACTACAACATCTGACAAAATTCCCATAGCCTTTATGCTTTGATGGATGTCCATATTGTGTTCCAAAGATCCCATTTTGGCATAGGCATGGAGGATGTTGGCTAAGGTTGTGGAATTTGGATTTATACCCACCAATTGCATTTGCTTGAAAGTTTCTAAGGCCTTATCAAAAAATCCATTTTGTGCATATCTTGGAATCATTGCATTCCATGAGATGACATTACTTTGAGGCATCATGTCAAACAGTTCACGTGTCTTGTCTATTCTTCCACACTTTGCATACATGTCTCCCAGGGTAGTTGCAACTACAACATCGAACAAAATTCCCATATCCTTTATGCTTTGATGGATGTCCATAATGTGTTCCAAAGATCCCATTTTGGCATAGGCAAGGAGGGTGTTGGCTAAGTTTGTGGAATTTGGGTTTACACCTACCAATTGCATTTGCTTGAAAGTTTCTAAAGCCTTATCAAAAAATCCATTTTGTGCATATCTTACAATCATTGTATTCCATGAGATGACATTTCTTTGAGGCATCATGTCAAACAATTCACGTGCCTTGTCTATGTTTCCACACTTTGCATACATGTCTCCCATGGCAGTTACATCTACAACTTTTGACAAATTTCCCATATCCTTTATGCTTTGAATTATAAGATTAGTTAGAATTACAAGCTTGGTGAAGAATATAATATTCATGAGTAAATTATAAATCTTAAGGATTTTGTGGATTTCTTTTTGGGAAGTATACTTTTAACTTGAATTAAATTTGCAACACATTTGGTAAGGTATGCAATGTGTTTGAAGTTTGATCCCATAGTATTATAATTTTTTTATCAACCAATATTTGTCCATATTGGGGTGCAAAGACAAACTTTATTCTCAAAAGAATTTTCTAGAAAGTTAATATGAATTGTTTCGTAGACAATTGAATCCAAGATACAATAGTTGAATTATGAATATTGAAGCTAACTTTTATTTGGCTAACAAATAAATATATTGGGAACCTATTTGTAACAACTTATGATATGGTTTTCATATAATTAGTTTTTGTATATAATATTAGTTAAATTTTACACTTTTGTGTTAAGAAAAACATGGAATATGAAACATAAAATATAGTATTTTTGTTAAGAGAATGGTGGGTGCAAGGAAAGGTGCATCCAATCGTAGGAATTATCATTTAGGCCTTTATAATTTTTTTTTAGATGAATCTAACAATTCATAGTTTGAATCATATAAGGAAATATAATTCGTTTATGCTAAATTATTACATGGATGCTAAGTTTTAGTTAACATATTTGTTGTACTCTTCTTTTTGTATACATCTCTGTTGTTCTCAAAATCAGCTACGCTTGTTTTTGTAGACAACCCACACGAAACTTGTCCGTTTCATGAATCTACACTCTAAGCTCACAAATCGAGATAAGATTCCCTTGATCTCACGCGAAGTCATTTGACATTCTAGACTGGTTTATGACATTCCTTTGAATCAGTTTCTCAATATTCATGAATATCGTTTAAGTTGTAAACTGATTAGAATGTCAATTTTACCCACTTTTCAAGAGTTAGTAAAATTTTTAGTTTTCATATGCAGTAGCGGCATTTTTTTCCGCTCCTGCATATCTTTTTTAACTTGTTTTATTATATATGCAATAGCGGCACTTTTTGCCGCTTTTGCATGTGTTTTTCATTAAATATGTAAAGGCAGTGAATTTTGCCGCCATTACATATTTTCCTCCATTTTCTTGCATCATCGGCAAATTTTGACGTCGTCTCATGTTTGTTGACCTTCATGCTGGAGCGGCCGAAACTCCTGCTCGAGCAAGATTTTTGAAATCTTTGAAACTAAGTGCCATTAATGGCCACTCATGCCATTCATTTAATATCAGTTTTTGAGTTTTAAATACTTATTTGATTGTTCTTTTTATCATTTTTCCTCCTGCTTCGCCGGTCTGTAAGCCTTCCCTTGCACCATTCGATCAATTGAATTTGTCAACACGGTTAGGGTTTGTCACCGGCGCAATGGGTAAGTTTCTCAGTTGTTTCTATTTCCCTTCTTAACTGTTGTTTGATATGCGTATCCTTAGATTTTTTTTTGTTAAATTTTTGTTACGTTTTGTTCTTTCTTGATTGTTGTTTTGCATTTGTTTTTCTTGTGCTGGTTCGTTTATGCGTCAGATTTGTTTCTTCTAAAACCTGACCAATTGTGCCCTAGGGAGGTCGGCGGTTTCACCGCTTAAACCCTTAAAACCTTTTGCCATATACCAATAAGCAGTGTTGGCCATTTTCGTCAATCGAACACTGTGAAGATCAATTCCTACCATTGTGCATCGTCGGCGAAGTTTGCCGATCAAACACTGTAAAAAGCTTGCAACTTCTATCATGTGTAATATCGGTAGTTTTCGCCGCCCAGACAAGTGTTATTGGTAGTTTCTTCCGACCCTAAACTCATCTTCGAAACATCTGCAGTGACGGCAAAAATTGCTGCTTAAGACCTTTCCAAAAACTTGTGATCGAAATGCAAGTGTATGGGTGGCGAATTTTGCTGCCCTTACACAAGGATCTTCTATTTCATACCTCATGCGAAAGCGGTAATTTTTGCCGCTTTGACATCAAGTCTAAAACCTGTTACCTGCGGTAGCGGCAAAATTCACCGCTCATACCAACTTAAACTCCTACCACATGCAGTGGCGGTGAATTTTGCCACTAATGCACATACAATAAAATACTCACATGCAAGAGCGGCAAATTTTGCCACCCATGCAAGAACTATCCCAAATTTCTCTCTGGGAAACTTTTAGTTTTGATTTTCTGAGCCCGCTTCTCCTCTGATTTTTGGCTAGCTCGCACTATAGCCCTTTTTCAAGCGCGTTCCCATAGTCGTGATCATCAACATGCAATTTTCCCAAATTGCCAGTATTTTCCCTAATTGCATGATCATGACTTTTTGCTACAGTTTCTTCTGTGGAGCTTCGTTCAACATCAAACTTCTTCTCGGTGAAAGCTCATCCAAATGACTGAATTGTCCCCAAAGAAATCAAAAGTAATGAAGTACAAATATCAAGTTGTTTTCCCAATCACCTCAGTCCATTCTAATGTTGATAATATTAGAGATACGGAGATTGGCCATGTTGATATGGCTGAGTTTGTAGGGAGAACCAAGTCAAACAACCCCAGTACTATGATGAAGAGGATAGTGCAAAGTAATATTCATCTGGTGTCATCTTTCCCAGTGGCAGCTCACAACACATAATTTGTTCTTCAGTGTGCCCATTTCTATAGCAAAGATATTAGAGTTATGGTGGACGCCAGTGGTAATGTGATAATCAAATTGGATCTTGAGTTCATTGATAAGGTGTTCATGTGCCCTCCTGCGACAGAGGTATTGAAGCTTGACTTTGTTGAAGCTCAGAAGGCATATGACAAGAATCTAGATAAAGCAAAGAAAGTAATCAACAACAAATGGTTGAAGACTGCAATATCAAATTTGCGAGGTGGCCACGTAGTTTCCCTCGAAGTGATTTTGTAGAGGAGGTTGGTGACCTGATTACTCTCCTCAGCAGGATAAGAGGTTTGTCTTCCTCTTCATAGTTTCATGAATGGATGTATCCTTTCATTAAGGTCATACTCTAGGGTAAGCAAACCATTTTTTGGGGAGAACAAATTAGTAACAGTTTGCATGAGCAACTGACAAAGGTATCCACTACCTCCAAGTTCTACATGACTTCCTATCTGGTATACATTGTAGCCTCCATGAGGATTTTTCTAGGATTAACATCGGAAGGTGATAGGAGAGTAGTTCCAGTATACCAATATTATTCCCAGCTGACATTGAAAGGTTCAATTCATCATTTTAGAAGGGTTAACGATGCATTCTTTGCTGTATTCTTGTGTCTTTTTGATCCCCAATTGGATCAGAGAAGAATTTTAGATGAGGCATGGATAGTGGTAAATGACTTCGGGTGTATGTTTTTGCAATTTCAATCTTTTTCATACTTAAGGGTTGGCTTTTTCCATGGTTACCCTTATATGCTTCCAAGATTCCCTTCAGATAAACTGGTCTTGATGGAGTTGTGTAGACAAATGATTGTCGTGCATAACAAACAGATGGAACTCAAGAAGCCTGGTTTTAGATTCCCAGTGGAAATCGGCAGATATTCAGTGTTGACTACCGTAAAGGCAAGGGCCATGGAGACAGAGATGCAGTTGGTCACCATGAAGCAATACAAGAGGAGACCAAAGTTTGACTACAGGGGCATACAGGATAAAATCAGACAGAAAACTCAATTTCATGAACCCATGGTAGAAGATGTCTAGGTAGACTTGAGGACAGAGGAAGATATCAGGAAACTGGACTATAGCAGATTGTCCCTGGAACAGATTGAATATCTAGGACTTGCTGATATTCCAGAAGATCTTGTGGATGATGGGGAATTGGTTGATACTAGATATGATGTAGAACAGATTGCTAGTACTCCTCTCCCTCCAATTCAATGGTCCCAAAAGGAGTTGACCTCACTGAGGAAGAGATTTGAATCCATATTGGCTAACACCAATAACTGGCTGATGGATAAAGGAATTACTCTAAAAGAATTCCTCACTAGATCAGAAACTGAAGTTCAAGAGCAAACTGGTAAAAAGGTTGAAAACAGAATGAAGAACAAGAGTGATGTTCCCTCATCTTCTAAAACACACAAGCCTAAGATCAGATTTTTGACAAAGAAAGCAAAAGCTGTGGAGGAAGAACCTGAAATAAAAGATATGGAAGTTGAGGAGCCAGCTACTGAAGAGCCAGCCACAGAAGAGATGGATGTTGAAGATAGGACTACAGATCAACAAGACGAGGAGGCTTTGTCTCCACAGGAAATACACAAGAAATGGGAGTATCATCCCCATTGCTTAATACCCCTATTGCAACTCCTGTGTCTGTTTCCCCTATTGATATTCCCTCTTCTGAATCTCCCTCTCCTCGTAAAATAATTTTTGATAATCCCCAAAACACTTTTGAAGATGTTCTACGTTCTTCTGAGTCAATTCCTAGTTTGTCTTCTTCGTCTTTTGATATTGGGGATGCATCCATTTTTGATCATTTTGTGATGAATACTGAGCAAGTCTCTAGTGCAAATGTAACAGGTGCGGTTTTTACTAACACCCTGCCTATTGTTTGTACTACCAGTACAAGCATAGTTCCAGGAACACTAGCAGTAGGAATGGATCCCAATGTGAGTACTTCTCTGCTCCCACCTTAGTTATCAGCTTACACGCCAAAAAGGAAAAAGCAAGCCATCTCCCCAGATGACTTTGATTTCACTAAGTTGGTACTTGCAAAGCCTAAGGCCCCGAAGAAACCAAAGATTCTTTCCAGGGTACTTGAAGATAAGGGACACAAATTTTTGGAGATAGCAAAACCTCCACAAGATGCAACTGTTGAAAATTTTGATATGAAAGACTACTCTATTTCTAGAGTTGAATTGGGCAAAATAACCCATGAAAGCGCTAAAAATGATATGCAGTCAGCCATGGACATCCTAATCCAGAAGTTTGATAGGGAAAAGGAAATGAAGGATCACTACAAGGCAATGGTAGAATAGCTAATTGCGGTGGTAAGGAAAATCACTTTGTATTCAGAAGCAGTTACTCCAGAGGCCATATCTGTAGAAGACCCCGTCATTCTAAAAGTAGAAAAGACACACCTCAAAGGAAAAGTACTTGAAGAGTACTTAGACAGGATGCGTGCACAAGGAATCTCTTTGCTCACAGACGTATCTGAGAAGACAGATAAAATGAGAAAAGCAAAAGCAGAGCTTGATGATCTCATTGATGCTATCTCTCAAGATATTGAACGCATAGAGAAGGATCATGATAAATGGGTAGAAATGAGGAAGCTCAAAATAAGTAGCCTAATATCAATTGGTGCGATTTCTAATAGGGATTCATATACAGAAACAAAGAAAGCATTGATGTACAGGAGCCGTGTGCTTAGGGAATTGATCAATGATCTTAAAGTTGCAAAGGAAATCAGTGAACAAAGCGATATTAGTCTTTTGCATAAGTTGGAGGAGTTGCCATGTAAGCTGGTATCACAGGACAACAAATTTCTTCCTGCAGGAGAAATGGTTCAAGTATTCGAAGACATGTTCCAGAAAGAGTTCGAAGATAAAACATTTTCAATGACTTCTATGGACAATCTTTTGGACAACCAGCTAACTTTGGATAATTTGAAAACCAAGTTAACTAATCATGCTAAATCTGTCACTACAGTGAAGGATGCCATAGTCAGAGCTAGGATGATCTTCAGGAACACAGTCAGCTCGGATAGCATTGGGATGCAAGCTACCTTCACAATGTATGATGCTCATATGAGGAAAGATGGCAACACAAATTGAAGCAGTCATTTTTCTTTAGTTTATTTTATGTTTCTCACATGTACTTTCAAAACAATTTTGGACATTTTTACATGTACATTTTTCATATGTAATTACATGTAGTTAGGACTCCTATTTTTGAATAAGTCAAAGTAGTTAGGTTTTTCCTAAATTTTCTCAAGGCCTTTCCCTATAAATAAAGGGGGCCTCTTTTGTAAATATTAGCTTTTGTCTATTGCAAGAATACTATGGCGAATTGAAAAGCAAATCAAGACTTTGTGCTTTTTGTGAAAATCAATTATCAAATATTTATCAATACAAGAAAACATGTTCAATTCCAATCTTTGTCTTGGGATTATTTGTGTTGTGATAGTATTGTTCTTACGTCTTGCTATCATAATCTTCTTTGATAATAATTGAAGTGTGGAGTTTGTTTCAAGTGATTGAAGAGCGCTCTTAATTTGATTCTGATAGACTTTGTGTTATCAAATCATTTGTGAGGATTATGTTCATGTTTGTGAGAATACAATAGTTTGGAGACTTTGAGTTGCAAGTTGTTATATTCAATTTACTTTTATCATCTTGAAGAGGAGTGAAGACTTTGAGCTGCATTCTACTTCAAATAGTTCTATTTACAATTAGTAAGTGAGGTAATAGAAAACTTTGTGTTTCTGTGATTTTGTGATAATTTATAAGTCCTTTATCAAGAGTTTGAAGTATAAACATCTATTCTGAAAAAAGAGAATGAGATGAGATGGAACAACCACAAACATAGTTTTTAGTGTACATAAATTTCATAAGTTGTTTTGTTTGCAAAAGTCAAGTAACTAGAGTGAACCTCCCCTTGCTGAGAGGAGAGACTTTGTCTCATCATAGCTGTGGCTGATATACCCATTTTGCCGTTAGTGAGTTAACGACAAAATATTCACCCAACAGTTTTTTGGCGACTCTACTGGGGAAGGAACGTGCAACTTGAAGCCTCACGCTTCGAGTTGAAGCATTTTTTAGTTCTTTTCCATTTTGTTGCAAAATTGTGTTTAGCATACTACATTCTGGCAGATTCCCGATACACCAGAAGCAAGAGGGCTTAGGGTATTATTGATCCTGCATTTGAATTGATGTAACAAAATAATTTTGGATTCTTAACTCCATGACCTTGTCTTCAGCGCACCAGGAGTTTTCCCCCTACAAACGCTAGGTCTCCAGGTCTCCTAAATGTTTCTTTATCAATACACAACTTCCTAAGGTGAGTTTTCTATTGAGGCGAGCTGCTCCTACCGACCTTGCTGTAGCTCAGATTCTGGCAATTGAAGTGGAAGATGATCTTATCCTTGTGGGTAAGATAAGAACGGATTCTAATAGAAATAAAAGTTCCTCTTCTACTGAGAATTCTTCCACAAGCACGACGGATCCCATGGTGCAAAAGCTAGCAAATGAATTGCTAGCTCTGAAGAGACAAATGTCCCAAGGTATGTCTGCCCCTCCTTCTTATCAAGATATACCAAGGAGGACATTTCCAAATAATTCATATCAAGGCAATGCTGTTAGAAATCAAGGACAACACAACTGTCTTCCACCTACATAGGGGAAGCTTGCCATTGAAGCAGTGCCGGTCAACTTAGCTGTTGGCTATTATGAAGCTGAAAATGAACTTTCTTTCCAACCTGAGTTGGATTATGAAAATGGTGCTAATCTCTTCACAGAAGGAGAAGAAGAATTAGCTGGCGACTCTACCATTAGCTTTCTAAATTATTAGGACGAAGCTGAAAAAGGAGAAGTGTGTGAAGGAGCATATGCTGTTTTCACTAGGTCTCAAAATCAGTCAACCCTTCAAGCTGATAAAGGGAAGGTGAGAGAAGAATCTCAATCGGTGGTTTCAATCGCTAAATGGGGGACTTCGCTACCTTTCCAATCAAAAGATCTAGTGGTCAATAAACAAGTAAGTGCCTCTAACAAATTTGTACCTTCCACTTCTACTCCTTAGACTAGTGCTATCTCTACCAAAAATTAGAATGATGGTTTTTCTTCCTCCGTTTCTAATTCTTTTCAGCAGTTTGATAGAATAGATCATGCTAGGAGAACTAAGATCCAAATGTCTGAAGTTGAGTATTTACAGGCTAATCCTGAACAATTTGATAGATTAGCCAAATATGTTAAAAATAAGACCGTCCCTGCAGGACAAGAGTTTCTAAAAGCTACTCATGACTCCTCCAAAAGCAAGCCTACCCAAAATAATCTTGTCACTACTCTCCTTGAAGCCTCTGGAAAAATTGAACCTTTCTATGTTTCCCTATTAGTAAATGGTCATAAATTGAGCAATTGCGTAATAGATTCCGGAGCCTCTGACAATGTTATGCCTGCTAAGGTAGCAGACACCCTTGGCCTCACATTAACCAAAACTTTTGGGAGGTGTTTCTCTATGGAGAATAAGCAAGTTCCACTTTTGGGTCAAATCAAAGACGCCCAATTTGCATTTTTGTAGCTTTTCTAAATAAGAGAATCAAGATGACAGTCCTGGTAGCTGATGTTCCAGCTTCATACGACATTCTTCTTGGGCGTAATTTTTGCAAAGATGTAGGTGGGGAGTTGAACATGGATCTATCTGAAGCAAGGATACTTGTTAAAGGTGTCATGCAGAAGTTGCTTCCTGAGAAGGAGGCAAAATACATTGTTACCCAAACATCAAATCCCAAAGCTCAAATTTTGTTTGAGTCCTCAGGAATGGGTAATTATTTTCTGTCCACTGAAGATGGTTCCAGTTCATCAGATGAGAGTACATTAGGTGATAGATTGGATATGTCAGATGGAGACTTAGAAGAGTTTTTAGATGAAAGTTTAGGTGAGGGTATAGTAATGCCAGATTCTTCCCTCACTGACGAAGAGGAATCTTCTGACCAAAGAAATTCCAAGAAACCAAGTTCTGATGAAGTCTAGATTTTAGAGTTTGATGGCAGTTGTTCTTCTACCAGTTCTGGAGCTAGAGTGGTCTTGATATCACCACAAGGTGATATCTTACCTTTTTCATACAAGTTACAATTTGACAATACCAATAACACCGCCGAATACGAGTCCTTGTTGCTCGGATTGGAAGCTGCTCGTGCTAGAGGTGTTAAAATCCTTCATGCTCAAGGGGATGCCCAATGGGTGGTTTGTCATGTAAGGAATTTGTACCAAACCAAAAATGAAAGACTGAGACACTATCACAATCGCGTATGGGATTGCATTGAAGGTTTTGATGCTTTCAACATTTCTGTAGTGCTAAGAGAGTTCAATGATCATGCAGATTCATTTGCTATTTTCGCCACTCTCATGGTGCCTCACAAGGATTTCAAAGGAAACAAGTACACTATTGAGCTAGTCTTTTGACCAAGTGTACCTGATAACACTGACCATTGGCAGGTGTTCAATGGTGATAACCAAATCATTGCTTTCCTATAAAAGATGAATAGCTTTGATGAGCTTTACTTTGAAGGAAGTGAATCGCCACTGCGAGAATATGTTTCAGAGATAGATTCACAAACTGGCAAAGAATTTCTACAATTGAAAGGAAATAAAATCCCAAAAGGTTTGGTTTCCCTTGAGAAACTCTTTGATAAACATGACAGGTATATCAAGCAGCGGCAACAACAGGATTCAAGTTCCTCTATGGAATTTGAGCAGGTCAATTTGGGTTCGAAAGCAGATCCTAAGATGGTCAACATTGGAAAATGTTGCACTGCTGATGAAAGATTCAAATTCATTACACTCCTTCGCCATTACATTGATATTTTGGCTTACTCCTATGATGATCTGAAGTCTTTCAGACCTAAAGAGGTTCAACATGAAATTCCCCTTAAAGCTGGATCGTTGCCTCACAAGCAGTAGCAGAGGCAATACAATCCTAAGATATCAGGTACGATCCTTTCAGAAATTCAAAAGATGCTGAATGCAAGGATAATTTTTCCAATTCATCATTCCACATGGATCGCAAACATAGTACCTATAAGGAAGAACGGAGAAATCCGTATCTGTGTTGATTTCAGGAATCTCAACCAGTCTTCCTTAAAAGATAACTACCCTTTGCCCATCATGGATCAAGTATTGCAAACAGTAACTGGTTCATAAATGCTGTCTATGTTAGATGGTTTTTCGGGGTATAACCAAGTGGAGATCAATGAAGCTGATCAGTTCAAAACTGCCTTCACCACACCATGGGGCACATTTGCATATCGCCGAATGCCTTTTGGTCTGATCAATGCTGGCGCCACATTTCAGAGAGTGATAGATCTTGCCTTCAGAGATGAGATGGGAAAGTTCATCGTGGTGTATCTCGACGACTTGACTGTTTTCTCCAAAAAATGTCATGATCTTGCACATCATTTACGACAAGTGCTGGAGTGCTGTCGGCAAAATGGTATTTCCCTCAATCCCAAGAAGTCAGTTTTTGGGGTTATAGAAGGTAAGCTTCTTGGACACATTGTATCCTGGGAAGGTACTAAGATTGACTCAGAAAGAGTTAAATCCATTCAAAGTCTTACTCTGCCTGCTAGTAAGATTGCTGTTCATTCTTTCTTTGGAAAGGTGAATTTCCTGCGAAGGTTCATTTCTAAGTTTGCAGAAAAAACTCGTCACATCATCAATATGATGAAGGGTAAGGCTACTTTCCATTGGACTGCGGAAGGCAAAGAAGTGTTTGAGGATATCAAGAGGGCTATTGCTCATGCTTCAGTTCTTGTTTGTTTCGACTACACCAAAGATTTCGTAGTTTACAGCTACGCTTCAGAACACACACTTTTAGCTATTCTGGTTCAGCAGAATGAAGAAGGCATTGAATCCCCCATATCATTCATGAGTTGTCCTCTCAAAGCTCATGAATTGAAGTATTCGAATATGGAGAAGCATGCCTATGCCGTGGTCAAAGCTGTGAAGCATTTCAGGTTCTATATTCTGAATTCACACACTGTTGTGATGGTTCCTGATACAACAGTCAAATCTATCCTAACTCAAGAGGAGTTCAGAACAAAGAGAGCTAATTGGATTGCTAAGATCCAAGAATTTGATCTAGATATCAAACCTACCAAGCTTGTGCGTGGTAAAGGTTTGTGTTAATTGATCGCTGATAACATTCCAAAAGAGACAGGGGACGAAGAAGAAGTTGTGGACATGCCAACTATTCTTTTTGTTACTACAACTGACGAGTGGTATTCTAATATCACTCATTTCCTTACCTATGGTGAGTGTCCTTCTCACTTGTCTTATAAGGAAAAAAAAATTGTCAAGTTAAAAGTTGCTAACTACGTCCTTTGGGACAATGGTTTGTACAAGAGAAGTCTTGATGGTGTATTTCTCCGTTGCGTGGATAAAGCGCAACAAAGTAGACTTTTGGAGTCTTTCCACAATTTGGTTTGTGGAGGACATTTTTCCACACCTGTAACGGCTCACAAGATTCTACGAGCTCGACACTATTGGCCCACACTATTCCAAGATGCATACAATTGGGTACACAGGTGTGAGTTATGTCAACAGTTTGTTGGGAAACCGATGTTGGTAGCCTTACCTCTAAAACCAGTGGTGATTGAGGAGCCTTTTCAGCAATGGGGTATTGACTTCATTGGCACTATGAATCCATCATCAAGTGTAGGACATAACTATGTTCTCACCGCAACATACTATTTTACCAAATGGGTGGAAGCTATTCCAGTCAAGCATGCTACTTCTGAAGTAGTATGCAGTTTTCTTAAGGAGAACATTATTTCCAGGTTTGGAGTTCCAAACAAGATTGTAGCGGACAATGCTACTTGTTTTTCCTCCCATGAAATTACTGAATTTTGCTACGAGCATGGGATCATTCTTTCCCATTCTTCAGACTATTATCTGCAAGGGAATGGTCAAGCAAAATCAAGCAATAAGAATCTGGTCACTATCATCAGGAAACTGGTAGATGAGAATCGGAGAACTTGGCATAAGGCATTGTTTGATGCTTTATGGGTAGATAGAATTACACCCAAAAGGGCGATAGACATGTCACCATTTCAGCTTCTATATGGTCTGAATGCGGAGATACCAATTACCTTAGAATTGCCAGCATTGAAGTTGGTAAAGGCATTGGAAGATAAAACTTTTGATAGTTCTATTGATAAAAGGATCATGTATTTAACTGAACTTGAGGAGTAGCGCACTACAGTGGTGGACCGTATTGCTGAGCACCAAAATCAATAAAGAAACTCTTCGACAAGAAGGCAAAGGCTCGTGAGTTTCAGATTGGAGATCAAGTCTTGTTGTGGGACAAGAGGAGAGAACCAAAAGGAATGCACGAAAAATTTGATTCCTTATGGAGAGGTCCATTCACCATTCATCAATTTTGTGGTGAAAATAGTTTCTTGCTGGAGTATCAAGATGGAACACCATTCTTGTTACCTCACAGTGGACAACATCTGAAGCACTTCAATCCCTGAAGTATCAGATAAGGTTAATTGTACATTTGTATAGTTTTGTGTTTTTATTTTTGTGTTTTCGTTTAGTCTTTTGTGTCTTTTTCTTTTTAGCTTGACTCTATAGCCCAATGGCATGGATGAAGGCACTTAGAGACTGGATTCTATCCCTTCAATCATTTCAAAGTTTGATCACAACAAGTTCCCCAGTTAGAGCCAGCTATTGTTCTCAAAATCAGCTACGCTCGTTTTTGTAGACAACCCCCACAAAACTTGTTTGTTTCGTGAATCTACACTCTAACAAATTGAGATAAGATTCCCTTGATCTTGCGCGAAGTCATTTGACATTCTAGAGTAGTTTATGACATTCCTTTGAATCAGTTTCTCGATATTCGCGAATATCATTTAAGTCGTAAACTGATTAGAATGTCAATTTTACCCACTTTTCAAGAGTTAGTAAAATTTTTAGTTTTCATATGCAGTAGCGACATTTTTTGCCGCTCCTGCATATCTTTTTTAACTTGTTTTATTATATATACAATAGTGGCATTTTTTGCTGCTTTTGCATGTGTTTTTCATTAAATATGTAAAGGCGGCAAATTTTGCCGCCATTACATATTTTCCTCCATTTTCTTGCATCGTCGGCAAATTTTTCAGCCGTCTCATGTTTGTTGACCTTCGTGCCGGAGCGGCCGAAACTCCCACTCGAGCAATATTTTCAAAATCTTTGACACTGAGTGCCATTAATGGCCACTTGTGACATTCATTTAATATCAGTTTTTGAGTTTTAAATACTTATTTGATCATTCTTTTTTATCATTTTTCCTCCTGCTTCGTCGGTCTGTAAGCCTTCCCTTGCGCCATTTGCTCAATCAAATTCGTCAGCACGGTTAGGGTTTGTTGCCGGCGCTATGGGTAAGTTTCTCAATTGTTTCTATTTCCCTTCTTAACTATTGTTTGATATGCATATCCTTAGATTTTGTTTTATTAAATTTTTGTTACGTTTTGTTCTTTCTTGATTGTTGTTTTGCGTTTGTTTTTCTTGTGCTGGTTCGTTTATGCGTCGGATTTGTTTCTTCTAAAACTTGACCAATTGTGCCCTAGGGATGTCGGCGGTTTCACCACTTAAACCCTTAAAACCTTTTGCCATATACCAATAAGTAGTGTTGGCCATTTTCATTGATCGAACACTGTGAAGATCAATTCCTACCATTGTGCATCGTCAGCGAAATTTGTCGATCAAACACTGTGAAAACCTTGCAACTTCTATCATGTGTAATATCGACAGTTTTTGCCACCCAGACATGTGTTATTGGTAGTTTCTCCTGACCCTAAACTCATCTTTGAAACATCTGCAGTGACGGCGAAAATTGCTGCTTAAGACCTTTCCATAAACTTGTGATCGAAATGCAAGTGTATGGGTGGCGAATTTCGCTGCCCTTACACGAGGATCTTCTATTTCATACCTCATGCGAAAGCGGTAATTTTTGCCGCTTTGACATCAAGTCTAAAACCTGTTACCTGCGGTAGCGGCAAAATTCACCGCTCATACCAAATTAAACTCCTACCACATGCAGTGGCGGCGAATTTTGCCGCCAATGCACATACAATAAAATACTCACATGCAAGAGCGGCAAATTTTGCCACCCATGCAAGAACTATCCCAAATATCTCTCTAGGAAACTTTCAGTTTTGATTTTTTGAGCCCGCTTCTCCTCTGATTTTTGGCCAACTCGCACTATAGCCCTTTTTCAAGCGCGTTCCCATAGTCGTGATCATCAACATGCAATTTTCCCAGATTGCCAGTATTTTCCCTAATTGCATGATCATGACTTTTTGCTGCAGTTTCTTCTGTGGAGCTTTGTTCAACATCAAACTTCTTCTCAGTGAAAGCTCATCCAAATGACTGAATTGTCCCCGAAGAAATCAAAAGCGACGAAGTACAAATATCAAGGTGTTTTCCCAATCACTTCAGTCCATTCTAATGTTGATGACATTAGAGATACGGAGATTGGCCATGTTGATATGGCTGAGTTTGTAGGGAGAACCAAGTCAAACAACCCCAGTACTATGATGAAGAGGATAGTGGAAAGTAATATTCATCCGGTATCATCTTTCCCAGTGGTAGCTCACAACACAGAATTTGTTCTTCAGTGTGCCCATTTCTATAACAAAGATATTAGAGCTGTGGTGGACGCCAGTGGTAATGTGATAATTAGGTTGGATCCTGAGTTCATTGATAAGGTGTTCATGTGCCCTCCTGCGACAGAGGTATTGAAGCTTGACTTTGTTGAAGCTCAGAAGGAATATGACAAGAATCCAGATAAAGCAAAGAAAGTAATCAACAACAAATGGTTGAAGACTGCAAGATCAAATTTGTCAAGGTGGCCACGTAGTTTCCCTCGAAGTGATTTTGTAGAGGAGGTTGGTGACTTGATTACTCTCCTCAGCAGGATAAGAGGTTTGTCTTCCTCTTCACAGTTTCATGAATGGATGTATCCTTTCATTAAGGTCATACTCCAAGGTAAGCAAACCATTTTTTGGGGAGAACAAATCAGTAACGCTTTGCATGAGCAACTGACGAAGGTATCCACTACCTCCAAGTTCTACATGACTTCCTATCTGGTATACATTGCAGCCTCCATGAGGATTTTTCCAAGATTAACATCGGAAGGTGATAGGAGAGTAGTTCTAGTATACCAATATTATTCCCAGCTGACATTGAAAGGTTCAATTCATCATTTCAGAAGGGTTAATGATGCATTCTTTGCTGTATTCTTATGTCTTTTTGATCCCCAATTGGAGCAGAGAAGAATTTCAGATGAGGCATGGACAGTGGTAAATGACTTCGGGTGTATGTTTTTACAATTTCAATCTTTTTCATACTTAAGGGTTGGCTTTTTCCAAGGTTACCCTTATATGCTTCCAAGATTCCCTTCAGATAAACTGGTCTTGATGGAGTTGTGTAGACAAATGATTGTCATGCATAACAAACAGATGGAACTCAAGAAGCCTAGTTTCAGATTCCCAGTGGAAATCGACAGATATTCAGTGTTGACTACTGCAAAGGCAAGGGCCATGGAGACAGAGATGCAGTTGGTCACCATGAAGCAATTCAAGAGGAGACCAAAGTTTGACTACAGGGGCGTAAAGGATAAAATCAGACGAAAAACTCAATTTCATGAACCCATGGTAGAAGATGTCTGGGTAGACTTGAGGACAGAGGAAGATATCAGGAAACTGGACTATAGCAGATTTTCCCTGGAATAGATTGAATATCTGGGACTTGCTAATATTCCAGAAGATCTTGTGGATGATGGGGAATTGGTTGATACCAGATATGATGCAGAACAGATTGCTAGTACTCCTCTCCCTCCAATTCAATGGTCCCAAAAGGAGTTGACCTCACTAAGGAAGAGATTTGAACCCATATTGGCTAACACCAATAACTGGCTGGCAGATAAAGGAATTACTCTAAAAGAATTCCTCATTGGATCAGAAACTGAAGTTCAAGAGCAAACTGGTAAAAAGGTTGAAAACAGAACAAAGAACAAGAGTGATGTTCCCTCATCCTCTAAAACACATAAGCCTAAGATCAGATTTGTGACAAAGAAAGCAAAGCTGTGGAGGAAGAACCTAAAATAAAAGATATGGAAGTTGAGGAGCCAGCTACTGAAGAGCCAACCACAAAAGAGATGGATGTTGAAGATAGGACTACAGATCAACAAGACGAGGAGGCTTTGTCTCCACAAGAAAATACACAACAAGAAATGGGAGTATCATCCCCATTGCTTAATACACCTGTTGTAGCTCCTGTGTCTGTTTCCCCTATTGATATTCCCTCTTATGAATCTCCCTCTCCTCCTAAAATAATTTTTGATAATCCCCAAAACACTTTTGAAGATGTTCTCCGTTCTTCTGAGTCAATTCCTAGTTTGTCTTCTTCGTCTTTTGATATTGGGGATGCATCCATTTTTGATCATTTTGTGATGAATACTGAGCAAGTCTCTAGTGCAAATGTAACAGGTGCAGCTTTTACTAACACCCCGCCTATTGTTTCTACTACCAGTACAAGCACAATTTTGGGAACACCAGCAGTAGGAATGGATCCCAATGTGAGTACTCCTCTGCTCCCACCTTGGTTATCAGCTTACATGCCAAAAAGGAAAAAGCAAGCCATCTCCCTAGATGACTTTGATTTCACTAAGCTGGTACCTACAAAGCCTAAGGCCCTGAAGAAACTGAAGATTCTTTCTAGGGTACTTGAAGACAAGGGACACAAATTTCTGGAGATAGCAAAACCTCCACAAGATGCAACTGTTGAAAATTTTGATATGAATGACTACTCTATTTCTAGAGTTGAATTGGGCAAAATAACCCATGAAAGCACTAAAAATGATATGCAGTCAGCCATGGCATCCTAATCTAGAAGTTTGACAGGGAAAAGGAAATGAAGGATCACTACAAGGCAATGGTAGAATAGCTAACTGCGGTGGTAAGGAAAATCACTTTGTCTTCAGAAGTAGTTACTCTAGAGGCCATATCTGTAGAAGACCCCGTCGTTCTGAAAGCAGAAAAGACACACCTCAAAGGAAAAGTACTTGAAGAGTACTTAGACAGGATGCGTGCACAAGGAATCTCTTTGCTCACAGACGTATCTGAGAAGACAGATAAAATGAGAAAAGTAAAAGCAGAGCTTGATGATCTCATTGGTGCTATCTCTCAAGATATTGAACGCATAGAGAAGGATCATGATAAATGGGTAGAAATGAGGAAGCTCAAAATAAGTACCCTAATATCAATTGGCGCTATTTCTAACAGGGATTCATATACAGAAACAAAGGAAGCATTGATGTACAAGAGCCGTGTGCTTAGGGAATTGATCAATGATCTTGAAGTTGCAAAGGAAATCAGTGAACAAAATGATATTAGTCTTTTGCATAAGTTGGAGGAGTTGCCATGTAAGCTGGTATCACAAGACAACAAATTTCTTCCTGTAGGAGAAATGGTTCAAGTATTCGAAGACATGTCCTAGAAAGAGTTCAAAGATAAAACATTTTCAATGACTTCTGTGGACAATCTTTTGGACAACCAGTTAACTTTGGATAATTTGAAAACCAAGTTAACTAATCATGCTAAATTTGTCACTACAGTGAAGGATGCCATAGTCTGAGCTAGGATGATCTTTAGGAACACAGTCAGACCAGATAGCATTGGGATGCAAGCTACCTTCACAATGTATGGTGCTCATATGAGGAAAGATGGCAACACAAATTGAAGCAATCATTTTTCCTTAGGTTATTTTATGTTTCTCACATGTACTTTCAAAACAATTTTGGACATTTTTACATGTACATTTTTCATATGTAACTACATGTAAAAATATAGGAAGTCCCAAGTCAATAAGGACTCCTATTTTTGAATAAGTCAAAGTAGTTAGGTTTTTCCTAAATTTTCTCAAGGCCTTTTCCTATAAATAAAGGGGGCCTCTTTTGTAAATATTATCTTTTGTCTATTGCAAGAATACTCTGGTGAATTGAAAAGCAAATCAAGACTTTGTGCTTTTTGTGAAAATCAATTATCAAATATTTATCAATACAAGAAAACAAGTTCAATTCCAATCTTTGTCTTGGGATTATTTGTGTTGTGATAGTATTGTTCTTACGTCTTTCTATCATAATCTTCTTTGATAATAATTGAAGTGTGGAGTTTGTTTCAAGTGATTGAAGAGCGCTCTTAATTTGATTCTGATAGACTTTGTGTTATCAAATCATTTGTGAGGATTATGTTCATGTTTGTGAGAATACAATAGTTTGGAGACTTTGTGCTGCAAGTTGTTATATTCAATTTACTTTTATCATCTTGAAGAGGAGTGAAGACTTTGAGCTGCATTCTACTTCAAATAGTTCTATTTACAATTAGTAAGTGAGGTAATAGAAAACTTTGTGTTTCTATGATTTTGTGATAATTTATAAGTCCTTTATCAAGAGTTTGAAGTATAAACATCTATTTTAAAAAAAGAGAATGAGATGAGATGGAACCACCACAAACATAGTTTTTAGTGTACATAAATTTCATAAGTTGTTTTGTTTGCAAAAGTCAAGTAACTAGAGGGAACCTCCCCTTGCTGAGAGGAGAGACTTTGTCTTATCATAGTTGTGGCTGATATACCCATTTTGTCGTTAGCGAGTTAATGACAAAATATTCACCCAACAATCTCATAACAATCATGATAGTGAAACTCCTAGATTTGATATAGAAACTACTAGATTCGATATGATAATCATAGATAATTTCTCATCTTACATGTTAAACATATCCTCATTTCACCTTGTATATTTTTGACATCATTTTCTTACCTTCATCTCACCTTAGACATATGTTTACATTTTATGTTTAGTTATAGAGAGAGACCGAGAGGGAGATGATAAGTTTAACATTATATCCTTATTTCACCTTCTTTGGGTCTAGCATACCCTCATTTCACCTTCTATATGGGTTACAAAAAGAGCAAAACAAGGAAGAGAGGAAGAGAGAGAGACATGTTTGGCATGATTCATATATCCTGATTTCACCTTCTATATGGTTTTTGGATGCTTTACATATCCTCATTTCACATTTCTACATTTGCTTTACACCCGCCAATTGCATTTGCTTGAAAGTTTCTAAAGCCTTATCAAAAAATCTATTTTGTGCATATCTTGCAATCAAATTGCATTCCATGAGATGAAATTTATTTGAGGCATCATGTTAAACAATTCACGTGCCTTGCCTATGCTTGCACACTTTGCATACACATCTCCTAGGCCAGTTGCAACTACAACATCTGACAAAATTCCCATATCATTTATGCTTTGATGGATGTCCATGTACCTTGTTCCAAAGATCCTTTATGCATTCCATGAGATGAGATCTCTTTGAGGTGTCCTATCAAATATTTCACGTGCCTTTGTATCTAGTGTTGAGTGTTGCAAGAACAAGGCCCATAAATTAGAGAACACATTGGATAACACCTTTGATTAATTCACTAGAACACATTGGAGAACACCTTTGCCTATGGTGGCAAGGAACGCAATGTTCCAAAATGCTTTAGTTTCATGCAGTGGAAAGGTGCTAGGAGTGAAAATTTGCATTCCGCACCTCGTGGGGCTGAACCAACTACGTCAACACATCGGGGTGGGCAAGTGAATTCTAGGGGAGGTGTCTTTTCAGTGGTGAAGCCTCCTAGTCATTATTAGATACACTGAATGGACAAAATCTCTTAGGAGCCCTAAGACAAAAAGAGTGTCAAACTTTGGACCGATTGTTTTGTCAAACCATGATACCTACAAATGTCTTCTTTGCATGTATAGGTGGATGTCAGGTGCACCTAAAAATACCTACCTTAGTTTTTTGAAAATCAATATTGTTTGCCTATGGTGGCAAGGAACACAATGTTCCAAAATGCTTCAGTTTCAAGCAGTGGAAAGGTGCTAGGAGTGAAATTTTGCATTTTGCGCCTTGTGGGGCTGAACCAACTACACCAAAATATCTAAGTGGGTAGGTGAATGCTAGGGAAGGTGTCTGTTGTACCCCAAGTGTCCATGTCATTCCAGACTATAGGCTTCTGGTGAAGTCACTTAAGATCCCTAAGAGCAAAAAATTGCCAAACTTTGATGGACTAGTTTTCAGAATTTGTGACACCTAGGAATGTTCTATTTAGACCTAAAGGTGCACATGGGGTGCATCCACAATAACCTCTCTCAGTTTTTGTCAACTCTAAATTGTTTGACCATGTTGTGGCATCAATATAGGAATGGTTGTATAATAAGAGAATTCTCAAGACTATATATATATATATATGGAGCTGTCATCATCCGCTAGCTAGTAGAACTACACAGAGAAAGGAGGAAATATCACATGAAATCAAAAAGAAAACATCCCTTGGGTCAACAAGGGATAATACTAAAGCATCATACGCCTTGCATCATCCCTAAAGGACACAACAACAATAGGAAGAATGACATATAGAGGAATGATGATACAAATATAGGGAATGTCACAACGAATTTCAGTCCCTTTATATTCTTGCACCCTACAAGGGCGTAAAGGGTCATTTAGAGAGAACTTAACAATACAATAACAAACAACAAACAAGCAACTATGAAAAAAAAAGCATCAAGCAGCACATCATGAGGGAGAACATTACACACACTCACAACATAGTAAATAAGGTACCTCACATGCGAGTCAACCTAAAGCAAATCGTCCTCCTCCCAATCTTGCTCATCATTTGTTTTAAAAGGAGGACAAGATGCGAGAGGAACTATAGCACGTGAGGTATAAAGGACAATAGCCATACCTGTATTTTCTTTAGAATCGCTATTAGAATGTTTTTCAATAGGTTCTATAGCGGCTTTCGAATCTTTTTCTTTCTTTGTAGGAGACACGATGGCAGTAGCTATATCTTCGGCATTTGTCAGTAATAAACACTTGTGAGGAGGGAGATTATCCATTCCTACAACAAGGCGAGCCATAGTACGATGATGCTTCTTTCTTTCTCGTGGAATCTTGTTTCGCTTAGCTTTATTCGTAATGTTCTTAAGGGGAACCATATTGTCTTCTAGTGTAGGTTCCTTTTCTTCCTTTGCTTCAAGAACATTAGAAGAAACAGGAGGAACCACTGAAGGCTAGGAGGATACGGGGGGAAGGTTCCTCAATGCGGGATGCTTTTCCTTCTCAACTTGTAAGGCAGATGGAAGTACAGGAGCATCCTCAAGCGGTTGAGAGACCTCAGGAAATAAAACTCTCGCAATTGATCGATCTCCACCAGTCTCCATAGAGGCAAGTGGTACAAAAGTTATATTACAATTGCAAAGAGGTATTGTTTCTGCACAAAGTTTGCCTTGCTATCCTTGAAGGGATGGTAGAGGGGGAACCTCAGCATATCTCCCAGACGCTCGGGGATGGGGAAGAACCTTCGATTCAGGCTTAGCCTCATTTACTACCTGTGGGATAGGAGGAATTATGGTCAAAGCCTTAGAAGATCGAGCCAGGAGGAATATTGCTAAGTGATAATTGTACTATCTTCTTTTCTTTAAATCATTGATATGATAAGAAAAATATATCCTCTCTATCTTGAGTGACTCTTGCTAGGTTTGGCCAGAAGTAGTCAAGTGAAAAATGTCTATTACGAGCAATGGGGTGATACTGACTATGGTGTACAACATGCACTCATCCCTCAAATGGAAATTTTAAGCACTTACGAAACATAGAGGGGACTGCCTTCATGGAGCTGAGCCATGGGTAGCCCAACTTCACACATGAAACAAGTCCGATGTCATAATGATAAAAAAATGGGCATCCAAAGCTCTAGGCCCAACTTTAACTTCAAGAGTTAAAGCACCAAGAGTTGGATCAATAGACCCATCATGTGCTCTAATAGCCATCTCCGATACATCATATGTATCTTGATGTAAACCATGCATGTAGAGAAACTCTTCAGTTACTACATTCACCATGCATATGGGATCTATCATAGCACCCCAAATAGGCTTGTCATTGATTCAAATAGTAATATAGAGAGGTCCATCATGAGCTTCGATAGTAGAGTCATGTGGAGTGAAGGAGATAATAGGTTTTACATTCACTCGCTCTTTGTGAGTGCGGGCATGCACCATGCAAATATCCCCATCACAATCTTCGTTGTGAAAGATATTCACCACATTAGATTCATGATGAGGTAAAGGATCGGTGTATATTTGAATATTTTGGTTAGGAGTTTCAACTAATATATTTCCTTTATCATTAACACCCACAATCTGGATGACATTTGAGTCGATGAGGTCTTAAACTTCATGTTTAAGAGGCATACATCTTTTAGTGTCATGGCCAACAAAGCGGTGGAATTTACAAAAAGCCTTCGCATCAAATGAAGACAATTGCATCTTATTTGGATCAATAGGCTTAGCAGGTTGTAGCTTTATGAGATCATTTTGTAAAAGTTGTGTCATAATAGCATGAAGAGATTTTGATAATGGTGTAAATTTTCTTATTTTTGGTTTCAATTTATAAGGGAAGGGAGCAAGGGATGACGTTGCCGCCACATGCTTTCTAATGTTATCCGCTGAAATTTTGTTTATCTTTTTAAAGTTTTTGTTATTTCTCTTCAATGACTGATTATTAGAGGCCTCAGATTGACCAACTAAATCCGATGAGGGATGATGCTCATATTGACTAACCAAGAGTTGATAATTGCGAAGAGCCATGCAAAGATGAGTAAATGAATCATATCACATCAACAATACTTTATCACGAATGTGAGGTTGTAAGTTTCCAATAAAGATTCTTTGCACATCCACATTCGGAATAGAGTATTAGATTTTTGAAAAGAGGGCTTGATAATGACCCATAAAGTCAGTTATTTTCTCTTTTGTTCATTGTTTACAATGAACCAAGTCTGTCAAAGAGACTTGAGGTCCAATGTTAGCTTGAAAATGTTCAAGAAATTTAGTAACCAGTTGTGAAAAAGTAGTTATAGAATTAGGAGGAAGCGCACAAAGCCAATCCAAGGCTGTGTCCTTGAGTGACCTAGGAAACAGTTTTTCTAAGATCACATCCTCAAAGTAGAAATCACTACACATAGTGGTAAAGGCTGCCACATGGTTGTTTGGGTCTCCCTTGCCATTATACTTTTCAAAGCAAGGAGTCTCAAATTTCTTAGGCATATGATTTCTCGAGATGGCATAAGACAAAGGGCTACAAAGATGGTGTGTTATTATATTTCTTTTAGGTGGGCTACTACTCATGCTAGCCAATTGTTGTTTAATGGAGCTCACATTTTTCTATAGCTAGTCTATGACAGGATCATAATTTAAATTAGGTAGGGATTGAAATGATGGACTAGGTGATGGAGTATGAGTATCCTTTTGAAATGTAATAGGAGGTTTAGATGTAGATGGAAAAGTAGTATTAGGTGCGAGTTTGTGTAATTGTAAGGAATGTTATTATAGTGTCGAACAAGATTCCCAGTGGATAAACTAACACAAGTGGTAACATCATTACTTGGTTGTGTAGTAGTGGTAAGAATAGTAGATGAATATGTAAGCATAAGGAGTGTAGGCATAGGTACCGACACTTGAGTCCCTATGTTGTTAGGAGGAGTTACATTCTTCATGAGTTCAACACAATTAGCTGCCGACATAATGTTGTTATGCACTATGTGAGCTAGACCACGCAAGACAAGCTTTGTCACTTTATTTTGCATTTGGAAAAGAAAAAAATAATCATAGATTCATGTCATTTTCTGATTTTGATATCAGATCTGAACCAAATTACATTTATTAGACATTCTACTTAGTTGTATTGTGCATTTAAATCATATTTGTTGCTAAAAAGTGTTGAAAAAGTTGTATTTCGTGAAACCTAGTTAGTATTACATGCTAGGTTTGTAAGTATAGGTTTAATTTCAAATTTTACTTCTATTGTTTACATCCTAAATCTGATTTTGCCTTGCTCTATAATATTACAATCATCATCTTGCATTTGAAAAGAAAAGATAAAAACAATTTGTGCATTGTTGAATCTTGAAAAAGCATTGAAATTTGTGCTTCATCTTTGCATTACTCTTGTCGACATATAAGTCCAGATTTGAATAGAATTGAATTTGATCAAGGGTATATTGATTTGTTTAATTAAAAACTTAAAACTTTATTTTGTTACATCATCAATTTCTTCTATTTGTGCACCTTGTGTGTTATTAACACTTGTAGTTGTTTTATGAGCTTTGTAACTTGGTGCCTTGATTCTAACACTTTTGTAAGAAGCAGTATTCAAATAATGGGTTCTAATGAGGATCTATCTACATTTGAAATCCTTAATCAAGTCATACAACTTCCTACCATAATTGTCCATGAAACATCAATCGATCAAGAATCCATTGACATTGATGACCTTATCGCTCATGTGCCCAACACCCAAATTCAACAGTTAGACACAGAGTTGGCTAACTTTCAACAATTTGTGAGCATAGAGCATATAGATGAGGAGGTCATCCCTATCATTGAGAGTATAAGAGGGTTGTTGCAAGAAGGACAAGAGGGAGTGGTGTTCTATGCAACCTTTATAATGCAAAAAAAATTCTTTGTAGTTTTAAAATTAAAAATTCAAGAATGCAAAATGATTTTGAACAACAATTAATAAAGGAAAACAGTAAATGCAAATGCTTTAAACCAAGATCTAAAATCAACGCAATCAAGATCTAAACAATTTTCAAACTACAAACCCTAGGGTCACAACTTTCAAACCCTAATTCTCAAATTTCATGCAAAATTTAAGCAAGCATGAATGCAAAGAAATTAAGGATCACACTCTTAATCAGATATAGGGTGATAGACAACTTAGATCTGAAAGAATAGGGATGCAAAATAGTGTAAGCAACTACGGGTTCACCAAAATGTAGTTTGAGAAAAGGGGAGACTAGCTCAATGGATCAAACTAGATCAAACCCTATTCTACCTCAACATTAGGAGAGAGTGACCAAGCCTAACTTCTACCCAAGAGGGAGAGCTTAAGCTACAAGTGTTCTACTCCTTTTTTTTGTATAGATATGATTCAACTAAACTTGACTGCAATCAAGCGAACTAGCTAGGGTATATGAATTAACATGAGATGCATAATGATGGAAGTTTGACCTCTATTGGAAAGATAGATTCAAATTTGAACTCTAGGGAGTAGGGTATATCACTAATGGGTGTACACATGCTGGTATGATAAGCCCATAGGGTGAGATTAAGTTGAAGGTGCTAATCAGGCTGACATCATTGATGATCTTATTGAGGATTTTGATTATGGTTTTATTAGATACCTTAGCCTGACCATTACCTTGAGGGTAATAGGGAGTGGACCAATGATGTTTGATAGGGAACTAGGCACATAAGTCATGGACTTCTTGGTTTTTAAAGGATTTACCATTATTGGTGATGATGGAGGGGATACCGTAGCTATAACAAATGATATGATGGAGGATGAACTTGGACATTTGTTGACCTGTGGTATAAGTGAGTGTATGGATTTGACCCACTTAATAAAATACTTAGTGGTGACAATGATGAACTAATGGCCATTGGAGGAGAAGGAATTTATCTTGCTAATGAGATTTAGGCCCCATGTGGAGAAAGGCCAAGGAGTAAGGTCAATGATGATATCAATATTTGGTA
This sequence comes from Cunninghamia lanceolata, assembly GCA_027924645.1. Taxonomy (NCBI): domain Eukaryota; kingdom Viridiplantae; phylum Streptophyta; class Pinopsida; order Cupressales; family Cupressaceae; genus Cunninghamia; species Cunninghamia lanceolata. Next base: position 2,651,051 of record BSBN01001494.1, on the reverse strand, counting down.
GTGGAAAATTATCTTTAGGACATGCTTTGTTTAGGTATCTAAAGTCTGTACAGATGCAGACTCCTTTAGGTTTATTATTGATAGGGACTATGTTGGATATCCACTTGGGGTAGTCAATGGTCTTGATGAAGTCAATCTCTAGTAGTTTCTATAGCTCTTCTTTGACCAATAAAGCAATCTTTGAGTGTTTTTTTGGAAGTTGTCTTTAACCAGATTGGTGTTGGGATTGACCATAAGGGATGAATCCAATCTAGGCATATTTTCACAAGACCAAGTGAAGATGTGTGTATCCTTGTGAAGGATTGAGGTAATATTTTCCTCCTTAGTAGATGCCATGGATGTTTCTGTGTAGGAAATCTTTGGTGTCTCTATAGTTCCAAGGTTAACTTCTTGGGTATCTTTGATCAAGACGGTAGACTGGTCCTACCATTGAAGAGATCATGGAGACAAGTCAATTTCCTTGTCTATCGATGCCTTAGAGAGGTTTTCATAAATAGACACGTCATTTTGTCTTTCTCTTTCTATGTTCAATAACACCTTACTAAGGTTTTCACTAAGGGACTTTGATTTTTTGCTTTTTTCATTTTCCTCATTTTAAATTTTTTTCGAGGACTAAGGAACCCATCCTACTCCCCAAAGTATGTTGATGAGTTGAGGTCAATGTTGAATCCTTTCTTTTTATCTTCTATAGGGATACTATCACGAGCCCCAAGAATTCAACAATAGCCTTATAATTTTGATACATGTCTAAAGACATGTGATCTTATTGGTTACAATCAATTTATTCAAGGTAAGTGAGTGGGAGGTTGATGGTGTAGATGGAGGTTTCATGGAATAAGTTGGTAATGGAAAGGTCATTCAATGAATCATTAATGGTCCTTACTTCGATGCTGTCAATATTGAGAGAGGGTTCCTCCACACTGGTGGAAATGTCATGAGGTTCATTGGATTTATCTCCATGGGGTATGTTTCATATCCCTCAAGTCTTGATGTGCCTTTTTACATGAACTAGTTCAAGCACACCTTGCTCATGGAGGCCAAGGATTTTACCCTTGTAGTTCATAATGTTGCACATGTGGAGTGGGGTGGGATAGTTTTCTTGTAGGAAAGTTAGCAAGAATTCCTCATCTTTTTAGAACCAAGAGTTGACAGAACAATTGATGTCTTCATTGGCCAATAGCACAACATGCATAAAGGGAGAGATACCATATTGCATGATAGTAGATATCTTCTTTGATTGAAGTTGTGAACGACCATGCGATCATAGAGATAGAGGTAGCTTGCTGACATGGAAAGCATTGTGCAACTTATATTCTCCACATCCAGTGTTGATAATCTTGACCTTAGAGGTATGAGAAGGTTGGGTAGTTGGTGATGAGGTAAGGTTTTTAGGATCAACATAGGATGTGGATGCTTTATCTTTATCATGGGTGGTGATGTCAATATTGGAACAATGATTGGCTCTATGATATTGTCCTTCCAACATTTTATAGTATTGGAAGGGATGAGGGGCGATGGGAATGGCAAACTCCATGTTGTTGTGGGGGAACTTAAGGAATTGATGGTAAGTGGAAGGGATGACCTACATGACATGGATCCATGGGTGGCTGAGGAGGATATTCTAGAGAAGGTTAAGATCAACCACATGACACATGATTCTTTGTAATATAGGCCCCACCTAAATGGGCAGTAAAATGGTACCTTTTGATTCTCTCTACATTTTCATAAGATTTGATAGTGATGATGTGTGGCTCAAGATCATCTGTAGAGTATCCCAACTGTTTAACCAATCTTAAAGTGAATAGATTTATGTTAGATCCATTATCAAGAATGACTCTTTTCACCTTATGTTTGGAGATGAAGACTTCTATACAGAGTGAGAAATTATGAGATGGGTCGATAGGTAGCATATCATAGTTCATAGGAAGAGGATAATTAGCCGACCAAGGCTTGGAATTGGTTGGGTTAATGTTGTTTGAAACCCTCAACTCTTATAAGGTGTGTTCCAATATTTCTCTATGAACTTTAGAGGTTATAAGAAGCTCCATGATGGATATCTATGCTATAGTTCTATCTATATGCGTAATGAGGTTGTATTGGGTGGCTAGAGTGGACAAGGAGGCTCCTTAGACAGTGACACAACCATGCTTTATGGTGATGGTGCAATCAAATGATTTAATTTTGATGGTTCCAACATGCATATTATCTTTATCAATATGGGTGAAGATAGAGTTGTAGGAAGAGGATTTCTTGGAGTTGATGTTATGGGTATGATTATTCCGGTGATGGGCTTGCTTGAATGTGCACAACTATGATTGGTCATTCTTTGGAAGGGGATTTTGAAATATTCCCATTGAGCGTTTGATGAGGTTGTATCTCCTTCAATTTTAATTTCTCCTTAATCAATGAGGTCTTGGATGTAGTTCTTCAACTTCATACACTTGTTTGTGACATGGCCTTTGATCTGGTGACAATAACAATATTCATGATCCTTGAACCATATGGGTTTGGACTTCGTGTCATCAAAAGTCTTGGGGAATAGAAATGTCACTATATTATCCTGCACAAGTTTTTAGAATACAACCTCTAGAGGTTCCCCTGAAGAGGAGTATTGGTATTTAGGATTGGTTGGTTTTGATTGTCTAGGTGGGATGGATACATTCTTAGGTTTCTGGACATTTTGTACATTTTTGAATTTGGGGGTGGATGGAGTGTTTTGTACATGTTTCGTGTTAGTGACCCCATCACTAACAACATTTTTGTTTCTAGCCCATAATTTTAGTTTGTCATTTTGGTTATTATCTTTGGAGAAAATTTTGACCAAACCATTAGTGATTAGGAATTTTTAATATGCACCCCCTTTTCAATAATTTGATCAAAAGTTGAGACACAATGTACTTAGAGGTGAAAGGCCATTTTAGGATTGAGATTTGTGATGAAAATGTTTATGAGTTACTTTTTAGAAATTGACCAAGGGAAACAACTTGTGAGTCTCCTCCAACATTGTATGAAGGCAAAGAAACTCTCCCTATTATGTTGTTTTGCATTGCAAAGATTGAGCATGGTAAGCTCATGCTCAACTTTATAGGAGAAGTGTGTGATGAACTTATTTGTTAAGTGGAAAAATGTCATAACAAAGCCTTGGGGGAGGTGTAAAAATAACTCCAAGGCTTGTCCTCCAAAACTTTGAGGCAAGAGCCTTAGCAAGTACATGTCACTATAAGCTACTTCTTGGAAAAGCATGAAAAACTCTTTAATATGATCGCAAGGGTCACCCTTTTCTTCATATTTGTCAAATTTAAGTATTCCAAAGTGAGGAGGAAAGGGAATCATGATGATGGCTTGGTTGAAGGGGCAGGGACAAAGTTCTTCAAATTCATATTTTTTGCATTGATTACATGTCTTACTTTGTAATTCCTTAAGAGCATTCTTCATTTCCTGACACTCTTGGTCAAAGGGGGTATTAAGAGGCAAAGGGGGAACATGATATGGATGTAGTTTGGTTGATAGGTGTGTTGAAGAGGTGTGAACAATGATGGGTTTGGTTGTTATTAGGGTTGATTAGGAAAAAATAGTGGTTCCATTGGTTGATTTGGATTTACTTGATAGGTTGGGATGTATTGATATGGATTTGATTGATGTAGGGTTGATGGATGGAGGTTTGATGGGTTTAAATTTAATGGATTTAGATTTCTTATGTTTATTTTGATAGATTAGGGATGTATTGTGATGATTGCAGGTTGACTTTTGGGAGTGTTTGGCTAGCTTGATGAATAGGGAGATTTGGATTAGATCGCAATGGTGGGTGTTCTTGATCAAGGCAATAGTTATGCCATAAGAATTTAAGGGGTTATGATGTTTCTTGATGGGGTAGGTGAGAAGATGATGTAGCATTTTGAGTGCTAGGGCGTGGTTGAGTACCATCCCCATCAATTTTATCAACATGATAATTTGTGGGATCATGTGATGGTCGGGTGGGTTGGCGACCTAAGGATTGTCAAATTCATGTGTGGGTGATTTAGAGCGAACGATATTATTGAGTTTGTCCATGTCAAAATTTGGAGGAAGTTTAGCCCCTACTTCAATGAGATGTTTGAGGAAGGCATCTTTGTGGTTTTCTACAAATTATTACATTAAAGCACATGCTTGTTTAGCATTTAGAAAATCTCTAAACCGTGGAGAATACTTGCTTTTGTTATGGAAACTTCAAGAACACTTAACATTGTCGAGGAATCCATGAGGGGATGTTGCCCTTACTTGGGAGTTGTGACTAAAGCTAGATCCAAAAGGATTTTTGTTGTTGTGGTCCATGTTTAATTTTTCTTGGGTTTTAGTGATGGGGGCATGAAAGATGAATTAGATTCATGTTTTTTAAAATTTGGATGAAGGATGGGTTGATTTGGTTTGCTGTTTTTGGAATGGGATGGATGATGATTTGGATTTGAGTTTGATGGGAAGGTCTAGGACCTTAGTAGCTTGATGGTGAATTGATTTAAGATCAAGGATCTTGTTGTTTGATTATGGGTTTGATTTGTTTGATTGATTTGGATTTGGTTGATTGAGTAATTGAATTTGATTTGATTGGATTGGATTAAGGTCGAGAACCTTGGATGATAACTGGTTTTGGAATTGGATTAGGAACAAGGCCTTGGTTGATTTAGATTTGATGACTTGATGAGGTTTGATGTCGTTTTGGATTAGGATTAGGTGCAAGACCTTGGATGATTTGATTTATTTGATGATTAATTATAGGATCTAGGTCCTAAAACAAGGTTTGATTTGGGATGGATGACAGTTTGACCTTAGGGTAATGACTTGATTTTGAGATTTGAACTTTGGTTTAGGGTTTATGGTTTATAGATGGGTATGGCTTTGAGAGGTGCTTTGATTTTTTATTTAGGGACATTATGATTTGTGGGAGGTTTCATTTTTAGATGGGTGGATTTTACACAACGTGAGGGTGTTTGTATTTTTTTTGTGGGTTTGATTCCAAGGACTTTCAACCTTTGGCATGTCAGAGGATTTTGGACTTTGTGAATGCTTTGGATTTTTAGGAGATATCATGGAACTTCACACAATTGAAAACACACCAAGCACATGAACAACCTAATTTATTCAAGTAGGAGTGCACACACTTGTGAGTCCACCATTATGCCTTGTCTAGGCATAGAAAGTAGGGCCCATAAGGAGGCACTAATTGCTTTTGATCCTCAAGATCACATAAAGACCTTGCAAGAGGAGAGCATACATGGCCTTAATCTAATTTCTAGGGGCATGTGGTGAGTAACTTCTTAGAGCTAATGGCTTATCAGTGCATCACAAAAATATATGATTGAAAAGTCCTAGCTAGGTTGAACAAGGTGTACTAGAGGATGTCCTCTATATACCTAAAGGCATTTGAGGCCAAAGTCTATGAATGAGAGTTCTATCTGCAAGCATTTGGTCTAGGTCAAATCCCTTATCATTTCACCTTGTCCCCTCAAATGGAGAACAAGGTTGTGCTAGAAATGTTAGCTCCTCCTTTGAGGTGAGTCTTTCAATTCTCACCTCAATTTATATACCTCACCAGAATATGTGGGTTCAGGTCACCACTTGGTGATGAAATCTAAGCCAAGCCTGCTAAAAAGAAATAAATAAAGGACTAGATGTTTTTGATCTTCAAGGTCACCGTGCGACTTGAGGAAAGAGCATACACACCTAGCCTTTAAGGATAAAACAAAGAAGTAAAAAAAAAGGGTTTTTGATTTCCAAGATCACCTTTTGGTGAAAGGGAAGAACATACACACCTAATTACTTCACACAAACATGACATATAAATTTATTAAATCCTTAAACATATAAGGGTGCAACTAACAACTAGTGGGAAAACAAATTGTTGACAAGTGTGCTACAACCACAATTAATAGTAGTTTCACAAAAATAAGATCTTGGACCAATATTTTTATTGCACAAAGATGTTAGGAGATAGAAAATAACAAGTTAAGATTAGTCAATAAACCAACAATATTCAAAACCCAAGAAAAATGTGAAATGGTTAATGATAGAATGAATGCACCACAATAGGTTACACGTGCCAAAACATAGAATGCACATGCAACAAAATAAATAGAAACATCAAAACAAGGTTTGGAGTGTATTTACTAGAACTTACCATGTACACACTTGGGGATGAAGCAGACACACTGAATTGTGAAACGAGGACACTGAGCTATAGACGCACATGTTGATACATTCAGACTTGCACAACAAATAAGGAAAAATCAACAAAGATCAAGAAAAACTCAACCCTGTAAGATAGGTGTTTGCTAAAATGATTAAAAAAGAGTACGTTAGATGTTTTCAAGATTACAAAAACTATAATAATGTAAAATAAATCCCACAAAACAACAATCAAACAGAGTTAGGGCCAGGGATGGAGGTGCTAATCCATGAATGAGCGTGCCTCAGTATTACATAGATCAGGAAGTGGACATGACATCTAGGGGACATGCCAAATAATGACAAACTTGTACGAAAATAGGATAAACCTACCCATAGGTAGCAATGTTGAAAACACATAAAAACCTACAAAACAACAAAAATAATGATGAAAACACATTAGGTTTGTAAACAAAAATGTTGCATAGTAGATGAATGTACACACCGAACTGCTACAGGGATGCACCAAACTATGAGATAGATGTGTCAAAGCATGAATGCACGTGCTAAAATATAGAGCACCTGTGTCAAATTGTGAAGACCTATGAGAAAAAGCTCAAAAACAAGCTAACAAAAGAGGATTAGATAGGGATGTGGGTCACATCGGGTGTGCCAAAATGTGAGTGATCAAATATGGTCAAAACATAAATAGCAAACATGTAAATGATCTATTTAACCTACACTAAACCAAACACTCTGGATTGAGCAAAGGGCATGTAGATATTAATGAAAAACAAATAAAGATTTCTCACCAACATAAACCCTTGATACAAATGGATGTGCTCAATGTATTTGTGGTTGTGAGGAATGATGTTGGATGCACTTCGATTATGCAACATAACAATGCATTCATATGCTTGATGAAAAGTGCTAAGGGGATTAAGTATTTATAGACTTGGAGGATGGAGGATCAACGGATGGGATTGATTCTTGAAATCAAGGGCTAGGGTTGAATGAGAGGCAAACATGAATGAGAGACCTCCAAATGTCACTTGGTGATTGGTGTACATGATTAGGCCCATGATCCAATAGATTCATGGTGAAGATTTTCTAAGAGAAGATAGAAGGCCGAGATTGGAAAAGTAGATTTTTGAAGCCATGTGCTTACATAAAACCATGTGCAACATTGACTTGACTAGACTAATCATGATTTCTCATCAACCAAAATATTCATCTGACATACCCATTACACCTTCTGCGGTGCGGCCATTTAGAACTCCCAAATTTATACAAGCTGTCCCAGCAAAGTCGCAATACATTTAAAAAAGTTAGATCACTTATAGTAATCCATGGTCTTCAAAGGCAAGTGGAGTTGGTGAACAACCATTAAAAAAACAACAAAAAAACAAAAACAAAAAGCTACTAATGCAACCAATATTGAAGTTGCTCTGCAGTCGGTCAGAGGGTCGCTGCTTTTGAAACAAAGCCAAATATTAAAGTTTTTTTTGTCAAGGGAGTAGCTTTTAACCCATTTACTTGTTGAAAGAGCAGCTCATCACTCAGATCCACAGCATTTGGAGATGATGGGGCTGCATCGACATTTTGGGGCATTTGCAGTGATGGTTACAATTACCATGTTTGCTTTGCAAGCGACTGAAACGGCAGCGAATTTGAATTTAGGAAAGGAAAAAATAAGCAATTTGCATTTCTATTTCCATGACACAGTTTCTGGACAAAACGCAACGGCTGTAGAGGTGGCGTCTGCTCCATCGACCAAAACTTCGCCCACTTTCTTCGGAGCGGTGATGGTCATTGACGACCCTTTGACGGAAGGGCCTGAGCTCACCTCCAAATTGTTGGGAAGAGCTCAGGGTTTGTATGCACTGGCCAGTCAAGAGGATGTTCAACTGTTAATGGCGGTCACCTATGTTTTTCAGAGTGGAGAGTTTAATGGAAGCACGCTCGCCGTGGTGGGCCATAATGCTGTGTATAACGAGGTTAGAGAGATGCCAATTGTGGGAGGAAGCGGCAAATTCAGGCTGGCTCGAGGATATGCCCTCGCCCAAACACACTCCTTCGACATCGAAGCTGGCAATGCAGTCGTCCATTACAATGTCACTGTACTTCATTACTAGTATTAGTTATCCTCCATTGATGCTCTATCCTCCATTAGGGAACATGATTAAAGTAAGTATTTGTTGCTCTCTTTCAAATAATCCAATCTTGTGATGGATGCCTTTTGTTTCTTGCATTTGCTTTTATGTCTCTATGGGAATCCAAGTCTTGTGAACCATTCCAACTCACGTGCACCAGTGCACATGATTGAGAGTAATAGCAGGCTTGATTGTGTGGTCAATAATTGCAGATCTTTTCACATCCACATCCACATAAAATTAGTACTTCTATTTTAAGGAGGTATTATGTTTATGTCGATAATAAATTATATATTAGGTGATATGTTAGACGTTATAAAAATAACAAATAGATTAGAAGTTATATTATTTTATTTGTCATTTTAGTAAGAGTTGAAGTATATACAGTAGACAAGTGATCAATATTTATAGTACATTTTTTATTTTGTTTTGAGTATAGTATAGTATAGCTTATATTAATATAGTCATTTTGGGATTGCTACTTGTTTATATGTTTTCCCACCATCCTTACTCTATATACATAAAAGCCGAAGCAACTTAAATTGTATGTTCAAAGATGAAAGATATATCATTTTATCTATCAATTTAGTAAGAGTTGAAGTGTATACTATAGACAAGTGATCAATATTTATAGTACATCTTTTATTAGTCTTTCCATTCAAGCTCTTCTTCGTTCGGCACACTTTTTGCTATGTACCATGTTCAAAGATGAAATATATATTATTTTATCTGTCAATTTAGTAAGAGTTGAAGTATATACAATAGACAAGTGATCAATATTTATAGTACATCTTTTATTTTGTTTTTAGTATAGTATTGTATAACTTTATTTAATATAGTCATTTTGGGATTGCTACTTGTTTATATGTTTTCCCACCATTCCTGTCCTTGTGGGGAGGATGCATTGCACTCTTGTCTTTCCCATTCAAGCTCTTCTTCATCCGGCACAGTTTTCACTATGCCTTAATGTCATAAATTTTGTTGATGTTCAAAGATGAAAGATTGTAGACTATCTATTAGGTTAGCTTGATTGGATTGTATCTAGTTTAGATCTAGTTGGAATGTTGGTTGCTCTTGGTTTTTAGTCATCGTTTACCTACACATTTGATAAGAAAGTAATTATACATGGAAATTGAAATACATTCATTATATAGTATTGTAGTGACATAACATAGATGCTGACAAATACAATAGGACATTGTTTAGAAAGCATGATCCTGATATTTGAAATTGAATATTATCAACTCTTATGAAAAATACATCATTTAAACACTAAAATAGTACTTTAAAAACAAAAGATCAAAATGAGCCTAAACAAATGGGAAAAAATGATAGAGGCCACTTTTCACCTATATACTAACTTTTAAATAAAAACTATTAAAAACCTTCCATTTCTATCTTGTTTGCATTAATGGGAGAAATAGTTGTCACACTATACTATTTTGTTTCTTTTGTTTACCACCATCCCAATAATAGCTTTCACTTACAGAATTTTATGGAAATATACAAGCACATACACATGCAAGTTGTTCTTAAGGCAAGTGTTAGAGTATATTATCTATAAGTATATATGAATAATTAATACAATCACATTAATTACTCACTTTACTTAACTTTAACAAGTGATGCGGTGTGGATAGATGATCTAATTAAGGATTGTCCAACTATGCAGCCAATACACCAAACAACCCAAATAATAGAGTATTTCACAAAAACAACAACTTCATTGATTTTAGACTTACCTGATTACAACCATGATTACAAATTTGCCACCGTGGGCTCCTTACATGCTAGTTGACAATTGTTTGATTACTAAGATTCACAAATGGATAGTTTCCTGAATGTGCTTCCTCCATGCTAAGCCATAGCCATTTGATTATTACACAAAATAAAACTACTTAAAACAAGTTTGATGCATTCCCACTTGCTATATCATTAGCTTCCTCAAGATTGCACTCCAAATCATACTCCTATTTTTTTCTCACACTCTCCATCTCATATCTCATTCCCTTTCTCCTTGCCTTTTCCGCTAATCTATCTCTTCCCCGCTTGCTTTAATCTTCTCACAAACCAGGTATAAATAGCCTTCCTCAACCTCTAAGATGATCTCCATCGGCCACATTTGGTGGAAACTTCTAAATCCATATGGTAACAATAGTGGAAACTTTTTGTGCAGTACTTAATCTATACGGTCACAATGGTCTTTTGATATACTCGTCTTCTAGCACAAACTCCATAATCCAATGCAAGTATACTTGTGTAAAACTATCAAACTAGGATATGTTCACAAACCTAATGTCACTCTTCTATACATTGAATTCTCCTCAAATATGGATAAAACATCCATTCATCATTATAAAACATAACTCTAAAATTGTGAAACCAAATATCACATTATGGTGAAATGTAGTGGCTTCTCTTACAACCGACTAGTAACAAAAAACTAGCAAACAAGCAAATGAATTGAAAAACCAAGAAAAAACTGTTTTTGGGTGATGCAAGATTGCCATGAGACTTAGGGATGCTCTTGCATCAACAAGTGCCATAGAAAACTAACAAATAATTAAAATCTATATAAACATATGTACTTGTGAAATGGATAGATGTGCAACATATTGTGTTTACTTTAATTGAATAGAATCATAAAATTTGTTGTAAAGCAATTAACAAATGGCTAATATAATTTATATTCCTATAGATTCTTTAAAGTTTGAATCCAATAATTGATAGCTTTTACAGAAAGATGTAAAATGATTCATAACCTCTCCTATAGTAGGAAGCAAATTGTGCAAACAAAAACAACAATGCAACAATTCAAACTGTTGACATTTGCCTTGGTTCTTACCTCTAGACAAATAAATTAAATAAAAATCTATTAAATTATAAGATTTAACATTATTGAGTCGCTTTCATTATATCTGAATGTTTTGACTAGGCAAGTGTTTATGGTAAGAACAAAGAGACTGTTGGCAAGAGACACTATATGGATTCATGATTGTTGTCATTGATGGCAACAAAGTTCATCCCACACATCCGCAGGACATGATATGTCTCTACCGGAAGTCAGAATGAAGAATGTTGTGATTCGGTAAACAAGAATGGAGCATGTGGCAAGGTCCGACAGACAGGTCCGGATCTCTCAGAGAAAGCATCTTGGTGAAGTGTAGATTTGGGGAAGTCAAGAGGAGTATCTTGACTGATAGATTCCAAGGTTTGAGCCTCTGGTGTGAAAAGGATAAAGAGATATGAATGTTTGAGTTTCAGGTTCTCATGTGACAGTGTGAACAGAGGAAGAACTGACTGGCAAAACATCAGACATTATTCTGGATGTGTTACTAATGTTGGTAAAGGTTATGAAGGCATGAATTATGTTTAGCTGACATGATTAATGATTTCCATAAGTATATCATTGATCCGCATTACTTGGTGTGCAAGGATTCAGCCGACAGATCAAAGTTTGTGAAAATATTGACTATTCCGGGTGCCAACTAGAAAGGTGATGAAATCACTTGTGCGGATATATATACACGATGGATTTAGTTGTGAGAGATGATGGACATGTTGTTAATGTGTGAATAAAAGCAGAGTAGAGCAGAAGTAGTAAGGAAGGTCCAGTATGTGAAAGGAAAGCAGCATAAGAGAAGAGGAAAGATGACGTGCATCAGATCAGTGTACTGAGCCTAACCGAAACTGAACTCAAGCATATGTGGATGCTACCAATCAGTTCAAGTATTGTATAACACTCTTTTTGTAGACAGTGTGTCTCTTGTAGGCAGTGTGCCTCCTTGTGAGCAGTGTGCTCAGGCAGTGAGCCCTAATTGGCAAGTGCCATTTTGTATTTCCATTCTTCTAACAGAGAATACAATCTTAGGTTAATCACCCCATGGTTTTCTCCCTTAACAGGGTTTCCACGTCAAAAATACTGTGTCATGTGTATTTCCATTTCATGATTATGTTTGCTCATTTGGATTAATATTACATTGATTGCTAATAAAGTTCACAAAGCAGAAATAATTAGGATAACTGATTCACCCCCCTCTCAGTTATCAAAAATTGGTATCAGAGCTAAGTTCCTCCTAACAGAGCCTAACAGTTTGAGGAAGATCTGGGAATTCAAATGGATGCATATGGTTTAAGGGAGCAACTCAAGACTACCCTTGATGATCTTGAACAATCAAACTCTGAAGTCAATGAATTAAAGGAAAGACTCAAACAGGCTGATGATTTCATGAGAGAACTAAAAGACAAATTAAGTCTCTCTATGAAAAAGAGAAAAGAGCTGCTTCAGCAATTGGCAAGACAAGGTGAAGCAAATAATGCAAATGAAGAGCTAAAGGAAAAAATTGAGTTGTGTGAAAAGTTATCAAAAGAAATCATTATGGTAAGACATGAAATGGAATTAGGAGTCATGCAGTTTACCCAAGAAGTTGAAGAGAAAAGAAAAACTGAAGATAATCTAAGACAATCTCTTAAGAAGAAATCAGAAGATTGCCACCAGATGGATAGAATTATCAGACATCTTGAATCTGATCTTGAAGATGCTAAAGATAATGAAGAAAAACTTGAGGATCAAATTGTCTCTCTCAAAAGAGATTTTCAAACAACAAATGAGTATAAAGAGAAATTCAAGATAAGTTCTGCTCAACTTGAAGTTCTTCTTGGAAGTCAAAAGAAGGTAGATGACAAGTGTGGTTTGGGATATGAGAAAGGAGAAAGCTCCAGATCTGGTCAGAAGAATTTTGGATCAGAAAATCTAAGGAATAGGTCTAGAAGACCTCCGGTAAGATAGCCTAATGCTCAAAGATATCCATCCTTCAATGGATACTACCACAACTACAATCACTTTGGTCACAAAGCTAATCAGTGCAGAAAGAGAATGAATCAGACTAATTCATCCTTCTCCGGATAGTGTTTTAACTACAAAAGGTATGGTCACAAATCTCATGAATGCAGAAATATGCAAATAAACAAATCATTCAATGGTAGATGCTTTGCATGCAATAGAATAGGTCATATGGCTAATTAATGCAGATCAAGAGGATATCAATCAAATATGCAAAGAAATGTTGTTTGCCAAATTTGCAATAGATCTGGTCATATTGCTAAATTCTGTAGAAGCAAGAATCAGGACAAAAGAGGTCTGGTATATCATAATCAGAATCAAGACAAGGGAAAACAAAAAGTGAATGTGGATGAAGTTCAAAGTGAGATGAACAAGATTTGGGTGAAGAAAAGTACAGAGAATGTAGTGGATGGATCCGCACCAGACTCTGGTGCTGATATTCCTTCTGGAAATTAAAAAGTGAGCTTTGGCTTAGGGGGAGACACATAGAAAACCTTGTTCCCCCAACCAGTCAATTGGTGCCAGAACTGGCACAAGAAGAGTTGCAGATTGAAGGTCTCATAAGGGAAACATCCAAACAAACTATGGTAAAGATTTGGAAGATCCGCATAATGTTTAAAGATCAGGATTGATCCGGTTCTCCAAGTCATCCGAATAAGGCAAACCAGAATAACTTAGGTCGAGCATTTATTGCAACCTAACATTAGGGTTTGCGGAGCAATATAAGGGTTTTTCTCATTAATCACTTGTTCATTCTACATTCAAGAAGAAACGAAAAAGTGAATCTCTGCAACAAAATTCCACAACTTCATCGAAGATCATTTGCAGAAGTCAATTCATCCAGAAATCAATCCGGCCAACTACGTGAAACCGAAAGGCGCAAAAGGTATTTTCCGTTCTCAATATCTCTCTACAAACCTTTGAAAGATGCATAATCCGAATATAGTAAAGATCTCTGATAGGCCCCGCCCTGAATTCAAGAAACATCCATACAAATCATTAGAGGTAGATCCCCTAGGAGCATTCTCTAGTGTTCCGCATGGCGTTTTGCACACAGAAGACATTAGGGTTTACATACATGCAAATATTGAAGAGTTTGGGGAATTCAAACTGAGAGACATCTATCACAAACAATTGATAGATGATACTTTTGAGCTTAAACCAGAATATAAGGGCATCCAGGAGAAACATTTTGATCAGTTCATTCATTTCCCCTGTTTTGAAGAAGATGAATGGGTCCGGTATGTATTGAGTAGGGTGCATGATAACTTCCTATGGCTGAACAAACCTTGCAAGATCACAAAGGAGGCAATTAGGGTAGTAACTGGTTTATACTCCTCCGGAGGGATACCTGTCCTCAAATCTGTCAAAAACAACATTGTAATTGAGGCCACCAGATCAAAATTTGATAAGAGGGCAATAACCATTGAAGATATTACTGACTCGGATGTCAAGTTTGCATCTATGATAATAGGATACAAGATATATCACTCCAGTAGGGAGAATTTAGTATCTGGAACTGCAGTATATACTGCTTATGAGATGCTGAGAAAGAATGCAGAATATGATCTCTGTGAACTTCTTTTGAGCCAACTAATGGAAAACATACAGAAAATCAAAAAGGACAAGAAGAATTCCTTTAAATATGGTGGACTAATACTATGTCTATTTTTCTACTTCATGAATGAGCTGCCTGGATCAAATGGATGGGTATGGGAAAATGACAAACCGGTAGCAATTCAGATCAAAGACTACTTGCATGAACTTGGGGATGCTAAGGCAAGGAATACAGCTCTGTGGGGTTACTTCAAGAAATTTCAAAATACAATGCAAATCAGAGAAAGAATCCCCAAATCAGTAGTTGAGAAATACAAGGATACAGTGTGCTTCATGGTAGACACTGATCAATGCCTAATGGAGGCAGTAGAGCCAAGGACAGTCTGGATCATGCCTATGGGGTATGAAGTTGATAAACAAATTGTAGAGCTGCATGTTCAACACATGCTCAGTCAGCTTAAGGACTCAAAAGCAGAAAGATTTGGAACCTTTGAGGAGCTGAGTGTAAAGATTCATATGCAACTCAGAGAACCTGAAATCAAGAGGAAGGTGAGAAAAGAAGTAGAAAATATTGCCCAGGCCTTAGCATCTCAAAGGAGGCACTTGATGCCCACAAGAAAAGGATGGAAAGGGCTGAGGAAGAGAAGAAAGAGGTAGAAAAGAAAAGCAAGGAAAGTGCTCCAGTAGAAACCTCCACCTGGACTAGATCATCAAAGAGATCTGCTCCTGCCACTGCCAAAGGCTCAAGGGCATCTAAACCAGAAGCACAATCATCCGGAAAAGGAGAAAAGAGAACAAAGAAAAAGGCAACAAGGTCCTATGTTAGCCTAAAGGATGATGAGGAAACCGAATCAGATGAGGAGATAAGGAAACTGAAGAAGAAGAAGAAATCATCTGGTGAACATTCTACCAGTCAAGGAGAAGAAGAGAAGGAAGAGGAATTTGTTGAAAAACCCGCTCTATCCTTAGATGTTGTGGTAAAAGCAGTCACTGTGGATGGAAACCTGCAACCCTTAACAGAATTCTATGATGATTATAATGAAGCAGATAAAAAGATTCTGGAGGAAGCCATAGTTCAATTTTTGAATACTTACAACAAAGCTTTTATTGAAATAATCTCTCTAATTCCCAAAAGTTTAGAGAAAAGGCTTGAAATGAGGAAGAACAATGCTCAAGCAAAAGATCTTGAGATCCGGGAACAGGTCGCCATTCAGCTCTTCCCTTCAATCACTCCGCAACAAATGAATATGATCTTTAAAGAGTGCAAGGATGAGTTTCGAAGCAAAGCCAGGATGAATCAGCTCATGCTTGGTGAAACCGACAAAGTGGCAAAAGAGACTGAAGAGATTCTCTGGAATACTCTTAAAAAGTTCAACATTCCCATCACAGAGGACTCTGGTAAAGACAAGGGCTCAGAATCCTCTATTCCGGAAGAGGTGGCTCATGGACAAACAAATATCTCTCCTTCAGTTTCCCCTACAACTTTCAGATCTAAAGGAGAAGACACAATACAGGAGAAAGAAGCAGGAGTGAAGGAAAAAGAAGTTGACAGTACCAAGGTTGTAGAGGAAGAGAAGACCCCAACAGAGAAAACCACAACTGATAGTGGTAAGAATGTAGAAGGAGAGAAAGCTCCAAGGGACAGCCCTAAGAATGCAGAAGAGAAGAAACATTTGTCTCCGGCAAGAGACACTGCAAAAACTGTCCAAGAATTCTTGAATAAAGAAACAATGGAAATTGATGAATCGGAGCTTCTACAAGGAACCATTTAATTTTGATTCACTCTCTCTGGTACAGACAATGAAGATAGTTTCATTTGCCAATGCAAAGGTCAAAGAAAAACTCCTGAAATCTCACATGGAAGACTGTGAGTTGATAGAAGCTGCTTTCGGAGTGCTTGAAAAGATTATGCCATCATTTCAGAAAGATCCCATAGCCTCCACATCCGGTAATCTCAAAACTCTAGTCAACAGTGTTAGCACACATTTTGGTTCTCTAGAGAAGTCAGCTGAAGAAAAGGTCCGAAAGGAGTTTTTGGATAAGAGACTCTCTGAAGTACAGGGTCTAATAGCAAATGATAGGAAAGTAATGGATATCGGGATAAAGAGCTTGGAAAATGCTCTTAAAGATGGCGAAAATATGTACAAATTTTGCTTATCTTGGCCCACAGTGACCAAAGATATTGAGAAGAAAGTAAAAGAACATGAGGATAAACTACTAAGTCTGTCTCAAAGTTTTGATCCTCTCTCATCCTCTATAGCAAATCAAGAGTGTCAGTCTATTGCAATCACAAATGCAATAAAGAATTTTGAGAAGGAAAGGAAGAACATGATCAGCCGGATGGGTGAACTTAGGAGGATCATTGTCCCTAAGTTAGAGGCCATGCATGAGGCCATAAGTGATGCTCAGACTACCGCCCAAACCAATGATCCGACAGATCTTAAGAGGGCAGAAGCTTTTGCATTTTTGTTGAGTAGTCACATTTCAATTTTGGATAGAATGAAGCAAAGGTGGGCTACAGAACTTGTCCAATTGAAGACATCCTTTGCAGACATTCTTCAGTTTATGTGAGTATGTAATATGTGGCCAAGTATAGTTAAAATTTTTGAAAATTTTGGTATGCAGACCCTACCCTTTTCCATTGATGTCAAAGTGGGAGTGAGGAGCAGTGAAAAATGAGGAATCCAACTAAGGGGGAGCTCCAAAAAATGTATATAAAAACAGAGCATCAGCCAAGGGGGAGCATAGTGTAAACACTTAGTCATTTTTCACTAAGTGTTGCCATCAATGCCAAAGGGGGAGATTGTTGGCAAGAGACACTATATGGATTCATGATTGTTGTCATTGATGGCAACAAAGTTCATCCCACACATCCGCAGGACATGATATGTCTCCACCGGAAGTCAGAATGAAGAATGTTGTGATCCGGTAAACAAGAACAGAGCATGTGGCAAGGTCTGACAGACAGGTCTGGATCTCTCAGAGGAAGCATCTTGGTGAAGTGCAAATTTGGGGAAGTCAAGAGGAGTATCTTGATTGATAGATTCCAAGGTTTGAGTCTCCGGTGTGAAAAGGATAAAGAGATATGAATGTTTGAGTGTCGGGTTCTCATGTGACAGTGTGAACAGAGGAAGAACTGACTGGCAAAACATCAGACATTATTCCGGATGTGTTACTAATGTTGGTAAAGGTTATGAAGGCATGAATTATGTTTAGCTGACATGATTAATGATTTCCATAAGTATATCATTGATCTGCATTATTTGGTGTGCAAGGATTCAGCTGACAGATCAAAGTTTGTGAAAAGATTGACTATTCCGGGTGCCGACTAGAAAGGTGATGAAATCACTTGTGCGGATATATATACACGATGGATTTAGTTGTGAGAGATGATGGACATGTTGTTAATGTGCAAATAAAAGCAAGGTAGAGCAGAAGTAGTAAGGAAGGTCCGGTATGTGAAAGGAAAGCAGCATAAGAGAAGAGGAAAGATGAAGTGCAGCAGATCAGTGTACTGAGCCTAACCGGAACTGAACTCAAGCATATGTGGATGCTACCAATCAATTCAAGTATTGTATAACACTCTTTTTGTAGACAATGTGTCTCTTGTAGGCAGTGTGCCTCCTTGTGAGCAGTGTGCTCGGGTAGTGAGCCCTAATTGGCAAGTGCTATTTTGTATTTCCATTCTTCTAATAGAGAATACAATCTTGGGTTAATCACCCCGTGGTTTTCTCCCTTAACAGGGTTTCCACATCAAAAATACTGTGTCGTGTATTTCCATTTCATGATTATGTTTGCTCATTTGGATTAATATTACATTGATTGCTAATAAAGTTCACAAAGCAGAAATAATTAGGATAACTGATTCACCCCCCCTCTTAGTTATCAACAGAGACAAGCACGTACTTAGTTGGCATGATTCCACCTCTTGTTAGCTTAACATATTTTCCTTGCATCACACTGACTTATTAGAATGTACTGATAGTGAAAGTTTTTCTCAAAGGGGAGGAGGTGGATGATGGTCTTATGGAAAAGAGAAATGATGGTGTGGAGGCTCAAAAAGGAATTGAGAAGATTGACCTGGGTTTGGTCACTAATGATTGGGTGATCCCACAATAGTGTGTCCCCCTAAGAGGGATGCTCAAAATTAACATTTTTAGCATTTTTAAACTTTTGTCAATTAGATAGAACAAATGGTAAAAAAATTAAGGATGGTGTGAACTAATGAGTTGTGGCATTTCCCATGTAGATTCAAGTTGTAATTTTTTATAGAATTATCTTGATCATTTTTTATTTTTTAATCAATTTTTTCTATTATTTTTTATTGAGAGGTTTATTCCATATCACATAACTTTCACTGCAAATAAAAACTTTTCATGATTTCTTGGAATTAGATCATTAACTCCAATGTCTAATGCACAAATATTTTTTAGTTATTTTTTATTAAATATTTTATTTATTATTAATTCTTGAATTAGCACTAACAAAATTTTTAGACCTCATTAGAGTACTTGGTTCTTGAAGCTAAGAGAATTAGAGGAAGTATATACTATAGACAAGTGATCAATATTTAAAGTACATCTTTTATTTGTCTTTCCATTCAAGCTCTTCTTCATTCAGCACACTTTTCGCTATGTACCATGTTCAAAGATGAAATATATATTATTTTATCTGTCAATTTAGTAAGAGTTGAAGTATATACAATAGACAAGTGATCAATATTTATAGTACATCTTTTATTTTGTTTTTAGTATAGTATTGTATATAGCTTTATTTAATATAGTCATTTTGGGATTGCTACTTGTTTATATGTTTTCCAACCATTCTTGTCCTTGTGGGGAGGCTGCATTGCACTCTTGTCTTTCCCATTCAAGCTCTTCTTCATTCGGCACAGTTTTCACTATGCCTCAATGTCATAAATTTTGTTGATGTTCAAAGATGAAAGCTTGTAGACTATCTATTAGGTTAGCTTGATTGGATTGTATCCAGTTTAGATCTAGTTGGAATGTTGGTTGCTCTTGGTTTTTAGTCATTGTTTACCTACACATTTGATAAGAAAGTAATTATACATGGAAATTGAAATACATTCATTATATAGTATTGTAGTGACATAATATAGATGCTAACAAATACAATAGGACATTGTTTACAAAGCATGATCCTGATTTTTGAAATTGAATATTATCAACTCTTATGAAAAATACATCATTTAAACACTAAAATAACTTACCTTAAAAACAAAAGTTCAAAATGAGTCCTAAACAA
Organism: Cunninghamia lanceolata; assembly: GCA_027924645.1. Taxonomy (NCBI): domain Eukaryota; kingdom Viridiplantae; phylum Streptophyta; class Pinopsida; order Cupressales; family Cupressaceae; genus Cunninghamia; species Cunninghamia lanceolata. The sequence goes on along the minus strand of BSBN01001494.1, from coordinate 2,631,095 downwards.
ATGGGAAAAAATGATAGAGGCCACTTTTCACCTAAATACTAACTTTTAAATAAAACTATTAAAAACCTTCCATTTCTATCTTGTTTGCATTAATGGGAGAAATAGTTGTCACAATATACTATTTTGTTTCTTTTGTTTACCACCATCCCAATAATAGCTTTCACTTATAGAATTTTATGGAAATATACAAGCACATACACATGCAAGTTGTTCTTAAGGCAAGTGTTAGAATATATTATCAATAACTATATATGGATAATTAATGCAATCACATTAATCACTCACTTGACTTAACTTTAACAAGTGATGCAATTTGGATAGATGATCCAATTAAGGATTGTCCAACTATGCAGCCAATACACCAAACAACCCAAATAATAGAGTATTTCACAAAAACAACTTCATTGATTTTAGACTTACATGATTACAACCATGATTACAAATTTGCCACTGCGGGCTCCTTACATGATAGTCAACAATTGTTTGATTACTAACTAAGATTCACAAATGGATAGTTTCCACAATGTGCTTCCTACATGCTAAGCCATAACCATTTGATTATTACACAAAATAAAACTACTTAAAACAAGTTTGATGCATTCCCATTTGCTATATCATTAGCTTTCTCAAGATTGCACTCCAAATCATACTCCTATTTTTTGCTCACACTCTCCATCTCGGATCTCATTCCCTTTCTCCTTGCCTTTTCCGCTAATCTATCTCTTCTCCGTTTGCTTTAATCTTCTCACAAACCATGTATAAATAGCCTTCCTCAACCTCTAAGATGATCTCCATCGGCCACATGGTGGCATGAAGTTCCATGCCTTACGAAACATGTCGTTAATCATTGTTACCAAACTTCTAAATCCATATGGTAACAATGGTGGAAACTCTTTGCGCAGTGCTTAATCTATACAGTCACAATGGTCTTTTGATAGACTCATCTTCTAGCACAAACTCCATAATCCAGTGCAAGTATAATTGTGTAAAACTATCAAACTAGTATATGTTCACAAACCTAATGTCACTCTTCTATACATTGAATTCTCCTCAAATGTGGATAAAACATCCATTCATCATTATAAAACATAACTCTAAATTTGTGAAACCAAATATCACATTATGGTGAAATGCAGTGGCTTCTCCTACAACTAACTGGTAATAAAAAAACTAGAAAACAAGCAAATGAATTGAAAAACCAAGAAAAAACTATTTTTGGGTGATGCAAGATTGCCACGAGACTCAAGGATGCTCTTGCATCAACAAGTGCCATAGAAAACTAAAAAATAATTAAAATCTATATAAACATATGTACTTGTGAAATGGATAGATGTGCAACATATTGTGTTTACTTTAATTGAATAGAATCCTAAAATTTGTTGTAAAGCAATTAACAAATGGATAATATAATTTATATTCCTATAGATTCTTTGAAGTTTGAATCCAATAATTGATAGCTTTTACAGAAATATGTAAAATGATTCATAACCTCTCCTATAGTAGGAAGCAAATTGTGCAAACAAAAACAACAATGCAACAATTCAAGCTGTTGACCTTTGCCTTGGTTCTTACCTCTAGACAAATAAATTAAATAAAAATCTATTAACTTATAAGATTTAACATTACTGAGTCACTTTCATTATATCTGAATGTTTTGATTGGGAAAGTCTTTATGGTAAGAACAAAGAGACAAGCACGTACTTAGTTGGCTTGATTCCACCTCTTGTTAGCTTAACATATTTTCCTTGCCTCACACTGACTTATTAGAATGTATTGATAGTGAAAGTTTTTCTCAAAGGGGAGGAGGTGGATGATGGTCTTATGGAAAAGAGAAATGATGGTGTGGAGGCTCAAAAAAGAATTGAGAAGATTGACCTGGGTTTGGTCACTAATGATTGGGTGATCCCGCAATAGTGTGTCCCACTTTTTGGCCTAAGAGGGATGCTCAAAATTAACATTTTTAGCATTTTTTAACTATTGTCAATTAGAGAGAACAAATGGTAAAAAAATTAAGGATGGTGTGAACTAATGAGTTGTGGCATTTCCTATGTAGATTCAAGTTGTAATTTTTTACAGAGTTAACTTGATCATTTTTTTATTTTTTAATCAATTTTTTCTATTATTTTTTATTGAGAGGTTTATTCCATATCACATAACTTTCACTACAAATAAAAACTTTTCATGATTTCTTGGAATTAGATCATTAACTCCAATGTCTAATGCACAAATATTTTTTAGTTATTTTTTATTAAATATTTTATTTATTATTAATTCTTGAATTAGCACTAACAAAATTTTTAGACCTCATTAGAGTACTTGGTTCTTGAAGCTAAGAGAATTAGGGGAAGCCCTCCCCTACATCAATCCTTGGTCCCGTTGATTTTTAAACATGCTATGAATTTGAAACCCAATCCCTCTGTGACTACTCACTTTGGTCGGTACCCCACGTAAACCACCAAAAGGAAAGACTTGTTCCCTTCTCCCGCACCCTCTTCACCCTCCCCAAACCATGTGTCCCTTTCCTTTGAAATATCCCCTATGTCTTTTGATCCTGAGGATGGTGAGGATGTTTCTGAGGATGGCAAGGATGATATAGAAGTTAAAAGCTCAAAGAAGGCTAGAGGTAACTCCCAAGTGGAAACCAATAGTGGTGGGGCTTTGATGAATGCTACCATCAATGAAGGTAAAGGGAAGAAGAAGATGTATGAACATGAGGAAACAAATGTGGAAAATAGAATTCTTGAGGTGGAAGGTTTATGCCCAAGGTGTTTTGATTGGACAAATGCAACCCATTGCCCATGTTCAACTCTACATGATATTACTTCTATCATTGACACACTGGCTAACAAGACCAATGATCTAAACACAAGGAGTTGGATAATCACCACAAAATTTTAAAGTGGTTCTTTGTCGAGCTAAATAGAAATAGGATTTAGAGCACACTCTTCAAAGGGTGGAACAATAGAGAGGAGCTTCTTTGAATGAAGGAACAGTTGGTTCTTAGGGAAGAAATATTGAGGAAGGTGGAGAAGGACATTAAGGATATCAAAGGAAATATGTATAAGATCATTAACTTTAGCAAGGCCATAATCACTAACTCCTTGAACAACATAAAAGACCTTAATGAAAGAGTCAAGAATTATTAAGGACAATAGTATTTGAAGGGTCCTTCAGCTCACACCAGGGGAGGTAAAAAAGCTTTAGTCACTGTGAGCACAAAGGCTATTAGTTCTCATCTTCAAGCTATTCAGGAGGAGTGGGAGATTGCTATCACTTTGAAGGGTCTTTAGTCATTTTGGTCTTCTATCTGCTTCTTTGTATTTTGGTTTCTTTGGTGCTATTTTTTGATGTTATGTTGTTTCTCTTGTTGTCCCTAGGTTATAGTTTTACTGTATCTTTGCTATAAACTATTTTTTCTTCTCTTTTGGGTTCTGTAAAACGGTTGGGGCCCTTTCAAAAACCCCTCTTTTACTTCTAATTGAAAAACAAAATTTTAGACCTATATTATCATGTGACACATTTCTCTTAGCCCATATATTGAAATTAATTTTTTCTTTTTTCGTTGAGACAAGGACATCTATGTGGAGTGTAGTTCATTTTTTTGAGATTTTTCTAATAGTCTTGAATATAGGTCATGTTGTTTTTCATAATGGACCTCCATTCATTGCAAAATTTAAAAATATATAATATTAAAGAAAACATAATACATATTATGATTTTTGGAAAGCTAATACTATGGGCTACATACTTACAAAATGTAATTTCCATTTGACTTCATTTGATCCCCTAAAAGGTGAAATCAAAATAATTTTTAATTAGAATTTTGATAGATGCAAAGGAGACTCCATTAGGGGTTTGATTTAAGCCTAGGAGGTTCTACCCAAGGGAGTTTGATTTAACCCCCCTCAATAAAACCCCCTTCGATGGAACCCCATTAGGATTAAATCATTTTTTTAATATGTGATTTCAGACAAAAAATAGGATGTCCCACAAGTGGGAGACACTATGGTGGGATCAACCTACTAAGAGGAGGGTGATGAGAACTCTATTACTATCAATGTTTCTATAATATATAACCACTCTTTTGAGTTCTCTTGGAGACTTTAAATTTAGGTGGGTAGTGGAACTGAGGTGGTTGACTATTTGTAGGGAAAAGGTGTTTGGTTTTTTAGATTTGCCACTTGTGCCACTTGACTATTCATCAAAGGCGGTAAAAACATATTTAATACAATAATGTTGCTATCAAAATATATTTAAAACAAGTATCGTGGTGACAAAGTAATGAATGTTAAGATTAGATATGATTCAAATATATGATTTGCATCAAATATATAATCTTTGATGAGATTTAAGACGTGTTAGGATGACATAATAACCCCCCAAAATGATTTTTTTTTCTGGTGATTGACAAATTTTGACATAAAGTAACAATTTGGAAATAAAATAAAAGTTGGTGTGACATGGTTTTCCAGTCTCCTATAATTTTTGGGACTAAATTTTGGAGCTTGATAGCTAGAATGAGAATCATATCCACTAATTACATTCAATCTAATTGTAAAGGAAAATAACCTTTCCATATACTTAATCTAGGCCAATCCAATAAGATACATATACACGAACTATATAAATTGACCTAAATTAATTAATTATAGTTGTGGGATTATAATTGAACAATTAAATGCTATGAGCTAGGAAATTGAATGTGGAGGGGTGAAGGTACTTATTTCTAGGATGATGGAGAAGAAATAATTATAATGTCACACTAAATTCCACCTTTCTTAGGATTGAAAATGGTTCATTTCTATCTATACTCTACCTTGAAATCAGAATAGTTTGTCAACTCTATGAGGGGTCAAATCCATGACTTTGGGTCATTTTTTATGGGCATGGATATGATCTAGTACAATTTGTAATATTGTTTTTGATTTTCTTTATTCTCTATGCTTTGTTGAATGTCAAGGATTGGAGGTGTTTAGTAACACATAAGGGATACCACTACATCACAAAGGTTGTGTTCTCCTAGGTTGATCGCCTTGATAGAATTAGCTTTACAATCATGGAGATAATCAAGGATAGAAATATTCAAACATGTAGATTCTCTAGAATGATGTCATGTATAATTGGATTCTTTTTAGGTGCTTCAATCAAAGTGTTCTTAGCACACTCTTCCTTAAATGTGAATCATTTTCAACAATTTCTAGATATGAGAGGATTTTGAAAATGAATGTAATTGAATGCCTTTACAGACATGTACATGGAAATAAATAATGCCAAGCATGTACCAAGTTAGCTCAAGATGGGAAAGGAATGAGTGGGAGTCAACCAAAATTTGAATTTGAATTTTAAAAATTTGGGGTGAGGTCCATAGGTGTGGGATTGATCCTACACCCATAAGATTGACTCAAGACATGGAAATGATAATATCTAGGCATAAAATGAATGTCTAGATATGGGTGGCATAATAAACATCAAATATATGGAAATATGTGTGGATATGGACGACATGGAGCTAACTATGGGGAAATGTGTGAATGGGGATAAGTAACAACAAGAGATAATAAGCCCAACTTAGTACAAGAGTGTGTCATTTTTTATATTTAATGACCTTAATTCATCCATCAAAATGGGTCCAGTAATAAATGGGAATTAGCACATGTATATAAATTTCAACCTTGCATTTTGACCTCACTTTGAGGTGCATGTGAATCCTATAATGATCATGTGTCTCAAACTGTGTATAAGCACTCACAAAAAAGCATGTAAAATGAATATTCAAACAAAAAATGATGTTGGGTCCATATAGAGTTTAATGTACACCTATATTGGGAAAGGCATTGTACACCTTACATAAAATATTAATATTTTATATAGTGGGACACCACACTTGGGTAGAGAAATATTTTCCTAGGAAGTTTTTATATGTTGTTGGTGTGAATGTATCTTTTATTAGACTAGTTTCCTTTTATCTTTGATTCACGCCTTGTTAGTTAAGTTTACTTAGGGATAGCTGTCTAGTTGTCTCATATGACACTTGTCACATGCACATGTGGGGTCCTCACCTACCCCAACTACCTTCTTGTCTCAACCTTACCTATACATACAAAGGTTTCTATGTACATTTGTATTGTATCACTATTCACAATATAGCATTTCTTTTTCTCTTTTCTCTTGTGGAAAGTTTTTTGGTGTTGCATAAGATTACTATTCCTATAAAGTTCTTTTGCCTAGACTTCTATATGATAAATTAGAGATCTAAATTTGCAAGCCCCTCCTCTTTTATTTAGAGATTTAGCCATGTATTTTTATCTAGTGCATCCTATCCTAAATTTGACCCCATTGTTGAGTCTAGAAGGTCTAATTTTATATAGATTTACTATAAACTTGATAGATCTATTCTAGGAAGGGTGTTTCTTTGTTTGCCTCCATACCTTGCCTATACATCATCGATGCCGTCAAACATGCCATACAATTTTTGCATCATTCCTATGTTAGTAACACCTTTTTGGCATATTCTCCATGACTACATTAGTGTCATATGGTTTGAATTTAAATTTTCATAATTTTTAAGGTCTTTATTTAAAACTTTATGTTTAAGGTAGCGTTTCTATGTACCCTTGTACCACTATCCTCCTAGATATAGGTACACAAGGGTGCCCATTAGGTGTGAAATCCTACTTCAACACCCCCATTACAACCACTATTGGTTCCATTGTAGTAAGTAGTACCATGGTGATAAGGCCTTGCTAGCTAATACACCCTTTACAAGCCCTAGTCTTAGCCTTCAATCATGCGTTCTCCACTCTAGCATCATCTGCTTAGACACAAGTAGCTCTTTTGGTGGAATAGCTAGAGCTCTACCACATCTCCACATAGATCCACCTAAGTGGCTTCACCATACCACATCATCAACACTCTACTTTCCTGGGCAGCATCGCTTGATAGGCACTAGAACTCCCTTCTAAGCCCTTATAGATCCCTTATTTAAATTGGCATAACTTTTTCCCATGGAAGCAAAATTGAGCAATTAATTTTGAAATTAATTAGAAAATGCAAGGAATCTACCATAAGCTCATTTTTTTAGTTTGACAAGCCTACTTTTCTAGAATTATAAAAATCACCATGTGTTATAAATGGTTAGTTTGTGATTCTCAATTATAAAAACACACTCAAATACCACTTGTTTGTTGGAGGCTATATTTTCTACACTAATACAAATTTAGGGGGATTACATGACACAATTTAAAATCCCATTGTATTTTTGGGTCTCTTAGTGTTTTTTATCCTAATGGTAGAATCTAAGACTATTGAGCTCCTAACTCCACAAAATTATCACACATGAAAATAAAAAAATACAACTATTACTATCTAAAGGTCTATGGAAAATGTTGGAAAAAACCCATCAAAATTTATGAGGAATTTAAAAAATTTGCATACAAAATAAACTTGATGAAGCCATGGGTTTTATTGAATTGCACATTTTGGACAATTTATTGTTTTATATTATGGAGTGTACAACACCAAAGAATGCATTGGATATATTTAATAATCTATTTGGTAGGGTCAATTAATTTAGAGCATTGTAGTTAAAGATAGAATTGTCTTCACTCTTATATGATGAGCATCCCTTCATTAAGGATTTTCTTGAAAAGTTAAAGTTATAGTTGTCACAATTGAAGAGTTATAGAAAGACAAAAATAGATGGAGAGTGTATATTTTTAATTTTGTCTAAGTTGAAGAGTCCTTTTTAGGTCTTCTCCTCTACCTTTTACTCCAAATTACGTACTCCCTAAGATTTGAATTTAAGATTCTCACCTTTGATATATTTTATGAGTGTCTTACTAGGGAGCAGACTAAACTTGTTTAATTAAATGTTCTTCCTAGTTCTAAGAGTCAAGCATTTGTATGAATAACTTCTGGTAACTTATCCTCAATGCTTTTTTGTTATCATTTTGTATATGGGTAATTTGAAACTATTGATGCTACCAATGCCTTGCTACTCTATTTTGATGTAATCTATGTTTTGTATAAACGTTATTATTTTTATTATTATTTATATAAGTTCATGTGTTTTACACCTTTTACCTAAAAGAAAGAGTCAAACATTTGTGGTTCAATCTTCTAAAGGCAAATGCAAAAATAGGAAAAAGACTAAGACATAAACTACTCCTATTAGTGAGTCTACCTCAAAACTTAAGTAGAAATCTAATCCAAAATCCACTAACCCTCCTCCTTCTAAGTTTGGTTCAAGAGTTCCTCTAAGACAAAGAAAAGGTCTAGTGACACTTGCATTTTTTGTGGAAAACTTGGACATGATGAATGTAGGTGTTGGAAGAGGTTAGAGGGATTGGAGGAAGCCATGCAACAACACCAAATTTCTCTCAAACATTCTTCCACTAGTAAAGGGAAAACCATTTTTTCTTGGGCTTTACATGCATTGACAACTACTTGGATAATTGATTTAGGTGCTTCACACCATATGACTCATTCCCTTGAGCTTCTTCCTTCACTTTTTGATAGTAGCATTTCAAAGATTGTAGTTGGATACTCTTAATAGATTTCAATTTTGGGATCATGCATTGTGTATTTAGTAGATGATTGCATCAATGATGTTCTCCTTATTCTTGAGATTTTTGCTAACCTTCTCTCCATTTATCAGATTTGTCATTCTAGTGATGGGAAGACAATAGATTTTTCTCCACATGATGTGGTCATTAGAGAGTTATAGGATCTAGATATTGTAGTTTCTTTAGGAAATGTGGATTATGGTTCCCATTTGTACAAGTTCGATGGTTTTGAGTCTTCATTAGAATCATATCTCATTGGTCATGCTAATTCTTTGAGTAGGTTTTAGCACAAAGTATTTGGACATCTAAACTAGAGGTAGTTGTAGTAATTGAGCACACATAATTTGGTGCTTGGTCTTCCTTAGGTTTCTTGTACTAAAGGGGTTTTTTGAAATTCAGTTCTTGAAAAAAATCATCAAGATCCTTTTCCTAAGGGTAAAGCCTCATGTGGTAAGGCACCCCTTGAGTTGGTATATAGTGATCTCATGCCATTTCTAATTCCTTTTTAGGGGCCAAGTATGTTCTCACATTCATTGATGACTTCTCATGATGCACATGGGTGCACTTTCTTAAGTACAAAAGTGGGATCTTTACTACTTTTAGGACCTCCAAAGGATTTGTTGACAAGCAATTTGGTCTTTCTATTAGGAAGATACACATAAATAATTAGGGAGTCTGTGAATTGGGAATTCTAAGATTTGGAAGAGAGCATCACGTTAAAGATCAACTCTCGATTCTCTACACCCCTTAATAGAATGGTATTTCTAAGAGAAAGAATGGGACTTTGTGAGAGATGGCCAATTTCATGATTTAGTGTAAGAATATGGCACCCACCTTCTAGTTTGAGGTAGTCAATTGTGCCAACCAGATTTAGAACTATATGCTGCATAAGAAAACACATAACATGGCTACTAAGGAGACCTATACCCATGTCAAGCCTAAGGTTTCAAAATTTTTGACAATGAATATTGGGCATTCATTCTATATGGTCAATGTAAGGCTATGGAGAAGAAGAGACAATGGGTGATTTTTTGGCTATTGTGAGGATGTGAAGGCCAATAGGTTGTTTGATTCTATTTCTTATGATGTATTGTTTCGACAAGATGTCTAATTTGATGGGCACTTCACCATGATGGATTTGCCATCAACAATTTCTCCCTCACTTCCTACTCCATCTTTTTATGATTCTCTTTCTCCTTGAAAATGACGATAATGATCTTGCTCCACCACCTCATAGTGTAGGTCTTTGCCTTTTTCAACTTACATTACTATTGAGGAGGTTGGACCTTTGGTTGGTGATCCCATCGAATCTCATTGTACACATAATAGATAATTGGTGTTAGTCTTTTGAGTCATGATTTTTCAGATGATCCTCAGATGTTTTCAAATACGACTAGTATACTAGAGTGGGACATTACTATGGTTTAGGAGTATTATTCTTTGATGAAGAATCATATATTTGATCTTATACCTCTTCCTAATGGAAGATAGTTTGTTGTAAGTGGGTTTACCAAATCAAATATGTAGCTAATGGGTCCATTGAAAAGTAAAATGCATGCCTTGTGGCTAAAGTATTTTCATAGGTTGATGGTATTGGTTATTTTTAGACCTTTTCTCTTGTTGCCAAGATGGATTCTATTCATCTTGTACTTTCACTTGCTACATCATAGGTATGGTTAGTATACCAATGGATGTGAAGAGTGCTTTTAAATGGCGATATTCATGAGAAGATGTATATGGAACAACATCCATGTTTTTTGTAGGATTATTCACTTGTAGGCTTTCATGTTTCCTTTATGGTCTCAATCATGCCCCTAGACTTGGTATGAGAAGATGGATAGTTTCTTACTTGCTTCTAGTTTCACTCTGTTACACATATGTTTCTTAGGGTTGTCATTGATGTCAACACTATCACTAGGTTGTCATTGATGTCAACACTATCATGGTGGTGTGATGGTGTTCATGGTTGGATGTCATGTCCCATCCAGCAAGAGAAGAAGAGCAAGAGAAGAAGATACAATGATAAGAGCAATAAAAGAAGATACAGTTCATGGTTGGATGTCATGTCCTATCGAACAAGAGAAGGGAGAAGATATAGTTCATATTAAGATGGGAATTAGAACCAAAAAGATGATCAAATGTGTTTCTGATGCTACTGATGGTCTGTAGTATGCATATTCCAAGCTCCATGATGATTGCATTACCAAAAGAGTGTTTTGTTGTTGATTGTTTGAAGACAGTGTCACCTCTATGAAGATGTCTGTACAGGACAATGGAATGCTCCGTATTCCTCCGCAATTGTAGATATGGCCATGCAATTTTTGAATTGTGTTTAGGGTGCTATGAAGGTGGTAATTCCAAGCTCTCAGATCATTTGTCCTTCCACTGTGAAAGTTATGCGTGATAGAGGACAGACATGTGTTCTGACATAGTAAGCTAGTGATGAAGGCCTGTTGGAATGCTCCGCATTCCTCCGTAGATGAATGATTGCCTTTGTGGTTTTAAGGACATGTTTATGGATGTGTATTACATGGCTCCTTGCAATTTCAAGGGCCTTGGTGGTCCGCAACTTAGTTTTTCAAATGACAGCATGTTGCAGTGTGTTCTAGATGACAGAGTGTTCTCATATTTAATGATTGAAGTTGTACGGTATAATTATCTGATGTGCGGTGGCAAAGGAGTGTTTGGGGATGTTTTATGATTCATGTGGACTTATCTAGAAAAGTTTCACAAAGATCTTTCTTGTTTCCAATACCACATAAGGTTTTCAAGTTGATGTGGTTGTTATACTTCAAGTCTTCATGTGTTTTCCTTAAAGTTGTCCTATTTCCAAATGAGTGGAGTGTGCAGATGTAATCCCTTGGTGTTTGAAGTTGTGAGGGATGTTTTGGACCTAATTAAAAAAATGTTGAAGTTTGCAAAGCTTGGATCTTCTGCTGGTGTAACATGTGGTTTCAATTAGGACCTATCTTCTACATGTTTCATATTGTCTATCTAGCTAACAAGCAATGTAATCAATGTAATATCATGTATAAATAGTGAATCAAATTGAGTAAGGTGAGGTGTGATTGAAAAGATTGCAAGCAGATAAAAGGTAGAATAAATGCATTGTTGATGTGCGACTGAAGGAGAAAGAGTAGAGGTTGTGGATGCTATCCGGATTCATCTTGAAGACATATTTGTGACAGTGATCAAGTATAGAGTGTGCCTAACCAATCTGAACCCCAAAAGGAAGTGTGTAGAGGTAGAAGTGCAATCATCAAAAGTGTGAGTTTCAATGTCAGTTTTCAAACAGTAGAAAGACTATCATACTGTAATCTTTTGTAAGTGTGTTCTCATTTCAAGGAGTAGTAGCTTCCTTGTGACTGACCCTAAAACAAAGTCATCATGGAGTAGAAGCTTCCTTGGGAGTGACCCTAAATCAAAGTTATTTGAGGAGTAACAGCTTCGTTGGGTTAAAGCCCCTAAAACAAAGTTATTATTTGAGGTTCATATATTGTGAGTTAATCCTCACCGTGTTTTTTCCCTTTTAGGCTTTTCCACATATATTTGGTGTTATGTGTTGATGTGCATTGTGTTAATATTTCATATTCATGTTTATGCTGTGATAATTAAGTTTTGATCTACTCCGGATAAGTTGAAGTTCTTAAAAGTGAAAATTGTTTAGATACTGATTCAACCCTCCTCAGTATCTTGGTGTGTTCAACACACTCATTGCCATCCTAACCCTACAATTTATACTTATAGGCTTGGATATGATCTCTTTATGCTTGTTGACTTGATTCTCACAGGTAGTTCCTCCTCCATGATTCAAGGTCTTTACATAACAATGATTAAGGAATTTTATATAACCAATCTTGCGCTTTTGCACTATTTCCCTACTCTTTAGTTCTTTTAGTATTAAAAGGGGGTCTCTATTTTAATAGGAACTCATATTATTATTATTTTACTCATCATTTTGGCATGGCTAATTGCAAGCCTGCCCCACACCATTATAGTCAGGTGTCACATAGTCTACTAGTTACACTACACCCAATTTTGATTCCATATTATATCAATAGTCAGTTGGTAGTATTTTATATTTAACAGTAAGTCATCTTGATATTTCCTTTATAGTTGGTATTTTCTTTATTCTCTTAGGATCCTCATAAGATTCATTGGAAGGTATCCAAGCATGTTTTGAGGTATATTTAGGGAACTTATCACTTTGATATTTAGTGCACGTTAGGAGCTTCTTAGATTGTTGGCTTCAATGACTCAAATTGGGTTGGTAATGTTAATGATCAGAAGTCCACCTTTAGTTTTGTATATTACCTTGGTTTTGGTCCTATTGCATGGTTTTGCAAGAAGTAATATGATATTGCATTATTGTTAGTTACATGGGCCAAGTATCAAGGTGCAATTCTATCTATCTAGGAGTTTCTTTCACTTTGATAGTTAATAATAGAGTTTGGTTTTCCTACTGATAATCCCACTACTCTTTGGTGTAATATTTAGAGTGCTATACATATTTTCTCACAACCTAGTGGAGTATTTCTTGTGAGTAGAACACATTGAGATCCACATGCACTTCATTTGGTATCTCATTCAAGATAGCGTTCTCAACTTGGAGTATTTGCCTTTAGAGGAGTAGGTTGTAGACATCTTCACTAAACCTTTGGCTTCATCTAGTTATCTTTAGTTACCATTAATGATTAGGGTAAAGGAAGTTATCCTTGGGGGATCATCTTGATTCATCCTTCCTTCACATATTTTTTCTTGTTTTCTCTCTTTTAGAGAGGATTTATTTCTTATGGATTTTCTCCCTTTCTCCATTTATGAGACCTTTTTTACATGGGTACCTTGTGAGTCCTTGTTGTTGGGACCCATATTTGAGTCTTTTTCTCTTTTCTTTCCTCCCTAAGTTGCACTTAAGGGGAGTGTTTGTGTGAATATATCTTTTACTAGACTAGTTGTTGGAAGCTTGTTGGTGTTGTCATTGATGTCAACCTCCAACAGATGGTTCACTTGCTTTCCAAGTGCTTTTGAGAAAATTTGAATAAAAAAGTGTGTAATGTGATAGAGGCTTGTTCACTGTTGTGTTTCACATTTCTTCATAGTTGAAGCTATTCTTGTGCATCTTGGAAGTGTTGATCAGAGGTATTCAGAGGTGTTATATATAGAGTTTCAAGTTTTGGATCGTGCGGTAGTGGAAGTTGGGTTTGACAGAGTGTCTTGATTGTGAAGAAGGTTTTGTAGGAGAAATGAAATTGCTCTGCATTTCTCTGCATTGAGGTTTCTTACCTTGCAAATCTAGGAATGTTCTTATATTGCCTATATCTACTTTCTCTTGAAGTCTCTAGTGTTGGGTTGCTCTGCAAATTCAGTTCTTGTGTTGGTGTTCAGTTGTAGTGTATCCTGATGTACAAAATGAAGATATTCTTTGTTTCAGGTAGTTACGGCAGTATTGTAGAATATTCTGATGATGATGATGATGAATATTTTGGAAAGATGTATGGATGGTGTGGAGTGTCTCTCTATGGTTCACATGATGCTTTTGTGATCTTGAGAGGTGTGTATGTGGTCGCTTGTAGTGTTAGTTCAAGTTTGGCCAACTTGGCTTACTAGCACTATTTGCGGAGGTACTTCACGGATTGTGGATGTAATGAGCAGCATGGTGACTAAGATTTGAGTCCTAGTTAATCCTTGGCATGGTCTAGTTTCACTTCTTTCCATAACAGAAGTGTTTAGTGCCGACCTACTTTGGTATTGCACGCTTGAGGTGCATACATTTCATTAGGACCAACCTAATTGAGATTGTTTTTGGTTGTGGATGGTATAAATGCAAGATGAAGTTGAGTGGAGCAATGTAGAGAAGATGATGTGAATGTGAATCAAGGATGATGAAGTGAGTGTGAGCTTAAATGCCTATGACTCCCAGATGCAGTGAGCAGAAGGTGTCTACTTTTTAGTTTGCTTAAAGTTGCTGGAGGTAGTGAGCCAAAGGTTGCGGATGGAAAGAAGTTGTAGTGGTGGATTTCTCCTTTTGATTTGAGATAGTGAATCTCTCTGTAACAATCTTCTTCTATTCTTCTCTCTTCTAGATAGTGAGTCCTTCTGGCAGTTAGCCTATTTGTTTTCGATGTTGATATTCATATATATGTGAGCTAATCCTCACTGTGGTTTTTCTCTTCTTGGGTTTTCCACGTAAATCTGGTGTTGTTATGTGTTTGCATTGATGCTCCATCTGTTTACATTTTCCTAATGCATAATAAGAGGTTGATGTTTGGAATTGCTTTGAGGGTTTAATGTTTTAATACACAACTGATTCACCCCCCTCTCAATTGTCCTGTGCATTCTGACAATTGGTATCCAAGTTAGGTTCCCTGAAGAAGCTTAACCGCTTGGGGTAGATCTGGATGGCGCACAGGAAAGGTATGGAGGTTCTAGTGTTTGATGGAACAAATTATGCTTTTTGGAAGACCAGGATGGAAAGCCTTCTTGTCTCATTACGATATGGTGTATGGAAGATAGTTGATAAAAAATATACTATACCTACTAATGGTCCAAAGGATGAAGATGAGATTAAAGAATATGAGAATAATGACAAGGCAAGGAGTGCTCTTCTAAACAGTCTTTTTGATTCTGAATTAGTGAAGGTAATGAGCTACAAAACTACTCATGAGATCTGGAAGAAGCCAGAAAATATTTATGGAGATGAAAAAGTCAAGCAAGCAAAGATGCAAAATTTGAAGGCCAAGTTTGAAACCCTAAAGATGTCAGAGGATGAAAATATTGCAAGCTACATGCAGAGAGTGGATTAAACTATCAATTCCATCAATGGTCTAGGTGGGAAGTTGGAGGAAAGTGAAGTGGTAAAGAAGGTACTAATAACTCTTCCAAAATCTTATAGTGCTAAAGTTTCTGCTATTGAAGAAACTCAAAATTTGGATAATTATTTTAGGGATTAAATGTTTGGTACTTTAACTACTTTTGAGATAAGAGAATTTGGTCAAGATGATTCAAGAAAAGAAACTGCTTTTAAGGCTAGCAAGACATAAAAGAATGTTGAATCAGATCCAGATGACTTTGATGAAGTGGAAGCAAATTTTGTAAGCAAGTTGAAAAAGGGCTCTGGAAACTATAGAGGTAAGTTACCCTTCAAATGTTTCAACTGTGGAAAGATAGGTCATTATGCTTCAAAATGTCCAATCAAAATTTCAAATAAAAAATACAAGGATAACAAAGGTAAATCATTGAAGAGAAGTTATTATGTTAAAGAAGGTGATTGCATATCTAATGATGAGTCTGACTATCTAGATGATAAAAGTAATGAATGCTTGTTCATGGATTTGAATGTTGGAACTAATTCTGAAAGGGGTATGAAGGAAATTGCTCCGAAAACATAGCATAATATCAAAGAAGCTTTGGTAACTGGTTTTCATGCAAGAGAAGAGGAGAACCACTGGTTAATTGCTAGTGGGTATTCAAATCATATGACAGGTGATAAGAATAAGTTTGTGAATCTTGAAAAGCTTGATGGAGGTTTTGTTAAGTTTGGAGATGATGCATCTGCTAAGATCTGTGGAAAAGGTTCAATCAGTTTTGATGGAAAGCACAATACAGATGATGTTCTTTATGTCAAGGGTCTCTGACATACAACTGAGAGGGGGGGTGAATGAGTTGTGTATCAACACATTAAACCTTCAATGCTATTCCAAACATCGGCCTCTTATTATGCATTAGCAAAATGTAAACATATAAAGCATCAATGCAAACACACTCAAACACATAAGAACACCAAATTTACGTGGAAAAACCAAGAAGGGAAAAACCACAGTGAGGATTAGCTCTCACACACACACACATATATGAATAGCAACACCGAAAACAAATAGGCTCATTGACCAAAAGAAAGACTCACTGCCAAAAGGACTCATTATCCACAAGAGAGAAGAATAGAAGAAAACTATTATAGAGAGATTCACTATCTCAAATCAACAGGATAAATCCACCATTACCACTTCTTGCCATCCACAACCTTTGGCTCACTGCCTCCAACAAATTCAAACAAACTGAAATGTAGACACCTTTTGCTCACTGCATCCGGGAGTCAAGCATTTAAGCTCTCACACAACTCACTACCCTTGATTCACATTCACATCATCTTCTCTTCATGCTCCACTCAACTTCATCTTGCATTTATACCATCCACAACCAAAAACCATCTCAATTAGGTCGGTCCTAAAGAGACGTATGCACTTCAAACTTGTAATACCAAAATAGGTCGGCACTAAACACTTCCATGGTGGAAAGAAGTGAAAGTGGACCATGCCAATGGTTAACTAGGACTCAAATCTGTATCACCATGCTTCTCATCACATCCACAATCCATGAAGTACCTCTGCAAATAGTGCTAGCAAGCTAGGTCGACCAAACCTAAGATAGTGACCACATCCACTCTTCTCCAAGTCCAAAAACATCACGCGGACTACAAAGAGACATTCCATAGCATCCATACACCTTTCCAAAATATTCAACATCACTAGTATCTTCTGCAATACTATCACAACCACTTGAAACAAAGAATGTCTTCATTTTGCACATTAGGATACACTGCTACTATAAACCAACACAAGAACTAAACTTGAGAAGCACCCCAACACTACAAACTTCAAGGGAAGGTAGATACAAACAATATAAGCACTTTCCTAGATCTGCAAGACAAGAAACCTTAATGCGGAGAAATGTAGAGCACTCTCATTTCTCCCAGACAACCTTCTTCACAGTCAAACACTCTGTCAAACACATCTTCCACTGCCGCATGATCTAGGACCTAAAACTTTGGATATGTGAGGCCTACCCTTTTCACTTCTGTTCATGAGACTATTTATAGTATTATTGCTATTACTTTTATGATTGGGGGACTGTTGATCCCAGAATTTTGTTTATTAAACCTAATTGATTTTTAAGAAAACAATTGTGCAATGATAATTAGATGTTGTTTTTTAGAGAATGATGAATGGATAATATTAGAAATGGAACTTTAATATGTTTTCAGTATGATTATATAGTAGAATGTTTAGGTACACATGTATTCAAATTGCTTCGGCTATGATATCTTTATGTGTTATTGACTTCGAGTTTGAGTCTGCAGGTATTGCTAACGAAACCGCAAATACAAGAGATCATTCCACACCCTATGTTGTATCCCTTGTGAGTCGATCTAGTTCCACGAGGAACTAAGATCAACCTCATGTTTGGTAAATTGTTGTAATGTTGTAATGTTGTAATGATGCATGAGGTCAAGGGAATTAGGTCTATCTTCTGTTTTAATTATATTGTGATATGTGTTGTAAGAGATGTTGTTTTGAATCTTGCTTTAACTTTATTTCTTTTAGACCCTCTTCTTGTGTTTTTACTTGACTCTAAGAGTCTTAACTAGGTTTAAATCAACCCTAGGTTATACCCCATGGGTCTAGGGACCCTTTTGACTAGGATAACCTTGGGATAACCTCCATATGGTCACTTCAACTTCATGGTGAAGTTAAGTGACGAATTTGGGAGCATGGGGATAATGAGATGAGTGGAATCCACACTTAGACCCACTTCCAAGTCATGGAATGCCTCCATGATCCACCAATAATGGAGTGCTTGTCTCTTTGTGCCTCTCTTTTGGTGGGAGACCCCATAAAAAGGGTGGTGTGTCATCCACTTCCTTTTTATTTCTATTTTTCTCATTATATTTTATTTCTATATGTGTTGTAAAAGGGCTATAGTGGGGAACCTCTTGAGTGGGGTTAATTGTTTTAAGTCTATTAGGGATAATGGATAATGAGTGGGTTTAGTTTTTTAATGCCACTTGGAATAAGGGATAAGGGAGAGAATTTGTTATAAAGAAGAGAGGAGGAGGAGATTAAATGGGTTGGATTATTGTGGAAAGAAGGAGAACTTGGAGAAGGAGACTAAGGGTGGAGCTCTTCTTCAAAATACATTCCATAATTGGGTTTGTAAAGGTTAGTGAGCCAATTACTCACCTTGTATGTTTGTTCTGGTTTGATGTATGTAGATTTGTAAGGTTGTCTATATGTAATTTCTAGTATTTTGGGTTTGTGTTGGGTGTTGAAAGAGCTCCTTCTAGTTGGAAGGCAATGCTCATCTTGTATGGGGAAGGGAAGGTGTGAACCTCCTCGGGTGTATTCTTATTTCTTGTTATATGGAAGCCTTGAGGGCATATTGGTAATTTTGAGCCTAGAGGGCTATAAGGCTTTGAGAGCCTAATCGGGATATCCCTATGATTTTTAGTATGTGAATGGCTTGAGGCCATGAGAAAGAATAGTATTGTTGGCTTGAGGCCATGAGATAAGCTATTATTATTATTTGAGAAGAATAACACCTTGGAGTAGAGAGAGTCTACTTCCTTACCCCCTTTGAACTCACCTCAGCCGAGTCTTTGTATTGTGTGTAAAACCATGGGAGTTTGAATGTTGTTTGCTTTGATTGTTGTCATTCAATGTTGTGAAGTGTTTTGGTCTATGCTACCCTGGGTATGTGGATGATCTCCCTAGCTCGGGGGTGACCCTCTTGCGGGTCTATGGTAGGGAGGAGAGCTAGTTGGTTGTTGTTTTCTCCCTTGTTGTCATGCAAGTTACTGTTGAAGCATGTTAAGAGGATTGTAGGAATTTTGCCTTGTTAAAGAAAATATTCTATCTTCCTATTTATAATGAGAGCTTGGTCTCTTTAAATTTCTTCCTGGATAAGTTTCTTTGAAGAGGAGAGTTTGCTCCCTATGAGAGTTGTAGAAAAATTGTACTGGGAGAAGAAAGTAAATTCCTCCCTTAGAGTGTTTGTGAGTTGTGGGATCTTACATTTGTTTATTCCTGTTATCAAGATTGTAAAGTTGTGAGATTTGTTGTGGATTTAGACAGTTGTAAATATTTATCCATTGTTTGGTTCAGTGAATATGTTACATTCAAATAGTTGTTAAGTTTTATCCATTGTATGGTTTCGTGGAAATGATACATTCATTAAAATTTTTGTTAAAAAAAATAAATAAATTTGTCTTTTGGAAAAGATTAAGATTTGATTTAGTTGTGTAAAAGAAATTCATCAAAAGACGATTTACTTGTCTGTTATAATGAATATATGAAGTGAAGGATTTAATAATTATTTTGTATTTATTCTTAATTTCTTCCTTACATTGCATTGGAAAGTACTTGTGAGAAGATGAATTTTAATTGAGAATTGCAAATTGGAATCTATATTTATTTCTGGATTATTTTAAATATTTGTTAAATTTATAAATTGAAATATTAAGGAAAATTGTGAATTTGTATGATTCCTATGACATGGTTATAAAAAAAAAAAATAAAAAAAAAATAAATATATATAAAACCAATTTTAGTTATATGTAATTAAACTAAGAATCTGTGGAATATACACATTTTGAATATCTTATGCTATATATATAATTATTTAATTGCAATTGAAAATAAGATATTATTGTATATATAAATTTATATATATATATATATATATATATTTATATTTATTTTTATTTAAATGAAATGAAGAAGAAGTTTGCAGCATGCATTTTAAACACAGTCGCTGTTTTAAGTTGAAGAATGGTGGGGGTTTAACCCCCACCGAACACATATTCAAGAGAAGGGTGTGGGGCGCGAGCCACCACAGGTCCTTTGCGGCCTCCAAACTCCCCTCAGCTCCGCCACTCATTGCGACCTTCTCCACTGCCATCTCCCTTCCCTGCCACCTGCGACCTCACCACACCCCGCCCACTGCAACTCCACACAGCCTCCGCCATGTCTGCCACTCCGCCTCCCCACACCCCATTCGGCCCTGCGACCAGCGCCGTCGAACCCCATAGCTACCGCCCTCTCACACCTGCAAAACAAACTACCTCTCGTAACACAAAAATTAGGGTTATTTAACCCATGGCTGTGAGTTGGAGTTTCATAACAAAATGGCATAAAAATATAAGTGGAGTTTCCACTAGTTTGTTTAAAATGTTTTTAAATAAAAATAAATGTATATATATATGTATATATATATGAGTGAGTGCATATATATATACATTTATATATGATATTGTTTAATAATGTGGGGTTTTCAATATAAAAAAAAAAAAATCCTTTTCATTAGTGATAATTATATGAACCATTATATATATATATGTATGTATGTATGTAAATAAATAATTGTGATGCAATTAAAAATGGAAATATATGATTAATCGTTTAATCATTGTGAAAGGGAAATTTTAAAATAAAATATATATACTAAAAGAAAAATAAACTATTTAAATATTTATATATTTAAATATTTATTTAAGGAATTAATGAGATGATTTATTTTGACATTTAAATATTTAAAATTCAATAGATCGATCTGTAATAGAAATTGCGTTCTGAAAGTTAAATTAATAATCCAAATGGTAGACTAAGAAATGATAAAATTTATTTAGATAAATAGATTAAATAAACGATGGAATGTAATAAAAGTAGAAATGTGAACTAGTATTGAAATAAACTGAGGAAACCTATTAAAGGTCAATCACCTACAAAGGGAAATCCTAAACGTTGCAAACTAAACCGACATATACATTGTGATCGATATCAACATGCACATGTGTGTAGAATATTTCGTTAGCAACAATAACTTAGACGACTTAAACAAGCGCAAGCTGATTTTAACATGCGCAACCGAGCATGCGTGTGCGTGCGAGGGAGGCATTCAGAGTAGTAAGGAGAAAATTTTTGATAGTTCGTATCATGACCACATGTTGCATGTGGACATGACACGCGGGTTAGCGTGTTGTGACCGCTTGGGAAATGTGGGCATGACATTTGGTATTAGAGCACAATTGTTTCAAACACTGGGCTTATTTAGGCACATTATCACTTCCACGATCAAATTGACTAGCGATTACCTCATTTTGTAGGATGCCTCCCAGATGAGTTCGATGAATGCCGACCCGCCATACTCCACCTACCGAGGTGCGTACTGATTCTTCAGCTATGGGACTGGATCAGCCAGTTCCACCAGAATAGTCAATTCCACAGGTTCAGCTAGTTCTACAGGCACAACCAGTTCCTCAGGTACCGCAGGTACCACCAGCCTCACCTGATATGGAACCACAGATATTACAGGCCTTACAGGCTATCTTAGATAGGCTTCCATTGGCCACAATTGAGCCGCGCGTAGAGCCACATGTCGAGCCCCGCGATGTTCCGCGAGAGGAACCACGCGTGGAGCCAGGACTGAGACTCATGTCGAGCCATGTGTGGAGCTCCATGTAGAGCTACAGGGGGTACCACGTGTGGAGCCTTATGTCAAGTTGCCTGATATAGAGGAGGTTGATTCGGCCGACAGGGCCCGTAGCAGGAGCCCCACACATCATGCCAGGCATGACGAGACAATGCAGGTAGAGCAATTGGGCCCCAGGCCTTATGATTATCATACAGATGAGCCTATCAGGGGGCACAAAGATAAAGGAGATTCCATCAGGGACATATTGAGATTGAACCCTCCTACTTTCATTGGAACCACAGAGGGAGCTGAGGCAGAGGCCTGGCTTATCAGTTTAGACAGGTGTTTCGCATTGCATCCATACGCGGGCAATACGAAGGCCCATGTGGTAGTACACTTGTTACGAGATGCGGCAACTACCTGGTGGTGCACTGAGGAGTGCAAGCGTCGCCTCTCCTTAGACATCCTCTCATGGGAGACCTTTATTGAGTGCTTCAACGTACGATACCTATTAGACTATTACAGATAGCGTCGGATAGACGAGTTCCATGACCTACAGCAGAGGGGACTCTCAGTGGCACAGTATGAGAGTAGGTTTACAGAGTTATCCAGATATGCGGAGTATCCCCATGATGAGAAAATCCTGGTGCATAAGTTTATCAGGGGACTAAACCATAGTATAGCAGGACCTGTTCGGATGGCAGATCCCCAGACTTTGAGTGATGTTGCTGAGAAGGCTTATATTGCTGAGGAGATTCAGGGACGGGGGCAGAGTTCTCGCCCTCAGTTCCAGGATTGGGGACAGCAGCAGCATCAACAGAATTTTCGTAGACCACCACAGCCACCCCCTAGAGGAGGTTTCAGTTTAGCATCATTACCTCCTAGGCTCCCATAGCAACAGCAGTCACATCAGCAGTAGAAAGCTAGAACACAGTCGAGGTCACATGGGGGAAATAATAGAGGTTGGCAGCAGTAGGGCCTGCGAAGGGATCAAAGATAGCAGGGACCACCTGCGGGACCCGCGAGGCTGTAGCAGTCGTATAGAGGGTCACAGGGGTCTACTGGTAGAACAGGACAGCAGCAGTCGAGCAGGACTTAGACTGTATAGGTATAGTTTAAGGGCCCTTGTTATGTTTGTGGTGAAGCTGGACACCTAGCTAGAAAGTGCCCACAGGGTTTTACAGCAGGGGGACAGCATCGTGCAGGAGGTTCCGAGTAGACTGTGGGTGATATGGGTAAATCTCACCGTATGTTTGCAGCGGTTGAAAACCACCAGGCTGATTTCCAGGCTTCAATCATAGAGACAACAGGTATGATTGGAGAATTTCTCATCTCTATCCTATTTGATTCTGGAGCTACCGACTCTTTTATGTCTACATCGTTAGTGGAACGTTGCAGGTTGGTGGCTTCTAGGCAGGACATTAGGTGGGAGGTCGAGTTGGCCTCTGGGTCCAGGATGTCAGTTGATACCGTTGTTAGAGATTGCGAGATTTCCTTGGGTTCTTTCATTACAACATGTGACCTTAGGGTTATGCCATTAGGATCCTACGGCGTAGTTCTTGGTATGGACTGGCTTACGACTCATAGAGCCAAGCTAGATTGCCACCAAAGGATGATTAGTTGTTTAGATGATCATGGTACACCAATCAAGATAGTGGGCATACAAAAGCCCATGACTGCTTATACGATATCTGCTTAGCAACTTAAGCGCTGCATGCGGAAGGGTTGTCAGATGTTTGCGATCACAGTCACTGATAGATCAGAAGATGAACCTGAGACTACCTTAGATGAACACCCTATCCTAAGAGAATTTTCTGATGTTTTTCCACCAGAGTTACCGGGTATGCCTCCACGCAGGGAAGTTAACTTCCACATCAATTTGGTACCAGGGGTAGAACCAGTGTCTCGTGCACCTTATAGAATGACTACACATGAGCTTACAGAGCTTAAACTGCAGTTGGAAGAACTATTAGAGAAGGGACACATCCGACCTAGCATTTCACCATGGGGCGCACTAGTTATCTTTGTAAAGAAGAAGGATGGATCTCTTCGGCTATGCATGGACTACAGACAGTTGAACAAAGTGACGGTGAGGAACCGATATCCTCTGCCTAGGATTGACGATCTATTTGACCAAATGCAGGGAGCCAAAGTGTTTTCAAAAATTGATCTAAAATCCAGGTATCACCAATTATGAATCACAGAGACAGATATTCACAAGACTGCTTTTCGAACCAGATATGGCCATTATGAATTTACAGTGGTACCTTTCAGTTTGACAAACGCCCCTGCAGTGTTCATGAGCCTCATGAATGGGGTGTTCCGCACATACCTAGATCGGTTCGTGATCATATTCGTAGATGATATTTTGATCTATTCACGGATCGAGGAGGAACATGTGGACCATTTGCGTTAGGTATTGCAGTGTTTACATGAGCATCAACTTTATGGTAACCTGGCAAAGTGTGCCTTTTTCAGGATAGAAGTGCAGTATTTGGGGCACATTTTATTAGGCGATGGCATCTCCGTAGATCCATCGAAGATCAAAGCAATTCAGGATTGGCCAGCACCCACCAATGTAACAGAAGTAAGGAGCTTTATGGGACTAGCTGGTTACTACCATAGGTTTGTCAAAGGTTTCTCCAGGATAGCATATCCTATCACATCTCTTCAGTGAAAAGGGAAAGGATTCACTTGGACTGAGCAGTGTGAGAAGGCCTTTGGGATCCTTAAGGAACGTCTTACCAGCGCTCCCATATTAGCTGTTCCAGATCCGACAGAAGATTTTGTTGTTTGCACGGATGCATCATTAGAGGGATTGGGAGATGTGCTTATTTAGGGTGGTAGAGCGATTGCTTATGAATTGTGAAAACTTAAAACACATGAGTTAAACTACCCTACTCATGATTTAGAGCTCGCTGCGGTTATTCATGCTCTTGTTCGTTGGAGACACTTTCTTTTAGGTCGACGTTTTGAGCTCCATTCGGATCATCATAGCTTACAGTACATTTTCACTCAGCCTAATTTGAACGTCTACCAGCGGTGTTGGATGGAGTTCAAGTGTGAGTATGACTTTGATGTGCACTACATCAAAGGAAAGGAGAACGTGGTCACCGACGCTTTGAGTCGAAGGCGCCATGAGATTCTGACTCTAACTTTGAAGGTGGATTTGAGAGAGCATATTCTACAGCATCTGCCTGGGGATGAGTGGTTTCTTGAGGTGCAATAGGAAATCTAGAATTAGGGGGTCTTGAAGGGCAAATTCGTAGGATATTCCCTTGAGTCGGATGGATTGCTTAGACATAGGCAGTGCATCTATGTACCCCGTGCGGGTGACCTACGTACAGTGATACTCTTTGAGGCTCATAGAGCACCCTATGCAGCTCATCCAGGAGTGAAGACGATGCATGCAGATTTGTGGCAGTTATATCATTGGGCTGGGATGAGACGCGACATTACAGAGTATGTTGCTCGATGCCTTGAGTGTTAGAGGGTCAAGGCCGAGCATCAGCATCCAGTAGGACTTTTGTATCCTCATGAGATACCTGAATGGAAGTGGGACACCATTTCCATGGACTTTATTGTTGGTCTACCTATGTCATCACGATGCCATGATGCCATCATAGTGACAGTTGACAAGTTGACCAAAGTGGCACATTTCTCACTAGTACGCACAATGTACAATGCACCATCGGTGGCGAGAGTGTTTCTATGGCGCATTTCTCACTAGTACGCACAATGTACAATGCACCATCGGTGGCGAGAGTGTTTCTAGATTAGATTGTTAGACTACATGGAGTACCTTGCCGCATCATATCTGATAGAGACTCCGTATTCACATCATCATTTTGGAGAGCCTTACATCAAGCGTTGGGCACACAGCTCAACTTCAGTTCCGCTTACCATCCTGAGACCAACGACTAGACAGAAAGAGTTAATCAGGTGTTAGAGGACATGCTTCACATGTATGTTATGGATCATCAGTCTAGATGGGAGGAGTACCTGTATCTGGTTGAGTTCACCTACAATAATGGGCATCACAGCTTGTTGGGTATGCCTCCTTACCAGGCTTTATATGGCAGACCTTGCAGAACGCCTTTGAGTTGGGATCAGTTAGAAGACCGAGTTGCCATTAGTCCTGAAATAATTTAGGATATGGAACAACAGGTCACATTGATCAGACAGAGACTTCAGGAAGCTCAAGATAGATAGAAGAAGTATGCCGATGCGAAGAGAACGGATCGAAACTTCTCAGTGGGTGACAGGGTATTCTTGAGAGTGCGACCGCATAAGAGTCCTATCCGTTACGGAAAAGGCTCTAAGCTTGCACCTCAGTTTGTAGGACCTTTTGAGATTTTGGAGAGAATAGGACCTGTAGCCTATCATTTAGCGTTGCCACCTAGCCTGTCTCGTATTCACGATGTCTTTCATGTTTCAGTTCTACGTTGTTATATTTCTGACTTATCTCACGTATTGGATTGGAGTGCTCTTCAGGTAGAGGCAGACAGATAGCTGGCTTTGGAGCCAATACACATATTGGCTCGTCAGATGTTGGGCCTTTGAGGTTGAGAGCTGGACCAGGTTAGGGTCCAGTGGGATATGTATGATGAGGTCACTGCAACGTGGGAAGATGCAACGAGACTGAAGACACTTCACCCTCACCTCTTTGATGACTTACAGGAGGAAGTACAATCTTAGGCGGGGAGGATGTGAGGCCTACCCTTTTCACTTCTGTTCATGAGACTATTTACAGTATTATTGCTATTACTTTTATGATTGGGGGACTGTTGATCCCAGAATTTTGTTTATTAAACCTAATTGATTTTTAAGAAAACAATTGTGCAATGATAATTAGATGTTGCTTTTTAGAGAATGATGAATGGATAATATTAGAAATGGAACTTTAATATGTTTTCAGTATGATTATATGGTAGAATGTTTAGGTATGCATGTATTCAAATTGCTTCGGCTATGATATCTTTATGTGTTATTGACTTCGAGTTTGAGTGTGCAGGTATTGCTAACGAAACCACAAATACAGGAGATCATTCCACAACCTATGTTGTATCCCTTGTGAGCCGATCTAGTTCCACGAGGAACTAAGATCAACCTCGTGTTTGGTGAATTGTTGTAGTTTTGTAATGTTGTAATAATGCATGAGGTCACGAGAATTAGGTCTATCTTCTGTTTTAATTATATTGTGATATGTGTTGTAAGAGATGTTTTGAATCTTGTTTTAGCTTTATTTCTTTTAGACCCTCTTCTTGTGTTTTTACTTGACTCTAAGAGTCCTAACTAGGTTTAAATCAACCCTAGGTTATACCCCATGGGTCTAGGGACCCTTTTGACTAGGATAACCTTGGGATAACCTCCATATGGTCACTTCAACTTCATGGTGAAGTGAAGTGACGAATTTGGGAGCATGAGGATAATGGGATGAGTGGAATCCACACTTAGACCCACTTCCAAGTCATGGAATGCCTCCATGATCCACCAATAATGGAGTGCTTGTCTATTTGTGCTTCTCTTTTGGTGGGAGACCCCATAAAAAAGGTGGTGTGTCATCCACTTCCTTTTTATTTCTAGTTTTCTCATTATATTTTATTTCTACATGTGTTGTAAAAGGGCTATAGTGGGGAACCTCTTGAGTGGGGTTAATTGTTTTAAGTCTATTAGGGATAATGGATAATGAGTGGGTTTAGTTTTTTAATGCCACTTGGAATAAGGGATAAGGGAGAGAATTTGTTATAAAGAAGAGAGGAGGAGGAGATTAAATGGGTTGGATTATTGTGGAAAGAAGGAGAACTTGGAGAAGGAGACTAAGGGTGGAGCTCTTCTTCAAAATACATTCCATAATTGGGCTTGTAAAGGTTAGTGAGCCAGTTACTCACCTTGTATGTTTGTTCTGGTTTGATGTATGTGGATTTGTAAGGTTGTCTATATGTAATTTCTAGTATTTTAGGTTTGTGTTGGGTGTTGAAAGAGCTCCTTCCAGTTGGAAGGCAATGCTCATCTTGTATGGGGAAGGGAAGGTGTGAACCTCCTCGGGTGTATTCTTATTTCTTGTTATATGGAAGCCTTGAGGGCATATTGGTAATTTTGAGCCTAGAGGGCTATAAGGCTTTGAGAGCCTAATCGGGATATCCCTGTGATTTTTAGTATGTGAATGGCTTGAGGCCATGAGAAGGAATAATATTGTTGGCTTGAGGCCATGAGATAAGCTATTATTATTATTTGAGAAGAATAACACCTTGGAGTAGAGAGAGTCTACTTCCCTACCCCCTTTGAACTCACCTCAGCTGAGTCTTTGTATTGTGTGTAAAACTATGGGAATTTGAATGTTGTTTGCTTTGATTGTTGTCATTCAATGTTGTGAAGTGTTTTGGTCTATGCTACCCTGGGTATGTGGATGAACTCCCTAACTCGGGGGTGACCCTCTTACAGGTCTATGGTAGGGAGGAGAGCTAGTTGGTTGTTGGTTTCTCCCTTGTTGTCATGCAGGTTACTATTGAAGCATGTTAAGAGGATTGTAGGAATTTTGCCTTGTTAAAGAAAATGTTCTATCTTTCTATTTATAATGAGAGCTTGGTCTCTTTAAATTTCTTCTTGGATAAGTTTCTTTGAAGAGGAGAGTTTGCTCCCTATGAGAGTTGTAGAAAAATTGTACTGGGAGAAGAAAGTAAATTTCTCCCTTAGAGTGTTTGTGAGTTGTGGGATCTTACATTTGTTTATTCCTGTTATCAAGATTGTAAAGTTGTGAGATTTGTTGTGGATTTAGACAGTTGTAAATATTTATCCATTGTTTGGTTCAGTGAATATGTTACATTCAAATAGTTGTTAAGTTTTATCCATTGTATGGTTTCGTGGAAATGATACATTCATTAAAATTTTTGTTAAAAAATAAAAATAAATTTGTCTTTCAGAAAAGATTAAGATTTGATTTAGTTGTGCAAAAGATATTCATCAAAAGACGATTTACTTGTCTGTTATAATGAATATATGAAGTGAAGGATTTAATAATTATTTTGTATTTATTCTTAATTTCTTCCTTACATTGCATTGGAAAGTACTTGTGAAAAGATGAATTTTAATTGAGAATTGCAAATTGGAATCTATATTTATTTCTGGATTATTTTAAATATTTGTTAAATTTATAAATTGAAATATTGAGGAAAATTGTGAATTTGTATGATTCCTATGACATGGTTATAATATATATATATATATATATATATATATATATATATATAACCAATTTTAGTTATATGTAATTAAACTGAGAATCTGTGGAATATACACATTTTGAATATCTTATGCTAAATATATATATATTATTTAATTACAATTGAAAATAAGATATTATTGTATATATAAATGTATATATACATACATATATATATATTTATATTTATTTTTATTTAAATGAAATGAAGAAGAAGTTCGCAGCATGCATTTTAAACACAGTCGTTGTTTTAAGTTGAAGAATGGTGGGGGTTTAACCCCCACTGAACACATATTCAAGACAAAATGGCATAACAATATAAGTGGAGTTTCCACTAGTCTGTTTGAAATATTTTTAAATAAAAATAAATGTATATATATATATGTATGTATATATATATGAGTGAGTGCATATATATATACATTTATATATGATATTGTTGTAATAATGTGGGGTTTTCAATATTTAAAAAAAAAATCCTTTTCATTAGTGATAATTATATGAACAATTATATATATGTATGTATATAAATAATTGTGATGCAATTAAAAATGGAAATATATGATTAATAGTTTAATCATTGTGAAAGGGGAATTTTAAAATAAAATATATATACTAAAAGAAAAGTAAACTATTTAACTATTTATATATTTAAATATTTATTTAAGGAATTAATGAGACGATTTATTTTGACATTTAAATATTTCAAATTCAACAGATTGATCTGTAATAGAAACTGCGTTCTCAAAGTTAAATTAATAATCCAAATGGTAGACTAAGAAATGATAAAATTTATTTAGATAAATAGATTAAATAAATGATGGAATGTAATAAAAGTAGAAATGCGAACTAGTATTGAAATAAACTGAGGAAACTTATTAAAGGTCAATCACCTACCAAGGGAAATCCTAAACATTGCAAACTAAACTGATATATACATTGTGATCAATATCAACATGCACATGTGTGTAGAATATTTCGTTAGCAACAATAACTTAGATGACTTAAACATGCGCAAGCTGATTTTAACATGCGCAATCGAGCACGCTTGCGCGTGCGAGGGAGGCATTCAGAGTAGTAAGTGAATTTTTTTTGATAGTTCATATCATGACCACATGTTGCATGTGGACATGACATGCGGGTTAGCGTGTTGTGACTGCTTGGGAAATGTGGACATGACAGGATATAACACCTCTGAACACATCTGATCAACACTTTCAAACCATACAATCATATCTTCAACTATGAAGAAATGCGGAGTAGATCACTGAACATAACTCTGTCACACTATACACCTTTTTATTTAAAATTTCTCAAAAACACTTGGAGACCAATTAAATTTTCTCAAAAGCACTTGGAAACTAAGTGAATCACCTGCTAGAGGTTGACATCAATGACAATACTAGAAAGTTTCCAACACTTCTAAGTGTAGGACAAATGTGTAACATAGGATATAACCTTGTGTTTCAAGATGGTGGCTTTGAAATTAGAAAAGAAAACTTCAGAACTATGGTTGCTATGGGAACAAGGACAAAAGGAAATATATATCAGCTTAAAGGTGCTAATGGTGTGTGTTTCATGACTCAAGTTAATGAAGCTGGCTATTGCACAAAAGAATGTGTCACATCAATTTTGACAGTCTAGTGAGGATCAAATCTACTCAAGCTATGAGGGATTTGCCAAGAATTACAAAGCCTATCAATTCAACCTACAAGGAATGTCAGATTAGGAAGATAACAAGGAAGAATTTCAAGATCAAAGAGTATTCTACCACTGGACCTCTAGAGTTGGTGCATATAGATATGTGCGGACCCACAAGAGTAGGAAGCTTTCAAGGTGATAGGTATTTCATGTTATTGATTGATGATTACTCTAGAATGACTTGGGTAACTTTTCTCAAAGAAAAATTAGAAGCTCTATATAAGTTTAAAAAATTCAAGGTTATGGTTGAAAATGAAATTGATCTAAAAATCAAGTGTTTGAGGTTTGACAGAGGTAGTGAGTTCACCTCCAATGAGTTTAATTGCTTTTATGAAGATCATGGAGTAAAGAGGTATTTGTCAACCCCTAGGACTCCTTAATAGAATGGAGTTGTGGAAAGAATATGACAGTTCAGGAAGTAGCAAGGACAATGTTGAAAGAAGAAAATCTACCAAATATCTACTGGAGAGAAGCTATTCACACCACAATCTACATACAAAACAAAGTGCAAGCAAGGGTCAATATTTCAAAGACTCCCTATGAACTATGGTATGGAAGAAATCCTACTATAAAATACTTTAGATTGTTTGGAAGTAAGTGCTACATTAGGAGAGATGAAGACAGCTTGGGAAAGTTTGATACAAGATCAGATGAAGGAATCTTCCTTGGATATGCACTACAACAAAATAGGCAATTAGCGCCAGAATTTAGTGCATTTGAGTCCATGAATTGGACATTTCTGCCGGCACCAAACTCAGCGCCCAATTGCATTTCACTTTTGTGCCGGGTTTAGCGCTGGTTGTAACACCAGGTTTAGCGCCGGATTTTAGTGCTAGGTTTATTGCCAAATTTAGTGCCAAATTTTGTTGCTTCCAGTTTGGCTTCTAATTTTTCTTCTAGTTTTGCTTTCGGTTTTGCTTCTAGTTTTGCTTTCGGTTTTGCTTTCGATTTTGCTTGCGATTTTGCTTCCAATTTTGCTTCCGGTTTTGCTTCCACTGTTGCTTCTAATTTTGCTTCCAATTTTGCTCCCAGGTTGGCTTCTAGTTTTACTTCCAGTTTTGCTTCCAATTTTGCTTCCACTTGTGCTTCTAGTTTTGCTTCCAATTTTGCTTCTGGTTTTGCTTCCAGTTTTGCTTCCAATTTTGCTTCCAAGTTTGTGTCCAGTTTTGCTTCTAGTTTTGCTTCCAGTTTTGCTTCCAATTTTACTTCCCATTTTGCTGCCAATTTTGCTTCTAGTTTCGCTTCCAATTTTGCTTCTGGTTTTGCTTCCGGTTTTACTTCTAGTTTGGCTTCCAATTTTGCATTCAATTTTGTTTTTGGTTTTGCTTCCAATTTTGCATTCAGTTTTGCTTCCACTGTTGCTTCCAATTTTGCTTTTAGTTTTGCTTCCAATTTTGTTTTTGATATAACGTCTCTTGTTGCTTCCAATTTTGCTTCCATTTTTGTGTCTTTTGTTGCTTCTCATATGGCTACTATTATTGCATCTTTTATTGCTTCTAAATTGCTTCCATTATTACTTCTTTATTTGCTATCTGAATTGCTTCTATTTTTGCTTCCAAGATAATGCCAAGTTTTGCTTCCAAGATTTCTTCTGGTTTGCTTATAGTTTTGTTTTTATAACAATTTAAATAAGAGGTTATATGTGTTGATTCAAATAATTTTGTTAAGTCATTTGTTTTGGTTTCACTACAGCAAAACAGGCAATTAGTGCCTAAAATAGCGCTGGATTTTAGTGCATTTGAGTTCATGAATTGGAGCCAAATGCTGGAGAAAAACTCGGCACCAAATTGCATTTCACTTTGGTGCTGAATTTAGCGCCAGATTTAGCATCGGATTTAGCGCCGGATTTAGTGCCAGATGTAGTTCCAGATTTTGTTACTTCCAGTTTTGCTTCTAGTTTTGTTTTTGCTTTTGTTTCTTGTGTTGCTTCCGGTTTTACTTCCAGTTTTGCTTCCGATATAATGTCAATTGTTGCATCTAGCTTTGCTTCCATTTTTGCATCTTTTGTTGCTTCTAATATGGCTTCTATTATTGCATCTTTTGTTGCTTCTAAAATTGCTTCCATTATTGCTTCTTTGTTTGCTACCTGAATTGCTTCTATTTTTGCTTCCTAGATAATGCCAAGTTTTGCTTCCAAGATTGCTTCTGGTTTGCTTCTAGTTTGGCTTCCATTGTTTCTTCCTTTTTTGTTTCTAAAAATGCTTCTTGTTTTTCTTACATTTATTAATTTAATATGTTTTATTTCAATTTAATTAGTTAAATATATCATGCCTCTTAAATAACTCATATGATTATAGAGTAAGTAATTTAATTATTTAACTCATATGATTAAATAACAAGACAATTATTATAACATGATCATCATCTATAATTAAAACAAGTGAGTCAAATATCTATAATTTAATTAAATTTAAAAACATCCATCCTGAGCAGTAAATTAAAATTATCATACGTAATAAATATCATCCAAAAATCATCAACCACTTTCAATATATATAAATTGACAAGTCAATAAGGATAAGATCATCATATATAACTAAAACAAGTGAAAGTCAAATATGCCAGTAGATCAATAACATGTCAAAATGATACATGTACACATGATATAAGTAAAAATGATAAATTATGTAACTCAAAATGATACAAGTCAAGATGATACATGTCCAAATGATATAAGTCAAAATGATACATAAATTTATGATACAACTCATTAATATGGTACTGCAGGCTATGAAAATGATACATATGATAGCTAGTGACCATGAAAAGAGGCATCATAACGATATATCAATAATGATCCATGATGCAGTCTATATGATCATGAATGCCATTGGTTACTACGAGCCACTGCCTCATCATCATCATCACCATTGTGATCATCATCATCATCATGATCATCATTGTCATCATCATCATTGTCATCAACCTTAGTGTCTTTTGTATCTGCGTCATCATCATCCTCTGCCATGTGACCTATACTAGAACCAACATAATCTGGATTTCTATCATGAGGATCATCTTGATCTTCTGGAAGACCCATGTTCTGCAAAAAAAATATTTAAAATGAAAAGTTATTATTTATTTCATGTAATAATTTATTTTTCTATTATATATCTAATATTACAACATATGAAACGAAACCATAATCATATTACATCATACCAAAGTGCACATACCATAATAAAATTTCAAAAAAGTTACAACTATATGTTATTCCAATGATGTAAAACATGCAACAATTCTAATAAACGTTAGTAAAGATCATAAAAAAATTTGTTATAAATTTAACTATCAATTGTAAATTCTATTACATAACCTTAAGTGCTACAAATTGCTTGGTCAAAAGCTCCCATTTTGACACAGGCACGGAGGATGGTGGAAAAGGTTGTGGAATTTGGCTTTACACTAGCCAATTGTATTTGCTTTAAAATTTCTGAAGCCTTTTCAACAAATCCATTTTGTGCATATCCTGCAGTCATTGCAGTCCATGACACCACATTTCTTTGAGACATTCTGTCAAATAGTTCACGTGCCTTGTCTATGCTTCCACATTTTACATACATGTCTAACAAGGTAATTACAACTACAACTTTTGACAAAATTCCTCTATCCTTTATGTATTGATGGATGTCCATACCCTATTCCAAAGCTCCCATTTTGACATAGGCAGGGAGGATGGTGGCAAAGGTTGTGGAATTTGGCTTTACACCAACCAATTGCATTTGCTTTAAAATTTCTAAAGCCTTTTCAACAAATCCATTTTATGCATATTCTACAGTCATTGTAGTCCATGAGACCACATTTCTTTGAGGCATTCTGTCAAATAGTTCATGTGCCTTGTCTATGCTTCCACATTTTGCATACATGTCTAACAGGGCAGTTGCAACTACAACATCTGACAAAATTCCTCTATCCTTTATGTATTGATGGATGTCCATACCCTATTCCAAAGCTCCCATTTTGACACAGGCATGGAGGATGCTGGCAAAGGTTGTGGAATTTGGCTTTACACTAGCCAATTGCATTTTCTTTAAAATTTCTGAAGCCTTTTCAACAAATCCATTTTGTGCATATCTTGCAGTCATTACAGTCCATGAGACCACATTTCTTTGAGGCATTCAATCAAATAGTTCACGTGCCTTGTCTATGTTTCCACATTTTGCATACATGTCTAATAGGGCAGATGCAACTACAACATCTGACAAAATTCCTCTATCCTTTATGTATTGATGGATGTCCATACCCTATTCCAAAGCTCCCATTTTGACACAGGCATGGAGGATGATGGCAAAGATTGTGGAATTTGGATTTACACCTGACAATTGCATTTGCTTTAAAATTTCTGAAGCCTTTTCAACAAATCCATTTTGTGCATATCCTGTAGTCATTGCAGTCCATGAGACCACATTTCTTTGAGGCATTTTGTCAAATAGTTCACGTGCCTTGTCTATGCTTCCACATTTTGCATACATGTCTAATAGGGCAGTTGCAACTACAACATCTGACAAAATTCCTCTATCCTTTATGTATTGATGGATGTCCATACCCTATTCCAAAGCTCCCATTTTGACACAGGCAGAGAGGATGCTGGCAAAGGTTGTGGAATTTGGCTTTACACTAGCCAATTGCATTTGCTTTAAAATTTCTAAAGCCTTTTCAACAAATCCATTTTGTGCATATCCTGCAGTCATTGCAGTCCATGAGACCACATTTCTTTGAGGCATTCTGTCAAATAGTTCATGTGCCTTGTCTATGCTTCCACATTTTGCATACATGTCTAACAGGGCAGTTGCAACTACAACATCTGACAAAATTCCTCTATCCTTTATGTATTGATGGATGCCCATACCCTATTCCAAAGCTCCCATTTTGACACAGGCAGGGAGGATGCTAGCAAAGGTTGTGGAATTTGGCTTTACACCAGCCAATTGCATTTTCTTTAAAATTTCTGAAGCCTTTTCAACAAATCCATTTTGTTCATATCTTGCAGTCATTGCAGTCCATGAGACCACATTTCTTTGGGGCATTCTATCAAACAGTTCACGTGCCTTGTCTATGCTTCCACATTTTACATTCATGTCTAACAGGGCAGTTGCAACTACAACATCTGACAGAATTCCTCTATCCTTTATGTATTGATGGATGTCCATACCCTATTCCAAAGCTCCCATTTTGACACAGGCAGGGAGGATGCTAGCAAAGGTTGTGGAATTTGGCTTTACACCAGCTAATTGCATTTGCTTTAAAATTTCTAAAGCCTTTTCAACAAATCTATTTTGTGTATATCCTACAGTCATTGTAGTCCATGAGACCACATTTCTTTGAGGCATTTTGTCAAACAGTTCATGTGCCTTGTCTATGCTTCCGCATTTTGCTCACATGTCTAATAGGGCAGTTGCAACTACAACATATGACAAAATTCTTCTATCCTTTATGTATTGATGGATGTCCATACCCTATTCCAAAGCTCCCATTTTGACACAGGTAGGGAGGATGCTGGCAAAGGTTGTGGAATTTGGCTTTCAAACAACTCATACTCGTAGAGTCATGGTTTTAGGTCACGTATGTTATGGTAACAAGGGATTCCAACTATGGTTACAACACTATCTTGCTCTTCACACTGGGTACTATATAGGCCAAGATTGGGTTGAAGAAATCACTTGATGGTTACCTATATAGTGATACCACACCCTAATACGCCATGCATTCTAAATAGCTTGAGATTTATACAATATTCAACCAAGATGAAATTGTATCACTGTACCACACTTAACTATGACAATCCTTTCTTGACAACAATTTGTAATCTTTAGACTATTGGGATCCTTGCCACAAATAAATATTAGGTCAATGACACAAGGATTTTAAACAAAAACCATAATCCCAACTCTATATCCATCCCCTTGGCAGTCTCAAGGGCCACCTTAAGACAAAAAATGCTAATGTACTATTATGACAGTTATGATTGTCCTCCATCATTTCATTGTGCATTTGAAACTTGAGATGAGGATTGGGGAGGTTTCCATTTGTAAAAACATGGAAAAGTCTCATGGCAAGATCTTTAAAATAGGCATATTCAACTTCAGGCATTTCTACAGACCCTAGGAAGGTGGATGTAAACTTAGTGACTTTAATTACCACCACAAAGACTGTCCCCTTTGTGAATATGACAAGGTAACACTGTCATGCTCTTTATGACAATCCCTTCTCCATTGGGTGATGGCCTAATAACATTTATCTCCTTTGTGATTTTAATGCCTCTCTAATGCACTATCATAGGAGTCTTGACAATCCTTATGTATCAGTGAAGAAGGCTTCCAACAAATCCAAAAGGAGGGCTTATGATTACATACAAAGTCCTAGTCTCATACCCTAGTCACATATCACCCCTCTAAGAAGACCACAAGATAATTGCCCTTTAATACAGGAAGTCAATGCAGTTTTAAAAGATAAAGTGCAAGAGGCCAAAGGACAATAATACTTAAGGCCTTAAGGGGTTTAATGGAATAAAAATATAGGCTTGTAGACTCGACTTAAAACCCTAACCCTAGGTGGGTACCACCAGATACCACTAGAACCCTTTAACTTGGCACTACAAAACCTTGTCCAATTTGATCGTGGGAAGCTAAAATAAAGCATGGATACTCACATATGACAGATAAGTATGCCTACCAAGTGGTTTGGCATAAAAATGAATAGGTTTTGAATTATAACCCTTCAAAGTAGGCCACTAGAGTATATTGTATAGGTGCATTTCTGAGTGCTACAGTCAGATTTTTCATCATGGGAACCTAAATTTTTTGCAAAAAATGGTAGAAAATTTTAGGTTCCAACAAGTCCATTAGTTGGAGATAGGTAAACAAGGGTTTTCTATTCATTATTAGCCCGTTAAACTTAAGCATATGAGATAGCATGACACACAAAATGTTGTGGATAATGACCGCAAGGTTAGGTTAATTGCAACCACTTTTTGTAA
The DNA here is from genome assembly GCA_027924645.1 of Cunninghamia lanceolata. Taxonomy (NCBI): domain Eukaryota; kingdom Viridiplantae; phylum Streptophyta; class Pinopsida; order Cupressales; family Cupressaceae; genus Cunninghamia; species Cunninghamia lanceolata. Next base: position 2,593,387 of record BSBN01001494.1, on the reverse strand, counting down.
GCAAGCACAAGACTAGTATACTCATTATGATCCTAATGGCACCAAGAAGGGTCCCCAAAGATATAAGAGTAATCACTTGTCATCTAAGAGAAATCTTACATTTAAGGGTTCTAGGGCCAATAGAGAAGCACTTTAGAACTCATCCTACACATCAATAAACAACTCAACACAAGAAATTCAAATTGACCTATTAACACAACAATATCCAACTATGTTATTGAAATCAACAATTAATACCTCGTTCTCCATCCAGATTACAAAATTGGTCCACTTTTTTCTTTGTAACATTTCCTTTTCAAATTGGCTTGGATGCTGGCCATATTTCTCCTCTTGTCAAAACATGGCACATGGACTAGTTAAACTAATTAATATGAAATCATTTACTTTTTCCTAGGAAAAAAAAATCATTTAACTTATTAAATATACTTACAAATGTATAGATCAAGGCTTGTAAACCTTTCTAGCCATTGTGATGCGTGGCATGAAGTTTGTCAAGCCTAGCCTTGGAGGCCTTGTCCTGAAACATATACTAATTCAATTTAATTATGCACAAATAAAATTTAAAAATGATTTAATAAATTTGATATAATCTTATGAACAAATTCAAATACCTGCGTACTCTCCTCACCAGACTTTGTCCATGCATTGTTCTTTTCATATGCTTTTACAAGCTCTTTCCATACTTTCAAACTTACATCAATTGGCCTTTTTTTGAGCCTTTGCCCGGGAGGGAGTTTTTTTATCTTCTTTGTTTGGTTGCATCAAAATTTCTTGTAGTTTTGAGATATTTGTAGCTTTATCTTCTTTACAGACCAACCTGTGCCAAATTCAGTTTCCATGTCTTGGATAACTACTTTTTGTAGGTGCATGGGTATCTTTGAGAATGGAAAATGTAGATGGTCTTTAAACCGTTGAAGGCATGATTCGTTCAACCTATTCACAAATGTTTTTCTAGCATCTGTCATTCGGACGTCCCCTGAAACCACATCATATTCTATCTTGGTATCATAGGTACCAATGCAAGATGCAAAACATGGCATGGTGGTCGAAGAAGTCTATGTCCCAGGAGTGGGTGGGACATTGGAAGCCTTTGTTACCTATTCCACATTCTTAGAATTTATTATTATCAATTTCTTCCTAGATCTTTTGCTCGATCCATTACTGGTTGGGGAATCAATTGATTCCTTTTGACATTATTGATTTGGTTGTAATGTTTCAGGGGCTTTACCAGATCATTTTTCTATGTATCTGGCAAGCATTGTCAAGTCCACACCATCCTATTTGTTCACTGCCTCTACCCCCAATATGGAAGCCAATGCCTCTTTACCTTTGTCAGTATCATGTTCCTATATATATATAATAAATTTCTTATTTTAAATTTACAAATAAAAAACTAAAAACTAAAAATCAAAGAAACAATGGAAACATTTACAAATCTATAAATTGACAATGAATTACCTCATTGTGGCTAGAGTCTGCTCCCTTTGCTCTCTTCCCTCTATTGCTTGACATTTTGAGGCATCCTAGGGAATGTTATTTTTGTTCAATCTGTGGAGGCAAATGAAGTACACACTGCCAGGTATGAAATTTTTTGTCCAATTTTTATGTATTTCTCAGGTTTTTGACCTTTACTTTGTAGAGCAAATCATGAAGCTATTTTTCTATGAATCAATTGGTGCTTTGGGAGGGAATCTATAGTTCCCAGCCTAATTTTAGTTTGCTTACCCTCACCTCAAAAGCCCTATCTCCTCATATTGTCTCGACCAATCTCTGTTTTAGTTTGCTCACCCTCATCTCAAAAGCCCTAATTTTAGTTTGCTCACAATTGACTTGTCTTAAAGCACTCGACTACTTTTTTAGGAAGGAAGCGAGAAAGTTGTCTTCATAGAAAGGTATTGATGGTAATGATAAGCGAACTTGGACATTGGGGTTTGAAAAATGCATTCACTGCTCTTGGATGCAAAGGAAATAATGCAATTTCTACAATTTTACCCTCCTCCTTTGTAACCACATGAGACTTGAACGATTCACCTGTAAACAAAACAATATTCACAACCCTTTCTCCACAATCCTTTCCATTTAATCAAAACAAAAATATATTTGGGAACAAATTTTTTTTATTGTAATTGTAACCTTACCTATGGTGTCGCAAACTGAATCAAATTTCTCATCTACTTGCTTGTTTTTCCCTTTTTTCTCCTCTCTTTGCGCAACATTTTTCTACTCTTTTCTCCTCTAATTCACACGGCATTTTTCTCCTGTAATTATTGAATTTCTCATATAATTCAGGTGGGATCTCCAACCCAAACACTCGATCTCCAAACAAAAAATGAACACCAAAAATCAATAAAGTTTTATTTTGTTTTGTTTTTGTTTTGGGGTATGTGCAGGCGGGAATTTTAAAATTTTTTTTGATCCAGTAGTCGACACTATAGTCGGAGCAGTTATCACCGACTTTAGCACCAGCTTTTAGGCCAAAATGTAATCTATTTTGGGCTACAAAGGCGGTGTAAAGTGCTCCTAATTTAGCACCAATCAGTGCAAAATGATGTATTTTTCTTGGAAGTTGACAAAAAAGTAACCTCACCAAATTTGGATTGTCCTTATAATAAGTAACTATATCTTGTTTCTATGATAGCATTTTGACTTCATGCTTCTCTTATGATTAGCTTAATAATGACTCACTCTTTCATGACTTTACATAGATGGTTGGTGACAATCCTTATGCAAGTGATATGGCTTTGGAAAAACCAAACAACTCTTCTCTTACTATCATGATGACATGATATTGGGACTATATTGGCAGCTTATGGAGTGTGCTTATGGTATTGTGATTTTGATTTCTATGTTCTCATTAACCTATTTTAGGTTGAAGCATGGTAACTAACCCACTAGCATTATGACAATCATACAATGACTAGACAATCCTCTCCACTTTGACTATGATAGTCCTATGCATGGTGTTTTCTTCATGACAGTCCCCAATAATGTGAATTATTGATAGTAGCTAGTTCAAATGGAGTTTTGGATGGTGTAGTAAGTTTTCCATATGACTCATGATAGTGCATGCCTTGGTTATGTCCTTGTGACATTACTCTCTAGATATCTCCTCTTTATCGTGACAAGGTTTCAAGAACATGACAACTTAGGTAAGGTATCAACTTGTCTCTTTAACCTCTAGATTGTCATTTTTCAAGAATTGATCTCATTGAAATGCAAAGACAACATGTCATATATTAGATGAAAAGATGAAGGAGATGCATGTTATAGAGTATAAAACTCAAAAATCAAAGGTCTTTTTGGGCCTTTTTCCAACAATATGAGCAAAATTCAAACTTTAAACATGTAGCATAGGTACCATATGACTCATTCGCATACATCAAACATGTGGGACCACTAAGAAGGGAGGTAGGTGCTTAATATGAGCAATGACAATTGCACATAATGTTTAAGTTCACTTCAATAGATATTTGGGGTTATGATAGCTAATGGAGGGTTTTCTTTTCAAAAGAAACCATTAATTTTGGAGTGAAAGGTAATGGTGAAATATAACATAAAGTCCCTATAATTAAAGAATATCCAATGGCTAGGATTAACCTAACAAAGATCTAATGACATGATTTCAAAATTAACATCCAAATTATCCTTCCCTCCATCAAGAATTTAAAATTTTGGTGTCAAAGACTCTTTGAGACTGTTTTGAGGGTTTTATGGCCACTTGGAGAGATATAGATTGCCTTAAAATGACCCATAAAAGAAAAAGGAGAGTCAAATATGAAATAAATGTCTTTTTGATGTGAATTTTTAGTCATCTTGTAATCATAAGATTTGAGCTCTAGTTGTCAAGATTCCGTGTGTAAAATTTTTCTGAAGAGAAAAATGTTGCAATGTCCTATTTTGTTTTTCATAGTGCATCTTAATGAAAAGCGAGTGAATTAACAAGATAAATTCAAGAATATTCTCTTGGTGCACAACTGTTATGTGACTATTGTCATTGTTGTGTATTATAGGATCTAGAGGAGGCCATGGAGAGGACGTGGACGGCATAGAACTACTAAATCGCAGAGAGGAAAGTGGGTGGAAATAGATATGACAATGAAATCTGCAGATACAATAGAGGTAAGAAGAGAAAGCAACCTCAACCAAAGGAGGAAGGTGTTTATGAATTCACAAATGCTACAACATAGAGGAGATAAAGTCATTTTTTAACCACGAGGCCTTTGAGGTCAAACTTATTTGTTGAAAATGCATAGGAATGGTGATTAAATGTGATTCTATGATCGAGGGAAAAGTTTGAAAATTAGGATGGCCAAAACATGATATCAATATGTCAAATATATGACTAAAGTGAGGTTTTGTGTTGGATAGCATATTCGTTGAAATGATATAATTGGTGTACTAAACATTATTTACTATGTTGTGTATTATAGGGGCTAGACGAGGCCATGGCAACATTTCGTTTCATATCAAATAAGGACACAATGGATGAAGCGAGAAATCAAGTACTCAAATCCAATTTCCTTAGGAAAAAATGATCTGATGGCATTTTGTGATACGTCCATCTTTTGTCACAGTATTATTGAAAATTATAATGTATTATCCAATCTTGACATAAATTAATGCATGTTGTTGATTATTTTAGATGGAGATTGGAGAAAATGTAGAGCCTGAGCATTCAAATAGAAAATGAAAAATGTATGTACCTAGATGTGGACCTAAAACTGTTAAATCATGTAGACGACAGTGGGTGGAAGAGGATATGACAATGGATCTTGCAGACACAACAAATGATTGCACTGAACAAGAGGTTGGTCAGGACTATAGTACATGGGATTAATACTTTGAGAAAATTGTTGTTTGTGGATGTTCTGTATGTTGTGGAAAGAAACAATTCAAATGAGTGATTGTACAAAGACATTACATATACGATGAGCTTCCAGTCGGTAGTATGCCTCTTACAATCGATTCAAATCCAATAGGAATTGTGGTAAGGAATTTTTCAAATTGATATAAATAGCATGTATACTTCATTTAAACATTGTTTTATATTATTTAAATAACTATTTTTTTTCTTAATGGATACTTGCAGGATAACGTTCTTGGTTTAAAGTTTCCTGGATCACCGACTTCTAGCCTAGAGGGCAATGATAATTTATCAGATGATACATCTAACAAAAATATGTGCCAATATACCAGCTTAGAAGATGAGGAATTGATGAAAACAAGCAACAAAATAAGAACCGGTTTAAAGATGCATAATTTGCTTAAAGACAAGGGGAAGGTGGACTATATACCCTATGAGAATGAATGTGATGGAGATGATGACTTGCCCTTGAGTTTGAGATCAATTTACAAAGAGACATTTGTTCGTCGACTATATTGCGCTTGGCCTAGTGATCAACAACTACCTAGAGTGTAGGAGGTGTTTCAATTTTGGGGATACAACTACATGATACAACCCTCCAATATTCATGGAGCAAATCTAGGCCTCTTTGTAATGTCCCCTTCTAGTAAGCTCAAATTGTTCTTGACCTTGCACAATTTCATCTCACAAAAAGAGAACATTAGTACTCCAAATTTTCTTTTTTCATATCATAATTAATATAAATCCATATCACATAATTCATATTCATAGTCATATTCTTATTCATGTTAGTCATAATCAGATTCATATTATCCATAGTCATATTGTTCATAATCATATTCATATTTTATTTATATTCATTTTCATACTCATACTCATTTTCATAGGCCTCAAGTGCTATCCTCGGAAGGATCATATGTCGCCCTATCATTAATCTATCTCTAACTCCATAGGCATGGTTCATTAAGGAGACACTAACCATCCCATACGAAGGCCTGATGGCTTCCCACCTCACCAATCAGCTCCAAAGACTTCCCACCTCATCTTGGAGAGTCACCTACCGTAGGGCACAAATCACATTGATAAGCTCAACATACCATAGGCCCAAGGCTTCACCTCACACCCGGAGGTACTTCGACACCTGGCCCAAGAGACTTCGCCTCACACCCAGAGGTACTTCATCTTCTTGGGGTTACCTAGGTCCAATATATTCTCCTAACTTACCCATACACCTAGGATGGTGAGATGATTAATAATGAGGCTAATCCTCCTTTTGGATATGGCAAAAATCCTATGATTTCAAGTCCTTATTAACATTTCACACATGATGCCTTATAAATAGGTCATCTTGGCCTTATATCATAATTGGCCAATAATATATATCACATGATCATATTCCATTCTCATCATCATTGATTTCTTATGTATAATCATATTCATTTATCATATCAATCTATTCTTTCTATGCATATTCATGATCACATATCTAAGATCAATCTATTATTCTATCATCAATCATTGTCATAATGTCTATTGTTAAAATCATAGATGTACACATATTTTATCATTTAATTTCATTTTCATACATAACACATATATCAGATCCTGCTTAATAACCTTATCATTTATATCATACAAGTTATAAATTGAACAAGTAAATATAAATTCTTACAAATCATAAATTGAATAAATAAATATAAATACTTACTTACCTGTTGTAGCTTTACCTAGGATTCCTTACCTATGCCGTCGTAATATAATTTTTATTGCATTGCTGTTGCCGTTTTTATATTTTACAATATATATTTCCCACCTTTTTACTGCTGATGTACATGTCTCTATGTATTAATTTATGATAAGTTATATTTTCTTCGGATGATGTTTTACTTCTATGTCACAACGTTTATTTATTTCCCTTTCAAGGGATATGTTCAAAGAGGCACGTCTCTTATTATGCTTGGTGGTAAAAGACATAATTACCCTCTTATAATTTTTATTACTTTATATTAATTCCCTTTCGTTGTAAAACTAGTTCTAACCATACGTAACTCTCTTATCATAAGAGGATAGGTTAAAAGATGTTTATTTATATTATTATTTATTTATATTATTTGTATTTATATTATATCATTATAATAAATGATATATTATTTATATTATATCATTTATATCATAATAAATGATATATGATTTATATTATATTATTGATATTTATATTACAATATAAGATAATAATAATAATATTTGTATTTATATTATTAGATATATTTATAATATATTATTTATTTATGTGATCGCTGGTGTCAACCAACTTAATCGCCACACTTATAAATATCCTCCTTCGGCCTCCCCTTAATCTTTTTAAAGTACATTATTTATATAATATATATAGTATAAATAAATATATTTGTTATTAAGTATAAATAATATTTTTGTCTTATTAGACTTTTATCTTTATATGATTTTATTTTGAATTTGACCTTTTGTTTAACCACTTTGCCTTATTCCAAATTACTTTACTTTCCATTTTACTTTACTTTCTAACTTTAATGGGTAAGACTCTTCATAATATTTATTTTTATATATAATAATATATCTTATTAATTATTCACATAAATATTATATTAAAATATTTATATTTATAATATATCTAGTTAATTTAATATATATATTTCATATATTTTATAATATTTAAATTATATTAAATTAATAATATTATTTATTAACTAATACATATTAATAATATATTTTAAATAAATATATTATATATTTAGTTTAAATAAATATATTATATATTTAGTTTATATAAGGCTAACTTATTATTTAAATAAACGATTCAATTATAAATCATTATAGGGACATGACACTCTTTATTGTCCAAAATGTACATGTGGGATCTAAACATAGAAATAATTTAGAACAAACCACTAGGATTAATGCCATATTATGGTCCATCATATTACAGTGGTGAATGGAGAAGGCTAGCAGAATATAAGCCTAACATGTCAGCATATGGTCTAAATATGAATATGTATACACATCGTCTCCAATTGGAAAGTGGAAAAGAAATGAATAGAAGTTATCTTATGTATATAGATGGACGTGCATACACACACAAAAATATTATAGGATTTATAAATAGTAGTAAGGGAAGGGACCCTACTGTAAGACCGAATTGTCAATTTGTTGAGGCTATAAATGATAAAGATGGAGATATGGAAAGAGAGGTTGAAAGATTGATAATGGTTGAGGCTATTATGGACCTTACCATTGGGGCCATTGGGGATGAGTTATTGATTGATTACCCCTTCTTAAAACACACTCCTGCGTGAAAGAAGAGGGAAGAACAAGGTCTCCCTAAGGATGTTCTTAAGGGCAGAAAACTAAAAAATAATAAATGAGTGTGGACTGATGTTTTATAAACTATGTTGTCAAAATTGTGTTTTATTTAAATTATTTTATAAAAAAGGTAGTCTATAAAATAATGTTCCATTATTCAATTGATGTATATATGTTCATACAATTTATATTTTTATTTTTTAAGCCATATTTGATTATATTTCTTTGAAATTGATACATTTATGATTTATCCAGTTGTTGCCAAACATTAAATAATACTTGTGTTTGTTGATAGGTAGAAGATGTTGACAAAACACATACTAATACCCAAGATCCAACTGGGTTATTAAGATTTGGACGAGATGATCCAAACCATCCTTTAAACAATACTAGGGCAAAAAGAGCATTATTGAAGAGAATACTACCAGCTGAGAAATTTAAAGAGCTGATGAGATCCGCATACATTGATGACATGCCACCTAGCCTTAATGATGATCATGATAGTGAAAATGTAGTGTATGAAGAAGGATTGAATAAAATGTTTACAGATTTCTTTGGGGATGAAAACAATGATGACAATAATGATCATATGGTTGACAGTAACGATGATAGTAGGGGTAGTTACCACCAACGTAATGTTGATGATAACAACCTGAAAGACTCCATCAAGCAAGCAATGAAGACACCCGTGTTCAAATTGGGTGCAAGTAGAACCTTAAAACTAGCATGCACATTAATATTATTAGAAATCAAGTCACTATTTGGTTGGTTAGACAAAGGATTCACTACCCTACTGAAGTGAGTTGAAATCTATTTCTTACTTTGCAATTGTCAATTGGTGTACATAATTCATAAACATTCATCAACTTCATTTATATTTCTTTAAGGGGATTTTAAAACCATATATTGTATATAAACAATCCTAGTATAGATTGACATATCAAACATGTTCATCATAAGTCAAACATTCAATTGATTTAATCTTTGGCAATCTTACAGGGCACTAAAAACTAAAATATTCCTTGAAAAAAATGTGTTGCCATCAACTTGCAAAGAGGCGCGTCTGTTGTTGGTTGAGTTGGGGATTGAATATAAGCAAATTCGTTCATGTAAAAATGATTGCATTTTATATAGAGATGAATATCAAAACAAGGTAGAATGCCCTATATGCAAAGATAAGAGATATCATACAGATGTACAAGGTCCTATAGTTCTAAAGAAGGTTTTACGTCACATACCAATTATACCTAGACTTCAATAAATGTTTCATTGCAAGTCACTTGCACAATTGATGGACTGACATGCAAAGAACATGAGTAAAGATGGATTCATGTGAATTCCAGCCTACTCCAAAGCAATGAAATGCATAGAGAAAAAATGGCCAAGAAAATTCAAAAATGAACCCCGTAGTATCAGGTCTGGTCTTGCAATTGATGGAGTGTGCCCATTCTCTTTCCTGAGCTCAAATTATAGTGCTTGGCCAGTCGGATTGATAGTATACAATATTCCCCCATGGATGAGTGTTAGAAAGGAGCACCTTATGCTAACTCTCATTGTTCTAGGAAAACATCAAGTTAAAAACATGGATGTTTATCTTGTGCCTTTTATTGATGAGATGCAACTGCTATGGAAAGGCATAAGAATGTATGACATATCACGTCCCCCATCAAATAGGTCCTTCATGTTGTACGGTGTGCTATGTTGGACTATTCATGATTTCCCAGGACTTGGTGTTTGTTCTCTTAAGATAAAATATTTACGTATTTACACTCATAATTTATTTTCATCTCAACTTTCATACTATTTTTTTGATGTTATTAACATTACTTATTGAATTGTAGGGCTTCAAACAAAGGGGATATTTGCATGTCCAAGATGTGCAGAACAATTTCAAGGGTAGTATTCTAAAGATCTACATAAATTTATTTACGCAAACAACATGGTTTTTCTACCACTAGATCATAAGTTTAGAAATCGCCTGAAGAATCAATTTGATGGAAAAGTTGAAAATAGAGGCCCAACCATGATTATGGGTCCAGGTGATTGGCTTAATAAGTATGAAGATGCTGAATTGAAAGGTTGGGAGGATTTTTTTGATCGGGTGATTCAATTGAAGAACTAGAACAAGTTGTAGGTAATATGCCAGAAGGAATGAAAAGGAAATCCATATTTTATGAGCTCCCTTACTGGAAGGATCTATTAATATCTCACCTATTAGATACTATGCACATCTTCAAAAATGTCCCATATTCTATATTTTGACATATATCAGGCAAAGAGAAGGACTCCTTGTCTTCGAGGAGAGATATTGCTCTTTCGCATACTAAAATTGATAGAAAACATTTGTTGCCAAATAGGCAAAATGAAACATATGCAGAAGCTCCATGGATTTAGAAAAAAAAAAAAGAGCTAGACCAGCTAAAAAATGTCATCCATTTAATAAGGACACCTACTGGCTATGGGTCATCATTGGCTAAAGCTTTTATAGTTGATGGACGTATCACAAAATTTAAAACACATGATTTTCATATTTTTATGAAGGTATTATATATCATCATTTAATATTTACTGGTAATATTGATTAAGTACTAAATATATTTTGATATTGTTATGTTGTGTGAGAAAAAATTACTAATGACCTTTTCATAAATGTGTTTCATAGCATATCATGCCATTGGCAATTAGGGAGGATTCCTGTCTTACAGTTGACTTAAGGAATGCCATAAGTTGATTGTTAGCATTTACAAGGTATGTGGTTAATGTGTGAGAGACATAGAGATATTATATTACATTTTAATTTTTGACTAAAGGTTCATACTAATTTAATATTCTTATATTAGGTGGGTGACCTCCAAGGAGATCCATGAATGTGAAGTGCCAAAATGGAAGAAGGAAATTGCAGAAATTGTATGTGTATTTGAGAAGGAGCTCCCTACAAGTTTCATGGACCTACAAGTCCATTTACTTATACACCTAGTCGATGACATTGAATTGGTGGGTGTCATATCAACAAGGTGGATGTTTTTCTTTGAGAGGTATATGAATACTATTAAAAGATATGTCCGACAAAAGGCACATCCAGAGGGTTGCATGGCTGAAGGGTATGTATTGAATGAAGCATTTTTCTTCCTGTGTGAATTCCTCGGTAAGGATTTGAAGATGGGCCACGCTTCTGGGATGAAGAATGAGCATAAGATATTATTGATGGAGAAAAACAACAATCTAATGGTGTTCAAGTAGAAATTAGTATGTAAATTCATGATCAGTGTGGTTTTTTTCTTGCAATCATTAATTTACTCTGTAATTTATTTGTCAAATTAACAACATGACATTTGGAGTATGAAATAAACATGTTGACATGTAATAGGTGTAGAGAAAAGTGCTATACTCGACAAGTTTATTCTGTACCACATGGACTTTATGAACAAATGGATTGATCTGTATGATAAAAAGAGAGAAGAAGTGTTAGAAGCAAGGAGACAATTTAAGAGATCGAACCCAAGGAATACTCCACTTCCCACTGATCTACTTGGGGAATGGGGCAAATATTGCACACTAGAATGAGTTACTGAACAAACTCAAAATCAAATAGAAGATGCAGGTATAGATTCAAACATAATAGAAGATGAAATTAACATGTCTAGAGGATGTGAAAGAAAGATACAATTGGAACTTTACAAAATGTTGTTTCCTTACAGCTTTGACACTATTAACTATTTTCATATTCGTCATTATATTTGTTTTCACTGAAATAAATGGTCTTTCACAGGTGAGGAAATATCCAACAATGTGGGCATATGGTCGACATTATCGTGTAGAAAGTGTATATGTAAAGAGATGATCCTTCGATTGTGGCATCATGGTTGACTTCAAGCAATCTAGTTGATAAAGCTCAAAAGATAAGAATATAATTGAAGGGAATCTACAATATGTTGGGAAAATACAAGAAATTATTGAGTTGGATTACCGCTCTTTTAAATGTTGTATTTTTAAGTGTAGATGGTATGAAGCATTTGAGAGGATACGAAGACATGAAACCCATAGTGGATTGTTTTCTATAGATTCCTCATGTTTCCAATCGAAGGATAAGGAGCCTTATGTTCTACCAATTCATTGTGAGCAGGTATTTCTTTAACTCAAACAAGAAGTGGTAGTGATCATTAATCTATTAATTCATAGTTTATTGCGAATATATACATGTGTTTATTAATCAATAAAATTGTTATACCATACGTCTAATATATGTATGTCGTTCATGTGTAGGTATTTTTCTATGAAGATATTTTGGACCCGAAATGGATATTTGTTATACATTATGATCCAAGATTAAGGCATGTATTTGACAATGCATTAGTGGATACTGAGCAAAACAATGATGGCCAACAATATGAGAGAGAGGGATTAGAGAACATTGAAGAAATTGACATCCATGATGATGTTGTAGATGGTTATGTTCAAGCAAAAGAAGACAACAATCTAGAGTTGGATGATGTTATGGAAGACAACAATATGGATGGTATACAAAATGATGATCCAAATACATCTGGTAACAATATAGATGGTCTATAGTCAGATTTCAATGATGATGAAGATGATGCAGGTCAAGATGAGGATGATGATAATATTAAATACTTGAAAGAACATATGAACATTGACAATGATACACTGGATGACATTATAGCAGACAATAATGTTAATGACCAAGACTTCTAAACTTTCAAAATTATTTGCAATCCATGTTTAAAAAAGGATGATTAAATTGTTGGCAATAATGTTAATTAAATGGATTGTTCAATTGTTGACAAATGACCTATTGCAATATTCTTAAATTGTTCAATCTTTGGTATGAATTGTTGGCAATAATGTTAATTAAATGGATTGATTGATGTTCTTCATAACTTGTTAAAGGATAATCCTTATGTGATGGAAGTATTAAGTGATATAGGTCAAAGGATAAGCTCATCAAGTTCCTTAAATAGTGGGCATTACCTTGTTTCACCAATGACAATTTACTTTCAAGTTTGCTGGTGACTTCAGAACAAATTAAGGAGCTTATGTAATTTTGTCAATTAAATCATCCAATTCACTTAACCCAATCTAGCATATGATTTGGATTAATGTTTTCTATAAATCTTTAAACCTTGCTCCTAAAACAAAAAAAACAAATTTAGATTTTGAAAATATATACAAGGGAATGATTTTCAAAAGAGAAAGACCGATGCCTGCCACATGAGGAATTTATTTATCTTTAATTATTTTTCATATATATCCTTAATTGTATCTATGCCATGTTATCTTGTGATAAGTACTTGAGTAAGACCATCAATAAAAAATTAAGTGGACATATTATCATCTATAAATTAGCTAATTGATTGCACAAATATTTCAATTTATCAACGATCTCATGTTTCTATTCATTTTCAACACTTTTAGTAAAGACATCATGATCATAATATTCTTCTTCATCATTAGAATGCAACATGTGATCATCATAGGAAGTAGGAGAAAGAGGTAGTCATGTTTGCAAGGTGAGGGTTTGACCTAGTACTTTGTTGAAGGGGACATAAGGATCCTAGATGTTTATTAGGAATGCAAAATTAAAGGCATTGGGTTGTTTCCAACAAATGCAAACCACAAAAATTTCAAAATAAAAAATCAATCTTTTTTTATCCTAAACATAGGCATGGAAATTGAGTTCAAAAAAATGTAGGGAAATAAATCATACCCTATAATAGAAGATTTAAGTCCAATCCTATATTTAATTAAACTTTAAAGTACAAGGAGTTGAGAGTAGAATAAAATATTGAGATATTAAGTAATTAAGATAGAGAAATGAAATAGTTGAGAAGAAATACAAAACTTATTTGATCTTTTTAGCATGATGTCAAATGTGAAGTGTGTGATTAACTAATGCATCATGAAAAAAGAATGAAAACTAGGATTTTCTACTAGAATAATGATCATGAGATTGTGGCAGTGATTAACTAATTTTTTGCATTCCTTCTTCACTTTTCCTCTTTTTTCATATTTCCAAAACTTTACTCTTATCTTCCTAGGGATTCTAGATTTTCCTCTTGACTTGGATTGATATTTATACCATTCCCCTTTAGATCCACTTGTGTCCTTGGGCCTTTGCGAAACATGCAAGGCATCCTTAGAACCTTCATCATTGAAATTTCTCCTCATATCTCCATTGAGAATTGTAACAATAAAGGATTCCATAGTCACCTTTGCAACACTACCATTTATAACAAGCATTATGTTCTCCTAATTTTTGGGTAAATAAAAAAGTGAGAAGATACATTTGTCTTCCTCATCAATTTTAACATTTATTGAACCTATTTGACTCAAAAACATATTAAAGGTGTCAAAATGTTCTACAGTAGAATATACTTCCTTCATTTTTAAATAATATAAACATCTTTTGAGACATAACTTATTACTTTATAATTTTGGTTTGATAAATATCACCTATCCTCTTTTGTAATGTGAATGCAGGGGTCTCTTTTGATTTGAATAACAAATAAAAAGTAAATTGGAGACAACCAGATAAATTATTAGCAATTCAATTCAACAAACAAATGATAACCAAAAGTTGACTACCAGAGAATAGTAGCTTTTATATTGATTTGCTTCAAAGTACAAGGAATGCAATATCTCTTTCAAAAAATCAAAATCCCAGATAGATTTCAAGCCATAAGGTCTTGGTTTCCTTTTATAAAGGAAGCAACAAGCTTCAGACCTTTCACATTCAAAATGGATCTTTGTATTCCTAACCCTTGATATTACAATATTTGTCTTTTATAAGTCTAATTTAGATTTTCAAATATATTTGAATACATTTTGAAAACATGAAGAAAACATAAAGAGACAAAAAGAGAGCATTCAAGATGTGGTGGTGCTATTTAATGCCATCATATGGCTCGTTGCTCCTCTGCACCTAAACCTGTGCTGCTGATGATTCATCTCTAAGATATTTCTCCTCCCATTTATATATTGTAAAATCACCAGGCCATTGGTAAGCCTGAATCTGAAGCAAGTTCCCCTTATGATCTTTCCATCTTTTATCAAGTAAAGCTCTGACATCCATCACAAATTTTGCATACCCAGCATCCAACGCAATTACTCAGTCCAATATCATGTTGAAACTGAGAATGCTGACATCTCCATCCTTCTTCAAAAAATCCATAGCTTGGAATACTGTTTGGCCGAATTCCATCTTCCATGTGTCAAGACTTTTGATTTTCTCTTCTTCTATCAGTATGAAAGGAATAAATTTATGCTTGAATGTAGTAAAAGATTCAACCTTTTCTTGCATCTTCTGGTTTTCCCCATTCACATACTAGTATTCATCAATGATCATTTTGACTATTTTCTTAGTGGGCTTCAAAGTTGTAGGGGCATCAAGATTCCTTTGCACTACTAAGCACATCGTAACCAAATTGTGATGATAGGGTTGCCATTTTTTAAACAACAAATCCAAAGGAGAAAAGTTTATCTTCAATTGCTCAATGGTCTAAGATAAAGAATAGTAGCAATCATGCACACTCCCAAGCTTATCCAGAACCAATTTTACTCTATGCTCCAAAATTTTCTCAAAAATTTCAAAAACATTCATCTTTGCCTCATTCTTTGTCATTTCATTTTGTTTATTCAAACTTTCAATTTCCTTTTCAAATTTCAATCTTGTTGCATTAAATTCTTCAGTAGACATTGTGACATCATTGGTTGTTTGTGGTACAGGGGCTGATAGGGTACAATAGCTTGACCTTGAGAAGAATTCATAGCTTGCAATTGTTTCTTTAATTTCACATTTTCAAAATACAATTTGTTTACTTCATCATTCATTACTTTCTAAGTTTGCTCATAATCTGTTAGCCTTTGTTCTAACCTCTTCACAACATAATGAGTAAACATAGTAGTATGAACATTGAGAGCAGTTGCTTCTGTTGCTGATGTATCTTGTAAAGTCTTTACCACAATTGTACCCCTCATTTCTTGAACAATATCAAGCAATATTGGTTTGATTGTATTCTTCTGAGTAGTCCAGATTGCAAGGGTCTCTGTCTTTGGATTAAAACCACATCCACTTATGCCATCTTCATAATCAAATTTTGAAACAAGTTGTGGATCATCCTGACTTCTAACTTGGTCAAGCAAAAATACCTTTTTCAATTCAAGGCCAGGGATGATGATCATATTACTTTTCAACACCATTTTTCTTGCCTCCTTTGGACTCACATCAATTTCATCTACTTTCAATTCTTTGAAAGTTTGTGTAATGATTTGATCATGTTGTGTTTCATCAACACCCATTTTATTTATTGCAACTTTTTCATTATATTCTTTCATTTTCATTTTCAGCCAAAAATCCTTAAACTCTGGAGTTTTGATGAAGTTGTCATCTTCTATGAACCTCATGGATGCTATAATCCTTTCATCCTCCTCGAACTCTAGTTTAGCTTGGGTTTGCTCACCCTTCCTAGCCTCAGGCTTATGTGCATCAGTGGGTTGACCAACCAATGGCTGATCCACCTCTTGCTCATCTCCCATGTGCCTCAAGATGTTAGCCACCTCATCAGTATCCCCCACCTCTTCAGTCATTTCATAGGGGACAAGTGGAGATACCTCTTCTGTCCTCTACTTCTTTGTTGGTGGTGATTTTGGGACCTGTGGATCTTGCACTGACATAACATCAGGAGCAAACTCATGAATCTCAATCCCTGCAGACCTTTTCACTGGAAGTTTAGTAACCTTAGGAGGCTACTTCTTAGATTTACCATAAATAATTCAAAATGATCAATTATTGCATCAATTCTCTTCAAAGGGTCTTTTTCTTCAACAAAGAATCCAAGAAATAGGGAATTCTACTTTTTCTTTTCATCTTCAATATTTTTTAAGATATCCCATTTTCTCTTCCTACTGTATACCTCATCAAAAGTGACAAGATTTCTTATCACATCCTCATCAAACAAGACCTGATGGGATATGACCATTTTAGTCAGAATTGATTGTCTCACAAGATTCATATGACCCTCAGGGTCACAATTCCTCTCAACACCCAATTTCAAGGAATATTTTGCCTTTAAAAAGGCTTGCAAATTTTTAAGAGTGTTAGAGCCAATAGACCAATCACCAAAAATTGTTGCATCAGGTAGAAATGTACCTTTCTTTTGTCTTTTCATTACCTCCTTTTCCATCCACATCATTTGCCATATAAACTCCATGAATACAATTTTGTCTGATACAAATTTTGGTAATATGTGAGGTGGCTGGGGGCAACCATACACTCTAATTATAGTATGATCTGACATAAAAACCAATCAGAAAAATTACGGTTGTGGCCCTACTCTGGTTTGTGTGCAAGTGGCCTCATCATTATCCTAACTTCCTTAGTCAACCTAGGAAACCAGATACCAAGATAATTCAATATCTTGACAACAAACAAATCATGAAATACAATGTAGTCACTATTTCGGCAATAGGAATCCCACATATAACACCAAAACTAAGTCGACAATCTTTGTCCTTTCTCATCAACCATACTCAGATCCCTTTTGCTTGACCATCTCCCTTTGTTCTGATATAGAATCAAGTGACACAATAAAGAATAGAATTTGAAATCTAAGGGTTGCTTGTTCTCCTTCACATAGAAGAATCCTTCATGCAGTTTTTTCTCAATATGAGATGCAAATTCGTATTCAACGTTCATCTCTCGATGTTGTATTTTCACAGCCATCATCATTAGGCTAGTTGGCATTCTTCCTTGTGCATCAATTCCCAAGACCTAGCATAGTGCAAAATACGTTCTCTTGAAATATACAACAAATTCTTCCACAGGGAAAGGCTCAATAGCATTTGATGGAATCTCAATTGTTTTTTGTTGGCCCCACTTCTCATATATATTGGCAATTCATCTCTCCTAAGTGTTTTCCTCGGGCTTGTGTAATCTCATTCAAATATCTGCAAATCTACTTGAGTAAGAGCTTGCTTGTTCAACATAAAACAGTCAAAAATTACATTCCTGTCTGCTATCACCAATGAAAATCCATTTTGCATTTTGACTGTTTTAGTGACAGGATGGTAAAATTGTCCTAGTGCCCTAATCAATTCCACATCCACAAATACAGCGAGCACCACCAACTTTGCTAAATCCAATTTCCATGGATTCCACTAGTCCCTCACCATCCCTTTTTGCATAAAAATACCAAAACAAATCCCACCCGGAGATAGGGATTGTAGCATCCCGACACCCTTCTTCTGCATCTCTGAACATCTTCTTTGGACCCTTGTCTATGGACTAAGGCAATACTTCTAGCAGAGATTGTTGAAGTGGTCTTTTCTTGGGAACTACAGGCTCATCACCTTTACTAGCAGACTCAGATCTCTTGGGTGACATGTTTAATGACTTGAACAGGCTAGGGTTTTTCAAAATTCAACTTACTGTACCAGCAACTACAAAATAGAGTGAAAGAGCAAATGAACTTGACATGGCCAATTAATGTAGGTAGACATAGGAATAAAAGAACAATATTTAAAATTAAAAATAAACCCATGCAAGAATGGATAAGAACAGGATTTGTATCTTCGGTCAGCATCACAGTCAAATTGGGGAAATTTGCAAGTGGTAGAGATAGAACAAACTACAACCCCCCTACTGTATAACACAAAAGTTTAGCCCTAGCCTTTATTTAAAAGAGAAATTTTATATTAACAAAAGATGTAATTACAAGAACCCCTAGTACCAGCAACTGAAAAGAAGAGTGAAATATATGCCAACTTCTAATTAGAGAGTACAGGAATGAACTTACCCGGTCAATTGCAGTTTGCAGAAAACACACTAAGTTGAGTTGCGCCTTCTCCAAGTTACGTCTAAATTCTCTGAAATGAGCAAATGCCAAGAAATCTTTGAATCTTACTCAGCCAAGGAGTTCATCATATCACCATTACTCTAGTTCGTGCCACAAGATCATGAAATCTCAGTATTCAATTCCTTTCTCAAGATTTGACAGCAATTCTCAATAACTGCGACCCCGCATTGAATGTGCTTGCCATTTATTTATTTTACCGCATCAGCACAAGGCTCACCTAGATAGGCTGTGGGATAGCGGGGGCTTACAACCACTACACTTCTATTTCATCCTTGACCGCTAGACCGCAAATGCTTAGATTGACCCCTGTAGGACTGCAGGAGATTATTACTTGATGTCCTTTTGTTTACCGCCACCTGCAAATGTTATGAATGATCATCGCGAGATAGCGGTGGTTTACAACCACTACACTTCTATTTCATCCTTTACCACCAAACAGTAAATGCTTAGACTGACCCCTGCAGGATCGCGAGAAATTATTACTTGATGTCCTTCTGTTTACCACCCAACCGTAAATGTTATGAATGACTGTCGCGGGACGGCGGGGTGAAAACCCATTACATTCTCCTCTTGCTGCTCTACCGCGGGCCTCGGTTGAAACCCTTGCAGGGATGCGGTAAGTGTTATTACTGCAATGCCACCGGTTACTTTTCAAACCTCTGCAGGACCGCGGGAAGAGACTAACACTGCCAAGCGTGAGATGAACACCACCAAGCTGCAAGTGTGAGATGAACCATCCACGGGGTAGCGGTAGCTTCTTCATATCAACCGCTTCCTACCGCCAAGCCGTAAACTATTCTTTTATTTTCTGCAGGAATGCGGTATGTGCCATATTTCATTCCTCTTATTCCCGCATAACTGTAAAAGATAATCAATTAACCTATGGGACACCGGTAATAAACAAAAACACTCATATAGTAAAAAATAGTCAAGATTGTTTCACAATGGCCATGATAAATATGCATTTATTTAGTTGTGGGGGAATGTTGGGGGTGATTGATTTAATTAAATAAATATGGATTTATTTAATTAAGGATGAGTCTTTAGAGGAAGGGTTAATATTTAATTAATGTCAGAAGAACGGTTAGATTTATTTATTGAATAGCGTGACTTATTAAACTAATATTAGGAGGAATGATCAAAGTGGTTATTAAATAAATACAATTTATTTAATTAACATTGAAGAGGAGATGTGGGATAGATCTGGTGTGATGTTAGGCCATGGTAAGATTTAGGTGTCTACATTTCTAACAATGCATTAGTTTTTAGGTCGATGAATAATGATCACAATTTATCTTTGGTAATTTTTTCCTTCACCATATCATGAGACAATTTTGAGGAACAAAATTGATGACAAATTTCTCTATGGGTTGCCCATGTATTTATTTTCCTTCACTATTAAGATAGATTGAATTAGGAATAGGAGAGCATCAAACAAGGATCAAATTAATGAGTGCAATCATGATTATGTTATTGGATTTCAAACTTTGTCAACAAAGATACAATATCAAATTCCTAATGATGATTTTGATACACTATCAAATTATTAAGTCTAATGCACTTAAATATTGATCTCATCCTTCAAATTTCAATAGGAAAATTTAGTTTTCAAAAGGGTGAAAATAAGCAAGAAAATCAACAAAATGCTCAACATGTTATATTACAGTCAACTTCAGATGTTATTTCATCTAATTCCCAAGGTGAACTAGTGAGGGACAATCCTATATTATCTATTAATGTAATTAATAAGATCATAAAATACGTAAACGAAAATAGATAGGTAAACCAAAACACATTCAAATATAGAAGGGTTCTAACATATATGTCACTTCTATTCAAAATGAACAAAGGAAATATACATAGAGGTAAGATGAAAATTTGTTATATATACCTCGCTTTTACTCTACAAAATGTATAAATTAGGCATTTGTTCAAGAATACCATGAGTTATTCTACATGTAGATGTTGACAAACATCCAACATATTGTATGGTGCATTTCTTATATGGATGGGATAAGAACAAATATACTCAAAATTGTATCGTCCCAACTAGTAGATCATTGTGGCATATTGTGGCATACGTAGACATCATGACCATGTGTCAGACGCATGTAATGCTAATTATATGATCATGTTTTGCAGTACAAATGTCATTAGGTGGCACATGTGTATGGAAGCATAACATGTGGTTGTTGATGGTCCATGTCTCTAACTAGCCACCAACATGTGTAGCAATGTGTATAGCCACACTATCTAGATCCTTGAAGATATGTAAACCCTGAATAATGCCCCTAATAACCCTAAACACTAACCCCTAACCCCTAAAACCTAAACCCTAAATAATGCCCCTAAGCCCTAACCCACCATAAACCCTAAACCTGAGAAACCCTAAATCCCTAAATCCTAAACTGCAAATCCCTAAACCCTAAACACTAAACCCAAGCAACCCTAAACCTCTATCTCCCTATCTCCATATCTAGCCCTATCTCTATCATTCCTCTACCTCTCAATATCTCTCCCTATGTCTATGGCCATGTCCCTCACTCTCTATATCTCCCTATTGGTCCTTTCTCTCTAAACACTAAACCCTAAACCTCTAAACCTTAACCCCTAAACCATAAACCCTAAAACCTAAATAATGCCCCTAAACCCTAAACCCTAGTAAAATCTAAACCCTAAACTTGACCAATGCTAAACTCATAAATATTAAATAATGCCCCTAAACCCTGACCACTAACACCAGGCAACTCTTTGTCTTTGTCTTTGTCTCTCTCTCTCTGACCTATATATTATCTACCAACTCCTAGCTACTTAAATCCTTTTCCTAGCTTTCCTTTTCCTTTCCAATTTCCCTTTAGATCCCACCAATTTTTCCCTATTTTACTATTTTCCACCTCTCCTCTCATCATTCTTCCCATCCAATGAACTTTAGTTTTATCAGCTTGTTTCCATTTCATCTAGCTACCAATTTATATCCTCATCCCTCTTTTCATGTCCTAGTTTTCTTGTTTCCATTTTCTTTGTTGGAGAGAGAGAGAGAGAGAGAGAGAGAGAGAGAGAGAGTCCTATAAGTTTTCTTGTTCATTAATTCCTTCATCGATAAGGGAGAGGGAGAATTAATAGAAAGGAGAGATAGGGAGAGATAGCTAGGTAGAGAGAGATAGAGAGGAGACAGATAGGGAGAGATAGAGGAGACAAAGGGGAGAGATAGGGAGATAGAGAGTGATCACTAAAGAGATGTCTAGAGAGATAGGGAGATCAAGGAATGATAGGGAGAGAAAAGCAAGAGATAGGGAGCGATAGATAGGTAGAGAGAGAGGATATAGATTGGGAGAGATAGAGGAGACAGAGCGAGAGATAGGGAGATAGAGAGTGAGTGAGATGTCTAGAGAGATAGGGAGAGAGATTGAGAGGAAGAGGGATGATAGCTAGAGAGAGGGAGATAAGGGAGAGATAGGGAGATAGAGGTTTAGGGTTGCTCAGGTTTAGGGTTTAGGGGTTATGGGTTAGGGGTTAGGGATTAGGGGCATTATTTAGGGTTGAGGAATTTAGAGAGAGAGAGACTTCTTTTGACATGCAACTGTAAACCCTGAATAATGCCCCTAAACCCTAAACTCGAGAAACCCTAAACCTCTAAACCTTAAATAATGCCCCTAAACCCTAACCCCCAACCCATAAAACATATATAAACCCTAAATAATTCCCCTAACCCCTAACCCATAAACCCTAAACCTAAGAAACCCTAAACCCCTAAATCTTAAACCCCTAAACCCTAAACACTAAACCCAAGGAACCCTAAACGTCTATCTCCCTATCTCTTTATCTCTATCATTCCTCTACCTCTCAATCTCTCTCCTTGTGTCTCTGGCCATGTCCCTCACTCTCCATATATATCCCTATAATCTCTTCCAGCTATGTCTCTATCCATGTACCTCACTCTCTATATCTCCCAGCTATTCGTCCTCTCTCTAAACACTAAACCTTAAACCTCTAAACCCTAAACCATAAACCCTAAATAATGCTCCTAAACCTTTACTCCTAAACCCTAAACCTGAGAAACCCTAAACCCCTATCTCCCTATCTCTAATAATGTCCGTCTACCGGCTCTCAATCCTTCTCCCTATCTCTCTGGATATCTCACTCACTCTAGTAGTCTATCTCCCTATCTCTCCCCTATGTCTCGGCCTATATCTCTCCCTATTTGTCTCGTCTCTCTCTCTCTCTAATGCAGAGTAGGGGAGGCTAGAAACACCATCCAAAAGGTTGCATATGGTTTTCTTTGATGACTAACCCAAAAAGGTTGACTGTCCCCTTAATTGGTGTAGTGCCCCTCAACTTGTCGTATATTAGATTGATGTTTGCTTAGTAGTATTAGACTTTATGACAGTATCTTAGACCGTAGATGATGGATCTCTTGTTATCTTGTTACTTTATTATGGACCTAATCAGTATAATAACAATTGTTGATGTTGGATTCTATTATTTTATGCTTTAGAATTTGATAAATGAACTAGATGTTACAGATGTTTTGATGTTATTCACTATATGGGATTGTGAGATAGTTGATCATTTTATGTTGATGACTAGTAATCAGATACCTTGTTCAACATAGTTAATTGTTTATTCATAAACGTGAATGGAACAGTGTCCTATTACTCGCTCTCGAGTACCCTACCCCACTGCGATTTCCATTCACTATAGGACTGTATGTGGATATATATCTTGAATGTTTAACCGTGCGTTGTTGTAGGAATGCAGGTACTAGGCACCGACTCCACCTGATTTACCAGGTCTGAGCGTGCCTTCGCCAATGGATTAGTTGTTTGGAGTTAACGTGAGGTCCCATGTCAGTGTTGTCTGGTTGTCAGTTTATCCTTTTGGTCATTGTCTGTCTTTCGATCATGAATTGTAGACAGGTAATATTGCACCTTGGAGTCTAACTAGGTCAGAAGGTGTCTAAGTGTGTAAGGTATCGTTGTGCATTAAATAGAATCATATTACGGAAAGTATAATGTTGATAATTAAATATATTTATAAAAGATAATATTGAGCATAATGTCGATAGTTGCTAATTATTGTTATTTTATTAGAAGTATAGTTGTTAAATAAAGATTGTAAGAAATTTTGTATTATTTAATATATTATTATTCACAATAAATATTTAAATAAATTAAATAGTTGTAAGTTATGTTGCAATTTGTGATTTACAACTTAATTAATAAAATAAATTAAAATATAGTTGTACAATTATAAATTGTTGTAATGTTATAACTTTATTAATAACATTATGGTTGGTCGGCTATAAAGTAATTAAATTTTGTCGGAGCTGTGTATTAATATTTAAAAAAAGAGTAACCTCTTGGGATCATTAAATTAAATAAAAATATATTTTTAGAAGGGAGATGCACGGGATTGCGTGCCGAGTTCCTTGGAAGATGGAAGGGACTGTTCTATAAAAGAGAAGCTTGTAGAGGCAAAGAGGGGGATTGCAGGTAGAAGAAGACAGAAGAAGGCGGGGAAAACAAGCTTGGCACTACAGCAATTGGAAACAGACTTGTCAATTTGATAATCAAAGCCAGGTTCCACTGAATGCCTAATTTCTGAATCTGAACCAGTTTGGTTGATTGCTTCTTTTATTGCAAACAAAATTATTTTGGTTTAAATGGTTTTCTGCTTGAATCTTCTATCACTTCTGCAAATGTTTATTTTTCTATGGACGGATTTAGATGTAAAACATTCGGGTCTGTAATAAATGGAATTTTCCTTACAATTCTCCCACCGTCCTCCAAACCCTTATCTGAAAAGTGTTTTCTGTAGATGAGGTCGCCTCAACTGGTCTTCCTTCCTCTGTATAACAATGAAATTCTTGGCATTGTCATCTTCTCTCAGTTGTATTTACCTGTATCAGATTCCACTATGGTATTGAGTGTAGTTTTCTGCTTTTGTCTTGGGGCCGCACATATATAACTGCCAGATCTATCACGTGGATCTGATGTGTGATTTGGAAGGTTGAATTGATATAATGTATGCTTGAAGACTTGTTTGCCTTCGCTTGTTGATGTCTTGAGACTGTTAAGATGGTGTCTACAGATACCGTTGAGGAGATCGTCAGATTAATGGTGCAAATTTTTCTAAACAAGAGAGTTTGTAGAAGACATGGAAGTGACGCTGCCAAAGAACCCTAACTTTCTTCCCATTTTCCACAACTTTCTTCTATTTTTGTGTGGAATACAGTTTTCTCTGAAAAGTTCAACGGTGACTTCAAAAATAGTCCACAAGCTAGTGCAGACTTAATAGGTATCTCGATGAGATGTTTAATGCTGTCCTCTTTTAAAATTATGACATATCATTATATCACACATATATATGGAATAATATTCATTGATAATAAATACTCATTGTTAAATGATGTTCAGCGGTGATTCATTGTTTTTGTGTAAAGCTTTACCTTATTAGATAATATTGGGCAATAGTAAACAAAGCCCATACAAACATTGACAAATATCAACAAGGTAAATATCACGCCAATGCCCAACCCGACTATATGATTAGACAGTCATGACTATGTGTATAAACTTCTGTCAGTCATAAGACTAGAAATGGAGGCACTCCTACTATAGTTTAAATTTGTATTCTTACCTTTCATATTTGGAAGTCGGCTCAACTGTAGGGAGAATCTTTAGGCGTTGGGTATAGAAAGAAAGCCAATAGAAACCAAAATAGTTTATTCAGCAAAACTAGTTTAGCTTTTCCTGAGAATTATTGATATTTCTAAGACATCAATGGAGAGAAAAACTATTTAATGTTTGCTGCTGTCAATTATATCAAATTTGTAAGTTTGAGGGACGCTGCCAGAAGTCACTAATTTAAGAAAATATTGTCCATTTCAATGGTAAAACAGTCAATAACAATTTTATACCTCCTCTGCAACATATGATTGCTGCTCAGTAGATAACAATAGCCGAAACAATTGTAGTAGAAGCATATGCGTAGGAATCAGAATGCCACGAGAACAAAAAGTAATAACTACAACGATCAAGTGATGATCGTTCGTGAAATGATCATTCCGATCTTTTGGCAGAATTAATTACTCTTAGTAAAATCTTTTCTGAGACTTCGTTACGACGAAGACATGCAAGTATATTAAACTATCTTATCTGGTTAATCGAATGACCGTATGAAGGCGGAATAAAACAATAATGTTCATCGTTGATGATTTTTCCTTGTTGTAATTATCGTTTAGTTATACTTAACTTAGCATTCTTATCCATTTTATTACTTGAAAGAGTTGAGTTAATTGGGCAAGTTTGAAAGATAGATGATAAAGATCGTATTGATAATGAGAGTGCGTATTGATAAGTAGGAATTAAATAGTATAATGGTACTAAGTGATTCTTTTACAAATGAAATATTGTAAATTATTTAGTAATTTATCTTTTAAAACAAAATGTAGTATATTTAGATAAATTAGTTGTAATGTATTAATATGTTTGTTGTAATTAATTTAAATCAATCAGTTTGATTAAAAGAGATGATGGAATCTAATGTTGATTTTACAAAGTCGTTCACATTGTACTAAGAAG
Source organism: Cunninghamia lanceolata (assembly GCA_027924645.1). Lineage (NCBI taxonomy): Eukaryota > Viridiplantae > Streptophyta > Pinopsida > Cupressales > Cupressaceae > Cunninghamia > Cunninghamia lanceolata. Next base: position 2,566,730 of record BSBN01001494.1, on the reverse strand, counting down.
GAGTTTAGTGATTTAACTCTGGAAATTAAATTTAAACTGGAGGAATTTTAGAATTCTTGTTGTCGTAATATGATAAATTGCTAGTGGTCAAAATTCCAGAGGCTTAGTATGCCGTGTTTTGAACATGTGGATAGGTGTTCTAGTATTATGATGTTGTAACGGTTGTGTGGCTCGAATTTAGTATGAGGTATAATGAAGTTTTGGTTAAATTGTTAATATGTTTTGTAATGTGATATTCTCTGGATGAGATTATTAGTTGTAATGGGGTCCACTGTGCAAGTTGTTTGGGTGTCAGTCCAGAGGCATAGGATAACGTGATTTGTTTTCAAGTATAGTGTTTTATGTATTGGATATATGATGATATGTTGTCTCTAGTTATGTCTGGGATAAAAGACAATGTGAATGATGAATGTATTTCCTTGGGGATGTATTGTTGTTCATCTAATTATATTTATCTTTTATTGAGTTTTGTGTTAGATTTTGAAAGGGGGAGACATCGAGTATTGTAACAGAGTAATGTTTATGTGTTGTTATGGGCAATATTTGTGAGTTGTCCCTGTGATTAAGTTGATATGCAAGAGGGATAATGCCTTGCATTATTATATTTACATGTGGATATGAGGATAATTGTTATGCAAGATGGTTAATGCCTTGCATGGTTCATGTATCATCGTTGTCATGATGATGTTTGCTATGTTGTTGAGTAGGGTCTTCTAGATGCAAGTAGGGGAGTGGCTCTCAATGGGGGCCGGAGCCCAAAAGTGGCATCCAGGACAACCCATGTGGGAGTTTGATAACTCAGTGATAACCTAAATAATGAATTAGGGGGTTGGGTAGTTAAGCACACTAAACAAGATAAGTGGATGCCTCACTCATGGCTCAAGTGCTTGTTTAGGCTTGAGATGAGATGAGAAGGCCTGGAATGGCAAGATCAACTACCTTGTCCTCATGAAAGGTATGTTGATTCCGCATGAGCGTTGTATGGGGGCCGGGAGTCGGGAGAGGCTACCAGGACAACCCAAGATAGGGGGCCGGGGCCTAGGAAGGCTTACCAGGACAACCCATGACAAGCCATGTGATGACACTCCTCCCTATTGCAGCCTAGCATTCCCTAGTTGTACTCTCCCCATTCGTTATGTGTTGCCTCTGGAAGTTAAGTTGTGTTGTGTTGTTATTGCCATGTGTAGTATTGGCTTTTGGTCATCCTTTGTTCATGTTTAGTCTTGTCTACCTGACTGTTATTGTTTGGAACCTCATGTTAACTCCTAGCTCGGGGGGTGGACCTTAGGGTTCCACATGGTTGGGTGGAAGAGCTTTATTATCCATTGGTTTTCCCTTGTCAAGTTCATGTGCAGAAAAGATTTATTCCAGATAATTGTACTTGTACCAGTTGATGAAGATGTATGTGTATAATCTTGTACCAGATTTGTGTAACAGATCATTCATAATGTATGTAATTCTGAGGAAGTCTGAAAATGGCAATGTAATGATGTACTTATGTGTAAGGAAAGCATTTCAGTTATGTATTTAATCATGTAGATTGTATTATTTGACAACATGTAATGAGTATGAATAAGTTATTTAATTGTGCATTGGATTCAGATCAGTTACTGATGTATGTTAAATTATGTTAGTTGAATTGTTAAGTAATGCAGCCTTGAAACCTTGGAGAACATGTCGTAAGTGTAATGGTGTAAATAGTTATGTTAGCATTACTTTGTTATCTTAATTATTTAAAAAAAAAAAATTTGTTTCTGTTTCATGTAGCATAAATGTGTATTTCTCTAAGGTGTTCAATGCGGGGCGTTACAATTGGCATGCTCAACAAGAGAGGTAAAATGCCCAAATGAAGGATAGATGGAAACCCCAACTTGCAGGCCACCCTAACCACCTTTGACCACTTCCTCTTTTCATTCTAGAACCAATCAAGGCCACAAAAGATCGTGTCTAAACACCCACCTATCCTTTTACTCACAACTAGCCCTATGTGCTTGTAATCCTTGGAAAGAGGTTTTTCGGCCATAACTTACAAACTACTAATCAAACCATAGAAAAAATTAGTTTTTTGGATACCCATTTTGCCCATACACAACATATCTAACATGCACCCAAGGTTTCTTTGGAACATATGCCTCTAAAATTGACTGCACCATGCTGTCCTAAACCTAATTAGGACAACTAAAGTAGTAATTTTGACATAATTTTTTGAAAACAACTCAAACCCACAAAAGAAATGGCTTTTCATATACCCATTTGGCTCTTTCATGACATATCTTGAAATGGGATGGGATGTTTTAGATAAAATAGGTCAAATAATGATTGCCCCACCTGGATAATAGGCCTAATTAGGCTTCTAGACTGCTTTAGTTTGGTTCCTATACCTCTAAAACACCAAATGAGATTGGCACCTTGCAAAAATTACTTGAAGACTCTTAATAGACTCCAACTAATGAGGTTTGAGGGTTTCTTTGCAATGATTTAGTGTGGAATTGATTCAATTAGGACTACACCATTCTAAATCAAACATTAACAACTTTGTCATGACAGGGCAGTCAAGGGGAAAGCATGGAAAATCTTATGAATGTTCCTTTATCTAGTTTTGTGTGTCATCCTTGGACTCTTTGACACCATATACTACTACTCCAAAAAATGCAAGATCAAAAACCTACTCCAAATGCTCAAATTCCTCTTCAACTTTGTTGTCATAGTCTCATACATGAGGATATCAGACCTTCCATCATTCCTCACACGTGTCAAACTTCTCCCCTACATCTACAAACATTAGAAAAACAAAATCTATGCAAGACCATGCCATTCCATCCATTTTGGTGACCCAGCATAGATGGAATGGGTAAAAAATCCATTGTTTCTCCTAAAACCCTCAAAACTAGGGTTTAAGAGCTAGTTTTAGAAAAATAGTGATAAAATGCTTCTAGATCTATATAAACTCATCTAAACTGATTGAAATGAAATCTTAAACCATTATCTAGACAATTTTAGATATTTTATTTCATAACAGTTCTGTACGGATATGCTCTAGACATTTGAAACAACAAAAACACAGAAAAATCAGAAAATAGGGTAAAAATTTGTATTTTCTTCAATCCAAATCACCTTCTCTGCCCTCCTCAAGGAATGAGAGGCATAATATAAATGTTTACAATAGAATCCACATTCACCATCACTTCCACCATCATGGAAAAGCCAAAAATAAGGCAAAAGACTGACTGTTATAAAAGCAACTCAAAAGGAAAGTTCTAATTTTAGGAAAAATATTAAAGATTCTACTCCTACATAATCTCAACTCTATGAAAATGCCTCTAGTGGGATTATTACAATATTTAATAAGGAACTCCACCAAAAATTCAAAAATTGTCTTGGGAAAATTTTAAAAAAATTGCCTTGGGAGGTCTAGGTGCCCCTGCACCACTCTCTCTCTCTCTCTAGCTATCTCCAAACCTAAGCAACCCTAAACCCCAAACCCCTAAACCCTAAATCCAAGAAACTCTAAACCTCTATCTCCCTATCTATCCCCTATCTCCCTATCTCTATCATCCCTCTACCTCTCAGTCTCTCTCCCTATGTCCCTGGCCATGTGCATGTGCCTCACTCTCTATCTCCCTATCTCTCTCCACATTCTCCTCTATATCTCCCTATCATTCTGCTCTCTCTATAAAGCCTAAACCCTAAACCTCTAAACCTGAACCCCTAATCCCTAAACAATAAACCCTAAGCCCTAAATAATGCCTCTAAACCCTAAACCTGTATCTCCCTATCTCTCCCCTCTCTCCCTATCGCCTTTGTCCCCAGACCTCTCAATCTCTCTCCCTATGTCTCTAGCCATGTTCCTCACTCTCTATCTCCCTATCTCTCCCCTCGGTCTCCTCTATATCTCCCTATTGGTCCTCTATCTCTCTTTAAACCCTAAACCCTAAACCTCTAAACCTTAACCCCTAATCCCAAAACCCAAAACCCTAAACCCTAAATAATACTCCTAAACCCAAGTAACCATAAATTAGATACTCAATTAGGTGCTAAAATAGATGCTACATCAGGCACTAAATTTAGGCACTACATAAGGCACTAAATAAGGCATTAATGCATGCACTAAAATAGGTGCTAAATTAGGTGTTAAATGTGGTGCTAAATTAGGTGCTACAGTAGGAGCTAAAGTAGGCACTAATTGGTGCCTAATTTAGCATCAACTTGTTCTAGTTGGTGCAAAAAATGCCAAAAATAGCGCCATCCTGATAAATAGCGTTGACTTTTCAAAAAAATGGAGAAAAATACATTAACATAGTGGGTGGAAGCAAAAAATGGAGCAAAAAATGGAGCTGATCATAGGGATTTGTTGTAGTGATTCTACAAAGAGCAAGGCTTACAGGTGGTACAACAAGAGGCTAAAGAAATTAGTGGAAAGCGCAAATGTCAAAGTGGATGAAGAATCATATCAAAGCTCAGTGTTAATAGAAGGATATGAATCTAATGAGCTCCCTTGCAGAGAAGAAGAAAGAGAAGAAGAAAAGGAAAAGGAAAATGAAAAGGAGAAGTAAGTTGAAGAAGAAGATACTCCGAAAAGGATTCCTAAGACCCCCAAGTATGTGTAGAAGAATCATTCTGAAGATTAGATCATTGGAGATAAAAACGAAGGTGTATTAACAAGAAAAAATATTGCTATGGTAGATTGAGAGGTAAATTTGTGCTTATTGTCTAAAATAGAACCCAAAACAGTGATTGAAGCATGCAAAGATGAGCACTGGATCAAGGCTATGGAAGAAGAATTGAAGCAGATTGAGAAGAATCAGACTTAGGAAGTTGTCCCAAGACTAGCAGACAAAAATGTGATAGGAACTAAATGGGTCTTCTGAAACAAATTGAATGAGAATGGAGAAGTAGTTAGAAATAAGACTAGGCTTGTGTGTAAAGGCTACTCACAAGTGGAAGGAATGGATTAAGAGGAACATTTGCTCTAGTGGCAAGATTGAAGGCCATTAGAATGTTCTTGGCCTTTGCAGCTCATAAGGATTTCAAAGTTTATCAGATGGATGTGAAATCTACATTCTTGAATGGAGATTTGGAAGAGGAGGTATACACTGAACAATTGGAAGGATTCTAGTTATTAGATGATCCAAGTATAGTCTGCAAATTGGAGAAGGCATTATATGGACTCAAACAGGCTCCTAAAGCTTGATATGCAAGATTGGATAGATACCTGCTACAACAAGGATTCAAAAAGGGCACTGCAGACAGCAATCTGTATTTCAAAGATGAAGAAGATCAAATCCTAATTGGAGAGGTATATGTGGATGATATAATCTTTGGAGGAAATGAAGGTATGAGAAATATATTTATAGAAGAGATGCAGAAAGAATTTGAAATTTCAATGTGTGGGGAAATGAATTTCTTTCTTGGATTACAAATTAGTCAATCAGAAAAAGGTATTTTCATTTCATAGTGAAAGTATGTTAAGGAAATGTTCAAGAAGTTTAGAATGGAAGACTCCAAACCGGTATGTACTCCCATGACAACTAGTTGTAAGGGTAAAACATGGATCAATCAAATGAATTAAATAAGACCCAAACATCAACAGAATAGGAGATAAACAAAGAAGATTTAAACGAAAATAGCAATGAATAACACAAAGCAAACCTTCCTTGAAACTGATGCTTCTGTTGTTTGCCTATTACGATCATCCTTTTGCAGATGAAGGGAGCCCTCAGAGAGTGCACTCTTTTTAGTTGTTCGTAGGAAGTCAATGGTAAATGGCTATGGTGGTATGCAATGAAGATGAGCTCCAATGCAAGTATGTGATCTCAAGCTTGTGGATGGTAAAAGGGTGCCAAAGGCGCGCTGGTGATATTTCTGCAGAGTAACGATGTCAAAAGCCTGGATGATTAGAATGGAGGGATGAAGCTTCATTTATAGACTTGGAAGAATGGGAATCAACGGTTGAGAGGAGATATGAAGATCAACGACTGAGAAAGGTTGAGGAATGTGCAACCAGTAGAAATGTGACAAGTGTCCCAGCTCCATCATGAAAGAGGGGATGTGACAAAATTGATTGGAGAGTTAACTCCATTGACCGATCAGCTAACAAACTTGATTGATCAGTTAGAAGAGTGGATTATGGGATTGACTGAATTGATTGACCCGTGAACTGGGTTGATTGAGGAGTCAACAAAATAGATTGACCAGTGAACTCAAATGACTAATTAGTTAATAGATTTGATTGATTAGTTAACTAACTTCTGATTTGAGAAGAAATAGGCCATGTGGGTGAGAGAAAAATAGGTAATTAAATATTAAATATATTTAATTACATGTGCAACCTGATGAGGTGGACAAGGTGAGGTGGAAAAGGTGAGGTGTAAAGGTGAGGTGGATTTTTGAATTTAGAACTTAGGATAGAGGAATTTGGATTAATTAAATAATTTATGATTATTTAATTGTGTAGGGCATTTAGAAGAATTTTAATTAAATAAATTGAATTTATTTAATTATGGAACAGTGAATCGATTAAATAAATTTAGAATATTTATTTAATTGGTAGAAGAATAGAATAAATATTTAGAATATTTATTTAGTTGAATTGCGTCATTTTTAGGCGTATACATTTTGCCCCTCTTTGATGCAATGCAGTTTACAGTGTTGCTTCAAAAAAATTGATAGTTTGAATGATGATACATGCCCCAGTTTGCCGTTGGTACAAGTTTGATGACAGGATGCCCCCTCGGGAGATTGGAAAAGGAGGAGGCAAAAGGCATGAGACGGACAATCTCATGAAGACGAAGGGAAGCTAGGTTAGAATGAAGAAATTGGTTGAAGAAAGAGTCGAATGATATGCGATGCAAGATGGAATGATGACACACACAAGTAGGCAAGTAAGTATGCACAAATGACACAAGAACAAACAAGGTATTGCCCCTGTCAAGCGGTAAACCAATGATATACTAATAACGATATACAACAATGTTGTCATGGCGGGGAACGATGTATCCCTACACCAACATGGCAGGCATGTTGTCATGGCGGGGAATGATGGATCCCTAGAGAAACATGAAGGATAGTGTTTGGTTCCAGGAAATGAAGCATGTCATGTAAGACGCGTGTATTGGTCTAATTTCGACAATGCAACATCCTGTATAAGACAATTGATTGATTAACTGATCGAGTTGGTTTATGACCAGACAAGGATCAAGACCACTGATTGTGATTGGATCATTTGTGCAAGATTGACTTGACTTGATTGGTATGGATTAAGGATGAAGCTTGCATTTGGATCATTGCTCAGACTGACTGGACAAGGATGAAAGATATGATGATAGATAGAAATATGATTGATAGAAGAAAGACTCAATAAAAGAACTCACAAGCTTTTATTTGTATTGATACTCTGCATTGTTGGATCTTTATTGCATGGGGTATGGTATGGATGTATAAATGGATATAGGATGGATGCTTTACTATTGGAGTGCTTTATTTCATCATTGGGCATTGTGTTTTTGGTACATTTTCTGAAATGTTGTAAGTGAATACAAGCATCTAGGTATAATTGAACCGAGATGACCTGAGTACCACTTACATGGATTTGGATTTAGCAAGTTAATACAAGCATCTAGGTATAATTGAATCTAGATGACCTGAGTACTTCTTGCGTTTCAACAAACAAGGATTGCCCTATTCATGTTATACCTTTGATGTCCTCGACGATCTTTTATCGATCATGTCCTTAGACAAGGCTTCACATTACTAAAGTTTAATCCACAAATAGCAAACAAAGAAAGTAATCATGCCCCCATCATAGCATCTCTATCTTTTGGCATCCTCGAGTAGCATAGGAAGACATGATAACAAAAATCAAGACTCTGTAACTTGACCCTAGGTCCAATCCACAAAACATTCTTGCATTTAGATGTGTTTTTCTTGCCATAATTTAGATAGAATCAGTTAGAAGACCTTGGGTATTGGCTTTGCTTTAGATAGGTTAAGATGTGCATAGTCGAGACTTCTGCTTGAAGCGCGGGTTCTGCTTGCATTTGCTTGTTTGGTGAGAAGATTGCACAATCTTTATTGGGGAGACGGACCCTAAGGACTGACCTAGTGCCTCGGGGGCTCATTGCTAAATGGCCTTGCCTACGTGACAATGCAGAGGCAACGTAGTTCGGGGTAAACCCTAATGGACCATGGATGGACTAGAAGAAAGATGACAAGAATGAAGACAAGAAAGGGGACGAATGGGACCGTGGGAGAAATGGAAGCCTCGGGGGCGCATTAGAATAATGGCCTTGCCTACGTGACGGCGCAGAGGCAACGTAGTTCACGGACCTGGACTATGGACACCGACGAGAGACACTATACTAGGCTCACATGAAGGAGACGGTATGGGACAAAACCTTGGTTGACAAGGCCGCAAGGTGAGTATCAAGCCATGATAGGTAACTATCAAGTGTTTGTTACGGGACAGATATGGGTCAAATGGGAAATGAGCGAAGGAAGAATGGACTCAGGGTGATTGGATTCCCAAAGATGGAGAAGGCGGTTTATCACAAGTAACGCTTGTTTACCAGGTTTTCATCACTTGCTTTTATTTGCATGGGAAGCTAGAAAGTAAACATGACGCCCTATCCAAGGCGCCTATTTGCCAGGTTTTCACCAAAGGACAATTTTTTTGTATGCTTTCTATTTTTTTTTCTGATTTTTTTGTATTTTCTCTTTTCAACTTTTTTGATTTTTGATTTTATTATGCCCCCTTGCATTGGGGTTCTCCTAGGTATAGAACTGGCGAAGGTGCATGCTGTTGATCGGATCATCAAACAACTCACCCTCTGATGTGGCCAACTGATATGCCCCTGATCCGTAAGCAGCTATAATCACATAGGGCTCAAGCCAGTTCGGTTCAAACTTACCTTTCTTTTCTTTGTCTTGTTGATTACGAGGGTTTTCCTTGAGGACGAGGTCCCCAACCTTAAAGCATCTTGGGCGAACCTTGTGGTTATAGCTTCTTGACATCATCTGTTGATATGCTTTGAGATGATCAAAGGCTTTCTGGCACCTTTCTTCTAGTAGTTCTAGTTCTTGTAACCTGGAGACTCTGTATTCTTTGTCTGATATGAGACCTTTCAACGACACCCTGAGAGATGGTAGTTCGACCTCAATGGGGAGGATGGCTTCTGAACCATAGACAAGGGCGTAGGGTGTAGCACCTATGGGAGTGTGTATACTGGTTTTGTAGGCCCACAGAGTGGGATTGAGTTGGACATGCCAATCACGGCCAGCATCGTTGATAGTCTTCCTTAGGATTTTCAGAATAGTTTTATTCGATGCCTCAGCTTGGCCATTACCTTGGGGGTAGTATGGAGTGGAGAAACGATGTTGGATTTTGAAACGCTCACAGAGTTCCTATACATCCTGATTTTTGAATGGTCTTCCATTATCCGTTATGATGGATGAAGGGATGCCATATCGGCAGATAATGTAATTCAGAATGAAAGAGGAAATTTGCTTTCCTGTGACGGTGGTTAGGGGAACGGCTTCAATCCACTTTGTGAAATACTCAGTGGCGGTTATGATGAATTTGTGGCCGTTGGAAGAGGGTGGATGAATCTTTCCCACAAGGTCAAGTCCCCACTGACAAAAGGGCCAGGGTGTCGTTAAAGGTCTCAACTCTTGAGCAGGTGCATGGATCAGGTTCCCGTGTATTTGGCACTGTTTGCACTTTTTGACAAATTGATATGAATCCATTTCCATGTTTGGCCAGTAATAACCCAAACGCATGAGTTTCTTGGCTAAGGAAGGACCGCTGGAGTGTGTTCCGCATATCCCTTCGTGTACATCTCGCAAGGCAGTTATGGATTCTTCTTGTTCCAAACAACGGAGCAAAGTACCATCCAGGCTACGTCGGTAAAGGGTATCGGCTATGATGGTGTAGTCAAATGGAACACTTGCATAGTTAGCATTACTCGTCCTGCTGTTCTGATTTGGCCAGTTGCGATTATTGTTATTGTCATTGCTGTTGTTGCCGTTGTTGTTGTGGCCATTGTTGTTGTTGTTGTGGCCATTGTTGTTGTATGGCCTGTTATGATTCAGAAGTGGATCCCTGTAGGCCACATGAGTTTCATTGGAGGTATGCTGTTGTGTCCCTCCCTGATTCTGATCCAGTATATCTTGAATGACATTTTTGAGGCGGATACAGTTATTAGTTGTATGCCCCCTTCCTCGGTGATATTCACAATAGTCGGTGTCCTTCCAGTAGGGAGGTTTGACTATAGGCTCGTAATCACTTGTTGGCGGTAGAGAAATTTCATTGTTAGCCAACAACTTCTATAGCGCAGATTCTTGAGACTCGCCTAATGGTGTGAATTTTCTTCTTGGGTTTGAATTGTACCAAGATCTAGGCTCCCGAGAGGGTGGTTTGTTGATTGCACCATTGTTTGTGTCTCCCTTAAGAGTAAATATGGGTTGTTTAGGAGCTGCCGCCTTGGCGTCAACTACCCCATCGTTGACCACATTCTTGTTCTTTGTCCAAAACTTTGATTTATCCGTTGTGTAATTGGAATTAGGCGTGTCCTTATATAGCTTGAGAGTTCCTTTAGTGATCATAGCTTTTTCAATGAATAGGCCCATTTCAATGACTTTGGAGAATGATGTAGGGCATTGTATCTGAATCTGATAGCTAAGATCCGTGTTTAGGTTGTGGACAAACATTTCCAATAGTTGCTTCTCAGGTATATTGTAAGAACACTTACTAGCTAGTTGTCTCCATCGTTGTAAGAAGGTGGCGAATGACTCACCACTCTTTTGTTTAGTATTGCATAGATCTAGCATAGATACCTCGTGTTCTATGTTGTAGGAGAAGTGCGTTATGAATTTATTGACAAGTTCATCAAAAGTTTTGATCCCTGGTGGGAGGCGCGAGAACCAATCCATAGCTTGACCACCTAAAGATCTTGGGAATAGTCTCATCAAGTAGGTCTCGTTGTGAGCTACTTCTAAACATGCGGCATTGAATTCTCAGATATGATCTCTAGGGTCCCCCTTCCCTTTGTATTTGTCAAACTTTGGGACTCCGAACTGAAAGGGGAAGGGTTTCATGACCAAACTTTTGTCAAAAGGATACGGAGCTATATCTTCCAAAGAGTATTGCTTGGAACTTGTACCGGTCTTAAGGTTGGATATTTCTTGTTTTAGACTTTCGATTTGTTGTCTCACGTCATCCATGGGAGCATTTTGATCTATGGGCTTCTTGCCTCTATTATTTGCATTCAGGACTGTCATTCGTGCCTCTCTCATGATCATCACGTCTCCGCTCATGATCATTGTCTACATTTTCCATGATGGAGCTTATGTCAAAGTCTGCGGGGAGTTTGATCATGAGATTAGCAAGATGGTGGAAGTATTTATCGAGGTCTTCAAGGAGCACCCTCTCTACCAGGTGTTGGAATTTGCTATCTTGGATGTGTGCTACTAATTCTTCATGAGAAATTTCTTCGTCACCACCACATGGTGGGGTGATGTGATCAGATGTGTCGGCCATTTCAATCAGCTTGTTGTACTGGGATCGAGCAAGAACCATGCAAGGTGGGGTGGGATGAAGTGGACCAGGATTAGAAATTTGGGCGAGGTGCCGACTGAGACTATTGTGAATGGGATACTTAGGACAAGATTTGGACAAAGGATTCTCTCGCTCAATGACTTCAAGTAAGATGGTTGACACAAGACGTTGGCCTCTAGTAAGGGTAGTTGATACCAGTCTTACTGTGTAGGGCTTAGTCGTTCAACAAGACTACTAGCAAAGGTACGGTAACCTACTAGGCTTACGTGAATTCACTAAAAATATGAAAAAGGGACCTATGTCGAATTAGTATGGGACAAACTGACTTTGGGACAAGAGGGATTTGGACAGAAAGTGAATGGGATGATCGACAAAAGAGAGACTTGGGTGAAATGGATGAAGACTGACTGCAAGGTTGAATCTAACCTCAGAAAGTGAAACTAGGCTGAAATGGGTGCTCCAATCAAGTGAAAATAATCTCTCAAAAATAGGGCAAGTGCTCACTGTCGCATATGCACAGAAATAGATGCGTAGCAGAAATGAGCAAATGCGCCGCAAGTCTCAGTATATACGAAGCCCTGGTTAAGTATATATGCGTAGCAACAGTGTGTATATGCGCAGCAATAGTATATATGCGCAGCAGGTCGATACAAAAGCGCAACAAGTCGTAGTATATGCACAGCAGAAAAGAGTATATGCGCAGCTCTGATATTTTTGCAAGATTTTTGGATTTTTCTTCTGTTTTTGGTTTTTTTGGCTGAAAAAGGTCTTCCTGATCTGATATTATGAATTAACAGCAAGAAAACACAGCAAGCACAAAGAATATTTTGTAGTTTTTTATTGTTTTTGTAGTTTTTTCGACTCTATTTTGGACAAAAGCAAGCACAAAATCCTAGGCGAGAAATAGATTATAAGGGATTTGGGCCACTAAAACAAGAGGTATTTAATGCGGGCAACCGTTCAAGTGGTTACACGTGCGGCGGCACTACTCTCCGTTATGGAGTCTCCCAGCCTCAAAGGGTTACGCCTGAGAGGGTTTTGGGGGAGCTTGGCCATCGGTGTAACATAACAGCACTTGTTGCAGGAAGTTTTCACCTCAAGTACAATTTATTTTAAGTGGCTTGGTAGGACTTGGCGTTAGCCTATTACCACTCAGGGTCGTTCCCACTTGGACAAGCGTGCATCCAAGGGCAGGCCCCTCCTAAAGGTTAAACAAATAGAATGACAAGTCTGGCACTCTGATCACCTAGAAAAGGGGAGAGCATAAACAATGATTCTTTCCTTTACAAGATAGCAATATTCTTAACTGAAAGAGATAGCCACATAGCAATGATCAATGAAACCAAGATTGCAATAATTCAGTTATCACCCTCCTAATTAGAAACTATGTGAGATTGGCATGCATGTTGTTACTTTTCTAATTAGAGTTGGATTAAAATTGTATGCAAGTTGCATGAACAATGGGTTACTCTTTCCTAATTAGAACTAGATGAAAATTGTATGCAAGTTGCATGAACAATGAGTTACTCCTTCCTTATTAGAACTAGATGAGAATTGTATGCAAGTTGCATGAACAATGGGTTATTCCTTCCTAATTAGTACTAGATGAAAGTTGTATGCAAGTTGCATGAACAATGGGTTACTCCTTCCTAATTAGTATTAGATGAAAATTGTATGCAAGTTGTATGAGAATGGTTTACTCCTTCCTAATTAGAACGAGATGGAAATTGTATGCAAGTTGCATGAACAATGGTTTACTCCTTCCTAATTAGAACTAGATGGAAATTGTATGCAAGTTGTTTTACTTTCCCCCTAGTTAAACTATGATGTGTGTGTTAAGGAAAATAAAACTATCCATCTCTCAACCCTGTAGAAGATATATCAAAAGTTTCTTTTCTCCTTTCTTTGACAAGTGTTTAAGTCAAGCTGCACAGATAAATCATTAGTTTTCAAGAAAAAATGCTAGATTTAAGCTTGGAAAGATAGCTGAACTTTAACTGTAAAAATAGCTGACAAAATGATAAAATAACTTGATCAAACCTACTCCATTGTGAAGTTCACAGAATTACCTTTCCAACGAGTGTTTATTTGCGAGATTATGAGTTCGTATGCTTCTGTTATGGCAAAAAGAAAAAGATACCACCCTTATGACATGTAGAAGAAGGCAGGATAGAGGATTGCTGGATAAAACGATGCACCCTACAGAAGCAACCTTCGGACCATTGGATAAAAGGATACGGAAGCACCCTTCGGACCACTCGATAAAATAATGCACCTTGTGGGAGCACCCTTCGGACCGCTGGATAAAAGGATGTACCCTGTAAAAAAGCTATTAGGAAAGTTGGATAAAAGGATGCGGGAGCACCCTTTGGACCGCTGGATAAAGCGATGCACCCTATGGAAGCACCCTTAGGACTGCTGGATAAAAGGATGCACCCTGCAGAAGCACTCTTTGGACCGCTGGATAAAAGGATGCACCCTGCAAAAAAACCTTTTCGGATAGTAGGATAAAAGGACGCGGAAGCACCTTTCAGACCGCTGGATAAAGTGATGCACCCTGCGGAAGCACCCTTTGGACCGCTGGATAAAATGATGCACCCTGCAGAAGCACTCTTCGGACCGCTGGATAAAAGGATGCACCCTGCAAAAAAACCTCTTCAGACAGTTGGATAAAAGGATGCGGAAGCAACCTTCGGACCGCTGGATAAAGCGATGCACCCTGCGGAAGCACCCTTTGGACCGCTGGATAAAAGGATGCACCCTCAAAAAAATCACAGAGATTTTTTTCAGTCTCTGATTTTTGTGAATTAACAGGTGATTCTAAGGTTTTTGACCCTTCTGAGCACATTGGTGATATCAGTTTCAGCCTAGGAGGTCACCTTTTGATAGATCCTTGCAAAACTCAACAATGGGGTTTAGAGAAACACAAATTTTTATGACAAAAATTTGTAAAAAACATAAAATTGAACGGTGGGCGCCAAAAATGTAAGGGTAAAACGTGGATCAAACAAATGAATTAAATAAGACCCAAACATCAACAGAATAGGAGATAAACAAAGAAGATTTAAATGAAAATAGCAATGAATAACACAAAGCAAACCTTCCTTGAAACCGATGCTTTTGTTGTTTGCCTATTACGATCGTCCTTTTGCAGATGAAGGGAGCCCTCAGAGAGTGCACTCTTTTTAGCTGTTTGTAGGAAGTCGATGGTAAATGGCTATGGTGGTATGCAATGAAGATGAGCTCCAATGCAAGTATGTGATCTCAAGCTTGTGGATGGTAAAAGGGTGCCAAAGGCGCGCTGGTGATATTTTTGCAGAGTAACGATGTCAAAAGCCTGGATGATTAGAATGGGGGGATGAAGCTTCATTTATAGACTTGGAAGAATGGGAATCAATGGTTGAGAGGAGATATGAAGATCAACGGCTGAGAAAGGTTGAGGAATGTGCAACCAGTAGAAATGTGACAAGTGTCCCAGCTCCATCATGAAAGAGGGGATGTGACAAAATTGATTGGAGAGTTAACTCCATTGACTGATTAGTTAACAAACTTGATTGATCAGTTAGAAGAGTGGATTATGGGATTGACTGAATTGATTGACCAGTGAACTGGGTTGATTGAGGAGTCAACAGAATAGATTGACCAGTGAACTCAAATGACTAATTAGTTAATAGATTTGATTGATTAGTTAACTAACTTCTGATTTGAGAAGAAATAGGCCATGTGGGTGAGAGAAAAATAGGTAATTAAATATTAAATATATTTAATTACATGTGCAACCTGATGAGGTGGACAAGGTGAGGTGGAAAAGGTGAGGTGGATTTTTGAATTTAGAACTTAGGATAGAGGAATTTGGATTAATTAAATAATTTATGATTATTTAATTGTGTAGGGCATTTAGAAGAATTTTAATTAAATAAATTGAATTTATTTAAGTATGGAACAGTGAATTGATTAAATAAATTTAGAATATTTATTTAATTGGTAGAAGAATAGAATAAATATTTAGAATATTTATTTAGTTGAATTGCGTCATTTTTAAGCATATACACTAGTTGTAAGTTAAGAAAAGATGTTGAATCTCCTAAGGCTGATCAAAGCAAGTACAAATCAATGATTGGTGGACTGTTATACCTGACTACTACTAGACCGGATATCATGCATGTAGTTTTCCTTGTGGCTAGATTTCAATCAGATCCCAGAGAGTCACATGTTTCATTAGTAAAATGGATATTTAGATACCTGAAAGGCACACCAGAGTTTGGCTTATGGTGTCCCAAGGATACTAATTTATCTTTGAGTGCTTATACGGATGTAGATTGGGTAGGATGTACAGATGATAGAAGTACAAGTGATGGTGCTTTCTTTCTTAGAAGCAAACTTGTCTCATGGTTGATTAAAAAGCAAGATTTAGTGTTATTATCTACTACAAAGGCAGAGTACATTGCAACAACATCTTGCTGCATACAGGTGTTGTGGATGAATTAGACATTGAAGGATATCAAAGTATCATATGATGAACCTATTCCCATCTTATGTGATAATACAAGTGCTATCAACATTTCAAAAAAACTGATAATGCATTCAAGAACAAAACATATTTCAATCCGGTATCACTTTCTAAGAGAGAAGGTTGCAGAGAATGATGTGAAATTGGAGTATGTGCCTACCGAGGATCAAGTTACAGATATATTTACAAATGCTCTTCCTAAAGATACTTTTGAGTATCTCCAATAGAAGTTATGGGTTATTGCCCCTCCTTCCTTTGATTAGATGCATAAGTGTGTGCATCTGTCTAGGAAACATTTGAAGACACATTCTTAGTCCTGGACTGATGTTGAAGGCTACCTCTCATGGGATTAGGTAGTGGTACTATTGGTTGGTGAAGTTAGTTGGAGCATATCTTATACTCCTAAAGGGGAGAATGCAGAAATGTGAAAGTAGTAGAGAAATAGTAAGTTTTTGCTGGTGTTGTAAATGTTGCCCTTTGCCATTGATGTCAAAGGGGGAGAGAGTTGAAGTGATTGAAAAAGAGTTGAAGTGATTGAAAAAGAGTTGAGGTAATTGAAAAACCATTATGCAGAAAGGTGTGTGAAGAGTAAGAGTTTCTTTAGTCAGGGGGAGTATTAATGGTTGTTTTTGTTGTTAATGGTTTTTCATAGAGATTGGTGTTTCCATCAATGACAAAGAGGGAGATTGTTGGAAGCTTGCTGGTGTTGTCGTTGATGTCAACCTCTAGTAGATGGTTCACTTGGTTTCCAAGTGCTTTTGAGAAATTTTGAATAAAAAGGTGTGCAGTGTGACAGAGGCTTGTTCAGTATTGTGCTCCACATTTCTTCATAGTTGAAGATATACTTGTACGGTTTGGAAGTGTTGATCAAAGGCATTTAGAGGTGTTATATCCAGAGTTTTAGGTTCTAGATTGTGCGGTAGTGGAAGTTGGGTTTGATAGTGTCTAAACTGTGAAGAAGGTTGTTTGGGAGAAATGAGATTGCTCTGTATTTCTCTGCATTGAGGTTTCTTGTCCTATGGATCTAGGAATGTGCTTATATTGTCTATATCTACTTTTCCTTGATGTCTTTGGTGTTGGGTTGCTCCACAAATTTAGTTCTTGTGTTGGTGTTTAGTTGCAGTGTATCTTGATGTGCAAAATGAAGACATTCTTTGTTTCAGGTAGTTGTGGCAGTATTGCAGAATATTATGATGATGATGAACATTCTAGAAGATGTGTGGATGGTGTGGAGTGTCTCTCTATGGTCCACATGATGTTTTTGTGATCTGGAGAGGTGTGTATGTGGTTTCTTGTAGTGTTAGTTTAGGTTTCGCTGACTTGGCTTGCTAGTGCTATTTGCAGAGGTACTTCATGGATTTTGGATGTAATAAGCAACATGGTGATATAGATTTGAGTCCTAGTTAACCCTTGGCGTGGTCCTCTTTCACTTCTTTCCACCGCAGAAGTGTTTAGTGCCAACCTATTTTGGTATTACATGTTTGAGGTGCATACCTCTCATTAGGACCGGCCTAATTCAGATGGTTTTTGGTTATGGATGGTATAAATGCAAGATGAAGTTGAGTGGAACAATGTAGAGAAGATGATGTGAACGTGAATCAAGGGTGGTGAAGTGAGTGTGATCTTAAATGCCTATGACTCTCAGATGTAGTGAGCAGGTGTCTACTTTTTGGTTTACTTAAAGTTGTTGGAGGTAGTGATCCACAGGTTGCGGATAAAAAGAAGTTGCAGTGGTGGATTTCTCTTGTTTCTTTGAGATATTTAATCTCTCTGTACTAGTCTTCTTCTATTCTTCTCTCTTTGGGACAGTGAGCCCTCTGGCAGTGAGCCTTTCTTTCGCATGGTGAGCTTATTTATTTTCAGTGTTGCTATTCATATATATGTGAGCTAATCCTCATCATGGTTTTTCTATTCTTGGGTTTTCCAAGTAAATCTGGTGTTCTTATGTGTTTGCATTGATGCTCCATATGTTTACATTTTGCTAATTCATAATAAGAGGTTGATGTTTGGAATTGCTTTGAGGGTTTAATGTTTTAATACACAACTGATTCACCCCCCATCTCAGTTCTCGTATGCATTCTAACACTAGTTTCCTTTTATGTCTTATTAACATCTAGTTAGTTAGGTTTACTTAGGGATAACTATCTAGTTGTCTCAAGTCATGTGGATATAGCACTTGTCATAGGGGGTTTGTTGGAAAAGGTGTCTCAACCTTGCATTAAGTAATGTTTTTTATTTATTTATTATTTTTGGCTTCATATGAGAAATGACTCATCCCGGGATTATTTTCCATGTGTCAAATGCTTTGGGAAGTGTGTAAGAGGTTGTAAGAGAATCTAATATAATTATGGCATTGTAAGATGGGAGTTACTTATTGCACCATTTCAGATCTACCTCAAGTGGTTAAGCTCTTTTCCAAGGAAACTTGCTCTGATACCAATTGTTGAATGGACAAGACAACTGAGAGGGGGTGAATCAATTGTAACTTAAAATTTCAAAATCCTCATACACACTCAGATCCATATTAATCCAATTAACCCTTTAGCTTGTTATGATGATTAAGCATGAAATGTAAATAAAAATTTAATTGAATCATAACAACACCATACACAAGAGAACACCAGATTTACATGGAAAACCCAAGACAGAAAAAAACCACAATGAGGATTAGCTCACAATATATAAATAAGGCAACCGGTTAAGGTTGATACAATTGGTGGACTCACTGTCCAAGAATGTTCATTGCATGTGGCTCACTGTGAAAGGACTCACTGTCCTGAAAGAAAGAGATAGATAAGGTGGCTCACTGCCAGGATTGAACTCTTATAATTGCATCTAACACATGCATGGAGTATAGTTCCAATGAAGCTCAATATTCATTGCAACATCAACATCATCTCCGTAGTACCACCGAAAGATAGTAGGCACCTTCTACTTACTGCATCCAGTAATCTAACACATGAAGGCTTGTACTGCTCCACTTACTCAACCACTCTATTACTCACATCATATCCATCATGTACACACACAATCATGATCCCTTTGACACTCTTTTATATGATCTTCAACCTTGAGAACATTGTCCAAGGTCGGCATCACAACTTAACACAGAATTCAAATTAGGTCTGGACCTAAACATTCCTATGGTAAATGAAGTCAAACCATAGCATACCTTAGCTTGGACCTAAATTCATCCAAGCATGATACTCCACACTTTCACAATCATCAAAGCAACTCCATAATTAGTGTAAACACCCAAGGTTAGCCAAACGTATGTTAACACAATGAACTTTTAAGTACACGCTTCCTCAAACCCAAAGACAACTTCTAGATCACATGCAAGGCTTCAATACAATCTAGAGTATTCCAAAATCATCTTGAAACTTCCTAAAATCCAACAATTTCCTCCGCAACAACTTTCACCTGCCGCACAACCTTAACCTGTTTACCCAACAAACTCAAATATCTCTACCATACACTACAACTCGTTAAGTCCTCTTCTGGAGCACCAAAACATGAACAACCTTGATTGGATAAAGATAGGAACCTTATAAGTATGCATCCAGAACCACAAGACCAAAATCCACCTTACAAATAAGTGTGGAGAAAAACATTTCTCCCAGGCCCCTCTGCAACATTTAGAAACATAGTATTCATACTAGTGAATGCAACTTTCTCTTTACAATGAACCAGAGCACAACATTTGGAATATAACATCTCTAAACATATCTTGACAACATATCCAAACCGCAAAGACAGATCTTCAATATAGAGGAAATGCAGAGAAAAAACATAACACTACTCGCTAAGCCAAAATGCCACTTCACCTCATTGTTTCCTTTGTTAATCAAATTTTCTCAAAAGCATTTAAAAACTAACCATCAGAAACATATTCCTAGCATCTTCAGTATTTCCTCAAGGCAACCAAATCATCTTCAACAAAGCAACTCAATCAAACAACAACCTCATCGATAGACACAGTTGACACCAATGACAACACTGTAAGCTTGTTGACATAAATGACAACAATGATAGCACATACTTGTAACATAGCTAAGTCATCTACCACAGTTGTGACTTAGCTCGATCTATGTCCTTGAATGTATGTGTGAAAGAAGGGTTTGATTGAATCTAATTAACACACAATTTTATCAATCCCATTTTTCTACATAACATTTTAGTGAACCTATTTTTTGTTGAACATTGCATCTTTTTGATTGTTGTAAATCAGATTTGCATTCATACATATCATACTCATCATTCTACATTCAAAAATCTTACAAAAAGATTGAAAATTTTGAAAAAATCGAGCATCCTAGGCTTGCATTTAGGCATAGTTTGCACTATTTTCATTGCAACTCATCTAAATCATTGAAATACCTAATATTTATATCAGCTCTAACATAAATTATAGAAATACATCATTTCATAATCATTTACCTTGCATTTACACACTTTATTTGCTAGGATTTTCTTGAAATTTTACATTTTTCATATAACCTAGTAATTCCAAAAGCTAGGGTTTGTAGCTAAAATCTTGTTTCAGATTTTACTACTCATTTTGACACTCATTCAAATCTAATTTTTGACAGTAGTGTTTCATCATTGTGTTTTTTTGCATCTACATTTCAAAATTTTGCATTTACACATTGTGTATTTCAACAAAAAGAGGCACATTCATTCATACTTCCTTAAAATTTGAGTTGCATTGAGCATTGGAGGATTTTAGCATAATTTTCAAATTTGATATGATTTATTTTACATATTAAATCTGATTAGATTCCATTCATTCATCATTTTGCATACTTTCATGCCTTAATTCCACTATTAGGGTTTCAAAAATCCTTGCATTTTTACTACATTTCGGCTAATCCTTCATCTATCATTGCAAGATTGGTGTGTTCTGACAAATTTTGCTGTATTATTTGACTAATTAGAAGATTTTAATTTTCTTCCCCTCATCATTCTCCTAATTTTATTACATATTTTGTGCATTTGCATTGAAAAAGGTGAAAAAATTAAGCATTTTAGGTGCATAAACAAGCATAGATTCATTGAATTCATCTTAGATATCTTAAATTTCAGATCTTTCACTCATATTCAAGCATATATTCATTTGTCATTTAAATTTTTTGCATAATTTCATATCATTGTATGAAAATTGGCATAATCTTAATTACACAATGTGTATTTCAACACTACTTGTTTACACACCTTTTCACATATTTTGATCAAAATCTTTGAAAACATCAATTGGGCCTTGTTGTGTTGCACTATTTCCTCCTATCCACTTTGATTGTTGTATTTTTACCCTTTTCCCTTAAACAAGTGTTTTATGTGTGAAATAGTCTCTCATTTATGGCTTTTCATCATAAAAATAATGATATGATCCCTCCTCGCCCTGATAGCAAAAGGAAGATCCCTGAGCTTGATATTACATTCACACCACATTATAGAACAATAGGGAATGTCGAAGGTCCCCTTTACATTGAAGTTAGCATTATGGAGACTCCCATAAAAGGAGCCCTTGTTGATCTAAATTGCATAACTAACATCACTACAGAAGAGTTCCTCTATTCAAACAATTTGATACAAGAAACTTATGAACCTACCGATATGATGATAATAACACACAATAGAACTCTTCTTCCAGCTTTAGGGAATATTTCTTTAGTGGTCTGAGTGTTTGACAAAGCCTTGGAACAATCATTTGATATTATCCCAACATCTGACCTCTTTCATGTGAAATTAGGCCATCCATGGCTCAAGGCTATGAAAGCTATCCCTTCAACAATCCATAAATGCTTAAAGTTCACTCATCATGGGAGTACACATACCATTCACCATAGTCGATGGAAACCTATGGTCACTGAAAAGAATGTCATCCTTGATTACTTCTGGCCAAAACCTATAGAAAAACTAGAACCATGAACATATCAACTTTTCTTGGAATATCGATGTTACAAAGCACAAGTACTATCAAGATTAGTCTGACCCCCTATTCAACAAACAATACCTAAAGAGAAACCTATATTACAAGAACCCCCTAGACCTAAAGGAAAAGGGATATATGTTGAGGTTCCTCCTCCATCATCCCTATAAGTATTGGGAGAAAACCATAGGAAATAACATCGTGCATCACCATGAGGTAATCACACATTTGCTTCCTCCTCTGAGATACAAAAACCTATGGAAAAACATGAGACTCCTTTTGAAGATATCAACAATAAAACAAGAAGAAATAGACAAGCTAGAGAAAGAAGGAAGAGAAGACAAGCCTTGGCTCGAAACAACACATCACCTCAACAAGTAAACATTGAACTACCTAACATTGAAACAAACAAAGAAGAGCCTAAGGTCGATACGATAAAAGATAAGGAATTTGAATGGGCACTTTTCCCCTATGTACCTCTCTCCTCTGACATTCAGGATTGGGAGGAGGATGATTTGCTTGTTGACAACTGCTAGCATGGTTGTGTTTTCAGGTAGGTATTTATAACCATGTTGGCCACCTTATGCTCGCTTACATGCGCCTTCTCTCTTTGTGTTGTGCCCCCCCGTGATGTGTTATGTGTTGTTTAGGCCTCCTAGGATGACCCTTGATACTCTTGTAAGGTCAAGGATACTAGGAGACCATCTCTGTTGTGACCATTCTGTTGATAACTGAGAGGGGGGGGTGAATTAGTTATCCTAATTATTTCTTCTTTTGAACTTTCTTATTAATCAATGCAACATTGAATCAAACAAACAAACATTACCATGAAATGAGAAACACATGACACAATATTTTTGACATGGAAACCCTGTTAAGGGAGAAAACCACGGGGTGATTAACCCAAAGATTATTCTCTGTTAGAAGAATAAGGAATTACAAAATGGCACTTGCCAATTAGGGCTCACTGCCCGAGCACCCTGCTCACAAAGAGGCACATTGCCTACAAGGAGACACACTGTCTACAAAAGAATGTTATACAATACTTGAACTGATTGGAAGCATCCACATATGCTGGAGTTCAGTGCCGGTTAGGCTCAGTACACTGATCTACTGCACTTCATCTTTCCTCTTCTCTTTATTCTACTTTCCTTTCACATACCGGATCTTTCCTACTACTTCTGCTCTGCTCTGCACTTATTCACATATATCATCATCACTACAACTGCTCTCACAACTAAATCCATCATGCATATATACCCGCACAAGTAATTTCATCACCTTTCTAGTCGGCATCCGGAACAGTCTATTTTCTCACAAACTTTATTCTGTCAGCTGAATCCTTGCACATCAAGTAATGCAGATCAAGCATATACTTGTAGATATCATTAATCATGTTGGCCAAACATGATTCATGCCTTCACAACCTTTACCATCAACAGTAACACATCCAAAAAATAGTCTGATGTTCTGTCAGTCAGTTCTTCCTCTGTTCTCACTGTCACTTAGGAAACCGGTACTCAACTATTCATATCTTTTTCCTTGTCCATCATCGGAGGCTAAATCCTTGGAATATACCACTCAAGGTAGTCCTCTTGACTTCCCCAAATCCGCACTGCACCAAGATACTTCCTTTGAGAGATCCGGACCAATCTGTTGGACCTTGCCACATGCTCTATTCTTGTTCCCCGGACCACAACAATCTTCATTCTGACTTCCGGTAGAGACACACCATGACTTGCGGATATGTGGGATGACCTTTGTTACCATCAATGACAACAACCATGAATCCATATAGTGTCTCTTGCCAACAATCTCCCCCTTTGGCATTGATGGCAACACTTAGTGAAAAATGACTAAGTGTTTACACTATGCTCCCCCTTGGCTGATGCTCTATCTTTATATACAATTTTTGGAACTCCCCCTTAGTTGGATTCCTCATTTTTCACTGCTCCTCACTCCCCCTTTGACATCAATGGCAAAGGGTAGGGTTTGCACACCAAAATTTTTAAAAATTTTACTATACTTGGCTGTTTATTACATATTCACAAAAATTGAAGAATGTCTGCAAAGGATGTCTTCAATTGGATGAGTTCTGTAGCCCAACTTTGCTTCATTCTATCCAAAATTGAAATGTGACAACTCAACAAAAATGCAAAAGCTTCTGCCCTCTTAAGATCTATCGGATCATTGGTTTGGGCGGTAATCTTGGCATCATTTATGGCCTCATGCATAGTTTCTAACTTAGGGATTATAATCCTTCTAAGTTCTCCCATCCGGTTAATTATATTCTTCCTTTCCTTTTCAAAATTCTTGATTGCATTTGTGATTGCAATAGTTTGACATTCTTGATTTACTATGGAGGAAGAGAGAGGATCAAAACTTTGAGACAATCTAAGTAGTTTGTCCTGTTCCTCTTTTATTTTCTTATCAATTTCTATTGTTGCCTTTGACCAGGAGATACAAAATTTGTAAATGTCACCGCCATCCTTAAGAGCATTTTCTAAGCTCTTTATTCCAATACTCATATTTCTCCTATCATTAGAGATTAATCCTAGTACCTCTGAGAATCTCTTATCCAAAAACTCCTTCCAGACCTTTTCTTCAGCTGATTTTTCTAGGGATTCAAAATGTGTACCAACACTGCTGACTAAGGTTTTGAGATTACAGGAAGAGGAGGTTGTGGGATCTTTCTGGACCGATGGCATAATCTTTTCAAGCACTCCAGAAGCAACCTCTATCAACTCACAGTCTTCCATATGAGACTTTAGGAGTTTTTCATTTGCCTTAGCATTTGCAAATGAAGCTATCTTCATTGTCTGCACCGGAGAGAGGGAATCGAAGTTGAATGGACCTTGTAGAAGCTCCGGTTCATCAATCTCTATTGCTTCTTTGCTCAGAAATTTTTGGACAGTTTGTGCAGTGTCTCTTGCCGGAGACAGATGTTTCTTCTCTTCTGCAGTCTTGGAGCTATCCTTTCAAATTTTCTCTTTCTCCACATTCTTACCACTATCAGTTGTGGTTTTCTCTGTTGGAGTCTTCTCTTTCTCTGCACCCTTGGTACTGTCAGCTTCTTTTTCTTTTACCGCTGCTTCTTTCTCCTGTAGTTTCTCTTCTTCTTTGGATCTGGAGACTGTAGGGGAAACTGGAGGAGAAATGTTGGTTTGTTCAGGGCCCATCTCTTCTGTTGCTTTCTTAGAAGTTTCTTCTGCAGCACTTGTGGATGAGGGATCAGTACCCAAGTCCTCTACAATAGGAAGATTAAACCTTTTGAAGGCCTTCCAGAGGATCTCTTCTGTATCTATGGCCACCTTGTCAGTCTCACCAAGCACGAGTTGATTCATCCTTGCTTTACTCCTGAACTCATCTTTGCAGTCTTTGAATATTATGTTCATTGTCTTGGGATCAATTTGAGGATATAGCTGAATAGCTATCTGGTCCCGAATCTCAAGATCTTTTGCCTGCGCATTGTTCTTTCTTATTTCTAATTCCTTTTCTAGGCTTTTAGGAATTAGAGATATAATCTCAATGAAAGCCTTATTGTATATGTTCAGATGCCTGATTGTGGCTTCTTGCAGGATCTTTTGGTCAGCCTCATTGTAGTCATCATAGAATTCGGTCATTGGTTGAAGGTTTCCATCCACAGTGACTTGATTACACTCTCTAGAGATAGGGTGGGCTTTTCAACAAATTCCTCTGCCATTTCTTCCTTGTCTTGGCCTGTGGAGGGTTTACCGGATCCTTTCTTCTTCTGCTTCTTTATTTCTTTTACCCCCTCATCTGATTCCGTTTCCTCTTCATCTTTCTAACTTGTATAAGCCCTTGTGGCTTTTATTTTAGACCTTTTCTCTCCTTTACCAGATGTCTGACCTTCCAGTTTAGATATTTTTGAGCTTTTGGTTCTGACAGGTGTAGATCCTTTTGATGATCTAGTCCGGGTTGAGGTTTCCACCGGAGCACTTTTCTTGCTTTTCTTTTCTGCCTCTTTCTTCTCTTCCTCAACCTTTCTCCTCTTTTCCTGGTTGGCATCAAGTGCCTCCTTTGGGATGCCTAGGTCTTGGGCAATATGTTCAACTTCTTTTCTTACTTTCCTTTTTATCTCAGGTTCTCTGAGTTCCACATGGATCTTCACACTCAGCTCCTCAAAGGTTCCAAACCTTTCTGCTTTTGGATCTTTGGGTTGACTAAGCATGTGTTGAACATGCAGTTCCACAATCTGTTCATCAACCTCATACCCCATGGGCATGATCCAGACTATCCTTGGCTCAACTGCCTCCATTAGGCACTGATCAGTATCAACCATAAAGCAGACTGAGTCTTTGTATTTTTCAACAAGAGACTGGGGAATTCTTTCTCTTGCTTGCATCATACTCTAGAAGTTTTTGAAGTATCCCCACAGAGCTGTATTTCTTGCTTTGGCATCCCCAAGTCCATGTAAGTAATCTCTGATCTGGACTGCTACAGGTTTGTCATTCTGCCGTACCCATCCACTTGATCCGGGCAGCTCATTCATGAAATAGAAAAATAGACATAATATAATTGTACCATACTTGAAAGAATGCTTTTTGTCCTTTTTGATCTTTTGTATATTTTCCATTAATTGACTTAAAAGAAGTTCACAGAGGTCATAATCTGCATTCTTCCTTAGCATCTCATAGGCAGTATATACTACAATTCCGGATACAGAATTCTCCCTATTGGAGTGATAAATCTTGTATCCTATTATCATGGATGCAAACTTGATATCCGGGTCAGAGATATCTTCAATGGTCATTGCCCTCTTATCAAATTTTGATCTGGTGGCCTCAGTTACAATGTTATTTTTGACGGACTTGAGGATAGGTATCCCTCCGGAAGAGTATAGACCAGTCATTGCCCTAATTGCCTCTTTTGTGATCTTGCAGGGTCTATCCAGCGATAGGAAGTTGTCATGCATCCTACTCAATACATACTGGACCCATTCATCTTCTTCAAAGCAGGGGAAATGAATGAATTGATCAAACTGTTTCTTCTAGATATCCTTATACTCTAGTTTAAGCTCAAAAGCATTGTTTATCAGTTGTTTGTGATAGAAATCTCTCAATTTGAATTCCCCGAATTCCTCAATACTTGCATGTATGTAAACCCTAATGTCTTCTGTGTGTAAAACGCCATGAGGAACACTAGAGAATGCTCCTAAGGGATCTGCCTCCAATGACTTGTATGGGTGTTTCTTAAATTCAGGTCGGGGCCTATCTGAGATCTTTACTATATTCAGAGTAGCCATTTCTCAAAAGATTTGTAGTAAGATATCGACAACGGAAAATACCTTATGTGCCTTCGGTTACACGGAGTGGTTGGATTGATTTCTGTATGTAATGACTTCTGCAAGAGATCTTTGGTGAACTTGATGAATCTTGTTGCAGAGCTCCACTTTTCGCTTCTTCTTGAGTGCAGAATGAGCAAGTGATTTATGAGAAATCCCTTATATTGCTTAGTAAACCCTAATATCTGATGGCAATAAATGCTCGACCTGCATTATTCCAGTTTGCCTTATTCAGATAACTTGAAGAACCAGATCAGTCCTGATCTATGAACATCATGTGGATCTTCCAACCATGAACAAATCAAGATGACACATCACAAGGACATCCCAAACACTCTGTCCAATCCACAGAATAAGACAATGCACTTCCGGATCTCTCCTGACCTTTTTGTAATCCTCTATCATTCCGGAGCATCTCCTGGAACAGGTCTTACTTGATCGATCACAACTTCTTCACATCTTCATGCGGGCCTCTGAAATCTTATCTGGATCATCTCAAGACTTATATCTACAAACCCTTTACTCCGCATCTTGTGCCACATCTGGCACCACTTGATTGGCTGGGGGAACAAGATTTTCTTTGAGTCTCCCCTTGAGCCAGAGCTCACCTTTTAATTTCTGGAAGGAATATCAGCACCAGAGTCTGGTGCGGATCCAACCTCTACATTCTCTAAACTTTTCTTCACCCAAATCTTGTTCATCTGATTCCTAACTTCATCCGCATTCATCTTTTGTTTACCCTTGTCTTGATTCTGATTATACACCAGACCTCTTTTGTCCTGATTCTTGCTTCTGCAGACTTTTGCATTATGACCGGACCTATTACAGATTTGGCAAATAACATTTCCTTGCATATTTGACTGATAACCTCTTAATCTGCATTGATTAGCCATATGACCTACTCTATTGCATGCAAAGCATCTACCATTGAATGATTTGTTTATTTGCATATTTCTACATTCATGAGACTTGTGTCCATACCTTTTGCAGTTAAAGCACTGTCCGGAGAAGGATGAATTAGTCTGATTCATTCTCTTTCTACACTGATTAGCTTTGTGACCAAAGTGATTGTAGCTGTGGCAGTATCCATTGAAGGATGGATATCTTTGAGCATTGGGCTGTCTTACCGGAGGTCTTCTAGGCCTATTCCTTGGATTTTCTGATCCAAAATTCTTTTGACCGGATCCGGAGCTTTCTCCTTTCTCATATCCCAAACCCTACTTGTCATCTGCCATCTTTTGACTTCCAAGAAGAACTTCAAGTTGAGCAGAACTTATCTTGAATTTCTCTTTATATTCATTTGCTGTTTGAAGATCTCTTTTGAGAGAGACAATTTGATCCTCAAGTTTTTCTTCATTATCTTTAGCATCTTCAAGATCAAATTCAAGATGTCTGATAATCCTGTCCATCTGGTGGCAATCTTCTGATTTCTCTTTAAGAGATTGTCTTAGATTGTCTTTAGCTTTTCTTTTCTCTTCAATCTCTTGAGTAAACTTTATAACTCCTGATTCCATTTCATGTCTTACCATAATGACTTCTTTTGATAACTTTTCACATAACTTGGTTTTCTCAGTCAATTCTTCATTTGTATTACTTTCTTCACTTTGTCTTGCCAATTGTTGGAGTAGCTCCTTTCTCTTTTTCATAGAGAGACTTAATTTGTCCTTTAGTTCTCTCATGAATTCATCAGCCTGTTTGAGTCTTTCCTTTAATTCATTGACTTCAGAGTTTGATTGTTCAAGATCCTCAAGGGCAGTCTTGAGTTGATCCCTTAAACCATATGCATCCATTTAAACTCCCAGATCTTCCTCAAGTTGTTAGGCTCTATTAGGAGGAACTTGGCTCTGATACCAATTGTTGATAACTGAGAGGGGGGTGAATCAGTTATCCTAATTATTTCTTCTTTTGAACTTTCTTATTAATCAATGCAGCATTGAATCAAACAAATAAACATTACCATGAAATGAGAAACACATGACACAGTATTTTTGACGTGGAAACCCTGTTAAGGGAGAAAACCACGGGGTGATTAACCCAAAGATTATTCTCTGTTAGAAGAATAAGGAATTACAAAATGGCACTTGCCAATTAGGGCTCACTGCCCGAGCACACTGCTCACAAAGAGGCACACTGCCTACAAGGAGACACACTGTCTACAAAAGAATGTTATACAATACTTGAACTGATTGGAAGCATCGACATATGCTGGAGTTCAGTTCTGGTTAGGCTCAGTACACTGATCTGCTGCACTTCATCTTTCCTCTTCTCTTTATTCTGCTTTCCTTTCACATACCGGATCTTTCCTACTACTTCTGCTCTGCTCTGCACTTATTCACATATATCATCATCGCTACAACTGCTCTCACAACTAAATCCATCATGCATATATATCTGCACAAGTAATTTCATCACCTTTCTAGTCGGCATCCGGAACAGTCTATTTTCTCACAAACTCTGTTCTGTCGGCTGAATCCTTGCACATCAAGTAATGCGGATCAAGCATATACTTGTAGATATCATTAATCATGTCGGCCAAACATGATTCATGCCTTCACAACCTTTACCATCAACAGTAACACATCCGGAAAACAGTCTGATGTTCTGTCAGTCAGTTCTTCCTCTGTTCTCACTGTCACTCAGGAAATCGATACTCAACTATTCATATCTTTTTCCTTGTCCATCACCGGAGGCTAAATCCTTAGAATATACCACTCAAGGTAGTCCTCTTAACTTCCCCAAATCCGTACTGCACCAAGATACTTCCTCTGTGAGATCTGGACCAATCTGTCGGACCTTGCCACATGCTCTGTTCTTGTTCCCTGGACCACAACAATCTTCATTCTGACTTCCAGTAGAGACACACCATGACTTGCGGATATGTGGGATGACCTTTGTTGCCATCAATGACAACAACCATGAATCCATATAGTGTCTCTTGCCAACACATTCTTCTATTTGTATCATCATTCTTCTATTGTTCCTCTCCTCTATTTTATTGTTGTGTGTCATACCTTAGGGGCATAGCGTTATGGTTGATAACCTGGGGGCATCCTCCTACGTGGTGTTCCTAAGGAACTTGTTCTCTCTCATTTTTATTGTTTACCTTCTTCTAATGATTATACCTAGTCAGTGAATGACGAAAACAAATAAATACTGATACGAATCGTGTGTCCCTTTAGCAAGAAAAGCAAAAATGGACCTAGTCCATACACGATGATTGGGTTGATTTACATATATATCCAATGCTTGACTAGTAGAATCACTCCGTGTGATGTATCACCTTATGGCATTTCTTGTGACTAACATTTTACAATTCCCTCAATCTACTCTTGTACACTTTGATTGGTATCTCACCTTGTTGCTACACTCAGTTCCGAGGTTTCTGCAGTATAGCCCAACGGTTATACTCGGTTCCAAATTCGTAATATAGCCTTCTTCCTTGATGTGACTATTTTCATGCATAGATTTAATGAATTTCTTTGGTTATTATCTTAGAGTAAGATTTCTAACCTCTCTTGTTGTTTATCTTAGCATATCTTATCGCTATGTTTGTGGGAACATTCGACGATTGTGAACACATGTCGCCTTAGGGCATGGGCTTTGTGAAAGTTGTTGTTTCCTTGCGTGTCTTCTCTCTACCTTAATGTGCTTGATATCGGTACACGATATCAACCACCTTAAGGTGGGGGCATATATAATGATATCTATCTGATGATTTTGGTACTAATGAAGCATGTTTGTAAGCCCTCTCCATGAGGCGGGATGTTGTATCTCTGACGCGAGTACACATCTTTATTTATATTACAATAAAAAATCTCTCTCCGTGAGGCAGGATAGCATATCCTTTATCAAAGAAGCCCTCTATGGAGGTGGGATAACATATCTTTGTTGCAAGTATGAGCAGTAAGTGTTGTCATTGATGTCAACACCTAAGGTCAACATCTAAGGAAATTATTTGAATGAGTTTGAGCAAGTCTCTGAGAAGAACAATACAGTGTTTTGCTCCGCATATCTTGTAGATTGAATATCTTTGTCTACAGTTTGGAGGTTATGTTAAGGGATGTCTGTAGTTGCTATGTTTCAAGTTTGAGCCTCTAGTGTGAATATTTAAATGAGTTATGTTCACCAGAGTAAAAACTATTTTTCTGCATATTTAATGGTGACAGGGAGAATGTGTTCTGCTTCACATTTCTTCGCATTTAAGTTTTATAGTCTGTGGTTCTAGAATTAAGTCTAGGATGATGTTATAGGCTTTCAGTTCAAATGGTTTGTGATTTGGTGCTCCGCAAGCGATCCTTCCTTTATGACAGTGGCCAACAGTAATGTTTAAGTGCTCTGGTTTGAAGAATCTTATGGATAGAATGTCTTAGGGTTGTTTGGAAGTTCTTGGTGATTGTAATGTGCTTATAGATGTCTCTAGATCATGTTCTTGCTTTTTGATTGGTCCACAAAGTGTAATTCAGATCGTGCATGAAGCATGTTCCTAAAGGTCTTAGTGTTAACACTAGTTCTAGTTGACTTGGTTGTTTTCACTACTTGCAGTTATGCTTCAAAGTTTGTAAAGCATGTTGTTGCATGGAAAATTGTATTTGAGTCCCAACTAAGGCTTTGCGTGGTCCACATTCATTTCTCTTCTCCCCTAATCTATTTAGGTCCAAACCTAATTTGAATATTGACCAAATATGTATGTATGCTGACCTTGGAGATTGTTCCAATAATTGATGATTGTAATGTTGACCTTGATGTTCATTCCAAGGTTGATGAGTTGTATAAATACATGTAATGGAGTCGTGAATGATCAATGAGGATGTGAAGATAAGTGCAAAGTGAAAAAGTAGAGTAGAGCAGAGGAAATTTATTGTGCTTCAATGGAACTGAACCTTGGCATAGTGTAGATGCTACTATCTCAGTTCACCAACTCTGGCAGTGAGCCACCCATTGGCAGTGAGCCACCCATAGGTAGTGACCCAACCCATTGGTAGTGAGTCCCCTCTTTTGTAGTCAGCATTTTGGGCAGTGAGCCTTGTTGTAAATTTTGATATATCATTTATATTGTGAGCTAACACTCACCGTGCTTTTTCTCTTATTGGGTTTTCCACATAAAAATCTAGTGTCTCATGTGTGAATGTGTTTAATTTTCTAATTTCATGCTTTCATGGTTAAAATACAATAATAGTGATTAAGTGGTTGATGTGTTAATGGTTTTGAAGTTTTGGTTACAATTGATTCACCCCCCACTCAATTGTCTTGCACTTTTCAACAATTGGTATCAGAGCGAGGGTTCCTCGGTAAAGAGCCTAACAACTTGAGGTAGATCTGGGATGGCACACATGAAGGAGTCATCATAGTTAGATGGAATGGATTATGCTCTTTGGAAGGTACAGATGAAAAGTCATCTCATTTCTCTTGGTTATAATGTTTGGAAGATGGCAGAGAAAAAGTATACTATTCCTCAAAATAGACCATCAGATGAAGATGAAGTCAAATAGTATGAGTTTAATGGAAAGGCTAGAGATGCTCTGTTAAATACTTTATCCAACACTCAGTTAGTGAAAGTAATGGATCTGGAAACTTCTCATGAGATCTAGGAAAAGGTGAAAAAAATGTATGAAGGAGATGATTCTGTGAAGAGTGCAAAATTACAAAATCTAAAGGTGAAGTATGAAGCCTTGAAGAAGAGCGATGATGAGAACATAACAATCTAAATGCAAAGGGTCGATGAAATTGTCAGTAGAATCAAAGGTCTTGGAGGAATTGTTGATAAATATGAGGTTGTACTGAAGATTCTTAGGTCTTTGCCTAAATCCTATAGTCACAAGGTGTCAGCAATTGAAGAAGTTATGAGTGTGAACAAGATTAGAAAATATTAGTTGCTCGAGAAGCCTACAGCTTTTGAGATGAGAGAATTCAGCAATGCTCTACCAAAGACTAAGACCACTTTTAAATCCAACACTTCAGAAAAGATATTAAGAGCCCAAAAGTATGTCATGGAATTTGATGATGACCTTGATGAGATTGAAGCCAACTTTGTGGACAAAATGCAAAGAGGTACCGGTAAGTTCACAGGAAAATTACCATTCAAATGCTTTTCTTGTGGTAAGATTGGTCACTATGCCTCCAGGTGTCCGGAGAGAATTGAGAGAGGTAAGAAGAAATTTGAAAGTAGACCTAGAACTACAAAGAAATATTATTATGTTAGAGATTTTGATGATGATGGTGTGATAGATGATGAGTTTGATGATACTAGTGAAAATGAATGCTTGTTTATTGCTATTAAGGAAGAACCTGTGTCTACTAATCCTTCTAGCTATGTGAAGGAAGAAAAACTAGTGGAAGAGAGTGCCCTGTCTATCTGTCAGGTTAAGAAAGATAAGGATGAGTGGATTATTGACAGTGCATGTTCACATCACATGACCGGTGATAAAAGTAAGTTTGTACGTCTGGAAAAGTATGATAGAGGAGTGGTTAGGTTTGGAGATAATGCAACTGGTAAGATTTGTGGAAGATGATCTATTTCTTTTGATGGTAAGCATAACACAGATGATGTTCTATATGTGAAGGGGTTAAAGCATAATATTTTAAGTGTGGGTCAGATGTGTGACAAAGGATATAATCTGAGATTCAAGGATAATAGATGCAAGATCATGGAAAGCTCCAGAACAGTGATTGCTACTAGTAAGAAGACTCATGGTAATGTTTATCATTTGAGAGGAACTAATGGTTGTTGTTTGTTGGCTTAGACAGATGAGAGTTGGTTGTGGCATAGAAGGATGTGTCATATCAATTTTGACAACTTGGTGAAGATAAACTCAGTACAAGCTATGAGAGATTTATCTAAGCTTGTGAAGCCTGCTAATACTACCTGCAAGGAATGTCAATTAGGAAAGCAGACAAGGACAAGTTTCAAAAGAAAAGAATAATTTTCCGCTAGATTGCTTGAGCTGGTGCATACAGATTTGTGTGGTCCTACAAGAACAGTTCTTGAAGTCTGCAAGGAGATAGGTAATTTATGTTGCTTATTGATGATTATTCTAGAATGACATCGGTCACTTTTCTAAAAAAGAAATCAGAAGCCCTAGACAAGTTCAAAGCTTTCAAGGCAATGGTTGAGAATGAGTTAGAATTGAGGATCAAATGCTTAAGGTCTGATAGAGGAGGTGAGTTTACATCAAATGAATTCAATATTTTCTATGAAGGGTATGGGATAAAGAGACAGTTGTCTGCTCCTAGGACTCTTGAGCAGAATGGAGTTGTTGAAAGAAAGAACAAGACAGTTCAAGAGGCTGCTAGGTCAATGATGATGGAGGCTAACCTACCGAAAGTGTATTGGAGAGAAGATATACATACTACTATTGACATTCAAAATAGAGTTCAAGTCAAAGGTAATGGTACTAAAACTCCTTATGAATTGTGGTATGGAAGAATTCCTACAGTGAAATATTTCAAAGTTTTTGGAAGCAAATGTTATATCATAAGAGATGAAGAGTTAGGCAAGTTTGATGCTAGGTGTGATGAAGGAATTTTCCTTGGATACTCTACTAAGAGTAAGGCCTACTGGTGCTACAATAAGAGATTGAGAAAGGTCATTGAGAGCACTAATGTGAAGGTTGATGAATACAGGGAAAGAACATTAGATTTGAGTGGCTATGAATCAGATGAACCTGTTGTTACAATCAAAGAAAAGGTAGAACAAAAGGACAATCAAGTTGAAGAAGAAAAGGCTCTAGAAAGTGCTATTAAGACTCCCTTGTATGTAAGGATTAATCATTCTGAAGATCAAATTATTGGTGAAAAAAGCAAAGGGGTATTGACAAGGAAAAGAGCTGCAAAGGAATAGGTGAACTACTATTTGCTTTCACAGGTTGAACCTAAAACTGTAAGTGAAGCCTACAAAGATGAAAGTTGGGTAAAAGCTATGGAAGAAGAGCTAATGTAGATAGAGAAGAATCAAACTTGGGAATCGGTCCCTAGACTTGCTGATAAGAATGTGATTGGAACCAAATAGGTTTTCAAAAACAAGATGAATGAAAATGGTGAAGTTGTAATAAATAAAGCAAGACTGGTATGCAAAGGATATTCTCAGGTTGAAGGTATAGACTTTGAGGAGACTTATGCTCTTGTGGCAAGGATTGAAGCAATAAGAATGTTTTTGGCATTTGCAGTACACAAAGATTTCAAGGTGTATCAAATGGATGTGAAGTCTACATTCTTGAATGGAGAATTGGAAGAAGAGGTTTACATTGAACAACCTGAAGGAGTTAAGTCATTAGACCAAGGTGACATGGTATGCAGACTAAAAAAATCCTTGTATGGACTCAAGCAAGCTCCTAGACCCTGGTATACAAGGTTGGACAAGTATTTGATGCAATTAGGGTTTAGTAAAGGTACTACAAACAGTAATCTCTATATCAAAATCAATGATGATCAATTTTTTATTGTTGTAGTCTTTGTTGATGATATTATCTTTGGAAGCAATGAATATATATGTAAGAAATTTGCAGAGGAAATGCAAAAGGAGTTTGAGATGTCTATGTTTGGTGAAATGAATTTCTTTCTAGGAATGCAAATTACTCAATCAGAAAAAGAAATTTTATTTCTCAGTCCAAGTATGTGAAAGAGTTGTTGAAGATGTTTGGAATGGAAGATTCTAAGCCAGTATGTACTCCTATGGTAACTGGTTGCAAGCTGAGCAAGAATGATGAATCACCTAAGACTGATAAAAAAAGTATAGGCCTATGATTGAAGGACTACTTTATCTAACCCACACAAGACCAGATATAATGCATGCAGTCTATCTTGTAGCAAGATTTCAAGAAGATCCCAAAGAGTCACATGTGATGGTAGTCAAGAGGATCATGAGGTATTTAAAAGGCACTTTAGACTATGGATTGTGGCATCCCAAAGATATTGATTTCACTCTTAGTGCTTATACAGATACAAATTGGGCAGGAGATATTGATGACATAAAAAGTACAAGTGGAGGTGCTTTCCTCTTAGGTAGTAGATTGGTTTCATCGCTGAGAAACAAGCAAGAATCAATTTCTTTGTCTACTGTAGAAGCATAATATATTGTTGTAGCATGTTGTTGCACTCAAGTGATTTGGATGAAGCAAACATTGAAGGACATAAGAGTTGTGTATGAAGAACCAATTTCAATCTTTTGTGACAATACAAGTGCTATAAACATTTCAAAGAATCTAGTGATGCTAATGCAGGAGCATTCAGTGGTGTAAGGGAAATCTTGCATCACCCAAAAAAAAGTTAATTCAAAATCATTGCAGTTGTTTTCATTTCTTTCCATAATTAGTGTTTTTGGTTCCATAATCTCATGAATAATGATGTAGGACTTTCAATTTTTTTCAAACTGGTAAAAATAGCAAACTGCCAGTTTTGGAAAGTTTAACTGCCATTTTAGGAAAGTTTGCATTTGGGCATAGATTGAAGTGAAAAGGTACAGAAAGCTTCATAACTGAAATATAAGACCTTTGGCGAAGGAATCAGGAAAAAAACATTTGTGAGCTAAAAGATATTAAAGTTTTTGTTTTCTAAAAAGCCCCTAAAATTTTTTGAAACGAAATATGAGGCACTAAAACATCCCATAACATATCCAAAAGTTGACAAAAATCTATTTACAGAGTTTCAGCATGATAGTTCACATCGCGAGCTTTCCGGTGCTTAAAATGGTTCGTCAATCAGACACTTGGATCAAAAGTTATGCTTCCCGGAAGTTGACCTACTTTTGGAGGGAGTTGTAAATTTCAAAATTTAGCTGGAGGCCACAAAAAAAGTGCTATTTATGACTATTTTGGCAACCCTGGCAGTAGTAGAGTTAAGGGGGAAAGTGTAGAGTCAAGAAAAGATGGGAAAACAGAAACCCTAGCTGATTTGGGGGTTACAGAAGAAGAAGATTCTAGAGCCTAGTGATGTGTAGCTATAGTGTGTTGCAACCTGTGGAGGATTGATTCCTCTGATTGTAATTGAGATTTTGTAATGTAATAAGTTGTTCAACTCAATAAAGAAATATTCTATTTTCTATGTGCAATTTCTGTTTTTGTGTGTTTTATGATTTACCCCCTTCATCAAGTGGTATCAGAGCAAGGGTTCTTGAATGTGTAGAGATATCGTCGACTGTGAGGCAGTTTGCACTAGGACCTGAGGTTGTGGGTTTGCTGCGGAAATCAAGATGCCTCCATGAAGAAATCATATTGGGAGGAATTCTTTGATGGAAGAGGGTTTTAGAGCCCTGCAAAAATAAATTGATGCATTGAGAGAGGAGCTACAAAGAGGATTTGAGCCAAGAAAAAGAGAAGAAAGTGAGGATGAAGCAGAAGAGAAGCTATCTGAGGAAGAACAAGAAGCTGCAAGAGATCCTAGAGAAGTTAGGTTGTTGAGGGCCATTTCTAAGATTGGAAAGAGGCCCAGGATCAAAGTTTCTACATATTCTAGAAATTTGAATCTAGAACAGCTTATTGATTGGATCAATGACATGGATGAATATTTTGAGTATGAAGATGTGGAAGACCCAAATCGGGTCAAGTTTGCAAAAGCAAAGTTGAAGGGCCATGCAAATATTTGGTGGAAGGAGGCCCAGTTAGAGAGGAATATGAGATGAAAAGGAAAGATTACCATATGGGATCAGGTGGTGGAGAAACTGAAGAAGCAGTTCATTCCTGTGGACTATCAGATGGAGTTGCTGAAGAAACTGCAAGGATTGAAGCAAGGTAACAAGTCTGTTAAGGAGTATACAAAGAAGTTTTATAAGATTACTATCAGGATAGACCATGCAGAGGCTAATAAGGAGAAGATAGCTTGTTACATTAATGGGTTGAGGCCAAGTATTCAAGAGGAGTTGAGCTTGGTCAGAATGACCATCATTGAAGATGCATATCAGTTTTCCCTGAAGGTGGAAGGGAAGCTGAATAAAAGATTTGAAAACAAGAAAAGGGAAAGAGGTCAAGGTGGAAGGACTGGTGGAAGACCCTATGGAGGCCGTAATGAAGATCAAAAGAAAAGTGAAGAAGTTGGCACCAGTTGAAATCAAAGAGGAGATAATGCTTACCACCCTCATGACCAGAACAATGGTGAGCAAAGAGGAAGAGGAAGAGACCAACTTGGGCAAGGACCTAGAAGAGGAGATTTTAGAGGAACCTATTTCCAATGTGGAGAAGAAGGACATCGAGCATAAGAGTGTCTACAACATCAAAGAAGGACAAATAGAAGACCTGAAGGTAATGCACGAGTTGTACATGTCATTGAAGATGCACAATCTGAGTGCTTTGAAGATGCTGAAAGGGGAGAAACCCTAATTGTCAGAAGAACTTTCTTGAATGAGGAGAAATAACCCAATCAGAGGAAGAGTTTATTCCGCACAAGGTGCAAATGTGAAGGTAAGTGTTGTGATATTATTATTGACAGTGGAAGTACTGATAATCTTGTTTTAGAGATGGTTGACAAGAAGAAAGCATCCACATCCATATCGGATTGCATGGTTGTAGAAGGACCATAGAGATTTGGTCAATGAGTTGTGTTTAGTGAAGTTCAAGATTGGTGACTACCATGATGAGGTGCTGTGTGACATCATACCAATGGATGCATGTCATATGTTATTGGGGAGGTTGTGACAGTATGATAGGAGTTCTATCCATGATAGCCATGCAAACACATCCTCCCTAACAAAGGATGGAGTTCTTCATAAGTTGAAGCCCTTGAAGGAGGTGGAAGAAAAGGTATGTAGCACTGTCAGAATTTGCTTGGTAGATGGTAGAAAATTTTTGGAGGGTATGAAGCATGAGTGTCATTACTTTGCATTGATTCCTAAGATTATTCAAGAGAAATGTGAAGATGTACCAACAGAAGTCTCAGGAATGTTGGAAGAATTTCAAGATATTGTCTCTAATAATGTACAAAAAGGTTTACCACCAGTGAGGAAGATAAGCCATCAAATGGATTTGATACTAGGAGCTAGTTTGCCGAATAAGGCAACCCATAGATTGACTCTAGCAGAGAGTGAAGAGTTGAACAGGCAAGTTTAGGAGTTGTTGAGGAAGGGATTGATAAGGGAGAGCCTAAGTCCATGTGCGGTACCTACAGTACTAGCACCAAAGAAATATGGAGAGTGGAGAATGTGTACAGACTCTCAAGCCATCAATAATATCACTATCAAGTACAAATTTCTATTGCCCAGAATGGATGACATAATGGACTATTTGAGTGGATCCAAGTACTTCACAAAGGTTGACCTAAAGAGTGGGTATCACTAGATCCGTATCAGAGGAGACGAGTGGAAGATAGCCTTAAAGACAAAGGAAAGTTTGTGTGAGTGGTTAGTCATGCCATTTGGGCTAACCAATGCACCAAGCACATTCATGCGGCTCATGAACGAGGTATTGAAAGAACTTTTGGGAACTTTTGTTATTGTTTATTTAGATGATATTTTGATTTTCAGTATGACTTGGGATGAGCATATGATGCATATCAGAAGAGTTTTTGAGAAGCTGAGGGAGGAGAAGTTGTTGATCAATCTGAAGAAATGTAGTTTTGTAAAGGAGTTGGTATACCTAAGATTTTTTGTCTTAGAGGAAGGTCTTAAGATGGACCTAGAGAAGGTGAGGGCTATCATTGAATGGCCTACGTCAAGGAGTGCTTCCGAGTTAAGATCTTTTCATGGTTTGGCAAGTTTTTACAGAAAGTTTATCAAGAATTTTAGCAGCATTTGTACACCCCTAACTAAGACAATGAGAGGGGATAGAAAAGAGTTTAAATGGACTAAAGGAGTAGACAAAAACTTTGATACA
The DNA here is from genome assembly GCA_027924645.1 of Cunninghamia lanceolata. Lineage (NCBI taxonomy): Eukaryota > Viridiplantae > Streptophyta > Pinopsida > Cupressales > Cupressaceae > Cunninghamia > Cunninghamia lanceolata. Next base: position 2,526,638 of record BSBN01001494.1, on the reverse strand, counting down.
TTGAAGAAGAAAGTCACAGAGCAACCTATTTTGGCACTTCCAAATTTCAACAAGGTATTTCAAGTAGATCGTGATGCAAGTGGTAGTGCTATAGGAGCTGTTTTGAGTCAAGAAGGTAAGCCCATTGCCTATTTTAGTGAGAAGCTTAATGATGCCAAGAAAAAATATTCTCTATATGATCATGAATTTTATGCAATAGTTCAGGTTTTGAAGAAATGGAGACATTATTTGTTGCCAAAAGAGTTTGTTTTATATACTGATCATCAGGCTTTGCAATATCTTAATAGTCAAGCAAAGTTGAACTAAAGGCACTTAAAATGGGTTGAGTCTTTGCAGAATTATACTTTTGTTTTGAAGCACAGGAGTGGGAAGTCCAACAGAGTTGGAGATGCCTTGAGCAGAAGGCAAAATTTGTTGACAGAAATAAAGATAGAGGTTGTTGGGTTCGATGAGCTCAAAAGTTTGTATCCTGAAGATCTAAATTTTTCAGAGGCTTGGAAATCTTGTCTGGAACCTGTTACTTTAGACAGAACAAAATGGTTGGATTTCATAATCTAAGATGGCATGTTGTTTAAAGGAAGCCGGTTGTGCATTCCAAGGAGTTCCATGAGAGAGAACCTGATTAAGGAGAAGCATAGTGGAGGATTGGCTGGACACTTTGTGTAATGTCCCCTTCTAGACACATGGTTAGTCCATCATGGAGTTCCCGTGGGCTAGCAGTTTGGTTAGGGAACTATGGTTAGTTTGGCTCTGGAGGTCCTTGGCAGTGACAGAGTCTTGGTTTGCATTTAGTGGATCCAGTTGGCATCATTGTGGTTGGTTCAGTGGGCTCTTGGCCATTACTTACTATTTTTAGTAAGTTCAGGTACTATGTTGGTTCAGGATTTTCAGAGTTGGGTCATATACGTTTCGTTGAGATCTTTTCGGCGAGCTAAAGATCAATGAATTCTGACACCGTCTTCATACTTATTTTAAAGTCCGAAGATTTATTAATTTATATTAATATGGACTTTATTATATTTTTGCTGGAAAAAGTGAAATTAATGAAATGGAGACATAAAGTGAAAGTAAATTGTTATTCTCCATCCCTAGGAGACATAAAGTGAAATTAATTGTTATTTTCCCTCGTAATTGCCCAACGCTTATCTTGGAGGAAGATAAAAAGGTCATTTGGAGCTCATTTGGTTTTATGCTATGTTTTGATATTGTGTATGAGAGCTCTACTAGGGTTTTGGAGTTGGAGATTTTGCATCAGGCTATTGGAGACGGAAACCTCCATTAGTGACGGTATCCCACAGGTGTGTAATACCACCCAACGGTGCTATTGACGGTGGATGTATTCGGCATTCACAAATGTGCTGATAATGGAGATATTTGAAGAGTTGCTGAGCTGAATGTGATATTATTTATGATATTGTCATTTGCTGATTAAGAAGGGCTGTGTAGGCAAATTTTAGAGTGTTTGTGGTAGTTTCCTTGCTGCTGATATACACTTCCAGCCATGGCCGTGCACAGAAGTTGGGAGTTTGAGCTTCATTTCTCTTTGTGGGCAGCTTCTAGTTTGCATTGTATGAGGTGTCTAGGGCCTCCTGTATTGCTGCTATTAATATAGGCATGATATTTTCTATTCCTTGGAGTTTGGAGTGATTCTGGCTATGCCCATTTGCTGGTCCGGCTACAGCAGAAATATCAAAGTGCAAAACTTGACATGGGTATGTAACGATAATTAATATTTGTGGATTTGATGATCTAGGTCATTGTTTGTTTGTGCAAATTCATTGTACTTTTTCTGGGTCTTCTATATATGCTCTATATTGTATGCTACGGCAACACAACTGTAGGAAAACTGAAAACTCCTTCTGTATTCTCCTGTCTAGTCTGAAAGATCACAATAAAAATTAATTTTTTTAAAAAAATATAAACACGTACGGCACATTACAGTGGTATCAGAGCTAAAGATCTTGCCATCCTGTGAGTTCAGTTTGACATGTAGAAGTAAAATGAGACATGCGACCAGCTGATAGATATCTGTTCAGAAGTACAAGGGCAAGACAGGGAACACAGGCTCCGCAGTTGAATAATCCAGAGAATCTAGTTCCCGTAATAGATCCTTTTGAGTCAGATACTGAGATAATGGTAGCAACTACTGAGGACGATTCTCAGGTATCACGGACGGACCCATTTTCTGGAGAGCTTCCACCAGTTACAAGTCCTACAGGAGATATGGGTGACAGGGAAGAACCAGAACTTAGTGCGCGTGACATTTTGATCGCACTTACTGGAGAGATGAGAGAGTCTCGACGTGAGATGGTAGAGGCACAAGCTGAGTTAGCACATGTCATCGAACGAATGGGTAATGACTTAGACAATCACCATGATAGAAACATATACAATGGAGGTGACAGGAACAGGTACCATGGAGGTGACAGAAACAGATACAACGGAGGTGATAGGAATAGGTACCAGGACGGTGATAGAAACAGACATGATAGGGGAGAAAGGAACAAGAATGATGGGAATGACAGGCATAATGGTGATAGGAATCGGGAAGAATGAAATAATGGGGACAGGTATCATGATGATAGGTGCAGAGATAGAGATGATGATGAGGCTTTGGTTAATCACCGTAGGGCTTCACAGTTCACTGCGGGAGATAGACCTGGTCTTCCGATATTTGCTCCCAGGAATCAAGTTCTTGAACACGATCCTACTCAGGCAGAGTTCTAGGAGGAGATTCTGAGGGACTGGAGAGCATCCAGTGAGGGTTTCAGAAATGAGATGACATTTGCTGAATATTCTGAAATGAGGACTAGGTGTAGACCTCGGAGGGGAGGTAGATCACAGAACCAAGAACTGCAGAGGAAAGTAAGTAAGATGACACTTCCTTACTTCGATGGATCAGGTAAGACCACCGAGAGAGCTTGGGTCCAGAAATTGGACAGCTACTTGCAGATTAGTCCCATGCCAGAGGAGGACGCTATTACTTATGTAGCTCTACACTTGGAGGGGACTGCTCACAAATGGTGGAGTAACGGGAAGGTTACATTGGGTCACGATCAGGTCACTTCATATGTGGAGTTTACAGCTAGACTGATCGACAGGTTTGATAAAAAGGACCCAGAGTTACAGTTCAAGGAGTTGACTCAGTTGAGACAGAGCGGGTCAGTAGACTCCTACATTGCTGATTTCTAGGATATATCTATTATGGTTCTGGATATTACTGAGCGCAGGTTGGTTGTTCTTTTCATTGACGGATTGTCAGATCAACTTCGTGGATGGGTGAAGGGTTTTGACCATACTACACTTTAGGAGGCCATGAAGAAGGCCCGAGACATGGAATCATCAGTATGGAGGAATAAATTTCAATCCAAAGGATTTCCACCAAGGAAAGATAAGGAGAGGGATAGGAGACCATTTCAAAGAGATGCAGGACAATAGCATAAGAGTTCTTCTAGATTGGACAGCGATCAGCTGAATGACTTGAGGAGAAAGAAACTCTGTTTTCATTGTCGAGAGCCTTGGGATCCCACGCACAAGTGTGCTACCTAAGGAAAAGCCAAACAGTTAGAGTACTTTTCAGCCGACGAGTCTGTTGATGGGGAACCCCACTCGGATTACCATTCAGAGGCCGAGGGTAGAGAATCAGAGGGCTCAGGGGAAGCATCAGATAGAGAGGATGATCTAGCTCGACCCACAGCTCGTATCACGAGTATTCAGAAGGAAGGATCATTCAGGATTAGAGGGGTCCTGAGCGAGCAGCGATGTATTGCCTTACTTGACACAGGTGCCACTCATAACTTCATAGACGAGGGCTTGGTCGCCAAGAGAGGGCTGAAAACTAAGGAATTTGAGGGCTTTAAGGTGAAGGTTACGGATGGGTTTGTACTTACCTGCACTAGGAGGATACCCAATCTATTAATCCAACTGAACAGATACACTTACCAATCAGAGTTTTATGTTGTCAGTATGGGCGAGATGGATGTTGTGTTGGGTTGAAGTGGTTGAATGATATTGAGGAGTTCACTCTCAACTTGCAGACAATGGAAATGAAGTTTGAGGTGGACGGAGTTAGACATGTGCTCAGAGGCATTTCAGATGGTGGATTGAGAGTTGTTTCTCTCAAGCGGATGGAGCGACTGATTCGACATGATCAGGTGGAGTGGGCAGCTGAGGTTATGGTGATGCCTGCAGTAGACTAGCAGAAGCATGTGTATCCTCCTGACATACAGTCAATACTTACTAAACACACCAAAGTGTTTAGTGATATTCCACCAGGTAAACCTCCTGATAGAGGTTTTGAGCATGTGATCGAGTTGGAGGAGGGTGCTAAGCCAGTAATCACGACACCTTACAGGCACCCAAAGAGGTATAATGATGAGATCGAGAAGGCTATCAAAGAGCTTCTCAAGATGGGTCACATTAGGCCTAGTAAGAGTCCATTTGCATCATCCATGGTATTGGTAAAGAAGAAGGGACTCGCAGAATGTGTATTGATTACAGGGAACTCAATAAGAAAACAATCAAGAATAGGTACCCAATTCCCAGAATCGATGAGTTGCACAGGGCTTGTTACTTCTCCAAGATTGATTTGAGATCTGGTTACCATCAGATACGGGTCAGAGATGAGGATGTGGAGAAGACAACATTTAGGTGTCATTATGGGCACTTTGAGTTCTTGGTCATGCCATTCAGTTTGACCAATGCACCAGCTACGTTCCAGTCCTGTATGAACAAAGTGTTCAGAGAGCAGTTGAGGAGATTTGTGCTGATTTTCTTTGATGATATACTAATTTACAGCAGGACATGGGAAGAGCATCTGAAACACATTGACATTGTGTTGAGCATCTTAGAGAGTGAGTCGTTGTATGCCAAAATATCAAAGTGTGAGTTTGGGATGTCCGAGTTGCTATACTTGGGTCATATCATCAGTGCTGGTAGTGTGAAGGTAGACCCAGAAAAGATTCGAGCAATTATGGATTGGCCACCACCAAAAAATCTCTCATATCTTAAGGGATTTCTTGGCCTCTGTGGATATTACCACAGGTTTGTGAAGGGATTCTCTCAATCAGCTGCTCCCCTTACTGATTTGACTCGTAAGGATGCTTTCAGTTGGTCAGATAAGGCACAAGAGTGTTTTGACAGGTTCAAACAGATCATGAGTACTTACCCTATGTTAGCTATTCCAGATTTCAGCAAGCCCTTCAAACTACAGTGCGATGCCTCGGGTGTAGGCATTGGTGTGGTAATCATGTAGGATAAGCACCCCATTGCATTTGAGAGTAGGAAGTTGAGGGGTGTGGAGAGGAGTTATAGCATATATGATAAGGAGATGTTAGCCATCATGCATGCATTGGCTAAGTTCAGATAAAACCTGGTGGGCAACAAATTTGTGGTTAAGACGGATCACAACAGTCTGAAGCATTTCCTTGGACAGAAGGATTTGAACGAGAGGCAACAGAAGTGGGTCAGCAAGTTACAGGCCTACGACTTTGACATTGTTTATGTCAAAGGAAAGAAGAATGTTGTTGCTGATGCATTATCTAGGAGACCTCATTTGTGTGCACTAGGTGCTATTGCTGATGATTGGAGAGAGTTGATTTCAGCAGAGTATGCTAAGGATGAGTGGGCTACTAGAGTGATTGATGGCACCATCAAAGATGATAGGTACACAGTGGTAAATGATTTGATCATTTACAAGGATAGGATCTTCTTGGTGTCGGGTTCTTAGATGAAGCAAAAAGTTTTGAGGGCATTTCATGACTTGCCTATGGCAGGACATCTAGGATACTTCAAAACTTATAAACATGTCAGAGAGAGGTTCACCTGGAAGGGCCTCAAGACTGAGGTGATGCAGTATGTAAGAGAGTGCCCAATATGTCAGCAAAACAAGCAAGAGCACTCACTTCTAGGAGGTTTATTGCAGCCCCTACCCATTCCTGACAGGAAGTGGGACAGCATTTCTATGGACTTTATCACAGGGTTACCTAAAGTCCAAGGCAGGGATTGCATTTATGTGGTGGTGGAAAGATTGACGAAGTATGCACACTTCTTTGCTATTCCTACCACTCACACTGCAGCTCAGGTTGCAGAGTTGTTCTTTCGTGAGGTATTTCAACTTCATGGGTTGCCTAGGAGTATTGTCAACGACAGAAACAACAGGTTCCTCAGTAATTTTTGGCAGGAGCTCTTCAGGTCGTCAGGGACAGAGCTCATACCTAGTACAAGTTATCACCCCCAGACTGATGGTCAAACAGAGATAGTGAATAAGTGGGTGGAAGGATACCTCCAAAACTATGTTTTAGGGTAGCAAAAGGCATGGGTTAAGTGGCTTCACATGGGAGAGTATTGCTACAATTCCACTTACCACATGTCCATTCAGATGTCACCCTTCATGGCATTGTATGGTTATGAGGCACTGAGCTTTGTTGATTTACTGTTTGGTGATAGTAGGGTGCCAAAGGCCAAAGAATTCCTTCAGGAGAGTTAGGATATCATGAGGGCATTGAAGGAAAACATACAGAAAGCTCAGAATCAGCAGAAGCAGTATGCAGATCAGCAGAGGATTGAACGATCATTTGAGGTTGGTGACATGGTTTACCTCATGCTACAGCCTTATAGGCAATCTACTCTCAAGAAGAGTGAAGCAGAGAATTTGAAGCCACGGTATTATGGACCCTTCAGGGTCACCAGGAGGATTGGTGAAGTGGCTTATGAGTTGGAGTTACCAGCAGGGAGCAGGGTACATAATATGTTTCATGTTTCTCGCCTCAAGAAGGCACTGGGGTACAATGTGACACCTTCAGTTGAGTTGCCTCCTCTTGATGATGAGGGGAAGTTGATATTGGTACCTGAGGCAATCATTGACACCAGGGATCGTAATTTGAGGAGGAGGATTATCAGAGAGTACTTGGTCAAATGGAAAACCCTGTTGGTTGATGATGCTACGTGGGAGAACGAGCGGATTCTGGAGCATCCTGAGCTGAGATTGCTTGAGGCAAGCAATCTTAGGGAGGGCAGACTGTAATGTCCCCTTCTAGACACATGGTTAGTCCATCATGGAGTTCCCGTGGGCTAGCAATTTGGTTAGGGAATTGTGGTTAGTTTGGCTCTGGAGGTCCTTGGCAGTGACAGAGTCTTGGTTCGCATTTAGTGGATCCAGTTGGCATCCTCGTGGTTGGTTCAGTGGGCTCTTGGCCGTTACTTACTATTTTTAGTAAGTTCAGGTACTATGTCGGTTCAGGATTTTCAGAGTTGGATCATATATGTTTCGTCGAGATCTTTCTAGCGAGCTAAAGATCAATAAATTCTAACACTGTCTTCATACTTATTTCAAAGTCTGAAGATTTATTAATTTATATTAATATGGACTTTATTATATTTTTGCCAGAAAAAGTGAAATTAATGAAATGGAGACATAAAGTGAAAGTAAATTGTTATTCTCCATCCCTAGGAGACATAAAGTGAAATTAATTGTTATTTTCCCTCGTAATTGCCCAACGCTTATCTTGGAGGAAGATAAAAAGGTCATTTGGAGCTCATTTAGTTTTATGCTATGTTTTGATATTGTGTATGAGAGCTCTGCTAGGGTTTTGGAGTTAGAGATTTTGCATCAGGCAATTGGAGACGGAAACCTCCATTAGTGACGGTATCCCACAGGTGTGCAATACCACCCAACGGTGCCATTGACGGTGGATGTATTCGGCATTCACAAATGTGCTGATAATGGAGATATTCGAAGAGTTGCTGAGCTGAATGTGATATTATTTATGATATTGTCATTTGCTGATTAAGAAGGGCTATGTAGGTAGATTTCAGAGTGTTTGTGGTAGTTTCCTTGCTGCTGATATACATTTCCAGCCATGGCTGTGCACATCTAGGCATGAAGTTGGGAGTTTGAGCTTCATTTCTCTTTGTGGGCAGCTTCTAGTTTGCATTGTATGAGGCGTCTAGGGCCTCCTGTATTACTGCTATTAATATAGGCATGATATTTTCTATTCCTTGGAGTTTGGAGTGATTCTGGCTATGCCCATTTGCTGGTCCGGCTACAGCAGAAATATCAAAGTGCAAAACCTGACATGGGTATGTAACGATAATTAATATTTGTGGATTTGATGATCTGGGTCATTGTTTGTTTGTGCAAATTTATTGTACTTTTTCTGGGTCTTCTATATATGCTCTATATTGTATGCTACGACAACACAACTGTAGGAAAACTGAAAACTCCTTCTACATTCTCCTGTCTAGTCTGAAAGATCACAATAAAAATTAATAAAAATCACACATAAAAGATCTTTAAAAAATACAAACAGGTACGGCACATTACACTTTGGTCGAGATAAGACCATTGCTATTGTTGGTGAAAATTATTATTGGCCACAGTTGCAGTAAGATGTGAGGAAATTTGTGTAGAGTTGTAGAGTATGTTAGATGGCGAAAGGAGCAAGTTAGAATACAGTGTATATCAGCCACTACCTGTACTAGAGAAGCCATGGGATGATATTAGTATGGATTTTGTTCTTGGTTTACCAAGGACACAGAGAGGACATGATTCAATTTTTGTGTTCGTGGATAGATTCTTGAAGATGGCATATTTCATTCCTTGCAAGAAGACTAATGATGATGTTCATATTGTTGAATATTTTTTAGAGAGGTGGTGAGATTACATGGTCTACCAAAGAGCATAGTTTCAGATCGAGATACCAAGTTTGTTGGTTATTTCTAGAGGACATTGTGGAAAAAGTTGAAAACAGATTTGAAGTTCAGTTCTAGACACCATCCACAGACTGATGGACAGATAGAAGTGGTGAATAGGAGTTTGGGTATCTACTAAGATGCTTAGTAGGAGATAAGCCTAAGGGATGGGATTTGATTTTACCACAAGAAAAATTTGCTTACAACAATTCTGTCAATAGGAGTACTGGTAAATCACCATTCCAGATTGTATATGGCAATAGCCCAAGAAATGCTTCTGAGTTAAGGAAGCTAGATAAAGGAGAAAAGGGAAGTGCTGAAGCTAAAGACTTTGCAGAACATCTAAAGAATTTGCATGAAGAGGTGAGAAAGCACATTAATAAGATGAATATTCAGTACAAGGCTAAGGCAGATCAAAAGAGGAGATATAAGGAGTTCCAGGTAGGAGATGAAGTCATGGTTCACTTGAGAAAAGAAAGGTTCCCAATTGGAACATAAAATAAGTTGAAAATGAAGAAATTTGGACCGTACAGAATCCTAAGGAAGCATGATTCAGGAAATGCATATGAGGTAGAATTGCCGAGTGGGATCGATATTTCCCCTGTGTTAAACATTGCTAATTTAACAAAATATCATGAAGGTGGCACAGAGGATGGACCAACAGAAAAATAGTGGAGTATTTCAGCATCTACTTCAACAGAGGAGATGGAAGAGATCTTGGATAGTCATGTGGGAAGAAGTACTCAGAATAGGTAATATGAAGAATATCTGGTGAAATGGAAAGGAAGGCCTATTGAAGATTTTTCTTGGTTGTCTAAGGCAGAGGTTGATCGTTTGGGTTTTCCTCACACAAACACCTGAGACGTGACAGGGTCACTTCTCAAATTACTCTGGGTGTCTGATGCAGGAACATCCAGTGGTGTAAGGGCAATCTTGCATCACCAAAAAAGAAGTTAATTCAAAATCATTGTAGTTGTTTTCATTTCTTTCCATAATTAGTGTTTTTGGTTCCATAATCTCTTGAATAATGATGTAGGACTTTCAGTTTTTTCCAAACTATTAAAAACAACAAACTGCCAGTTTTGGAAAGTTTAACTGCCATTTTAGGAAAGTTTGTATTTGGGCATGTATTGAAGCAAAAACTTACAGAAAGCTTCATAACTGAAATATAAGACTTTGGCGAAGGAATCAGTCAAAGATCATTTGTGAGCTGAAAGATATTAAAGTTTTTATTTTCTGAAAAGCCCTTGAAAATTTTTAAAATGAAATATGAGGCACTAAAACATCCCATAACATCCTAAAAAGTTGACAAAAATCTTCTTACAAATTTCTCGTGTGATAGTTCACATCACAAGCTTTCCGGTGCTTAAAACGATTTGTCAATCGGACACTCGGATCAAAAGTTATGCTTCCCAAAAGTTGACCTACTTTTGGAGGGAGTTGCAAATTTTAAAATTTAGCTAGAGGCCACAAAAAAAGTGCTATTTATGACTATTTTGGCAACCTTGGGCAGTAGTAGAGTTAAGGGGGAAGTGTAGATTCAAGAAAAGGCGAGAAAATAGAAATCCTAGCTGATTTGGTGGTTATAGAAGAAGAAGATTCTAGAGCCTAGTGATGTGTAGTTGTAGTGTGTTGCAGCTTGTGGAGGATTGATTCCTCTGATTGTAATTGAGCTTTTGTAATGTAATAAGTTGTCCAAATCAATAAAGAAATATTCTAGTTTCTGTGTGTAATTTCTGTTGTTGTGTGTTTTATGATTTACCCCTTTCATCAGATTCACTCAAGGACAGAGCATATATCAATAAGGTATCACTTTCTGAGAGAAAAGGTAACAGAGAATGAAGTAAAGATGGAGTATGTGTCTACAAAAGATCATATTGCTGATATTTTCACTAAGCCTCTGCCTAAGAATACTTTTGAGTATCTTCGGGAGAAGTTAGGGGTTATTACCCCTCCTTCTCTAAAATAAGATGCATAGGAAATGCGTCAGTTCAGTGGTGCTCAAAGTCTCATTCTTTGACCTAGATTAATGTTTTGTAGGCTTCTTCTCAGGGGGAGCTGGTAGATGTTGCTGGTATAAGTTTCTGATTAAGAGCAGTAAGTTTTTCAGTGTTGATGACAGGGGGAGTTGTGCAGTAAATTAAAAGAAAAGGTTTGGCACCCTTTGCCATTGATGTCAAAGGGGGAGAGAAGTTCATGTGAAAAACCCAAGGAGAAAGAACTACAGCCAGAAAGCATAAAGTAAGGGGGAGAAAAGAAGCAAAGCAAGTTTATTTGTCTTGATGGTTTTTCACATCATATCTTGCCATCAATGACAAAAGGGGAGATTGTTGCAAGTATGAGCAGTAAATGTTGTCATTGATGTCAACACCTAAGGTCAGCATCTAAGGAAATTATTTGAATTAGTTTGAGCATGTATCTGAGAAGAACAGTATAGTGTTTTGCTCCTCATATCCTGTAGATTAAATATATTTGTCTGTAATTTGGAGGTTATGTTAAGGGATGTCTGTAGTTTCTATGTTTGAAGTTTGAGCCTCCGTTGTGAAGATTTAAGCGAGTTCTGTTCACTAGACTAAAAATTAATTTTCTGTGTATTTAATGGTGACAGGGAGAATGTATTTTGCTCCACATTTCTCCGCATTTAAGTTTTACAGTCTACAGTTCTAGAATTAAGTCTGGGATGATGTTATGTACCTTCAATTCAAATGGTTTATGATTTGGTGCTCTGTAAGTGATGCTTCCTTTATGACAGTGGCCAACAGTAATGTTCAAGTGCTCCGATTTGAAGAATCTTATGGATAGAATGTTTGGGGGTTGTGCGTAAGTTCTTGGTGATTGTAACGTGCTTGTGGATGTCTCTATATTATGTTCCTACTTTTTGATTGGTCTGCAAAGTGTAATTCGGATCGTGCATGAAGTGTGTTCCTAAAGGTCTTAGTTTTAACACTGGTTCTGGCCAACCTGGTTGTTTTCACTACTTGCGGTTATGCTTCAAAGTTTGTAAAGCGTGTTGTTGCATGGAAAGTTGCATTTGAGTCCCAACTAAGGATTGGCATGGTCCACATTCATTTCTCTTCTCCTCTAATTTGTTTAGGTCTAGACCTAATTTGAATATTGGCCAAATATGTATGTATGCTGACCTTGAAGATTGTTCCAATGGTTGATGATTGTACTGCCGACCTTGATGTTCATTCCAAGGTTGGTGAATTGTATAAATACATATAATGAAGTCATGAATGATTGATGAGGATGCGAATATGCAAAGATAAGTGCGAAGTGAAAAAGTAGAGCAGAGAAAATTTATTGCACTTCAATGGAACTGAACCTTGGCATAGTGTAGATGCTACTATCTCAGTTCACCAACTCTAGTAGTGAGCCACCCATCGACAGTGAGCCACCCACTAGCAGTGAGCCCCCTCTTTTGTAGTGAGCATTATGGGTAGTGAGCCCTATTGGTAGTGAGCCTTGTTATAAATTTTGATATATCATTTTTATTGTGAGCTAACACTCATTGTGGTTTTTTCCTTATTAGGTTTTCCACGTAAAAATCTAGTGTCTCATGTGTGAATTTGTTTAAATTTCTAATTTCATTCGTTCATGGTTAAAATACAATAATAGTGATTAAGTGGTTGATGTATTAATGGTTTTGAAGTTTTGGTTACAACTGATTCACCCCCCCTCTCAGTTGTCTTGCGCTTTTCAACAATCTCTTGAGCTAGTGCATATGCTTTTATTCAAAAGCCCTTCTATGGAAGGTGGAATCGTGTATCTCTTGAGCTAGTGCACATCCTTTTATTACAAAAGTCCTCCATGGAGGTGGGGTTTAATCTTGATACTATCCTCCCTTAAGCGTGTTTTCAGCGGTTGTTGTGGCATAAGCCCAACCGTCAAGTGTGTCTGTAGCATGTTTGAGATGGTGGGACTTAGCAATAAGCTCCTTCCATCACCCTTGTTTGTCATGTTTAAGATGTATAGTATATCTTTTGCATGGTATACGACTTGTGTTTTTCGTGTGTTTTCACCCATGTTTGGTTTCAAGGGTGTAGCAATGAGCTCCTCCCACACTTCGGTTTTGTTTGGCATGTTTTCCCTTGTGTGGTTTCAAGGGTGTAATGATGAGCTCCTCCCACACTCAGGTTTTGTATGACGTGTCTTCCCCCATGTGTGGTTTCAAGGGTGTAGCGATGAGTTGCACCCACACTTGGATTTTGTAACCTGTGTTTTCCCCTTGGTGTAGTTTCAGGGGTGTAGCGATGAGCTCCTCCTACATTTTGGGGTTTTGTGTTGCAATTTTGTTTCCATGCATATGTTATGAAAATGTTATATCAATGTTTTCATCATGTTTTGCTTGACTGCTTTCATGTCTTCATCATGTTTTGCGTGTCTTCAATACTATCTTCATTGTATCTTGCATGTCTGTGATGTGTCTTCTAGTGCTTACCTAAGATTGAGGGTTAGAAATAGTTCCTCAATCTTTGTGTATGCCTTAGCTTCAAGTGCTTGGCATGTTTGATGTGTTTTTGATTGTACTTTAATGCATGTATGAGTCGTAAGATCATATATACATTAAAGTGGGGGCTAAATGTTATGTTGTAAAATTCCCCCCTAGAACTTTTACCTCCTAAGTTTAGCACCTGGGTCCCTTAGATTTAATCATGCATTTTTAAAATGAATCTCGAAGAAAAATTCCCCTAAACCATGTCAAATGGGACCTAGGGGTGAACCTTAAGCTTAATCTAGACCTAAAATAGGCCCCTGGACTTGCGTGGCCACGCCCTTGTCTTGTCCTATTTTGTCAAGGTCCCAAATTTGAATGTTGATTTGTGACCATTAAAAAGGTCTCCCTTGTCAGCATCTTAAGTTTGAATTATGAAATCTTAGTAGGAATGCATATATAATCATTTTTAGGACTTCATTTTACAACTAGATGGATAATGCAAACTTGGGATCTTGTGCTAACAATACTCAAGGCTTTCATTGTGTTGTAGAGCAGTATTGTGTTGTGTTTGTACTTGTTTGTTGCAGATTTGTCTTCATCAATCCATCTCCTCATGGCGTTAAAGATCTTCATCTCCCTGTGAGAGTTTCACCTTCGAGGTGACATCTACTTTGTGTTACAATCATTTATCATATCATTTTCTTTTGCCTATATCCACCGAGGACACACTCTTTATCTAACAATGGTGTTGGAAGGCTTGAATGCCATTCCAGGGCTTGACTGAGGCAAGTTCCTAAACACCACAACCCCCAACCCCTCTTGTGATTGCAGGTGACAGGCGTTCAATCTTGTAGAGAGGAGTTACAAGAGATCATTGCAAAGCATAAGGATTCTAGATTTGAAGAAAGCTGCAGAAAATATCCCTTATTAGACAAGGGTGATTGCTCTTTTGTCCTCCAGTTTGTCATTATTAGAAATCTTTGAGCAGGTACAGTCTACTACATATTTAGCTCCCAACCTCTAGAAAAAGTGCCAAATTAGACAAGGGCAATCCCTCTTTTGTCCCTGAATTTTTCACTTTCCAAAATTAAAATCCTGGTATGTTTCTAATCTACATTTAGTGCCTTCTTGTGCGAGCATTTGTCGGGTTTCATCTGTTTGTTTATGATTTTGCATAATTAGGGTTTTAGGCCTAATCAGAATAGGGTTTTGACAAAATATCAATTTATTCTATCTTTACAAGCATCTCATAGTGACATCAGACATGTAGCTGAGTCCTCTACCATAGTTGTGACTTAGCTTGATCTATGTCCTTTAATGTATGTGTGAAAGAATGGTTTGATTGAATCTAATTAACACACAATTTTATCAATCACATTTTTCTACATAATAGTATCAAAGGAAATGGTTAACAAGCTAAAATTGAAGAGGTTAGGACATCCTCATCAATATAGAATCTCATGATTGAAAGAAGAACATAAGGTATTGGTAAGTGAACAATGTCTGGTGAAATTTAAGATAGAAACATATCATGATAAAGTTTTATGTGATGTTATGCTAATGGATGTATGTCGTTTGTTGTATCTTGGACCATGACAATATGATAGGAAATCTATACATGATGGGAGAAATAATATTTATCTTGGGATAAAGGATGGTAAGAAACATACTTAGTACCGCCAAGGAGCAAGAGAAGCAAATTTGTGGTAGTGCTAGAATCTATTTGGTGCATGGGATAAAATCATTAGATGGTTTGAGGCATGAGAGTATGTCTTTTGTATTGACTTGTAGAATATGTAGCACCACAATTGGAGGAAAGCACTACAACTAGAAATTTTTAAGTTGATAGAATACAAGGACATCATATCAAACAATAAGCTAGAGGGATTACCACCAATAAGGAGCATTATTCATCATATGGACCTAGCTCTAGGAGCTAGTTTACTAAAAAAGTTGCACATAGAATGATGCTAGTAGAAAATGAAGAATTGAACTAGCAAGTGCAAGAGTTACTAAATAAAGGTTTGATTAGGGAAATTTAAGTCCATGTATGGAACCTATAGTACCAGCACCAAAGAAAGGATTTGAGTAGAGAATGTGTACAAACTCTAGATAAATACATAAAATCACAATTAAATATAGATTCCCATTGCTAAGGATGAATGATATAATGGATTGTTTGAGGGGCACAAAGTACTTCGCTAAGATTGGTTTGAAGAGTGATTATCACCATATTATAATTAGATATGGAGATTAATAGAAGAATACATTTAAGATCAAGGAAGGATTATATGAGTGGTTGGTTAAATGCCCTTTGGGTTGACTAATGCACCTAGCATATCTATGACATTGATGACTTTAGTATTGAAGAAATATTTGGGTGAGTTTGTGATTGTTTACTTGGATCATATTATGATTTTTAGTAAGACTAAGGAGGAGCATATAGAACATATCAAATTATTATTATAAATAAGAGAGAAGAAAAGTTGTTGATCAATGTTTAAAATGAAATTTTATGAAGTTAGAGTTGTTATACTTAAGATTTGTAATCTCAATAGAAGGTTTGAAGATGAATCTAGAAAAGGTAAGAGTAATTGTTAAATGGCTTACACTAGAGAATGTCAAAAAGGTAAGATATATTCATGGGTTAGCTAGTTTATATAAGAATTTTAGTGGCATTTGTTCACCAATAACTAAGACTACTGTTGATGACTGTTTTGATGCAATCATAACAATAAGTTAAAATTCACATGACATGAACTGTAACTATACTTGAAAGACAAGAAGGAATCATTTGGTGATTCAACTAATCCCAAGTCTACAATGGTTCGGTTGGTCAAGTTCAGTTGGTCAATGTGAAGCTGTAATGTTCAAGGGGCCTTACGTAGTTTAGGTTTGTTTTGTGGTTTACTGGACTAAGAATATGCAAAGAGGTCATGAGATATGTCAATGCTTTTCATTCCTTTGCATAAGAGTGATACTGGGCTGCAAGTTTCAGAGGGTTTTCTTGGATTTTTGCAGCTTTCTTCTTGATCTGTTTATGAAAACTGTCTACTTATAGCTCTGTTATCATGCTTCTTCAAATTTGAGACAATTTCCTTTGGATTTCTGCGTTTTCAGCTAAATATTTCAGATGGGTTGGGAAAAGTTAGAGAGATCTAATCTACACTTCATCTAATCTACAGAAGGATCTAATTGTTTCTGTTATCCACTATGTAAATACCACAGTAATCTGATCAAATCCACAGTAAAAACCTTAAATGTAAGTCCTGAGCATTTTCACAAACATACATTTAAAATTGCAAGCTCTCAAAGAAGATATTTCAAAACACAAAGAAGAGCAGGAGAACACTCAGAAGATAGATGCAGAACTCCAGATTCTATTGCATTAGAAACGAATAGCCATACATGATTTACAATGTAAGAATGACTCTTAGTTTCATTGATCATACTACAGAGAACTTACAAGCTTTACAGATACAGTAAGGCAGCCAGACATTCCACGCGCACCTTACTGCAGACAAACAGGCGACCTCCTTCTTCTACTCCTAAACTATGCTAAGCTAACTTGCTGTATTTTCCTAGAATCTCTGTTATGTAGCCCCTGTTGTAGCCCCTGTTGTAAAGTATTACAGTGTAGAGAGGCACAATATATAACATCCTGATTGTCCTCACTACAGCAAAAACCTAACTGAACTCCTGGTTCAAACCTCTAGTTACAGCAATGAATGCAGGTGAACCAGTTCTCAAAAATATCTCTGAGCTGTGGTCAAATCTGGGCGAAATACTGCCCCTTCTGAGAAGTTCCAGCAGCTGGGCAATAACTTCTGTTTGTCTTTTGCAAAAATACCTCCAGCTGCGACCTTCCTCTTTACTTGAATGGCTTTGACTTTTTGCATTTCATCTCCATCTTCTTGCTCTTGAGATCAGATCTTCTGCCTCCATGAGGTCACTGTATTGACTTTCCAGCTGCTTCCTCAACTGCAAGCCTGCAAGACAAGACAAGCAATAAGTATTCCATTTATCACAAAGAACAGCATGAAAATAGAATAAGCGTTTAAATACAGGTGACAGCGCAAGATCGCGGAAATCAGATCCAAAATCTGCTCAAAACGCGTGAAAAATGCGCCCAAGCTGCTCAAAATTGATGGGTCAACCATCGCTAACTGAAAAAATGTCAGAGGCGCCAAAAAAAAAACACTTTAAAACCCCACCGCTTCATTTCCCGCCCATCGGCATGATCATCCTTGTCGGCGCGTCAAAAAACAGGTTAGTCGATATACCTCATCATCATGATATTCTGGAAATAGCATTCCCTCCTGAAGGTTCAGATGAATGTCATCATGATGATTCGCTTCTGCATATTGGAGAAAAGAACAACATCATCATCATCATCATGCAGGAGAAAAGGAGGATGCGAATATAATCATGCTGTCGAGGAAAGGAAGATGATGGTGACGTCATCACGATATTCGGGCTTTCGTTAAAATGCTAAGGATGACGTCATCGTCATATTCGGTTAAGATCAGGGGGATAATTGTGATATCGGGTAGCCTAAGGAGCATGATCAGGATGCTGAAGTGAATATGACCCTTTTGCAGCCAAGGTAACCCTCTCGAGAAAAATCAGCATGATGAAGATCATCATCATATTTGCGGCTTGTGTCGAACTTGGAATAGGACGTCATCATCATGATCGGGAACTAGATCGTGCCTGGAAAATATATCCTGTTTGAAGGAAAAAGGATGATGATGATGCTGATCAGGATATTAGCTTCTGTCGAACATAGAGTAAGACATCATCATCATGTTTGGCAAACGGATCGGGTTTTGGAAAATATCCTGTTGAAAGAAAAAAATGATGATGCTGATCATCAGGAGGATATTTGTTTTTCGTTATTCAGATTGGGATGACGTCATCATGATATTTGGAGCCTTCGTTAAACTTGAACATGACGTCATCATGATATCCGGAGCCTTCGTTAAACTTAAAACATGACGTCATCATGATATTTGGCCAGCCGGATCATGTTTGAGAAAAATCCTGCCGAAGGGAAAATGTGATGATGATGATGATCATCAGGATACTTGCAAAAGGTTGTATTTCATCGGCAGGAGGACTTGGCGAAATATCGGGCGAACAAACAAGATCATGATGATGATGTTGTTAACAGGACAGGATAAAAATGATGATGATGACCCTCGTCATCGATTTATCATGATGACGTCATCATGATAAATTGTCTTCGAAGCACAACGATAAGTTGGGGTCATCATGATAAATGCGCTAGGGTGATATTGCAAAATATGATGATGCTGTTTAAGAAATGCAATATCGACCACCTCTTAATAGATAGGCTGATCATCATGATGTTTCGGCAAACGGATATCAGGAGGATATGAAGATGATGATCCTCCTTCGAATTATCATGATGATGATGTTTCCAGTACTTAGCGAATTCAGCGAATATGACCCGTGAAAGATCAGGATGAGGATCAAGAAGCCGTCATCATCATATTTCGAAGTCCAGCAAATATCATGATGATGACCTTGCGATAGGTTTATAGCATGCACATGCAAATATGCCGAAGGTGATTTTGTTAAGTCAGGGTGATCTTACACCATCAGCATGATATTTTAAGATCAGGCGATGCAAGGATATCATGATGATGCTCGCGATACAAAGGCCGCTCGACGGGGGGAACTTACCTTGACTTAAAGTTAACGTCATCATGATATTTCGAACCTTAGGATATTATCGGGGGGGTGCGTTTAAAATATGATGATGATGACGCTCTTCAGCAAAACTGAGTTTATAACATGACCTTCCTAAAAGATATCATGATGCTGCATAATGCGAAGATCATGATGATCCTGTCAACATGACTTAGGATAAAAATAAAATGATGATGCTCCTGCGAATATCAGGTTTGACCAAGACTTTGACCGTGCATAACTTCCACATATGGACGAATTTTCAAGTGGAGTAAAAGGCAAACCTGCATGAAATTTCAAGCTCTTTCAAAATATGAGGTCACAGAAACAAAATATGAACTTTGACAAATAGACCTCATGATGATGACCTACCTCATCATATATCATGATGATGATGCACTCGATCTTCATTTTTACCAGACCGCCAGAAAGCAGAAAAAACACAAGCAGAAGCAAAAAGCAAGACATCAGCAGGGGTCCCCATTTTGCTAAGGAGCATAATGGGGCGTGTTGTGAACATCACAACAACTATGAGGGGAGATAATAAAAAATTTAAGTGCACATGAGGAGAAAATAGGAGCTTTGAGTTACTAAAGAAGAAAGTGATAGAACAAATAGTACTAGCACTGTATATTTTGATAAAATATTCCAAGTTGATTGTGATGCAATTAGGAGTGTTATAGGAGTAGTATTGAATTAAGAAGGTAGACAATAACTTATCTTAATGAGAAGTTGAATGATGAAAGAAGGAGATATTCAATATATGATTAGGAATTTTATGCCACTATAAAAGCATTGAAGAAATGGTGACATTACTTGTTACCAAAAGACTTTTTGTTGTATATAGATAATCAACCATTGCAATACTTGAATAGCCAAGGTAAGTTGAATTAGAGACATGTAAGTTGGGTACAATTCATGCAAATTTATACTTTTGTGTTGAAGCATAGAAATGGAAATTCAAACAAGGTTGTAGATGTGTTGAGTAGGAGATAAAATTTGTTGACATAGATGAGAGTGGAAGTGGTAGAATTCAATGAATTGAAACATTTGTATGTATGCTAGGATTTGAAACAAAAAGGGACTATAACAATGCAAACAAAAGAACTTAATTTCAAGCCTAGAAGACCTCTAATTGAGATAAGAAATGCAAATAAATGGTGTTTAAATGATGCAAGAGCATCATGGGTGAATCGGCAATCAGCATAAAAAATAAAATAAAATAAAATTGATAGGGTACATTGAAGGTTTTGAATGTCAATTGATTTCAAAGACACTCAAATGGGAGTGTTGCAATGGTATAATACTTTGATCATTTACAGTCATTGTTTACATGTAACACAAAGCAGGTGTTTGTCTTTGTGTTAAAGAGTTCAATTTGACAATGCACTGGCATGTTACGCCAAAGACAGGTTATATGTTTGCTAACCCAAAAAGTGATATCAGGATTCCACCTTTAGAGGAATGAGCTATTGTGTAGAATAAGGATTCATACTGGTTCCGAGATACTCAACATCATCTTCTGAACTCTTACAATCTATTGCTCAATGAATTTGTTCCTATTCATGTTCCACAGTCTGGTCATGCATTAGAATTTCAAAATTGTTGGAATAACTAAATATGTAATTAATTCTAGTTTTTTCCTATATTACTTGATGGAAGGCCCTATGCCTACATGGAGAGAGACACCAAGGCGTTTCATTTTAGAACGACTAGGTTCAAAGCCTAGTTCTATGGATAGACATCGAGAGCTTGATGCAATGGACCAGCTAGTTGGTAATGATGATAGTAGAAGACTTCATGAGGTTTATAAATCCATGCCATCATCGTAACAAGTAAGAGAAAGATCCAAACATACAAGATGTTGAAATCCATGAACTCACATCTTCATGAGTTACCTCTTTACAATTTGATCCATGGTTTGGGCTTTTAATTTAAGTTAACTTGAATACCAAGAGTCTTTGAAATATTGCATTCCTCCATATTCCGGATGGCGTTCCCACTTCATGGTTTTTCCCATTCACAGATGCTCAAATAATATAAAATAGTCCATAACATTAGAAGGGTCGCGGGCCTGAGGAATTTAAGAATTTGAACATTCTAAATTCATTTGGGAAAATGAATTGTTTCATCTAATCACAAGTAAGAAAAATGAAAACATGAGAAGAGGAAGTGGCTATAGCCAGCAATATATACACTCAACTATGTAGAAAGAGGTAAAAAAATGTTAGGGAAAAAAATTGCTGCCAATTGAGGACCATAGGGGGGGTGGCCAATGAAGGAAGAAAGAGAGGTTGGTTGGGAAGTAGAGGAAAATTACAGAGAGTGCAAGTTAAGGTGTCTGAAAAGGAAGAGAGAAGGAAAGAAGGCAGATCAAATGATATTCCTTTCATAGGGGATTGTTGTGAGAAAGAGAAAATGTAGATTGGTTGTGAATGAGCAAAGCTATGAAGGCCTTTATGTAAATTTGTTGCATGATTTTATAAATATTGAATTGAATACAAATTTTATATTGCAATCTTGTGCAGAGTATTGTTTGTGTGTTTAAGTTTGTGTATTGTCAAAGTTTGTTTATAAGAGGGGAGTGTGTCCTTCTTGCATCAAATGGTATTAGAGTAGGTTATCCTGTGCATGGAGAGTATCCACCAATGATGGCACTAGCTTTGCCAGTCCTACACTATACCAATTTCAGAAATAAATCTCATAGATCAATACATGAAAATGATAGGAGACTCAACCCAAGAGTGACAGGAAATATCAACAAAGAGATTTCTGTATTATTTAATGTTACTATCTATTACAAAAATCAATTATCGGCCCTATATAGATGACCTTCCAAATGCAAAATTTTAAAACTTAAAAGAAATGACAAGCTCCGATTGGAATTCTCCTGTAGTCGGCCTCAATTAGCTCTTCATCTCTCATGGATCGGCCTCTCACACAAACCATCAGCCTTCATAAAATTAGCCCTCCTCTTATGCTCTCCCTTCTGGAACTCATCGACCCTTAGTCAAATTTCAGACTTTCATTCCTTCTCTAATCTCCATGGCCTTTTGAATGGCCTCTCTTCAAGCAGGGATTCCTTTCTTTAGGCCATCAGCCTCTATAAACTACACTCTCCCTAATACAATACTCCCCCTCCATCGCTAAGTCTCCACCTACCTAAATGCCTTCCCCCACACCAACATATATGGTCCCTCTAATTCCCATTGACCACTATGATGTGGAGAATGAATGCTAAAGTGAAGCGCTTAGTAGAGAACTAGAAATAGAAGAAAACTATCGATGCATGTTTTAATTCCTTATTGTGGTCTGCAGGAAATAAATGTAGAGCCATCGCAGCTACTAACCCTATGGAGTCTACCATTAATGATGCCTTCATTAATACGACTGCCCACCATGATGTCTGCAGCAAATTATAATTAAATAATTGTTGCTGCTCTCTATTTTCTTATCCCACAACGCCCACGATAGCAAAAATACGGCCAAAAGAAATAGAAACAATGATGTCCACAACTTGCAGATGTTAATAGAAATTCAATGTTGTTTCTAATCTTGTCGATCCACCAAAAGAGCATAAAGAATCTTTTTGCCAGCCGGTCCACCTTTCATATGCATGATTTGAAGTTTTTTATGCCTTTCAAAACTGGATATGCCTGAAGCCACGAACTCTCCACAAATAGCAGAAATTAAATGATAGCAAATGGTCGATAGAGATAATAGCCAAGTAGAAATTACTATCACTAAGGTGATAGGAGGTGCACCAAAACACAACAAAACCCAAAAAATGAAAATATATAAAAATGCAATCCAAAATTAGAGAGAACGAGATGCCACTGCAGTAGACTCCCCAGGCAGAAAAATTCATGAAGTCCTTGATTCTATTTTTTTCTCCTCGCTTTCCAGTTTCTTAATTCTACACTTCCACACTTGGATTGTTGCCTTCAAAGTTTCATTGTTTGCATTTGTCGGCTTCTTTCTCTCAGTGCATACTTCCACCTTCAATTGTCCTTATCAACTCCAAATCTCCACCATTCTGACTCATCATCACAATCATCTACTGGCATCATCTCAAATGAAAATAAAATCTCATCCTTACTTTGTGTAGAAGAAAGTACCTCCAGAATCTTCATTTCTACAATGTTATCTGGTAACAGTAAGTCTTCTGCCTCTTCTACATCCTCTAGTTCTTTCATTGAACCTTCTGCACTTTCTTTCTCTACTGCATCTGCCTTCACTAAATCTGTACTCTCTTCTTTCAAATACTCTTCCAAACTAAACATTTCCTCTACTCCCAGATTCTCCTTTGCAACCACAAGTTTCTCCTCATCCTCACTACATTTTCCATTGTTAGAAATGAAAACAGGAACAGAATCTTTTCCATCATTAGGTTGAGCACCATCTTTTCCTAGATTATCAAAATAATCAAAATATGAACTTGCTAGATTCAGAGAATTAATATTTGCACTAGTTCCTATCACTGGATAATCTTCTTCCTTACCAAAATGTTTACAGTCCTCATCAACATCCTCTGAATTCTTACTGTCAACTTCTTCTATATCAGTTGTTGGCTTAAGATCTTCTACTTCATTCTTTCCTGCAATCACATCAGCATTAGGAAAATAATATTTTTCCAATGCATCCATCCAACCTAAAATCCTTTGCAAATTCTCATACAGCTTTCTTCTCTCCACATACTTTGCCTTCCCTAAATTTGCATTCATCATTCTATGCATTCCCCTATCCTTTCTCCTATTGTAAACCACAATATCATTCTCTCTTCCACTCATGCATGCATAAGAAACAAATACATTATAGAAAATAGATCTTTCTTCTTTCACATACTTCATGCTTTCATTTAGTTCCTGCTGTGTTCCAATCATTTCCTTTCCTTCAAGATGCCTACAAAACTTAGGCTCCATCTCACCCATACTCAACCATTCAACATCATCTATTATGAACCATATCTTCTTATCCTTTTCTCCATCATCAGCAAAATTATTCTTCCCTATCAGCCCATACATGTTACAACTCACAATATTCTTGTTAAAACATGTTTCTACTCCATATGTCCTTCTAGACTTCTCCTTATACAAACCATCAACAAAGTGAAAAACAATACATTTTAACTCTCCTTATAGTCTTGTTGTCATCTGCTACTTTGCATTCCTAAGTATTCCAACAAACTTGTCCATTATACTCCTTGTTTTTTCATCAAAACTTACTTTAACTACTGTCCCCTTATAGGAATTCATATTTTCAGTTTTTAAGGCTTCAACATTTGCATCCTCAGCTGCATTGTCTACTTGTCCTTTACTTCTCTCATCTATCTTCTCCCACACTTTCATATCATATTCATACATTTTATTTAAAGCCTCAAAATTATCTTCATCAAAATTAAGCAGCTGACCCTTTACCTTGCTCAAACTATGCTTGTTTTCCTCTAAGACTACTGCACGCCCTTGATCTTTATTCTCTTTTTCATCCTTCACTTTGACTCCTTGTTCTAGGGGCTGGTTCTTCTCTTCATGACTCCATCGCTTGCACATTGTCTCTTTATCACCAGCTTCTCTTATTGTTGTCCCATGTTTCACTACTTGATTCTTCACCTTTTCGAATGATTGCCTTGTTTCCTCTGCTCTCAACTTATCTCCTTGTCTTCTCTGTTTCTCTATCAAGTCTTTCACCCTTGATGCCATTTTTCTATCACAAAAATTAATACAAACCACTCCTCTTTGTTGCACATCAACAATTGATTTCTTTTGCCAAGATGGGATTATATACCCATGATCTACTAATTTACCCTTTTCCTTTTGAACTTGCACATCTACATTCCCATTACCACTTGCACAATCAAAATGAACTTTTACCTTGTCATTGTTCTGCTGCCCCAATTTGCAAATATTCTTGGTTGCATTTCTTGCCAACTCCTTCTCTTCACAGGCTTTCTTCTTTTCTTGATCAGCCCTCTTTCCACCTTTAGGTATTGCTGCTACAAACTGTCTTTTATTATCTATTGCTGCAATCTAGCTTCTTTTGCTCTTATCTCCGGCTCCATTGACGGCTCTCTTCTTGCCCTTTCTTTCTTTGCCTCCAAAGGTTTGTCCTTAGTCTTCTTCACACATGTATTCACTACTACAAACAATTCATTAGAAAATAAATCAAGAGACCAAGATGTCTCCTCTGGTGCCTTTGTTCTAGACACCTTCTTCTTTTCTTTTTCTATTGCTCCTTGGTGCACCTCCTCTTTTATCTTTTTCTTACTTTTATTCAAGTCATCCGCAATGAGAACTTTCTTCTTCTCTCCTTGTCTGCTTCCTGTAGTCATAACCATATCAGGAAAATAAATCTTTTCCAAGACTTCCATTCTTCTCAAGATCTCTTCCAATCCCTCTTAGTACCTTCTGCTTTCTACTTCATCCCAATATCTATCCCAATATGGGATTATCACAGGTCTTCTTACACAAAAACTCATTTCTCTTACTACTACAATCCATAGTCTCTATTCAATCTCTAAGTGCAAACTACCTCTCCTTCGATGATTTGTTCACACACAACAACACACCTCTGTACCTCACCTAGGGCTTCTCTCTTTCCTCTCTGCCTAGTCTTTTGGTGCTTCTCCTTTCTGTTACTATGTTAATCAGCAACTCTCATATACTCTCCTTCAACAAATTCTTCTAGGGTTTACTCGAGACACAACCGCCTAACACTTTTCCATACCCACCGGTCCTGGCACAGGTTGCCTCATTGTTGGCACTCTACCCATGCACTTAGAACCACCATGCTCTGATACCAAACTGATGGCACTGGCCTTGCTAGTCCTACACTATACCAATTTCAGAAATAAATCTCATAGATCAATACATTAAAATGACGGGAGACTCAACCGAAGAGTGATAGGAAATATCAACAAAGAGATTTCTGTATTATTTAATATTACTATCTATTACAAAAATCAATTATCGGCCCTATACAGACGGCCTTCCAAATGCAGAATTTCAAAACTTAAAAGAAATGACAAGCTCTGATTGGAATTCTCTTGTAGTCAGCCTCAATCAGCTCTTCATCTATCATGAATCGACCTCTCACATAGACCATTGACCTTCATAAAATTAGCCCTCCTCTTATGCTCTCCCTTCTGGAACTCATCGACCCTTAGTCTAATTTTAGACTTTCATTCCTTCTCTAATCTGCATGGACTTTTGAATGGCCTCTCTTCAAGCAACGATTCCTTTCTTTAGGCCATCGGCCTCTATAAACTACACTTTCCCTAATACAATACTCCCCCCTCCATCGCTAAGTCTCCACCTACCTAAATGCCTTCCCCACACCAACATATATGGTCCCTCTAATTCCCATCAACCACTATGATGTGGAGAATGAATGCTAAATTGAAATGCTTAGCAGAGAACCATAAATAGAAGAAAACTATCGATGCATGTTTTAATTCCTTATTGTGGTCTACAGGAAATAAATGTAGAGCCGTCGCATCTACTAACCCTATGGAGTCTGCCATTAATGACGCCTTCATTAATACGATTGCCCACCATGATGTCTGCAGCAAAAGATAATTAAATAACTATCACTTTTCTCTATTTTCTTATCCCACAATGCCCATGATAGCAAAGATACGGCTAGAAGAAATAGAAACAATGATGTCCATGACTTGTAGATGTTAATAGAAATTCAATGTTGTTTCTAATCTTGTTGATCCACCAAAAGAACATAAAGAATCTTTTTGCCAACTGGTCCACCTTTCATATGCGCAATTTGAGGCTTTTTATGCCTTTTAAAACTAGATATGCCTGAAGCCACAAACTCTCCACAAATTGCAAAAATTAAATGATAGGAAATAGTTGACAGAGATAATAGCCAAGTAGAAATTACTGTCACTAAGGCGATAGGAGGTGCACCAAAACACAACAAAACGCAAAAACTGAAAATATATAAAAATGCAATCCAAAATTAGAGAGAACGAGATGCCACTACATCAACCAGGACCATGGGTGAAGAGTTTGTGAGGAGTGAAGAAGCCTTGAGAGGCCATTAGTTCCATGGGAATCATGTTGACTATCCTCCAGCAGAGATGAGGTTGGGTAGAAGGTGTGAAAATCTCTTCCACTAAGAGGAAGTGGGTAGGAGAGATTGTGAGGGTGCATCTTCCAGAATCCTATTGAGTAGAGGATAGTGGTGAGAGTTTGTTGCAGGAGGAAATTGTAGAGGTAGTGAGTCTTGATTTGCTGGTGGTTGTAGATAGAGAGTGTGTCATACTTGTTTGAAAAAATATCTTGGAAATATGGAGAGAGTTTGTGGATGAAGAAGGAATATTTGAAGCCACGAGAAGTGAAACAAGAACCCGTCCAAAGGAGTGATGTGTTTTGAACTATATGCAAGTCTGGTCGAAAATGTTGCAAAGTAATGGTGGACAATGATAGGAGGGAAAATCTGGTTGCATTAGAGATGGTTGAGAAACTGAACTTGAAGCGGATGAGGCACCCGAAGCCCTACTATGTCTCTTAGTTGCAAAAAGTCATCGAATTTGGGTAAGTGAACAAAGCATTGTGAGTTTTCATATTGGCTGATATGAGAATGAAATTGTGTGTGATATAGTACCCATGGATGTTTGTCATGTTTTGTTGGGACAACCTTGGCTTTGGGATAGGGAGGTTGTATATAATAGCAGTAGAAACACTTATAGCAAAGTAAAGGATGGGAAGAAATATGTGTTGAATCCATTATAGGATGAACCAGAGGAAGTGGTTAAGGAAATTGCATTAGTATGCTCTAATGAGTGTATTAAGGAAGAAAGCAACATCAAGGTTGTAGTAGGTGAGAAAGAAGTGGCTGAGAATCCTTTGAGGGATGTAAATAAGAAGGAAATGGTTGCAGCAGGTATGCAGATTGAAGAAAAAGAAGAGGAGGTCCTTGTGCAAAAGGATCAAGAGGAAAGAGAAGAGATTGCAACTGAGGTTGCAAAGGTTGAAGAAGATTTGTTGCTGAAGATGATGGTGATAGAAGATGATAGGAAGGAAAAGCTTGTAGCTATCGAGAATGAAGATACAGTTGAGATTGCAGATGTTGTAGTAGATGATGAAATTGCAGCAGTGGAAGAAGAGGTAAGAGAAATGAAGGTGAAAGAAAATAAAGAAGTGATTGCAAGAGTAGAGGATGTAGTTGCAACTGACGAGAACGTGGAAGACATTGCAGTGAAGTTTGATGTTGCAGTTGTGAATGTGAATGAGGTAAATCAGTTATGTGATGTTATTTTGTTTTTAGATGTGGTAGTAGAAAATGAGATGAATAGAGGACAAGAGAATTTTGCATGGTTGTGTGTAGAGATGGTTAAGGATGTTGTAGGATGTTGGTGGAGGTGGACGGTTAAAGGTGGGTTTGAACCCATAGAGGAGGAGAGGAATGAGGAAAGAATTTGGTGGAGGAGGTCAAGCTTCGGTGGACATGAGTCCGTGAGGGGAAAGAGGAGCAATAAGCGGTGTTGCTAGAGGAAGGTGGTGTATGTTCCGGCATGATGCTGGAAAAGGCGAAAGAAAGATTGATTTTCAGCTCTTGGACAACGAAGGAGTTTGTTGTAGGTTGATGGAAACTTGGAAGAGTAGTGCAACTACTCAACTCCACCTTTGTGAGCCTATGCTCACAAACTTTTTACCCGGCGTCTCTGATGCAGGAGCATCCCGGGCGAATCGACAATCAACATCAAAAATAAAATTTATAGGGTATCTTTAAGGTTTTAAATGTCAATTGATTTTAAAGACACTCAAATGGGAATATTGCAATGGTATAATACTTTGATCATTTGCAATCATTATTTACATGGAACACAAAGCGGGTGTTTATCTTTGTGGAAAAGAGTTTAATTTGACAATGCATTGGCATGTTATGCCAAACACAGGTTATATGTTTGCTAACCCAAAAAGTGATATCAGGATTCCACCTTCAGAGGAGTGAGCTATTGTGTAGAATAAGGATTCATACTAGTTCTGAGATACTCAACATCATCTTTTGAACTCTTACAATCTATTGTTCAATGAACCTGTTTCTATTCATGTTTCACGGTCTGGTCGTGCATTAGAATTTCCAAATTTTTGGAATAACTAAATACGTAATTAATTCTAGTTTTTGCCTATATTACTTGATGGAAGGCCCTATGTCTACACGGAGAGAGACACCAAGGTGTTTCATTTTAGAACAACTAGGTTCAAAGCCTAGTTCTGTGGATACACATTGAGAACCTGATGCAATGGACTGACTGGTTGGCAATGATGATAATAGAAGGATTCATGAGGTTTAGAACTCCATGGCATCATCACAACAAGTAAGAGAAAGATCTAAACATACAAGACGTTGAAATCCATGAACTCACATCTTCATGAGTTACCTCTTTATAGTTTGATCCACGGTTTGGGCTTTTAATTTAAGTCAACTTGAATACCAAGAGTCTTTGACATATTGCAATCCTCCATATTCCAGATGGCGTTCCCACTTCCTGGTTTTTCCCATTCACAGATGCTCAAACAATATAAAATAGTCCATAACATTGGAAGGGCCGCGGGCCTGAGGAATACAAGAATTTGAACATTCTAAATCCATTCGGGAAAATGAATTGTTTCATCTAATGACAAGTGAGAAAAATAAAAACATGAGAAGAGGAAGCTACTACATCCAGCAATATATGCACTTAGCTATGTAGAAAGAGGTAAAAAAATGTTGGGGAAAAAATTCGCTACCAATTGAGGACCATGGGGGGGTCGGCCAATGAAGGAAGAAAGAGAGGTTGGCTGGGAAGTAGAGGAAAATTGCAGAGAGTGTGAGTTAAGGTGTCTAAGAAGGTAGAGAGAAGGAAAGAAGGAAGATTGGATGATATTCCTGTCATAGAGGATTGTTGTGAGAAAGAGAAAATGTAGATTGGTTGTGAATGAGCAAAGCCATGAAGGCCTTTATGTAAATTTGTTACAGACTTTTATAAATATTGAATTGAATACAAATTTTATGTTGCAATCTTGTGCAGAGTATTGTCTGTGTGTTTAAGTTTGTGTATTGTCAAAGTTTGTTTGTAAGAGGGGAGTGTGTCCTTCTTGAGTCATTAAAGGAAACAATATTCTCACCAAAATAAACTTTGATTCCTATGGGATATGCTCAAGATGATTATTGTTGTTGAGATTTGATGTATCCAATAGCATGACCTTTCTATGCATCCAATTCCAACTCTTAGAAATGGCTTGGGAGATGAGAGATTTATAAATTTGGGATGAGGATGATGGATGGTGGGGATTTGATCTTGTGCAATGGAGGGAGGTGGTTGATCCATTTACAAGGGAGAATGAGAATCTTACAAGTGGAATATTGTGATAGGTACACATGATTAGGGAAAAGATTGAAAAGAGATGGAGGGTGGATATTTTCTTAGTTTGAGTGAAAGGTGGAGATTACAAAGGCACCTTTTGGATCCTCGTGCAAGGTTAATGAATTTGTTAATTTTAAACAAAGTGATGGAATAATGTGCAAATGATTAGTTAGTTGATTAAACCTACTTTGTTTATTCAACTAATAATGAGAGGGTATTTTGGATGAATTAAATAAATATTATTCATTTTTAATTTATGGGGGAATGTTGGGAGAATGAATGATTTAATTAAACAAAGGCAATTTATTCAATTAAAGCTAGGACTTTAGAAGAAAGGTTAAATTAGTTGGTTAATTAAATAAATAAACCTAATTTATTTAATTAATATTAGGATTATGGTTAGATTTATTAATTAATATTAGAAGGGTGATTGAAATAATTATTTAAATAAATATAATTTATTTAATTAATGTTAAAAGGGGAGATGTGGGATAACTCTGGTGTGATGAGGGCAAAAATGGTGGAATGCATTTGAGGTGTTTATAATTTTTATAAAGTTGATCCTAATTTTGTGGGAGCATGGAAAGCATGTACATAATGATCAGTAAGCATGGATAGAAATAAGTGGCTTGATTAATTAATTTAGATTGATATGTTATTCAAAGGAAGTCATTTGTACATTCCTAGAATTTCAATGAGAGAGAATTTGATAAAAGAAAAACATAACAATGGATTAGTAGGGAATTTTGAGATAGATAAGATAACATAATTGAAAAGTGAAAATTATTTTTGGCTACGATTGTATAAGGATGTAAAAGAACATGTTCAAGGTTATAGGATTTGTTAAGTTGTAAAGGGAAGTGGTTAGAATACTAGCTTATGCAAACCATAACCAATTCCAAAAAAAGTATGGGAGGACGTAAGTATGATTTTGTAGTAGGATTGCTAAGAAATCAAAGAGGTCATGATTATATATTTGTGGTAGTTGATATATTTTCTAAGATGGAACATTTCATAACATGTAAGAAGACAAATGGTGTAGAACATATAGTTGATTTATTTTTATGGAATTTATAAAATTTAATGGGTTACCAAGGAGTATATAGTTTTAGACAAAGATACTAGGTTTTTTGGATATATTTGGAAGATATTATGGAAAAGGATGAAGAAAAAAAGTAATTTAGTTTCATATAATGCATAGATAGATGGATAAATAAAAGTGGTAAATGGGTGTTTGGGTAGCTTGTTGATATATTTACTAGGAGAGAAGAAATAGTATTGGTACAAGTTGGGTTTGCATATAATAATTTAGTGAATAGGAGTATAGGGAAAATACCATTTATGATAGCATATGGGAGTAGTCCAAGAAATGTCTTAGATCTAAGAGACATGAGAAATGAATAGAAGAGAAGCATAGAAGAAGAAGAATTTATAGATCACATGAAAATAATACATGATGAAGTAAGAAATTAGTTGGGAAAGATGAATGACCTAGATATAAGGAGGAGGAGGATGAGAAAAGAAGACATAAGGAGTTTGAGGTAGGAGATGAACTAATGGTGTTTCTAAGAAAATAAATATTTCTATTTGGCACATATATAATAAGTTGAAAATAAAAAAGTTTAGTCCTTGTAGAATTATCAGCAAATTTATTTTTGATAATGCATATAAGGTAGAGTTGCTTGAAGGTTTGGATATATCCCTAATGCTCAACATTGTATATTTGTATTAGTATTATGAAGGAAAATTGGGAGATAGTCACGTAGAGGTAAAGTGGGAAAAACAAATATTGCAATAGAAAGAAAAGGAAATTAAATTTGGACAGGAGAGTTGGAAAGAGTAGTGTCATAAACAAATAGTATGAATCCTGAATTTATTTGGTGAAATTGAATGGAAGGCCAATTGAAGACTTATTTCATATTTTTAAGGATGAGGTAGACTGATTTGGTTTCCCTCTAGCCACCAAAAATTAAGGGACTCACTTTTCAAATTATCTTGGGTGTCTAATGTAGGAGTAATAACAATCTTCTATCACCCAAAAATATTTTCTTTTAGGTTTATTTATTTGTTGGTAGGTTTACAATAATACTAGTCATTATATGATTACCACAACTTGTGGCTATCATCACAAAGCCATATACTTAGTTCCAAATTCATTACCAAACATATCAAATTTTAATCTGGAATGACCATTTTGATTATGCAATGATTGTATGATCTTTGTGGCAACACTTGATTACATTCTAAAGCTTATTGGTCCTAGGGAAGTTCATTGTATGAACCACATTGAGATCCATTGTATTATTATCACCATGTTCATTCTAGAAGGTTTCCTTCTACACATTTTAAGCTTGCACATTTCATCTTTCATCAAGCCTTGTACCACCTTGAAGATAAGATAGATAATTCCTAAGGCTAAATTATTGATATAAGCATCTCTCATGATTACTTGAAATGAAAAAAATAGTAAAGTAATGATAGATGGAGAATTAGATGTTGATTAGAATCTTTTGTGGCAAACTAACATATTTATGTTACAATATCATTAGAGAATTCTATAAGTAACACATATTGGTGCCCTTATATCATTGAGGACAAAGACCTCATATTTTCATCCCATTGTGGTAGACAGTAATGTATTTCATGAATGTGATTCAATAAAGATCAATTTCATTATTTTCTATTCCATTGAGTTCTATTGTATGTGTTTGTGTATTTGGGTGCTTGGTTGGATAATCCTTAATTGGATCCTTTGAACATGATTGTATCATACAATATTGTGAAACACTTGAAGAGGAGAAGAACTTAGATAGGTTTGAGAATTTTGAAGAGAAATTGGAACCTCTATCTCATCCCTTGAGGAGGTCCACTTGGTAGAGCTAACAACTACAAATGTATACCTCTCCTAATTAGATCTATGTATTTTTTTATTACTAATATCAATGATCCTAGAACTATGAGGGAGGTCATGTAGTGGTTATGGATGAGGAGATGGTTGCATTGAAAAATAACGACATGTGGGACTTGGTACTATTGCTTGATGGACAAAAGATTGTTGGTTATAAATGGGTGTTCAAGAATAAGATTGATTCAAATGGTAGTGTTGTAAAGCACAAATAAATATTAGTTGTGAAAGTATATTCCTAGTAAAAGAGGATAGACTTTGGTGAGATTTTTTTCCTAGTTTCTATGCTAACATCTATCATGATCCTATTATTTGTAATAGTAGCTTTTGATTTAGAGATAGAAAACATGGATGTTAAGGCAAAATTCTTTCATGGTGGATTGGAGGAAGAGATCTACATGATGTAGCTATAGCACTATGGTGTTAAACGTAAAGAGTCTTTGTTTTACAAATTAAAAAATATTTATATTGTCTCAAATAGTCTCCTAGAATGTGGTACCAAACTTTAATCTTTATTTTTGGATTAGGTTTTTTGAGATCCAAATTGGATCATTATGTTTGGTATAAACTAGATGGTGATTGATTCCTTGTTATCATGTTGTATGTAGATGATTGATTATTTTTGGTAATAATAAGGATGTGATTTATGATTTGAAGTCTCATCTTTTGACACAATTTGAGATGGACTTGGGGGATACCAAGTATATCTTGGGTATGTAGATCAAAAGATATAGAGTGAATAAAAATCTTTGGTTGGGACAAAGTACGTATGTGAACTCTATATACTAGCATTTTAGTTTGATAGATAGCAGACTATTGAGTATTTATGTTTCTTTGGAAACTAAGCTTTCAATTGAGAAGTGTCTTATGAAACCCATGAAGATGGAGGATATTCTCATTTTCATTATGCTAGTGTAATTGGGCGTTTGATGTATGGTATGGTTTGTACTATACTAGACATTACCCAAGTAGCAGAAGTCTTGAGTTGTTTTATGGCTAATGTTAGATAAGATTAGTGGGATGTAGATAAAAAGGTATTCATATATTTGCATTGTAACTTTAAGTACTCTATTTGTTATCATGGTGATTCTACAAGGACCAACACTCAATGGATATTCATGGAATTAGTTTAGGAAGGAGATAGTGACAACAAAAGATCCACTAGTGGATGTGTGTTTGGTTTATTTAGTGGTGCTATTAGTTGGATGAATAAATAATAGGCTATGATCACTTCATCTAATACATAGGTTGAGCACATGGTATCCATTCATGCCTATAAGGAGGTCAATTTTATTAAGAGCTTGTGTCCAAATATAGGGATAATTTAGGGTGTTATTTGAGTTCTTTGTGATAGTGAATGCCATATGTCTAGTAAAGAAACTTACCTTTCATGTGAGGATGAAGTATAAGATGTACAATACCATTTTATTTATGACATGATAGAGGATGGAAGCTTGATGTTGGAGAAAGTTGACACTTTATAGAATGTTGTAGATACATTGAAAAAGATAGTTAGTATATGTTACCCCTCATTTTATTTCTGAGTCTTTCAATTTTTGTTTCTTCCTTTTCATGGCTTGTTAGTTATTTGTCTAAGTCCTATAGCTTTGTCTTCCTGTTTATGCTCTAAAAAGTCCTTTGAAGTTGCGGGTCCTTAGCATTTTCTAACTCAGTCGCTGATCCTTCAAGTTTCCTAACTAAGTCACTTGGTTTTTAAGTTCTCAAATTCCCTGACTCCCTGACTCAATGTTCTCCTTGCTAGGTCTCACAACTCGCATGTTGGTCTTTGCAGTTGGCAGGTCAGAGGTTTTCAAAACTTCGAAACCCTCGACTTGAGGTTCTAAAGTTCTAATTTTTAGAGACTCAGTGACAACTAGGCTACGGACCAGATCTCAAGGCAATTAATGATTGTTTAATGAGGCATACAACAAGCTAGGCAGATGTCCTTTCAAATTTTTTGGGAATCAAACAAATCTTTGAGTTATATTCTCAAGGCATGAAATTAATACCACATGAACTTGGCATTTAAAACACGTTGTGAAGCCATAACCGTATGCTTGTTTATACTTGGTCACAGAAATTTTTCCTAAGTCCTCTGCTGTCTTTCCTTCTATTTCATGCCATCACTTCTGCAACATTCAGTTGTTCTTTCCGGTACCTTAACAACTGTGATGAAATTCAAATTTCAAGGCGTCTCCCATCACTCTAGTATTGAAAGCAATTGGTATGGAGTGAAAGATACTAAGCTTAGACATATTGACCTAACAAAATTTTGGTCTTGACTATAGCAAGAAGATAGCTCACCTTTTGTGAAGAAGATTTTACAGAGTGGTTTGGCACATGCTGCAAGTTTCCTTGTCTTTGTGCAGTGTGTAGATTTGGTAATTGCATGTGCGGAGAGATATGACCCTGAGACTTTCGAAATTAAAGCAAAAGACGGGCTGGTGGTAGAAAGGATTGAACCTGGGATTGTTTCACGAGCGTTGAGAATTCTATAGCGACAAAAATTCGAAGATATGTTTGTAATTGTTGGAGCAGAATTTTTTCGGGTAAATGAAGACTGGTGCAAGAATTCCATTGCACAAAACTGGCTAAAATCAGAGAAGTGAGGTAAGTTCCAACTACTCTAATGTAGAGAAGGGGTAATCAAACTCAAAAACACCTTAAACAAATGCCTTTGGTCATCAAAATGTAGGTTTTCCTTCACAAACCCTTGGTCTTCCTTGTAGCCTTTCAAAAAGGCAAAATTGGCATAACTCCTGATAAAGGCCTAATCTCTAGGAAAGGAAACTTGTTTAGGATACCCATTTGGCCATATTTCAACATATCTCAAAATTAGATAGAGTTATCTTGTACGAAAAGGCTCTAAAATTGACTGTCCCGTTCTTGACTAAGCCTAGTAGTACTCCAAAATGACATTTTCTTTCATAATTTCCAATTTATACCTGCTACCTAGAAAGTAAACATAGATTTGGATACCCTTTTGGGATTTATCAAACATATCTCAAAACTAGGCATAGTCTTTTTGTACGGAAACCATAAAAAGTTGACAAGTTGCTCTTAAAAACATAAAACACAGGAGCAACAAATTAGATTTTTCGGCCATAATTTTCAGTGCATACATGATATCACAAATTTAAATATAATTTTAGACACCCATTTGGAATTTATACAACATATCTCAAAATCTAGGTAGGTTACCTTGTACGGAAACCTTCAAAAATTGATTTGTTTGCTCATCATTACCCTAATTAGGGTTTCAGACCTGTTTGTAGTAAAATGGGCATAAATTTTTTGAAACACAATGAAATTGGATGCAATAAAAAACACAAGGAAATAGACTCAATTATCTTTCATTTCCAATTGGTCTCATGCCAAGAAACAACCGTACAAGGCCATACCAAGATCTAAAACAACCATTTAACGTTTAGAAATGCAGAAACAAGGATGTCTTTTATTGATTTCACTTCAAAAATATAACCACCCCACCTTGGTTTCAACCTCCCCAAGGCTATTTAAACATGTACAAACCATTTACAACTAATTTTTGAGTTACACCTATCCAACTTCCCTCATTTACAACTTATGACTCTTCATATTCCATGTTTTTGCAACTTTTGACAACTTGTGCAACTTGACACTCCAAGACACATAACATGGTCTTTAATGACCTTATTACATGGAAGAACATCAAACAAAACCAAAATGCTAATTTTGAACCTACTAAACCTAGGGTACTCCTGCACCATACCCTTAAATCTTTAAAGAACCCATTTTAAAGATAAAATTTTAGATATTATTACTCTACTGCACCAGGTGGTCAGGAGTGAAAATGTAGATTCTTTTGAGGATTGGATGTGTCATTTCATCTTGTTGATATGCAGTGATAATCAATTTATTAATTGGGCTGAAATAATAAGCTACCACCTAAATGAACAACTGGTTAAGTTTCAAGAGACTTCTGCATTTCATATGTGTTCATATTTGATATACATTCTAGCCAATCAAGAGGTTGTCTAGGCAAGGTTGAGGCCACATGGTTCTTTAACCCCAGATACACCTGTGTACACCTATTTCCCCCAGCTTACTAAAGATGTTGGGATGAATGATTTTTGTCATGTAAATGATGCTTTCCTAATGTTTGTTGTGAGGAAGCTAAATGCAAATCCAGAATTGAGAATCTCCCCTAAGGTTGTTTCCTTGATAATGGAATTTGGAAGTTTCTATATTCAGTTTGATTGATTCACCTACTTGAGGGTAGGAGGTTATGAAAAGGCCCCATCTAAATTGCCCAGGTATCCTAACGATTATATTATCCTTCTGGAAATTTGTAGACAAATGGCCGCCATGAATGTCAAATACCAAAATATGAGAAAGAAGGGGTATGCTTTTCCGCTGACTCTGTCTGCTTATTCTTGTAAAACCATGACATTTCTAAAGGAGTGGAACATGTGTTGGGAGAATTTAATTTTCACTCTTTGTCAATGAGACCAAATTTTGATAGAAAAAATTATGTGAAGTAGAATTTCCACGGCTCTAGCTCATATGAGCATCACTCAAGCCTGGAAGATTTCTAGGAAGACTGTATAAATGACTGTGAAGTCCAGAGGAGGAGTTGTATGAGACTCACTCTAAGTCAAATCTGGGCATTTGGTCTATCTATCTATATTCTAGATGGAATTGAAGAAAATTCTGAAATAGTTGATGAGGAATACCAAACTTTGGTTTTAAAACCCCTTCCCTAAGTCAATTGGTCTGAAAAGGAGGTTGTGGACCTTAGAATTCACTCTACTGCACTAATTAATAGAAGATAAGATTGGTTGGCCGAGAGATGGCATGGACATGCCGATTCACCTCATGAGCAGAGAAATTCAAGGGCCATTGAGCAGAAGTCTATGCATGGTTCTACTGAACATAATTCTTCAAGGAGACAAGAGGTATCATAGTCCAATTCCAATTCATAATCAGGAGGTGATGGTGAAAGGTCTAATGATGCTCTTAAATTAAAATTATCTTGTGAGTTGGATAGTCTCCCCTTATCTTCGTCAAGAAAGAAAAATGTGCAAGCCAAAACCTTGCCCATGAATTCTGATTCCATTTTGATCAAATTGTTAATGATGGTTCTTTTCCCCCATTCTTTGAAATTCCTTCTTCTCCTGTTGATGAAGAAATTCCAATTCCTATTTCAGTTGATAGTCAGAATAAGCCAGTGCCTAGCAATGTGGGTACCAATGTAGTGTCTTCTTCTCCAAGTTGGTTGAAAAAGGCAGTAGAGAAAAAGAGGAAAAGTGTGCCCATAGTGGCAGGTGAAGTAGACACTATTGCTAAGCTACTATAGAGCACCTTGAAGCCTAAGAAGGCTAAGAGAATGTCTAGAATGGTAATTGATGCTACCTCTGGCCATTAGGTGATGGAGATTGCTGATCCTGTAAAGGATCTTAATGAAAATGAAATCACTGAAGCAGACTACAAAATAAGTCACATAGACTTGGGTCCTTCTACTCTGGAGAGAGATGCCTATCATGCCAATTACTTTGTGAGTACTTTGATTAAGAGATCTAAGGAAGAAAGAATAGAAAACTTAAAATTACAATCTCAGGTTTTATCTTTGAGCAGCTTTATTCAGTCTATTGTAACACCCACATCTCAGGATGCTTCTAGTTCTGAAGTTGTAGGAATTGATGCAAATATTGTACAATAGATCAAAAAGAATCTAAATTTTGCTAAAGTTGTTACTAAATGGGTGGAGAAATTATACTA
The DNA here is from genome assembly GCA_027924645.1 of Cunninghamia lanceolata. Taxonomy (NCBI): domain Eukaryota; kingdom Viridiplantae; phylum Streptophyta; class Pinopsida; order Cupressales; family Cupressaceae; genus Cunninghamia; species Cunninghamia lanceolata. The sequence goes on along the minus strand of BSBN01001494.1, from coordinate 2,487,767 downwards.
TGAAATTTTATTTTTTTTAACTAGGTCAATACAGTGTTATACCCAAGTACATAATAAAAGGAAAGAACTAATCAATGAACTCCAACAAGTAAGAAAAGAGCAAGGTAGTTCTTATGTGCTCTCAAAAGAAGTCTCTAAACTAATGACTATGGATTGCCTAACACTCATAAAAGAAAATCTAATTAGTGATCCACGAGATATTGATCCTTCTTGGGGCAACTCATTGGACTGGAAATTGAGCATGTATGACAATCTTATTGAACAGATTAATAAAGCTTTGCGTTAATATCTGGATATAATGATTGATATTCAAAAAGAGTGCAGGATGCTGTATATAGATATTTTACATAAATTTGGGGAGAACCTATGGGATTCCAAAGAAATCACTGAGGAAGCTAAATATATGTTTTACAAGGAGCTTGCAAATCCTAAAACTATCACTGGAGAGTCACTGGGCAAAATGGGCATTATACAAGTTTACCTTAATTCTTTCAAGAATAGAAATGATGATATTTAGAAGACTGTAGCATGGATAGGAAAAGCATTGGAAAAGTTCAGAATTAGGTTGCAGATTACCATAACACCAGACAACAAAAATATCACTACTCTCATAACCAAGTATCGGGAGTACAAGATAAGGACTAGGGTACAAGAGGCAATGGCAGATGTGCAAGGTGGAGAAAGCATTGAAGACCCAAAAGAAGGTGATGGGGTGGCGAATTGAAGTTTATTTTTATTTTTCTTTTTTATGCATTTCTCAATATTTGGCTCTAAAACTATTTTCAAAGACTTTATTTTAAAAACAGTTGTCTTCAAGAAACCGTTCATTTCAAAAGACAGTTATATGGTGGGCATTATAAATATGTTACATGGGACATAGTATGGATCTTCTTTTTGGGCAAACTATGTTTTGCTCATTAAGTTAGACATTTCTGATATGTTTTGATTTTTCAAGTTTCTTCAATATAGAAAAGAAATATTGTTGGATGTTCGAGCATATATAGCCTTTGTGTTGTGGTGGTTGAATATTATTCTTCTTATGTTGGATATATTACTGACAGTTATCTGTTATCTATGTTGGAGAATTAAATGTTCATTAGTTTCATTACTGTGAATGTTTATCTTTGAATGAATATATCATGGTGATGGATTTTTAAATTTTTTTCTCAGTCAATTATTATTTGAAGTCTTTGAACTTCTTTGGATTTCAGTTATTGTAGATGTGTAGAATTTCCTTTCGAAGCTTTCTCTAGGGTTAAAAGTGCCACCTTTTCTTGCTTTCTGGTTAAAATCAACACCAATTTTTGATTCATTGCATATCATTCAAAGGTAGCTACCACCTTGTAAAATAAGCAGAGAGTTGGTTATAAAATATCGATATAACTGACTCAACTGTGGTTATAGTTGTCATTGTTTTGGGCAAGAGAAGATAGAGTTGAATGACAAATTTATATACCAATAGATTTTTGGTTACTCTAATGGGGACTAATTTCTTTATATTGTGAGTTGCTTTCAAGTTGATACCTATGGTTCTCCAAAGGCGTAACGGTACTATCCTTCAGCCTAACGTAGACTAGTTAGTTGGTGACCAAGAAGATATAATTACCGGATTGAGATTACTTGCCTGCCAACATAGGAGAACCAACTTGCAATATAACCAAGTTAATGAAGTGTTGGAAGAAGAAGAACTTGGGGAAATCATAAGAGATAATGCCAGGCATTTTGGTGATGCCCAAGAAATTATCTTTATTGAGGTTGTAGTACCTGTTCCACGAAGAGAAAGAGACTTTCCTATTCAAGTACTTCCCAATAACAGACGTAGAAATCAAGCAGCTAATCAAAGAAACTAGTTGAACAATCAGCAAAATCTTCCACGAATCAATCAGTAAGTAAAGTTGGTTACTCTATAATTTAAGCTTTTATTGTTTAAATCTAGCTTCTAAAAGGTACACTAGAGGAGATAGAAAGAAAGGGATTTGGGATGAAGATTTTGAATTATTAGAAGCTGTAAATTTCTCTTCTTTCCCACTTAATCAAAAGGTTAAGTCTGTCAGCACACCTCCATCCCCTCCTCCTAGTCAAAGCACTATAAGTACTCCAGTTGTATCTTGCTAATCTCTTCTCTTGCACGGGATTACTCTTCCTTTACAAGTAAACTTTCTTGTTCATAATCCTCTTATCATGGCCCAACCTCCACCTGTCCCATGGGGAGCCACAATAGGCCCACTTAACCTAGGAGCTCAATTGCATGACTTACCCAAAGGCTCAGGGAAAATCATAACTAAGTTTAGAGGAGATGGATTTTTGTGGAATATTTAACTAATGCTGCCGTTGATTGGTTTTACCATCTCCCAAATGGTTCTATTAATAATTGGGATACTCTAAAAACAAAATTTAAGAGTAGGTTTAACTCCGCAGAGAATGAGCAAGTTCTTGTCACTCAATTGGCCACGATGAATAAAGAAATACATGAACCAATGAGAGAATTTGTTGCTAAATTAAATAAGTTATACAATAGAATACCTACAAATATGAGACTTGGGAATGACTTATTGAAGTGTTTCTTTATCAATACTCTTCCACCAGATGTTAGTTTTACCATTAAGAGAGAAGGGGCGGTTGATTTAGATGCATCCCAAGAAATGGCCATATCCATAGAAGATGACTTGATCATTGTAGGAAAGTACAGGAACGAACTACAAACTGGTAAACCCTCGGCGATGAATTCTACTGACTCAGTCATACAAAGATTAGATAATGATATAATCACACTGAAAAGGCAAATGCCAAAGGGACTCCTTCAACCACAATATCAAGACATACTGAGGAAATATTTTGGCACATTAGGTGGTTATAACAGAACACTGCCTTTAACTGGTCCTGCTTAGAGGTTGGCTATTGAAAATGGACCTTCTACTAGTAAGAGTAATATGATGTGTAATTTCCATTTGACTTCAGATCATGATGGATCCACCTGTCCAGAAATGGTCTGATTCATGCAGATGCTTTCAACTAATGAACATACTAAGATGCCATATGTGGAAGAACCTAACTCATCCTAGGATGCTAGTGTGAACTTCTTTGAGTATGAATCAGATACTGAAGCCGATGAAGATGTATATACAAAAATTAACCCTAATTGTGTAGTCTTCACAAGAGGATAGTAGGCTCAAAAGGGTCAGGAGTTTAAAGTCCAGACTAGTGGTTCATCCCCTGCTCCAAAATACATCTTGTCAAGGCAAACCACTTCCAATTCAGAGAAGACTAAAAGTGTTCAGCTAAAAAATACATCTATTGAGGTACCATATGTTCCTTCCTCTGATGCACTTATCTCTAGTTCATTCGATATAATTAAGTCATGTAAAAATAAAAAAAATTAGATCTCTCAGGTTGAATATCTTAGGCTCAATCCCTCTGAACTAGATAGGTTGGTCAGATACATTAAGCAAGAGCCTTCAACATCCTAATGTAATGCCCAGTTATCTAAAGAAAATGAAGCCTATACTAAGAAGAAAAATTGCTCAAGTTCCAAAGACAAAACCCTAGACCATCAGAACCCCTCTGCCAAACCTAAACCTTTCTATGTGTCCTTATATATAGCTGGTTTCAAACTAAGCAATTGTGTTATTGATTATGGAGCTTCTGATAACATAATGCCAGCTCAAGTGGCCAAAGCCTTAGGATTGTCTTATACTTCCTCCCATGGTAAATGTTTCTCTATGGATGTAATGTCCCATTCTAGGCTTTTGAAACAATTTTGTGAATCTTTGCAAATTTGAGACTAAACCATAGGATTGAAACAATTTATGATTCAATTATAATGCACTTTGACTTGCTACAGCTAATCACTTAAGCCCCTAATAGGTTACTACCATTTATGATGTTTTGCTGCCTTGGCTTGTGGATCGACCTCACTATTCGCTGACTATAGTTATGCAGTATTGTAACTGCTACTTAGAAATGCAACAACACCCAATGATGATTCCCATCATATAAACCTCACCGACCAAGGATGATAGATTGTAACCTTCTACCAATGTAATCGGCTCTTAATTTTGGGGTGACTCCGTCACTTTTGTCAAAGGCTTCTCATATATATTTTGCCACCCCAGTATGATATTCGACACTTCAACATGAACCAAAATATTGCAATTGTCGCCTTCCTCAATAATATGTATGTCACCTCTCGATATCTCGCAAGTCTTCAATCTTATGCCATGGAAGTCTACAATGACTAGCTTTACTCCGAACGCTCATGTAGCCAACTAGTAATGAGATTCTCACAAGATACAATTCGGCTCTTAGTGTAATCTTCACGCAATGCCGATATAACATTATCATTGACCAAATGGAGGTGTCTTAGAGTCTTCATGCAGGTGCCAAGATATCACTCAATGATATATGACCCATATTCTGTAATGTCCCTTATTGGACTCGGACCTTCGTCTCCTTAATGCATTGATGAGATCCAATAATCTCCTGCCTTCCCCCTCGATGGGAATGACTATTTATCCATTTATATTCTTATGAAAGAATGGATAGACGCCTCTAATATTGACATCCCTTCTTGGGGGTTGCTGTCCAAGAGTCACCACAGTATATTAATCTTTAAACAATACCGCTACTTCTTATTTAACTAATTACCGATGCTTATTTGTGCATCTTTCTTCGTGTATCTCTTTTGTCTTATAGTCTAAATCTTTTGTTAGTCGATTCACTTTATAATATTTGAATGACCATTCACCTTGGATTAAGTTTGATTGGTCATCATGCTTTTAATATTAGTTAACCTCCTAAATCATTGTCTTCTTTAAAAGAAGGGTCTCTAATTGTATTTAACATCACAGTCATACTAGAGTCTTTTATTTATTTTGGGTGCTGCCTTAAATCCCACAAGGACCTCTATTTTATTTAGAATGAAGTTTCTTTAATCGGTCTTCTTAATCAAGGGAAGCTATTAATTATGGTCAACATAGCTTGATGATTTATATAATCATAAAAATACTTTTGATGATGATATTTATTTATATTTATAATCATCATAATATTTAGTTACTACTTTTTATATTTATAATATTTAATTACTTGAATCGATTACAATATTCATATCTTCAATTTGAATATGTAATCAATTCATGGGTAAACACGGGGACATGACAATGGACGGTTCACTTGTTCCAATTCTAGGTCAAATCAAAGATGCCCAGGTTGCTTTAGCTACTTTTCCAAAGAAGAGACTAAAGTTAACCATCCTTGTTGCTGACATTCCTGCTAGCTATGGAATTCTCTTGATTAGGAGTTTCTGTAGAGATCTTGGTGGGGAAATACAAATGGATTGGTCTCATTCTATAACACATTTGGATGGAAAGAAGGTACGTCTTAACTCGAAGCCCAAAGGTAAGTTCACAGTATTAAAGTCTAGAGATCCAAGGGTGGATATTTTATTTGTAGAAACTTGGCTAGGTACCTACATGTGCACTTCTCCAGAAGAAGAATGTTCAAGCCTAGTAAGCCCTAATATGGTGAATGAGTTATGGACAATGGAGTTTGATGGAAGTTTCTCTAGTGCTGGCTCTGGTGCATGAGTTCTTTTAATTTCACCAGATGGTTATAAATTTCCCTATGCTTATAAATTGGAATTTGAAAACACCAACAATACAACAGAGTATGAGGCCCTTTTACTTGGCTTAACCTTAGCCAAAGAAAAAGGCATAAAATAGCTAAAGGCTAGGGGAGATGCAGAGTTAATTGTCAAACAAGTTAGGAAGCAGTATACCGTGAAAAATGGCAGGTTGAAGCATTATAGAAATAGAGTGTGGGATTGCATTGAAGATTTTGATGCCGTTTCTATAGAAGCGATGCCTAGGGATCTCAATGCAAAGGAAGATTCATTAGAAGTATCTGCATCCTTGTTGTTACCTCATCCATATTTTAAGGATAAGCCTTATAGAATTGAAGTAGTGTACCACCCCAGTGTTATTGATAATGTAAATCACTGGCAAGTATTCAACAGTGATAGACAAATTATCGCATTTCTGGAAAAAGCTAACGCCTTTGCTAATATCTTTTTTGAAGGTAGTGATGATAAAAGCAATGACATTTTAGAAGGTAATGACGATACTCCTGATGGTGAGAGATTTGAAGTTATCCAGTTGAAAGGCAACAAGATACCCAAAGGCTTGGTTTCCTTAGAAGATTTATTCAACATACATGGTCAGTATTTGAAGCAAAAGAATAAAATTGTTGTTGAATCATCATTTGATTATGATTGTGTCAATATTAGCACAAGTGAAGATCCCAAGATTGTCTGTATAGGAAAATGTTGTTCCCTCTAAGAAAAGGAAAAGATGATTTCTTTGTTGATGCATTACAAAGACATTTTTGCATGGTGTTATGTTGATTTGAAGAAATTCAGGAATGGAGAACTGCATCATAAGATCCCATTGAAACCTGGTGCTACGCCTTATAGGCAGAAACAACAAACATACAACCCTAAAATAGCAGAGGCCATTTTCAATGAAATAGATAAGATGTTAAAGGTGAAGATCATCTTTCCCATCTATCATTCTACATGGGTAGCCAATATAGTTCTAGTTAGAAAGAAAAATGGAGAAATAAGGATTTGTGTAGACTTTAGGAACTTAAATCAGGCCTTGTTGAAGGATAATTACCCATTACCTGTCATGGATCACATTTTGCAGACAGTTGCTAGCTCTGAGATGATGTCTATGCTAGATGGTTTTTTAGGCTATAATCAAGTCAAAGTAGCCCTAGAAGATCAACATAAGATGACATTCACTACCCCCATTGGTGTCTTTGCTTACAACAGAATGCCATTCGACCTCATAAATGTAGGTGCAACTTTCCAGAGGGATATGGACTTGTCATTTGGTGATCTAAAGAACAAAATCATTGTAGTGTATTTGAATGATCTGATGGTGTTCTCCAAGAAAAGGACTGACCATATCCATGACTTGGAGATTGTGCTACAACGCTGCAAAGAACAAGGAATTTCTTTAAATCCTAAGAAATCTATCTTTACTATCATAGAAGGGAAACTTTTCTCAAAGGATGGAATTAGATTTGATCCTAAAAGGGTAAAGGTTATCATGCAACTGGGGTTGCCTGCAAATAAAGATGGCACTAGATCTTTCTTCGATCAAGTGAATTTCTTGAGGCAGTTTGTACCTGAGTTTGCAGAACTAACAAGACCCATAGCTGATATGATGAAAAACCATTCTATATTCAAGTGGAGTAATGAAGGAAAAAGAGCCTTTGAAGATATAAAGGCCGCTATTACTAATGGACCGACTCTGGTACATCCTAATTTCAATAAAGATTTCATCGTATATTGTTATGCATCTGAGCATACTTGATCAGCTATCTTAATGCAAAAAAATGAACAAGGCATAGAAGCTCCTGTCTCTTTCATGAGTACTCCTCTTAAAAAGTATGAGCTTAAATACTCTCCACTTGAAAAACATGCTGATGCTATTGTAAAGGCTCTGAAGAATTTTAGGTTCTACATTATGCATTCCCATACCATTGTCTTTGTGCCTGAAACTACTGTCAAAAGTATCCTCACTCAACCAGAAGTTGGATGTAATAAATGAGGATTTGGATAGCTAAGGTGAAAGAATATGATGTGGATATTAGGCCTACTAACTTAGTCAAGGGAAAGGATTTATGCAAATTGATTGCAGAAAATAACGTTGCTGAAGAAGAACATCTACCCCTAGTTCTCTTTACTAATACAACTGATGAATGGTTCTCAAATGTCTCCTATTTCTTGACCTATGGTGAATGCCCTTCACACTTGTCAGCCAAGGAGAGAAGAAACCTAAAACTTAAGGAAAGTAAATACATCCTTTGGGAAGGGAATCTATACAAAAAATGTGTAGATGGGACATTCCTTAGGTACGTCGATAAAGAACACCATAAAAGATTGTTAAAAGCCTTTCATGATGAAGCATGCGGTGGGCATTTTTCATCTTCGGTAACAACTTTCAAAATCTTGCGTCACTATTTCTATTGGCCTAGCATGTTTAAGGATGCACATGAGTGGGTATCTAAGTGTGAAAATGTTTGAAGTTTATTCGCAGACCCCATCTTGCTGCATTACCTTTGAAACTGGTGGTAATTGATGAACCTTTCCAATAGTGGGTTTAGATTTCATTGGCCCTATCAATCCTAATTCCAGTGTTGGACACACACACATCCTGACTGCTACTAATTACTTCACTAAATGGGTGGAAGCTGTCCCAGTAAAACAAACTACTTCAGAGATTGTATGTAATTTCCTGAAGGAAAACATCATAGTGAGATTTGGCATTCCCAAGAAAATTGTTACTGATAATGCCAGTTCCTTCTCATCTTCTAAAATCACTCTTTATTGTTATGAGTATGGTATCAGCCTGGCACATTCATCTAATTAGTATCCTCAAGGCAATGGATAGGCTGAGTCCAGCAACAAAAATTTAATTTCTATTATCAAGAAATTAGTTGATGAAAATAAAAAAGGGTGGCACAAGAAATTGTATGATGCTATATGGGCAAACATGATTATGTATAAAAGAGCCATAGGTATGTCACCTTTTCAGCTGATGTATGGTGTTGATGCTACTATACCTATCTCTTTGGAATTAGCTGCGCTAGACCTGTAAAAGACTATAGAGAACAGGGAATTACAATATGGATTGGAAAAGAGGATTATGCATTTGAACAAACTAGAAGAAGAAAGGGAAATAGCGGTGGATAGGATTGCTCAACATCTATAGATGGACAAGAAGACCTTTGATAAAAGAGCAAAACAAAGGAACTTCATGGTTGGAGATACTGTACTTCTTTTGGATAGGAGGAGAGAACCAAAGGGAGCACACAGAAAGTTTGATTCTCTGTGGAAAGGGCCTTTCCAGATCCAACATGTCATTGGTGATAATTATTTTCTGCTAGCTTATCCTGATGGTACTCCTTTGCCTCTTGCCTATAATGGGCAAGATCTTAAATTATTCAATTGGCAACAATCTCAAGTCTTTCCTTGTATCATAGTTTCTTTTTGTTTCTGTTCTATGTCATTGTTTTGACTCTATTTTCCCAATGAATAAGGCTTTACATCATGGTGTTCTGGATTCTTTGCATCCTGTTAGTCCTTGTCCCCATTCAGAGCCAACTGTTACCCCTCAATTTATTTTTGAGTCTTTCAATTTTTGTTTCTTCCTTTTCATGGCTTGTTAGTTATTTGTCTAAGTCCTATAGCTTTGTCTTCCTGTTTATGCTTTGAAAAGTCTTTTGAAGTTGTGGGTCCTTAGCATTTTCTAACTCAATCGTTGATCCTTCAAGTTTCCTAACTAAGTCGCTTGGTTTTTAAGTTCTCAAATTCCCTGACTCCCTGACTCAATGTTCTCCTTGCTAAGTCTCACAACCCACATGTTGGTCTTTGTAGTCAGCAGGTCGGAGGTTTTCAAAACTTTGAAACACCCGACTTGAGGTTCTAAAGTTTTGATTTCTAGTGACTTGGTGACAACTAGGCTACAGACTAGATCTCAAGGCAATTAATGATTTTTTAATGAGGCGTATGACAAGCTAGGTGGATGTCCTTTCAGAATTTTTGGGAATCGAATAAATCTTTGAGTTATATTCTCAAGTCACAAAATTAATGCCACATCAACTTGGCATTTAAAACATGTCGTGAAGCCATAACTGTATGATTGTTTATATTTGGTGGCAGAATTTTTTCCTAAGTCCTCTGGTGTCTTTCCTTCTATTTAATGCCATCACTTTTGCAATATTCAGTCGTTCTTTCTGGTATCTTAACAGTTGCGATGAAATTCAAATTTCAAGCCATCTCCCATCACTCTAGTATTGAAAGCAATTGGTCTAGAGTGAGAGATATTGAGCTCAGACATATTGACCTAGCAAAATTTTGGTCTCAACTATAGAAAGAAGATAGCTTGCCTTTTGCAAAGAAGATTTTGCAGAGTAGTTTGGCATATGTTGCGGGTTTCCTTGTCTCTGTGCAATGTGTAGATTTGGAAATTGCATGTGCGGAGAGATACGACCCTGAGACTTTTGAAATTAAAGCAAAAGATGGGATGGTGGTAGCAAGGATTGAACCTAGGATTGATTCATGAGCGTTGAGAATTCTAGAGAGGCAAAACTTTGAAGATATGTCTATAGCTGTTGGAGTAGAATTTTTTTGGGCAAATGAAGACTGGTGCAAGAATTCCATTGCACGAAACTAGCTAAAATCAGAGAAACAAGGTAAGTCCCAGCTACCTTCAAATCTTAAAAGAGCCCATTTTAAAGATGAAATTTTAGATATTATTACTCTACTGCACCGAGTGGTTGGGAGTGAAAATGCAAATTCTTTTGAGCATTGGATGTCCTGTTTCATCTTGTTCATATGTAGTGATAATCAATTTATTAATTGGGCTGAAATAATAAGCTACCACCTAAATGAACAACTGGTTAAGTTTCAAGAGACTTCTGCATTTCATATGTGTTCATATTTGATATACATTCTAGCCAGTCAAGAGGTTGTCCGGGCAGGGTTAAGGCCACATGGGTCTTTAACCCCAAATACACCTGTGTACACCTATTTCCCCTAGCTTACTAAATATCTTGGGATGAAAGATTTTCATCGTGTAAATGATGCTTTCTTGATGTTTGTTGTGAGGAAGCTAAATGCAAATCTAGAATTGAGAATCTCCCTTGAGGTTTTTTCCTTGATAATGGAATTTGGAAGTTTCTATATTCAGTTTGATCGATTCACCTACTTGAGGGTAGGAGATTATGAAAAGGCCCCATCTAAATTTCCCAGGTATCCTAGTGATTATATTATCCTTCTAGCAATTTGCAGACAAATGGCCAGCATGAATGTCAAATACCAAAATATGAGAAAGAAAGGGTATGCTTTTCTGTTGACTCTGTCTGCTTATTCTTGTAAAACCAACAACATTGCTAAAGGAGTGGAACATGTGTTGGGAGAATTTAATTTTCACTCTTTGTCAATGAGACCAAATTTTGATAGCAAAAGTTATGTGAAGTAGAATTTCCACGGCTCTGGCTCATATGAGCATCAATCAAGCCTAGAAGATTTATAGGAAAAATGTATAGACAACCGTGAAGTCCAGAGGAGGAATTGTATGAGACTCACTCTAAGTCAAATTTGGGCATTTGATCTATCTATCTATATTCCAGATGGAATTGAAGAAAATTCTGAAATAGTTGATGAGGAATACCAAACTCTAGTTTTAAAACCCCTTCCTGGAGTCAATTGGTTTGAAAAGGAGGCTGTGGACCATAGAATTCACTCTAGTGCAGTAATTAAAAGAATAGAAGATTGGTTGGCTAGGAGATGGCGTGGACATGCCGGTTCACCTCATGAGCAAAGAAATTCAAGGGCCATTGAGCAGAAGTCTGTGCATGGTTCTACTGAACATAATTCTTCAAGGAGACAAGAGGTATCACAGTCCAATTCCAATTCACAGTCAGGAGGTGATGGTGAAAGGCCTGATGATGCTCTCAAATTAAAATTGGCATGTGAGTTGGATAGTCTCCTCTTATCTTTGTCAAGAAAGAAAAATGTGCAAGCCAAAACCCTGCCCATGAATTTTGATTCCATTTTTGATCAAATTGTTAATGATGGTTCTTTTACCCCATTCTTTGAAATTCCTTCTTCTCCTGTTGATGAAGAGATTCCAGTTCCTATTTCAGTTGATAGTCAGAATGAGCCAGTGCCTAGAAATGTGGGTACTAGTGTAGTGTCTTCTTCTCCAAGTTGGTTGAAAAAGGCAGTAGAGAAAAAGAGGAAAAGTGTGCCCATAGTGGCAGGTGAAGTAGACATCATTGCTTAGCTACTATAGAGCACCTCAAAACCTAAGAAGGCTAAGAGAATATCTAGAATGGTAACTGATTCTACCTCTGGCCATCAGGTGATGGAGATTGTTGATCCTGTAAAGGATCTTAATGAAAATGAAATCACTGAAGTAGACTACAAAATAAGTCACATAGACTTGGGTCCTTCTACTTTGGAGGGAGATGCCTACCATGCCAATTACTCTGTGAGTACTTTGATTAAGAGAGCCAAGGAAGAAAGAAAGAAAAAATTAAAATTGCAATCTCAAGTTTTATCTTTGAGCAGCTTTATTCAGTCTATTGTAACACCCACGTCTCAGGATGCTTCTAGTTCTGAAGTTGCAGGAATTGATGCAAATACTATATAACAGATCAAAAAGAATCTAAATTTTGCTAAAAATGTTATTGAATGGGTGGAGCAATTATACTGTTAAATTTTATTTTTCTTGACGAGGTCAATACAATGTTATACCCAAGTACATAATAAAAGGAAAGAACTAATCAGTGAACTCTAGAAAGTAAGAAAAGAGCAAGGTAGTACTTATATGCTCTCAAAAGAAGTCTTTGAACTGATGACTATGGATTCCCTAACACTCATAAAATAAAATATGATTAGTGATCTACGGGATATTGATCCTTCTTGGGCTAACTCATTGGATTGGAAATTGAGCATGTATGACAATCTTATTGAACAGATTAATAAAGCTTTGCATCAATATCTAGATATAATGATCGATATTCAGAAAGAGTGCAACATGTTGGATATAGATATTTTAGATGAATTTGGGGAGAACCTATGGGATTCCAAAGAAATCACCGAGGAAGCTAAAGCTATCTTTTACAAGGAGCTCACAGATCTTGAAACTATCACTGGAGAGTCATTGGGTAAAATGGGCATTATGCAGGTTTACCTTAATTCTTTCAAGAATAGAAATGATGATATTCAAGAGACTGTAGTAGGGATAGGCAAAGCATTAGCAAAGTTTAGAACTAGGTTGCAGATTACCATAACACTAGGCAACAAAAATATCACTGCTATCATAACCAAGTATCGGGAGTATAGGATAAGGACTAGGGTACAAGAGGCAATGGCAGAGGTGCAAGGTGGAGAAAGTGTTGAAGACCCGAAAGAAGGCGATGGGGTGGTGAATTGAAGTTTAATTTTGTTTTTCTTTTTTATGCATTTCTCAATATTTGGCTCTAAAACTATTTTCAAAGACTTTATTATAAAAATGGTTGTCGTCAAGAAATCGTTCGTTTCAAAAGACAGTTATATGGTGGACATTATAAATATGTTACATGGGACATAGTATGGATCTTCTTTTTGGGAAAACTTTGTTTTACTCATTAAGTTAGACATTTCTGATATGTTTTGATTTTTCAAGTTTCTTCAATATAGAAAAGAAATATTGTTGGATATTCAAGCAGATATAGCCTTTGTGTTGTGGTGGTTGAATATTCTTCTTCTTATGTTGGATATATTATTGATAGTTATCTGTTCTCTATGTTGGAGAATTAAATGTTCATTAGTTTCATTATTATGAATGTTTATCTTTGAATGAATATATCATGGTGATAGATTTTTAAATTCTTTTCTCAGTTTGTTATTATTCGAAGTCTTTGAACTTCTTTGGATTTCAATTATTGTAGATGTGTAGAATTTCCTTCTAAAGCTTTCTAGTTAAAAGCACCACCTTTTCTTGCTTTCTAGTTAAAAGAAACACCAATTTTTGATTCATTACATATCATTCGAAGGTAGTTGCCACCTTGTAAAATAAGTAGAGAGTTGGTTATAAAATATCAATATAACTGACTCAACTATTGTTATAGTTGTCATTGTTTTGGGCGAGAGAATATAGAGTTGAATGACAAATCTGTATACCAATAGTATATAAAAGTTCAAGTGTGTAGTAAGTCTATAAGCCTCCTGGCCCATCATAGATAGTTGATAATTCGTTGGTATTTCCTCCTCTTACAAGGTGCTATAGAAGTGGGAGAATATTGGGAAATTCGTGTCAACTTTGTGTTCTAATGTTAAGAACACAAAACTACAATTTGTGGGCTATAAAATACAAAAAAGGCAAATTTTGGGCTATAGAGGTCAAAGACCTTGAAAATATCAAAATGGGCCTTAACCAAAGTAGGTGGGTTACAATGACATGGAGATCTACGATACCTTAAATTAAAAAATGGGAACTCAAACTACTTGCCATATCAAAATTTATTACCTCCAAAACCTTAGATCCCCTCATAAAAATCTTAGAGCATCTATGACACATAAGAAAGATATAATAGGAAATTAAACTTGTTGACCAAATTATTGTGTATTATGATACATCATAATAAACATGTGAATGGAGATAATGGAGCCAAAATGAAGCACCCAAGTTTATGAGTGGATTATGACAAGATTATTATAGTTTTAAGGAATATACTATTTTTATCCTATGGACTCATCATGGGATTTGGGTATTAGATTTTGATTAGGGATTTGGGTACCAAATTTTAGGGGGTTTAGCTCATGGTTTCTTAATTACCATTTTATGGCTTCATGAATTTCTTCTCCCATTTATTGGGTGCTTGAGATGGAGCTTTCATATTGTGAGTTATGCATGTACCTTTATACTACCATAATTTCTTCATATCTCTTACTGGTATTACTCTTGTAAAGGATTGGACTTTGCAAGTGTATTGTAATTTTTGATTATTTAACATTATATTGAGTTTCTTTATAGTGTGGGTTGTTTCTCCCAAAAGGATTGTACCAACATAAATCATTCTATTATGATATATTACTTTTGTGTTTATTTCCTTGTAACTATATGATCAATTTAATTTTTGCACATACCTCCTCCCTAGATTATTATAAGAAGCATATTCCACACATCTACTTCCTTTCATTTTCTATTAGAGCTTGATCACCCCAAGTCCTAGGTGTTATGGATAAGGGTTTTTTTTAATCTAATTTTGGTTTATGTGGGAGCTTGTGTAAAAGAAGATATTGTTACAAGAAAATGGAAAGAACATCAAGGATAGAGATGGAGAGGTTCACCATGCTAACTTTGAGCTATGAAAGTTTGAGATAGAGAATATGCTTTTAGATAGAGATACATGGGTTGTATCTAGATCTAGGCCAAGTACAATGTCACATGTTGAAGTTCTAACTTTGAGATATGAAAGTTTGAGATAGAGAATATGCTTTTAGATAGAGATCCATGGGTTGTATCTAGATCTAAGCCAACTACAATGTTACATGTTGACTGTGATCTATTAGACAACAAGGTGAAGGGAATTAGTAGTCTCTACTTGGTAGATTCTATTTTCTTGAATTTACATGAATAACTTGTTGTCTCTTAGATTTGCACCCTTTGTTGTAGTTGTGAAACTTTAGCAATCTAGAGAAACATGGGAATGATCTCGAAGTGTGGGACCTTGCGAATTGAGATCAGACCTCCGAAGAAGGTCGGCTTCCTCTTTCTAAGCCTAACGCATAGAGAAATGCATCTAAACCTAGTGCTAATACTTTTTGGGAAAAGGGTTAGAAGGAACGATGAAATGAAATAAGAAGAGTGATACACCAGATTTAAATGTGTTTGGCTGCAACTGAATCGACACAGTAATAATCTCATAGATGGAAGGACTTACACAGACTAATATTAATTCTAGAGAGGTCCAAACAGAATAATGGAGGAATGAAAGGGACCGCTTTGTCCACAATACACAGCCTACACTAATCCAAAGAGTAGACACAGTGCTAAAAATAATAAAAGAGGGGCAAAAATACCAGTTTATATTGATTATAGAGGCCAAGTAGCCATTACAAAATAGCCCAGAAGAACAACCAACAACAAATACATCTATTTTGCATGTATATATAGCATTTTACATTTTGATCTCAGTCAGTTACGATCAAATTTTTTGCCCATGGGCGCTGTCAGAAAATATCTACCTCTGAAGGGACATCTACCTACAAAAATTCATGGCGTGAAATATCTGGAACAGGGGCAGATGGGAGATATTTTGAGTCTTCAATACAAGCTGCTGAATCATCAAATCTGCACTGATAAATGCCACAAATATCTGCATTTGTATCTTGCCAAAAATGACCGCTGAAACGTCCAGCCGATTAAGCATGCAAAGCCGGATCTAAAATTTGAAAGTGAAAATATCCTACTCAAAGTTTGCCAGATGAAAGAAGAGGCAAAAATAAGCACTTTTGCCTTTTACAGCATGTTGAAATTTTCTAGAATGCGCAAGATATTCGTGGTCAAAGCTATGGTCAATTGTATGTGTATATCGCTTTGCATATCTGCGCTTGTATATCACTGTATTCTGCAATTGCATATACAAGCACTCATGTACTTGACTATTGGATTCACTTATGCATTTATGCAATCTCCCTCCTTTTGCATATTCAAATTGTATTACATATGCGATTGCATGTGCCCTTTGCATATGCTTTAAATCTCACTTCGCATATACCTTTGCCTTTGAATCAGCCTTTTACATCTGTTGCCCCTACCACGTGGTACCACCTGATTGGTCACTGAGCAGGGCCTTGGACCCATCACTGAAAAACTGCATCTTCATACCGATAGTCGGAATGACTAAAAATAGAGCGGCCGATGCACAATATCTTGCCGAGATCCTTTGCTTATGACCTTTGTATATCGCAATTGTATATGCAAACATACAATTGCAAATATACATACAATGTGGAACTCAAATGGTTATCGGCCATATTGGAACTTTGCTACAGGTCTGGCCTTTGTACCTTCTCACTTTGTATATCGACATATACAAGCACCTCATCATACAAGCTGCGGACCTCAAATGATTATCCGCTATACTCAATTCCACAGTTGGGTCTAGCTTGTATGCAACCCTTTGCATCTTTGCATATGTGTCTTTTGACCTTGTATATGCAAATATACAACGTGGACCTCAAAAAGATTATCTGTTGCATTTGATTCTTCAGTTGGGTCCACCTTGTATATTGCCATTATATCTACCCCTTTGTATATCGCATATACAATGCGAAATATACAAAGGAAAACTGCATACAAACATGCATTTGAACTTGTACTTGCCCTTAGTCTATGACCTTGCATATTGCCTTTGTATATTTAAACATACAAATGCGAACATACAAACAAAGAGATGCATACAAACATGCATTTGATAAATCAAAATGTAGACTCCTTTCGGGTCCGGGCCTTGTATGTCAGGAACGCATATCACTTTGTATATGCGATTGTATGTGCAAAGATACAATCGCATATACATACAATTGGTGGGCCCCATCTTTTGCATCTCCTCTTTGTATGTTTCCTTTGTATGTTTCCCTCGCATCTTCAGATACAAATGCCTTTGTATGTCTGATTTGTATCTCCATCGGCCTATCGGTGGGAACATGAACTAGGCCGCTGATATACAAAGTCTTGATGATATGTCTCTTGTATCTTTTCCCTTTTGTATATTTTCCTTGTATGTGCGAACATACAATGGCGAATGTATATCACTGATGTACATTTATTTGCATCTTTTTCTTTGTATGTGTGATTGTACATATAAACATACAATGGCAAATGTACATACAAAGAAACCTACAATTGCATATGCATATAAAATGACTAAGCATAAAACTGAGAAATATCTGCGATGGAAAGCATTTGAAGACAAAAGATTTCTGGGTTTTTCTGAGTTTTTTGCAAGGAAATTTGGCAATGCATAGCACGAGTATTTGAAGGATTTAAGCCTTATAGGATCATTTTCTACAGGATTTTCAAGGAAAATACAAGGTGAACTATTTAACTCTGGACAGAGGAAAATAGGTCAATAGTTTGGTGACCTCTTAGGGATGTTTGCCTGCTAAACATTAGATCAGTGGCCTTGTGCATCCATTGGCCATGGAGTCAAAAGGGTTGCAACACTGGGCAAGCTACCAAGCCAAAACATAAAAAAATAAGCAAGCATGTATCTCCTAATGAGAATACAACAAAGTGCAAGGGCACTTATTGAAAGGAAACCTAAAACTGAAATAAAATCTACTCTAAGCCTAAACTAACCAGTCAGAGGTGACCTTAAATAAAGCCATTAACTGGTTCTTGAAAGTAACTGCCCTTCCTTAACAATTTGCAATGTTTCTCATGCATGTGGGCAGTTATAAAGAGGTGAGGGGGGAATGGGCATATAACAAATTGATAAAACACCCCCCACAAAATGGAGATAAACTCACCTATCCACCTGGACTGATTGCTGATGTTGCTAACTTGTGGTGAATAAATGGGTTGATCCCACTCATTTTGATGCTCAACTTCATGCTTAGAGGTAAGCATGACAAGTGGTGACTCTTCTTGATGTGTCTCCAGCTAGGCTAGATGCCTGATTGGGCATCCCCTTGAAGTGACATCCAAATCATTATGTTTGATCTCATGTCTCTGCTCTGATCCTTTCTCTTCTCGCTCTTCATTTAGTATGATGATGCCTTCCATTTGATTCTCATGTTGCTCTTGTGCATGAAATAGCTGACTTGGGACCTCATGGTTTTCTCCTTCTTCCTTCAAAGAAACCAAGAAGATTGATATAATGTCATCATGGCTGCATTCTTCCTCCTCTTGCTGGTCTGAAAACCCTAGCTCCTATGATTCAACTACGAATATGGCTGCCTCCATCTTATGAACAAGATGCTCATGATTTTCTAACTTAGGCTCAGAAAATGAGCCATGCACATGCTCAAAAAAGAAAACTTCCCCACCAAGAAGTTGATATCCCTGCTGGATAATAAAGAACAAATCTTCAATTTGCTCTTGCACATGTTCAGTCTCCTCATTATTTTCAATAAAGCATGGAAGCTCCTCAAGTGTATCAGCATCATCAGCCTCTGCATCATCTAGCATAAGGCAACATGCTTGGCTTTCTTTATGGTTTGGAAACTCACTATCATGCTCAGCCTCAACCTGCAACAATTTGCCATCATTTTCAGTGCTCTCCAGTTGTTGCATATTCACAACCAGGTGCTCATCTTCTTCATCTTCAACATAATCAGGTAGCTCATGAAGCAGGGCAGCATCATCCACTTCTGAAGTGACCTTAATGATACTCACAGGTGTAATAGGTTCAAATAATTCTATCTCTGTGAGTGTAGGAACAAACTGCTCCTCTTTAGTTTTATCTTCTTCCACCTCCTTTTTTGGCTCATCTTTCCAATTATCTTGGTAGACAACAGGTCCACCCTTGAGGATTGAAATAGCATCAGGCAAAGAGGCCTGAATATCTTCTTGAATTTCTTGGAGGGGAGAGGGTTCTGGACAAATTTGTTCCCAGGATTGATAATTTAAGTTTGCACAGGAATAGAGTCTTGTGAAGGGATATAGGCTTTGAAGCCTAGAAACTTGTGGAGCCTAGGTTGCTCTTCTATAGGCCGAACAAGTGCAGAAGAAAGGGGCTGCTTGAATTTTGGGATTGTAAACACATGCTCCTTCAACTTAGCAATTTCATCATAACTGTCCATGTTAGGTCCATTTGATAAGGGAATTTGAAAAGGATGCAAACAGGAGATAAGGGGTTGAATTTGTGTCAGAATAGGTTCCTATGAAGGCTGAGGGCCTCTAAAACTTGGAATTTTAAAACTGAGAAGCAGTTTTGGAGGCACAGATGGATTATCCTACTTGAAGCTTGGAATCTTAAATTTTGGGGCTTCTTCAGCAGCAAGCTGAATAGGTGTGGAAGGGAGAGGACGCTTGAAACTAGGAATGGAGGGGATTGCTTGGACCACCGGTCTCATCTGTTGCTCATGGTTGTCCCGTTTCATAGCAAGGTTTTCCTAAAAAACCCCCTCTTGTGCCTCTCGCTATCGGTCATGTTTTAGCATTTCTATAAATTCATTAGCCTCCTTATTTAGATTGAGGTACGACTTCTCAAGACCATATAAGCTTATGATGCTGAGGTCATAAAACCGCTGAGGCCGACTATACCCTACTTCTCTCTTTTCATTGTCCAAAAGTCTGTCAAGCTTTAGGAAACTGCCCATGAGCTCATTGAATGCATTAACATTCTCAGGGGCAATAGAAACTGTCAGATTAGGGGGGTAAGCATCATGAGGATGTTGATATTTTGCAGCGGCAGGGTTGTATGGCATAAAATCAGAGGCATTTGGGGCCTGGTATTGCTGATATGGGGGCCAATAGCCTATATTTGGATTAGGGGTAGGGGAATATCCATGATTCCCATAAAATTCTGACATTTTATAACATCTAAATGCTGGATAATCATAAAAATGTTAGAATTAGAGAAAAATAGGTCTACAACCAAAGAGAAACTGGATACATACTAGAAAAGGAGTCGCCAGGTGATTGAAATGCTTCTGAAAGTGAAATAGACCAGGAAAACCACCAAAATCCTGATCTTTGCTAAAATTTTAGGTACTTGGGCTGCTGAAACCAGTTGATTTGTTCAGTAGAGTCACCATGGTGTTGTTTGTATTGCCTCCAAAGGCTGGTAATACTAGGAGAAACACCAAATCTCTTAGTACTTTGATGAGAAGTTCATCGAACTAGTCCCACCGGGCGTGCCAGAAACTGTTGTCTCTCAGATTTGTACCCTTTGCTACAGTTGTGAAACTTTAGCAATTTGGAGAAACATGGGAATGATCTCGAAGTGTGGGACCTTGCGAATTGAGATCATACCTCTGGAGAAGATCGGCTTCCTCTTTCTAAGCCTAATGCTTAGAGAAATGCATCTAAACCTAGTGCTAATACTTTCTGGGAAAAGGGTTAGAAGGAATGCTAAAATGAAATAAGAAGAGTGATACACCAGATTTAAATGTGTTTGACTGCAACTGAATCGACACAATAATAATCTCACAGTTGGAAAGACTTACACAGACTCATTAATTCTAGAGAGGTCCAGACAGAATAATGGAGGAATGAAAGGGACCGCTTTGTCCACAATACACAAACTACACTAATCCAAAGAGCAGACACAGTGCTAAAAATAATAAAAGAGAGGCAAAAATACTAGTTTATATTGATTATAGAGGCCAAGTAGCCATTACAAAATAGCCCAGAAGAACAACCAACAAAAAATACATCTATTTTGCATGTATATATAGCATTTTACATTTTCACCTTAGTCAATTATGATCAAATTTTTTGCCCATGGGCGCTGTCAGAAAATATCTACCTCTGAAGGGACGTCTACTTGCAAAAATTCATGGCGTGAAATATTTGGAACAAGGGTAGATGGGAGATATTTTGAGTCTTCAATGCAAGCTATTGAATCATTAAATCTACACTGATAAATGCCACAAATATCTGCGTTTGTATCTTGCCAAAAATGACCGCTGAAACGTCCAGCCGATTAAGCATGCAAAGCCAGATCCAAAATTTGAAAGTGAAAATATCCTGCTCAAAGTCTGCCAGATGAAAGAGGAGGCAAAAATAAGCACTTTTTCCTTTTGCAGCATGTTGAAATTTGCCAGAATGTGCAAGATATTCGCAGTCAAAGCTATGGTCAACTGTATGTTTATATCGCTTTGCATATTTGTGCTTGTATATCATTGTATTCTGCAATTGCATATACAAGCACTCATGTACTTGACTGTTGGATTCACTTATGCATTTATACAATCTCCCTCCTTTTGCATATTCAAATTGTATTACATATGTGATTGCATGTGCCCTTTGTATATGCTTTAAATCTCCCTTCACATATACCTTTGCCTTTGAATCGGCCTTTTGCATCTGCCGCCCCTGCAACGTGGCACCACCTGATTGGTCGCTGAGCAGGGCCTTGGACCCATCACTGAAAAACTGCATCTTCATACCGGCAGTCAGAATGACTAAAAACAGACCGGCTGATGCACAATGTCTTGCTGAGATCCTTTGCTTATGACCTTTGTATATCGCAATTGTCTATGCAAACATACAATTGCAAATATACATACAATGTGGAACTCAAAGGGTTATCGGCCATATTGGAACTTTGCTACAGGTCTAGCCTTTGTACCTTCTCACTTTGTATATCGGCATATACAAGCACCTCATCATACAAGCTGCAAACCTCAAATGATTATCCGCTATACTCAATTCCACAGTTGGGTCCGGCTTGTATGCAACCGTTTGCATCTTTGCATATGCGTCTTTTGACCTTGTATATGCAAATATACAATGCGGACCTCAAAAAGATTATCTGCTGCATTTGATTCTTTAGTCAGGTCCACCTTGTATATTGTCGTTGTATCTACCCCTTTGTATATTGCATATACAATGCAAAATATACAAAGGAAAACTGCATGCAAACACTTACATACAAACATGCATTTGAACTTGTACCTGCCCTTGGTATATGACCTTGCATATTGCCTTTGTATATTTAAACATACAAATGCGAACATACAAACAAAAAGATGCATACAAACATGCATTTGATAAATCAAAATGCAAACTCCTTTCGGGTCCGGGCCTTGTATGTCAGGAACGCATATCGCTTTGTATATGCGATTGTATGTGCAAAGATACAATCACATATACATACAATTGGTGGGTCCCATCTTTTGCATCTCCTCTTTGTATGCTTCCTTTGTATCTTTCCCTCGCATCTTCAGATACAAATGCCTCTATATGTCTGATTTGTATCTCCATCGGCCTATCGGCGGGAACATGAACTGGGCCGCCGATATACAAAGTCTCGGCGATATGTCTCTTGTATCTTTTCCCTTTTGTATATTTTCCTTGTATGTGCGAACATACAATGGCAAATGTATATTGCCGATGTACATTTCTTTGCATCTTTTTCTTTGTATGTGCAATTGTACATATGAACATACAATGGCGAATGTACATACAAAGAAACCTATAATTGCATATGCATATAAAATGACTAAGCATAAAACTGAGAAATATCTGCATTGGAAAGCATTTGAAGACAAAAGATTTATGCATTTTTCTAGGTTTTTTGTAAGGAATCTTCAGGAAAGATTTTAGGAAATTTGGCAAGGCATAGCATGATTATTTGAAGGATTTAAGCCTTATAGGGTCATTTTCTAAAGGATTTTCAAGGAAAATACAAGGTGAACTATTTAACTCTGGACAGAGGAAAATAGGTCAACATAACTCACCTTAAAATCTCTTTGGAAGAAGTTGGGAGACTTATACTAGGATAAATCCCTAGTTATCAATATTTTCTTGAGAAAGAAGCTGTATACCTTGAGAATGAATGATAGTGGATTTTTAGCTAAGTAATTGAACATAGTCAATATGATCATGACCCATCTACACTCTATTGGAGTGAAGATGGAGGAGGGGGATCATTGTATGATAATTTTATGTTATTTTGTAGACTTGTGTAATCACTTGGTGATGGAAATTGGGAGAACTACCTCAAATATTAGATGGATGAGGAAGTGGCTACTTTACTCTTAGAGGAGACATGGCAAAAAGATTTTGAACATACTAGGGAGGTCCTATCATTTCATGGAAGATTGAAAAATAAAGGAAAGGAGAAGAAAAAGAAGAAAGAAAATCCTCGATCTAAATCCCATGGGAGATCCAAATCTCCTAGAAAGTCTAAGGCTAAGTGTTGTAACTATCACAAGTCTAGGAACTTCAAGAGAGACTATAAGGAGGAGAAGTATAAGTAAAAAAATGAGTTTAATGATAAGTCTTATATATCTTCATAGGAGGATGGTTGATATGCCCCTGTCATAGTCTTGGAATACATGCATCCAATGGTCCATGTTTGATAGACTCTAGAGGTTCCTTCCATATGACCTCCCATTGGGGGCAATTTTCAAAGTACAAAGAATATGATGAGGGAAAGTGTATCTTGGTTATTATTTTTATTTGAGCATTATTTGTTGCAAGTATGAGGTGAACCAGTGTTGTCATTGATGACAACATACTCATATTGCATTAACAAGAGGGATTCGATGAGCAGTGTGCTGAGGATATTGAGAAAATTAGCCTCAGTCAGGAACAGTGAAGAACAGTGATGTATAGGATGCGAACCGGAGGATGCGGATTAAAGCGTTTGTAGATATGAGTCTTGAGATGCTTCAGTCAAGATTTCAGAGGTCCGCATGAAGATCTGAAGGAGTTGTGGCTGTCGGTGTAGAACCGGTTCCGGTGTAGAACCGGTTCCGGTAAGTGTTCAGAGGTGACAGAGGATGACAGAAAGGTCCGGTGAGGTCCAGAACTGTATAATCCTAATCTGTGGATTGGAAGGAGTGTTTGGGATGTCCTTGTGATGTGTCATCTCGAGTTGTGTATGATTTGGAGGTCCGGAAGTACCTTTTGCATTATGACAGTGGCGACAGACAGTGCTCTTGAAGTTCCGGATGAGGAAGAGAAGAGATTCCAGTATGTAGAGAAAGTGCGGATGTACCTGGTCATTCAGGTAGGCTTGTGAAGGTTCTTGGATCATGTTGAGGTTGTATTGTTGGTCCGCATTGATGGTAGAGCCCGAAATTGAAGATAATCTTCCGGATGAAGTTCTTGCTCTGTTTTGCTGACTGGATGAGTTGTTCATCCTGCGAATGTTCTTGTGGTGGCCAACCGGATGTGTTATTCATCTTGCGGATATTCTTATAGTTGATTGCTGACTTAGATGATTTTTCCTAAGTCGATGTCTTGTATAAATAAAGGTTTGTGAGTTCATTTGAAGTGCAGATAGTGTGGATGTGAGTGGTGTAGTGAAGAAAAGTGCGAAAGACAGAGCAGAGGTTTTTGGGCTTAAATGGAACTGATCCGGACATGGTAAAGATGTCATTCTCCAGTTCAAGACTGATTCTTATCACTTTGTAGACAGTGTGTCTCCTTGTAGGCAGTGGGCCTCTTTGTGAGCAGTGTGCTCGGGCAGTGAGCCCTAATTGGCAAGTGCCATTTTGTAATTCCTTATTCTTCTAACAGAGAATAATCTTTGGGTTAATCACCCCGTGGTTTTCTCCCTTAACCGGGTTTCCACGTCAAAAATACTGTGTCATGTGTTTCTATTTCATAGTAATGTTTGTTTGTTTGATTCAATGCTGCTTTGATTAATAAGAAAGTTCTTAAGGAGAAATAATTAGGATAACTGATTCACCCCCCCTCTCAGTTATCAACAATTGGTATCAGAGCCAAGTTCCTCTGAAAGGAGCTCAACCGCTTGAGGAGATCCAGGATGTCGTCATACAAAAAGGATAGTCCAAAGTTCGATGGAACCAATTTCACTCTCTGGAAGGGTCGCATGAAATGTCACTTGGAATGTATGGGAAAAGCATACTTGGCCATGGTTTCAAAACCATATGTACCTCCACAAGGTGGTCCGACAACTCTGAATGAAATCACAGAAGCTGAAAACAATCTGCGGACCAAGGAAGCTCTTCTAAGCGCATTGAATGACTCAGATCTCTCAAATGTTATTGACCTACCAACTGCATATGAGATCCTGACTAAACTGGAACTTCTGTATGAAGGAGATGAGTTTGTCAAGAGTGCAAGGTTGCAAAGTCTGAAAGGGAAATTTGAAAGATTGAAGATGAGAGATGATGAAAACATCACTACTTTTATGCCAAGAGTGAATGAACTAGTGTGTGGAATTAGAAATGCTGGTGGAACTCTGGATGAAAATGAGATTGTTTGCAAAATCCTCAGATCCCTTCCTGCTGCCTACAAAATCAAGGTTGCTGGAATTGATGAATTCAGATCCCACACAACCATCACAAGAGAACAATTGGCTGGCAAGCTAGCTGCATTTGAAATGACCGAGTTTGGAGATGATCCTCCCAAGACTGAATCTGCTTTCAAAGCCAGTGCCTATGTGAAAGGCAAACAGAGATTTGATCCGGGAGAAAACTCTTCAAGGAAGATGTCATGGTATGATCAAGCAAGAAGAGACATGGAAGAAGAAGAAGCAGAAATAGCTCAACTTGAAGCCCTCATCGCAAAAAGACTACCAAGAGGATCTGGTAAGTATGAAGGAAAACTACCCTTTAAGTGCTTCAACTGCAATAAGATTGGTCATTTTGCTTCAAGATGTCTGGAAAGATCTGCAAGGTCTAATACTAATAGACAAAGGTTTCAAAAGAACTGCTATTATGTTCATGAAGAAGATGACAATGAAGGAGTAACAGATGATGAATCAGAACTGGGAAGCAAATCCAGAAATGAATGGGTGTTTATTGCCATCAAGGAAGAAGATTCAATACTCTCTGAATCTGTCAATCACAAGGTTATGGAAAAAGCTTTGGCTACTCAAGTGGAAGAAAAGGATGATTGGGTTATTGACAGTGGATGTTCTCACCATATGACTGGTGACAAGAATAAGTTTTTGAATTTGGAAAGGTATGAAGGAGGAATGGTAAAATTTGGTGACAATTCTGCTGGCAGAATCAGAGGTAGGGGAACTATTTCCTTTGATGGAAAGAGCAAAACATGTAATGTACTATATGTTGAAGGATTGAAGCACAATCTTCTCAGTGTTGGTCAGTTAGTAGACAAAGGCTATGATCTCCGATTTAAGAATGGAAAATGCAGAATCTTTACAAGCTCCGGAACTGAAATTGCATCCGGTACTCAGACAAAAGGTAATATCTTTCATCTGGTTGGTTCAAATAAAAGTTATCTGTTTGTTCAAGTTGATCAGAGTTGGTTATGGCATAGAAGAATGTGTCATGTAAATTTTGATAACATCATCAAGATAAGCAATACTCAGGCTGTAAGAGATCTTCCAAAATTGATGAAACCTACAAATAGTTTGTGCAAAGAATGTCAGCTAGGTAAACAGAGCAGAGTCTCTTTCAAAAGCAAAGATCAGTCCTCTACCAGATTGTTGGAATTAGTACATACTGATCTCTGTGGTCCGACAAGAATCAAGAGTCTGCAAGGTGATAGATATTTCATGTTGTTAATTGATGACCATTCCTGGATGATGTGGGTTACCTTCCTAAAAGAAAAATCAGAAGCATTTGAGAAGTTCCAAATCTTCAAAGCTATGGTAGAGAATCAAACCGGATTGAAACTGAAGTGTCTAAGGTCTGATAGAGGTGGTGAATTTACATCTAGTGAGTTCATTGACTTTTGTGAGAAGCAGGGTATAAGGAGACAATTGTCTGCTCCTAGGACTTCACAGCAGAATGGAGTAGTTGAAAGAAAGAACCGGACCATCCAGGAAGCTGCCAGGACAATGATGTTGGAAGCAAATGTTCCTCAGATGTTCTGGAAAGAAGCTATCAGCACTGCAGTCTACACTCTAAATCGAGTTCAAATCAGAAACAATACCGGTAAGACCCCCTATGAACTCTGGTTTGGCATCACTCCTACTGTGAAATATTTCAGAGTATTTGGTAGCAAGTGTTATATTAAAAGAGATGAAGATCTAGGAAAGTTTGATGCTAGAAGTGATGAAGGAATTTTCTTGGGTTACTCTACTCAAAGCAAAGCATACTGGTGTTACAATAAGAGACTGAGGAAGATGATAGAAAGCACTAATGTGAAAGTTGATGAAGGAATTGAAAAGCCCTCAAGATTCTATGAATTTGATGAAGATGACCAAGACGGTGTTCAGGTTCAAGGAACTCAATCCTCTCCGGTAAGACAGAGTCAGCCTGATCCGATAAATCAGGAAGAAGAGATAGGTTTGAATGAGCCTGATCAAGAAGCAGCAGTGCAGGACACTCCCAAAATTCCAAGGTATGTAACACTGAACCACTCTGAAGATCAGATCATAGGTGACAGAAGCAAAGGTGTGCAAACTAGAAGGAATGTTGCTCAAAATCAGGATGAATGTTGTCTGATTTCAAAGATTGAACCTAAAATAGTAAATGAAGCTTGCAATGATGAAAACTGGACCAAAGCAATGAAAGATGAATTGATACAAATTGAGAAAAATCATACTTGGGATCTTGTTCCCAGACCTAGAGACAGGAATGTGATTGGAACCAAATGGGTCTTCTGGAATAAATTAAATGAAGCTGGTGAAGTAATCAGAAACAAAGCTAGATTGGTCTGCAAAGGCTACTCTCAAATAGAAGGAATTGATTTTGAAGAGACCTTTGCTCCGGTGGCAAGAATTGAAGCAGTCAGATTATTTCTTGCATTTGCTGCCTTTAAAGACTTCAAGGTATATCAGATGGATGTCAAGTCTGCCTTCCTAAATGGTGATCTGGAAGAAGAAGTTTACATTGAACAACCGGATGGATTTCAATTGTCTGACAATGATGATATGGTCTGCAAGTTGAAGAAAGCATTGTATGGATTAAAACAAGCTCCAAGAGCATGGTATGAAAGGTTGGATAAGCATCTTGTGCAGATTGGATTCAGCAAAGGTACTGCTGACAGTAACTTATATTTCAAAATTGATCATGAAAATATTTTGATTGTTGAAGTGTTTGTGGATGATATCATTTTTGGAGGAAGAGATAGTATGTGCAAAACTTTTGCAAATCAAATGAAATGTGAGTTTGAAATGTCTATGCTTGGTGAAATGAATTTCTTCTTGGGTCTGCAAATTACTCAAACAAAGAAAGGGATCTTCATTTCTCAGACCAAATATGTGAAAGAATTGTTAAGGAAATTTGGTATGGAAGATTCAAAGCCAATGAACATTCCCATGGCAACCAAATGTAAGTTAAGCAAAGATGATTACTCCCCAAAGGCAGATCAGACAAAGTATAGATCAATGATTGGTGGATTATTGTATCTCACTCAGACCAGACCAGATATAATGCAGGTTGTTGGTCTTGTAGCAAGATTCCAGGCTGATCCTAAAGAATCTCATGTTATGGCACTCAAAAGAATTTTTAGATACTTGAAAGGAACAGCTGAGTATGGTCTATGGTACCCTAGAGATCCGGATTTCTCTCTTCATGCTTACACAGATGCAGATTGGGCAGGAGATGTGGATGACCAGAAGAGCACCAGTGGCGGAGCATTCTTTTTGGGGAAGAGATTGGTTTCTTGGCTAAGCAAGAAACAAGATGCAATATCTCTGTCTACAACTGAAGCAGAATACATTGCAGCAGCAGGTAGTTGCACTCAAATCCTATGGATGAAGCAGATGCTAAGAGATATTAAAGTTGAATATGAGGAGCCTATCACAATTTACTGTGATAATTCAAGTACAATTAATATTTCCAAGAATCCGGTATTACACTCTAAGACTAAGCACATATCTATCAAGTTTCACTTTTTGAGAGAACAAGTGAACAAGGAAGAAGTCAGGTTGGAGTATGTTCCCTCCAAGGATCAGATTGCAGATATCTTTACTAAACCTCTTCCCAAGGATTCTTTTGAATATCTCTGGGAGAAGTTAGGGGTCATGGCCCCTCCGGTGATGAACTAGGATGCACTGATGTGCATCAGTTTGGTGGATATCACAGTCATATCTTGTGATCCGGATTGATGATGGGGAGCTACTACTAAGGGGGAGCAGCTGGTATGATTCTGATGTGTTAGAATTGCAAGTATGAGCCCTTTGCCATTGATGTCAAAGGGGGAGAGAAGACATGTGAAAAACAAGTAGCTGATGATCAAAGGGGGAGCAGTGACAGAAATGAGGAGAAGACATATTGCTGATAGGGGGAGTAGTGACAGAAAGGAGAAGTTCTTGTCTTGATGGTTTTTCACATCATATGTTGCCATCAATGACAAAGGGGGAGATTGTTGCAAGTATGAGGTGAACCAGTGTTGTCATTGATGACAACATACTCATATTGCATTGACAAGAGGGATTCAATGAGCAATGTGCTGAGGATATTGAGAAAATTAGCCTCAGTCAGGAACAGTGAAGAACAGTGATGTATAGGATGTGAACCGGAGGATGCGGATTAAAGGGTTTGTAGATATGAGTCTTGAGATGCTTCAGTCAAGATTTCAGAGGTCTACATGAAGATCTGAAGGAGTTGTGGTTGTCGGTGTAGAACCGGTTCCGGTAAGTGTTCAGAGGTGACAGAGGATCACAGAAAGGTCCGGTGAGGTCCGGAACTGTATAATCCTAATCTGCGGATTCGAAGGAGTGTTTGGGATGTCCTTGTGATGTGTCATCTCGAGTTGTGTATGATTTGGAGGTCCGGAAGTACCTTTTGCATTATGACAGTGGCGACAGACAGTGCTCTTGAAGTTCCGGATGAGGAAGAGAAGAGATTCCAGTATGTAGAGAAAGTGCGGATGTACCTGGTCATTCAGGCAGGCTTGTGAAGGTTCTTGGATCATGTTGAGGTTGTATTGTTGGTCCGCATTGATGGTAGAGCCCAAAATTGAAGATAATCTTCCGAATGAAGTTCTTGCTCTGTTTTGCCGACCGGATGAGTTGTTCATCCTGTGAATGTTCTTGTGGTGGCCGACCGGATGTGTTATTCATCTTGTGGATATTCTTATAGTTGATTGCCGACTTAGATGATTTTTCCTAAGTCGATGTCTTGTATAAATAAAGGTTTGTGAGTTCATTTGAAGTGCGGATAGTGTGGATGTGAGTGGTGTAGTGAAGAAAAGTGCGAAAGACAGAGCAAAGGTTTTTGGGCTTAAATGGAACTGATCCAGACATGGTAAAGATGTCATTCTCTAGTTCAAGACTGTGATTCTTATCACTTTGTAGACAGTGTGTCTCCTTGTAGGCAGTGGGCCTCTTTGTGAGCAGTGTGCTCGGGCAGTGAGCCCTAATTGGCAAGTGCCATTTTGTAATTCCTTATTCTTCTAACAGAGAATAATCTTTGGGTTAATCACCCCGTGGTTTTCTCCCTTAACCGGGTTTCCACGTCAAAAATATTGTGTCATGTGTTTCTATTTCATAGTAATGTTTGTTTGTTTGATTCAATGTTGCTTTGATTAATAAGAAAGTTCTTAAGGAGAAATAATTAGGATAACTGATTCACCCCCCCTCTCAGTTATCAACATTATTGGCTATGGTAGATTCTTGATCATATTCCATGATGGATGAGTGAAGGGGATCAATGGTGTTCTACATATCCTAGGTTTGGAATAAAACATGTTATCATTTAGAAAACTTAATGATGTAGATGTGTAGGTTGTTTCCTCTAGTAGAAGGTATAAGATGGTGTGAGGAGATATGGTGCTCACTAAGGGTGCTCATGTGGGAAATCTATTTTAGCTGAATACATGTACTATTCACTACAAAAGTTCTTTTGCTATTGTAGTGAAGAGATGTGCATAATATACACCTTCAACCTTAGAACCAATAGTAAGGAGGAGTTTTGTATCTACTTATGATGGCTATTCTTTATAGGTACCTAAGCAAGCTCTTGTGTTTGAGATAAAACTTTACTTGTAGATAAAATAGTGCTATGGAACTTGAGAATGGGTGATATATGTGAGAAGGGTCTAAGGAGTTGAAAAATAAAAATCTTGTTGAGGGGTTGAATGATTACACTCTTTAATTTGATTTATGTGAACACTGTATGCATGGTAAACATAATAGAATTTAGTTTTATTCTAGTTCTCATAAATATTTTGGGGTGTTGGACTTGATTCATTTAGATGCATTTGATCTGTTACTATTCCTTAAATTTCTAAGTGTTTATATTATTTATCTTTATAGATGATTATTCTATAAGGACATAGGTCTATTTTCTTAGGAATAAATCTAAAGTCTTTAGTTGGTTAATTAAATGGGTTTAAGGCTCTTTTAGAAAATAAAAGTAGTATGAAGATTAAGGTTTTAAGGATTGACAATGGTAATGAGTTTTGTTTTGTAGGTTTTGGTAAATTCTATAAGAAGCACATAATTGAGTGACATAAGAAAACTCCATATACCCCTTAATAGAATGGAGTTGTAGAAATAATGAGCATTATGTTGATGGAGAGGGCTAGGAGTTTTCTACGACTTGTTACCTAATTAAAAGGTTTCCTACATTAGCTCTTGTTGAAAAGACCCCTATTGAGACATGTAC
The DNA here is from genome assembly GCA_027924645.1 of Cunninghamia lanceolata. Taxonomy (NCBI): domain Eukaryota; kingdom Viridiplantae; phylum Streptophyta; class Pinopsida; order Cupressales; family Cupressaceae; genus Cunninghamia; species Cunninghamia lanceolata. Next base: position 2,456,029 of record BSBN01001494.1, on the reverse strand, counting down.
AGGCCTCATTATAGATCTTTGTGTTTTTGGTTGCAAGTCATATACACATGTGCCTAGGGAGCTATGGTCAAAGTTATTTAGAACACGGTAGTGAAATGTATCTTCATCGACTATGGTTTTGATGTGAAAGGGTCATAAAGGCTTTGGGACCTTATGATCAAGAGAATTTTATACAAAAAAAGTGTTATATTCAAAGAGATTAAGCTTTCTTCCATAGTGTTACAACTAAAAGAGGATGGGAAGAAATATGTGGTTCAACTACCTTAATCTAGGATGGAGAAGATTGAACTCAAAGATCATTAAATACTGTTAGACCTTCCACCTCAACTCTTCAGGAGGTCTTCTTAGTAGAGACAACTACTAGAAAGGTATGTGCCTCCTTGTTGGAGATGTATTTTTGCTTTGATTACTAACATCAATGAGCTTATAATTGCAAAGGAGGTGATAAATATGGATGATTCTAAGTCTTGGAGAGGGCTATGGATGAGGAGAAGGTTGCATTGAAAAATAATGACACATAAGACTTGGTGGTATTTCTTGATGTATGGAAGCCTATTAGTTGTAAATGGGTGTTCAAGAAGAAGATTAATTTAGATGATGGTGTTGAAAAGTACAAGGAAAGATTAGTTACTAAAGGATATTCCAAGGTTGAGAAGATAGACTTTAGTGATATTTTTCCCTAGTTGCTAAGATGATGTATATTAGGTTCTTGTTATTTGTAGCAGCACCTTTCGATTTAGAGATAGAATAGATGGATATGAAGACAACATTCTTGCATGGTGACTTGGAGGAAGAGATCTACATGACATGGCTAGAGAACTATGTTGTTAAAGGTAAGGAGTCTTTGGTTTGTAGATCAAAAAATGTTTGTATGGTCTTAAAACGTATCCCAAAATTTTGATTCCTTTATGTTGGGATTCTTGAGTTCCAAATCAAACCATTGTGTTTAATGTAAACTAGACAGTGATGATATATTATATTTTTGCAACAATAAGGATGTGATTTTTGATTTGAAGTCTCAAATTTTAGTATATTTTGAGATGGGGTATGGAGATAAGAAAAGCTAGAGTAAACATAAAGATTTGGTTTGGCTAGAGTAAGGATATGAACTTTCTACTACAACATTTCAATTTGGTAGATAGAAGACCATGAGTGTTCCTATTTTTGTGGGAACTAATATTTTAGTTGAGTAGTGTCCTATGGCACCCATAGAGATGGAGGATATGGTTCATGTTCCTTACACTAGTACAATTGGGAGTTTGAACATGTATGCCTAGTTTGTACTAGACCAGGCATTTCCCTTGAAGTAGTGAGAGTCTTGAGACACTTTATGGATAATCCTAGATGAGATAATTAGGATTCAGTTAAAAGAGTCTTCATATATTTGTGAGGTACTTCTGAGTACTTTGTTATAATGGTGATTCTATAGAGGACTAGAACATAGTTGATATTCATGGATTCATGTATTTAGATTGGGTAGGATATGTCAACATTAGTAGATCCATTAGTGGATATTGGTTTAGTTTATTTGGTGGTGTTATTAGTTGGATGAGTATGCAACAAGTTGTAATCACTGTGTCCACTATAGAGGTTGAGTAGATGGTAGCTACTCATTCTTGTAAGAAGGTCATTTAGCTTAAGATATTGTCTTTAGATATGGGGTTGAGTTAGGCACCTATTAGAGTTCTTTGTGATAGTTAGTGTCATGTGTATGACAAATAACTTGACCTTTCATGTGATAATGAATCAAATAGATGTCTAATACCATTTTATTCTTGATATGGTAAAAGATGGGAGGGTGATGTTGGAGAAATTTGACTCTTTGCAAAATGTTGTAGATGCATTGATGAAGTTAGTTTGCATAGAAAAGTTAAGGTGGTTTAGTAAGTCTATGGACATCTTGGCCCCTATAATATAGTTGACAACATGTTGGAATTCCCTTTTCTTGTGCAAGGTATTCAAAAAGTGGGTGCATCCTAATGTTAAGAACACAAAAATGTAATTTATGGGCTATAGAACACAAAAAATACAATTTTTGGGTTGTAGAGGTTGATTTTGACCCTAAAAATACTGAAATGGGCCTTAACTAGAGCATGTGAGTTATGGTGACATGGAGCTCTTTGAGACCTTAAATGTTTTAAAAAGGTCCCAATGAGCTTCCTAGATCAAAAGTTATTTCCTCCAGAAGTTAGGCCCCTCACATAAGAAATATAAGAGCATCTATAACGCATACGAAAGATGTAAGAGGGAGTGACACTTGTTGACCAGCTTATGATATGTGTTATGACACATCATAAGGCATATTTGAATGGAGATAATGGAGCCAAATTTGAGAACCCAAGTTTGTGAGTGGATTATGACAAGCTTATTATAGTTGTAAGGAATTATGCAAATTTTAGCCCGTGGACTCATCTTGGGATTTGGGCATTGGCTTTTGACTAAGGATTTGGATGCCACATTTTTGGTGGTTTTAACTCCTAGTTTCCTTATTACCATTTTATGGTTTCATGTATTTCTTCTTCTATTTATTCCAGGCTTTTGAGATGGAGGTTTCATATAGTGAGTTTGTAGGTACCATTATGCTGCCAAAATTGTATTGAATCTCTTGTTTGTGACACTTGTATTTAAATACTTAGACAAGTTGCAAGTGTCTTGTAATAGTTCATTACTAAATTAATATATTGAATTATTTATAGTGTGGGTTTTTCTCCTAAATGGGTTTTTCCCTACCTAAATCACTATGTTATGGTATATTATTTTTGTGTTTGTTTCCTCATAAATATTTATGATCAATTTAATTTTACACATACCTTCTCTCATAGATTAGTGGAGGAGGCATATTTTGTCTAATTACTTTCAAAATTGATTAGTGGATTCTATTGTTCTTAGAGAAACCAATTTCTACATGTGAATATAGATTGAACCCATTTTTGCACATTTTGATATTTTGAAATTTTTTAATTTTTATATAAGGAATAATTTGGGATTTAGACAATGTGCTTATTGACCATCTTTATATTCATTTTTTGTGGATGGAACTTGAGCCATGTATTTGATAGGCCAATTGCCACTAGGTTGTCACATTTGGCAGACATTAAATGTATCAAAATGTAACACAATATATTAATTTATTCTAATTTTAGAACCAATTTGAGAATAGGTATCATAAATATTATTAGTGATCTTTCTATCTATACATTAGTGGGGTATCCATAGCTATATTTATATGTTTCATTTAATTATTGTATGGGAACCATATAATTATTTGCTTTTACCATGGGAATTAATGTAATCAAGTCTAAGTTGTCTTTCTAATTTAGGGAAAGACATTATTTTTCATTGGAGATGATTCTCTTGTATTTGAGTCTCTTTAGTTTTTTACTCTTGTGACAACAAAAAGATCTTTATCTTTACATAATCTTAGTACCCCTATTTTTTATAAACATTGCTTTGCTCTTGTGTAGAGATGTGAAAGCCAGAGAATACCCCTACCTATCACACTCTCCAATATAGAGTGTGATGTTTGTTTTTATGAAAAGTTGTGTGATCTTGTCTACTCATGTTTCTCCCATCAATAATAAGTCCTTGAAACATCATCAAACACAAAGACCCACTTTTTCATAAAGATAGAAGAGATCCTCAATGGTGGCAACCAAAATTCACCATTAAGTGGTGGGATTTTAGGGTTTTATTGTATGAAATAAGATTCAACAACATCTCCTCCAAGGGGGAAACCAGAAAGGAGATATTTTACAACATCCTTGTTAGGTAGCCTCTCTTTGCCCAATGTTCATCATTTTACATGTGCTTATGAGTTTGCTTATTATATCCTACAAGAGGCATAAGATATATGTATATGAATTTTTTTGTTGATTGATGTCATGAAGATGACTTGAAACTATAAGCTTAGGGTTTAATCTTTTTATTGGGGTGCTACCACAATAGTGTGTCCCACTTATGGGACATCCTAATTTTTGTCTGAAATCACATATTTTTTAGAAAAAATAATGATATAATCTTTGAGGGGTTCCATCTAAAGGGTTTTAATTGAAGAGAGTTAGATAAAACCCCCTTAGATCAAACCCACTTGGAAATAACCCCCTAGTCTTAAATCAAACCCTTGATGGAGTCTTCTCTACACCTATCAAAATGCTGACAAAAAACCAATTTTGCTTCACCTTTTGGGGGATCAAATGAAGTCATTTATAAATTATATTTTTTAAGTATATAGCCCTTAGTATAAGCTTTCCAAAAAGTATGATATTGAATGTATTTCATTTTAATATTATATTTATTTTCTATTTTCTAGTGAACATAGGTTTTTCACTGAACATCAAGGTCTTTATTCCACAGACGTAGAAAAATAAAAAAATAGATCTAAAAAAATTCTAAAAAATATATACACACTAGTTATTGATATCCTTGTTTCAACAAAAAATAAGAAGTTAATTTGGATACATACAGAAAAATTTATGTTGTATGGTATACCTATATTTGAATTATAATTAATCTCACTTCAAAAGTTAATTAAAATAAAATACGCAACAAAATATTATGAAAAAATATCTACACACTAGATATTGGTGTTACAAATCTATGTTTAAAATTTTATAATTTTGTCCTTTCTATAAAAAAAAGTTATGTTGTATGGTATAAACATCACTTTTTAAAAATGTTGTTAACTATAAAAAGTAAGTTATTAAAAGTTACATAAAACAATTCACAAATTATTTCTTAAATTTAAAAAAAATACATTTAGAATCTGCACACAAAATCTAAAAAATCACTAGTTCACATCATCTTCAAATTCTTAACAAATTTGTTGAGCTATAAGTGTCATAAAGAAACAATTTGGTTAAAAATATTGATTTCAATGTCCCACTTTGGCCAAAAAGTGGGACACAATATTGTGGGTTGACCATTGTACAATTATTTTTTGATATAATTGGTGTTTTCACATGTGTTTCTTGTACTTTTTGATGTTGTTCTCCTAAAACATCATCTCAACATATTCCTTACTATATATATTGTAAAGTCAATGTGTTTTTCTCTTCTTGTTCTTTTGTCCAACTCTTTCAAGAAATTTGATCTATTTGTAATTGATTTAAACTTTAAATGTTTAGAATAAGTTACAACTAATTTTTCTACATATACAAAGTAAAACAATTTTGTCATGCCCACGTTTGTCATGTGGTCATGACACAAAAAACCACATGTCATGCCCACATTTGCCATGTGGTTATGACATGAAGAACCAAAAACTTTTCCACCTGACCCTAAAACCCTGTCGCACCAAGGCGGGGAAGGAAAACAAGGTGCGGGATAAGACAACAATGACACCTTGCTAGGAAAACACACCAAGGGAAACCCACATAAAGCATCAAAATCAAAAATATAAATAGAAAGAAGTAATATAAAACATCCCTTCATCTCTAGCTAAGATAAAACATTCATTCATAGATTATGTACAAATTCAATCATGCTAACATACAAGTATTGTGAAGATTCTCCAGACATAAGTTTTGAATCCAACTCTAAAACATAGCATGGAATCTTTAATGAAAGTACGCTCAGACTACAACATACATATATAATCATTTAGGTACAAACAATTACATTTGCCACTTTATAATCTCCTACAAAACAAGTATCAACTTCAAAATCAAGTGATAATATTTTACAGTTACAAGATGAAGGCTACTTCCCAAATATGGAAGAATCATGCTTCAACAAAATAAATTACAAAGAGTAATAGTAATACAACATAGATTAGGTAACAATCGAGGTGCTCCAACACCACCATGAACCACATGAGTACAACGCAATGATAAAGCACAAGGATCTCGCCAAGCCTCCTAGATATCGTCTGAATGGAGACCAATGGGGGATGTTGCCCACCTCCCTTCCATATTGCCATCGTTGAGTGCAATAGATATCTATTGTCACTCTAGGCAACCCCCGAGGTATGGAGAGAGGAGATCAAGGAACCACTACTAACATGGTCAATTTACACAACTAGGGTCTCAAGCAGGACACCAACTTATCCACAAAAAGTTAAAGACAAGTCATACACACACACCCAACACAACAACAAGGGAATGACACAACTAAAAATATTCAATGAACAATCACCCATCAACATACACTTAACACAATTTCAAAGCATAAATCACCATAGAATCACTCTTGACCCAAACGAGAGGGGAAAGGAAGAGAACCAACAAGGAGCATCAAAAACCTAGTTCTGACAATACCTTTCATTTAAACAAAACATATAATAACTTGATTTGAAGCTGTAAAAAAAATATCAAAAGTGGAGGAATTCTCCCATAGCTAATTTGAATTCACAATAGTGCATGATAAAATACCATTTTCCCTAAATGAAGATAGAGTGCAAGAAAACAAAGTTTGAAATGACACTAAAATTATTATAGACAAGCTATACAACCATTCTAAGATTATTTCACTACTTAAGAAGAGTCTCAAGGAAGGACAATAGGGAACCATACAAATTAGCCATCTATGCAGTAAAACAACTTCGAAGCAAGTTAGCTAGTTACATACTATACAAAGTGATAGCATCGGATTACAATAGACCTAGAGTAAGATTCCTTTCTAATATTAATGAAGACAACTCAACAAGCTAAGAGATTCGGTTCCACACAAAAGTCAAACAATTTTCTACAAAAAAATCTGAATCTAATTAAATAATTCTGGAATCTCAATAAAATAAAAGAATTATTAACTCTATGAAGTGCTTGATTTAAGTCAAGAGTCAATGCCAATAATACTAAGAGGTCTCTACCTTGATGATAAGGAAACCCAACAAAGAAAAATATTTGATAAACAGAAGGAAAAAATCATGTTGAGGAAAAAAACTATTAGATTATTGTGGCCTAGGTCCCCCGTCCCTTCCCTAGGAAAACTAAAACATAAAAGACACTAACGTATCACTCCCTGCAACATTTCTTTTATGAAAACAAGAATGGTATCAATCCAAACAGGGGATCTAAGAATCTAGATTGCCTTTCATGATGGAAGCATTTCTAGGGATGAGATGAAATTTCAACAAACAGAGACTCAAGATCACTATTTCACACAATAATGATAGGAAGTTCAAACTTCCAGGTTATGAACAACTTAAATTATCATCACAAAGAAATCAGAATTAGAGGACAAGGGTTCGAGAGGTCTCCCTCATAGCTAGAAACACTCAACAAATATCATCTGGCAGCCTCCCTCTACAGAAAACAAAGCTTCCTAAAACTACTCTAACACTTCCGTCCCTCTGTCAATCTCAAACTTCACATTCTATTTATTGCTCTACCTATCATTCTATTCTTCTAACTAGTCTCTACGGCCAAGATGAAAGGCCCCCACCACCCCAAACATTGAAAGAGAGGTATATATAAAATATCTAAGCGATGCCAGTGCCCAACAATGTGGGGAATAAATGCCATCCTAAAGTGAAACGCCGGCAGAGAACAAAAACCAGAATTAGAATGGAGGTCAGAGAGAATCGCCAGAAGCAAGCTCCACGAAACTGCTGATGCTGTACACCTTCCACTTGCCACCAGACATTAGAAATGAATTGCCCAAAAAGATTCCACTATCTGTCATCACTTCTCCTTACCATAACAATTCAGTCTCAACCATCATTTACATTCTTTTCCATTCATTATGTAACTGTCAGACAATGATAAGAAGCTGCAACAACCATAAAAACACAACAAAAACCCCCAAACTACAGAAACTAAAACAAAAGATCAACCAAAATGAGAGGGTGAGCGATGCCATTGCATCAGACTCCCCAAGCAGAAAAATTCATGAGCTCCTGCTCATGAGGTCTGTGATGGAAACTTCAATTCTACTTTTTTTTCCTCATCTTCCAGTTTCTTGATTCTGCACTTCCATACTTGCATTGTTGCCTTTGAAGTTTTGTTGTCTGCATTTGTCAGCTTCTTTCTCTCTGTGCATACTTCCTCCTTCGATTCTCTTTATTAACTCCAAATCCCCACCATGCTATCTCCTCTTCACAAATTTCCACTGATATTTTCCCAATAAAAACAACTTCCATGTTATGCGTAAAATTAGTTACTCTTGCAATATCAACTGGAACCATTACATCATTTACCTTTTTACCATTTATCTGTTCTTTTACTGCAATCTCATTTAAAACTTTGGCACTTTTGTTCTTCACTGCATCCGCCTTCACGAAGTTTGCACTTCCACTATCCGAACTGAACTGCACATCTAATATAGATTTATCTTCATCTTCTTTACAGTTATTGTCTTCAGAAATAAAAGCATGAACTATAATTTCCCTAGCATCAAACTCTGAATTACTTTGAGTATCAAAATGATCAATTTCAAACCTTTGAAAATCTACACTTTTGTCATTTTCTATTACTTGATAATCTTCTTCCTTACCAAGATGTTCGTAGTCCTCATCAACATCCTCTACATTCTTGATGTTAATGTCTTCTATATCTATTGCTAGCTTTATTTCTTCCACTTTCTTATTTTTTGCAATCACAACAACATTAGGAGAATAATACTTTTCTAATGCATCCATTTGACTTGAGATCTTTTGCAATTCCTCATGTAACTTTCTCTTCTCCACACCATCCCAATATCTATCCCAAGATGGTATCACAATGGGTCATCTAACTGCAATCTTCATCCTCTTCACTGCTGCAATAATTTGCCAACTCCTAGTCTGCAACCAATCTTTCGTGCCTCCTTCTCTACCCTCAACGGTTACAGGTCTCCTCTCTCTTGCAACAAATTTCCTAGGGTTTACTTGAGACACAATAAATTGACTCTTTTCCCACACCCACTAGTCCTAGCACAGGTTGCCTCATTGTCGGTGCTCTACCCATGCACAAAAAACCTTCTGTGCTCTGATACCACTTGATGGAAGCATTTCTAGGGATGAGATGAAATTTCAATGAATAGAGACTCAAGATCACTATTTCACACAATAATGATAGGAAGTTCAAACTTCTAGGTTATGAACAACTTAAATTATCATCACAAACAAATTAGAATTAGAAGACAAGGGTTTGAGGGGTCTCCCTCACAGCTAGAAACACTCAGGAAATATCATCTGGCAGGAAAATGACAGAAACCAAAAACATGCATAAATTTATTAACGATGAACATTCACCCAAATACAAGGTTTTTTTGGAATAGACTATCTATTGTTCAAATCTACTATTAAACATTACATTTCAAAGCTTACAGGCCTGCACTAGCGGCCTCCCTCTATAGAAAACAAAGCTTCCTAAAAACTACTTTAACACTTTTGTCCCTCTGTCAATCTCAAACTTCACATTATGTTTATCGCTTTACCTATCATGCTATTCTTCTAACTAGTCTCTATGGCCAATATGAAAGGCCTCCACCACCCCAAACATTGAAAGAGAGGTATATATAAAATATCTAAGTGATGCCAGTGCCCAACAATGTGGGGAATAAATGCCACCCTAAAGTGAAACACCAGTAGAGAACAAAAACCAGAATTAGAATGGAGGTCATAGAGAATCACCAGAAGGAATCTCCATGAAACCGCCGATGCTGCACGCCTTCCACTTGCCGCTAGACATCAGAAATGAATTGCCTAAAAAGATTCCACTATCTGTCATTACTTCTCCTTACCATAATGGTCAAGCCTCAACCATCAGTTACGATCTTTTCCATTCATTATGTAACTGTGGACAGTGACAGGAAGCTGCAACAACCACAAAAACACAACAAAAACCCCCAAACTACAGAAACTAAAACAAAACATCAACCAAAATGAGAGGGTGAGCAATGCCACTACATCATTTCATCAGTTTAAGTGAGCATTTTTCAAAAAAAAAAAATTCCCATGTTTTCTTACTGTCTTTAATCAACAGAGAAGGCTATAAGGGAAACGTGGCCAGTGTAGAGAAGAGGACCATTTTTATCATTTCAAACAGGAACAAATTTTCTTGAGGAGATTATGGGTGATGCTAAACAAAGCAATATGCAAAAAAGGAATTGCACCATAATAATGTGCAAAGAGGATTTTTTTGTCAAATGTTATAGTTGCAAGTGCCCTTGTAGACACGCACGCAAAAAGTCGAAGAACAGGCAAGGCTCAATGAATATTTCTCAATTTGCCTAAAAGAAGAGCGGTCTCATGGAATATCTTGTTTGTAGTATAGGTTCGAAATGGGCTAGTTGAATAGTCCCTCAGAAATTTTCATGCAAATGAAAGCTACAGATTTAAATGCAGATGCCATGACCCCCTTATTTTTACGTCCTCACTGCCTATGCCAAAAAGTGGGCATTGGATCAGGGTACAAACATCCATTTAAGCATAATGGAAGGCATATTACTATCAGGTATTGTAGTTGGAAATGTTCTGGTTGACATCTACTCAAAATGTGGAAGCACAACCCAGGCACGAGGCCATTTGACAGAATGTCTAAAAAGGGATGTCATCTCATGGAATGCGATGATTGTAGGATTGCACAAAATAAAGAATCTGATGAAGGAAAAATTTTAGAAACATATAGGAAATGCAACTGGCAGGTGTAAGTTAAAAACCACAGTTCACCATCGTCATTCTCCTTAGTGCCCAGCCTTCACTTGTTGCCCCCTCCCGAGAGGCACAGTGCCAGAGAGGTCAGTCCAAAAGGAGGTAAGGTCAATGTGATCGAGCCAGGGGTTCTTGACAATGGACAGCACAATGGAAGTCACAACAACAGTCATGGTGAACCTGCAGATGTGATTCTGGTGTAGAATGTGGCATCCTCAGATTTTGAGCATAAACAACATGGCAGCGCTCCCTCTCCAACCACCCCCAACCCCCACCAACTTTTCTTCTCCTCCCTCAGAACAAGCCCACTGCCCTCTAACCATCCCCCTTTCTGCCCTAACCATCCTTTTCAAAAAGTTCTATTTTCCCCCAAAACACCAAGCATCTTCCCCCCAAAATCTTAAAAGGGTCGTAACATGAGATTAAGCAAATACAATCAACATTTAAAATATGTCATAGCCTATGAAAGGAGAGATTTAAGACAAACAATCAATTTTTTTATAGAATTATAATTATATATATTTGGTTTATATATAATTTTTCTAATACTAAGGTATGCCATAATATTTTAAGGGCACCTTTGAATGGATAACTGTCATATAAAATTTGCTCGACAAGCAGGGTCAACCATCAAATTTAAGCCATGACTCCGAGCACTATATGCTCACATATAAAAGCGTATCAGCTAATTAATAGGCTATATCCTATGAAAGAAAGGATTTTAGAAAAACTGACCCAAATTATATAGGATTATGATGAAATTATATATATATATATATATAATGGTGCCCTTAAGATACTATGTCATATCTTAGTACGTGTAATTTATATGAAAACCATATATATATATATATATGTGTGTGTGTGTGTGTGTGTGTGTGTGTGTGTGTGTGTATATATATATATATATATATATATATATATACACACACACACACACACACACACACACACACACATATATATATATATATGGTTTTCATATAAATTACACGTACTAAGATATGACATAGTATCTTAAGGGCACCATTGCAAAGATAAATGTTATAAAAGAATTGTTTGACAAGCAAGGTGGACTATTGAAATTTAGCATGCTATTTTAAGAGCATTTCCGAATTTTAAGGAAAACAAGCATACACAACTAATTAAATTAACACTAGATTAAACTAGTATAACTATTACATAACCAAAATTTAACTTTTAACTCTAAAATCTTTTCAAGATATCCACACAATAAACAACCAAAGACCTTCCTACGAAATAGATAAACTAAAACGACCTTCGCAACTAAAGCATGAAGGTTAATTGCAAGCACCCCACAACTAACCTCAAAGGCACCCAAAATGTAAGGAGCATCAAATTCAACTAAAAATCACGCAAGAACACATCACTTTACAGCTTATGCACAACACATGGGTCCAACTCATGAAGGATTCTGGTTGGAGGCAAAAAGGGCAAACACTAAAATTAGACCTCCATTCCCAACCAAATAGGATGGTTAAATGACTGACAAACCTCATGACACAAGGTAATTACTCGACCATTGGACTGGGTAAGGTGAGATAGTCAAGTGGTCCCATGTCTCCTCCTCCACATCCATCCATTGGTCAAATGCCTGAATACATATATCCTGCACACTCCAATCGAAACATCAAATCTAACAATGCAATCATAGCCGAAGAAACATGAATAGACTAATGAGGATGTGAAATCTAGTAAGCTACATATTCTTCTCGAATTTACATCATTTAATAATCAAGATTACTATATCGTTTAATCTATTCATCCAAAATAATAGGGCACATAGAGTCACACAAGGGCAGGCACTACAAATTTTATTTTGGTGGTTGAGAAAAATGTCGTGGTGTCTATCCAAGATAATGGTATTATTTATGTAAGAAACATCTATATGACATGGACAATGGTACTAGTGGTTGTAAAAAAATTAAAGGAGAATGGAGTTGAAATTTTTAAAGAAATTGTTTCAACAAAACTAAATCTTTGTCAACAAATGCACAAAGCTGTGTCAACAAAAGACCCTAATCAAATTCCAGTGAATTGATGACAATAACTTAAGCGACATCAAGGGACACTACCAAAAACAAAAATTACAATCATAAATGTTTTATATCAATTGTGGGTAGTCTAGTCATGTAAAAGAAAATTTTATATCAATTAAATAATCGTTATTGCAATATATGATCTCAAAAAATATGGTAAATTAGTTAAATTGTCATTAATGTAGTATATGAACTTAGTAAATACACATAAAAGAATAAGCGAACTATTAACAAAGTTTGTATATAGAATGCAATATTATGATGAATACATAAGAGATGAGCAAGTAATCGAGGTTTTTTTCATTTATCAATTTTCTATTTTTTTTTTTTCACTTTGACGAGCTTTAAATTGAGACAATTCCGAGCACTATAATGCTCACATATAAAAGCCTATCGGCTAACTAGCACTTGCACCTATTGGGGGTTCAAGGAATACGCTGATAGCAACAACCGACGAGTTTAGAAAAGTTTCCGCCGTGTATTTTTGCGGCGTGAGACAATTCCGAGCACTAAAATGCTCACATATAAAAGCCTATCGGCTAACTACACGCTAATTTATAACATCATCATTGAAAAGTAGATTCTAAGTTAAAGAGTCCAGTTACAAAGCAAAACAAAACTCGTCCGTCTGCGAAGCATTCAAGCTACACCGGTGCGGCCATTAAAACTCCAAATTTATACGTAAATTCGCAAAACATTTAAAAAAGTTTGAACGCTTAGAGGAATCCGGGGTCTTCGAAGTATAGTATGAACAACCATTAAAAGAAACAACAATAAAATACAAAAAGCGAATAAGACAACCGATACTAAAGTGAGATGCTCTGTAGTTGGTGAGATTAATTCATTAATAAATACGGCTACGGGGCATTCAGAATGGCCATTTAACAGCATTTGACCGTATTTATTAATTAATTGAAATTCAGAATACTGAATTTCAATTAATTAACAAATACGGTCACAGTTATCGTGTAGGCTTTGCAAGCGATTGGGGCGGCAGCAAAGTTGAAAGTAGGAAAGGTAAAAATAAGCAATTTGCATTTCTATTTCGATGACAGACTTTCCGGACAAAACGTGACGACTGTGGAGGTGGCATCTGCTCCATCGACCAATACTTGGGCCATGTATTTGATAGGGCAATTATCACTAGGTTGTCACATTTGGTGGACATAAAAAATGTAAGATAATATATTAATTTATTTTAATTTTAGAATTAATTTTTTTTAATGAAAATGTCAATCTATCTATTATAGGTAAATAAAAACATCTTCACAAAAAATAGATGGGTGGTATAAAGGCACACTCCAAATGTTAAATGGGCCTAACCCAGAAACTTCTAGAGTATCAAAGTATCAAAACATAAAAGCATAATAGAAATTACGAAAATATAATAAAAAGCAGAATTACGCTGCCAAAGCCACGCCTGTAGATGGCGGATCCCTGTCATAAACATTATTAAAATCACTTTCTATTTATAAACAAGTGAGGTATCCATCATAAATATATTTATATGTTTCATATAATTTATGCATGGGAACTATAGAATTATTTGTTTTTACCATGGGAAGTAATGATAAGTTGCCTTTCTAATTCATTTAGGGCAAGAGATTATTTTTTATTGGAGATAATTCTCTTATAATTGATTCTCTTTAGTTTTTTAAAGAGTCTTCCAAATTTTCTCTCTTGTGACAATAAAAAGCTCTTTATCTTTACATAGTCTTAGCACCCCTATTTTCTATCAGCATTACTTTGCTCTTGTGTAGAGATATGAAAGCCAAAGAATGGCCCCACCCCAACTATCACACTCTCCAAGATAGAGTGGGATGTTTGTTTTTATGAAAACATGAGTGATCTTGGCTACTCTTGTTTTCCCATCAATAAGAAGCCCTCGACATCATCAAACACAAAGACCCACTTTTTCATAGAGATAGAGGAGGAGATGCTCAATGGTAGCAACCAAAATATCACCATTCATGGTGGGCTTTAAGGGTTTTATTGTATGAAACAGGCTCCAAAAACACGTCCTTTAAGGAGGCAACCAAAAAGGAGACATTTTACAACATCCTTGTAGGTAGCCTCTCTTTGCCCAATGTTCATCGTTTTACATGTGCTTATGAGTTTTCTCATTATCTCCTACAAGAGGCATAAGATATATGTATATGAATTTTTTTTGTTGATTGATGTTATAAAGATGACTTGAAGCTATGAGCTTAGGGTTTAATCTTTTTACTATACAATTATCTTTTGATATAATGGTTTTTTCACATGTGTTTCTTGTACTTTTTGATGCTGTCCTCTTAAAACAACATCTAAACATATTCCTTACTATATGTATTGTAAAATGAATGTGTTTTTTCCTTCTTGTTCTTTTGTCCAACTCTTTCAAGAATTTTGATCTATTTGTAACTAATTTGGTTGCACTATTAGATACACTACACTTTTAAATTTTTTTAGAATAAGTTACAACTAATTTTTCTACATATAAAAAATAAAACAATTTTATTTTCATGGTTGAGAGAAAAACAATGTGGTGTCTATCCAAGATAATGACACTCTTTATGTAAGAAGTATCTATAAGACATGGACAATGGTGGTTTTCATAAAAAAATTAAAGGAGAATGGAGTTGGAATTTTTGAAGAAATTGCTTCAACAAAACTCAATCTTTGTCAAAAAATGCACAAATCTATGTCAACAAAAGACCCTACTCAAATTCTAGTGAATTGATGACACTTACTTAAGCAACAAAAAAATTAAAATCATAAATATTTCGTGTCAATTGTAATGTAAAAGAAAAATTTATATTAATTAAGTAATTTTTACTACAATACATGATCTCAAAAAACATGGCAAATTAGTTTAATTATCATTACTATAGTATATGATCTCAGTAAATACACATAAATGAACAAACAAAATATTAACACGGTGTGTATATAGAATGCAATATTATAATGAATACATAACAAATGAGCAAGTAGTCAAGGTTTTCTTCATTCATCAATTTTCTTTTTCTTTTTCACTTTGAGGAGCTTTAAATTAAATTGAATTAAATTGGAATTTTTAGTATTTAATAGAGATAAAATCTTAACATTTGTGCTTTCTTCTCTCATGTATAAAATAGGCCTTCATTTTGGCTTTCTATATATAGCCTTTGCAATCCTCACTTGAAACCTTTCTTGCTATTTTCTTCCCTCTGTATTTGGCCCTTTTCATTGATATTATTAAATAATAGAGTGGCATAGAAAAACCTATGGAAGATTGGTTGAAATTGTGCTGATTTATTTAAATTAATTGTGTGTTCATCGATACTATTAATTAATTAACCTAGATATCCCCTTAAGAAATTATGCTTTCCTTTTATAATTATAAAACAATCATGTGAGAATAATATTTTATAAATCATTAATGATTCTATTGTTTGATGATAGTCTTATAATATTAGGTTTTAGGTTTAATGACATTGGTATAGGCATAACTATAATGTTGGATCACATTCAAGGTATCATATATAACTATAAGTGTTAAAAGTTAACTATAGAAATAGTTATTGACTAGATATTCAAGATTACTTTTTAAAATTATTATGTGTATATTTTTTAAAATACATATTTTTTTTTGCATATGTATGCATGTTTTTAGTGTATGCTTTCATATACAAATCATTTAGTCTTGAAATTACCATACATTACAATGCAAAAAGTCTAATAATCAGATGC
This sequence comes from Cunninghamia lanceolata, assembly GCA_027924645.1. Classification (NCBI taxonomy): domain Eukaryota; kingdom Viridiplantae; phylum Streptophyta; class Pinopsida; order Cupressales; family Cupressaceae; genus Cunninghamia; species Cunninghamia lanceolata. Next base: position 2,439,685 of record BSBN01001494.1, on the reverse strand, counting down.
AATCTTCACTACTCTCAACATTGCTTCCATCTCATCCAGTTTTCAATTACCCCTTAATCTTTAATCCTACAACATCTCAAATCTCCACTTAGAAAAATAGATCTCGCCCTTCCTTGATTAAATAGCAAACATTCAAATACCTTTTTCTGCTAAGCAGCTTGAAAAGCACCACTTTAAAATTATACATATTCCCTTGATCTTCAACATATTTGTGTTTGCGCTCTCTATCTACCTATTTAGCTAGTGCGAAATTGAAAATCTTAAAACACAATTTCCGCGGCCACCGTAAACACAGGGCACATTGTCGTGCTGGCTGTGTATGGATTTTTCGACCAGGAAACAAATGTCGACTTCTACCTTCGACCAATCGAGAGATCTGCATTCGACAAGTCTGTCTCCACTGTTTGTCAATGAGTTTGTCCACAGCATTTCAGTCGACATGTTTTCGACCAACCGATTGTTTTACAACCGGCTGGTTAAGCTTTACCCAATTTCCGTCCACCAAAATATTCTCCAAATTTCCCTATTGACTACTAATTACACGCTAATTTATACATATAATCATTGAAAAGGACATTCTAAGTTAAAAGAGTCCAGCTACGAAGCAAAACAAAGCTCGTCCATCTGCGAAGCATACAAGCTACGCCGGTGCGGCAATTACAACTCCAAATTTATACAAGCTGCACCAGTAAATTCACAAAACATTCAAAAAAGTTTGAACGCTTACAGGAATCCGGGGTCTTCAAATTATAGTATGAACAACCACTAGCTAAAGAAACAACAATAAAAAACAAAAAGCGAATAAGATAACCGATGTTAAAGTGAGATGCTTTGTAGTAGGTGAGATTTATGGATGAACAAAGCCAAAAATTGAAGTTATTTTTGGTGAAGTGAGTAGCTTTTCGCTCATCTACTTGTTGAAAGAGGAACCGCTCTTTCATACCCATTCTGGGGCATTTGCAGATAATGGGGCATTTGGAGATAATGGGGCTGCATCGACATTCTGGGGCATTTGCAGTGGTGTTCACAGTTATCATGTTGGCTTTGCAAGCGACTGGCACGGCTGCGAAGTTGAAAGTAGGAAAGGAAAAAGTAAGCAATTTGCATTTTTTTTTCCATGACACAGTTTCTGGACAAAACGTGACGGCCGTGGAGGTTGCGTCTGCTCCATCGACCAATACTTCGCCCACTTCCTTCGGATCGGTAAGAGTGATTGACGACCCTTTGACGGAAGGGCCTGAGCCTACCTCCAAATTGTTGGGCAGAGCTCAGGGTTTGTACGCCCTGGCCAGTGAAGAGGATATTCAGCTGTTAATGGCGGTCACGTATGTTTTTCAGAGTGGAGAGTTCAACGGAAGCACACTTTCCGTGGTGGGCCACAACGCTGTGTTTAGCGAGGTTAGAGAGATGCCAATTGTGGGAGGAAGCGGGAAATTCAGGCTGGCTCGAGGGTATGCCCTCGCCCACACACACTCCTTCGACCTCCACTCTGGCAATGCAATCGTCCATTACAATGTCACTGTGCTTCATTACTAGTATTAGTTATCCTGATTGATGCTTTATCCTCCATTGGGGAGCATGATTATAGTGAGTATTTGATCTCTTTCAAACTATCGATTTGGGTGTTGCAGGAAATTCCTTGAATTTTAACTATTTTTATGTATGGTGATGGATGCCTTTTGTTTCTTGCATTCGCTTTTATATCTCTATGGCAATCCAAGTTTTGTGAACCATTCCAATTCACGGGCACCAAAGCACAGTATTGAGGATAACAGCAGGTTTGAGATTAGGGTTGTGTGGCCTATAATTGCAGATCTCTTCACATCCAGATAAAACTACACTTTTATTTTAATGAGGTATAATGTTTATTTTTTATAACAAATTTTATATTAAGTAATATATTAAAGAGTATAAAAATAATAAATGGATTAGAGGAATTATTATTTTATCTACCAATTTTATAAAAGGTAAAGTATATACAGTAGAGAAGTGATTAGTATTTGTAGTAAACCTTTCATTTTGTTTTGAGTACAGTAATGTATAGTTTCATATTAATATATCTATTTTGGAATTGCTATTTGTTTATATGTTTTCTCACTATCCTTGTTCTTGTGGGGGTGTTGCCTTGCATTCTTGTCTTTCCCGTTCAAACTCTTCTTCATCCAACACACTTGTAGTTATGCAACAATGTTGTAAATTCTGTTGATATTCACAGATTAAAAATTGTAAAGTATCCATTAGGTCAGCCTGAATAGATTGTATCCAATTTAGGTCTGGTTGGAATGTTGAATACCCTTAATTTTTAGTTATAGTTTACCTACACATTTGATAAGAAAGTAATTATGCATAGAATTGAAATACATTCATTATACTATTGTAGAATTGAAATACATTCATTATACTGATTCATTATACTATTTTAGTGATATAACATAGATGTTGACAAATATAGTAAGGCATTGTTTAGAAAGCATGATACTAATATTTGAAATTAAATATTTTTGTGTTTATTTCTTTATAAACATTTATGATCAATTTATTTTTTGCACATACCTCTTCTCATAGATTAGTGTAGGAGACATATTTTGTAGGTCTGCTTCCTTTCAAAATTGAGCAGTGGATTCTACCGTGCTCAGATAAACCAATTTCTACATGTGAATAGAGCTTAAGCTCTTCTTTACATGTTTTATTTTTATATAAGTCCTACTTATTTGGGATTTTGACAATGTGCTTGTTGAGCATCTTTATAGTCATTGTTCATGGATGGAACTTGAGCCATGTATTTGATAAGGCAATTACCACTAGGTTGTCATATTTGGTGGGCATCAAATGTATCAAAATGTAACACTATATTAATTTCAGAATAGGTATATAAACATTATTAAAATCACTTTCCATCTATGCATGAGTGGAGTATCCATAGCTATGTTTATTTGTTTCATATAATTTATGCATGGGAAGCATAGAATTATTTTCTTTTACCATGGGAAGTAATGTAATCAAGATTAATTTGTCTTTCTAATTCATTTGGGGCAAGAGATTATTTTTCATTGGAGATGATTCTCGTGTTTAAGTCTCTTTAGTTTTTAACTAGTCTCCCAATTTTTCTCTCTTGTGAGAACAAAAAGCTCTTTATCTTTACATAGTCTTAATACCCCTATTTTTTTTTCAGCATTTCTTCATCCTTGTGTAGAGATGTGAAAGCTAGAGAATGCCTCCACCCCAACTATCACACTCTCCAAGATAGAGTGGGATGTTTGTTTTTGTGAAAACATGTGTGAGCTTGGCTACTCATGTTTATCCCATAAATAGGAAGCCCTCAACATTGTCAAACACAAAGACCCACTCTTTCATAGGGATAGTGGAGGAGATGCTCAATGGTGGTAGCCATGAATTCACCATTACTTGTTGGGTTTTGGGGGTTTTATTGTATGAAATAAGCTCCAACAACATGTTCTTAAGGGGGAAACCAAAAAGGAGATATTTTACAACATCCTTGTTAGGTAGCCTCTCTTTGTCCAATGTTCATCATTTTACATGTGCTTACGAGTTTGGTCATTATCTCCTACAAGGGGCATAAGATATATGTATATGAATTTTTTCTGTTGATTGATGTTATGAAGATGACTTGGAGCTATGAGTTTAGGGTTTAATCTTTTTACTGTACAATTATTTTTTGATATAATTTGTGTTTTTAATGTTTTTCTTGTACTTTTTGATATTGTTCTCTTAAAACATTGAGACTCCAAGCCTTGCTTGAATTCATAAACATATATTAAGCATTTAAAATGTAGTTACAACATTGAGACTCCAAGCCTTGCTTGAATTCCACAACTATTAAATCATTAATTTCCTTTAACACATAATTTCAAGTTAGAAGAGAGTACTTAAATATACACATAGAAGTAATAATTATGAAGGAAATGAATTCTCAATCTCTAGGTTCCAAGGTTTATAGATTTCCTAAAGACAACAATTAACATACTAGCAATAGCACTATATCTCAATTATAGGCCAAACTAGTTGTTCAAGTATAGTCAAAATAACAATTATATAGATAATATAATTTCAAACTAAATAAAATAAATGCATCACAATTTTGGCATTGAGCCAAGACCTTGGTTTATAACACTTACATTTTGGTAGTTTAAGAATACATCATTTGTCATAATTTACCAATCATTTGTCATAATTTACCAATAAGATCATGTAAGGAATATATAATTATAAAATTTCCAACTACCCTTAAGTGCCCTTTCACAATTATAACTTAACAATTAATGACATAGTCAAGCAAAAACATTTACTTTCAGTCAATAACAACCACATAGTTCAGCAAGGAACTCTTATTAGGTCTCAACAGTCCAATGACCCAGAGACAAAATATACCGCAGTCCTTATCTTAATAAAGAATAACTTAACATAGGGTCTATGGTTTAAAGCCTTAAAACCGAGGAATGTAGAGTTAAGCATAGTGCAGTCCCATAGAAAAAAAGAAGACTCTGCTTGAACACACAACTTAAGCTTTTTGAAAGTTTTAACTTTGTAGGGTCTATCCATGAATAATCACATATAGCCTAAAGGATTTTATAATTATTACTATCTTTTAATCAAAATAATAATAAAACCAACAAGCAAATGATGGTAGTCAAAGGTTTTAAGTAGTTCAAAGTCAAAAATTACTATTTAAATTAAAAGATCCCTGGATGCAGTTGGATTAAAGGCCATAAAATGGTACACGTTTTTCATGTAGGAGACAAATCACATCTATATACACAGGGGATCTATTTAAAGTTATTGGAGAAAATAGCTTGGAAGATGACGGCCACAGGGTATTTTCTAGATTCAAGACATTCACGTAATGTTGTGGAAGAGAGGAAAGAAAATAATTGTTTCTCCGCAATGTAGTGGAAAGTTGGCAATTGTATTTGGTTTGTTAAACACACCTCATAGAACAACTATTAGAGTTGTTAAGAACTTTCAAGTATGTGTTGATTGCCATACTTGTTAAATTTTAGTTAAACCTCTGAAAACCAGGAATACTGGTAGAGCAGCAAATTACATGATTGCACAAATTAATTGACATGAAAGATCAAATTAATTGACATGAAAGATAAACTGTGAATCAATGAATCAAATTAACTTAAGAATGAGTACAATATATAGCAGGAGATGAGCTCCAAGCAAGATTGCAAATCAAAGATGAACTACCATAAAGCAATCACAGGAAAGAGATGCGGTGAAGGAGCGGTGAAAACAGAGAGAGGAACAGCAGTTTCACCGTAAGCAGATTTGCATGAAGGGAAAAATAAGGCGGTGAAAAAGAGAGCAACTGCTGTTGCATTGCATGAACCGCTCCAGTAACTCATTAGTTAGCTTATAGTTAGAGAGGCGCTAACAACACTGTAACGAGACTTCTCTTCCAGATTGTTGCAAGAGAAATTGTTGTGAGAGATGTGAACCATTTCCAACATTTTAAACAAGAACAAATTTTCTTGTATAGATTATTGGTGATGCTAAATGGAGCAATCTGAAAAATAGGCTTGCGCAATAATAATGTGCACAGTGTCAGATCTCCACTAATAATGAAGGGAAATCCATCACAGCATAACGAAAGGGGAACTTTTTTCAGATGTTGGAGTTGCAAGTGTCCTAGTAACCATGTAGACATGTCAACTATTTCACAAAATGCCTAAAAGAAATGCGGTCTCATGGACTGCAATGATCACAGGATATGCACAAAATGGGTTTGTTGAAAAGGCTTTAGAACGTTTCAACAAAAATGTAGTTGGCAGGTGTAAAGCCAACTCCAGAACCTTTGTCAACACTCTCTCTTGCGTGTGCCAAAATGGGAGCTTTGGAATAGGGTATGGACATACATCAAGCATAAAGAAAAGATAATTTTTATCAGATGTTGCAGTTACAACTGCATTGGTAGATATATACGCAAAAATGTGAAAGCATAAAAAAAAGGCACGTGAACCGTTTGGTAAAATACCCCCAAAGAAAAGTGTTAATGGGGTTATGATTTTTCTGTGCTTTATGAAACTGCATCAAACTGATTTTAGTTTTGTGCTGGAAAAACAAAGAATTGATGCAAATACCTTAAAAGGAAGAGAGGCAATTCCTTTTTTTTTCTATTTGTGCTCTCCTCCAGCTCACCTCCTATCTTCCCTCCTCATTCTCCCATTCTACCCCCGCAAAACAAACCCTCCTCAAAATCCACGATAAGATCCTTTAAAACTTCTGAATGCCGCCATAGACCATGCATGCAGTTTTGTGGAAGCATCGATAAGGAACATGGCCTATTGTTGCAGAGAGCCTCAAGGAGGTGCCATCTTATGGAAAGAATTGATTTCAAAAACAACACAAAGGTTCATAAACAAGGGGAGATTTATTTCCCAGCGGCTCACCAAAAGAAAAGGTTTTGATTTTTAAAGCACACAAATTCTTCATTGCATATATTATATCTCTAATAAATTATAATAAAGATAGCCCTTATGCGATTTGTCCTTAAAAAAAAGTAACGATTTAAGTGGCTCTAGGAAAGAGTTTGCAAGATTTCCTTTCTTAGCATGAGCCACTCTAGGAGTCCACTAACATTAAAATTGAAAAGAATTAACACAAAATCTTAATGACTAAAAATTTGTATATGTTAAATGCATAAAATATTCCATCTCAAACCACTGACCACACCAACAACCCTCGTTGCTCAACTTTTCTACTCAATCTTTTGAAAAGGTTTGAGTTTCCATGCACTAACTTACGAAACAAAGCCAAGACGGAGCATGTAGCTAGGTCTCCAAGGATCTACAAAATAATCCTAAGGAAACAATATCATCTACTTTAGAAAGGAATATCAAAACAACCATTGAGACAAATTCTCATGTTGTCACAATTATTGGACCTACAATGGTTGGTTCCTATTCATTGATTTTGTCAATTTTTTTAACTAGGCAAACAAACAAGATGTGACATCCTTCCCCTCTAAGAATGGTCATCATCTTGATGACTATAGTATAAAGAGATAGTCATCATATTATCAAGCGTTCAAAACCAAACCTTATTCCACATCATAGCCAATACAAAATTGGTAAGTTTTATAACTTCTTCATATCTGTGTTTACCATACTTTTCTAATTTGAATACCTGACCATGTTGCCGGTAAATCCAAAATGTTCCTAGCATGGTCCTTATGTCCAATCATCCATAGACACTCATACTAGTGTTATCTCATTAGTAGCAAAATTAATAAACTTATAAGAATCTAAGCTATTGAATCATATCCACATCCTTCATCACTAGATGCAAAAGCAATTCAATATATTATCAAGTCAAACATACCATAATATCATTAAGTTTCATTAAGTTTGATCACATACTTGATTATTCATCATTCATGATTTAGACATGAAATGCATATAATTCTGCCTAAAATATTATTTTTGTTTCACATCACAACTTAGTCAAATTAAAGAAGTAAAGTTGCGTATAATTAAATTTCCAAATCTAAAAGAGTAATAAAATATCCTCAATAAGATCATGCAGGTGCATCTACTAAGATTCCATCTACACGCTAATCTAGAGGTTGCCATTTTTACTTATCTCTTCAGTTGTTATACAACCAGTGTTCATGTCAATCTAAACCTTATTAATTTTACAGGTTTGAAAGTTACAAAACAATGCCTTAGTCAAATCTTATTAACATACGTTGAACATCTGATGCACTTCCCTTAGTTGTTAGAGGAGAGAGAGGATCTATGCAATGCATCTCCTAACATCTAGCATCCAATTTAATGCAGATGTGATGTGACACAATCAAATACAATTTTCACTACTCTCAACATTGCTTCCATCTCATTCCAGTTTTCAGTTACTCCTTATTCTTTAATCCTACAGCGTCTCAAAGCTCCACCCAGGAAAATAAAACTCGCCCTTGTTTGATTGAATAGAAACATTCACATACCTTTTTCTTCTAAACACTTGAAAAACACAACTTTGAAATTATACATATACCCTTGATCTTTGACATATTGGAAAATTGAAAATCTTAAAACATAATCTCTGTCCACTAAAATATTCTTCAAATTTCCCTATTGACTACTCATTACCCGGTAATTTATAACATAATCATTGGAAAGGAGATTCTACTCATTACCCGGTAATTTATAACATAATCATTGGAAAGGAGATTCTAAGTTAAAAGAATCCGGCTGGGAAGCAAAACAAAACTCTTCCATCTGCGAAGCATCCAAGCTACGCCGGTGCGGCCATTAAAACTCCAAATTTATACAAGCTGCAGCCGTAAATTCACAAAACATTTAAAAAAGTTTGAACGGTTACGGGAATCCGGGGTCTTCAAAGAATAGTATGAACAACCATTAAAGAAACAACAATAAAAAACAAAAAGCGAATATGATAACCGATATTAAAGTGAGATGCTCTGTAGTAGGTGAGATTTATGGGTGAACAAAGCGAAATATTGAAGTTCTTTTTGGTGAAGCGAGTAGCTTTTGGCTCATTTTATACTTGTTGAAAGAGGAACCGATCTTTCATACCCACAGCATTTGGAGATGATGAGGCTGCATCGACTTTTTGGGGCATTTGCAATGGTGGTTACAGTTCTCATGTTGGCTTTGCGAGCGCCTGGGCCGGGAGCGAAGTTGAAAGTAGGAAAAGAAAAAATAAGCAATTTGCATTTCTATTTCCATGACACAGTTTCCGGACAAAACGTGACGGCCGTGGAGGTGGCGTCTGCTCCATCGACCAATACTTCGGCCACTTCCTTCGGATCGGTAAGAGTGATTGACGACCCTTTGACGGAAGGGCCTGAGGCCACCTCCAAATTGTTGGGCAGAGCTCAGGGTTTGTACGCCCTGGCCAGTCAAGAGGATATTCAACTGTTTATGGCGGTCACGTATGCTTTTCAGAGTGGAGAGTTTAACGGAAGCACACTTTCCGTGGTCGGCCACAACGCTGTGTTTAGCGAGGTTAGAGAGATGCCAATTGTGGGAGGAAGTGGGAAATTCAGGCTGGCTCGAGGGTATCCCCTCGCCCACACACACTCCTTCGACCTCCACTCTGGCAATGCAATCGTCCATTACAATGTCACTGTGCTTCATTACTAGTATTACTTATCCTCATTGATGCTCTATCCTCCATTGGGGAGCATGATTAAAGTAAGTATTTGTTGCTCTCTTTCAAATAATCGATTTGGGTGTTGCAGGAAATTCCTTGAATTTAAACTTTTTTTGAAGTATGGTGATGGATACCTTTTGTTTCTTGCATTCGCTTTTATATCTCTATGGGAATCCAAGTTTTGTGAGCCATTCCAATTCACGGGCACCAAAGCACAGTATTGAGGATAACAGCAGGCTTGATTGTAGGGTTGTGTGGCCTATAATTGAAGATCTCTTCACATCCAGATAAAACTATACTTTTATTTTAATGAGGTATAATGTTTATTTTTTATAACAAATTTTATATTAAGTAATATATTAAAGAGTATAAAAATAATAAATGGATTAGAGGATTTATTATTTTATCTACCAATTTTGTAAGAGGTAAAGTATATACAGTAGAGAAGTGATTAGTATTTGTAGTAAACCTTTCATTTTGCTTTAAGTAGAGTATTGTATAGCTTTATATTAATATATCTATTTTGGAATTGCTATTTGTTTATATGTTTTCTCACTATCCTTGCTCTTGTGGGGGTGTTGCATTGTACTCTTGTCTTTCCCCTTGAAGCTCTTCTTCATCCAGCATACTTGTAGTTATGCAACAATGTTGTAAATTTTGTTGATATTCACACATATAAAATTGTAAAGTATCCATTAGGTCAGCCTGATTATATTGTATCTAGTTTAAGTCTCGTTGGAATGTTGTTTGAGCTTAATTTTTAGTCATGGTTTAGCTACGCATTTGATAAGAAAGTAATTATGCATATAATTGAAATACATTCATTATACTATAGTAGTGACATAACATAGATGTTGACAAATATAGTAGGGCATTGTTTAGAAAGAATGATTTAATATTTGAAATTAAATATTTTTGTGTTCATTTCCTTGTAAACATTTATGATCAATTTAATTTTTGCACATACCTCCTTTCATAGATTAGTGTAGCAGGCATATTTTGTATGTCTGCTTCCTTCCAAAATTGAGCGGTGGATTCTATTGTGCTTAGAGAAACCAATTTCTACATGTGAATAGAGCTTAAGCTCATCTTTGCATATTTTGATATTTTTAAAACATATTTTATTTTATACAAAGTCTAATTTGGGATTTAGACAATGTGCTTGTTGACCAACTTTATAGTCATTGTTATGGATAAAACTTGAGCCATGTATTTGATAGGGAAATTACCACTAGGTTGTCTCATTTAGTGGACATCAAATGTATCAAAATGTAAGACAATACATTAATTTATTTCAATTTTAGAATTAATTTGAGAATAGGTATCATAAACATTGTTAAAATCACTTTCTATCAATACATGAGTGGGGTATCCATAGCTATATTTATATGTTTCATATAATTTATGCATGTGAACCATAGAATTATTTGCTTTTACCATGGGCAGTAATGAATCAAGCCTAAGTTGTCTTTCTAATTCATTTGAGGCAAGAGATTATTTTTCATTGCAGATGAGTCTCTTATATTTGAGTCTCTTTAGTTTTTAACTAGTCTCCTAAATTTTCTTTCGTGTGACAACAAAAAGGTCTTTATCTTTACATAGTCTCAATACCCCTATTTTCTATCAGCATTGCTTTGCTCTTGTGTAGAGATGTGAAATCCATAGAATGGCCCCACCCCAACTATCACATTGTCCAAGATAGAGTAGGTTGTTTATTTTTATGAAAACATTGTGAGCTTTTCTACTCATGTTTCTCCCATCAATAAGAAGCCCTGAACATCGCCAAACACAAAGACCTACTCTTTCATAGAGATAGAGGAGGAGATACTCAATGGTGGCAACCAAAAATTAATCATTGATTGGTGGGATTTGGGGGTTTTATTGTATTAAATAAGCTCCAAGAACACGTCTTTCAAGGGAGAAACCAAAAAGGAGATATTTTACAACATCCTTGTTAGGTAGCCTCTCTTTGTCCAATGTTAGTCATTTTACATGTGCTTATTAGTTTTCTCATTATCTCCTACAAGAGGCATAAGATATATGTATATGATTTTTTTTGTCGATTGATGCTATGAAGATGACTTGAAGCTATGAGCTTAGGGTTTAATCTTTTTATTGTACAATTATTTTTAAATATAATGGTGTTTTTGCATGTGTTTCTTGTACCTTTGATGTTGTTCTCTTAAAACAACATCTCAACATATTCCTTACTATATGTATTGTAAAATGAATGTGTTTTTTCCTTCTTGTTCTTATTCCAACTCTTTCAAGAAATTTGATCTATTTGTAACTAATTTGGTTGTACTATTAGGTACCCTACACTTTTAATGTTTAGAATAAGTTACAACTAATATTTCTACATATACAAAATAAAACAAAAATTATTTTCATGGGGGAGAGAAAATGATGTGGTGTCTATCCAAGATAATGACACTCTTTATGTAAGAAGCATCTATAGGACATGGACAATGGTGGTGGTCATAAAAAATTCGAAGGAGAATGGAGTTGAAACTTTTGAAGAAATTGCTTCAATAAAACTCAATCTTTATCAACAAATGCATAAATCTATGTCAAAAAAAGATCGTACTCAAATTCTAGTGAGTTGATGACAATTACTTAAGCAACATCAAGGGACACTACCCAAAAAATAAATTAAAATCATAAAAATTTCATGTAAATTAAGATATTGTTACTTCAATATATGATCTAAAAAAATATGGTAAATTAGATTAATTGTCATTACTGTAGTATATGATCTCAATAAATACACATAAAAGAATAAACAAAATATTAATTGTACCATGTATATATAGAATGCAATATAATGATGAATACATAAGAAATGAGCAAGTAGTCGAGGTTTTTCATTTATCAATTTCATTTTTCTTTTTCATTTTAAGGAGCTTTAAATTAAATTGAATTAAATTGGAATTTTTAGTATTTAACAGAGACAAAATCTTCGTATTTGTGCTTCCTTCTCTCATGTCTTCCCTCTTTTTGGGGCCCTTTGCATTGATTTTATTAAAAAATAGTGGCATAGAGAACACTATGGAAGATTGGTTGAAATTGTGACGATTTATTTAAATTAATTGTGTGGAAGATTGGTTGAAATTGAGATGATTTATTTAAATTAATTGCATGTTCATTGATACTATTAATTAATTAACCTAGATATACCCTTAAGAGATTATGTTTTCATTTTATAATTATTAAACAATTGTGTGAGAACAATATCTTATAAATCATTAATGATTATATTGTTTGATGATAGTCTTATAATATAAGGTTTTAGGTTGAATGTTAACTATACAAATAGTCATCAACTAGATATTAAATATTACTTTTTAAAAATTATTGTGTATAATCTTTTAAAATACATATTTATTTTTGCCACAGTTCCACGGGGGGTGGGCCCCCAAAATCTTGATGTTTCTAGGATAGGGACGTCCCTGAGACATGGTGACGTTAGGGGGACATCCCCCAACCACACCTCCACTACCACCCCAAACCACTGCCATCCTTGGGACGTTTCCCTCTGAGAGAGGATGTATCTAGGGTGTCCCTTTAAAAAGGGGTGCTTGGGGGACTTTGGAATGTCCCTGCCTGACGTCCATGGGATGCCCAGACATCCCTTGACCCCCTAGGACAATTTTACTTTCTCACCTACTGAGCATAAGCATGATGTTGGTTCATCATTGGTGGACAATGAAAATAAATGCTTGATTGCTATGGCTAAAACAAGAAGTAGATCCAGAGAAACCACATAAGTGCCAACATAGGTAGAAGGAAAAGAAGGTAATACAGTCTTCGATGAGATAAACACACCTCCCACTATATCTGTCGGCAATGCTTCTCAATCTCAAACACAGAGGAAAAGTAGAAGGTATTGGTTAGTTGAACTACATAAATGGTTTGTGAATGCACTTCAACAACTCGATTGTTTGCAAGGTGAGCCTTTTGTGATTGGGTTTTTGTTTATCTTGGTTATCTGTAATAGGCTTGATTCAGCCTTGCTATTTAGATTTATGCATATTTCCTAAAAGGTTGACACAATAAAGGGTAGAGAATTCTAACAGATTACCTTTAGGATTTTCTGTTAGCCTAATGCCAAGGATGTTGCATCAAAGATGTTGGACCAACTTGAAATTGACACATTTGACCTCATATCAAAGTGTTCTATACTTATCAATATGTGAATAACTCTTTCCATGTCAATCATTTATTAATTTTTGTTTGGCCTAGGCATAGATAACTCACAATTTTGTTGTTTTGATTGCTTGATAGACCCTCAACCAGAACCTGCAGTTTATACTTTTGATGACCTGTTCAAGAAAACTTGAGCAAAGCCACCCATCTATTATTTGCCATTAAATAAAGAGCATGTAGCTGCTAAGTTGGTTGCAAGGATACAAGATCAACAAAACAAATCATAGGTCACTTGTAAAAGCATGAGTGGAGCTGCTCTCCTCTGTTTTATTATAAAACCTTTCCAAGTATAAATTCTTGATGCAATTACATGTCAAGAAAGGTGGAATATATACATACATATGTAGACATTATGAAATTTTGAAAATTCTGAATTCGATATTTTGATTTTGATTTTCAATGTTCAATGTTCATTGGGTCAATGCTTCAAACAATCAAACTTGAAACTTCATTGTTAAAAACTTAAATGTTAAATTGTTGATGTTCAATGCAATATACTTATTCCTTATACATCTTTTTATAACTAAATTTTCAAGTACTATATGTATTCGCACCACTCCCCCGCCCCCACCGTCCCCAAACTTAGGCCCCTTGTCCAAAACCCATCCCTATGTCCCCCCGTCAGGAAACTCCGTAGAACTATGGTTTTTGCATATGTATGTGTGTGTGTTTTAAGTATGCTTTCGTTTAGTCTTGAAATTATCATACATCCGAATGCAAAAATCTAACAATCGGATGTAATCTTTACTACTCTCAGCATTGCTTCCATCTCATTCCAATTTTCAGTTACTCCTTAATCTTTAATCCTACACCATCTCAAATCTCCACTCAAAAAAATAGAACTTATCCTTGATCTTTGACATATTTAAATGTGCACTCTCAACCAACCAATTTCACTAATCCAAAATTGGAAATCTTAAAGCAAAATTAGTGTTACCAAAATATTCTCCAAATTTCCCCATTAACTACTCATTACACGCTAATTTATAACATGTACTAATTGAAAAGGAGATTTTAAGTTAAAAGAGTCCAGCTACGATGCAAAACAAAACTTGTCCATCTGCAAAGCATCCAAGCTAGGCCGGTGCGGCCATTAGAACTCCAAATTCATACAAGCTGCTCCAGTAAATTCGCAAAACATTTAAAAAAGTTTGAACGCTTACGGTAATCCGCTGATTCCGGGGCCTTCAAAGCAAGTATAGTGTGAACAACCATTAAAACAACAAAAGAAACAAAAAAGCGAATAAAACCACCGATATTAAAGTTAGATGTTCCGCGTGAGATTTATGGGTTAACGAAGCCAAATATTGAAGCTATTTTGGTGAAGGCTTTTAGCCCATTTACTTGTTGAAAGAGGAATCGATCTTTCATACCCACAGCATTTGGAGATGATGGGGCTGCATCGACTTTCTGGGGCATTTGCTGTGGTGGTCACGGTTATCTTGTTTGCTTTGCAAGCGACTAGGACAGCAGCGAATTTGAATTTAGGAAAGTTAAAAATAAGCAATTTGCATTTCTATTTCCATGACACAGTTTCTGGACAAAACGTAACGGCCGTGGAGGTGGATGCCTTTTGTTTCTTGCATTCGCTTTTATATCTCTATGGGAATCCAAGTTTGTGAACCATTCCAATTCACGGGCACCAAAGCACAGTATTGAGGATAACAGCAGGTTTGAGATTAGGGTTGTGTGGCCTATAATTGCAGATCTCTTCACATCCAGATAAAACTAACACTTTTATTTTAATGAGGTATAATGTTTATTTTGATAACAAATTATATATTAAGTAATATATTAAAGAGTATAAAAATAATAAATGGATTAGAGAATTTATTATTTTATCTACCAATTTTGTAAGAGGTAAAGTACATACACTAGAGAAGTGATTAGTATTTGTAGTAAACCTTTCATTTTGCCTTGAAGTAGAGTATTGTATAGCTGTATATTAATATATCCATTTTGGAATTGCTATTTGTTTATTTGTTTTCTCACTATCCTTGTTCTTGTGGGGGTGTTGCATTGTACTTATCTTTCCTGTTGAAGCTCTTCTTCATCCAAAACACTTGTAGTTATGCAACAATGTTGTAAATTCTATTGATATTCACACAAAAATTGTAAACTATCCATTAGGTCAGCTTGATTAGATTGTATCCAGTTTAAGTTTGGTTGGAATGTTGTTTGTGCTTAATTTTTAGTCATGGTTTACGCACTTTTTCAAAGGGATAGAGGAGGAGATCCTCAATGGTGGTAGCCATGAATTCACCATTAATTGTTGGGTTTTAGGGGTTTTATTATATGAAATAAGCTCCGACAACATCTTCTTCAAGGGGGCAACCAATAAGGAGATATTTTACAACATCCTTGTTAGGTAGCCTCTCTTTTCCCAATGTTCATTTTACATGTGCTTACGAGTTTGGTCATTATCTCCTACAAGAGGCATAACATATACATGTATATAAATTTTTCTGTTGATTGATGTTATGAAGATGACTTGGAGCTATGAGCTTAGGGTTAATCTAATTATTTTTTATATAATTTGTGTTTTTGAATGTTTTTCTTATACTTTTTTATGTTGTTGTCTTAAAACAATGTCTCAACATTTTCCTTACTATATATATATTGTAAAATGAATGAATTTTTTCTTTCTCGTTCTTTGGTCCAATTCCTTTTAGAAATTTGATCTATAAATGTAACTAATTTGGCTGCATTATAAGATACCCTACACTTTTAACGTTTAGAATAAGTTTTTTTTTTCTACATATACAAAACAAAACAATTTTATTTTCATGGGTGAGAGAAAAATGATATGGTGTCTATCCAAGATAATGACACTCTTTATGTAAGAATCATTTATAGGACATGGATGAATGGTGATGGTTGTAAAAAAAATTAAAGGAGAATGGAGTTGAAATTTTTAAAGAAATTGCTTCAACAAAACTCAATCTTTGTCAACAAATGCACAAATCTATGTCAACAAAAACCCTACTCAAATTGTAGTGAATCGACTACAATTACTTAAGCAACATTAAGGGACATTGGCAAAAAACAAAAATTACAATCATAAATATTTCATGTCAATTTTGGGCACTCTAGTAATGTAAAAGAAAATTTATATTAATTTAGTAATCATTATTGCAATATATGATCTCAAAAAATATGATAAATTAGTTTAATTGTCATTACTACAATATATGATCTAGTAAATACAAATAAAAGAACAAACAAAATTCTAATACCCGTGGTGTGTATATAGAATGCAATATTATTGTTTAGTGGAAAAGAGTGATCTTAGCCTAAGGGATTAAACTAGGTCAAAACTCTTTTCTACCAAACATTAGAACACAAACCGAGCTTGGATACTATCCATGGAGGAGAGCCAAACTATAGGGGTCTTGTTCTTTTGTTGTGTAGAGGAGCATTAACCAAATTCAATCAATATCTAGCAAGCAAACTAGGGCAAATGATTAAACCTTATTTGACAAAGATTTGTTAATAACTAAATGTCAAAAATAGATGTCAAAAATTTAAAAGTATAGTAGAGATTAGGAAATAGAGCAGAACCTGGATTCAGACTCGGAGGCACCAAAGATTAGGGCACTTGGGTGCCCTAGACCATAATTAGGGTTTTGCAGAATCTCTGAGTTTCAAAAATTTGTATCTTCAACTTGCACACAAGAAAGAGGAAAGGTTGTGTTGTGTATAAGGGCTTGCCTTATTCAAACCTATGTTGGTGTTTCCACCTCCACTACAACAATGATTAGATCCAAGAGTGTGTGCCCTAGGAGGGCAGAGGCAAGATCAATAATATATGATGACAGTATGAATGAAAATTGTTGGTGTCATCCACCTCCTAGGAGCACCATCTACAGAAAATAACCTTCACAGAAATGAGAGAGGCAACACAAGGCCATTTCACCAAACAAGAGTGAATAACATTGAGATGCGTAAAATACATATGGTATAGGCTTTTAAAGCTGTGAAAAATAGGTGACAGGTATGAAACTTCCTGATACGGGAAACACAACTACCCAAAACTATATGCACCTAAATAATAATATTTGCCTAAGTAAAACTTAAGTAGGTAAATGGTAAAAATTATTTACTCTAACAAAAATGATGACGATTACCACAAGATATAAAACCCTAGTTGGAGTAGATGTTCAAGATCATGCACCAATAAAGAGAGTGATGGAGAAGGCTTGAAACTTCCTTCAAGAACTACAAACAAACTTCATAACATCCACAAGTAGATAGTAATTCCAAGCATGACGAGCACTTTGGCATAAAAGATCAAAACACAAACTTGCAAATATCCCTCTCTAGGTGTAAAATAAATTATAAAAATCCTTTATATATCCATTCCCATTCACAAATGATGAATAAAACCAAATGGGGCCAACATGTACAAACTTGGGAGGTGTTCTAAGTTGACACCACAAAAGAGGGGCTAAAGGACCCATCTGGGACCAGGGCGCTTAGGCGCCCTAGTCCTTTAGCCCCACAAACTCTGAGGAGTGTCTAATGTCGTGGGCTTAGGCCAACTTCCTAAGTTTATTTTATCAAGTTTATTCATCGGGATCAAGATTTTATCGTTTAATGTTCAAAAGGTGTTAAAATAGGTCCTGACTAACAAGGGTAAATATTTTACTCTATAACAATTATGATGAATACATAAGAAATGAGAAAGTAATCGAGGTTTTTTCATTTATCAGTTTTTTTTTTTTTTTTCCATTTTAGGAGCTTTAAATTTAATTGAATTAAATTGGAATTTTTAGTATTTAATAGAGACAAAATCTTAGCATTTGTACTTCCTTCTCTCATGTATAAAATAGGCCTTCATTTTGGATTTCTATATATATAGCCTTTGCAATCCTCACTTGAAACCTTTCTCGCTATTTTCTTCCCTCGTTTTTTGGCCCTTTGCATTGATTTCATTAAAAATGGAGTGGTAGAGAAAACCCTATGGAAGATTGGTTGAAATTGTGATGGTTTATTTAAATTAATTGTGTGGAAGATTGATTGAAATTGTGATGATTTATTTAAATTAATTGTTTGTTCATTGATACTATTAATTAATTAATTAACCTAGATATCCCCTTAAAGAAATGTTGTTTTCCTTTTATAATTATAAAACAATTGTGTGAGAATAATATCTTATAAATCACTAATGATTCTATTGTTTGAGGATAGTCTTACAATAGTTTAATGATATTGGTATAGGCATAGCTATAATGTTGGATTAGGATCAAGGCATCATATATAATTATAAGCAAATCTCGTTGAATGTTAACTATACAAATAGTCAATGCCCAAATATTCAATATTACTTTTAAAAAATTATTGTGTGTATATTTTTTTAAATTACATATTTTTTTTGCATATGTATGTATGTTTTAAGTGTATGCTTTCATATAAATTGTTTAGTCTTGAAATTATCATACATCAGAATGCGAAAATCTAACAATCAAATGTAATCTTCACTACTCTCAGCATTGCTTCAGTTACTCCTTAATCTTTAATCCTACACCATCTCAAATCTCTATTCAGAAAAATAAAACTCACCCTTGGTTGATTGAATAGAAAACATTCAAATACTTTCATCTGCTAAACAACTTAAAAACACGACTTTGAAGTTATACATATTCCCTTGATCTTTGGCATATTAAAATTTGCACTCCCTATCTACCAATTTGACTAATCCAAAATTAGAAATCTTAAAACAAAATTTCTGTGGACCAAAATGTTCTCCAAATTTCCTCATTGACTACTCATTACACGCTAATTTATAACATATATTCATTGAAAAGGAGAATCTAAGTTAAAAGATTCCAGCTACGATGCAAAACAAAACTCGTCCATCAGCAAAGCATCCAAGCTAGGCCGGTGCGGCCATTAGAACTCCAAATTCATACAAGCTTCTCCAGTAAATGCGCAAAACATTTAAAAAACTTTGAACGCTCACAGTAATCCGCGGTCTTCAAAGCAAGTATAGTGTACTGAACAACCATTAAAACAACAAAAGAAACAAAAAGCGAATAAAACGACCGATATTAAAGTTAGATGTTCCGCAGTCCTTGAGATTTATGGGTTAACAAAGCCAAATATAGAAGTTATGTTTGGTGAAGGCTTTTAGCCCATAACTCTTTGAAAGAGGAACCGATCTTTCATACCCACAGCATTTGGAGATGATGGGGCTGCATCGACATTCTGGGGCATTTGCAGTGGTGGTCACAGTTATCATCTTGGCTTTGCAAGCGCCCGGAACGGCAGCGAAGTTGAAAGTGGGAAAGGAAAAAATAAGCAATATGCATTTCTATCTCCATGAGAAAGTTTCTGGACAAAACGTGACGGCCGTGGAAGTGGCGTCTGCTACATCGACCAATACTTCCGCCACTTTCTTCGGAGCGGTGATGGTCATTGACGACCCATTGACGGAAGGGCCTGAGCCCACCTCCAAATTGTTGGGCAGAGCTCAGGGTTTGTACGCACTGGCCAGTCAAGAGGATATTCAACTGCTAATGGCGGTCACTTATGTTTTTCAGAGTGGAGAGTTTAACGGAAGCACACTCTCCTTGGTGGGCCACAACGTTGTGTTTAATGAGGTTAGAGAAATGCCAATTGTGGGAGGAAGCGGCAAATTCAGGTTGGCTCGAGGGTATGCCTTCGCCCACACACACTCCTTCGACCTCCACTCTGGCAATGCAATCGTCCATTACAATGTCACTGTGCTTCATTACTAGTATTAGTTATCCTCATTGATGGTCTGTCCTCCATTGGAGAGCATGATTAAAGTATGTATTTGTTGCTCTGTTTCAAATTATAGATTTGGGTGTTGCAGGAAATTCCGTGAATTTGCACTTTAATTATTTGATTGTGATGGATGCCTTTTGTTTCTTGTATTCGCTTTTATATCTCTATGGGAATCCAAGTTTTGTGAACCATTCCAACTCACGGGCACCAAAGCACAGTATTGAGGATAACGGCAGGCTTGATTGTAGGGCTCTGTGGCCAAGAATTGCAGATCTCTTCACATCCAGATAAAATTAACACTTTTATTTTAAGGAGGTATAATGTTTATTTCGATAATAAATTTTATATTAAGGAATGTATTGAAGCGTATAAAAATAATGAATGGATTAGAAGATATATTATTTTATCGACTAATTATGTAAGAGGTAAAGTATATACAGTAGAGAAGTGATTAGTATTTGTAGTATATCTTTCATTTTGTTTTGAGTAGAGTATTGTACAACTTTATATTAATCTATCTATTTTGGAATTGCTATTTGTTTATATGTTTTCTCACCATTCTTGTTCTTGTGGGGGTGGTGTGTCGCACTCTTGTCTTTCCTGTTCAAGTTTTTCTTCATCCAACACACTTGTAGTTATGCAGTAAAGTTGTAAATTTTGTCAATATTCACAGAAAAAATTGTAGACTATCCATTAGGTCAGCTTGATTAGATTGTATCCAATTTAGGTCTAGTTGGAATGTTGGTTGCCCTTAGTTTTTAGTCATGGTTTACCTGCATATTTGATAAGAAACTAATGTGTATAGAATAGAGATACATTCATTATACTATTGTAGTGACATAACATCTAAATGTTGACAAATATGCATAGAATAGAAATACATTCATTATACTATTGTAGTGACATAACATAGACATCGACATTTATATAGTAGGGCATTGTTTAGAAAGCATGATACTAATATTTGAAATTGAATACTATCAACTCTTACCAAAAATACATCATTTAAACATTAGACTAATATCTTAAAAATGAAAGATCAAAGTGACTCCAATAAAAAATAGAAAACAATGATAGAGATGCACCAATCACCTCTACACTAACTTTAAAAAAAATATATTAAAAAGCATCTATTTCTATCCTTTTTTAAGTTAATGGGAGAAATAACTATTACAATATACTAAATTTTTTTCTTTTATCTACCACCATCCTAATAATAGCTTTCACTTATAGAATTTTATGGAAATATGCAATCATAGACACATGCAAGTTGTCCTTAATGCAAGTGTAAAGAGTGTAATATTTATATTTTAAAATTGAAGGTATATTATTGAGTTAATTCTTTATATATGAATAATTAATAAAATCACATTAATACTTAATTTTAACAAGTGTCTTAGAAAATTGAAAAATAATCAAAACCCATATAAACATATGTATTTGTGGAATGGATAGATGTGCAACATATTGTGCTTACTCTAATTCAATGAAATACTAAAGTTTGTTGTATAGAGATTAACAAATGGTTAATATTATTTATATTCTTATGAGTACTTTAAAGTTTGAATTCAAAAATTGATACCTATTTTATAAAAAGAAGTAAAATGATTCCTAACCTCTTGTAGTAGGAAGAAAATTGTGTGAACAAAAATAACAATGCAACAATTCAAACTATTGACCTTGGCTTAAACAAATATTGCTTCTTGCCTCTAGACAAATAAATAAATAAAACTCTCTCAGTTTATGAGATTTAACATTATTGAGTCATGGTTCATTATACTAGCATGTTATGAGTGGGGAAGTGTTTATGGTAGAATAAAGAGACAAGCACATACTTCTAGCTAGTTTGATTCTACTTCTTGTAATCTTAACCTATTTTCATTGGCTTCTACTGACTTGTTAGAATCTACACAAATATTGAAAGTTTTTCTCAAAGGGGAGGAGGTAGAGGACAATCTTATTGAAAAGAGAATGGGGGTATGAAGGCTTAAGGATTTGAGAATATTGGTGGGTTTGATCACTAATGAGGAGGGTGATGAATTCTCTATTGTTGTAAGGTTTTTTATAAGATAGCCACTCTTTTGAGTACTCTCAAAGACTTGAAATTTAGGTGGGCCTCAAAATTGAGCTAGTTGAGTATTAGTGGGAAAAAGGAGGTGCCTACTTGTTCAGATTTGCCACCTGTGCCACTTGACTATTTTCTCTATGCACTTTCTTTTGATATCTAAGAAAAATAATAATTAAATTTATAGAGGTTTTTGTTGTACTATAGATTCATTAGAGGTGGAAAAATACATTTAAAACAAGTATCGTGAAGGCAAAATGAAGACTTTTTTTTAAGTTTTAAAGAAAAGTTTAAACATTTAAAATTAAAACTTTTTAAAAATAAAATAAAATAATTTTATCTTTATTTAAAAAATAATAATAATAAATTAGTTTCTAGTGTCTAGCAATAGCTCACATTGACGTCTAGGGGTTAGTTCACAGGGGCTAAGCTAGACCCCCCTTCATTTGCATTTTGCTTTTTGACCCCCAGCTTCAAAGGCTAAATTTTTTTTAATAGGCTAAATTTTTGTGCTCTACATCGTGGTGGCATTAGATTTTTCTCGAGATTCTATGTTTTTCTAGAAAAATCATTTTCTCACTGTTGTCTCTTTCTTGTCACAATTTTTAGTCCTTCCAAGCTTCATAACTTTCACAAACAGACTTTGATCCAGATGACTTTTTAAAAGTTGATATTTTTCTATCCTCTACACAATGGTATTATCAATTCAAGGATTTTAAGTTTTATTTTTAAGTCCAATCATTAACCCATGATCAATCTATGATTTCAAACACATGCTAACACTTGATTTTAATGTTTATTTTTATCAATTGTTTGCTATGTTCTAACCTGTTATTTTGCAAATTCGCTTATCCAAGATTAATTCTTACCAAACTACTAACATCATTTGGTGCAACGCATTTGTCCAAGACTATTTATATCACTAGATTAGTTGCACATTTGATTTCTTAAGGGTCAACTAATCTTGCTTATCGTGCTTATGTAGGCTAGTTGGTGTGTATACTCTCTCCTCACACTGCAAGGTGATCTTGGAGATCAAAAACACCTTCTAGTTTACTTTTTGTTGTGTTCAACCCAAGGACCCAAGTTGTGTATGCTCTTCCCTCGCATTGAAAGATGATCTTGGGAATCAAAAGCACTCGGAATCCTTTCCCTTTAGGAGGCATTCTAGGGGATTTCATCACCCCCAAGGAAGACCTCAACCACATGTTCTAGCCTAGGGTATACAAAGGGGGAGATCGAAAGTTGTACCTCAATCTAGTTGCATCATCATTGGCATAGCCTTGGAGCCCCGGGTGATTCCAGACACAAGGTGAAGTGGTATTTGCTTAATCTCTTATGTCACATGCCTTCGATGGACTAGTGTTCATGGACTTGTGCCCTGTAGTACCTCATGTATATTAGGGACTCCACTATCTAGAGCTTGTAAAAGCCTAGATAAGACCTTTCAACTGTCTTCTAGTGTAGTGCAAGGTTCAGCAACAAGCCTAAAGGTACTAACCATGTACCTCCTTGAGATGAGATAGAAACTCCTCGGGTAATGCATCAAAGCCTCTAAGGAAAGGGAAAAAGTGAGCCCTTGTGCCACTGGATCCTTGGCTATCCCCTTTCATGAGGTATTTTGTGCGGGCCTACACTATGAAGACATACCCACTTGAATAATTTCTAGGAATGTGCTAAAGTGTTTGGCATGTTTTTCGTGTTTAATACCAGTAAAAGCCATCATATCTGCAAAGGTCATTGACCATTTGCACTTTGAATTTTTCTTACCAAAGGGTATTTGCATGGAAATGGAGGACCAAAAGAGGGTCAAAAGTGGCCACTTTTTTTTGAAATCAGAAAAAACTGATCTTGCATGAGAAATTGAAGATAGCCATGCTCAAAATTACAAGATGTGATCAGAACAAGTTTTGTAGTGCTCCAAGTCTAGTTTCAAAAATACTTTTTTTTTTCTAAAAATGGTGGAGATTAAGAGGTTGAAATAGGGGGAGCACACAAAGTGCTCTTGTTTTTGTCATAAAAATATAGCATAGTGTTTGGTGTGCTCCCCCTAAAATGTTGACATTTTTTAAGTATTAGACAAATCACAACGGTAGAAAATTAGCTAACACCATGTAGTTTATCCATGTTTTTCTGTTAATTTTTTTATTCATGAATATATGTATTTTTTATGAATTTTCAAAGTGGACACATCCTAAAAAATGAAAATTTGAGCGTGCTCCCCCCCCCCCCCCCCCAATTTTTTTGAAAACTAATCAAAAATCAAGATTTTTTTCAATGTGTCTAGAATCTAAAAATGAAATTTGTTTCAAATTTTGATAAACATGCAAAAAATGACACCAGAAATACTAGACATAGGTTTTCTGAAAAAACAACACATTAGCAAAAGAACTTGAAGATGGAAACCTTAATGTTAGATCAGATTTTTGAAAAAAATACATGGTTAGAAAGCTAATAAGAAACTTGAAGTTGTCCTCAAATTTTTTCATATTGACATTGAAAAACATGTAAACCATAGGGGGAGAACGCACTATATTTGGTCAAAATTTCTAACTTTTGTAAAAATACATCCTTGGTGTCCAAAAGGTACCTCCAACCCTTTGGGTTGAATTCCCAAGGCAAATCCAACCCTTAGGGTTGGAATTTCCCAAAGCAGGCAAAAACACGAGCATGTTATATAATTAAAATAAATTTTATGCATATATCTCTCTCCCTCTATGTTGTTTTCTTTATGGACTCTCTCTCTCTCTCTCTCTCTCTCTCTCTCTCTCTCTCTCTCTCTCTCTCTCTCTCTCTCTCTCTCTCTCTCTCTCTCTCTCTCTCTCATAGCATTCATCTTCATCTATTTGTTTCCATTTGATTTCTTTTTCCACCTCCTCCCCTCTTTTTCACCTCCTAACCCTAGCTTTCCTAGTTTTCCTTTTCCTTTCCAATTTTCCTTTAGATCCCACAAATTTTTCCCTATTTTACTATTTTCCACCTGTCCTCTCATCATTCTTCCCATCCAATTAACTTTCATTTCATCTTGTTTCCATTTCATCCTCCTAATTTATATCCTCATCCCTCTTTGCATGTCCTAGTTTTTGTGTTTCCATTTCCTTTGTCGATAAGGGAGAGGGAAAGGGAGGAAGAGGGAGAGAGAGGGGGGATATGGAGGGGAGAGAGAGGGGAAAGAGAGGGAGATAGAGAGAGAGAGAGTCGTAATTTTCTTGTTTCCATTTGCTTTGTCGATAAGGGAGAGAGAGAGAGAGAGAGAGATGTCCAGAGACCTAGGGAGAGAGATTGAGAGGTGGAGGGATGATAGAGATATAGGGGAGATATTAGGGAGATAGAGTTTTAGGGTTGCTTGGGTCTAGGGTTTGGGTTAGGGTTTAGGGATCTAGGGTTGCTTAGGTTTAGGTTTTAGGGGTTAGGGTTTAGGGTTTAGGGGAATTATTTAGGGTTTAGGGGTTTAGGGTTACTCAAGTTTACGGTTTAGGGGTTAGGATTTAGGGCTTAGAGAGAGAGAGGACCGATTGGGAGAGATAGAGGAGACATAGGGGAGATATAGGAAGATAGAGAGTGAGGGACATGTCTAAAGACATAGGGAGAGAGATTGAGAGGTAGAGAGATGATAGAGATAGGGAAATAGAGGTTTACGTTTGCTTGGGTTTAGGGTTTAGGGGTTAGGGTTTAGAGGCATTATTTAGGGTTTATGGTTTAGGGGTTTAATGTTGCTTGGGTCTAGGGTTTAGGGGTTAGGATTTAGGGGCATTATTTAGGGTTTAGGGTTTAGTGTTTAGGGGTTAGGGGTTATGGTTTAGGGTTTAGAGAGAGAGAGGACTGATAGGGAGAGATAGAGGAGATAGAGGGGAGAGATAGGGAGATAGAGAGTAAGGGAGATGTCCAGAGACATAGGGAGAGAGATTGAGAGGTAGAGGGATGATAGAGATAGGGAGATAGGGGTTTAGGGTCTCTCAGGTTTAGGGTTTAGGGGTTAGGTGTTAGGGTTTAGGGTTTAGGGGCATTATTTAGGGTTTAGGCATTTAAGGTTGCTCAGGTTTAGGGTTTAGGGGTTAGGGGTTAGGGGTTAGGGGTTAGGGGTTAGGGTTTAAGGGTTTAGGGTCTAGGGTTTAGAGAGAGAGGGCTGATAGGGAGAGATATAGATAGAGGGGAGAGATAGGGAGATAGAGAGTGAGGGAGATGTTCAGAGACATAGGGAGAGAGATTGAGAGGTAGAGGGATAATAGAGATAGGGGAGAGATAGGGAGATAGAGGTTTAAGGTTGCTCAGATTCATGGTTTAGGGGTTAGGGTTTAGGGGCATTATTTAGGGTTTAGGGGTTTAGGGTTTAGGGGTTAGGGATTAGGGTTTAGGGTTGCTCAAGTTTAGGGTTTAGGGGTTACCTGGGTTAGGGTTTAGCGGTTTAGGGTTTAGAGAGAGAGATAGAGAGGACCAATAGGGAGAGATAAAGGAGATAGAGGGGAGAGATAGGGAGATAGAGAGTGAGGAAGATGGCCAGAGACATAGGGAGAGAGAGTGAGGTAGAGGGTTTAGGATTTAGGGTTGCTCAGGTTTAGGGTTTAGAGGTTTAGGGTTTAAGGTTTAGGAGTTTAGGTAGAGAGTGAGGAGAGATAGGGAGATAGAGAGTGAGGGAGATGTCTAGAGACATAGGAAGAGAGACTGAGAGGTAGAGGGAAGATAGAGATAGGGAGATAGGGAGATATAGGGGTTAGGGGTCCGAGTTTAGGGAACTTAGACCTACCCTAAGTGCGGGGTGGGCATATTTAAGAAATTGAGAGATAGAGAGACGATATAGATAGGGAGATAAAGGTTTAGGGGTTAGGGTTTAGGGACAGACAAAGAGAGATAGAGAGAGTTAGAAAGAGATAGCTAGAGAGAGAGTTTGTGAAATAGTAGAAGAGAGGATGATAAATAACATTTTAGCTAGTTGAGAATGTGCTTGCGTTATCATACGAGAACATTTTGAACTAGTTAAAATGATGTCTAACAGCCTACAAAAAGACATGCCATGTGATTTTCAGTGTACATGCTCTGTTTTATTCCCTATTCTGCACTTTTCTGACATTGAAAGAGACTTTTCATGATTTTGAGTTTCTCCCATCATTGGTTGACAAAATTTATGCACTTTTTGTTCTTGTTTCGATGCACAAGATTCCAATTACATGTTTAAATTCAAATTTGATATTGGAAAGCACTTTTTTCATGTTTTGAGGAATTGAAACACTAGATTGAATAAATTAACTAGTTTTTTATTTTACATTGATAAAAAAACATTGTAATTATGCATGTTTTGTATTATAACTTGATAAATTATTAGATATTTTTGTGTTCTTTTGACCATTGTTTTAGAGTGATGTAGAATTCAATACAATGCCAAGGAAACGAGAAAGAACTCTAACGCTGGAGGAGCATGAGGCTGATAATGCATGTAACATACTAACTCTCAAACAAGGCTTAAAGCAAATATTTACCAAGAGATAAATAAACATATAAATCACTAAGTAAAAAAGATTGAACTTCTTTTTTTTTTAATTAAAATATTCTCAAGGAACAAAAAATACATCATATAAACATAACTTCCTTTTTGAATATATAACATGTATTAATTTATAGAATCAACATTTCATCTTTCAATTACAATGATCTTCACTTGATAAAATTTACATAGTTTATGAAATACAAGTCTCATATCAAATAAGTATAATGCATCTAGAATTCTGACATCCATATCGCAAGTCTCAGTGAGTCTTCTTCCAGAGAGAGAGTGTGTGTAATATTCCCAATCTAATTTTTATTAAAACCCCAAAAAAATATGAAAATAATTTTGCATTAACAACACAACTATGCATCACAACACATAGTAACTAGTGACTAGTTTGCACAATAGACAATCTGAAATGTTGCAACACAAATCCAAACCACTCTTATTATTAATTTATGATGAAAATACACACATGCAGGTCTGATACATATAGTTTATCCAGCAGTAAACTATCACAACAAATTTGTATTTGCAGCCACAACCCATTATGCAAAATGTTGAAATACATATAGAATAACTCACTACAAAGCCTCCAAACTCTTAGAATCACACCTAGATTTGATATGGCTGTAGAATGGTGTTGTAGATGATGTGTTACAGTAGCACACACAGCAAACCAAACCCCACGCAACATAAAATGCGAACAACACCACAAACAACACCTAAAACACACTATAGAAGCACTACAAACTCCTACAACAACACAAGAACACTGCACTACTGAATCTTGTCCACGCAAATACAATATCTGAGATAATATTTCTATATCAACCCAAGAACACCGCCCTCAGGTTGCTGGAAACTCATGTCCACTAGCCACAAGCTCCGTCTTCAATGGTTTCCCTGTCCACTGAAGCTGCACAAGCATCTGCTCTGCAAGAAAGAGTGAAAAATGTCATTAGCCTCCCAAAATGCAATGTTATATTATTTTATGATGTGAGAGGCCATCTTGGGTGTCCAAGATCTCCCATGCCCAAATCTTGGGAGTTACAACTCTGGGTGATTCAAACAATGCCCTTTGTCCACTTGTCAAAGGTGCAGTCCCTATTTTTTGGCAAATCTCTTCACAAATCTGCCCAAATCTCCATAAAATATTCCCTCCCAAATTAAGATGCCCAAGGGAAATATTTGAGCTCTAAATACATTTTAATTAATATTTATTTGTCCTCGAATATTTGAAAATGCAACCGGACCACATAATATTAAATAATTAATTTCCCTCTAAGCTGCCATGTAAACTAACTTACATATTTTGGATTAAAGGGACTTATTAAAAATGGAAAATATTAATTTTGGAAGGGGGACATGACAGAAAGCATCTTCCGAGTGCTTTTCTTCCAACCACAGACTTGCGGTCCCCCACTCACCTTCCAACTAAAACTGGCCCTACCCTTCACAAAGAGTATAGACATAAGGTAACCAACTGGTATTTTCCATCTGAGTACTGGTGTTGTATCCTACATAACTCTATCAATCATACAACTCTAGACAATCCTCTGGCTAAGTATGATCATACAGACAGGTTATGAAATCTGAACATGCTGAACCAACTAATGCATGCAAATATGTATGCATTACTTTTGCCAAAGATATATAATAGACATTTAAAGTAAACGTAGTCATATTATCCACACAACTCTAACTCGACTTGGATACTATCACATCCTACAGTTTGACTTGGTAAACTTGGTTCATTTGATAAATGGTTTTAACAATAGAGTCTTAATCTAACTCAAAATCTAGTCTACTTGACTTAGGTTGATTCTTATGATCCTAAACATTCATACCATAAGGCTTTATGGATTGACTATGCATCCAAAATTACCTCTTTGCATACTTGCAAAATCCGAGGTTTATGACTTATCAACATCTAATCCATGAGTCCATGACTCAAGTTGATTGTAATAAAACAATTTGGTTTTATATAAAGGAAAATCACCAATGACTAAAAACGAACTTCTTTAGACAAGCCTAATTCAAACATTAAGATTCAAGGTTCTCGACCCTTCATTATCGACCAATATAAGATAGTATTATAAGGCTATAATATTCAACATGGTTAAAATTAACCATAGCCCTTCGGGTTCTCTTTTGAGTAAAGGTAAGTTTGTATTTAAAGAGATCAATACTGAAAAATAGATCAATTGACATTCTTCATAATCAACATTTTTTGTTTCATATCAACATATACTTTAAAACTAGATCTCATAAATCCAATAGCTTGACTATGGTTTCCACGCCATGTTTACATAAAGTTAATGTGAATTCTATATCTCAGAAGTAATATATACTCTCGTGGATCTCAATAACATGTACGAGTGTTTTTCTATCACAGTGAATAGTTGTAGTACAGTTATTTATATCAAATCTTAGAAAGTAAGATTAACTACCACTTATTCATGTATTAAGAATACAGAAATAAACGTATATCTTCTGTTATTGTCTAAATACTCTATGCAGAATGACATGTCTAAATACTCTATGCAGAATGACATCTATGGTTTATCAGAGATCTTCGACATGCATACCCTCTACAGACTGGTAACAATAACTTATATAATAACGTCTATTATGTTCATGGGCTCTACGTTGTTTGTTACTTAAAGTCTTTAAAATCTCCGTAGATATTACATACTTTACTAAAGATACCCCTACGTTCTTACAAGAGAAAGAACTACTATATTCAAAACAATTTCGTTCAACATGAATTGAAAAGAAAACACAAGAACCATGATAAGAAGCTCGGCTCTTACCTGAGCATGCCTCAATATTGTAATACTGGAGATATTTTGACTATAACCTATCTACTGCACCGATATTCTTACGTCGACCTGCGCCCTTCTCTTCTCTGCTACTCCTCTCTCCTTAAACTGCATTCACTATCTTCCTCTATCATACGATAACCCTCCTCTCTCTATCCCTTAGCTCACACTATTAAGTCGTTTTAAGACTCCCTCAAGCTGCGGCTTTCTCCACTTTGCAAGCCTGATATTGCTCTTTGTGTAAGCATGCAAGTCAAGGGGAACGTGGTAATAAAACACCACTTCTTTCCACTCAATGGCATCCCTTAAAGTGTTCCTCAGTTATCAAAATAGTTAAGAGAAGAATGCCTCTTCATTAAGAAGGTTGTTAACATATAAAACCAACTATCTTCGAACTCCACTCAAGGATATTTACTTATTATAATCTAAAAACATAGATATTATTAATAATAGAGACTAAGAAAATGCAACATATACTTACATTGCCTCATACATTATGCACAACATGCGATAGGGTTGAGAAAATCTCCCCTTTCATGTATTAGTGAAAATCGAGTCGATTTCGATTAGACAAAATATAAAAAATTGACGTTAAAAACTTTCTACAAGAAACACAATTTTAATTTCTTCCAACTACGTCAATGCAGATGCAAACATATTCTCATTTATGATGCAAAGAATGACGTTTCAATAACAAGATCACCTTAGTCAAAAAATGACTAATGTTCAACCTTGACAACGCCGAATTCATAAAAATGACTCGGCTGATGTTAAAAACATGTTAAAAAGGCCCTAAACAACATTGACAACTTGTTGAGTCAAAAAATAAACTTAAACCAACTTGAGTAAGCACGACCTACCTTAATTGACAAGGGTTCACTAACTAAAAATACACTATACTCAGATAGAAAATGAACTGTTCAAAACCAAATGTCTATTCTCCTCTCCTGGAAAGATACTCTCTCTCTTTCTTGGAGAGTGGTCTAAATACAACTTGCAATTCACCAAATTGGGATTAGTGCATCGTTAATCCATTCATAAATCTTATGAATAACAAATCAAAACCTTATAATGTAAATTTATGAATTATTCAATCACATGCATTATACTTAATTGCATGAACTGATATTTAAGAAGACAATGATTTACTCTGACATTATATCTTAACGTCAAAACATTTATCCATGAAATTCACTACTAATCACGTGAAAGTAAATAGTAAAATCAAAGCCAAATTTTAGGATGTAACAATGCAAAGAAAAGAAAATGAATGAGACAACTTCGTGACAATAAGAAATTAAACTTCACAAAAGAAGGTGAACCGTCTTTGTTGATTGAGTTGGATGATGAAGCATTGAAGAGAGAAGGAATTGGAGAAACAAAGGTAACGAATGAAAAAACTTCTTGCAAGTAAGAAATCAATTGTGGGATAACTTGAAGGTATTTCATCTTTGCCATCTCAATTCGAAGATAATGTAGAAAATGTTCAATCTCTAATTGCAAATTATGATGCATTTGCAAATGTTGTAGTATATGATACACCAATCGATCAAGTGTTTAGTGATCAAATTTTATCTTGTGAATCAAGTTTGCCATTGAGAACACCTCCTATAATTTTGTGTAAAAACCTTGAGTTTTTTACTGAAATTGATGAGAATATTCTAAAACCAATGGTTGATAAGATTCTCGAATTTACTTGTAGAAGATGTCAATTATTTGTTGAGATGATGAAAAATCTAAAGTTTAGGCCAATCATGAAGATTCTTGGCCAGTAAGAACATCAGGAACTAATGGTGAAAAATCTATTGTAAGAAATCTAATCAATGCATATCAAAACATTGGTTCCACCTCACATACCAAAGATAGTAATGCTACACGATGTGTCATTACATCAACTATTGTGAGAAATCAAACAAAGATTTATCTCACTTGATAAGAAAAACAAGTCAAGCACTAAAGATAAATAGAAAACATTTGATGAAATTCATTGGAAGACATGAAAGAATTAAGGACCCGAATAGCAATGAACTATGGGCATTTTCTGGTAGGCTCGCACGGAAAGATAAAGCCATAGTTGAAGCCTTAAAATCCCTAATTGAGGAGTTTTGGTCCAATAACACAAGAGTATCTCTGAATCAAAGGGATGTTGTAAGAACGAGAATTGGTTGTCAAAAACATGGGCCACATCCAAAACATTTTTTAAATATGACTCAAACATAATTTCTCTCCAAATTTGTAGCTACTTATCCTCAAATTCAAATTAGTCAAAGGTATTTTTAAATGGAAAAACCTTTTTATGTCAAGATAAATCGCATACGCACAACTTATTGTTGTAGAATTCACATGGAATTTTCTATGCATTATCATGTTTATTGACAAATATGTGTATCTTTGCATACTAATGATGTTTTGCAGGAGTGTATGATAGAGGCTCCACCTAAATTGGCAAGATATTTCATTTCAAGCATTTTTTTGTGAAATGGTAGATGGACAAATGTTTTATAAGACATCATGTTTGGATGGAACATGTGATAGTTGTGGTGGTTTGCAATGTTTGAGAACTTGTGTACACATGGAGAGTGCACATGCAATTGGAAATGAATTAGTACCTTTTGGAAAATATAAGACAGTGGCATACAATCTAAAATATGGTAAAGAAGCAAAAAGGTGTGAATTGGTTAGTGAAGAAATACCAGTATCTGCATTTATGCTTATTTTTCAAGAAAAGATAGTTTATGAGTATGCAAGGCATACACACAGAGCTCGATGGTTGGACTTGCAATTCAAATTATGCAAAGACATATTTCCTCTTCATATGATTGTGTCAATTGTTGACTTTGCATAGAATTATACACTACAACCACATAATGAGGTTCAATCACAATACTAAAACTCCACTCAGGTTGCTATATTTGTACATATAGCATTCATTCATGCACTTGATAGTACAGAGGAAGATAGAAAGATATTGAGAGAGTATCATTTTTATATTAGTGATGATCGCACACATTCTACAGAGTTTTTGCAAGGTTGTTTTTAGATGTTCTATGGTTATTTGAGTAGTAGGAACATTATTTTTTATCAGCATATCATATGGTCAGATAATTGTGCATCACAATTTAAGAATTCATGAATGTTCTATTGGTTGAGTAGGATGCATATATTCAGTGGTGTTCAACATATATGGAATTTCTTTGAGGTCGGGCATGGAAAAGGGGAGCATGTATTAAAAGAGCCTTAGCATGGGAATAGTTGAAGTACAAAGACAATGAAAAGTTGATAGATGCAACATCCATTGTCGAATGGTGCAACTTTACAAAGGGTCCAGGTAATGAAGGTAAGTCTATAGTTCGTAGATTCTTTTGGTTGATAGAAGAGGATAACATTAAAAAATATGAAGATTGTTCTATAGTGATAGGATCGAGTGAGTTCCACTCTTTTAGAAGCTCAAATGTAGCTTCATGGACTATTTATTTGAGGCAAATGGTGTGTTTTTGTTCATCATGTACATTTTTTTCTTGGAATGATTATGAGCCAAAAGAACCGGTCGATGAATGGCATGCTAGATCTTTAAGCCCACTTCTAACATATCAACTTTTAGGAGCACTATAACTCATGCAAATGGAATCATTGATTGACTTTGACCATATTTTATATCTAATTGAACTAGATAATATGTTAATGAAAATTATTATTTATTTTAGATTATGATGTATTTTTTTATCAGTTATTGAATTTTAATTTTTTTAGCAATTTATTGTAGGGCATGTATATGCAATTATTATGGATGAAGATAATGATGAGGGAATGGATTATAATTTACGTGGTTGTGTTGAAGCAAAAAATAAATTGACATCCCCTATCATAAATGGAGAAAACATGGAGTATCCTACAAGATCGGTGGTTGTTACTGGAATATGGCTTAGAAGGTATCAATGAAGAAGTTTGATGTGTGGTTGTTTGAGGACTTTGACACACATAGGAAGATTCTTCATTATTCTAACCTTGTTGTGGCATCAAACATTCATTTGATAAAACATGGGGGTAGACCATTGAATAGAAACTTGTGGAAAGTTCGCGAGTCTGACCATGAAGCAATACTTGACACCATAAAGGGTAGAGTAGATCTAGATGGTTCATTAGATTGAATCAATGGAATGATAGAAAGGTATGTTATTTTTCTTTGCTATCCTCATTTCACCTTCTATAGTTTTGACATTTTTCTTACCTTCTTATATGTGCGCCTTGGTCCTGGTTGATTAGCTTTGTTTCATTATAGAGCTCATGACTGAATGGCATGGTTGTTGATGCATTTGGATATTCCCCAAGGTTGTGATTGGTGAGTTGGTTTGATCAAACGAAGTCAAGTGATTTGATCAAACTCATATTTTAAGGTTAATGTTACACCCCATGTGTTTCTATCTACTTACTATTTACCTAGATTGGTTAATTTGTTTGGAAAGTGAGTGATTATGGATTTCTACATCTATATATGTGTTTTTATCCATTTACTATAGATTGGATATTTTGTGAAAATTGAAGTATTTATGAATCTTTGCATTTATGTGTGTTATCTATCTTGAATGCAATATGATGAGAAAAAGAATAATGCAATGCCTTGTATTTAATATAGTTATTGTTAATTAATGATGATATTTTGATCATCTAACTACTATGGCGATGATCTAAGTGGATGCAGGAATAGGTTGTCCCTCCGAAAGGGAGGGGGAGTATCACTCAGGAGAAAGACTTGGTTTGGTAACTTTAGTAAAACCTATATTGAGCAATCACACACTCACAACCCTATCTTGACCTAGGTTATGCCAAGTCAGTTGGGTAGCGGTAAGTGATGTTTGTTGTGAATCTTGATTGCATGTTTGATGATCATGTGAGAACTGTGATTTAATCTGCGTGTTGATAAGTTTATGATTGCATAGACAAATTTTTATCGTGAAACGATTTTATGTTATGCATGTGTTTATATGGTTGTCGTTCATGTCACCAATGTATGTGTGGTTTCCATTCATTTGTGTCATCAGTATGTGGGTCATGAGTTTATTTGGTTTTGAGTGAAGTCGATAAACATATATATGCATATATATATATGATAGCTTTTGCTATTATAAACATATAGATATATATACATGTGTCTACAAAGTTATTTATGATTTGCGAGATACTGATGAATTGGTGAGAACATTATCACGTCTATGTGGATTTCATGTCGATTTTATTGTAATACGTGAATTCATGATCAATATGTTGATTTTATTTACGATTTATGATAATAATAATTATTATTATATAATATTATTATTATACTCCTATGTTTTTTTTTAAATAAATAATTTTAATGCTTTTGAAAAAATGATATTATTTTATTAAATATTATCCATTTGATATATTGAATATATATATATGCTTATAAAGTTAAAAAGTATGTTATAAGTTTTAAAAAGGCACGTAGTCCATAAAAAGGGGAAGAATATATTAAGGTTTTAAAGTTTAAAGAAAGGCATGTTTAAGTAGGTTGAGTGCTCCCTCTTTATAAGGCTGCTTTCTAAGATTTAGGGAGAATAACCACTGCCACCATGATGCACATGTATTAGCCGATGGAGGGGTTAGTGGGTAAGACAAAGTCTTACCACTTGTTTTTTTTATAAAACATTCATGAAGCACTTAGAATATGTTTTTTTTTTATAGTTTACTTTTTAATTTATAACAAACATTCTTTTATTTTTAGAAAGTTTGTTTTAGTTTTATGAAACTAATTTTAGATTTTCGAATGTCACCATTGTGTTGACATTTTTACTAATTTTAGATTTTGTTAAGAATGTCGCCATTGTGTCGACATTTCTTTGCTTATTTTTGGCAAGACCACACCTTAGGTTTTAGTATAAAAGGGGATGCTCTCCCTCATTTTACTCGCACATTCTTTAAATCAAGAGCCTTCTCTTTTTGTTTTTGAGTTTTTTGTCGAAAGATTGTCATATTGCTTTTTGTGAGTTATTCTATTTAGAGGAGCTCTCTCTCTCATTGGAATACACACAAGTTTTACGAAGAGCATTCTTATTCTGCCATTTTTGCTTTGAAGTGTGAGGAGAGATTTTGGAAGTTTAGAAGGAGAGTTATTTTAATTGGGAGGAGGTTTTAGTTCATTGGAAGGAGCTTAAGCGAGGGGATCTCATAGATTCATTTGGGAGCTTATATCACAGGCATGGGGATTTCTCCTTTATTATGCTTTTCTATATGAAGGCATTTTGTGTCGTTTGTTAATATGGAATGCATTGTTGTTTATCAATGTGATTGTCTTATAGTTATATATATATAGTAAGTAAAAATTGTGTTGTGAAAGTGAAATTAATCTCAGTAATAGAGATTTGTGTCTTTATGGGACTTTATGTATATTTATCAGTTTAAGTATGATTAGTTGATTGTATAAGGGGAAAGACAGTAAATTGTAATTTGCAAGTAGTGTTACTTCGACATAGGTGTCATGATGAAACTTGGAATAGGTTAACCTTGGGATATGTGATCCATGGAAGAGGGGGAATAACCTAGAATAGAGTTTGATGTAATTGTTAAGTAGGAATATTCCTAGGATTTGTTGATCCTTGGGAAAGGGAATATCTTAAGTGTAGAGAATGATACATTTGTTAAGTGGGGTTATTCCTGGGATTTGTTGATCCATGGGTAAGGGAATAAATTTTGTATAGAGATTGTTGTCTTTCCCAATCGAGATGGAAGGGTGGGTGAATATGAGACAAGAAAACTTTGGCCAAAGTGGTGTAAATTGCCAACGTTTACATTGTCTAGGTTCACTGTGATCCAAGTTTGCATTTCTAGTAGGGATTTCATATTTTGATGGTTGTAGTCATAGTATGATAGTACTAGTTAATGTAGGACACAACACCTTGCTCAAATTAGGCCTATTTTATTTGGGCTTACCATACCAATCCTTTCGTCGAAGGGTAGGGTCGTTTACCAATTTGGTAAATGTGCGGGGGACCGCAGTTAGTCCATGGTTAGAGGTAAATCACTTGAGTGATGCTTCCCCTCATGTAGTTGGTGGATGGGAATATTGAAGAGAGACAAGTATACAATCATGTATCTCTATTTATCAGTTAAGCTCTTGAAGCTTGTATGTATATTATGAAAAAGTTGTAAAGATGATTATTCGATTCTTTTATTGAGGAAATGAAATTTGATTTATGCAATGGGAGTTTGGAATATGTTTCAAATGTCCATTAATCGAAGGAATTTAAGAAAAAAAATTATTGCTTCCGCTATCAGTAACTTGATCTATTTACTTTCAAAGTTAAACTTGGTAAATCTTAGTTGGTAGAACAAGTGGCATGCTACAGTTAATATATTTCAAACAACAGGGTGTGTGAAAAATATCACTGCTTTTCATCTTATGAATACCAACATTGATACAGATAATAGAGTATGCAGTTTAAGTCAACTAATGGGTAGCTAGTTGCTAATTAAAATGGTTTCCAATGAGGAAAACAACGATGCTTTTGAAGCAATGGAATAAAATCAAAATTGCAAGTCTTTAATTTAATTTATTTCAACTTTCAAAGTAGGCATTTGATTTGTACCTTTACCAAGAGGATTGGAATAACAAAAACTTAGCTTTTGTAATAGTTTGGGAATGCAGGAGTTCCCAAAAATAGGTGAATGTCCTCTTCAATTACCAAGTGAATGTATGTAACGAATGGGAGGTTAGTTGCCTTTTTCATGACCATAGACCTACCCCAAGTGTGGGGTGGGCATTTTTTTGCATGTCATAATAAGATCAAGGAAGGTGACATTTGCATCTTTAAACAGGTGGACATCAAGAAGCATAGATTTATGTTTAGAGTTCATATAGATCCAAAGATAGAAAGAAAGATCGTCCTCAAAAGAGAGGGGGTAAGGCATGCCAAAAATTGTACTGTGGGGAGGTATTTTGATGGTATTGTCTCATTTCATTATGTTGGTGTATTCATTTTAGCTAAATAGTGCAATTGCATTTGCACGCAGGATTTGAGTATGATGGAGGTAGGCATAATCCTTATGAAGTTGGTTTTGGAAGGAAAGTAAGGTAGGTTTTCATGATTATTTTATGATGATATGTTCTTTGGAGTCAATTTGATGATTGTTCATTCACTTGAAGGGTCATGCCATTATGTTTGCTTGAAGGGTCATGTCATTATGTCCTTTGGAGTCAACTTGATGATTTTTCTTATTTGTCTTGCAAGCCTTGAGATTTTAAAGGTTTCATAGTACCAATGGTGGCATTCTTGGCCAAAGTATCCCCTATTAGGCTTGGGAACAGCCATGGTTCTTCATGCATCATAGTGATAGGGATTCCTTCAAAGATTATTTCATCATGTTACATTATGGTTTCATTCATGGAAACCAAGGTTGCAAATTGTACATCAAACTTATTTTTACATCATGAAATCATACAAGGATCTCATTTCAAACTGGCTTTGTCACATCCTATGAGGAGATTAAAACCATAATATCATGATGTTACTATGAGTTTTAATGACAAGGATTCCATCTTACAAACTCTCATGTGTTTCTTCACATTTGGTGCTAAGAATTGATAACAGTGGTAAGGGTAGCCTTAATTAATGACCTACAACACATTGGATCAAGTGATAAGACCTTTATAGTAGGGTCATGCCGAAGAACCAACTATCAAACGTTTTCATCAATAGCCAAGTACAACACTTAGTTTAGTTTCGTCTACTAGAAAGGTACTAGGACTGAATTTTGCATTCGGCATCTCCTAGGGCCAAATGGATGACTCCAACACGTTCGAGTGGGCGGGTAAATGCTAGGGGGTGTCTTTTTTCAGTGGTGAAGCCTCCTGGATGTTCTTGGCTACATTGGACGAAGACAATCTCTTAAGAGCCCTAAAAGAAAAAAAAAAAGTGTCAAACTTTGGACCGGTTGCTCTATCAAACTGTGACACCTAGGAACATCTTCTTTGCATGTATAGGTGGATGTCAGGTCCACCTACAAATAACTACCTCAGTTTTTTTTAAATTAATTTCATTTGCCTGTGGTGGCAAGGAACGTATTGTTCCAAATTGCTTCAATTTCATGTAGTGGAAAGGTGCTAGGAGTGAAATTTTGCATTCCACACCTCATGGGGCCCAACAGACTATTCCAACATATTGGGGTGGGTACGTAAACACTAGGGAAGGTCTCTTTTCATGCCCCAAGTGCCCCAGACGTTTTGGGTTGCAGGCTATTGGCAAAGTCACTTGAGATCCTTAAGAGCAAAAAACTACCAAACTTTGACGGAGTGGTTCTTAGAATTCATGGCACTTGAGAATGTTCCGTTTGGAGTTACAAGTGCACCTAGTGTCCATCCACAATAACCTCTCTTGGTTTTTATCAACTCCAATCCATTTGATCGTTCTAAAATTAAACGCATTCTTATAAAATACTTCAATGGCATTCAGCACAACCTTGCCAGGAGCAATATTTTTTGTTCTGCTCATCGTGGGGCCCAATGGACTGTACCAACATGTCGGGGTGGGTAGTTCAATGCTAGGGAATGTCTCTTTTTATGTGCCAAGTGCCCAGACATTCCGGGTTGCAGGCTACCGACAAAGTCACTTGAGATCCCAAAGAGCAAAAAATT
Source organism: Cunninghamia lanceolata (assembly GCA_027924645.1). NCBI lineage: Eukaryota > Viridiplantae > Streptophyta > Pinopsida > Cupressales > Cupressaceae > Cunninghamia > Cunninghamia lanceolata. Next base: position 2,399,570 of record BSBN01001494.1, on the reverse strand, counting down.
CCAAACTTTGACAGAGTGGTTCTCAAAATTTGTGGCACCTTGGAATGTTTCGTTTAGATCTACAGGTGCACGTGAGATCCATCTATAATAATCTCTCTCATTTTTTGTCAACTCCAACTCATTTGATCGTGCCAAAATTAAATGCATTCTTGCAAAAAAAATTAGTGGCATTCACTACAACCTCATCAAGAGCCATATTTTGTGTTCTGCTCATCATGGGGCCCAACAGACTATGCCAGGGTGGGCAGGTAAACGCTAAGGGAGGTCTATTTTTGTACGCCAAGTTCCCCTAACGTTCTGGGCTGCAAGCTATCAGCAAAGTCATGTTTATGGACTTTGTCGATAGCCCATACCCTGAAACGTCTAGGGCACTTAGTGCACAAAAAGAGACCTCCCCTAGCATTTACCCACCCACCTCAACATTTTGGTGTAGTCCATTGAGCCCCACGATGAGTAGAATGAAAAATATGGCTCCTGGCAAGGTTGTGCTGAATGTCATTGAAACATTTTATAAGAATGCATTTAATTTTGTCATCGTTAAATGGATTGGAGTTAAAAAACTAAGATAGGTTATTGTGGATAGACCCCACGTGCACATGTAGGTCCAAACAGAACATTCTCAGGTGCCACTAATTTCGAGAACCGTTTCGTCAGAGTTTGGCAGTTTTTTTCTCTCAGGGATCTCAAGTGACTTTGTTAGTAGCTTTCAAGCCAGACGTCTAGCACACTTGACGCACAAAAAGATACCTCTCATTTATTTTACCCACCCACCCTGATGTGTTAGCATAGTCTATTGGGCCCCACGAGGTGTGGAATGCAAAATTTCACTCCTAGCACCTTTCTACTGCATGAAACTAAAGCACTTTAGAACAATGTGTTCCTTGCCACCACATGAAAACAAAAATGATTTTAAAAATTGAGGTAAGTATTTGTAGGTGGACCTAACATCCACCTATACATGCAAATAAGATGTTCCTAGATGTCACGGTTTGACAGAACAGTCAGTTCAAAGTTTGACACCTTTTTTGTCTTAGGGCTCTTAAGAGATTGTCTCTATCTAATGTAGCCGAGAACAATCAGGAGGTTTCACCACTGAAAAGACACCTCCCCTAGAATTTACCCAACCACCCGGATGTTTTGGCACCATCCCTTTGGCCCCAGGGATGTTGAATGTAAAAATTTAGTCCTAGCACCTTTTTAGTAGATGAAACTAAACTAAAAGCTATGTTGTAATCTCCATTTTTAGGTGTTTCCTCTACTCTCCATAGGTTGATATGGTGTTCTCAATTGATCTAATGTGTTTTAGGGTATTAATCAAAGGTTCAAACAATTTTGAAGATGATGAACCCATTCCAATCCATGTTAGCACAAGAAAAATGTAATAATGGGATAGATAACATCATCTAAAATAACAAAATATAATCTTGTAAGCACGTGTATCTAGTAAGTAGACAAAACATAATGGAAAAACACACCTTAAAGAATGTGCTACAAAAATCACATGAAATGGTTATCAAACTAGGGTTTATGATGATTTTTGGAAAAAATTGGAAGGATTTGTTGTTGTTTTGACTGTTGTAGCTATGCTAGAAGTTTCAAAATGGATTAGATTTCATCTTTTCAGACTTACATTGTGGTTTCATGGTCTTCCATGCATATTTGATTAATGTTTGTGTGTAGGGATATTACCTATGGTTGCTAGGGTTCTTGTCTTTAGTATTACATCATGGGCATGTCTTTTTCTAATGAATCAATGAAGTTATCATATTGAGTTAGTCATTAGATCATCAAGGAAAGCATTATGAGGATACTATGAGGGTGTCATGAGTGGAGGGTACCCTTGTTGAGCATCCAAAACCCTCATTATCATTGTCAAAAGCATGCAAAATTGTGACAGTCCTGAGATTGTATCAGTAACAAGAAGATGTCTTAATCATAAGCAAAGACCCTGGTTTTCATCAACGGTGTTCTCCCAATGTCTCTCTCCCTATGTGTTAAAGTATATTGGTCACTAATGTAGGTGCATAAAATGTAGGTAAGAATACCATCTTTTGTTTCAAATTACAAAAGGAATAGGCATAAAGAACAAGATTGCAAATTACAAGTTCCATGAATAATTTGTATAAAAATAATCATTATTATTTTATGTCCAAAATGAACACCACCACTAATAAAAGAACCACTCACTTAAGTCAATGCATGTTTTGGGGTGTTGTATCACATGTATACTTCTTGTTAAGCACATATACAACTTGTAGTGGTTTATTGTCACATGTTGTAAGCTTTGTATGTGAAGATGAAAACATAGTTTATCCATTTGCATGAGAAAGTAAGGGATATAACATGTATTGATGACATGAGCAACACTACTACATATTCTTAAGTGTTGTAAATATGCATCTTCTTATTTCATCATGTTGTGCTTCATTGTAGCATGAATCACTTGTTGTAAGCATGTGCAATTATAACATGTTATGCACATCACAAATGAAGGAATGTTGTAACTCCAACACAACCTGACATAAACATGGGGGAAATGGGGGAGATGTCTCATGGAATGCAATGATTGCAAGATATGCACAAAATGGATTTTTTGATAAGGCTTCAAAGAAACTTTCAAGAAAATGCAATTGGTGGGTGTAAATCCAAATTCCACAACTTTATTCAGCATCCTCCTTGCCTATGCCAAAATGGGATCTTCGGAACAGGGTATGGATAGTCATCAAAGCATAAATGATATAGGAATTTTGTCAGATGTTGTATTTGTAGCTGTCCTTGTAGACATGTATGCAAAGTGTGGAAGCATAGACAAGGCATGTGAACAGTTTGGCATGACACCTCAAAGAGATGCCATCTCATGGAATGCAATGATTGCAAGATATGCACAAATTGAATTTTTTGATAAGGCTTCAAAGAAACTTTCAAGAAAATGCAATTGGTGGGTGTAAATCCAAATTCCACAACTTTATTCAGCATCCTCCTTGCCTATGCCAAAATGGGATCTTCGGAACAGGGGATGGATAGTCATCAAAGCATAAATGATATAGGAATTTTGTCAGATGTATTTTCTTTAGAAACTTTCAAGCAAATGCAATTGGCACATGTAAAACCAAATTTCATAACCCTTGCAAGCATCCTCCCTACCTGTGCCAAATTAGGATCTTTGGAACATGGTATGGACAACCATCAAAGAATAAAGGATATAGGAATTTTGTCTGATGTATTTGCAACTACCCTTGTAGACATGTATGCAACTTGTGTGGAAGCATAGACAATGCACGTGAACTATTTGACATGATGCCTCAAAGAAATGATGTCTCATGGAATGCAATGATTGCAAGATATGTACAAAATAGATTTTTTGATAAGGCTTCAAAGAAACTTTCAAGCAAATGCAATTGGCAGGTATAAATCCAAATTCCACAACCTTATCCAACATCCTCCTTGCCTATGCCAAAATGAGATCTTCAGAATAGGGTATGGATAGCCATCAAAGCATAAAGGATATAGGAATTTTGTCAGATGTTGTATTTGCAGCTTCCCTTGTAGACATGTATGTAAAGTGTGGAAGCATTGACAAGGCACGTGAACAATTTGGCATGACACCTCAAAGAGATGCCATCTCATGGAATGCAATAATTACAAGATATGCACAAAATGGATTTTTTGAAAAGGCTTTATAAACTTTCAAGCAAATGCAATTGGCACGTGTAAAACCAAATTCAATAACCTTTGCAAGCATCCTTATGCCAAATTAGGATCTTTGGAATAGGGTATGGACAGCCATCAAAGAATAAAGGATATAGGAATTTTGTCAGATGTTGTATTTGCAACTACCCTTGTATACATGTATGCAACTTGTGTGGAAGCATAGACAATGCATGTGAATTCTTTGACATGATGCCTCAAAAAAATGTTGTCTCATGGAATGCAATGAATGCAAGATATGCACAAAATGGATTTTTGATGAGGCTTTAAAGAAACTTTCAAGCAAATGCAATTGGTGGGTGTCAATCCAAATTTCACAACCTTATCCAACATCCTCCTTTCCTATGCCAAAATGGGATCTTTGAAACAGGGTGTGGACAACCATCAAAGCATAAAGGATATAGGAATTTTGTCACATGTTCTATTTGCAGCTACCCGTGTAGACATGTATGCAAAGTGTGGAAGCATATACAAGGCGCGTGAACTGTTTGACATGACGCCTTAAAAAAATGCAATCTCATGGAATGCAATGATTGCAAGATATGCACAAAATGTATTTTGCAAGGATGTTGTCAACATATATACAATGTCATGAAAATATATATAATGTCATGAAAATAACATATAGTGTATATATCAAACCATATAGGCATGTACAAATAAAGTCATACATGTATATACAATGATATACATTGGTAATATACATGATACAAAAGTATGTTTACAAAGACAAATAGGCATATGTAACAAAATGTCCCAAAATCAAATCTCCTATGGACTGCTATCAAATAATCAACAACCCTTGCTAGGCCGTGAAGATGGTGGACCAGTCAATGACTCATCCTCTATCATTCGTCGACTAGACCTCCTCGATAGAGAATTGTGAAGTTCCACTTGTTAATACAATCAAATAATATCCACATTAATATAGAAAGTATTCAAAATATATAACATGACATATGTAATCAATCACTTACCGCTATCTAGTGATCCCTCTCGATCATTTTTTGTCTCTTCATCTGTCACTAGATAGGTTGGAGTTGTGACCTCCTGTGAGATGTATGAAGAAGCAAAATTGAGTAAACATGAATATCATTTATGTACATTAAATGACGTGAGATAAAACAAGAAATACAAAATGACATTTACATGTGACTGGCTCATGCCTCGGTCAAAGGATTTGCAGACAAAACAGCTGCAGACATGCCCACCTCTGTTGACTGACGAAGATGAGGAGTCTGTATATTCAACATCCGAAAATAGAGTTCAAGTTTATTTGAGAAAAATAGATACATAACATTATTTAAATGCATAATGATTAGAAATGGTAAAATTTATCTCAGTGAAAGTGGCTCTGCCTGGGGACCAAGGAAATCGTCCTGATGGTAATGCTCCAACATCCACCTATTCATCATCAAATTGTAACTAAATAAGATTACTATTGATATCTGACAAAAAATTTATATGTACTATATTTACGATCTTGTGATAAATTACATACCTGTTGACCGGACCTCCTCTCATAACCCTGCACTAGATGGCTAACAGACGCAAGATGAATACTTTGACCCTGGAATTTCATAGTGCAGACAATTACATACATTAATTTTGACTTATAATATCTACCCATATAATTAATTAGAGATTTCAAATACAAATATATTAAATTGTAGAACCTTGTAAAAAATTACCTGGGAGTCAATACCAAACATTTGTTGTAAGAGGTCATCTATGAGAAAATTTATCATCCAATATGGATGAGTCCATCACCTGTTGTTGCCCTTGTGTTGCATCATCCTAATGCTCTAGGATGTCTGCATCCTGGGTAGCATCCTGGTCTGAACATCACACAATGCCCCACATGACTCACAAAGACGGGTACCAATGACGCATACTGCTCTCACCCTCTCTAGCCTGTAAAATATCACTGCCATATTATGCTAAAGTCTAGGTGAGGGAACTCAGGGAATACAGCGTCTCCACCTCAACACTCTCCTTCAAAGTCGAAGGGAGTAAGATATGTTGTGGCCTCATAATGGGTCTCGGTGGATTCTCCTAGGCATGATGTGCACCCTCTCCATCCTGTGCATAGCCACCACCTCTGCCTTGGAACTCCTGGATGTCAAAGTAGTTTGGGATGTCAATATTTTGTAGGCTCCAACCCACAGGAATTTCAACCTGAGAAGGACTGCAATCCTTTTTACAAATTTGTAGGCTCCAACCTACCAAAGACTTCAATCTCTAAACAAACTGAGCTACAACCCAGTACAGAAGCAACAACTCCCTGATACACAGTTTTATAGACAACAACCCAAAGGAATCAACAACTCCCTGATACATAGTTTTATGGGAAACAACCCAAGGAAAGCAGCAACTCCCTAAAGTGCTACAACACTTACAAACTCAAGCTTCATCCTCTCTATAGACTGAGCTTCAACCCAGCAAATTGAAACAGAATCAATTCTCAATATAAACAAAACTTACTATGCAAACTCAGAATCATATCCAATTCATGTCCTTCGCACACTACAACTCCACTTGTTTGTTCAAGCCTGGTTGATTGATGTTAGCTTATACTTCGCTTATCCAGTCACTTCGCATATGTTCATATTTTTTGCTTCAATTCTTGCACACATACTCACACACACGAATACACCCAAATGCACAAATTGATCTTTCTTATATATCCTTCTGTAGAAAATGAATTTCCATGTCGGCTAAGCACAATCAAAAACATTCTCCAATGTCGAATTAACACTCCCAAGGTCAGCATCTATAATTTTGAACTCCAACGTGTACAATTCCAAGATGCGGCCCATCCTGTAATTTCAACATTATGAAATAGGGCCCAAATCACACATACTTAGGTCCACCCAAAAATAGGTCAGGACCCAAAATTGAACAATCCACACGTTACAGCAACGACCCCATACATATATTTAAACTCTTTGTTCTATGTCACTGAGTCGACTTTAATTTGCATTTTAAATCTTCGAATTCACTTAGCCATTAATCCATCTTACCAGTCGACCTCAAGGCATATATTCAAATCTTTAATTTGAATATCTTTTATCTTCATTTCGTTATCACTCCAACTTAACTTCCAACCCTTTATCAGTGAAAACTCGTTGTCACGAACTTGGCCTAAAAGGCCTTTATCGGCAAAAACTTGCTTTTACAAACCTTGGCCTTTGCTGCCTTTATCGACAAATACTCCCTTTTTCGAACCTCAACCTTTGTCGCCTTTATCGGCAAATTCTTATCTCCTTTCTCTTATGTTGGCAAAATCTTATTTCAACGAACTTTTATTTCATCATCCTTTGCCTTTATCGGCAAAGTCGTTTGTCGGCAAACTTCTCTATCGGCAAACTGAGCACTTCGCAAACCAAAACTTCTCCTGAAGACTCACAAAAGCAAATTTATCTTTTATCGGCAAAAATGTCAAACCACAAACTTTGACCTTCGAGCCCTTTGTCCTCTAGTCAGCGAATCGGCGAAATGACGAACTCGCGAACTAATTCGCGAAACAAAAGATTTGCCAATAACTTGTCTTTGAACTTCAAACTTTTCTTCTTCACACCTCTGTCGACGAATCAGCAAATTGGCGAACTGTGAAACTGACGAACCAATTCGCGAAACAAAAGTTTTTCCAATAAAGATATTTCTGATAGCTTAACTTCAAGTTTTTTCTTTCAAACTTCCATCACCACGCCTTTGTCGACGAATCGGCACATCGGCGAACTGTGAAACTCACGAACTAGTTCGCGAACCGAAGGATTTGCTGATAACTAATCCTTTACACTTCAAACACTTCTTCTGCACGCCTTTGTCACTGAATCAGCAAATCGGCGAACCGACGAAATTCGAAACTGGCGAACCAGTTCGCAAACCAAATATTTTGCCGACCGAAGGCAGAAATCATCCATGCCTTAAATTTTTCATTGACAACTTATTATCAGCACACTGATCGTCGACAAAATTGGCTGTCAATGAACCTGTGAGTTCGTGAACCGAACAAATTGTCAACTAAAGGCTGAAACCTTGCCTTAAAAGCTTTTCTTCTCTTCTATCTTAGACACTTTTTCTCCTTCCCATTTCTTCTCTGCCTTAAACACAAATCTTCGTCTCTTTGACATCAATGACAACACTTCAACAATCTCTTTCTTTTGACATCAATGACCACTTCAACAATTACAACGTTTGTACTCAATTATATTGTAAAAGATCTTTATTATATGTTGTATTTTGTAACATGATGTTGAGATGACTCAACAAAATTATTAGGTTATGGATATAAAAACTTTTTTTTTACAACTTATGATGTTCTATGGCAATAACTATTTATGATTTTCTTTTCAGTTATTTTAAGAAAGTTTATGTTTACACTTTTACTTGCTAGCAAAATGTCATTCCTAGCTCATGATTCCATATCTTAGGAAAGACAAGTATAATCATATGTTGCAAAGAACTTAAACATTATCTAAGAATAAACACACACAAGAAATTTTCTTGCAACTTAAGTTGGATTGTGACATTTTGTAAGGATTGTGCATGTTGAAGATTGAGAAGAGTTGTGGTTTTGCAGGGTGGAGTTTTGGGTTGATGTTGGTTGCTCGTATGTAGACTAGGGTTTCTATTCTTCTTGAGAATCATGTATATGTTCTATAATTTAGTCTTGGGTGTTCTTGGGTTTAATATATGTCCATTTTGTAAGGGGAGTCTTTCCAAATTCTCCCATAAAATCAGATTAATCTCGTTATTCTTATGCGATAGAAAATCAAAATTTTACCTCTATGTTGTTGCAGTCCAAAAATCAGCAAGACAAAAAAAAAATAGCTTCCTCATTTTATTTATAATTTTAGACCAGTAAATTAGGGTCTTGTGATAAGCAATAGGTCTGCCATAAATCAATAATAAGGGTCTTTGATTATCCTAAAAATCAGATTCAACTTTCAACTTGTTTGGGTCAAGTTCATATAGCTAGTTTTCTGAATTCTAATATTGTTCTCTTGAAATCATCTTTGAAATCAGTTTGCAATTGTGTATTAGAACCTATATTAAATCTTTTGGAGTGGTGTTGTGTGGTGTTGTGTGGTATTGCTGCAAGGAGAAGGCCTCCCTTCACTGGACCACCTAATCCTTGACTGCATAACTCCTCAATCAAAATCTTAGTGAACATGAAGAGAACATCAAGCTAACAAGAATATCACTATCATCTACTTTCATGTATAATATGTAATTCTCAGAACAAGTGGGGCCCTTAAAGAAAGAATAAAAATTACCCACATGGTTTCAATTTCTTGGCAAGAAATATAGCGAGATCAGAAGTTGATGTCAACAAAATTTACATTTGGACTTTGTGAGGTTTCTACTTTCAAAATTTGGAGAAGACAATACATCCTTTGATTAAACTCTTTCTTTGGAATTCAGTTCTTTGTCAAATCCTCTCAAACTGTATACTCCCTAATAGGAAATCCCCGTCACTTATTGGGTTCTTTTCCAATTTTATAAGAATGGTCCCCAAACGATCTTCCATTTTGAATATTAAGATCATTGAGAATGAAGCATGGAAGCTAAAAATATTTCCACAATGACTGTTAGTGATTAACAAATTGTTGAATTGATATGTGAGCCAATTTCTGTAACCTGTAATTAGATTAGAAAAGCCTAGATAAGTTATCCTATCAAGACCATTGTCAGAACTAGTATTTAGCACAAAATATATCTAAAATGTCTGCATATATGATGTGAATGACAAACATCTGGCTTATTATAGAAAATATACATTAATTTAATTTAGATATTAACATCCACAAGTGGCCAATAATGACCAATGGGACTTCAAAAAGAACAGATAACTTAAGAAAGAAAATACAACAAGCAGTAGATGCAATTCCTGAAAACTAAAGGCTACGCCAAGTACCTTCTGCTGACATTTGAAGTCAAGTAGAAATTAGCAAAGGGGTTTATATCGTTTAAGTATGATCTCTATGTTACAATTATTGGTAGTAATATAAAGGAAATGTTGCTGCCATTACTAATGTTTACATATTACTGCAAGTTCAATTTCTTCTTCCTAATTTCTAAGCAATAGGTAGAATCTAATTTTCCTTCTATAATAGGACAATTGTAGTGTGGAAATCCTTTTTCAGGAAAACTAAAATTGAATTGTTTTACAGTGAGAAACTTAAATCCTTTGTCATCTGTGCTTGTTCCAAGCCCACACAAACTGCAGAAGTCCTCCGTGTCAGATTCCTGTTAATAACAAAATAGAGTGCATCATGATTCATTGTGTATGAGTAATTCGTAAAGTGCAAATTTAGACCACAAGAATAATGCAGTTTGTGTGACATACAGTCATCATAAGTAATTCTGCAAGGTCATGCAATGGGAATGGACTCAATTTGTAGCTGCCATGATTGATGCATGCAACTGCTTGTGCACGGACCTGATTAAGGAATAACATTAAATTTGTGACAATAATTTCTTGGAGATGACAGAATATGGACTTTAGATACAGGAGCATTTTTATGTCAAATGCATGATTCACCTCATTAAAGTAGCATTCCATAAGGCATGCTTCAAGATATGTTGATTTCCTGGCAAGAGTAAAGAAACCCTTGAAATTTCCCATATGATAACACCTGCACAAATGCATCGAAGAAACTGAGAATTCCATGAAGCGTAAGTTTGGTTACTGCATGAACTCTGTAAGATAGGAAAATGGTGAAATATCTAATTTTTTAATTAAGTAGAAACCAGTTAGTTCTATTCGTCAGTTACCTTAATACATTCCTTGCAAATTTCATCTCTTTTGACTTCAGTAATGTTGGTCTTAGAGTCCGAAACCACAAAGCGAGTGTCTCCCCCTGCTGTTCTAGGGAGTTAAGAATCTCACAATACTGGCTATAATAGAAGTTTGCAGCTATTGCTGGATATTCATGGCAAGCATATAAATTATATTAAAAATCCAGTTAAGAAACTTTTTACTTTAGACAACAGAACCAAAAACTATACCTGTGGTAAACTGTGTGATCTCATATTCACAAGAACATAGTAAGAATAGAATTCTGCTTGACATCCAGCTTCAGATGTGCTCTTCATATTGGCATTGTAAAGATCAAGAAGAGATCTGAGACATTTGGATAGCTGCTCGAAGTTCAAGTGAAGCATAGATGTATCCTTGTTGCTGCTTAATTGATGAAGCTTGTGCTGTGACAGAATGTGAAATCTAACCTGCATTATAGAATATTCTATGTCACTATACATTTGGGGCAGGGGAACTAATTGAAACTACCTATGAATAATATTAACCAACTCCAGCTGAGCCTGTTCACAATTTTATTGTTTTATCAAAGACATTGTCAAGACTTGAGAATAGCGTGAAGGGATTCTTTGCAAATAACACTTGAAAAGTTGTTGACAAAACACAATGTATGTCTCCCAGTTTGGAGAATAATCACCACAAGGAACTGTCATGCATATTATTTTGATGCATTTGATGGTATCACTATTTTATCTGTTATCCAAGTCCATGTGTACATGGGAAGGGGTCTGTGGAAAATGAATGTTATAAACACCAGTGTTTTGAACTGAGAATATTCGTTTATACCTTTCATTTTTAATTGTATACTATCTTCTACTCATGGTCCTTATAATTGTAGTTGGAGTTATCTGGGAGGAGCCAGCTGCCATATACATGACTTGGCGCTTGGCACTGGAGAAACCTATATTATGTATGCTAAAAAAATGAGAGATTGTATGAAGATTTATATCTATACATGTATATATCAGTGTGTCATGCAAGTGAAAAGTCAAAATTTGCTCCCTGTCTACTCTGATTATTCAGGTTCTCACATTAATTATGAAATTATTAACCAAATCACAATTAATATTAATTCCAAGTGCATTTTTTTCCTGTCATTAACCACGATTTAAATGGGTCCATTTTCAATAAGATCCAAATCTAAATTGAACCCCCATTTGGCAATTTTGTCATCCACTTAAGTAGCTATTTAGGTATTATGGACCAAAAGCAATACTTTCAAAGTTTTTAAAATTATGACTTCCCTTGAGAAGATATTGTAATGTCAAATCCTTATTCTTTGTTTTTTTCCTGCAGAAGTTCAGTGTTGGGCTTTGAGTCACCTTCACTTACTAAAGCTTGTATTACGATTATCAAGGTCTACAATTCTGTTACCTTGTTTGTCCTATGCTTAGGATTCGCAAAAGGCACCATCAGCTATCTGTTGTGATCCCTTATAAGTTCATAACTCCTCCAGAGCTAGCCCTTGTCTGATAAATTTAGCTGCTCTATTTAGCTTCTTTTGGTGCAGGCTCCAATGCTTGCAGTGTATGGCATTGCCACTTCAGATCTCACATTAATCAATCCTGCCCCATACCTATCAACCAGTATTCTGTTTCAAAAATCGTCACCATAATCAATTTCTCCCTAGACAGCGTCAACTACAACTTATATTTGCAGTAAGCTTTGCAGGTTTGTTATGTATGCACCCCATATGCACAGACAAGATATTTATGAGAAATATAAACAATGCTACCAAACCAACATTGCTCCAGTCTTATCATCTTATGTCAACCAGATAGTTGCTTTTGGGTCATAAGCAAGCCAGACAGCAATTTGGTGTACCTGATTTCCCCTGTGGAAGTCAAGGGATTTTCTTTCCATTTGCCTTATATATAGTTCAAAATTTGCACCTGCAGGTCTCAACCTCATGGCTAAGTTCGGGAGTAAACTGGAACTTGAAAATCCACCTACGGTAGTGTTCTTCAAGTTGGTTGCATACTTGGAGTTGTGGAAATTGATCATCAAATCAGTAAATACTGGATTGCCATATATAAAGTTTGGAAATGCAAATTGACTTCTTATAGCATTATCATGTTTTCAAGTGCAAGGTAAACAGAAACAAGCTAGAGAGAAACAAACCATTTGTTCATGCATAACAATTGCTTCGTGACTGGTGATATTTTGCATCATTAGCTCCTGGCGGATTGCACGTGTACGATCAAACACAAAGTCATGCACAACCGCAAATGCATGTTCTGATGTGTCAACAAGTTCCAACAAATATTCCATTGCAGTCAATAGCACCGGAAGAGGGCGTATATCAGATGTTTGAATTTCTGACATTGAGATAGTCCTGCAAAACTATAGTCACAATGTAAACATGTCACTCTTCAAAAACCTATGTCATATTCAATATCAGCAAATACTACCTATCTAGCATTAGTTTATAAATAGGTAGCTACTGTCCCATTGGGTAAATGGACAAAATTGAGACATGTACTCTGCAAGGAACTATTTTAGCATCTTTTAAACTTGCTTGCAACGAGAGCAACAAATGGGTTATGCATTAAATGAAGGAAATTATGTTGGTATTGCTGGATAACCAAGACAGGTAATGGGGTTCAAATAGATAGTCGGGTGAAAATAGGCATTGAAGGATTCACAGTCTAAAGCAATTCCCACCTACATAGAGCCAAAGGAGTCAAACTAAAAAGTATAAACCCTGAAGAAAATATACCAAGAAAACAAAATATTACAATAATACTAGTAGGTGTTAGGATAAGGGGTGCCATTCACCTTGCAATCCCAAGTCTTGATTAATTGTATTTAATTATGTAGACGATAAATAATGTATGATCTCCAAACATGTTGGAGTGGGTTAAATGGGATGCCAATGTGTAGGTGGGAACATTATTTATTTATTATTTATTCTCCGGGATACTCGGAATATTGTGTAAGAAGGCATTGAATAGGGAGCTTAGATTGAAAAGATCAAAATTGAGAGTTATAGAGTATGTTCCCAATTTGGTGGTTATGACACAAACATGAATGCCCTCATGGAAAATTTAAGATTGGGATCTTAGTCAATTTGACCATTACGACATAATCTATGACATCTATGATGTGTAAGAAAAGTGTAAGATATGTAAGAGGTGTAAGAGGAATTACTTTCTTGAGATGCTTGACCCTGACCATGACTGTAGGGGCATTGGAAATTTGCTATGGCTCATGGTTTTAAATATCACTTCATGTTTTCTTGTTTCCGACATTTCTATATGTTGGAGGCATAGGATAGCGGATGGTAAAGTTCTTTTGCAAGTACTCTTATGCTGCAGTTTACTGTTAAAGGGATAAATGATCGTATTTGTGTATACTCTTTTCAGATTAACACAAGCTTGGGTTTTTTTGGTGGTGGAGGTTTTTTCCCACAAGGGTTTCTCCATGTAAATCTAATGTTATGGTTTGCATTTGTTATGTTTGATTTTGATTCATTAATTTTATTGGTTTAATAACATGCTTTATTGGATTAAATCTCTATTGTGATAACATTCATTGTATTGTTTACCCTATTAATCAACATTTGGTACTGGAGCTATTGTTCGATTTAGAAGGAGATGTATTTTTTGTAGTGTTGTGGGTTTTTTGTGGTTGTTGTGAGACTATTGTTTTAATGATTTTGGAAATTCGAGTGTGGTTTGAAAAACCATAGCAAGCACATCACAAGTGGAGATTAGAAGTTCAATGGCTCTGGATTCGAGCTGTAGATATTAAAAATGGAGTATCTCTTGGAAGAAAGAAATCAATGGAGAGTTGTGACAATAGAGTCTACGCCTACAGATGTTTCAGATGAAGATTGAAGAAAGCTAGATAAAAAGGCAATGGGAACTATTGGGTTGTGCCTTGTAAATTTCATTTTCTTGAATGTCTTAGAGGAGGCTACCACTTTTAGTTTATGGAAGAGAATTAGTGAGATCTATCAAATGAAGAGTTTAGTAAACAAACTTTATTTTAAAAAAATTGTATTCCTTAAAAATGAAAGGAGACTTTGTACTCAAGCATTTAAATGCTTTTAATCTCAGTTTGAATCAACTTGACAATATTGATGTTAAGTTAGAAGGAAAAGATAAGCGTATTTTGTTACTTTTCTCTTTACCTGAATCTTGGGAGAATCTAATTATTGCATTGAGTGGTTCTATTACAGATCTCAAAATGGATGCCCTTGTTGCCACTTTGCTTAGTGAGGAAATAAGGCGGAAATCCATGGATGAAGGTTCCAAAGATGCACTACAGGTATGAAGTAGACACAAAGAAAATGATGGTAAGAAAAATGGGGATTAAGAGAGGTCCACATCAAAAGGACAGTCTAAATCCCTTGGTAAGAGTAGAGTTAAATGTTGGAATTGTGGGAACAATGCCATGTAAAGATGGAATGTAGAAACATGAAGTCTTCTAAGGATTCTTTTAGTGATAAATCCTTCGATGATGAAAAATGATGCTTTGTTTATTTTGGCGAGCATTGCTAGTGATGACTCATGGTTGATTAATTTAGGTGTCTCGTATCATATGACTCCTCATAGGGAGTGGTTTACTTCATACAAAGCATATGATGATGGTGAGGGGTGCCTTGGTGACAACAATTCACATTGGATTGTTGACAAGGGGAAGGTAAAATTTGTTCTCAATGATGAGAGAGTAAAATCTCTCATAGATTCATAGATGTGTTGCACATTCTAGGATTAGCACAAAATTTTCTTTTAGTTTATAACATGAATGATGTTGAAGTGCATGTCACATTTGACAAGAGTAGTTGCAAGTCGGCTAGAGAAAATTTGATGCTAGCTAAGGGATCCCAATATGGGACTTTGTTCAAGCTTGATGCATCTACTTACTGTAACTCAATCTATGTAACTGAAAATTTAATTTTATGTATGTTGTGGCACCACAAGATGGATCACATTTGTAAAAAAGGGCTTAAGACCCTAGTTAATAAAAATATGATGGATCACATTTGTAAAAACAGGCTTAAGACCCTAGTTATTCTATAGATTTTGACTTTTGTGAATATTGTGTGTTTTGGTAAACAAATTAGAGTAAAATTTAATTTTGGTAACACTAGAGCAAAGAAATTATTAGAGGTTATTCAACGTGGCATTTTTGGTCCTATGGATGTTGTTTCAATTGAAAAATCTTGTTATTATGTTTCCTTTATCAATGACTACTCACACTACGTGGATTTATTTTCTGAGGCACAAATCAAAAGTTTTTAGCAAGTTTAAAGATTTTAAAGTTCTATTGAAAATTAGATGGATCGAATAACAAAAGTATTTAAGGTCAAATAATGGAGGGAAATATTGTTCTAGAGAATTTGATGAGTTTTGCAGACATTCAAGTATTGTAAGGCAGAAAACAACTCCTATACACCACAACAAAATGACACTGCAAAATGGATGAACAATACATTAATGGATAGAGCTAGGAGCATGACGAATAGTGCTTAGTTGGATTAGTGCTTTTCAGTTGAAATTGTAAGTACTGCTTGTAATTTGATTAATAGGTCTCCATGTTACGCTCTAGTTGATAAAACACAATATGAAGTGTATACAATTAAGAAACCTTTCATTTCACACATTAGTGTTTTTGGTTGTGAGGCTTTTGTTTATGTGCCTAAAGAAAAAAGGTCTAAGTTGGATTTCAAAGCTAACGAATGTATTTTCGTTGGTTATGGCAATAATGTTACGGGTTATAACTTATAAGCTTTGGAATCTTCAAACTTTGAAAATGGTACATTCTAGAGATGTGATTTTCAAGAGACTTAGAGTTGAGCTTGATTAGGTACAAAAAAAAAAAAAAAAAAAACAAGCATTCTAAAACCAAAATACAGAAGCAAGAAAATGCATAGGTGGAAGAGCAACAAGATAGACCAAAGGATGTCGAGGAAGAAGGTTTAGAGTTAAAAAGTTCAAAGGAAGAACAACAAGAGCCTCATACTACACCCTTGAAAAGGTCCATGAGGCAACGAAAACAAGTTGACAGGTATAGCCCACTAGATTTCCATTGAGTATTTGCTTTATCTTATATTGACGATGAACCTAGTTCCGTGAAGGAAGCTCTTTCTTCAAAGGAGCATGAGCCTTGGATGGAGGCCACGTAGGATGAGATGATGGCCTTGAATAGATGTGAGACTTGAGATCTAGTTGAGTTTTCCAAGGGAAGGAAACCCAATGGTTGCAATTGAGTATTTAAGAAGAAATTTGAAAAAAATACTTAGTTGGAAAGATGCAAGGCAGGGCTAGTGGCAAAAGGTTACTCCTAGATTGAGGGAGTTGATTTCAATGAAATTTTATTTCCTAATACAAAACTAACTTATAATTAGATTTCTACTTTCTATTGTTGCTTATAATTTAAAAGTAGAGCAAATGGATGTTAAAATTGCTTTCTTGCATGGAGATTTTGAGGAAGATATATATATATATATACTATGTCACAGGGTTCGCCGAATTTCGGCTATAAAGTTCGAAATTCAGCGGACTTCTAAACACTATAAAAAAATTGTCTAAACTCGTCAAAATATTCGTACAGTTTTTCTCACATTATTTTTTAATCAAATATATTTAAAACGACGAGTTTTTTTCTCATTAGCCGATAGGCTTTTATATGTGAACATTATAGTGCTCGGAATTGTCTCACGCCGTAAAAAAAAATGAATTGTCTCACGCCGTTAAAAAAAATGAATTGTCACGCCATAAAAAAAAAAATGAATTGTCTCACGCCATTAAAAAAAATGAATTGTCTCACACCGTAAAAAAGAAATCACGCTGGGAAATTTTCTAATGTCGTCAGGTGTTCCTACGGGCGTATTCCTTGAACCTCCTATGGGCGCAAGTGCTAGTTTTTTATCTTTGCCGGGAACTGTGAATCACCAAAATTGCCTTTAAACCACAATAAAAATGAGGAAAAATGAGTTTAAATTGCGATAAAAATGGGGTGTTTTAAGAGATTTTGATTGATTTTTATAACATTCGGGTAGGGAGCCACTTATGATTATATTTATATCATAACCCCTTATTATATTTATATTTATAAGCTATTGATCTGTGTAGAGTTAATTTTATTATTATATTTATATTATAATATTATATTTATATATTATAATGTTTTGATAATGATAACCGGTAAGGGCCCGAACCCATATACAGAAGCTAGAAGGCGAATGAAGCGAGTTTCACAAGCAGTGAAAAAGAACACGATTTTGAAAGGGCCCGAACCCTTCAACAACAAAAGGCAGCCCCGCTGCAGAAACAAGGACAGAACACCAAGGATTAGACAACCCCAGATCCCGACCTATCATGACGAATGCCTTTGACTCGAGGGTGCAAAGTAGAAACAGACTTAGGAAGACCTTTCTTCCTTCTCTGAACAACAGTCCATGAACTCACAGAGTCTAAGTCCACGGAACACAAGGAGAGAGGGGAATCCTCATCTGATTCCACGACAAAAGATAGAACAAGAGAAGAGGGCAAGTCCCCAACAAAAGAAGCTGGGGAACTCGAAGGCTGAGCAGTAGTAGGGAGCGCCACATCGCACGCAGGAGAAGGGGTTGTCAACGTCTAATCAGAAGACTCAGGATGAAGTAGGGGAATCGAGGTCCCCACGGCCGCCAAAGTACCCTCAAGAGAGAGAATCATTTGTCGGAGCGGGCGCACCAGCCGACGAGGGAGAGTCCTCCAAAGAGTCAGAAGCAATAATGGTCAAGTGAGCGTCTAAAGCATTCTTCCACCAGGTGGCCGCGCCCTTGCTGCGTGAGTGGGGACAAAAAGAGGCAAGTTGGCCAGTGGCAAAGCACTGTCTACATCTTAATGGGAGACCCTCATAATCAAGCAGTTGCGTTCATGATCTATCCCCGACCTGCAGAACCACCTCCCCATGAAGGGGTTTGGAGATGTCGACGTCGACCAAAATATGGGCTAGTGTGGAGTGTTCCAAGCAAGAGGTAGAAGAATCAACCATCAGGGAGCGTCCTATAGCATTTCCAATGTCCTTGTAACAAGAATCTTCCCAGCACTAATTCGGGAGATTCAGGAGCCTGACCCAAGTAGGCCTAATGTTGAGAGGCTCAGTTAGAGGGTTGAAGGAGCAAGACCACGGTTTAATGAAGAGGGAATGCACTCCCCACATCCAAACCATGTCGTTCAAAACAGAATCACGCTCCTCAGGTGAATCAAAAGTCACCACAAAGAATCCCCTCGCACACGGGAACAGCTCTATCTTACCCTCCACCAAGGGCTTCCATGACTCGAAGACCCATCTGTGCAGGTCCGACAGAGACGGCCACAGGTTGTTCCCCATGATCCTTGTAAAAAACTTCATTCTCAAGAACCCCAGGCCTGCACACCACAACCGGAGGTAGTGCAGAGGGCAGAGGAGCAACATGAGGAGAAGGGCGAGCAGGAATATTTCTGTAAGGAAAAGTGCCATCCGCTTTAGGAAAGAGAACCCTAAAGGTGCCTCGCCCACCTGAAGGCTCATTGAAGCTGCAGGGCGATGGGGAAAAGCCCAGCACAAGAACCGAACCCCCTGTAGCAAACTTAAGGGGCACTCCCGGACCTTGCACAGAAAGACCTACAACATCAAGAGAAGAACCACGCCCAATAGGAGGAAAAAAGAGCCCACAGGGCGTTGGAATGCCCAAACCCTTCCCAGGTGCATCAGAAGAGGCGTCCACCGAAAGCGACCCAGGCAAAAACAAATCTTCTGCAACAGCAGCACCAACCACCGCTCCAGCAGGAGGCCGAACAACCTGGGACAGGGTGCAGGACACCTTAGCAGAAGGGTGCACAAGGGCATACACTGAACCGTCAAGCAGGAGCTCCATTTTTTCAATGTCAGATGTTATTAATTATTGATAGTTGTGGGAGTAGGCTATTTATATATTATAATGTTTATAATATATTATATTATTAATAATATAAGAATATATTTTTAATATAATAATATAATATATTATATTAATAATATTATAATATAATATTAATATTATTAATAATATAATATATTTATGATATTATTAATATAATATATTATTATATTATTAATATTTATTATTATATTATAAATATACTATTAATATTATTAATATATATATATTACTTCTTTTTTTTTTTTATCAAATTTAAATAAGGCAAATTTCATAACAAATTTTTTTCCCTTGCCGAACTTCATCCGAATTTTATCCTTGCCGAACACGAACACAAACTCAAA
Organism: Cunninghamia lanceolata; assembly: GCA_027924645.1. Classification (NCBI taxonomy): domain Eukaryota; kingdom Viridiplantae; phylum Streptophyta; class Pinopsida; order Cupressales; family Cupressaceae; genus Cunninghamia; species Cunninghamia lanceolata. The sequence goes on along the minus strand of BSBN01001494.1, from coordinate 2,379,796 downwards.
CCTTGTGACATAGTATATATATACACAACAGTCTTAACGGTTTTGTGGTAAAAAGGAAGGAAAACTTGGTTTGCAGGTTGAGATGGTCATTATATGATCATAAACAGTCACCTTGGATGTGGTATGAGAAATTTGATGTTTTTGCATTAGACTTTGGGTTTGTTTGAATTTAATGTAATCATTGTGTTTTATTTAAATTAATTGATGTTATGTCCCATGTTTTGAATTAAAATAATTAATAATATTATTTAAGTTGGTATTTGATAATTTCTAATTTTAAGGGCAACTTAATAATATTATTATAATTAAAATAAAAGGTGTTTTTAGACACTAGTACTAAAATAAAAGTATTATTAAATACTTAAAATAAAAATAAAATAAAATTAAAAAGTATTTTTATATACTTGGAGGGAAGTTTATCATTATGTAATGGGCTGCCCTGTTTGTAATTTTTTTTTATTTTCTTATTTGTGTTATTTTTATTAGATTGTGGTCTTTCAAAACTAGACGGAAGATGCAGAAGGGGTTTTTTGGTTTTGCATGTATTGTTTTTACACAAATACAAGGAAATATAAGACATGCATTGAATACCCAGAAAAACTAGAATAGATATGAGTAAAATACCACTAACCTAGGTCATAGAATAGCTAAATATGAATTACAATCACATACCCATGTCATGTTTTGCAACTTCACAGGACTGTTGTAGCTGTACCAGCATTACAAGCATCATAAATCACTCCTTCAAGCCAGCGGCTGCAATGAATATCCTAACCCTAGACGCCAAGTTTCAATGCCTAAAACTGCCATAATGATAGGTGATTCAACCTCCACAAGCACCACGTCCAGGCAGGGGTTTGTACAGCCAAGTACAGGTGAGTTTCAGCATGTTAAAAACTCCCTTAAACTCTTCAAATCAGTCAACTATATCTATGTTATGTTCTGCAGTACATAAGAACACCTCAACCCCCAAGTTCAAGCAAGGAATCTCATCAAAACCCTCAGAAATCTGCTAAAGGATGTACGGCCCAGGTAGAGGTTGTACGGCCAGCCATGAGGTGCAATATCATCTACCAAACAACACCACAAACCCACTAAGATCTGTCCAAAACTATAGCTAAAATGAATATATCTCCTGCTGTTCAAAACTAAATGATATCATGATGAAAACTCCTCAAAAATGATGTCCTTTGATGATGCACAAGCGAAGCCTCTGTATGAAGCTCCCAGCTACTCTCCTAATACTGTCTCCCAAGCACGAGAAGAGTGATCTTACAGGGGGCTACGTCCCTAAACCCTTGTTCCAATCCCCAAAGCCATGCTTCAATTTGCTCAATCCAATATGTTTTCGAAAGTGAGAGAGAGAGCCAAATGAAGTCAAAGAATGCCTTTTATACCCTCTTGGCTCCAACGCCCAAAAGAGAGGGAACTTTTATTATTTTAAATTTGAAATAAACCCCTTGTCCCTCCATGGAGCGCTCACCCCTCCCTAGCACACAACTTTAAGTTATAACTTAAAGTTCAAAAAGGAAAGTTACTTTATTAATTTAAAGTAACCGTAGCCAATAAAGTATTATAAGTTAAATATTAAATTTAACTTATACTTCGAAATATAATCCCCTGGTTGTTCTCGATGTCCAACTGCAAGTGCTAGGTGCTCCAACTGACAGGCTATAAATAGTAATTGGCCAATGCCGCCTGATACCTCCTATCCGACTTACTATAAATAGTAAGTCATGGAATTACGACCACAAAAGGTTCCCTAACCACATCTATTAGCCTACGGGAACCCCGGGAGTAGGCTAATCACTCCATCTCTCTAAATGAGCTAAGGAGGGGACAGTACAGTTTAGAATCCAAGGGCCCAATTTGAAAAGGTATATCAAAGAAGTGCCTATCTTCATTTGATCATCAGAATTTCATTTTGAGTATTCTTCATTTTGTGCTTGAGTTCGATTTTGCATTCAAGGATGAAAAATCCTCTTGGCTCTCTCATTCGAGAGGTTAGGACGAAAACCCTTACCTCTTGCTTCACAATTCTACACAAGGATTGCAAGGTGGACTGAAAGGTTTGTGCAAAATTGTAGGTGTAGGCTATCAAATTTTGCAAACAAATATAAGGACGAATTTGTTGATCGATTGGAGCACCATTGTTTGAGGGTTTCAACAAACATGCTATCACTGTTTGGCAAATTGCTTCATTCCTAACTGATCACAATGTAATGTCCCCTTCTAGACACACGGTTAGTCCATCATGGAGTTCCTGTGGGCTAGCAGTTTGGTTTGGGAACTATGGTTAGTTTGGCTCTGGAGGTCTTTGTCGGTGTTGGAGTTGCGGTTCGCTTTCAGTGGATCCAGTTGGCACTCTCGTGGTTGGCTTGGTTGGCTCAGTGGACTCTTGGTCGTTACTATTTTTAGTAAGTCTGGGTTCTGTGTCGGTTCGGGATTTTTAGAGTTGGATCAAATGCATTTCGTCGAGACCTTTTCGACGAGCTAAAGATCATTGAATTTTGACACCGTCTCCATATTTATTTTAAAGTCCGAAGTTTTATTAATGTTATATTAATATGGACTTTATTATATTTTGCGAGAAAAGTGATTTTAAGGAAAATAAAGACTTAATGCAAGTTGTGACCTTGGGCGCCCATCCCTAGGCAAGTAAAAGTTGTTTTTAAGAGAAAGTCCCCTCTTGAAATCCAACGCCCATCTTGGAGGGAGAATATAAGGAGTTTTGTGAGCTCATTTCATTTATGCTATGTTTATGATATTTCTGATTTTGAGCTCTGCTAGGGTTTCATATTGTTTGGGGTTTGAGGATTCGAACCAGAGGCTCTTGGAGACGGAAACCTCCCTGAGTAATGGTATCCCACAGGTGTGAAAGATCACCCAACGGTGCCATTGAAGGTGGATGTATTCAGCATTCACAAATGTGCTTGCAATGGAGTTATTCGAAGTTTTGTTTGGAGCTGATTGATATATCTCTCTTCATTGTTGATGTATGCTGATAAGGAAAGGATTAGAAGGCAGATTTCAGTGTGTTAGAGAAGGTTGTTTGCTGCTGTGTATTTCATTTTGATGGCCGTACTTGCTCCAGCCATGACGTGGGTCCTTTAGAGGACTTTCTTCTTACATTGTAACTTCTGTGAGTCTTAGAGAGGCATTTGGAGCCCTATTCATTGCTGCTAATAATTGTATGATCATTTCCTGTCTTTCCTTGGAGTGTGGAATGACTTTCAGCTATACCCTTGGCTGGTCCGGCAATAGACAAAAACTGAAGTTTCAAATCTGCATATGGGTATGTTTTGATAATTGTTTATTGGCCATTTTGCTATCTGGGTAGTTGATAGTTTCCTTATATCTGTTGTAAATTTTCTGGGTTTCTATATTATGCAATATATTGTGTGCTCCGGCACCATATCTGCAGGAAAACATAAAACCCCTTTCTGCATCTTCTATCTATTTGAAAGACCACACAAAATAATAATAAAATATCACACATAAAAGATTTTAAAAATATAACAACAGGTACGGCACATTACACACAGCCATTAATCATCATCATAGATTTGGGCAATGTTGATGAGTGTTTTATGACTGCAACGAACATTAGGATAGAGGCACGGAGTGTATCTATCCTCTCTTGAACAAAGCTTCTCAAACGCTGAACTTGGTAATCGAATGAGACTGCTCCAAGGTTCCTTTTGTGTCAGGTCTTGACGTGCATGGGAAAAGCTCTGTGGAATGATGTGATTTGCTAGTAATCACAAGGGGACTTACGTATCGGACTTAGTGGTTTCTATGCTCAAGGAAGGAAAGATTTGGATTTCACTATGGGTTCTGGAGGCTAGGTTCGGATTCTTCCACTTCGGAGTTGGATTTCTCAATCTATGGCAGAGGTAGAATCTAAGTTCAACTAGTTTTACCTATGCAGGCGGGGAATGATTTCTCAATAAGCTTTTAATGATCTATTCCTAACACACATTTAAAAGAAAATGAAAAAGATGAATAAGGGTTCAAGAAGCTAAATGATGGAAAGAACTATTGCTAGTGATGGAAACTGTAACCAGGTCCCTGCTTCGTCATGAGGCAACAACTTGGACAGGGATGGTGCTATCTTCAAAGGAGGAATGAGGTTTTTCAGACTGCTCTGGTATGGAGTAGAGAACTAAAACCTGTAGAACAATCGAAGTTAAGCTTGGAACAAGTTCAGACTAACCATGCACTCTGATTTGCAAGCCACAGATCACAAATGGTATGAACCAATAGTTTCAATCATTTACCAACAATAATATTTTCCACCACACTATCTAATGAAAGCTTAGAAAGAACAAACGAAATAACTTCAGAAAACTTAAGATATGCTCCAAAGAAATCAGGAAAACCATGCCAAAAATCCAAAGAACTTTATAAACACCAGTCCACGATGCTTATATTATTGAAACAATCTTGCTAATCTTTGAAGTTTCCAGCTCAAACAGGTAGTACAGAAATGAAACTAACTATCAAGTTGCTCTAAGAGCATGAGAAAATATCAGAGAAAAAGGACCCTTTCAAATGAGGCGCCCCTGCCCTTTTATAGGCAAACAGAATACATTAGGTCAAAAGGAAATCAGATTTCCTTGGAAAGTGTGCCCAGGACTGAAACCCTAGAAGTGGTAGGTAGGATCGTCAGAAATAGCAAGTAGGTGACTGCCACCTGTCCTGGGCGTCCATGCTGACTAGGACTCTTGGACAGGATAGTCCTGTCTGTCTGGAACTTCCTCCTGCTCCTTGGTCTCTGCTTCCACGAACTTGGTCAGGACAACTTCCAACTCCTCCATAGGAATGCTGGGCATGTTCTCAATCCGGAGCTCCATGACTGACGAAGTGGTGGCACAAGCAATAAGGATATTCTCCCAATCCGCCCTCAGCTCCTGGATACTGTTGATGAAGATCAGGAATGAGGATGCGTCCTCAAGATGGGATTCCTGGGTAGGATAATCAGTTTTGACATATATGCTGCGCAGCTTGCCTTTCAACTCTTCCAGGTTGATGACTCGATCAGGTACCACCTCCAAATCGAACCAGGCCTCCATGGATACAAGAATCTTGTCTTGGATTTCTCTCAACATGGCGTGGGCCTGAGTAGTGTCACCCTCAATCTTCTCCATATTATCTCTCTTCATAACCAAGGCGGAGTACCAACCGAGGAAATCATAAGCTGCGTTGGCCTGTATCACCTTGTTTCTCACCAAATCCTGCTTCGGAGTGTTTATCAATGCCTTGAGTCTAGGGATGGTTTCCTCCCAGACAACCGTGAATTGCTGGCAGGCCTGTAGAATAGCTTGCGTCCTATCCATGAGTGCTGAAACTCTCCCATTCACCTGGACGAGATCCTCCATAAACTTATGAGCTCTATCCGAGACCTTTTCCATCCATTCCTTAGCTGCATGACCAGCTGATCTCAAAACTTCAACCTCAGCTAATGAATCCTTGGTTATGCTTGGAGGTTGGGTTGTCGCTCCTTGGGCAGACTGCAATGGGCCCATGAGCTATTGAATGTATTGCCTTAATTCTTCATTCTCCCTCTTCAGCTGGTTCTTCTTTTCTTCCTCCTTCCTCAACCTTTCCCTGATGGTGGCAACGGAATCCTCCAGTTCCTCCATTTCCTGATCCTTCGTAGTTGGTCCAAGGTCGACCTTCACTACGTCAAAATCCTCGGGACTGATGTCTTCTTTTGCCTCATTCACCCTTGGAACTGCTATTTCCACTTGGCGAGACCCTAACTCATTCCTAGTGATCCTGGAAAGCTTTTTTGTCTTCTTTGGGTCTGCAGCTTTTCCTATTCTGGCCAGGAAGTCCCCAAGCTCGGCGAAAGGATCATTTTTCTTGACTGTCTTCTTCTTCAACCTATCCTGTAACCATTTGGGTTTTGCGGATGGATTGACTTCCCTTGGTGGTTCCTGCGGCTCTTGATCAACTCGTGGTGTGGATATCGGTACTTCGCCAGAATTGAACTCCTCGTCGAGGAATTCCAAATCAGGGTGATGGAGCATGTTCTCAAGTCGAACCTCTCCCAGATTTCGTGAAGGACGGTTAGGCTGATTTCCCCCTACCAGGCTAGGAGTTCGCTCCTGGGCAAAATCCATGGATTCATTATCTCCCTGTTCTGCTTGTTCATTCTAGACCATCTCTTCCTCCGCAGGTCCCTTATCCTTAACTGTTTGCATATTGTCGTCAGAGAAAAGATCAATCTCTTGAACGGAAGAAGTGCTGGCAGAATGAGGCCTACTTGCATTCTGCTCCTCGTCAGGTCTTCTGATAGGCTCCTTTCAAGCCTTTACTCTTTTTGCCGGTGGATCCTCTGCAGCCCTGTTCCTTGCTTCCTGTCTCCCTGTTCCTTGCTCTTTTGCGAGAGTTCCTTCGGTCATATCCTCTTCGGAAGACTGAGAATCCAAGTCTCCCATCAAGTCATAAGTCGGGCGGATACCCCTCTTGTGCAATCTCTCAGTTTGCTGGTTTATCCATTTCTGTGTTATCGTTAGCACGGGTGCCATTAGATCGTCTAAGTGGGTGACCTCAAGATCGGACCAAACCAAGAGTGGAAGAGGTTTATCCTTCTCCTGTTCAAAGAATGGTTGGACTTGCCTTCCATCCTCCTTAACTTGATCCGGGACTGAAAAGATCTTGGTGGCCCTGATCATGTCAACTGAAAGCCGAGAAAACATTCTCCTCCGAACCTCGAAGTCATCTTCAGCATTTGCCCAATGGTCCTCCAGGTGTACCTTATGTCTATGCTTGCTTCTACATGCTACCCGGGTGGTATTGAACAGATCAAAGTTCTCCCGTAAGGAATAAGTCACCAGGTTATAGAACTGTTGCTCTTCTTCGGATCTTTCTGCGGCTTGGAGGGATGGGCACATTTCGACTGCATCTTCCGTCTGGACTAGGTAAGCTACCCCGGCCTTCTTCTTCTTCTTCTTCTAAACTTTGTCATATGCTGAGAGTTGCCTTGTTAATTCCAGCAGGACCATTTTGTCCGAAGGATACCTCGGCAGTCTATATGGGTAGGTAGAGAATCCTTGCACTCGGATGTATGTGAACTTTGGGAATTGGATGAACCAGGAGCCATAAGTCCTAATCAACTGCTTGGACTCAGGTGACAACCTTTGGTGAGTGCCTCCTTGAAGGGTCCTTGTGATATGCATGGCGAATGCATCATTATACCTTCTGAAATGGTTTATGTTCTGGAGGTGGAGTTGTGGATAGCAGTCATAGACTCTGACTTGTCCTTCTTGATTCCCGACACATCCCTTCCATGACAGTCCTCGGTATTTATTATTCCTTGCCAGCATATAGATCACATAGGAACTCATGTAAAAGGCCTTAGAATCCTCCAGATTCTGAAACTATTCATCAATTCTGTCGCTGAGGATTCGAGCCCAATCTATCATCTTTGTTCCTGCAGTGACCTCCTCAACGTAGTAGAACATCCATGGCTCGAAGTTTGAGGACTGAGGACTTCCCATGATCCTGTTCATCATGACGACAAGGTCTCCATATTCTTGCTTGAAGTCGAATTTAAGGAGTGTCCTAGGCAACTTGGAACGGTGAGAACTCTTCTTTTGCATCCATGACTTGTTGATGATCCCAAAACAAGTTGTCGGATCGGCCTGGAACATATCAGATGCTTCCTCTTTGCTTGTGTACTCAATGGGGCTATAGACAGGAATGTTGAATGCTTCGGCAATTTCCTCCTTCGAGAGCTATGCTATCACAGTGTCATCCCGGTCTACAATCATCCTACGTTCAGGATCATAGTGCATGAAGCATTCCACGAACAGCTCGGGACAAGGACTGGCAGGTGGAAAACATGTGGCGGAGGCAATTCCATTTCGAACGATCCTAGCTGCAAGTTGGGATGGAGGACGTCCATCCATTCCGTACATTCGCTTCCTAATTTCCTCCATGCTTAAGGGATGAATGTTGGTGTCTCCCACGTTCGCCCACTTTGAGATGATTCTAGATTCCGGAAGTGTCCTTCTGAGGGCATCCTTCATTTGAGTTTGTCTAGAAGAGCTTGCCTTGGCACTTGCCATTCACCTGTGGAATCAAGGAAAGAAATGCCAAGTATAAGATTTGAGGAGTAAGAGTGGAGGCGGGATGAGGGCCTTTATTCCCAAACGTGAGAAGTTAGTACAATGAATTCATGCATGTGGGACTAAAATCATGTTATAGCAAATGCATAGAAATGAAAGCATAAGAGGAAGAAATTTATTCCTTACTTGCCCAAACCTATTCTTCAACAATAAATTTCTGATTTTCAATGAGATTTCTGATTTTCTAATGTGTTTTCTGAAATTTATGCAGGAATTTCTGATTGTCTAATGGATTCCTATCCAGAAATCTGCCTTTTCAACCTTCAGAAAATTTCAGTCCTTGTGGAGAATTTGTCTTGGAATGAAGGATTCTTGTCTTGGAGGATGAATTTCTGCCCTTGGAATGCAGCAATCTGCCCTAAATCTGTAGAAAAAATCTGCCCTAATGAAGAATTTGGCTTTGGAAATGCTAAAATCTGAATTCTCTTTGATAAAATTTGCTTCTCCAATGGTGAAATCTGCTTCTTGAATGCTGAAGTCTTCCTTGGAATGTTTACTTCTGCCCTTGGAAGGACTGAAATCTGCTTTTCTGCTTTGAATTTGAGTTTGGATGCTTTGAAAATGACCTTGGGCGCCTCCTTATATAGGCAATTAGACTTGTCTGTGCCACTTGGCCGACCTGGACTGGAGGAGAAATATAAAAAAAAAAGAAAATCCCCTGGGCCGACCTGGATAGCCGCCATAGTGTTTTGTCTTATTCTCGCAAGGTGGTGACGTGGACTTCAAGGTGTCGGGGATTCCATGTAGTTAAGGATTCCTTTATGGCTTGGAGCGCATATTCCAGTTGGTCGGGGATTCCTGCTGGTCCCGGAATTTCACTTGTCCTAGAGCGCATAATCCACCTGGTCCTGGATTTTGCGCTTAGGACAAAAATCCTCCTGGAGCGCATAATCCACTTGGTCCTGGATTTTGCGACCAGGGATAAACTTCTTCCTGAGTCAGGAATTTCTTCCTCTTGGAGTGATTTTGAAATTCACTTGTTGAAATTTGGCTAAGTCTTGAAATTTTGGTCCTGTGAAGAATCTCTCTCTAACAGAAGATTGCTTCTTTTATTTTGGACAAGGATTATCTCTTTTTGCATTCTTCCAAGGCAACTGGAATCCTGGAGTCCAGGTCGCAGAATCCACCTGGAACAGGATTATGCGACCAAGACAAAAAACTTCCTGGGCACATAATCCAGTAGGTACTGGATTTTGCGACCTGGACACCTTCATGATTTTGGCTAAGGGTCTCATCATTCTGTTTTTGGCAAGGATAGATTTTCTTTACATTGATCAGAGACTCAATCATTTGAAATGGGATCTAAAATGAGAAACATCTTCTATCCCCCTTAGGGGATTCCAGATTCCAAGGTGGGATCTTCTAGTAGGCAAGGAATTCTTCATGCAAGTACTTGCAGACTGGATTCCGGAACTTCATCATGCCAGTTATATTTCCAGACTGGATCAGGAACTTCATCATGCTGGTCATATCTCCAGACTGGATCAGGGACCCCAAGTTTCTTCCTGGAGCGCAAAATCCAGTTGATCATGGATTCTACGCCCAAGGACAGTTTTCTTCTAGGAGCACAAAATCCAGCAGGTCTTGGATTATGCGACTTGGACAGTTTTCTTCCAAGAGCGCAAAATCCAGCAGGTCTTGGATTATGCGACCTGGACAGTTTTCTTCCAGGAGCGCAAAATCCAGCAGGTCTTGGATTATGCGACCTGGACAAAATTTGTTCAATTTTGACTAAGGACTTATCCTTCTGTTCAGTTTTTTGCAAAGGGTGGACTTTTAAGTGTTTTGATCAGAGACTCAATCATCGAAATGGGATCCAAAACAAGTTCTTCTATTCCCCCAAGGAGTTCCAGATTCCAAGGTGAAATTTTCCAACCAAACAAGGAATTCTTCATGCAGGCACTTACAGACTAGATCAGGAATGTTCCTCTGGCAGGTCGCAGAATCCACCTGGGTCAGGAATGTGCGACCAGGACAAATTTCCTCCAGGAGCGGAAATTCTTTAAGGTACTGGAATATGCAACTGGGACAAATTCCCTCCAGGAGTGCAAATTCCTGAAGGTACTGGAATATGCGACCAAGATTGTTCCTTGACCAAAATTGCAGTTCCTTCCAGACAGGTCTTGGACATGAATGAGATTTGTTTCCCGAAATCGTTCTAAGTCCTGAAAAACTTTATTCACTGAAATTCCTCCAAGTCATGGTCTTAGGATTCCAGGATGAGCCCCGGAGCGGGATCGAAAATGGACATCCTCCAGGCTCGACTTTCCTGGGTAAGGCTGCAGTCTTGGAACGGGGCTCCATGCTAGGAGTGAGAGGGTTCATATCCTGAGATGGAAAGATGATTCTTTCCGAGGTTTGGCCAGGATTGCCAGTTAGGGTTTCAAACCTATGCAGGAGGAATCCTTCGTGTTCACTTCTTTTGTCATGTCCCCATTTCCAGCATGAATCAAGTGATTGCATATGGATTAGCCTAATCATCATTCCCGGAGGCTAATACCAATCTTGAGGGAATGAACCTGGTTTTTGACTAACTGAATGTGTTGTTTTGCAGGTACAAAGTCAAAAGCTATCTACTTGTGACAAAACTGGCAAAATTGGCTAAGTCTGGAAGCCAAGTAAGCAGGAACTTGACTCCTAAAGCCAGGGCACATCTTCTATCTATCTGGTACCAAATGAGCGCCTAAGGATTTGGAGTCCTCTATCAAGGTTTGGAAGTGCAATATGATAACCATATCATCATTAAAGCCTGTCAACACACTGAATCAAGCTTTTGAAGACCAGAAGTTGCCTACGTGAGGTTAGGCGCACTTTCTCTCTCCTCCAGATTCAAACAGCGCCTAGTATAGAAACATCGTGTTATGAGGCACATTTATTATTCCAAACAAGGCGCCTTGGTAGGAAAGGATTGATTGATTCCAAAGATGAATTTTGACTAAGTAAATTGAAGCAGTTGTCTTAGGTGCCCTTGGGCTTCTGTGCAATCTCAAAAGAGTGCCTAGCTTGTGAAGACAGAATTCAATGATATCAAGAGTGTTGGACCTCCAGTTGAGCATCCGAGAGTATCAAATCAAGTTTGGAGATCATAAATTTGCCTAAGTACACCTAGGCGCTAGTTGGCACTCCTACCACATCAAATATTCACCTAAGGATCAAAGGCGCCCTTTCTTGATCAAGCAATCCACAATGGGCGCCTAGGCGCTAGAACATGCCTCTAGAACCCTAGAATTGCGCCTCAGCAAGGACGTGATCTGGAAGACTAAACTGATCATCAAAAGATTGAAGATTGTTCCAAAGATCATCTACTCAATTGAAATCATCATCATTGACAAGAGTAATGTGAGGCGCACTTTTTCTCATCTCCAACCTCACATTTGCGCCTTCACCAAAACATGTCCAATTCAACATGAAATCTTGATACCTTGGTGCGAGTTGATGTTTTAATCTCCAATAGACTTCAAACATTGAAAACCTTGCTAGAGATTGGCTAGATGAGTCTAGACGCATATCTCAGTCTGAATAGCCTAGTTTTGGCGCCTTGTCAAGGATCATATAAACTTGCATTTGAGATTAGATATTTGGAGGCATTTTTGAGTGTTTCCCATTGATTGAAACAATGCAGGTCAACAAGTATGTAGCCTAGAACACTAGGCACACTTTTGAGTCTTTGTAAACCCCAATTGGCGCCTAACCATAGCAAGGCGCAACTTCATGAAGAAATCTTCCCAATTTGGCGCCTAGTCATTAAGATGACTTCAAACGACATCGGAGAACCATCACTGAACATTTCAAGTGATTTCATATTCTAGGCGCATATCTACCCTCTAGCCATTCAGTTTGAGCGCCTAGTTTTGAAAGACATCAAATTGGGATGTTAGGCGCATTGCCTCCCCTATGGAGTATCATTCTGGGGCCTTGGTTTGGATGAGCACATTACAAGCACTTGAGCTCTCATTGGTCGACAAGATGACATTGGGATCCATTCCGGCTCATTGGATAAGGTTGCCACCTCAGACTGAGTTGTCAGATGGAATATTCTTCATGAATATGCTTCTTGGAAAATGTGCCTTGGTTCCTCTTTGTGCATTGAAAAATGTGCCTTCATTGCCTTTGAAGAGCACTTTAAAAAGAGGAGAGCACTCCTCATTTGATATCTTATCTTTTGGCGAAATTTTCTCTCTGCAAAGCTTTATGCTTGTGATCTTGAGGCCTGCAAGTTTCAAATGTTGGGGTGATGCTCCCTCAACTGACAAGGTGATGCTCCCTTGTTGCTTTGTGAGGTGTTGACATCAGTTGACATCATTAAGCTCAATTGAAGTGATCAACATCAACTAGTGAGATAGAGCTAGTTGTGAAGAAGTTGAAAGCATTGTATACATCTAGGCTTCAAGGCCTTTTCTTGTAATCATTTGAATAAGATTGTATATTCATGCCATTGTGGGCAATCATCATTGTAATAAGACAATTGTATTGATTTGAATCAAGCAATAATACAAGTGCCCAACTTCAAGCTGATTCATGCAAGTTGTCATTGTTATCTTTCATGAATGATGTTAAGTACATTGAGTGATTGAAGAGTTAAGTGCAAGTAAATTTGTCTAAGTAGGAAAAAATTTGAGTTAAGTTTAGTTGGGTATCTTGCGTCTTTGAGCACCTGGAGGTCAACTTCACTACTGACTTCATCTCCGGTCTGAAATTATGCTAGAAACTGTGGGATCAGAGCAAGAACTACCAGCTAGGCAAAAGAAGGGGGGGCCCATCTGCAATGGGGTGATGTTGTAAAGTGGTCACAACAGGCAACAACTGTGAAGTGGATTATACACCTATACCCTGCTGGTTACTTCGCCTTTCAAGAATGGTCACAGCTTAATTAAGGTGCAGATCGGATATATAATTTTGGCAATTTGTTGGAGCCCACACAACCTATTTCTACAATGTACTACTAATTGGGTGATACGCTACATTCCTATGATGACCCGCAGCGACTTCAACCCATAATAAGGGCAATTGAAATATCTGAGTGAACCTAGCTGTGAGGGCGATTCATATCATTTGGGAGCTGAATTTGCAGCTGCATCTGCTTGTATATTTCATTCATAATTGTGTTGCAAGTTGCAGCAAATGTTATAGGGATATTGAATACTGCCATCATATTTTCTGCTCATTCACACTTCTTTGGAACATTGAAGAGGTATACAAGGCATAGTCACCGTTTGTCAAGCACCTGCAACCTATTGAGCAGGATCCAATCTATATTGTGGTCAGTTGCATCCGTGAGTGAAGGCAGACTTCCACACAAGGAGCAGCAAGAAGATCCTTGTAATTCGCAAAATATTGTAAGCGACCTAATCACTAATATAGGAGCAGATTTCATAAGTTTTGGAGTGCTACCATCACAGCTCTTGCTACAACACTTTCATTGGATTGGGTATAAAATTCTTTATGAAAGAGTCTCATTGTAAGTTCGAATTATACATGTGGCAACCTGAGAAATTGTATCACCTATCTTTATAAGCAATATGAGTGTTGATTCTATGCTAGCTATAAATACCTTGTGAATAGAGTTCCTTTGCAGCTGTTAATGTGATTCTTGTTCTCAAATTTGTATCCGCAACATAAATCAGTCTGAAAACCTCTCTGAACAGTTACTGAATGATATTGTAAGAGGTTTGAATTTATTTAATTTCAGCAGTGACAGTGGTGCATGTCTATATTTGTTTTAGTTTTATATATATATGGAAAACTCCAAAAAATTTAACCACAGACATTACAGTGGTATTAGAGCGTAGACCCTGCTGGCTTGTGGGTTAAACCAATGATTGCACGCAGCTCAATCAAAGGGATCTGAGAACTTCAGAAAGATTAAGGAAAAAGTTGGAGGCATCACAATAGGATACAAGTGTGGATTCGAGAATAGGAGGCAAAGGTAAGAAAGTTAGAAACACATGGTAGATGGTGACGATAAGTTTAACACTTTTATCAGGAATCAAGAGCAAACAAATCAACTGTTAACCCAAATGATGCAACAAATGCAAAGTATAAATGCCACTTTGAATTCCACTAGGTCAGTTTAGACTCCCATAGGCGACCGAAGCACTTCAAATAATGGCACATTCAATCACACAAACAATACTAGGGTATCAGTTGGAGCACTTTCATTGGATTGGGTATAAAATTCTTTTTGAAAGAGTCTCACTGTAAGTTCAGATTATACATGTCGCAGACCTGAGAAATTGTATCACCTATCTTCATAAGCTATAAGAGTGCCGATTCTATTGTAGCTATAAATACCCTGTGAATAGAGTTCCTTTGCAGCTGTTAATGTGATTCTTGTTCACAAATTTGTATCTGCAACATAAATCAGTTTGAAAACCTCTCTGGAAAGTTATTGAATGATATTTTAAGAGGTTTGAATCTATTTAATTTCAGCAGTGACAGTGTCATGTCTCCTTCTCCATTAATAATAATAATAATAATAATTATTATTATTATTATTATTATTATTATAGAAAAAGTGTTTTTTTACACTATAAATATATAATATATAAAATAATAATTAATAAGAACATACATATATTAATAAAATAATGAAATAAAAGGAAAGATTCAAATTTTGAATTGTGGTGCTCATTTTTGGGTCCTTGAGACCTAAATTGGTAAGGTATTTGTACAAGCCTCTCTACTTCATTTTGGCATCCAGTTTTGAAATAAGATTTTGGCAATTTGCTCTAAAAGAATTTGTGAAGGACAAAACCCTATAGCAGATTGGCGAACTGAGAGGACGAAACCCCTCTTAGCTTGCAAGTTTCAGAGGTAGGACAAAATCCCTATTCTCTAGTTGGGCAGTCCCAATCAGGTACTGCAACTGTGCTGAATTGGGTCAATTGTGTGTTTCAGGAGGTGGCGCGCTGGTGGAAATCAGGGCAAATTTATCACAAGTTCCAAGAAGGCACATCAAGATCCAGATTTGAGGAATAATCATACCCAGTTGATTTATCATCCAATTCCAAGGCAAATAAGAGCGTGAGTTGAAGACAATTGTGGACAGATCAGATCGTTGATTTCCAACACTCCACTGGACATCAAGTTGTATTCGCAAGCAGATTCCCATTGATTTACTTGGTTGTTGAGATCACAGAGATAGATGGGTTATTTGGATTGCTGAACCAAGAGCATTTATTCGTATCGCCCATAGTCATTTGTGGAGCAAATCCATACTTGTTCGTGAGATTTGGGACAAGGAAGATTTTGGACCTATCCGTCTTAGAGGAGTCAGCACATAATCAAGTAGATCATGGCTATTGGAACCAACAAAGAATCGGTTGATATTCACCCCATTCGGGCAAGACAAGGCAATATCAACCATGGATCCTCAGATCACTGTAGGTATTGATCGCTGTTCATTTTCTCTAAAGCGCAGATCAAGAGTTTGATTCCAAAATACATGTAAGTGTGGCCTGTGACAAAGTTCGATTTTGAGGTGAAGTCTATGTATAGTATTAAGCTGAATTGTAGTTGAAGAATCTGCGCATGCAGATATGGTATCGGATACAAATATGGTATTGGATACGGATACGGCTATTTTTGAAGACCCCTAATATGGATACAGCTAGATACGACATATATAGATAGATAGATAGATATATTAACAATAAATAATTTAAATTTAATATAAAATATATATATTTAACAAATATATTATATATTAATAAATTAAACTTAAATTAAAAGTTAAATGTATTAAACTTAATAAATAAATAAAAGTTTACAATGTAAAGTAAAACAAAAAAGCCAAAAATTAAAAACAAGTATCATCAATTAATAAAATTTGCCTCTTCCTCCATTGCTTGTTGTCACTATATCTCCAACTTTAGAATGAATGCGATTATTTGAGTAAATACAATTGCATAGAAAGACATATTTCCGATCGTGTGCATGCTGGTTCAAAGTAGTTCCCTGCAACAAGAAATCAGCATGCCAAGTCATGGAACAGTTGCTTGCAGCAATTTTTAACATTCTAGGGTTAATTTTTTTGGGATATAGCACAAATATCATGAGAATGCCGCATCTGCGCGTATCCGGCATGGGAAAAAATAGGGTTTTTTTTGGTACGGCCGGATACGGTATCCAAAACGTATCCAAGCCATATCTTATGAGTATCCGTATCCGATACGGCGATACACGTACCAAGGGAGAGGGGGTGGAGTATCCGGTAACTGTGACTGTTGGCGTAGACTGCACCATTGGCATTATCTGTTTAAGCTATGTAGATGTATTGTGGATATTTCTGTTGTTAAATTCCCTTCATATGTAGAATATACGTACATATTTGTGAAGGGGTAAATTCCATTTAGTTTCAGCTGATATCTGTTTCAAGCATATACTTATTTTCTATTTATTTATAGCAGCAAACCATGATTGCATTAAGACTGAATGGTATAACAATTAATAAGGATATTTCAGACAGTGTTGCATGTCTATATTTGTTTCAATTTGAAATCAATCAATCAATATATATATATATATATATATATATATATGGAAAACTCCAAAAATTTTAACCAAGGACATTACAATTGATGATCAGTTGCTAATCATTATTTTATATGTTGATTACATGTTGTTCATTGGATCTAGTAAGGGAATGATTGGGGATATCAAAACACAATTGTCTAGTGCCTTTGATATGAAGGATTTGGGGGTTGTGAAGTACATTCTAGGTATAGAGATTAGCAGGGATCAGGCTGGCAGAAAGTTTTGGCTCAATCAAAGTATGTTCAAACTATTCTGCAAAGATTTGTAATGCATGAGTACAAGTGAGTTAATATTTCTTTACCTATTAGTACTAAGTTATCATTGGATCAATGTCCTAAGTCAAATATGATTTGGAGGATATGTTAAATGTTCTATATGTTAATGGTGTAGGTAGCCTAATGTATGTCATGGTTTGTACAAGACCAAACATTTCCCAAGTAGTGGGAGTTCTTAGCAAGTTTGTATCTAACACTAGTAAAGAGGATTGGACTTATGTGAAAAAGATTTTCAAATATTTGTGAAGGACTTTAGATTATTGTATTTTCTATCATGGGATTGATAATGTAGGCAAGTTTCTTGATATACGGGGTCCACAAGCGATTATGTGTTTACTTTGTTCAAGGTCAGTTGGATAAGTAAGCGGTAATCTACAGTTGCATTGGCCACTATAGAAGTAGAGTACATGGCTGCAACACATACCTATAAGGAGACAATGTAGTTACAAAGATTGTGTTTAGGAATTGGCTTTGAGTGCAGACAGGTTAGGATCGGATGTGACAATCAGAGTGCCATATGTTTGGTGAAAAAATTATTGTACCATGTTTGTATGCAGCATATTAATGATTAGTATCACTTTGTCTATGAAATGGTTGAGGGTGGCAAAGTCATGATATAAAAGGTTAACACTTTGGTTAATGTTGCAAATTCTCTCAATAAGTGTAATGTCCCCATTTTATGCAATTGTGGTTTTTGGGTGGTTTAGCCTATTCCTGGCCCTCATAGGCTAACGCAGGTGGTTAGAGGGCCCTATTGGGCGGTTATCAGTGTGGTTGCTTCTCCAAGGTTCAATGAGGTTCAGGCTTGGCCTTTGCAGAGGTTTCAGAACTCAGTTTCTCATACTTACTATTTATAATAAGTCATTCTGTCAGAGTTACTATTTATAGCAGGGCACCTGAATGGGATATTTCAGCAGTGATGGGATATTTCGGCAGTGTCGATTCCGGTATTCAGTTGGCTTGGAGAAATAAGGTGTTTTGCCTAAGTTATGATGTTTAATTATTATTAAAGGTCACTTTAATAATAATTAATATTTTAATATTATATTTTAACGTTATATTTGCACTTTATGACTTGAGGGGTTATGTGGCATTAAAAAGGGGGCCATTTCAATTTATTATTTATAAGGTCATATTTTAATATTATTAAAAGTGCAAATAAAATATTATTTTAATAAAAAGGAAGCTTCTAGATGGGCCGACTTCATGAGGAGAAAAAAAGTATATTAAGAGGGTCACCCAAGCTTCATATCATCCAGGAATTGATATTTGCTTTGATGTTGTTGTTTGGTGAGGAAGTCAGCTAGGGTTTCTGCCATTTCCAGCCATTGGAAACGAAAACTCTCATTGGTTATGCAATTTTGAGGCTGTGAAACTATCCGCTGAGATTATTGCTAAAGTGTGGGCTTCATCCAGGAGTCCAATCTATGCTTAAATTGAAGAATACATTAAGTTTCACAAGGGTTCCAAAGGTTAATCATTTGCAGATCTGAAATTGTTGATGACATGAACAGTGCCGTGAACAGTGGCATGAATAGTGTCGCGCTACAATACCTGCTACAATAACCAGCCATGGAATTTTCAAATTTCCATTGTTGGAGGCTTATCTAGACACCCTTTCATTCCGAGTATTTGAGGGATCAATTCTTCTTGTGAAGACAATCATTTCTATACCAATCTAGAGGTGTTTTAAGGCTGCAATTAATTAATTCTGAGGACTAATATACTACAGCAAGGGTGCCATTGGCAAGACATTTTTGTTCATATCTCATCATTGAAGCATCCTATGGTTCTGGGCATTGTTGCATTTTGATCCTTTGATCCTACTAATCATTTCAGGTGCCATAAAGTGGAGTTTTATTGTTGCATTTATTTTTAGTAAAGATTGCCAGGCAAGGGCAAGGGCGGCTGCTTCTAGGAGGTGCAATTTCATGCAAGGAGGCTCAATAAAATCGAATAAAAATCAGAGATAGCTATCATTGCATCTGCTGATCATTCCAGACTTCATAATCAAATTCTTTGATGTATTTTGCATTGTTATATCAATTTGCATAAGGTGCTGCTGTAGATGATCATTTTATATCAGATTTGGCATTGTTGTATATATCATTGTAAGCCAAGAGTCTTGGCAAATACATAGCATCATTGTACTTTGGATTGCACACAATTAAGGAGATATATGTTGGCTACCATATGTTTAATGAAATGTCCATCTTATAGCATACATAATCAGCATAGTAGTTTGCATGCCAATTGTTTTACAAAATGTCAATTGGCTGTAGGAGTTGATTTACACTTGCATTAGTCATCTATTGCATTTGGAAAATACAAAGACACTTGCATTTCATGCTATACTTGTAGTTTAGTCATTTAGCATTTATTTCAAAGCCTTTGCATCATCTTATGTTCCAATTTCATCAAGCAAAGCAAACTGAAACTCAGAAACAACAAGAACATACTTTGCATACAAAGTGTTTGACAATATTCCTTGAGCCCACAATTAGCAAGTTAAGGTCAGAATTAGCAAAGGATATTACAGTGGTATTAGAGCTTTTGTCCTGCCATCCTGTTGGGTAGATTGGACATTGAATCAGCTAGTTAATCATGGTTACTTCAAGTACTCAGAAGCAGTGGGACAAGAATATGGAGAAACTTAAACAAAGTTTGAATAAGTTGGATGAAAACCAGAAGAGGATGAATGAATTGCTTTCACACCCTGCAACCATAGACAGATTAGCACGGTATATGTCATCCATTTTTAAAGGGTCTACATCACAAAACAAAAAGGAGAAACAAGAGGTCTCTACAGGTGAAGTATCTAGAAATCTTTACAATGAATTTTCAGCAGCTAGTGACCAGCATACAGTTGATCCTATGGAGAGCAAAAATCAGACTTACATAGAGAAAGATGTTGAGCACAAGACACTTCATGATGACTTCAAGAGTGAAGAAGAGCAAGTGATGGGTGAAGACAAACTAGTTACATTAGACCAGCATACAGTTGATCCTATGGAGAGCAAAAATCAGACTTACATAGAGAAAGATGTTGAGCACAAGACACTTCATGATGACTTCAAGAGTGAAGAAGAGCAAGTGATGGGTGAAGACAAACCAGTTACATTAGAGCAGCTACATGAAGATAAGGTTTCTTGTGATGCTTCATTAGGTGAGTCTAGCATTGCTTCATCCTATTGTGGCAAAGAATCAGATGGTGCTTCCATGAATGTTATTAATACATATGAAAGTCCATTGAAGGTCCAAGATATTAAGGTGGATGTGAAAGTTGATCCTTTGCTTAGTGGAGCAGCCACTAGTGTTTTGAATACACATGATGAAGGAGACATTTTACAATGGCATGATGTCATCACTGATTTGTTTGAGGACAGCAGCATTATGTCCCATCATTCTCATGAGATAGGAGCTTGTGATCATGAGAAAGCCAATGATATGATATCACCCATTGATGGCAGCCCTACACCATCTGGTAGACATGAAGATATCAAAGATAAGAGGACTGATTTTGTATATTTTGGCATCGAAAAGGTAAAGAAGTACAAAAAAATGAATGAAGAATGGTTGTAAAAAGCCAAAGAGGCTAGATTAGTGGCTGCCAATGCAAGATAGCATCTTCAAGAAGTGAAAGAAAAGGTCAATCTCATCAACATAGCAAGACAAAAAAGGATAGGTAACATTAGAAGACTCTTTATTCAAAGAGAGGATGAATCTGAAAATGCACTTTATTCTAATGATGATGATGAGGTTGATAAGTTTGGTCAATTGAAGGACTTGGTAAAGATTCCCAACATGAGGAAACAAGAACAGATTGAGGTTTCTTCATGTGAGGCGGAAGTCATTCATAGCTTGGAGACTCAGTTGACAATGAAGGAGGATGAGATTATTGCAGCAGTATCTCATCATGACAGGATGCACAAACTGATTGAGGATCATCTTTGGGTGGTTCAGTTAGAGAGAAGACAAAAGGGGATTGGAGCAGAGTCTTCTCATGATGACTTGCAGGGACAGCAGTCAGTTATCCATCGTGCTATTATGTATCCGACAAGGTTTGCTACTTCTATGTCACAGAGATTTCATACGGATACATGGTTACAGGATGGTTATGGGGGCAGTAGGTATGATGGCTTGGTTAGTCAGCACATCCATACGAATTGGGCAGAGGATAGAGAGAGATGTTGTGTTGCGGATACTTTCATATATTCGTATCACTTCATGACGAATGGATGTCAGGTTCGTTTGTATTGGGATCCGAGCAGCGACAGGTTTGGCACTGTGTATTGGATGGGTCCCAGTGGAAATCTTCACCACTTCTGGCATGGTGAAGATGAGATCAGAGTTGCGCAGAGGAAGTCGGAGGTTATCAGACATGGTAGACTTCCTTTCTGGATTTGGGATCCAGGTGGCGTGAACTTCCAGAGGGTTTTCTTCTAGCAGTTGAGATTGTTTGGGGACAAGCAATTTTAGGGAGGGCGGACTGTAATGTCCCCATTTTAGGCAGTTGTGGTTTTTGGGTGGTTTAGCCTATTCCTGGCCCTCATAGGCTAACGCAGGTGGTTAGAGGGCCCTGTTGGGCGGTTATCAGTGTGGTTGCTTCTCCAGGGTTCAATGAGGTTTAGGCTTGGCCTTTGCATAGGTTTCAGAACTCAATTTCTCATAATTACTATTTATAGTAAGTCATTCAGTCAGGGTTACTATTTATAGCAGGGCACCTGAATGGGATATTTCGGCAGTGTCGATTCCAGTATTCAGTTGGCTTGGAGAAATAAGGTGTTTTGCCTAAGTTATGATGTTTAATTATTATTAAAGGTCACTTTAATAATAATTAATATTTTAATATTATATTTTAACGTTATATTTGCACTTTATGACTTGAGGGGTTATGTGGCATTAAAAAGGGGGCCATTTCAATTTATTATTTATAAGGTCATATTTTAATATTATTAGAAGTGCAAATAAAATATTATTTTAATAAAAAGGAAGCTTCTAGATGGGCTGACTTTGTGAGGAGAAAAAAAGTATATTAAGAGGGTCACCCAAGCTTCATATCATCCAAGAATTGATATTTGCTTTGATGTTGTTGTTTGGTGAGGAAGCCAGCTAGGGTTTCTGCCATTTCCAGCCATTGAGAACGAAAACTCTCATTGGTTATGCAATTTTGAGGCTGTGAAACTATAGGCTGAGATTATTGCTAAAGTGTGGGTTGCATCTAGGAGTCCAATCTATGCTTAAATTGGAGAATACATTAAGTTTCACAAGGGTTCCAAAGGTTAATCATTTGCAGATCTGAAATTGTTGATGACATGAACAGTGCCGTGAACAGTGACATGAACAGTGGCGTGAATAGTGTCGCGCTACAGTACCTGCTACAGTAACCAGCCATGGAGTTTTCAGATTTCCATTGTTGGAGGCTTATCTAGACACCCTTTCATTCTGGGTATTTGAGGGATCAATTCTTCTTGTGGAGACAATCATTTCTATACCAGTCTAGAGGTGTTTCAAGGCTGCAATTAATTAATTCTGAGGACTGATATACTACAACAAGGGTGCCATTGGCAAGACATTTTTGTTCATATCTCATCATTGAAGCATCCTATGGTTCTGGGCATTGTTGCATTTTGATTCCTTGATCTTACCGATCATTTCAGGTACCATAAAGTGGAGTTTTATTGTTGCATTTATTTTTAGTAAAGATTGTCAGGCAAGGGCAAGGGCGGCTACTTCTAGGAGGTGCAATTTCATGCAAGGAGGCTCAATAAAATCAAATGAAAATCAAAGATAGATATCATTGCATCTACTGATCATTCCAGACTTCATAATCAGGTTCTTTGATGTATTTTGCATTGTTATATCAATTTGCATAAGGTGCTGTTGTAGATGATCATTTTATATCAAATTTGGCATTGTTGTATATATCATTGTAAGCCAAGAGTCTTGGCAAATACATAGCATCATTGTACTTTGGATTGCACTCAATTAAGGAGATATATGTTGCATACCATATGTTTGATGAAATGTCCATCTTATAGCATACATAATCAGCATAGTAGTTTGCATGCCAATTGTTTTACAAAATGTCAATTGGCTGTAGGAGTTGATTTACACTTGCATTAGTCATCTATTGCATTTGGAAAATACAAAGACACTTGCATTTCATGCTATACTTGTAGTTTAGTCATTTAGCATTTATTTCAAGGCTTTTGCATCATTTCATGTTCCAATTTCATCAAGCAAAGCAAACTGAAACTCAAAAACAGCAAGAACATACTTTGCATACAAAGTGTTTGACAATATTCCTTGAGCCCACAATCAGCAAGTTAAGGTCAGAATTAGCAAGGGATATTACAATAAGCCCGTGAGCATGGAGAAATTCAATTGATTCAGAGAGGGCATGGGCTTTGCCTTGCCTAGCACTTAATTTAATTTTATTTAATTTTAAGTTTCCTATTATATTTTGCAATGTAAATGTCAAGTGGGAGAATATTAGAATAAGGGGTGCCATTCACCTTGCAATCCTCGGTCTCTATTAATTGTATTTAATTATGTAGATAATAAATAATGTATGATCTCCAAACATGTTAGAGTGGGCTAACTGGGATGCCCCTGTGTGGGTGGAGTAATTATTTATTTATTATTTATTCTTCAAGATATTTGAGATTGTGTAAGAAGACATTGAATACGGAGATTATATTGAAAAGGTCAAAATTGAGAGTTATAGGACACCTTCCTAATTTGGTGGTTATGACAAACATTGAATGCTCTCATGGAGTGCCTAGGATTGAGATCTTGGTCAATTTGACGATTATGATAGAATCTATGGCATCTGTGATGTATAAGAAAGGTGTAAGATTTGTAAAAGATGTAAGAGAAGTTACATACTATTTCAAGATACTTGACCATGACCATAGGGGCATTGGATTTTTGCCATAGCTTATGGTTTAGACTCATGGTTTTGGATTGTTTCTGACATTTCTATATATTGGAGGCATGGAATAGTGGATTGTAAGGTTTTGTTGTAAGAACTTTTATGCTGCCAGTTCACTATCAGTGGGATAAGTGATTGTATTAGTGTCTACTCTTTTGAGATTAATACAAGCTTAGGTCTTTTTGGTGGTGGGGCTTTTTTTCGCGAGAGTTTCTCCACAAAAATCTAGAGTTATGGTTTGCATTTGTTATGTTTGCTTCTTCATTGAGTCATTAATTTTATTGGCTTAATCACATGCTTTATCGGACTAAATCTCTGTTGTGATAATATTTTCATTGTGCTGTTTACCCTATTAATCAACAGTGGATAGTTTGTAGATTCTAGGTTTCTCTCATAATAAACATAGAAGTAAAAAAAATTCCAGTTGCCTTTTGCTTGGTTTGCAAGTAAAGGTTTACATTTCCAAGCATTTTTCTTCGGCATTCTTCTATCCACAGTCATATGAAATGAAAAAATTATAAGAAATATGCACAAGAAAATAAAATAAGAACTTTATTGCCTGCATGTTTCCGATTCAGCTGCATCCAATTTCTTTTTATCATCTACTATATTACAGCTTTCAGCATGGGGGGAATTATTGTCCCGTTTTCAGATTACTGGATTGGTAATATTTGGTTTAGTCACAATCTTGGGCACGAGATGGAAACCCACGAGTTCAACAATACATAAGGTAAATGGATTGTCGGATTCCATAAGCAAGGTCTCATATGCCAAATTGATGTCTGTCTTGGTCATGAGTAAAAACAACCTTTTCTTAATATGAGAAGTCAGCTAGCCCTGATGTTCCATAGCACTGCATTCTGTATTTTATTTGCTTAGTGGAATGGCAATGAAGTGCAACATGTTTCTAATGTCAAAGGCTTTTCTAAAAATTGACAGACAATTTCAGGTAAGTGGTATTTCTTAAGTGTATCAAATCATGTGATGACGTATTGGGATTTAACTGCAAAGTTTCAAGTCAATCTTTATTAACCCTTATTTTTATTTCATGAGTAATGGTTCCCAATTTGACAGACATTTTCAGGGAAAACAGGCCATGATCTTATTAAATGCTCAAGAACAGTAAAAAGTAATGTTTTAAATAAGTAAAACGAAGGGTACCTTTTTCACAGCAAGTTTAGGAGATGTCTTGTGTGGGTTCCCATTCAGCCTTTCAAAAACTGCCAAATCTCTGAGCTGTTCTCTTTGAGTACGCTCCTTGGCTGTCTCAATACAACCCCAACCGAAGCTGTTAACAGTAACCCAATTGAGGAATCTTTTCATGTCAGCGGAATGAATGAATGGATAGACAGATGCTCACCA
This sequence comes from Cunninghamia lanceolata, assembly GCA_027924645.1. Lineage (NCBI taxonomy): Eukaryota > Viridiplantae > Streptophyta > Pinopsida > Cupressales > Cupressaceae > Cunninghamia > Cunninghamia lanceolata. Next base: position 2,354,549 of record BSBN01001494.1, on the reverse strand, counting down.
GGACACATATCAGGACACGTGCCAGTTAAAAATGGCCGACGATGACTATCTTCCTCTTCTAAATCTGCATTAGTTGATACCATACTCATATCCAGTGAAGGGGGGTGGGGTTTTTCATACCCTTGCCCTCTATATTTGTTTGAATTGTTCACAAAGTTGTGTGAAGGCTCCTGAGATTCACCAGGATTATGATAGGACGACGAGGGCCTCCGATTGTTACGTTGTCTTGGCAAACTAGAAATTGGAGGTTGCTGGATGTGGGAAGGAAATTTCTCGGTCACACCATCATCCTGTTGTTGGTGGTTGTAATTGGGTTGATTCAGATTGGCTCTTCCGTTTCTGAATCGGCCGCCATGTGTTGTTCCCCTGCTGTAATTGCCTTCGTATCTTGCCCTGTTCCTTTCCATTTCAGCTCATCCACATCAGCCAGAAGACCATGCCTTAATTTAACAAATAGCCTGGCCAACAAAACAATGGTGTGTCCATTTCCATTTTACGCCTAACTAAATATTCCTTGTTTTGGACGACATCCAGGGAAGCATTATATTTCTTTATTATGGTAATGAAACCTTGCGAGTGAAGTCCAGGGAGAAGGATACTCACCGTTGTGGAGTTTCTTAGGATGCGGTCCCATGGAAGGGGCTTGGGCAAGTTTAGGCATGTTTGTTCGTGTACAGCCTTCAATGTCATATTTGTACTAGCAATCGCACTTGGTGTGCAATGGGTACGTCGAAGAGTTGTGGAAGGTTAATTAGTTAAAAAAAAATTAATTATTTGCATACAAGTATGTAATACATGAAGTAAATTGGTAGGCAGTAAGTAAATGATGTCGTGTGTGCAATCAAGGTTTCCATGAATACGCGGCAGCTTTGGATTGACTATTCATCCGCTTAAATTTAACTTTATATATTATTTAATGTTTAAAATTTAGTCTCTTCAGTTACAACATCCTTGGAATGCACAAAAATCATATAAAAAGTTATAATCTCTCTCTCTCTCTCTCTCTCTCTCTCTCTCTCTCTATATATATATATATATCAGTCTATCACTTCTCTCTCTTTCTCCCCATCCCTTCTCTTTGTGTATATATACCTCTCCTTCTCTATCTCTTTTTCACTCTATCAAAGTGTTGAGAGGAAAGTGTTTTGTTGTTTTTGATGATATGCAATTTTGACTTTTTGAGGCTGATTTGTTCATATAGTGTAGTAGGTAATCAAAATATGAAATTATGTTATGGATCAATGGTCAAATGATTATAGCAATTTTATTTTTAAAATAGTGCTATTGTGGATGAGATGTGCCATGCAATCGAGTCTTAAATTGAGCGAGATGTGGATTAGTCTTTTTATTGTGAATTGGTTTGATATTTATGTAGCCTTCAAAGAAATGTATCTCTTGATCTATTATCATAAAGGTGTCGTGTTGAAAAGCATAATTGGGCTTGCTTTTGTTAGAGTAATAGGTTCTTTACTTAATTAATTAATCATATTGATTAATTAATTAAGTCACCTTTACTTTATTTCACTTGAGCTAAACTTAGGAATCTCTTTTTTGCATTATTAAATTAGTCTTGACACTTGTCGCATGTTAATTTAATCTCTTCCTAGGGTTTTACGTCTAGGGTTTCTATCTCCTTTTATAAGAATTTATTCATCATTGTAAACATTCATTCAAGTTATTATGCATCTATACATTTCTAGTTGTAGATCACCTTTGTGCCTTTGATCTCCTTGTATGTGACAGGTTATTTGCTTGCAGGTGTTCATTGGGTTCTATGAGGTTGGTTTCACAACTTCTACATGGTATGAGAGCTTGGACCTGAAGATTCTTGTTCACTAGTTTGAAAGAATAGGTGTTGAGCATTCAAATGGTGTAACCTCAGCTCAAAAGATTTATGGGTTTTGTCGATAGCTTCGAAATCCTATTTGAGTATCTATTTTTTGTAGAAAGCACGTGGATTTCAAGAAAAATAGATCGCAAATCTTCGTCCCTATTTTTAGCCTCTACTTATTTTTTTTTGCCTTTTCAGAGCAGTTTCACAAAATCGGGTATATATTTCTCATTCAAACTCTGGTTTTAGCAAACAAGATATCATCAAAAAGAGAACTTTGAGCACTATCCAATGGAGCAGGTATTTTTTCCTGATTTTTTCTCAATAGCCTATTGTTTTTCACCAAAAGTCGGGTCTTCTTTTTTGGAGCAGCCTTCAGTATTTTGGGCATATCTTTCGCATACAGACTCCATTTTTCGCAAACGAATAGGCATTGGAAAGTTATTCGAGTGCTCTTTCTAGATATGTAGACCTTTTTACCATAAAATTTACCAAGTACACAAAGAATAACATAGTGTGTTTTTTGTTTATTTCAGCTTTTCTACTTTCTCAGTTGCATAGGGGTTTGGTTTTTCATGTTGTGGGGGGTATTTTTATTTGCTTTCAGTATCTATATACATAAAAAGAACAAAAAACCCTTTCCACACACTATTTCAAAACCTTAAACATTATGGTGGACACCTCTTTAGTTGAATGTCTTACCCCTCATAACTATCACATCTGGAAGGCTCATATGACTAGATTGCTCATGTCCAAGGGTTCGTGGTTCTCTTTGGATCAAGTACAACCAATTTTCACGTCAGTTTGAGATCCTTCAACATAGGAACAAAATGGATGAGGCCATGGGATTGATTTCATTTCATGTTTCAAATAGTCTTCTATTTCACCTTGAGAGTTGCACAACTCCTAGGGAAATGTGGACCATGTTCAGTGATCTATTTGGCACCATCAATGAGTTCTGAGCACTACAGATTGAGGCAGAATTGAATACCTTGTTACATAATTCCTATTCCTCTATTGAGGATATTCTAATGAATTTCAAGTCTCTCATATCACTTTTGCAAGGTTGTGGGAAAAATAAAACTGACATAGAGTTTATTTACCTGATCTTGTCTAAGCTTCGAGGCCCTCTTTAGGTCTTTTCTTCTACATTTTATTCCACCATGGATGTGTTGGGTACCACTTTTACCATGCCTACCTTTGAGGTTTCCTATGATTGTTTGACACAGGAACAGTTCAAGTTGACATAGATGGATGCTCTCACAAGATCGAAGTACCATGCCTTGGTAGCTTAGCCATCTAAAGGGAAATAAAAAAGATATAGAAGCCAAATCAAATTCAATAGGCAATGAGAGTTCCTCCAAGCCACCTCCAAAGTTAGATTCAAAACCACATTTCATTCCCAAGTAGGACAAATCTTCTAAGTCTGGTGAGTCTTCATCCAAGACAACGAAGAAATCAGGTGATCCTTACAGTTTTGTGGCAAGGAAGGACATCCAGTTAACAAATGTTGGAAGAGATTAGAGGCTTTAGAGGAGGCCATGCAGCAGTATAATATCTCATCACCTCAATCTTCTTCCCCACACACAAGGAAAGGTCATGCTCTATCTACACGGGCCTTAACTTCATCATCTACATGGATTCTAGATTATGGTGCTTCCCACCACATGACACATACTCTGGAGTTTGTTACCACTCTTGCCCATTGTGGCACTTCACAGATTGTAGTTGGTGACTCCATTGAGATTTTACTTTTGGGTTCAAGTATTGTTCCATTAGAAGGTGGTTGTCTTTAGGATGTTCTTGTTGTTCTTGACATTTTGACCAACCTCCTTTCAGTTTATCAGATTTGTCATTTTGTCTCTGGTAGGACAGTTGAGTTCTCACTACATGATGTGGTTATTTGAGACCTCCATGTGGCTACTAGGAATGTTGATTGTGCATCTCGCTTATACAGATTTGATGGATTTGAGAGCTTAGATGGTTATGGTTCATCACTTATAGCACATGCAGATATAATGAGTGAGCTTTGGCATGAGCATTTTGGCCATGTCAATTACAGATATCTACAGCAGATGAGTACACAGGCACTAGTGTTTAGGCCCCCTAAGATTTCCTATACTCATGGTGTTTGTCGAGGATGTGTTCTTGGCAAACATCACCGGGATTCTTTTCCTACGAGTAGAGTCACACGTGCTAAGGTACCCTTAGAGTTGGTACATAGTGACCTCATGTCATTTCTGACTCCTTCATTTTCAGGAGCCAAATATGTGCTCACATTTATTGATGACTTCTCCAGGAGTACATGGGTGTACTTTCTTAAGTACACAAGAGTGATGTCTTTGATTCCTTCGGTGTAACAGCCCTCCCCTTTGGTCCTCCTTGCTAGGGTGGAAGGAGGTTGGTGAAGGAGTTAAGGCGAACAAAAAAGATCTCCTTGAGGATAGTGTAGAGATGAATCAGATGAGTCAACGCATTTGTGAGGGGGTCGTGGCATGTGGAGGTGGAAAGAAAATATCTATTTTTTTAGTGGAGAATTGAAGGCCTTTGCAGAGCGCAACTACAAAGAAGTTAATAGAGGAAAATATCTCTTTGAGGGGAAGTCAACACATTTTGGTTGAGGAATAAAGGAGAGGGTTTAAAATATAGAAGAGAGAGAGAGAGAGAGAGAGAGAGAGAGAGAGAGAGAGAGAGAGAGAGAGAGAGAGAGAGAGAATGTGGGATTCTCAGGTGCCTAAAAACAAGGAAAATAGAGAGAACGACTCAGAAGCAAACAGGGGACAAATTTATGCAGGAGGCAAGCGAATCCTCTTAGGCAAGATTAGAGGTGCACTGTAGTGGAGGGTGACAAGGTATCTATAGCATTGGGACTAGAGGTATTTACCTCAGTTCTTTATCTTTCCAGCACAAAAAAAATTGAAACCCCTTACTATCGTTTTAAATAATATGCCAAAGTTAATTTCAATGCAAGATATTTACACTGCCTCTTTTCTTCAATCAACTTTCTTACTGCTAGAAATTGGTTTCATTGCAAGATAATTGCATCACCTCTTCCCTTTAGTTTATTTGGTTAAACATGCTGATCGACTTCCTTAAATCAGTAAAGAAAATGGGTTTTCAATGAAAGATCGTGTGCTTTCTGATTTATAATTTTTAGATAAGACAGGTTTTCAAATCCAAAAACTAAAATGGAGGTAGAAAATAAGTGGATTTGTCCAGCATAAGCCATTCACTTGTGTATCATCATCCAATACTCTTTCACGAAACTTTACCCATTCTTTCCATTCTATAAATAGAGATGATCTGCAACAACATAATATAAATAATGTCGTTTCTTCTTTAACAAAAAATAACAGACACAGATCAAGTCCTCTCAAACATAAGGTTTTTCCCATTGTCACTGCAAAGGAAGTGAGTTTGCATTAAGTCCACTTTGCAGAAAGTAATACGGAAACTATGTCAATCTCAGTGGCAGTTGCATTGGTCGCTACTCAAACTGAGGCTGATGAAATGGGGTTTGATGGCTACAGAGGTCAGAAGAAAAATATTTTACTCTTCTACTATGCAGAAACCCATGATCTCACTTGCCAAATCACTGCTGAGTCTGATACATTTGAACTTAGATCCATCACCTAGAGCTACCAGTTTCAATTGACCACTACATCAGGAGTGTTGAAAATAGATTGCCAAATTAAATTGTTGCTCTGAGAGGGCAAGATGTGGCTCATCACTTATCCTTGTGGATCTCCTTCTCTCATAGTTCCAAAGAAGGAATGGAATGAGTGAGTACTAGTCACAAGTTATTGTGTTAACAAAACTGGTGTGAAGAATTACTACCCATTTCTAGAGGTGGACCAACAAGTTTGGTCATTTTTAACATTCATGCATTGCAATGGTCAAATTGGGGTCACTAGAGTTATTACAAAACTAATCTAACTAGCATAGGGCTATTTTAAATAAATTACACTATCATCGAGAGTTTTGGTCTTGTAGATCACATTTTTCTATTTCTAATTTATACGTTAGTGTTTTAGTCTTTTTGGATTCCTCGTTTAGTCAAACGAGATGAATAAGGTCTAGGCATTAGAGTGGTCATTTGGAGTGGCTCTCTATAGGCCTCGGGCCTGTAAGTGGTTGCCAGGGGAACTAGTAGCAGAGTTATAGTAATAAGTGATAACTAAATCAAAACATTGGGGTAAAAATATTAATAAGATAATTAGTCCTTGTGCATGGCCTTGAGCACTTGTAAAGGCTAAGGATGCAACGAGAAGGCCTATCTTTCTGCGGGGCGTCGAGTCATCCGTCTACGAGGCATAGATTCAGGCACGATTGAGTCTCCTCGTCTGCATAAGAGGAGTACTTGGTTTCATGTGGTGCCATCCCTTCGAGCACGCATGATGACACTCCATATGATTGATGGTGACAGGTTGTCATTGATGACAAAAAGGTGTTTGGTCCTCATGTCATATTTCAGGATGTCTTCAAGTGGGAGAGATTTAATGCAGAGACAATGTATTGGTTGTTTGAAATCCTTAATGTCTTGTGATGATCACATCATGTGTGTCTTGTAGATGCAGAGAATGGTTTTATACTCTTGATCTTCACAGGAGTGCATCATCAGGAGTTGCAGGAGTACATCATCTTGTGTGTTGTTGCAGGAGTACATCATCAAGAGTGAATCATCTTGTGTGTTGTTGCATAGAGTGTTGTGTGTTGTTGTAGGAGTGCATCATCAGGAGTTGCAGGAGTACATCATCAGGAGTACATCATCTTGTGTGTTGTTACAGGAGTACATCATCAAGAGTACATCATCTTGTGTGTTATTGCATAGAGTGTCAAAGTTCAACTTTGAAGGTTCACAGGGCAGAAATGATAACATTTGTTGATAAGGGAGTTCATTGATGTTGATATGGATATTGAAAGTTTGATTGAAGCTTGAGTTGATTAGTTGGCATATCAGTTAAAATATACTTGACAGGTTAATAATGATTGTTGACAGAGATAATGTTAATGGTTAAGGTATGATCTTTGTGATAGTGGCATTTAATTGACAGGAGGTCTTCATTTTATCACGTGTAGTAGCTAATGTTTTAAACATGTATCAAAGGTTGTCACAAATCTCCTAAATCCAACTGTCATCTATGTCTTATGAACTTTTATTTTAAAGCTAAGGTGACATGTCATTGCAGGTGAAAGTCACTTAAGTGACTTGTTAGAGGGGGTTTAACTCATTCAACAACCGGCCCCATATATTCCTTTCCACCGATTCCTTAGGTCGCTTTCTTTCCCATCGGGCGCCATTTGCTAATCAAAGGATATATTTAAAAGTTTGAAAGCGCGAAAATAATGATCAATGGTGATCATTCAAACTGTGCCCGACTAGTGTGAAATAACTTTGACGTTCATCACTATATGATAATCTTTGAAAGTTTATATTTAGCATTTTAACTAAAGGCAGTTTAGGGAATGTTTTTAAGCCCGATTAAAAAGAAGAAGATCTCCATTTTATTTAAGGCATCAAATTGCTTTTTTAAAGGAGCTTGACATTAGAAGGAATATAGTGGTTTTAAAGTTTCCTTCTAAGAAAAAGACATCCATTAGATGGAATGCTTTATAATTATAAATTTTCTTTTCTTCCATCAAATAATATGGAGATGATAATATTTTTGGAGCTATTTTTTTTGTGATTTGATTTATTCTTCCAGATTGAGAAGAAGAAGAAGCTCAACGGTTTTGTATGTAAAAGCTTGGAAGTTTTTAAGAAGATTTATTTTTTACAGATGATTTGTTTGAGATGTAGAATATGGAAGGTTTGGAGATTTTGAAGGATCATGCAAAGATTAATGAGAAATGAAGATGTTTTTATAAAAGAAGAAAATTGTAGAAGATGAAGCATTGAAGTTATTGACAGGAGCAAATTAATTTATTCTCAAAGATTAATTGTTTTCTTATGGATGAAAATATTTTGCAGATTGAAAAGTCAATTGAGGAAGATCAACATTATGAGAAAGATTTTATTTTTCTCACACAATAAATGTCTTATACAGAGAAGATGAAATTTAGAGATGATGATAAAGCAATCAAGTTTTGAAGATGGAAGATCAAAAGTTTTTAAATGGAGTTTGATATTATATTTTTTTTGAGATTTGAATAGGCACAGAGGAATATGAAAAGATTTTTCTTTGCAAGTGGAAGGTTATTCAATTTGTATAAAATTGTTTTTCAGGTGCATTGATGGTATGACTGGTAAGACAGAGAAGAAACATACAGAGTATGCAGTACACAGGATTGATTTTGAATATCTGAGTTTGTATATGATTTGGGTTGATAAAAAGAATGGCCATTTGACAGATACATGAGACAGAAGAAATGTTTTGTATTGAAACAGAGAAACCCTCTGAGTTCTTGTTTTCAGTTTGTTCTGTTTTAGGGGTTGGTGCTCCTTGAAGCTGGTGCTTCTAAACATTGTTGCCAGTGAGGCACACAGTATGCCAGTGAGGCTTGTAGGTCAGTAAGACCTTTCAATTGTCAGTGAGACATAATATTCAGCCAGTGAGGCTTTGTAAGAAGTTTTTAAAGTTAAGCCAGTGAGGCACTTCATGAGTGTTTTTTCTACCCCGAGAGGGTTTTCCACTCCAAAAAATTTTATGTTATAATTTGTCTCTATGTGTGCATATTTGTGTTTTGTTGATAAGTTTTTGGTTCACATCTTTCACTATCAGTCTTGTGCATATGAGCTCAACAGATCATTAATGTCTTTCTTTCTACTTGTCTTGTAAAGTTTGCAAAAAGTTAAGAATTTACACAACACTAATTCACCCCCCCTCTCAGTGTTGTCATTGACTCCTACAATGATTACACTCTAGTATCTAGCACCTTAGCAGTCATGAGTAGTACTCAACCTATGACTTGGATGAGTACACCTATGTTATGACTTTGGTTGTATGCATTATTCTCCGTGTCTGCTCCATGATTGATGTGAGTGTTGGCTATCTTGTACCCCCTTGTTGTTGTTCTTCCATTTGGGCCTTGTGACTATCTCCGAGCACGGTGGGGTGGTCTCGTATGAGTCCACATGGTTGGGAGGCGTTGCCACCGCCATTGGGGACCAGCAAACATGTTTTGGAGCACCAGTGGAGATGTTCTCTCTCTCCGTTACTTCATTCGGTTAATGCACGCATTCAGTCCTTATATCATATTCAGGACTTTATCATTGTACTTGTATATTCTTTTATGTTATTGTACTTGTATCATATTATGGAATATATCATTGTATTTGTATATGCATTTATGTAATTGTACTCTCATAAGAGAGAAGATGTAATCATGCAAGTTAATGAGAAGAAATGAGATGTTTCCTATTTGGTTTATGGACTCCGATGTGGGTATCGGATCTACTTGTACTATGATGCTTTTGGATTCATGTTTATATTAGATATGGGATTAGGAACATTTGATTTGGTGTTTAAAATGAATGTAGTTGTTTTAATTTTTCCTCTAGAGAGTGAATTAGTCCTCTCTTTCGGGTTGCACATTTGGCCATACTTGGCCATGAATGTTGTCAATCTATCAAATCGGCAACCGAATATGTGTATGTTATCTACTTTGTCAAAAAAAAGTAATATAGCTCCCTTTTGGCTCTTACCCTTTGGGGGCTACGTAGTGGGATGTTACATCTGGTATCAGAGCCCATGTTCACACGCTGGGAGCTCTAGCGTACTTGAGCCTTCTATGTTTTGTTATGTTTGGCATGTGTGGCGTGAGCTTGTTATATTGTTTCATAGTCTTATTGTTATGCTTTCATGCCTTAGTATGGTGCATAGGTCATCCTTGTGATGATCTATTTTGATGTATTCTTTGTTCCTTTAGGATGCCTCCTAGGGGCAGAGCCAGAGGCAGGATTGGAGGTATAGCCACTGTTCTTCATTGCTGATCAAGGCAATCAGGAGATAATCAGGGTGAGCGTCAAGAGGAACCACGTGTTGAGAATCAAGCCGAAGGGCTCGGGGGTGCTCAGGTTTTAGCTCTTTTACAGTAGATTATGGATAGATTAGGACCTCATCAAGAGGTATCTCATGAGGTAGAGTCGCACCCTTCTCATCAGGATGGGCAGGGTGCTAGAGTTGAGCATAAGCATTCCCATAGTCTAGATCATTCGAGAGTAGTTGTTGTGAGGGATAGGGTAGATAGAGATAGTGTTGCTATAGGTCACATGAGGGATCTTCTTAGAGCTCATCCCCCTACTTTTGATGGTTCTGGTATAGGTACCAAGACAGAGACTTGGTTGATCGATCTCGATCGATGCTTGCTATGCATCCTTATAGTAGCAATACTAGAGCTCGATGTGCCATTATGAATCTCAGAGGTTTTGCATCTACATGGTGGAGAGTAGAGGAGCAGAAGCTTCATCTGGACATTGCTTCTGTGTCATGGGGAAAATTCTTAGAGAGATTCAATGCATTATTTGTTTCAGACTACTACCGACAGAGATGTGCTGATGAGTTCCATGAACTTCATCAGTTGACTATGACAGTGGATCAGTATGAGCATTGCTTCTTTGAGCTTAAGCAGTATGCTAGCATTTGTAATGACGAGTCGATGTTAGTGCAACATTTCATCAGGGGTTTGAATGCCCGTATTAGTGGTGGTGTCCATGTGTTTGAGATGAAGACCTTAGAGATCGCCGTGGAGAAGGCGAGGTTGATAGAGGAGAATTTGGATAGAGGCTTTGGTGGTCAGGTAGGTGTTCAGATTGGTAGTACCCCTCCTTCAGGATCAGTTGCTTAGGGTACATAGTCTCAGGGAGCTGGATCGTCTAGATCTCATTCTGCACCTCCTAGATCTGGTCAGCGACAGAGGCATAGGCCTGCTTAGTCTTAGCAGAGTGGGCAGAATCTTGGTACTCCATTTTCTAGAGATCGTTTGTGTCATCATTCTCAAAGTAGGCAGCAAGGTGGTCTGACATAAAGTTATCAGAGTGCACAACAGAGTTCTAGGGGTGGTGGATCCCAGCATTCACGTGTACCATTTTTGGGCCGAGGTTTTGGCAGGGGTGGTTGCTATGCTTGTGGGTAGCATGGTCATATAGCTGCTCATTGTCGTCAAAGATCAGTGGCTAGATTTAGTCAGAGATAAGCTACTTTAGAGCCTATAGTAAGTGATATTGGTAGATCACATAGAGTTTTTGTGGCGGTTGATAACCGTCAGGCTGAGCATTAGGGTACCATGGTCAAGTATTCAAGTGTGTTATGTGGGGTTACCAAATCTATCTTGTTTGATTCAGGAGCTTCATATTCTTTCATTTCTCCTTCTCTTGTGGAGTGTTGTGGACTCATAGTGGTAAGGCAAGACATTGGTTGGTAGGTTGAGTTAGCTATTGGATCCAAGGTAGATGTAGACTCCCTTGTTCATGGTTATGTGTTGGCTTTGGGCACCTTCACTACCATAGTGAATCTCTGTGTGTTGCCTTTGGGGTCCTACGAGATTGTTTTAGGCATGGATTGGTTGGAGACCCACCTAGCCAGTATAGATTGTCGGCGTAAGTCAGTTTAGTGTGTTGACGATGTTGGAGAGCGTGTTGAGTTAGTTGGGGTTCAGAGACCCATTTCTCTCCGTGTGATTTTAGCTATGCAGCTAAAGCATGCCATGTAGAAAGGTTGTTAGATGTTTGCTATTTCAGTTAGTGATCTTGCTAAGGGTAAGATTCAGGAGGTATCTCTTGATGATCATCCTATTCTTTAGGAGTTTACATATTTCTTTCCAAGTGATATTCTAGGTATGCCGCCTAAGCACGACATAGACTTTTGTATTGATGTCATTCCTAGTGCAGAGCCTATTTATCAGGCACCGTATCGCATGACTACTCAAGAGTTGAGTGAGTTATGGTTGTAGTTAGAGGACTTACTGGAGAAGGGTTTCATTCATCCTAGTGTATCCCCTTGGGGAGCACCTATCGTCTTTGTGAAGAAGATGGATGGATCTCTTCACTTGTGCATTGATTATCTCCAGTTGAACAAAGTGACAGTGAAAAATTGATACTCGTTGCCTCGAATTGATGATTTGTTCGATCAGATGAGGGGAGCCAAGGTGTTCTCCAAGATAGATCTAAAGTCACGATACCATCAGCTTCGCATTCATGAGGTAGACATTCATCGGATGGAATTTCGTACACGCTATAGGCATTATGAGTTCACAGTTGTCCCTTTCAAGTTGACCAATGCTCCATCAGTTTTCATGAGTTTGATGAATGGTGTGTTTCGCACCTATCTTGACCGGTTTGTTCCCATGTTCCTTGATGATATTTTGATTTATTCAAGGACTATGGAGGAGCATGAAGGCCATTTGTGGCAAGTGTTGCAGTGCTTGCGAGATAATCAGTTGTATGACAATTTGGCTAAGTGTGAATTCTTCCAGACTAAGGTGAGATCTTTGGGCCACATCATCTCAGGAGAGGGTATCTTAATTGACCCTTCTAAGATTCAGGCCATTATATATTGGCCAGCGCCAACGAATATGGTTGAGGTTCACAGTTTCATGGGATTGGTGGGTTACTATCGTCAATTTGCGAGAGATTTCTCTCAGGTAGCCCATCCTATCTCTTCTCTTCAGCGAAAAGGTAAGAAGTTTGTGTGGTTAGATTAGTGTGAGTTAACTTTTCAAGCTCTTAAGGAGTGACTAACTAGTGCACCTATCTTGGTAGTTCCAGATCCTTCAGGTGATTTTGTAGTGTGGATGAATGCTTCATTGGAGGCTGGGGGCAATTCTCATGCAGGAGGGACGAGTGATTGCATATGAGTCCTGTAATCTCAAGGATCATGAGCTGAACTACCCCACCCATGATTTGGAGTTAGCGATTGTCATCCATGCACTTGTACATTAGAGGCATTTCCTCTTGGGACATCAGTTTGAGTTGCATAGTGATCATCATGGTTTGCAGTATATCTTCACTTAGCCAAATTTGAATGCTCGATAGCACCGTTAGATGGAGTTCCTCTGTGAGTATGACTTTGAGGTTCACTACATTTAGGGTAAGAAGAATGTTGTTGCAGATGCCTTGAGCAGGAAGAGACATGAGATTTCAGTTTTGTCTCTTGGAGTGGATTTGAGGAACATTATTTTGGAGTCACTTCCTAGTGACACTTGGTATTAGGAGGTGAGAGCAGAGATTAAGTCTGGGAGAGTCCTTTAGGGTAGATTTACAGGTTTCTCTCTCGAGCCTAATGGACTTTTATGACATCTTGGTTATATTTATGTTCTAGATTCTAGAGATCTTCATTCCTTGGTTTTGTCAGAGGCCCATCGTGCACCTTATTCATCTCATTCGGGTGTCACGAAGATGCATTCTAATCTTCAACAGTTGTATCATTGGGTAGGTTTGCAACATGATATTGGTAATTTTGTGGCTTGGTGTCTTGAGTGTCAGCGGGTGAAGGCAGAGCATCAACACCCAACAGGACTGTTGTAGCCTCATTCCATCCCCGGATGGAACTGGGATACGATATCTCTAGATTTCATAGTGGGGCTACCTATGTCTTCACGTTGTCATGATGCTATTATGGTTATAGTGGATAAGTTGTCCAAGGTGGACACTTCTCACCCATGAGATCTTCCTACACTACAGCATCTGTAGCTCGAGTGTTTATGGAGGATATCATGCATCTGCATGGTTTTCCCCGTAGGATCATTTCTGATCATGATCCAGTATTCACTTTAGCTTTGTGGACTTCTCTTTAGCATGCTTTGGGAGCTCAGCTTAATTTCAGCTTTGCATACCATCCCAAGATTGACGGACTGACGGAGCGGGTCAATCAAGTCTTAGAGGATATGCTTCAGATGTACGTTATGGATCAGTAATCTCGTTGGGAGGACTACTTGTACCTGTTGAGTTTGCTTATAATAATGGGTACCATAGTTCTCTCGGTATGTCTCCCTTCCAGGCCTTGTATGGTAGGCCATGTCACACCCCATTGAGTTGGGATCGCTTAGAGGACCAAGTTCTTTTGGGTCCAGAGATGCTTCAGGATATGGAGCAGCAGGTAGTGCAAATCAGAGAGCAGTTGGCTACAACTCAGGATCAACAGAGGAAGTATGCCGATGCCCGTAGGTTGGATCACCACTTCTCGGTGGGTGATCGTGTGTTTCTAAGAGTTCATCTACGGAAGAGCCCCATCCATTATGGGAAAGGCTCAAAGTTGGCACCTTGTTTTTTTGGACCTTTTGAGATCCTTAGGAGGATTGGTCATGTTGCCTATCACCTTGTGTTACCACCGAGTCTATCATGCATCCACAATGTGTTCTATGTTTTAGTTCTTAGACAGTATATTCCTGATGTGACCCATGTTCTTGATTGGACTTCTTTGCAGGTTGAGGTAGACATGCAACTTTCTTTGGAGCCCATATGCATCCTTTAGTATCAGAGGTTGACCCTCAGGAGTTGGGACATAGAGCAGGTAAGGGTCCAATGGGATCCTGATGGTGAGTCCTCAGCATCTTGGGAAGATGCAACGAGGATGAGAGACCTTTATCCATATCTTTTTGTAGGCTTCTAGGGGATGTAATGACCCCCATGTTCGTATTATGTTTTTGCTTATCTTGATGGACTTGGATGACTATACACTTTATTTTGGATTATGCGTCTTGTTATTATTTTGTATTGGCACCGGTGATGTACAATCTTGATACTATTATGATGTGGACATTATTATTACTTATGATGGATTTCATGCTTACAAGATTGATATTACTTCGGCTACATGATGTATGTATGTGCACAGGTACCTTGACGTGTGCTTGGAGTGTTGCAGGTACTGAGTATTAACTCTACCTGGATTCACAAGCTTGAGCATATTGTTATTATCCCTGATGGTGGTTACTAGAGATAGTCACATGCCCTATTCCCTACCCTAGCCACTATACCCTGCTAGTGCAGTGTTCCCGTGTTGTTGTGTTATCTTCCGATTACCCTGCGGTAACGTTCGGATTGCTCATCTGGTCATGTGTAGTTTGTCAGTGTTTGGTTGAGGCTTTTCTCCTTGGCTTCCTTTAATTGTATCGAGTTTTATGGACTATTGTGTGCTTTGGCTGCATCTTAGCATTTGCAGGCTTCCAGGAGTAAGCCTAGTCCTAGGGGTAGGATGTAACGACACTCCCCTTTGGTCCTCCTTACTGCGGTGGAAGGAGGTTGGTGGAGTTAAGGTGGACAGAAAAGATCTCCTTGAGGGTAGCATAGAGATGAATCATATGAGTCAACACATTTGTGAGGCGGTCATGGCATGTGGAGGTGGCAAGAAAATATCTATTTTTTTGGTGGAGAATTAAAGGCCTTTGCAAAGCGCGACTGCAGAGAAGTTAATAGAGGAAAATATCTCTTTGAGGGGAAGTCAACGCATTTTGGCTGAGGAATAAAGGAGAGGGTTTAAAACATAGGAGAGAGAGAGAGAGAGAGAGAGAGAGAGAGAGAGAGAGAGAGAGAGAGCATGGGATTCTCAGGTGCCTAAAAACAAGGAAAACAGAGAGAACAACTCATAAGCAAATAGGGGATAGATTTACGCAGGAGGCAAGCGAATCCTCTTAAGTAAGTTTAGAGGTGTTTTGTAGTGGAGGGCGACCATGTATCTGTAGCGTTAGGACTAGAGTTATTTACCTTAGTCTTTATCTTTCCAGCACAAGAAAACTAAAACCCCTTACTATCGTTTTAAATAATATGCCAAAGTTAATTTTAATGCAAGATATTTACACTGCCTCTTTTCCTGAATCAACTTTCTTATTGCCAGAAATTGGTTTCATTGCAAGATAATTGCATCACCTCTTCCCTTTAGTTTATTTGGTTAAACATACTGATCGACTTCCTTAAATCGACAGAGAAAATGGGTTTTCAATGAAAGATCCTGTGCTTTGTGATTTATAATTTTTAGATAAGATGGGTTTTCAAATCCAAAAACTAAAATGGAGGTAGAAAATTAGTTGATTTGTCCAACATAAGCCATTCGCTTGTTTATCATCATCCAATACTCTTTCATGAAACTTTACCCATTCTTTCCACTCTGTAAATAGAGATGATCTGCAACAACATAATATAAATAATGCCATTGCTTCTTTAACAAAAAATATCAGACACAGATTGAGTCCTCTCAAACATAAGGTTTTTTCCATTGTCACTGCAAAGGAAGCGAGTTTGCGTTAAGTCCACTCTGTAGAAAGTATTACGGAAACTATGTCAATCTTAGTGGCAGCTGCATTGGCCGCTACTCGAACCGAGGCTGATGAAATGGGGTTTGATGGCTGCAGAGGTCAGAAGAAAAATAGTTTCCTCTTCTACTGCGCAAAAACCCATGATCTCGCTTGCCAAATCACTGCTGAGTCTGATACAATTGAACTTAGATCCATCACCTAGAGCTACCAATTTCAATTGACCACTACATCGGGAGCGTTGAAAATAGATTGTCAAATTAAGTCATTGCTCTGAGAGGGCAAGATGTGGTTCATCACTTATCCTTGTGGATCTCCTTCTCTCATAGTGCTAAAGAAGGAATGGAATGAGTGAGTACTAGTCACAAGTTATTGTGTTAACAAAATTGGTGTGAAGAATTGCTACCCATTTCTAGAGGTGGACCAACAAGTTTGGTCATTTTTGACATTCATGCATTGCAGTGGTCAAATTGGGGTCACTAGAGTTATTACAAAACTAATCTAATTGGCATAGGGTTGTTTTCAATAAATGACATTGTCATCAAGAGTTTTGGTCTTGTAGATCACATTTTTCTATTTCTAATTTATACTTCAGTATTTTAGTCTTTTTGGATTCCTTGTTTAGTCAAACAAGATGAACAAGGTCTAGGCATTAGAGTGGTCGTTTGGAGTGCTTCTCTATGGGCTCAAGGACCGTAAGTGGCTGCCAGGGGAACTAGTAGCAGAGTTATAGTAATAAGTGATAACTAAATCAAAACATTGGGGTAAAAATATTAATAAGATAATTAGTCCTTATGCATGGCATTAAGCACTTGTAAAGGCTAAGGATGCAACGAGAAGGCTTATCCGTCTGTGGGGCGTCGATTCATCCATCTACGGGGCATGGATTCAAGCACGATTGAGTCTCCTCGTCTGCATGAGAGGAGTACTTGGTTCCGTGTGGTGCCATCCCTTCGAGCACGCATGATGACACTCCATATGATTACACTCTAGTATCTAGCACCTTAGCAGTCATGGGTAGTACTTGACCTATGACTTGGATGAGTACACCTGTGTTATGACTTTGGTTGTATGCATTGTTCTTTGTGTATGCTCTGTGATTGATGTGAGTGTTGGCCATCTTGTACCCCCTTGTTGTTGTTCTTCTGTTTGGGCCTTGTGACTATCTCCAAGCATGGTGGGGTGGTCTCGTATGAGTCCACATGGTTGGGAGGTGTTGCCACCACCATTGGGGACCGGGGAACAGGATTTGGAGCACCAGTGGAGATGTTCTCTCTCTGTTACTTCATTTAGTTACTATACTCATTCAGTCCTTATATCATATTTAGGACTTTATCATTGTACTTGTATATTCTTTTCAGTTATTGTACTTGTATCATATTCTGGAATATATCATTGTAGTTGTATATGCATTTATGTAATTGTACTCTCATAAGAGAGAAGATGTAATCATGCAAGTTAATGAGAAGAAATGAGATGTTTCCTATTTGGTTTATGGACTCCGATGTGGGTATCAGGTCCGCTTGTACTATGATGCTTTTGGATTCATGTTTATATTAGATATGAGATTAGGAACATTTGATTTGGTGTTTAAAATGAACGTAGTTGTTTTAATATTTCCTTTGGAGAGTGAATTAGTCCTCTCTTTCGAGTTGCACATTCAGCCATACTTGGCCATGAATGTTGTTGATCTATTGAATCGGCAACCGAATCTGTGTATGTTATCTACTTTGTAAAAAAAAGTATTCTGGCTCCCTTTTGGCTCTTACCCTTCGGGGGTTACGTAGTGGGATGTTACATTCGGGATCTTCAAGGCATTCATGGAGAAGCAGTTTGGTCTTTCTATTAGGAGGATACACACAGATAATGGGGGGTAGTATGTCAATCAGGCTTTCAAGGACTTTTGCACTGAGCATGGTTCGCAGCATCAACTTATAGTTCCTTAGACCCCTCAACATAATGGTGTTGCTGAGAGAAAGAATAGAATATTACGAGAGATGGCTAATTGTATGATTTAGTCATGTAATATGGATTCTTCATTCTGGGTTGAGGCAGTGAATTATGCCAACTAATTTAGAATCGTATGCCTTATAAGGCATTACGACATATGACTCCTAAGGAGGCTTAGACCCATGTCAAGTCTGATGTATCTACATTTTGAGTTTTTGGTAGTGAGGCTTGGGCATATATTCTTGATGCTCAATGGAAAGCCATGGAGAGGAAAAGCTGACCACTCATATTTGTTGGCTACTATGAGGATGTTAAGGTGTATAGGTTGTTTGATCCTGATTCTAAAGAGTTCTTGTTTTGATGAGATGTCTAGTTTGATGAGCTCTTTTCTTAGATGGATTCTTCATTACTAGCTTCTCCCTCATTGCCTACTCCTCCCACTTCATCTCTTGAGGATTCCTTATCTCTTGAGGATGATGTTGATGATGATCCACCTTCACCACTTCCTCTAGATATTCAACCCTTGCCCAAGTGGGCCCACAATACTCTTGATGCAACTAGATCTTTGGTAGGTGATCCTTCAGATTCTAGTTGTATGCATTCATAGACATCAGGTGCTAGTTTTTTGAGTCATGCCATTTCAGATGATCCTGAAAAGTTTTCAAAGGCAATAGGTAATCCTGATAGGTATAAGGCCATGGAGGAGGAGTATTCTTCATTGATGAAGAATAATACTTGGGATCTTGTTCATCTTCCTAAAGGAAGAAAGTTGGTTCGATGCAAGTGGGTATATCATACCAAATTTTCTATAGATGGTTCGATTGATAAGTATAAGGCTCATCTTGTTATGAAGGGGTATTCTCAGGTTGAGGGTGTTTAGAAGTAAAAAGGAGGATGGGGTTTTGTTTTGGTTTGATGCTTTGATGGTTTTAGATCCTCCCTTCACCAAAAACATTCAAGGACATATCAACTGAGTTGAATCTCTACTAAGTGAGAGCATTCACCTAATAGGTAGGGCTATCACTTGGAATGATGTGAAAGCTTAGATGTTATCAATCAATATCATAATTTAATGCTCAAATACTCTTAAAACCCTAATTATGTAAAAAAGGGCATAAACTGGTAAATTCTGATAAATGCTCATAGATTAATGGAAAGGACATAGATTAATAACTGACCTTTTTTCAAAGTTTGGATTTTGGAATATTCGAGGATAATTGCCCGGGCACCCAAGTCCAAGGCACTGTTTTCTTCATAGAATACGAAACTCTTTCTAGCACTAATAATCACTATTCTGTCTATTTTTGTAACCCAAAATGCGGAGGACACTGCCCTGGGCACCCTAGTCCAGTGCAGGCCGATTTCTAGGATGTAGAAGCTCCTTTAGATGGAAAATATCCCTATAACTCTGATTTCTATTCGTGCAACTTTGGAGGACATTGCCCTAGGCACCCATGTCCAAAAAATGTTCCATTTTGCTTCTTTCTTTCAGATCCTGAATCCTTGTCATCTGCAACTTTCCTCTACAACTCCACTCTGTGAAACTTAGTACCTGTAACTTGCAATCACAAAGGAGTGTGGTTGGGGGTTGTGGTGTTTAGAGTCTTGCCTCAGTCAAGCCCCAGAGAGAAATTCAAGTCTTCTAAACACCATTGTCAGATAAGAGTGTGTATCCCTATAGGATAGAGGCAAAATCCAAATGATAAATGGTAGAAAACACAACAGATGTCACCTTGAAGTGTAGATCTCATGGAAGGAAGATGCTCTTTCATGACATGAGGAGATGGAGTCAAATTTGCAACAAACAAACACAATACTGCTCTATAACACAATAAAAGCCTTGAATCACTTTAGTATAAGAGGACAAGTTTACAATGTCCATCTAGTTTTCAAATAAAGTCCTAAACATGCTTATATATGCAACTATAAACATTCCCACTAAGAATTTCATAATTCAAACTTTTAGTGTTGGCATGACCTAACAACAGTCATCTAACTGACACTTCAAATTAGGGTCTGACCCAAAATAGGGTAGGACTAGAGCGCATGCACCCAAGTCCTCCCTCCCTATTTTAGGCAAGGCTTAGCATTATAGCACCCCTAGGTCCTATTTGCTATAAGACTTCAGGGTTTTCTCATCAAGATTCAAAATTAACACACAAGATGTTCTAAATGGATTCTAAGGACCCAAGAGCTAAACCTTAAGAGGGAAAAGCCCCCAAGAAGACATTTTCCAACATAACATTTAGCCCCCACATTAATGTATGTATAAATGCAAGGCCAATACATGCATTAAAGTAAGGTCAACAAACATAGCAAACATGCCAAGCACGGTGAAGACACACCAAACATATTTAAGATAGTAACATGCACGTAAAACATGGAGAAGACAGTTACAGTCACGCAAAACATGGAGAAGACAACATTGAAGACACGCAAAACACAGTGAGTACAGTGGATGTAGTGATTATTTCTTTTTTCATTTTCTCATATATGAATACAAATGCAAGTACATGGAAAGTAAACACACAACCCAAATGTAGGAGGAGCTCATCGCCACCAATCTTGAGACTACATAAGGGGCAACATACACGCAATACAAATCTTAGAGTGTAGGAGGAGCTCATCACCACCAGTCTTGAAACTACACTTGAGAACAAACATGCCATACAAATCTCAAAGCATAGGAGGAGCTCATTGCCACCAGTCTTGAGACTATGCTTGGGAATAAACACGCCATACACACACACATGGAAGACATGTAGAAAACATGACAAACAAGTGATGGAAGAAACCTATTGCTAGGTTTACTACCATATGAGGCACATTACAGGCACACACCAATGATTGGGCTTTGCCATAATAATTGTTGAAGACATGTTTAAGGGTAGGATAGTATCAGATCCAACCTGCCTACTTAGAGGACTTTTAGAAAATGACAGGATGTGCAATTTCTTTGAGAAATGCACCATCCTCGCCTTCGTAGATGCCTTAAAATAAAAAGGATATGCACGATATCCCACCTCCATAGAGGGATTAATGATTGCAATATAAAAAATAAAGATGTGCACTCGCTCAGAGATACAACATCCCACCTTTGCATAGGGCTTACAAACATGCTTCGTTAATACTAAAATCATTAGACATCTTACCTTATATATGCCCCCACCTTAAGGTGGTTGATATCATGTACCAACATCAAGCACATTAAGGTAGACAAAAAACACACAAGGGAACATGAGCTCTCATAAAGCCCATGCCCCCCAGAGGTGACATGTACTTTACAATCACCAAATGTTCCCACAAACACATAATTTCCTTCAAGAAAAGGTATTAGCAACCATATAATCATGATAAACAACAATGTATGTAATCATTCACATAAAGAGCCAAGCAAGGCGAGATCCAAGATAAACAAAGTGCACGGAGCAGCAGTATTGTTATGTTTTGTAAGTGCGATAAGACAACATCAAAATATCACACGGAGTGATTCTACTAGCCAAGCATCAGATAATATATACCAACCCCATCGACATATATGGACTAGGTCCATTTTTTGATTTCTCACTGAAGGGACTCTAGGTCCGTATCAGTATTATATGTTTTTCATCATCCACCAGCTAGATAGAACCACTAGAAGAGAGGAGAAACAAGTGCCCTAGGGACAATCACATAGGAGGGTGCCCCCAAGTCACCAATTGCAATGCTATGTCTGTCAGACATAACACACAACAATGAAAATAAAGGAGAAGCAATGTAGAAGAATGATGATACAAATAGAAGAATGGTCACAATAGAGGCGGTCTCCCAGTATCCTTGACCTTACAAGAGAATCAAGAGTCATCTAGGAGGCATAAACAACACATAGCACATCACAGGGGAAACACAACACAGAGGTAAAGGGTTAGAAATACCTACCTACAGGGACAACCAAACTAAAATTTGGAACTTGCGAGCATCTTGGAGAGATGCTCCATCAAGTTTTGTGTGAAGCTTGAGTGGTTCTTATTAGAGTGTTCTTTGTTGTCAGAAAATTCACATGGTGCTTGTTTCTCAAATACTTGTGTATGTGAGGTCTTTTGTTGCTTATGAGGAGGAAAACCACTATTATTTCCAACTAATGATAAATGTCTTTCTCTTTTCCAATTTTTAGTTCTCTTATTTTGTTGATTTTGCCTATCGTAAGCAAAAGAACTACTTTGTACCATATCAATCTTTTCTTTTGTCAAGATCTCTTATTTCAGTTGTTCTATTTGTCTTTCCAATGCATTTTGGTTATCTCCTGATCCTTCAAGGGATAATGGAGGAGGAACCTCAACATAAATACCATTCCTTCATGGATAAGGTAATACTTTAGTATTTGCCTTATCCACCTCTATTGTGGCTATTATGTCATCGTAGTTTAAATAGTCATCCTCTACTTCTACCAGGTTTTGTTCCATCATGTTGTTATCGGTATGCTTAGGGAAAGGATTAGTAAAGATTTGTAAATTCTGATTTCAAGGAGCAACCAACTTATTTCCATTATCATTCACACCTGATACCTGTATAACATTTGAGTCGATGAGGTCTTGTATTTCATGTTTAAGACACATACATCATTCGGCATCATGTCCTTGTTGCCGATGATAATTACAAAAAGTGTTAGCATTGAAATAAGGTCCTTGCATTCTACTAGGATCCAATGGTTTAATTAGAGGAAGCTTCAAGAGATTATTACTCACAGCTTGATTCATGATAGAATGATAGGATTTAGATATTGGAGTAAACTTTCTTCGTTGAAACAGTGTCCTCTTCGGATTAGTGATAGCAAACACTTGTGAGAAATTGTTTGAATTCTATGCATTGACCTTGAAGAAAGTCTTATTATTCCTCTTAAAGTTGTTTTGTGACGGTCCACCCATGGATTGACCAACTTGAGCCGACGAGTTTTGGTTTTCATACTGACTACACAAAAGTTGATAATCAGGAAGGACAGTGCATAAATGTTGAAAAGAGTTGTACTTCATCAAGAGAATCTTATCATGGATGTTAGGTTGTAGATTTGTAATAAACACCTTCTAAACATCATCATCCTTCATCTGATATTGAATTTGTGCATAAAGAGATTGATACCAATAAGTGTAGATCTCATGGAAGGAAGATGCTCTTTCATGCCATGAGAAGATGGAGTCAAATTTACAACAAACAAACACAATACTGCTCTATAACACAATGAAAGCCTTGAATCACTTTAGCATAAGATCACAAGTTTATAATGTCCATCTAGTTTTCAAATAAAGTCCTAAACATGCTTATATATGCAACTATAAACATTCCCACTAAGAATTTCATAATTCAAACTTTTAGTGTTGGCATGACCTAACAACGGTCATATAACTGACACTTCAAATTAGGGTCTAACCCAAAATAGGGTAGGATTAGAGCGCATGCGCCCAAGTTCTCCCTCCCTATTTTAGGCAAGGCTTAGCATTATAGCACCCCCTAGGTCCTATTTGCCATAAGACTTCAGGGTTTTCTCACCAGGATTCAGAATTAACACACAAGATGTTCTAAATGGATTATAAGGACCTAAGAGTTAAACCTTAAGAGAGAAAAGCCCCCAAGAAGACATTTTCCAACATAACATTTAGCCCCCACATTAATGTATGTATAAATGCAAGGCCAATACATGCATTAAAGTAAGGTCAACAAACACAGCAAACATGCCAAGCACGGTGAAGACACACCAAACATATTGAAGACAGTAACATGCACGTAAAACACAGAGAAGACAGTTACAGTCATGCAAAACATGGAGAAGACAACATTGAAGACACACAAAACACAGTGAGTATAGTGGATGTAGTGATTATTTCTTTTTTCATTTTCTCATATATGAATACAAATGCAAGTACATGGAAAGTAAACACACAACCCAAATGTAGGAGGAGCTCATCGCCACCAATCTTGAGACTACATAAGGGGCAACATACACACAATACAAATCTTAGAGTGTAGGAGGAGCTCATCACCACCAGTCTTGAAACTACACTTGAGAACAAACACGCCATACAAATCCCAAAGCATAGGAGGAGATCATTGCCACCAGTCTTGAGACTATGCTTGGGAACAAACACGCCATACACACACACATGGAAGACATGTAGAAAACATGGCAAACAAGTGATGGAAGAAACCTATTGCTAGGTTTACTACCATCTCAGGCACATTACAGGCACACACCAATGATTGGGCTTTGCCATAATAATTGTTGAAGACACATTTAAGGGTAGGATAGTATCAGATCCACCCCGCCTACTTAGAGTACTTTTAGAAAATGACAGGATGTGCAATCTCTTTGAGAAATGCACCATCACTGCCTTTGCAGATGGATTAAAATAAAAAGGATATGCACGATATCCCACCTCCATAGAGGGCTTAATGATTGCAATATAGAAAATAAAGATGTGCACTCGCTCAGAGATACAACATCCCACCTTTGCATAGGGCTTACAAACATG
Source organism: Cunninghamia lanceolata (assembly GCA_027924645.1). Taxonomy (NCBI): domain Eukaryota; kingdom Viridiplantae; phylum Streptophyta; class Pinopsida; order Cupressales; family Cupressaceae; genus Cunninghamia; species Cunninghamia lanceolata. The sequence continues at coordinate 2,330,078 of BSBN01001494.1, read as the reverse complement.
CTTTGTTAATACTAAAATCATCATACATCTTACCTTATATATGCCCCCACCTTAAGGTGGTTGATATCATGTACTAACATCAAGCACATTAAGGTAGAGAGAAAACACACAAGGGAACATGAGCTCTCGTAAAGCCCATGCCCCCCAGAGGTGACATGTACTTTACAATCACCAAATGTTCCCACAAACACATAATTTCCTTCAAGAAAAGGTATTACAAACCATATAATCATGATAAACAACAATGTATGTAATCATTCACATAAAGAGCCAAGCAAGGCGAGATCCAAAATAAACAAAGTGCACGAAGCAATAGTATTGTTATGTTTTGTAAGTGCAATAAGACAACATCAAAATATCAGACGAAGTGATTCTACTAGCCAAGCATCAAATAATATATACCAACCCCATCGACATACATGGACTGGGTCCATTTTTTAATTTCTCACTAAAGGGACACTAGGTCCGTATCAATATTATATGTTTTTCATCATCCACCAGCTAGATAGAACCACTAGAAGAGAGGAGAAACAAGTGCCCTAGGGACAATCACATAGGAGGGTGCCCCCAAGTCACCAATCGCAATGTTATGTCCATCAGACACAACACACAACAATGAAAATAAAGGAGAAGCAATGTAGAAGAATGATGATACAAATAGAAGAATGGTCACAATAGAGGCGGTCTCCCAGTATCCTTGACCTTACAAGAGAATCAAGAGTCATCTAGGAGGCATAAACAACACATAGCACATCACAGGGGAAACACAACACGGAGGTAAAGGGTTAGAAATACCTACCTACAGGGACAACCAAACTAAAATTTGGAACTTGCGAGCATCTTGGAGAGATGCTCCATCAAGTTTTGTGTGAAGCTTGAGTGGTTCTTATTAGAGTGTTCTTTGTTGTCAGAAAATTCACGTGGTGCTTGTTTCTCAAATACTTGTGTATGTGAGGTATTTTGTTGCTTATGAGGAGGAAAACCACTATTATTTCCAACTAATGATAATTGTCTTTCTCTTTTAGTTCTCTTATTTTGTTGATTTTGTCTATCATAAGCAGAAGAACTACTTTGTACCATATCAATCTTTTCTTTTGTCAAGATCTCTTATTTCAGTTGTTCTATTTGTCTTTCCAATGCATTTTGGTTATCTCCTGATCCTTGAAGGGATAATGGAGGAGGAACCTCAACATAAATACCATTCCTTCATGGATAAGGTAATACTTTAGTATTTGCCTTATCCACCTCTATTGTGGCTATTATGTCATCGTAGTTTAAATAGTCATCCTCTACTTCTACCAGGTTTTGTTCCATCATGTTGTTATCGGTATGTTTAGGGAAAGGATTAGTAAAGATTTTTAAATTCTAATTTGGAGGAGCAACCAACTTATTTCCATTATCATTCACACTTGATACTTGTATAACATTTGAGTCGATGAGGTCTTGTATTTCATGTTTAAGACACATACATCATTCGGTATCATGTCCTTGTTGCCGATGATAATTACAAAAAGTGTTAGCATTGAAATAAGGTCCTTGCATTCTACTAGGATCCATTGGTTTAATTAGAGGAAGCTTCAAGAGATTATTACTCACGGCTTGATTCATGATAGAATGATAGGATTTAGATATCGGAGTAAACTTTCTTTGTTGAAATATTGTCCTCTTCGGATTAGTGATAGCAAACACTTGTGAGAAATTGTTTGAATTCTATCCATTAACCTTGAAGAAAGTCTTATTATTCCTCTTAAAGTTGTTTTGTGACGGTCCACCCATGGATTGACCAACTTGAGCCGACGAGTTTTGGTTTTCATACTAACTACACAAAAGTTGATAATCATGAAGGACAGTGCATAAATGTTGAAAAGAGTTGTACTTCATCAAGAGAATCTTATCATGGATGTTAGGTTGTAGATTTGTAATAAACACCTTCTGAACATCATCATCCTTCATCTAATATTGAATTTGTGCATAAATAGATTGATACCAACTAATAAACTCAATTAACTTTTCTTTCGAACCTTGCTCGCAATGAACTAAATTAATCAAAGAGACTTGAGGTCCAATGTTTTCTTGAAAATGTTGTAGAAATTGATCAACTAGCTATGAAAAAGAGTGTATTGAATTCGACGATAAAGAGAAAAACCATTCTAAAGTAGTATCCTTGAGAGATTGCAGGAAAAAGTTTTGCTAACAAATTCTCTTCAAAGTAAAAATCACTACACATAACTGTGAATGCTGCCACATGAGTATTAGGATCATCTTTTCCACCATATTTTTCAAAGCGAGGAGTCTCAAACCTCTCAGGCATAGGAGTTTGCAAGATTGCATAAGATAGGGGATTACGAGCATGATAAGTTGGTACATTAGGTTGTGAAGAATTTGGTAAGCTTGTCACCTTTTGTTGTAAAGAAGTCATGCCTTGAAAAAGTTAGTTTAAGAGGGCATCATTAGGTGATGTGATTTGCTGTGAGGAATTGGAATCGAAGTGTAGAGGTGATTGAGCATGAGTAGTGACAAGAAGAGGTTGTGAATAGGTGAGTGGTGGTTGAACATAGTGATAAGTGGAAGGTGGTTGTGAATAGTTGTATGTAAGAGGTGGTTGAGAATAAGTGGGATGGATAGGTGGTTGAGAGTAATTATTCATAAAAGAGGTCACCTTGGTTCCCAAGTTCTGATAGTTGAATCCCATAGCTTTGTAATTTTGTGAATTAGTGCCATTAGATACTCTAATACCAATGGTAGCATTACTACAATCATTTGCATTAGTAGTTAAAATTGTTGATGTGAATGTAGACATTCCTGTAGTTGGTATAGGTGTCAATAGTTGCATGAGATGGTTACGACATGTGATTAATACCATTCACACAATCAGTCACCGACATAACATTATTGTGTACTATATGTGTTAAACCTTGAATAACATTAATACCATCTTGTCCATATTTTATCAACTCTTTTATGTTGTGAATCACAGTTATAGCTTCTTCCGCTATCCTTTCATTTTCAACAAATGCTTGAAAATCGGCTAACTCTTTATCAAGTTTGTTTATTTGCTCATTAGTACAGGTGTTACCACCTCAATAGTATCATCAACATCATGAAATATTTTATCTTCCATAGTGGTTTTATGAGGTATAGTGTCTTGCAAAATTTGTGTCTCTCCTTTTGTAAATAAGGTGTTTAATGGATTTTCAAAGGTAGGAATACCATTTTCTTCAGGAGCACTAGATCCCATGAGTCTTCTACTTATTCTTAAAGGGATATTTCTATTATATAAGTGGGTTATAATACTCATACAAAATCATGCAACACTCAATGCACAAACTAATAGAACAAACCCAAGGAGCAAGATATGTGTAGGATCCAAAATGCTTGATTTTTCATGTTTTTTTGCCATTTTTCAATGCAAATCACTAACGGAAGAGGTGTTGTGAGGAAATTGAGAAGGGGAAGAAAATAATATGCCTAATAACAACCCAATAATGAAATAATATTTTTCACAACACGCCTATGATGCAATTCTAGAGTGATGACAAGTCAAAACCTAGTGAAAATATGCCTAAAATATGCAAATTTTCACCAATTATTAATGTAGAAGCCTAATAGAGAGGGTGTTGTAAGGAAATTGAGGAAGGTAAGAATATTATAACCCTTATATAAGTCAATTAATGCAGCAAAATCCTTCACAACACGCCTATATTGCAATTCTAGAGAGACGATAAGGCCAAATATAGTGAAAATGGAAGGTTTTCAAACCCTAGACATGAAACTTTGCAAGAAAGACACCATGATGACACACTACATTTAGAAATTAGACTTAAATGAGTGTTTTAAAATAGTAGTAAAATATGAAACAAGATTTTAACTACAAACCGTAGCTAATGCAAAAACTAGGTTATGTGAAAAATGCACAATTTCAAGCAATTTTCACCAATTTAAGCACAAAAATACAATGCAAATGAATGATTAATGATGAATTTATGTAAATTAAATCATATATAATGAAAAAAATATAAATTAAATGCTAATTAATTCAAATTATGCCAACATGCAAGCCTAAGATGCAAATTTTTTCAAAATTTTCAATTTTTTTGTAATTTTTCAAATGCAATAGAATGAATGAATGCAAATATTTCAAACAACACTCAAAAAGGTGATAAAAATCAAAAACATGTGTTCACCAAAATATTTATAAGTAAAAAGGAGGATGGGGTTTTGTTTTGGTTTGAGGGTTTGATGGTTTTAGATCCTCCCTTCACTACAAACATTCAAGGACATATCAACCGAGTTGAATCTCTACTATGTGAGAGCATTCACCTAATAGGTTGGGATGTTACTTGGAATGATGCAGAAGATTAGATGTTATCAATCAATATCAAAATTTAATGCTCAAATACTCTTAAAACCCTAATTATGTAAAACAGGGCATAAACTGGTAAATTCTGATAAATGCTCACAAATTAAAGGAAAGGATAGAGATTAATAACTAACCATTTTTCAAAATTTGAATTTTAGAATATTTAAGGACAATTCCTTAGGAGTCCAAGTCCAAGGCACCATTTTCTTCCAGGAATGTAGAACTCTTTCCGGCATTGATAATCATTGTTTCGTCTATTTTCGTCACCCAAAATTTAGAGGACATTGCCCTAGGTGCCCTAGTCCAGTGTAGGTTGAGTTCTGGGATGTAGAAGCTCCTTTAGAATGTGTAATATCACTATAACTCTAATTTCTATCCATGCAACTTCGGAGGATATTGCCCTAGGTGCCCATGTCCCAAAAATGCTTCATTTCACTTCTTTCTTTCGGATCCTGAATCCTTGTCATCTACAACCTTCCTCTATAACTCCACTCCATGAAACTCGATACTTGTAACCTGCAATCACAAAGGAGTGTGGTTGGGGGTTGTGGTGTTTAGAGGCTTGCCTCAGTCAAGCCCTGGAGAGACATTCAAGTCTTTCGAATATCGTTGTCAGATAAGAGTGCGTATCCCTATGGGATAGAGGAAAAATCCAAATGATAAATGATAAAAAAACATAATAGATGTCACCTTAAAGTGTAGATCTCATGGAAGGAAGATGCTCTTTCATGCCATGAGGAGATGGAGTCAAATTTGCAAGAAACAAACACAATAACAACACAATACTACTCTATAACACAATGGAAGCCTTGAATCAATTTAGCATAAGATCACAAGTTTATATTGTCCATCTAGTTTTCAAATGAAGTCTTGAACATGCTTATATATGCAACTAAAAACATTCCCATTAAGAATTTTGTAATTCAAACTTTGATGTTGGCATAGGACCTAACAAGGTCATATAATCGACACTTCAAAGTAGGGCCTAAGCCAAAATAGGGCAGGACTAGGGCACGAGCACCCAAGTCCTCGCTCCCTATTTTAGGTAGGGCTTAGCATTATGGCACCCCCTAGGTCTTATTTTCCATAAGACTTTTGGGTTTTCTCATCGGGATTCAAAATTAACACACAAGATGTTCTAAATGCATTCTAAGGACCTAGGAGCTAAACCTTAAGAGGTAAAAGCCCCCAAGGGGATATTTTCTGACATAACAGAGGGTATTGACTACTTTGAGACCTTTGCTTGTTGCCAAGATAAATTCTATTCACCTTGTACTTTCACTAGCATCTTCACAAGGATGGATATGAAGAGTACCTTCTTGCATGGAGACCTTCATGAGGAGATCTATATGGAGCAACCTCAGGGGTTTGTGTAGGACACTTCACTAGTTTGTAGGCTTCATCATTCATTATATGGCCTCAAACAAGCCCCTCGGGGTTGGTATGAGAAGATGGACTCTTTTCTACTATCTTATGGCTTCACACGATGTCATTCCGATCCCATAGTGTACATTTAGTGATAGGAGGGTGGTCTTTTGATACTTGTGCTCTATGTAGATGATTTGATTCTCATAGGTAGCTCATCCTCCATGATTTAAAGTGTTCAACGAGCTTTGATAGAGCAATTTGAGATGACAGATCTCGGTCTTCTGCACTACTTTCTTGGTCTACAGGTTATTCAGTCTTCTGCACTACTTTCTTAGTCTACAGGTTATTCAATCCTTAGATGGGATTTCAATATTTCAAAAGTATGCTCTTGATATACTTCAAAGATTTGACATACTTGATTTCAAGCCTGCCCCCATACTATTTTAGTCAAGTGTTGTCTTTTCTTCCACTTGCTCTACTCCTTCAGTAGATTCTACATTATATAGGTAGTTGGTTGGCAGCTTATTGTACCTGACACATTCCCATACTAATCTTTCCTTTGTGGTTGGTCTTGTCTCTTGGTTCTCACATGATCCACATGAGAGCCATTGGCAAGCTGCCAAATGCATATTGAGGTATATTCATGGCACATCACATTATGGCATTCACTATACATCAAGAGCTTCTCACATTGTTAGCTTCACTGACTCAGATTGGGCTGGTGATGTCAATGATAGGAGTCTACTTCTGGCTTTATTTTTTTCCTTGGTTCTGGGCCCATGCAAGGTCTTGCAAGAAGTAATTTGCTATTGCATTATCATCTATAGAGGCTAAGTATCAAGCTGCAGCTTTAGCTAGCTAGGAGGTTCTATGGCTTCGTCAGTTGATGACTAAGTTTGGTTTTCCTCCTGATAGTCCCACACTTCTTTGGTGTGACAATCAGAGTGCTATTCATATTTCACGCAACCCACTGGAGCATCAACAGACTGAACACATTGAGATCCACATGCACTTCATTCGACAGATGATTCAAGATAGCTTTCTCATCTTGGAGTACATTCCTACAAAGGAGTAGGTTGTAGAAATCTTCACAAAACCTTTGGCATCGCCTTGATATCTTCAATTATGATTGATGCTTGGGGTGAAGTAAGTTGTCCTTGGGGGATCTTCATGAGGCCTTCCTTCCTTCATGTTTTTCATACATGCTTTCATCTCTTTTTGGAGAGGAGTTTTTCCCACTGAGTTTTCTCCCTTTTCTTCGCTTTACAGAGATCCTTTGGTTGTATTTGGATACCTCATCAAGCCTAGTTATCGGGGCCCATCTTTTATTTCATGCATTTGTCCTTAGTTTTTTTAGCTTCTCCCTAAGTTCATCTTAAGGGGGGTGTTAGAGTAATAGGTTATTTACTTAATTAATTTAATCATATTGATTAATTAATTAGGTCACCTTTACTTTATTTCACTTAAACTAAGCATAGGAATCTCCTTTTTGCATTATTAAATTAGTCTTGACACTTGTCACATGCTAATTTAATCTCTTCCTAGGGTTTTACATCTAGGGTTTCTATCTCCTTTTATAAGGATTGATTCATCATTGTAAACATTCATTCAGGTTATTATGCATCTATAGATTTCTAGTTGTAGAGCACCTTTGTGACTTTGATCTCCTTGTATGTGACAAGTTGTTTCTTTGTAGGTGTTCACTGGGTTATGTGAGATTGGTTTCACAACTTCTACATCTTTGAGGTTAGAGGTGAAGATCTAAAGTTGTCTTAGTTATAGCCAATCTCTTAAAAGGTTTATTTACACTTTCAAAAACATGTCACCAAGCAATGTAGATTCATGAAGTCGAATGTAGTGATGTTGTGCCGAAATGTAGACTTCAACTGTAAAATGTTGATAATCTAACATATGTCTTAAGAGAAATTTTTAACAACACTTGATTTCTATATGCTTATGTCCTTAGTTCCTCAACTTGAGATTTTGGCATGTGGAATGATAGGATAATGACTATATTTAAGATGGGTTGACTTGAGAGCTTGATATTAGGATTTTGGATGAGGTGGACTATGCCATGTTGTGTGACCTAGTTCAAATATTAGGTCATGAGATTCAAGTTAGAAGTAAGTTCGTACAAAAAATAAATCAAATTGAAAATTATGACTATATATTTATGATATATTCAAAATAATGTAAAATAAAGGTATAAAATAAAAGCTTATGTTTTATCCCTTATAATACGTTAAATCTTAATATGCCAGCACATTGTAATTTTAATGTTAGTTGAAATAAAATTGACCAAAAGTTATTTACATTTACACACACATACACAATTGAATTAGTAAAGTTGTTATAATTGAAAACAAAAAATTGCAAAATTAAATTCTTTTATTAAACAAATGCAATAATGTACTAACTATTCACATGAAATTGTACAATACAATTAAAAAATAATTCATAATTATTTATATAAATATTTTTGGTTTTACTATATAATTTGAATGACCACACTATGTAAATGAAATTAAAATTTAATTTTAACAAAGTTAAAAAAATTAAACTACCAAAAATGACCCTAAGCTCCAATCCATGCTTACAATAATTTGGATTCTTTCAATGAAAGTAATTAACAACTTGTGCCCGAGAACATGTTTTTGCATGATAAAGGAGGGTACTGTTGAAATTAGGGCTGACAACTGAGAGGGGGGGGTGAGTCAGTTGTCTAAAAACTTTAACAATTTCTACAGTTAATTCTTTCTTTTACCACTTAACAATAGATAAATAACTTAACCATGAAAAACAAGAATCATAAAATATGAGCAATAACATAATAACACACTTGACACCAAGATTTTTAATGTGGAAACCCGGTTAGGGGAAAAACCATGATGGGGGTTAACCTACAAGGATTAATACTCTGTTAAAAGTATTTTACAAATGGGAATGCACATGCATTCGGGCTCACTACCTAGAGCTCACTACTCAAAAGAAGGCTCATTGCCTAAAAAGATGATTACAAAAGGATAACAAGAAGTCTGAATTGATGAATATCATCTACTAATGCAAGAAATCAGTTCCAGTTAAGTACAAAATACTGATCTTACACATTTCATCTTCACTCTGTCCTGTTTACTGTTCTGCTATCATCCAAACCTTATGTCTCTGCCCTTTTCACATTTACTCCATAGTCGCATCACACACACACACACAAAACACTTAAATCCATGGCTATATAAATCCGCATCATGATATTCAATCACTTTTCAGTTGGCTTCAAGAACACTTAGAACTTTGTTGAAGACTCTACTCTGTCGGCTAAATCCATGCATATCTTGTAACGCAGACCAAAACTTGTATTCACAAATCATCAGTCATGTTAGCCACTATCACCGATCATCACAAATTGTCCAACTGACAACTTCCATTTATTCAGAACCAAGGTCAATTTCAAGGTCGGCATGTTCTTCTATTATTTGCACTGTCAAACTGTAACTCTATACTCAGATGCAAATAACTTTTGAATCCTTCATCATCAGAGGTTGAAATTCTGGGTTTAGATTGCCCTGACAATCCTTATGACTCCTTTAGATCTGCAGCATATTCTGATTAATCACCAGAGAGGTCCAGACCAAGATATCGGACCCTGTCACATGCTCTGTTTCTGGCTACCCAGACTTAGATAAATTCTAATTCTAACTTCCGGTATGAACAAATTATGTTATGCGGATGAGTGGAATAGTCTTAGTTGCCATCAATGACAACACCTGTCATGCAAAGTAGTGTCTCTTGCAAACAATCTCCCCCTTTGGCATTGATGGCAACACTTAGTAAAAAATGACTGTTACTCCCCCTTACTCTATACTCATATGCTTTCCACTGATTCTAGAGCTCCCCCTTTGACATCAATGGCAAAGGATGGGGTCTACAAGCCAAAATTCTCAAAAAAAAATGTATACAGTGCTGCATATGTACACACAATCATTAAGTTATATTTACATGAACTTGAGAATATCTGCAAAACTACTTTTTAATTGCTCAAGTTCAGAGGCCCAACTTGTTTTCATGCCATCCAAAATTGAGATGTGTCCACTCAGTAGAAATGCGTATGCTTCTGCCCTTTTTAGATCTGAAGGATCACTTGTCTGAACTGCAGTTTGAGCTTCTTATAATGCATTAAACATTGTTTCTATCTTGGGGGCAATCAATCCCTGAAGCTCACACATTCTCTTCACAATATTGCCTTTTTCTTTAACAAGCTTCTTTATTTCATATGTCAAGCTGATTACTTGACATTCTTGACTTATAGGAGAAACTGTTAAAGGATCAAAATTTTGAGATAGATTTGATAATTTTTGTTCTTGCTCCTTTATCGTTTTCTTAATATCCTCACTGACTTTGGGCTAGGATAGAAAAAATTTGTATATATCACCTCCATCACTTAGAGAATTTTGAATACTCTTTATACTGATACCAAGTTTCCTCCTATCATTCCCTATTAGGTTCTTTATTTCACTAAATTTCTTATCCAAAAAATTGTTTCTGACTTTAGTCTTTGCAGACTTCTCAAAAGACTCAAAATGTCTACTTACAGAATTTACAAGATTCTTTAGATGTCCGAAGGGAGAGTCAGATGGATTCTTTTGGAAGGTTGGCATTATCTTCTCCAATACACCAGATGCAAGACTCAGGAACTCACTGTCCTCTAAGTGAGATTTCAATATCTTCTCACTTGCCTTGGCTTGAGTGAAAGATGCTACCTTCATCATTTGGACCGAAGAGAGATCAGCTAGGTGGATTGGTCCTTGAATCAATTCTGGTTCATCAATATCCATCATTTCTTTACTCAAAAAGTTCTTCACTTCTTCTGCAATGTCTCTTGCCACAACTTCTGGTTCACTTTCCTTCCTTTGAGTTTTGTCACTGATAGTATCAGAACTGTTTTGTTTAGATGCATCAACATTTGCACCATCTTCTTTTGCTTTATCTTTCTTTCCCTCTTCTTTCTCTTTCTCTATGTTATCTACTTTCCCTCTTCTTTCTCTTTCTCTGTGTTATCTACAAAGGGATTCTTTCATGTGTCTTCACAACTTGCTATCTGTTTCGGAGGGCTTTGTGTAGTAGTAATATTGTCTTCTTTTCCAGATTGATCAGGTGGAGTAAGAGTATCTACTGCATCATCAATTTTGTATACCATCTCTGTATCTTCTTTGTTTATTTTCTCCTCTTTCAGAATAGAGGAGTCATCAACTCCAGTTTGTTGCTCACTGATGTTTACTTTTTCAACATCTGGGATTATCTCCTCATAGGTTTGCTCCGGAGGATCTTGGACATCATTTCCTTTTCCAGTTTCTTCTTTTGAGGTTTCTAGTTCTGGAACTGTAGGATTACCTTCCTCAACTTGTTCCTCAAAGACAATATAATATTTGTCTTTATCTAGGGCCTTCCTCAAAAAATTTCTCTGTTTCTTTTACATTTTTCTGAGTTTCCCCAAGCATTAGCTTGTTCATCCTTACCTTGCTTCTAAAATCATCTTTTACTTCCTTGAGTATTTTGTCTGCTTCCTTTTTGGACATTATTGGACACAAAGTGGAGAGGACATATTCTCTAAGTTCTAGATCTTTAGCCTTGGCTGCTTCTTTTCTCATCTCCAGTATTTTCCTTAAACTCTTAGGAAGTTCTTGTAAGATTTCCAGTAGAGCTCGATTGAATTTATTCAAGTACATGATGGTGGCATCTTCCAAAATGTTCTGATTTGCTTGATCAAAATTATCATAATAATCTTTAATAGGCCTTAGATTTCCATGAACAGTAATTGTTTTTACGATTTCATCAACTGTCATAGAAACCTTACCAGTTTCTTGCCTTTTACTTACCTTCTTGCTTCCGGAATGCTGGTCCTCAGAAGCCTTTGAGGTATTGGCTTTCTTGGATCTTATCTCGTTAACTTCTTCATCTGTCTCTGTCTCTTCATCATCTTTTGTGCTCTTGTAAGTTCTTGTGGCCTTGGTTTTCCTTCTCTTTCTTCCTTCACCGGATCGTGTGGCTTCTGGTGTCTTAGTGGGAACAGACTTGGATTGCTCAGAGATAGTTGTAGATCTTCTTATTTTTCTTGAAGAGCTAGGTGGGACTTCCGGAGCAACTGCTGGCTCTCTTTATGCCCTTTCTTTTGAAGCTTGTTCAGTTCTTCTCTTAATCTCTTCAATCCTTTCTTTGTTCTTTCTTACAACTTCTTTTGTGATCCTATACTCTCAGCATACATCTCAACTTGCTTCTACACGTTCCTTTTGATCTCTGGCTGTCTGAGCTCCACATGTAGTTTTAGACTTAGCTCCTTGTATGTTCCAAATCTCTCAATAGATGTGTATTTTGATTTGCTTAGGAGATGTTGAGTATATATGTCTAAAACCTTCTCATCAACCTCAGCCCATTGGCATAATCCATATGGTTCTAGGTTCCATAGTCTCCATCAAATACTAATCAATGTTGACCATAAAACAAATTTCATCTTGATACTTTTCCACAACTGATTTAGGAATTCTCTCCCTTGCATGCATTATACTCTGAAAGTTTTTGAAATAGCCCCAGATAGCTTTCTTTTGAGCTTGGGAATCACCAAGGCTGAGTAGATGATCTCTTATTTTCCATGCAACTGGCCTATCATTTGTCCAGTGTGTTAGAAATGAAAGCAACACTACTTCAATGGAAATCTAATTCGAGATAAATTTCAGCAAACTTTAACTGTGTGTTATTAATGGAGATTGTAATAAAACATAAACCCACAATATAGAAATATACCAGAAGTAGAATGAAGAACATAACACAAGTGTTTAACGTGGAGAAAACCCTTGCAGGTAAAAAACTCCACCAAGCAAAGAGGCCAAGTTGTATTATCTTCACAAAAGGAGATTACAAATACATTCACTTCCTCTATCCTTCAACCTTCACTCTGGTAGAACTTGGGTACTTGTAAACTGTTATTATCACTCTCATCTACTATGCTATGGTTTTTATAGAATTTATACAACCTCAAGACATTAAATGACTTCTTACAAGCCCATAACACTTGTTAAGAGTCAACAACACAACCTTGGGCATCCATGGCCAAGAATAGGCTCTTATGAGGTCATAAATGTTGTCATACATGCATCCTACACTCGGGAAAAAGTGCCCATGCAAGCTTGAACACCTTGGGGCTAAAAATAGCCACTTACAACATCTTATGACGCGTCATATGCTATTATTAGTGTCATAGATTCTTATGACAACTTACAATTGTCATAGAATCTCTTACACCCTCTTACAACATCTATGACGTGAGTCATAACACTAAAAATAGATTATTCCTCCACATGTGCACCCCACTTTGACCAATTACCATTTACCATAGTAAATGACATCCTGTAACTATTGCCGGTAACTCTGGGACTTACTGTGTAGTAACTCTGTAATTACTGTGGACAGTAAATAATTTTTACCACTGCCGGTGAAACTTGTACATCCCTTATGGGTAATTACAAATTACAAATAATAAATGGAATAAATACAATATTGGGATTTACAAGGTTAATGGCACCTTATCCCAACATTCTCCCACTTGACTTCATACATTGTAAATCAACCCATAGGAAATCAAATGAAAAATAATCAGGTACTAGAAACAAGGCCCATGGCTTCTCTACACCACACGAACTTCTCTTTGCTCACAGGCTTGGTCAATGAATCTGTAACATTCTCTTGATTGTCTATCTTCTTCAACTCAATCTCTCTATTTGTAATCAACTCTCGAACAAAGTGATACTAAACATCAACATACTTAGTTTGAGCATGATACATGGGATTCTTAGCCAAACAGATAGCACTCTGGCTATCACAACCAATCTGAATGTTCCTGCAATCAAAACTAATACCTGTACATAGTCTCCTCAACCAAACTGCCTCCTTAGAGACATGAGTTGCAACCATATACTCTACTTCTATGATGGACAAAGCAACTGTGGGCTGCCTCTTACTCATCCAACTCACTGTACCTCTAAACAGAGTGAACACATAGCCACTAGTGGACCTTCGACTATCCAAGTCACCTGCCCAATCTGCATCAACAAAACCCTATATGTCTAAAAATTTATCAGCACTATCAGTACCAGAATAAACCAAACAATGATCAGGAGTACCTGCAAGATATTTAAACACCCTCTTTGCATAGTTCCAATGCTGTCTACCAGGGTTAGACATAAATCTACTCAAAACTTCCACTACTTGGGCAATATCTGGTCTAGTGCAAACCATTGCATACATCAAACTCCCTACAACACTAGCATATGACACATTAGACATATCCTCAAGATCATCCTTAGTCTTTGGACACATATCTAATGAAAGCTTACTACCAATGGGTAAAGGAACTCTAACTAGATTACAGTCCTGCAAACTAAACCTCTGCAAAATAGTATTCACATACTTACTTCGTGACAACCAAAGCTTTCTATTAACTCTGTCCCTCATAATCTCCATTCCCAAAATATACCTTGCATCACCAAGATCCTTCATCTCAAATGCACCTGAAAGTTGGGCTTTAAGCTCACTGACCATACCCTTAGTATTGCTGAAAAACAACATGCCCTCAACATACAAAACAATAACCAGTATAGAATCATCAACACAATGATCCTCCTCACTTCTAACAAAACCCAATTTCAAAAAAAATGAATCAAACTTTTGATACCACATTATGGGGATTGTTTCAGACCATAAAGAGACCTCTTTAACCTACAAACCCAATGTTCTTTTCCTTTTACCTCAAAACCTATAGGCTGTTGCATATAAATTTCTTCTTCAAGATCTCCATGCAAGAACGTAATCTTAACATCCATTTGCTCAATCTCCCAATCATAAGCTACAACAATGGATAAGAGAAAACTAATAGAAGTCAATTTGGCAACAAGAGAGAATATCTCACCAAAATCAACTCCCTCTCTCTGGGAGTAGCCCTTGGCTACCAGTCTAGCCTTGTACTTCTCTAATGACCTGTCTACTCCAAAATTCTTCTTGAAGACCCACTTACATCATATGGCCTTTCTTCCTTTGGGCAAACGAACAAGATCCTGGGTGTTACATGAGTCTACAACCATCATCTCCTCCTACATGGCTAGTTGCCAAGACTTGCTATCATCTGCAAAAATAGCTTCCTTGTAGGATCTAGGTTCATCGTTAGTACTCAATAAAACATATACACAATGGAAATCTGGTGGGCTATACCTGTCAACTAGATTCCATTGTCATGTGGATCTCCTCAAGGGTGGAGTAAGAGACTCTACTCATTCTTCTGCATGATCATCTGCATCAACTTCTTCTATAACAACAGACTCATCTTCATCAGAACTACTTGAATCTTCTTCTTCTTCTTCAACCCCTGATCCATCATTCTGTTCTTCCTGAGGTGCATCTTGCTGCTCTATATCAAAGTGCACCTTCTTTACCTTTTCATATTTTTCTTTTGGTTGCTCAGGTTTAGAAATAGCTCTAAGTTCCTTGAAAATAACATCTCTAGAAAAGATAATCTTGTGGGTTAGTGGATTCCAAAGCTTATAACCTTTGACATTATCACCATATGTAATCAATGTACACTTTTCAGCCTTTGGATCCAACTTAGATCACTTTTCCTTAGGCACATGAACAAAATCCTCACAACCAAAAACCCTTAAATGTGAAACATAAGGTTTCTTACCTGTCCACAGTTCATAAGGTGTCGAATCAAGAGCCTTACAAGGAGATCTATTTATGAAGTAGCAAGCAGTACACATAGCCCCTACCCAAAAGCATTTATCCAACTATGCATCACTAAGCATACTTCTGGCCCTTTCCATAATTGTTCGGTTCATCCTTTCTGTAACACCATTCTGTTGTGGTGTATACAGAGTTGTCTTTTGTCTGATTATTCCTGCATGCTTGCAAAACTCATCAAATTCCTTAGAGCAATATTCCCCTCCATTGTCAGATCTGAATATTTTTATCTTTAAACTTGATTGGTTCTCTACTAAGACTTTGAATTCCTTAAACTTAGTGAAAACTTCAGATTTATGCTTCATAAAATAAATCCATGTAAATCTGGATACATCATCAATGAAGGTTACAAAATAACAAGATTTTCTAATAGATTCATTATCCACAGGTCCAAACACATCTGTATGAATAATTTCTAACTTCTCTTTTTCTCTATTGCTTCCTAAAGGAAATGATTTTTTGTTTTGTTTACGAAACACACAATGCTCACAGAAATCAAAGTGCTCATCAGAATAAGAAAAACCGTCCAACAAATTTTTATTCTTAATAGTTTTCAGTACATTATTGCTTGTGTGGCCCAATCTACAGTGCCACAACATACATGTATTTTTAGTAGTGGCCTTAGATACATAGGAGGCATTACAAACTGTAGTGGCTTCAAGCTTAAAGAAGTTCCCAAATCTCTTCCCTTTCGCTACCACCAAGTTCCCTCTCACCAATCTGCAGCCATGCTTGTCAAATGTCACATGCATTCCCAAATCATTCAACTTTGAAATTGAAATCAGATTTCTAGCTAATCCAGGAACATGCAAAACACCAGGGAGGGTTTTAATCCTCCCATCACTGAAACACAACAATACCTTTTTTTTCCTGACAATCGGATATGTAGAGTTGTCACCAAGGTAGATATTATCTCCATCATATTCTTCATATGAGGAGAACCATTCGTTATGTGGGGTCATATGAAACGAGCATCTTGAGTCGACCAACTAGTGATCATTAGAAACAAGATTACATACAGAAAGTAAAACTTCTTCACTTGCATTCAAGGATTTATCCGAAGCACTCTCCCACTGTTTCTTGGGATTTCTACACTCCTTCTTCACATGTCCCCATTTACCGTAGTTCCAACACTTAACTCTATTCTTTTTACCAGGAGTCTTAGAATGGCCCTTGGACTTGTCCTTAGCCCCTTTCTAATCTCCTTTAGGTCCCCTTTCCTTAGACCTTCCCTTGACACTGAGAGCATCCCTTGAACTATCTGAACTCTTCTTCCTCAATTCCTGTGACAGTAGCACTGAAACAAGAGCATCCAACTTCGAATCCGCAAGGTTAGCAGTGATAGCAAGGATAACATTCTCCCAAGACTCAGGTAAAGAACAAAGAAGTAAGATACATTTATCTTCCTCACTAACCTCAACATCTACTAAATTAAGCTAACTCACTAACAAATTAAAAGAATTTAAATGCTCTGCAACTGATTCACCTTCTCACATTTTCATGGAAAATAAATTTCTTTTTAAATAAAGTTTATTTACCATACTCTTGGCTTGATAGATCTCACCCAACCATTTCCACAACTTGTATGCAGTCTCTTCCTTTGCGACATTCAACCAGACAAAGTCTGAAAGACACAACTGGATGGTTCCCCGTGCCTTCTTATCTAGTCTATCCCACTCATCTTGAGAGACATAGTCAAGTTTCTTCTCTTTTTGAACAACCAACCATTGGTTTCTTTCTTCTAACCAATCTTCCATTTTCAGCTTCCACAACTCATACCCCGTTCCATTGAACTTCTCAATGTCCAATCAAGAGGTTGATGCTATGGTGGATGTAGCCATAATAACAACACAAGATCTGTAAAACAAACACAATCAAATCTCCCACTACAGCTACAGCTTCCACACTACCACCCAAGAGTCAAAGCTGGCCAGGCTCTGATACCAAATGTTAGAAATGAAAGCAACACTACTTCAATGGAAATATGATTCAAGATAAATTTTAGCAAACTTTAACTTGTGTTATTAATGGAGATTGTAAAAAAACATAAACCCACAATACAAAAATATACTAGAAGCAGAATGAAGCACATAACACAAGTGTTTAACATGGAGAAAACCCTTGTGGGTAAAAAACTCCACCAAGAAAAGAGGCCAAGTTGTATTATCTTCAAAAAAAGGAGATTACAAATACATTCACTTCCTCTGTCCTTCAACCTTCACTCCGGCAAAACCTGGGTACCTGTAAACTGTTAGTATCACTCTCATCTACTATGCTATGGTTTTTATAGAATTTACACAACCTCAAGACATTAAATGACTTCTTACAAGCCCATAACACTTGTCAAGAGTCAACAACACAACCTTGGGCGTCCATGGCCAAGAATAGGTTCTTACGGGGTCATAAATGCTGTCATACATGCATCCTACACTTGGGAAAAAGTGCCCATGCAAGCTTGAACACCTTGGGGCTAAAAATAGCCACTTACAACATCTTATGATGCGTCATATGCTATTCTTAGTGTCATAGATTCTTATGACAACTTATAGTTGTCATAGATTCTCTTACACCCTCTTACAACATCTATGACGTGTGTTATAACACTAAAAATAGATTATTCCTCCACATGTGCACCCCACTTTGACCAATTACCATTTACCATAGTAAATGACATCCCGTAACTACCGCCGGTAACTTCGAGACTTACCGTGCAATAACTCCGTAATTACCGTGGATAGTAAATAATTTTTACCACTATCGGTGAAACTTGTACATCCCTTATGAATAATTACAAATTACAAATAATAAATGGAATAAATGCAATATTGGGATTTACAAGGTTAATGGCACCTTATCCCAACACAGTGCACACCTTGTACTCCAGGCACTTCATTGATAAAATAGAAGAACAAACATATAATCAAGGAACCATACTTGAATGTATTTTTCTTATCTTTCTTTGTTTTGCTCAGATTCTCAATCAACTGATTTTGTAGCAGTTCACATAAGTCATAGTCAACATTCTCCTTCAACATTTGATAGGCTGCATATATTGCAGTTCCGGAGATAGAATTTTCCCTACTAGAGTGGCAGACCTTGTATCCAATCACCATGGATGTAAATTTGACATCTGGTTCTATAATGTCATTAATGGTCATTACTCTCTTGTCAAACTTTACACCGGTTGCATCGGTAACAGTTTGGTTTTTCACAAATTTTAACGCGGGTAATCCTCTGGTTGAATTCAACCCTATCACAATCTTGATAACATCTTTGGTGATCTTGAATAGTTTTAGTAGCCATATAAATTCATTATGCATCCGGCTCAACACATATCGAACCCATTCACTTTCATCAAACATTGGAAATTTAATCACTTGAAGGAAATGTTTGCTTTCCAAGGTTTCAAATTCTGGTTTCAGTTGATAATTCTCATCCTTTAGATGGTTTTCAAATAGTTCAAGCAGTCTCAGATTCCCAAATTCTTCTATATTACAATGAATGTATGCCCTAATATCTTCAACATGTAACACTCCATGTGGAACACCAAAAAATGCACCTAGTGGTTTTACTTCAACAGACTTGTGAGGGTGCTTCTTGAATTTTGGACAGGGCCTTTCAGTTATGTCAACAACTAGGGGTGTAGCCATTTGTAGAGATTGAAAATTCAAGAGTTTTTACAGAAAATGAAAATACCTTATTTTCACAAGTTAGGATTTTGTTTGAAAATCCTCTTGGCGCTTTCAACTTTTGAAAAATTCTCAGCTCAGAACTCGTTCACCTTTTTTCTTCTCGCTTTCTTTTAATGCAAAGTGATTAAAATGAAGATTGAATGTCCTTTTTAAGCTCTGCAAAACCTAATTTGTCTTTGTAATAAATGCTCTACCCTAACACATCTGGTTACTCTGTTTCTTGAGTAATTTCTCATGAATTATTTTGCAAATCACCATATTCCCTTCTTTTGTTCCAGAAATTCTTTCAAAAGATCTACAATAGCCCACTTTACCTTTACTCATCATGCCAGATTCAGGCAATCGTTTATTGGCTTGGGAAATTTGATTTTCAATGCAGCTCCCCTTGAGCCAGGCTCCCAATTCAATTCTTGGAGGAATTACCAGTACCGGATTTTGGTGTAGATCCATCACAATTGTTCATTACACCTTTCTTCACCCATTTCTTGTTCATTTCATTCTGGATTGCATTCACATCAACTTTTCCTTTGCCTTTGTCTTGTTTCTGCTCATCTGGTTTCCTATTTACTAGACCTCCTATACCATTATTTGTGCTTCTACAAAATCTTGCAATATGACTGGATTTGTTGCAGTTGAAGCATACAATCTTATTTCTCTGACAATCACAAGTTGGAGCAGGTTTAGACCTGCAATGCATTGCAATATGCCCAATCTTGTTGCATGTAAAGCATCTTCCATTGAACACTTTCTTGTTTTTAGGAGAATTGATTGATCCATTTCTACATTCTTCAGCCTTATGACCTAACCTTTTGCAATTAAAGTACTGACCAAAGAAGGATGGTGCATTTTGATTCACTTGACTTCTACATTGATTAGCTCTATGACCATATCTATTACATTTGAAGCAATTGCCATTGAAGGATGGATACCTTTGAACATTAGGCTGTCTTACCGGAGGTCTTCTAGGTCTATTTCTCCCATTCCTTGTTTGAGAATTTCTTTGTCCAGATCTGGAGCTTTCACCTTTCTCATACCCAAGACCATGCCTATCATCAACCTTCTTTTGACTCTCAAGCAACACTTCAAGTTTAGCTAAACTAATCTTGAACTTCTCCTTATATTCATTTGCAACTTCTAGGTCATGTCTGAGGATGACAATTTGTCTTTCAAGTTCCTCCTCATTATATCTGCATTCTTGCAAATCAAATTTGAGATGACCAATTGTTCTATCCATTCTGCAACATTCTTCAGTTCTTTCCTTCAGAGTTTGACTTAATTCTTCTCCATTCTTCTTCCTTTGCTCAATTTCTTTGGTTAGTCTCATCACCCCAAATTCCATCTCAAGTTTTTGAAGAGAGAGTTCTTTTGACAACTTCTCACATTCCTTTGTCTTTTCTTCCAAGACTTCATCTATGCCATTTTCTTCAGTAAAATTAGTTAGCTGCTGAAGTAGCTCCTTTCTCTTTTCCATGGATTTCTTTAGTTTATCTTTTAACATTTCAATGGTATTATCAGCATCTTTAAGCTCATCCTTCAGATTGATTACTTCTACTTTAGCCTGCTCAAGATCTTCTAGAGCTAACTAAAGTTGATCTTTGAGTGAGCCCATTCCTTCCCGAATCTTCCTCAAGTTGTTAAGCTCTTTCCAAGGAACCTTGCTCTAATACCAATTGTTGAAATTATGGAAGACAATTGAAAGGGGGGGGGTGAATCAGTTGTCTAAAAACTTTAACAATTTCTGCAATTAATTCTTTCTTTTACCACTTAACAATAGATAAATAACTTAACCATGAAAAACAAGAATCATAAAAATATGAACAGTAACACAATAACACACTTGACACCAAGATTTTTAACGTGGAAACCTAGTTAAGGGAAAAACCACAGTGGGGGTTAACCCACAAGGATTAATACTTTGTTAAAAGTATTTTACAAATGGGAATGCACATGCATTCGGGCTCACTGCTCAAAAGAAGGCTCACTGCCTACAAAGATGATTACAAAAGGATAATAAGAAGTCTAAACTAATGAATAGCATCTACTAATGCAAGAAATTAGTTTCGGTTAAGTACAAAATACTGATCTTACACATTTCATTTTCACTCTGTCCTATTTATTGTTCTGCTATCATCCAAACCTTATATCTGCGCCCTTTTCACATTTACTCCATAGTCGCATCACACACACATACACCAAAAACACTTAAATCCATCAACTATATATCCGTATCATGATATTCAATCACTTTTCAGTTGACTTCAAGAACACTTAGAACTTTATTGAAGACTCTGCTCTGTTGGCTAAATCCATGCATATCCTGTAACGTGGACCAAAACTTGTATTCACAAATCATCAATCATGTCGACCACTATCACTGATCATCACAAATCACCCAACTAACAACTTCCATTTATCCAGAACCAAGGTCAATTTCAAGGTCGGCCTGTTCTTCTACTATCTACACTGTCAGACTATAACTCTATACTCAGATGCAAATAAATTTTGAATCCTTCATCACCAGAGGTTGAAATTCTGGGTTTAGATTGCCCTGACAATCCTTATGACTCATTTAGATCCGCAACATATTCTGATTAATCACTGGAGAGATCTGGACCAAGATACCGGACCCTGTCACATGCTCTATTTCTGGCTACCCAGACTTAGATAAATTCTGATTTTGACTTCCGGTATGAACAAGTTATGTTATGCAGATGAGTGGAATAGTCTTAGTTGCCATCAATGACAACACCTGTCATGCAAAGCAGTGTCTCTTGCCAACAGGTACAAAATTAAAAATAAGAATATAATCAAAGTCAAACAAGGTTAGTTTTTCACTTTCTATGGCATAAAGTGTCTCATGTCATAAGAACATGTTTTGCTTAAGCAATAAAGCTCAAATTCTTTCCTTGATTTTAATTACAAAACAAGAACTCTCCCATACATAATTAAAGATAACTTTTAGATCCAACGACATCCATAAGTCCTATTGTCTTGCATCCTAATAAGGTAATTTCCATCATTGATAACTCAAGCCAAATCAATCCCTCTCAATAAGAGAATACCTTCAACATAACTAAAAACAAAAAATTTAAAAAACATGTTGAAGTTAGAACTTTTATTTATGAGGATTTGATATAGTTGGAGTTTAACTATATGTAGCATGATCTTTATGAGTAGTTACTACTAACATTTTAAATTTTATTTCTCTATGAATGTAGATAATAAGTATATAATGAAGGTTTTACTTAGTATATAAGTACATTTAATAATAATATTTTATAATATATTATAGGATATTTCATAAAATTAAAAAAAAAACATTGGATCAAAGTTTTGCAAGAATGTTTAGAGGTTGTTTCTCACAAATTTAATCATATTATTTAAATTTTTTGTGATGTGTCACTTTTTAATGAGTTCTACTAGACACTTCTTCAAATGACCAATAATAAAAATCTAGGTCTTAATGGCTTCTCCTATGAGTTCTCTAGGTATTGTTGGTCATGACTTATTTCAAGTTTATAATGAAGCTCTGCAAATAACTCCTCAAGCAACATTATCAACCAAGGAAACATCAAGTTCATTTCTAAGGCTAGGGATCTTGAGCGCATTACTAATTAGAGACCCATCCCTTTACTCAATTCCTCCTACAAAATATTGGCTAAAGCATTATGACTCCATTTGTGTATCATTCTTCTCACAATTTTTAGACTAGATCAAACTGGGTTGATTAAAAAGATATATATCTTAGATAATGTTATTGGTTTCTAGTAATGAATGGGATGGGTTCATACCTCTCAACAACATATTCCATTCCTTAAGCTTGACTTTTATAAGAATAATGAACACATTGAGTAGATTTTCATTTTGGCAATACTTAAAGAGTTAAGGTTTATAGATTTATTTCTCTTTGTGGTTCAAACTCACTTTGTTGATGCTTTGGCTTTTATTTCCATCAATGGTCCCATAATATATGAAATATTTACCCTTATTCAATTCTATCAAAAAATATTTCCTACTTACTCTATCAATGGTGTGCTAGTTGTAGAGACCTTTAGATTTATTCTTTCTCATAGAGCAACACAAGGTCTAGTCAAGAGAATTTCTCTCCCTAACTCAAATAGACAATTTTTGAATGGGCATTTTGTGGATGATTGCTTTCTCACTTTGGCCAAAAACAAATCTTCCTGTTGTCACTAGGATTTGCACCCTATGTTGGAGCAGTTTAGGGCTCCAAAAATCTAATGAATCATTGAGATGATTTCTAGGTGTGGGACCTTGTAGGGAAATCAAATCTCCAGAGAGAGGCTAGTTCCTTTGCTGAATGGGAGATTCAACTATTTCTAAGACTAATCCTAATCTATCCACTATTGGGGAAAAGGGATAGAAGGATAAAACTAGAAATTAAAAGAGGTGTGTTAGGTCACAAAAACGTAGGTTATTAACCCTAAGAGGTTGCTAGGCTCTCTTGACGTTTTTGGCTAATGACACAGGGTAGATATGGATAGAACCCCCTTCACTTTAGGCTCTGCTAGATGTAGGTGGGTGTACCTAAAAGATTAGTGCAAACTTGATTTGACCTTCACAATGGCAAATTAGTGTGAAGTAGCTGTAAGGTTGTGAGTTGTTCCTAATGTTGATATTTGTAGTTTGAGAATGTGAATAAGGTTTAAATAAGGTTTTGAAGTGAGTATGATCAGTGCTTTATCTATTAGGCAAAGGGGGTCAAAAGTTAATAGTGTATGGACTCCTATAATTGGCTTAATTCGAATTGTTGGGCACTTATGTAAGTCTATACCTTGTGTAGATGTGCAAGGATGTTGAGTTGCAAGATTCTTCTTATTAATCCCAATGATATTTTCCTAAATTGATGTGACCACAAGAAAGGATTTTAATTCAAATGGAAAGGAAACCCACTAAGATGACCAGTCTAAAGGATTCTAACCCTGGGCAGAGACCAATAAACATAGGCAGCTTTAATATGAATTAAATCAACTTTCCATAGAAACTAATCGAATTAATCACACAGAAACACAAATGTACTATGACAAATTAAATATACCCTTGATGTATTAATTTGAACAAATTTAAGAAACCATTCTGGAGACAATCACATAGCTCATAAACATGAAATTCTACATAACAATTGAACACCAAAAATATGATCCACCGAATAACTTCCACTCCTTTGCATTAATTTATAAGCTCATAGCACATCTAGATATAAAATGATATAATAGTTTAGGCTTGAATTGCATATATAAACAAAAAGGCTTATAATTTCTTCCTCCTTTGAATAGGCCTTGGTATCCCTTATTTATGGGATGCGAAACAAGCTTTAGGCCGAAAGGGCATGTCTTTTCATAATTATGTCCCAAAAGATAACTAATTGCATAATTAAGTGTAACGTCATAAAATGTCCCCTTGGGGGCTTTTCCCTCATAAGGTTTAGCTCCCGGGTCTTTAGTATGCATTTAGGACATTTTAGTTCATATTTTGGCATTCTGATGGAATGAGCCCTAGGTAACATGACAAATGGGACCTAGGAGGACCCCTTGAGTTGTACCCTGCCCAAAATAGGGGGGGAGGACTTGTGTGCTCGCACCCTAGTCCTGCCCTATTTTGGGGCAGCCCTAATTTTTGGGTGTCAGTTTGTGACCGTTATTAGGTCCCTTTGCCAACACGGTAAGTTTGAATTATGAAAATCTTGGCAGGAGTGTTTGTAGTTGCATATATAAGCATGCTTAGGCATTTATTTGTAAACTAGATTTCAATTAGATGATTACAAGCAAGCTATTGTGTTCTCAAGGTGATTCAAGGCTCCTATTGTGTTGCAAGAGCAGACTTGTGTGTTTTGTGTGTTGATATTTGCAGATTTGAGCATCAATTTCCTCATGGCATGAAGATCATCTTTCTCCCATGAGAGCTTCACTACAAGGTGACATAATATTGTGATTTCATCATTGATTCCTTTGGTTTTTGCCTCTGCCTCACAAGGGCACACACTCTTTATCTGACAATGGTATTCAGAGACTTAAGTGTCCTCCGGGGTTTGACTGAGGCAAGCCTCTAAACACCACAACCCCCAAACCAAGTCTTGTGAATGCAGGTTACAGGTGTCACATTTGAGAAAAGTAGAGTTGCAGGAAGGATTGGCAGGCATCAAGGATTTCAGATCTAAGAAAAATTAGGACACAAGAGCACTTCTAGGACTTGGGCGCTCGCTCTAGTGTCCTTCACATCTAAGTTTGAGAAACATAAGTTACAGGGTTGATCAGTGTCGGAAGGAGGTCCAGATCTCGTGAAGAAAGCGGTACCTTGGACTTGGGCGCCTGCTCCAGTGTCCCCGACTATTTTGCTTTGAAACCCTGAAAACAAGTATTCTGTGATTTGGTATTTTACTCCTGTCTGCAAGAGCTTTTTCTGTCATTCGTCAATTTGTTGTCGTATTTGCATAATTAGGGTTTTTAATGGTTAATTGGGCATAAGAGAAGGCAAATTAATAATTAAATTCCCTAATCCAAGTTTCCCTACATTTTTAAGTGACCTAGGGTATGATAGTGCTCTCCACTCGACCCTAGATCCTTGAATGTATAGTGGAGAGGCGGATTTAAACATCTAAACACTAGAACATTAACAAATCCAATTTTCCCCTAAACATTTTGGTGAACCCATATTTTTGGACTTAAATTGCAACTTGCTGAGTGTTTGTTTTCATATTTGGATTGATTTCATTCATTCATATAGTTATTCATTTTTTTGCATTGAGAAAAATTCAAAAAAATTGAAAAATTGGAAAAATTCAAAAAAATTGCATTGTTTGGCTTACTAAATTGTATCAATTCTTCCTAAATTTTCCCAATTCATGATTTTTGCATCATATCTGATATAAACTACATAAAAATCCAAAAATTAAAAATTTTGCATTGCATTTTCATCATTTAATTGCTAGGGTTTTGTGGAAATTTTGACAATTTTATATAACCTTGTAATTCCAAAATCTAGGGTTAGTAGGCAAAATATTTTCTTAGATTTTTCCACTGATTTTAGAGGCTCATTAAAATTAAAATTTGTCTTTAGTCTTTCATTTTAGTGTAAATTTTTATTTAGATTTAAAATATTTGCATTTTTGCATAGAAAATTTCAACAAAAAACTAGCAATTTTTATGCATTTTCATTAAATTTGCATGGGCATTTTGCATGTTCAAGCTTGAAAATTATTTTCATATATGAGATTATTCAATATCCATCATAAATTAGCCTTCAAAATATTCGCATAGCATTTTGTCCCAAGATCTCAAACCTAGGCTTCGAAAACAACGATTTTCACTAAATTTGGCCTTATCGACTTTATAAAATTGCACCATAGGTGTGTTGTGAAAGATATTTTGGAATTATTTTTCTGTTATTAGGGTAATAATTTTCTTCCCCTCATAAAAAACTTTACAACACCCTTTTAACGAGCTCTTGTAGTGGAAATTTGATGAAAAACTACACATTTTGACTATTTTTGCCCTAGGGTTGGACCTAGTTTTCACTCTAAGTGTGTTGTGATTAATTTTATGGATTGAGGTGACTGATATTATTGATATTATTTGTTTTATATCCTAAAATTCCTTACAACACCCCTTTGGCTAGGTCTTGGAGTTGAAAAACTATGAAAAATAGCCTATTTTTGCTATATTTTCACTAGGGTTTGACCTTAAGTGGCACTAAAAGTGTGTTGTGTAGGGTATATTGGAGCCAAGTGGCTGTTATTACTGTATTATTTTCTTTCCATCATCATTTTCCTCACAACACCCTTTGATATGCTCTCTTGCATTAAGTTTTGATAAAAAAAGGGCCTATTTTGACATATTTTCACTATATTTTGACTTTGCATCAACTTGAAATCACATCAAGAGTGTGTTGAGAGTAATATTATTGCTGTTTTGTACTGATATCAGACATAGAAATTTATTTCCTTAACTAAAATCCTTATAACACCCTTTGGTTCATTCATTTGTATTGAAAAAAGTACAAAAATCAAGCATCTAGGTCATTTTGCATATAGTTTTGCACTTGACTTTTGCATAAAGTTGGAAAAGCTTTTCAAAATCTGATCTTACATTGAAATGGCACCGTCATGTCATTTTTCAACGATATATTTGCATGCATTTATCAAATATCTTGATTTTGACCAATTTTTAACCCTCATGAGTGAACATCCTACGATATTAGAAAGTTTAACTGAGTTCTTCTCCATGAGTAGAAATCAAAAAGATGATGGTGATAGCACTTCTCCCATGAATTCAATACCTTCTCCATGTGATGATGATGTAAACTTGTCCTCTAATCATTCTTTCAAAAATGCTTCTTCCCATGAGGGTATGTTGGTCCAAAATGATGAAATCTATGACACAATAGAAGAACAAATAATTCATGATGTTGAGGTCCGTAGTGATGTGATAGCATATGAACAAATAGACAAAATTGATAAAGATTTAGCTGAATTCCAAGAATATGTGCAAACTAAGAGGATAGCTGAAGAAGCTATACCTATGATTCACAACATAAGAAAATTGATAAAAGAAGGACAAGAGGGTATCGATGTTGTTCAAGGAATAACGCATATCATGCTAATTAATTTCATGCCTCAATATGACACATCTCTCATGGATACATACCTTCAGGTAGCAGAAGACTTAACACAATACATTGAGAATGTTGAGCATGAAAACTCTCTTGATAAGCCTTATGAGGCTAAAGATGACTATATGAACTATGATGCAATAATTGGTCTACTAGAAGAAGTTAAGAATTCACCTAACACATGGAAAAATGGCATTGATTTAATTGTTGACAAAGGTTAGTTTGGAAGATCCTATAGGTAAGTATCTCTAACCCTTTATCTCTCTCATGATGTGCTTCCCCCGTGATGTGTTATATGTTGTTTAGGCCTCCTAGGATGACCTCAGATTCTCCTGTAAGGTTTGGGATACCAGGAGACCGCCTCTGTTGTGACCTTCTTCTATTTGTATCATAATTATTCTACGTTGCCTCTCTCTCTGATTTCATTATTGTGTTTTGTGTCTTACGGACATAGCATCATGGTTGGTGACTTGGGGGCACCCTCCTACATGACTGTCCCTAAGACACTTGTTTCTCCTCTGTTATTTATTGTTTCCCTTCCTCTAGTGTTTCCATCTAGCGGGCGGATGACGACAAACATTTATACTGATGCAAACCTAGTGTCCCTTTCGAGAGCAATCAAAAAATGTACTTAGTTCCTAATATGACGATGGGGTTGTATATCTTATCTGACGCTTGGCTAGTGGAAGCACTCATGCTTTCTTCGTAGTGAATTTGATGATGTTTCTGTTGCATTTACAAACTTTAACAATATTGTTGCTCTATGCACCTTTATTTGCCTTTGAATTTGGCCTTGGCGGTATTCGATTCAGAGAGCTTTGTGATATAACCCTATGGTTATCCTCAAACTCCAAATTCATTGTATAAACTTGGCTCTTTGTGTGGTTAATCATATGCATTGATGTTGTTGTTTATCATGATGTTGTAGGAACTAACATGTTTCTTGCAGGGATGTGTTTGTGGGAATATTTGGCGATCATATAGTACATGTCACCTCCGGGGGGCATGGGCTTTGCGAAAGTTGGTGTTCCCTTGTGTGTTTTCTTCCTACCTTAACGTGCTTGATATCGATGCATGATATATACCACCTTAAGGTGGGGGCATATATAAGGTAAACTGTTTGTTGTAGATGTTAGCTATGTGCTTGTCCTCAGGTGCAGTCTAAAGACTTGCTTGATGAGTGCATCTTGCATCCTGAGTTTGTTTGCAATCAATCAATCATGTAAGCCCTCTATGGAGGTGGGATATAGCGTATATCCTTATTATATTAAGCCCTCTACAGAGGTAGGGATGGTGTATTTATCAAAGCAGATTGCATCATCCTGTCATTTTCAAAAGTCCTCTACGGAGGCGGGGAGCGGTTCTGTGACTAACTCAACCCTTAAGTGTATTTTCGGTGATTGTTGTGGCAAAGCCCAATCATTGGTGTGTGCCTATAATGTGCCTGAAATGGTGTTGGACCTATAAATAGGTACACTCCATCGCTTGTCTTCCGTGTTTTCTCCGTGTCTTCAAGTGTGTGTGTTTAGCGTGCTTATTTTGTGTGGCGTGTTTGTTGCCCCATATTTAGTCTAAAGACTTGCTCAATGAGTGCATCCTGCATTTTAGGAGGTTTTGCATGTCTTGTGTGTGTGTTGCCCCATATATGCAGTCTAAAGACTAGCGCGATGAGTGCTTCCTGCATTATGGGAGGTTTGTTTACTTTCCAGTACTTGCATCTGCATTTCATATATATGAGAAAAAGAAAAGAAAAGATATCATTTATGTCTTCCATGCATTAATGTGTCTTGTATGCATTGATTGTATTCTCCATGTTCTGTGTGACTGTAATTGTCTTCTCTATGTTTTGTGTGCCTGTTACTATTTTCTATGTGATTGGCATGTCTTCTCCGTGCTTGATGTGTTGTTGTGTTTGTGACCTTACTTTAATGCATGTATTGGCCTCATGTTTATACATACATTAAAGTGGGGGATAAATGTAACTCAGAAAATGTTCCCTTGGGGGCTTTTCCCTCATAAGGTTTAGCTCCAGGGTCTTTAGTATGCATTTAGGACATTTTAATTCATATTTTGGCATTCCGATGGAATGAGCCCTAGGTAACATGAAAAATGGGACCTAGGAGGACCCCTTGAGCTGTACCCTACCCAAAATAGGGTGGAGGGCTTGGGCACCCATGCCCTAGTCCTGCCCTATTTTGGGGTAGCCCTAATTTCTAGGTGTTGGTTTGTGACTGTTATTAGGTCCCTTTGCCAACACGGTAAGTTTGAATTATGAAAATCTTGGCGCGAGTGTTTGTAGTTGCATATATAAGCATGCTTAGGCATTCATTTATAAACTAGATTTCAATTAGATGATTACAAGCAAGCTATTATGTTCTCAAGGTAATTCAAGGCTCCTATTTTGTTGCAAGATTAGACTTGTGTGTTTTGTGTGTTGATATTTGTAGATTTGAGCATCAATTTCCTCATGGCATGAAGAGCATCTTCCTCCCATGAGAGCTTCACTACAAGGTGACATAATATTGTGTTTTCATCATTGATTCCTTTGGTTTTTGCCTCTGCCTCACAAGGGCACACACTCTTTATCTAACAACGGTGTTCAGAGACTTAAGTGTCCTCTGGGGCTTGACTGAGCTAAGCCTCTAAACACCACAACCCCCAAACCAAGTCTTGTGATTGTAGGTTACAGGTGTCACATTCGGGAAAAGTGGAGTTGTAGGAAGGATTGGCAGGCATCAAGGATTCTAGATATGAGAAAAAGTAGGACATAGGAGCACTTCTAGGACTTGGGTGCTCGCTCTAGTGTCCTCCACATCTGAGTTTCAGGAAATAGAAGTTACAGGGTTGATCGGTGTCGAAGGAGGTCCGGATCCCATGAAGAAACCGGTTGGACTTGGGCGCCCGCTCCAGTGTCCCCGACTGTTCTGCTTCAAAACCTCAAAAATAGGTATTCTATGATTTGGTATTTTACTCCTGTCTGCAAGAGCTTTTTCTGTTATTCATCAATTTGTTGTTGTATTTTCATAATTAGGGTTTTTAATGGTTAATTAGGCATATGAGAAGGAAAATTAATAATTAAATTCCCTCATCGAAGTTTCCCTACATTTGTAAGTGACCTAAGGTATGGTAGTGCTCGCCACTCGACCCTAGATCCTTGAATGTATAGTGGAGAGGCAGATTTAAACATCTAAACACTAGAACATTAACAAATCCAATTTTTCTCCTAAACATTAAGAAAATATATAAAGGCACTGCATCGACCATGTCCTGCGCTCTGTTAATCATTGTAGAGGGATCCGTAATCACTGGCCTGGCAAGATCGTCCTCTTCATATCTACAGTATTTCACTGATGTGACATGCCTGTAATCATAAAAAATTATGTTTCCTCCCCATACATTCCTCTTACATGCTCCTGGAAATGATCAGATTTACATTAGCAAGGTGATCAATGTACACTTGGGATACACGTGTTTATGGAGATTATGTCTTCCATAGAAATTTCAAGTTTGAATATCCTTTCTAATTGTTTGTGAGTGTTTTCAATCACTCTATCCTCATCATTGACCTTCTCCAGAGAAGCAGACAGTAGTTGTGTTAACTCTTCTTTTCATTAATTTTTACTTTGCATGTTACCTTCATTGTCAAAGAAATTTGGAAATACCATGTCCCCTTGTAGATCAAAATCATTTATGTCATTTGATAATATAGTATTTATCCTTTCATGTTCATTGAGTAATTCATTTCACTCCTTATTTGTGTGCTCTTTGTTTTTCAATTCTTCTTTTTTCTCGAGCAGTCTAAGATGCAATCTCTTGTGTTCTTGGAAGGCATTATGAGTCCTATATGAATCCCATACTTGATCACTATTTTTCATCATTTCTTCAATTCTTTTCTTGATTAATTCAGAAGCAATGCTATACTTAGCACTTTTTATTTCCTTCTCTAATTGTTCAATTTTCTTCTCAAATTTCTCTGTCTTATGTTTCCAATAGTTTGCATCAGCCAAAGCCTCTCTGACTCTTTTATCAACTTCCAAAAATGGAGAGTAACTACTTGATGAAAGCAATTTGTCTTTGTTATGGGTAAAAGTGGTTTATATCGAAATTAATATTAAAAAAACCCAAAAACACAATGGGACATGCAGATAACAAGGGTTAAAAAATGAAAGAAATGAAACTTACAACCTCTGTTACCTCGCGGCTTCCATTGCTCGCCTAGTTTCGATCGATCTTTGTTGTGAAGACTGTGGCCCTCAAGAAACACAATTCCTTGCACTTCTTCAAGATGGAGATAGAGAGGTGGCTAGGATAATTTGTAGAGAAGATGAGCTTCAATACAATGAATAATGGATATGAGTTATGAGAAGGTGCGGGTGCCAAAGGCACGCTATGGATTCTGCAGCATAAGTTTACTTGAAAGCCTAGATCTAGAAATGGAAGAAGAGGGTTGTATTTATAGACTCATGAGAGAGAGGATCAACAATGTAGAAGAAATAAGAAGATCAATGGTTGAGAAACCTTGAGAGAATGTGCGCAAATAGAAAGAAGACAAGTGTCATAGAAAAAGCTATTCTCTTTGAGTTAACTTCTTTCATGACAAAGATAAGATTTGCTTTTCACAAATTAGAATGTTTTATTCTAATTTAAGAGTTATTGATAAAAACAAGATTGTTTTAAATCAAAAATTCAATTTTTGCTTTTGCATGACAAGGAAGATTTATTTTTAGAAGATTTTGGAAGATAAGAAAGCGAATTAAATAAATAAATTTATTTAATTGAGGAATTAGAAGATAAGAAAGCAAATTAAATAAATAAATTTATTTAATTGAGGAATTAGAAGATAAGAAAGCAAATTAAACAAATAAATTTATTTAATTGAGGAATTAGAAGATAAGAAAGCAAATTAAACAAATAAATTTATTTAATTGAGGAATTAGAAGATAAGAAAGCAAATTAAATAAATAAATTTATTTAATTGAGGAATTAGAAGATAAGAAAACAAATTAAACAAATAAATTTATTTAATTGAGGAATTAGAAGATAAGAAAGCAAATTAAATAAATAAATTTATTTAATTGTTTGTGCATGATTTGGAAGAATAAATAAAATATTTGATTGTATTTTATTTTTAGAGATTGAGAGGATTTAAATAAATTTGATTTATTTATTTAAATTTGGAGGAATAAATGACTTAATTAAATAATTTAGAATCATTTAATAAAGGATTTTATTTAATTTTGACTTTAGAAAAAGGTAATTAAATATTTTGATATTTAATTAACTTAGAGGAATATGAATCGAATAAATAAATTTAATTATTTATTTATTGATAGAGGAAGGTAGACTTAAATAAATATTAAAAATATTTATTTAGATAGAGTCGTGTCATTTTTAGGTGTATACATTTTGCCCCTCTTTGATGCAATGTGTTTTATCACGTTGTTTCAAAGAATAAGATTTTCTAAAAAAAATGATACATGCCCCAGTTTGCCCCTGGTACAAGTTTAATGGCAGGATGCCCCCTCGGGAGATTGGACGGGAAGAAGGTTGAAGGTGTGAGACAGACAATCTCATGATGAAGAAGGTGAAAAACAAGTTGGGATGAAGAAAAACAGGGTGAATGATACGCTATGCAAGATAAAATGATAACACACACAAGCAAGCAAGCAAGCAGGCACAAATGATACAAGAACAAACAAGGTATTGCTTCTGTCAAGCGGTAAACCAATGATTAATCAATATGATATACGATGGTGTTGTCATGGCGGGGAATGATAGATCCCTAGAGCAACACGATGTGCGTGGGAAATGCATATCCCACTGATACTTTTAACTGTTTGAGTTGGTTTACGACTAGACAAGGATTAAAGACCACTAATTGTGATTGGATCATTTGACAAGATTGACTTGACTTGATTGGTATGGATTAAGGATGGACTTACATTTAGATCATTGCTAGGATTGACAGCTAGAATTGTTGACGAGAGATACAAAGAAAGATAGAAATTTGATCGATAGAGGAAAATGTGGAAGAAGGAACCACAAGCTTTTACTCTGTAGATATAGGCACTTTGGAAAAAGATTTTTATTATGAATGGTATATGGAATGGAAATGTATGTATGTGTGTATTATGGATGCTAATATATGTCATCTTGATATTGCAAGTATTTTGAAGTGCTTATTTCATTATCGGGCATTTCTTATGTTGTAAGAAAATACAAGCATCTAGGTATAATTAAACCGAGATGACCTGAGTATTACTCACATGGATTTTGATATAGCAAGTTAATACAAGCATCTAGTCAAAATTGAATCTAGATGACCTGAGTATCGGTTGCATTTCAACAGACAAGGATTGTCCCTTTTCATGTTTAGACCCCAAAAGTCCTCGATGATCTTTTGTTGATTATGTCGTTAGACAAAAGTCGTCACATTACTAAAGATTAATCCACAAATAGCAGACAAAGAAAATGATTATGCCCCCATCATAGCATCTCTAGCTTTTGGCATCCTTGAGTAGCATAGAAAGACATAATAATGAAAATCAAGACTTTTTAATTTTTCCTTTTCATGAAAACATTCTTGCATTAGATGTGCTTTCTTGCCATAGTATTGATAAAATCATTTTGATGTGTTTTGGTCCCTGCTTGTTTTTGTTTTGGATAGGTTGATGTTTTTGTTTCAAGATTTTCATTTGAAAGCATGTTTTGCTATGTTTGCACTTGTCTAGTGAAAAGTGTCCTCATAGAACATGTGGCTTTTAAGAATCCAATTCCGTAACCAAGTCAAGGACTTGCCCCCAGTCAGATAAAGGATCCACTTATTATGGATGAACTGACAAATAGAGATGAAGAAAACGGGCCCTAAGGGGTTGACCTAGTGCCTTGGGGGCACATTGCTAAATGGCCTTGCCTACGTGATGACACAGAGGCAATGTAGTTCGGGGTGAACTTGGTGGACCTAAGACCTAAGCGATAGGAAACAGTATGGACTTAGATAGATAGAAGACAAACGACATGTGATGAAATTGATGAGGAGCGGGGCCTCGGGGGCACATTGATAATGGCCTTGCCTACGTGATAACTCAGAGGCAACGTAGTTCGACAACGGTTGAATGGATTAACTGAAGACAGTTGACCTTGATGGGAAGTCTGACGGCAGAAAGTGATAAGGACGAGAGAACAAAAAACCATGGTAGGTACATAGATATGATCAGGTGGATGCTGGTAGGAGATATGAACGAGGAACAAGGTTGAAAAAGATGGAGAAGACAGTTCATCACAAGGAGCACTTGTTTACCAGGTTTTCACCACTTGCTTTTATTTGCATGAAAGCTAAAAGTACACATGACACCTGTTTGCCAGGTTTTCACCATGGTACCTATCCAAGGCGCCTATTTGCCAGGTTTTCACTGTTGGATGATTTTTTTTGTTGTTTTTCTATTTTTTTAAATTTTTTTGCTATTTTTCTATTTTTTGATTTTTCTGCTATTTTTCCATTTTTTGATTTTTTTGCTATTTTTGACTCCCTTACATTGGGGTTTAAGTGTAGAACTTTTGAAGGTGCATGCTATTGATGGGATCAGCAAACAGTTCACCTTCTGATGTAGCCAATTGATAAGCACCGGACACATAGGCAGCAACGATGACATAAGGACCAAGCCAATTGGGTTCAAATTTGCCCTTTTTTTCGCAATCCTGCTGATTCCTGGGATTTTCTTTAAGCACTAGGTCACCAACATTGAATACCCTGGGATGGACTATGTGGTTGTAACTGTGGGACATCCTTTTTTGGTAAGCTTTGAGATGGTTAAAGGCTTGTTGCCTTCTCTCTTCTAGTATCTCTAGCTCTTGAAGTTTGGATACTCGGTACTCTTCATCTGTTATGAGGCCTTTTAATGATACTCACAAGGATGGGATCTCAACTTTAATGGGCAAGATGGCTTCAAATCCATAGACCAGGGCATATGGTGTTGCACATGTGGGTGTGCAGATACTTGTGCAGTAGGCCAACATCGTAGGATTCAGTTGGACATGCCTATCACGATCGACATCATTGATAGTCTTTTTCAGGATTTTTAAGATGGTTTTATTTGATGCCTCTGCCTGGCTGTTTCCTTGGGGGTAATATGGGGTAGAAAAGCGGTGTTGGATACGAAATTTGTCACATAGTTCCTTAACATCTTGATTTTTGAATGGTCGTCCATTATTAGTGATAATGGATAAAGGAATGCCATAGCAACAAATGATTAGTTCAAGATAAAAGAGGCAATCTGTTTGCCTATGACATTGGCGAGGGGTACAGCTTCAATCCACTTCGTAAAGTACTCTGTGGTGGTGATTATGAATTTATGGCCACTGGAGGATGGAGGGTGTATCTTTCCCACTAAGTCGAGTCCCCATTGACAGAAAGGCCAAGGAGTTGATAAAGGTTGCAACTCCTGTGCTGGTGCATGTATCAGGTTCCCATGGATTTGACATTTCTTGCACTTCTTGACAAAATAATAGGAATCCTTTTCCATTGTTGGCTAGTAGTATCCCATGCGCATGAGTTTCTTGGCTAGGGTACGACCACTAGAGTGGGTCTTGCATATACCGTCGTGTACTTCACTCAGGGCAGTTTGATGTTCCTCACTATCGAGACACCTAAGGAGAATACCATCGAGACCACGTTGATACAAGGTATTGGTGATAATAGCATAACGGGATGCTTGGCGAATGAAGGTTCTTTTTTGATTACTTGAGAGATCAGGTGGTAGGATATTATCTTTGAGGTAGGCCAATACTTTTCCGTATAAGGGGGAGTCAGGTCCTACAATGTGGCAAATTATATGGGATTCAGGAGAGTCATATGTTGGATGGGAGACTGGCTTTGCCAAGAACTCTGCATGATTGGTTTTCAGAGATGTCGAGGAGAGAGGCGATAGTTACCATGGCATCGACTGCTTTATTCTCTATCTATGGTATTTGCTCAAAAGAGATCTCAACAAAGTATTCTTTGAAGTCATCCACCATTTGTTTGTATGGTATTAACTTCTCATCCTTTGTTTGGCAGTCATCATTCACTTGGTTGATAACTAACTGTGAGTCACCATATACCTAAAGTTTTGTGATGTTCCATTCAATTTCCAGCTTGATTATGATGACTAGGGCTTCATACTCTACCACATTGTTGGTACAAGGAAAGAGTAGTCTATGTGATTTTGGAATGGTGTTACCATGAGGTGTGACCAATAGGATACCTACCCCTGATCCATGCTGAGTATAGGAGCCATCAAAGTATAGTTTCTAGGTTGTCATTGTTATATGAAAGATAGAGTCATCTGGAAATTCAAAGTTCAAAGGATTATCATCTGTTAAAGGTGCCTCTGCTAGCTAATCTATAAGTACTTGACCCTTTATTGCACACTTGTCCACATACTCGATGTCAAATTCACTGAGAAGCATAACCCATTTGGACAATCTACCTGTAAGAGCAGCTTTGTTGAGCAAATACTTTAGTGGATCAATTTTTGCTACTAGTTTGATGAAATGTGATAACATATAATGTCTCCATTTTTGTGAAGCGAAGACTACTGCGAGGCATGCTCTTTCGATTGGTGTGTATTGCAGCTCATAACCAACCAATGTTCTACTGATGTAATAAATGGCTTGTTCTTTCCCTTCATGATTTTGTTGTGCAAGAAGAGCTCCTAGAGTTGTTGGTGTGGCAGAGATATAAAGTAACAGAGGTTTACCCTGGATGGGTGGCATCAATATCGGGGGTTTCATGAGATACTCTTTCAACTGTTGAAATGCCTATTCACATGAATCATTTCATTTGAAAGGAATGTTCTTGTGTAGGAGATGCGTGAATGGGTGGCACTTGTCAGCCAATTGGGAAATGAACCTTCTGATATATTGTAGTTTTCCCTATAAAGACCTGAGTTGACTTATATTTTTGGGTGGTGGCATTTCTATGATAGCCTTTACTTTAGATGGGTCCACTTCAATTCCATTTGCAGATACAATATACCCTAGAAGCTTGCCAGATGTGACTCCAAATACGCATTTCTTAGGGTTGAGACGCACATTGAATTGCTCCAATCTTGTGAAGATTTTGTCTAGTACTGCCAGGTGTCCTTCTCTTGTGAGTGATTTGGCCAATATGTCATCCACATAATCTTTCATTATGGTACGCATCATGTTGTGAAAGATTGTGGTCATAGCTCTTTGGTAGGTCCTCAGGTGCAATTTTGATCTGGTTGTATCCCGAGAAACTGTCCATTAGTGACAACATAGAGTGTCCTGCCATGACATCTACAATGATGTCTATGTTTGGCAGAGGGAAATCATCTTTTGGACAAACTTTATTTAGATCTCTAAAGTCATTACACAGTCAAACTCTTCCATCTGGTTTGGCAACAGGCACGATGTTGGTAATCCACTCAGGATAGTTTATTGGTTTGATGAACCCAACATTTAATAGTTTCTTCAATTCTTCTTTCACCATAAGGGCAACCTGCAGGTGCATCTTTCTAAGTTTCTGCTTAATAGGTTTAGCTCCTAGAGCTAAGGACAAATGATGCATTATGAGATTCGGATCTAGCCCTGGCATGCTCGCATATGACAAAGAAAAGTTTATTTGTTTCCTTTTGAAGAATTTGGTGAACTCTAGTTTTTCTTGTGTAGTTAATGATTGTGCCATATGGATCATTCATGGATTATCCCCTGTACTGACATTGATCTGCTCCGCTGGTTATATCAAGATTGACGATCTCTCCTGATGTGTTAGATTGGCAAGAGGGTCAAGCCTTTCATCCTTCGATGCCTCAAAGAGGTTTTCACCATTGGATACGTCTTTCATTATTTTACTATTTTCGTGATCTACTATTGCTGCAGAGCAGTTTTCACGATTAGATCTTTCTTTCATTTTTATATATTTGAGACTATAAGGCTTGACACTCTCTCCAAAATAGGCCTTGTCATTGAGTTCTATGGCATAGCTAGCCCTATGATCACCTGCGGGTATATTATCTCTAAGTTCTAGATAGTCGTTGATGGCTTCATCGTTTTGAAAGGTATCAAGCTCAAGGGGAGTGTCTTGTAAGTCCAAATCTATGAGTTCTAGATATACCAGTGGTAAAGGGTCATTGGGTTGGTTTGGTTCGAGGACATTAATGGTCAAAATAGAGGAGTTAAGATGGTCATTATAAGCATTGACAATGCTCGCAATGGTACTCTCTACTAGTTGATCTGTCAAATTCAGTATTATTCTTTCCTCAAAAATTTCACTATTGTTATTATGTAGATTGAACTCTAAAGGTCTAGCCCTTGGACTTTGTCCCTCATTTGCATGGGTAGGGACATACTTGTGGACCACATCAATATCTTTTTTGTCACAAGATAGTTCAGAGAGACTATCCCATTCATACTCATTAGAGTCTGTCTCACTCGATCTTTGCAGTTGATGGATTTGATCCACTAGCTTAGTAGCGGATGTTTCTGGTTGCTTGCCTTTATGCTTATCTATTTTGTTGGTTTTTGTTTTTTTGGTGTAACCTAGCCCTGTAGTGTCTTGGGCTGTTAAGGTATGAGGTTGGATAGGTTCAATGATACCTTCCTTTCTCAATCTGATAGGACAATGACCTTCATACCCCATTCTTTGTAGCATTGTGAATCCTTGGCCATACTACTCAGTTTGTATTGTGGAGTGATGGTCTTGTTGTGTGTGTAGGCTATCTTCATCCTTATATAACCATTGAAGGATGTCCTTTTCATCACTCTCATCTTCAAGGCTTCCCCATTTGACAAATGGACCTTTAGTAGTTGCTATTTATTTAGGTTTGCTCATGGAAGGCCTTCCATAGGATCTAGGAGAGATAGGGAGATGTGATAAACAAAAGGATTGTGCAATTGTGTACTCACCGAGGCTCTTGTCTTTGACTTTGAAGTTAGCTTGGGGTGCCTTCGATGTTGAAGGGAGTGAAGTTGGGTTGACATGGGATGAGGATGAAGTAGAGGCATGGTTATGGGGAATCACAACTTCAGGCTTAGATTGCACAATGTTACAGTATTGAAATGGATTAGAATCACCTTGGATGGTGATTTCTTGACCTTCAAAGGGGAATTTTATACACTAGTGGTAGGTTGAAGGTACTGCCTTCATAGCATGTATCCAAGGTCACCCAAGGAGAATGTTATATGCAAGTTCCATGTCAAGGACTTGACATACGACATCCTTTACTATTGGTCCCACTCTGATAGGTAAAACAACCACTCTTTTTGAAGTTCTTTCCTCATCATCATAAGCTTTGATGGTGATTTTCCTTTTTGGATCGATAGCATTCTCTAAAAACCCCAATGCAAGGATTAGCTTTAAAGTGCAAATATTCAAACTGGCCCCTCCATTGATTAGAACCCTTTTGATTTTGTGTTTGTGGATGAAGGCTTCAATGTGCAAAGAGGCATTATGAGGTTGAGTGGGAGACATATCATCCTTTTCAGTGAATGATAGGGAGTGAGGTGTGGTAATGTGACCTACCATGGTCTGGAATTTCTCTTCAGCGAGGTTTGTTGGAATAGTGGCTTCAGAAAGAGCTTTGTCTAGTATGGCTCTATGAGATGGGGACAAACGTAAAAGTTCCAAGATGGAGATATGTGCAGGTGTTTTGTGTAGTTCATCTAGGAAACTATACTGATTGGACGAAGAGGACCGTTTGGACGGGACCGCTTTAAGAGTAACCTTTCCACTGTTAGTGGTCATGTTACAATCAAGAGTGTTACTTAGGGTATTGACATGGGAATCACTTTCTGAGATGTGGTTAACCACATAGTCAAATGAGACATTCGTATAATTGGCGTTATTATTGCCACTGTTGTTTTGTTTTGAAGCTCCTCCCTGCTCATAATTGGGAAGTGGATCTTTGAATGCCAAATGATCATCGTTAGAGGCATGTCCATCAAGGGATACCTTTTTCTAGTCTAACAAGTCTTGAATGGTATGTTTGAGTGTTATACAATCGTTGGTCTTGTGTCCCTTGTTTCGATGAAATTCACAGAAATCATTGTCATTCCACCACAGAGGTTTGACCTTTGGTTCATAACCCCATGCTACCGGAAGTGTTATGATTTGGTTTGCGAGAAGCTTCCGTAGGTTGGTTTCCAATGATTCTCCCAAAGGTGTAAATTTTCTCCTAGGTTGATAGTTAGAAAATCGTGATTCATTGTTTTGCAGTTTGTTTTGTTGAGGGTTGTTTTGTGGGCTTGTCAAAGTGAAAATTGGTTGTTTTTGCACCACATTTTTGGCATCTACCACCCCATAATTTACAACATTTTTGTTCTTGGTCCAGAAGCATGGTTTGTCCATGTTGGTATTTGTGCTTGGAGTGTCCTGGTAAAGTTTGATTTGTCCTTTCGCTACCAATGGCTTTTCAATGATCAATCCCATCTCAATGACTTTGCTAAAGGTAGAAGGGCATTGTATCTAGATTTGGTAGCTGAGGTCAGCATGGATGTTATGAATGAACATTTCTAGCATTTGTTTTTTAGGTATTTGGTGTGGACATTTGCTTGCCAACAATCTCCATCTTTGTAGGAAGGCGGCAAAGGATTCTCCACCCTTTTGCTTGGTGTTACAAAGATCCAAAATTGATATGTCATGCTCAATATTGTAGGAGAAGTGTAAGATGAACTTGTCCACTAGTTTGCTGAATGTTTGAATGCCAGGGGATATTCTAGAGAACCACTCCAATGCTTGTCCTCCCAAGCTCCTTGGAAATAGTCACATGAGGTATGTGTCATTGTGGGTGACTTCTATGCATGTTGCACTAAACTCTCTAATGTGGTCTCTTGGATCACCTTTTCCTCGATATTTGTCAAATTTAGGTACCTCAAATTTAGAGGGGAAAGGTATCATGACCAAGGTTATATCAAAAGGATATGGTGATATATCCTCTAGAGAGTAGTGTTTCATTGATGTTCCAGTTTGCATGTCTGTGATTCGTTGGTTCAAGTATTGGACTTGTTGTGTTATTAAGCTTAAAGCATCAGTAGAGTTAATGGTTGCCTTCCCTTTGTCTACGGTTCTTTCTTCTCGTGTATTGTCCTCAGGGATTCTTTCTTATTCATTTTCCTTTAATGCATTGATGTCAAAGTCCTTAGGGAGTTTTGCTCCTTGACTTTCTAGGTAAAGAAAGAATTGAGAAGGGTCTTGAGTGAGTACCTTGTCCATCAGGCATTGGAACTTTCGGTCTTGTT
The DNA here is from genome assembly GCA_027924645.1 of Cunninghamia lanceolata. NCBI lineage: Eukaryota > Viridiplantae > Streptophyta > Pinopsida > Cupressales > Cupressaceae > Cunninghamia > Cunninghamia lanceolata. The sequence continues at coordinate 2,288,012 of BSBN01001494.1, read as the reverse complement.
GAGTGTGTATAAATTCTTCCTGGGTAATCTCCTCATCACTGTCATTAGGGGATGAGATAACTTTTTTGGAAGTGTCTACCATTTCAAATTGTTTTTGGTATTGGGAGCTTGGTAGGACCATGCAATGTGAATTTGGATGGGGTGTTTGTTGAAGGGAAAACTTGTAGTGGTGAGGTTTGAACGAGGGTTTCCTTAGACCAACAATATCAAACAAGATGGTGGATGCAAGAACGGTAGTCGAAGTAAGGATGTTTGGGAGTCCAAATACTTGATGTTGACTAGTCTTACACAAGCCCCTAGTGAAGTTCTAAAGGATGGTGGATCCTTGATCATGGAGACTTACTAGGCTTGTTTGAGGTTGAATTGATCTTAGAGTTTCTTTGTCCTAACCTGGTTTTGATACTAAATTTTGAGAATTTTTGCGAATTCCTATGGAAGTGGATAGAAGTGATGTTTGCATGGTAAAAACTGATCTCAAAATTTGGAATACAATTGAAATGGGTACTCAAAAGTGTTGGAAGATTTCTTTGGAAAGATCGGGAAAAACTCACTGTCACATATGCGCAACTTTTATATGCGTTGAAACAGAAGATGCATGCGCATCATATCTATGTATAAGCGCAGGTTTGGTAAAGTTTAAAAGCACAACAACAATTAACAAAAGTGTAGTAGGTCGCAGTGTATGCGCGGAAAGTCTAAGCAAATGCATAGCTTTTCAGTGTATATGTGCAGATCTAGTTTTTCTGAATATTTTTGGCACAATTTTTTGACACATTTTCAGTTTGTTTGGCTTCTTGGTTTGCAAGTTGGTCTTTTGATATGATTTTATCAATTTTTAGCAAGAAAACACAACAAACACATAATGCTTTTAAGTTTTTTGAAAAATTTTGGACTCTTTTTGGACACAAAAACAATTACAATCCTAGGCTGGTAAAGATAGTATTTGTCAGATCCCCTAGCTGTGCATGTTCAAAGTGGATAGCTTTAGGATCTTGGTAGCACTAGCTCCTCTCCACGGCACACACTTCTCACGCATACCAAGATTTGGGTTTCCCAAGGCTCCTACCCCCACCGAACCTTAGGATTGTCCCTACTACCTCTACTAAGAACCACATGAATCAGGCCGTCTTCAAAGGTCACACCTTTTTCACCAACAAATAGAAGGATTTTGGGCTACTAAACAATAGCTAAGTAGTGAGGGCAACCATTCGAGTGGTTATATGTGTGGCAACGCTACTCTCCGTTATGGAGTCTCCTAGCCTTCAAGGGTTACGCCTTGAAGGGTTTTGGGGGAGGTTGGCTATTGGTATAATACAACGACACTCGTTGCATGAAGCTTTCACCTCAAGCACAATTTATTTATAGTGAATCGGCAGGGCTTGGCTTTAGCCTATTACCACTTAGGGTCGTTCCCACTTGGACGGACAGGTATCCAAGGGCAGGCCCCTCTAAAGGTTATAACACATGCAAAATGATACGTCTGGCATTCTGATCACCCAAAATAGGGGAGAGCATAGGCCTGATATCATTCCAAAGACACAGAAAACAGTGGTTCATTCACCCCTATTTAAAAGGAAAAAGACTATATGCGTTACACTACTTGGGCACACACATAGGTTGTTAACTTTGAAGTGATTAAGATAGCAATTGTTCAATTTAGCAAGATAACAATGAGTTAAACTTTTAAAAAATAGAAATATGATCAAGATAGCAATGGTTCAGTTACAACCCTCCTAGTTAAGACTACGTGAGATTTGTATGAACATCTTTTTACTTCCTTAGCTAATTAAATCTATTATGAGTTAATAAGTGCAGCTAAATGACTATCCAGCTCCTAATCCTGCAAGATAAATGTTAGCGTTAACCCAAAAACCACAAGAAATACTAGAATCACTGTGAAGAATATATGCGAAGCTTTAGAGTATGCATGCACAGGAATAGAGACTATGAGCACAAAATTACAAATGCGCCAAGATGGGTGTCAAAAGTGCAGGAATAAAGGACAGATGCGCAGTTTCTATGGATGCACCGTTCTAGAGGATGAAAGTGCAGTGTCTGGAGGTATATGTGTCAGAATATCGTAGGTGCCAAAATAGGTTGTAGATGCATAGCTTCTGGTGATGGATGCACTGATTTGACCTGTGTACAGAACCTGTCACTCAAAAGATCAATTTTGGATTAGAAATGGGGCAAGGCCTCACAGTGGGTGCCAAAAATGTTATGAGTAAAAGTGGTTTATATCGAAATTAATATAAAAAAACACAAAAACATAATGGAACATGCAGATAACAAGAGTTAAAAAATGAAAGAAATGAAACTTACAACCTCTGTTACCTCGTGGCTTCCATTGCTCACCTAGTCTTGATCGATCTTTGTTGTGAAGACTGTGGCCCTCAAGAAAGACAATTCCTTGCACTTCTTCAAGATGGTGATAGAGAGGTGGCTAGGATACTTTGTAGAGAAGATGAGCTTCAATACAATGAATAATGGATATGAGCTATGAGAAGGTGCGGGTGCCAAAGACGCGCTATGGATTTTGCAGCATAAGTTTACTTAAAAGCCTGGATCTAGAAATGGAAGAAGAGGGTTGTATTTATAGACTCGTGAGAGAGAGGATCAACGGTGTAGAAGAAATAAGAAGATCAATGGTTGAGAAACCTTGAGAGAATGTGCGTGAATAGAAGAAGACAAGTGTCATAGAAAAAACTATTCTCTTTGAGTTAACTGCTTTCATGACAAAGATAAGATTTGCTTTTCACAAATTAGAATGTTTTATTCTAATTTAAGAGTTATTGATAAAAACAAGATTGTTTTAAATCAAAAACTCAAATCTTGCTTTTGCATGACAAGGAAGATTTATTTTTAGAAGATTTTGGAAGATAAGAAAGTGAATTAAATAAATAAATTTATTTAATTGAGGAATTAGAAGATAAGAAAGCAAATTAAATAAATAAATTTATTTAATTGTTTGTGCATGATTTGGAAGAATAAATAAAATATTTGATTGTATTTTATTTTTAGAGATTGAGAGGATTTAAATAAATTTGATTTATTTAATTAAATTTGGAGGAATAAATGACTTAATTAAATAATTTAGAATTATTTAATAAAGGGTTTTATTTAATTTTGACTTTAGAAAAGGTAATTAAATATTTTGATATTTAATTAACTTAGAGGAATATGAATCGAATAAATAAATTTAATTATTTATTTATTGATAGAGGAAGGTAGACTTAAATAAATATTAAAAATATTTATTTAGACAGAGTCGTGTCAATTTTTAGGTGTATACAGTCTTTATACATAGCAACCTCCTGTCTGAGCTTTTCATTTTCCAACATATAAGAAATATTCTTTTTGACAAGTTGCTTAATCTGTGCCTTTGTGAATTTTGCAACATTCACATTTATATCAGCTATCTCAATAGGATTTGTGTCCTTAACTCACTAAATCATTAGATGACCAAATGCTTCATTAGGATTATTTATGACCTGAGGCTTTTTGTGTGAAGGATAGAGTGACCATATCAGTAGTGTCATCTTATTAGGGTCATAGCTTGATCCGTTTTTAATCTTATCAATTGCCTCGACACTAAGCTGCATCTTTTTCTCTTGATTTTTTTTGAAAGTATCAAAAACAATAGCTGAAGTCATATCCCATCCAGGGACTAACACCACTTCTTCTTCCTTGAGCAATTCTCTACCTTTTTCTGGTGTCATTTCTTCCATGGCACTATCTATTTCTGATTGAAGCTCTTGCAGAACTTCCTCTTGAACCTCAGGAGTGATATCCTTCATCTTTTCTCTAGCTAGTTTTCCTTTATATTCATATAAGAAGGCTTTGAATTCTGAAGTTTTGATAAAGTTGGCATCTGTAATAAAAGTTTTACTAGCCAGGTATCTCACATCATCTATTAGTTCATCAGAAGTCTCTATTTTGACTTCTTCTCTATCTACTGGAGGCTCATATTTCTTAATAAGAGAAGAGGATGCTTGCAAGTCTTTATTCTTCTCCTCTTCATTTTCTTCTTCAAAAGAGATTTCAGGAGTTTGTTGAGGAGGTAACTGGGAAATAGGGACCTCATCTTCTACTTGAATTCCTCTAACAACTCTTCCTTTTCTTTCAAACACATAAGAAGGGACATTTTCAATCAAGTCTGCGGCATTTGTAATCAATGTATTCAATATTTCAATAGGGTCATTAATATCTATGAAGGCACTGTTGTAAGTGGGGTTTTTTGCTACCCTCCAAGCCTCAACCAACATTATCTTGTAATATAAATCTCATCTCTCAATTACAACTTTCTCATCACAATTTCTAACTAGGTCATCATCGACAAACAGAACATGATTATACCTCTTAAGCTTTTGTTTTATCTTAACACTATTTATGAAATTCTCTAGATTAAAGCTTTCTTTGGTACTCCCTAATGGTAGCCTAAAATGCTCCAGTTTTTTGTCAATCAATTGGTATCCTTAATCTGACATGACTGTGAAATCCCCAAAACACAAAGTGCCTGACATAAATGACTACTTATTATGTCTTTTTAGATGCATAAAATCAGAGTGAGCAAGCTGTCTTACAATCTCTAGATAAGCAACTCTGTCAGGACAAGTCTTTGGTAATAGCAGAGGGGGTCCTTCAAATCTGAACACCCTTATCTTTGTATAATCAGTGTAGGAATACCAGTCACCCCAATTATGAGTGAACTTTCCTGGCTCATACTTATCCTTTGGCCTTAAAAATCTCTAAACCTCTGATGACATATTGTAATTGCAAGGATGCCCTAGGTGCTTATACACAGGTTTTACAAAGTATTCTTCAAAATAGATGTAATGGGACTTATCACACCTGCTATCCCATATAGCAGTCCATCTCTGGATGGGTTTCACATCTCCATTCCTATCCTAGTTCCTGACTCCTAAGCATTTATCCCATAACCCCAAGTTTTGGCCTTTATACAAGATAAGATGCATTAGTAGAGAGTAATGCCTGAATCTACTCCCTCCTCCCTTTATGGAGACCAATTCATTATGAAGGGTGTTAGCTAAGAACTCAACATAATCAAAATGTAGAGCTTGTTGTCTTTGGATGTCATCTATTAGGACCATAGGAGCAACTTCCATAAACATAGAAGCCTCAACCCCTAACAATTGACACAGAATAATAAGTATACTAGAAATACTCTTCAAACAATTCAACAGAATATGGGGGATCTTTTGTGACTAAAAAACCCTTAGCTTGTTGTTCTCATCACGGGGTCTGTGCATGGGAAACCTCCATCTCTTGTAGTTGTTGCTCAAATTATAATATTCACCGCATAAATCCCTAATCCTGAACTTTACATCAAAGCCAGTATCTAATTAGAAAACCATCGATATGTAATCCCAGGTGATAGGAATAAATTTTATTCCATCCTTCAATTCAATCATACAATTTTGTGGGTTATAGTTTCCAGCTAGTATTCTCAGGAATTCAACATTCACAAATATGTTTGGCACTACCAACTTTCCTAAATTCAATCTCCATGGGTTCAAAATAGGGGAACACCTATGCATTTTCTTATAATGGTAGATGAAGAGGTCATACCCTCTTATGGGAGTCCATATAGCTCCTATTTGTCTGTATTCATCTTCTAATATTTCTGCATTTAGGCTTAACTGGGCATTCCTTTGGGATTTTTGCCCTGACTTCGGACACTGGTCTATTAAATCTTTGTTCAAGTATCTCTTGTTCAATTTCTACCTTTTTGCCTTAGGGTTTTCATGTGTTTCTTCCATAGTATAATGCGAGAGATATTTCAAATGCAATTATGAACCAGAAAGCATAGATTTTAGGCTCATAACACTTACTTGGATACTTGAATTGTATTCATCACAGATGCTCACCCCAGCTCTTGTGCTTGTGTACTAAACTAGATGTTTCAAGATTTCCTTAATTTACTCTATTCTTAGCATTAATGGTGGCTTTCAAATCATCAGGGAAACATTTATTTCTCGCAATAGAGCACCTTCTGTCACCTTGCCAAAATAATCATTTCACTTAAGGGATTTTATTATTTCTTTACTTCATCGGGACTTCGCTGTGACTCAAATGGTGGTCATGCCGAAACTCCATCTTTTCAACATATGTGTCTCCCCTTGATGCCTTTTTGATTATCGGCATTTTCATTTTTTTGGAAAGACTGAATATGCATTCCCTTTGACATTCCAAAATATCTAGCAGTTTTTCGGCAGGATAACACTCTAAGTCACCCCGACATGCCGAAATGATATGTCATGCTGATATTTTGCAGTCTCCTCGATATGCTCCTTATGGGTCGGAATGTCAAAGAGACCCCTAAAAGTCTCATCCCAATACTCTGATATCTCTATCTCCTCGAACTTGAAATGTTAGTTTGAAATATATGCCAACTGTTCATGTATTCGTGTTTCCGCAAGTATTTTAATTTTATCATTTTATCGGTGTGACACATTTAAGTGTCACACCGATTTCTTGAGAGCTTCTTAACACCTTTCGGGGTGTCGAAGTGACCTTTGAAGAAGTCATACCGATACACTGAGGATTCTTTCCTCGATATGTATGTAGGGATTAAGTCTTCAACATACGGTGTAGATAATATGGAATTTTGTGGTTCTAGGGTGAATATGATGGGCAATTTATTATGGGAGTGTTAATTTTGAAAAATGAAAATAGATAATTATCTCAGGTGTATGGCAGGAAATGGATTTTCTGGATGAATTTTTTGGGGTTTGAAATTTTGTCCCAACAAGGTGATGCATCAGGTTTGAATATAGAACACTCACAAAACTAAAATGCACAAAATAACCAGATACAACTGATAAATATACATAGATGTAGCAGATTCTAATAGAGGTAAAGAGAAGGATAGGGTTGAGAGGAAATAAACATTCATAGGCAAACCAATTCTGAATTACATAGAGCTAAAAACAACATGAAGAGGTAAAAACAACCAGCATGTATTAATCAGAAAGGTACGGTTATAATAGAGGAGGGTTCTGTTTGGAGTACAAAAATATCTTTGTATCCAACTCTCATTACATTTTTTTTACATGTATATATAGCATTTCATTACATTGACCTAAGTCACCTGCCTCAATAAATTTGCCCCCTGGGCCTATCAGAAAATATCTCTATCAAAAGGAATGTCTACCTACAAGGATTAATTGTAGAAAATCTCTTGGATCTTGAAGTAGCTAGGAGATATTTGTTGTCTTGAATGCAGATAGCTGATCCATCACCTGCAACAATAAATATGAAAATATTTGGAGATGAAGTAGCTGAACAAATCTAATTTTGCATTAATGGCTGATGAAGATATTTCAAATAAACTTTCCTGCCAAAATCTCCCTATTTAGAGCTTTTACAACCTACAATACATTACAAGCTCTGTTTTGTAAAGTCTAAAAATTCCACTTACTAAAAATACCAACGAAAAGCAACCTCAATCTACAAATGGAACAATGAATCTTTCTATCAATAGAGGTATCCATAAATGTAATCTTATACAAATTTTTAAGTACAATAAGAGTACGTCATTGAGAAGTACAATTACATACTATGGCTAAAAAAGCCTTACAAATGATCAATACTGTAATGTCAGAAAATGTCCCCTTGGGGGCTTTTCCCTCATAAGGTTTAGCTCCTGGGTCTTTAGTGTGCATTTAGGACATCTTACATCATAATTTAGCATCCCGATGGAATGAACCCCAGGTATCATGATAAATGGGGCCTAGGGGGACCCCTTGAGCTTAATCCTACCCAAAATAGGGGGGAGGACTTGGGCGTCCATGCTCTAGTCCTGCCCAAGTTTGGGTCAGGCCCAAATTTCTAGTGTTGGTTTATGACCGTTATTTGGTCCCTAGGCCGACACGGTAAGTTTGAATTTACAAAATCTTGGCGGGAATATTTGTAGTTGCATATAAAAGCATGTTTAGGAATTAATTTAGAAACTAGATGGCAATTATGAACTTTATGCATTCTCAAGGTGATTCAAGGCTTTCATTGTGTTACAAGAACATATTTGTGTTGTCTATGTGTTTGTGTTTGTAGATTTGAGCATCCATTTCCTCATGGAATGAAAATCATCTTCCTCTCATTAGATCTTCACTACAAGGTGACATCATATTGTGTTTGTGATCATTATTTCATTTGGATTTTGCCTCTGCCTCACAAGGACATGCACTCTCTATCTGACAAAGGTGTTTGGAAGACTTAAGTGTCCTTTTGGGGCTTGACTGAGGCAAGCTCCTAAACACCACAACCCCCTCCCAATGTTTTCATGGTTTCAGGTTACAGGTGGATGATGCAGACAAAGTAAAGTTGTAGGAGGACATATTGAAGTGTCAAAATTACAGATCAGAGAAGAAAATAGCTCCTTGGACTAGGGTGCCTGCTCATTAGTCCTTGAAGTTCCACAACAAGAAAATCTCCAGAACAACAGATACAGGTTACATACCTTGTTTCTAGATCCTGACAAAAAGTAGGGCCTTGGACTTGGGCGCCTGCTCTTTAGTCCTTGACTTTTCTGCCTTGGAACCCTGAAAACATGTGCACTGTTGTTTGTCATTTTACATCTTTTTGCAAAAGCATTTTTTATAATTCATCTGTTTATTGCCACATTTGCATAATTAGGGTTTTGATGGATAATTGAGCATAAAAGAAGGAAAATTGGTAATCAAACACCCTAATCCAAGCTCCCTACATTTGTAAGTGACTAAGGACCTGATAGTGCTCTGCCACTCGATCCTAAGGTCCTTGAATGTAATTGGTGAAAGGAGGATTCAAACACTAAACTAAACAATCCAAATTCTTAACTTTTACAAATACAATGATATATCCATTTCTGAATTACATATGAGAATCAAATATACAATATGTCTTCAACCACCATAACCCACTAGTCTTCTGCAAGATGAAGGTCAAGAGAATGGTTAAGGTGCTTTGCCACCCAACCACAAAGCACTACACTTCCCTGGAATTCTTCCTAACTTGAAAAATACCTGACCCTGTATGAAGCGCCTAGAAACCTAGAACAAATGGGCAGGAGGGAAAATCTCGATGCATGTTTGATGCCTATATGCACTCTAATCTAGAATGAACATATTTCTTGCAAATAGGATGTGGCAGAGAATAATATTAATAACTAGGCATTTCATATCCATCTATTGCATTAATTGTGGCCTCAAGCTGTAGAGGCAAATGCTCAGCTACTTCCGGATGAGCTTTATTTATTTTTCTTTATCTTTTCTTTTCCTTTTCCTTCAGATGTTCCTTCCTCTTCTCCTTGTCTTGTTCTTTTATTCAATATAAATGATTCATTTTCTTCTTCTTCATCATCTTCATCATCCTCTATATTCAACGGATTTACCTTTCGCCTATTTGCCTGTACCTTAGGCCTGGGTTTCTTCTTTTCATTGGTGTTGTCTTGCACTGGTGCTTCAGTAGCAGTTCTTCCACTTCTAGGGGATGTTTGAACCAGTCCCGAAGGTTTAGGAGAGGTTGCAGTGGTAGATGTAGACCTACTTGTCCTTCCAGGAGTAGCTGTGGTAGAGGTAGTTTGTGTTTCCTCCATAGGACCCTTAGGATTATTTAACATCCCTTCCAATTTGGTTTTCATCTTCTCTACCTTCTCTTCTACATTCTTCTTGACTAACTTATTAGTTAATTCATCATATGTCCCAAATCTCTTAGTAGTGGGATCCTTGGGCTTGTTGAGCAAGATATCAGCATATCCAATCAAATCAAGTCCAAAGACCTCATAAGGCAAAGTGGTTATCCAGACAGTCCTTGGTTCAACTTCCTCCATATAACAATTGTCCTTATCCACCATGAAAGTTATATCATTCTTCTATTTTTCTACAAATTTTAATGGTATCCTCTCCCTCATTTGTATTTCATCTTGGAAGTTTTTAAAGAATCGCTAATACATAGTGTTGCATTGTTTGGTGTCTGCAAAACTATGCATGTGATCTCTAATCTGTTGTGCCATAGGAATATCTCTTCTCCAGATCACATTCTTCATTCCAGGCAATTCTTTCAAGAAATAAAAAATGAGACAAATTATCAAAGAGCCATACTGAAAGTTATAACATGTCTCCTTTATTCTCTTCAGATTGTCTAACAATTATTGTCGTGGCAGCTCACACAGATCATAGTCCTTTCCTTCCTTAACTATCTAATGAGTAGTGTAGATGGCAATTGTGGTAGCAAATCCTTATCTTTTTGTGTAATATACTTTGTATGCAACACCCATTGTGGCATACTAGACCCCTAGGTTAGTGATATCATCCATTGTTAGGGTTCTTTTATAGAATTTTGCATTGGTAAGCTTCATTACCACCTCATTCTTTACAACCTTTAGGATTGACACAAGTCCAAAGGAGCAAAATCCAGTCACATTTATGATGGATTCTTTTATAATCAAGTAGGGTTGATCAAGACAAAAGAATTCTTCATGAATCTAGCTTAAAACAATTCTAACCCAATCTTCCTCATTGCAGAAATAGGGGAAATTCTTCCATGCATCTTAAGCATTTTTCTTCTACATTTGCATACTTTGGCTTGAGCTGAAAGTCATCACCTAAGAGATGTTTTCTTCTAGATACTTCCAACTTCAAATGGTTGTATTCATTTAGCTATGAGTGAATGTATATGCAGACATCCTTTGTATGTCATACATTGATGGGAACACGGGAAAATGCACCATCCTTGTTGGTCTCAGTAGATTTATATGGATGTTTCTTGAAATTTGACCTCATCCTCTCCACAATATCAATAACCATAGTTGTTTCCATGATAACTCTTTCAGAAAACTAGGGTTTTACTAGAAAATTTGAGAAATACCCGAGAATGCCACCATTAGGGTTTACACACAAGATTTACTGAAAACCTTCTTCTCTTCTTAGCTCTTGCATACGCTTCATCTTGTTCAAATGAGATCAATATTGATCAAGTGGGGAATAAATAACCTTCATATCTACTTTAGTTTCTCCACATTAAATGCATTTGGCACAACTTCTTACTGTCCTGAGATAACACAGGGATATACGATCCTTCAACAAACCTCCCCAAAGAGTGTATTTGCTCTAGATTTTTGATCAAATGTCATAAAATTACAATCCATACATATTCATGTAATTATTAGCCATTATGCTGAATATTTCAGTATCTTATGCATTCAAGTGTTTGAAAAAGATTTGCAATTGCAACTCCCCTAAGCCAATGCTTCCTTTTTAGTTGCTGGAAGATCTATCTACACTAGGCAGAGGTACAAATCCTTCCTTTACTTCACCTTCTTCCTTCTTCTTCCATGTCTTGTCTATTTCCTTCTTTTGATGACCAATGTCAATCTTCTTTTAAGGAGCAGGTCTTACATTCTTTCCCTTGTAGAACCTTGCAATGTGTCCTGATTTAATGCAATTGTAGCAAGTGATATTAGATTGTGGATCATAACCGCCTCTTCTCACATTATATCTGCAATTAGTAGCCTTATGACCAAACTTGTTACATGTGTAGCAATAACCATAGAAGGTTTTAGAAGCCATATTGTTCTTATTCATGAAACCATTCCTCATCACTTTACTTCTATATTCATTAACCTTATGACCAACTTTATTGCAAGCATAACACTAATCATGAAATGAATGAGAGTTCACAACATTGTACCTTGGAGGCCTAAATGAATTATGATTCATCTTGCTTCTACATTCAACACTCTTGTGACCAATCTTATTCCAAGCATAAAAATTACCATTTAAGGCTTGAGGGTACCTGGTAGGAGCAGGATTTCTAAAGTTCTTCTTCTTGTTCTAGACTTGTGTGAAGTTATTCTTTCTTTGTCTCTAGATAGGAATGAATCCATCTTCTTTTGCATCTCCAGAGGCATTCTTCTTAGGATCTTCAGTGCAATTTTTTTCCTCCTTTGTTTCAGATTTTCCTTCTACTTTGAAGTTATCAGATAAGTTTGTAGATGCACTGGTTATAGGACTTTTCCCTTTTTCAAAACCAAGACTAGATTTTTCTTTTGATGGCTTTTGAGAGTTGACCAATTCATTAAGAATCTCAAAACCTCCTTTTAGTTTCAATCCTTTGTCAATTTGTTCTTTTTCTTTTTCCAGTTCTTTTCTCAGAGTGGCAACTTCTTCCTCAAGTTTTGAACATTCAGCTGCTTTCTCATTAAGATTGATATTTAAGCAATATTCAATCCTTTTGCCTTCTTCAACCATAACTTTCAAACTAGAGATCATATCTTCTACCTCCTTGAGTTTAATGTCACATCCTCTATCTCCTTCTATTTGAGATTTCAATTTACTAATTTCTTCTTTTGATTCTTTGGCTTGTGTCTTCCATTTTATAATTGTCTCCTTTGAATTTTTCAAGCATCACCTCATATTTCATATTTAGTTCTCTTTCTTCATCTAGATCTTCAAGAGATGACTAGAGTTCTCCTTCAAGGTCTACCTCATCAAGATTTAAGTCCCAACCTTCATGTGCCATTGAATCAAGATCCATTTCAAGAGTAAATAGATCATTAGGTACTACTTCAGATTCCATGTGTTCAAGTGTAGGATCTACCTCAACTATTAGGCTTCTCAAAGGCACTTAGCTCTGATACCAATTGTTGAACACATACTGAGATAGAGAGGGGGGGTGAATCAGTCTATCCTTAAACTTTACATTAATTTCATTCACATCTTAAATATCAAATCACATGTAACCAAAAGAAGAAGAATAGAAAGGAAAGCATGAACCACACAAGGATGCCAAGATTTTTATGTGGAAAACCCAATGAGGGAAAAACCACGGTGAGGATTAACTCACAATATATGAAGCCCACTGATATAAAAGATTACAACTTTATTTTAGGGCTACAACCCAAGGAAGCTACTACTCCTTGCTAACTTGAAAACTAAGGCTACAACCTTAGGACAAGATACAAAGACCTGCTGAAGAGACTCACTATCTAATAGCAGGATACATGAAAATTACAATGAAAATATAAAATGTTGTAAATAAGACATCTGTCATATGTTGATATTACAGTCCCTTATTTCACACAATTACCCCATCATTCTAACTTCACACAGTTCATGCTTAAAACCCTCATCATTCTATCCTTTGCACTCACAAAATGATTTTGTTCTTCTATAAATACCCTCCACAACAACTCAAAACTTCAATCAGGTCAGCACCAAGATATCCTCTAGATAAAACATGTGATACACTATAGGTCAGCTCAAAATAAGTATATTATGAGTTGTGGATCACATCACATGCAATAATAGAGCAAAATACATTACAACATATCTTTCAAGGAAAAAATAATTGATCATGATCAACCGTGAATGAAGGGAACCAAACTGTCAGCCCAAACAACATCAACACTACCCACTATTTATCTTCACACCACTGGGGAGAGACCAAAAACATCATATGGACCAAAAAGTGAGTGATATACTTTATCAACTATACCCTTACAATCTTCTCTTGAAGTATCTAATCATTATATGCTACCTCAAGAAGAGAAACATCTTGAACTGATGAGAATAGAGTATCCCTAACTGACTATGACATATCAAAACTTAGGATATTGCATTGCAAACCACTAAAACATCTAGAAGTCTTATGAATGAACTCATGAATCATTTTGAACATATCTCCAAAATGGTGTGACCATATCTAACATTACAGAGGAATGCAGAGCATTCCAACAATCCTTCATCATTGTTTTACTCTTCCAGAACACAGGCCAAAACTCTGTCACTTTATAACTTTTACTATAGAAGGTTTCATGACTTGAAATCTTAGATACAACACCTTCATGTTCTAATCAACTTATTTTCTAAACCGTAAGACTAAATCTTGCTCTACAGAGGAATGCAAACAAAAACACTATGACTCTACCTTAGGGTATGCACTATAAATGCCTAGCAAAACTTTTGCAACTTATCTCTGAGTGTGGTACACCAAATTTGTAAGATATCAATATATACATATAGGAAACATATTAGAACAAGTGTACTCACCTTTTCATCATACTTAGACATCAAGCTGGTTACCATTCTTATACTTAGACAATTTATCTCCATCTGATAGGCCTTCTGGACCAACCTGCCTTAAATATGCTGACCCCATGTCTCTAACTGAGTCAAACCATCTCTCTTAAATCTTCCACTATCCATTAACCTATCTCTAACCATTTTTTAGCCTCTTCAACCTCTATACAAACCATTATACAAGACTGACCTCAAGTTGACACATATTGAGTTGACATCAATGACAACACACATTGCTAATAGAGACATGACAAAGATTGCCAAACCTACTAGCTCCTTTTGTAAGGAATGTCAAATTGGGAAGTAAACAAGGACCAAGTTCAAGACCAAGGAATACTATTCTACTAATCCATTAGACCTGATTCATACAGACTTATGTGGTCTTGCCAAAATAAGAAGTCTCCTAGGTGAAAGGTATTTCATGTTGCTCATTGATGATTACTCTAGAATGACATGGGTTACATTTTTTAAAGAAAAATTAGGAGATTTTAATAGATTCAAAACTTTCAAATCTATGGTTGAGAATGAAATTAATTCTAGAATCAAGTGCCTAAGATCAGAAAGAGGTGGTGAGTTCACATCAAATGAATTTGAGGAATTTTGTGAAAAACATGGCATAAAAAGACAATACTCTACTGCAAGGATTTCTCAACAAAATGAAGCAGTTGAAAGGAAGAATAGAACAATCTAGGATATGGAAGGAACAATGTTGAATGAAGCCAAGTTGCCTGATGTATATTAGAAAGAAGCAGTCCATACTGTTGTTTATATTCTTAATAGAGGACAACTATGAGTGAGCAAAACTAAGACACCATATGAATTATGGAAATACAGACCTTCATCAGTCAAGTATTTCAAAATCTTTGGAAGAAAATGCTATATTAGAAGAGATGAAGATAATTTGGGTAAGTTTGACTCAATATCTGATGAAGGAATTGTTACTAAATTATGTTTACAACCTAATTTAGTAAGGCCTAATAGTAGTTGTTGAAAAAGGTGGATAAGAAATTTTTTTACACACAAGATCATCTAGTCAATGTCTGATTTCTTAGTAAAGGAGCCAGTGCATGATCACTTATCAAAATCATATAACAGTTCAAACTAGACTATTACACTATTCGAATAAGTGAAAATGAAGAAACACAAGAAAGCAGGCATTCAAAAGATGACAGGTATCTAGTTGAGATCATTTTTCAGTTGTGATTATTGTTTATTCGGTACATTTGAGTGTAGCTTCATGGAGGAGTTATTTATAAACTATCAATTCATCATATTTAAAAATGTAATTTAAATGAGGTTTAGTTATTTTCATGCTATGTAATTGTTTCATAAAGAAAAGTACACAGAAGTCATTACATAATATGAAATAGCTAGTTATATTCAAAAGAAATGTTTAAATATATCCCACACAAGCCGTGGGAGTGACTGAAGATGCAATATGAAACTAAACTATACATCTCAAACAAAGAAAAGAGCATATGAGGAGAATAGGGACTTGTCATTGCCTGCGAATGATGAACCTCAAGGTTGACCAGGTCCATCTTCAACTCCCTCCATCCGATGAGCTCTAAAGATACCTGCATGAGAGAATTGTTAGAGCTCAAGGTTCAAATTCTTCTCATATACATAAGTAACATATATATAGTTTATCTTCATGAAACATCAATTTCATAGATTCAATTATCATAGATAAAAAAGAAAAGTAGAAGGAATAGATGAACAAGAGATGTAGGTACCAAATCAGAAAGATAAAATCAAGGAAGAGAAGCATCATGTCTTGTAATTCAAGGTATGTTTTATGTTCTAACTTGTTTGTTCATTATGTAGGTATAGGTGAAATATATCAAGACCAATCACTGTAATAGTATGTGGATGAAAATGGGCTCCCACAAGGGTTGAGCTCAACATAATACTCTCTTTATGTTTATTGAGAGGATTACCAAAGGCATACTTTATACTAATAAAGGAGATACAGTAAGTGCATTCAAGTTATCACCATAAAATTATGCTACAAGACAACCAAAATTATGCTACAGGACAACAACCAAAGAAAGAAAGGAAGCCTTATATCTCTTGAAGTAGCAATACACTTCTCTTGCTTTCTGTGTCTCATTTTGACCACATAGGTTTAAGTAATCATAAGACAGTGAGCAATCATACTGTGTAATTAAACAAACATTGTAGTTGTAAAAGATCAACAAATTGGTGTGCAAGGAGCAGTCAAGCAAGAGTACAATAGAATCAACATGACAACAAAGATGCATCATGGAGCAGTAGAGGACAACAAGATCAAGTTTGATTCCAAACAAATATCTCATTTGTTGGTTTTCTTCATGTATGTAAGCCATCAACCATGGAGGAAAAAGTGCTACAGAAACTATGAAGTCATGATGATCAAGGCAATGGTTGTATAAAGAGTAAGACCAAGGAACAATCAAGAAAGCCTGGAGATAGTCAATTATGAAGTTCTCAATTAAAAAGAAGCCATTCAAGGTATACACCATGTCAAAAAAGTCTACAAGTTGCTCCAAGAGACATCAGGCACTGCCCTACAACCAAACTCAAAAAATAGCATGCTCATGAGACATATCCTTGTCAAGGAAAGTATTCCATACAAAGAGATTGAATTTGTGGATCCTGTGGTTAAGAGGTGGATGAGATGGAAACTTATTTTGCAGTGGAAAGGACTTCAAAATTTCTTGTCGAACAACAATGGATGGAGAAAATGTAGAACAAAACATTGAAAAAGTGTTGAAGAAACAACTTGTGAATGACTACCTTGATAATGCTTTTGTATTTGATGGCCTGAGCACTTTGCTTTCTGCTAATAGTGGGATTGAAAAGGAAAACAAGATGGATGTTGAAACTAATGGTATAGTGAAAACAAAAGAAGATGGAATTCATGAAGTTTAAGAGCAAAATGAACCAAATGCGAGCATCAATGAAGGAAAGGAGGGACTAAATCATGAATGCAATCCACAGCCTGACATAGCTGTTCAAGTTTAGGGTCAATCTGAACTAGCTTATGAAGAGAAGAATGCAAAAGCCTCTAAGGGAAATGCTCATGCAATCCAGTTGAAAGGACATAAATATATCTCCACCATGCCTGGAAAGGGCAAAAATGCATCTTCTCTGGTTTAGAAGCCAAAGTCTTCTCCAAATTCAAGTGTTTTATCAAAGGCAAGCCCAAAGGTTGTAACAAGAGTCAGCTTGGATCTTGTTATAAAGTGGAAGAACAATTTTGGGCAAGAGCCTCAAGTTGAGGGTGTTGGTGTGATCACATAATTCACACATGTTAAGTTGACTTAGTGAGTCTTCTAGATGTCTAGGTGTTTCTAGTTGTGTGTTGAGTTGTTGATAGTTGGAGTGAGTTGTCTTATCCTCCAAATGTGCAATTAGTTATCATCATCTAATTGGCACATGTTGTTGGAATATCTCCATCTTTCACTCCACCCTTCTAGCTCTTACCTCGCCTTTATAAGCAAGGCTCTCTCATTGTATTTCATATGACAGTCTAATACAGTTGCTCCATTGTTTTAGCATCTTCTCTTGTCATCTTTGTGTGGAAGGTTGTCTTGATTGCAGGTGATCCTGGCTTGCTGAGTCACATTGACTCTTACATGGTATCAGAGCCTAATTTGAATTCCCTTCCCTCATTAGAGAGATCTTGAGTGCAATTCATGGTGGATTTTGATGGTTGAGTATGCTCTTCTCTTGCATCAAATGATAACTTGGAGAATCAGAAAAACTTGATAGAATACCAGTCTTGTGAGGTTTTTCCCTTCTTTCTCTTGTATTTCAGGTGCATTTCAGAGCATGTTGCTGTAAATCAGACTTCACCATTGTGTCTGGAGTAGCCAAAATAGTCAATATTGCCTTTTGTTTCATCCAAATTAGACATTGGAGGCAAAATTGACGAGGGTTTCAATTTGGGGCTCTTTGGCATGATTCGGGAGGTACCCACAATTTCGGAGCAGTTTGGCCCAAATCGGACATCGCCATTGCGTCTAGAGCAGCCAAATTAGTATGGATTGACTGTAAAATCATCCAAATCGGATGAAGTTGAACCGAAAGGCAAATTTTTTTTTGCTCTCGGCCGAATTTGTCGCAGGGAATATTCCTTGTCGCAATCGGCATATTCTGCAGAATCTTGTTTGCGTAGTCGTTGGCATCATCAATTTTTTGTCTGAAGGTTAAAATATTTGTTTGCAAGTTATTAAAATTATTTCTGCCGATATTTGCAAGGTCGTACCTGCTGCCTTCGTTGGGCGCCATTGGCGCGGGCCCCCGACCAGACCTCATCGGTAGATTCTGACACATCCGACGGTTAAACATAAACCACCACCACAAATCAACCATTGGCGGCTCATTTACAAAATACTTAAGGGATCTTGTGCATCGGCTTTATTTCACAGGGATCTGTGTATATTCCACGACGAGCTTCATGGACCCTAGATCTGGCAGTCAATATAAAAATTTGCAATTTTAAAACATTCTGTAGGGTTCTTTCACAGTCCGGCATCTCCATTCTCCTTGACCGGCGGTGAACATTCGAAAACCAGCGGGTAATGCAATTGCAAACAAGGTGGTCATCTTACATTTAAATGCCAGTCTTGAAACCTCTGTCCACTGGCAGTATTTGTTATCCTCTGTGATAATCGGCAGACTCAACGTTTTGTGGCATTCTTTTTAATAGCCCGCAGGCTTTCCAACCACTGGAGGTCATCGTAACATCCCTACCGGTGACCATTTCTACGCAGGGAAAACCCTGCCCAGCAGACTTAGGCAGCCTTCAAATAGCACATGCCATTTTCCTCTGAAGACTGCAGCAGTTTCATCCGCTGGCAGACACAAAAAACGTCAACCAAACCATAGTCGATCCCCCATTGGCTCATTCGACGGTGTCCTGCGACAGTCATTAATCTGCATAGTTTGGTGGTTTAATTACAATCGTCGGTTATTTGTTTTGGTTTGGCCTCAGTCGGCATTCTTTACCCGGCAGCGGTTATCGGCATCTGCAAATAGTTTTTCCGGTGACCATCCCTTACAAAGTGACCAATGCATTAAGTCTTAGCGGCTTAGATCTTGCAACGGTGGTTTCATTCCCCCTGAAATCCATGGTCATCGAAGGATAAGAGGCAAGGTTAATATGTGAGCATTAAGTGCTCGAAGTTGACTCTTGCCGTTAAAAGAAATTCACACCGGAAAATTTTCTAAACTGACGGTTGTTTCTCTTGCCGTTTTTCTTTGAACAATCGGTGGTAAACTCTTAAGGCCTCACCGGTGGACAGTAAACAGGCCTTCGGGCCTTCTTCATTTTTTTTCTGCAATTTTTAAATCATCAGACCAGCAGCTTCAGGATATTCTAGGGAATATTCCCATCTATTCCAGGCAGTAAAAAAGGAAAAGCGGTTTTGGCCTCAACTGGTGGTTTTTGACTATTTCTGGCAGTTTTTTGCTTTTCAGGGAGGGGATTTTTTTTCGTCAACAAGGAGTATTTTGAGTATATTCCGTTGACGTCAGCGCTGACATCAGCGGCAGGGGGCTAGTTTTTGCCCCTCAAAGCCCTAAACAGGGTTTTTTTTTTTAATTTTTGCACAACTTTTGCCCACGGTGTTGAAATCAGGGAAATTATATATCGACGGAAAGCTGACAGAGAGAACTTCGCAGTGGTATCAGTCATTTTCTCTAATTTTTCTGTTTGATAGCATTTATTGTAGGTTGAAGACAAATCTCTCTTTTTGGCTCCTGAGCTCATAACTTTTTGCCACAATCTCCAATTTTCGCGATTCAAGCGGCATTGGGAAGGTATTCAGGAGCTCTACACAGCCATCCATGCACTTTTCTCAATTTTTGCTCTAGGTTCATTTAATTTCATTTGTCATTTTTTTGGCATTTGATATATAACTTGGGCATTTTGATACTTGAGAGGGTGAAATTTGTTTTGAGAGGATTTGTTTGCTGTAATACATCATTGTGAGTGACTGTAATCTCACTTGGATCTTTTTTTTAAGAGATTTTGGTTATTTTCCCAATTTTGGTCCTTTGAGGACAATTGTAAAACGCACTAAGTATAAAGTGCCACAAACAAATTGGGGGGGCTCTCTTACATAATAAAGGGGTGTTGTGTTGTTGTCTCTCTTTTTCATCACGGATGTGCCTAAATTTCCACTTTTAACTCCATATAATTATCTTGAATCGAAGAAAAACATGGAGTTTGTGTTGTATAAACAAAAGTTACATAGAATAACTTTAGGCACAGATCCAGAACCCACAGGGGCTACTGAGAGAAGAAAATGGTTAGATAGAAGAGATGAGGCTTTTGGCACACTTTATCTTGCTATTTCTCCAGATTTGAGATTTCATGTTGAGTCTTGTACTACACCAAATGAGATATGGACAACACTGGACAATCTATTTGGCAAGCAAGATAAAATAAGAAGGTTCAAATTGGAAAATGAGCTAATTGCACTTAATCCTCAAGATTTTGAACAAATCAAAGATTTCTTCACCAAGTTAAAGTCTCTTAGATTGCAACTCAAACAAAGTGGTCTTGAGAAAGAAGATGAACAATTAATTCTATCTATTCTTGCAAAATTAGGTCCTGCATATTTAGTTTATGTTTCTACCTTTTATGCTACAATGGATGCCTTTGGTACTAAGTTTACCATGCCTTCACTTGAGGAGTTTTCTGCACAACTCACAAGAGAACAAGCCAAGCTACTACACATGGGCACATTGAAGTCACCTAAAAAATAGACTCTAGTTGCAACACAAAGCACAAAAGATCCTAAGGCTTCACATAATAAGGAAAAGAAACACAAGGATTCACAGTCTAATAAGCAAGAGAAAGAATCAAAGAAAACCCCTAACTCTTCTTCCAAAGAGGAGTCAAATAAGAAGAAGAAGCCAAAGTATTCTTATTGCAAAAAATTGGGTCATGATGAAACTAAGTGTTATGAGAAAAAGTTTGAAGAAATGTCACAACTTCTTCAAAAACATAACATTAAGTATTCTCCATCAACAATAGTTTTACCCAAGTCTTCTTCTTCACCACAATCATCATCTACCCGAACAACAAGATTTGCTAATTGGTCAGACAAAGGAAAAGGACAAGCACTCTTTGCATCACCAAGTCTACAATCAGATAGATGGCTTCTTGATTCTGGAGCTTCTCATCATATGGCATCTTCACAGGGGATGTTCCCTTCATTTCATTCATGTACTTCACCACCTATTTTGATGGGTAACAATACATACATGCATGCAAGTGGTAAAGGAACAATTGATGTTGGTGACTCATGTACATTCAACAATGTGTTGTGTGTACCTTCCTTGACAACCAATCTCCTTTCCATCTACCAGATTACTCATTGTGGTGCAGGGAAGACAGTTGAGTTCACTCCTGATTCTGTGATCATTCGGGACTTGGAGAGCAAAGACATCATTGCAGTTGGGATGGCTGATCATGCATCTCGCTTGTACACTTTCTCCCATTTTGTTTCTGATGATGATGTAGATCCATTGGTTGATATTCACACTCATGCATCAAGTGTGAATCATATTTCTAGGGAGAAGTTTGGTCACTTGAACCTTGGTGTTCTTGCATCTACTTCGGTTCCTAAGACTAGTTTTGAGCTTCCTCCTCCTGCTTCTTCAGAGATTGGCATTGACATAGTTTCATCCACTTCAGTTGAGCAAGATATTCCATGTCTTCCAGATACAGGTTTGTGGGATGAGTACTTGACAGGTATTGCAGCCTTGTTTCATGAGTCCTATCTTGATGACTTGGAGGACATCATTGATGACATTCATCTCCTCTTTGAAGGAGTTGACTCTTCTACTTCAGATGACCAGGCACCTTCTCTTCACTTGTCACAGTTTGACACTGAGTTGGAGAATCTTGCGCATCATTCAGAGGATTCTTTGTCTTTGGAGATTGATGATCTTGAGTTTTCATCTTGTCCTGGATTGTCGCATGTAGCACCTGATTATGTGGCATCTTTTGGTTATGACATATGGACACTTGAGAAGTTTTCAGAGACATCATACATCATGAGGATTTTTCCCTCATACCTTGAGATGGAGTTTCTTCGACATCAACCTTTGGACTTGTTTCTTTCTAAGGGGAAGAATGTTGTTTGCAGGCTTTGGATTCTTTTCAGCATTCTTCTTCGGGCGTTCACCATCGGCACAAGAGCTACTTCATTGTGGGGGGGACTTATAGTCTCACATTTGCTCTCCTATGGGGGGGTACTTATAGTCTCATCTTTGTTTTAGTCAACTACTCCCTAAGTTGCCCTTAAGGGGGGGTGTTGGTGTGAACACATAATTCACACATGTTAAGTTGACTTAGTGAGTCTTCTAGATGTCTAGGTGTTTCTAGTTGTGTGTTGAGTTGTTGATAGTTGGAGTGAGTTGTCTTATCCTCCACATGTGCAATTAGTTATCATCATCTAATTGGCACATGTTGTTGGAATATCTCCACATTTCACTCCACCCTTCTAGCTCTCACCTTGCCTTTATAAGCAAGGCTCTCTCATTGTATTTCATATGATAGTCTAATACAATTGCTCCATTGTTTTAGCATCTTCTCTTGTCATCTTTGTGTGGAAGGTTGTCTTGATTGCAGGTGATCCTAGCTTGTTGAGTCACATTGACTCTTACAGAGGGCACTGAAGTTACATCTCCTACTTCAAATGATTCACTTCCTACTAACATTGTAACATCCTACACAAATTGCATGATTCCACAGCCATTTACATTGGCAACTAATAAAAGAGGTTCGACCATAATTCAAACTGCTGATGGTAACACACCAAGGTGCATGAGTGCAGGTGTTGTATCACCCTTAACTATCAAAAAGCAAGAGTTAGCTTTAAAACCTACATCAGCTCCATCAACCAAAACATTTGTACGCTCTAAAAGTATGAATTCACACAACCAAAATGAGAAGCCTATGAAGCAAGGGGAAGTGAATCAAGGAGAAGTGAATCTAGGGGATGTGAAGAGAGAGGATGAAGATGCTTGATCTGTTGCCTCATTAACTACAACTAGCATAAGTTCTAAAGCAAGACTAGGTAGTGCTTCTTCTATAGTTGGTTTCAATTTTAGATGCAATGAGCAAGCTAGGAAATGGAAAGAGTTCTACTCAAAACTAGAGGAAAAGATCCAAGCAAGGGAGAAGGAAAAAAGCCATTTGCAGGCTCAATCAAAGGAGAGTTAGGAGGCTGAGATAAAGCAACTAAGAAAATTTTGACCTTCAAAGCAACACCCTTACCAACTTTCTATCAGGAAGGTCCACCACCAAAAATAGAGTTGAAGAAGATACCAATAACTCATCCAAAATCACCTAAGCTTGGATGGAATAACAACACTAGATCATCTCATCTTAGTTTGGATGACAACAAGATCAATGGGGGTTCGTAAAATAACACAGATGTGAAGAAGACAATGCAGAGGTCATTGACCAAATTGCCTTCTCAAAAATCAACGATGAGTAAACCTAATGAAACATTTGATAGCCAAAAACAAGGAACTTCAAATAAAATAGAAAAAGGATCTATTAACAGATCAATTGAGAATGTAATGGTGAACACATCCAGGGTAGATCAGGATTCCTCTGCTAGTGTTAGCAATGAAGTGAATGCAAAAGTGGATGAGTCTGAATTGTTTCAAGGTGAGAGTCCATTTAACTCTAATAAGTTTGCAAATGAGGAAGAAGAGTATATAGAAGCAAGATATAGTGAGCTAAATGAAAAACCAGTATAAAAAGTTGTCTTTCTTCCCTTTTTCTTTTAAACAAAATAGAGCAAATATGGAGTGAACCAGAAGCAAAAAATGAGGGTTTTCTTTTATCATGATGTTACTATACAGAAACCCAAAAGGAGGTAGCTGTAGGAGTAGAAAACAATGTAGTTTCATCACCTTTTCTTGCAAACAAACAAAAATATATAGAAAGGAGACTTATCCGAGCCATGATGATGTTGAAAATAGCTCAGAAGGAGCAGTTTAAACCTCCATAATGCCTCCAAAAATAGCAAAGAGACCCTAGCATGTCGGCGGGGAGAGCAACAAGAAGAGAACGTAAAGTGCAAAATGAAGATTTTTTAGGTTTTCATCTTCTTTTTGGGTTGAAAGCGGCAGCCTGACTGTGGGATTTTCTTTATTTTTGAATTCTTTTATGTTATCATTGTTATCTAAAAAGTGCCCGAGTTCAACACTTTAAGTGTTAGAAACCTAATGATGCCAAAGAGCCCGTGAAGGGTCTTTTCAAAATCAAATGATGCCTTTTGTTTGAAGGTCTTTTGACCTTAGAAATGTGATCAAGTATCACATGTATATGCATGAAGATACAATGATATAGAATTATGGGATGGGAGTCATAAGGGTGTAGGTGATTATGCAAATCAAATGGGAGTCATAAGGATGCTATGATGTGTTAACCAATGAAAGAGTATGATGACTTAACATGATGTTATGCATGGATGAGGTCCTATGATATGCATGGTGGCGTGGGAGATATAAGGGGTTAATTTATGATTTTAATTTAATCATATCACACATATGAGAAGGTATTTTGACTTTTGCATGTATGGAGGATGTGCTTTCATTGGCATTATCATAGGATGCATGAGGTAATTATGCAAATCAAAGGGGATTTATAAGGAGATTTAATAATTTTTTAAACCTTTTAAAAATAATTACCCTCAATTTGCATGACTTAGAAATTGATAAACAAATGTAAACAAATAATAAAGTAATAAATTATAAATTACTTTATTATTTGTCACAAAGTTGTAAAAGTCAAGAGATAGACAAATTTATAACAAATAGTAAAGTAAGTCATTTTGATTACTTTATTACTTGTTCACATTGTTTCCTCATCTCATAATCATGCAAAATTAGGAGATAGAGTTAACTGAGTTATTTTAGGAGTTTTTGCATGATTTTTGGTCAAACTAGGAGGGGTTTGGAGTACCACTTGGTCAAACTAGGTGTGAGGAGTAGTTTGGAGCTATTTTTGCTCACTTTGGATCAGTTATGAGGCCTATTTTCTAGGTTTTTCACTTTTGCTCGTGAATTAGCTTAGAGGAGTTATTTTTAGAGTGGAGTTGAACTACAGTACTTTTTTCATGCACTTGGGAGTTCATTATTTTGATAAATTGGAGGAAAACTTATGTTTTTTTCAGTTCTTGCATTCTATTCTCTCTTACACATTTCAGAGAGGCAGAGTTTGTTTGTAACTCATTTTTTACAGATTTATACAGTGCAACAGGTTACAGGTTATCTTTTTTGCCTTTTATGCAAATTTTCCTTCATTTTTAGTAAGATCAAGTATTTACCTTCTCAATTGTTTTGTTTTATGAGTGATTGGATGAAATTTTATTGTGTTTTAATATCAGAACCTTTAAATATTTATCTCATTCATACTTGCATGCATTCAAAGCAGTAAAAAATCACAGGTCTTAGGTTGTGTATTGGAATAATATTTTCTTCCATGTTATGAGAACCTAGTTTTCCTTCAAGAGAAAGTTTATTCAAGCTTTCCTTAGAATCATTTTTTGTGGTCAAATTGTTAAATTGATCTATGTAGATGTGTATTCTAAAAGTTGTTGTGAATCAGGGCTTCATGTTTCTATCTTTTAGGTGCATCACCGCCCACTTTAAATTCTAGTTTTAGTATATCCATTATAAATCCTTTTAACCCTTTTCATGCAGTAATTAATTTATTAGAGAATCAGAAGGGAACCAACCCATAATCTGGAGGTCTACTTTCACCATAGGGTACCCACAACTTGAAAGTATTCTAATGTTACACAAGATTGCTGAGCTTTCCAGCTTTGTGTAACGGGTGCAATCCTAGTCGATAACAAGAATTTTTCTTGGCTACTCATCTAGAAGCAAGGCTTATAGATGCTACAATAAAAGACCATGGAAGATAATTAAGAGTGCAAATGTTAGGGTTGATGAATAGCTACATCCATCCACACATGATGTAACATACCATCTCATATTACCCTGATTAAAAATTCAATTTACCATTAAGTAAATAGAAATGATCACATAATCATTTTTCTGTTTTTAAATAATCAACTCATAATCAATAAATAAATGCATATCTATTTTTGAATAATTTCCAAGCTAAAATTTGCAACATATTCAAAGATAACATAATAGTGAATTCCTTCACTTTACAATCACAATGTTTTGCTCATGGCAATAATGATAATTTTACATAAAATTATTGACTATCAAGTCATATAATAGAATATACTGCATCTAGAATATTGATATATCTCTTCATAAGTCTTAGAGTGGCTTGTCGTCTTCTTGGGAAGGAGAGCATCACCCAAGTGCTTTTCCTCCAACCACAAACTAGCGGTCCCCTGCATAACTTCTTAGCTGGAAGCGGCCCTACCCTTCATGAAGGAAGTAGATGTAAGGAACTATAAGGTTTGCCATTTGAGTTCTAGTGTTGTGTCCTTCATAACTCATCATGGTCATACAACTATAAATCCACTCTAACTATATATGACACTACTAGATGATTATGCAATCTAGAGCACAGTGAACCAACTAATACATGTACAGATGGATGCATTACTTTGGCTAAAGTTTTAATATAAATAAACATTATGCAATGAATATAGTTAAAATTTCACACACCTCTAACTTGACTTAGAAGTTATCTCATCCTACAATGTCTTATTTACTTGGGTTGACCCTTTCCTAGTCACAAATTTAGTCCATCCTCTTGGACTTCCAAATCTATTCCTGGATTAAATCTTATTGGTTTACTTGTTGCATCTGTAACATGGAATCTTGTGACTCCACGTCACTCAATTCATGTCTTAAATACATAAGCTCTCAGTTTCTTTTCCCTAAAAATAGTTGTGGATAGCATCTCTACAAGATGAATTTGAAAAATTGTTTAGGTTAATGGATTTCCATTTGATCCTTGTCAACCGAAACATAGTTCATTCTTATCAACAATACCAATGTAAAACAAGTTTCAAAGTTTATCATAAATGTTGAGTGTATTTCTAGAGAGCCATCATGTCCAAATCTGATGTCAATATAAAATCATTAGATATCTCAAGATAACAATAAATATATCAAATTTTGTCAAATATACCATTCATAGTCTACTAGAGACTTGATGGGTAATAATATTACCTTCCATCTATGTAAATAGTGTTCACAAGATAACATAATCATTAAACTATGCTGCTTTAATGGTTTCTTTCCAAGATAATGCAAGATTACTTCCATGCATCTTATCCCATAATCAAAATTCATAATATACATATATTCATAGTATGATAGTATCATCATTATCAACTCAGTCATCTCTAATGATCAAGAAGAGCCTACTTGCTCTCTTTCTATCATATGACAACTGAAAGCTTGTACAACAGACTTAAAATAAATAGTCTTTATAATGTAATCATATGCCAAGAACCCTAAGGTTCTAGTCTACAACATTATGTCGATGACAAAATAGCACAAAACATACATGGAGTGGCTCTTGGCCAAATACCTATCAACAGTGTTTTTCCCATCTTTCATTATGTTTGAAACCACAACCATAGATAGGGTTTTGAATTAGTCTCATATAAGATTAAAGAATCTATAGTTTTGAATACAATTTGTAAACATATGGCTAATACTATGGCTATGTTAGTATCCATAATCACTGCTCCAATCATGGAGTATGCTAACGGCCATACTGACCTCCACAATTCAAAATAGAAACATCATATACTTTGTCCATAAGGCACATACAGGTTTAAACATAGTTCCAATGCCCTCAGCCTCATGACTTCATTGGGTTCCAATAGTCACAAGAAGTTGATAGCCTTCAGGCATCATAGCCTTCGGGCATCACAGCCTTGTCAGGCATAAACAATCATAATAAAGATTATATCGTTCTGCCTTACAGCTTCGATGGGTATTAATAGTCATAATATGTTTACAACCATCAACTTCATAGCCTCAATAGGCATTAATAGAAATAACAAATGTTGCAGCCCTCGGATTCACGGCCTCTATGGGCTTAAATAGACATAATAAAAAGTTCTGTAGAAATTGGCCTTCAAGTCTGTAAGAACATCTTAAAAATATTACTCTATTATGTATGTATACACATTTGTATAATACATGTAGTTATAAGGTGTCAGTGTATATTGGTTGTGAAGTTGCAGCCTCTAATGAGCCTAACCTGCTCATGAGTTCACCTTGATTAATCCTCAAGATTTTTTTTTGTTTTCTCCTTCCACTACTTTCCTGAAAGCAAGATAAAAAAAAGATCCTTCAATTCTGAAGAGGTATCGAGAGTTTTACTCTCTTTCCCACTCTCCCTGAAAAGGCTTCACCACCCTCCTAGAAGTTTTCTGCTCAAGAGCATGCACCACATCCACTAAGCTACATACTTGGGTCAGTTTTGGGCTCCCAAAACACTTCACCCACTCCTCCTTAATTCAAGGAATATGGCTGCATCAACTAAGAGCATGAAGTGATATCCATCACTAGGTAACCGTTAAAGAAAAAGGTGGTGGAAACAAATAATGATAACCATGAAATATACACATATATTCATCATAAAACATATTATAATATATAATATGGCAATCTTCACTATTACCAAAATAACATTACTAACCACTTGGCAAACATAGAGTAAGCACCAAAATGCTAATGAGGGGTTTGAAACTAAACTCCCATTTCTTAATATTAGCAAAATATCAAGAGAGACTAATTGATATACTCAGATGAAATGAGTAGACATATAGGAGATCCCAACAAAAATAGAGGTTAATTATGACTAGCAATAATGTTCTGAGAACATTTATTTAGTCAGGTCGACGTAAAGGATGTCGAGAAACCTCAACTTGTCATGATGAAAATTAATCGAATAAAAAATGACTCAACAAGAGAGATTAGCCAAAACATACCCTGTCTCACAATGGTTCTCAAAAATAATAATGTTAAAACCTCATATGGCAAATTTCCTCTTTTTCCATAACATCTCTTTCCTTCTCTTGGGTGATATTCTCCTTCCCTTCTTGAATTGGAATTCTCTTTTCCTTGTTACACTCACAATCATTCAAAACCATGATCAGTGTATCATCATCAAATCATTATGCATTATACTAAAATAATCTCAATTACATGTAATCTCATGGCTAAATTAACAACATTAATCATAATCCATATAACCAATGATTTATCCTAACATTTTCCACAAAAATCAAATCATTAATCTATGATTACTGATCTAGTTAATCTCATAAAAAGTAAAAGTAAAATATAGTCAAGGTTGGGGATGTAACATATCTCCCCCCATATGTGGTGCAGTCATGGTAGGAGGGTCCAAAGAATGAATTGTCCAAACCATACAGCTAGAGTAAACACAATGGAAACAACACAATCATAGAATGCAATGGAAGATTCCAATGCTTAATATATCTAAGAAATACAATTCTCATATGCCAACAACATGCAGGCTACAATCAAGGGCTCACAGGTCTGCTTTCTAGGTTACAACAAATATGCAAGATATGACAGTGAAGTGCCTTCTCAAAACAAAAATTCCTTATCTAAACTATCATAATTGTTAAGTAACTTCCTAATGCATCTAAGAGATTTATATATATCATCTACAATCTCATAAGGTCCTCCGCGTCAACCATAAGAGGTTGCAAACTCCAATGATTGATGAAACACATGGTATTACATTTTTTCACTATTGTCTTTATGGTCTTTATATTTTTTCACATTATATGTTTTCATGAATGACAAAGGGGGAGATTGTTGTAATTATGTGCCTAACCGGTGTTGTCATTGATGTCAACATATTAGTCTTGCCATTGGTGTCAACTGTACTCTTGTTTACAGTAGAACAATCTAGTAGTTTGCTCTGCATTTCTTGTAGAATGAATATCTTTGTCTATGGATTGGAAGTTATTTAAAGGCATGTCTGAAGATGCTATGTCCCAAGTTTGAGCCTCTGGTATGAAGATTTGAGTGAGTTATGTTCACTAGAGTGAGAACTACTTTTTTGTATATTTTGGTGGTGATAGGGAGAATGTATTATCCTCCACATTCCTCCACATTTAAGTATTTTAGTCTATAGTTTCAGAATCAAGTTTGTAATGATGAGAAGTGCCTTCAACTCCAATGGTTCATGATTTGGTGGTCTGCAAGCGATCTTTTCTTTATGACAATGGATAACAGTTATGTTCAAGTGCTCCGGATTGAAGAATCTTCTTGACAATGTGATTAAAGGTTGTACGAACATTCTTGGTGATTACAATGTGCTTGTGGATGTCTCCTAATCATGTTCCTACCTTTAGATTGGTCTGCAAAGAGAAATTTGGATCGTGGATAAAGATTGTTCCTAGAAGACTTAGTGTTCACACTAGTCTTGGATGACTTGGTTGTTTTCAGTACTTGCAGAGATACATTGAAGATTGTGGAAGCATGTCATGGCATGGAAGATTGCATTTGAGTCCCAACTAAGGCATAACATGATCTGCATACATCTTTACCTTAGCAAATTTAGTTTAGGTCCAGACCTATTTCTATGTATGTAATTCCAACCTTGGAGATTGTTCCAATGGTTGATGAATGTAATGCCGACCTTGATGTACATTCCAAGGTTGATGAATTGTATAAAATCATGTAATGTAGTTGTGAAAAAAGGTGTCCTTGTGCAAAAATGTGAAGATAAGTGAAAAGGTGTAAGAAGAGTAGAGTAGATGAGTTATACTATGCTTCAATGGAACTAAACCCAGGCTTGGAGTAGATGCTATCAAATTAGTTCACCAACCCTTGGCAGTGAGGCACCCCTTGGTAATGAGCCTTTGGTTTTTGATATTTCTATAATATATTTATTTTTGTGGGCTAACACCCACTATGGTTTTTCCCTTATAGGGTTTTCCATGTAAAGAATCTGGTGTCTCATGTGTCTCATGTGTTATTATGTTGAGCTTTTTGTTTCATGCTTTCATGGTTAGATCTTAATAATAGTGATTGAACATTTGATGTATTAATATTCATAAGTGGTTAAAATTTTTGAGACAACTAATTCACCCCCCCTCTTAGTTGTCTTGTGCATTTCAACAATTGGTATTAGAGCAAGGTTCCTTAGAAGTAAGCCTAACAGATTGAGGTAGATCCAGGATGTCTTATAAGAAGGAAGCTCCATAGTTTGATGGGTTGAATTATGATTTATGGAAGGTATTAATGAAAATCCATCTTTTGTCTTGGTTATAGAGTGTGGAAAGTGATAGAGACAAAGTATACCATGCCTCAGAATGGTTTAACAACTGAAGATGAAATCAAAGAATATGAGTTAAATATAAAATCTAGAGATGCTCTATTAAGTTCCTTATCTGACACTAAGTTGGTAAAGGTCATGGATCTAAATTTTGCTAATGAAGTCTAGGAAAAGCTAAAAATATGTATGAAGGAGATGAATCTGTAAAAAGAGCCAAATTGTAGGGCTTGAAAGTGAAATATGAGGGTTTAAAGATGAACAAAGATGATAACATAACAGCCTACATACAAAAGGTTGATGAAATTGTCAATGGAATAAAAGGTTTGGGAGGAACTACTGATGAGAAGGAAATTATGATGAAAATTCTTAGGTCATTACCTAAGTCCTATTGTCACAAGGTAGCTACAATTGAAGAAGTAATGACTGTAAAAGAAGTTGATAAGGATCAGTTGCTTGGAAAGATTATAGCCTTTGAGATGAGAGAGTTTGGTGATGCTCTATCGATGATTGAGACTGCTTTCAAAGCTAGTACTTCAGAGAAGATCTCTAGAGATGAGAAGTACAAGGTGGAACTTGATGATGAGCTTGATGAAATTGAAGCCAACTTTGTTGACAGACTGCAAAGAGGTTCTGATAAGTTCAAAGGAAAATTACCTTTCAAATGTTTTACATGTGGTAAGGTTGGTCACTATGCTTTTAGGTGTTCTGAGAGAATTGAAAGGAATAGAAAAGGATTTGAGAAAGACCTAGGGTTCCAAAGAAATGCTACTATGTTAGATATCTTGATGATGAAGGTGTGACAGACAATGAATCTAATGATGCTAGTACTAGTGCAAATGAATACTTGTTTATTGCAATTAAAGAAGAACATGTGTCTACTAATCCTGCTAGCTGTGTGAAGGAAGAAAAACTAGTAGAAGAAAGTGCTTTGGCTATTTAGGTTGAGAAAGATAAGGATGAATGGATTATTGATAGTGGATGCTCACATCACATGACCGGTGATAAAAGTAAGTTTGCGAGTTTGGAAAAGTATGATGGAGGACTAGTTAGGTTTGTAGATAATGCAACTGGTAAGATCTGTGGAAAATGATCTATTTATTTTGATGGAAAGCACAAAACTGATAATGTCCTATATGTGAAGGGTTTAAAGCATAATCTTTTGAGTGTTGGTCAGATGTGTGACAAAGGTTATGATCTAAGATTCAAAGATAATGAGTGCAAGATCATGGAAAGCTTTGGAATAGTGATTGCTACCGGTAAGAAGACCAGAGGTAACATTTACCAATTAAGAGGAACTAATGATTATTATTTATTGGCTCAGACAGATGAGAATTGGCTATGGCATAGAAGGATGTGTCACATCAATTTTGATAATTTGGTGAATATAAGTTTTGCACAGGCTATAAGAGTTCTACCTAAACTTGTGAAGGTTGCCAACACCATTTATAAGGAGTGTCAAATTGGGAAACAAAAAAGAACAAGTTTCAAAAGCAAAGAAAAATTCTCTATTAGATTGCTAGAGCTAGTACATATAGATTTGTGTGGTCCCACAAGAACAATAATTCTACAAGGTGATAGCTATTTTATGTTGCTTATTGATGATTATTCTAGAATGACTTGGGTCACTTTTCTAAAAGAAAAATCTGAAGCCCTAGACGAGTTTACAACTTTCAAGGCAATAGTTGAGAATGAGTTAGAGTTGAGGATCAAATTTTAAGGTCTGATAGAGGAAGTGAGTTCACATCAAATGAATTCAATATTTTCTGTGAAGAATAAGGGATAAAGAGACAAATCTAAGACTCCTCAGTAGAATAGAGTTGTTGAAAGAAAGAACATGACGGTTCAAGAGGCTACTAGGACTATGTTAAAGGAAGCTGACCTACCAGAAGTATACTAGAGAGAAGCCATACACACTATTGTGTACATCCTAAACAGAGTTTAAGTCAAAGGTAAAAGCTCTAAAACTCCTTTTGAATTATGGTATGGAAGAGTTCCTGCAATGAAGTATTTCAAAGTTTTTGGTAGCAAATGTTATAGTAGAAGAGAAGAAGAACTAGGCAAGTTTGATGCTAGATCTGATGAAGGAATTTTTCTTGGTTACTCTACCAAGAGCAAGGCCTACCGATGCTACAATAAGAGATTAAAAAAGATCATTGAAAGTGCTAATGTGAAGGTGGATGAAAATAAGGAAAGAATATCAGACTTGAGTGGCTATGAATCAGATGAACCTATGGCTATAGTGAATGAAGAAAAAGTTGAACAAGAAGATAGTCAAGATGAAGAAGAGGCTTCAGAAAGTGTTATTAAGACTCCCAGGTATGTAAGGATTAATCATTTTGAAGATCAAATTATAGGTGACAAAAACAAAGGGGTACTGACAAGGAAAAGAATTGTAGAAGAACAAGTGAATTATTGTTTGCTTTCAAAAGTTGAACCTAAAAGTGTTAGTGAAGCTTGCAATGATGAAATTTGGGTAAAAGCCATGGAATAAGAACTAATGTAGATAGAGAAGAATCAAACTTGGGAATTGGTTCCTAGACCTACTGATAAAATGTCATTGGAACTAAATGGATTTTTCAGGAACAAGCTAAATGAAAATGGAGAAGTTGTAAGAAACAAAGCAATACTTGTGTGGAAAGGATATTCTCAAATTGAAGGAATAGATTTTGAAGAGACTTTTGCTCCAGTGGCTAGTATTGAAGCAATCAGAATATTTCTGGTATTTGCAGCTCATAAAGATTTCAAAGTGTATCAGATGGATGTGAAATCTACATTCTTGAACAGTGAGTTGGAAGAGGAAGTCTACATTGAGCAATCGGAAGGATTTTAGTTATCAAACCAAGGTGATATGGTGTGTAGATTGAAGAAGACATTGTATGGACTGAAGCAAGCCCCTAGTGCTTGGTATGCAAGGTTAGAAAAGTATTTGTTGCAATTAGGGTTCAGTAAAGGCACTACTAATGGCAATCTCTATTTCAAAATCAATGATAATCAAATCCTAATTGTCATAGTCTTTTTTTAAGACATTATCTTTGGAGGAAATGAATATATGTGGATGAAGTTTGCAAGAGAAATGCAAAATGAATTTAAGATATCTATGTTTGGTGAAATGAATTTCTTTCTAGGTTTGTAAATTACTCAATCAGATAAAGGAATCTTCATTTCTCAATCTAAATATGTGAAAGAGTTGTTGAAGAAGTTTGGGATGGAGGAATCCAAACCAGTGTCTACTCCCATGGTGAGTGGTTGCAAGTTGAGAAAAACTGATGAATCACCTAAGATTGATCAGAAGAGGTGTAGATCTATAATTGGATGATTACTTTATCTAACTCAAACCAGACCTGATATATTGCATGCAGTATTTCTTGTGGCAAGATTTCAATAAGACCCTAAAGAGTCACATGTGATGGCAGTCAAAAGAATCTTGAGGTATATGAAAGGCACATCAGATCATGGATTATGGTATCCAAAGGATAATGATTTCACTCTCAGTGCTTATACAGATACAGATTGGGCCAGAGATGTTGATGAAAAAAAAAGTACAAATGGAGATACTTTCTTCTTAAGTAATAGATTGGTTTCATGGCTGAGCAAGAAGCAAGATTCAATCTCTTTGTCTACTGTAGAAGCAAAGTATATTGTAGCAACATGTTGTTGCACTCAAGTGTTATGGATGAAGTAGACTTTGAAGAACATAAGAGTTGTGTATGAAGATCTAATTACAATATTTTGTGACAATACAAGTGCTATAAACATTTCAAATAATCCAGCGATGCACTCAAGAATGATGCACTCAAGAATAAAGCATATATCAATAAGATATCACTTTTTGAGAGAAAAGGTGACAAAGAATGAAGTAAAGATGGAATATGTGTCCACAAAGGATTAGATTGCAGATATTTTCACTAAGCCTCTGCCTAAGGATACCTTTGAGTATCTCAGAGAAAAGTTAGGGTTATTGCCCATCCTACCCTGAACTAAGATGCATAGGAATACATCAATCTAGTGGTGCCCAAAGCCTCATTCTTTATCCAGATTGATGTTTTGAGAGTTGCCTCTCAGGGGGAGTAGCTAGATGTTACTAAAATGAGTTCCTAATTAAGAGAAGTAAGTGTTACAGTGTTGATGAAAGAACAATTTCAGTTTGATCAGAGTAGTAGAGTGTAAGTATGTACCCTTTACCATTGATGTCAAAAGGGGAGAGAAATCATGTGAAAAAATTAGGGGGAGAAAGAGTACATATGTGTAAAAAGAAAGGAGTAGTATCTTGTATTGATGGTCTTTACAGTTTTTCACATCATAGGTTTCCATGAATGACAAAGGGGGAGATTGTTGCAAGTATGTGCCTAACCAGTGTTGTTATTGATGTCAACATATCAGTGTTGCCATTGGTGTCAATTGTGCTCTTGTTTACAACAGAACAGTCTAATAGTTTGCTCCACATTCTTGTAGAATGAATATATTTGTCTATAGATTGGAAGTTATTTAGAGGCATGTCTGAAGATGCTATATCCCAAGTTTGAGCCTCTAGTATGAAGATTTGAGTGAGTTATATTCACCAAAGTGAGACCTACTTTTTCTGTATATTTTAGTGGTGACAGGGAGAATGTATTATGCTCTGCATTCCTCTGCATTTAAGCATTTCAGTCTGTGATTCTGGAATCAAGTTTGGAATGCTAACAAGTGCCTTCAAATCCAATGGTTCATGATTTGGTGGTCTGTAAGCGATCTTTTCTTTATGACAGTGGATAACAATTATGTTCAAGTGCTCTGGATTGAAGAATCTTCTTGACAAAGTGATTAAAGGTTGTACAGATGTTCTTGGTGATTACAATGTGCTTGTGGATGTCTCCTAATCATGTTCCTACCTTTGGATTAGTCTGTAAAGGGAAATTTGGATCGTGGATGAAGACTATTCCTATAAGACTTAGTGTTAACACCGGTCTTGGCCAACTTGGTTGTTTTCACTACTTGCAGAGATACATTGAAGATTGTGGAAGCATGTCATGGCGTGGAAGATTGCATTTGAGTCCCAACTAAGGCATAACATGATATGTATACATCTTTACCTTAGCAAATTTAGTTTATGTCCAGACCTATTTCTATGTATGTTTGTAATGCTGACCATGGAGATTGTTCCAATGGTTGATGAATGTAATGCTGACCTTGATGTACATTCCAAGGTTGATGAATTGTATAAAAACATGTAATGTAGTTGCAAAAAAGATGTCCTTGTGCAAAAATGTGAATATAAGTGAAAAGGTTTAAGAAGAGCAGAGTAGAGGAGTTATACTATGCTTCAATGGAACTGAACCCAGGCATGGAGTAGATGCTACCAAATCAGTTCACCAACCCATGGCAATGAGCTAAACATGGCATTGAACCCCAACATTTGCAATGAGTATTTTGGACAGTGAGCCCTAAGGCAGTGAGCCTTAAGGCATTGAGCCTCTAGTTTTTGTTATTGCTATAACATATTTATTTATGTGGGCTAACACCCACCGTGGTTTTTCCCTTATAGGGCTTTCCACATAAAAAATCTGATGTCTCATGTGCCTCATGTGTCTCATGTGTTATTGTTTTGAGCTTCTTGTTTCATGCTTTCATGGTTAGATCTTAATAAGAATGATTGAACATTTGATGTATTGATACTCATAAGTGGTTACAGTTTTTGAGACAACTGATTCACCCCCCCTCAATTGTCATGTGCATTTCAACACTCCCACATTGAAAATTCTATATCCTCTTCTCATTTTCTTGCTCCTTATACTTACTATTCATCTCCTCCAAATGCTTCATGAATTGATTATGTAGTGTCTCCATGTATCTTGTAAATTCTTCTGTCATTGCACTCCTCTTATTCTCCATACTAATATCTCTTAATTATGCTACTCCTCTAGGTTGCACTCCTATCACAATCTCAAATGGCATCTTCCCTGTACTCCTATTCATTGAATTATTGTATGCAAACTCTACTTGTGGTAGAACTAGATCCCAATTCCCTACCTTGTCTCTTACTAAACATCTTAACAAGTTACCCAAACTCATATTTACCACTTCTGTTTGTCCATCTGTCTATGGATGAAATGCTAAACTAAACTTTAGGTCTATCTTCATCTTCTTCCACAATGTCCTCCAAAAGTATCCAATGAATCTTGTATCCCTGTCTGAAACTATACTCTTAGGTAATCCACACAATCTCACAATCTCCTTGAAAAATAGGTCAGCAACTGTACAACATCATTTGTCTTCTTACAAGGAATGAAATATGACATCTTTGAAAATCTATCCACTACTACAAATATAAATCATATCCCCTCTATGTTCTTGGCAAACCTAATATGAAATCCATGCTTATATCTTCCCAAGGTATCTTTGATACTGTCAAGGATTTGTACCAACCTATATTCTAACTACTGCCATTTGCAACTTGACAAAATCTACAAATCTGAACAAACTTCCTTACATCCTTATATATCTAGGCCCAAAAATAATGTTCACTTACCAAAGCTTCTGTCTTGTCAATCCCAAAATGTCCTACCAATCCACCACTATGCTTCTCCTTGATCAAATTGTCTCTCATTAAAATCCTAGGTATACACAATTGATTTCCTTTGAATAAGATATCCTCCTAAACGAAGTAATCTAACCACTTATTTCTATCTATCACAACACTCTCCTTACATTCTTTCCATGCTTCTGTAAAATCAAGATCTTCTTCATAGATAGCTTCAGTTCCTCAAGACCTAATACTTCTATTATCATCTCTATTAGCAAATTCCTTCTTCTACTCAATGCATCTGCAACTTTGTTTGATTTCTGACTCCTATGCTTTAATACAAATGTGTAACTCTGCATGAACTCTACCCATCTCATATGTCTCTGATTCAACTTTCCCTAACTATCAAGTACTGTAAAGCTTGATGATCAGTGTACAACACAAATTCCTTAGGCAATGAGTAATGTCTCTACTTATTCAAGGCTTGTATTATGGCATAAAACTCATGATTATAAATTGAATATCTTCTCCTTGCATAATTCAATTTCTCACTAAAATATGCTACTGGTCTCGCTTCTTGACTTAACATTGCTCCTATTGCATTTCCACTGGCATCACAATCAACTTGAAAGACTTTGTCAAAATCTGGTAATGCTAACACTGGTTGCTCTGCCACCTTCTACTTCAATAATTCAAAACTTTTATCTACTCCTGATGTCCACTTAAAATCTTTTTTGTCAACTCTCATTGTCTCTGTCATTAGTGTGCATACTATACTAAAATTTCTGTTGAACTTCCGGTAGAAACTTACTAATCCATGAAATAATCTTACCTCTCCAATGTTCACAGGTGTTGGCCACTCAACAATTGCTCTAACTTTCTTAGGGTCCATCTTTAGTCCTTTTGCAAAAATCACAAATCCCAAATATACCAATTCTTCCTTCATGAAACTACATTTCTTGATGTTTATCAACAATTCCTCTTCTCTTAACCTCTGCAATACTTGTCTAATATGTCACAAATGTTCCTCCTTTGTTTTACTGAAAATTGGAATATCATCCAAGTATACAATAACAAACTTACCCAATAATTTCTTCAAAACTTCATCCATCAACCTCATGAAAATACTTGATGCATTAGTCAATCCAAAAGGCATCACTAACCACTCATACAATCCCTCATTTGTCTTAAATGTAGTCTTCCACTCATCTCCTTCTCCGATCCTGATCTGATGGTATCCACTCTTCAAGTATATCTTTGTGAAACATCTTGCTCCACTCAAACAGTCCATGATGTCATCCATCCTTGGCAATGGAAATCTATACTTAATTGTGATCTTGTTGATATCGCTAGAGTTTGTACACATCCTCCATTCTCCATCTTTCTTTGGTGCTAGTACTGTAGATACCACACATGGGCACAAAATTTCTTTGAACAATCCTGTCCTCAACAGTTCCTATATTTGTCTATTCAGCTCTGCATTCTCTGCTGGTATCATCTGATGTGTTGCTTTGTTAGGAAAACTAGCTCCAGGTATAAAGTCCATATGATGACTGAGACTTTGGATTGGTGGCAATCCTTCAAGCACATTATCTGATATGATATCTTTGTACTCTATCAACAATTTAGTTATCTCCTCTGGTAGTAGTTCTTCTTCTTTTCTGGTAAAAGTCTTTGCACTTAGGGCTCCACACTTTTTTGGAATCAAAGCAAAACACATATTCTCATGTCTCAATCCATCCAAAACTTTCCTTCCATCAACTAAACAGATTCTAGCATTCCCGCATACTTCACTCTTAGGCTCATCTTCCAAAGGTATCAAGATATGTTTCTTTCCATTTGATGTGATAGTATAAGTATTCTTCCTTCCATCATGTATTGCCTTTCTATCATACTACCATGGTCTCCCCAACAATACATGACATACATCCATCGGCATAATATCACATAATACTTCGTCATTATAAGATCCTATATGAAATTTCACCAAATATTGTTCACTCACTAGTACCTTGTGATCATCTTGAATCCATGCTATCTTGTAGGGCTTAGGGTATTTCAATCTCTCTAGGTTTAGCTTAGTTACCATCTCCTCTAAAACCAAACTATCTATACTACCACTATAAATGATAACCTTACAACATTTACCTCCTGATTTATATCTTGTCTAGAATAAACTTTTCCTTTGCAGTGGTTCCTCAGTTATCTCTTCTTGAAATAGTTCTCTACTCATGACTAATTATTCTCCTTTCTCTATTTTTCCCACTGAACTTGGTGATCCAACAGGTTCTTCCTCCTCATAAGCTACTCTTGCACTGTTCTTTGTCCTCTTGCTTGTACTTCCCTAATGGCATTCAAATGCTCTATGTACTTCACCTCCACACTTTAAAAAAGTTCCTCTGAATGATCTTTTATCAAACCCTCTTTCATCTCTCCTGTATCCTTCATTGCGGTAAGAATTATGATTCCCTCTTCTGTTGCAGTAGAAATTTCTTTCATCTCTCTGGTATGAATTGTTATCTCTGTCTTCCTTCTTGTGTGGGATACTTTCCTTATTTTTCTCTATATAAGGTCTTCCTCCTCTAGAATATGTTCTACCTTATTTAAATTTACCTCCTCTACCTCTCTATCTTTGCTCATGCCTCTTATTCAACTTTTCTTCAACTTTCCATGCAAACTGATATGCTTCTTCTATTGTTGTCATCCTTACCAAACTTAGTTCTTCTTGAATATTCATCCTCAATCCATTTATGTATCTTGCCACTTTCTTCTTACTTGCTTCACGATGCCCAATCCTTATGATCATCTTATGAAATTCCTCAGTGTACTCCATAGATTTCTCCTTTTGCCTTAGGTTTTGCAATCTCTTCAATGAGTCCAACTCATAGTCAGCAGGTATGAATTAATTCTTCAATTTTGTCACCATTCTATCCCATTTTATGATATTCTCTTTTCCTCTCCTATTTCTATCCAATTGAACTTCTTTCCACCAAATAGAAGCATGTCCTTTCAACTTAGTTTTTGCAAATCTTACTCTCTCCAAATCTTCAATTTCTTTATATTCAAAGTATTCCTCCAAGTCATTTATCCAATCAATCAATTCCTCCAGAGTCAAATTTCTAGTATAGTTCAACACTTCCACTCTAGGTCTCTTACCAATCCTAGAAATAGCTTTCAATATCTTTACTTGATCTGATTCTTCTTCTTCTAGGGCTTCTTCATTTTGGTCAGCAACATGAAATTCATCATCATCACTTTCATCTTCAGGTCTAGGGTTTAGTCCTCTTATTCTATCTTCTTCTATAACATCCAATCTAATCTTCATTATCCTCATCATCTCAATCATTTCTTCCATTCTTCTAGCAACATTGGCCATAGCGGGCATCCTCCTTGGTAGCATCTCTTCCTAGGATCTGATGCAACTACCTCAATTCGGTGATCTTACTACAAGGTAGCAACTACCTCACAATTAGCCCTTTGTTGACAAACACAAGTAGACTGCCTTAGGCCAGTGATTTGTTCACCACAACATCTTCTGAAATGCCTTCACTTTCCAAAAGATTCAAAACTTTGCTCTGATACCACTTGGTGCAATCATAGTAGAAGGGTCCAAATAATGAACTGTCCAAACCATGCAACTAGAGTAAACACAATGGAAACAACACAAACATAGAATGCAATGGATGATTCAAATGCTCAATATATCTAAGAATTACAATGCTCATATGTTGGCAACATGTGGGCTACAATCAAGGGCTCACAAGCCTACTTTTCAGGTTACAATCGATATGCAAGATATGGCAGTGAAGTGCCTTCTTGGAACAAAAATACATTATGTAAACTATCATAATTGCTAACTTACTTTCTAATGCATCTAAGAGATCTATATATATCATCTTCAAGCTCATAAGATCCTCCACGTTGGCCACAAGAGGTTAGAAACTCCAATGATTGATGAAACGTGTAGAAGCATGTAGGTCAGCCTACAACACATGGTATTGCTCCACAAATAAATGAAACTTGGTGTGGACCTCAAGGAAGGTCTATTTGGTCCTTATGTGCCATGTATGATATTTCATTTGGCTCCACAAGTCACATAAGTGCTCCACAAACCTTCTTCTCTCAACTGTCTACCTAAAAGCTCTGCTCTATGAAAGTTGATGATCTTTTGACAGTGACAACTCTCAAGAAACAAACCCAAATCACATGAAATATTGATATGATGTAGACAACATGGAATAGAAGCTAAATCCTACTTCATAAGATCTGATATGAAAATGCAGTACAAAATGATGAACTACAAATCACTAAACTACAACTAAAAATGAAAGAAAAGAAAGTATGCAAATATTTTTTTTTGGTTGATGTAAGATTGCTCTGCAACCTGGGATGCTCTTACATCAATATGAATCATCCTCCCTAATGATTTAACATATCCAAAGTTTATAACATAAAAATATTTTTGTTCATCACATATAAAAACTTAAAAGAGATGAGGAAATCTTTGAAAAATATCATCATAATTATCCAAGGTGGCATTCTCTTCTGCATATTGGTCCCACTGGACCTTGCATTGAGTAATCTCTTTATTATGCAAGCATATATTATGTATTTCTAGAACCTTGATGTGCTAGATCATTACCACCCCTGGGTCCTTCACTTGTATGGAATTCCAATCAAGAATAGGAACATGATTATCTCCTACAATATACCTTTTTAAATAAGAAACACGGAGAACATTATGCATCATGTCAAGAGTTGGTGGTAGAGCAATCCTATATGCAACTGGGTTGACCTCTTCAAGAGCTTTGAAGGGACCCACATACCTAGGATCTAGTTTAGATGTGTTTCCAAACTTAATAGAACTCTTTTGTGCTTAATCCTTAAAAGGACTTTTTATCCCACTGAGAAATGTATTGTAATGCATTTAGCATCTACATAACTCTTTTACCTATCATTTGCTTCCACTAGCCTTTTCTTAATTAGATGGACTTGCTCTTCCATTTTTGATAGCATTTCTGGACCAAGGATAATCCTATCTTCTAGCTTATCCTAGCTTATAGGAGCTTGACACTTTCTTCCATATAATTCTTCAAATGGAGCCATCTTAATAGTGGA
The DNA here is from genome assembly GCA_027924645.1 of Cunninghamia lanceolata. Taxonomy (NCBI): domain Eukaryota; kingdom Viridiplantae; phylum Streptophyta; class Pinopsida; order Cupressales; family Cupressaceae; genus Cunninghamia; species Cunninghamia lanceolata. The sequence goes on along the minus strand of BSBN01001494.1, from coordinate 2,245,033 downwards.
ATGATAGGAATTATTATAGGCAAATTCCACAAGAGAAAGATAATCCTCCCATTTGTATTGTTGATCCATGCAATACATTCTCAATAGGTCTTCCAACACTTGGTTTACTCTTTCAGTTTGGCCATCCATCTTGGAATGATAAGTAGAGCATATGTTTAACTAAGTTCCAAGTGAGGAGAATAAGGTTTTCCAAAACCTTGATGTCATATGAGCATCCCTATCTGAGATAATCTTCTCAGGAATGTCATGTAATCTAAAAACTTCTTGTACAAATTTGTAGGCTATGACTGGTGCCCCATTTGTAAAATTCCTAAGTATAAAATGTGCTACCTTGGTGAGTCTATCCACCACAACCAGAATAACATTTGACTATTCCTAGACATAGGAAGTCCTTGAACAAAATCCATGCTAATGATTTGCCATTTTCATTCTAAAATCTCATGAGGGTATAAAAGTCCTACTGGGTGTTTGTGTTCTGCCCTCACCCTCTGGCATTCTAGACATCCAGGTACAAACCTTGCATCATCCTTCTTCATTCCCTTCTAGAAATATAAAGGCTTCACATCAACCAATAATTTTATCACTCCAAGATGTCCTGAATAAGGTCCAAAATGAACCTCCTTCCACATGATATTCCTTAACTCCTTGGAGTATGAAACATACATCCTTCTTCTATACCTTAATAGCCCATCTAGTTCAACATAAAACCCATCATATCTAGGATCTTGAGGATTATCAATAAGAGCTTGTTTTACCTGCTCATAATACTCATCTCCTTTGAACTTTTGCAATACTTGATTCCTAAAATTAGAATGTAGGGAGATCATTGAGGAGATATGTCTTCTCCTACTTAAGGCATCTACCACTCAGTTTTCCTTGCCTTGGATATATTTAATCTTGAAATCATAATCAGCTATTAGCTCTAACCACCTTTTTTGGTGAGCATTTAGGTGTGGCTAAGTAAATGGGTATTTAAGCCCTTGATGGTCTATTTTTAGTTCAAAAGGCTTCCCAAGTAAAAAGTATCTCCACATTTGTAGTACATGAACTACTGCTGCCAATTCTAGATCATGAGGAGCATAATTTTGTTCATAATTTTTTTAGTTTTCTAGGCTCATAAGCAATAACTTGCCCATCCTGGACAAGTATTCCACCTAAACCTTCTCTTGAGGCATTGGTGATGACTACAAAATTACCATCCAGGTTAGGTACCTTCAAAATAGATGTCGTAGTCAATCTTTCCTTCAATTGGTCAAATGCCTCTTGGCATTTTTCTGACCAATCAAATCTTTTGCCCTTTCTTTGCAAATAAGTAATAGGATAGGCAATCATTGAAAAATTAGCCACAAATTTTCTACAATAACTTACTAGGCCCATAAAACTTTGGATCTCATGCACATTTCTTGGTGCTGGCCATTCCAAAATGGCTTTAATCTTTGCTGGGTCCATAGCTATTCCATTAGCTGAAATTATATGACCCAAATACTACACCTCCTTTTGAAAGAGGGTACACTTCAAGAGCTTGCCATACATTTTATGTTCTCTTAACCTTTGAAGAACAATCCTTAAATGCTGAAGGTGTTCCTCCTCATTCCTAGAGTAAATCAAAATATCATCAAGGAAAACAAGAACAAACTTGTCTAACCAGTCTCTGAATACACTATTCATTAAGTTCATAAATGTTGCAGGTGTATTTGTTAACCCAAAGGGTAGGACAATGAACTCATAGTGCCCATACCTTGTTCTAAAGGTAGTCTTATGAATTGTTGGCAAGAGACACTACTCAGGAATAGACTTGTATGTTGTCATTGATGGAAACAAGGATCAGAGATCCCTTCAACATGATTAGAAGACACTACTCCGGAAGGTCATATTGGAATTCAGGTCTGGTTGGCAAAAAGGTTAAGTATGGAAAATGTTCAGGTATGAGATAGAAAAAGGATCAGTATTCCTCCGCATTAGCATTATTTTTTCTATGATTTTAAACTAAGATAGATATAGGTCATGACTATCAAAATCCAAGTGTGTAGCTCTGGAAGTACAACAAATCTTATTCTACAGGCTCTCTAATACCGGCATCCAGTATGACAGTGTGACAAGGTAATAGTTCTAAGGTCCGCATTTTGGCATACAGATTTATCTTGTTCTGCAGAGTTGAAGACATGTTAAGAGATCAATAATGATTTCTGAATATGATTCATGAAGTCCCATTTGGTCCGCAGTAAGAGTTGTGATGTGATAAAGGAACCTATCATATATGTTATTAAGGAACAAGCTGACAGACTGGTTAAATCCTTTTGCAGAGAAGAAATATGAGTTGGATGATAAATGTAAGTGGTTGTATGATTATAGCAAACACATATGAAGACATGTACATGATGGTTTGGATCCGCATTGAAGATATAACACAAGAAAAAGCTGACAGGATATAACACTTGGTATGCACATTTCACAGTTTGCTTTCCGACCTGATCATGAGAAAGATTTAGTTGTGGATATAAATAGAAGATGGATTTCAGTGTTTGAGTGTTGTGTAGTGTGATGTGATATATGTGGATATGAAATATGCAAAGATAGAGTGGCCACAACAATTAAAGAGAGATCTTGAACATATGTAAGAGCAGAGCAGAGCAGAGAAACAGGGGTAGACTGAAATGAAGAGTTTTGAGTTAGTGTTTATGAGATTAATTGGAACTATAATGATGCATAAGTAGATGCAATCACAACAGTTCATCCTTGGTAGTGCGCCACCCTTCTTCTTCATTCTTTCTTTTCTTCAGGCAATGAGCCTATTGTAATTCAGTATTGCTATAACTAATAAATTTATGTGGGTTAACCCCCACCATGGTTTTTTCCTCTTTGGATTTTCCATGTAAAAAATCTGGTGTCTATGTGTTATGTCTTTAAGGTTACTATTCATTTGTTTGCTCTATTTTCACATAATTGAGTTTGGTAAATGGATTAAACAACAAGCAATCAAATGGTTTTATAGAACACTGATTCACCCCCCTCTCAGTGTTCCTTGTATTCAACAATTGGTATCAGAGCCGAGTTCCTTGGAAGAAGCCTAATAGCTTGAGGAAGATTTGGAAAGGTGTTCTCATGGCAGTAAAAAGGTATCTCACTTATCTTGAAGCAAGTCATCTTGGTAGCATTGTGATTGGTGATCATGTTTATGTCAACAATGAACAACTTGAAGCAACTCTAGAGGATCTTGATAATTCCAAAGCAGACATCAAGGATTTGCAAGAGAATAATAAAGATGCTGATGATTGTATTTTGAAACTAAAGGAGCAAATCAGAAAATCTCAGACAAAGGAAAGAATTATGTGAGAAACTAAAACAAGCAAGTGAATCCACAGAGAATCTTCTCAGGGTGATTGAAGAAAAGACCAAGATTGAGGAATATCTAAATCAAGTTGTGAAGGACAAGTTAGAGGAATGTAAAAAATTGGGGAAAGAAGTTCTACTCTTAAAGTTTGATCTAGAAGCAACCAATAGCTACAAAGAAAAATTCAAAATAAGCTTTACAAAACTTGATGAGTTTCTGGCTAGTCAAAAGTATCCAAACGATAAGCAAGGCTTGGGATTTGAAAAGGGAGAAAGTTCAAATTCAAGGCAAGTCAGATCTAAAGAAGGAAGAGGCAGAGACCATCTGGTGAGGAATCAAAGAATAAGACCTAAAAAACCTTCAATCAAACAACCGAATTCTCAAAGGTACCCATCTTTCAATGGTTACTATTTTAAATGCAATAAGTATGGCATAGGGCTACTCAGTGTAGAAGCAAAATGAATCAAAATGTTCCATCTTTCTCTGATCAATGTTTCAACTGTAAGAAAATAGGTCATAAAGCAATTGAGTGCAGAAGTGTGTCAAGAAGTTATCCAAACAATTCAAGGATTAGTTAATCTTTCAATGGAAAATGTTCTGGATGCAATAGATTTGGGCATATGGCCAATCAGTGCAGATCAAGGCCAATTTCCAATTATAGAAGAAATCAAGGTCAGAAAAATGTTGTTTATTTCAATTGCAACAAGCTTGGACACTTTGCCAAATTCTACAGAAGCAGAAATGTAACAAGAGACCATCCTACAGAGAAGGGGAAAACAAAGCAGAGAGATGTCAAGGGCAAGACCAAGGTTGATACGGTAGAAACCAAGAATGAGATGAGAAATATATGGATTAGGAAAGTGCTAATGAAGTCAAGAAAGGGTACTAGCTTCTGGTGTGGATACTTCCTTTGGGAAGTGAATTGGGAGCTCTGGCTCAGGGGTCCAGCAGTGTTGAAAATCCAAAACCCCCAGCTAGATAGTTAGTGCCAGAATTCGGCATAAAAGTATATGATGAAATTTGATATGACAAATCTCTTAAAAGAAAAACCTAAAGAAAAAGAAGAAAGACCTCAAGAAACAAAGAGGTCTACCAGAAGCTTTGCCTGCTCTTTCAGTTCTACATCTGCTGGCATAAAGGAATCTATAAAGAAGCCAACTGACAAAGGAGCAAAAAGACATAAAACAAAATGTAGAAGAATGTATGTAAGTGTAAGTGAAAAAGATGAAGAAGAGACTAAGTTCGATAAAGATGTCAAGAAGATGAAAGATGAGGCTACTAAAGCCTCTAGAAGTAGCAAGGAGAAGCCCTCTGGAAGGGAGAAACCTAGCAAAAGATAGAAGGTAGATGAGCCTCAAGCCACAATAACACTTGAAGATGTATTAAAGTCTGTCACTGTTGATGGAAATCTGAAACCTGTGGCTGAATTTTATGATGATTACAATGATGATGATAAAAGGATTTTGGAAGATGCTACCATAAAGTATCTTAACATATACAACAGAGCCCTCATTGAAATCATTTCTAATCTTCTTGACATATTAGGTAGCATATTGTCTGCTAGAAACGAAATTGCTATGGCCAAAGACATTGAACTCATACAACATATACTAACAGGGTTGAGTCTGGAGATCACTCCTAAAGAGGAAGCCAAAATTTTTAAGGAACACAAAGATGCATTCAAGACCAAGAAAAGGATGAATTCATTGATGTTAGGGGATATTGATAAAGTGGTCAAGGAGACAGAGGAGATCATTTTGGAAATACTAAAGAAGTGCAATATCCCTACCATCTATGACAATGAAGTAATAGATGGTGGAAATGATGCATCTGTTCTGGAAGTGAACCGTGAGCAAGAAGCAAGAAAAGATGACCACGTGCCCAAGGAGATGGAAGCATCTATAGTGGAAACTCAAATAACACCTCCTCTGAAAGAATGAAATGACAAGGAGAAACCACTCCACTGGAATAGAAGGAGGATGCTAATAAAGACATGAATTTAGATAATCTTGAATAGAGCCATAAAGAAGAAGCCTTTGCCAGAGTAAGAGACACTATAGAAGTCTCAATTAATTTTGGGAGACAACAAGATCTAGATGAATCAGAACTTCTTCAAGGACCAATTAACTTGGACTTGTTGTCACATGTGCAAAAATTTAGATCAGTGTCTATTGTTCAGGCCAAGGCACAGGAAGTGATGCTGAAATCACATGATCAAGATAGTAAGTTGATCAGCGATGTCTCCAACATTCTAGAGAAGATGATGCCAACATTTCAAAATGACACCTCATTATCCTCTGCTGATCAATTCAAGGGCCTTTTGAACTCTGTAAGTACACATTTTGAACCTTTTGAAAAATCTACAGAAGTAAAAGTTAGAAAGGAGTTTGATAAGAAGAGATTGGTTGAGTTAAAGGCTATGATAACTATATTAGATAATGGAATAAAAGGCATACAAAGTGCCATTGAAGAAGCCTGTAAAATATATAAATTTTTCTTATCTTGGCCAAAAGCTACAAAGGAATTAGAAGATAAAATCAGAAACTTGGAACTCAAACTACTTAATATCTCTAAGACATATAATCTGACAGTTGAGTCAATAAATGCCAAAGAAACACAGGTTACAAATATTCGCAGTGATTTAAGCAGTCTGATGAAGAAAAGGGAAGAAATTAGAGACAGGTTGTGCTAGCTAAGGGGACTGATAAGTCCAAAAATTGATTCCATGACCAATTTGGTAGATGAAGCCTTGAAATCACAAGCATTAGTTGATACACCATCAGATGTACAGAATGTAGAAAAGTTAGTCTTTCTGATAAATGGACACATACAAATTTTGGAGAGTGCAAGGAATAGATGGAATGGAGAGATAGCTCTGATAAAGACTATCTATAATGTTATTCTACCTTTAACCATAAATTAAGGTGGAAATGTGTACCTGTAGATATGTGGTAGAATAAGACAATTTTGAAGAACATTTGACACAATTTTGTTTACACACCTTTGCCATTGATGTCAAAGGGGGAGAGAAGATCAGTGAAAAATGAGAAAACATCTCAGGGGGAGAAGGAATATAGAAGTATATATAGTAAGGGGGAGCAGTCAAGCATTTTTCACTAAGTGTTGCCATCAATGCCAAAGGGGGAGATTGCTGGCAAGAGACATTGCTTTGGAATAGACTTGTATGTTGTCATTGATGGCAACAAGGCTTAGAGATCCCTTCAACATGATTAGAAGACACTACTTCGGAAGGTCATATTGGAATTCAGGTCCGGTTGGCAAAAATGGCTAAGTATGGAAAATGTTCAGGTATGAGACAGAAAAAGGATCATTATTCCTCCGCATTAGCATGTTTTGTTCTGCGGTTCTCAAGTAAGATAGAGATAGGTCATGACTATCAGAATCCAAGTTTGTAGCTTTGCAAGTGCATCAGATCTTATTCTACAGGCTCTCCAATATCGACATCCTATATGATAGTGCTACAATGTGACAAGACAACAGTTCTAAGGTCCGCATTTTGGTAGACAGATTTATCTTGTTCTACAGAGTTGAAGACATGTTAAGAGATCAATAACGATTATTAAATATGATTCATGAAGTCCCATTTGGTCCGTAGCATGAGTTGTGATGTGACAGAGGAACCTATCATATATGTTATTAAGGAACAAGCCAACAGGTTGGTTAAATCCTTATGCAGAGAAGAAATATGAGTTGGATGATAAATGTAAGTGGTTGTATGATTAGATCTGACACATATGAAGACATGTATATGATGGTTTGGATCTGCATTGAAGATTTAACACAAGAATAAGCTGATAGGATATAACAATCGGTATACACATTTCACAGTTTGCTTGCCAACCTGATCATGAGAAAGATTTAGTTGCAGATATAAATAGAGGATGGATTTTAGTGTTTGAGTGTTGTGTAGTGTGATGTGATGTATGTGGATGCAAAATATGTGAAGATAGAGTGGCCACAGTAATTAAAGAGAGATCTTGAGCATATGTAAGAGCAGAGTAGAGAAACAGGGACATGCTGAAATGAAGAGTTTTGAGTCAATGTTTATGAGATTAATTGGAACTGTAACCATGCATAAGTAGATGCAATCACAACAATTCATCTTTGGCAGTGATCCACCCTTCTCCTTCTTTCTTTCTTTTCTTCAGGCAGTGAGCCTCTTTTGAGCAGTGAGCTCTGGGTAGTGAGCCCTAAGGCAGTGAGCCTCTTGTAATTTGGTATTGCTATAACTGATAAATTTCTATGGGTTAACCCCCACCGTGGTTTTTCCCTCTTTGGGTTTTCCATGTAAAAATCTTGGTGTTTATGTGTTATGTCTTTATGGTCATTATTCATTTGTTTGCTCTGTTTTCACATAATTGAGTTTGGTAAATGGATTAAAGAATAGACAATCAAATGGTTTCATAGAACATTGATTCAACCCCCCTCTCAGTGTTCCTTGTATTCAACAATGAGTATCCCCATCTTTTAACTACAATTGATGGTATCTTGATCAAAGATCAATCTTTGAAAATATAGTTGCCCCTTGCATTTGACCAAAGAGATCATCAATGTAGGGAAATGGATACTTATAATTTATCGTTGCCTTATTTAGCATATGATAATCTATGCATAGTCACAAAGTACCATCCTTCTTTTTAATAAAAAAATACTAGTGCTCCCTAGGGTGATACACTGGGTCTTATCAACCCTTTATCAAGCAATTCCTATAGCTGAGCCTTTAGCTCCATTAACTTTGTGGTGGCCATTCTATAAGGAGCTTTAGATATAGGTTCCGATATTGGAATTATATCTATTGAAAAATCAAAATCTCTTTTAGGAGGTAATCCTAGTAGTTTATCTGGAAATACATCCTCAAAATCTTGAAGAAAGGGGCACCTATCCATATTTGATCTCTCTTGATCTATGGATTCCCTCTTCTCAACTCCTTGGATTTTATGAGATTCATAGAACATCAAATCATCTTGAAAAGTAGATTCCTTGGGATTATTTATTTTCTCCATTTTAATGGCAAAAAGTTGGCATGCTTTCCTTTGGGCTCTTTTCATCTGTAGGTTAGATATTTGTCTCAATTTAACCTCTCTAGGGTTGCCTTGCAGAAAGACTTTATTCCCAAGGTCATCTAGGCATTATATTATTTTGGCATAATAATCCACCTTAGCCCGATGCGTCCATAACCAATTTATTCCAAGGATGACATCATGTGAGCCTAATGGGGCTATATAAAGGTTCACTTCAGTGGAGAAAATTGGAAGTTCAACCTTAGCCTCAAACAAACATTTCTCTACTTGAGCTCTGGTCTGATTTGCATATTCAACTGACTAAGTATTTGCCATGTAACCAACTTTTCTAGAAATTTTACTTAAAATTTTTGGGGTAATAAAATATTTTGTAGCACCAGTATCTATCAAAACTAAAATTGGAAAACTAGATAAAATACCTATGGTCCCAATTGGAGTAATTTGATATTTAGCTTGCCTATTATCCAAGGCTATATGTAACCATTGTTGGAAAGTTACCTGTTGTGAGGATAAAGAATTTCCTCGTGGTTGGGTTCCTTATGTCTTATTGGGACATTGATTGGCATAATGATCATCGCCACATGAATAACACCCTCCCATGGGTCCTTGTCTTTCATAAGGCTTTCTAAAATTGTGTCCATTTTTCTTGGAGTTGTTGCCTTTCTTTTCACCCTTGGATTCATTTTGTTTATCCTTGAATCCTTTTTCACTTTGCTTAGTTAAATCCTACTTTTTCCCTTATTCTTAAAAGATTGGGAGGATTGAGACCAATTATACTTTTTCTAGTTCCTTTTGTAGTATGCAGACATGGATTTCAATTTTTGTTCCTGCTTAATAGCTTTCTCATAAACCTAGTCCATTGTAGTAGGACCATGCACATCAACTTCACCTCCAATTTGGGTAGTCGATCCCATGATGAACTTTTGGATGGAAAACCTCTCATCCTACTAATATTGTGGAACATATTTGAGGAGACAAGTGAACTTTTCCCAATACTCATTCACAGATGAGTTGCCATGTCTCAGATTCTAGAAATCTATAAGCTTTTGGTCAAAATACAATTGAGGCAACCATCTTTTCCTAAAAAGTTCCACAACCCTTTCCCAGGTTAGACTTATGGAGTTCAATTTTAACTCCATTTTCTTGTTCATCCACTAGGTGGATGCTTCACTTGCCAATTAATATGCTCTCCATACTGCTTTGTAATTTTTGAATAGTTTCTTATTTCAAAGTATTTTTCCATTTATGTAAGCCATGGATCTGCGGCATCTCTGCTTACAGTCCCATCAAACCTTGGTGGAGAAACCTTTTTCATATCTTTGGTTAAATTTTAGAGCCAAGTGCCTTCTTTTATTCTCATCATGTCTTATTTTGGAGTTATTCTCTCTGCATCCACTTTGGGCGGTGATTTCATGACGTTCCTCATCTTCACCCCTATGGTAGGCTTCCTGCCTAGGTCCATGCTGACCCCTAACCTCCTTCTCAAGAGTTCCAATTCTTGCTCTCATCTCATGGAGCATAGCAAGAATCTGGTCAAGTTTTGAATCAAAGTGGCCCAAAGGTTGCCCTTCTTCCTGGCTATCTCCCATATTAATTCTTGTCTGAACCATGCTACAATCTACTTCTCCTAAAGTTTACAGGTTAATCATTCAATTAGTTTTTCATACTATTGAATTCATTCATAAACATAAATCCATTCTCATTTATGCAATCTTAACAAGAAAGGAAAGATTTTGCCAAAATTTTAAAATTACATTATAGTTTCCATGGACTTCATAAACATCCATCATTTATTACAATTTTTCTCATCTTGCAACAAGCCATTTTTAGATTGGGATATCTTCCCAACTTTACCCTCATCCTTGGGGTTCATCAATTCAAACTTAGGACGTGGAGGTACTTGTAGGTACTCATCCATAACCTCCCTAGTAGCAATAGGAAAATTAGGATCACTCCCCAATGATAATTCCTCAGGCACAAAGGGTTTCACTAATTCATTTTCAGAGATAGGAGTAGTAGCCCTAACTACTTTATCCTTCTCTTGCTTGATGTGTTTAATAACATCAGTGAAAGTTTCATCATCAAATAACCATGCACCTTTCAAGTAACCAGTTTGGACAAGGCTTTTCATTCTTGAGGCTCATTCCCTCATAGCCTTGAGGTAACATCCATTTCTCATTACCTTCTTCCTTGGTGTCATTATTCTTACCATTCTAGCAAAAGAACATCCAAACATTAGCAATTGTTAATGTCTGAGGAAGATTTCATGTAGTGAGATCATAGGTCCATGTATTGACCCTGGTAGCTCTGATACCATATGTAACATACCATCTCATATTACCCTGATTAACAATTCAATTTACCATTAAGTAAATGGAAATGATCACATAATCATTTTTCTGTTTTCAAATAATCAACTCATAATCAATAAATAAATGCATTTTATTTTTGAATGATTTCCAAACTAAAATTTGCAACATATTCAAAGATAACATAACAGTGAATTCCTTCACTTTACAATCACAATGTTTTGCTCATGGACATAATGATAATATTACATAAAATTCTTGATTGTAAAGTCATATAATAGAATATATTACATCTAGAATATTGATATCTATCTTCATAAGTCTTTACTTGTCATCTTCTTGGGAAGGAGAGCATCACCCAAGTGCTTTTCCTCCAACCATAGACTGGCGGTCCCCTACATAACTTCCTACTTGGAAGTGGCCCTACCCTTCACGAAGGAAGTAGATGTAAGGAACCATAAGGTTTGCCATTTGAGTTCTAGTGTCATGTCCTTCATAACTCATCATGGTCATACAACTATAGATCCACTCTAACTATGTATGACACTACTGGATGGTTATTGCATCTGGAGCATAGTGAACTGACTAATGCATGCAGAGATGGATGCATTACTTTGGCCAAAATTTTAATATAAATAAACGTTACGCAATGAACATAGTTGAAAGTTCACACACCTCTAACTTGACTTAGAAGTTATCTCATCCTACAGTATCTTATTTATTTGGGTTGACCCTTTCCCGGTCACAAATTTAGTCTATCCTATTGGACTTCTAACTACATTCCTGGAGTAAATTTTATTGGTTTACTTGTTGCATCTGCAACATGGAATTCTATGACTCCACGTCACTCAATTCCTATCTTAAATACATAATCTCTTGGTTTATTTTCCCTAAAACTATTTTTGGATAGCATCTCTATGAGATGAATTTGAAAAAATGTTTAGGTTAATGGATCTCCATTTGATCCTTGTTGATTGAAACATAGTTCATACTTATCAACAATACCAATGTAAAACAAGTTACATAGTTTATCATAAATGTCAGGTTTACTTAGAGAGCCATCATCTCCAATTCCAACGTTAATATAAAATCATTAGTTATCTCAAGATAACAATAAATATATCAATTTTTGTCAAATATACTATTCATAGTCTACTAGAGACTTGATGGGTAATAATATTACCTTCCATCTATGTAAATAGTGTTCAAAAGATAACACAATCATTAAGCTATGTTGCTTTAATGGTTTCTTTCCAAGATAATGCAAGATTACTTCCATGCATCTTATCCCATAATCAAATTTCATAATATACATATATATTCATATTATGATAGTATCACCATTATCAACTCAGTCATCGCTAATGATCAAGAAGAGCCTACTTTCTCTCTTTCTATCATACAACAACCGAAAGCATGTATAGTAGACTTCAAAGAAATAGTTTCTATAATGTAATCATATGCCAAGAAACCTAAGGTTCTAGTCTATAGCATTATGTCGATGACAAAATAGCACATAGCATACATGGAGTGCCTCTCGGCCAAATACCTATCAATAGTGTTTTTCCCATCTTTCATTATCTTCGAAAGCATGGCCATAGAGAGGGTTTCGAATCAATCTCATATAAGATTAAAGACTACAGTTTTGAATACAATTTGTAAACATACAACCAATACCATGGTTGTGTTAGTATCCATAATAACTGCTCCAGTAGTGGAGTATGCTAATAGCCATATCGGCCTCCACAGTTCAAAATAGAAACATCATATGCTTTGGCCATAAGGCACTATTTTGTAGTGAAAAGAGGGATTGAGGTTTTATTTTGATTTGAGGGTTTCATGAGTTTAGATTCTCCTTTCACAACAAACATTCAAGGACATATCAACCGAGTTGAATCTCTACTAAGCAAGAGCATTCACCTAAAATGTTGGGTTGTCACTTGGAATGATGTGGAAACTCAGAAATTGCTAACTAATGCCTTAATGTAATCCTCAAATATGTAAGAAACCCTAATTATGCAAAACATTGATCAAATTGATAAATTCAAACAAATGCTTATAGACTTTAACATAGTAGGTAGCGATTAGTAACTGACCATTTTTTGAAGTTTGGAATGCAGAATAGTCGAGGATACTACCACTAGTTCCCTTGCCCAAGGTACTATTTTCTCTACGGAATCCTGATCTTCTCTTGACACTAATATTCACTATATTTTTCATTTCTGCCCTAGAAGATGCAGAGGACACCTCCACTAGTACCCAAGTCCAAGGCTAGATGCTTTTCAGGATGTTAGAAGCTCTTTGGATGCTGATTATCACTATCCAAATTGTTTCTATGTTTGCAACTTTAAGGACACTGCCACTAATGCCCGTGTCTAAGTAGTCCTTTTCTTCAGGGATTCAGAATATGTACACTATCTTATTGTTCCTTGAAACTCCACTCTATCAAGATGCAAAACTTGTAACCCGCAATCACAAGGAGAGTGGTTAGGGATTGTGGTGTTTAGAGGCTTGCCTCAGTCAAGCCCTAGAGAGACATTCAAGTCTTCAGAACACCGTTGTCGGATAAAGAATGTGTATCCCTACGGGATAGAGGCAAAAACAAATTGATGAATGATTCAAACACAAATAGATATCACCTTAGAAGTTTAGATCTCACATAAATGAATGCTCTTCAATCACATGAGAAGATGAAGCTAAATCTGTAATCACAAACACAATAACATGCTATGCTTTGCAACAATGAATATCATGGATGCTCTAAAATCACAAGTTAGCCAAAAGTTCATCATCATCTTCTAGTTCTCAAATGAAACACTAAACATGCTTATATATGCAACTACAAACATTCCCGCTAAGAATTTTGTAATTCAAACTTGAGATGTTGGCATAGGACCTAAATAACAGTCATAAAACTGACATTTGAATTTAGGGCTAACCCAAAATAGGCCAGGACTAGGGGACTAGCGCCTAAGTCCACCCTCCCAATTTTAGTCAAAATCTACTTAAATGACATCCCCTAGGTCCTATTTTCCATAACACTCAAGAGTTTTCTCATCGAGATTCATAATTAACATGCAAGATGCTTACAATGCAATCTAAGGACTCGGGAGCTAAACCTTAAGAGGGAAAAGCACGCAAGGTGACATTTTCTAACATAACATTTAGCCCCCACTTTAATGTATGTATAAACATAAGGCCAATAGATGCATTAAAGTATGGTCAAAAGACAACAAACACACCAAGCATGGTGCAGACATGCCAAACACACTGAAGATGGTAACAGGCACGCAAAACACATAGAAGACAATTACAGTCATGCAAAACATGGAGAAGATAGTTATAGTCATGAAAAACATGGAGTAGACGGCATTGAAGACATGCAAAACACAATGGATACAGTGAAAGTAGTGATTATTTCTTTTTCATTTTCTCATATATGAAATGCAAAAGCAAGTACATGGAAAGTAAACATCACCACCAATCTTGAGACTACATAAGGGGAAACAGACATGCAATACAAATATCAAAGTGTAGGAGGAGCTCATCGCCACCAGTCTTGAAACTACACTTGAGAATAAACACACCATACAAATCCCAAAGCATAAGAGGAGCTCATCGCCACCAGTCTTGAGACTATGTTTGGGAACAAACATGCCATACACACACACATGGAAGACACGAAGAAAATACAACAAACAAGCAATGGAAGAAACCTATTGCTAGGTTTGCTACCATCTCAGGCACATTACATGCACACACCGATGATTGGGCTTCACCACAACAATTGCCAAAGACACGCTTAAGGGAGGATACACCAACCCCGCCTACTCAGAGGACTTTTAGAAAATGATAGGATGTGTAATCTCCTCGAGAAATACACCATCCTTGCCTCTGTAGAAGGCTTAAGATAAGAAGGATATGCACAATATCTTGCCTCTGCAGAGGGCTTAATGATTGCAATATAAAATAAATATGTGCACTCGCTTGGAGATACAACATCTCGCTTTCACAAAGGGCTTACAAACATGCTTCATTAGTACCAAAATCATCAGACATCTTACCTTATATATGCTCCCACCTTAAGGTGGTTGATATCGTGTACCGATATCAAGCACGTTAAGGTAGGAATAAAACACAAGGAAACAGGAGCTCTCACAAATCGCATGCCCCTAGAAGTGACATGTACTTTATGATCACCAAATGTTCCCACAAACACAATTTCCTGCAAGAAGAGGTTAGAAATCTTTGTTGGAATTAGTTCAGACAACTAAGAGGGGGGAGGGTGAATCAGTTGTCCCAAAATTTTATCTCTTGCAAGAATTAATCCTTCTTTACTTCTTAAAGCTGATTAATGATGTAAACATTAAAGCATGAATCATCAACACATGAGCATAAACAAATGAACACACCTAACACCAAGATTTCTTATGTGGAAACCCAGTTAAGGGAAAACCACAGTGGGGGTTAACCCACAAAGATTTGTACCCTGTTAAAAGTACTTTGGCAAAATAGAAGACACATGCCTTCAGGTGCACTTCCTGGAGCTCACTACTCAAAAGAGGCTCACTGCCTACAATAATTTAGGTTTAACACAGAGATAATGAACTAAGGAATAGCATCTACTTCATGCCTAGTTCAATCCCTTTGAAAGCTCACAATTTCTGCTCTGTTCTTCAGTCACTTGTTCGCTATGTCTTCATTCTTTCTACTCTTGATCCATTGCACTTCTTCCTCTCTGCTCAGCTTCTATACATCTCTTAGGATTTGATCATTTTCACTCGCATCCTTTCCACAACTCATCAACAAGTATTTATATGCTTCATCAACCTTGGAATGAACATCAAGGTTGGCTTAACTTAACGCGGATCACTATACTGTCAGCCAAACATAGCTGAGTCTTCAGTCTTCTTCGACAACACACCACACTCTAGAGAATTGCTCTTTGATCATCTGCAACACTATTGAATCATCTGGTCGGCCAAGAACTGGGAAGAACAACAATATCAAATAAGAAATCTTCAACAATGAGCTCAATCTTCAATGCAGACCTCCAACACAGTAGTCACATGATCCAGAGACTTCCACAAGCACATTGAAATCAACAAGAACATCCACACTCCTCCAAATCATCAGAATCACTTGCATCTTCATTTGAAACCTAAAGAACACTATCTATCATGACTGTCACACTAAAAAAGATTTCTTGCAGACCTCCAAACCATGAACCACTTGAGTTGATGATACACACTGAATTCCCAAACATGCCTCTAGATCCACAAATCATAATATTGCAATGCAGAGCAATCCGAACCAATTTACTGTCACCCTGTCTCCTCTAAACACAATAAAACCCAGTTGTACTTAGATGGCCATACCTTCTTCAAATCTTCATGTGAACCTCTCAAATCTTAACTGGAGATACTTCAGACAATCCTCTACACAACCATATGGTCTGCATACATTGATCTTCATTAATTATCTCAATATCCTCAACATTCCAGTCTTCTAAACAGGAAACAAAATATGATACAGTTGACATCAATGCAACAAGAATATGTTGACATCAATGACAACACCGCTTAGGCACATATTTGCAACAATCTCCCCCTTTGTCATTGATGGCAACATATAATGTGAAAAACTAATTCAACAATCAAGACAAGAACTTTTCCCCCTTTCTATCACTTCTGCAACCACTTTCTTCACTACTCCCCCTTTCATCAGCAACTAGTTTTTCACATGACTTCTCTCCCCCTTTGACATCAATGGCAAAGGGTACATATTTGGAATCTTTTCTCCCCCTTTGTGTTTTAGACTAATTTCCAATTACTTTGTATACTGACTACTCCCCCTGAGTAGTAGCTCC
Source organism: Cunninghamia lanceolata (assembly GCA_027924645.1). Classification (NCBI taxonomy): domain Eukaryota; kingdom Viridiplantae; phylum Streptophyta; class Pinopsida; order Cupressales; family Cupressaceae; genus Cunninghamia; species Cunninghamia lanceolata. Next base: position 2,228,482 of record BSBN01001494.1, on the reverse strand, counting down.
TTAACACCAATCCAAATCACAAGATGTGACTGTGAGTTCCACCGGATGATGCACCCTAGTGCATCTTAGTTCTAATCAGGAGGGGTAATAACCCCTAATTTCTCTCTGAGGTACTCAAAAGTATCCTTAGGCAAAGGCTTGGTAAATATGTCTACAATTTGATCCTTTGAAGAAACAAACTCCAATCTGACTTCATTCTCATTTACCTTTTCTCTCAAGAAATAAAACTTGATGGATATATGTTTTGTCTTTGAATGCAACACTAGATTCTTGGAAATGTTAATTGCACTTGAATTATCACAGAAGATTGTAACATGCTCCTCAAATGCAATTCTGATATCCTTCAACATTTGTTTCATCTATAAAACTTGAGTGCAATTACTTGCTACTATGTACTCTACTTCTGCAGTAGACAGAGATATTGCCTCTTGCTTTTTGTTCAACCAAGAAACAAATCTTCTTCCCAAGAAGAATGCACCACCACTAGTGCTTTTCTTGTCATCCACATCTCCTACCCACTCAGCATCAGTATATGCATGAAGAGTGAAGTCATTGTCCTTTGGATACCACAAGCCATAGTCAAGTGTCCCTTTGAGATATCTAAAAATTCTCTTGACTGCTACCACATGGGATTGTTTAGGATCATCTTGAAATCTAGCAATAAGTCCAACTGCATTCATGATATCACATCTGGTCTGAGTCAGATATAGTAGTCCTCCAATCATTGATCTATACCTTTTCTAATTTGCTTTAGGGGAGTCATCATCTTTACTCAACTTGCACCTGGTTACCATAGGTGTTCCCACTGGCTTTGAGTCTTCCATTCCAAAAATTTTCAACAATTCTCTCACATACTTAGATTGAGATATGAAGATACCTTTATCTGTCTGAATAATTTGCAGACCTAAGAAGAAGTTTATTTCACCAAACATTGACATCTCAAATTCATTTTGCATCTAATCAACAAATGTTTTGCACATGCTCTCATTTCCACTAAAAATGATATTGTCAACAAATACCTCAACAATCAGGATGTGCTCATGCTCAATCTTGAAGTAAAGATTACTATCAGTAGTACCTTTGCTAAAACCTAATTTTAGCAGATATTTATCTAATCTTGCATACCAGGCTCTTGGGGCTTGTTTGAGTCCATATAGTGCTTTCCTCATTCTGCAGACCATATCCTTTTGATAAGATAATTTTAATCCTTCCGGTTTTGTAGACTTCTTCTTCCAATTCTCCATTTAGGAATGCTAACTTGACATCCATCTAATAAACCTTGAAATCTTTAAAAGTAGCAAATGCAAGAAATAGTTTGACTACTTCTATTCTTGTCACTGGAGCAAAAGTTTCTTCAAAATCAATTCCTTCTACTTGAGAATATCCTTTGCATACAAATCTTGCTTTGTTTCTTACAACTTCACCATCTTCATTTAGTTTATTTCGGAAGACCCATTTGGTTCCAATCACATTTTTGTCTTCAGGTCTAGGAACAAGATCCCAAGTGTGATTCTTTTCAATTTGCATTAATTTTGCTTCCATTGCTTTTATCCAATTTTCATCATTTCAAGCCTCACTTACTGATTTTGGTTCAATTTTTGAAATCAAACAAATCTCCTCTTGTTCTTCAGCAATTCTTCTCCTAGTTTGAACACCTTGGTTTCTATCTCCTATGATCTGATCTTTAGGATGATTCTGTCTTACATACTTGGGAGTTTTGGGATTTGCTTGAGCTTTTGTTTCTTGGGCTTGTTCCTCGATATTTGCACCAACTTCCTGAGTTACTAAATTTTTCGGATCAATCTGGATCTAAGTCTAGGTTTTGACTTTCCTTCCTTGAGTTTGACTTTCATCTTGATCATATCCGCAGGACCTAGAAGGTCTCTCCTTGCTTTCATCAACTCTGACATTAGTACTTTCAACAATCTTTTTTAATCTCTTGTTAAAGCCCCGGTATGCCTTGCTTTGAGTGGAATACCCCAGAAATATTCCTTCATCACTTCTTGCACCAAACTTGCCAAGATCCTCATCTCTTTTGATATAGCATTTACTACCAAAAACTCTAAAATATTTTATAGTAGGAGGATGACCAAACCACAGTTCATAGGGAGTCTTACCAAAATTGCCCTTGATCTGCACCCGGTTAAGAGTGTAGACAATAGTACTCACAAATTCTCTTCAATAGACTTAAGGAACATTTACTTCCATCATCATGGTCCTGGCTGCTTATTGAATGGTCCAGTTATTTCTCTTCACAACTCCATTCTGCTAAGGAGTCCTAGGAGTAGATAGTTGTCTTTTTATCCCTTGCATTTCATAGAATGGATCAAACTCACTAGAGGTAAACTCTCCACCTCTATCAGATCTCAAACACTTTACCTTCTCAACAATCTCATTTTCAACCATAACCTTGAACACTTTGAATTTGTCAAGAGCTTCTAATTTTTCTTTCAAGACGGTTACCCACATCATCCGAGAGTAATCATCAATCAGCAACATAAAATATCTGTCTCCTTGCACAATCCCAATTCTAGTAGGACCACAAAGATCAGTGTGCACAAGTTCCAATAAACCACTTGATGAATGTTCTTTACTCTCGAATGAAGTTCTGTTCTATTTACCTAATTGACATTCTTTGCACATGCTATCAGGAGGTTTCACAAGTCTTGGCAGATCTCTTACAATTTGAGTGGAACTTATCTTGACAATGTTATCAAAATTCACATGACACATTCTCCTATGACAAAGCCAACTCTGATCTACTTGAGCAATCAAGCAATTATTACCAGAACTACTTAAATGAAAGATGTTACCTCTATTCTGAGTATCAGATGCAATTTCAGTTCTAGATCTTTCAAAGATTATGCATTTTCCATCCTTGAATCGAAGATCATAACCCTTGTCAACCAACTATCCAACACTGAGAAGATTATGCTTCAAGTCTTCCACATATAGAACATCATTAGTGTTATTCTTACCATCAAAAGAGATGGATCCTCTGGCACGAATTCTACCAACTGAGTTGTCTCCAAACTTCACAAGTCCACTTTCATATTTTTCAAAGCTCACAAACTTACTTTTATCACCAGTCATATGATGAGAACATCTACTGTCAATCACCCATTCATCCTTTTCTACAACCTGAGCAACCAAAGCACTTTCTACATTTTCATAGCTAGTAGGTTCAGTAGGCATCGGATCTTTCTCTTTGATAGAAATGAACACCCAATCATTATTAGTGGAACCTCTATGATCAGATTCATCATCTGTGACTCCTTCTTCACCAACTTCTTAGACGTAGTAGCATTTCTTCTATCCTCTAGATTTGTTAGGGTTTGGCTTTGAAACCCTCTCCGGACATCTTGAGGCAAAATGACCAATCTTATTACAAGCAAAACATTTGAATGGTAACTTTCCTTCATACTTACCAGATCCTCTTGGCAATCTCTTGGCAAGAAGGGCTTCAAGATCATCAAGCTCAGTTTCACCATTTTCAAGATCCTTTCTTCTCTTCTCAAACCTGATTGTTCTTCTTGAAGAGCTCTCACCTGGATCATATCTTTGCTTCCCATGAACACTGGCTTTGAATGCAGATTCAGACTTAGGAAGAGAGTCACCAAACTCACTTAATTCAAAAGCTGAAAGTTTGCCAACCAACTAATCTCTTATAACTTTTGAGACACTTTTGATCTCTTCTATAGTAGCAACCTTATGTTTGTATGAATGAGGTAAAGATCTGAGCACTTTTGCCACAATCTCTAATTCTTCCAATGTTCCACGAGCACACCTGATACCACACACAAGTTCATTTATCTTTTGCATGTAGATTGTGATGTTTTCATCTTCACTCATCCTCAGATTTTCAAATTTTCCTCTCAGACTTTGTAGTTTGGCACATTTGACATGTCCATCGCCTTCATAAAGATTCTCTAACTTCTTCCAAATTTCATGAGTAGTTTTTAGTCCAAAGACATTTGTCATTTCTGAATCAGTCAGGGCACTCAACAAGGCTTCTTTAGCTTGAAGGTTATTTTCAGCATCTTTGAGTTGATCTGGAGTTGAAGAACCTTTCTCCGGAGGTTTATACTCATCCTTGGTTATCACCCAATAAGCATCACCCATGAATTACAAATGGCACTCCATGCGACTCTTCCAAACAGTGTAATTTGTTCCATCAAATCTTGGACTATCCTTCTTGTAGGTCGACATCCTAGATCTCCTTGGGTGGTTAAGATTCTTTTAGAGGAACTGACTCTAATACCAATTGTTGGAGTTAGTTTGGACAACTGAGAGGGGGGGGGTGAATCAGTTGTCCCAAAATTTTATCTTTTGCAACAATTAATCCTTCTTTACTTCTTAAAGCCGATTAATGATGTAAACATTAAAGCACGAATCATCAACACATGAGCAGAAATAAATGAACACACATAACACCAATATTTTTTATGTGGAAACCCGGTTAAGGGAAAACCACGGTGGGGGTTAACCCACAAAGATGTGTACCCTGTTAAAAGTACTTTGGAAAAATAGAAGGCACATGCCTTCGGACGCACTGCCCAGAGCTCACTGCTCAAAAGAGGCTCACTGCCTACAAGAATTTAGGTTTAACACTGAGATAATCAACTGAGGAATAGCATCTACTTCATGCCTGGTTTAGTCCCTTTGAAATTTCACAATTTCTACTCTATTCTTCAGTCACTTGTTCGCTATGTCTTCATTCTTTCTGCTCTTGATCCACTGCACTTTTTCCTCTCTGCTACTTCTGTATTTCTCTTAGGATTTGATCATTTTTTCTCACATCCTTTCCACAACTCATCAACAAGTATTTATTTGCTTCATCAACCTTGGAATGAACATCAAGGTCAGCTTAACTTAATGCGGATCACTATACTGTCGGCCAAACCTAGCTAAGTCTTGAATCTTCTTCAACAACATGCCACACTCTAGAGAATTGCTCTTTGATCATTTGCAACACTCTTGAATCATCTAGTCGGCCAAGAACTGGGAAGAACAACAATGTCAAAGAAGAAATCTTCAACAATGAGCTCAATATTCAATGCAGACCTCCAACACAGCAGTCACACGATCCAGAGACTTCCACAAGTACACTAAAATAAACAAGAACATCTGCACTCCTACAAATCATCAGAATCACTTGCATCTTCATCCGGAACCTCAAGAACACTATCTTTTATGACTGTCACACTAGATAGATTGCTTGCAAACCTCCAAACCATGAACCACTTGAGTTGATGATACACAATGACTTCTTAAACATGCCTCTAGATCCGTAGATCATAATATTACAATGCAGAGCAATTTAGACCAATTTACTATCACCCTATCTCCTCTGAACACAGTAAAACCCGATTGTACTTAGATGGCCATACCTTTTTCAATCTTCATGCGGACCTCTCAAATCTTAACTAGAGATACTTCAGACAATCCTCTACACAGCCATACAATCCGCATACATTGATCTTCATTAATTATCTCAATATCCTCAACATTCCAGTCTTCTAAATAGGCAACAAAATAAGATACAATTGACATCAATGCAACAAGAATATGTTGACATCAATGACAACACCGCTTAGGCACATATTTGAAACAATCTTTCCATAAAATAATAACCACATCATATGATTAAAAAGCAATGCATAAACAATCACATCAAGAGCCAAGGTTATAATATAAATTCAGAGCCTGAGTGTAATCATGGGGCTATACCGCAAAGATCTTGGAACTGAGTATAAGTAAGGTGAGATCCAAGATAAACAAAGTGCACAGAGCAGAAGTATTGTTATGGTTTGTTAGTGCGATAAGACATCATCAAAATATCACACATCGTGATTCTACTAGCCAAGCATCTGATAATATATATCAACCCCATTGTCATGTATGGACTAGGTCCATTTTTGCTTACTCGCTAAAGGGACACGTGGTCCGTATCAATCTTATTTGTTTTTTGTTATTTGCTAGCTAGATAGAATCACTAAAGGAAGGTAAATAATAAATCAAGAGAGGAGAATAAGGGCCTTAGGGACAATCACGTAGGAGGGTGCCCCCAAGTCACCAATCGCAACGCTATGTCCTTAAGACACAACACACAACAATGAAAATAGAGGAGAGGCAATATAGAAGAATGATGATACAAATGGAAGAAGGATCACAATGGAGGTGGTCTCCTAATATCCTTGAGCTTACAAAAGAATCAAGGGTCATCCTAGGAGGCCTAAACAACACATAACACATCATGGGGGAAACATGATGTAGGAACATCCCTGGTTCAAGAGCAATCTTGCATCAACCAAAAGACATTTGCATTTTAGTTTATTTGTAGTTCAGTTTGTTTCTTTTCATTTTCAGTTCAGTTTAGGCAGTAGCAGTTTCTGTGTTTTGGTCTGTATTCTGCTGTAGTTGCATTTTAGACCTTGTAGAGATGGACTTAGCATCTAGACACGTTTATCTACATCATATCCAATTCTCAGAGTATTTGGATTAGTTACCAGAAAGATATCGCTATCAAAAGATCAATTGTTTCTCAGAGAAAAGCACCCTGACAGTCTCAGAAAATTAGCTAAAGGAGAAGACTTGCAAAGAGTTTCTTGACTTGTGGAGCCTAATGACACATCATTCAATGATCTTTGGTTTGTGGTCAACCTTCCTTGAGATCTACACATCATTCCATTCATTTGCGAAGGAATTCTTCATGTTTAGGTCTGACCTATCCGTGTACACACGTCACAACTCTTCATTGGAGTTTGTGATCTTTCTTGGTCGATGCGGAGGAATCTTTTGTTCTAGATATGATATATAAAGATGTAATAGATCCCTAGGAAAGCAGTGATTCACATAGTGAAAGTTTGATAGTTTAGATTTTGCATGAAAGAGCTTCAAAGCTATATCTTGGGCATATTCTGATATTCTGTAATCAGGCCTATGAGCCGAATTGTAAGCCCGCATGTTGCCAGTCGATCTATATTTGATTTCTATGATATACTAAATGACTAAACCACACATGTTTCAAATCTTTGAGTTGTTTCCATTGTGTTTATTCTTGCTGCATAGTCTAGACAATTCATTCTGTGAACCCTCCTACCATGATTCCACCGAGTGGTATTAGAGCGAAAGTTTGAATTTCTGGGAGTGAAGTGAGTGAGGTTGGTGAAGGAATTCCATAAGATCTTTCTATGGATAGATCACCAAATTGAGGCAAGTTACTTGTGTCGCAATCGATCACCGATTGTGAGGCAGTTGTCACCTTGTAGCGCGATCACCAAACTTGAGGCAGTTTACACTTGATCCTAGGAGGATGCTGCTGAGGAGAGTTGCCGCTGTTGGAACAATGGCTGGTAGAATGGATGAGATGATGGAAATGATGAAAACAATGAGGATTCGATTAGATGCTGTTGAGGAAGATAGACGAAGAGGATTGACACTGAGACCTAATGTTGAAAGTGATGATGATGAGGAATTTCAATCTGTTGATCAAATTGGTGAAACTCTAGGAGGTGATGAAGAAGAAGAATCAGATCAAGTAAAGATGTTGCAAGCTATTTCAAAGATAAGGAAAAGACCTAGAGTTGATGTATCAAATTACACTAGCAATTTGAATTTGGAAGAATTGATTGACTGGATAAATGACATGGAAGAATACTTTGAATATGAGGAAATTGAAGATTTGGAGAAGGTGAAATTTGCAAATACAAAGTTGAAAGGACATGTTGCTATATGGTGGAAAGAAGTTCTATTGGATAGAAACAAGAGAGGAAAAGAAAAGATTACAAAGTGGGATAGAATGGTGACAAAGTTGAAGAATCAGTTTATACCTGCTGACTATGAGCTAAAGCTATTGAAGAGATTGCAAAACCTAAGGCAAAAGGAGAAATCTGTGAAAGAGTATACTGAAGAATTTCATAAGATGATCATAAGGACAGGACATAGTGAAGCAAGCAAAGAGAAAGTGGCTAGATATATCAATGGACTGAGATTGAACATTCAAAAAGAAATGAGCTTGGTAAGGATGACATCTTTGGAAGAAGCATATTAGTTTGCCCTAAAAGTTGAAGAGAAGCTGAATAAGAGGCATGATCAGAGACAGAGGTAGAGGAAGTAAATTTCAGAGAGGTAGAACATTTTCTAGAGGCGACAGATCACATCCGGAGTAGAACAAGCCTGACAACCCATTTAAGAAGGAGGATAGAGATAGCAATGCCTACCAGAGCAATGACATAAATTTTCATCATAGAGTTAATTACAATTCATACCAGAATGAAGGATACAGAAGAGAAGGAAAGGACCTGAAAGGAGAACATTTAGAGGCACTTGTTTCAGGTGTGGAGGTGAAGGGCATAGAGCATTTGAATGTAATCAAGGGAGTACAAGCAATAGAATAGAGAACAGTGGAAGAGCATCTTATGTGGAAGAGGAACCTATTGGATCACTGAGTTCAGTTGGCAAAACTAAGAAAGGAGAATCACTTGTGATGAGGAGAACACTTTTTCAAATAGAGACAAATGAGGAACCACTGCAGATTAAAAGTTTATTCAGAACCAGATGCAAATTAGGAGGTAAGTGTTGCAAAGTTATTATTGATAGTGGTAGTTCTTATAATCTAGTTTTAGACAAGATGATGACTAAGCTGAAGTTGGAAAGATTGAGACACCCTAAGCCCTATCAGATATCATGAATTTAGGATGATCATAAGGTACTGGTGAGTGAACAATGTTTGGTGAAATTTCATATTGGATCTTATCATGATGAAGTCTTGTGTGATATTATGCCTATGGATGTTTGTCATGTCTTGTTGGGTAGACCTTGGCAATATGATAGAAAAGCTATACATAATGGGAGAAAGAATACATACACTATAACATCAAATGGAAAGAGAATTACTTTGATTTCTTTGGAAGATGATCCTAAAAGTGAAGTATGTGGGAATGCTAGAATCTGTTTGGTAGATGGGAGAAAATTTCTAGATGGTTTGAGACATGAGAACATGTGTTATGACTTGATTTTGAAGAAGTGTGAAACATTGAAGAAGGAGACTGAAGAATCACAACCAGAGGAGCTAAAGGAGTTGCTGACAGAGTATGAAGACGTCATTTCAGACAATGTACCTGAAGGATTGCCACCAATTAGGAGTATCATGTTGCAAGTATGTGCCTGATCGGTGTTGTCATTGATGTCAACATATCTTTGTTGTCATTGGTGTCAACTGTATCTTATTTTGTTACTTGTTTAGAAGCATTGCATGTTGAGGACATTGAGAAAATTAGTCCCTCTGGAAGAATCAGAAAGGAAACAGTGAATCACATTGAAGACAATGAGTTGCATAATGAAGAATAATCTGGAAGATTGCTCTGCATTTATTATAGATTGAAGATCTTGCTCTACAGATTGAAAGTTATTTAGAGGCATGTCTTAAGATGCTAACTACTAATTTTGAGCCTTTGGTATGAAGAATTGAGTGAGCTTTATTCATCAGAATAAAACCTGCCTTTTCTAATTATTCACTAGTGACAGAGAGAAAGTGTTTTGCTCCATATTCCTCCACATTAAAGCATTTTACTCTGCGGTTCTAGAGAAAGTTTGGGATGATGATAAGTTCCTACAACTAGACTAGTTCATGATTTGGTGGTCCACAAGCTATCTTTCTTTTATGACAGTTCAAGATAGTGAAGTTCATGTGCTCCGGTGTGAAGAATCTCATTGATAAAGTTGTTAGATTTTGTGCATTTGCTCCTGGTGATTACAACATGCTTGTGGATGTCTCCTAATCATGTTCTTATCTTTACATTGATCCACATTAAGGAATTGAGATCATGTTTGAAGATTGTCCTTAGATAATGTAGCGTGTAACCAGTCTTAGCCGACTTGGTTAATTCTAGCGATTGCAGAGATCTATTGAAGATTGTAGAAGCATGTTGTCGCATGGAAGATCATGTTTGAGTCCCAGCTAAGGCATGGCATGATCCACATACATCTTTACTACATTTCCTTAGCATATTTTTTTGTATTAGGTCAAGACCTATTTTGTAAATGTTTGTAATGCCGACCTTGGAGATTGTTCCAATGGTTGATGAATGTAATGCCGACCTTGATGTACATTCCAAGGTTGACGAATGATATATATACTTGTAATTGAGTCGTGAAAAAGATGTCCTTGTAGAAAAGATGTGATGTTGAGTGGTGAAAGTAGAGCAGAGTAGAGGAAGAATATTGTGCTTCAATGGAATTGAATTCGGGCATGAAGTAGATGCTATTATCTCAGTTCAAAACCCTTGGCAGTGAGCCTCTTTGAGTAGTGAGCTCTGGGTAGTGAGCCCTAATGGAAGTGAGCCTTTGATTTTTGGTATTGTGATTTACTTGAAAATCTTATGGGTTAACCCCCACCATGGTTTTCCCCTTCACAGGGTTTTCCATGTAAAAATCTAGTGTCTATTGTGTATGATCTTGCACTTGTGTTAGAATTTTGATTATGAGTTTTTCATGTTCTAATCATAACAATAGTAAATAAGTGGATGATGTTTAAGATGCAGAAATTGTTCAAGTTTTGTAACAACTGATTCACCCCCCAACTCTCAGTTGTCTTGTGCATTTCAACAATTGGTATCAGAGCAAGGTTCCTTGAAAGAAAGCTTGACCACTTGAGGCTGATACAAGATGTCATATAAGAAGGAAAGTCCATGCTTCAATGGGACAAACTACTCCGTCTGGAAGATTCGCATGAAAATCCATCTCCTCTACTTAGGTTACAATGTTTGGAAAATAATCGAAGACAAGTATGAAATATCAGATAATGGTCTGCAAACTGAAGATGAGATCAAGCAATTCAAGTTAAACATAAAAGCCAAAGATGCCTTGGTAAGCACCCTATTTGACATTGAAGTAACAAGGATCATGGAGCTGGAAACTACCTATGAAATCTGGGATAGGATGAAGAATCTATATGAAGGAGATGAATTCGTGAAGAGCATCAAGTTGCAAAGTTTGAAGGAAAAATATGTAGGTTTGAAGATGAGCGAAGATGACAACATAACATCCTTCATGCAGAAGATTGATGAACTTGTGAGTAGCATTAAGAGTATGGGAGGAAAAATTGAAGATGTTGAAGTTGTGAACAAAATTCTCAGATCACTGCCTAATTCATATAGTCATAAGGTGACTGCAATTGAAGAAATAATGACAATGATAAAGATTACAAAAGATCAGCTGCTTGGAAAGTCGGTAGCCTTTGAAATGAGAGAACTTGGTGATTCCCTTCCAAAGATAGAGACTACTTTCAAGGCCAGCACTTCAGAAAGATCCTCTAGATCTGACAAGTACAAGGTGGAACTAGATTATGAGCTTGAATAACTTGAAGCCAACTTTGTTAACAGTCTACCCAGAGGTACTGTTAAGTTCAAAGGAAAATTACCATTTAAATGTTTCAGCTGTGGTAAAGTTGGTCATTATGCTTCTAGATGCCCCACAAGAGTTCCTAAGCCAAGACCTGATAGACTTAGGATTCCAAAGAAATGTTACTATGTTGAAGATCTTGATGATGATGAAGGAGTATCAGATGGTGAACCAGATAATGCTAGTACTTCTGGTAATGAATGCTTGTTTATTGCTATTAAAGAAGAACCTATATCTACTAATCCTACTAGTTGTGTGAAGGAAAAAAAACTAGTAGAAAGTGCATTGGCTATTCAGGTTATTGAAGATAAAGATGAATGGGTTATTGATAGTGGATGCTCTCATCACATGACCGGTGACAAAAGTAAGTTTGTAAGTCTAGAAAGATATGATGGAGGACTAGTTAGGTTTGGTGATGACACATCTGGTAAGATCTATGGAAAAGAATCCATTTCTTTTGATGGAAAGCATAATACTGAAGATGTTTTATATGTAAAAGAGTTAAATCACAATCTTTTGAGTGTTGGACAGATGTGTAACAAAGGTTATGATTTGAGATTCAAGGACAATGGATGCAAGATCATGGAAAGCACTAGAACAGTGATTGCAATTGGTAAAAAGACTAAAGGCAATATCTATCATCTGAAAGGAAACGATAACTATGGCTTGTTGGCTCAGATTGATGAAAGTTGGCTATGGCACAGAAGGATGTGTCACGTTAATTTTGAAAACATTGTGAAGATAAGCTCCACCGAGGCTATAAAAGATTTTCCCAAACTTGTGAAGTCTACATTTTTGAATGGAGAATTGGAGGAAGAAGTCTATATTGAACCGGAAGGATTTCAATTATTAGATCAAGGTAACATGGTGTGCAGATTGAAGAAAGCATTGTATGGACTGAAACAAGCCCCCAGGGCTTGGTATGCAAGATTGGATAAATATATGATACAGTTGGAATTCAGTAAGGGTACTACCGATAATAATCTCTATTTCAAGATCAATGATGAACAAATCCTGATTATTACAGTCTTCATTGATGACATTATCTTTGGAGATAATGAAGGTATGTGCATGATTTTTGCTAAGAAAATGCAAAAAGAATTTGAAATGTTCATGTTTGGTGAGATGAACTTCTTTCTAGGTCTGCAAATCAATCAATCAGATAAAGGTATCTTCATTTCTTAGTCCAAATATGTGAAAGAGTTGTTAAAGAAGTTTGGGATGGAAGACTCTAAACTGGTAAGTACTCCCATGGTAACTGGCTGTAAGTTGAGTAAAAATGATGACTCAGCTAAGGCAGATCAGAAAAGGTACAAATCTATGATTGGAGGATTAATTTATCTGACTCAAACTAGACCTGACATAATGCATGTAGTTTGTCTTGTGGCAAGGTTTCAAGCAGAACCTAAAGAGTCACATGTGATGGCAGTCAAAAGAATTCTGGGATGTCTGAGAGGCACAATTGATTATGGTTTGTGGTACCCAAAAGACAATGATTTCACTCTCAGTGGATACACTGATGCAGATTGGGCCAAAGATGTGGATGACAGGAAAAGTACAAGTGGAGGTGCATTCTTCTTGAGAAAAAGGCTGGTACCCTAGTTAATCAAGAAACAAGACTCAACATCTCTGTCTACTATAGAAGCAGAGTACATTGTAGCAGCATGTAGTTGCACTCAAGTGTTATGGATGAAGCAAACATTGAAGGATATCAAAGTTATGTATGAAGATCCAATTGCAATCTTCTATGATAATACAAGTGTAATGAACATATTAAAGAATCTAGTAATGCATTCAAGGACAAAGCATATATCCATAAGATATCAGTTCCTGAGAGAAAAAGTGACAGAGAATGAAGTCAAGTTGGAGTATGTATCTACAAAAGATCAGATTGCAGACATTTTTAGCAAGCCTATGCCTAAGGATACTTTTGAGTATCTTAGAGAAAAGTTAGGGGTCATCACTCCTACTCTAAACTAAGATGCACAAGAGTGCATCAGTCTGGTGGTGATTAGAGTTCTACTTCCAGATCTGGATTGATGATTGTAAGGGCTACTTCTCAGGGGGAGTAGTCAGATGAAGAGAGCTTGGTTTAGAGCAGTAGAATGCAAGTATGTGTCCCTTGCCATTGATGTCAAAGGGGGAGAGAAATCATGTGAAAAACTTAGAGAGAAAGGAATGCATTTCAACATATCCGTCATCACATGGATCTTATACCAGGAGAAAATTTGACTAATAAAGTAGCACACATAATGAAACCAATAGAGAATGAAGAACTAAATAGGTAGATACAAGAATTGTTGAGGAAAGGTTTGATCATAGAAAGTTTGAGTCATTATGCAGTGCTTGCAGTGTTAGCACGAAAGAAGGATGGAGAGTAGAGAATGTGTACTGATTCCAGAGCAATCAACAAGATCACAGTTAAGTATAGATTTCCTTTACCTAGGATGGATGATATCATGGATTGTTTGAGTGGAGAAACATATTTCACAAAGATAGATTTGAAGAGTCCATACCATCAGATCAGAATCAGAGAAGGTGATGAATGGAAGACTACTTTTAAGACAAATGAAGGATTGTATGAGTGGTTAGTGATGCCTTTTGGATTGACAAATGCACCTAGTACTTTCATGAGGTTGATGAATGAAGTTCTAAAGAAATTCTTGGTTAAGTTTGTTATTGTATATTTGGATGACATTATGATTTTCAGTAAGACAAAAGAGGAACATTTGCAACACCTTAGACAAGTTTTGCAAAGACCGAGAGAAGAAAAATTACTGATAAACATCAAGAAATGTAGTTTCATGAAGGAAGAATTGGTATACTTGGGATTTGTGATTTTTGTAGAGGGATTGAAGATGGACCCTAAGAAGGTAAGAGCAATTGTTGACTGGCCTACACTGGAGAGCATTGGAGAAGTCAGATCATTCTATGGATTAGCTAGTTTCTATGGGAAGTTCATCAAATATTTCATTTAGTATGTAACTCTATGACAAAGATAATGAGAGGTGACCAAAAGGATTTCAAGTGGACATCAGGAGAAGACAAAAGCTTTGAGTTGTTGAAACAGAAAGTGATAGAGCAACATGTTTTGGCATTATCAGATTTCAATAAGGTATTTCAAGTAGATTGTGATGCAAGTGGAAATGCAATTGGAGCAGTATTAAGTCAAGAAGGTAAACCTGTAGCATATTTTAGTGAGAAGTTGAATGATGCAAGGAAAATATATTCAGTTTATGATCAAGAGTTCTATGCCATTATTCAAGCCTTGAAGTAGTGGAGACATTACTTGTTGCCTAAGGAGTTTCTGTTGTATACAGATCATCAAGCTTTGTAGTATTTGAATAGTCAAGGTAAGTTGAATTAGAGACACATGAGATGGGTAGAGTTCATGCAGAGTTATACTTTTGTGCTGAAGCATAGGAGTGGTAAATCAAAGAAAGTTGTCGATGCCTTGAGTAGAAGAAGAAATTTGCTGACATAGACGAGAATTCAAGTGATGGGATTTGATGAATTGAAGAACATGTATGAGGGAGACACTAATTTTACAGAACCTTGGAAAGCATGTAAGGAATCTATTATGATAGATAGGAATAAGTGGTTGGATTATTTCATTTAGGAAGATATGTTGTTCAGAGGAAATCAGTTATGCATACCCAGAAGTTCCATGAGAGATAATTTGATCAAAGAGAAACATAGTGGCGGATTGGTAGGGCATTTTGGCATTGATAAGATAGTGGCCTTGGTGAGTGAAAATTACTTTTTTCCTCAGATACATAAGGATGTTAAGAAATTTGTGCAGAATTGTAGAACTTGTCAAGTTGCAAAAGGAAGTAGTTAGAACACCGAATTGTACAAACCTTTGACAATACCGGAGCGAGCTTGGGAAGATATAAGCATGGATTTTGTGATGGGATTGCTGAAGACACAGAGGGGACATGATTCAATACTTGTAGTGGTGGATAGATTTTTAAAGATGACACATTCCATACCTTGTAAGAAGACAACTGATGTAGTGCATGTAGAAAACCTATTTTTCAAGGAGATTGTGAGATTGCATGGATTACCTAAGAGTATAATTTTAGATAGAGACACCAGATTTCTTGGATACTTTTGGAAGACACTTTTGAAGAAGATGAAGATAAATTTGAAGTTTAGTTCAACATTTTACCCATAGAGTGATGGACAAACAGAGGTAGTGAATAGGAGTTTGGGAAACTTGTTGAGATGCTTGGTTGGAGAGAAGGCATGAAGTTGGGATTTGGTTCTTTCACAACCAGAGTTTGCATACAATAATTTAGTGAACATAAGTACTAGAAGAACACCTTTTGAGATTGTTACTAGAGAAAACCCTAGAGGAGTTGTAGAATTGAGAGATATCAGTTTGGAAAAAAAGAGAAGTGCAGAAGTAGAAGAATTTGTAGATCACATGAAGATAATGCATGATCAGGTTAAGAAGCATTTGGAGGGAATGAACAGTAAGTATAAGGAAAAGGCGGATGAGAAGAGAAGACATAAGGAATTTTCAATTGGAGATGAAGTGATGGTGTATTTGAGAAAAGAAAGATTTTCAGTTGGAACATATAATAAGTTGAAGATGAAGAAGTTTGGACCTTGTAAGATACTCAGGAAATTTGATTTAGGAAATGCATATGAATTGGAATTACTAGAGACATTGGGCATATCATCTATTTTCAACATTGTAGACATATATCAGTATCATGAAGTAGAGTTTAGTGACATCATTGAAGAAGACTTGAAGAAGTAGTTACCACAACAAGCATCGAAGGAAATTTTAGACAACAGAGTTGGATGCAGCACTAGAGGAAGGCGATACAAAGAATATCTTGTGAAGTGGAAAGGCAGACCGGAAGAGGATTCATCATGGATTTATCAGGTTGAGGTGGACCATTTTGGTTTTCCTCTAGCCCGACCAAAGTGAGGGACTCACTTTTTCAATAACCCTGAATGTTTGATGCAGGAGCATCCCTGGTTCAAGAGCAATCTTGCATCAGCCAAAAAACATTTGCATTTTAGTTTCTTTGCAGTTCAGTTTGTTTCTTTTCATTTTTAGTTCAGTTCAGGTAGTTTAGTTAGTAGCAGTTTTTGTGTTTTGGTCCACATTCTACCATAGTTGCATTTTAGACCTTGCAAAGCTAGACTTAGCATCTAGACATGTTCATCTACATCATATCCAATTCTTAGAGCATTTGGATCAGTTACTAGAAAGATATTGATATCAAAAGATCAGTTGTTTCTTAGAGAAAAGCACCCTGACAGTCTCAGATAATCAGCTCAAGGAGAAGACCTGTAGAGCATTTCTTGACTTGTGGGGCCTAACGACACATCATTCAATGATCTTTAGTTCATGGATGACCTTCCTTGAGATCCGCACATCATTTCATTCATTTGTGGAAGAATTCTTCATGTTTAGGTCTGACCTATCCATGTACACATGTCACAGCTCTTCATTGGAGTTTGTGATCTTCCTTGGCTGATGCGGAGGAATCTTTTGTTCTGGATATGATATATAAAGATGTAATAGATCCCTAGGAAAGTAGTGATTCACATAGTGAAAGTTTGATAGTTTAGATTTTGCGTGAAAGAGCTTCAAAGCTATATCTTGTGCATATTCTAATATTATATAATCAGGCCTGTGAACTAAATTGAAAGCCCACATGTTGCCATCTAATCTGTATTTGATTTCTATGATATACTGAATGACTGAACCCGCATATGTTTCAAATCTTTGAGTTGTTTCCATTGTGTTTACTCTTGCTGCATAGTCTGGACAGTTCATTTTGTGAACCCTCCTACCGTGACTGCACCAAAACACAACACATAGGAAAAGGGTTATAAATACTTACTTGTAGGGACAACTGAACTAATAGTTGTCGATGAGCAAATCATCATCTTCCCACTCCCAAATGTTAGAGGAAAGTGGGACATAAGGGACAAGTGCCCAACTCTTATCATTATCTTTAAGCTCATCTTCATTAAGTTCTTCGTTGTTTGTTTCAATGTTAGGTTGAATGTTTTCTTGTTGAGTTGCATTTTGTTGGGCAAAATCTTGTCTTCTCTTCCTCCTTTCTCTTGCTTGTCTATTCCTTCTTGTCTTACTGTTTATCTCTTCAAAGGTAGTGTTATGTTTTTCTATAGGACTTTACACATTAGAGGAGGAAGCACCATGTTCAAATTTTATTTTTCTTGATGAAATATTTTTTTGTCGATGAATACCTCCCGATCCTTGTAAGGATGACGGGGGAGGAACCTCATCATATATACCATTTCTCTGTGGACAAGGTGAGTTATGAAACTTATCCACTTCTATCATACCAATTATTTCATCATACTCATAAAAATCTTGGTTTATTCTTATTTCATTTTGTCATTTTCCTTTTTCTCTAAGGGGATATTTGAATGCATGTTGTTCTTCCCTTATTGTTTGTAAACAAGGCCTGACCACTCTAGCTAGTTGTTTTGCTTTGTATCATTTATATTCTAGGAAAGATTGGTCTCTTCGTGGCTCAGGGTCTCTATCAGGTTTGTTGAAAGTAAGGAATACTAAGAGGGGGGGTGAATCAATATTCTGCAAAACCACTTCTTAACTTGTTTATTGATCCAATTTCCAAAATTAATAACATGAAAGCATAATAAGCATAAGAACAGCAACCATAAAGACTTAACACATAGACACCAGGATTTTTACATGGAAAACCCAAAAAGGGAAAAACCACGGTGAGTGTTAGCTCACAATATATTATGATAGCACAATACCGAATTACAAGAAGGCTTACTGCCCAAAGAAATGCTCACTATAGGTGGACTCACTATCCATTGAAGAAGAAGAAGGAAAGAGAAATGGCTCACTACCAGATATCAACTGCTACAAGTGCATCTACAACATGTTGGAATACAGTTCCTTTAAAGGCTCAATATATAGACTCAAAGGTCTTCATTTAATCTGCTCTGCTCTTCTACATATACTCTATTTTCTATCCTTGTTTTTCTTTTCTACTCTATACTCTGATTATACTCCTTCACACTCCAAATTTGCACACCATTTCTCTCTATCGTCACATCAATTTTAATCCATCAAGTATTTATATCCGCAACAAGATTCATCTCATAATCAGGTTGACAAGTTAGACATGAAGCGTGTATACAATATATTCTACCTTGTTGGCTCGTCAAGTGTACTAATAGTAATACGGATCCAAACAATCATTGTATAATCTTCGTACAAGTCGGCACCACACATATAACCACTTAGATTTATTATTCAAGCAATATACCTTCTGTATACCGAAAAATTTAGATAAAACATAAGATAAAACAAATGATATGCAATACCTTAGTCCAAACCCTTCTAATACCTCAGATGCTTTGAAAGATGGATGCATGCATGATTGATTGCTTGAATGATTGGATGTTGATTGCTCATAGTCACAACATAATGTTGATAGGAGATAACCAGATGGAAGATAATAGATGAGGATGGATGAGAAGATTGAAGAAGAATGATGCAAAGGTTCTAATGATAATTTGACAGCATAATGATATCAAACTCAATGCATGCCAAATGGCTTGGTTGTGGGCCAATTTATAGACAAAGGTGAGAGGATGATCAATGGTGGAGGATAAAAGAAGAAATCAATGGATGAGGATCATGGATGAATGTGCGCACGACAAGTCTCCATGAGAGGATAAGATGTTTTTTTTTGAAATAGGATATTTCTATATTTTTTTGTGGCGATCATAGATTTTTCTAATTTAATAAATCTTTCCCCTGATTTGATTTAATAAATTTTTCTAATTTAATAATTTATTAAATCTTCCATTTTGATTTTTTTCTATTTTATGGACAAAGGTGCCCACTTGCATGATTTTAGAAGAAAATGATAAATAGGATAAGGGTGTATGAAATATAAATTAAATAAATAAAATTTATTTAATTTATGTGCGTGGTGGGTAAATAAATACAATATTTAATTTTATTTATTTTTAGAAGGATGTAATAATTAAATAATTTTAAATTATTTAATTATTGATGGAAAATAGAAGAATAATAGAAATTAATTAAATAAATAAAATTTATTTAATTAATTATGGAGATGGGGAAGAAAATGAGATTTTTGATTACAAGTGTGTTAGATGAAATTAATGTATGTGGTGCAAAATGAGTTTAATGCATAAATAATGAAATGGGTTAATTTTGGGTGTCTACATTTTGCCCCTCTTTGAGATGATGTTCGAGATGATGAAATTTGTGTCGAGTAACATCATTTCAAAGAAGCTAAGGTATGGATAGAGGAAAAGGCGTGGATGATAGAAATATAGGATGATGATTCCCCCTTGAGAGGATAGGTAGGTTGGACAAACACGGGTATGCTCTCGAAATGAGATGAAATGATAAAGGAGGGATAAGATGAATGATGCAAGATGGGAAGTGGAGGAAAGAGATGAAGGATATGTTATGCTACAATGAAAATGAGCAATCATATGTTTGATTTAGCACTAGATGTTATGCACCAAGGTATGAGGACTAAGGTGATGATGTGTCTCGTGCCCTAGTGTAATACAACCTTGTCTAGACGTATGAAGAAGAAAACTCAGAGCATTAAAGTCCTAATGCACAAAAGGTATGATGTGACCTTAGATGCAAAGGATAATGCAAAAAACTATTCCAACATACACAAGATATGAATATTAACTGGAAGGATATGGATTTGATACAATTACAAGATAAAAATGATAACACACACAAGCAAGGAAGCAAGCAAGCATGCACAAATGATTCAAAAACAAACAAGGTATTGCCCCTGTCAAGCTGTAAACCAATGATTAATTGTTGATTGATTGATTGATGATGATAGATAGTGTTGTCATGTTGGGGAACAATATATCCCTAGATCAACACAAGGATGCCGGAATGATATACCCCATTGATGATGATTGATTGATTGATGTGGTTTACAACAAGGCTAGGATCAAGACCATTGATTGCGATTGGATAATTTGGCAAGATTGATTGACTTGATTGGTATGGATTTAAGGATTGGTTAGCATTTGGATTTAGTGCTTGGAATGATTGGTTTGATAAGGATGAATGGAAGAAGTGATTGATGAATTGATTGAAAGATTGATGATAATGATTTGATTTGGTTGGAAGAATTTGTTGAAGTGGTTTGATTTGATGATTTGATTGGATTTGAAGAATTGGTTTGATTAGAAGAAGTGATTTGAAGAATTGATGATGTAGGAGATAGATGATAGAAGAGATGAAAGATGGATGAAGATGATGATTTAGAAGAAGGATGAAAGATGGAAGAGGTGTATTGCCCATGCCTAAATCTGGGCACTTCCTTCATATCCCAGATTGCCTACATACCCTATATCCATGAGATCAAGGCACTTAATGATAGAGATAAGAAGTAGTTCTAATAATGTTTTGATGATGGTGGGATGAGTGATGAGTGGATGGATGTGATTTTTATTGATTGATTGGATTGATTTACTTTGATTTGATAGGTGTGATTGGATTTGATTTGATGTATTTGATGTGATGGATTGTTTGATTATAATTGATCTTATTGCTTGGATTTTTTTTGTTGGATATTTGATTCTTTTGTATTTTAGAAATGTTTTGATTTTTTGGATTTTTTAGGACATTTTATGATTTTTTTTAGGTCTTTTTATGATTTTTTAAAGAATTTTTTAGGACTTTTTATGATTTTTTTGAATTTTGAGAGGTTTCAATTTTTTTGGATTTTTTCAGGATATTTTATGATGTTTTTGGAATTTTGATATGTTCCAATTTTTTTGGATTTTTGGTATGTTTTGATATGTCAATGGATTTACAATTTGGGTAGCTTTTGTGCGGGATACCAATGATAAGGGAGAACCAAGTCTAGGTGCAAAGATGGAAGCAAGATGGATGGATAAGAGGATGGGCAATAGGGAATGGAAGACTCATGAAAAATGGATAGATAAGGGGATAGGCGACATCAGATGTATGCATAAGAGAGAAAGGATGTGATCTCCAAAGACTATGTCACATAGGAATAACATGCCGCATTCTATGTAGGATTTGACATGACAAAGCTTATGGTGAAGGATGATGATAGAATTGTTTTGAAAGGGTGAGGTATATCAATAGTTTTTCCAAAGCTTGTTTCAACATTTTTGCCCCCAATCTTCATCAAGATCAAAAGGAAGAAGGGTAGATGGGTGGGCACAATAGGATAGGAATATGTATGTGGAATGGATAAGGACATGGTAAGATAGAATATGAAATGGTATGAAATGATAGGTTGGATAAGACAAAGTGCCCCCAAGTGTAGGTGACATAGAAGATCAACTTAAACATGATGCCTGTTTGCTAGGTTTTTATCATGGTACTTATCCAAGGCACCTGTTTGCCAGGTCTTCACCATTGGACTAAGGGATTTCTCTTTACTTTTTTTATTTTTTATTTTTCTTTCTTTCTTTCTTTTTTTGACTTTTTGATTGCGATAGGTGAATATGGATGAAAGGGACTCAAGTGTCTAGGTCCATGAAAGGTGATAGTCCAGCTAGATGGATGTCGTCACATGGACCATGTCAAGTGTGCTTATAGATGTTGGTAGGGGGATGACATGAAAGTGAGATGGAGTAGGTATATGGTGGAATATGGAGGGAATGATAGTGGATTATGATGTGGATTATGGATGGAAGGATATGGGATGATGGATTATGATATTGATTACAAGAGGATGGGTGAAAGACTTATGCAAAAGCATGGACCATAGTAGGGTGATAAGGTAGATATGTAGGATAATGAATGAAAGGTGGGGAGATGGAGGTATGTGGAATTGTTGTGGGATGGAAGGGAATCATGACCAATGGATGTACACACCATGATAAACATTGAATCTTCTGATGGGAAGGTGGTGTAGGAACCAATGGTGATATTTGCTTAGGAGATGGGTGATTTAGGTATTTTGGTACCCACATAGACTTAGTATTTTTGTAATTTTTGTTTTTCATGTGGGATGGAGGAATTTGAGACTTTTGGATGGAACAGAATTTTTGGATGGAAGTGGATGATTGGGATTCTTTAGAGGTGGATGCTTCATTTGATTTGATTATTTTTTTCTTAGGTACCCATACCATTTTGGTTTTGACCTTTTCTTGTGAATGTATGGGCTTATGTAGCTTTTTAGATGGATTTATCTTTGATTCTTTTCTTTTGTGTCTTAAGGCATATGGATCTTTAGGATTTTTTGCTTTATGAGTGTAGGCATCCAAGTTTTTATTTTTGAATCACATGGAGTGAGTGGAAGGAGAGGAAGCTTCATGTTTACTTGATGTGTGCATTTGTTAGCCATGATTAGGAATTTTAGAAGACTTATGGATGGATGGATAATGGGGATATTAGGTGTTGGAAGTAGTGGAGGTAGATTGGATGGAGGGATGTTAGGAGTTAGAAGTAGCAGAGGTAAATTAGATGGTGGAAGGTGAACAGTCACATGCTTTTGACATTTGTAAGATGATGGAGGTGGAATAGAAACATATGTTTTAGGAATGTGATGGGCTTTACGATGGAAGGTGGTGGACTTAGAAGGGATGGAGGAAGTACCAACATCTTTAGATTGATGTCCTCGGGGTGTGTATCCAAGGCCAAATGAGTGCAAATGGACCATGACATGGATGGGCTCCAAAATTCCTTGTTCAAGAAGGCCTAAGCCTTTACCTTGGTCGTTCATGTTTTGGAGCATGCGATTGACTATGGGACTATGTGTAGGTGGAACACTAGACATGAGTTCCTTATTGAATGGAGAAGGTGAGGTGGTAGACAAATGTTGTTGTGTTCCTAGGGAGGAACACTCATGAATGAGGGTGGAAAGACCAATAGGATGTGATGGTTTTGAAATATGGTCGATGGTGGATGTAGAAGGATCATTGGGATCTTGCTTATGTTCATTATGATCCGAGCTACTTGTTTGATCTTCTATGCTTATGTCTTCTTGGGAGACATGCATCTCATCAAGGGAAATAAATGTTTGCTCATTATGGATAGGGCTAGGTAGAGGATGGATAAGAGCAATTTGGGTGTCTTGCTCATGGATAGGTATAGGATCAAGTTGCTCATGGATAACTTCTTCATAGGTAATATCTTGATCGTAAAGAAGGTATAGATTATGGATGGGATGAAGGGAAAGGATTTGATCTTGATTAGGACTAGGGATTGATGTTTCCACATGATTAGGATCATACTCTTGACATAACTCTTGTGATTTCATGGAAGTGAAAGTGGGAGGCTCTTGGATGAGTTTGATAGGTTCTTGGTAGTCATCCATAAGAGAGTATGATGGACTTTGACTTGGGCTCATGATAGGGGGCTCTTCAATTGGCTCAATGGCTTGTAGGTCACATGATAGGATTGATGGAGTTTGACTAGGACTTATGGGAAAAGTCTATTCAATAAGCTCAATGGTTTGTGGACCACATGGTGGCGTTGGATGAATAAGCATGTCATTCGAAGGCTCATTTCTAGGTGCTAAGATAGGTATTTGACATGAAGATAAGTTATTCCTAGCTAGTAGCCAATAGATCACATCCTTTGCAAGTACATGGGTAGATGGAAAATATAGGGGATGGATAATAATGGTAGATAGTGTTGGAGGTTTAGAAGTAAGAATAGGATTGGAGAGAAGGATAATAAGATTGGATGGATTTGGATTGGGATTCGATGGATTGAACATATTAGGGTTTGTATTGGGACTAGGATTGGATGGAGGAATTTTAGGGTTGGATGAATTAGGACTTGGATTAGGATTGGATGGAAGAACAATGTGGTTGGAAGGTGTCGAGATAGGGCTAGTAGACTCATGGATTGGCATTGGAATGGATGGTGATGGAGGATGCTCATAGGGTACATAACCTAGATTGGTATTTCCCTCGTCAAAGGATATCAAATCTTGCTACAAAGATTGACTTAAGGACACTTGAATTATATACAAGGGGCCACTTGGAGTAGGATTAGGTGATGCATAGGATTCTCCCTCATCAAAGGATATTAGATCTTTTTCCAAAAGTGGACTTAAGGATGTCTGACCTATGTACAAGGGGCTATTTGGGCTTGCATGTACCTCTTGTGAGAACACCTTTTGGCCTTGTGAATGGATTGGGTGATGGTGAGGTGGCATGTTGGAATGAGGAATTGGATAAGTTAATATGGTATTGACATTATAGGTAGATGGGTTAGGTTGGCATGATGGTGAAGGTAACACATAGGATTGAGATAGAATGGGTTGGAGGTTTGGATGGTGTTGTGATGTGATTGGTTGTTGTATTATTTGTTATTGAACATGTTGATGTTGGAATTGTTGGATAGGTTGTTGTTGTTGTGGTTGAAGGTGTTGATGTTGTGTTGGATGAGAGATCGCATAAGATAATGGTTGTTGATAGGTGGATTGATATGGATAATGGTTGAAATTGGAAGAAATGTGATAGGTTGATGAAAAATTGATGTGACATGTGGATGGATAAGGTTGACATGATGGGATAGGTGGCACATAGAGTTGATTTAGCATTGATTGAGGATGTGCTTGTTGGATTTTACAAGTGGCCAAGAGGTGTTGGATTTGTGCTAAGAGGTATTGCATATGTGGGGATTAGGTTGTTTGTAGTTTTTGGATTATCTCTTAGATGTATTAGAGGGTTTGTTGATCTAGAAATGATTGGCTTATTTGAGTTTGTTGAAGTAAGTGAATGAGTTTTTGTGCTAGGTCTTCTAATGTTGGCATGGTGCCACTTTTAACAAATGTTTGATTAGGATGTGATTGCTTAAATGAAAAGGAAAGATTGATAGTTTGACTTGGGGAAAATCAAACACAATGTAAATGTATAAACACACACGCCAAGCTCAATGTTCAATTTTCCTTCCAAGATTAGATGTTATGATTAAGCAAACACTTACAAACACACAACAAGCCCTATTGATTAATCAGGTAGGGTATGGCTAATAGGTCTTAAGGTAGGTTGCACAAGGGTTAACTAAGGGTGTCCTTAATATAAACAAGGTACAAGGGGGCCCATATCTATGAATACTAGCCCATTGAAGGGATGTGTCACAAGCATAAGCAAATACCACTTCACCTTGTGTCTATAATCACCTAGAGCCACAATGCTGTCCTAATGACTGTGTAGCTAGATTGAGGTACAAATTTTGCTCTCCCCCCTTTGATATACCCTATCAGAACACATGGTTGAGGTCATATCTAGGGGTGATGAAATACCCTAGTAAGCCTCCTAGATAGGGTTTCACAAAAGTGAATCAAGTGTGGTGTTTTTGATCTCCAAGATCACCTTGTAGTGCAAGGAGAGAGCATACACAAATGCACATGATTCACACTAGCAGTTGTTAATTAACCCTTAAAAATAAAATATTTGTAAGAAGACAGATGAAAGTAGTGGTTCTTTTTAGATCCAAAGCCAAGTGTGTAGGAAGTCAGCTGTTCGTTTTAGCCCATTTTCAATGACATGATAGAAAACAAGATTGATTTTTAAGCCCAAGTCGAAGTGTGAAGGCAAGCAATGTTTAGAGATGAGAGATGGATTGATTGCACCTGATTTATTTTTGTCCTTAAATCTACTATGTATGTTGATGCCCTTGCTATTCCAGCTCCTTAGATGCCCCTGAAAGTCACCAAGACAAGAAGAAAACCGAACTTGCAAGGAAAAGGGGGTTAGGTCAAAAAGAGGCAATCTATTAAAAATATGATATGGATGATTTGATACACCAAAATAAATTGTATAAGTAGAAATTTCATGAAATTCTATGCAAATTTTTTAAAAAAATTCACCGAAAAAGGATCAATTTTGCTCCAGTTATGTGCAATCAAAGTTTGAAAGAAAGCTAATGTTTGACTTAGAAAATAACTTTTAAAATGATGAAATTACCTAATGAAAGTTGTATAGCTATGAAGCTTGTCCTGTTACCTTTCCAATGAGTGTTTATTTGCAAAAAATTGATGTTGTATGCCCTTGTTATGGCAAAAAGAAAAAATTCACCTCCTTTGGCATGTTTGAAGAAAGAAGGTTGACTAGTTTGACTTTTGAATTTTTGATGGGTTTGATTATTGACAAATTTTTAATGATCACATGTTGTTGTGTGGAAGAAATTTTATGTTTGATAGTTGTAATAAAACCCAACCCCCTTTAAAATTTTAAAGCTCAAAAGTCCAAAACTTAGATCCCAAAACCGTAAGTTAACTTGTAATATAAAAGCCCTATATGCCAAAATTAAAAATCCAAAGTCGAAAACTAAACATTTAAATGTTGAGTTGAAAGGGTTGTATCTAGGGTTTCAATGATTGATATGGGTATTGGTTTGAAAGTCAAAGATGGAAAGTCAAAGATGGAAATTCAAAGATTAGGAAGTCAACAAATAAGCAAAGATTAGGGTTTCCTAACAATTAACTTGGACTTGACACGAGGTTGAAGGAAAAGGGCTTCGATAGGATGTGCATGTAGAGGCTGAAAGTTTTAAATACTGTGACTGAGACAACAATGGTCGATGGAGGACTCGATGAGAAAAAGGTGGTGGCAACTTAGGCTTTAGGTAGTGGTCAAGAATCTACAAAGCGGGAGATCAAAAACTTTGGGGGTGGTGAAAACCTAAACAGTGGAGGTCGAGAATCCACATTGCTACCAACTCCTTCGCAGTGGCGATGAATGAAAGATTTGAGTTATGAAAGGGTTTGAATACATAATTTCTTGACATTTGATCATACAGATATCTTATTTATACTGGGTGCAGCAGATGTCGTTGGATATAAATTTTGATAATGAAAGATTTGAGTTATAAGAGAGTTTGAATACTTAAGATTTGTGAGATGGTGATCAAGCTCAAAATGAAGGCAATAAGAGATTCCATGTGCAGTGACCTAGTGTAGATGGGGTATTTGGGATAGCGACAGGGAGTGTCTTAAGGTCTGGTCGACAAGAAGTGGACCATGTAGATTTGACAAATGGGGTCAACAGTATAGAACAAACTAGGGTTTTCTCCAATGGTCGATTCGTAAATGCTTAAACCTATAGCACATAAACAGTACAAAATGCCTGCAAAAAGAACAAAAGTTAAATGATGATGAACTTATGCCAAGATATATGCTGCATAGACCATACGGTTGTACGATACGACCTGTGAAAATTAAAAAAATAAAAAAATTTCAAGAAATTTCATAGTTGTCGACCATAGACAAATTTATAGTCAAATTTCACAGAAATGATCACCCGGAAATGATGGTGATATTAGTCTTTTCCCAGGAGGTCACCTATGACAAATTCCCTGTAAAACTTGACAAACTCGACAAAACAAGGGTTAGAAATGATGTAAAATTTTCATAACAAAAACCTGCAAAAAAGATCAAGCGAGTCGTCTCACCGGGCATGCCAAAAATGTATATCAAAAAAATTGGATAAAACATAAGATAAAACAAATGATATGCAATACCTTAGTCCAAACCCTTTTAATACCTCAGATGCTTTGAAATATGGATGCATGCATGATTAATCGCTTGAATGGTTAGATGTTGATTGCTCATAGTCATAGCATAATGTTGATAGGAGATAACTAGAAGGAAGATATTAGATAAGGATGGATGAGAAGATTGAAGAAGAATGATGCAAAGGTTCTAATGATAATTTGACAGCATAAGGATATCAAACTCAATGCATGCCAAATGGCTTGGTTGTGGGCCAATTTATAGACAAAGGTGAGAGGATGATCAACGGTGGAGGATAAAAGAAGAAATCAATGGATGAGGATCATGGATGAATGTGTGTGCGACAAGTGTCCATGAGAGGATAAGATACTTTTTTTCAAAATAGGATATTTCTATATTTTTTTTGTGGAGATCATAGATTTTTCTAATTTAATAAATCTTTCCCCTTATTTGATTTAATAATTTTTTCTAATTTAATAATTTATTAAATCTTCCATTTTGATTTTTGCTATTTTATGGACAAAGGGGCCCACTTGCATGATTTTAGAAGAAAATGATAAATAGGATAAGGGTGTATGAAATATAAATTAAATAAATAAAATTTATTTAATTTATGTGCATGGTGGGTAAATAAATAAAATCTTTAATTTTATTTATTTTTAGAAGAAGGATGTAATAATTAAATAATTTTAATTATTTAATTATTGATGGAAAATAGAAGAATAATGGAAATTAATTAAATAAATAAAATTTATTTAATTAATTATGGAGATGGGGAAGAAAATGAGATTTTTTATTACAAGTGTGTTAGATGAAATTAATGTATGCGATGCAAAATGAGTTTAATGCATAAATAATGAAATGGGTCAATTTTGGGTGTCTACACCTTCTCCGCACAAAGATCTAACTACTTGTCGGCTTATCTCTTCAGAACATGCTTTACCTAATCATCTATCACACCAAAATTCTTACTGCAGACCATATGAGACTCAAAGAATCACATCAACCATTCCTCATACCTCACAGATCATATCTTACCAACCATAGGACATGATGTCCTTATGTGGTGAAATGCGGAACTCAGAACTGACTCTTCTGCCTTGATGAAGTACTAGCAAACCAACTGCCAAAACTTGGATTTTTGTAGACAATCTTTCGGATCACTTCAGACTCTGTAACTCATCAACTATATGTTTTTGACACCTATCCATACTACCTCAAAACCGCATACTAATACAATCACTTGCAGAGAAATGTGGACCAAAATACTCATGCACTCTACATTCTTCCTGACTTAACTGAGTTCACCTAGACTTAGACCAATTACTACTTAACTTCTGGAAGTCATCAGGACTTGTAATCTTGAACATAGTATCTACAAACAATCCTGAATAACATACCTGAATTGCATACCTTGACCACCACTTGAGTCTCTGCTACTATCTCTGTGTTTTTAGTACTTAGCCATTTTGCCTTAGTCTTTTATGTCTAGACCAAAACCTTGTATGTAGCTTGTTCCAAGTTGAGTTCCTAATCATCCTTAGCTCCATCATGCTTTGTTTACCTTGTTGCCATCAATGACAACATTACCCAATCAGCAATGTCTCTTGACTATGTTGCCAACAATTTCCCCCTTTGGCATTGATAGCAACACTTAGTGAAAAATGTGTAACTACTCCCCCTTACTCTGTAATTCTTCTTTCCCTACGGTGTTTGCCCATTTTTCACTAGTCTTCTTCTCCCCCTTTGACATCAATGGCAAAGGGTATGTTTGAAAGATCAAAATTGTGTCAAAACTGCAAATCTATCATACTCTATCGCATATGTACATACAATTTTCAACTTAATTAGTTGTAGATGAAAGAATATCCTTATACACAATCTTTAATTGTGTAATCTCTTCATCCCATCATTTCTTAGCTCTTTCCAAAATTTGGATTTGATGATTTATTAAAAAGACTAATTCTTCTACCTTTTGCACATCAGAATTTGTGTCAATTTGTGAAGTTGCTTGTGCTTCTATTGTAATACTGATCATTGAATCTAACTTGGGACTAATTAGTCCTCTCAGCCGGCACATTTTATTTTTCATCTGATCCTTCTCATTTACAAGATCACTTAACTCATTATGAATATTAATTACTTGTATTTCTTTGTTGCTCACCAACTCAGCTGCTGGATCAAATGATTTAGAAATATTTATCAGCTGTAGTTTTAGATCCTTTATCTTTTCTTCTAGCTCTTTTGTGGCTTCCAGCCAAGATAAGAAAAATTTGTATAGGTCACTTGCTTCTTTGATAGCATTCCATAAGCCTTTCATTTTATTGTCTAACAGAGATTTGTCATTTACTATCATAGTCTTCAATTCATTTAATCTTTTCTCATTAAATTCTTGTCTCCCTTTTGTCTTAGAAGATTTCTCAAAAGATTCAAAATGCTCACTTACAGAATTTATGAGTCCTTTTAGTTGATTTATTGAAGACAAAGAGGTGTCCTTTTGATATGATGGCATTAGCTTCTCCAAAATGATGGATGCCTCACCAATCAGTTCACTGTCCTATATGTGAGACTTCAAAATTTCTTCCTGTACTTTTGCTTGCACAATTGATACTAGTTTAAATTTTTGTATAGGGGACATTGAGTCTAGGTTTATTGGTCCTTGCAAATATTCTGGCTCATCTAGCACCTATTTCTCTTTCTCCAAAAAGTCTTTAATCGTCTCTACAGTGTCTCTTGCTATACCAAAGACTTCTTCTTCTTGGTTTAGCTCCTAAGAATCTAAATCCATAGCTTCATTTGCACCATCTTTTTGTTCCAGTGTAGGGATTTCCCTGACTTGTTTCTCTTCTTGATAACTGGCCTTACCTATCTTCTCAGTCTTCTCCATTCCAGTCTTGTCACCTGTTTGTTATTTCGGAAGGAGACTAGTCTCAATAACTATAGCAGGGGCTTCCTTCTCTTTAGCCACTTTATCATCTAACCCTTGGTCCAAATTCACTTCTGGAATAGATGTATTATCTCTAGCATTTGCTTCATCATTGTCATATATTGTTGGGAGATGATGATCCCTCAACACTTTCAAGGTGATTTCCTCTATATCCTTGGCTACTTTCTCAATGTCATCTAACATTAGAGAGTATTCATCCTTTTCTTTGATCTTAATTCCTTTTGCAGTACTTTGGAGATTTTTGCTTTGTCTTCCGGTGAGATCTCTGAACATAATTTTATCAATGTATATTCTCTGAGCTCCACATCCTTGTCCATAGCAACTTCCTTTCTAGCAATCATTATACTACCCAAGCTATCTGGGAGATTAGTAATAATCTCAATAACTGCTCTATTATAGATGTCCAAGTATCTGACAATAGTAGTCTCAATAATTCTTTTATCCAGATCATTGTACTCATCATATAGTTGGGCTATGGGCTTTAAGTTTCCATCAACAATTATAGCTTTTAGGACATCCTCAAGATTTATAGTGGCTTCTCCTATCTCATCTTGCCCTGGCCTTCTTTCAACTTTACCCTTACTAGAAGGTTTCTTCTTGCTACTTTCAGAGGCTTTGGTGGCCTCAGTTTTCATTTTCTTCACTTCTTCATTTGATTCAGTCTCTTCCTCATCAACTCCTATACTAACATACATTCTATGACCTTTGGTTTTCTGTCTCTTGTGACTTTTTGTTTGGGTTTCCACACTTGCAGAGGGTGTAGAACTAGAGGACATAGATGCAGTTCTTGTGGAAGTAGAACCTCTAGTTCTTCTTCTGGTTACTATTGGGTTCTTTGGTTTCCCTTTTGGCTCTTTTGAAGCCTTAACTGGTTCACTTTCTTTTCTCTCTTTTTCTTCTCTCTTTGCTTGTGCCCTTTATCTTGTCTCTTTGATTTGTGTTTTCATGAAAGCCCTTTTTAGGGCATAATCCTCTGCCATCTTCTGGGCCTTTCTTGAGATTTCAAGTTTTCTCACCTCAACATGTATTTTTGTAGACAGTTCCTCATAAGTCCCAAATCTTTCTTCATTGGGATCTCTAGGTTTGCTTAGCATATGTTGGACATAATTTTCCAATATTCCTCCATCTACCTCATAGCCCATTGGCATAACCCATACTATTCTAGGCTCAACGACCTCCATCAAGCATTGGTCTTTTGTCACAATAAAGTAGATAGTGTCCTTGTATTTTTCAACAACTGATCTAGGGATCCTTTCCCTGGATTGCATTAACTTCTGGAAATTTTTGAAATAGCCCCATAGGGCTGAGTTTTGTGCATCAATATTACCTAAGTTACTCAATTGGTTTCTAATCTGAACTACAATTGGTTTGTCTTTAGTCCAAAAATAATTCTTCATACTAGGTAACTCTCGCATAAAATAGAAAAATAAGCATAGGATCAACGTACTAAATTTGAAGGGGTATTTGCTTTCTTTTGTTTTCTTCAAATTCTCCATTAACTACTGTTAGAGTAGTTCACACAGGTCATATTCTGCAATTTTCTTAATCATTTGACAGGCAGTATAAATGGATGTACTGGAGACAGAGATTTCCTAGTTTGTGAAGGAGACCTTATAGCCAATCACCATAGATGCAAATCTGACTACATGATCTTCAATATCACTAATAGTCAATGCCCTTTTATCAAATTTTGCTCTGATGGCTTTCATTACTGTATCTTTTTTCACAACCTTCATTACATGTACTGTACCGGTAAAGTTTAGTCCTGTGACAACCCTTATGTCATCTTTAGTGATCTTGAATATAGAGTGGAGATGAATAAACTCATCATGAATTTAGCTTAAGACATACCAGACCCATTCATCTTTCACAAAAACTAGGAAATCTATACACTGAATAAGCTTCTTCTCTTCCAGTATTTTGAATTCTTCCTTTAGATCAAGTTTATCATCACTCAGATGATTTAGATATAGATCTTTGAGTTGACTACCTCCAAGTCCTTCTAAGGGAACATGTATATAAGCCCTAACATCCTCCGTATGTAACACACCAAATGGAATCTCTGAAAATGCACCATTTGGATCAACCTCTATTGATTTGAATGGATGCTTCTTAAATTTTGACCATGCTCTTTCGATTACATCAATCACATGTGGGGTTGCCATCTTATGCAATAGTTCAAATAAATTCACAGTAGGGTTTCAAATCTAAAAAAAATACCTCTTTTTGCCGAATTAGGGTTTTCTTCACCTAAGGTTGATTTTGCTTGAATCATTTTAGAAATCTCTGAGTCGCTTGGAGTTTTGCTTCAATTTGCCTTAGACACTTGATAGTTTGAATGCAAAGTGATTAATCTTTTATAAAGCCAAGCCTTTTAACTCCTTGAAGCCTTAACTTAATCGTCATAAATGTGGTCTTTCAAAAAGTTTTCAAACACTTCTCTTGATTTTTATAAAGTACTTCACAACATACCTTAGTGCTGGATTCTAGCCCTAACTTTTTGGCTGGGGGTTTTGGATTTTCAACACAGCTCCCCTTGAGCCAGAGCTCCCAATTTACTTTCCATAGTAAGTATCTGCACCAGAAGCTAGTGCAAATCCATCCTTGATATTGGCAACATATTTCTTAATCCAGACCTTGCTCATTTCCTTCTTGATTTCAATTGGATCAACTTTTTCCTTTCCCTTATCATTCCTCTTCTCTATTTTCCTTTCTTTAGCATAGTGGTTTCTTTTCACATTCTTGCTTCTACAGAATCTTACATGTCCAAACTTGTTGCAATTGTAGCATACCACATTCCTTTGTCCTTGATTTCCTCTATTGATTCAATTTGATCTACATTGATTAGCCATATGTACAAATCTATTGCATGCAAAACATCTTCCATTGAATGATTGAGTATTCCTTGAATTGTGAAATCCATTTCTTACCAGACTTCTGCATTCATTTGATCTATGACCAATTTTCTTGCAATTGAAGTATTGACTAGAGAATGATGGAACAATTTGATTTTGATTTATTCTACTCCTACACTAAGTAGCCTTATGACCAAAATTCTTGCAATTAAAACAATGGCCATTGAAAGATGGGCACCTTTGAGCATTTGACTATCTGACTGGAGGTCTTCTAGGTTTTTTTCTTTGATTCTTGAATTGGTAGCCTTTGTTTTACTTTAAATCAGTGTTTGCTTGACCTAATTTTGAACTTTCTCCTTTCTCAAATCCCAAGCCTTGCTTATCATTGGAACTCTTTTGACTAGAAATCATCTCATCAAGATTTGCAGAACTTATCTTGAACTTTTCTTCATAGCTCTTGGATTTTTCCAAGTCTGCTTTCAGGATTACAATTTCATTTTCAAGTTTGACACAATATTTTGACTTGCTTTTTACTATCAGATTTAGATCTTCTTCTACTTTTTCTCTTTCTATGACTTCCACTTCCAAATCATTTAGGGTTTCATTTGTTGATATCAATTGTTCACTAACCTCTCTATTTTTTTCTTTGAATTTCTTGACTTGTTCTTTTAGCTTTAAAATACATTCATCAGCTTCTTGTATGTTATCCTTTAGATCCCTAAATTTTGCTTTAGACTTTTCAAGGTCAATAAGAGCTGCTTCTAGTTCAAAATCATTTGAGAAATTTCCAAATCTCCTCGCTGCCATGAGTGAACTCTCCCATATCTTCCTCAAGCTGTTAGGCTTCTTCCAAGGAACTAGGCTCTGATACCAATTGCTGAAAGTAAGGAATACTGAGAGGGGGGCTGAATCAGTAATCTGCAAGACCACTTCTTTACTTGTTTATTGATCGAATTTCCAAAATTAATAACATGAAAGCATAACAAGCATAAGAACAACAACCATAAAGACATAACACATAGACACAACAATTTTTATGTGGAAAACCCAAAAAGGGAAAAACCATAGTGAGTGTTAGCTCACAATATATTATGATAGCACAATACCGAATTACAAGAAGGCTCACTACCTTAAGGCTCACTTCCCAAATAAATGCTCACTACAGATGGACTCACTATCCAAGTGGACTCACTATCTACTAAAGAAGAAGAAGGAGGAGGAAAGAGAAATGACTCACTACCAGATATGAATGGCTACAAGTGCATCTACAACATGCTAGAATACAATTCCTTTGAAGGCTCAATATACAAACTCAAAGGTCTTCATTTAATCTGCTCTGTTGGTTTGCTCTTCTACATATACTCTATTTTTTGTCCTTGTTTTAATTTTCTAGTCTATACTCTGCGTATACTCCTTCACACTCCAAATTTGCACACCATTTCTGTCTATCGTCACATCAATTTTAATCCATCAAGTATTTATATCTGCAACATGATTCATCTCATAATCAGGTCGACAAGTCAGACATGAAGCATGTATACAATGTATTCTACCTTGTCAGCTTGATCAAGTGTACTAATAGTAATACGGATCCAAATAATCATTGTATAATCTTCATACAAGTTGGCACCACACATATAACTACTTAGATTTATTATTCAAGCAATAGACCTTCTCCGCACAAAGATCTAACTGACTGTTGGCTTGTCTCTTTAGAACATGCTTGACCTAATTATTTATCACACCAAAATTCTTATTATGGACCATATGAGACTCAAAGAATCACATCAACCATTCCTCATACCTCACAGATCATATCTTACCAACCGCAGGACATGATTTCCTTATGTGGTGAAATGCAAAACTCAGAACTGACTCTTCTGCCTTGGTGAAGTACTAGCAAACCAACTGCCGGAACTTGGAGTTTTGTAGACAATCTTCTAGATCACTTCAGACTCTATAACTCATCAACTGTATGTTTCTGACACCTATCCATATTGCCTCAAAACTTCATACTAATACAATCACTTGCAAAGAAATGTGGACCAAAATACTCATGCACTCTGCATTGTTCCTAACTTAACTGTGTTTACCCAAACTTATACCAATTACTACTTAACTTTTGGAAGTCATCAGGACTTGTAATCTTGAACATAGTATCTCCAAACAATCCTGAATAACATACCTTGACCATCGACTACGGAGGAATACCACTTGAGTCTCTTCTACTAACTCTATGTTGTCAGTACTTAGCCATTCTGCCTTAGTCTTTTATGTTCAGACTAGAACCTTGTATGCAGACTATTCTAAGTTGAGTTCCCAATCATCCTTAGCCCCATCATGCTTTATTTTCCTTGTTTTCATCAATGACAACATTACCCAATCAACAGTGTCTCTTGACTATGTTGCCAACAAGGTTGCGGCTAAAAGTAATCAAGAGTGAAGTTCTTGTCCTTATTAGGAGGTTGATATGAATTACAACAAATAGTAGGATCTCTCTATGCAAAGGGAATTTTATGCATTTGTGAATAGTTGAGGGGATGACATTCATAGCCTTAAGCCATGGATGTCCTAGTTTTACACGGAAGAGGTCAGATAAGGGGATAACATCAAATAACTGATCCATGACTTTATCATATACTGAGACCAATAAGGTTATCTTCCCAAATGTATTCATCAAAGCTCCATTATGTGTTTTAATTCTCAAATCTGACGGTTCATAAGAATCTTGTTCCAAATCATGTTTAAGAAGAAAATCTTCCCTAACCACATTAGTCATGCAATTAGGGTCTATAAGTGTTCCATGCACATGTTTTTCCACTATGTTCACTGTAATGTAAAGAGGCCCTTCAATATCTACCATTGCTTTGTCATGAGGTGTAAATGTTATTTCAAGTTCAGGGGCTCTTCTTATCAAATAAAGTCTAGGAGAAAGCCTAGCATTATTATTGTATTGAGAATCCATGTGTATGTTTTCAAATGAGTTCCAAATCAGATTTTAAAGATTTTCAACACTTATGCAAGAAACAAGTGTGAACGTATGTATGAATATGACCTAAAATGCTTGATTTTTCAACTTTTTTCAATGCAAATGAGTGAAAGAAGAGGTGTTGTAAGGAAGTTGATTAGGGGAAGCAAATAATATGCCTAATAATAGTCTAATGATGCAACAATATCCTTCACAACATGCCTATGATGCAATTCTATATGCAAATAAGCCAAAATCTAGTGAAAAATACAAGATTTTTAAACCCTAGTCATGAAATTTTGCAAGAAAGACACTATGATGAAACACTATAGTTATAAATCAGACCTAAATTAGTGTTTAAAATAGTAGTAAAATCCAAAACAAGATTATAACGACAAACCCTAGCTGATGCAAAACTAGTTTTTTTTATGAAAAATACATAATTCCAAGCAATTTTTTTCAAATTAAGCATGAAAATGTAATACACATGAATGATTAAAGATGGATTTATATAATTTAAAGTATATCTGATGAAAAAATAGAAATTCAATGAAATGAAATGCCAATTAATTCAAATTATGCTAAAATGCAAGCCTAAGATGCCAATTTTTTTCAAATTTTTCAATTTTTTTGTAATTTTTAAAATACAATAAGATGAATGAAGGAAAATCTATCACACACCACTCAGCAAGGTGTAAAAACTAAAAAAAATGGGTTCACAAAAATGTTTAATATGAAAAGAGGGGTTGAGGTTTTAGTTTGATTTGAGGGTTTCATGAGTTTAGATCCTCCTTTCACAACAAACATTCAAGGGCATATCAACCAAGTTAAATCTCTACTAAGCAAGAGAATTCACCTAAAAGGTTGGGCTGTCACTTGGAACAATGTGGAAACTTAGAAATTGCTAACTAATGCCTTAATGTAATCCTCAAAATGTAAGAAACCCTAATTATGTAAAACAATGATCAAATTGATAAATTCAGATAAATGCTTACATACTAAGGTATTAGGAAGAGATTAGTTACTGACCATTTTTTGAAGTTTAGAATGCGGAATAGTTGGGTACACTACCACTAACACCCTAGTCTGAGGTACTATTTTCTTTACATAATCCTTATCTTCTCTTGACACTGATATTCACTGTATTTTCTGTTTCTGCCCCGGAAGATGTAGAGGACACCTCCACTAGCACCCAAGTCCAAGGCCATATGTTTTTTAGGATGTCAGAATGTCTTTGAATGCTGATTATCATTGTCCAAATTGTTTTTGTGTTTGTAACTCCAAAGGACACTACCACTTATGCCCGTGTTTGAGCAGTCCTTTTCTTCAGGGATTCAGAATCTGCACACTGTCTTATTGTTCCCTGCAACTCCACTCCGTCAAGATGTGAAACCTATAAAATGCAATCACAAGGAGAGTGGTTGGGGGTTGTGGTGTTTAGAGTCTTACCTCGGTCAAGCCTCAGAGAGACATTCAAGTCTTCCAAACATCATTGTCAGACAAAGAGTGTGTATCCCTGCGAGATAGAGGCAAAAACAAATTGATGAATGATTCAAACACAAATAGATATCATCTTGGAAGTGTAGATCTCACATAAATGAAGGCTCTTCAATCACATGAGAAGATGAAGCTAAATCTGCAATCACAAACACAATAACAATGCTCTACTCTGTAATAATGAATATCATGGATGCTCTAAGATCACAAGTTAGCCAAAATTTCATCATCATCTTCTAGTTTACAATGAAACACTAAACATGCTTATATATGCAACTAAAAACATTCCCACTAAGAATTTCATAATTCAAACTTGAGATGTTGGCATAGGACCTAAGTAACGGTCATAAAACTGACATTTAAATTTAGGGCTGACCCAAAATAGGGCAGGACTAGGGCGCTAGCACCCAAGTCCATCCTCCCAATTTTAGTCAAGATTTGTTTAAATGACATCCCCTAGGTCCTATTTCCCATAACACTCAGGGGTTTTCTTATCGAGATTCACAATTAACATGCAAGATGCTTGCAATGCAATCTAAGGACCTGGGAGCTAAACCTTAAGAGGGAAAAGCCCCCAAGGGGACATTTTCTGACATAACAGGTACACATAGGTTTAAACATAGTTCCAATACACTCGGCCTCATGGCTTCATTGGGCTCCAATAGTCACAAGAAGTTGATATCCTTTGACCATCATGGCCTCAATAGGCATAAACAATCATAATAAAGATTATATCCCTCAACCTTACAACTTCAATGGGTATTAACAGTCATAATATGTTTATAGACCTTGTCTTCATAGCCTCGATGGGTAGTAATAGACATAACAAATGTTATAGCCCTCGACTTCATGACCTTGATGGGCATTAACATACATAATAAAAAGTTCTATAGAATTTGGCCTTCAAGGCCATATGAACATCTTAAAAATATATTACTATAATATCTACGTATAACATAGTTATAGAATACCTGTAGTTAAAAGGTGTTAGTCTATATTGGTTGTAAATTTGCAGCCTCTAATAAGCCTCCACTACTCATGAATTCACACTGCCTAATCCCCAAGCTTCATTTTTCTTTTCTCCTTCCAATACTTTTCCTAAAAGCAAGACAAAAAAAAGATCCTTCAATTCTGAAGAGGTATCAAGAGTTTTACTCTCTTTCCCGCTCTCCCTGAAAAGGCTCCACTACCCTCCTAGAAGTTCTTTTCTCAAGAGCATGTAGTGCACCCACTAAGCTACATACCTAGGTCAGATTTGGGCTCCCAAAACACTTCACCCACTCCTCCTTAATTCAAGGAATATGGCTAAGTACAAGGATATTGTGGTAGATGATTTACCAAATTCCTTACCTCCCTTGAGAGACATCAGCCATCACATAGACCTAATCCCTGGTGCTAATTTACCCAACAAGGCTGCATACAAACTGACCCCATAGTAGAATAAAGAAATCAAGGCACAAGTCCAAGAATTGTTAGATAAGGGTCTCATCAGAGAAAGCTTAAGTCCATGTACTGTCCCTAATATTTTAGCACCAAAGAAAGGTGGAGAGTGGAGGATGTGTACTGACTCAAGGGCAATAAACAAGATCACAATCAAATATAGGTTTCCAATACCTAGAATGGAGGACCTAATGGACTGTTTAGGAGGTGCATGTTACTTCTCAAAGATTGATCTCAAAAGTGGATATCACCAAAGCAGAATAAGGGAAGGAGATGAATGGAAAACTACCTTTAAGACCAATGAAGGACTATATGAATGGATGGTAATGCCCTTTGGACTGTCAAATTCTCCTAGTACATATATGAGGTTAATGAATGAGGTTTTAAAGCCTTTTATTGGAAAATTTGTTGTTTATCTAGATGATATTCTTGTGTTTAGCAAGACAAAACAAGAGTACTTGTAGCATCTTGACATGGTTTTGTAGAGATTGAATGAGGAGAAGTTGATGATCAACCTCAAAAAGTGTGAGTTTATGAAGGAAGAACTAGTATAACTTGGTTTTGTGATCTCCAAAGGCACGTTGAAGATGGATCCTTCCAAGGTTGAAGCCATTCTTAGTTAGACAGCTCCAAAATCAGTAGGAGAGGTAAGAAGCTTTCATGGTTTAGCTACCTTCTATAGGAAATTTATTAAGAATTTTGGTCATAGTTGTTCTCCCATCCTTCACACCATCAAAGGAAATAAGAAGAGGAAATTTCAGTGGATTGAGGAGGTAGCAAAGAGCTTTGAATACCTAAAGAATAGAGTGGCACAACAGCCCATCCTTGCTTTACCCGACT
The DNA here is from genome assembly GCA_027924645.1 of Cunninghamia lanceolata. Lineage (NCBI taxonomy): Eukaryota > Viridiplantae > Streptophyta > Pinopsida > Cupressales > Cupressaceae > Cunninghamia > Cunninghamia lanceolata. The sequence goes on along the minus strand of BSBN01001494.1, from coordinate 2,188,039 downwards.
TCAACAAGATCTTCATAGTGGAGTGTGATGCTAGTGGATCTACAGTAGGTGCAGTCTTGAGCCAAGAAGGCAGACCAGTGGCTTTCTTCAATGAAAATCTTAATGAAGCCAAGAGAAAGTATTCTTCATATGCCCTAGAACTTTATGCATTAGTGCAGTCCATAAGGAAGTGGAGACATTACCTCTTACCCAAGGAATTTATAGTATTCACAGATAACCATGCTCTGAGTTTTTTGAACAGTCAAGACAAGTTGAGTCATAGGCATGTAAAGTGGGTTGAGTACTTGCAAAGTTATAGTTTAACCATCAAGCACAAGAAAGGCCAAGCTAACAAGGTAGTAGATGCCTTAAGCAGGAGATTAGTCCTAGTGCATGAAATTTACAACTCCAAAGTGTGGGATTAGAAGCATTGAAAGACATGTATGCTGCTGATGCAGACTTCAAAGAGGTATACTCTATTTGCCAACAATTTCAAGGTACTTTTCATGATTAATTTCCTAAATTTTTATTGCAAGATGGACTATTATTCAAGGGAGCTTAGTTATGCATCCCTAAGTGTTCTATGAGGACAAATCTCATAAGGGAGAAGCATTGTGGGAGTCTTGGAGGACATTTTGGGATTGAAAGGACACTAGATCAGGTAAGAAGATTTTATTTTTGGCCTAAGATACAAGTAGATATCAGAAAGTTTGTAGAAACTTGTGGAGTTTGTCAAAGAGCCAAGGGCTTTAGTTCAAATGCAGGCCTATATAAACCTCTCCCTATCCCTAGTAGACCTTGGGAACATCTTAGTATGGACTTTGTACTAGGCTTACCCAAAACTCAGAGTGTAGTAGACAGTGTGTTTGTAGTTGTTGACAAAATTAGTAAAATGACACATTTTGTTCCTTGCAAATGCACAAGTGATGCCTCAAATGTTGCAGGCCTATTCTTCAAAGAGATAGTTAGAATTCATGGACTTACCCTCACTATTGTTTCAGATAGAGACCCAAAATTTATAGGTCACATTTAGAGGACCTTGTGGAGGAAATTAGGAACCAATTTGACCTTTAGCATTGCCTATCACCCACAAACAGATGGGCAAACTAAAGTAGTTAATGGATCATTGGGAAACTTGCTTAGCTGTCTCACAAAAGAACATGGACAGTAATGGGATCTTGTTCTCCCATAGGAAGAATATACTTATAATGACTCCATTAACAGGAGCATAGGGAAGAGTCCTTTTGAAGTAGTGTATGGATTGAACCCAAGAAGTATACATGAACTCAGGGATTTGAGAGGATTAGAGAAGAGAAGTACTGAAGGAGAGGAGTTTGCAATGGCCATGAAAGACATACATGATCAAGTTAGAGAACACCTCAAGAAGAGTGTGAAGACTTATAAGAAGCATGCAGATTTGAAGAGGAGGAATGTGCAGTTCAAAGTTGGAGATTTAGTACTTGCACATCTGAGAAAAGAGAGGTTACCTAAGGGCAGATACACTAAGTTGTTGATGAAGAAGATTGGGCCATGTAAGGTGGTCCACAAGTTTGGTGAAAATGCATATGAGATAGAACTCCCTCCTCAAGTTGCTATCTCACCAATCTTTAACATTGCTGACTTATATCCTTTCAAGGGATCTTTGGATGCAGGTACAGATGCTGATAAAGGTATTGTTGATGCTGATTGGGTTAAAGATCTTCCTCCTGCTACACTAGTCAAACTTGAAGCCATTTTAGACACCAAGGAGGTCAAGAGGACAAGACATAAGGTTTATAATGAATACCTTGTGAAGTGGCAGGGACTACTTCATGAAGATGCAACATGGATGATAGCTAAAGACATTGTCAAAAATGGAACCATAGTCCATGATCTGATCTCAGGTGGAGACTAAGATCCTTTCTCCTTAGGTGTATGGTGCAGGGGCACCAAGACACCAAGACATAAATTTTCATTTTTTTGGTCTTAATAAGAGCCCAGGTGGAATTTTCCCACTTAACTAATGTAATAAATCCAATTAGAAGCATTTTCTTGTAGTGGAGGATGAGAATATTCAATATTGCCTAATATTAGGCCTTCTATTTGGAGTAGTTTTAGTGACAGGTTGTTTTAAGCCTTTCTTTTTGGCTTTTCCAAGAGGAGAGAGTGATGGAGAACGTGGAGTTTTAATGTATACATGTTATTTATGCCTCTCACACCTTGAGGCAGATCAGAGAGAAAGTTTGAAGTGAAGAAAATAAAGAGTTTTCTACATTACTCAATGTTTTTTTTGTTTTCCCAGCACTAGTACGACCCCGTACAGTACAGTCATGAATCCTAATGCATGAAATCTTGAAGTGAGTTGAATTAAATTTAATTTGAATCTAATTAGGAGTATTTGCATTGGTTTTAAAGCATTTTATTACTATTTTTTTGAAACTAGGTCTAAAACCTGATTTTGAGGGTTTAGGGCAGAATGATGGGTTTTTGACCCATTCCACCTGTGTTGTATCTTCAAAATTGGTGGAATAGATTTAGGTAGGTTGTGTTTCCTTTTTTATGTCATTACAAGAGTAGGGGATTGGGAAGAAATGCTATTTGAATCCATTTGTGTCCAATATCTTCATGTATTAGACTTTTCCAAGTATAGTGAAGTAACCAAAAGGTGGAAAGGTGACTTGGGATGACTTAGGATCCCTAAAACCAGCATATTATATCATTTTGCAACCCCATGGACACCCTTAAGTTGGTCTTAGGATTTTGAAGTAAGTTGGGCAAACACTTGCTTTGTAAAAGAGGCCTAATTAGGCATAGAAAAATAGGTACAGTCAATTTTTGAAGCCCATGTGCCAAAACAACCCCATTTGATTTCTAGATATTTTGTGTAGGAGCCTAATGGGTATCTATAAAGTCAATGTGTATGTGGGTTTGCCTAGTATTTTTCAAGTTATGATTGAAAAACCCCTTTCCAAGGGCTACAAGCATTTATGATAGTTTTCAAAGCAATGCTAATAAGGCCAAATGAAAAGGGCTCTTGGGTGGTTTCATCAGTGTTAACCATCCTTATTGATGTGGTATAAGGTGTCTTGGAGGATTGGTAGGTGGCTCATACATTCAAACCATGTTGTGTTACCTTTCCCAAGCATTGAAAGCGTGTGTTGTGAGAGAGAGCAGTCCAAAACCATACTTGATCAGTCCAAAGATTAGTGAAGTCCATGTTGATCTCATCTCCTGCTCTGCATCCATTTATCTCGTTACTAAATTTATGACTAAACAAATTTTAGTCATTAATTTGGTAGTATATTTAGTTATCAATTTGGTAGTATATTTAGTCATCAATTTGGTAGTATATTTAGTCATTGTAATCATTTAGTCATTGATTGTCTTTAACTAGTCATTTATTTAGTCATGGTAGTCATTTTTATTTACTGGTTTCCATTAATTGGTAGTAAATTTAGTCATGATATGAATAATTTATTAAATACCATAAATTTTATAATGTGGAAAAAACATATTATTAATTTTGAATTAAAACATAAAAGCAAATAAATTTGGAAAACTATATATTTTATGATGCCGCCAAGTAAAGATTGACAAATTTGAGCCAACACTTTCTATTTGAGAATCGACCAATAAGAAAATGAAACAAGACAAAGCAAAGTGGCAATAAATATTTTTTTGTATTGGAACAATGCAGGAAAAGAATTACAAATAATAAAAAAGTAGCACAAGGCTGCCATAAGAAAAAACCAGTTCAGCTCTATCATGTACAACAAACTACAAGGATTGGCTAAAGAAAAAACTAGTTTAGCAGCCACATTAGATACAATAGAAAAACAATGGAAAGATAGGTCAGACTGATGAAGCCCTTCACATCTTTTGACACTTAGAAAAGAGATGTTGCCACTGAGCATTCCATGAGACATCATTTCTTTTGGCATTATGTTAACCAGTTTAGGTGCTTTGACTGCAGCCTTGGTGTATTCCATATTCTCCTTCACACAAGCCATTGAGGTGTTAACAATCTAAACTAAAATTATGGCAACAAGAATAACTTGCCGAGGCAGTTAACAATAATAACAAGTACCAAATTTGTAGCATGTTTTTTGACAAGAAAGATTCAAAAAATATAAACAACAAAATCTAAAATGAAATCATGTTAACATTTCAAATTCAAGAATTGAATTCTTAATATATTACTGAGTGTTGAAAGGTTTTCACAAAACTTACGGAAGAGCCCAAACAGTTTTAGATGCAATGCAATTATCTTTTGGCTCACAAGTTTGTAGAAAAGAATCACTTATCGTGGAGGCAAGCAAGAATGGTGTAACCTCAAACTACAAAAAAACACATTAAAGTATTAGCTAATCTCAAAATTTTAATGACATAAATCTCTTAAAGAGCATTGAAAAACTTTTAGTTGGTTTAGGTCATGCAAAAGTTGTCTATATCATAGGGTTAAGAGTATATCAAAAGATTAACTACTGTAATATATTCATTTATAGATATAAATTGTTCTCTTTAAAGGCCGGGGGTAATGTCATCACATTGGCGGGGGGCGAAATGACATTATTTAACCATTACTATACGTTAGAAGTTCAATTTAAAATATTTTTGTAAACACATCTTTTATAACAAATAATCACCATCAATTAAAAAAAAGAAAGATAGCATTTAGATGAACTCCTCATTTATATTTTGTAAACACATCTTTTATAATAATAAATCACCATCAATAAAAATGATGGCATTTAGATGAACTCCTTATTTATTGTCAATGTCCTTAATTACTCTTGTATTCACATCAAATGGTGCTCCTACCCAAGAGGTTTCTTTAGAATAAAGTATGGTAAACTTGAATAATAACTTCAATTCCAAAACAAAACTGTTATAATTTATGACATAAAAACATTTAAAAATGATTACACATGATTACAATTTATAGCAACAAAACTAACAGCTAAAGAAGATTTACGTGTCAAATAAACATCTTCACTTTGGTGTCTAGCAAAAGCATTCTTCACTCAACTTTATCAACTGAATAGATTGAAAAAAATAGTAGACAAAATATTTACTATGCTGATAATAACTGAAGAGTAGAGTAAAGCATCATTTTTGAATCCCAAAGCCTGAAAAAGTAGAGGAGCATAAAATATAATGGCATTGATACTAGTAAACTTTTGAAAAAATTGCAGACAAATTGTCATAACAAGTGGAGGCCTATTTTTACACTTCTAAAAGGATGTTTAACTTGGGCAGCTATTTGACTGGCTTTTACTAATTCATTAAATTCTAGTTCCACATTGTTGGTTCCTCTAATTTTTTTGAGTTCAACCTTACCATCTTCCAAGAGTCCCCTTTCAACGAAGCTATTGGGAATTTCTACTACAAATATGAAACCTATAGTAAGAAGAGGAGAAGGAATTCCTGCTAGGTCCAGTTAAAATCTCCACCCACAAAGCCTTATTTTCTCTACACCATGATTTGTCAGGGAGCACAAACAATTTTGATGCCAGGGTCATCGCAACACCACAAGGTGGATGTTGAGCCTTCGCGGTGATGTGGGGAGTTCCCCGCATTACCGCGAAGGCCCATCAACCACCTTGTGGTGTTGCGGTGGTCTTTTGTACAACTGCCTTGGTAGACATGTATGCAAAATGTGGAAGCATTGACAAGGCATGTAAACTATTTGGCAGAATGCCTCAAAGAGATGTCATCTCATGGAATGCAATGATTGTGCGATATGCACAAAATGGATTTGTTGAAAAGGATTTAGAAACTTTCAAGCAAATGCAATTAGCAGGTGTAAAGCTAAATTTGACAACTTTTGCCAACATACTCCCTGCCTGTGCCAAAATGGGAGCTTTGGAATAGGGTACGGGTATCCATTAAAGCATGAAGGATAGATGAATTTTGTCACTTGTTGTAGTTGCAATTACCCTAGTAGACATGTATGCAAAATGTGGAAGCACAGAGAAGGCACGTGAACTGTTTGAAAAAATGCCTAAAAGAAATGTGGTCTTGTTGAATGCCATGATTTTAGGATATGGATAAAATGGATTTTTTGAAAAGGCTTTAAAAAATTTCAAGCAAATGCAATTGGTAGGTCTAAAGCCAAATTCCACAACCTTTGCTAGGATCCTCCCTGCTTGTGCCAAAATGGGAGCTTTGGAACAGGGTATGGACATCCATCAAAGCATAATGGAAGGGGGATTTTTATGAGAAATTATAGTTGGAAATGCTTTGGTAGACATGTATGTAAAATGTGGAAGTATAGACAAGGCACGTGACTTGTTTGACAAAATGCCTCAAAGAAATGTGGTCTCATGGAATGCCATGATTGCAAGATATGCACAAAATGGATTTTGCAAGGATGCTCTCAAAATCTTTGAATTAATGAAGCACTCTGAATCATATCCTAACATTGTAAGCTTTGTTTGTGTTCTATGTGCATGGAGCTATTAAGGTTTAGTGGATGAGGGCTTACATACTTCAATCACATGAGTAACCCTTATTGCATTACTCCTACAATCGATCGTTATGTGTGCATGGTTGACCTTCTTGCCCATGCTGGCTATCTTGAGGATAGCCTAAACTTTATCATTAAGATGCTAGTAAACCTATGGTGGTTGTGTGGACGTGTTTTCTTGGTGCCTATAAATCACATATGAATATAGGCTTAGGAGTATTTACAGCAATGCTACTTTTTGATTTGGATCCTAAAAATGTTGTGATTTATGTTCTTCTCTCAAACATATATGCAGAAGTGGGCAATTGGGGTGAGGTTCAAATGGTAAGGAGATTGATGAAATATAGAGGAATTAAAAATATCCTTGGATGTAATTGGATTGAAGGCCATAAAACAGTACATGCTTTTTTTGTAGGAGATAGATCACATCCATAGACACATCATATCTATGCAAAGTTGGAGCAATTGGCTTGGGAGATGAAGGTAGCAGGGTATTTTCCAGATGCAAGATATTTACTTAATGAAGGGTACACAAAAATAAATGGGCTTGTAATCCTCAAATAAATGTGATCTCATGGACTACACAATGATTGCAGGATTTGCACCAAATGGCTTGTTGAGAAGGCTTTAGAAACTTTTAAGAAAATGCAATTGGTAGGTGCAAGCCAATCTCCACAACCTTTTCCAACATCCTCACTCGCTGTGCCAATATACAACTTTCAAATAGGATATGGACATCCTTCAAATCATAATGCACAGATGAATCTTGTTAGATGTAGTTGCAACTACACTGGTAGACATGTATGCAAAATGTGGAAGCCTAGACAAGGCATATGAACTGTTTAATGCAATGCTTCAAAGAGATGTCATCTCATGGAATGCAATGATTGTTGGATATGCATAAAGTGGATTTGTTGAAAAGGCTTCAAAAACTTTCAAGCAAATAATTACATGTAATTACAAACACTATGAAATTGAACCCAAAGAGCTAGGAATTAAGAAAAATATAGAAGAGTGAGCCATTAAATTTTTAGAAGTGGTATTTTCCCTTCTATAATGTATGAATGACATTAAAGGTCGAATGAATTTAATTGCCATTAGCAGTCAGCATGTTACCTTTTTTTTGGACTATGTGAATTGAGAAAGGCTTTAGAAACTTTCATGCAAATGAAATTAGTAGGTGTAAAGCCAGATTCCACAACCTTTTCCAGCATCCTCTTTGTCTATATCAAAATGGTAAGCTTTGGAACAGGGTATGGACATCCATCAAGGCATAATAGAAGGCAGACTTTTGTTAGATATTATAGTTGGAAATGCTCTGATAGACATATATGAAAAATGTGGAATCACAGACAAGGCACACAAACTATTTAATAGAATGCCTCAAAGAGATGTCATCTCATGGAATGCAATGATTGTAGGATTGCACAAAATGGATTTGTTGAATAGGCTTTAGAAACTTTCAAGCAAGCAATTGTCAACTGTAAATCCAAATTCTGCAACATTTGCCAGCATCATCCCTGCCTAAGCCCAAATGGGAGCTTTGGAACATGGTATAGACATCCTTCAAAGAATAATGGTAGGGGGATTCTTGTGAGATATTATAGTTTGAAATGCTCTCATAGACATGTATGCAAAATATGGAATAATAGACAAAAAATGTGAATTGTTTGACATAATTCCTCAAAGAGATGTCATCTCATGGAATGCAATGATTGCAGGATATGCACAAACTAGATTTTGCAAGGATGCTCTCAAAATATTTGAATTAATTAAGAACTATGGAACATATCCTAACATTGTAAGTTGTGCATGTATTCTAGGTGCATGTAGCCATGTAGGTTTAGTGGATGAGAGCTATACATACTTCAATCACATTTGTAACACTTATTGCATTACACCTACAGTTGATCATTATGTGTGCATGGTTGCCCTCCTTGCCCATGCTGGCTATCTTGAAGACACCCTAAACTTTATCATTGATATACCTGTTAAATATGTGTTGGTTGTATGGATGTGTTTTCTTGGTGCCTATAGATCACATATGAATATAGGCTTAGGAGTATTTACAACAACACTGCTTTTTGATTTGGATCCTAAAAATGTTGCACAACTTATGTTCTTCTCTTAAACATCTATCCAGAAGTGGGCAGGTGTGGTGAGGTAAGTAGATTGATGAAAGATAAAGGAATTAAAAAAATCCCCGGATGCAATTGGATTGAAGGGCATAAAATGGTACATGCTTTTTGTGTAGGAGACAGATCACATCCATGCTTTTTATTTTTGCAAGGGGAAGCATACCCTTTGCCATACTGAAAGAAAGAAAGAAAAAAATTGACAATCTGAAGATGTGATTAAGTTTCCAGAATGGTTGAAAAAATAAAAATGGAAAAACAATAGAGTACCGTACCTCATGCTCTCGAGAGATATCTTCTGCAGTCTCGGATTCGAATCCTAAACTCTTTCGACATGTACTTCTAACTGAAGTTTCAAAGCTAAATCTTCCTCTGACTATTTCCTTAGAAAGAGCATAAAAGGAAAATGAATCAAAACCCTAACCCTAGCTCTGAGTAGATTAATTAGTACAAAAACTAGGCAAATAAATACCAAGTCTTCTTCCTTCTCATTTTTTATTTTCTTAGTGTCCTTGGATGGAGGAAGAGGTGCTTCCACGTTGTCGTTGCCAGTGTGGGTTGGAGCAGGAGCCATTTTTACTAACCAAAATCAAAATCATTAAATACCTGACAAACAAAATCCAATTTTAAAGTGCTAGAGGCCAGATCAAAAAGAAAATAAAAAATCATACTGTGGGATAAAAAAACACATTTGAGCACAAACCATCCAAGTGCTTAATTTAAGCTTTTACAGGTTTGTTGCACAATGCACATAAAGAAGAGAAGATGGGTACCTGTGGAAGCCTTTGAGTGTGGCCTTCTCAAAAGAAACTTCCTGAATAGGAGATTAGGACATCCAAGTCATTACTCTGTAAAATCTCACCTCGAAATCAGATTCTTGATGCACCACTGCATATTGGGGTTCCTCCAAATCAATGCAGAGACATTCTTTCCTTGAGCAAGAACAAACCAAATCAATAACACAAACCATATACCCAACTCCATTTTATCAGTGGGAGCTTCAGTTGGGAGTAGGAGCCATTTTCACTAAGCTTTATTAAGCGGCAATAACAAAGGAGACCGAAAGTCTGGTGCATTGGCACGAAGGATATTTTCAAAAGAAAAATCAACGACGCCAGACAGTTGTACAACTATAAATTTTGGTGCCCATATGATAGGGTGAAAATTAAATTTGGCACCCATTTAATTAAATATATTATAATATTATATTATTATATAATATTATATTATATAGTATCTAATATAATATAATATAATATAATAATGTAATATAATATAATATTATATTATATTATTATATAGCCGATAAGGGCATGGTTTAGTGGTTAAGTCGTTCGGTTGTAGTGGCGGCCACCAGAGTTCAAACCCCCATTGGGCCAAAGAGCTCACAGGCTTTATGCCTTCGCTGGGCCACCGAGCTTGCGGGTTTGAAGTGTTCTTTCTAGGGGATGAGGTCCCCCATGTTGTGGCCTCACCAGTTCATTGCTCCGAGCAAAAGCATTCGTGTGGAGCCAGAGGGCGTGTCGTACCAGTGTCGTCGGCACGTTAAAAAGTTTACCAAGTGCATTTAAAAAAAAATATTATATTATTATATAATATAAATATTATTTTATATTATAATATAATAATTATATTATTTTATAACATAATATTATATATAATATAATATAATATATAGTATAAAGTAATATAATATTATAATATTATATAATATAAATATAATATTGTAATATTAATAATATAATATTATATAACATAAATATTATAAAATAATAATATAATATTATATAAAATATATTATATTATATAATATCATATTATAATATATTAAAATTATATTGTATTGTAATATAATATATTATTATTATATTATATTATATTATAATACAACCCACTCCCTCAATTCAAAATATTTTTTAAATTATCCACTTTAATCTCATATTATCTAAACCTGAAACCTTAAACTCGAAACCCAAAACCCAAAACCCAAAACCCTAAACCCTAAACACTAAACACTAAACACTAAACCATAAACCCTTAACCCTAAACCCTAAACCCTAAACCCTAAACACTAAACCATAAACCCTAAATTGTAAACCCAAAACCTGAAACCCTAAACATGAAACCCTAAACCCTAAACCTAAAACCTGAAACTTGAAACACTAAACCCTAAACCCTAAACCTGGAACCCTAAACACAATCCTAAACCTTATCTTGAAACCCTAAACCTGAAACCCTAAACCCTAAACCCTAAACGCTAAACCCTAAACCCTAAACACTAAACCCTAAACCCTAAACCCAAAACTTGACACCCTTAACCCTAAACCCAAAACCCTAAACCCTAAAGTCTAAACACTAAACCCCAAACCCTAAACCCTAAAACTAAAACACCAAACACTAAACCCTAAACCCTAAACCCTAAACCTGAAACCCTAAACCCTAAACCTGAAACTTGAAACCCTAAACCCCAAACCCTTAACCCTAAACTCTAAACACTAAACCCTAAACACTAAACCCTAAACCCTAAACCCTAAACCCAAAACCCTAAACTCGTAACCATATACCCTTAACCCTAAACCCTAAACCCTAAACACTAAATGCTAAACTCTAAACTCTAAACCCTAAACCCTAAATAGCCTAAACACTAAACCCTAAACCCTAAACTCTAGAACTAAAGTGAACTAAACTCATGCACGACGAGGCAAAAATTGATATTAAAATTTTAGTTATAAAACTATGAAATTATATTTCAATATAATTATTCATTATTACAATATTTAAATAATATGAAATATTATTAAATTATATTTAACTTAAATTATATAATTACTTTGTTATATAAGTTATAAATTATACAACTTAAGTTATTAAATTGTATAATTTAAATTGATTTAACTTAAATTATACTTGTGCAGATTGGACTTGCAAAATTAAATAATTTATTAATATTATAGTATATTTAAAAGTTTTATAATTAATAATTGTCTTTATTTTATTTATATCTATCCAGTTTGTCTATTTTGTTGTCTTATTTTTAATTTTTTTTGTATATTTCCTATTGTATGATTTGTCTTTTTTCTTCTTAACCCTTTGTTCAATCTTTTCTCTCCCTTTATTCCTTTGGTCTAAGCGGACATTTATTGCCTTGCCTTGTATTGTCTTTGAATTCATGGATTATGATCAAATTGGAAAGAAAAGAGAATAGAGGAGTAATAGTCATTTATTTGGTCATTTTTATTTGTCTGACCAATTATTTAGTTGTGTTTTTTGCCTGATGACCAAATTAGTCATTTATAACTATGTTGCAAAAAGTTTTAGTCATGTGACTAAAAGTTCTAGTCACATGGTCATTTATTTGCCATATTTCTACTAGTGTATATATCATTCATCAACCTTGGAATGTACATCAAGGTCAGCATTACATTCATCAACTGTTAGAACAATCTCCAAGGTCGGCATTACAAACATTTACAAAATAGGTCTTGACCTAATACAAAAATATGCCAAGGAAATGTAGTAAAGATGTATGCGGATCATGCCATGCCTTAGCTGGGACTCAACATGATCTTCCACGCCCCAACACGCTTCTACAATCTTCAATAGATCTTTGCAATCACTGGAATTAACCAAGTCAGCTAATACTGGTTACACGCTATGTTATCTGGGGATAATCTTCAAACATGATCTCAATTCCTTAACATGGACCAATGTAAAGGTAGGAACATGATCAGGAGGCATCCACAAGCATGTTGTAATCACCAGGAGCAATCACACAAACTCTAACAACTTTATCAATGAGATTCTTCACATTAGAGCACATGAACTTCACTGTCTTCAACTGTCATAAAAGAAAGATAGCTTGCAGACCACCAAATCATGAACCAGTGTAGTTGTAGGCATTTGTCATCATCCCAGACTTTTCTCTAGAACCGTAGAGCAAAATACTTCAATGCGGAGGAATGCAGAGTACAACACTTTCTCTCTGTCGCTAGTAAATAATCAGAAAAAATAGGTTTTACTTTGGTCAATGAAACTCACTCAATTCTTCATACCAAAGGCTCAAACTTAGGAATTACCATCTTAAGACATGTCTCTAAATAACTTCCAATCTACAGACCAAGATCTTCAATCTACAAGAAATGTGGAGCAATCTTCCAGACTATTCTTCATTATGCAACTCACTATCTTCACTGTGATTCACTGTTTCCTTTCCGATTCTTCCGGAGAGGCTAATTTTCTCAATGTCCTCAACGTACAAGGCTTCTAAACAAATAAAAAATAGGATACAGTTGACACCAATGACAACAAAGATATGTTGACATCAATGACAACACCGATTAGGCACATACTTGCAACAATCTCCCCCTTTGTCATTGATGGCAACATATGATGTGAAAAACTGCAACTACCATCAAGACAAGATTCTCCCCCTATCTCTTTACACATCTGCATTCGTTTCTCTCTAAGTTTTTCACATGATTTATCTCCCCCTTTGACATCAATAGCAAAGGGAACATACTTGCACTCTACTGCTCTGAACCAAACTCTCTCCATCTCACTACTCCCCCTGAGAAGTAGCCCTTACAAGCATCAATCCAGATCTGGAGGTAGAACTCTAATCACCACTAGACTGATGCACTCTTGTGCATCTTAGTTTAGAGAAGGAGGGGTGATAACCCTAGCTTTTCTCTGAGATACTCAAAAGTATCCTTAGGTAGAGGCTTGGTGAAAATGTCTACAATCTGATCTTTTGTAGATACATACTCCAACTTGACTTCATTCTCTGTCACTTTTTCTCTTAGAAAGTGATATCTTATGGATATATGCTTTGTCCTTGAATGTATTACCAGATTCTTTGATATGTTTATGGCACTTGTATTATCACAAAAGGTTACAATTTGATCTTAATACACAACTCTGATGTCCTTCAATGTCTGCTTCATCCATAACACCTGAGTACAACTACATGCTGTTGTAATGTACTCTGCTTCTGCAGTAGATAGAGATATTGAGTCTTGTTTCTTTCTTAACTAGGATACTAGCCTTTTTGCCAAGAAGAATGTGCCTCCACTTGTAATTTTCCTGTCATCCACATCTTCGGCCCAATCTTTGACTTAAACTCTGTTTAGGATGTATACAACAATGTGAATTGCCTCTCTCCAACATACTTTCGGTAGGTCAGTCTCCTTCATCATTGTTCTAGCAGCCTCTTAAACTATCATATTCTTCCTTTCAGCTACTCCACTTTATTGTGGAGTCCTAGGTGTAGATAATTGTCTCTTTATCCCTTGTTCCTCATAGAAGACGTTGAACTCATTTGATGTAAACTCTCCACCTCTATTAGACCTCAAGCACTTGATCATCAAATCTATCTCATTTTCAACCATTGCCTTGAATGCTTTGAACTTTTCTAGGGCTTCTACTTTTTCCTTTAAGAAGGTAACCCAAGTCATTCTAGAATAGTCATCAATTAACAACATGAAATACCTGTCTCCTTGCAGACTTCTTACTCTGGAAGGTCTGCATAGATCTGTATGCGCTAATTCCAATAGACCTTCAATAGATTGGTCCTTGCTCTTGAAGCTTGTTCTTGTCTATTTTCTGAATTGGCACTCCTTGCACAATGTATCAAAAGGCTTCACAAGCTTGGGGAAATCTCTTATAGCCTGAGTGGAACTTATCTTCACAATATTGTCAAAAATGATGTGACACATCCTTCTATGCCATAGCCAGCTTTCATCAATCTAACCCAACAAGCCATAGTTATCATTTCCTTTTAGGTGATAGATATTATCTTTAGTCTTTTTGCCAGCTGCAATCACTATTCTGGAGCTTTCCATGATCTTGCATCCAATGTCCTTGAATCTCAAGTCATAACCTTTATTACACATCTGACCAACGCTCAAAATATTGTCCTTTAATCCTTTCACATACAAAACATCTTCAATATTATGCTTGCCATCAAAAGAAATGGATCCTTTTCTACAGATCTTACCAGTTGTGTCATCTCTAAACCTAACCAGTCCTCCATCATATCTTTCCAGACTTACAAACTTACTTTTGTCACTGGTCATGTGATGACAGCATCCACTATCAATAACCCATTCATCTTTATCTTCAACAACCTAAACAGCTAAGGCACTTTCCACTAGTTTTTCTTCCTTCACACAACTATTAGGATTAGTAGACATAGGTTCTTCTTTAATAGAAATAAACACGCATTCATTACCATAAGTACTAGCATTATCTGGTTCACCATTTGATATTCCTTCATCACCATCAAGATCTTCAACATAGTAACATTTCTTTGGAATCCTAGGTCTATCAGGTCTTGGCTTAGGAACTCTTGTGGGGCATCTAGAAGCATAATGACCAACTTTACCACAACTGAGACATTTTAAAGGTAATTTGCCTTTGAACTTACCAGTACCTCTGAGAAGACTGTTAACAAAGTTGGCTTCAAGTTCTTCAAGCTCATAATCTAGTTCCACCTTGTACTTGTCAGATCTAGGGGTTCTTTCTAAAGTGCTGGCCTTGAAAGTAGTCTCTGTCTTTAGAAAGGAATCACCAAGTTCTCTCATTTCAAAGGCTGTCAACTTCCTGAGCAGCTGATCTTTTCTAATCTTTGTCACTGTCATTATTTCTTCAATTGCGGCCACCTTATAACTATATGATTTAGGTAGTGATCTAAGAATTTTGTTCACAACTTCAACATCCTCAATCTTTCCTCCCACACTTTTAATGCTACTCACAAGTTCATCAATCTTTTGCATGAAAGCTGTTATGTTGCCATCTTTGCTCATCCTCAAACCTTCATATTTCGCCTTCAAACTCTACAACTTGGCGCTCTTCATAGATTCATCTCCTTCATATAGATTCTTCAACTTATCCCAGATTTCATAAGTAGTTTCTAGCTCCATGATCCTTGTTACTTCGATGTTAGATAGGGCACTTACCAAGGCATTTTTGGATTTTATATTCAACTCAAATTGCTTGATTTCATCTTTAGTTTGCAGACCATTCTTTGATATTTCATACTTGTCTTCAATTATTTTCCAAACACTGTAACCCAAGCAGAGGACATGAGTTTTCATGTGGATCTTCTAGACGGAGTAGTTCGTTCCATCAAATCATGGACTTTCCTTCATATAAGATATCCTGGATCAGCCTCAAGTGGTCAAGCTTTCTTCATAGGAACCTTGCTCTAATACCAATTGTTGAAATGCACAAGACAACTAAGAGAGGGGGTGAATCAGTTATCACAAAACTTAAACAATTTCTGCATCTTAAAACATCATCCACTTATTTACAGTTATTATGATTAGAACATGAAAAATCAAAATCAAAAATTTTAACACAACTGCAAGATCATACACAATAGACACCAGATTTTTATGTGGAAAACCTTGTGAAGGGAAAAACCATGGTGGGGGTTAACCCACAAGATTATCATGTAAATCACAATACCAAAAATCAAAGGCTCACTACCATTAGGGATCACTACCCAGAGCTCAGTGCTCAAAAAGGTTCACTGCTGAGGGATTTGAATTGAGATAATAGCATCTACTCCATGCCTTAATTCAGTTCCATTGAAGTACAATATTCTTCCTCTTCTCTATTTTGCTTTCTTCACTTAATTTCTCATATTTTTTTCACAAGGACACTTTTTCATGACTCAATTACAAGTATATATATCAGTCATCAACCTTGGAATGTACATCAAGGTTAGCATTAAATTCATCAACTATTGGAACAATCTCCAAGGTCGGCATTACAAACATTTACAAAATAGGTCTTGACCTAATACAAAAATATGTTAAAGAAATGTAGTAAAGATGTATGTGGATCACACCATGCCTTAGCTAGGACTCAACATGAACTTCCATGCCATAACATGCTTCTACAATCTTCAATAGATCTCCACAATCACTAGAATTAACCAAGTCAGCTAAGACTGGTTACAAGCTACATTATCTGGGGATAATCTTCAAACACGATCTCAATTCCTTAACACAGACCAATGTAAAGGTAGGAACACAATCAAGAGGCATCCATAAGCACGTTGTAATCACCAGGAGCAACCACACAAACTCTAACAACTTTATCAATGAGATTCTTCACATCGGAGCACATGAACTTCATTGTCTTCAATTGTCATAAAAGAAAGATAGCTTGCGGACCACCAAATCATGAACCAGTGTAGTTATAGGCACTTTTCATCATCCCAGATTTTCCTCTAGAACCATAGAGCAAAATATTTCAATGCAGAGGAATGTAGAGCAAAATACTTTCTCTCTAGCACCAGTGAATAATCAGAAGAAGTAGGTTTTACTCTAGTGAATGAAACTCACTCAATTCTTCATACCAAAGGCTCAAACTTAGGAATTAGCATCTTAAGACATGCCTCTAAATAAATTCCAATCCATAGACCAAGATATTCAATCTACAAGAAATGTAGAGCAATCTTCCAGACTGTTCTTCATTATGTAACTCACTGTCTTCACTATTTCCTTTCTGATTCTTCTAGAGAGGCTAATTTTCTCAATGTACTTAACATACAAGGCTTCTAAAAAAATAATAAAATAGGATACAATTGACACCAATGACAACAAAGATATGTTGACATCAATGACAACACCGATTAGGCACATACTTGCAACAATCAAATGGATGTGAAGTTAGCTTTTCTAAATGGTGAGTTGGAAGAGGAAGTATACATAGAGCAATTAGATGGATTTCAGTTATCAAACAAGCCAGATATGGTATGCAGATTCAAGAAGGCATTATATGGATTGAAGCAAGCTCCTAGAGCTTGAAATGCTAGGTTAGACAGGTATCTGTTGTAGCGGGGATTTAGTAAAGGGTTTGTAGACAGAAATTTGTACATCAAGGTAAGAAAAGATCAAATCCTAATTATTGAGGTCTATGTGGATGATATAATCTTCAGTGGAAATGAATTAGATGAGTCCTCTTATGGAGAAGAGGAAAAGACCAAAGAGAAGCAAGTGCGGGTTGAAGTTCAAGTAACACCAAAAGTACAAGTTGAAGAACAAGAAGCTCTAGAAAGAGCTCCTAAAACTCCTAAGTATGTACAAAGGTATCACAATGAAGATTAGATCATGGGTGATAAGAGAAAAGGTGTATTGACAAGAAGCAAAGCTATTGAAGAATAAGTAAATCTATGTTTACTTTCCAAAGTTGGACCTAAAACAATGGTTGAGGCATGCAAGGATGAGTACTGGGTTAAGGCTATGGAAGAAGAACTAATGTAGATTGAGAAGAATCAGACTTGGGAACTTGTCCTAAGATCAGAGAACAAGAATGTGATTAGAACTAAGTGGGTGTTCAAGAACAAATTGAATGAGAATGAAGAACTGGTAAGGAACAAAGCAAGACTTGTATGTAAAGGCTACTCACAAGTGGAAGGAATAGACTATGAGGAAACTTTTTCTTTGGTGGCAAGATTGGAGGCTATTAGGATTTTTCTAGCTTATGCAACACACAAGGATTTCAAGGTATATCAAATGGATGTGAAATTAGCTTTTCTAAATGGTGAGATGGAAGAGGAAGTATACATAGAGAAATCAGATGGATTTCAGTTATCAGACAAGCTAGATATGGTATGCAGATTGAAGAAGGCATTATATGGACTGAAGAAAGCTCCCAGAGCTTGGTATGCTAGGTTAGACAAGTATCTATTGCAGCAGGGATTTAGTAAAGGGTTTGTAGACAGTAATTTGTACATCAAGGTAAGAAAAGATCAAATCTTGATTATTAAGGTCTATGTGGATGATATAATCTTCGGTGGGAATGAATCAGATGAGTCCTCTTGTGGAGAAGAGGAAAAGACCAAAGAGAAGTAAGTGTAGGTTGAATTTCAAGTAACATTGGAAGTACAAGTTGAAGAACAAGAAGCTCTAGAAAGATCTCCTAAAACTCCTAAGTATGTATAGAGGCATCACAGTGAAGATTAGATCATTGGTGATAAGAGCAAAGGTGTATTGACAAGAAGAAAAGTTCTTGAAGAACAAGTAAATCTATGTTTACTTTCCAAAGTTGGACCTAAAACAATGGTTAAGGCATGCAATGATGAGTACTAGGTTAAGGCTATGGAAGAAGAATTGATGCAGATTGAGAAGAATCAGACTTGGGAACTTGTCCCAAGACCAGAGAACAAGAATGCGATTGGAACTAATTGGGTGTTCAGGAACAAATTGAATGAGAATGGAGAGATGGTAAGGAACAAAGCAAGACTTGTATGTAAAGGCTACTCACAAGTGGAAGGAATAGACTGTGAGGAAACTTTTGCGCCGATGGTAAGACTAGAGGCTATTAGGTTGTTTCTTGCTTATGCAGCACACAAGGATTTCAAGGTATATCAAATGGATGTGAATCAACTTTTCTGAATGGTGAGTTGGAAGAGGAAGTATACATAGAGAAATTGAATGGATTTTATTTATCAAATAATCTAGATATGGTATGCAAATTGAAGAAGGCATTGTATGGACCGAAGCAAGCTCCCAGAGCTTGGTATGCTAGGTTAGACAAGTATTTGTTGCAGCAGGGTTTCAGTAAAGGGTTTGCAGATAGTAATTTGTACATCAAGGTAAGCAAATATCAAATCCTAATTATTGAGGTCTATGTGGATGATATAATCTTCAATAAAAATGAAGGTATGTGTAATAACTTTGTAGATGAGATGCAAAAGGAATTTAAGATTTCAATGTGTGGTGAGATGAACTTCTTCCTTGGGATACAAATTAATCAGATAGATAAGGGCATTTCCATTTCACAATCAAAGTATCTCAAGGAATTGATGAAGAAGTTTGGAATGGAAGATTCTAAACCAGTTTGTACCCCCATGACAATTGGTTTCAAGCTAATCAAGAATGGTGAATCTCCTAAGGTCGATTAGAGCAAATATAGGTCAATGATTGGAGGACTACTATACCTAACTGCTACCAGACCAGATATCATGCATGCAGTCTATCTTGTGGTAAGATTTCAAAAAGATCCTAGAATGTCACATGTCAAGGCAGTGAAGAGGATATTCAAGTATTTGAAAGGCACTCTTGATCATGGTTTGTGGTATCCTAAGAACAATAACTTAAACCTAAGTGTCTACATAGATGCAGATTGGGCTGGATGTGCAGATGATAGGAAAAGTACAAGTGGTGGTGCATTCTTTCTTGGAGATAGAGTTGTGTCATTGCTAAGCAAGAAGAAAGATTCAGTATCTTTATCTACTGTAGAGGCAGAGTACATTGCAACAACATCATGTTGCACACTGGTGTTATGGATGAGGAAAACCTTGAAGGATATCAAAGTTGAGTATGATGATCTAATTCCTATTTTCTTTAATAATACTAGTGCCATTAACATTTCAAAGAATCCAGTTATGCATTCAAGAACAAAGCATATTTCTATCAAGTATCACTTTCTGAGAGAGAAGGTTGTAGAGAAAGAAGTGAAGCTTGAGTATGTGCCTACAAAGGATCAGGTTTCTAACATATTCACCAAGGATCTTCCTAAGGATACATTTGAGTATCTTCAGGAGAAGTTAGGGGTTATTGCCCCTCCTTTGAACTAGATGCATAAGGAAGTGCATCAGTCTAGTGTGATTTAGGATTCATTCTTCTTTGCACTGGTGATGGAGGCTACCTCTTAGGGGGAGAAGGTAGTGGCATTGAAGAGTGTTAAAGTCAGGGGGAGTAAGAGTTGGTACAGGATGGTATGTACTCCTAAGAGGAAGTATTCAGAGTAGTTGAGAATAGTGCAAGTATGTGTAGTATCATATTCAAGGGGAGAAATCTTGAAGAAGGTGTGTCACCCTGTACCATTGATGTCAAAGGGGGAGAGCATTCATGTGAAAAACAAAGGCAGAGTAAGATGTATAAAAGAAAGGGGGAGAATGAGATTAGTGCATAATTTCTTCATGATGGTTTTTCGCATCATATATTGCCATCAATGGTAAAGGGGGAGATTGTTGCAAGTATGTGCTAGTCAGTGTTGTCATTGATGTCAATATGTTTGTGATGTCATTGGTGTCAACTGTATCTTCTAATGTTATTGTTGTTGTTTGATTGAGTTATTCTGTTAAGGTGATTTGAATGGCTTGCAGAAGTGCTGATGATGTTAGTATATTGTTCTTGTTGCTGGGTTTCCAAGTGCTTTTGAGAAAATTTGATAAATACTAAAGATAATGTTCTGAAGAAGTATTCTGGCTTACAGGATACTGTCTGAGTTTATTCTTCACATTTCTTCTATGTTGAAGACTAAAGTGTGACGTTTGGATATGTTTTAGAGAAGTGGTTGAAGATATTAGATCTAGAATTTGGTGCTCTAGAACACAGTGGTTTGAGAGTTATGTTCACCAGTTTGAAGACTGTGCCTGGAAGTATTTGCAGTGTGACTAGGAGAAAGTATTTTACTCCGCATTTATTTGTAGTTTGATTTTTGGTCCTACAGTTCTAGATGAGTGTTCATAAGGTCCATATCTACATTCTATCCAAAGGACTTGTGATTTTCTACTCTGGAATGTAGTTTTCTTGGGTAGCAAAGCTTGGTAGTGTTGGTTGCAAATAGTCTGTGAACTGTCTTCAAGTGAGAAATGTTGTAGCTAGATTTGTTGGCTCCTAGGTGATTTCATGTTGTTTGTGGATGTTTCCAGATCATGTTAAAGGCTTGTTTTTGGTCCGCAAGCTATGGATGTGTTCTTGGATGCATGTGCCTAAGTGTTCTTGGTGTTTACACAAGTTTAGCTGACTTGGGCATTAACACTAATTGTGGATGTGCTTTATGGATTGAGGAAGCATGCTGAAGCGTGTGAAGATATTTTTAGGTCTGAGCTAAGCTATGAAGTATTCCACCTTCATTCCTTTACTCTATAGGAATGTTTAGGTCTAGACCTAATTTGAATTCTATATGTTTTTTGACCTTGGAGATTGTTTCAAATATTGTAGTGTATTTCCAACTTTGGTGAATGTTTTAAGGGTGATGTTGATATAGATGTGTAAAGGATTTGTGTGTATTGGCGAATGAGCAAGGATGGTGATGTTTGTGTTGTGAATTTGAATTAGAGGTAGTAGGAACTTTCATGTGGTAGAAGTGTTGGAATACTAAGGATCACTGAGAGGGGGGTGAATCAGTGATTTGATAAAACTAAATCTTCAACCTAAGATCTTCATACAATAAAACAATCTAAAATGATCATGAAACACAAGATATTTTCATCATGACATAGAACCTTGACAAAGCACAGGAGCCAAATAGAATCAACACATAACACAGGTGATTTGAGTGGGAAACCCCAAAAGGGTAAAAACCACAATGAACATGATCTCTATTATGCCTCACTAGCAAACCTCACTGGTTACAGTCTATGCCTCATTGGCAAACCTCACTGGTTATAGACTGTGCCTCACTGGAAAACTGAGCACTGGTTACAATGTCTCATTGGACATAAGCCTCACTAGTTACAATGCCTCACTGGCAACACATACATGCCTCACTGGCAAAGATAGGATCTCATTGATCACAAATCCTATGCCTCACTAGTTACAATGCCTCACTGGCAACACATACATGCCTCACTGGCAAAGATAGGATCTCATTGATCACAAATCCTATGCCTCACTAGCAATAGGAGTACATACAACAACCTTAGAAAAATAGAAAGAATATAGAGGGTTACTCTATTTCACTTCAAATCACATCTCTACAAAACACTTTCAATCAATATGATTCTCTATCTACATCTACTTCTAAGCCAACTTCAATCTACATATTCATCTACATCAGATCTCATATTCTACATGATTAACTTTCTATCAATCACCTAATCCACTCTGCCTATGAAAACATTAGGATATCTATAAAATTAAAAAATACCATGCCCCCTAGACACAAACATCTCCCTTCAACAAACACCATGCACAAGCAAATATGAATAATGATCAAAGACTACTGCACATATACCTTAACTGATAATCTGCTTTGAATGCATATTTTGAGCTCTATCTCTGTCATCATCAACAAGGACCTACTCTGCATAATCTGTCTTTGTCTCCATTGTATATCATTTGTCTATTGTGGTCATAGCTTCAAATAACTCACCTTCCTCTACAATCTCTAAACCCATCTTTTTGCACTATAGAACCCTTTATATTATAATGAAATTACTTCCATCCTATTACTTTTCTCAAAAATCAAATGTTGTATCTGTAAGTATGAGATAGAAATCTCCATCTGCTCTCACAACACCCACACCATTGATAAACCATGCTTAATGCACTAGCTCAATCACTTTTTCAACACTTTACTCTATAAATATAAACTGCTCTATTCATCCTCATACATTCTGTTATACAAAGAATGCAAATTTTGTGTGTAAATGATGTTCTACTACTAAGGTTTCTGAAGAGCATCCCTAAATTAAAGAGAGGATTTTGCATGTTGTATGCATGTCTTGCATTCACATCCATTTTGGTCAAGTGGTTATATTTAGTCTTGAAGATTCTTTTGCATGCAAATCATGAATGCTCTATTTAAACCATTCTCTACAGTGCAGACATAAGAATATGACCGTCAAATTTAAGCACCATTAAAGGGTCATTGAGATTTGAAAGAACTTTGCATCTGCTTTGTTGATCTCCATGTTCATGCCCTTAGATCTTTTAAAGCTGACCGTTGATTGAATATTGGTGCTTGCATAAATGAAGGTAACTTGAGATGACTGGTATTACAAGGTGTGAGGGCTAGTTTCCAAATGACTTGAAACCCCTTCAACCAGTAGCTTTAAGTGGCAATGACTTGTGATAACAAGTCAACACAAAATTAAAACATAAAGTGCACTGTAGGAATGATGGTCAGGTTAAGGGGATTTAGGATAGAAGGTTTAGGGTTTAGGAATAGATTTAGGATTTTAGGGAATAACTAGATTTATAGGAATTAATAAACCCTAGACTCAAAAAAATGCTCATTGTCATTAAATCTTCCAAACCCTAATTATTGGCAGGGAGGAAATAAATGTATGTTAGGGTTCTAGGAAGTATTAGGGAACTAAACCTTTAACAACATGATAAACCCTAGGTTATCAAAACTAAACCCTAGATCTTAGAAACCTTTCTTAGGGCTTTAGATATACCTCTAAACTGTAAATTAAGGATTGAATGACTTGCAACATCCTCTGACTTGTAATGTACTCCAACACAAAATCCAAACTCCTTCAGCATGATAAAGACATGTTGAAAACAAAGATCACCATCACAACTCGTTTGATCATCATCCTACAAATCAACCTTTCACTTGCATTCACTTGCAATATCATGACAAGTCTTTTGACTAACATGAATGACCTTTCTTTCTGATGTACTTTTTGGTCTCCATCTGGTCTTCAACACAACTCCATCTCCTAAAACATGAACACACCATCAAGCATCCTGGCATCATGAGATGAACACAGAGGCATCCTGAGATGAATATCATGAAGACCCTATCCATGAAGCATGAGTACCATAACTGAGCATCCTGATCCTTTGACAACAACACCAATAGGGATATGATCAACACATAAACACCAAATCATGAAGCAACCAAAGCAACTCCTTGTGATGACAACATAAACCCATGCACCGATCTCACTGATCTCCTGACCTTTGACATCAATGATAAACCTCATACCAACAAGAAGTCCCAATGCAGCGAGCAGAAGTCATCGACAATTTTTAGAGAGGTCGTGAAGGTGATGTTTGTTGTGGTTCATTAGAACTGAATTCAAGAATGTGGTAGATGCTATCATATCAGTTCATGGTAGTGAGCCTTCTCTTCTTTTCTTCCTTATTCTTCAATGAGCAGTGAGTTCACTTAGACAGTGAGTCCACCGGAAGTGAGCCCTTGGTAGTGAGCCTCTTTGTAATTTAGTATTGATACTACATTATATTGTGAGCTAATCCTCACCATGGTTTTTCCCTTTTAGGGTTTTCCACGTAAAAATCTGGTGTTCTCTTGTGCATGGTGGTAATGTGATTAAGTTTCTGTTATCTATTTTTCATGTTTAAGGGTTTAAGTGAACTAATGTGGATGCGATTATGTTTGTGAGGGTTTAAATTTTTTTGTTACAATTGATTCATCCCCCCTCTCAGTTGTCTTGTTCATTCAATAGTATCTGTATGTG
Source organism: Cunninghamia lanceolata (assembly GCA_027924645.1). NCBI lineage: Eukaryota > Viridiplantae > Streptophyta > Pinopsida > Cupressales > Cupressaceae > Cunninghamia > Cunninghamia lanceolata. Next base: position 2,163,303 of record BSBN01001494.1, on the reverse strand, counting down.
TGTCCAGTGAAGAGAAAAATCTGAATGTGATTGTGTATGCGAGCATTGAATTGAGATATCTGAATGAATCTGTGAAGGTGAGAAAGTAGTGACTGTATCTAGTGAATAGGTGAATACAGGTAAGCAGAGTTGAAGTATGTGAAGGGCATCAATTGAAGATCCTAAGTGCACACATGATGTGTAAGTGTTGAATGTTCTTTGTTATTGTTTTTGCTTGCTGGATTGGAGCTTAGTTTGTGTGGGGGGTTGAAGCCTCGAATAGGTTGGAGCCTCTTGATGGGTTGGTGCTCAGAGGAAGAAGTAGGAGCTTCATTGCTAGGTTGTTGCTCAGTTTGATTTGGAGATTGAAATCTTTGGTAGGTTGCAACCTATAGATTTGTAAAAGGATTGCAATCCTTCTCATGTTGAAATTCCTGTGGGTTGGAGCTACATAATATTGTAATTCACTATTTCATTTTTGTGAGGCTAGATTTGGACAATAGATCCAAGCAGCTTGCTCACTGTGGTTTTTCCCTTCTTGGGTTTCCACATAAATCTAGTGTTATGGTCTCTTGTGGATGCGTGGTTGTGTTTTTGTTTTCATAGTTCCTTTTATAATATGATTAATGCAGTAGATTTGATTTAAAAGTGGCATATACTGATTCACCCCCCTCTCAGTATATCATTATGTTCTAACAATGTTCATGCAATTCAAGTTCAATGGAATGCACTCCAATCTCTTTGAATTAAATCTACACCTTTCACATTTGGGAATTGGGCCATTTTAAGGAGAGCTCTTTAAAAATTTCATTTCAGAAAGAATTCTAACATAGGGAAGACAACATGTAAATCAACTACAAAAGAACCTTGGAATTTTGTTTGATGTTGATGTGTCCCTAAATCCCTATGCTTCTTACAATGTATTTCATCTCAAATATCAGAAAAGATGAGAAGGAAAAACTATTGAGAATTAAAATATATTGCAAATATTTTATTATGAATTTTGGATCAAGAAACCACATCTTGTGATAGGTGATAAAAGTGCAAGCTTGTTCTATAAGATTAAGAATATCATATAAACATGATTACAACAATCATTGTGGGTTTTATAACTAGGTTGTTTACATGAAAATGAGACAGGATCACTTTTAACTTTGTAATAGCTAACCCAAATTCTCAACAATAAATAGATTTGTTGGCAAGAGACACATTGGAGCTTCATGATTGTTGTTATTGATGGCAACAAAGATCATCCCACACATCCGCAGGATATGGTGTGTCTCTACCGGAAGTCAGATTGAAGAGCTTACAGGTCCGGTAAGCAAGAACAGAGCATGCAGAAGGTCTAACAGTCAGGTCCGGATCTATTAGAGGAAGTATCCTTGGAAAGTGCGGACTTGGGAAAGTCAAGAGGAGTATCTTGACTGATAGATTCTAGGGTTTGAACCTCCGGTGTTGAAAGAGTAAAGAGATATAAGCTTCTAAGTATTGGGGTTCGGTTTGGTAGAACAAACAAAGAAAGAACTGATAGGCAGAGCATCAGAAGTTATTTCAGATGAGATGTTGATGATGATAAAGATTCCTAAGGTATCATTCATGATTGGTCGACTTATTAGACAACTTATATAAGTTCATTTTTGATCCGCATCACTTGGGGAGCAAGGATTCAGCTGACAGAAAAAAGGTTGGGAAATATTGACTATTTTGGATGCCGACTAGAAAGAGGATGAAATTCTTTGTGCGGATATATATACCAGATGGATTTCAATAAGACAAGTAGTAGTTGGATAGTGTGGTGTGCGAACAAAAGGAGAAGAGCAGAGCGAAAGTAGTAAGGAAGGTCCGGTATGTGAACAAACAATAGAACAAAAGAAGAGGAAGGATGAAGTGCAGCAAATCAGTTTACAGAGCCTAACTAGAACTGAACTCTAGCATGTGTGAATGCTTCACATCAGTTCAAGTATCTTATTATTCTTGTTACAACTTGTAGACAATAAGTCTCTTGTGAGTAGTGTGCTCGGGTAGTAAGTCCTAATTGGCAAGTGCCATTTTTGTATTTCTATTCTTCTAACAGAGAATACAATCTTAGGTTAATCACCCTGTGGTTTTCTCCCTTAACAGGGTTTCCACATCAAAAATATTGTGTCATGTGTATTTCCATTTCATGGTTATGTTTGCTTATTTGAATTGATACTGCATTAATTATTAAGAAAGTTCAGAAAGCAGAAAAAATTAAGATAACTGATTCACCCCCCTCTCAGTTATCAACAATTGGTATTAGAGCCAAGTACCTCTCAACAGAGCCTAACAGCTTGAGGAAGACCTGGGAATTCAAATGGATGCGTATGGTATGAAGGAGCAACTTAAGTCTGCCCTAGATGATCTTGAGCAGTCAAATTTTGAAATCAATGAATTGAGGGAAAGACTCAAACAGGCTGATGATTTCATAAATGAATTAAAAGAGAAACTAAGTCTCTCTATGAAAAGGAGAAAGGAGCTACTTTAGCAACTAGTAAGACAAGGTGAAGCCAATGATACAAATGGAGATCTGAAGGAGAAAACCAAGTTATGTGAAAAGTTATCAAAAGAAATCATTATGGTAAGACATGAAATGGAATCAGGAGCTATGAAGTTTACCCAAGAGATTGAAGAGAAAAGAAAAATTGAAGATGATCTAAGACATTCTCTCAAGGAAAAATTAGAAGATTGCCACAAGATGTATAGAATTATCAGACATCTTGAATCTGATCTTGAAGATGCTAAAGATAATGAAGAAAAACTTGAGGATCAAATTGTCTCTCTTAAAAGGGACCTTCAAACAACAAATGAATATAAAGAGAAATTCAAGATAAGTTCTGCTCAACTTGAAGTTCTTCTTGAACGTCAAAAGAGGGTAGATGACAAGTGTGGTTTGGGATATGAGAAAGGAGAAAGCTCTGGATCCAGTTAGAAGAATTTTGGATCAGAAAATCTAAGGAACAGGCCTAGAAGACCTCCAGTAAGACAGCCTAATGCTTAAAGATATCCATCCTTCAATGGATACTGCCACAACTGCAATAACTTTGGTCATAGAGCTAATCAGTGTAGAAAGAGAATGAATCAGACTAATACATCCTTCTCTGGACAGTGTTTCAACTGTAAAAGGTATGGCCACAAATCTCATGAATGCAGAAATATGCAAATGAACAATTCATTCAATGGTGGATGCTTTGCATGCAACAGAATGGGTCACACGGCTAATCAATGCAGATCAAGAGGATATCAATCAAATATGCAAATAAATGTTGTTTGCCAAATTTGCAATAGATCCAGTCATATTGCCAAATTCTGCAGAAGCAAGAATCAGGACAAAAGAGGTCCGACACATCATAATCAGAATCAAGACAAGGGAAAACAAAAAGTGAATGCGGATGAAGTTCAAAGTGAAATGAACAAGATCTAGGTGAAGAAAAGTACAGAGAATGTAGGGGATGGATCTGCACTAGACTCTGGTGCTAATATTCCTTCCAGAAACTAAAAGGTGAGCTCTGGCTTAGGAGGAGTCTCAAAGAAAAACATTATCCCCCAGCCAATCAATTGGCACAAGGAAAATTGTGGATTAAAGGGCTCTCAGAGAAACATCCAAGTAAATTGTGAGTAAGATATGAAAGATCTGCAAGAAGTTTTAAACAGGTAGAGGACTAATCCGGTTCCTCAGTCATCTGGTGAGAAGTAGGTCTCTCACAGTTAAACCCGACATGATTCAAACTATGGAATCTTGATCTGCGTATAGATCAAATGATTAGTGAAAGGAAGATAGATTATCACTATTCTCCAAGAATAACTCTAAAGTCTATCTCAGTAATCTAGAAAAGTTATGTCTCCAAATAAGATAAACAAGGTAAACCAGAATGAATTAGGTTGCGCATTTATTGCAGGGTGAAAATTAGGGCTTTCCCAGAAATAAAAGAGTTCATTCGTTCGTCATTTGCACATTTGCACTCAAGAAGAAAAGAAAAAGGAGCTCTGCATCAAATTATCTCAACTCTCAAAGATCAGCCATTGAAATCATTTCATCCAGCTAATCAAATCCGGCTCTTTCAGCGAACCCTGGAAACGAAAAAGGTACTTTTCATTGCTAAATATCTTTTTGTAAAATCTTTTTGGAAATGGCTACTCTGAATGTTGTGAAGATCTCTGATAGACCTCGCCCTAAATTTAAGAAGCATCCATATAAATCTCTAGAAGTTGATCCCCTAGGCGCCTTTTCAAGCATACTGCATGGGGTTCTGCATGTAGAAGATGTTAGGGTTTACATTCATGCAAGCATTGAAGAATTTGGGGAATCAAAGTTAATGGATATCTATCACAAGCAGTTAATAGATGATTCTTTTAAGATCAAACCTCAGTATAAAGCCATCCGAGAGAAGCATTTTGCACAGTGCATTCATTTCCCCTGTTTTGAAGAAGATGAATGGGTTCGGTATGTATTGAGCAGAGTGCATGATAATTTCTTATGGTTGAATAGACCATTTAAAATCACCAAAGATGCAATTAGGGCAGTAACCGGTCTGTACTCATCCGGTGGGATACCTGTTCTCAAATTTGTCAAGAATTAGACAGTAAGTGATGCAACCAGATCAAAATTTGACAGGAGAGCTATGACAATTGAAGATATCACTGATCCGGATGTCAAATTTGCATCCATGATAATTGGTTACAAGATTTATCACTCCAGTAGGAAAAATTCATTACCAGGAACTACAGTTTATACAGCCTATCAGATGCTAAAAGAAAATGCTGACTATGATCTGTGTGAACTTCTTCTAAGCCAACTTTTGGAAAATCTAAAAAAGATAAAGAAGGACAATGTCATGCCCACATTTCACATGCGTTCACAACACGCTAAACCGTGTGTCATGTCCACATGAGTCATGTGGTCATGATACGAAATATCAAAAAAAATTTCCTAACTACTCTAAAAGCCTCCCTCGCACGCGCAAGCGTGCTCGGTGCGTCTATTTAGGTTGTCGAGTTACTGTTGCTAACAGAATGTTCTACATTTGTGTGCAAGTGGATTTTGATCTCTATGATTGTGTCGGTTAAATTTGCAACATTTAGGTTTGCTCTAGTAGGTGATTGACAATAATTCATTTTCCTCGATTTATATCAAATACTGACTTACTTAGCTACTTTTAACCTACCATTGTCTAATTATTTAAATATCTATTTATTTCATTAAATTGTCACATTTACTCTTTACTTAAGTATTTAAATATATTTACTTATTTAAAAATTTTCTTTTTCTTTTGAAAAATATGTTTAAATTCAAGAACCCCTTGCAAAAAGATTAAATAATTAATCATAAACATATAGCTTTTCTTAAAAACTCATCTACATTTAAACTTGCAATACAAATATATTTTTATATAGATTTATATATATTTATATATATATAAATGTATATAAATATAAATCACCATTCATACAAATCTTTCCAATGACTTAATTTTTTTTTTTTTAATTATTATTTAAAACTCCACTTTATATATGTACATATATATTTATGCACTCAACATATATATATATATATATATATATATATATATATATATTTTAATTCAACACTTTATACCCCATACTAGTGGGAATCCCACTTAAAAATTTTATAGAGTATTTTGCATAAAACCAACTCATATTATCCTCATGTTTATAAGGGTAAATTATATATATATTTAACAATTTAACCATTAACTATCCTTTTAGTGCAAACTCATGCACTTACAAATTATATATATATATATATATATATATATATATATATATATATATATATACATGTATATATATATACATGTATATATATATACATGTATATATATATATACATGTATATATATATACATGTATATATATATATACATGTATATATATATACATGTATATATATACATGTATATATATATACATGTATATATATATACATGTATATATATATACATGTATATATATATATATACATGTATATATATATATACATGTATATATATATATATACATGTATATATATACATGTATATACATATATATATATATACAGAGATGTATATATATATATATCTGTATATATATATGTATGTATATATATATGTATGTATATATATATATATATATATATATATATATATATATATATATATGTTATTATGTAAGATAGTGGAAATTCCACTTACATTTTAATATCATTTTAAAATAGAAATCCATCTCATAAAGAAGAGGGTTAGATAACCCTAAATTAAATTGTGTTTGAAGTGTTGTTGCAGGGTAGGAACGGCGGATCCGAGTTGGGGCGAAGGGTGGAGGCAATGGTAGACGTAGGGGGTGAAGGGAGAGTGGAGGGCGAAGGATGTGGGGAGGTCAGCGGCGGTGGAGGCCGCGTAGCGCAGTGGAGGGGAGGGCATCGCGTGGGAGATGGCACGATGGAAACGACAGCCGCGGGGGTCTTTGGGGTTGCAGGGGTGTGGGGAGGGGCAGAGCCCCACCCACACCCCACTTCGTGGGTGTGGGTGGGGCTCCGCCCCTCCCCACACCCCCATCTTTGTATAATACGGTGTGGGTTTAACCCCCCACCTCTCCTCTATTGTAAACTTCACAGCTGTGTATTGTATGAAAACATCGAACTCTCCAATATTTGTTATTCAAAAATTTTCAATTATTATTATTTAATGATAATATATATATATCATCTGCATGATTTCAATTAATTCAGAGTTATTCTAAAAGTATATATATATAATTGTATATATCCACAATGTAACAATATTACCATTTACACAATTTCGTTTAAACTCTATTAACAACTATTTATATATATGTTTCCCAAATTCTCTTATTAATAAAAATATAAATACAGTTTTATCATAATTTCACAACTAAACTTAAAAGTAAAATGATGTATATATATATATATATATATATATTTATAAAACGATAATCCATGGTAATATTCTTTTCACACTAGTTATAATTTTAGTTTAACAATTTAATCAAATAAAAAGGAACATTTAATCATTTAAATCCGTAGTTTTCTTTTCTTTTATCTATCAAATACATTTTTAAATTTAAATAGAATTAAGGATCAAAGGGTAATACATGAAACTATTGAATCTTCTGTTTCAATAACACACAACAGACACATAGAAATTCAATCTAGATTATTGCAAACTTAACTCAAGTTTTTATTTTCATCTAACAAGGTAAATTTGCAACTTCCATAATACAGTAAAATGCAACTTCTCACTAAATAATACAAGAGGTAATTTGGACAACTGATCCAACTCACAAACATTCACACAACTTCACATTTTGATAAAACCAAAAGATGACAAACAATTATAAGTGTTCCACAACTCAAATACACTCTAAGGGAGGAATTAATTTCTTCTCCCAAACATACAATGAAGTAATGTAAAAACCCATTTAAAATCACAACAAATGACATAATAAGGGAGGATTATCTTTCCACTCCCATGGTAACAATTTTACAACAATTTCAAGAGAGAAGTTCTCTCTACAACTCTTACATAATGAAACTATGGTGACCAAGTTCTCATTGTAAATAGGAAGGTAAAACATATTCTTTAACAAGGTAAACTTCTTCAATCCTTTTGACATGCTCCAACAGTAACCTGCAAGACAACAAGGGAGATAACAACAACCATCTAGCTCTCCTCCCTACCATTGACCCGCAAGAGGGTCACCCCCGAGCTAGGGAGACCATCCTCATACCCAAGGTAAAATAGACTATACACATCACAACATTGAACAACAACAACAATCAAATAATACACACACACCCATGGTATACTCACATTACAATGAACCGACTTAGGTGAGTTCAGGAGGGTAGGGAAGTAGACATCTCTACCTCTAGGTGTCATCCTTTACACAATTTATCACAATTTATCACAAGGCCTCAAGCCAACAATTTATTCTTCCACAAGGCCTCCAGCCTTCCAATTACTCAAATTACCAAGGATATCCCAATTGGCTCTCAAAGCCTTAAAGCCCTCAAGGCTAAAAACAATACTAACTTGCCCTCAAAGCATTTCAAATATCAAGAAACAAGATGACACCCGAGGAGGGTCACACCTCCCCTTCCCTATACAAGATGAGCATTTCCTTCCAACTGGAAGGAGCTCTTTCTACACCCAAAAATAGAACCCAAAAATAACAGAAACTCATAGAAGACAATTGCAACTCATTCATCAAGCAAGAAACAAACAATACATTTCAAACAACAATCACGCAAGAGAGTAGTCTAGTTCACCAACCTTTCAAAGCCCAATAATGGATGAAATTTGATGAAGAGCTCCTCTCTAACCTCCTTCTCCAAAATCTCCTTCTTTTTCTACAATCATTCAACCCCCCTACTCTCCTCCTCTCACTTTTAAAACTAATTCCTTCTATTTTCTTAATTTCCCAAGTGGCATTAAACAACTCAACCACCCTCATCCATTATCTTAGTGGTCTCTTAAACAATTTACCCCAACTCCAAAAGATCCCCCATTATAGCCCACATGTAGAAATAAAATACAATAGGTAAACTAAAATAAATAGAGAGTGGGTGACACAACACCCTCATTAAGGGGAACCCCACAAAAAGAGAGGCACATGGAGACAAGCACTCCATTATTAGGGGATCATGGAGTTGCTCCATGACTTGGAAGTGGGCCTGAGTGTGGATTCCACTCATCCCATTGTCCCCATGCTTCTAAATTCGTCACTTTACTTCACCCTGAGGTTGAAGTGACCATATGGAGGTTAACCCAAGGTATCCTAGTCAAAAAGGTCCCTAGACCCATGGGGTTTAACCTAGGGTTGTTTTAAACCTAGTTAGGACTCCCAGAGTCAAGTAAAAACACAAGAAGAGGGTAAAAAAAAAGAAGTTTAAAACAAGATTCAAAACATCATCTCTTACAACACATATCACAATAAAATTAATTCAGAAGATAGAACTATTTCCCTTAACCTCATGCATCATTACAACAATACAACATTACAATAATTCACAAAACATGAGGTTGATCTTAGTTCCTCGTGGAACTAGATCGGCTCACAAGGGATACAACATAGGTATGGGATGATCTCCTGTATATGTGGTTTCGTTAGCAATACCTGCACACTCAAACTCGAAGTCAATAACACATAGAGATATCGTAGCCGAAGCAATTTAAATACATGCATACATAAACATTCTTCCACATAGCATCCTGAAATCACATTAAAGCTCCATTTCTAATATTAACCATTCATTATTTTCTTAAAAGCAACATTAATTATCATTGCACAATTATTCCTTAAAATCAATTAGGATAAACAAACAAGATTCCAGGATCAATAGTCTCTCAACATAAAAATAATAACAATAGCACTGCAAATAGTCTCATGAACAGTAATGTAAAAAGTAGGCCTCACATCCTCTCCCCCTAAGATTGTACTTCCTCCTGAAAGTCATCAAAGAGGTGAGGGTAAAGCGTCTTCAGTCTCGTAGCATCTTCCCATGTTGCAGTGACCTCATCGTACATATCCCACTAGACCCTAACCTGGTCCAGCTCTCGACCTCGAAGGCCCAGCGTCCGACGAGCCAATATGTGTATTGGCTCCAAAGCCAGCTGTCCGTTTGCCTCTACCTGAAGAGCACTCCAATCCAATACGTGAGATAAATCAGAAATATATCGACGTAGAACTGAAACATGAAAGACATCTTGGATACGAGACAGGCTAGGTGGCAAGGCTAAACGGTAGGCTACAGGTCCTATCCTCTCCAGGATCTCAAAAGGTCCTACAAACTGGGGTGCGAGCTTAGAGCCTTTTCCGTAACGGATTGGACTCTTATGCGGTCGCACTTTCAAGAATACTCTGTCACCTACTGAAAAGATACGATCTATTCTCTTTGCATCTGCATACTTCTTCTGTCTATCCTAAGCTTCCTACAGTCTCTGTCTGATCAAAGTAACCTGCTGTTCCATATCCTGGATTATTTCGGGACCAATAGCAACTCGGTCCTCTAACCGATCCCAACTCAAAGGTGTTCTGCAAGGTCTGCCGTATAAAGCCTGGTAAGGAGGCATACCTAATGAGCTGTGATGCCCATTATTGTAGGCGAACTCAACCAGATACAAGTACTCCTCCCATTTAGACTGATGATCCATAACATACATACGTAGCATATCCTCTAACACCTGATTAACTCTTTCTGTTTGGCCATCAGTCTCAGGATGGTAAGCGGAACTGAAGTTGAGCTGTGTGCCCAACACTTGATGTAAAGCTCTCCAAAATGAAGATGTGAACACGGAGTCTCTATCAGATATAATGTGGCAAGGTACTCCATGTAGTCTAACGATCTGATCTAGAAACACTCTCGCCACTGATGGTGCATTGTACATTGTGCATACCGGTGAGAAATGCGCCACCCTGGTCAACTTGTCAACTGTCACCATGATGGCATCATGGCATCATGATGACATAGGTAAACCAACAATAAAATCCATGGAAATGGTGTCCCACTTCCACTCAGGTATCTCATGTGGGTACAAAAGTCCTGCTGGATGTTGATGCTCGGCCTTGACTCTCTGACACTCAAGGCATCGAGCAACATACTCTGCAATGTCGTGTCTCATTCCTGCCCAATGATATAACTACCACAAATCTGCATGCATCTTCTTCACTCCTGGATGAACTGCATAGGGTTCTCTATGAGCCTCAGAAAGTATCACTGCACGCAGATCACCCGCACGGGGTACATAGATGCGTTGCTTATGTCTAAGTAATCCATCTGACTCCAGGGAATATCTAACGAATTTACCTTTTAGGACCCTCTGATTCTGGATTTCTTGTTGCACCTCAAGAAACCACTCATCCTCAAGCAGATGCTGTAGAATACGTTCTCTCAAATCCACTTTCAAAGTCAGAGTCAGGATCTTGTGGCGCCTTCGACTCAAGGTGTCGGCGACCACGTTCTCTTTTCCCTTGATGTAGTGGACATCAAAGTCATATTCACACATAAATTCCATCCAACGCCGCTGGCGGGCGTTTAAATTAGGCTGAGTGAAAATGTACTGCAAGCTATGATGATCTGAATGGAGCTCAAAATGTCGACCTAAAAGAAAGTGTGTCCAACGAACAAGAGCATGAACAACAGCTGTGAGCTCTAAATCGTGAGTAGGGTAGTTTAGCTCATGTGTTTTAAGTTTTCGCGATTCATAAGCAATCGCCCTACCACCCTGCATAAGTACAACTCCCAATCCCAATAATGATGCATCCATGCAAACAAAAAAGTCTTCTGCCAGATCAGGAACAGCTAATATGAGAGCATTGGTAAGCCATTCCTTAAGGATTCCAAAGGCCTTCTCGCACTGCTCAGTCCAGATGAATCCTTTCCCCTTTCACTGAAGGGAAGTGATAAGATGAGCTATCCTGGAGAAGCCTTGGACAAACCTACAGTAGTAATCAGCTAATCCCATAAAGCTCCTTACTTCTGTTACATTGGTGGGTACTGGCCAATCCTGAATTGATTTGATCTTTGATGGATCTACGGAGATACCATCGCCTGATAAAATGTGTCCCAAATACTGCACCTTTGTCCTGAAGAAGTCACACTTCGCCAGGTTGCCATAAAGCTGATGCTCACATAAACACTGCAATACCTGACGCAAATGGTCCACATGTTCCTCCTCGGTCCGTGAATAGATCAAAATGTCATCTAGAAAAATGATCACGAACCAATCTAGGTAAGCGCGGAACACCCCATTCATAAGACTCATGAACACTGCAGGGGCATTTGTTAGTCTGAAAGGTACCACTGTAAATTCATAATGGCCGTATCTAGTTTGAAAAGTAGTTTTGTGAATATCTGCCTCTGTAATTCTCAATTGGTGATACCCAGATTTAAGATCAATCTTTGAAAACACTCTAGCTCCTTGCATTTGGTCAAAGAGATTGTCAATCCTCGGCAAAGGATATTGGTTCCTCACCGTCACTTTGTTCAACTGCCTGTAGTCCATGCATAGCTGAAGAGAACCATCTTTCTTCTTTACGAAGATAACCGGTGCGCCCCATGGTGAAATGCTAGGTCGGATGTGTCCCTTCTCTAATAATTCTTCTAACTGTAGTTTAAGCTCTGTAAGCTCATGTGTAGTCATTCTATATGGTGCACGAGATATTGGTTCTGCCCCTGGTACTAAATCAATGTGGAAATCAACTTCTCTGCGTGGAGGCATACCAGGTAATTCTGGTGGAAAGACATTTGCAAATTCTCTTAGAATGGGGTGATCATCTAATGTAGTCTCAGGTTCATCTTCTGATCTATCACTGACTGTGATAGCAAACAACTGACAACCCTTCCGCATGCAGCGTTTAAGTTGCTGAGCGGATATCATTCAAACAGTCGTGGGCTTCTATATGCCCACTATCTCGACCGGTGTGCCATGATCATCTAAGCAACTAATTGTCCTCTGATGGCAATCTAACTTGGCTCTATGAGCCGCAAGGCAATCCATACCAAGAACTATGCCGTAGGACCCTAATGGCATAATCCTAAGATCACAAGTTGTAATAAAAGAACCCAAGGAAATCTCACAATCTCTGACCACGGTATCAACCGACATCCTGGTCCCAGAGGCCAACTCGACTTCCCACCTAATGTCCTGCCTAGAAGACACCAGTCTGCAACGTTCCACTAACGATGTCGATATAAAGGAGTCAGTAGCTCCGGAGTCAAAAAGGATACAGATGGGAGATTCTACAATCATACCTGTTGTCTCAATAACTGAAGCTTAAAAATCGGCCTGGCGGTTGTCAACCGCTACAAACATACGGTGGGATTTACCCACGTCACCCACAGTCTACTCGGAACCTCCTGCATGATGCTATCCCCCAGCTGTATAACCCTGTGGGCACTCTCTAGCTATGTGTCCTGCTTCACCACAAGTATAACAAGGGCCTCTAACCTGTACCTGTACAGTCTGTGTCCTACTCGACTGTTGCTGTCCTGTTCTGCCAGTAGACCCCTGTGAACCCTTATAAGACTGTTGTGGCCTCGCGGGTCCCACAGGTGGTTCCTGCTGCCTCTGATCTCTGTGCGGGCCCTGCTGTTGCCAACCTCTATTATTTCCCCCATATGATTTCTGTTGTGTTTTAGCTTTCTGTTGCTGCTGTGTCTGCTGTTGCTATAGGGGCCTAGGAGGTAATGGTGCTGAACTGTATCCTCCTCTATTGGGTGGCTGTGTTGGCCTGCGATAATTCTGTTGATGCTGCTGCTGTCCTTGATCTTGGAACTGAGGGTGAGAATTTTGCCCTCGTCCCTGAATCTCCTCGGCAATATAAGCCTTTTCGGCAGCATCACTCAAAGTTTGGGGATCTGCCATCCGAACAGGTCCTGCTATACTGTGGTTTAGACCTCTGATAAACTTATGCACCAGAAGTTTCTCATCATGGAGATACTCTGCATATCTAGATAACTCTGTAAACTTGTTCTCATACTGTGCCACTGAGAGTCCCCTCTGCTGTAGGTCATGAAACTTGTCTATACGATGCTGTCTGTAATGATCTGATAGATAATGTGCATTGAAGCGCTCAATAAAGGTTTCCCATGAGAGGGTGTCTATGGAAAGGCGATGCTTGCGCTCCTCAGTGCGCCACCATGTAGCTGCTGCATCCCATAATAAGTGTACTGCCACACAGGCCTTCGTGTTGCCTGCATATGGACGCAACACGAAGCACCTATCCAAACTAATAAGCCAGGCCTCTGCCTCAGCTCCCTCTGTAGTTCCAACGAATGTAGGAGGGTTCAATCTCAGTATATCCCTAATGGGATCTCCTCTATCACTGCACCCCCTGTAAGGCTCATCTGCATGATTCTCATAAGGCCTGGGCCCAAAATGAGCTACTCTCACTGTCTCGTCATGCCTGGCATGATGTGTGGGGCTCCTGCTACGGGCCCTGTCGGCCGAACCAACCTCCTCTGTATCATGCAACTCGACATATGGCTCCACACGTGGTACCCCCTGTGGCTCTACGCGGGGTTCCTCACATGGCTTGACATGAGACTCAGCTCATGCCTCCACGCGTGGCTCCTCTCGCGGAACATCGCGGGGCTCGACACGTGGCTCTATGCCCGGCTCAACTACAGCCGGTAGAAGCCTATCCAAGATAGCCTGTAAAGCCTGTAATATCTATGGTCCCATATTTGGTGGGGCTGGTGGTGCTTGCGGTACTTGAGGAACTGGTTGTGCCTGTATAACTAGCTAAACTTGTGGAATTAGCTATTTTGGTGGGGTTGGTTGATCCAGTCCCATAGTTGAAGAATCAGTGTGCACCTTGGTGGCTGGAGTGCGGCGGGACTGTGTCTGCCGAACTCGTCTGGGAGGCATTCTACAAAACGTAGACTCTAGTCAGTTTAATCACGGAAGTGATAATGTGCCTAAACAAGCCCAGTGTTTGAAACTCTGGGCTCTGATACCAAATGTCATGCCCACATTTCACATGCGTTCACAACATGCTAAACCGCGTGTCATGTCCACATGCGTCATGTGGTCATGATACGAAATATCAAATTTTTTTCCCTAACTACTCTAAAAGCCTCCCTCGCACGCGCAAGCGTGCTCGGTGTGTCTTTTTAGGTTGTCGAAATCCACTTGCACACGAATGTAGAGCATTCCGTTAGCAACAGTAACTCGACAACCTAAACAGACACACTGAGCACGCTTGTGTGTGCGAGGGAGGCTTTTAGAGTAGTTAGGGAAAATTTTTTGATATTTTGTATCATGACCACATGATGCATGTGGACATGACACACAGTTTAGCGTGTTGTGAAAACAAGAAGAATTCCTTCAAGTATGGTGGTTTGATACTCTGTCTTTTCTTTTATTACATGAATGAGCTTCCTGGATCCAGTGGCTGGGTATGGCAGAATGATAGGCCAGTAGCCATTCAGATCAGAGATTATATACATGGGCTTGGTGATGCCAAGGCACAGAATACAACTCTCTGGGGATATTTCAAGAATTTTAAGAGGATGATGCAAGCAAGAGCGAGAATCCCCAATCTATAGTTGAAAAATATAAAGATACAATATGCTTTATGGTAGAAATGGATCAGTGCCTAATGGAGGCAGTGGAACCAAGAACAGTATGGATCATGCCTATGGGGTATGAAGTGGATGAGAAAATTGTGGAACTACATGTTCAGCACATGCTAAGTCAGCCCAAGGATCCCAAAGCTGAAAGGTTTGGAACCTTTGAAGAATTAAGTGTGAAGATCCATGTGGAGTTAAGACAACCAGAGATAAAGAGAAAAGTGAGAAAAGAAGTCAAGAATGTTGCCAAAAGATTTGGCATATCAAAAGAAACACTCGATGCAAACAGGGAGAAGATGGAAAGAGCAGAGAGAGAGAAGGAAGGTGCTGAAAAAGAAAGTGGTCCGGTAGAAGCCCCCACCCAGACAAGATCCTCTAAGAGGTCTGCTCCTACCACTAACAAGAGCTCAAAGACATCAAAACTGGAAGCAAAATCATCTGGTAAAGCAGAGAAAAGAACTAAGACAAAGGCCTCAAGGTCTTATATCAGTCAGAAAGATGAAGAAGAGACAGAATTTGATGAAGAAATCAAGAAGATGATGAAGAAGAAGAAAGTATCCAGTGTAGATAAGGTGGCAGAAGAAAAAGAGTTTGTTGAAAATCCCACTCTGTCCCCAGATGATGTAGTTAAAGCTGTTACTATGGATGGGAACCTGCAACCAATAACAAAATTCTATGATGCATATAATGATGCAGATAGAAAAATCTTGGAGGATGCCACAATTAAGTACTTGAACATATACAATAAAGCCTTGATTGAAATAATTTCTCTAATTCCTAAAAGTTTGGAAAAGGAACTTGAAATGAGAAAAGAAAATGCTAAGGCTAAGGACTTAGAAATTAGAGAACAGATAGCCATTCAGCTCTACCCTTCAATTACTCGAAAACAAATGGATATGACTTCAAAGATTGCAAGAATGAGTTCCAGAGTAAGACTAGAATGAATCAGCTCATGCTTGAAGACACTGTAAAGTGGCAAAAGAAATAGAAGAAATCCTGCGGAATGCATACTCAAGATTCAACATTCCTATTATAGAGGACTTGGGTGTTGATCCCTCGGCTATAAGTGTTGAAAAAGAATCTACTGAGGCAATGACAGAAGAAGTAATGGACACCGGTGAAGAAAAGATAAGGACTTGGAATCCTCTACTCCGGAAGAGGTGGCCCATGAACAAACAAATATCACTCCTCCGGTTTCTCCTGCTGACTCCGGATCCAAAGGAGAAGAAAGGATAAAGGAGAAAGAAAAAGAAGTGAAGGGAAAAGAAGATGACATCTCTAAGACTGCAGAAGAAAAGAAAACTCTGTTTCTGGCAAGAGACACTGTAGAAATTGTCAAAGAATTCTTAAACAAAGAGACAATGGAAATTGATGAATCGGAACTTCTACTCGGACCATTTGATTTTGATTCTCTTTCCCTAGTACAAACAATGAAGATAGCTTAATTTGCTAATGCTAAGGCAAAAGAAAAACTCCTGAAGTCTCACATAGAAGACTGTGAACTAATAGAAGCTGCATCCGATGTGCTTGAAAAGATCATGCCATCCTTTTTGAAGGATTCATTGGCTTCCTCATCAGGTAATCTTAAGTCTCTTGTTAGTTCAGTCAGCACTCATTTTGAGTCCTTAGAGAAATCAGCTGAGGAAAAGGTCTGGAAAGAGTTTTTGGATAAAAGATTCTCTGAAGTACTAAGTCTAATATCAAATGATAGAAGAAATATGGATATAGGGATAAAGAGCTTAGAAAATGCTCTTAAAGATGGCAGGGAAATATATAAATTTTCTCTATCATGGTCCAAAGCAACAATGGAGATTGAGAAGAAAATGAAAGAACAAGAGATCAAACTAACAAAAATTTCTCAAAATTTTGATCCACTTACCTCATCCATAGTAAATCAAGAATGTCAGACTATTGTAGTCTTGGATGAGATTAAGAAACTTGAAAAGGAGAGGAAGAACATAATAAACAGGATGAGTGAGCTTAGAGGGGTGATTATTCCCAAATTAGAGGCCATGCATGAGGCCCTAACAGATGCTCAAACCACAGCCCGGACGAGTGATCCAACAGATCTCAAGAGGGCAGAAGCTTTTGCATTCCTACTGAGTGGTCATATCTCAATTTTGGATAGGATGAAGCAGAGTTGGGCGACACAAGTTGTACAGCTGAAGACAACCTTTGCAGACATATTACATTATATGTAAGTAAAAACTGTCTATATACTTATGCGGCTAAGTATAGTTGAATTTTTGGGCAATTTTGGTATGCGGACCCTACCCTTTACCATTGATGTCAAAGGGGGAGTGAGGAATAGTGAAAAATGTGGAATCCAGCTAAGGGGGAGCTCCGGTAAAGCGTACATTAGAAGAAAGCATCAACAAAGGGGGAGTATAGTATAACACTTAGTCATTTTTCACTAAGTGTTGCCATCAATGCCAAAGGGGGAGATTGTTGGCAAGAGACACATTGGAGCTTCATGATTGTTGTCATTGATGGCAACAAAGATCATCCCACACATCTGTAGGATATGGTGTGTCTCTACCGGAAGTCAGATTGAAGAGCTTACAGGTCCAGTAAGCAAGAACAGAGCATGCAGAAGGTCCGACAGTCATGTCTGAATCTATTAGAGGAATTATCCTTGGAAAGTGCAGACTTGGGAAAGTCAAGAGGAGTATCTTGACTGATAGATTCCAGGGTTTGAGCCTCTGGTGTTGAAAGAGTAAAGAGATATAAGCTTCTAAGTACTGGGGTCCAGTTTGGTAGAATAGACAAAGAAAGAACTGACAGGCAGAGCATCAGAAGTTATTTCGGATGAGATGTTGATGATGATAAAGATTCCTAAGGTATCATTCATGATTGGTCGACTTATTAGACAACTTATATAAGTTCATTTTTGATCCGTATCACTTGGGGAGCAAGGATTTAGCCGACAGAAAAAAAGTTGGGAAATATTGACTATTCCAGATGCCGACTAGAAAGAGGATGAAATTCTTTGTGCGGATATTTATACCAGATGGATTTCGATAAGACAAGTAGTAGTTGGATAGTGTGGTGTGTGAACAAAAGGAGAAGAGCAGAGCGAAAGCAGTAAGGAAGGTCCGGTATGTGAACAAACAGCAGAACAAAAGAAGAGGAAGGATGAAGTGTAGCAGATCAGTTTACAGAGCCTAACTGGAACTGAACTCCAGCATGTGTGGATGCTTCACATCAGTTCAAGTATCTTATTATTCTTGTTATAACTTGTAGATAATGAGTCTCTTGTGAGCAGTGTGCTCGGGTAGTAAGCCCTAATTGGCAAGTGCCATTTTTGTATTTCTATTCTTCTAACAGAGAATACAATCTTGGGTTAATCACCCCGTGGTTTTCTCCCTTAATAGGGTTTCCACGTCAAAAATATTGTGTCATGTGTATTTCCGTTTCATGGTTATGTTTGCTTATTTGAATTGATACTGCATTAATTATTAAGAAAGTTCAAAAAGTAGAAAAAATTAAGATAACTGATTCACCCCCCCTCTTAGTTATCAACAAGATTATCTTTGATACACCAAGTGGAGATAGCTCCACCTAGTATAAAATAGAGGTATTTTAAATTTGCTAAAATATTTTAAGTATAATTCGAACATAATTCTTAATAATCTTGTAAATGATACATCATCATCAAATCATTTGAATACCTCTATCTTCGACCAAATTCTAGATAGAGCATACGATCTCCTCCAATGTTAGCAAACACAACCATGGAGGAATGCTTCAAGTACTCACAAGTCACAAATACCATCATTTGTTGGCTTTGTGGAAATGTTACAAGTGATAGAGCTTAATAGAGTAAGTGTGTTATACACTATAAGAGTTATTCCTTCGTTAAAAACTAGATAACAATACAAGGATTGCTCACAATCTAGGGAAGGTCATAAGTGAGATGGCAAATAGTGCTTGAGATGGAAGGCAAGAAAACATGTGATTGTAGAAAAATATAGAGGAAGTATATTATGCAATAAGTGATATGAAAGAGAAAAAATTAGATAAATAATTTAAACTTTCAACAAACATAAATGGAGAAAAGACTAACAATAGATACATTGAGTGCGCCCATACTTGTCAAATTTCATGTCAAACATCAAGTACACAATAATGTACATGCACTCAAAATCCATTATGTAATTAGATAGTGCCATTAGCTGAACCTCCAATTTGTGCAACAGGATTCACCTAATAGGTTGGGCTACCACTTGGGATGCTATGGAAACTCAGATGTTATCAAACAAAGTCTTTCTCTAATATTTTTAATGCTCTTGAAACCCTAATTTAAGCATAACCGCAAGTAAATTGATGAATTACGACAAATGCTCTTAAGACAAGGTGAAGGGCAGAGAACTCGCTATTTTTCAAAGTTTAAAAGGAGAAAAAGTTGGGGACACAAGGACTAGCACCCAAGTCAAAGGTACCTATTTATTTGTAGAATCCTGATCTCCTTTTGACACTGATCCTCACTATAGCTTCAATTTCTAGGAATTCAACTACAGAGGACAATGGTGCTAGCACCCTAGTCCCAAAAAAGCTCTAATGTCTTGCTTCTTTTTAGATCCTAAATCCTTGATGTCTACCAACCTCCTTTGCAATTCCACTCCATCTAGATGTGACACCTATAACCTGCAATCACAAGGAGTATGGGAGGGAGTTGTGGTGTTTAGAGGCTTGCCTCGGTCAAGCCCTAGAGAGACATTCAAGTCTTCTGAACACCATTGTTAGAGAGTGTGTATCCCAGTGGGATAGAGGCAAATCCAAATGATAAATGATTCAAACATAAATAAATGTCACCGTGAAGTGTAGATCTCACATGAAGGCTCTTTAATCACATTAGAAGATGAAATCAAATATGCAATCACAAACACAATAACAATGCTCTGTTTTACAATAATGAATATCTTGAATGCTTTCAAATCACAAGTATGCCTAAAGTTCATAATCATCTTCTAGTTTACAAATGAAACACTAAATATGCTTATATATGCAACAACACAAATACCTGCTAAGAATTTGATAATTCAAACTTGAGATGTCGGCCTAGGACCCAAATAATGGTCACAAAACTGACATAAAAGTTTAGGGCTGACCCAAAATAGGGTTGGACTAGGGTGCTAGCACCCAAGTCCACCCTCTTGTTTTTGCTCTAGGATCATTAAATTAGCACCCCCTATGTCCTATTTGTCACAAGACCCAAAGGTTTTCTCATCGGGAGTCCAAATTAACATGCGAGATGCTCTAAATGCATTCTAAAGACTCGAGAGCTAAACCTTAAGAGGGAAAAGCCCCCAAGGGGACATTTTTTGACATCACATTTAGCCCCCACTTTAATGCATGTATAAATGCAAGGCCAATACATGCATTAAAGTAAAGTCAACAAACACAACAAACACGCCAAGCACGGTGAAGACATGCCAAAGACTTTGAGTACAGTAACAAGCACACAAAACATGGAGAAGACAATTACAGTCATGCAAGACACAGAGAAGATAGCATTGAAGACATAGTGAATATAGTGAATTTATTGATTATTTCTTTTTCATTTTCTCATATATATATGAATGCAAATACATGGAAAATGACAATGCAACATACAACCCCAAAGGGAAAACACATCATACAAAACCTCAAGTGTAAGTGAAGCATTTCACTACACATACATGAGAGGGAAAAGAATGCCATGCAAATCCCAATTGGGGGTTAGCCACACAAGGGGGAAAACACACAGAAGATATGGAGAAAACATGACAAACAAGGCTATGGAAGGAACTTATTGCTATGCCCCCACCATCTCAGGCACATTATAGGCACACATCGATGATTGGGCTTTGCCACAACAATCACTGAAGACATGCTTAAGGGTTAGGATAGTCGTAGATTTGCTCCCCACCTCCGCAAAGGACTTTTGAAAATGCAACCCCACCTACATCACAGAGATGCCTTACAGTGAAAAGGAAGCATGCGCTCAAAGCATACAACCCCACCCGCATCATGGAGACACCTTACAGTGGAAAGGGGGTATGTGCTTAAAGTATACAACCCCACCCGAATCATGGAGACACCTTATAGTGAGAAGGAGGTATACACAATAGATTTCAAGATGTTCAAACACACTTTACTATAATCTAAATCAGACACCTTACCTTATATATGCCCCCACCTTAAGGTGGTTGATATCGTGTACCGATATCAAGCACATTAAGGTAGGAAGAAAACACACAAGGGAACACGAGATCTCACAAAGCCCATGCCCCCCAGAGGTGACATGTACTTTACATTCACCAAATGTTCCCACAAACACACAATTCCCTACAAGAAAAGGTGTTGGTATCCATATAATCATGATAAACAATAATTCATATGATCATTCATATAGAAAGCCGAGGAACGCAAGATCTAAGATAGACAAAGTGCACGAAGCAGCAGTATTGTTATGTTTTGTAAGTGTGATAAGACAACATCAAGATCACATGGAGTGATTCTGCTAGCCAAGCGTCGGATAATAAATATCAACCCCATTGTCATGTATGGACTAGGTCCATTTTTTGATTTCTCACCGAAGGGACACTAGGTCCGCATCAGTATAATATATTTTTCATCATCCGCCCGCTAGGTAGAACCACTAGAGGAAGGGAAATAATAAATCAAGAGAGGAGAAACAAGTGCCTTAGGAACAATCACATAGGAGGGTGCCCCCAAGTCACCAACCGCAATGCTATGTCCATAAGACACAACACACAACAATGAAAATAGAGGAGAAGCAATATAGAAGAACGATACAAATAGAAGAATGGTCACAATAGAGGTGGTCTCCCAGTATCTTTGACCTTACAAGAGTATCAAGGGTCATCCTAGGAGGCCTAAACAACACATAACACATCATGGGGGAACACAACACAAGAGAGAAAAGGGTTAGAAATACTTACCTGATTCAACCCAATGTTAAGAGCATACATATCTAGGATACCTCTCATTTTGTTTTGGTCTTGTTGATATTGTATTAACATTAATTTTAGGACAATGAGAGGCTTTTGTAGGCTTCAAAGAGCAGTATCCTATACCGACTATGTAATTAATTCCAACAACTTGCAAAGGTACTCTAATTCCTTATTGATTTACACCACATCCATTACATACATAGTCATGATTTTTGTACAATATTTGAAATCCATGACCATAGAGTATTGTCTTTATTTTCTAACAAGGAGACTTTGTTGTTCTTAGGAACTTCAAAAGATTTCTTGGATGAGATCGATGCAACCTTTGATGTGTCAAGGCTATTAAGTTTATATTCTCTTATATTGCAAGGATTAAAGTCTAATGAACCCCAATCATCACCAAAAAGTGCATTCGATGGTTGAGGTTTTTGTTGATTTCTAACTTATTTTTGTATTCCAATATGTGAACAAGTATTCATATCAGGATCAGCTTTCCCAGTGTAGAGTTTATCTTGATAAACAAATTTAATTGATTGATGAAGGGTAGATGGAACTGCCCCCATGACATGAATCCATGGTCTACCAAGAATCATATTATATGAAAGTGAACTAGGCAAAACATGAAAAAGAGTATCTAATGTCATAGGTTCAACCATTACAGGTAGGATTATAGTACCTACAGATTGGCTACCTTTATTATCAAAACCATGAATGCTAGTCTTATCCGGTTTGATTAAAGATTTGTCAATATTGATTTTGTGTAGTAAGTCAATGCCACAAACATTAAGAGCTGAGCCATTGTCAATCAGAATTCACTTTATCAACTTTTTATTAATAGTGACATAGATTATACGAGGATCATATTCATCTTTTATCGCAGGTATTTCATGTTGTTGAAAGAGAATATCTATTTTTGTCGCATGCATACTATCCAATATAGCTGCTACATCATTAGGCTTAGCAGTAGGTGGTACAATCACCTTTTGTAAAGCTTCTTAGAGCATTCCATGGTATGTAGGTGATGTTTGTACTAAATCCCAAAGAGAGATCTTAGCTAGAGTAGTGCAAAGTTGTTTGACAAGATCATATTATTGACCACTTTTATGAGTAAGACAAGGTGGCAGAGGGAGCATAGGTTGAGAACATGGAAGGGAGACAGGCACATGAGGTGCTTTCTTACATTATTTGTTATTACGAGTGTTGTATATGTGAACAATCACATTATGGGGTGGTTGTTGATCACCTTGAACTGTAATCACTGGCTTTAAGCAAGAAGGTGCACTAGGTGCCCCCCATACAACCATCTTAGGAATATTGCTACAAAGTCTATTAATGAATATTAAATTAACATTGTTTTTCTCTTGATTATACCCAACATCTATCCCTAAATGATTTAATGTGAGAGACCTTTTCTCATCCACTAACGCTACATATTCTCTAGGGAGAGCATTGGAATTAGGAAGGTTAGGTGTTGTAACATTAATAGAGCTATCCATAGTCTTCTCATCTAGGGTTCTTGAACATTCAACTATAGGAGAAATAGGATAACCTATGGAATCATCATCATCATATTCTTTAGCTATTGATTTCAAAGTATTAGTAGAAAAAGAATTTTCACTCTCATCTTTGTCATGAGTATCCTTAGAGATGAATTTAGTTAAATCTTCTAATATAAAAGGATATGCTCTTATGAGTAATGTGAAGCTAATCTTTGTCATGAGTATCCCTAGAGATGAATTTAGTTAAATCTTCTAATATAAAAGGATATGCTCTTATGAGTAATGTGAAGCTATTAAATTCATGTGTATAACAAAGTAATTGCAGCTCATATGTAGAACATATAGAAGCATCAATGCTACTTACAAAAGCTATGTGCTCTAGAACATGAGGATTCTCATTAGTGAAATTAGAGAAATTTTCAAAATCTAGGATATACTCATGCAAAGATTTTAAAGATGAATAACATGAAGATACCATTATTAAATGTCTTGTATCAGCAATGTAAAATCAAAAAAAGTTATGCAAGGAATAAGTGCAAAATTATATGTGAAAATGAGCTAAAATGTTTGAATTTTCAACTTTTTCCAATGCAAATGAATGAAAGGAAAGGTGATGTGAAGAGTTTCAAGAGGGACAGAAAAGGATATGCCTAATAATAGTCCAATTATGCAAAAGTATCATCCACAACACGCTTTCAATGCAAATTTAAAGAGTCGATAAGCCAAAACCTAGTGAAAATATGCTAAAATATGCGAATTTTCACAAATTTTCAATGCAAATGCCTAGTAGAAAGGGTGTTGTAAGGAATCTGAGGAGGGGTAGAAGATAAAAAATCTAATATCAGTCTAATAACGTCACTAGATCCTTCACAACACACCTATAATGCAATCCTATATGCAAAATAAGCCAAAATTTAGTGAAAATTGCTAGTTTTTGTTGAAATTGAAAATGTGTAAATGCAAATCTTTGAAATGTAAATACAAAAACACACTAAGATGCAACACTTCATGCAAAATTAGATTTGAATGAGTGCCCATGATAAGCAGAAAAATCTGAAAATAAGATTTTACTTACAAACCGTAGCTTTTGGAATTACTAGGTTATATGAATAATTTAAAATTTCAAGCAAACCCTAGCAATTTTATGATGAAAATGCAATGCACGAGATTAATTAATGATGGATTTTTATAATTTAAATCAGATCTAATGAAAATAACACTAATTAAATTAAATTAAATGCAAATTAATTCAAACTATTTGAAAAGCATGCCAAAAATGCCAATTTTTTTAAAATTTTCCAATTTTTTAATAAATTTTCAAATGCAATGAGATGAAAATTAAATAAATGAATGAAATGAATTTCAAATCTAATACAAAAATCAAAAATTAAGTGAAAATTAATTCAAATTAAATCAATATGCAAGCTAAAACAAATTTAATTTTTTTGTAAATTTTCAAATGTAATACGAAATTATGAATTTAAATGAAAATGAATTTCAGATCTAATGAAAAAAATTAGAAATTAAATAAAATGTAACTAAATTAATACAAACTATGTGAAAATTCAAACCCTAGAATGCAAATTTTTTGAAATTTTTCAAAATTTTTCAATTTTTTTTGTAATTTTTTGAATGCAATAAAATAGATGAATGCAAATCTATCAAATAATGCTCAGCAAGGTGTAGAAATCATGGGTTCAATAAAATGTTTGGGGTTAAAAAGAGGTGGGTTGATTTCAAGGGTTTATGTGGAATCCTCCTTTCACACCAAACATTCCAAGGGCATATCAACTCAGTTGAACCTCTAATTTGTGCAAGAGGATTCACTTAACAAGTTGGGCTGCCACTTGGGATGTTGCAAAAACTCAGATGTTATCAAACAAAGTCTTTCTCTAATGTTTTTAATGCTCTTGAAACCCTAATTTAAGCATAACAACAAGCAAATTGATGAATTACAACAAATGCTCTTAAGATAAGGTGAAGGGTAGAGAACCTTAACTCACTATTTTTTGAAGTTTGAAAGGCAAAAAAGTTGGGGACATGGGGACTAGCACCCAAGTCTAAGGTACCTATTTCTTTGCAAATCCTGGTCTCCTTCCGACACTGATCCTCACTGTAGCTTTAGTTTCTAAGAATTCAATTGCAGAGGACAATGGTGCTAGCGCCCTAGTCCCGGAAAAGCTCCAATGTCTAGCTTCTTTTCGGATCCCAAATCCTTGATGTCTGCCAACCTCCTCTGCAACCCCACTCCATCTAGATGCGACACCTATAACTTGCAAACACAAGGAGTATGGGAGGGGGTTGTGGTGTTTAGAGGCTTGCCCCAGTCAAGCCCTAGAGAGACATTCAAGTCTTTTGAACATTGTTGTTAGAGAGTGTGTATCCCGATGGGATAGAGGCAAATCCAAATGATAAATGATTCAAACATAAATAAATGTCACCTTGAAGTGTAGATCTCACATGAAGGCTCTTCAATCACATTAGAAGATGAAATCAAATCTATAATCACAAACACAATAACAATGCTTTGCTCTACAATAATGAATATCTTGAATGCTTTCAAATCACAAATATGCCTAAAGTTCATAATCATCTTTTAGTTTACAAATGAAACATTAAACATGCTTATATATGCAACAACACAAATTTCCACTAAGAATTTCGTAATTCAAACTTGAGATGTTGGCCTGGGACCCAAATAACGGTCACAAAATTGACATAAAAGTTTAGGACAAACCCAAAATAGGGTTGGACTTGGAAGCTTTATGTTCTGGGATCATTAAATTAGCATCCTCTAGGTCCTATTTGTCACAAGACCCAAGGGTTTTCTCATCGGGAGTCCAAATTAACATGCCAGATGCTCTAGATGCATTCTAAAGACCCGGGAGCTAAACCTTAAGAGGGAAAAGGCCCCAATGGTACATTTTCCGACATAACAATCCCACCCTTTACTTTCCCCATCAAAATTAAAATGATTATTGAAAACTATGAATCATCATTCAAGATGAAATATTTAGTTTACATTTTCTAGGAAAACATTAAAATTATAAAGTAGAAAAAAGAAACAAATTTTCCATGATGACCTCCAAACCAATCAATTTTCATGTTACATGTTTGGTGAATACCCCCACCTCACCACACTATTGTCATTTCAATGACAATGATCCTTAACAAAGTTGAAATTTAAACACTCAACTTTAATGAAAACAAAAGCAATGGAGAAATACTTTTATTTCATTAGAATGTGTGAGGATTTTTTTTAATATTGAATAAATGCAACTACAAAAAGTAAGCAATCAAGAAATTACATAGTTTACATGTACTACAACATAAAATAGATTAATAATTGTTATTTTTAGTATATATGAATGTTCATTAAAAAATATTGTCAGAGTTTAGAGGAAAAAACACTATCATATGATGATGGGCTTATTGACTTTATTTCTAAGATAATATGGATGGACATGCAAATTAACCCCTAACTTTTTTGCCGATCCTCATAGGTTGTAAGGCGTACTCTCTAATAGGGAAAATTTAGGCAACTTTAGGATTTCCTTATCTCAATCTACATCATGATATAAGATTGTTTGGTTTTAAAAGGAAACGTAATATCCATCGCCTTATCTTTCAACTTGTACTATGACTTTTACAAAATATCAATTGTTTTCTACGATCACTTAGAGTCAATTGTTTTCTACAATACCTAAGACCATAATTTTTTCCTCTAAACCTCACTAATATTAAATTTACAAATTAACACTTTGCACAATATCCTCCATAAACTTATTATCTACTAGAAAATTAAATACTAAATTTACCTTAACTTTAAGAAAACGTATATTCTTTGCTCTCTCTTAATTACAAACAAAATAACTAAAACTCTATCTCATTTGTCTAAACGATTTCCTTTTTTTTTGGCGTCTTCTATAAATAAATAAATCACAACTACTTATAATTAGGGTTAATTAATTAACAATTAACAATAACTTCTAGATTATTAAGTTAAGATTGCAAAATAAATTAATATGTTGATAAATAAATATATTTATTTAGTTTTAGGTTTAATGTGGAATATTTTGTGATATACAATGTTTTTTGATTTATCTTTGTCTTTACATGTTTAGTATTCTTTTAGATAATACTTATCGAGTTGGAAAACTTATTGTACAATACTCTAAGTAATTTATGTGGTTGTGAAAAGAACTTCACAGACATGTAAGTGCCTAAAAATGCATAGGTCGATGTGGCAGTCCAAGGACGATTTAGTGATCAAGCTCACAACCCACAAAGGTGTGAATTATATCCTCTCAGTAATATTTTGTGGAACACACCAAGATACTGAGAGGGGGGTTGAATCAGTATCTAATCAAACTTCAAATCCTCCGAAGCAGATTAAAACTTAAGCATTACAACATCAACATAAACATGAAAAATTAACACAATGCATATCAACACATAACACCAGATATACGTGGAAAACCCAAGGGAAAAACCACGTTGAGGATTAACTCACAATATATGAAGCTCAAAATTACAACTTTATTTTAGGGCTACACACCAAGGAAGCTACTACTCCATGCTAACTTTGTTTTAGGGCTGCAACCCAAGGAGTCTACTACTCCCTGAAAACTTTGATTTAGGGTCACTCCCAAGGAAGCTACAACTCTCTGAAGACTTTGTTTTAGGGTCAATTCCAAGGAAGCAACTACTCCTTGAACTGAGAACAAACTCAGAAATGATTACAATATGACAATCCTACTGCCTAAAAAATGACATTGAAGCTCACACCCTTGATGATTGCACTTTTGCTTCTTCTGATGATTGGATCAATCAGGCACACTCTTCACTTCCCTCCTGTCATAAAATTTGTCTTCAAGATGAATCAGGACAACCTCTAATTCTTCTTTTGATAGCAAGAATATGTAAAAAATAATTTACATTTGGGATCCAAATACTTCCATCATCCACATCTGGAAGATTATTGGGAAGATTGTGAGAATGATTTTGAAGTGTAGAGAAGAGATTGGTCTAGAATGACCATTCAACAAATAGAAAAATATGAATTAAGATAGGACATTGTAGGTGTAGAAGATGATGGTTCTGACATGGTTGATAATATCTAGACAAACAACCTCCAATTCTAATCTCTCACACCCATTAATTGGGTAGATAAAGGATAGGTATAAGAGAAAGATCTTTCTTTTTTTGAATAATCTAAGAAATGGTTGGATGCCAAGATTGTTGAGTGTACTGCCTCAAGACCCCAAAATGCATCTCCCAAGAAGAAAAATTAGGTAGAAAAACAAAGTGGAGTGTCTTCATCTACAACTATAACACTAATGTGTATATATCAAGGACCAAGTCAAACACAACTAGGGGAGGAGATGGAAAGGACCCTAAGAAAGGGGTAGACTTGAAAAATTCATGCACTCAAGAAGATACTAGAGGAAGACAAAAATTACAAGTAAAGAGACCTCAAGCCCCTTAAAGTATACAAGGTGAAGCTTAAAAAGTTGAGATTACAACTATCCCAGACGTAAACCCTCTTCCATCCCAAATCCCCACTTCTTCATCACCTTCACATTCTCCAAAACTAGAATATGCTATTCATAAACCTCCCCCTTTATCCCCACATCAAAATGATGCCACTATGGACACTTTCCTTAAAACTACTCTTCCTCCAATCATTCCCTCATCTACCTTTAGCCCTCAAAAAATTCCTTCTTCTCAATGGTTGAAGGGAGTAGTGTCTAAGAAGAGGAAGTATAAGGAGATGATTAATCTTGACTTTAATGTAGTGGCTAAGTTGTTGCACAGTCTACCCCAAAGCCCAAAAAGGCTCAAATTGCTTCAAGATTGATGGTAGATTCCTCCAAGAATCAATTTGTTGAGGTAGCCAAGCCTATTGGTGATAAAAGTGAACAAAAAAATAACTGAAGGTGACTACCAAATTTCTCTTGTTGAACTTGGCCCTTCCACTCATGAGGGTGACATTCACAATTTTTAGATCTCAGCTATGAAATTGGTGCAAATAATAGAAAAAGATAAAGTAACCTGAGAATAGCTAGAAGAATAAATTTAGGTTTTGACATCATATTTCAAGTATATTGTAGATACATCTACCCAGCCATTAAGTGCACCTTCATCAACTTCAAGAAATGTGATTATGAAACATGTCGATAAGGAAACAATAGAAAAGATAAGCAAATATCACGTGTACATGAAAGATTCAGAGGCATGGGTTGAATAGATTATGATAGATGGTCTTCTATGCATCGAAGAAGCAATAAAATTATGTTGGGACGTGGATAGAAAAGTAAAACAATTAAATAATGAACTTGTAGTAGTTAAGAAAGAAGACACTATATGGTAACTTGCAATTCAAGATCTAGAAGAAATGGAAAAATATGACGTGAAAACACTAATTTTTGAGAAAATCTTAGTTAAGCCAGAAGAATACAATGTGTTGTCATGGTTAAAGAGTGTTGAATGGAAAGTGATGATTATCAAACAAACCATCTCAAAGCTGAAGAAGATGGTAAAACAATTTGAACAAATAAAGTCTGAAATTGCTATAAACTATCTAGCTTTTGAAGTGGATATCATGAAAGGAGTCAACTCATATATTGAAGATGTTCAAATAATCAAGCAGAGCTTCAAACATTTTATCTTGAAAGAATTATTTAGTAAGGAAGTTGTCAATGCAAATACATTAAGGAAATTAGAATTAATATCGACTATAATGACTGGTTGTTGAAAAGATTTATCAATATTTCCTACAAAAATACAAGAGATAGAGGAAATTTTGATGACTTGGAAACCATGATTTCTCAACACCATCATTCCATGAGAAAAGATAATGGCATCAATAGTCAAATAATTTAGGATTTATGAAGGATTATCCTCTTCCTCAGAAAATTTTGAGGCCAGAAAAGAAGTAGTTTTAGAACAACAAAACTAAAGACTTTCCTTTCTTTTCTCAAGCTATTCTATTGATTTATTTCTCAAATGTAAATTAAGTCATTTTATATGAATTAATATAAACTCACTTTATTTATGATTTTATTATAGAAAAGAAATACTTCTTGATTTATTTAAAGTTGTAAATAAAAAGTAGTTATGAGATAGTTATTGGGGAAGAGCCTATATATACAAGGCTAAGTTGTATTTAGAGGGATTTTTTGGTTTTCATAATTTTGTACAAGGGTTAGGAGTTATGCTATTCTAGAAAGAAATATAAAATAATTTGATCATGGTGTTATGGTGTTTTCTATGCATCATTATTGATCCATTATATATTAAACTAATAATGGTCTTTGCATTCCTTAGTCTTCTTTGTGAAAACAAATAGTCTTGTTTCAGAAATCATGTAAATTGTGTAATCTTGGAGGTGTATGTAGTTATATTGTAAAGTTTTTGTGTTAAATATTATTGTTATAAGTTTATCTTACTGTTGTGAGAGTCACTGATTGACTCAAGCCACCAGTATCACCTACAAAACCTAGGATTTACCTTCTACACTTGAGAAAAAATCAAAGAGGAGGAATTTGCACAATAAGGATGCAATTAATGAATTGGATTAATGAATTACATGTGAGAAATTGCTTTTATATTTGCAAGTTAGAAAACCCTAATATGGCTTAAGAATAACCTAAGACTAGAATTAACCCTAGGTCAACTTAATTAAGTGTAACTAAATATTTAATTACACCAACACCCCCCCTTAAGTGCAACTTAGGGAGAAATGAAAAACATGAAACTAATGAAAGAATGGGTCTAGGTCTTGACTATAAGGCCATGTTAGGTACCCATGTACAACAATTAATCTCTCATAAAGTGGAGAGAAGGAGAAAAACCTAGTGAGAAGAAAACTCCTCTCCAAAAGAGAGAAAATACAAAAGAAGTGATGGAAGAAGGACTCAACATCTAAGACCCTCCAAGGACTAAACCTATCACAAAAAATACAATCAATAGATATATAACCTCACATAAGAGAGGATGTAGATAAAAGGTATGGTGAGCCCCCCCAAAAGTGAGAAGGATGAAATCCCATGTGAGGAAATGCTCCCTCCCAAAATAGAGATGAGAAGAGAGACCATCCAACCGCTCCTCAAGATAACTCCTGCAACACTAGAAGATGCTCGACATAGAATAAAGATGAAGGCACATGAACGTCGAACAACATTTTTCCCCTTGGGAATAAATAAAACTACAAATGTGTGTATAATGTCTTCCCATTTTAGATAGGAAAATGTAGGAAGAAGGATAAATGTCTTTGAACTCTGCACGTGATCCAAAGACAACAATGGTGCTCCTGAAAACTACTCAAAAGTCTCTGATTTATTGCCAAACTGTGACTAAAGAAGAGGAGGATGAAGACCAACCTTTGAAGAATATACTAGTGATGCAACTCCATCAAAGCTATCATCAAATAGAAGACAAATGTCTTTTATGTGGTCCTCCAAATCTACAAGGTGAGACTCTATAAACAACAAGGATATATCTGGTAGATATGTGTCCCAATGAGCTATGTCTGGAAGATTGATACCATGTGAGAGTCATTGATTAACTCAAGCCACCATGATCACCTGCAAAACCTAGGATTTACCTTCTACAAGAGAAAAAAGTAAAGAAGATGAATTTGCACAATAAGGATGCAATTAATAAATTGGATTAATGAATTACAGTGAGAACTTGCTTTTATATTTGCAAGTTAGAAAACCCTAATATGACTTAAGAATAACCTGAGACTATAATTAGCCCTAAGTCAACTTAATAAAGTGTAATTAAATATTTAATTACACCAACTATGGGTTAAGATTTGTGAATTGTTATCCCTTCATTGTTGTTGTGTGTCAAAATATTTATCAAAAGGTTCATTGTAAAGATTCAAAGAAGTAATCCTTTTCTTTCATGGTAAAATCACTTATAACTATTTCCCACCAAATGTATGAAATTTAAGTTGGCATCCATATGCTTACTGTTAGGGTTTCTTGAAGATTTATTCTTTCTTTTGAGTTTATTTTTCCTTTGGTATTTTTAGGTAAAAAACACCTCAAAAACAAAATCTTTATCATATGAGCCCCTCCAAACACAAAGTAAAGTTGTTAACTAATAACAAATTTTCCAATTATTTGAATGCTTGTCACTACCTGTTGGGTGAGTCTAAGTTGTTCATAGTGAAATATGACAATGGCAAATCTCTTTACCAATAAGACCCTACTGCCTTTTTTGGATGATAGTTTGTCTAAAGGATACCAACACCTACAAGAGACAGTGGTGCATCCTATAAATGCTAGCACACTGTCAAGACCCTAGTGCATGGCATGGATCCCATCAAGTGGGAAAATTGAGAAAAATGCATACAAAAATTAAAAAAATTTACTCACCTCTTACATGGCAAGACCCTGCTCGATGTGCTATCTTTGTTGGTCCAATCTCAAAGGTTAGAAATCTCATTTGCACAACATTATGGCTCTCTAAGTGCTATGGATGCTTAAAATTGTCTAAGTTTGGTAAATTCAATTGAATAGTATTTTTTTTAAATATATGAATTTGGAGTAAATTTTCAAATTTTTTGAAGCACCTCTTACATGGAAACCTCCATAACTTTGGCCTACAAGCTTGGATTTCTATCTTGTTTCCTTTGTTAGAATCTTGGATCCACCCTCTTTCTTGTGATATGCCCTTCATCATGGTGTTATTCCATAAAATAGCCCTATGGAAGCCATTTTCAATGACTTTTCTCTCAAAATTGAAAAGTGGTGAGTTCTCTCTCTTATTTTTGCCTTTTAATTGTTAGGAAAAAACACAAGGAGGCATACATCACCCTTATTTCTTTTTGATTCATTTTCTCCTCATATCATTCTTCTCACCATTTTAGAATTCCTCTGTTTATTTCTTTGATTTCAAACTAACACGTCTTGGTCTTGCAAGATTATTTGATTTCTGAAGTCATATTGTGGTTTTCTAGGTTCTTAGTTTGGGGGCATCATCCTTCCACCTGGAGAATTTATACAACCTCTATAGTATACTTTGTATGATATTATTACTTTTAGCATTTAATTTCTATACTTTAGCATAGCTTATCATTTAGTGTCATTAGGTTGCTAAAGTGGGGGGAAAATGTAACATAAAAAATTGCGTACCCTCACAATTTCACATTATGTTTTGACCTACTTTAGTATCCACTCTTGTAACATGTTTCTAGGGCCACTTGAACCTAGTCTTGGATTGTTTTCCTAGTCACCATAATTTTCTAAGGTTTCTTATCTCATTCTAATTTCTCTTGCTATTTTAGAAACATGTGTTGAAATTCTAGAGAATTTCCTCAAGATGCTAGCATGACGTGCTAGCATCCCAAGAGTTTTTAAATTTTAATTGTTGCTTTTCCACCCACCCATTGGATTCTATTAGTGGTAACACTCCTTTGGTAAAGAAATGGCTCTTGTAAGCATACCTAACCTTTCATTTTCTCCCTCTTCAATATAGAATCTAATTTTGCAACCCATACCTCTTCTTCTTCTAGTATTTAGTTCTCACAGATCTCTTGTCTCTCCATTACTAGTTTTGGATACCCTCTTGGTTGAAGCATCTCTCTTTCTCAGCTTCTATCAGACTTGCCATTGTGATTTTGGCTATTCTTGAGGCTCTCACGAAGGGATTTGCATTGATTGTGCACATTGATTGAATACTCAAAGATAGATTTGGTAACATTGTTTTCATTATGATTGAATAACATTGTTGGATCTTTTATTGCATCTTCCATTATCTCTATTTGACAAATATTTGGTGTAGACCACCACTTTGTTTTTTCTTTATGCACACTAAGGTATTCTTCCCCATAGACCATGGTTGATACTTATAACTTTTAAATATTTTCACTACTATTTTTTAGATGCACTTAGGAAATAAAAGCTCACACACTTAGTTTTTAATTATTTTCTAATATTGGCTATCTATAAAGGTTGAAAGACCAACATAGGGACTTGACCTAAAGACAAGCTCCCAAACAACCCCAACAAATTTTCTTTTATGTTGTAGCTACCGGTATTTTGGAGAGATTTGATCGCATAAAGGTTTGTTAGTTTTTCCCCTTTTGTTTCTCTAATTTATTTTTTGTTTTCATTCATTCAAATTTATTCCTCTAAATGTATTTATTTATTATTTCTATCATCTTGTATGTTGTTGGTCCTTTCTAGTCACTTGTTGTGTTGATTGGATGATGCATTGAAGTGACACAAAAATATTCTAGAGATTTTTATTACGTTTTTGTCATATAGATGATAGTGTTATATGTAGACAAGCCACATGATATGATGATGTCTTGATCTGTGACTTCTAGCCTCTAGTACTAGGTTCCTCTCCTTATCCTCTTTCTAGTTCTAGAACTTTCTTTATAAATCTATAGCTTATTTTCTAGAAAATGTTACTTTATCATTTTCCATTATGCGTTAGCTTGTTCAAAATCATTATTTTCTACATTTAGAAAAAGAATAGGATTTTGTTGGAGTTGTTTTTCTCTTCCTATTTGGACAATAGTGAAGTACACTTCTCTTAAAGCTAGTTAATTCCTAATGTAATATTGTTGAAACTATTCCAATTAGAAAGCAAAGGCATTTAAATCAAAATTCAAATTTCCCTATTATATAATGTTTTGATTATTTGAAACTATTGAGCCTAATATTTTTCTAGATATTATAGATGGTAGATATCTCAACTAAGATTGTTGTATGATAGGAGCAACTAAGCTAAATTTGTGTCTTCTTACAACCTTGTCAAATACTTATATAAAACATTTAGTTGAATTCATGTATAAATGAATAAATTTTGTTATGCTAGATAAAGAAAGATTTAAAAAGTTAAATGATAGATGAATTCCAAATAAGAGCAATGGGGGGGACATCTCTAAGAAAGACATGAAAATTTTAAATGTGTATCTTCTAGTTCTTGAATTCCATTCATAACATATCCATAACGTAGAAGAAAGAAACAAGTCAAAAGTAAGTTTTTATACATTAGCATTTTGTCAAATGGTATATGTGCCTTGCTTATGGTTTGACATTTCACACACACATCTATGATGTCAATTGCAACTACAACATAAAAAAAATACTAATGACATATTTCAATTTTAAATGAGCATTGTGGACAACACATAGGGCCCTTGTTCAAAATTCCATCAATAAAAAATGAGTGCTAATAATTTTGAATCCTAGTCCATGCATCTCAAAATATTATGGGAAAAAAATTACACTCATCTTAAAGGAATGTCCAACTGTAGGATGTTGATATAAAGGAAGAAGCCACAATACTTTTTTTATTAGAAAAATGCATCTATTAACAAATGCCATGTAGTGACATAGTACTTGTCTTTAGAATATTGTAACAATAGAATTTGTTTTGTCTTATAACAATCTATTGTCAAAATGAGAACTGTAATATTTTATCTAAAAAGGAGCAATGAAAGAATTGATTTAATACCAAATAGACAAATGCTTTAAATATATAAATAATTTTAACATTGAAGTTGTAGCACATGCCTCGCATATCAACCAAAATTTACTAAATATAATTTAGAACAATTCAAGAAAATAAAAACTTTAAGCTCCATAGACTTGTAAATTATTAAAAAAAAGAAAGCAATTATATTTAATATTAATAATTATTAAAATAAATATTAATAATTATTAAAATAAATATTAATAATTATTAAAATAAATATTAATAATATATTTAATATATTAATTATAATGTCAATATTTAATTATTGATTATCATAATTAATATAAATATAACTATATTTTATTTATATTATATTAAACTATTAAGGAAATTAAAAAATTCTTTAATAAACTATATAAATTAAGTTAAATAATTCTTAAATAGTTGTAAAGTAAAATAAAATAACTCTCAAATAAATAAAAATAGCTCTTAGTAAAAAAGTACACAATGTAAATAAAATAAAATAATTCTTAAATAATTTTTATTTATTTAAGAGATATTTTATTTTACTTTAGAACTAATTAAGAATTTTTTAATTTTATTATAGAAATAAAAATTGTTTTATAATAGAATTTATTTTTTCTTGTCAAGTTTCATTAATATAATAAATTATATTAATTAATAATATAATATATTATATTATGTAATGGGTTAGGCACCCTTGTTATGCCGCTTATCTTATCAAAAACATAATATATTAATTAAATTATATTTATATATTATTATTTTAATGTATTATGTTAATTAAATTTTTTTAAACAATTATTTTATTTTACTTTACAACTATTCTATTTAAGAATTACTTTATAACTATGTTATATTTTCAATTTTATAGTTGTAGTTTTTAAAAATAAATGTTGACTCTAAATACTTTTTGTTATCATGATATTGTCACTATAGAAGGTCTTTGGAGTAATTATATTTATATTATTTTTAATTAATAAATATTACTTTTGTTGATCTTGTTTACTCAAAGTTGTTAATATTATATTATAATAATATTAATAACATTGTTTTTGAGAATTTTGACAATTCTAAAAAGATGTCCAGACTTCAAACTCGTTGGAAGCCCCCCAAGAGGGTGGTCCAAGTTTAATTTTAATGGGGCGGAAAAAAAGAATATGGGTCTGGCTAGTGGTGGCAGGATCTTTAGAGATAGTGAGGGTGCCTGCTTAGCTACCTGTGTGGGTGCCTGCTTAGCAAGTATCCAAAATAAGCATTGATGCGGCTCAAGGGAGGTCTACCAGTGGATGGAAAATGAAAAGCATAACGGAAGATATCATCTGCCTTCTATTCAGGTTCACTCACAAGGAGGTTGGACATGTTTACAGGGAGGGAAATAAAGCGGCTGATGCGCTGGCCAACTTGGGTCAAAGTTTGGATACTTGGCGTTGTTGGAGAAGCGCGAAAAACCTCTCGCAGTAAATTCAAAATATTATTGTCAAAGACTCTAGTCCTACCCCTAATTACCCATGGACTTAAACCCTCACTACACTAAGGTTAACTTAAGTATTCAGCAGAGAGCTAGAATCCCCTACTAGCTGGATATTATTAGTAGAACTACGAAGGTGCTGATGTGTCTTCTTTTTTGTACTTGCTATCACCTGCAGATCGAAGATTGCACTAAAGTCATGCTGAGTTGGAGGCCCGAGGAGACATTCCACCTGTCTAGGCATGTGAAGTCCCGGGACTGCTCGACGCTATGCAGCATGAACAATAATGATGACCATTTATTGATCCTTCATTACGGGAAGAAAGGTTTTGATAGTCCGCTTAAGATGAATTATAGCAAGTTCGCCACTTCGACCGATGGGAAGGCTGTGAAAATCATTACTACCATTTTTAACGGCATTGTTGAGAATGGGAATCGCAGGGGCTTAATTGTTAAGTTTTTTCTCATTTCCTGCTCTGCTAAGTCTATTATCTCCATTGTTTTTTGGCTTAAGCTTGCCTACTGTGTCATGTGGGGGATAGAACATGCACGGAGCTAGAGTAGTGCGAAGAGTTTAAACAAAATGACACTATCTGACATATATGTCAGGAAGGGGGTGTTGCTTCCTATCTGGAGTGCCTTCAAGGTTACGATGAGAACCTATTTGTTCAGTTCCTGTGTTTGTATGATAACAGAAAGTCTAAGGTGGGCAATGTGACTATCGACATCTCTGAGGAGGGGATCGATATGGCTACCGGCATGCCCGTTGATGGCATCAAGCACCCAAGGAAAAGCAAAGTCTCCGATAATGAGGGCATGAAGACTTTCCTTAAGAAGGATGAGGTCCTGTACAACCTTCAAGGGGGTTTCGACAGGCAGAAGCTTCCTCAACCTTGGGATGAGGTATGTTTCATGATTATGAAATGCTTTACTCTGGAAGGAAGGTTTAGAAGGTTTTTTCACTATCATTTCACGCTCTTGAATCATTTCAGACGCAGTAAGATTATCAGCTTCCCGTTTTACCTCCTCTCCTCCCTTGAGTTATCCATTATCACTGCTAAGGAACAGCACGCTCTGGACCCTAGTAAGCTTGAACTCCCTCTTCACCAGGGGCTCATTATGAGGTTGTATAAATTCAACCTTTCTCTCTATCCTCCCAAAACCCTCACCCTTGCCAGACTTGAGTCATCCCTATCGCCCAAGGCTGCTAAGGAAATTTACAATCCAGTGATCATTACTAAAATTACCCCGGATTACTATGTCAAAACTGGTAAAAAGAAACCCTCAATGATTACTAGCCCTGATCCCTCCACTGAGGACCTTACCCCTAAATCCCCGGTGGCTACCCCTACAAAGAGGAAACTTTGCATGCTTCTCTTGCCCTAGTGACCCCCCTTAAGAAATTTCGTAGCGGCACGGTTGAAGATAGGGGCACTGGTAGTGGTGCTAGGGTTTCTAAGCCCATGATGGTGGATGAAGTGAGTTCGGAGGAGGAAAGTGAGAATACTGACAGTGTGGATGAAGACTACACCATTTACTGACAGCAAACCTAGGGTTCCGTCGGCTAGAAGATCCTCCAGGCTTGCTGCTAATCCAGCCCCCATGCCCCAGCAATTGTCGTCTTTGAAAAAGGAAACCACTGAAGTGATGATGACTGAGGACATGTAGAAGATTGAGTATGGTGAGTTGCAGAGGGGAGGATAGACTGAGGAAGTGAATAAGGCAAACTCGGGGGATCAGCATGGTGAGGAAGAGTCAAAGGATAAGAACCAAAGGATGTCGACTGAGTAGTAGGGCACTGGTTCTTAAGGAAATAACAAGGTTGACACAGAGGTGGTGGAGATAGAATTCTTGGGTGGTGAATTTTCTGTTAACAAAAAAATGAAAAGTGATAAGATTGTGGTGGAAGACAAGGGACCCATCAACTTCCCTGAGCTTAATGTTCATGGTTCAGACTCGGTCAGTTCTGAGAAGGGGAAGAAGGGTAAAGGTAACTAGAAAAAAGGTACCAAAATTAGTAAGAACAAAGAGATTGAAGACTTGACAGCGAGGGTTAGCAATCTGGAATAGAAATTCAGTGCTCTGGCCAAATTCTCTGCTAAGGTGATGCACAGGTCTACCATGACCTTGGCTGTTCTTCAGGAGGTGGAGCTGGATGACAAAGGCAAGAAAGGCAAGAAGTTGAAGGACTACCAGGATGTGTTCCAGTTTCTGGTTGATGACTGGGACAAAATGTTTAATTAGCCGCTGGTGGCTTGTTTGTGTCTTCTGTTGGTCTGATGTCAAACTGCTGGTTCTATTATTTCTATTTGTTTTGTTCTACTGGTTTTTAGCTTAAACTCTGATGGTTGTTAAACTATTATAATTTTTGGTGTGCCTTTTTTGGCTTTATTGTTATGGGATCGACACCCTCTTTTGCTGCTTATCTAATCAAAAACATTGTTTTTGAGAATTGAATTGAATTTTTATAATGAAAACTCATTTAACTTAACAATTAAACTTAACTTTTTAACTATTTTACTAAATCATTACCATTTTAGTATTATGAAATTTAAAAATAAATATCATATCTATCTTTAAAAAAATATATGTAAAAGATGTCCACGTGGAGAGGAATAGGCACCTTGAGAAAGATATTTAAATAAATAAAAAATCTATTTAAAATAGATAAGCGTCTATTCCTCTTTAATAATAAATCTATAGGTGCCTTGAGAATGATATCTCTTGACGTCTTTTACATTGATTTTTCTAAAGATAAGTATGGTAGTTTTATTTAAAAATTATTTCATTATGGGGAGAGACATTCTAAACATCATATCATAATCATGTAAATAAAAATTAAAATACGACCAATTAAATAAATAAATAAAAACACTAACCAAAATACTATCAAATAATGCTTAAGTAAATAAAAATAAAATATTTCGTTTGGTGTACTTAAACAAATACCTTTTTTCAGTTGAGCCTTCACTAAAGGAGCTCAATAAAAAAGAATGCCAGTCAAATGGATGAAATGGAATGAAATGAAAGATTTTAATAACGTCCACGAGGCCACCATCCTATGGGACCCAGAACCGCACACAACCCAAACTAGAAATAGGGCAACAAAACCTGTTAAATAGTTTGTAGTCTCTTCTTAAGATCGAATCTTCTGCAGTGTATTTTGATAAAAAAGTTTGCAATTCTGCCCAATCTTGCCTCTTCAAACAAGGTGCTTAAGTTGTTGGCTTTCAAGGTGTCTTCATAGTTGGTACGAATGTCATTGTATGCTGAGCACTCCATGATGAAATGCCATTCTGTCTCCACCACACCTTTGTTGCAAAAAAGGTATTTTCTGTTTTCCCACTCCTCTTTGGGAATCAACCACCTGCCCGTTTCACATCTAAGATGATGTGAGCTAATCCTAAGTTGTGCAATGAACATTTTTGCTTTCCACTTAATATCTGCTCCTATGTAAGTTTTTTCCTCATGATCCCACGTGGGATTGAATTCATTGATTTAGTAAGCTTTTTTGTGCCCCATTTGATTAGTCCACATGATGTTCCTAAATTTTTCTCTTAATTCTTTGATATAGTAAGGCTTTTTGTGCCCCATTTGATTAGTCCACATGATGTTCCTAAATTTTTCTCTTAATTCTTTGATATAGTAAGCTTTTTGCGCCCCATTTGATTAGTCCACATGATGTTCCTATATTTTTCTCTTACATATTTTTTATTTCCTTATTGGCATGTGGACATTCTTCATATTAATATCCCATTTCTTTAACCACTTGTCATTCTATTCTTTCTTCTATTTAACTCTTCTTTCATAATTAACCAACCTAAGCCAAAAATATTTTTCCACATTTTGAGTCTTCTTTATATAATAGCATCTTTTAGAAATCATGTGGGACATAATATTATTATCATGGCCGTCGCTGTTGCCGGTTGTTAGATTTCGAAGTGCATGTGATTATCTTTTGTTATTATCTACATGAACTTGTTAGATGAGTGGGGACAAGTATCTTGTAAAGAATAACAATGAGAGGAACAAACCTTCTAGCTACATCGCTAAGAGACCAATACACTTCCTTCTCCATCACCAACCCTTCCTCGTTAATGGCAAAACACGTACTTTTAGCAGGAATTGTTTGCTTTTTTGACTAGGTCATTATTTTAGACCTTGACAATTTACAATGGAATAACATTGATGTTTGTAGATCTTGCAACACTTGGCAATAATCGACTTCCATTTCTACTCGGTATAGTTGCTTCAGAAAATGGTGAGGGTTTGAGCAGGAAATGGCGAACGGCGAGGGTTTGAGCAGGAAACGGTGAACGATAGAGGCTTAAACAGGACGACGCGAGCTCGAGCAGGGAGTTGAATATGCTTGGGTTCTCTGGGAATGGCAAATGCAGGGTTTAGACTTACCTTAAACACTTAGATTACCTTAAATGCTTAGCGGGGGCTGCATTGGTAGATTCTTAGAGATAGCTGTTGACAATCCAGTCTTCTTCTTGGCCACTATAGAGGGTTTGATCACTAGTTTTTTTTTCACATTCGGCCAATCCAGTCACGAACTCGACAAGCAAACAAACAAACAACCTGGTCGAAGTTCACCTCTTGAGGTCTCTATCGCGGTTTATGAAGCCTGTGGTCTTGTTTTTCAATGGTAGAAGCTACGTTGAAGTCTCCAACATCTACTAGGTCATGGTTTAGTCTTCCAGCTAGCCACTACTCATCCAAAGTTGGACTTAGTTCATTTTCTCCCCCCATGGTGAGGGTTTTAGTTCTGGTAAAGGCTTGCATCGACAACTTTGAACAAAAGCTTACATGTGGGGGGTCGATAGGCAACTGTGGATGGAAAACAACAAAAGACAATAGGTGTGACCCCACTCCCGCTCATTTTTTACCTTACTTTCTGTAATTTTCTGTAGCACTCTGTATCCTATTGCAAACCAAAACCTCTTATTTTGCAAAATCAAACAACAAAAACAAACAACAACACAAAACTGGGTCAAACCTTCCAAGAGCACACATTTTCCAAACAGAATCTTGCAGTTCTGTAACAACGGGTCTGGGTGTTGGGAAACATGGGAATCGACAAGGGCCCTACAGACTCAGGGGGTCCAAACAAGGGTAGCGTCGAGAGCCAAACCGGGGTTCCGGGATATCAGGTGGCTGAGAACAGCACACTGGGGACCATAGATGAGTCAGATGATGTGATAGAGATTAAGAGGGGTATAGGAAACTAGAGGCCTATACTTGAGGTTTTACCGCAGGGGGGGATCATAATCCCATTTAACTTCTCAACCCACGTTGCGGGTGGCCCATCAAATACTCCTGCATTCGACAGCGTCAACGCTCACGAAGGAGCAACAAATGGAATATGGAGGGCGTGTATGCTGGGGTTACCTCAGGGAAACCTCTCACAGGTGGTAGAAAGATGCATATATGTCAATGAAAAATAATACAGAGGAATCCTGAGATGGAGGCAGAATCAGAAATGGGTGCAAACTAGTAAAAGAAATTTTACTGCCATTCTACCAAAAATAATACTTAAAACAGTGTTGGGCACTTTAGAAAAATAGCCAGAGTAGTTAGAACAAATTGGGTCAAAACAAGAGGGAGGAAAGGAAGATAGGAACACAAATGTTCACCTAATCACAGAGGCAAAGCAAAAATTGATTGAAACATATCCAGTAGATATCAAAGAAGGGAACAAAAATAGCCATGAGCATATAGATCCCTATAGCCCTACTTCAACACCACTTCTATGGTCCTCAGACCTATACGTCAGCAAATTAATGATCTTGAAAAAGAGGATTCAATCCCTGGAAGCAAGAGACCAACTGGAGAGCGACAGAATGAAAGAGGTCATAGAATCCAATGGAAAAATAGCAAGAGAGAACAAGTTACTTAAAGAGCAGGTAAACAAACTTCAAAACAACATAACAAAAGGCGAACAAGAAGTGATTTCAATAAGGCAGGTTTTGGAACAAATGAAAACAAC
This sequence comes from Cunninghamia lanceolata, assembly GCA_027924645.1. Lineage (NCBI taxonomy): Eukaryota > Viridiplantae > Streptophyta > Pinopsida > Cupressales > Cupressaceae > Cunninghamia > Cunninghamia lanceolata. The sequence continues at coordinate 2,119,823 of BSBN01001494.1, read as the reverse complement.
AGAAGAGAATAAGTCAAAAGATACAGTAGGCTGCAGTGATTCCCAAATAAAAGAGATTCAATCTGCAGTAGCAAACATGGAGTTAAGGGAAAATAAGCTAAAAGAGCAAATAGAGGAAGCCAAATCCTAGGCACAAGTAGTCAAGAGTCCACCGGAGGAGCAAAGAGAACTTATTGAGAAACAAGTAAGGAGGCAATTAAGAGAGGAAAAGGATAGAAATGATAGGGCTATGAACATCATCATAAAAGGATTAAAAGATTATGGGGAGCAGGAAACCACAAGAGAACTTACAAGGGACTTTCTCAAAGAACAATTGAAGTGGACGGGGTTCATCTCTCATGCCAGTAGGATTGAAAGGTGGATAGGTGATAGCAAGAGTAGACATGTAAGAGTTACTCTTAGAACCATTGAAGACAAGAATATGATTCTAAAAAACAAAAGATTCCTTAGAGGAACTCAAATCTACCTAGACAAGGATCTAACCATAACACAGCAGGAAGAAAGTGTTGATAACTGAGAGGGGGGGTGAATCAGTTATCCTAATTATTTCTTCTTTCTGAACTTTCTTATTAATCAATGCAGCATTAATTCAAACAAGCAAACATTACCATGAAATGAAAAACATATGACACAGTATTTTTGACGTGGAAACCCTGTTAAGGGAGAAAACCACGGGGTGATTAACCCAAAGATTATTCTCTGTTAGAAGAATAAGGAATTACAAAATGACACTTGCTAATTAGGGCTCATTGCCCGAGCACACTGCTCACAAAGGAGGCACACTGCCTACAAGGAGACACACTGTCTACAAAAGAATGTTATACAATACTTGAACTGATTGGAAGCATCCACATATGCTAGAGTTCAGTTCCGGTTAGGCTCAGTATACTGATCTGCTGCACTTCATCTTTCCTCTTCTCTTTATTCTGCTTTCCCTTCACATACCGGATCTTTTTTACTGCTTCTGCTCTGTTCTGCTCTTATTCGCATATAACATAACACCACACATACTTCTCACAACTAAATCCATCCTATATATATATCCGCACTAGTGATTTCATTATCTTTCTAGTCAGCTCCCGGAATAGTCTATCTTCTCACAAACTCTATTCTGTCGGCTGAATCCTTGCACATCAAGTCATGCGGATCAAGCATATACTTGTAGAAATCATTAATCATGTCAGCCAAACATAATCCATGTCTTCATAACCTTTACCATTGTCAGAAACACATCCGGAAAGCAATCTGATGTTCTGTCAGTCAGTTCTTCCTCTGTTCACATTGTTACTCAGGAATCCGGTACTCAACTATTCATATCTTTTTCTTTGTCCATCACCGGAGGCTAAATCCTTGGAATCTATTACTCAAGGTAGTCCTCTTGATTTTCCCAAATCTGCACTTCACCAAGATACTTCCTCTGAGAGATCTAGACCTGTCTGTCAGACCTTGCCATATGCTCTGTTCTTGTTTACCGGACCTCAACAATCTTCATTCTGACTTCTGGTAGAGACACACCATGTCCTGCGGATGTGTGGGATGAACTTTGTTGCCATTAATGACAACAATCATGAAACCATATAGTGTCTCTTGCCAACAATCTCCCCCTTTGGCATTGATGGCAACACTTAGTGAAAAATGACTAAGTGTTTACACTATGCTCCCCCTTGGCTGATGCTCTGTCTTTATATACATTTTCTGGAGCTCCCCCTTAGTTGGATTCCTCATTTTTCACTGCTCCTCACTCCCCCTTTGACATCAATGGCAAAGGGTAGGGTCCGCACACCAAAATTTTTAAAAAATTTACTATACTTGGCTGTATATTACATATTCACAAAAACTGAAGAATGTCTGCAAAGGATGTCTTCAACTGGATGAGTTCTATAGCCCAACTTTGCTTCATTCTATCCAAAATTGAAATATGACAACTCAACAAAAATGCAAAAGCTTCTGCCCTCTTAAGATCTGTCGAATCATTGGTTTGGGTGGTAGTCTGAGCATCACTTATGGCCTCATGCATGGTCTCTAACTTAGGGATAATAATCCTTCTAAGTTCTCCCATCTGGTTAATTATATTCTTCCTTTCCTTCTCAAAGTTCTTTATTGCATTTGTGATTGCAATATTTTGACATTCTTGATTTACTATGGAGGAAGAGAGAGGATCAAAACTTTGAGATAAACTTAGTAGTTTGTCCTATTCCTCTTTTATTTTGTTTTCAATTTCTACTATTGCTTTTGACCAGGAGATACAAAATTTGTAAATGTCACCGCCATCCTTAAGAGCTTTTTCTAAGCTATTTATTCCAATACTCATATTTCTCCTATCATTAGAGATTAATCCTAGTACCTCTGAGAATCTCTTATCCAAAAATTCCTTCCGGACCTTTTCTTCAGCTAATTTTTCTAGAGAATCAAAATGTGTACCAACACTGCTAACTAAGGTTTTGAGATTACCGGAAGAGGAGGCTGTGGGATCCTTCTGAAAGGATGGTATGATCTTTTCCAGCACTCCGGATGCAGCTTCTATCAACTCATAGTCTTCCATGTGAGATTTCAGTAGTTTCTCATTGGCCTTGGCATTTGCAAATGAAGCTATCTTCATTGTCTGTACCAGAGAAAGAGAATCAAAATTGAATGGACCTTGTAGAAGCTCCGGTTCATCAATCTCTAATGTTTCCTTGCTCAAAAATTTTTGGACAGTTTGTACAGTGTCTCTTGCCGAAGACAGGTGTTTCTTCTCTTCTGCAGTCTGGGAGCTGTCCTTTGGAATTTTCTCTCCCTCTACATTCCCACCACTAGCAGTTGTGGTTTTCTCTGGTGAAGTCTTCTGTCCTTCTACAATCTTTGCACTGTCACCTTCTTTTTTCTTCACCGCTACTTCTTTCTCCTGTAATTTCTCTTCTTCTTTAGATCTGGAGACTGTAGGGGAAACCAGAGGAGAAATGTTGGTTTGTTCAGGGACCATCTCTTCTATTGCTTTCTCAAAAGTTTCTTCTGCAACACTTGTGGATGAAGGATCAGTACCCAAGTCCTCTACAATAGGAAGATTAAATCTTTTGAAGGCCTTCCGGAGGATCTCTTCTGTATCCATGGCCACTTTGTCAGTCTCACCAAGCATGAGTTGATTCATCCTTGCTTTACTCCTGAACTCATCTTTGCAGTCTTTGAATATTATGTTCATTGTCTTGGGATCAATTTGAGGATATAGATGAATAGCTATCTGCTCCCGGATCTCAAGATCTTTAGCTCGGGCAATGGACTTTCTCATTTCCAACTCCTTTTCTAGACTTTTAAGAATTAAAGAGATAATTTCAATAAAAGCTTTGTTGTAAATGTTCAAGAACTTAACTGTGGCTTCCTCCAGAGTCCTTTTATCTACCTCATTATAGCCATCATAGAATTCTGTTAGGGGTTGAAGGTTGCCATCCACAGTGACTGCTTTTACTATATCATCTAAGGAGAGAGTAGATTTTTCAACAAATTCCTTTTCCTTTTCTTCTTCTCCTTGACTGGTAGAGTGTTTACCAGATGATTTCTTCTTCTGTTTCTTTATCTCCTTTACCCCCTCATCTGATTCAGTTTCCTCCTCATCTTTCTGACTTGCATAAGCCCTTGTGGCTTTTATTTTAGACCTTTTCTCTCCTTTACCAGATGTCAGACCTTCTGGTTTTGATGTTTTTGAGCTTTTGGTTGTGACAGGTGTAGATCCTTTTGATGATCTGGTCCGGGTTGGGGTTTCCACCAGAGTACTTTTCTTGCTTTTCTTTTTTGCCTCTTTCTTCTCTTCCTCAGTCTTTCTCCTCTTTTCCCAGTTGGCATCAAGTGCCTGCTTTGGGATGCCTAGGCCTTGGGCAATATGTTCTACTTCTTTTCTTACTTTCCTTTTTATCTCAGGTTCTCTAAGTTCCACATGGATCTTCACACTCAGCTCCTCAAAGGTTCCAAACCTTTCTGCCTTTGGATCTTTGGGCTGACTAAGCATGTGTTGAACATGCAGTTCCACAATCTATTCATCAACCTCATACCCCATGGGCATGATCCAGACTATCCTTGGCTCTACTGCCTCCATTAGACACTGATCAGTATCAACCATAAAGCAGACTGAGTCTTTGTATTTTTCAACAAGAGACTGGGGAATTCTTTCTCTTGCTTGCATCATGCTTTGGAAGTTTTTGAAGTATACCCACAGGGCTGTATTTCTTGCTTTGGCATCCCCAAGTCCATGTAAATAATCTCTGATGTGGACTGCTACAGGTTTGTCATTCTGCCATACCCATCCACTTGATCCGGGCAGCTTATTCATGAAGTAGAAAAATAGACATACTATAAGTGTACCATACTTGAAAGAATTCTTTTTGTCCTTTTTGATCTTTTGTATATTTTCCATTAATTGGCTTAAAAGAAGTTCACAGAGATCATAATTTGCATTCTTCCTCAGCATCTCATAGGCAGTATATACTGCAGTTCCGGATACAGAATTCTCCCTACTGGAGTGATAAATCTTGTACCCTATTATCATAGATGCAAACTTGATATCCGGGTCAGAGATATCTTCAATGGTCATTGCCCTCTTATCAAATTTTGATCCGGTGGCCTTAGTTACAATGTTATTTTTGACAGATTTGAGGATAGGTATCCCTCCGGAAGAGTATAGACCAGTCACTGCCCTAATTGCCTCTTTTGTGATTTTGCAGGGTCTATCCAGCCATAGGAAGTTGTCATGCATCCTACTCAATACATACCGGACCCATTCATCTTCTTCAAAGTAGGGGAAATGAATGAATTGATCAAAATGTTTCTTCTGGATACCCTTATACTCTGGTTTAAGCTCAAAAGCATTGTCTATCAGTTGTTTGTGATAGAAATCTCTCAATTTGAATTCCCCAAATTCCTCAATACTTGCATGTATGTAAACCCTAATGTCTTCTGTGTGTAAAACGCCATGAGGAACACTAGAGAATGCTCCTAAGGGATCTACCTCCAATGACTTGTATTGGTGTTTCTTAAATTCAGGTCGGGGCCTATCTGAGATCTTTACTATATTTGGAGTAGCCATTTTTCAAAAGATTTGCAGTGAGATATTGCAAACAGAAAATACCTTATGCACCTTCGGTGACACAGAGTGGTTGGATTGATTTCTGTATGTAATGACTTCTGCAAGTGATCTTCGGTGAACTTGATGAATTTTGTTGCAGAGCTCCACTTTTCGCTTCTTCTTGAGTGTAGAATGAACAAGTGATTAATGAGAAATCACTTATATTGCTCCGCAAACCCTAATATCTGATTGTAATAAATGCTCGACCTACATTATTCCAGTTTGCCTTATTCGGATGACTTGAAGAACCGGATTAGTCCTGATCTATGAACATCATGCGGATCTTCCAACCATGAAAAAATCAAGATAACACATCACAAGGACATCCCAAACACTCTGTCCAATCCGCAGAAAAAGATAATGCATTTCCAGATCTCTCCGGACCTTTTTGTAATCCTTTGTCATTCCGGAGCATCTCCCAGAACAGGTTCTACTTGATCGATCACAACTTCTTCACATCTTCATGCGGACCTCTGAAATCTCAGCTGGATCATCTCAAGATTCATATCTACAAACCCTTTACTCCGCATCCTCTTCTTGTGCCAAATCCAGCACCACTTGATTGGCTGGGGGAACAGGGTTTTCTTTGTGTCTCCCCCTGAGCCAGAGCTCACCTTTTAATTTTCAGAAGGAATATCAGCACCAGAGTCTGGTGCAGATCCAACCTCTACATTCTCTAAACTTTTCTTCACCCAAATCTTGTTCATCTCATTCCTAACTTCATCCGCATTCATCTTTTGTTTACCCTTGTCTTGATTCTGATTATATACCGGACCTCTTTTGTCCTAATTCTTACTTCTGCAGACTTTTGCATTATGACCAGACCTATTACAGATTTGGCAAACAACATTTCTTTGCATATTTGACTGATAACCTCTTGATCTACATTGATTAGCCATATGACCTACTCTATTGCATGCAAAGCATCTACCATTGAATGATTTGTTCATTTGCATATTTTTGCATTCATGAGACTTGTGTCCATACCTTTTGCAGTTAAAGCACTGTCCGAAGAAGGATGAATTAGTCTGATTCATTCTCTTTCTGCACTGATTAGCTTTGTGACCAAAGTGATTGCAGCTGTGGCAGTATCCATTAAAGGATGGAATCTTTGAGCATTGGGCTGTCTTACCGGAGGTCTTCTAGGCCTGTTCCTTAGATTTTCTGATCCAAAATTCTTCTAACCAGATTTGGAGCTTTCTCCTTTCTCATATCCCAAACCACACTTGTCATCTGCCCTCTTTTGACTTCTAAGAAGAACTTCAAGTTGAGCAGAACTTATCTTGAATTTCTCTTTATATTCATTTGCTGTTTGAAGATCCCTTTTGAGAGAAACAATTTGATCCTCAAGTTTTTCTTCATTATCTTTAGCATCTTCAAGATCAGATTCAAGATGTCTGATAATCCTATCCATTTGGTGGCAATCTTCTGATTTCTCTTTAAGAGATTGTCTTAGATTGTCTTCAGTTTTTCTTTTCTCTTCAATCTCTTGAGTAAACTTTATAACTCCTGATTCCATTTCATGTCTTACCATAATGACTTCTTTTGATAACTTTTCACATAACTTGGTTTTCTCAGTCAGTTCTTCATTTGCATTACTTTCTTCACTTTGTCTTGCCAATTGCTAAAGCAGCTCCTTTCTCTTTTTCATAGAGAGACTTAATTTGTCTTTTAGTTCTCTCATGAATTCATCAGCCTATTTGAGTCTTTCCTTTAATTCATTGACTTTAGAGTTTGACTGTTCAAGATCCTCAAGGGCAGTCTTGAGTTGCTCCCTTAAACCATATGCATCCATTTGAACTCCCAGATCTTCCTCAAGCTGTTAGGCTCTATTAGGAGGAACTTGGCTCTGATACCAATTGTTAATAACTGAGAGGGGGGGTGAATCAGTTATCCTAATTATTTCTTCTTTCTGAACTTTCTTATTAATCAATGCATCATTAATTCAAACAAGCAAACATTACCATGAAATGAAAAACATATGACACAGTATTTTTGATGTGGAAACCCTGTTAAGGGAGAAAACCACGGGGTGATTAACCCAAAGATTATTCTCTGTTAGAAGAATAAGGAATTACAAAATGACATTTGCCAATTAGGGCTCACTGCCCAAGCACACTGCTCACAAAGGAGGCACACTGCCTACAAGGAGACACACTGTCTACAAAAGAATGTTATACAATACTTGAACTGATTGGAAGCATCCACATCTGCTGGAGTTCAGTTCTGGTTAGGCTCAGTATACTGATCTGCTGCACTTCATCTTTCCTCTTCTCTTTATTCTGCTTTCCCTTCACATACCGGATCTTTCTTACTGCTTCTGCTCTGTTCTGCTCTTATTCGCATATAACATAACACCACACATACTTCTCACAACTAAATCCATCCTATATATATATCCGCACTAGTGATTTCATTATCTTTCTAGTCGGCACCCAGAATAGTCTATCTTCTCACAAACTCTGTTCTGTCGGCTGAATCCTTGCACATCAAGTCATGCGGATCAAGCATATACTTGTAGAAATCATTAATCATGTCGGCCAAACATAGTCCATGTCTTCATAACCTTTACCACTGTCAGAAACACATCTGGAAAGCAATCTGATGTTCTGTCAGTCAGTTCTTCTTCTGTTCACACTGTTACTCAGGAATCTGATACTCAACTATTCATATCTTTTTCCTTGTCCATCACCGGAGGCTAAATCCTTGGAATCTATTAGTCAAGGTAGTCCTCTTGACTTTCCCAAATCCACACTTCACCAAGATACTTCCTCTGAGAGATCCGGACCTGTCTGTCAGAGCTTGCCATATGCTCTGTTCTTGTTTATCGGACCTCAACAATCTTCATTCTGACTTCCGATAGCGACACACCATGTCCTGCGGATGTGTGGGATGAACTTTGTTGCCATCAATGACAACAATCATGAAACCATATAGTGTCTTTTGCCAATAGAAAGGAGGAAAGAGTGGGAGAAAGTAAAGACAGCAAGGGATGCTGGAAAGTGGGCTTGGCTGCAAAATGGAAAGGCCCAAGTTTCTGACAGAAGGACACACATGAAATAGGAATTCAGGCCCCCCCAGGAGTGTTTAACAGTGGTAAGTTGGAACTGTAGAGGATTTCCGTGGAGAAGAGGACCTGGGTTGGGGCCCATAGCGAATGGGAAAGATGTTATTATTCTTACGGAGACTCATGAACATGAAGGAAGTAAAGTCCCTGATTTTGAAGGGTATAAAAAAGCCTCAGTCTGGAATGAAAGAATGGATAGTGGCAAAGGTCATGGGGGGTTGCGGTTCTTTTCAAAGAATCATGGAGCAAAGTTATAGAAGTAGAGAAAGAAGACCCAAACAAACAATATATTTGGCTGAAAATATCAGAAAATTACGTAACAGTCTGGATGGCAGCATGTTACTTTGCCTCGAAAGGATCAAAAACTTATAAGAAAAGGAACCTATATTAGGAGGATCCATATGCATCACTAAAAAAGATATTTCTGTCTTTAGCACAATGGGTGACGTGCTAATTATAGGTGATTTTAACGCAAGGACAGCATGCAATCAAGCCCTTAATCTGAAAAGCAAAGGCACTGAGGAGAATAACCCTTTATGGCTAGAAGAAGAATCAGATCAGTTCTAGGATAGGGCCTCACAAGATACTAAGGAGAGTATCACACATTTTGGGGTAGAATTACTAAGTCTCTGTAGTCTACACAACATGGTCATATGCAATGGTATGAAGACATGGCCAAATTCAGGCAACATAACCTGTAAAACGTACAATGGGCAGAGTGTTATAGACTATGTTATTTGCTCGCGGGGCTGCATCGCGAGGGTGAGAGAGTTAGTGGTAGGGGACTGCCCTGTAGAGATGAAATCAGATCATAACCTGATTTTTGTAAAGCTTGACATCCACTTAAACAAATAGCATGGGCAGCAGGCTCAATCTTACCTAAAGAAGACAACTTCACAAAGAAAAATCCTTATAATGGCAGAAAACCAGGAAATTTTCAAGACTGCTCTTAGAAGAATCCTCAAAGAGTATGAGAGCAATTCAGCAGGCAAAAATAATCACTATGTCAACAAAAATATGTTGATCCCCCTTATTCACATGGCTTTAAGTGAATGTAAAAGAGGTAAAACCAAGAAAGGATTAAAAAACACTTTCCCGGTAAATCCTTGGTATGATGACGAGTGCAAAATGGCAAAGAGGAATCTGCAGAAAGATAGGAAGGACAGGGTAAGGGAAAAAGAGTACAAAAACTTACTAAAAGCAAAAAAAGAGAATTTCATGAAAAGTAGAAGAATGGAGCTGATTGCTCTTGGAAAACACAACCCCAAAAAATTCTAGAAGGAACTACAACAAAAGAAAATGCAAATAGAAAATGATATCAAGGACTATCAGTGGCTGGAATATGCAAAGCTGCTATATGAGAGGGATCAAGATAAACATAACCCACCAGTAATCAAGACAAAGGAGTAGCTTTTCAACATAGAAGATATAAACAAGGCATCAAAAAGCTGGCAGGGGGGAAGGCCCAAGATATTGATGGGCTGCAAGCAGAACACTTAAAATGGGGCAGCGAGGTCCTAGCACCTTATATCAAACACATCTTCAATAATGTCACGCAGGAGGGTTTTCCTGAGGAGTGGACAACCAGTGTGGTTATTCCCCTATTCAAAAGCAGGGACACCAATAACCCCTCAAATTATCGCACAATTATGGTTAACCCTCTCTTGGGTAAACTTTTTAATAGCATGATTGAAAATAGAATCAGTAAATGGGCAGAAAAAGAGGGGAAAAGAGCTAAAGGGCAGGCTGGTTTTAGACCAAAATACTCCACTATTGACCATGGCATCACTCTCCGGTACATGGTTGAAAAAATCTAGAACACTCAAGGCAACGAGGCCTTTTGTTGCTTTGTTGACTTTAAAAAAGCCTTTGACACGATCCCACACAGCAAGCTTTGGAAAAGGATGGAGGAACTTGGGGTCCCTATTGCATATAGGGCGGCTGTCCATAGATTCTATGAACAGGTTAAAGCTAAAATCATAACCAAAGAGGGGTTCTCTGAGTGCTTTGGTAGTGATATAGGCGTCAAACAGGGCTGCTCGCTCTCCCCAACCCTGTTCGGGCTATACATTGACAAATTAGAAGAATGGATAAACAAGACTAAGGGGGAGGGAGTTCAGCTAGGTAACTATGGGATAAAACTTCTCTTATATGCTGACAACCTCATTCTAATTGCTAAATCTGCTCAGGGTTTGAGAGAATAGTTGCAAACTTTGGAATCCTTTTGTCGGGAAGTTAGGATGCAAGTTAATACTAGAAAACCAAAGTGATGATCTTCTCGTTGAGAAGAAAAAAGAACCAAGTTAGCTTTCTTTTCGAAGGCAACTAGCTAGAAGTGGTGGATGAGTACAAGTACCTAGGGATAGATTTCCACAACAAACTCAGCTGGGAAACGTGCAGAGCAAAAAGAATCCAGGGGGGTTGGAAGGCACTTTACTCTCTACAGAACAGATGTAGAAATGCAAAATTATGGGACTAAAAAACCAAGAAAATGCTTTTTGGTTTGCTTGTTACCCTGGTGATCTTGTATGGTTGTGAAATTTGGGGCAGTAGTATGTCAGAGCAGAAATGGAGACAGGTTGAGAGAATCCAGAAGCACATCATCATTAGCAGTCTCAAAATCAAGATCGCTGTTCCATATGAGATCCTACTGGCAGAAACTGGTATGTACCCATTGGAGGCATCGGCGATGGTTCGACTATTAAGCTATATAAGGAAAACTCAAAATATGGAAAATCACCGGTGGCCTAGGTTAATTACGAAGGAAGAGTTAAATAGGAGAAAGAATACATGGATGAAATAGAATGACAAGTGGCTAAAGAAGTGGGATATTAATATGCAAGAATGCCCACATGCTAAAGAGGAAATAAAAAAGTATGTTAAAGTAAAATTCAGAAACATCATGTGGAATAAGCAGTTGGGACAGAAAAAAGCTCATTATATTAAAGAGTTCAACCTCGGGTGGGACCACGAGGAAAAAGTTTACATAGGAGCAGACATTAAATGGAAAGCAAAAATGTTGATTGCACAGCTAAGAACTAGCTCACACCATCTTAGATGTGAAACGGGCAGGTGGACGTTTCCCAAGGAGGAGTGGGAGAGGAGGATATGCCTTTTTTGCAATCAAGGTGTGGTCAAGATAGAACAACATTTCATCATGAAGTGCCCAGCCTACGAGGACATCCGTGACAGCTACAATGACACCTTGAAAAACAGCAACTTAAGCATCTTGTTTGAGGAGACTAGACTCATCAAATCCGCAAACTTTTTGATCAAAATTCATAGTAGAAGATCTGAGCTAGAGAAAGGGTTGAAAAATGACTAACAGCCTTGTTTCGGGATGGGTCTTGTGCGTTTCTGGGTCCCATAGGCTGCTGTGGCCTCGTGGACGTCATTAAAAACTTTCATTCATTCATTCATTCAAGCAATTAGCGTGTAGCACTAACTACACTTTACATGTAAAGTTTGTAGCTGGATTGACTGTTTATTGTCATAATTGTAATTTTTTTATCCGATAAATAAAATTCTATGTAAAGTCAAACTTGCTTGGAATGGATCTGTACCCTACCCCTACATCTTGGCAAATGGTTATCACATTTTAAAGTTTTACTTCCGTACACTAATTAATAAAAATTGTATAAATATAGTTAATAATATTTTGAATAACACGAAGGCTGAAATAGGGGGTGAAAATAAGAATGTTAATAAATAATTTTTTTTTGAGTATTTTTAATTAAAAAATTTGCATATTTACTTTGAAAAAATAATATATATTTTAAGTAGAAAAAATAATCGTAATTGCAATAATATCTCTTTTTTAGGTAGGTGCTAATAATATAGATGTCGGGTGATACACTTGATGTTGGGATTTTGATGATAGGATGGTACACACATAGTATAAGTTGTGGCGAGTGTCCAACTATATGATATGATGATTTCTACATCCCACTACAAACATCTAAACTATACAACCTAAGTTTTACCAATTTTTCACAGTAAAAGGCATTTGAATGATCATTGTGCATAGTGCAAACCTCATGAAGAGATGCCAATTTCTACCATAGAAATGCATGGGAGGCATACATGCCAATTAATAAAAGGGTGGTGGTTGGTTAGTGTAGACACCTAAAATTGACCATGCCCTCATAACCTTTCGACATCACCTAGACATTCATCCTGCAACTCATTGTCCCTTAATCCCTTTCCCAGATCAATTAAATAAATTATATTTATTTAATTAATCCATTCCCTCCATCACCTAAAATAAATAAATAAATTATATTTATTTAATTTATCCATTTACCCCTTTTAGCAAAAATTAATTGAATAAATCTTATTTATTTAATTAATTTATCCTCCCATCATCCCCTCTCTAATAATTAATTAAAAATTTATTATTTCAATTAATTATTGAGAGTCACATGACTTGCCACAATCAATAAATGAGTTTTTCATCTCCATCATTCATCTCAATACTACATTTTCAAATCCTAGCCAGTCACATTTTAGGATGCCCTAAAAGTTTTGTCCTTATATTATAATCCTCTCATCAAATCTTAGCCATCTATTTCATGTTTCACCTCTTAATCTTAGTCATCTATTTCCACCTCTTAATCTCAACCATCCAATTTAACCTCTTAATCCTAACCATCCATCCTATCAATCAAGAATATATAAATCAAGCATCAACCAAACCATTATCATCATATATCCACATTAAAAGTATCATCATGCTATCAAAATCATCATAGATTTCCCATTATCATATATCCATAATCTTTATCTAATATTATGCTGCTAGTTTAAGAAACCAACATATTACAATCACTATCAAATTTCAAGGGTAATAGGGACTCATTTGGTGATATTGTTTCATTTTCATTTTTATAGTTACTTGCTCTTGATGTGTCTTAAGTACAGAATAGGTATTTGCAAGTATTTGTTTCCTTATTTCATTCCATATTTCTACATACACATTTTGGCATGCTCGGTGGGACCCACATCTCTAATCTAATCCTCTTTTTCAAAGAAATTTCATGATTTTTGCTTGCAGGTTACAGGTTTGTGCTTACGACTGTCAAACCATGCCCATGTTCTAGATCAACGCCTTTGTCTGACAGTGGCTATAAGCACAAAAATCATGCACAACTTCCATGAGGACCCCTATGATGATTTTAATCCTTGTCACGTACATGTAAGCGTGAAATAATGTCCTCAAAGTAGCAAACCTCTTGATGACGTGTCTTCTTTTTTGTCTTGTGTTGTTTCCTTTTTGTCGTTTTCTCTCTCTCTCCCCATTTTCGATGCTTTTTGACACTTTTTGCGACACTTGTCAATTTGTGTTTTCTGAGCTTTCGACCTTGCTCCTAAGCCTTGTAAGTGTCTTGTAGGTGAGTTTTCACCTTTCCCCTATGCTTTTCATCCTCTGCACCCCCTAGAAGCCTTCTAGACGTCCTCCTGACCCATCTCCCACTTTTAGTTTTCAGTTTTGCTCAACCAATCTAAATCTCCACCTATTATTTCCAGATCTCCCCTGGGAGATCCTACAGGTGCAAGTGGAGATTTGGATTCTTGCACATGATTGACCTATTTCTAGAGGTAGGACACCTCCTTTTCCTCTCTTCTGTCATTTCCCACCATGTAGTTCTTCAAAAATCCCTGTCTAGCTTGGATCTCCCTCGGGGACCCAAGGTCGCCCCCCGGGCGACCCAGGGGTGACCCTACTGATGAAAGGGGCTACCCTGTTGCGTTTCTAGCTATAGAAAATCATGAGTTTCTCACTCAAATTAGCTCTGTTTTTGCCTATTTTTCTTCCAGTTCACATGATTTTTTATGCCTAATATGGAGTTGACTATTTCATGCACCCACACATGCATAATTAACTCCATCTAATCTAAAATTAACAACTCAATCAATGTCATGCATCCTTTGAACTCTAATTCTTTTTCACTGATAAGCTATTATTGATTTATCACTCCTTAGTTAGCTGAGTTTACTGGGTAATCAACCTAGTTCACTCCCTAATCAATCCTTGTTAACTCATCAATCAATTTAGTTAACTTCTCAATCAATTCCACCCCTCACCTCTTCATTATTTTCCAAGTTGAGCAAGTTGGAGAATACCCTTTTCATCTTCACAAGCTTTTTTAAGCTCCTTCACAGGCCTTTGAGCCACTTTCTTCATTTCTTTCTTTAGTTTCCCAAAGCTTCAAAGCTTTCATTGTTGCATAGCTTCAAAGCTCTTCCAGGGAGGCGAATTCATTATGTACACAACTCTTTCTAGTTGTTTCTCTCCAAATTAGCATTCCAATGCTCTCATAGGACGAAGGTACCTTTTGTTTTATTCATTGTTCAACCAAGCATCATTACACTGCTTCATTCAATGCTATTGTGCTCAACCAAAGCTATCATTGAGCTCTTTCAACCTTCAACAAGCTTCTTCTTTCTTCTTTGTGTCATTTTGTCATCAAGAGGTCTTCTCGCTGCTTCAAAAGGACTTGAGGTTGCCAACATCAAGGATTTCTAAGGGTAGTGGAGTCACACAAATCTTCATTCTTTCAGGTTCCTTTATTGCTTTATTCAATTGATAGTAATTAGAAAAACTAAATTTTCTCTTGGGAATAGTAAATCTTTGCTTTTTCCTTGATAGTTAGATCTTGCATGTTAGAATAATTGTTTTCATATTCCTAGATCTAGATTATTTGAAGAAGCAATTTCCCTTTTTAGATTAGATTACTTCAAAACAATCGAAAACCCAAAAACATAGATTAAACTTGCATTAGGAAAAGTCATATTAGCTTTCATTCATATTTCCCTTTCATAGATTAAAGAGCACTTTTATTTCCAAAGTACTAAAAAAGAACAAAAACATGTTTGCATATCATTTAGCTTTGCGTGCACATAGAAACCCTAGAAAAGATAAACTTGCAAACCCTCGATAACATCACAAGGTAAACCACGATAAATGATTCAATCAAACCCTTGATCACATCACAAGGTAAACACAAGTCAAATCATAACCAAACCCTAGGTGAAAATGGTGCAGGAGCACCAGGAGCAATTAGGACTTGTTATAGACATGTGATCAATTTGGACCATTTTGAGAAGTTTGGTGTCCATAGGTGGAAAATGGCAAAAGTTGTCATTTTTGTTCACAAGTTGTCATTTTACACAAAATTGAAAACATGAATTAGTTAGTCTTTGGAGTTGGTTGGGATAGGTATGTTGGGCATAAATATGCTCTAAAAACTCATTTGTACAGTGGCTTGCAAAAGATTTGGAAGAAATCAATGATCAAAACCTTAATTTTCTACACTTTTCCAAGTTTTCCAGCACTTCAGACCTCTTGTAAGGATTGTACAATTCATGGAGTGATCTAGAACTAGTTTGAAATGGTTGAGTACTGAATCTACTTAATTTATCTTTTTGTTTCATAGATTTTTGTTCCTTTTGGTACGAGTTATAAGAATTTTCCTAATAACAATCCAGAACCCTAGTTAGGGTTTCCAGTGGGCTAGAATAATGTATTTCTTGCCATTTCCACAATAGAAAATTCCAAAATTTGGTGGAATGGCAAGTCTTTGTATGTACTTTCATATTCCATGTTTGCAGGTCTTGAGAGTTTGGTTGGCACGTGCATATAAAGGATTGTGATGCTTGATATCATCATGTATCAGGCTGGAAGGTGGATAGAAGGCCGAGTTGTTGAATGTCATTGTTGAGTTTGGACTCCATATGATTGGGAAGTGTTTGGAAAGGGTGTGTAAAGGTTCTAGAGACTCATTCCAAGTGAGGGTTTGGTCAACCATCAAGAGTTTGTATCCATTCTTATGACTATCCTGTTAGAACAGTGTTTGACAGTTTTTAGCAAGACTGTGAACAATCATGGTTGGTGTCCCCTATGTTGAATAGGTGTTGAAGCCCCTCCAAAGCACTTTGGTTGTGTGTCATGAATGTCATTAAATCCATATTAGAGATCAAAGACCCATTAATCTTTGTTATCATAGTTGCTCAAGGGTTGAGTCCATAGTTTCATCAAGTTAAATAGTGCAGATCGTGTTGTTGGAATTGGCACTAAATGTCATTACATGGAAACCTTAAATTGCCTTTTGTGTCACATTACAGGTCTTGTCCAAGCCCTCTCAAAGTCCAAGTCAAGGATGTATGAAAATCAAGCCATGAAGAGGCTAATACTAGAGCCTCGAAGGTGTGCCTAGATGAACATTTTTGATAAAGTATTGAAGAAGCCCCTAGAAGTTAGAATAGAAACCATAGGCTAACCCCTACCTCTGCATCACAAAACCCTAAAGTCGAGTTAAGGTTGGTCATCACACATTTACCTCTATCTTGGATCATGAATGTGCCTAGGAGTGAGAGGAGAGTGGGTGAAGGCTATCCATGACGAGTTTGAGGAGATCAATCCACGACAACAACAAGAGACATTTACTCTACCACAACAAGACCCATTTGTCCTCTTATTGATAGAAGAAACTAGACAACTCCAAATACAATGATAACTCATTCAATGCATTGAGAGACAAGAGGACATAAATGAAAGAAACTGCTTACCCACACAAAGGTGGAATAGAAGAAACCCCAACAGGAGAAGAGAAACTAGTGACCCTTTGGGTCATAGGGTTATCTCAATAACAACTACCATCAAATGAAACATTCAACTTAGCACACAACAACAAAGGCCACAGAACTTACCAACCCCTCTCCGCAAAGTCTTTCTCTCCAACGAGCCAGACCCCCACCATGTCTCGCCTCCTCTCAACTGGCTACTTTCACAAGAGTAAGAGTGATGTGGCGGATCACCCCGTGGTAAGGAGGGAAGGGTCCATGTGCATGTTGAAATCTAACCTAACAACCCCAGGCAACTAGAGTCATAATTTTGAGCGTACAGTGGCAGGCCTTTGTCCAATAGTGACACATGCCCTTGTCTAATAGTGAAGAGCCCTTGTCACACAGTGAGGCGCCCTTGTCAGATCCAGGCTCGCCTATTTTTGTGAATGAAACTCCTTGGTCTTTTTTGCATGGTTTGATGTAATTTTACTACTAACCCTTAGATCTTGATGTTTTCTATCCTATCACTTGGTTTTGCAGGGTTTTAATTGTTGCAAGTATGTGCAGTCAATGTTGTCATTGATGTCAACAAGTTTGTGTTGTCATTGGTGTCAACTGTGTCTACTGGGTGAGCAGAGATGAGGTTGTTGTAAGTGTATGAGTTGTTTGGTTGAGTTGCCTTGTTGATGATGATTTGGTTTCTTTGAAGAGGTGCTGAAGATGTTGAGAATATGGTTCTGTTGGTTGGTTTCCAAGAGCTTTTGAGAAAATTTGATTAGTAAAGGAAACAATGTACAAAGTAGTGTTTTGGTTTTTCTCCGCATTTCCTCTATGTTGAAGATCTGTCTTTGCGGTTTGGATATGTTGTTTAGGGATGTTCAAAGATGTTATATTCCAGTTCATTGTGTAGAGGAAGTTGTGTTCACCAATATAAAGACTATGTTTTTGAGTGTTGCAGAAGTGTCTGGGAGAAATGTCTTTTCTTTGTATTTCTCTGCAAAGAGGTTTTAGGTCTTGCGGTTCTAGAATTGTGCTTATAAGGTTTATATCTTTCTTCTATTGAAGTTGTTCATGCTTTGGTGCTCTAGAATTCATTTTCTAGAGATACATTGTATGACAGAGATAGTTAAGCATACTAGATAAATAGGATAAGGTAGTGCGGTAGGTGAAAGTTGTTGTGGAGGGATTTGATTGATTTCAGGATGTTTCAGGATGCTTGTGAAATACTCTAGATTGTATTAAAGCCTTGCATATGGTCTGCAAGTCGTCTTTGGGTTTGAGGAAGCGTGTACTTAAAAGTTCATTGTGTTGACATAGGTTTGGCCGACCATGGGTATTTACACTATTTGTGGAGGTGCTTCAGTGATTGTGAAAGTGTGGAGTAGTGTGTTTGGATGAATTTATGTCTGAGCTAAGATGTGTTGTGGTCCATTTTCATTCCTTTCTACCACGGGAATGTTTAGGTCCAGACCTAATTTGAATGTTATGTGTTAAGGTGTGATGCTGACCTTGGAGAATGTTCTCAATGTTGAAGATAGTATAAATATGTGCCAAGGGATCATGACTGTGTGTGTGTGTGTGTGTGTGTGTGTGTGTGTGTGTGTGTGTGTGTGTGTGTGTGTGTGTGTGTGTGTGTGTGTGTGTGTGTGTGTGTGTGTGTGTGTGATGGATATTATGTGAGTAACAATGTGGTTGAATGAGTGATGCAGTACAAGCCTTCATGTGTTAGATTACTGGATGTAGTGAGCAGAAGGTGTCTACTATTCTTCAGTGATACTGTGGAGGTGATGTTGGTGTTGTGGTGGATATTGGTTTAGTACTTTGATCTTCATTGGAATTGTACTCCTTGCATATGTTAGATACAATTATAATAGTTCAACTCTGGCAGTGAGCCACCTCTTCTATCTCTTTCTTTCAGGACAATGAGTCCTTGGGCAGGGAGCCCTTTGGCAGTGAGCCTTTCTTCTAGGTAGTGAGCCCTCCGGTAGTGAGCCTATTGTAATTCAGTGTTGATACTACTTTATATTGTGAGATAATCCTCACCCTGGTTTTTCCCTTCTTGGGTTTTCCACATAAAATCCTGTTGTTCATGATTTATGAGTTGTGGTTGTATGTTTTATGCTTAATTTCCTTTACTACAATTGTATATGCTAGAAGGATTAAATTTTGGAAGGGTAAATGGTTTAACATAATACTGATTCACCCCCTTCTTAGTATTTTGGGTGTTCAACATTAATCTCATTTTGTTGATGAGTTTGACACTTAGTCATAGAACTATGCCTTTTCTGTTTGATGGGGCACCTTTGTTTGTATAGGATTTTTATCAATCTTGTTTGATTTTTTAGAAACTAGATCCTTCTAACATCTGTTCTTTATCTTCTATTTCTAGTCTTTTGTCAAATTTGGCAGTCTTTTGTAGATTTGAGTTCCAAAGTATCTAAGTTCTTTTGTCTCACAGATGGGTGCCTTTGTCACAAATTGGGGCACCTTTGTCTCATAGAAGGGTGCCTTTGTTAGTTTTTGACTTGCCTTTGTCTGATATTGACATGCCTTTGTCAGTAGGTATAAAATTCTCTATTACTCAGTGCCTATGTTCTATTTTATCACTTTTGATTGATTCCATGCCCTTGGATGTATCTCCATGCCTTTTTTTATCATTATTTTATAGCTAATGTTTGGGGTTGTGTTGGAACTAACCTAGTTGTGCATCTTGTTTATGCTTGTCAAAGATCAAATCTTAAACTACTAACAAGTTGTTATAGGATTTCGCTTGTCAAAGACATATCATTTGAAACCCTTTGTGTTTGCTTTGTTTGGTGGATTTTATTATGACTTGGGGTGTTACATCCCCAACTTATGGTTTAGCTTAACCTTGCTTTTATATGGTAATCAGGATGATTAATCATAGTATAATGATTAGATGTTTATGGAAAATATCAAATTTAATAATTGATTATGTGAAAACTAACTAATGTTAGTTAGAGATGAGATTACATGTTGATATAATTATTTAATTATTGTGATTTACAAATCAAATGATGATACACTAATCATGGTTATATGGTTGTGAGTTTGATCAGGAAAAGAATCTTCCTTCAAAAATAGAAAGAGAGTATCATCCGGGAGGAGGAGATAGATTTGGGAAAGAGTCAGATTGCCATCTAAGTATTGGATTAAGTCTTTGTGAAATTGGTCAAGGTAGAATGATTTTACATCTTTTCCTTGCTAGTCATTTCCTTTTTGTGTTGTCATTTCAATTTGGGTTATCTTGACGTTGTCTACGTCGATTCGACTAAACGATGTTCCTAAACGTCAACGTAAGTCGATAGATAATCTTGCTAGGTAGTCGAGTACTTCCTTGCTTCTTTATTTATTTTTGTATCAGGGTTTTGAATCTATTATTCTTTTTTATATAATACTTAGGGTTTATAGTGCAGAAGGGGGAGTGGTACTCGACCCCTAAATCACATTTTGTTTGTGCCGCCCCATTGATGATGATGTCATTTGATGACATCTTAGATTGTTATGGTTACCCTTATACATCATGTAGATGCATGGGAAGATTAATATGGTATAATCATTTTAGTCTTGTGATCAGGCACCTTTCTATTATCAATGTGTATGTGTCTTAAGTTATTAGGCCAACCACCACCCATAGTTAGTGGAATGAGTGGAGGCCATTTCGGACCCGTTTAGATCCCCACCATCACTATCTACTTGATGATAGAAAGTAATGGACTGAGAAATCCAATAAGGTTGTGGGGTGGTCAAGTGGGATAACTATTTTTCTCATCATGAAGCTCAAAAGGTGGCGAGCCTTTTGCATGGAAGGCATGCAAAAGAGAAGGGAATACCTTTGTTTTTTAGTAGTCTTTCTTTGAGCGCTCAGGAGAGCAAGATAGGGTTGATATATCAAGTTTTTTGGAAAAGGAAACTATTGTCATATAGTAGTGAGATGGAATATGATAATTCTTAGCTTAGAGCCGTCAATAGGCCAACTCCAATATACCTATATAAAACCTTTAGGTATGATGCATAGTCTTGAAAGACTCCTATCACTTGGCATGTTAATTGAATGTTACTACTATTGTGCATGGAGTCGACTGTGTCGACATTTAGTAGTAAAACTTGCTATGATTATTGTTCTGTGATTACTATAGAAGGCCCTCGAGGCCGAAGCACTCATTGTGGTTATTGTATTTAGACCCTCGAAGTCATAAACTCTATTTGAATAGTCTTGTTATCTCATACACGATGGTGTAATCCTTCAGGCCCTTGAGTTCGTATGCGAATCTATAATGCTAAGCTTATAATCTCTGTTGATAACTAACCACTCGAGGCCACAAAGCCGAGCTTGAGCTATGTTTTAGCATGTAAATATGCATGTGTGCCGATATGGCATGGATTTAAAACTATTTAGTAATACCCCTGAAGCTATCATTTTTGTGCTCGAGCTGACTATGCTCAATGGTTAAGGTATAAAGAACTATTATGATAGAGTATGTGCATTGGAGAACTAGCTTGGGAGTAGGCTGAGAGCCCTTCTTTGAGCCATGATAACATATATCATGAATCTTTAAACCAATGATTGTGCATGAAGCATTTTGTAGCTGATCTTGAGGACTACAATCATAGTGTACGACTGTTAAAGATGGTTATTATGATAACCATGGTGCAGTCCTTGAATCTAAAAGAATATATGTATCGACTCCTTGTTAAAGAAGGAGGTTTGATAAATGATAATTAGTATTATTATTTCTTGAGGTAACATTAAATGCATGCTAGGTTTATTGGAGAGATTACTCTTCTTGATAATTATTTCTTTATGAGATTGAAAACTAAGTTTGGCATAAATCTCTTACATTGTAATGGAAATGAAAGCCATTTCCTTTCTAATAGCCAAACTCATGAATGGGGTATAAAATGATATGAACTCATGTGGGTATATGATTTGGAGTCTTTTGTTAAGACCGTCTTATTGGACTAATATGATATATGAAAGGAAGTTTAAGGTACGCAGAACACACTTCCTACACCAATCTAATGAGGGAAGTAGAGTGAAAATTCTTTTAAATCCTTACAATTACAGTGATGGTAACACAACAATAGAGATATTGCAGAAATACACATACACATAGAATGACACAGAAGAAAGAGAGACAAGATATAACGTGGGGAAAACCCTTTCAGGAGAAAAACCCCACACTCCAAAACCTGCACAATGTATTATGAAAACTTAATATGGTTTACAATACACTTGCAATGAAAGATCTTAGGAGTCTTCGACACTCATGTCTGGAGATATTCCGGCAGCATAACAGTACTTGTAAATCACATAATACATCTCCTCCTCAAAGCACCTGTTTATAAAGAAAATACAAGGCAAAATTGGCTCTATCTTGGGATGGCCGTCCAACACGGCCTCATGGCCCAAAACCCATGCCTATGGACACTTGTTCAACATTGTAAGATGTTCCTAACACTTGTCAAGTCACCCCATCCCAAAGAGGTCACCTATTCCCAAGTTGGGCAATGACAGATACTCTTACGACACTTATGACTGTCATAGAATCATATCTTATAGCTATAAGAGAATCTATCATAAACAGGCTATAAATAGCATATTCCCTTACAACATGTCATAACGCTCCTTGGGGCACCCAAAGATGCCTTTTTCAAAGATGCTCTTTAACACATGTCTTCACCTATCATAGAACCTTCTATTTCCAACTCTTACATGTCATAGATTCTGTCATAGGAATCTGTCATAAGCGTTTCAGTCAAGATTCACTTACACACTAGTCAAGATACCGACACATGGCAGAAAACCTCTACAACACAAAAGGGATGCCTATCTCCATATGGAGTGTGTTGACCATCCTAGTCATCTTACAAGTGGAGTGACAACTCATCATGCCACTTCACACTAAATGACAAAACATGACGTGCAACAAATTACAACATAGGCTAAGTAAATAAATTACATTACAATAATTAATGCAAGCAATTACCAAGGTTGAGACACCTTAATTCCCAACATTCTCCCACTTGTTGAACACCTTGTAAGAGACAATAGAAATAACAAGATTTAACTGCTATAGGCCGAGAGGTCCATAGACTCTGAACACCATCTAAACTTCTCTGTGCCCACTGGTTTCGTCAATGCATTTGCAACATTCTTCAAAGTGTCTACCTTCTCCAAATTCACCTTCCCATCCTCTACCATGTCTCACACGAAGTGAAACTATACATCAATATGCTTTTTTCTGGCATGGAAAGTTGGATTCTTTGCTAGGTAAATCACACTTTGACTGTCACAACAAATCGTAATTTGTCCTACATCAACACCAATATCTGAACACAATCTCTTAAGCCAAATGGCTTCCTTACAAGCATGAGTTGTTGCCATATACTCAACTTCTATCATGGACAAAGCAACCATAGGCTATCGCTTACTCATCCAACTAATAGCACCACTGAACATAGTGAACACATAAGCACTAGTGGATCTCCTGCTGTCAATGTCACCTGCCCAATCAGAATCCACAAATCCTCGAATACAAACTGAACGTGGAGGTCCTGTAAGATTACCATGATAGCATATGGAATACTCAGAAGTACCCCTCAAATATTTGAACACTCGCTTAACTGCATCCCAATGTACCCATCCAGGATTAGCCATAAATCGACTAAGGACTCCCACTACTTGGGCAATGTTTGGTCTTGTGCAGACCATAGCATACATCAAATTGCCAACAACACTAGCATAAGGTACTCTGCTCATGTCCTCCACCTCACTAGGAGATTTTGGATAATCATTAATAGACAACTTTTTCCCTAATGAAACATGAACACACAATGGTCTACAATCTACCATGCTGAACCTATCCAACACGGTCTTCACATACTTACTCTGGCTTAACCAAAATTTTCTATTAGCTCTGTCTCTTCTAATTTCCATTCCTAGAATGTACCTGGCTGCCCCTCAATCTTTCATTTCAAATTGTACTGACAATTGAGACTTAAAATTAGAAATCATATTTTTACCCTTCCCAATCAGCAACATATCATCAACATATAATGCAAGAATGAGAAGACAATCATTGTCAAACTTGTAGTACACACAATGATTTAATTTTGATCTCAGAAATCTAATTGACAACACAAAGGCATCAAACTTCAAGTACCACATCCTAGGAGTTTGCTTCAAACCATACAAAGACTTTTTCAACTTG
This sequence comes from Cunninghamia lanceolata, assembly GCA_027924645.1. Taxonomy (NCBI): domain Eukaryota; kingdom Viridiplantae; phylum Streptophyta; class Pinopsida; order Cupressales; family Cupressaceae; genus Cunninghamia; species Cunninghamia lanceolata. Next base: position 2,095,864 of record BSBN01001494.1, on the reverse strand, counting down.
CAAACAAAATTTTCTTTACCTTTCACTATGTAATGCTCTAGCTGTGACATGTAAATCTCTTCCTCCAAGTCACCATGAAGGAAAGTTGTCTTCACATCCATCTACTCCACTTCTAATTCATAAGCTGCTGCAAGAGAAAACAAGAACTGAATAGATGTTAGCTTTGCAATGGGAGAGAAAATTTCACCATAATCAATTCCCTCCACTTGTGAATACCCTTTCGCAACCAATTTGGCCTTGTACTTTTCAACACTACCATCTGCACCGAATTTCTTCTTGAACACCCATTAACATCCAATAGGTTTCTGTCCTTCAAAAAAAGGCACCAAGTCCCATGTTTTATTCTTCTCCAAAGAAGCTATTTCATCCCCCATGGCCTCCTTCCAGGAACCTGCATCTTTCATGCCCATAGCCTCTTTCATAGTTCTAGGCTCATTAGTGTTAGCAAGTAAAGCAAAAGTACTACTAGAATCAACTATTGAATAACCAAACCTATCAATTTTCTTTCTTGTTCTTGTAGACCTCCTCAAAGGCTGAGGTTGAGGTTCTGCTTCTTCTTCTGAGCTTTTAGAGCTGCTAGAGCTCTCCTCATCATCAAGTCTCACAGGGTCTGTCGGTTCAGTCTATTGCAAATATGTGCCTAAGTGATGTTGTCATTGATGTCAACATATTCTTGTTGCCATTAGTGCCAATTGTTGCTGTCTGTATAGAAGACTAGATTGTTGAGGATATTGAGAAAATTAATAACAATCAATTCTTGCGGACCATATATCTATGTAGAGGATTGTCAGAGGTTACTCCAGTTAAGATTTGAGAAGTCCACGTGAAGATTTGAAGGAGTTATGGCAATCTGAGTTGAACCGGTTCCTGCAATACTTAGGAAAGACAGAGTGACAAGAAAGAGGTCCGGATTGCTCCAGTAATATAAAATTATGCTCTGCAGATCTGAAGGCATGTTTGGGAAGTTAGTGTGTATCAACTCCAGTGGTTTGTGGTTCGGAGGTCCGCAAGCTATCCTTCTACAGTCATGGCAGATAGTGTTCTTGAGGTTCTGGATGAAGATACAAATGATTCTGGTAATTTGGTTTAGAATGAATTTTATTGGTAATTTCAATGTGCTTGTGGAGGTCTGCATTAAAGTTTGAACTTGTTGATTGAAGATTTCTTCTTTGAGGTTGATGTTCTTCCCAGCCTTGGCTAATAGTGTGATGATCCGCGTCAAGTTTAGCTGACATTGTTGATCATTCCAAGGTTGATGAAGCATATAAATACTTGTTGAAGAGTTGTTGAAAAGAATCCCTTGTACACAATGAATTAAATCCGAAGAAGGGATCAAAAGCAAAGCAGAGAAGAAGAGGAACAAAGGGAGTATAGACTGAAGAATCTGTGAAGAAGATTTTAAAGATAAGAGCAAAAGTCTTGAGCCTTCAAGGGAACTGATTCATGCATGAATGTATATGTTATTTCTCAGTTCATTATTTTTGTATAAATCATAATTTCTTATAGGCAGTGAGCCTCTTCTTGAGCAGTGAGCTCTGGGCAGTGCACCCGAAGGCATGTGCCTTCTATTTTCTTAAGTACTTTTAACAGGGTACGCATTTTTGTGGGTTAACCCCCACCATGGTTTTTCCCTTAACTAGGTTTTCCATGTCAAAATTCTGGTGTTGTGTGTTCATGTTGTTTCTGTTCATATGTTGATTTATGGTTAAATGTTTACGTCATTAATCTGATTACAAAGAAGATTTAAAAGGTTCATAAAAGGTTAAAGTTTAGGGGCAACTAATTCACCCCCCCTCTCAGTTGTCCAGACTATTTCCAACAATTGGTATCAGAGCCAAGTTCCTCTAAAAGAAGCCTGACCGCTTGAGGAGATCCAAGATGTCAATCTACAAGAAGGAAAGTCTGAGATTTGATGGAACAAATTACTCCCTTAGGAAAGTATGCATGCAGTGTCATCTAGAATGTATGGGTGATGGCTTTTGGACAATTACCAAGAATGTGTATAAGATTCCAAAGAATGGACCTTCAAACATAGATGAACTCAGAGATGCTGAACGCAACACTCGAGCCAAAGAAGCATTGTTGAGTGTCCTGTTTGATACCGAATTGGAAAATGTTCTGGATTTGCAAACTGCTCATGAAATCTGGAGTAAACTGGAAAATCTATATGAAGGTGACAAATATGTTAAATGTGCCAAGCCACAGAGGCTGAAGGGTAAATATGAAAGATTTGTAATGAGTGAAGATGAAAACATTACTTCCTACATGCAGAAAGTAAATGAACTTGTGACCGGTATCAGAAATGCAGGCAGAGTATTGGATGAATTAGAAATTGCTGCCAAGGTGCTCAGATCCTTACCTGCAGCTTACAAACACAAGGCTGCAGCCATTGAAGAAATCTGGACAGTAACAACAGTCACAAGGGATCAGTTAGTTGGCAAAATTTCTGCATTTGAAATGAGTGAGTTTGGAGATTCTCTTCCTAAGTTTGATTTTGCATTCAAGGCCAGTGTGTATGGAAAGAAAAGATATGATCCAGGTGAAAGCTCTTCTACAAGATCAAACAGACTTATGAAGACAAGAAAGGATCTTGAAGATATTGAATTAGAAACTGTAGATCTTGAAGCTCTCATTGCCAAATGGATGCCAAGAGGATCCGGTAAGTATGGAGGAAAGTTGCCACTCAAATGTTTTGCTTGTAATAAGATTGGTCATTTTGCCTCAAGATGTCCGGAGAGGTTTTCAAAACCAAACCCTAATAGGTATAAGGGTCAGAAGAATTGTTACTATGTCCAAGAAGCTGGAGAAGGAGTCATAGATGATGAATCTGATCACGGAGAAGGTGATTGGGTGTTCATTGCTATTAAAGAAGAAGATTCAATGTCCACCGAATCTACTAGCTGTGCAAATGTAGAAAGTGCCTTAGCTGCTCAGGTTGTTGAAAAGGATGAATGGGTGATTGATAGTGGATGTTATCATCATATGACTAGAGACAAGAGTAAGTTTTTAAGCTTTGAAAATTATGAAGGAGGACTTGTGAAATTTGGAGACAACTCAGCTGGTAGAATCCGTGGCAAAGGATCCATCTCTTTTGATGGTAAGAACATGACCAATAATGTTCTGTATGTGGAAGGACTGAAGCATAATCTTCTCAGTATTGGATAGTTGGTTGACAAGGGTTATGATCTTCATTTCAAGGATGGAAAATGTAGAATCTTGGAAAGCTCCAGAATTGAGATTGCATCCGGTACTCAGACTAAAGGTAACATCTTTCACTTAAGTAGTTTAGGCAAAAGTTGTTTGATTGCTCAAACAGATCAAAGTTGGTTATGGCATAGGAGGATGTGTCATATAAATTTTGATAACATTGTCAAAATAAGTTCCACTCAAGCTATAAGAGATCTTCCGAGACTTGTGAAACCTGATAGTATATGTAGAAAATGTCAATTCGGTAAATAGAGCAAAATCTCATTCAAAAGTAAGGAACAAGGTTCAAGTGGGAGATTGGAACTGGTACATACTAACCTTTGTGGTCCTGCTAGAATTAGGAGTGTGCAAGGAGACAGATATTTCATGTTGCTGATTGATGATTACTCCCAGATGATGTGGGTAACCTTACTAAAAGAAAAATCAGAAGCTCTCGATAAGTTTAAGGTGTTTAAGACGATGGTTGAAAATGAGATTGGTGGGAAATTGAAATGTTTGAGATCTGACTGAGGTGGAGAATTCACTTCCGGTGAGTTTGATGCTTTTTGTGAAAAGAATGGGATAAAAAGACAATTATTTGCTCCTAGGACTCCTTAGCAAAATGGGGTTGTGGAAAGGAAGAACTGGACCATTCAAGAAGCTGCCAGGACCATGATGATGGAAACAAATGTTCCTCAAGTTTATTGGAGGGAAGCTGTGAGTACTGTTGTCTACACTCTTAACCGGGTGCATATCAAAGGAAATTCTGGTAAAACTCCTTTTGAACTATGGTTTGGTCATCCTCCTACTGTAAGATATTTTAGAGTTTTTGGTAGTAAATGCTATATCAAAAGAGATGAGGATTTAGGCAAGTTTGATGCAAGAAGTGATGAAAGAATATCCTTGGGATACTCTACTCAAAGTAAGGCCTATCAATGCTTCAACAAGAGGTTGAAAAAGATTGTTGAAAGTGCTAATGTTAAAGTTGATGAAAGCAAAGAAGGTTATTCCAAGTATTGTGAATATGATTCAGATGATCAAGATGAAAGTCAAAGTCAAGGAAGGCAAGATCAAATCTAGACTCAAATCTAGATTGATCCGGTAACTCTAATAACTCAAGAGATTTGTGCAGAAGATGAGGAACCAACTCAAGAAACAGAAGTTCAAGCAATTCCCCAAACCCCCAGGTATGTAAGAATGAATCATCCTGAAGATCAAATCATATGAGATAAAAATAGAAGTGTTCGAACTAGGAGAAGAGTTGCTGAAGATCAAGAAGGGATTTGTTTGATTTCAAAGATTGAACCTAAATCAGTAAGTGAATCTTGCAATGATAAAAACTGGGCTAAGGCAATGGAAGAAGAATTGATGCAAATTGAAAAGAATCACACTTGGGATTTTGTTCCCAGACTTGAGGACAAAAATGTGATTGGAACCAAATGGGTCTTCCAGAACAAACTGAATGAAGATGGTGAGGTTGTAAGAAAGAAGGCAAGATTGGTATGTAAAGGATACTCTCAAGTGGAAGGGATTGATTTTGAAGAAACTTTTTCTCCAGTGGCAAGGATAGAGGCAGTCAGGTTATTTCTTGCCTTTGCTGCTTTCAAAGATTTTAAAGTTTACTAGATGGATGTCAAATCAACATTTCTAAATGAAGATCTAGAGGAAGAAGTCTACATTGAGAAACCAAAAGGATTTCAGTTGTCTGATCAGGGAGATATGGTTTGTAGACTAAGAAAAGCCTTGTATGGACTCAAGCAAGCTCCAAGAGCCTGGTATGCTAGATTGGATAAGCATTTTCTTAAGCTAGGATTTAGCAAAGGTACTGCTGATAGTAATTTATACTTCAAGATAAATCATGAGGGCATTCTAATTGTTGAGGTCTTTGTTGATGATATCATTTTTGGTGGAAATGAATGTATGTGCAAAGCATTTGCTGATCAGATGAAAAGTGAGTTTGAGATGTCAATGTTTGGTGAGATGAACTTCTTCCTAGGTCTACAAATTGTTTAGTCAGATAAAGGTATCTTCATATCTTAGTCCAAGTATGTGAAAGAATTATTGAAGAAGTTTGGAATGGAAGATTCAAAGTCAGTAGGTACTCCTATGGTAACTAGATGCAAGCTGAGAAAAGATGATGACTCCCCAAAGGCAAATAAAAAAAAGGTATAGATCAATGATTGGAGGATTGCTCTAACTTAGACCAAACCTGACACCATGAATGTAGTTGGACTTGTTGCCAAATTTCAAGCTGATCCAAAAGAATCCCATGTTATGGCAGTCAAAAGAATTTTTAGATATCTCAAGGGGGGAATTGATTATGGACTGTGGTATCCAAAGGACAATGATTTCACTCTTCATGCATATATAGATGCTGATTGGGCAGGAGATGTGGATCACATAAAAAGTACTAGTGGTGGTGCTTTCTTCTTGGGGAGAAGATTGGTCTCTTGGATAAGCAAAAAACAAGACGTAATATCTCTGTCTACTGCAGAGGCAGAGTATATAGTAGCAGCAAATAATTGTACTCAGGTTTTGTGGATGAAGCAAATGTTGAAGGGCATCAGAATTGTGTTTGAGGAGCCAGTCACAATTTTCTGTGATAACTCAAATGCTATAAGCATTTCCAAGAATCCTGTATTGCACACAAAGACAAAGCATATATCTATCAAGTTTCATTTCTTGAGAGAGAAAGTTAATGAGAATGAAGTCAAGTTGGAGTTTGTGTCTTCCAAGGATCAGATTGTAGATATCTGCACTAAGCCTCTTCCCAAGGATACTTTTGAGTATCTTAGAAAAAAGTTAGGGGTTATTACCCCTCCTGATCAGAACTAAGATGCACTAAGGTGCATCAGTCTGGTGGAATTCACATTCATATCTTGTGATCCAGATTGATGTTAAGGAGGTACTACTCAAAGGGGGAGTAGTCAGTATTGAAATATGTGCCCTTTGCCATTGATGTCAAAGGGGGAGATAAGTCATGTGAAAAACTAGTTACTGATAAAAGGGGGAGTAGTAAAGAAATTAGTTGCAGAAGTGAGAAGAGAAAAGGGGAGAAGTTCTTGTCTTGATGATTAAATTTAGTTTTTCACATCATATGTTTCCATCAATGACAAAGGGGGAGATTGTTGCAAATATGTGCCTAAGTGTTGTTGTCATTGATGTCAACATATTCTTGTTGCCATTAGTGTCAACTGTTGTTGTTTGTATAGAAGACCAGATTGTTGAGGATATTGAGAAAATTAATAACAATCAATTCTTGTGGACCATATAGCTATGTAGAGGATTGTCAGAGGTTGCTCCAGTTAAGATTTGAGAAGTCCACATGAAGATTTGAAGGAGTTATGGCCATTTGAGTTGAACCGGTTCTTGTAATACTCAGGAAAGACAGAGTGATAAGAAAGAGGTCCAGATTGCTCTGGTAATATAAAATTGTGATCTACGGATCTGAAGGCATGTTTGGGAAGTCAGTGTGTATCATCAACTCTAGTGGTTTGTGGTTTGGAGGTCCACAAGCTATCCTTCAAGTTTGACAGTCATGGCAGATAGTGATCTTGAGGTTCCGAAGGAAGATACAAATGATTTTGGTAATTTGGTTTAGAATGAATGTTATTGGTGATTTCAATGTGCTTGTGGAGGTCTCTGGATCATGTGGCTACTATATTGGAGGTCCGCACTGAAGTTTGAGCTTGTTAATTGAAGATTTTTTCTTTGAGGTTGATGTTCTTCCCAGACTTGGCTGACCGGATGTTCCTAGCATGTTGCAGATGATCTAAGAGCATTTTATGAAGCATGACGTGGTTATAGAAGAAGATTCAAGTCTCAGCCATGTTTCTCCGATAGTGTGATGATCCACGTCAAGTTTAGCCAACCTTGTTGATCATTCCAAGGTTGATGAAGCATATAAATACTTGTTGAAGTGTTGTTGAAAAGCATCCCTTGTACACAATGAATTAAATTTGAATAAGGGATCAAAAGCAGAGTAGAGAAGAAGAGGAATGAAGAGAGTATAGAGTGAAGAATCTGTGAAGAAGATTTTAAAGATAAGAGTAGAAGTCTTGAGCCTTCAAGGGGACTGATTCAGGCATGAATGTAGATGCTATTTCTCAGTTCATTATTTCTGTATAAATCATAATTTCTTATAGGTAGTGAGCCTCTTCTTGAGCAGTGAGCTCTGGGAAGTGCGCCCAAAGGCATGTGCCTTCTATTTTCTTAAGTACTTTTAACAGGGTACACATTTTTGTGGGTTAACCCCCACCGTGGTTTTTTCCTTAACTAAGTTTTCCACGTCAAAATTCTGGTGTTGTGTGTTCATGTTGTTTCTGCTCATATGTTGATTTATGGTTAAATTTTTACATCATTAATCTGATTACAAAGAAGATTTAAAAGGTTCATAAAAGGTTAAGGTTTAGGGACAACTGATTCACCCCCCCTCTCAGTTGTTTGGACTATTTCCAACACAGTCTTCTCAGTGGTAGAAGGAAACTGAACCACATCCTCTTTCTTTTTTGTCTATTCTGGCTGTAAAAAAATAGGTGTTAGCTCTCTGAAGATAACACTTCTGCTATACAACACTTTTTCAGCCATAAGATCCCAAAGCTTGTATCCTTTCACACCGACACCATAGCTAATGAAAATACACTTAACAACCTTGTTCTCCAATTTAGACCATTTCTCCTTAGGCACATGTGCATATGCCTCACAACCAAAAACATGAAGATGTCTAACTGAAGGCTTCTTACCAGACCACACCTCCATAGGTGTCTTACCAACAAGGGATGATGTAGGAGACCTGTTTACCAGGTAGCAAGTAGTGGCTACAGCTTCAGCCCAAAACTTTTGTTCGAGGCTTGCTCCACTAAGCATACTCCTAGCCTTCTCCATCAGTGTCCTATTCATCCTCTCTGCAACTCCATTTTGTTGTGAGGTATAAGGAGTTGTCTTATGTCTTTCAATCCCTTGCTCTTTACAGAACTTATCAAACTCTGCTAAACAAAACTCACCACCATTGTCAGTCCTCAAACACTTAATCTTTTTACTAGTCTGATTCTCAACAAAAACTTTAAACTCTTTGAATTGACTAAAGACTTCAGATTTGCTTCTGAGAAAATAAACCCATGTCCTTCTATTGTAATCATCTATGAAAGATACGAAATATACAGATTTGGAAATCGAAGGAACATTAACTGGACCAAACACATCAGAATGAATAAGATCTAATACACCAAAAGACTTGTGAGAACTAGAGTAAAACTAAACACGGTTTTTCTTTCCATATATGCAATGTTTGCAAAAGTCAAACTCGAGATTACAATTATTTAACCCCTCAACAAGGTTTTTATTTTTTAGGGTTCTAAGACCCTTCTCACCAATGTGGCCAAATCTCATATGCCATAACATTGTCTTTTCAGCAGGAAGTTTAACTTCCAAAGCATGTGCACTACTCTCAGAAAGTGTTACAACAAATTTCTTCACTACTTGTTTAAATGGTGGGGATGAAGTGACTGCAACTCTTTTCTTTGAGTTAGAAGAACTATTGCACTGTGAAGAGCGTGCCTCTAGCTGAAACAAAGTACCTCTCGGAGTACCCTTTGGAAGCACCATAGATCCTCTAGTCATCTTGCATCCATCCTCTGAAAAGACAACCTGCACACCTGCATCATTCAACATACTTACAGAAAGTAGGTTCCGTGCCAAGCCTGGGATGTCAATAACCCTAGAGATCCCCTTTCACTCATCCATCAGGGAATCAAATAGAGACTCTTCCATGACCAACAATCTTTAGATGAGAATCGTCACCCAGGTACACTCTTCCACCATCGTACTCTTCATATTTTGTGAGCCATCTTCGATGAGAGGTCATGTTGAATGATGCACCAAAATCTATCAACCACACATCATTAGATGCATGGGTGGCTAGGGCTGCGATGAAGGCATCACCATCATCTTGTGACTTGTCAGAATCTGAATCCTGGAGCATTCTTTTTCTTTTTCTTTTCCTCTTTGCATTCCTTTCAGAAATGCCCAATTTTGCCATAGTTCCAACAAAGAGCCTTGGACTTTCCAAGAGATTTGGATCTTCCACGAGATTTGGATCTGCCTTTCTCGGCGTTCTTGTCCTTCTTTTTCCCTTTCTCCTTGGGTCTTCCATGAATTGCAAGAGCCTCTTTGGCTGCCTCATAAGACTTTCTCCACATCTCTTCAGATAACAGAAAAGATACCACTTCATCCATTTTGAAAGTGGATGTGGTGCTCCCAATAGCCATTACAAGATGATCCCATGAGTCTGGAAAAGAACAAAGCAAGGTCATACAATGATCCTCGTCCTCCATCTTCACACCAATGGATGTCAATTGTGCAACTAACATGTTGAAAGAATTCAGGTGATTTGTGACTGATCCTCCATCCTCCATCCTCAGAGAATACAACTTCTTTCTCAGAAAAATTTGTTCACCAAGGATTTGGCCTGATAAACATCACCCAACTTCTTCCAAAGGTCTTTTGTGGTCTTTTCCTCATGGACATTTAATAGGATAGAATCAACTAGACTGAGTCTTATGAGACCCTTAGCCTTCCAATCTTTGAGATCCCAATCAGCTTGTGACATTACGGTTGGTTTTACACTAGATACAATTTCCCATAGGTCTCGATCAACAAGCATGTCTTCCATCTTAAGTTTCCAAAACTCAAAATTTGTGCCATTAAACTTCTCCATCTCTATTCTTCCAGATGTGCTTGCCATCTACTTCCTGCAACAATATTTCAGAATACTCTACACAGACTCCCACTCAATCTAAGATCAGCTCAAAAAACCCCTACCCAACAACTAGGACCAAAGGTGATCAAGCTTTGATACCAACTGAAAGGAAGTTTAAGGTACACAGAACACACTTCCTACGCCAATCTAATGAGGGAAGTAGAGTGCAAATTCTTTTAAATCCTTACAATTACAGTGATGTTAACACAACAACAGAGATATTGCAGCAATACACATACACATATAATGACACATAAGAAAGAGAGACAAGATATAATGTGGGGAAAACCCTTTTAGGAGAAAAACCCCACACTCCAAACCCTGCACAATGTATTATCAAAACTGAAAATGGTTTACAATACACTTGCAATGCAAACTCTCAGGAGTCTTCAACACTCGTGTTTAGAGATATTCTGATAGCATAACAGTACCTGTAAATCACATAATACATATCCTCCTCAAAGCACCTATTTATAAAGAAAATACAAGGCAAAAATGGCTTTATCTTGGGATGGGCGTCCAACACGGCCTCATGCCCCAAAACCCATGCCTATGGACACTTGTTCAACACTGTAAGATGTTCCTAACACTTATCAAGTCACCCCATCCCAAAGAGGTTGCCTATTCCCAAGTTGGGCAATGGTAGATACTCTTACAACACTTACGACCATCATAGAATCTGTCATAGCTATCATATCTTACAGCTGTAAGAGAATCTATCATAAACAAGATATAAATAGCATATTCCCTTACAACATGTCATAACCCTCCTTGGGGCACCCAAAGATGCCTTTTTCAAAGATGCTCTTCAACACATGTCTTCACTTGTCATAAAACCTTCTATTTCTGACTCTTACATGTCATAGATTCTATTGTAGGAATCTGTCATAACCGTTTCAGTCAAGATTCACTTACACACTAGTCAAGATGTCGACACATGGCAAAAAAGTTCTATGACACAAAAGGGACACATATCTCCACATGGAGTGTGTTGACTATCCTTGTCATTTTACAAGTGGAGTGACAACTCATCGTGCCAGTTCACACTAAATGACAAAACATGATGTGCAAAAAATTAAAACATAGGCTAAGTAAATAAATTACATTACAATAATAAATGCAAGGAATTACCAAGGTTGAGACACCTTAATTCCCAACAATATAAGTCTTTGATGATATGAACTTGAATGTAAACCTTATCATAGGTCAGCATGAAATTGGGAACCTAGTGTTGGTTAACAAATTTGTCACCTAAGTCTATATTCTCACGGTTGGATAGATGACAAATGTAATCAATAGTTGAGCCTATTATATTGATATTTTATAAAGGCTCTCTGCTTATTTTATAAGGCACAAATACCTTCGATAGATATTCTTATGAATGAAAAATCAAGATTGCTTTTAATCAGAAAGCAAAAATAAAGGCATAGCTTTTAACCAGAAAGTAATAAAGGCATAAATTTGTTTTTCAAATAATCAGAAGTACAAAGACTCCCACCAGCACGATATTTAGAAAATCAAATAAACATGATATCATACACCATATAATCACCACTCTAAACAATATATCAACAGATAAACCATCTACAATAGTGAGCCAAACTAAAGATATTCAACCACTTCAATGCACAAATGTTACCAACACCAGTAGTAATACATTCAACATAGGAGGAACGTAAATTCAAATAACCATAACACAAAGTCTATGACCACTTAAATCCCCACTGCATTGATTTTCATTATATGCATATAAAGTAATTGAAAACAAGAAGTATCAAATTTCTCTATCGCCAAAACAAAGTTTGCCAAAAAGATCCATACATATACTTGCATATCTAATTTATAGCAATCCATATGATAACTGTCTTTAACCCTAACGGCTTCTTGGTGATAGCCGATTTAAAAGAGAGTTTAAACAATAAGTATTTAAAGGGTCCTCCAGAGCCAATAGTTCAAGAGCATGTAAAATAGTTTGCTAAAACATAAAAAAAGAGAATTAATTAAGGATTGCCACATCCTCATCACTAGCATCATCGACATCATTTTGTGTCGCATCTTGATCTTCCACCCGTTCCTTGCTCGCGTCGTCTTGCAGCACTTGAGCTGCTTGTGCCCTTCGTCTAGCCTTGTATGCTCGATACCTGGTGAGAAAAGGGGAGAGGGACATGCTACTTGGAGTGCTAGTCATGCTAATCATGCGCTTCTTCTTGCGAACTGCCCTATCTGTATTATCAATCTTTTGATGAATCTCATCCAACCCATTCTTGATAGTTTTGGTGTAAGCAGCAGTCCTTGCCATCTTCTCAAGTGATTCACTAGTTATGACATTATAGTCCATTATCTCCTCTGTCACTAACTTCTTAAAGTTTTTCTTTATTTCTTTAACATCCAATAATTTGTCCTCAATTTCCCTTGTCACTTCAATTTCTAAGGCAACAAAATTAAGCTTAATATTTATCATTTCAACATAGTAAGTTGCTATCGCATCCCTCATATCATCTTCAGCCAATGTCAACACAATTAACCATTCTTGCAATACCATCAACTCAAACTGATGAAGAGTCAGGTGTAGGAGGATTATTCGAACTAGGAGAATTTTGAGCACTCAACAAAGATTGAAAAATATTGTCTTCTCCCAATAGTGTAAAAATCAATGAATCACCATCATTAATAGGGTTGTTAACTAGTGGAACATGGTTTACTTTCTGTGAAGAAGCAACCAATCTGGTATCATCTTTTACTGGCTGACCATCTAGCTCACACATGGATTTCAACTTATTATTCTCCTCAGGGAGTCCTTCTCCATCCTCGCTCGATTGTGAGCCAACTCCTTGTGTAGTTGGATCTGAACTAGATGTTTTCCTCTGAGAATGCATATTTTTGGACATACCCTAGCTCTGAGCTGATGACTCTTTAGCTATATTTGAACCATCTTGCTCTCTAAATGTTTTCCTCAGCCATTTCTCTATTCTCCTATGACATCAAAAGAATGAAGTTTAATATCAGTCACTTCTTTCTCCGACCATCTCATAGGAGGTAGAGGTTGCAATAAAATTTCTTGAAAACTAGTATCCAAAATGTCTGAACCATCATCCACAATATCAGACACTTGCATCGGGAGATCAAAAGCATGAATTTGATCAATTGTCAATCTCATCCAACTTCTCCTCTAGACTTCTCTTTCATTTAGACAATCCTCCCAGTAATCCTCCAATTGAGGCTTGTGCTGATAAGACCCACCCCCATGCATATTCTCCTTTACAAAATTTTTACTATCAAAAGATGTTCTAGTCCATAAACTGTGAAGACCAAATTCAGACAAGGCCTTATCTACATTTCTTGAAACATCATTACTTTTACAAGAGTAAAATGACAGAGTCACAAGGAAATAATATTCTTTTTTCTTCATGGCGTGATATTTCAAATTCACAGAAGCCATTTGTTTGCATACCTCCAAAAGCATGAGATAGTCAGATAGATACCACGGCAATTTCAATGGGGCATTTTCATAACCCCAATCCTTATGTATGAAAAATGATAAAACTGCACATAAAACTTCCAAAATTCATAACAAGTGCAGTTGCACCCACTGAGAATCTATGTTGTAATGTGCCATCAATTCTTTTTGTCAACCACATTGTAAAAGCATCATTAATTCTTCAAAAATCTTTAGCAACTTCTTCTTTCCGAAGCTAAAAGAAAGTGTCATAGACAGGCGTGCCGACGACAGGTAACCCTTGGGACCTTAAGCCAGGCCAAGTAGCCTCTCTATGAGCCAATAAATATATCAACTATGAACACATGTGAAACTCTTTATTCCTCAAAAAATTTATCAATTGCTCATGCATACTATCTCTAATTATTTTGGCCCAATCAATCTAATGATCTCCACAAATTAACAAAATGAAATGACATATCCAGAAAGCAAAAGTATCAGATTGAGAATTTCCCACCACATGGTTCAACAGTGTAATCATTTTTGAAATCTCCTCCTTAAAATGGCTTCTTTTGAGATTGGTGGGAAGTCATGACTTCCCCTTTCTCCCTATCTCCAACCAGCCTCTTGCAATGCAATTCTGGCACCAATCTCTTCTCTCATTGTAATAAGTCCAAGATGATGACATAGAAATATCTACATTCTCCTCATATTCAACTTGATTCAAAGCAAGAGCAATTGACACAGAATCAATCTTCGCAACCACAAAACCGTCAGAATCTCTTATTTCCTGTGACTCTGGCAAGTAGATGTTTACACACGTGACTACCAACTTGGGACAACACACTGCAGGTGGAAAACCTCTGACTCTATCCAGTTTGCTATTCACAAATTTGGTGGCTAGGACTGACCATCCTTCAGGTCGCATTCTTAGCCAAAAGTCATCAAAATCAATGTGTCCTAGCTTTGTGTCTTTCACCTTGGACAAAGTGTTTTCTACCATGGGAGCTAGAAAAGAGCTCCTTGAAACTTAAAACTTCATCTTTACTAACTTTAGAAACCAATTCATGAGAAGTTCAGAGGCAAATGCAGGTGAAATAGAGAAATGCAAAGGACTCATAGGGTTTTTGCAACACAGATTCATGAAGCTATGTGATTTTTACATCCCAAAGAATGTAATGCTTTATATACAACAAAGAAAGAAACTGAAAATGATAGCCGAACATGCTAACTTGTGAACCTTGAATCTTGCGCTCTCTTCACACATAATGGACTTATTTGCTTCACTCTATAATGCTTCTCCTTTGATGAAAAGATGAACACTTCAAATTGTTGCAAATATGTGCCTAAGAGGTGTTGTCATTGATGTCAACATATCTTTATTGCATTGGTGTCAACTGTATCCTATTTTGTTGCCTGTTTAGAAGATTGGAATGTTGAGGATATTGAGAAAATTAATAAAGATCAATGTATCTGAACCATATGGCTATATAGAGGATTGTCTGAAGAAGCTCCAACCAAGATTTGAGAGGTATGCATGAAGATTTGAAGAAGTTATGGCCATTTGAGTAGAGCCGGGTTTTAGTGTTCAGAAGAGACAGAGTGATAGTAATTTGGTCTGGATTGCTCCGCATTGAAATATTATGATTTACGGATCTAGAGGCATGTTTGGGAAGTCAATGTGTATCATCAACTCAAGTAGTTCATGGTTTGGAGGTCCGCAAGCAATATTTCTAGTGTGACAGTCATGGCAGACAGTGTTCTTGAGGTTCCAGATGAAGATGCAATTGATTCTGATGATTTGGAGGAATGTGGATGTTTTTGTTGATTTCAATGTGCTTGTGGAAGTCTCTGGATCATCTAATTTTTGTGTTGGAGGTTTGCATTGAAGATTGAGCTTGTTGGTGAAGATTTCTTTCTTGGTGTTGCTGTTCTTCCCAATCTTTGCTGATCAGATGATTCAGGAGTGTTGCGGATGATCTAAGAGCAATTTTCTGGAGCGTGGCATGTTGTTGGAGGAAGATTCAAGTCTCAACTATGTTTGGCTGATAGTATAGTGATCCGTGTTAAGTCAAGCCGACCTTGATGTTCATTCCAAGGTTGATGAAGCATATAAATATTTGTTGATGAGTTGTGGAAAGTTATCCTTGTGTGAAAATGATAAAATCCTAAGAAAGGTACAAAAGCATAACAGAGAGGAAGAAGTGCAGAGGATCAAGAGTAGTAAAGGATGAAGATATAGCGAAGTAGTGGTTGAGGAACAAAGTAGAAATTGCGAGCTTTCAAAGGAACTGATCCACGCATGAAAAAGATGCTATTTCTTAGTTCATTATCTTTGTAATAAACTTAATTTATTGTAGGCACTGAGCCTCTTTTGAGTAGTGAGTTCTGGGCAGTGCGCCCAAAGGCACGTGCCTTCTCTTTTTCTAAGTATTTTTAACAGGGTACTAATCTTTGTAGGTTAACCCCCACCGTGGTTTTCCCTTAACTGGGTTTCCACGTAAAAATCTAGGTGTTATGAGTGTTTATTTGTTTCTGCTCATGTGTTGATGATTCATGTTTTATTGTTTACATCTTAATCAGTTTTAAGTGGTAAAGAAGAATTAATTGTTGCAAGAGATAAAGTTTTGGGACATTGATTCACCCCCCATCTCAGTTGTTTGGACTAATTCCAATAATTGGTATCAGAGCCAGTTCCTCTAACAGAAGCTTAACCACTCGAGGAGATCCAGGATGTCGACTTACAAAAAGGATAGTCTGAGATTTGATGGAACAAATTATTCTCTTTGGAAGAGTCGCATGGAGTGCCATTTGCAATGCATGGGTGATGCTTATTGGTTGATAACTAAGGATGAGTATAAACCTCCAGAGAAAGGTATTTCAACTCCAAATGAACTCAAAGATGCTAAAAATAACATTCGAGCTAAAGAAGCCTTGTTGAGGGCCCTGACTGATACAGAAATCACAAATGTCTTTGGACTGAAAACTGCTCATGAAATCTAGAAGAAATTGGAAAATCTTTATGAAGGTGATGAATATGTCAAATGTTCCAAGCTACAAAGTCTGAGAGGAAAATATGAAAATTTGAGAATGAGTGAAGATGAAAACATCATGACCTACATACAAAAGATAAATGAACTTGTGTGTGGTATCAAGTGTGCTAGTGGAACTTTGGAAGAATAAGATATTGTTGCAAAAGTTCTTAGATCCTTACCTGATTCATACAAACATAAGGTTGCTTCTATAGAGGAGATCAAGGCTGTCTCAAAAGTTACAAGAGATCAGTTGGTTGGCAAAATTTCAGCTTTTGAATTAAGTGAGTTTGGTGATTCTCTTCCTAAATTAGAATTTGCATTCAAGGCCAGTGTTCATGGGAAGCAAAGATATGATCTGGATGAATGCTCTTCAAGAAGATCAAACAGATTTGAGAAGACAACGAAGGATCTTGAAGATAATGAAACTGAGCTTGATGATCTTGAAACCCTTTTTGCCAAAAGATTACCAAGAGGATCCGGTAAGTATGAAGGGAAGTTGCCATTCAAATGTTTTGCTTGTAATAAGATTGGTCATTTTGCCTCAAGGTGTCCGGAGAGGGTTTCAAGGACAAACCCTAACAAATCTAGAGGTCAGAAGAAATGTTACTATGTCCAAGAAGTTGGTGAAGGAGTCATAGATGATGAATCTGATCATGGAGGTTCCACTAATAATGATTGGGTGTTCATTTCTATCAAAGAAGAAGATCCAGTGCCTACTGAATCTACTAGTTGTGCAAATAGTGCCTTGGCTGCTCAGATTGTAGAAAAAGATGAATGGGTAATTGATAGTGGATGTTCTCATCATATGACTGGTGACAAAAGTAAGTTTGTGAGCTTTGAAAAATATGAAGGTGGACTTGTGAAGTTTGGAGATAATTCAGCTAGTAGAATCTATGGTAGAGGATCCATCTCTTTTGATGGTAATAATAACACTAATGATGTTCTATATGTGGAAGGATTGAAGCATAATATTCTCAGTGTTGGACAGTTGGTTGACAAGGGTTATGATCTCTAGTTCAAGGATAGAAAATGTAGAATCTTGGAAAGATCTAGAACTGAAATTGCATCTGGGACTCAAACTAGAGGTAACATCTTTCATTTAAGTAGTCCTGGTAATAGTTGCTTGATTGCTCAGATTGATCAGAGTTGGTTATGGCATAGGATAATGTGTCATGTGAATTTTGATAACATTGTCAAGATAAGTTCTACTCAGGTTGTGAGAGATCTTCCAAAAATTGTAAAACCTGATAGCATGTGTAGAGAATGTTAGTTGGGTAAATAGAGCAGAACTACATTCAAGAGAAAAGAACAAAATTCAAATGGATTGTTGGAACTTGTGCATACTGATCTTTGTGGTCCTACTAGAATTAGAAGTGTGCAAGGAGGGATATTTTATGTTGCTGATTGATGATTACTCCCAGATGATGTGGGTAACCCTCTTGAAAGAAAAATTAGAAGCCCTTGACAAATTTAAGGTATTCAAGGTTATGGTAGAAAATGAGATTGGTGTGAAGATAAAGTGTTTGAGATCTGACAGAGGTGGAGAGTTTACCTCCAGTGAGTTTGATTCATTATGTGAAAAGCAAGGAATAAAAGGACAGTTATTTGCTCCTATGACTCCTCAGCAGAATGGAGTTGTGGAAAGAAAGAATCAGACCATTCAAGAAGCTGCTAGGACCATGATGATGGAAGCAAATGTTCCTCAAGTCTATTGGAAAGAAGCTATGAGTACTTCTGTCTACACTCTTAACTAGGTGCAGATCAAAGGCAATTTTGGTAAGACCCCTTATGAGCTATGGTTTGGTCATCCTCCTACTATGAGGTATTTCAGAGTTTTTGGTAGTAAATGCTATATCAAAAGAGATGAGGATCTAGGCAAGTTTGATGCAAGAAGTGATGAAGGAATATTTTTGGGTTACTCTACTCAAAGCAAGGCATACCAGTGCTTTAACAAGAGATTGAAAAAGATTGTTGAAAGTACTAATGTTAGAGTTGATGAAATCAAAGAAAGACCTTCCAGATCTTGCAGATATGATTAAGATGATCAAGATGAAAGTCAAAGTCAAGGAAGGAAGATTCAAACTCAGAATCAGATCGAGATTGATCTGGAAAATCCAATGACTCAAGAGGATAATGCAGATGTTGAGGAACAAACTCAAGAATCAGAAGTTCAAGCAAATCCTAAAACTCCCAGGTATGTAAGGCTGAATCATCCTAAAGATCAAATTACAGGAGATAGAAATAAAGGTGTTCAAACTAGGAGAAGAATTATTGAAGATCAAGAGGAGATTTGTTTGATTTCAAAGATTGAACCAAAATCAGTAAGTGAAGCCTGCAATGATGGGAACTGGGTAAAAGCAATGGAAGAAGAATTAATGCAAATTGAAAAGAATCACACTTGGGATCTTGTTCCTAGACCTAAAGACAAAAATGTGATTGGAACTAAATGGGTCTTCCAGAATAAACTAAATGAAAATGATGAAGTTGTAAGAAACAAGGCAAGGTTGGTATGCAAAGGATATTCTCAAGTGGAAGGAATTGATTTTGAAGAAACTTTTTCTCTAGTGGCAAGAATAGAAGTAGTCAGATTATTTCTTGCATTTGCTACCTATAAAGATTTCAAAGTATATCAGATAGATGTCAAGTCAATATTCCTAAATGGAGAGTTACAAGAAGTGTACATTGAGCAACCAGAAGGATTTTAGTTGTTTGATAAAAAAGATATGGTCTGTAGATTGAGGAAAGCACTGTATGGACTCAAACAAGCCCCAAGAGCATGGTATGGAAGATTAGATAAGTATCTGCTAAAATTAGGTTTTAACAAAGGCACTACTGACAGTAATCTTTACTTCAAGATTGATCATGAGCATATCCTGATTGTTGAGGTATTTGTTGATGATATCATTTTTGGTGGAAATGAGAGTATGTGCAAGACATTTGCTAATTAGATGAAAAGTGAATTTGAGATGTCAATGTTTGGTGAAATGAATTTCTTCTTAGGTCTGTAAATCACTCAATTAGATAAAGGTATCTTCATATCTCAATCTAAGTATGTGAGAGAATTGTTGAAAAAGTTTGGGATGGAAGATTCAAAGCCAGTGGGCACACCTATGGTAACTGGATGCAAGTTGAGTAAAGATGATGACTCCCCTAAGCCAAATCAGAAAAGGTATAGATCAATGATTGGAGGACTGCTCTATTTGACTCAGACCAAACCTGATATCATGAATCTAGTTGGACTTGTTGCTAGATTTCAAGCTGATCCTAAAGAATCCAATGTGGTAGCAGTCAAGAGAATTTTTAGATATCTCAAAGGGACACTTGACTATGGATTGTGGTATCCAAAGGACAATGACTTCACTCTTCATGCATATATTGATGCTGATTGGGCATGAGATGTGGATGACAGGACAAGTACTATTGGTGGAACATTCTTCTTGGGAAGAAGATTGGTTTCTTGGCTGAGAAAAAAGTAAGAGGCAATATCTCTGTCTATTGCAGAGGCAAAATATATAGCAGCGACAAGTAATTACACTCAAGTTTTGTGGATGAAGCAAATGTTGAAGGATATCAGAGTTGTATTTGAGGAGCCTGTTAGAATTTTATGTGATAATACAAGTGCAATAAACATCTCCAAGAATCGGGTGTTGTATTCAAAGACAAAACACATATCCATCAAGTTTCATTTCTTGAGAGAGAAGGTAAATGAAAATGAAGTCAGATTGGAGTTTATTTCTTCAAAGGATCAGATTGCAGACATATTTACCAAGCCTCTGCCTAAGGATACCTTTGAGTATCTCAGAACCAAGTTAGGGGTTATTACCCTTCCTAATCAGAACTAAGATGCACTAGGGTGTATCAGTCTAGTGGAACTCATAGTCACATCTTATGATTCAGATTGATGGTAAGGAGGTACTACTCAGGGGGAGTATTTAGTATTCAAATTAGTGGAGACCAGTCTAGAGCAAAGGGGAAGAAAACTTTGCAAATATGTGCCCTTTGCCATTGATTTCAAAGGGGGAGAGAAGTCATGTGAAAAACTAATTGCTGATGAAAGAAGGAGCAGTGAAGAAAGTGGTTGCAGGTGTGTTAAGAGAAAGGGGGAAAAGTTCTTGTCTTGATGGTTGAATCATTTTTTCACATCATATATTGCCATCAATTACAAAGGGGGAGATTGTTACCAATATGTGCCTAAGCTGTGTTGTCATTGATGTCAACATATCTTTGTTACATTGATGTCAACTATATCCTATTTTGTTGCTTATTTTAGAAGACTAGAATGTTGAGGATATTGAGAAAATTAATGAAGATCAATGTATGCGGACCATATGGATGTATAGAGGATTGTCTAAAGAAGCTCCAATCAAGATTTGAGAGGTCTGCATGAAGATTTGAAGAAGTTATGGCCATCTGAGTAGAACTAGGTTTTACAGTGTTCAGAAGAGACAGAGTGACAGTAATTTGGTCTGGATTGCTCCGCATTGAAATATTATGATCTATGGATCTAGAGGCATGTTTGGGAAGTCAGTGTGTATCATCAACTCAAGTAGTTCATGGTTTGGAGGTCTGCAAGTAATCTTTCTAGTGTGACAATCATGGCAGACCATGTTCTTGAGGTTCTAGATGAAGATGCAAGTGATTCTGATAATTTGGAGGAGTGCAGATGTTTTTGTTGATTTCAATGTGCTTGTGGAAGTTTTTGGATCGTGTGATTACTGTGTTGGAGGTCTGGATTGAAGATTGAGCTCGTTGGTGAAGATTTCTTTCTTGGTGTTGCTGTTCTTCCCAATCGTTGCCGACTGGATGATTCAGGAGTGTTGCAGATGATCTAAGAGAAATTTTTTGGAGCATGGCGTGTTGTTGGAGGAAGATTCAAGTCTCAACTATGTTTAGCTGAAAGTATAGTGATCTATGTTAAGTCAAGCCGACCTTGATGTTCATTCCAAGGTTGATGAAGTGTATAAATATTTGTTGATGAGTTGTGGAAATTTATCCTTGTGCAAAAATGATAAAATCCTAAGAAAGGTACATAAGCATAACAACGAGGAAGAAGTGCAAAGGATCAAGAGCAGTAAAGGATGAAGATATAGTGAAGAAGTGGTTGAGGAATAGAGTAAAAATTGTGAAATTTCAAAGGGACTAATCCAGGCATGAAAAAGATGCTATTTCTCAGTTCATTATCTTTGTAATAAACTTAATTTCTTGCAGACAGTGAGCCTCCTGTAGGCAGTGAACCTCTTTTGAGAAGTAAACTTTGGGCAGTGCGCCTGAAGGCATGTGCCTTCTCTTTTTCTAAGTACTTTTAATAGGGTACTAATCTTTGTGGGTTAACCCCCACCGTGGTTTTCCCTTAACCAGGTTTCCACGTAAAAATCTAGGTGTTATGAGTGTTTATTTGTTTTTGCTCATGTGTTGATGATTCATGTTTTAATGTTTACATCTTAATTAGTTTTAAGTGGTAAAGAAGAATTAATTGTTGCAAGAGATAAAGTTTTGGGACAACTGATTCACCCCCTCTCTCAGTTGTACACACTAATTCCAACACAAATAAGATAGTGAATTGGTTTAAATTTGTAATGTCACATCTCATGAAATGTTCATAAATGACATTAATTACTAGTGGCATGTCAATCTTTGAAAATCCCATAATATGCTATAGGTTATCTCCAGAAAATGTGCCATGGTGTTCACACGTACTCCAACTTAAATGTGGCATGACACCTGTCACTTCCTTGCACCGTACACCATCTTGGACGAAAGTACCTTGGGAGATACAATCCACCGTAGTCAGGAATTCAGGGAGGAAATGAACTTTTGAACCGATGACTCTGAAGTTTAGAGGTACAAAAAATCTTCGATCTCCTGACTAGACTATAAGAAAAAAAAGATTAAGACTGACACAATAAAAACTTGATGCTAGATCCCAAGTAAGTCAAGAAGTCAGGTGGTTCGTGAACTTTTGAACCTATCGACTAAGGTTCAAAAACAAGGAAGATCGCCGACTAAACAAGGAAAACAAAGGAGAAATGACCAAGGGAAATAAGAAAGGAAAATGAAGTGGCAATGAAGACAAAGGATACATGCCTTAGAAAAAAAATTGAATACTAAGCAACAACAGGCTCTAATTGGGGACAAGGACCAAGACGGATGAAGAAAATCTAGACAAACCATGACAACAAAGCCTTATTCCAGAAGGGCAACAGAGTCAAACCAAAAACACAACCACAACCAAAACAAGAAGGGAGGAAAAGAAAAGAACTATGGTACAAGGTAGGACACCAGGAAGTTACCAATTGAACAACTTCAAGTCTTGCCCATTATAAGCAAGAGGCAATGCCATTCCATCTGGATATGACAATAAGTATGCATTTTCTCCAATAACCTGTCTGATCTTGAAAGGTCCTCTCCATAATGAATCAAACTTCTTATGAGCTCCTTTTGATTCTCTTCTCTTATCCCACAAAAGCACAAAATCCCCTTCAACAAAACTTCTCTGCCTGGCCTTCTTATCAAAAATCTTTTTAACAGGTTGTTGATGCTTGGCTATCCTATCCACAACTACTTCTCTCTATTCTTCCAACTGATTTAGGTACATTACCCTATTCTCCAGAGCTATCTGAAATTGTTCATCTTCGATTGCCCTCTACAAATTTAGTGCAGATAACTCCAGGGGGATAGGAATGGCACTATCAATACCATACACCAACTGGAATGGGGACATGCCAATAGCTCTGTTGTAAGTTATCCTATCAGCCCAAAGAGCATCATACAGACTTTTGTGCCATGTTCTTTGATTTTCATCGACCAGTTTCTTGACAATCATGATGGGGTTTTTATTACTTGATTCAGCTTGTCCGTTGCCTTGCAGGTAATAATTAGAAGAATGAACAAGGCTGATGCCATAATCATAGCAGAAAAGAGTAAACTTAGAAGAAGAAAAACTAGAGGCATTGTCAGCTACAAGTTTCTTAGGCACCCCAAACCTAACCAGTATATTCTCCTTGAGAAAACTACAGACAACTTCAAAGTCACGTGTTTCATAGGAATTGCTTCTACCCATTTAGTGAAGTAATATGTAGCTGTCAAAATATGAGTGTGTCTAGCACTGGAATTAGGATTAATGGGTCCAATGAAGTCTAATCCCCATTGCTGGAAGGGTTCATCCATTACCACTGGTTTTAGAGGCAATGCAGCTAGCTGAGGTCTGCTCACAAATCTTGAACAATTTACACACTTTGATACCCAGTTATAAGTGTCTTTGAACATGCTTGGCCAATAAAAACATTTCTGCAATATCTTAAAGGTAGTTAGTGAGGCTGAAAAATGTCCCCCATAGGCCTCGTTATGGAATGTCTCCATCAACTTCCTTTGCTACCCTTTATCAACACATCTCAGAAAAGTGCCATCTATTCCCCTCTTATACAAATTTCCCTCCCATAGAACATATTTATAGGCTTTGAGTTTTAGATTCCTCTTTTCTTTAGCGGAGAGATGAGGAGGACAATCTCCATAAGTTAGGAAGTAAGCAACATCTAAAAATCACTCATCAACAGTACTAGTAAATAAGACTAATGGCAATTTTTCATTTTCACTCACCTGATTTTCTGCATCATCTTACACAACCCTTTGCCTCTCACTAGGTTGGTGGGCTTAATTTCAACATCATATTCTTGAACGTATGCTATCCAATTCCCCCTATTATTGCATCCAATCTCCTATTGTGTACGTATGCTCTTAACTGTATATTTAGGAACATAAACAACTGCATGTGAATGTAAAATATAAAATCTAAAGCTTTTAAGGGCCTTCACCACTGCATACGCATGTTTTTCCAAAGTAGAGTATTTCAATTCATGTTTCTTCAGTGGCACACTCATGAAAGCTATTGGAGCCTCTATCCCTTGGTCATTCTTCTGTAGTAGAATGGCTGATAAAGTATGTTCAGAAACATAGCAATAAATGATAAAATCCTTTTGGAAATTAGGATGTAAAAGCGTGGGAGCATTAGCAATAGCTATCTTAATATCTTCAAATGCTTGCTTACCTTCGGCACTCCACTTAAAAATAGGGCAATTCTTCATCATTTTGACAATATGCCTAGTCAGTTCAACAAAATCCAGAACAAATCTCCTCAGAAAATTCACCTGGCCAAAGAGTGACCTTGTGTTGATCTTGGTAGTAGGTAAGCTTAGCTGCTGAATTGCTCTGACTCTTTCTGGATCAATCTTGATTCCATCCTTAGAGACAATATGACCTAGCAGTTTCCCCTCAGTAATAGCAAAAATAGACTTCTTGGGGTTAAGGGAAATACCATTCTCCCTGCAGCGTTGCAGAACTATCTCCAAATCACGTAGGTGATTAGCCCTCTTTTTAGAAAAGACTGTTAGATCATCTAGGTAAACAACAATGATTTTGTTCTTCAGATCTCCAAAGGTTAAATTCATCACTCTCTGAAACGTGGCCCCTACATTGATAAGGCCAAAAGGCATCCTATTATAGGCAAAAACACCAATGGGGGTGGTGAAAGTTGTTTTGTGCTGATCTTCAGGAGCAACCTCAACCTAATTATAGCCCAAAAAACCATCAAGCATGGACATCGTCTTAGAACCAGATACTGTTTGTAAGATGTGATCCATAACTAGCAAAGGATAATTATCTTTCAGAGATGTCTGATTTAGGTTCCTGAAATCAACACAAATTTGAATTTCTCCATTCTTCTTCCTAATTGGTACAATGTTAGCTACCCAGGCAGAATGGTGGATAGGGTAAATGATCTTTGCCTTCAACATCTTGTCTATCTCATTGAAAATAGCTTCGGCCACCTTTGGATTATAAGTCCTCTGCTTTTGTCTGAAAAGTAAAGCTCCAAGATTTAGTGGGATATGGTGTTGTACTTCTCCATCTCTAAACTTCTTTAAATTTGCATAGCACCATGTAAAAACATCCTTATATCTGATCAGTAGAGAAATTAATCGTTCCCTTTCTTTTGTAGAACAACATTTTCCAATACAAACAATCTTCGGATCATTCTTAGTTCCAATGTTCACTCGATCATAATCAGTTGATGAATTGATTGAAACTTTGTTCCTCTTTTTATGATATTGATCATGTTGATTAAACAGGTCTTCTAATGAGACCAAACCTTTAGGGATTTTATTTCCTTTAAATTGAATGACTTTAGGATTCTAACCATCTTGAGAAATAATTTCATCTTCAAATACATCATTACTTTCATCTTCACTTCCTTAAAAATATATTGGAAAAGGCTTTTGCTTTTTCAAGAAAGGAAATTATCTATTGGTTAGAATTAAACACTTGCCAATGGTTAACATTATCTAGAACGTTAGGTCTATCCACCACCTCAATCCAATATGGCTTATCCTTGAAGTCAGGATGAGGTAAGAGGAGGGAAGCTGAGATAGCTAAGGAATCATCTCTAGTGTTTTGTTCTCTAGGTATTGCTTCTATAGAAAAGGCATCAAAAACTTCAATTTGGTCCCACACTCTATTTCGGTAATGTCTCAATCTTCCTTTCTTTACTGTACACAATTTCCTTACTTGTTTAACAATCAATTCGGCATCACCCTTGACTTTTAACTATTTAATTCCCTTTTCTCTAGCCAGTTCCAAGCCTAACAACAAGGCTTCATACTCTGTAGTGTTGTTCATGTTTTCAAACTCAAGCTTGTAAGCAAATGGAAAGACAAAACCATTAGGAGAAATCAAAACAACACCAGCCCTGGATCCAGTAGAAGAACAACTACCATCGAACTCTAAAGTCCATATCTCATTTGCCAGGTTTGGACTAATCAGGTTTGCATTATTTTCCTCTTCTGACATACACATATAGGTGCCTGACCCAATTTCTACAAACAAGATATATGCCCTAGGGTCTCCAAATTTTAGTACAGTAAACTTGGCCTTTGGTTCTGGGTTCAGGCGGACCTTCTTCCCATCTATAGGTATCAAAGCATGTGACTAATCCATCTAGATTTCCCCACCTAAGTCTTTGCAGAAGCTATGACTTAGCAACATTCCATAGCTTGTAGGTATATCGGCCACCAATATAGTTAACTTCAACCTCTTCTTAGGGAAAGTAGCTAGGGTGGCTTGTGCATCTTTAATCTGACCAAGGATAGGGATGGGAGAACCATCCATAGAAAAACACTTACCATGGGAGGATGTGTAGGACAAACCTAAGGCCTTTGCAACTTGGGCTAGCATTACATTGTCTGAAGCTCCAAAATCAATAACACAATTACTCAATCTATACCTAGCAATATATAATGACATGTAGAAGGGTTCTAGTTTCTCAAGAGGGTTTTGAAGTATTGATTCTTGGGAGTGAGGGTTTGAATAGTTTTGATTCTCAACGTGAGCGTTATTAACATTTGACACCCAGGCATTGCAATGAGAAGGGGAAGGTTCTTGTTTCACATACTTAATCAAACCATCTAGTTCTAAAGGATTGAGTCTTAGATATTCAGCCTGGGAAATTTGAATTTTTGTATTCTTACATGACTCAACAATATCAAAGAACTAGATACAAGTGTTTTAGGAGAGGAAGTAGAAGGTACCTTGGTAGATGCTACTTTAGTGGTGGTATTGTCCATCTTCTTAGCACTTGAATTATTCTACCTGGTCAGAATGTACTTTGGAGTAGAAGAGGAAGAGCTAGGTTGGTTCTTAGGGTCATATCCTTTCCGGTGCTGTTGTCCTCTTGTGAATACTGCATAATTTAGATTTCCAACTTTGGTATAAACATCTTCTACATCCTCATCCTCTGATTCATACTGGAAGAAGTTGACACCAACATCACTAGGTGTAGAAAGTTCCTCTACATAAGGTTCTTTTGCATGTTTGTTCATCGAAAGCATATGCATAAATCTCACCATCTCAGGGAAAGAACTTCCATCATGGTTTGATGTAAGGTGAAAATTGCACATCATGTGATTATTTTTATTGGAAGATGGTCTTTCAATTTGCAATCACTGAGTTTGACCCACTGCCCATTTATGATCTTTTCTTGTCTCATCAGGATAAAAAGATTGCTGATGACCCTTAGGCATCTACCGCTTCAATGTAATAATATCATTGGCTAATCTCTGGATAACTGGGTCAGTAGAATTTACCGTTGATGGTCTGTTGGAATTAGTCCAGACAACTGAGAGGGGGGGTGAATCAGTTGTCATGCAATTTAAACTTTTCCTCCTTTAATCTTCTTTTACAACTTATAATCAAGTTAATGATATAAACATTACAACATCAATCAATAACACATGAGCAAAAACATAAATAACACACTTGACACCAAGATTTTTGACATGGAAACCTGGTTAAGGGAAAAACCATGGTGGGGGTAACCCAAAAAGATTATACTCTGTTAAAAGTATTACAAAGGGGAATGCACATGCATTCGAGCTCGCTGCCCAAAGATCATTGCTCAAAAGAAGGCTCACTGCCTACAGAAGGCTCACTACCTATAGAAATAAGATTACAATGTGTTTGAATTGATAATTAGCATCTACCAATGCAAGGATTCAGTTCTAGTTAAGCACAGAATACTGACTTGATACACTTCATCTTCACTTTACCCTCTTTACTGCTCTTCTATCATCTGAGCCTCAGATCTCTGTCTTTTTCACATTTTTCTCCATTGTCGCAACACACATCACCCAAATCACTTAAATCCATTAGCTATATATATCCGCATCATGCTATTCAATCACTTTTTAGTCAGCTTTAAGATCACTTAGAACTTTGTGGAAGACTCTGCTCTTGTCGGCCAAATCCATGCATAACTTGTAATGCAGACCAAAACTTGCACTCACAAATCATCAATCATGTTGGCCACTATCACTGATCATCACAAATCATCCAACTGACAACTTCCAATTATTCGAAACTGAGATCATTTACAAGGTCACCCTATTCTTCTATTGTTTGCACTATCAAACTATAGCCCTGTACTCAGATGTAAATAACTTTTGATTCCTTCATCACCGGAGGTTAAGATTCTAGATTTAGATTGTCCTGATAATCCTTATGACTCCTGTAGATCCACATCATATTCATGTTTCCCACTGGAGAGATCCTGGTGCAGGGGCACCTAAACCACAGTGGTCTCCTTAAGGCATTTAATTGTTTTATGTTCTTTTTACTATTTCCAATAAGGTCCTAAGTTGACCATCCATGTAATAAGGTCTGTTTGACCAATGCATGTGCATTCTAGTTGTATTTAGGTTTATGTGCAAGTCCCATGGGACACTTGGCAAATTTGTAATCTCGAAGGTTATTAGGCAGTTAGAGGTTGTTAGAGCTCCCAGCCACTTGGAATGATCTCCCAACCACCTGGAGTGGAGTTGGTACTACTCATGATGAGTAGATAAATACCCTAGGTCAGATCGAGTGTGATCAGATTATCATTTTGTAGAGAGATCGATTGTGCAACTGAAAAACATAGTATCTGTGCATTTGCATTTTCTAAAAGCATAATAAACAAGATCCTGTTGTATTGTGCATCTTCCTGGCATTTGAATTCATCATACAATTGATTTTCTGTTCTAAGGCTGTGATGGATTTCTTAATCCATTCCACCGGTTGATTTCTTTGAAATCAGTGGAATGGCTGTACATATCGATTTATGTTTTCATTTGTTTTCTATTTTGTTCGCTTTGTGTTTGCAAGATCGGTGCAATATGTTTTGATAGATCCTAGTGCCGACGTGTGCTAGGTTGGGAAAGTCTAAAATCTGTTAGATTGTTAAGGAAATGGATCTGAGTAATCACAGAGTTTACAACGGATCAAATCGGTGAAATCCTGCGTTGTTTCATTAGACATACAAATTGTGTGTATATCACATTTCTATGCGGGATATACATTCTTTGTATATATCGCTATCGCATGTTCGTGAGTATCTCACAGTTGTCTATCGCTGTTGCATGTGGCAGATGTACATTGTAAATGTACAAGGCTATCGATGTACAAGGGAGAGAGAAAGCTAATCGAGTACATGCAAGGAGGTCAACGTCGGTCAAAGGTTGGTTTGTATGCATGTGGGACAAATGTATCTTTAGGCTTGCATGTTGTGATTGTATGTTGAAACATACATTGGTTCAGATACAAAGAAGTCAGCGGTTCAGTCAACCCATCGGATGCATAATCAAAATGTATGTTGTGGATGTACATTGTTGATATACAATCCCTGTGTATATCGCCAATGAGTATCAGGTTCATTTCCTGTGTATCCCACAATTGAATGGTTGTGAGTATCCCGCAGATGCATATTGCGGATTGTATGTGGTGAATGTACATCGCAAATGTACATTGGGTTTATATACAAAGGGGGTCAATGGTCAAATGTATGTTCGGTAGAGCATATAGTGAATGTATCTTGTGATTGTATGTTGCGAATATACAATGCGCACATATATTGTCTTGGATACAAAGTGTCGATCGGCAGAGACGGTGGAGATAACCGGTGTTCACAGGTCATGCGTTGTATGTATGACTGTTCAGCGTAAAGAAGAAGCGGTAGATACAAAAGGGTCGCGGGCGCAGCAAGTCACGTCTTGCATGTGCAAGGGAGAATGTATCTCATGATAGATACAAGCATTAAGAAGGTTGGAATAAAGGTTTTTTGGTCGGCTGATAGTGCATGGACTTGCCGATAGGTGAGAGAAGAGAAAAGTATAAACAAACACAAATGCATGTATATACAATGGATAATGTATGCTAAGTGAAGCATAGAGATACATTTACAAATGTATGTTAGGGTTTTCGTGGGTGCTCTGCATCAGATCCAGACCAAGATACTGGACCTAGTCACATGCTCTATTTCTGGCTTCTGAACTTAGATAAATTCAAATTCTGACTTTCGATATGAACAAATTATGTTATGCAGATGAGTGAGATAGTCTTAGTTACCATCAATGACAACACCTGTCATGCGAAATAGTGTCTCTTGCCAACAATCTCCCCCTTTGGCTGATAGAAATGAAAACAACACTACTTCAATGGAAATCTGATTCGAGATAAATTTCAACAAACTTTAACTGTGTGTTATTAATGGAGATTGTAACAAAACATAAACCCACAATACAGAAATATACCAAAAGCAGAATGAAGCACATAACACAAGTGTTTAATGTGGAGAAAACCCTTTCAGGTAAAAAAACTCCACCAAGAAAAGAGGCCAAGTTGTATTATCTTCACAAAAGGAGATTACAAATACATTCACTTCCTCTATCCTCCAACCTTCACTCCGGCAAAACCTGGGTACCTGTAAACTGTTATATGCATCTCATCTACTATGCTATGGTTTTTATAGAATTTACACAACCTCAAGACATTAAATGACTTCTTAGAAGCTCATAACACTTGTCAAGAGTCAACAATACAACCTTGGGCGTCCATAGCCAAGAATAAGCTCTTACGGGGTCATAAATGCTGTCATACATGCATTCTACACTTGGCAAAATGTTCCCATGCAAGCTTGAACGAATTGGGGCCAAAAATAGCTACTTACAACATCTTATGACGTGTCATATGCTATTATTAGTGTCATAGATTCTTATGACAACTTATAGTTGTCATAGATTCTCTTACACCCTCTTACAGCATCTGTGACATGTGTCATAATACTAAAAATAGATTATTCCTCCACATGTGCACCCCACTTTGACCAATTACCATTTACCATAGTAAATGACATCTCGTAACTACCTGTGGTAACTTCGGGACTTACCGTGTAGTAACTTTGTAATTACCGTGGACAGTAAATAATTTTTACCACTGCTGGTGAAACTTGTACATCCCTTATGGGTAATTACAAATAATAAATGGAATAATGCAATAATGGGATTTACAAGGTTAATGGCACCTTATCCCAAGATTGGCATTGATGGCAACACTTAGTGAAAATGACTAAGTGTTACTCCTCCTTACTCTATACTCTTATGTTCTCTACTGATTCTGAAGCTCTCCCTTTGCTGGATTCCTCATTTTTCACTGCTGGATTCCTCACTTTTCACTATTCTTCACTCCCCCTTTGACATTAATGGCAAAGGATGGGGTCTGCAGGCCAAAATTCTCAAAAAGGTTCTATATACAGTGTCACATATGTACATACAATCATTAAGTTATATTTACATGAACTTGAGAACATCTGCAAAACTACTTTTGATGAAGGGGGTAAATCATAAAACACACAATAATAGAAATTGTACACAGAAAATAGATTTTATTAATATGGGCTAAACATTACATTACAAAAGTTCAAATACAATCAGAGGATAAATCCCCTACAGTCTACAACACATTACAGCTCCCTCTCTCAAGACTCTGGAATCATCTACCTTCTGTAACCCCAAATCAGCTAGAGTTTCTGTTTTCTCACCTATTCTTGACTCTACACTTTCCCCCTTAACTCCACTACCCCAAGGGTTCCCAAAAAGGGTCATATATAGCCCTTTTTGGCGGCCACTAGCTTAATTTTGAAATTTGCACCTCCCTCTAAAAATAGGTCAACTTCGCAGGGCCATAACTTTCGATCCGACCGTTGGATTTTCAATTATAATACCTATTCAGAAAGCTCTCGAAAAGACGGTTGTGCACAACCAATAACTAAAGGTAGACTTCTTGGGTTTCCCACCAAATTTTGGGCCCATCCGGAGCCTCTAAGTGCCTCAAATTTGACTTTGAATATTTCAATAGGATTTTTGGAATTTGAAATTTTAATATCTAACAAATTACAAATGATATTGAAGTGATTTCTTCACCATTAGCT
Organism: Cunninghamia lanceolata; assembly: GCA_027924645.1. Classification (NCBI taxonomy): domain Eukaryota; kingdom Viridiplantae; phylum Streptophyta; class Pinopsida; order Cupressales; family Cupressaceae; genus Cunninghamia; species Cunninghamia lanceolata. The sequence continues at coordinate 2,063,663 of BSBN01001494.1, read as the reverse complement.
TCAATTCACCATTCTGGAGGTCCGTGTAAGATTTTGTATCCAACTGTGCACAAATGCAAACTTACTAAAAATAGTGACCCTACCAAATTTAGCCCTTATTGAAAAGAAACAAGTTTTTTTTTTGGTTGATGCAAGATTGCTCTTACACCCTGGATGCTTTTGCATCAACTTTTCAATTTCTCAAGTTCAGAAGCCCAATTTCTTTTCATGCCATCCAAAATTGAGATGTGTCCACTCAGAAGAAATGAGTATGCTTCTGCCTTTGTCAGATCTGGAGGATCACTTGTCTGAACTGTAGTTTGAGCTTCTGATAATGCATTAAACATTGTTTCTAACTTGGGGGCAATCAATCCCCGAAGCTCACACATTCTCTTCACAATATTGCCTTTTTCTTTAACAAGCTTCTTCATTTCATCGGTCAAGCTGATTACTTGACATTCCTGACTTGTAGGAGAAACTGTTAGAGGATCAATTTTTTTGGATAGATTTGACAGTTTTTGTTCTCGATCCTTTATTTTCTTCTCAATATCCTCACAGACTTTGGGCCAGGATAGACAAAATTTGTATATATCACCTCCATTACTTAGAGCATTTTGAATACTCTTTATACTGATACCAAGTATTGTCCTATCATACCCTATTAGGCTCTTTACTTCACTAAATTTCTTATCCAAAAACTCATTTCTGACTTTAGTCTCTACAGACTTCTCAAAAGACTCAAAATGTGTACTTACATAATTTACATTAGTCTCTACAGACTTCTCAAAAGACTCAAAATGTGTACTTACATAATTTACAAGATTATTCAGATGTCCAGAGGGAGAGTCAGATGGATTCTTTTGGAAGGTAGGCATTATCTTCTCTAGTACACCGGATGCAAGACTTAACAGCTCACTGTCTTCTGAGTGAGATTTCAATATCTTCTCGCTTGCCTTGGCTTGAGTGAAGGATGTTTCCTTCATTATTTGGACCGGAGAGAGATTAGCTAGGTGGATTGGCCCTTGAATTAGTTCTGGTTCATCAATCTCTAGCATTTCTTTACTCAGAAAGTTCTTCACTGCTTCTGCAGTGTCTCTTGCCACAATTTTCGGTTCACCTTCCTTCCCTTGAGTTCTGTCAATATTATTATTAGAACTAATTTGTTTAGGTGCATCAACATTTGCACCATCTTCTTCTTTCTCTTCCTCTACTTTTCCTTTCTTTGTGTCATTTGCAGGGGATCTCTTTTCTTTGTCTTCACCACTTGCCATCTATTCTAGAGGGCTTTGAGTAGTAGCTGTATTTTCTCCTTTTCCAGATTGATCAGATGGAGTTAGAGTATCTCTTGCAACATTAGTTTTTTCCATCATTTCTGCATCTTCCTTGTTCATTTGCTCCTCTTCTGGAATAGAGGAGTCATCAATCTCAGTTTGTTGCTCATTGGTGTTGAGTTCTTCAACATCAGGAATTGATGCATTAGTCCTATCATCTGTCTCTTCTACAACAAATGGAAGATTGTGTTTCTTTAATGCCACTAGAAGAATTTCCTGTGTTTCTTTAACTATTTGATCTATTTCTCCAAGCATAAGTTTATTCATCCTTGTTTTTCTTCTGAACTCATCCTTTACTTCTTTGAATATCATATTCATTTGAACTTGAGTGATATGAGGGCATAATTTTATCAATACATGCTCTCTAAGTTCCATATCCTTACTTTTTGCATTTTCTTTCCTCAACTCCAAAGTGTCTGCAAGACTTTGAGGGATCTGAGAAATTATTTCAATTAGAGCTTTATTATAGATATTTAGATATCTGACAGTGGCTTCCTCTAACACCCTCTTATCTGTATCACTGTAATCATCATAAAATTCAATCATAGGTTTCAAATTTACATCCACAATGACTGATTTTATTACATCTTCCATGGAGAGTGTGGGATTCTCAACATATGTCTCTGTTTTCTACCTTTTGCCTTTCCTTATTCCTCCGGAGGACTTCTCCTTTGTCACTTTGTCAGCTTTTGTTCCAGTGGCTTTCAATTCTTTTACTTCAACATCTAAATCTGTTTCTTCTTCATCAACTTTTGTGCTTTTGTAGTTCTTGTGGCCTTGGTCTTCTTTCTCTTCCCTCCTTCACTAAATGGTGTGGCTTCTACTGTCTTAGTGGGAACAAACTTGGATTGCTCTGAGATAGTTGTAGAGCTTCTTGTTTCTCTTGAAGAGCTAGGTGCGACTTCCAGAGCAGCTGTTTGCTCTCTTTCTACCCTTTCTTTTGAAGCTTGCTCAGCTCTTCTCTTCATCTCCTCAATCCTTTCTTTATTCTTTCTTACTACTTCTTTTGTGATGCCAATACTCTCAGCATATATTTCAACTTGCCTTTGCACTTTCCTTTTGGTCTCTGGCTGTCTGAGCTCCACATGCAGTTATAGACTTAGCTCTTTATATGTTCCAAATCTTTCAACAGATGTATCTTTTGATTTTCTCAGGAGATGTTGAGCATACATGTACAAGACTCTCTCATCAACCTCATATCCCATAGGCATTATCCATACTGTTCTAGGTTCCACAGCCTCCATCAGGCATTGATCAGTGTCAACCATAAAGCATATTTCATTCTCATATTTCTCCACAACTGACTTAGGGATTCTCTCTCTTGCATGCATCATACTATGAAATTTTTTGAAGTAACCCCAAATAGATGTCTTCTTAACTTGGGAATCACCAAGGTTGCATAGGTGATCTCTTATTTGCCATGCTACTGGCCTGTCATTTGTCTAGTGCACTCCTTAACCTCCAGGTACTTCATTCATAAAATAGAAGAACAAACATATAATCAAAGAACCATACTTGAATGTATTTTTCTTATCTTTCTTTATTTTGCTAAAATTCTCAATCAACTGATTTTGTAGCAGCTCACAAAGGTCATAATTAGCATTCTCCTTCAACATTTGGTAGGCTGCATATATTGCAGTTCCAGAGACAAAATTTTCCATGTTGGAGTGGTAGACCTTATAGCCAATCACCATGGAGGCAAACTTAACATCTAGGTCTATGATGTCATTAATTGCCATTGCTCTTTTGTCAAACTTTGCATCAGTTGCATCAGTGATAGTTTGGTTTTTCATAAACTTTAACATGGGTAATCCATCGGTTGAGTTAAACCTAGTCACAATTCTAATGGCATCTTTGGTGATCTTGAATGGTTTCAGTAGCCATATGAATTCATCATGCATCCAGCTCAACACATATCGAACACATTCACTTTCATCAAATGTCTGAAATTCAATTACTTGAAGAAAATGTTTTCTCTCTAGGGTTTCAAATTCCAACTTCAGTTGATAATTCTCATCTTTTAGATGGTTTTCAAACAATTCAAGCAGTCTCAGATTCCTGAATTCTTCTACATTGCAATGTATGTATTCCCTAATATCTTCAACATGCAAAACCCCATATGGAACACCAGAAAATGCACCTAGAGGTTCGAGTTCGATAGACTTGTGAGGGTGCTTCTTAAATTTTGGTCGAGGCCTTTCAGTAATGTCAACAATCAAAGGTGTAGCCATTGCAAAAATTACAAGTTCAAAGCTTTGTAGATAAATACCTCTTTTCATGAAATTGGGGTTGACAGATAAATTTGCCAATCGTACTTCAATTCTTTGTAATCTTAGTTCAGACACTATTCTTCTTGCTTTCTTTGAGTGTAAAGATGATTCAAATGATGAGTAAATAGCTTTTTATGCTCTACAAAACCTAATTTGCCTTTGTAATAAATGCATTGCCCTAACTTCATTCGGTTACTCTGTTTCTTGACATATCTTCATGAATCACTTTGCAAGTTTTCATATCAACATCTTTTCTTCCATAAATCCTTCCAAAAGTTTTGAGATAATTCAAAATATCTTCTCTCATTGTGCCAGATCTAGGCACTCACTCACTGGCTAGGGGAATTTGATTTTCAATGCAGCTCCCCCTGAGCCAGAGCTCCAGATTCAATTCCTAGAGGAATTATCAGCACCGGATTCTGGTGAGGACTCATTACTATTGTTCTCAATTATTTTCTTGACCCAAGTCTTGCTCATTTCATTATATATCTCATTCACATCAATTTTTCTTTTTCCTCTGTCTTGTCTCTACTCATCTAGTTTTCTATTTACCAAACCTCTTCTTTGATTATTACTACTTCTACAGAATCTTGCCTTATGACCAGATCTATTGCAATTAAAGCAAACAACATTTCTTTGCTTGTATACTTGATTTCCTCTTGATCTGCATTGATTTTCCATGTGTCCATATCCATTGCAAGTAAAGCAGTAACCATTGAAAGAGTTGCCATTTTCTCTAGAGTTATTCTTTATCATACTTCTGCATTCATTTGATCTATGACCATACCTCTTACACTTGAAGCATTGACCGGAGAAGGATGGACCATTTTGATTTACTTTGCTTCTGCACTGAGTAGCTCTATGACCAAATTTATTGCAATTAAAACAATTTCCATTGAATGATGGATATCTTTGAGCATTAGGTTGTCTTATCGGAGGTCTTCTAGGTTTGTTTTTCCCATTCCTTGGTTGAAAATTTCTTTGTCCGGATCTGGAGCTTTCACCATTCTCATATTAAAGACCATGCTTGTCATCAGCCTTTTTCTGTCCTTCAAACAATGCTTCAAGTTTAGCTGGGCTTATCTTGAACTTCTCCTTGTATTCATTTGCAACTTCTAGGTCATGTCTAAGAATGACAATTTTCCTTTCAAGTTCTCTCGCATTGTCTCTACTTTCTTGTAGATTAGACTCTAGGAGGCCAGCTATTCTGTCCAATTTGCATCATTCTTCAGTTCTTTCTTTTAAATTTAGATTAAGGTCTTCTTCAGTTTTCTTTCTATCTTCAATTTCTTTGGTTAGCCTCATCACCCCAGATTCCATCTCATGTTTTAGGACAACTTCTTTGGCTAACTTCTCACATTCCTTTGTCTTCTCTTTCAGAGCCTCATCCTTGTTGTTTTCATAATGATTTCCTAGTTGAAGAGGTTGTTCCTTCCTCTTTTCATTGGATTTGCTCAATTTCTCTTTTAGAATCTCAATGAAGTCTTCAACATTTTTAAGGTTCTCTTACAGCTCTTAGACTTCTTCTCTGGATTGCTCAAGATCTTCTAGAGCAAGATTAAGTTGCCCTTGGAGGTTATATTCATCCATTTTACTGCCTTCCCAGATCTTCCTCAAGTTATTAAACTTTTTCAAAGGAACTTAGCTCTGATACCAATTGTTGGAATTAGTTTGGACAACTAAGAGGGGGGTGAATCAGTTGTCACACAATTTAAACTTTTTTTCCTTTAATCTTCTTTTACAACTTATAATCAAGTTAATGATATATAAACATTATAGCATCAATCAATAACACATGAGAAGAAACATAAATAACACACTTGACACCAAGATTTTTGACGTGGAACCCTGGTTAAGAGAAAAACCACGGTGGGGGTTAACCCACAAAGATTATACTCTATTAAAAGTATTACAAAGGGGAATGCACATGGATTCAGGCTCACTGCCTAGAGGTCACTGCTCAAAAGAAGGTTCACTATCTACAGAAGGCTCACTGCTTATAGAAAGAGGATTACAATGTGTTTGAACTAATAATTAGCATCTACCAATGCAAGGATTCAGTTCCAGTTAAGCACAGAATACTGACTTGATACACTTCATCTTCACTTTACCCTCCTTACTGCTCTGCTATCATCCGAGCCTTAGATCTCTGTCTTTTTCACATTTTTCTCCATTGTCGCAACACACATCACCCAAATCACTTCAATCCATTGGCTATATATATCCACATCATGCTATTCAATCACTTTTTAGTTGGCTTTAAGATCACTTAGAACTTTGTAGAAGACTTGTTGTGTAGTTACACAACACACCCCATTTTGACTTGGCAAAACAAGGACCCAACTTTTTGGCTTTGCTTGTGTTTTCTGCTTGCTGGCAGTCTAGTAAAAGTAAGTCAGTGCAGGTGATCCTGCATAATGGAGATTGGGTAAGTCATCATGATGAGGTCAATTTTTTCAAAGTTAGCATTTCATGTCAATAACCTCATGGGTGGATAAAATATAAAATTTCATGCAGGTTTGCATTTTGGATCACCCAGATATTCCTTAGGGAACAAAAGTTATGATAAGTCAAAGATCTGGTCAAACCTGATATTCCGAGGGGAGGATCATATTTCTAAACATTAGTCATCTTACAAAAGATCACCCCGATATAATATTATCACCCGATAAAATCACTTGCTCCGAACATCCGGACGTCAACTTTAGGTGATAACAATATCCACCTGACAAACAACGTTATACGTTTTGTGAAGGACATATTTCTAAACATCACCCCGATATTTGAATATCGTCCCAATATTTGAATATCAGCCGGCCACAAAATATCACCCCAAACCAATATCCTGCTGATGTTGTCCAAACTCGATAATTGAAAAAGTAAAAATGATGATGATGTCACCATTCTTTTACCTCGAGGAGGTATATTTCCAAACACGACCCTTCCTGCATAACATGACGATGACGTTATAAAACCACAACGCTGAACCAGTCATTATCTTGCCGACGTCATGCTGATATTTCAACGGAAGGTTATTTTAGTCTGAAGGGGGTGATATTATAAACATCACCAGACATTCTGAACATCCCCTACATTTTGAATATCACCTGATATTCTCAACCTAACTTGATGTTGCAACATCGGTCTTTTCACCTAAGCCGATAATCATGTTATACTAAGAGGGTGATATTCTTAATATCACTCGATATTCAGAACATCATCCGATCTTTAGAGATCACCCACGCCTTGCCGCCATAACATTAAATACATGCATATGTGGTAGGTGGTTCCCGCCAATTACGAACCTGATACATACACATGGTGAGATTCGGCGGTTTCGTACAAGAAAATGAGCTGTTACATTTAATTTGCCCTAATCTGCCTTAGTGAAGAGGTTAAAGATGATTTACAGGTTCATTTTGCATTTACCCTGCGATAAAACAAGTTTTTACAAAGCAAAGCTTATGAATTCTTATAAGGCCACCTATGGACGATTATAGCTTGTACCAGGGCAAGATATGAGAGCATTGTGGGTAATTGAATTCATTTCAGGTGACTATTAGCATAATTAAGAGGATAAGTGCATCAGGTAAGTAATTGAAACCCTCTGGTTATCTTGTTTTGCATATTCAGGTATCATGGAGTCTTCTAGTTTGAAGTTTCAGGTTATGCATGTCAGGATAAATGAAATATGGAAAGAACAGTAGCTTGCATGATGAATAATGAATATGAAATGTAGATGCATGCTTGTATATGTATCAATTGTAAGACCAAGCCTTGTCCTATTGCAGGCATCCAAGGCAGTTAAATGATTAGCTAAGTCAGAGGCAGAATTCCAGAAGTTGATGTTTGCTTCTCCCGAGGCTGTTCAGTTCAAATATGGAGCCATCACAGATACACACCAAGGGAATATGGATCCGGCTGCCTGGTTGGTCAAGATGAATGTTGAGAACAATACCAGCGCTCTGCTGGATGTGGTCTTCATATTAGAAATGTGGAATGCAGCTGGTTTTCCCTACTCCATGGAAACCCCTAAGCTAGTGGTTGAGTGTGCAAGAAATTATAACCCGCAGACGAGGAGGGTAGAGAAACATGGCAGAGTATATACAGATTTGTCAATCAAAGGTATTGCTGCCACTTTCAGTTTGTCATTGGGCAAGAAGGTTGCCAATATAGACTTGAAGAAATCAGAGGTAGAGTATGACAATAACAAGAAGACTGCTAGGAAGAAGATGTATCAATGGAGGGCAAAGAATAGTCCCTATCCAGCGGCAGCCAAGCTTCCGATGCATTTGTATAAGTATGACTTTGATGATGAATACCAATACATGATAGCCCTGTTGAGCAGAGTGACAGGCCAGCCTGATGCTGGAAGTTTCAGGGACTGGATGTATGCAATCATCCTGATGTGCCTTTACACGGATAACAAGCCCATGTGGGCCAAAATAATAAGTGATGCTCTAGATGAGTAGCTGATGAACCTAGGAGGTTCAGATTGTTCTTTCTACATGACATCTTATATAGTATATTCATGTGCCTACAAGGGTACATTTGATGCACTGGTTACAGATGGAAAGATTGGAGGCACAACCAATGATGTGCATATATGGGATCATCATCCTCAACTGCAAAGAGTTAATTACCTCAAGGATTACAAGCTGGTAAATGATGCATTCTCTATGCAACTAGTGAGAACAATGGAAGAAGACAGAACCAAGAGACTGAGTATGGAGGCTCAGGAAGTCATCTACAGGCATGGAGCCTGGTTTATCCAATTCGCCACTTTCTCCTATATCAGGATTGAAGGTTTTGAGGGGGAGCCTCTCATGCTCCCAAGGTATCCAACTGATGCAGTAGTGTTAATGGAGTTTCTAAGGCAGATCTCTACAATATTGAATGCCTATAAGGCAAACAACAAGCTTCCACCAGTGTTGTTTCCAGTCACAATGGGCTGGTAAGTGTGCCCAGATTCTGAGAGTATAAAGAAGGCCATATCTAGTCTAGATATGATGAATTTCCAGCCTTTTCTATTAGTAAGATCATATGATCCTTATGGGAGGATGCAGAGGATCATGGGGAAACCCATTCATTGAAGAAACCTTGAAGACTTCTGGGCAGATTGTGAAGATGAAGCTGAAGCCCGAAGAAGAAAGTATCAAAGGTTAACACTGAATCAAATCAATACCTTTGATTGCATCTCCATCCCGGTGCAACTGAAGAAGGATGATGGAAAGATTATGGCTGATGAGTATGAAGAGAAAAGGATATATAATGATACCATTTCTGCACCGGATCTCACTATACAGGAGGATATCTCCTTAGATCCATTCATAGGCAGGATATTACAGCTAACCCAAGCTTGGGTTGATGAGCAGATAAACGTATTGAAGAAAAGGGGTGTTGTCATCACAGTGGACAATAAAATGAAGAGGCATGAGATTGCTAAGGATGAATATGATGACTTCTTAATTGAGAAGAGAAAGACTAAAGGAGAGAAGGCACCACCTCCTGCAAAGGGCAAGAAGTCCTCAAAAGGTAAGAAGACTGATACTGAACCCAAAGGGGTTGTAGTGGAGAGGATGGATGTACCAGCTGAAGATGCATCAAGATCAGGAGAAATATCAGCCTCATCATCACAGCCTCCTCAGGAAAAACAAAAGCCTAAACAAGTGTAGAGGCTAGCTGCACATCCTGCTGGTACATCCAAAGAGGGTCAGACCTCACAGAAGAATAAAGAGAAGGATATTCCTTAAGAAGAAGAGTCTGAAGAAGAAGAAGGCCCTTTGTCCTTCACAAGGAAGAGACAAGCACCTCAGGTGGTAACCACTACACCTAAGAAACCAAGAACTTCTATGAGAGGTGAAATCTGACAAACTCCCACAGTGCTGAGGGGAGTAGGTGGGGATGTATTCAAGAAGGAGCTGCAGCATAATGTTCTGCTCCCCACTATTGTAAAATTAAAAACTGAATTAGCAGAAGAACAGGCAAAAGAAACCTCTAGGATATTCCAAAGTGGTATTGTTTCATTGGAAGAGACGGTGGACCTATCCGATGATGAGGTAGTGAAGGATGTAGCTTCACAGAAAATGGAAACTCTTGCTGCTGGCACTAAGATAACTCCTCATGGAACTCCATCAGTACAAACAGTGTTGGAGGAGATAAAGCAAGTGGAATCAAAAAAAGAGAAAAGCCCAGAAAAGATAGCTCAAGAGATAGGGCTGGATACACTGATTAAGTAGGTAACTAGTCCTGCAATAATTGACCTCACTTACAGACAGGATGCAAGTCCTGAAAATAGAGGAAATATTCAGGACAAAGAAGAAAATGTTGAGGAAGTAAAGATGGTAGAGTTAGAAGGCCATACTTTGGATATGGGTGAGCAACAACAAGAAGAAATACCTGTTGGGCCCAAGATAGTTGAAGTACAAGACAAGGGAGGAGAAAAGATAGATATATCAGATGATCCTACCCTAAAGGTACAAGAAGTGATTGTTACACCTGCAGAACAAATTGCAGCTACGGATCAGGTGGACAAGCATAAGGTAGATACAGTAATATCTACAGAAACATATGTGCCTCATGATGAGGAAATCAGTAAGGTAGATGAGATACCCGTAGAGGAAGTACATGATCAAGGTCATGATGAACATACAGATGATCAACAGGATCACCCTCTAGAAAAGGAAAGTCCTCAATAGGAAGATATACCCAAAGATCACCCTCATGAAGAGCATCATGAGGAAGAAATAAGGAGATCACCCTCCCCATCAAATATGATGGTGGATATCAGAGATCAAGGTGATCATCATGATGGTGATGGAGACCAACAACTAAAGGATCAAGTTCCTTCATGGCTCGAGAAAGAAATTGGTGCAAAACCAGGTATAGAAGCACAAGAATTTGATGTGTCTACATTGTTTTCAGAAACATTAATAAAGCCCAAGAGGAAGGCCAGGTTGACCTCGGCCATTAGAAGAGATCCTACAACAGGTAGGAGGACAGCACAGGTAGCAATCCCTACTATGGATAAAGAGAAGGGTAAAATCACTCTGGATGAATTCTAGACTAGCACAGTAGATTTGGGATTCGCTAATAAAGACCAAGAGGGTCAAGAGGGAAAAGTCATAATCGATTCTTTAATCCAGAAAGTCAAAAAGGAAAAGGAGAAGAATAAGTAGCATAAGGAGCACATTGCTCAGCTACATGTATATATAAGAGGGTTGATTAACCCTGATGATACGCCAACTGATCACGCAGTCCCATTGACTGCCATTTCTCAGGAGGAGGTTAATAAGTTGAACCTCATGAAGCATGAATCAATAATAATGTTAAAATGGATGTCATCCGAGCTCGATGGCGCTGTAGAAATAGCAAAGGGCTCTTTGAAGAGGTGGAATTCTTTGGGCACCTTCAGGAAAAAAGTAGATAAACTGTAGATGGAGATCAACAGGAGGTCATTTCAGATAGAAAAGATTATCAACATTTTGGATGAAATGAAGAGGATTGATCCACAGATCCTAATAAAGAACCAGGTACTGAATAATAACACAGCCTTATTTGAATGTGACGTGCTCAAAAGATGCAACAATAAGTTGAGAGAAATCAGCATGAAGCTACATGATATGATGTCCCATGAGGCTGAGGTTCTTGAAACATTAGAAAGAGATGTAGAAGGCAAGATAGAGAACCAATATGAAGAGTTTGTCATCAAAGCTCTACATAGTAATTTCCAGCTAGTTGCTGAGGATCCTCTCAAACACCTAACAGAAGAAGTGCTGGATAAAGTAATGAGAATAAAGGTCAAGGTGGAAAACTATAATGAAACTGCCAACAGTAGGAAAAATAAGTTGGAATCTCTCTGGAGCAAGTATCAGGTACATAAACATGCCATCACCAGAGCGAGAACTCAGGATGGCAGAGAATTGGAGAGAATAGTGCAAGCATATGAGAATATCAGGACAGCTATGCAGGTCCATATTCAAGAGAATGATCATGATGATGATGATGAAGATAGCGAGAGTGGTGAAAGTCATGATGATGACAAAGAACCTGATGACGATGCATCATAGAAGGAATATATGCATTAGATACTTATGAAAGAAAATAAGTATTTCAGATGGTTACCAGCTGGCAACCTGTGCCACATGGAAGAAATTGACTTAGTCAAAGAGAAATGTAAACCGTAGATTGTAATAGATAAATCTTGATCGTAGATCATTTTTTGTAACGGATTCCTCACCTTGTTCTATAAAAGGTGCAGGGATGCCTCATTTTAAACATTCAAAACTTAATTGAAATTTGTTTGCTGAAGTATTCAGGACTCATTTCAAAGCTATTGTATATGTACACGTCTTTTGGATACTTAATGAAAGAGAAGAGTATTTCGATTACAAATCTTCGTAAATCTTGAGTAATCTATGTTTGAATTCTGGATATGTGCTTTGGTTTGCTATGTCCCTTGGAGTGCTCATCATTTTGCATGTATTGTTTTCATTCATCATCCTCTGAAGTTTGCATCAACTATATCTAGCTGTGGAACATCCCGGTGAACATATGGTTTGATTTTCTTCTCCTAATGACAGTATCAAGTATGTATGTGGATCAATAACTAAAGGTTCAAATTTAATTTGAAGTATTTCTTTCAGTTTCTTTCAATTTCAGAGAATTTCATCATCACAATTGCAAATAACTGCCAATCTTAAGCAAATTATACAAATATGTAGACATCCCATAGATAAATGAACACATTCAATATATTTGAGGTTAAAGCATGTCACAATGATAAATATCATGCAAAGATTTAGAGACAAACATAATATTTGAAGTATATCCTTGTAGAATAACTATCTTTGCAGCATCATCACAGGAAACAATATCTTACTGATGAGATCTATGTAAGGCCGCAAAATGGAAACAACAACACACATCAACCTCTGAGTAACGTCAGAAGATTAAGAACTAATCAACAGAGACTTGAGATTATGAATTCTCTGAATTCATCATATCTTTCAAGATGAGTAAAGGTTAATGTGTACTTTTATTCTATGTTTGTTTATGACTAACATCATGATCAACATAAATTGGTACTAGAAGGAGGGCCATAGGATGAGGATTGTCATCAGTTAGTCAGATGATGATAGAGATTGTAAGGTAACACTCAGATACTGCTAAATTTCCAAGTTGAACGTAAATATTTGTTGTTCTGAGTCGATATATGCTAATCCTGTGTAAAGTTTCTGAAGTCAATCATTAATATTGCAATCTTTACAATAGATCAGCATGTATTTGCAAAGATCGGCCTCATTTTAGGTAAATTTGTCCAAGCTTTGAGGTATCCTGCTTTAGAAACCCGATATCAACCTGCAAGTGTTGCCAAACCAAGAATCACCTCATATTTGTATTATAGCTGCAAATATTCCATAAATACTTGCTCAATTCTCAATCCTGACCATAAATACAGTCACTACCGGTGTATTCCAACTGATATTTACAAAGTTCTAGCCAATTTGCCTCAAAATTGAGAAATTCTAGGTCACAGGATAAATACTAGGTCTAGACCTAGTGGAATCTTTCAAGAACTACCTGTTAGAGGTTTCAGACCTAGAACTGTAGACATTCATCACACTCCAGGATCTAGTGCATCAGGAGCATCACCTGAGCCTCCTCTTGTAACTCCTATTGGTTTACAAATACCTTCTGGGATATTTGTGACACCTCCTGTCCAACCTCAGCCAACTGTACCATAGACTCAACCTCCTCTAGTTGCGATGTCATTCGTTACAGCAGAGTCACCATTGACCTTCACTGCCTATCACGAGTTGCCAAAGAATCTGGATAAACTTTGTCCAAAATATCATCCTTATCAAGATGCGGATGATCATATCAGAACCTTTAAAGAAGCCTGCTGTTGAGCCAGAATAGAGCATTAGGATGTTGTATGCAGATTATTTCCTTTTTCCTTAGGGGAAGAGGCTTATAATTGGTTTATTAGTCTTGGTCAGGGTTCTATCGAATCATGGGCTATCTTAGAGAAAGCTTTCACTGATAGGTTCAAAATACCAATTGATCCTTCAATGAACTATCACCTATTTGCTACAATCAAGAGGTTTGAAGGTGAACCTATTGCCAATTTCAATGCTAGGTTCCAAAAAATGCTATCCAAGTTAGTTGCCCCATATGTAGTAATAGATGCTGCTACTAGGAGTATCTATTATTCAGCTTTGGATCCATTAACTTCCATGTTCATCAGGAGAATGCATCCTAAAATCACAACCTTGACAGGAGCTTTTCAAGAGGCTATCAAAGTCAATCAGCAGCTAGTACCTGCCCCTACTCCAAATATTGCATTTCCTACATTGCTTGGCATGTATCCAACATATCCTACATAATATCATCCCCAACCACAGTACAATGGAGCTATGATGCCTCCAATAGTAATGCCAACACCACTACAGATATCTCCATTGAGTATCATGCCACCTCCTAATGGGAATGGCCCAATACCACAGTATCCTGCACAAGTACTGACACCTCAAGGTGTAGATCAGAACAATAACACTGGATCCTCTTTCTTCAAGCCTCAAACTGAAAACGTAGTGGCTAAAGCTTAGGAAGAGAAAGAAGAAATCAAAGAAATCTCTGCTCAGCTAAGAAAACTAACTACAGAGGTCACTCATCTGAGAAATCAAAATTTCTATTCTCAGCCTAACCAAAATAGAGGCTATAACAATGACAGACCTAGTTATCCTGATAGGGGGTACAACAATAATAATTTCAACAATAGTGGTGGAAATAACAACAATCCTCCCAGACAGCCTAGAGTATGGAACTCCAGGCCAAATAATGGTTCACTACCATCACCTCTAGATAATCAGCCACCTGTTGAAGCCAAACAGACTACTAGAGTCAATCTTGCTGAGGCAGCCCTCACCAATTGGTGCAGAATACACAATACAAATGCCCATGCAGAATTAGACTGTCCACAATTTAGAATTGCTGCTAGCATTTTCCAGACAGAAGTATCTAATACTTCTGGAAATTCACCTTAGGTGGAGGGAAATGAAATTGTCCCTTGTGGATATGACTCTGTATTTGTATTGGAGAGCTATACTGATCATCATCATCAGCAGACTGTGTCAGCCCACCAGCATTTTACCTAGGCATGTGAAGAATCTGCCATGGTTTTTGAGTCAAATTATGTTTTCCCCTTTGAGGATGAGAACGAGCCATCCAATGAACATGAGGAAGTGCATGCTTACCAGCAGCAATATCAGGGTAAGCACAATTATAATTTGAGAAGTAATTCCAACAGACCTACTAGTCCATTAACTAGTTCCTTGCCTCTGAATAATTTTAACACACCTCCTGATCCCAAGGCAAGTAACAATCCAGGGTTTCCAAAGGTAAATGCACAATATCTGTCACCACAAAGCACATTATCAAAAGTTGTTGCCCTACCTCATGAATCTGACAAACTAGTCACATATCTGACAGATGAGATGAAGAAGGTAAAGATCAGCCTGTCTCTATCAGAGTTGTTGAAAACTCCTGCAATTAAGAAAGCATTTATGAAGTCACTAGATGATCCTGCTCCTAAAGAGGATAGTCATTCCCCAGGTCAGCCTAGCAATAGGGATCATGCTATCAAAGATAACACTGTCAAACATAAAGTGCCAGCTACAGTTCAAGCTGCAGAAACCTCCCACATGACCTTGTACAGGGACAAAAGTGAGTCACCACCTTTCCTCCTTACCATAAGGATGTTTAGCAAAAACCTACACAACTGTTTGGTAGATTTAGGTGCATCTACAAATGTCATGCCCCTGTCAATATGTAATGCTTTAGGGCTACATCCTGCTAAATCCCTAAAGAAGGTGACATAGCTAGACAAAACAGAAGTAAGTGTGGTAGGTGAACTAACTCATATCCATGTGCAACTAGCATCTAATCCCAGGATCTAGTACTACATCGATATCCAGGTAGTAGATATACCTGATACATACAGGATGTTGCTCAGAAGAGACTAGTCTAAAACCCTCAATGGATATATGGCTATTGACTTTAGTCACATGTGGTTACCTTGGAAAGGCATACCAAACTAGATAAGAATAGATGCTGAGCCTAGAATGAAGCACATGATCACCAAGTACAACAAGACAAACGAGATCATGTATGTGAATGTTGAACCTGGAGTTTATGCCATTAGACCACAGACTATCAAGATAGAAGAGATCCTGATTCTTGACTTTCATCATCATCATCATCATGATCATTAGGAAGACATACCGGTCATAGAAACTAATAGTAATTTTGAGAATGAGAATGAAATAGATCGCTTCAGAAATTTTGAGATGCATCTGTCTAAGCAGGTAAAACATTGTCAATTGTTAGATATACCTGTTCATGACATTTTGATTGATGGTTGGTGCATATTACACGACGAAGCACATTTAGAGAGAACTTGTGAAACATGCTTAGATATGATGGAGCTGGAGTGGACATGCAGTGAGGCATCATCATCATATTCCGAGGTAAGTTCTACATCTGGTAATGATGATGATACTGATTCTTGTTTGTCTTCTGCCAGGACCACAGAAAAGGTGACAGATCACGACATAAATCAAGTTTTGAGAATGGAAGAAATTCTGGTGTATGACCAGATAAATGTTAAGAAGAAAGAAATGATCACCCCTGGGAGTGATTGTCTGATGGAGTCAGATTATGAACTGTCTGATGAAGACAGATGTAGTAACCTGACTAGATTTGAAGAATTTTTATTAGGAGAAATTAAAAGGGTGATAGAACAAAAGAAGCATCCACAGGATGCACTGACTAAAGGATGGTGTAGGTTGCATGAGGCACCTCACTCAGAAATTGCCTGCTCACTATGTTTACATATGTTAAGGAAGCATACAGAGCCAAATCTAGAGGATCATCCTCTTGATGATGAAAAGAAAGAAGAAAAATTAGCTTCCCAGAAGAAAGGAAAGACAAAGTCTAAGAACGCTGAAATTCCTAAGTTAAAGTGGATATCAGGTGGAGTAGTTGCCAGAGCTGCAAAGAAAAGAGAAAGCTCAGCTAACCCTCATGCTGAGGATAAGCCCTGGATCCTTAGATTTGATGGATCCAAGTCCAAACAAGGAGATGGAGTAGGGATTGATCTCGTTGATCCATCAAGAAAGTCCTACTTAGCTGCCTACAGACTACAGTTCCTCTGCACTAACAATGTGACAGAGTATGAAGCTCTGATTCATGGGATACTATTTACCCTTAAGAAAAAGGTTAGAATTCTGCATGTCTTTGGAGACTCAGAATTAGTTGTCAGACAGGTAAGAGGAATTTACTCTTGCAACTATAAAAAATTGTCAAACTATAGACACAGAGTGTGGGATTTGATTGAAGACTTTGATGCCTTTAATATCGCCCACGTACCAAGAGAAAAGAACCATAGGGCAGATGCCTTAGCACAGGCTGCTAGTACATTAGAACCCTTGTCTATATCAGGCCTAAAGAGATTTTTAGAACTGGTATCAGTACCATCAGTACCTGATAATGTTACTAACCTCCAAGTTTTTGATGATGATCAGCATATTCTTGATTTCATCTCTAACAAAGACATATTTGATGCTCAGATCATAGATGAGAACAATGTGGAAGATCATGTTTGGGAAGAAGATGAAATATTAGAGTTGCCTAGCAACAGGATTCTAAAAGGTATGATTGAATTAGAAAGAACTTTTGATTTGGATAATATGCTAAAGTAGAAGGATCTTCCCAAGGCTGATGGAGGTTAGTATTCACAGGTGCATATTGGACAAAACGATGACAAGAGAAATGTCTTGATTGGCAAAGTTTGCACACCAAAGGAGTTAGAAGGAATAACTCAGGCCCTTAAGGATTACATCCATGTAATTGCATGGACTTATGATGAGTTGAAGACATATGACACATCAGTCATAACTCACACTATACCTCTTAAGCCAGATGCTAAACCTTTCAGATAGAAGCAAAGGCCAGTCAATGCTTTGCTTGAACCAATAATTTTTGAAGAAGTCAAGAAGCTGCTGAATGCCATGATTATATTTCCTGTGAGGTACTCCACTTGGGTGGCCAATCTAGTGCCAGTGAGAAAGAAGAATGGAGACATCAGACTGTGTGTAGATTTTAGGAACCTGAATAGAGCATCAGAGAAGGATAATTATCCTTTACCCTCATTAGATGAAGTTTTGCAGATTGTTAATGGAGCTAAAATGATGTCCTTTCTAGATGGCTTCTTAGGCTACAATCAGGTCATGGTTGACAAGATTGACAGGCTAAAGACTACCTTCACCACAAAGTGGGGGATATTTGCTTATAGACGCATGCCATTTGGGCTGATAAATGCTGGAGCAACATTCCAACGTGCAATGGACATAGCCTTCAGAGGCTTAATAGGAAAATGCATAGTCATAGACATGGATGACCTAACAGTGTTCTCTAAAGAGAGAGGCAACCATGTAGCAAATCTCAGAAGTGTACTAAAAAGTGTGAAGAATATGGGATATCCCTGAACCCCAAGAAATACATATTTGGGGTGACAACAGGAAAGTTGCTGGGTCACCTGATAACTAAAAATAGGATTATCATTGATGCTGACAGGGTGGAGTCCATTATGAAATTACAGCTTCCAAGAAGCAAAAAAGAACTCAAATCTTACTTTGGTAAGATAAATTTTGTCAGAAAATTCATCACTGGCTGTGCAAAAATAGTCAGGCCTTTAAATGCTATGTTGAAGAAGGATGCAAAGATTGAGTGGACATCAGAAGCCAAGGAAGCCTTTGAAGACATAAAGAAGGCTATTTCTGATGCTCCTGTCCTTATTAGTCCAGACTACACCAGAGACTTTTATAATTATTCATTCGCCTCAGAACATACCTCTGCAGCAGTGCTAACTCAGAGAAATGAAGAAAAAGAAGAGAAACTAATTGCATTCATGAGATGCGCTTTCAAAGATGCTGAACTAAGATATGTAGATGTTGAAAGGCAGGCCCTTGCTTTGGTCAGAGCAGTAAAGAAATTCAGGCATTATATCTTGAGAAGCAAGGTGATTGATGTGGTACCAGATGCAGCAGTGAAGATGCTATTAATGCAAAGTGAGCCTGGTGAAAAAAGGGTTAAGTGGATCACAATTTTACAAGAATATGACATGGAGATCATACCCATGAAGCTGGTAAGAGGATAGGCTTTAAGCCAAATGATATCAGAGATTGATCCAAACATAGTAAGTCAGCAGTATGTTATTAATGCTAGAGACAATGAAGAGTGGTATGCAGATATCAGGCACATCCTGATTACTAGAACATGTCCTCCTAGACTGCAGGCTTCATAGAGAAGGGCCCTGAAGATAAAATCCCAGAAGTACATGATGAAAGCAGGAGTGCTTTTCAAGAAAAATTATGAAGGCATATATTTGAGATGCTTAGAAAAGCTAGAAGCAAACAAAGTAATATCAGAGCTACATGACAAGTTTGGTACAACACATGGCTCATCCTTAGCTACAACACATGCTATCCTCAGAGCAGGATATTATTGGCCTATAGTTTTCAGGGATACAGTTGAAAACATTAAATGCTGTCATGTATGTCAGGTTGCTGCCAACAGAGAGAGATATGTTGTACAACCTTTGCAACCAGTGATGGAAGCGCGCCTATTTGCACAATGGGGCATGGACTTCATAGGACCTATTAATCCTCCATCATCCTCAGGCCACAGGTATGTTCTAACAATTACTGATTATTGTACCAAGTGGACTAAAGCCACTAGCAGCAAGACTTGCAGTGCAGAAGATGTCATCAGATTTCTAGAAAGTAACATAATCACTAGGTATGGGGTTCCCTATGCTCTGGTAAGTGATAATGGCTCTGCTTTTACTTCAACCAAATTGTCAAGTTGGGCCTTTGATTATGGGATCATACTGAAGTTTTCATCTAACTATTATCCCCAAGGGAATGGATTGGCAGAATCCACCAACAAAAATTTGCTGAATATCATAAAGAAGTTAGTGGACAAAAACCCTAGGGAATGGAATACACTTCTGAAATATGCCTTATGGGTAGAAAGAACCAGAAACCAAGCTGCATTAGGAAACTCACCTTATCATTTAGTAGATGGGGTAGATCCAATCCTCCCTGTTAACCTGAAGATTCCTACCCTGCAATTTGCCCAAGAGTACCTAGGCATAGACAATAACCAAGAAGTCAGGTTGCTTCAGCTGATACACCTGGAAGAGAAAAGAAGTCAGGCAATTGATCAATTTGCCAAACATTAGGCTGTTGTCAAATAATGGTTTGACAAAAGAGCCAGAGTTAAAGCCTTCAGGATATCTAATTTAGTCCTGATGTGGGATAAAGCCCATGAGAGGAAAGGAGACCATGGTAAGTTTGACAAATTATGGATAGGTCCCTTCCAAATTTCTGAGATAGTAGGAGACAACACTTTCAGGCTTAAAAACATGATAGGTGAGGATGTTCCATTACCAGTTAATGGACAGTTCCTCAAACATTATTTCCAAGCCTAAGTGCTTCATGTCAGTCATGTGTATCATAATGTATATTTGTATAGTTGTTTGTACAGTGTTTTATTTTATTTTTGCTTTGTTTGCTTGTTGAGTTCTGTTTTGGTTAGTCAGGATAATGTAGCTCATCACCATAGAAAATAACAAAATTGTTAAGATTCAAGTGATGAAAACACATTTATATATAGGTTGTGACTCATTTTGAGAAAATTATCATGATCAGGTTTGAGATATCATGTCATCAGGGTACCTTTTCCTAACTAAAGTGATTTCTTCACAATGACTAACCTAACAGCCTTGGGTTTGTTGAAAATACAAGTATAGGCGTTAAGTGAAAAATCTAAAGGGACTCCCTTGCTACCAATGCAATCTCCAACCTAAAACAACAAGTGACTATACCTTGCATTCTGAGCTTACATGATGACATCGGATATATGAAATATGAATATTGAAAAATAAAAAATATATAACAAAATTAGGCCATCTAAGTAACTCTACCGGGGCTATAGATGCTTGCTGGCAGTGGGGCTCCACTTAGGGAGATTGTATAGATAACCTTGCCAGGGCTATGAACGCCTGCTGGCAGCAAGGCTCTATCCAGGTTGGCTATGAGGGATGATCCCCAACTAAGTAGCTTAACACTAGTTACTCATATTTTCAACTAACTTTCAAGATGAGTATAATTAATCATTTGCACACTACTGATCCTTTGTTAGTATTGTTACCATGAGGATATTTTATCATTCAGAAGGATTATGATGCTTATGCTTAGAAAGAGTTAGAATGCTAATGCTATGTTATAATGTGTTCATATCACTTGAATAATTGGAATTTTGATATTTTCTTTGGTGGCAAGTTGTTGTGTAGTTACACAACACGCCCCATTTTGACTTGGCAAAACAGGGACCCAACTTTTTGGCTTTGCTTGTGTTTTCTGCTTGCTGGCAGTCTGGTAAAAGTAAGTTAGTGCAGGTGATCCTGCATAATGGAGATTAGGTAAGTCATCATGATGAGGTTAGTTTTTTCAAAGTTAGCATTTCATGTCAATAACCTCATGGGTGGATAAAATACAAAATTCCTGCAGGTTTGCCTTTTGGATCACGCAGATATTCCTTAGGGAACAAAAGTTATGATGAGTCAAAGATCTGGGCAAACCTGATATTCCGAGGGGAGGATCATATTTCTAAACATTAGTCATCTTACAAAAGATCACCCCGATATAATATTATCACTTGATAAAATCACTTGCTTCGAACATCCGGACGTCAACTTTAGGTGATAACAATATCCACCCGACAAACAACGTTATACGTTTTGCGAAGGACATATTTCTAAACGTCACCCCGATATTTGAATATCGGTCGGTCGCAAAATATCACCCCGAACCAATATCCTGCTGATGTCATCCAAACTCGATAATTGAAGAAGTGAAAATGATGATGACGTCACCATTCTTTTACCTCGAGGAGGTATATTTCCAAACACGACCCTTCCTGCATAACATGACGATGACATCATAAAACCACAACGCTGAACCAGTCATTATCCTGCTGACGTCATCCTGATATTTCGACGGAAGGTTATTTTAGTCTGAAGGGGGTGATATTATAAACATCACCAGACATTCTGAACATCCCCTTACATTTTGATTATCACCCGATATTCTCAACCTAACCCGATGTTGCGACATCGGTCTTTTCACCTAAGACGATAATCATGTTATATCAAGAGGGTGATATTCTCAATATCACCCGATATTCAGAACATCACCTGATCTATAGAGATCACCCCGCGCCTTGCCGCCATAACATTAAATACACGCATATGTGGTAGGTGGTTCCTGCCGATTACAAACCTGATACATACACATGGCAAGATCCGGCGGTTTCGTACAAGAAAATGAGCTGTTACATTTAATTTGACCTAATCTGCCTTAGTGAAGAGGTTAAAGATGATTTACAAGTTCATTTTGCATTTACCCTATGATAAAACAAGTTTTTACAAAGCAAAGCTTACTAATTCTCATAAGGCACCTTTGGACGATTATAGCTTGTACCAGGGCGGGATACGAGAGCATTGCGGGTAATTGAATTTATTTCAAGCGACTATCACTATAATTAAGAGGATAAGCGCATCAGGTAAGTAATTGAAACCCTCTGGTTATTCAGGTATCATGGAGTCTTCTAGTTTGAAGTTTCAGGTTATGCATGTCAGGATAAATGAAATATGGAAAGAACAGTAGCTTGCATGATGAATAATGAATATGAAATGTAGATGCATGCTTGTATATGTATCAATTGTAAGACCAAGCCTTGTCCTATTGCAGGCATCCATGGTGGATAAACGATTAGCTAAGTTAGAGGTAGAATTCCTAAAGCTGATGTTTGCTTCTTCCGAGGGTGTTCAGTTCAAATATGGAGCCATCACAGATACAAACCAGGGGAATACGGATCTGGCTGCCTGGTTGGTCAAGATGAATGATGAGAAGAATACTAGCGCCCTGCTGGATGCAGTCTTCATATCAGAAATGTGGAATGCAGCTAGTTTTCCCTACTCCATGGAAACCCCTGAGCTGGTGGTTGAGTGTGCAAGAAATTATAACCCGCAGACGAGGAGGGTAGAGAAACATGGCAGAGTATATGCAGATTTGTCAATCAAAGGTATTGCTGCCACTTTCAGTTTGTCATTGGGCAAGAAGGTTGCCAATATAGACTTGAAGAAATCAGAGGTAGAGTATGACAATAACAGGAAGACTACTAGGAAGAAGATGTATCAATGGAGGGCGAAGAATATTCCCTATCTAGTGGCAGCCAAGCTTCTGGTGCCTTTGTATAAGTATGACTTTGATGATGAATACCAATACATGATAGCCCTGCTGAGCAGAGTGACAGGCCAGCCTGATGCTGGAAGTTTCAGGAACTGGATGTATGTAGTCATCCTGATGTGCCTTTACACGGATAACAAGCCCATGTGGGCTAAAATAATAAGTGATGCTCTAGATGAGTAGCTAATGAACCTAGGAGGTTCAGATTGTTCTTTCTACATGACATCTTATATAGTATATTCATGTGACTACAAGGGTACATTTGATGCACTGGTTACAGATGGAAAAATTGGAGGCACAACCAATGATGTGCATATATGGGATCATCATCCTCAACTACAAAGAGTTAATTACCTCCAGGATTACAAGCTGGTAAATGATGCATTCTCTATGCACTTGGTGAGAACAATGGAAGAAGACAGAACCAAGAGACTGAGCATGGAGGCTCAGGAAGTTATCTACAGGCATGGAGCTTGGTTTATCCAATTCACCACTTTCTCGTATATCAGGATTGAAGGTTTTGAGGGGGAGCCTCTCATGCTCCCAAGGTATCCAACAAATGTAGTAGTGTTAATGGAGTTTCTAAGGTAGATCTCCACAATATTGAATGCCTATAAGGCAAACAACAAGCTTCCACCAGTGTTGTTTCCAGTCACAATGGGCTGGTATGTGTGCCTAGAATCTGAGAGTATAAAGAAGGCCATAGCTGGTCTAGATATGATGAATATCCAACCTTTTCCATTAGTAAGGTCATATGATCCTTATGGGAGGATGCAAAGGATCATGGGGAAACCCATTCATCAAAGAAACCTTGAAGACTTCTGGGTAGATTGTGAAGATGAAGCTGAAGCCTAAAGAAGAAGGTATCAAAGGTTAACACTGAATCAAATCAAGACCTTTGATTGCATCTCCATCCTAGCGCAACTAAAGAAGGATGATGGAAAGATTATGGCTGATGAGTATGAAGAGAAAAGGATATATAATGATACCATTTCTACACCAGATCTCACTATACAGGAGGATATCTCCTTAGATCCATTCACAGGCAAGATATTACAGCTAACCCAAGCTTGGGCTGATGAGCAGATAAACATATTGAAGAAAAGGGGTGTTGTCATCACAGTGGACAACAAAAATAAGAGGTAGGAGATTGCTGAGGATGAATATGATGACTTCTTAATTGAGAAGAGAAAGACTAAAGGAGAGAAGGCACCACCTCCTGCAAAGGGCAAGAAGTCCTCAAAAGGTAAGAAGACTGATACTGAACCCAAAGGGGTTGTAGTGGAGAGGATGGATGTACCAGCTGAAGATGCATCAAGATAAGGAAAAATATTAGCCTCATCATCATAGCCTCCTCAGGATAAACAAAAACCTAAACAAGTGCAGAGGCTAGCTGCACATCCTGCTGGTACATCCGAAGAGGGTCAGACCTCGCAAAAGAATAAAGAGAAGGATATTCCTTTAGAAGAAGAGTTTGAAGAAGAAGAAGGCCCTTTGTCCTTCACAAGGAAGAGAAAAGCACCTCAGGTGGTAACCACTACACCTATGAAATCAATAACTTCTATGAGAGGTGAAATCCGACAAACTCCCATAGTGCTAAGGGGAGCAGGTGGGGATGTATTCAAGAAGGATCTACGGCATAATGTTCCGCTCCCCACTATTGTAAAATTAAAAACTGAATTAGCAGAAGAACAGGTAAAAGAAACCTCTAGGATATTCCAAAGTGGTATTGTTTCATTGGAAGAGACGGTGGACCTATCCGATAATGAGGTAGTGAAGGATGTAGCTTCACAGAAAATGGAAACTCTTGCTGCTGGCACCAAGATAACTCCTCATGGAACTCCATCAGTACAAACAGTGTTGGAGAAGATAAAGCAAGTGGAATTAGAAAAAGAGAAAAGCCTGGAAAAGATAGCTCAAGTGATAGGGCTGGATACACTGATTAAGGAGGTAACTAGTCTTGCAATAATTGACCTCACTTACAGATAGGATGCAAGTCCTAAAAATAGAGGAAATATTCAGGACAAAGAAGAAAATGTTGAGGAAGTAAAGATGGCAGAGTTAGAAGGCCATACTTTGGATATGGGTGAGCAACAACAAGAAGAAATACCCATTGGGCCCAAGATAGTTGAAGTACAAGACAAGAGAGGAGAAAAGACAGATATATTAGATGATCCTGCCCTAAAGATACAAGAAGTGATTGTTACACTTGCAGAACAAATTGCAGCTGTGGATCAGGTGGACAAGCATAAGGTAGATACAGTAATATCTATGGAAATAGATGTGCCTCATGATGAGGAAATCAGTAAGGTAGATGAGATACCCGTAGAGGAAGTATAGGATCAAGGTCATGATGAACATACAGATGATCAACAGGATCACCCTCTAGAAAAGGAAAGTCCTCAATAGGAAGATATACCCAAAGATCTCCCTCATGAAGAGCATCATGAGGAAGAAATAAGGAGATCACCCTCCCCATCAAATATGATGGTGGATACCGGAGATCAAGGTGATCATCATGATGGTGATGGAGACCAACAACTAAAGGATCAAGTTCCTTCATGGCTCAAGAAAGAAATTGGTACAGAACCAGGTATAGAGGCACAAGAATTTGATGTGTCTACATTGTTTTCAGAAACATTAATAAAGCCCAAGAGGAAGGCCAGGTTGACCTAGGCCATTAGAAGAGATCCTACAATAGGTAGGAGGACAGCACAGGTAGCAATCCCTACTGTGGATAAAGAGAAAGGTAAAATCACTCTGGATGAATTGTAGACCAGTACAGTAGATTTGGGATTCGCTAATGAAGACCAAGAGGGTCAAGAGGGAAAATACATAATCGATTCTTTGATCTAGAAAGTCAAAAAGGAAAAGGAGAAGAATAAGCAGCATAAGGAGCACATTGCTCAGCTGCATGTATATATAAGAGGGTTGATTAACCCTGATGATATGCCAATTGATCATGCAGTCCCATTGACTGGCATTTCTCAGGAGGAGGTTAATAAGTTGAACCTCATGAAGCATGAATCAACAATACTGTTGAAATGGATGTCATCCATGCTCGATGGAGCTGAAGAAATAGCATAGGCCTCTTTGAAGAGGTGGAATTCTTTGGGCACCTCCAAGAAAAAAGTAGATAAACTACAGATGGAGATCGACAGGAGGTCATTTTAGATAGAAAAGATTATCAACATTTTGGATGAAATGAAGAGGATTGATCCACAGATCCTAATAAAGAACCAAGTACTGAATAATAACACAACCTTATTGATGGATATATGGAATAAGGATGTCAGATTTGAATGTGACGTGCTCAAAAGATGCAACAATAAGTTGAGGGAAATCAGCATGAAGCTACATGATATGATGTCCCATGAGGCTGAGGTTTTGGAAACATTAGAAGGAGATGCAGAAGGCAAGATAGAGAACCAAGATGAAGAGTTTGTCATCAAAGCTCTACATAGTAATTTCTAGCTAGTTGCTAAGGATCCTCTCAAACACCTGACAGAAGAAGTGCTAGATAAAGTAATGAGAATAAAGGTCAAGGTGGAAAACTATAATGAAACTGCCAACAGTAGGAAGAATAATTTGGAATCTCTCCGGAGCAAGTATCAGGTGCATAAACATGTCATCACCAGAATGAGAACTCAGGATGGTGGAGAATTGGAGAGAATATTGCTAGCATATGAGAATACCAGGACAGCTATGCAGGTCCATATTCAAGAGAACGATCATCATGATGATGATGAAGATAGCGAGAGTGGTGAAAGTCATGATGATGACAAAGAACCTGATGATGATGCATCATAAAAGGAATATATGCATTAGATACTTATGAAAGAAAATAAGTATTTCAGATGGTTGCCAGCTGGCAACCTGTGCCACTTGGAAGAAATTGACTTAGTCAAAGAGAAATGTAAACCGTAGATTGTAATAGATAAATCTTGATCGTAGATCATTTTTTGTAATAGATTCCTCACCTTGTTCTATAAAAGGTGCAGGGATGCCTCATTTTAAACATTCGAAACTTAATTGAAATTTGTTTGCTGAAGTATTCAGGACTCATTTCAAAGCTATTGTATATGTACATGTCTTTTGCATACTTAATGAAAGAGAAGAGTATTTCGATTACAAATATTCATAAATCTTGAGTAATGTATGTCTGAATTCTGGATATGTGCTTTGGTTTGCTACGTCCCTTGGAGTGCTCATCATTTTGCATGTATTGTTTTCATTCATCATCCTCTGAAGTTTGCATCAACTATATCTAGCTGTGGAACATCCTGGTGAACATATGGTTTGATTTTCTTCTCCTAATGACAGTATCAACTATGTATGTGGATCAATAACTAAAGGTTTAGATTTAATTTGAAGTATTTCTTTCAATTTCTTTCAATTTCAGAGAATTTCATCCTCACAATTGCAAATAACTGCCAATCTTAAGCAAATTATACAAATATGCAGACATCCCATAGATAAATGAACACATTCAGCATATTTGAGGTTAAAGCATGTCACAATGATAAATATCATGCAAAGATTTAGAGACAGACATAATATTTGAAGTATATCCTGTGTAGAATAACTATCTTTGCAGCATCATCATAGGAAACAATATCTTACTAATGAGATCTACGTAAGGCCCCAAAATGGAAACAGCAACACACATCAACCTCTGAGTAACGTCAGAAGATTAAGAACTAATCAACAGAGACTTGAGATTATGAATTCTCTGAATTCATCATATCTTTCAAGATGAGTAAAGGTTAATGTGTACTTTTATTCTATGTTTGTTTATGACTAACATCATGATCAACAAGACTCTGCTCTTGTCAGCCAAATCCATGCATAACTTGTAACGCAGACCAAAACTTGCACTCATAAATCATCAATCATGTCAGCCACTATCATTGATCATCACAAATCATCCAACTGACAACTTCTAATTATCCGGAACTAAGATCATTTACAAGTTCAGCCTATTCTTTTGTTGTCTGCACTATCAAACTGTAGCCTTGTACTCAGATGTAAATAACTTTTGATTCCTTCATCACCAGAGGTTAAGATTCTAGATTTAGATTGCCCTGATAATCCTTATGACTCCTTTAGATCCACAACATATTCAGATTTCCCACCAGAGAGATCTGGACCAAGATACCAGACCCAGTCACATGCTCTGTTTCTGGCTCTTGGACTTAGATAAATTTTGATTCTGACTTCCAGTATGAACAAATTATGTTATGCGGATGAGTGGGATAGTCTTAGTTACCATCAATGACAACACCTATCATGCGAAGAAGTGTCTCTTGCCAGCATGGTCTACTTGTCTGTAACTCTTTTTTCCATTTACCAGCAGTTATAAGGTCATCTTCCACTACTATAGCTTTGGTATGGGCTTCAGCTATATTAGCAGCACCTTCCCTTTTTATTAAATAACTAACTTCTAAGGGAAGTGCATGGATAAAGAAACATTTTAGTAATCCATCTCCAGGCATGCTATCTTGTTGAATTTTGCTACAAATTCTCTCATTTGCTCATGAATTTCCTTTTTCATTGAGGAGAGCTGGGCTACCAATGTATGTTCATTATCAGCGGTCTTAAACCTTTCTTCAAACTGGCGCCTCATAGAAGCCCAATCATTAATGGATGCATTTGGTAAGTGATAGAACCATTCAAAAGTAGCATCAATGAGTGACTCAATGAAGAGTCTGACAGACACATCTTCATGTTGTACTCCCAAGATAGAATAGGTAGCAAAGAAAGCATTTATATGCTCTTCAGGAGTGGCCTTTCCATCACCCTTCAACTTAGGTACAATCTTTCCCGAACCCCTGGGTAAGTCATGTAAATTTCTTCCAAGATTTAAAGGTCCAATGGTAGCACCCCATGGGACAGGTGGAGGTTGAGCCATATTGAAGGGAGTATGAAGTGGAAAATTAACCCGCAACAGTAGAATAGTTTTGTCAAGAGTGAGAACTTGACAAGATGAACTAGCAGATAGTTTTTCAGGAGGGAGAGAGGATGGCCAAGTTAGAGACTTAACTCTCCTTGTAGGAGGAAAAGGAGCAAAGTTTAAGGATTGAAGTAAATCAAAATCAGAATTAGAAATGCCCTTTCTTCTATTACCCTGAGTGTATCTTTTCATAGCCAACCTTCATAAATACATAAAATAAAATAATACAGAGTCGCCAAACCACTTATTGGTTATTTCGATGGATGGATGGTTAAAGAATATATGTATCGACTCCTTGTTAAAGAAGGAGGTTTGATAAATGGTAATTAGTATTATTATTTCAAGGCAACATTAAATTCATGCCAGGTTTATTGGAGAGATTACTCTTCTTGATAATTATTTCTTTATGAGATTGAAAACTAAATTTGATATAAATCTCTTATATTGTAATGTAAATGAAAGCCATTTCCTTTCTAATAGCCAAACTCCATGAATGGGGTATAAAATGCTATGAACTCATGTGGGTATATGATTTGGAGTCTTTTGTTAAGACCATCTTATTAGACTAATGTGATATAAGTCTTTGATGATATGAACTTGAATGTAAACCTTATGATAGGTCATCATGAAATTGTGAACCTAGTGTTGGTTAACAGATTTGTCACCTAACTCTATATTCTCACGCCCGAACAAATGAAAAATGTAATCAACAATTGAGCCTATTATATTGATATTTTATAAATGCTCTCTACTTATTTTATAAGGCGCAGCTACCTTCGATAGATATTCTTATGAATGAAAAATCAAGATTGCTTTTAACCAGAAAGCAAAAATAAAGAGAGCTTTTAACCAGAAAGCAATAAAGGCATAATTTTTTTTTCAAATAATTAGAAGTACAAAGATTGCCACCACCACAATATTCAGAGGAACATAAATTCAAATAACCATAACACAAAGTCTATGACCACTTAAATCCCCACTGCATTGATTTTCATTATATGCATCTAAAGTAATTGAAAACAAGAAGTATCAAAATTCTCTATCGCCAAAACAAAGTTTGCCAAAAAGATCCATACATAGACTTGCATATCTAATTTGTAGCAAGCCATATGATAACTATCTTTAACCCTAATGGCTTCTTGGTGACATCCAATTTAAAAGAGAGTTTAAATAATAAGTATTTGAAGGGCCCTCCAGAGCCAATAGTTCAAGAGCATGTAAAATATTTTGCTAAAACATAAAAAAAAGAGAATTAATTGAGGATTGCCACATCCTCATCACCAGCATCATCGACATCATTTTGTGTTGCATCTTCATCTTCCACCTATTTGATTTCCTTATTCGCATCCTCTTGCGCCGCTAAGGCTGCTTGTGCCCTTCATCTATCCTTGTATGCTCGATACCTAGTGAGAAAAGGGGAGATGGACATGCCACTTGGAATGCTAGTCATGCTAATCCTATGCTTCTTCTTGCGAACTGTGCTATCTGTATTATCAATCTTTTGATGAATCTCATCTAGCCCATTCTTGATAATTTTGATGTAAGCAATAGTCCTTGCCATCTTCTCGAGTGATTCTATAGTTATGATATTATAGTCCATTATCTCCTCTTTCACTAACTTCTTAAAGTTTTTCTTTATTTCTTTAACATCCAATAATTTGTCCTCATTTTCCCCAATCGCTTCAATTTTTAAGACAGTAAAATTAAGCTTAATATTTATCATTTCAACATAGTAATTTGCTATCGTATCCCTCATATCATCTTCAGCCGATGTCAACACAATTAACCTCCATTCGAGGACATCTATCCAAGCTAATGCATCAAACTCATTTGGGGCATTTATAATCTATTCAGCTATTAAGACCTTGACATCCATTTTGGCTATTTCTTTAATTTCCATTGAAGCTAAACAGAGGCTATGATGATCACTCCTAGCCTTTTGAAACTGTGTAATTAAGACCTCTCTTTACTGGATATAGAATCAAACAACTTAATAGCTTCTGCAACAAATAGGAGGCCATCAAAGACTACCTTTTCTACCCATTGATTCACAACATCATTCAAAGCCCTAGACTATTTTATTTGTTGCAAAAGACTAGGATCTGGCACACTTACACTTAAATCTATCATTGCATCTGATGAGGATGTTGTAATGCTTAGAAATGATTGAATAAAAGAAGATAAAGCACTTATTGAGCATGTAGTTTGTGATTTTTCTCCTATTCTTTCTTGACCCTTTTCGATAAGTTGCTGACCGAATACTCTGCATGATAAATATCCCCTTCAATGGTAGAAGTTCCCATATCCACCCTTCTCACGTTAAAGTCCACTTCAGTCACTTCACTTTCATTCTTATTTCCCATGGGGTCTGTAATCTCAAGGAATTGATTACCTATAGTATGGTCTGTGACCATTCTTGACATTCTCCTGGAACGCTTGGGCTTTGGAGTATCCTACAGAAACTTAGCCTCTATGTCAACACCAGTGTCCACCATTGGAGTATATCTCTTTTTCTTTTGAACTACTTTCTTCAACCAAGAGGGAGAAGAGGTGGAAACACAAGTGGCATTAACCATACTTGCAATACCATCAACTTGAACTGATGAAGATTCAAGTGTAGGAGGATTATTTGAACTAGGAGAATTTTGAGCACTCAGCAAAGAGTAAAAAATATTGTCTTCTCCCAACTGTGTAAAAATTAATGAATCACTATCATTAACAGGATCGTTAACTAGTGGCACATGGTCTGCTTTCTGCAGAGAAGTAGGTAATCTGGTATCATCTTTTACTGGCTGGCCATCTAGCTCACACATGGATTTCAACTTATTATTCTCATCAGGGGGTCCTTCACCATCCCTACTCAATTGTGAGCCAACTCCTTGCATAGTTGGGTCCAAACTAGATGTCTTCCTTTGAGAATGCATAGTTTTGGACCTACCCTGGCTCTGAGCTGATGACTCTTTAGCTGTATCTGAACCAACTTGCTCTCTAAAATTTTTCCTTAGCCATTTCTCTATTCTCCTTATGACACCAAAAGAATGAAGTTTAATGTCAGTCACTTCTTTCTCCGACCATCTCACAGGAGGTAGAGGTTGCAATAAAACTTCTTGAAAACCAGTATCCAAAATGTCTGAACCATCATCCACAATATTAGGCACTTGCATGGGGAGATCAAAAGCATGAATTTGATCAATTGTCAATCTCATCCAACTTCTCCTCTGGACTTCTCTTTCATTTAGACAATCCTCCCAGTAATCCTCCAGTTGAGGCTTGTGCTGATAAGACCCAA
Source organism: Cunninghamia lanceolata (assembly GCA_027924645.1). Classification (NCBI taxonomy): domain Eukaryota; kingdom Viridiplantae; phylum Streptophyta; class Pinopsida; order Cupressales; family Cupressaceae; genus Cunninghamia; species Cunninghamia lanceolata. The sequence goes on along the minus strand of BSBN01001494.1, from coordinate 2,031,465 downwards.
TCCCATGCATATTCTCCTTTACAAAATTTTTACTATCAAAAGATGTTCCAGTCCATAAATTGTGAAAACCAAATTCAGACAAGGCCTTATCTACATTTCTTGAAACATCATTACTTTTACAAGAGTAAAATGATAGTCACAGGGAAAGAATATCCCTTTTTCTTCATGGCATGATATTTCAAATTCATAGAAGCCATTTGTCTACATACCTCCAAAAGCACAAGATACTCAGACGGATACCGCGGTAATTTCAATGGGACATTTTTATAACCCCTAATCCTTATGTATGAAAAAAGATCAAACTGCACATAAAAACTTCCAAAATTCATAACAAGTGTAGCTACACCCATTGAGAATCTTTGTTCGAATGTGCCATCAATTCTTTTTGTCAACCACATTGTAAAAACATCATTAATTCTTTGAAAATCTTTAGCAGCTTCTTCTTTCCGAAGCTGAAAGAAAGTGTCATACACAGGTGCACCGACGACAGGTAACCCTTGGGACCTTAAGCCAGGCCAAGAAACCTCTCTATGAGCCAGCAAATATATCAACTGTGAATGCATGTGAATCTCTTTATTCCTTGAAAAATTTATCAATTGCTCATGCATACTATCTCTAATTATTTTGGCCCAATCAATCTGATGATCTCCACAAATTAACAAAATGAAATAACACATCTAGAAATCAAAAGTATCAAATTGAGAATTTATGACCACACGGTTCAACAACGTAATCATGTCTAAAATCTCCTCCTTAAAATGGCTTCTTTTGAGATTGGCGGGAAGTCGTGACTTCCCTTTTCTCCCTAATTCCAACTATCCTCTTGCAATTTAATTTTAGCACCAATCTCTTCTCTCATTGTAATAAGTCCAAGCCAATGACATAGAAACATCTACATTCTCCTCATACTCGACCAGATTCAAAGAAAGAGCAATTGACGCAGAATCAATCTTAGCAACCACAAAACTGTCGGAAGCTCTTATTTCTTGTGACTCTGGCAAGTAGTTATTTACACACATGACTACCAACATAGGACAACGCACTACAGGTGGAAAACCTTTGGCTCTGTCTAGGCCGCTATTCACAATTTTGGTGGCTAGGACTAACCGTCCTTCAAGTCGCATTCTTAGCCAAAAGTCATCAAAATTAATGTGTCCTAGCTCTATGTCTTTCACCCTGGACAAAGTGTTTTCTACCACAGAACATATGGGAGCTCCTTGAAACTTAAACTTCATCTTTACTAACTTCAGAAACCAGTTCACGAGAAGTTTGTAGGCAAATGTAGGTGAAACAAAGAAATGCAAAGGACTCACAGGGTTTTCGCAACACAGATTCATGAAGCTATGTGATTTTTACCTCCCAAAGAATGTAATGCTTTATATACAAGAAAGAAAGAAACTAAAAATGATAGCCAAATGTGCTAACCTATGAACCTTGAATCTTGCACACTCTTCACATGTAGTGGACTTATTTCCTTCGCTCTGTAATACTTCTCCTTTGATGAAAATATGAACACTTCAAGTGAGATAGTTAATTGGTTTAAATTTGTAATGTCACATCTCATGAAACATTCATAAATGACATTAATTACTGGCAGCATGTCAATCTTCAAAAATCCCACAATATGCCATAAGTTATCTCCAGAAAATGTGCCACGGTGTTCGCACGTACTCTAGCTTAAATGTGGCATGACACCTGTCACTTCCCTGCACCATACACCATCTTGGATGAAAGTACCTTGGGAGATACGATCCACCATAGTTAGGAAGTCGGGGAGGAAATGAACTTTTGAACTGATGACTCTAAAGTTTGGAGGTACAAAAAATCTCTAACCTCCTGAGTAGACTATAAGAAAAGAAAAGATTAAGACTGACACAAGAAAAACTTGACGCTAGATCCCAAGTAAGTTGGGAAGTTGGGCAGTTCGTGAACTTTTGAACCTACCAACTAAGGTTCATAAACAAGGAAGATCATTGTCTAAACAAGGAAAACAAAGGAGAAATGAGTAAGGGAAATAAGAAAGGAAAAGGAAGTTGCAATGAAGACAAATGATACATGCCTTAGCAAAAAAAAATTGAATACTAAGCAACACCTAGGTAGGTCATAAGTTGGAAAACTTGATTTGGCTATTGCCATGTTGAAAATTGGAATAGAGTGACAAGGAGTCACAGGTTTCCTATTGCAAAAGAAACATAACATATTTGAATGTACTCCCATGATAGGAGTTTATTGCCCAAAATTTGGACTAAGAATGAATTGAATTTATTTATCCTAGACCTAAATGAGGGTCAAACTATGAACACTGTAGGATGAGATAACTTCTAAGTCAAGTTCAGGTGGTGGACATATGACTACTTTTCCTATGAAATGTATATGTATGAAAATCTTTAGCCAAAGTAATGCATTTGTCTCTGTGTACATTGTCGGTCCATAGTGATCTAGATGGCATATTGTTTCTAGTAGCATCATAAATAGTTAGGGTGGATCTATAGTTGTATGACTGTGAAACATTATGAAGGACACAACACCAAATACTCAAATGACAAACCTAACAGTTCCTTTTATCTATACCCTCCATGAAGGGTAGGGTCGCTTCCAAGTAAGAAGTTGTGCAGGAGACCGCCAGTCTGTGGTTAGAGGAAAAGCACTCAGATAATGCTCTCCTTCCCAAGAAGAAGACAAGACAAGGCTTATGAAGGTAGCTGTCAAAGTTCTAGACATAGTGCTTTTCTTTTTATGACTTGATAGTCAGTTATTATGTATATTTCTATATTGATGCTTTAAGCATAACTTTGTACATGTATAGTGAAGATCATTCACAAATGAGTTATCCTTGTATATTATAAATCTAAGTTTTTTTATGTCTTGGAAAAGAATAACATGCTTAATTATCATGATTATATTAATTCATTCTTGCTTAACTATGATTATATTAATCATGATGTAATCATACTCTTAGTTAAGATGGTTAATTATGGTTATTTTTGGGTAATGTGTAATGACTATGTTACAAGGGCTGTGTATGCTCTTCCCTTGCACTTAGTGTGATCTTGGGAATCAAAAGCATCCTTGAGCCACATTCATATTCACACACACATATTTTTTTATCTAAGAGAATTAGTCTTGTTTGTGTGGATCAAGTGTGTGTGTATTCTCTCTCCTTGTACCTAGTGTGATCTTGGAGATCAAAAACACCACTTGTTTACACTTTTGTCACCCAAGGACCCAAGTTGTGTATGCTCTTCCCTTACACTTAGTGTGATCTTAGAAATCAAAAGCACTTGGAATCCTTTCCCTTAGGAGGCCTTCTTTGGGATTTCATCACCCCAAGGGATGACCTCAACCACATGTTCCAGTGGGGTATATCAAAGGGGGGAGAATGAAAGATGTACCTCAATCTAGTCACATAGTCCTGGCATAGCCTTAGGGCCCTGGGTAATTTTGGACACAAGATGAAGTGACTTGTCACATGCCTTTGAAATGGACTAGTGCTCATAGACTTGGACCCCATGTACCTTGTGTATTAAAGGGGACTCCCTAGAGAGCTTGTACATCCTAGCTTAGAACCTTTTGACCATACTCTAGTGTGGTGCAGGGTTCAACTGATCAAGCCCGAAGTTACTCACCATGTACTTCCAAGGGTAGAAATAGAAGTTTTCTTTTATGTAAGGTATCAAAGCCTCTAAGGAAAGGGAGAAGGTGAGCCCTTGTGCCACTAGACCCCTAGTTATTCACCCTAGCAAAGATATTCCTAGTTAGGTAGGAATATTGATGAGGTATTCTACACTATGAAGACACACCTACTTGAATAATCTAAGGTGTTGTTGTGTTTTACGTGTGTGTTCATTTGCATTAGTAAAATCCAAATCCTTTGCAAACCTATACATGTATGTGTGAAACCTATTTGTTTGCAAGTTTCCTAAGGTCAAGCTTCAAACCAACCCTAATCACCTTCTAATCATTATTTTCCTCCAAATCCAAATCCAAATCATCCATCTCTTCCTAGTCCAATTCATCCTAATCCATTTTACCCACCTAATCCGTGTCCTTCATCTTAGCTCTTCAACCATAAACATATGTATGAGGGATTAGATCCTCTTGCTAAGTAACATTCAGAGATAACCTTAGTCATTGCTCCTTACTACCTTTCATCATTGGAGATTCTCAAGATTATTCTTATGATTCTCTCACATCACCATCCCATGGGCCATCCCCAAAAAACAATTGGTTAATATCTTCATCCAAAACCTTAATCAAGAAATGGCCTTTCATCTTCAAATCTATTGTCTTTATATATTTGAGGAGATCGTTGAGAAAGGGATCAACATTGAAAAGGCCCTTATCTCTAAAGGTTTAATCAAATCTCAAACCAAAGACAATAGTCATACAAATGATAAATTCAAACCTTGGGCCAAGAACAAACATGTGGTAAGTGATGGAGTCACCAATGTCAAGCATGTCCAAAGAACTCAAGCTTCCTAACCTAATGTGCCAAAAGTCCTCTCACCTAGTACCATCTCCCTTCTTGAGCAATAATTTTGAACACCTTCTAATTCACAATGACATTTCATAGATTTAGGAGAGCCCATCGAGTCATTCTTTCAAAAGCTTATGCAAGCCAATATGGTCACATTCCCTTATACTGGACCCTATGATGATAATGAGTCCAAGCCCACATAGTTTAATGAAAAAGAATATTGTGATTATCATCATGTCCATGGTCACCCCACATGTAATTGTATGAGGCTCAAACATCATATCCAATATCTTATTGATCAAGGAAAGTTGGAGAGAAATACTAAGCCTAACTCCTCTTCTAATGCTCAATTGGGTGTTTCTAAGGATCCTTTTCCAACTCATCAAACCAAGTCTGTTGCCACTGATCCCAATCAATCCCAAGATAACTGTGCCAACAATGTTTTCTATAACAAAGTCCCTTATGATTATGACAATGTCATAAGAAGAATTGATTGTGATCCTCCACATGTTTCCACCACCACCATTAGAGCTCCTTCCTCTAGATGTGCTATCACCACTCATCACAAAACTATTAGTATCCCCCAACCTTCATCTTCCTCATCCCCACATTCATCCTGTTATCACATCCTTGGTCACCTTGGGAAGACTCCTACACAAATATCCATGCTAGATCTCCTCAAAGTTTCCCCCATCCACAAAGCCATATTGGACCATGTACTCCAAGACTCCCAAGTCCCACATGATATTTATCTCAATCAATTCCAAGATCTTGTGAGTCTCCTTTCTTCCACATATCACCTTGCCTTTACCCAACAAGGCATGCCATCAATTGATCCATCTCATAACAATGCCCTTCATATAGAGGTCCTGATCTCCAAAAACAAAATCAAATGTGTCCTTTTGGATAACGAAGCTGGCTTGAACCTATGTACCTTGAAGTTAATAAACACTTGGGATAGTCAAAAGTTGATTTGAACATTGTTCTTATACTATCAAAGGATATGATGATATTGAGAGAGAATCTGAAGGCACCATATGTCTTCCCATATAAGTGGGACCTATCCTTTTACACATTACATGTCGTGTCCTTGACTTTGATCTTCCATACAATATCTTACTTGGTCACCCATGGATCTGTGCTATGCAAACAATACCTTCTACTTAACATCAATGTATAAAGTTCCCATTTGAAATTACTATCCAAGCGGATTGTAGACCCTTTGCATATTGTAGAGCCTTGGGGGTTGCTAGTTATAAATATAACCTTTGTCCTAATAATGAATTTCCACTATGGAGAAGGTCACCTCTTCCACATCTTATGTTCATCTCGATGACCTCGCTTCCACTTCATTGTCCTCTAAGGATCCTAAAGTTACTAAGGTCAAGATTACCGATAAAGGTTGTGGAGAATATGAGTTACATATTTATTGCCATGTTGAACCACTCCATGACACTTCTTATGGTCTGGGATACATGCCTTCTAGTGTGGAAATTAAGGATCTTCATGTTCCCTTTGCAAGTCTCAATGAACCCTTTAATGTCATTGAAAGTACCATCGATGGGACCATCAATACCTCTCCTAAATACCTTACCATTTCATCTTTATTTCATGACCATGCCATCTTCACCATTGAGCCCTCATTGCCATATCCTACTTCCACTTCATGGGACCAACAAAATCCAATCTCTCACACTACTTGTCACAATGATGGAGTGCATATTGAACTCCTTAGTCATATGCCTACAAAAAAAATTAGCCTAAAAATCCTAAAGCATTAGACTTCAAAGAAATAAATCATGGGGTATCCAAAGTCAAAGAAAAATCCATTTTACTCCTAGAATCCAAAGAGAATTTACTTGAAGAAAATAAAGTCCATTTGAGTATCAAAGTAAATCCAAAGAAGATTCCTAAAAGTGAGATTGTTGTTCCCCCATTACTTTCACTCCATAACACATCCACCACCTTACATGATTTCATCTCACCTACCCTCCACTCCATCCATAATTGATGAGGCTACGATAGTTCCCATTTATGTTGCCTAAACACAAAAGAGGCTAATCTTGCACTTAGGGAGGTGCATGATGGCATCTGTAATGCCCATCCTAGTGACATTATCCTTGCAACACAACTTCCACATTTTGACCACCATCATGATCATTGTCAACTTGTTCCAAAATCCACACTTCCACCTGATATCATAACGTTCCATGCTTAGCTTGCTGCAATATCCCAATATATAAAAAAATAAAAAAAATGGTAAAGAGAAATAATCCTTCCTATGGTGAAAACCACTTTTGTGGTGCCTTGGATAAATACCATTGTGAAAACCTACTCACAGGAACCATGTGTAGTCATAAGCTCTTGTTATCCTCTAGGTCACTTGTCCCATGCTTCCCCATCATTCCATTTTCATCTAATAGATTAATCTTCCACCATATCTTATCTACCATCCTCATTATTTGTCAGAGTCTTCCCTCCCATCCCTATCATATACATTCCACGCATCTCCTGCTTTCACCCTAATTATACCTAGGGGCAACAGATTGTGTTTTACTTTAGCCATAGGTTTTCTTGTAAACTCCTAGTTGTCCACAGTATGGCTAAGTTCCTCCTCTTTGGGCCTCATACACTTGCATATTCCATGACCATCTGTATATGTTGATATCACATATTCTATCTTAAACCCATGGAATTAAACATTTTCCATAGCATCCCCAAACTTTATCCTCCATCCCATAATAAAACAATCACCCACTTCCATCCCAAAACATATCCAAAAAAAAGCAAAACATATCCAAAAACATGAAAACATTCCAAAAATCCAAAAATATTAAAACCTAGAAAAATCCAAGCAATAAATCCAAATGCAAGTCATCCATAGTCCATGCCAATCTAGTCAAGCAATCTAGTCAAATTATCCAATCACATTCTTGGTTTTGTTCAACCCTTATTGTCAACCTGATCAATCAATCAATCAATCAGTCATCATCAATGGGATGTATCATTCGTACATCCTTGTGTTAATCTAGGGATATATCATTCCCTGTAATGACAACACTATTTTAATTATTAATCAATTTATCATTAGTTTACAACTTGATAGGGGAAATACCTTATTTTTTGAATCATTTGTGTATGCTTGCTTACTTACTTATGTGTGTTATCATTTTATCTTGCATTTGTTTCTAGTCATTGCAACATATTCTTACAATGACATCATGGTCTTCCATATCATGGTGTCCAAAGGCATATGATTGCTTGTGACCTTTTATCTTTTATGCACATGACACATTGTCACCCTGGTCTTTATATCTTGGTGCATAATTCTGGTGCTATATCAAACTATATGGTTGTTCACCTAATGCAACATATCATATTATTCATCCATTTTCTCCATCCCTTATCAATCATCCACTTTCCTTGACCAATCAATTTCATCCATTTCAAGAGCATACCCGTGTCCTTCCAACCCACCTATCCTCTCAAGGGGGTATCCCATCCTTGTATCATTCCTCCTTGTCAATCCTTCAAGTGGCTAGGGCATCCTTTTCCATCATTTTCCAATCATCCATACCTTATCTTCTTTGAAATGATGTTGCTTCTCTTACTCACAACATCATCTCAAAGAGGGGGAAAATGTATACACCTAAAATTGACCATGTCCTTATAACCCTTCAAAATCACCTAGACATTCATCATGCAACTCATTGTCCCTTAATCCCTTTCCCAAATCAATTAAATAAATTATATTTATTTAATTAATCCATTCCCTCCATCACCTAAATTAATTAAATAATTTATATTTATTTAATTTATCCATTTACCCCTTTTATCCAAAAATATTTGAATAAATCTTATTTATTTAATTAAGTTATCCTCTCATCATCCCCTCCCCAATAATTAATTAAATAATTTTATTATTTAAATTAATTATTGAGAGTCACATGACTTGCCACAATCAATAAATAAGCTTTTCATCTCCACCATTCATCTCATATTACATCTTCAAATCCTAGCCAGTCACATAAGGATGCCCTAAAAGCTTTGTCCTTATCTTATAATCCTCTCATCAAATATTAGCCATCTATTTCATGTTGCAGCTCTTAATCTTAGTCATCTATTTCCACCTCTTAATCTCAACCATCCAATTTAACATCTTAATCCTAGCCATCCATCCTATCAATCAAGAATTTATAAATCAAGCATCAACCAAGCCATTATCATCATATATCCACATTAAAAGTATCATCATGGTGTAATATATCCACCATCTTTATCTAATGTTTTGCTACTAGTTTGAGTGACCAACATATTACAATCACTATCAAATATCAAGGGCAACAAGGACTCATTTGGTGATGTTTGATTTCTATTTTTATAGTTACTTTCTCTTGATTGTTGATGTGAATAGGGTTATTACCTATCTGGTTTATCCCTTGTGTGAATAATTCATATTATTTAACTATTTATTAGTTAAATAATATTCACACATCACACATAATTCACATGTTAATTTAACTTAGTGAGTCTACTAGAAGTTTCTAGTTGTGTCTAGTTGTTGATAGTTGGCATCTTATCCTATAGGTGTCACATGACTACAACATCTTATCTCTCATCCTTGCCATTATAAGAAAGGATCGTCATGTACATTGTAACATAAATTTTGCATTCATTGATAGAATAGAATTATTCTCTCATTTGATCTCTCTTATGCTTTCATGAAGTCCTAGATCTTGAGTGGCTCCAATTATAGCCAACTCTAACATGGTATCAAAGCTCTAGGAGGTATCCCTTTATGTTAGTCATTTTTTGAGAGATCTTGAGTACAAATCATGGTGGATAGTGATGGTTGATTAGCTATTCTCTTGCATCAAATGATGACTTGGAGAATCAAAAAGACTTAATAGAAAAACTAGATTTGGAGAGTTTTCCTCTTTGTGGCCTTGTATTGTAGGTTCATTTTGGAGTGTGTTACTATAAATATGAGCACATCATTTTGTTTAAGAGATTCGAGATAGTCAAGATCACCTTTTGTTTCATCCAAATCAGACATTAGAGGCCAAATCTATGAGGGTTTGAAGTTGGGAGGTGCATGCAAGATCCATAAAGTATCTAATCTTTTGGAGAAGTTTGGGTCAAATCAGACCCTACCATCGCGCTCAGGAGGCCAAAAAACCCCAAGATCGACTGTCAATTTGTCAAAATCAGACAAAGTTGTAGCAAAAGGCAAAAGAATTTTGCCCCCTTGACCATACAAATAGGAATATTCCATAGAATATTCCTTGTAGAAAAATTTTCACCAGGTACCTGCAAAATCAAGAATAATATATATATATATATATATAGTTTTGAAATTTTTTCAAATATGTATAGGCCTAGTTTGTAAAAGTTTTGGAAAAATTGAAAAAAAAATTAGGGTACTCGACAAGGTACTGCTTGCACTGGCTTGTCGGGCCCGTACAGTCTACAAATTCCAAAATTGAAAAAAATAATAATAAGAATTTTTTTTGTGCTTTATGCACTGGCCTTTGTGGGCACCCTTGTAAAAGGGCCACAACTTTGTAAAGGCTATAGACTCCTTTAAGGAGCTCGTGGGCCCTTTAAGTTGGGTCATGAACCCCTTTTAGGGGCACAAGACCCCTTTATTTCAGCCTGTGTGGCCTACTCTACTCTGCTGCTAAATCCAGTACACAAGACATTTAGCCATAAAACAAAAAAATTTAATATTTTAAAAAAATTTCAAATAAGAAAAACCTTTGCAAAAAATCCTTCCCAGATCTATATGGCCCACCAGATGTGGCAACCTTTTTAGCTATTGTTCACCAAATTTGGAGTTTTGTCTAGCGGCAACTCTAAACCTGGCGATGACTAAATTTAGCCAATAGAGTTCTAGTTTGGTAGAGGTCTATTTTGACTGGTGAACATCTATTTTAGAGGCACCCCTATCTTGGCAAAGATTTCACCAAATTTGATGGAGTAAAAAAAATTACTTTTTCACCCCCCTCCAATGGAGTTTTCAATTTGACAACTGATCTTCAAAGGCTCATATCTTGCTCTCTTTTTCTCCTTTTTCAAGCTTTTTTTTATTTGGGCTAGAATTTCACAGGCTTCATAGTGGTGGAATCAGATTTTGGTTTCGGTGCCTGGATTGTCCAGAAATTGTAGTTTTCATTAATGTACCTTAGTAGTTCCCATTTTCAAAACTTCAAAGGCTTTCTTCGAGCTCATATGGTAACATTTTTTGGTGATTTATTTTGAAAGTGCATAGTTTTTCAATTACTTTCCAGATCTACTATTAGTTTGATCTAGTTTTGCTCAGAAATTGTACTTTTAGTTATAGCCCTTTTTTGGCTTTTGCATTGTACCAAAATCGAAGACCACTTTGTTGTTTTTAGCTTGTGGCAATTGTAATTGGATTGAATATAAAGTCCCACAATCATTTTTTTTGGGGGGGGTGATCTCATTGATTGAGTAAAAGGGGGGTTGTACTTGTGTTGTTCTTTTTTGTACTCTTGTATCATGGATCAACACAAACTTCTACTCACACCATATAACTATCATGAGTGGAAAACTAAAATGGAGATTCATTTAAGAAGTTTGAAAATTCATAGAGTAAGAATGGGTACAGAAATTGAACCAACAACAATTGCATAAAAGAGAAAGTGGTACAATAGATGTGATCAAGCCTATGGAACACTATGCTTGTCTATTTCAACTAATCTCTGTTGATGCGTGTTTTAGCACACAACTTAGATGAAATACAAAGTATCCACCTCTCTTGAAAGGAATCTAATCCCATAAAATACAGAAAAAAGGCTACCCCAAGGTTTATACTTTTAGGTCTTGACTTGCAGGATAACTTAGTTGGATATGTTTTGCTATTCCAGTCAAGGGGACTTACATAAGAAATGAACTTATTTATGGTTTTATAAATGATGACAATCGGTAGTATGCAAAAACCCTAGGTGATTCAGACTGTAAAGTCTGAGAACTTCATTTGTTATTATCAGTGATGTGATTCTTTGGACCTAATCTACTAGCTTCTTCAAAGAAAAGTCAAAAGGATAAGGGATAGGAAAAGAAATGAAAGCCCTAAGGAAAAAACATAGCAGATGGCGCTGCTTTAGATAGACAAATGCCCTAAAATTGATTTCTGCTTAACTAGGTTTCCCACAACGCTACATAAATAGTGCAATCTTCAAAGGTAACAAAGATTTTCAAATCACATAAACTCTTTAAACATCCAATTGCTGGCGCAATTTAATCAATGCTATGCAACCAAACTTAACTCTTTAAGATGGGTTCAAACTAACCATGCAAAGTAACTCACATTAAACAAGATACAAATGGTATGAACCAGAGCATTCATCAGATATTTAAAGCATATATCTAGACTGTAATTAAACTTTATCTAAATTAGGTAGGAAAAGAACCATGAAATCCAAAACCCAATAACACAATATGCAGTAACACCTGTAAATATGTTTTATATTGATTCAAAATTTTGGTAGAGTCTCAACAATTCATTGTTCCAGCCTTACAAAATAGATAAAATGGCTGCCTTTATATACAGGGGCAGGCATATCGAGTTTTACAATGGATGGTGAGAATTAATCCAACACCAAAGGCTCATATTTAACAACATTAAATATTTGGCAACTAGGTAGTTACAATCCTAGAATTACTTTTGTCTTTTAGGAAAAAGAAAAAAATACAACTTTTGAGCTCACTAGAATAGGACAAGATAACAACTTTTTGATATGCCTAATAAGACAAATCACTTTTACAATGCATTGACAAGTCAAAAAGGAGTAAATGGCACATTTCTAGAGGGAAGATGTCAACTAGATTTGGCATTTGATCACCGATCTACTGACTAAAATGGTGACACTATGTGATGCTAACCTTTAGGATGCAGGAACATCTTCATCTTCTACTATCACTTTATTCTTTTTTGCCTCCTTCTTGTACGCCATTAGGGCCTCGAGTGCAGGATTAATCTCTTCCAAAGGAGGATCCTTTACTCTACCTTGAATCTAAGGGTATCTACTACCTTAGATAAATCGTGATAAATTGTAAATTTATCCTTTCTACTCCTCTTAAATTCCTTAATCTGTGTTTGAAAACTGCTGGCCTTATTCATATCTGCTACACTATAGGATAAAAAATTTCCTTGTAATGATAGACTCAGCTATATCTTGCACTCTTGCACATCAATGGCCACTGTGTCATCTAGATATGGACCCATTAGGGCTTGGAGGAGATCATTGAAGCTATATATGGCTTCCAAAAGTAGGGTCTTTGTTGACTCTCCCTCAATCTTTGCCTTGTCAAAAATTTATCTTCTCAACTTCAACATTTCTAGCCAGTGGAAAGGTAGATGCATTTTATCCTTTGCCAAAATGTTCTCTTTGATGAGAACTTCTTCAGACAACTTACTCATGGCTTGGACCCTAGGATGTATATGAGAGTAGTACTCATCATACTCCCCACTATCTTCAATCATGACTTCCCATTCTTCCTTCATGACACAAAAGTCCTTATGTATTTCACCAAGCTCGTCAATTGCTTCGCAACCTTCTATGTAGATTTCAGTTAACCAATCTTTTATTATTGAAGCAATTTGCCTTATCTTATCAAAATCCTCCAATTGTTCCTTTGAAAGAATGGAGGGAGCTATTTCTATAGCATCTTCACTATGTATAGGTTTTACCAAGTACCTAATGCAAGCACAAAGTTCTTCATTCTATTGTTTTAGTTGCTTCTTTGTGAGCTCAACTTTGTCCATTCTATGCATAATATTGGAGAAAGAGTTTTTAAACTCTTTGATCTCCTGCAACCTAGGGGTAGGTCCAAGGTTTATTGTTGTGATGTAATCTTCTAGCCTAACCTCCTCTTTATCTGCCTGCACTGGTGGTACTACAACTTCTGCAATCCTAGACCCTCTGGCATCCTTATAAATCCTTGAATGGAGCTTTGTATACTTTTGCTTCTTTTTCTTTTCAAGGTGTGCAAGGAAGCCATCTAAGTCTAAGTTAACAACTTCAATTTGAGGTTTTTTTCTCTATAATCTCTATTGTAGCCATCCAAGAGTTGTCAAAGAATCTATAGGAGACGTCATTTATTCTCCCTCTTTATTTAAAGAATCATTTTCACATGTTGCCAACTCTTTTTCTAAATCATCTGCCTTAAGAGTGTGTATCATCTTTCTGAGGCAACCCAGTCTGTCTTAATTGATCCCTTACATCCTGTTCTACCTTGTCAAATGTAGCCTGTTGATCTAGTTGATCTAGTGAAGGGCTTTCATCGAGATTGACTATCTCTACAGTGCTCATATCAATAGGGGGATTGTCTAGGGCATCCTAGATGTGGACCTCTTTGTTGATTATATTCATTTCTTCACAAACCTTCTCAATTCCCTCCAACAAGGGAACCTTTGGTGATGATGGCTTAGGAGGGGCTTCAGCAGTCTAGAACAACTAGGACAAACTGTTGTTTATTGAAAAGAATGAGCTTACTACTGCTTCAAGCAACTGCACCTTAGATAGATTTGCAAATGCTACAAATCCTAGGGAAGGTGGGATGGATGGATGGGGGAGAATGGAAGGGATGACAATGGGTGTGGATAGACTAAGTTGTAGTAGAGAGAAGGATGGTGGTGATAGAATAGAGGAAATGGGCAACAAGGATGAAATGTAAGAGATGTATGTGATGGGGCATAAGACATTGGAAATGAGGTGGAAAGAGAGTTGAAGTGATGGAGAAATAGAAACATCAATGGAAGAGAGAGGAGGAGAAGATGGTACAAAAGTGGTTTGTATATTTGAGGTTGCAAAGGAAATGACGACAGTTGGAAAAGGAATGGAAGTGGAAGCAATTGTTGCTAGAGGGGTTTGTTGAATTTTGAGTCTTCGAGCCTTCTTGGTAGCCTTGACCTTTTTTGATTTTGACCCCTTAGCTTCTCTAATCCGTGCAAGCTTTCTTGTAGATGTTCTTGTTTTCATCAGGGATATGCTACTCCTCATAGCCTTCTTCTTAGGCTCTTTCAGTGCCTTTCTCTTCCTTTTCTTGTCAGACGGAGGTATTTCATCCTCTATTTCCTCACTGTCAGATTTGCTTCCTTATACTACTTGTTCTGGCTAAGCAACCTCTATAGGTTCATCTTTCTCATAATCACTATCCCTCTCTTCCTTAGGATATGTGTAGGTCAAGGGCACACCAAAAGCATTAAGTTGTGTCACTTGTGCATTTACCTAAGCTTTGCTATAGTTCACTAGATTCCTCATAAGTTCCTCGAGGGAGTTGTCCTCATCTTCTGCCTAGTTTGGAGGAGGAATTGGAATGTCAAAGACTCTTCTCCATTCAACCTCCTAAACTACAATCCCATCCTCAACTAATTGATCTAGTACTAGGGTGATATGAAACTTCCTAATAAAATCAAGAGACAACATTGAGCACTTATTCCTTTTCAACTCATGTTCATCTGTGCAATTATCCCAGAAATCATCTAATTGCTCTACATGGAAGAGCTTTATGTTGATGTGCTGCTCCAAGGTGCCAAATGGATCAAAGTGAGAGTGTGCCTTACAGAAGATCAAATGCAATTGTTGCATCTCTACATCTGAATATTTTGCAACACCAATGGTAATGCATGTGAACAGTCCTCTCCCTAGAACAATTGGGAACTTTATTGCAGCCTTGTGTAAATCTTTCAACAAATTGTGATAGGTGCATAGATGTCTTGTTGATTCCTATAGAACTACCTTATCCATGGGATATTTAAGTAGTTTATAGGGTGCCCCTTTGAATCCCTATACTCTAAGGTATGTGAACTTTAGGAATTGGATGTACTAATACCCATATTTTTGCACTACACTCACAGCCTCCAAAGATATCCTCCTGGACATGTCCCCTTGTAGCATCCTGGTGATATGCATTGTGAATGTACCATTCACCCTATTATAATGAGCCAATGATTTAACAAGTTATAGCTGAGGATAATAGTCATAGACCTTTAGTTCTCCATCTGCATTACCAACTGTTCCCAAATTGGTTAGCCTAGGGACACAAAGTTCCTGGCTAACATATATGCAACATAAGAAGACCAGTGGAAAACCTAGGTTACATTCAGAGCCAAGAAACCCTCATGAATGTTATCACTAGTGATGTTGAGGTGGTACAATGTTGAATTCTTGGTCTGCATGATGTCTTTGGCTTCTCCCCAGTGGTATGAAGACAAACAATTAACAGTGTTTGTACAGTTTGGGCGGACATACTAGTTTCTATTATAAGCGGTGGATCCTAATCAATTGTTTTGACTTTGAAAGATGTGAAGTGATATTACTTGAATCCTTTCATGAAGTCTTGAGGTCCACAATAAGTTTCGTTGACATATTGTATGTATTGAAGTCAACCTTTGAAGAACTACATGTTTCATCTAAAAGATTTCATGGTGCCAACCTAATTAATGTTGTGATGTGTTGAGGAGGGTATTTATAGGAGATCAAAGTCATTTGTGACAAGTATGAGAGTGACAGATTTGTATACGAAGTATGAAGTGTGTAAAGTCAATTTGAAAGTAGAATTTGTGCAGAAAATGAAGACTGCAATATCAACACAAGTCAGATATTTTCTCTTTAGTAGTTCATGTATTCATTATCTCTATAATTTTTATATCAAGACAATGAGTCTATAGGGAGTTGTGGCTTAGAGTGACCCTAAAAACTATATTCAGGGAGTAGTAGCTTCCTTGGGTTATATCCCTAAAATAAAGTTGTAATTCTTATTGCAGTGAGCATAATATATTGTGAGCTAACACTCACCATGGTTTTTCCTTGTTTTGGGTTTTCCACATAAAAATCCTAGTGTTCTTGTGTTGATTCTTGTGTTCCATGATTTACTTTCTATTCTCTAAGTTATTTATTTTTATTTGTAAATATCTGTTCAAGTTTTCGTGTGTGCTAATTCATCCCACCTCTCAACACTTCATTGTGTTCAACAATTGGTATTAGAGCCAAGTACATTTGAGAAGCCTAACAACTAAGGTAGACCCTGCACTTGAACACATGGAATCTGAAGCTATGGACAATGATGTATTTGTTCTGGAACTAGATCTAGAAGCAATGGAACCTAAAGGTTGGGATCTTAACCTAGATGATGTTGACCTTGAAGGTGAACTCAAGTCAACTCTTGATGATTTGGACAAAGCAAGAGAACTAAACAAAAAGTATGAGGATGTGATGAAAATAGAAGAATAAAAGTTTGCTATAATGATGACAAAATCAAGAGAAGAACTTAATAGATTGAAGGCTCAATTAGAAGAGGCTAAAGGTGTTGAAATTAGGGTAGACAACTGAGAGGGGGGATGAATCAATTGTCTCAAAACTTTAATGCTTGCTGCAGTTAATTCTTGTTTACAATTTATTAACAAACTATACAACCATGAAAAGAAAGAATCAATAACACATAAGAAGAGGCACAAATGACACACTTGACACCAAGATTTTTGACGTGGCAATCCAGTTCAGGGAAAAACCATGTGGGGGTTAACCCACAAAGATTATACTTTGTTAAAAGTATTACAAATGGGAAGGCACATGCCTTTGGGCTCACTGCTCAAAAGAGGCTTACTGCCTATAGAAAATATTACAAGAAGATCACAAAGTGTTTGAACTGATAAATAGCATCTACCAATGCAAGAATTTAGTTCCGGTTAAGCACAAAACACTGATTTTACACACTTCATCTTTTCTCTACCCTTCTTACTGCTCTGCCATGATCTAGACCTTAAATCTCTTCTCCTTCGCACTTCTCTCTACCTTATTCATACATACCTTCACATTCAATCTCTACACTCACAATTCACTTGAATCCATCGGCTATATATATTCACCTCAAGAAATTCAATCACCTTTATGTCAGTCTTGTGAAGAACTTAACAAACAATACAAGTATTATGTTATGTCGGTTGAATCCATAGACCAATATTGATGCGTACTAGAAATAACACTTGCAGGTCACCATACATGTGGCTACTAACATTATATCCCCTACACAACTCACCAAAACACTTCTACTAGATCCGTACAATGATCTAACACGAGTTGGCCTGTTCTTCACTAAACTATTATGTCATATTAGGACCCGATACTCAGATGCTCATAACTTTTAATCCCTTTGTCACCGGAGGTTGAAATCTTGGATTTGGATTGTCCTCACATTCCTCTATACTCCCTTAGATTTGTAACACACAATTATTAATTGGAGAGATCCGCTGACCAAAATACCTAACTCTGCCATATACCATGTTCCTGTCTGTCTGAGTTGGACAAATCCTAGACTTGACTTCTGATATGATCTGATATTACACTGTGGATGTGTGGAATAGACTTAGTTGCCATAAATGACAACACATGACATGCCTTGCAGTGTCTCTTGCCAATAATCTCACACTTTGGCATTGATGGAAACACTTAGTGAAAAATGACTAAGTGTCATGACTGACCCCCCCTACTGTGTACACTTATATATTCTTCCACTACTCCCCCTTTGATGGATTCTTCATTTTCTTCCATTTTTCACTACATCTCACTCCCCCTTTGACATCAATGGCAAAGGGTGGGATCCGCAAACCAAAATTTACACAAGAAATCTGTATATAAGGTCGCATATGTACAAATAATCCATGTATTATATTTACATGAACTTGAGAATATCTACAAAACCATTTTTCAACTGCACAAGTTTAGAGGCCCAACTTATTTTCATGTCATTGAAAATTGAGATGTGTCCACTTAGTAGAAATGCCTGTGCTTCTCCTATCTTTAGATCTAAAGGATCACCTATCCGGACTGCAACTTGAGCTTCTGATAAAGAAGAAAACATTATTTCTATCTTGGGAGCAATCAATCCCCAAAGTTCACACATTCTCTCCACAATATTGCTCTTTTCCTTAACAAGTTTCTTTATTTCATCAGTCAAGCTAATTACTTGACACTCCTGACTTACTGGTGAAACTGTTAGAGGATCAAAATTTTGAGATAGATTCAACAATTTTTGTTCCTGCTCCTTTATCTTCTTCTCAATATCCTCAATAACTTTGGGCCAAGATAGGAAAAATTTGTATACATCACCTCTGTCATTAAGAGCATTTTGAATACTCTTTATACTAATATCCAGTACCTTTCTATTATTCCCTATTAGACCCTTTAGCTCACTAAATCTCTTATCCAAAAATTCATTCTAGACCTTAATCTCTGTAGACTTCTCAAAGGACTTGAAGTGTGTACTTATAGAATTTACAAGGCTCTTCAAATTT
Organism: Cunninghamia lanceolata; assembly: GCA_027924645.1. Lineage (NCBI taxonomy): Eukaryota > Viridiplantae > Streptophyta > Pinopsida > Cupressales > Cupressaceae > Cunninghamia > Cunninghamia lanceolata. The sequence goes on along the minus strand of BSBN01001494.1, from coordinate 2,012,668 downwards.
CTAGAGGGAGAATCAGATGGATTTTTTTTGGAAAGTTGGCATTATCTTCTCCAATATACCAGATGTAAGGCCTAATAGCTCACTATCCTCTAAGTGATATTTCAATATCTTTTCTCTTGCCTTGGCTTGTGTGAAAGATGCTACCTTCATCATTTGGACCAAAGAGAGAGTAGCCAGGTTGATTGGTCCTTGGATCAGTTCTGGTTCATCAAACTCTAGCATTTCTTTACTCAGAAAATTCTTCACTGCATTTGCAGTTTCTCTTGCCACAATTTTTGGACCACTTTTCTTTCCTTGAGTTTTCTCAGTGTCAGTATCAAAAATATTTTGTTTGGGTGCATCAACATTTGTACCATCTTCTTTTGCTTTATCTTCCTTACCCTTGACTTCTTCTTCTTCTTCCCTTTGCTATGAGTCATCTTCAGTGGAAATTTATGTTTCCGTGTTTGCTTCTATGTTAACTCCATCTGTTTGATCCTGAGTATCCCTTTTGTCTTTAGCCTCTTCTAATTTCTGATCCTTGTTCTTCTCAGAGTCATCTTGAGTAGGACTTAGTGTCTCCACATATGTTTGCTCGGGAGGATCTAGAGTATCATTTTGGTCATCATTTCCCTTTCGAGTCTCTTCTTTTGAAGTTTCTTGTTCTGGAACTGAAGGATTGCCTTCCTCAACTTGTTCCTCTGAAACAACATAATATTTATCTTTATCTAGGGTCTTCTTCAAAATTTTTGTTGTTTTCTTTACAACCTCCTCAGTTTCACCAAGCATTAGCTTGTTCATCCGGATCTTGCTTCTGAATTCATCCTTTACTTCCTTAAGGATTTTATTTGCTTCTCTTCTGGTCATTACTGGACACAAGGTGGAGAGGACATGATCTCTAAGTTTTAGGTCTTTAGCCTTGGCTTCTTCCTTCCTCATCTCTAGTATATTCCTTAGACTTTTAGGAATTTCTTGCAAAATTTCTAGTAGAGCTCTATTGAATGTATTCAAGTACAGGATGGTGGCATCTTCCAAGATCTTATTTGTGTTATCACCCAATTTTTCACCCTTGCATACAGCTGTGAAACCTTTGCAAACTGGAGTAACATGGGACTGATCTCTAAGTGTGGGACTTTGCTAAGTGAGATCAGACCTCTGGAGAAGGCCGGCTTCGTTGTCTAGTTATCACCTAAAACTACTAAATTTTTAGGGGAAAAGGGAGAGAGAAAGCTTGTAATGGAAATGAAATAAAAGCTTGAAAACAAAGGGTGATACACCAGATAGATTTAAAGAGATTTTCACAACAACTGAGAAAAATGCACAATATAATCAAATACAGCAAGTAGGTATACACAGATTAGGTGACTCTAGCAGAGGCGAGAAGCAATATGATTGAGAGGAATGAAACATTCACAGATAGTCATACACAGATTCACACAGAACTAGAAAAAATTAGTAAAGAGGTAAGAATAACTTGCATGTATTCAATGGAAAGGCACGGTTACAGCATATGAAAACTCTGTTTGGAAACAGAAAAGCCTTGATGCTCAGAAATTTTCCAACCCTATTTACATCATAAGCCTCAGCTTATATAGCATTCAAAAATGATGCCCTAAGTCGGTTACAAAATTTGCTTCAAGAGAGTTGCATCCAGAAAATACCTCGGGAAGAACGTCCCAGCTACTAGGAGTAATGGTGCGAAAAGATCTGGAACAGGGGCAGGTGGGAGATATTTCGATATTAAATGCGAGCAGATGGCGAGTCTATCCTCCACCATGACTATATGCAACAGCTGGAACAAGGCAGTGGAGAAATATCCCTTATCATCAATGCGAGTTGCTCCCTTTACCTGCAGCAATAAATGCACAAAATATCTGCATCTACTCCAAAAGGTCGCTGAAACGTCAACTCGATCGTCATGCAGATCCGGATCCAAAATTGGAGTGAGAAAATCCTCCTGAGAAACCTACCATATGAAAGAGGAGGTAAAAACATGCATTTTTGCCTTTTACATCATGTCAAAATTTGCCAGGATGGAGGAGATATAGTTAATTAAAGCTTCAGGATATGAAGGTGACGTCACCATCATGGACGCTCAGGGTGATATTAAAAGGATCGGGTGATAATACGAATATCAGGGTGATATTCAAAGGAAGGTGATATTGAGAAGAAGGAGGGATGATGCTCGAAGATCGGGTGATGTAGAAAACATACCTTCGCAAGATGAAGGATGATGATGTCACCATCATGGTGATGTCCAGATTTTGTATATCAGGTCATGTTTTAAGATCAGGGTGATATTCAAAACATGACCCTTGCGAGAAAAATGACCCCTCCCTTGGAAAAGTCTGGATGACGTCATCAGGTAGATGACCTGGTCTATCACTGGAGTTATCATGATGTCATCATCATATTGTCGGATGGGGTGATCGTTTGAAAAATATCAGCATGAGGCAAAAAGGGATGATGACATCACTGTCATATTGGCCACGGGGAGATATTTCGCAAGGTGATATTTGAAATATCAGGTGATATTTCAAATATAGGGTGATATTTCAAATATAGGGTGATATTCAGAAATATCACTCGATGTTCGAAATATGACCCGATATTTGGAATATGACCCCGTGGAAAGAAGATGACCTGATCATGACCCTCCATAACTTCCTCATCTTAGCGAATTTCAGGGTGATGTAAAAAACAAACCTACCTATTTTTCCAAGCTCTTTCACATGGTAAGCCTCCTTAGGCAAGCTTCATACTTTGAGATTTGGATTTCTGACATCAGGATCACAAATATAGCCTTCATGGGAATGTGCACACTGACTGATGCTGCTTGAATTATTTTGACTCCTGCTAGAGGAAAAATAGGTCAACAATTTGGCGACCTCTATGGGATGTTTGCCTGCTAAACAGTTAGATCAGTGGCCTTAAACATCCATTGGGCATGGAGTCATACAAAAACTGTAGATATGCTGATATTTTCTAACTCTAGCAACTTAGGATATGGCAGTGAAGAACATTGGAAGATATACCTAGGACAAAAATGTTGAAAGCAACTCCCCCCGCAAACTGTGCTAGACAACATCTAGGGAAGGTGAAAGGATCCAAACTAATGTGCAACAGCACTTGTTGGAAACACAGAGACCTAATCTACTGATTTACAAAGCACTCATACCTCAAAACACCTCTTTAGGTGTATCCCATTGACTGGGATAGGGAAATTTTGTCCATCCATACTTGATAACTGAAATGCATTGTGCTCCTTGCATTCAATAATGAGAAATGGGCCACTCCACATGTTGTCAAACTTGGAATGCTTTCCTGGTCTACTTTCAATTGATCCCATTTGAACACCATATCACCCATTCTAAAATTTTTGGGGGTGGCCTTCTTGTCAAAACTTCTTTTGGTCTGTAGCTGATGATATTCCATAGTCTTCATAGCCTTATCTCTGATTTCTTCAAGCTCCATAAGCTGAACATATCTGACAACCATGGGATTCTCTTCTTCAAACATCTCCAGCTGGTTCATGATGTCCAGTGCTGGCAGTTCTACAGAGATAGGCAATCTTGCTTCCTTCCCATATACTAATATATATGGAGAATTTCCAATGGACCTCTTAGGAGTTATTCTGTCAGCCCATAAGGCATATTTCAAATTAGTATGCCAGGTCCTCTAGTTGTCCTCCATTGATCTTTTAATAATCCTTATGAGATTTTTGTTGGTAGACTCAGCCAAACCATTACCCTGTGGGTGATAATTGGAAGAAGTATTCAAATAAATCCCATTCTTAATAGCCCAGTCAGTTATCTTTAGGCCAACAAAGGCTAAAGCATTGTCAGAAATTATTGACTCAGGCACTCCAAATCTAGAAATCAAATCATGATAAAAATTTAAAACACATTTTCATTTGATTCCTTTAGAGCCACTGCTTCAGTCCATCTTGTGAAAAAATCTGTAGCTGTAAGAATCCATTTGTGGCCTACACTTGATGGTGGATTAATGGGTCCTATGAAGTCAATACCCCATCTCATGAAGGGTTTCTCTATTTGAATTGGCCGTAGAGGTAAGGCTGGTAGCCTTTCCTTTCCTACAAAAACGACACACTTTACACATTTCCTCGCCCATGCATGGGCATCCTTAAATAGGCTGGGCCAGTAATATCTAGCTCTCATTATCTTCCAAATAGTTGTCCTTGGGGCAAAATGACCCCCTGTTGTTCCATCATGGAATTGATGTAGCACCTTGTCAGTCTGACCTTCATTAATGCACCTTAACAATATACCATTAAAGTCCTTTCTGAAAAGGATGCCATCTATTAAAACATATGGAATGGATTGCAGTCTATAATATCTTCTTTTAGTTTTATCTAGACTTGCAAGACATTTACTAGTTTGTAAAAATTGAGTCATGTCATTAACCCAACTGATGCCTGCTATTGCTGTATCATTCTGATGCTTCTCCTTCATGATCATAAGTACATCTACTTCCTCTTCTACCTTATTCTTAGAACAGGTAGCAAGTTGTTCACTAAGTCCTCTGCCTCTAACAAGCTTGGTTATCTGGATATCCACGTCATATTCCATGACCTTAGTGATCCAACCAGCTCTTTTCTCATTTACATCTTTACTTAACAAGAACTCCTTCACACTAGGGTGAGTTACCATCAGGTGTATCTTGTTGTTAGAAACAAGATGCCAAAATTTCTTGAGGCTCCTTATCACTGCAAGGATGTGCTTTTCAGCGAAGCTATACTTCTGCTCATATTCTTCCAACCCTTGACTGAAGAAAGCAATTGGTTTCTCAAAACCCTTAGTCTACTGCTGCACCAAAATCGCAGAGATGGTATCCAAACCGCCATAAGCATATAAGATGAAATCCTTGGAGAAGTCAGGATTTACCAATGTTGGTGTAGCTGCTAGTGCCTCTTTGATGGACTCAAAGCTGAGCTTGGCTTCACATGTCCAAATGAAAGTTGTATTCTTCTTCAACATGGACGTTAAAGGCTTCAAAAGATTTGCAATATCAGGTATGAACCTTTTCAGAAAATTAATTCTGCCAATGAAGCTTTGTAGTCCCTTCTTGTGACTGGGCAAAGGCAGCTCCAGAATAGCCTTCACCCTCTCAAGATCAATGGTAATACCCTCCTTTGACACCATGTGCCCTAATAGCTTACCCTCATGGACAGTGAATATGCACTTCCTGGGATTGAGAGATATCCCAAATTCCTTGCATCTTTCAAAAACTAGCCTCAGATGAGATAGATGTTCAGCTACATTCTTGGAAAAGACTGTTATGTCATCCAGATACACCAGCACCATCTTATACAGCAAACCTTTAAACGCCATATCCATGGCTCTTTGAAAAGTAGAGCTAGCATTTGAGAGGCCGAAAGGCATCCTTTGGTAGGCCATGGTCCCCCATTTGGTGGTGAATGCAGTCTTGAACTGATCCTCCTTCTTGACTAACACCTGATTGTAACCAGAAAATGCATCAAGCAAGGAAAATCTTTCTGAGCCAGCCACTACCTGTAGAATTTGCTCCATTGAGGGCAATGGGTAATGGTCTTTTAGAGAAGCTTTGTTCAGGTCTCTGAAGTTAACACACAGCCTGATCTTCCCATTCTTTTTCCTTACAGGGACAAGGTTGGAGACCCAAGAAGTGTGCTTGATTGGAAAAGTGATTTTCCCTTCAATTAATTTAGTCAGTTCTTTAATCATGAGGGGCTTTAACTTGGGATTTAGAGGCCTTTGCTTCTGCCTCACAGGTTTAGTATATGGTTCTAACTCTATGGTATGCTGGGCAATATGAGGGTCAAAACCCTTTAGGTCTGAATAATCCCAAGCAAACACATCTTCAAATTCTTGATAGAGAGCAAAAAAAGCTCTTCTATCCTCAGCTGAGCAGATTTTGCCAATTTTGAGGAGCTTACCCTTGAAAATTTCTAGCTCCTCATAATGTTCTTTAACCTGCATGCTAGTCTTGTTTTTCTTCAGCTAATCATCTATGCTAAAAATAGATTCCAAGGTTACCAATCCCCTAGGCAGTTTGTTTGTTCTCAGCTGAATAATTTGATCATTGCCATACTGTTGTTTGAGTCTATCTTGATTAATCATGGAAAACTCATCTTCCTCTAATAGGAACCGCAGGATCTGCTCATCACTTTCAAAAACTTGCCAATGAATATTATTATCAGGGATAGAGGGCCTATCAACTATTTTTACATGAGGTTGTGCCTTCTCCCTTTGAATATCACTGGGGATGTCAAATTGAGCCCCAATTATGGCTAACCTATCAGCATGAGAGTTCTGACTTCTTGGAATGGAGATCAGATTGAAAGCATCAAACTCTTCAATCATGTTCCACACCCTATGCTTGTAACATTTCAGAACATCACTTTTTGTAAGATGCAGTCCTATTATCTGATTCACAATGAGTTCACTATCCCCAAACACCACAAACAACCTATTTTCCTCTTTCTTGCCCATTGCAAACCCTGAATTAGTCCTTCATATTCGACAATGTTGTTTGAACATGCAAAGGCAAATCAGAAAGAAGAAAAATATTTTTCACCCTGTGGGGATACACGCATTGCACCACCACCGGATCCATTTCTGCTTCTAGAGCCATCAAAATACATTTTCCATACTTCATGTTGCTGCTAGGCCTGCTGTCTTGCATCCTTTACTAGATTTGGAATTGTTGTTTTAGGCTCATGTAGTATGTAAGTTCCCATACCAGTCTCTTGTATGTGTGCCTGAGGATCATCTACAACATTTTTTGAGGCCCATTCCATTAATAACACCTCTGGTATACTCTCAGCTTATAACACTTGTGAGCAGCCACAAGTTCAGGATCATCAGAAATAATGCAATTTGCATTAACAACACTTGGTGTGTAGGGCTCTATGTGATGATTTGAAAGCAATTCAGATCTTAGGGTCACCTTGGTGCCATATCTGGTCTTGAAAAATATGTGGGACCAGTCTGAGGATAAATATCCTCCTATTTTGGCTGTGAATTCTCTTGACAAACACATGGCAAAATAACGGGGCAAATCAATGATGAAGATCTCCTGGGAAATGGAAACATTTGGACAGGTATGCATAGTGAGACCTAGGTCTTTTATTACACCCACAGTATTAACAGATGTGCCATCTAATTGAAGTACACCCTTCTCAAGAGGCTGATACTTAAGTCCTAACTGGTCTACAATTTGTTTAGGCATCACAGAACTGCTTGCTCCACTATCCACCATGCAATTATGAACTAATTTATCTCCAATTATCAAAGATACATAAAATGGGAGGGGCTTATCACTTTTGTTTGGTTGATTGCTATTATCCTTGGATGAATTAGTAAGGACAACCCTACTTGGGTCAATAGTTGTATCATTGGATACCTTCAAATTAGGTAAGGCAGACTGCAACATTTTCTTTTGGCCAGGAATGGCTAGGGAATCCCACATGGACATTGTTACATTCATCTTCTTAATATTTTCAATGATATTGAAGGGTGGAATGACACTTACCTTCTGATTTGATTTTGTAGCAACAGTCTGTGCTTGCAAGTGAGGCATCTCCCTTGCTGCTGATGGGTTGTTTCTTTGTAGGATATGGGGGATATATGATGTAGAAACACTAGCATGTCCTTTCTCTTTACTTGCTGCTTGGTCTACTTCATAACCCCTCTTCTTGGCTCTTGTATTTGCTGCAATTGAGGTGTTATCACTGTTTATGCCACATAATTCACTCTCTTGCTAGTTCATGAAAGCAGAATCACTCTGACGTTGTTCTTGTTGTTGCACAGCGCCATCATGAGGTGTATTTGATTGTGTGGCTGCAACATTCTGTACCATCAGAGCCTGATTTATAACTCCATTTGAGTAGGCTGCTTGATTGTGTGGCTAATTACATGGATAGCACCATTCATATTTAGCTACAAGATTGTTCTAAGTAGGGACAAGATCCCTTACTGCATTGATAGGTGCCGGATTGTAAAGCTGAAAAGGCCTCTGATTCACATTTTGCCTGGCACCTTGATAATTGCTCTGATAGGGGGGCCTATTAGCCTGGTAAGGTTGATTTTGGCCTTGATATGGCTGTTGATTTTGCCCTTGAGGTTGTGGCTGATAAGGCTGTTTATTCTGGGACTGCTGCTTTTTAATGTTTACCAGCTCATTGCCAAAGGTCTGAAGGATATTTTCTATCTTTTGTTGGCTAGACTTTATCTCTTTTAGCTCTTGGGATGAACTAGAGGCAGCAGGCTCAGAATTTGAAGTGCTTGGTAATGTTGCCATAGTAGGTAAAGGGGCAAAATATGGGATTGGTACAGGCATTGAAGCCTGAATCTCAAGAAAGATAGGCACTGGTGGTCTGGGTGCTATTTTTCCAGCTTGGATTAGATTATTTTCTCCCTAATAGCTAATTCATAGGCATCTGGTAAACTATTTCCTCCTAATGATTGTATCATCACAGAAACATCACTATTTAAGGCCTTCAAAAAATATAAGAATGCATATTCTGCTGGAGGTCTTACCAAGGCAGGGATTCTGTCCCATGTTTTCTAGAATCTAAAATTAAAGTCCATCATTTGCTCCTGAGGAGCTCTCTTTATAGTGGTCATCTGCTCAACCAATGACAGGTTGTCTAATTTATCTTGGAATTGCTTGTTTAACTTCTCTCCTAGATCATCCCAGGTGCCTATAGTTTGCACTGGTAAACTCCTGAACCATTGTAATGCTTTCCCCTTGAATGAGGCAGCCAGTAGTCTGATGGCTACATTCTCTTGGGTTATATGATGCACACCACACAGAGATGCTATGTCTCTAATGTGCTCAATAGGGGTAGTCTGATTCTCTCCTGTAAAATAAGGCAGACTCTTCAAGGCTGCCATGGGTATAACATCATGTACTGTCAGATTTAGAGGGCTACCCCCATCAAAAGCTACAAATGGCTGATTTCTTGCCATCTGAACAGCTGGAGGTAGATTTGCTTGAGTTGCTATAGGGACTATAGGGGCAACTGATCTAAAATTTGGTGGAGTTGACTGTACTCTCTTTGAAACTGGAGTCCTTGCTATAGCTCTCCCCTGTCTTCTAGGTGGTGACAGCTACAAATAGTCAAATGAGCTTGAACTCCTGGTTTGAATCTTTCTCATAAAAATGCATCAGCAAGACTGATCTACTTGCTCTTCCTCAGTGTGAGTCACCAGATATGCAAACTTTAACCTCTAAAGGTCTGTAATCACTGGCTGCACGTTAAAACCAGCAATAGTGATTGTTAAGTCGATTGTTATATTCTGACTTTGGGTCCCACCAGGTGTGCCAAAGTTGTTATCACCCAATTTTGCACCCTTGCATACAGCTGTGAAACCTCTGCAAACTGGAGTAACATGGGACTGATCTCTAAGTGTGGGACTTTGCTAAGTGAGATCAGACCTCTGGAGAAGGCCGGCTTCCTTGTCTAGTTATCACCTAAAACTACTAAATTTTGAGGGGAAAAGGAAGAGAGAAAGCTTGTAATGGAAATGAAATAAAATCTTGAAAACAAAGGGTGATACACCAGACAAATTTAAAGAGATTTTCACAACTGAGAAAAATGCACAATATAATCAAATACAACAAGTAGGTATACACAGATTAGGTGACTCTAGCGGAGGCAAGAAGCAATATGATTGAGAGGAATGAAACATTCACAGACAGTCATACACAAATTCACACAGAACTAGAAAAAATTAGTAAAGAGGTAAGAATAACTTGCATGTATTAAATGGAAAGGCATGGTTACAGCATATGAAAACTCTGTTTGGAAATAGAAAAGCCCTGATGCTCAGAAATTTTCCAACCCTATTTACATCATAAGCCTCAACTTATATAGCATTCAAAAATGATGCCTTAAGTCAGTTACAAAACTTGCTTCAAGAGAGTTGCATCCAGAAAATACCTCGAGAAGAACATCCTAGCTGCTAGGAGTAATGGCATGAAAAGATCTGGAACAGGGGTAGGTGGGAGATATTTTGATATTAAATGCGAGCAGCTAGCGAGTCTATCCTCCACCATGACTATATGCAACACCTGGAACAAGGCAGTGGAGAAATATCCCTTATCATCAATGCGAGTTGCTCCCTTTACCTGCAGCAATAAATGCACAAAATATCTGCATCTACTCCAAAAGGTCGCTGAAACGTCAACTCGATCATCATGCAGATCTGGATCTGAAATTGGAAGTGAGAAAATCCTCCTGAGAAACCTGCCATATGAAAGAGGAGGTAAAAACATGCATTTTTGCCTTTTACATCATGTCAAAATTCGCCAGGATGGAGGAGATATAGGTAATTAAAGCTTCAAGATATGAAGGTGATGTCACCATCATGGATTCTCAGGATGATATTAAAAGGATCGGGTGATAATATGAATATCAGGGTGATATTCGGAGGAAGGTGATATTGAGAAGAAGGGGGGATGATGCTCGAAGATCGGGGGATGTAGAAAACATACCTCCACAAGATGAAGGATGATGATGTCACCATCATGGTGATGTCTAAATTTTGTATATCGGGTCATGTTTTAAGATCAGGGTGATATTCGGAACATGACCCTTGCGAGAAAAAATGACCCCTCCCTTGGAAAAGTCTAGATGACATCATCAGGTAGATGACCTGGTCTATCGTTGGAGTTATCATGACATCATCGTCATATTGTCGGATGGGGTGATCGTTTGAAAAATATCAGCATGAGGCAAAAAGGGATGATGACGTCACCGTCATATTGGCCATGGGGAGATATTTCGCAAGGTGATATTTGAAATATCGGGTGATATTCCAAATATAGGGTGATATTTGAAATATCGGGTGATATTTGAAATATCAGGTGATATTTCAAATATAGGGTGATATTCAGAAATATCACCCAATGTTCGAAATATGACCCGATATTTGGAATATGACCCTATGGAAAGAAGATGACCCGATCATGACCCTCCATAACTTCCTCATCTTAGCGAATTTCAGGGTGATGTAAAAAACAAACCTGCCTATTTTTCCAAGCTCTTTCACATGGTAAGCCTCCTTAGGCAAGCTTCATACTTTGAGATTTGGATTTCTGACATCAGGATCACAAATATAGCCTTCATGGGAATGTGCACACTGACTGATGCTGCTTGAATTATTTTGACTCTTGCTAGAGGAAAAATAGGTCAACAATTTGCTTTATCAAAACTATCATAATAATCTTTGATAGGCCTTAGATTTCCATGAACTATAATTATTTTTATAAGTTCATCAACTGTCATAGCAACCTTACCTGTCTCTTTCTTTTTACTTGCTTTTTTCCTTCTGGAAGACTAGTCCTCAGAAGCCTTTGAAGTCTTGGCTCTCTTAGATCTTATCTCTTTAGCTTCATCATCTGTCTCCATCTCCTCATCATCTTTTGTGCTTATATACATTCTTGTGGCCTTTGTTTTCTTTCTCTTCCTTCCTTCACTAGATGGTCTAGCTTCCGATGTCTCAGTGGGAATAGACTTGGATTGCTCAGAGTCAGTTGCAAAATTTCTTGTTTTTCTTGATAAGCTAGGTGTGACTTCCGGAACAGCTGCAGGTTCACTTTTTGCCCTCTCTTCTGAAGCTTGCTCAGTTCTTCTCTTCATCTTTTCAATAGCCTCTTTAGTCAGGCCAATACTTTCTACATATTCCTTAAATTGCTTCTAGACTTTTCCCTTGGTTTCATCCTTCTGGAGTTCTACATGTATTTTCACATGTAACTCATCATAAGTTCCAAACCTTTCTACTTCAGGATCTCTTGGTTTGCTTAACAAGTGTTGGGCATATAGTTCAAGAACCTGTTCATCTACCTCATAGCCCACATGCATGATCCATACTGTCCTAGGCTCTATTGCCTCCATTAGGCACTCATTTGTATCTATCATAAAACATATGGTGTCTTTGTACCTTTCTACAATGAATTTTGGGATTCTCTCCCTAGAATGCATAGTGCTCTGGAAGTTTTTGAAATAACCATAAAGTGCTGTCTTTTGGGCATTAGCATCTCCAATACTATACAAGTATTTCTTGATCTGCAGGGCCACTGGTTCATTATTTGTCTAGTAAAGACTGGGTGTCCTGGGCATTTCATTCATGAAGTAGAAAAATAGGCACATAACAAGGGTGCTATATTTGAAGTTATTCTTCCTATCTTTCTTTATCTTACCTAGATTCTCCATTAGCTGATTCAATAGGAGTTCACATAGGTCATACTTTGTGTTTTCCTTCACCATTTGATAGGCTACATAAATTGCATTCCCGAAGACTGAGTTCTCTCTATTGGAGTGGTAGATTTTGTAGCCTAATACCATGGATGCAAATTTTACTGCCGGATCAGTTATATCATTGATGGTCATGGCCCTTTTGTCAAATTTTGATCCGGTGACCTCTGTAACTATCTGATTCCTTATAGACTTCAGCATGGGCAATCCTCCGGTTGAGTTCAACCCTGTTACAATTCTGATTGCATCTTCAGTTATTTTGAATGGCTTCTTTAACCACATAAAGTTTCCAAGTATTTGGCTCAACACATATTGGACCCACTCATCCTCACCAAAAGACAGAAACTAAATAACCTGAGTGAAATGTTTATCCTCTAGCACTTTGTACTCTGGTTTGATATTGAAATTATCATATTTCAAGTGGTTGTCATACACATCTATCAGTTTAGAGTTTCCAAATTCATCTAAGTTGTAGTGTATATATGCCCTAATATCATCCATGTGTAAAACCCCATCCAGGACATTTGAGAATGCCCCCATTGGATCCACATCCACAGATTTGTAAGAATGTTTCTTAAATTTAGGTCTTGGGTGCTCAGTAATGTCAACAACTAAAGGTGTAGCCATTTGCAGAGACTAAAATTTCAAAGAGATTTCACAGAAAATGGAAATACCTTATTTCGTAGTTAGGGTTTTGCTTGGAAATCCTCTTCATGCTTCAACTCTTGGAGATTTTTCAGTTCAGAACTCGTTCACTTCTTTTCTCCTTGGATGCAAAGTGATTCAAATGAAGGATGAACAACCTTTTTAAGTTCCACAAAACCTAATTTGTCTTTGTAATAAATGCTCTACCCCAACACATCTAATTACACTATTTCTACATATAGTTGACCTTCAATTGCTCCACAAATCGTTAAATTCACTTCTTTTCTTCCAGAAGTTCTTTCAAAAGATTTGCAGTGACCCAAATTATCTTTTCCCACATGCTAGATTTAGGCACCCACTTACTGGCTGGGGGAATTTGATTTTCAATGCAGTTCCCCCTAAGCTAGAGCTCCTGACTCAATTCTTGGAGGAATTATCAGCACCGGATTCTGATGCGGAACCATCACCATTGTTCATTACACCTTTCTTTACCCAAATTTTTGTCATTTCACTCTGAATCTCATCTGCATCCACTTTGCCCTTTCCTTTGTCTTGTTTCTAATCTCTATTTACCGAACCTCTTCTTTCATTATTTCTACTTCTGTAAAATCTTGCAATATGACCAGATTTGTTGCACTTGAAACACACAATCTTATTTTTCTAACAATCACATGTTGGAACAAGTTTAGATTTGCATTGCATTGCAATATGCCTGCAGGTAAAACATCTCCCATTGAACACTTGCTTGTTCCTATGAGGATTCATTGATCCATTTCTGCATTCCTCAACCTTATGACCTATTCTTTTGTTGTTAAAGCATTGACTGGAGAAAGATGATGTATTATGACTTTTGCGTTGATTAGCTCTATGACCATATCTATGACATTTGAAACAATTGCCATTGAAAGATGGATACCTTTGAGCATTAGGTTGTCTTATCAGAGGTCTTCTAGGTTTGTTTCTCCCATTTCTTCATTGAAAATTTCTTTGTCCAAATCCAGAGCGTTCACCTTTTTCATACCCAAGACTATGCTTATCATCAACCTTCTTCTGACTCTCAAGCAACACTTCAATTTTAGCTGAGCTTATCTTGAACTTCTCCTTATATTCATTGGCAACTTCTAGGTCATGTTTGAGAATGACAATTTGTATTTCAAGTACCTCCTCATTAAATCTACATTCTTGTGGGTTAGATTTGAGGTGGCCAATTGTTCTGTCCATTCTGCAACATTCTTCAGTTCTTTCCTTCAGAGTTTGATTCAATTCTTCTTCAGTCTTCTTCCTTTGCTCAATTTCTTTAGTTAGCCTCATTACCCTAGATTCCATTTCATGTTTTAGAACAGAAACTTCTTTTGTTAGCTTTTCACATTCCTTAGTCTTTTCTTCCAAAGCTTCATTCAAGACATTATCTTTAGTAAGATTAGGTATCTATTGAAGTAGTTCCTTCCTCTTTTCCATAGATTTCTTAAGTTTCTCTTTTAACATCTCAATGCAATCATTAGCATCTTTAAGGTTCTCTTTCAGTTCTCTTACTTGTGCTTTAGACTGACCAAGATCTTCTAATGCTAATTGAAGTTGATCTCGGAGTGAACCCATTGAAACTCTTTCCCAGATCTTCCTTCAGTTGTTAAGCTTCTTCCAAGGAACCTTGCTCTGATACCAATTGTTGAAATTAGGGCAGACAACTGAGAAGGGGGGTGAATTAGTTGTCTCAAAACTTTAATGCTTGATGCAGTTAATTCTTCTTTACAATTTATTAACAATAAACTATACAACCATGAAAAGCAAGAATCAATAACACATAAGTAGAGGCACAAATGACACACTTGACACCAAGATTTTTGATGTGGAAACCTAGTTCAGGGAAAAACCACGGTGGGGGTTAACCCACAAAGATTATACTCTGTTAAAAGTATTACAAATGGGAAGGCACATGCCTTCGAGCTCACTACCCAGAGGTCACTACTCAAAAGAGGCTCACTGCCTACAGAAATGATTACAAGAAGATTACAAAGTGTTTGAACTGATAAATAGCATCTACCAATACAAGAATTCAGTTTCGGTTAAGCACAAAACATTGATTTTACACACCTCATCTTTTCTCTGCCCTTCTTATTGTTCTTCCATGATTCAGACCTTAAATCTCTTCTCCTTTGCACTTCTCTCTGCCTTAATCACACATTCCTTCACATTCAATCTCTACACTCACAATTCACTCAAATCCATCAACTATATATATTCACCTCAAGAAATTCAATCACCTTTCTGTCGACCTTATGAAGAACTTAACAAACAATACAAGTACTATGTTCTATCGGCTGAATCCATACACCAATATTGATGCATACTAGAAATAACACTTGCAGGTTACCATACATGTTGGCTACTAACATTATATCCCCTATGCAACTCACCAAAACACTTCTACTAGATCCGCACAATGATCTAACACGAATCGGCCTGTTCTTCATTGAACTATTCTGTCATATTAGGACCCGATACTCAAATTGTCATAACTTTTAATCCCTTTGTCACCGGAGGCTAAAATCTTGGATTTGGATTGTCCTGAAATTCCTCTACACTCCCTCAGATTTGTAACACACAATGATTAACTGGAGAGATCCATTGACCAAAATACTAAACTCTACCATATACCTTGTTCCTGTTTATTCGGGTTGGACAAATCTTGGAACTGACTTCCGGTATGATCTGATACTGCACTGCAAATGTGTGGAATAGACTTTGTTGCCATTAATGACAACACATGACATCCCTTACAGTTTCTCTTTCCAACAAAAGGATGTGAAATCAAACCTAAGGAGATAGAAGATGAGATGTCTATGTTGAAGGACAAAGTTGAAGAATGCAAGAAGATTGAAGATTGCCTAAAAATCAAGCTCAATGATAAAGTAGTTGAATGTTTAAAACTTGTGAAAGAATCGGTTAATCTAAGAAATGAATTAAAGGAAGTAAAAGAGCAATTAGACAAAAGTCTTAAACTCAAAAATGACAGTAATATTCTTGATGAGATACTTAGTCACCAAAAGTCACCTAATGACAAAAGTGGTTTTGGTTTTGAAAAGGGAGAATGCTATAAGACAAACATGGTTGATGACAAGATAGAGAAGGTTAGCCAAAAATCACATAATGAACCTGAGAAGACAAAAGAAGACAAAAAGGAATTCACTCGAGTTTGGAACAAGAAGAAGAACTTCAGGAAGCCTGCTCCCACTAGGTATTCTCAAGGTTTCAATGGTAATTGTTATACTTGCAATAAATTTGGCAAATTGTTGATTGAAGAAGTATGATGAATCAAAATGATGTAAGGTGTTATACTTGCAATAAGATTGGTCATAAATATGCTAAATGTAGAAGCAAGATAAATCAAAACTTAGTAAGGCATTATGCCTGCAATAAGATAGGTCATAAGGCAAATGAGTGTAGAAGTAAAATGTTGAGGAATAATAATATGGATAATACTTAGCCCTTTCATGGTTACTATTACAAAAGACATAAGTTTGGCCACAAGGTAGTTGATTTTAGATCTAAGGTGAGGAGAAATGGTAATTCTTAGCAATCAAATTTCACTTGTTACAAGTGTAATCAAGCAGGACATTCTACAAAGAATACAAGGTCTACTACTCATAAGAAGATTGATATTGTTTAGTAAAAGAAGGAAATGAGCAAAGTATGGAAAAAGAAGGAAGAATGTGAAGTTTTCAGACCTCTACCTAGTGCAGATGGATCTTTTGGTAACTAGAAAGTTAAGGTATTGATTTAGGGGGAATTACAACTGCAAGTTTCTTCAAAACACCTGAAAGAATAAGATGTTGAATTCCTCAACATTCTAGATAAAAATGGTTTGAACATGTTTAGATGATGATATAAAGAGGGTTGATCAAATTTCTAGAGAAATTGGTCAATTTGTAGAGGATTGTTGATGGTTCATAGGGTTCTTCATATGAAAAGAGCAAACTAGGTTAAAACTGAGAACATAATTAATGTAGAGCAAATTTGGTTGGTGATAAGACTATATAGGCAATGTTTGATCATTGTTGATCTCGTTTGATTGAAGTTAAGTGTGTTGAAGAGCAAAAGAAGAGTAGAAGATTCTCAACAGAGCACTTGTGCAAACCCTATTCACTACATTTTTAGGTATTTCTCATTTTTGCTGGTAAAACCCTAGTTTCTGAATATTTTATCATGGCAACACTAGTTGTTATAGATATTGTTGAGAGGCCAAGGCCAAAAGTCAAGAAACACCCATTCAAATCCACTGAAATAGATAAATATGGTGCATTTTCATATGTTCCCACAAATGTATTACACACTGAGGATGTCCAGATTTATATTCATTTGCAAATGGATGAATATGATCATCTAAAACTGGAACAGTTCAGGAATGACAACCTACTAGGAGATGACTTTCAGCTAAAACTAGAATTCCCCAACATTGTTGCTAAGCACCTTGACATCTGGAAGGGTTTTCCAAACTTTCAATATGAGGAAGAATGGGTTAAAATTTCCCTAAGTTAGATACATAGAGACTTTTTCTACCTCGATCGATCATATCTAAGTACCAAGGATGCCATCAAGGTTGTGACTGGGCTTTGCTCCTCCGAACTTGTGCCAGTGTTGAAATCAATCAAGAATGAGGAAGTAATGAAGTTAACTAGAGAAAAGTTTGACAAGAGGACACTAACAGTGAATGATATTGAGGATTTGGGGGTCTAATATGCAACAATGAACATTGCATACAAGATTTACTACACCAATAGAGAGGACTTTGCCACCACCATTGCAATCTATACAGCCTACCAAATGGTCAAAGAAGGGAAAGATTATGACCTATGTGAGATTCTGTGGAAACAACTTTTGGACAACCTAAAAATAACTTAAGAATCAAGATACAAATTCTGGTATGGTTCTTTGATCATATGTCTCATGTTTTACTTTATGAAATAATTGCCTGGTATAAAGGTAATGGTCTAGAAAATAGATACGCTGGTTGCCCATCAAATTAAGGATTACATGCTTAGATTTCCTGATCATGAGAACTATAACACACTATTCTAAGGATTTTTCAAGACTTTTCAAAAGAATATGCAGATGAGGGAGAGAATCCCATCAAAATTTGTCAACAAATATAAAAATGATATAACATTCACAGTTGATAAAGATAATTGTTATATGGAGGTTGTTGAGCCAAGAACATTTTGGATCACAACCTTGCCATATGAGGTTTCTAAGTTTGATTTGGTGAGATATGCTGACATATTACTCAGCAAGACAAAGGATCCCTCTATTGAAAGGTTTGACACTTATGATGAAATTATTAATAAATCAGTTAGAAGAGAGGTAGAGGAGAAAGCAAGAAAGGTGAAGTCTAAGGCAAAGAAAATGAAAAATAACCTAGAAGACATGCTCAAATCTCTTGAAGGCTCTTTAGGAGAAGCACAAACTCTTTTGTTATGTATGAAAATGTGGGAAAGATTGAAGATAGTGTTAAAGGTGTCCAATCAAACCCTCCTTTCATAATAACATTCAAGGACAACAACCAAGCCAAGTCACTATAGATGGAGAGGACTCAGCTATAGGTTGAGTGTCACTTAGGAATGATATGGAAAGATAGATTAGATTGATAGATTTGTCAAACCCTAGATTCAATAAGCCTTAAACCCTAATTGTAATGAAATTAGGTATAGATGAATAAAATACTACAAATGATCACGCAGGAAGGCAATAAATACAAATTAGAAACATACTAGGATTCAGATTTCAGAGGCAAAAACTTTAGGGACAATGGAGTGGGTGCCCAAGTCTAATATGGTAGTTTTTCTATAGATCTAGAATAGTGGAATGTGTAAGACTATGATCTTCTTCAGAGTTTCTGGAAATGCCAGTTGGGAGGACTATGGGGCAAGCACCCTAGTCCAGTAGGGTTGACACTCTGCACTTTCTTCTTAGATCCCAAATCTCTATCCTCTGCTCTATTTCTTTGTAACTCCACTTTGCCAAATCCCACACCTATAACTTGCAATCATAAAGAGAGGGGTTTGGGGGTTGTGGTGTTTAGGAGCTTGCCTTGTTCAAGCCCAAAAATGGCATTCAAGTCTTCCAACCCCGTTGTTAGATAGACTGTGTGTCCTTGGAGGACAGATGCTAAATCAAATGATGAAATAGATTGATTGAAACACAAATAGATGTCACCTTGGAGGTGAAGCCCTCGTGGAGATGAAGATATTTCACACCATGAGGAGATGGATTGATGAAGCCAAATTTGCAACAAACAAACACAATAACAACACAATTCTGCTCTGCAACACAATGAATGCCTTGAAATCCCTTATCTCAATATCACAAGTTTGCATTATCCATATATGTGTAAAATGAAGACATAAACTCATTTATATATGCATTCCTGATAAATTTCATAATTCAAATTGAAAAGGCCAACAGAGGGAAACCTTATCAAAGGTCATATGCTGACATCCAAAATTTAGGTCCCGACATATCATCCTAGAATAGGGCACAGGAGCCCAAGTCCCAAGGCATGATTTGGGTCTTGATTAAGCATTAAAGTGGACCCCTAAGCCCCATTTGACATGGGTTTTAGGGGAAATCATTCTAGGATAAGTTTTAAACACGCATAGTGAAATTAAGGGGACCTAGGAGCTAAACTAGGAGGTAAAAAGTCATAGGGAAACTTTTTATGACATAACATCTTCCCACTGCACAAATTCCTAGAAGAACAAGAAAATTAGTATCTATTGCAACTACCTCTTTTGTCCCTTTTGGATCAACACAATTACCTACTAAAAGAAGTGCTACTGAAGTTCCTGAGCAAACCCAAACTATGGAAAAGAAGAAATCTAGGCAGAAGAGACAGGCAAAAAGAGAAAAGATCAAACTAGTTAACATAAAAGATGATGAAGATGTTGAAGAAGAGGAAGAAGAAATTGAAGTTTTGGAGAGAAATAAGAAAAGAACAAGAGAAGAAACTAAAAAGGGGGAAACATCTAAAGAGAAAGGAAAAGAAAAAGCAAAGAAGATCAAGAAACTTGACTATGTACCCTTGCAACTTGAGGCAATAGTAAATGCAATCACAGATTATGGTGCTCTAAAGCAAGTTACAAAAATTTATGATAAAAGGCCTTCCAATGACAAATCTACTATTGAGGAAGTAATAATCAAATATATGGAAGCCTACAATGTGGCCTTAATTGAGATTATAGATCAACTGCCTTAAAGCCTTAGTGATGTTCTTACTAAAAGGACAAATGAAGCTATGGGTAAGGACGATGAGATGAAGAAAAGTGCAGTTGAAAAAGTTTGCCCCTCCATCTCTAAGGAAGAAAAATTCAAAGTATCTAAAATTATAGCAAAAGAGTTCAAGACTAAAAGGAGATTGAATATTTTGATGTTAAAGGGTCCGAGGATGAAATAAAGAGATTGGAAAAGAAAACACTAAATAAAATAGCTGAAATTCTTAAGGGGATGAAAATTGATGTGGGAATTATTGAAGATATATCTGATCAGTCTACCTCTGAAGGCAATGAGGATGAGGAGATTGCTCCTTTGGAGGCTACTGAAGCACCAAACATAGAGGGTCAAGATAAAATAAATTCACCTCCTTTGAATACCCCTATAGAACAAAATGTGTCTCCTCCAGATAACATTGATACAAGACATGATTCTCGCCCTCCAGAAAATACCGAGTCATAAAACATAGAGGATCAGGATAAAGGAAATACTTCTCCTCCAAGGAACACTAATTCCAATCTAGAGCATGTTAATTCTCCTCCAGAGAATATAGGGGATGAGGAGGAAAAGAAAGTAGACAAACCTAAGGAGAGGCAAGAAGAAAAGGAAAAGAGTGATGAGAAACAAAAAGATAAAGAGGATAAGGAAGAAATAGAGGAGGAAGAGCAAGTCAAGGATGAATCAAAAGGAATAGAAGATAGAGGTCAAGGTGCTTCAGAGATTGATTCTTTCAAGGACCTGCTGGACTTGCAAATACAATTTCAACTAGTAATTACCCCTCAACTGCTACAAATTCCCACTCATGAAGGACAAATTGATTTGGCAAATATTTCTCCCCTTCATATGAAAGGAAGCTAGGTGTGCAGAAATCACTTCCTAAGCTAATCTAATGAGGGGAGAGGTATGCAAATTCTTTTTAATCTTTACAGTTGCAGCAATATTAAACTTATATCAGAGATATTACAGCAGCAAACACAATACAAGAATGCAAACAGAGAGAAGTAGACACAAGATGTATCGTGGGGAAAACCTTTTTAGGTGAAAAACCCCTCACTCTAAAACCTACACAATGTTTTATCTAAAACAATTATAGTTTACAATACACATGCAATGCAAGTTCTTCCAAGAGTCTTCAAATGCTAATTCTAGAGTTATTCCAGCAGCATAACAGTACTTGTAAAAACACTATGCAACTACAACTCCAAACTATGCAATATATAGAGACTACAAGGCAAATATTGGAAGCATCTTGGGATAGGCATCCACCTTAGGCACATGGCCATAATCCCGCATCAAAAGACACTTGTCCTTTCTACAAATACATCCCTTAAATCTGTCATACATGGCAGATTTGACTTTCCCAACATAGGAGCGCTCCATGCTAAAAATAGACTATGACAGATGCTCTTATGCATCTTACAGTTGTCATAGATTTTCCCAAGATAACAACCTTTAATGTTGTAAGAGAATCTGTCATACAATGTTAAAATATCACATTCCTCTTACAACATGTCATAGTCCAACTTGGGTGCCCAAAGATGCCTTTCCCTCATACAAAGATCCTCACCAACACTTGTCATCACTTGTCATAGGAATCTCTAAACTTGGCTCTTACACGTCATAGATTCTGTCATATGGAATATTGTCTTCCACACACCACAAGATGCCAACACATGGCATATTAGTGCCACCTCAAATGGGATGCCCAAATCCATGTAGGTTTGACTTGACCATTCAAGTCACATTCCAAGTAAGATGACATGTCACCGTGCCACCTCAACTATGTGACCAAATTGAATGTGCAAGTAATTACAACATTAGGTAATAAATAAATATACAAATAAATAAACAATGCTAGGAATTTGTAAAGGTTGAGACACCTTAATTCCCAACATTCTCCCACTTGTCGAACACCTTGCAAGAGCCAAAAGAAATGATAATATTTAATTGCTAGAGGCTAAGAGGCCCATAGACTACGAACACCATCTGAACTTCTCTGTGCCCATTGGTTTCGTTAATGCATCTGCAACATTCTTCAAAGTATCTACTTTCTCCAATATCACCTTCCCATCCTCTACCATGTCGCACACAAAATGAAATTGTACATCAATATGCTTTGTTCTGGCATGGAAAGTCAGATTCTTTACTAAGCAAATCGCACTCTGACTGTCACAACAGATAGTAATATTTCCTACATCAACACCAATATCTGAACACAACCTCTTAATCCAAATGGCTTCCTTACAAGCATGAGTTGCTGCCATATACTCAACTTCTGTTGTGGACAAAGCAACCATAGGTTATTGCTTACTCATCCAACTAATTGCACCATCAAACATAGTAAACACATAAGCACTGGTGGATCTCTTGCTGTCAATGTCACCTGCGAATCAAAATCTAGAAATCCATGAATACATATAGAATGCCGAGGTCCTGTAGGATGACCATGATAACATAGGGAATACTTGGATGTACCCTATAAATATATGAACACTCGCTTTACTGCATCCTAGTGTACCTGTCCAGGATTAGCCATAAACCAACTAAGGACTCCCATTGCTTGGGCAATGTTTGGTCTTGTATAGACCATAGCATACATCAAGCTGCCAATAGCACTAGCATAAGGTACTCTGATCATATCCTCCATCTTAGAAGGAGACTTTGGACAATCATTAATAGATAACTTTGTCCCCAATGAAATAGGAATAGTCAATAGTCTACAATCTGCCATGCTAAATCTATCCAACACGGTCTTCACATACTTACTCTGGATTAACCAAAGTTTTCTATTTGCTTTGTCTCTTCTGATTTCCATTCCTAGAATGTACTTGACTGCCCCTAAGTTTTTCATCTCAAACTATGCTAATAACTGAGACTTCAAATCAGAAATCATATTCTTACCATTCCCAATTAGTAACATATCATCAACATATAGTGCAATAATGAGAATATGATCATTGTCAAACTTATAATACACACAACGATCTGATTTCAATCTTAGATATCTAATTGACAACACAAAGGCATCAAATTTCATGTACCACATCCTAGGAGATTGCTTCAAAGCATACAAAGACTTATTTAATTTGTAAACCAAATTTTCTTTACCTTTTTCTATGTAATGCTCTGGCTGTGACGTATAAATCTCTTCCTCCAAGTCACCATGAAGGAAAGTTGTCTTCAAATCCATTTGTTCCACTTCTAAATCATAAGCAACTGCAAGAGATAATAGGAACCAAATGGATGTCAAATTTGTAATGGGAGATAAAATTTCACCATAATCAAATCCCTCCACTTATGAGTATCCCTTCGCAACCAATTTGGCTTTATACTTCTCAACACTACAATCTGCACCAAATTTCTTCTTGAACACCCATTTGCATCCAACAGAATTCCGTCCATCAGGCAAAGGCACCATGTCCCAAGTTTTATTCTTTTCCAAAGAAGCCATCTCATCTTCCATGGACTCCTTCCAGTAACCTGCATCTTTCATACTCATAGCCTCTGTCATAGTTCTAGGCTCATCAGCATTAGTAAGCAAAGTAAAAGCACAACTAGAATCAAGCAATGTATAACCAAACCTCTCAGGTTGCTTCCTGATTCATGTGGACCTCCTCAAAGAATGAGGTGGAGGTTCTACTTCATCTTCTAAACTTTTAGAGCTGCCAGAGCTCTCCTCATCATCAACTCCAACAGGGTCTTTCAGTTCAGTCTTCTCAGGGGTAGAAAAAAACTAAACTACATCCTCTTTCTTTTCTTTCTCTTCTAGCTGTAGAATAGTGGAAGAAGGTGATAGCTCTCTGAAAATAACACTTCTGCTATACAACACTTTTTCAGCCATAGGATCCTAAAGCTTGTATCCTTTCACACCGACACCATAGCCAATGAAGATACACTTAACAGCCTTGTTCTCCAATTTTGACCTCTTCTCCCTAGGTACATGAGCATATGCCTCACAACCAAAAACATGAAGATGTCTTATTGAAGGATTCTTACCAGACCACACCTCCATGGGTGTCTTACCAACAAGAGCTAATGTAGGAGACCTATTTACCAGGTAGCAAGTAGTGGCAACAGCTTCAACCAAAAACTTCTGTTCAAGGCTAGCTCTACTAAGCATGTTCCTAGCCTTCTCCATCAGTGTCATGTTCATCCTCTCCACAACTCCATTTTGTTGTGGCATGTATGGAGTTGTCTTATGTCTTTTGTTAAGGGAAAATTGGATTCAAATGAATAATCAATAATATCAAATATTAAGATACCCAAAACTCAATGAAATGGTGAACAAAAGAGATTCAAATAAGCAATGAACAAACAACAAAGCAAACCTCCTTAATTCGTAGCTTCCATTGATCGCCTATCACAATCAATCTTGTATGTATGAAATAGGGCCCTCAGAGACTGCACTTCTTTTCTTTCTTTCAAGAATGTCAATTGAGAATGGCTATGGTAATACCGCCATGAAGATGAGCTTCACAACGATGGTAGTAGTGCGTAATAACAAATGTGATCTCAAGAAATGAAGAAATTGGTGCCAAAGGCGTGCTGTAATTATTGCAGAGTAACAATACTTAAATCTTGGATGAATGAAATGGAAGAACATGGTTCAATTTATAGACTTGAGAGAATGAAGATCAACAGTTGAGAATAGATGAGGAACGCGCGCGAATAAGAAGACATGTGTCTTGCTTTCTTTTGCATGAGAGGAGTTAACAAGAATAGAAGAATGAGTTAGAGCATTTAAAAGAATATAATAATTAGTTAAGTGATTTAAAACAAGAAGAATAGATTTGCATGAGAATAAGAAGATATTTTGCTTTATTAAATATTAGGAATATTTAATTGCATGTGCACAAAGCTTGAATTATATTTAGAGATAACTCAATTTAGAAGAAAAGGCAACTTAAATAAATAATTGATTTATTTAAATTTAGAGAAGATATTATTGGAAGAAAACAATTAAATAATTGGAATTATTTAATTTAGAAGATAAGAAAGAAAATTAAATAAATAAATTTATTTAATTGTTGTGCATGATTTGGAAGAATAAATAAAATGTTTGATTGTATTTTATTTTTAGAGATTGAGAGGATTTAAATAAATTTGATTTGATTTATTCAAATTTGGAGGAATGATTTGATTTAATTAAATAATTAAGAATTATTTAATTGTTTGGAAGAATTTAATTAAATAAAGGATTTTATTTAATGTTGATTTTAGAAGAGGTAATTAAATATTTTGATAGTTAATTAATTTAGAGGAATATGAATCAAATAAATAAATTTGTTTATTTATTTATTGATAGAGGAATAAAGATGAAATAAATATTAAGAATATTTATTTAGACTGAATCGTGTCATTTTTAGGCGTGTACATTTTGCCCCCTTTGATGCAATGCAGTTTACGGCGTTGCTTCAAAGAATAAATTGTCTAATAATGATACATACCCCAGTTTGCCCCTGGTATAGGTTATGACGATAGGATGCCCCCTTGGGAGATTGGATGAGAAGAAGGTAGAAGGATGAGAGATGGACAATCTCACGAAGACGAAGGGAAACTAGGTTAGGTTTGAAGAAAAAAAGATGTGTTTATGAGAAACGGGAAGTAAACTGAAAGAAACAGGTGCGGGAAGTAGTCGTAGTCACCACCTAGCCAAATTAGGGTTTGCACGCTATATATAGGAGCTGTGTCCACAAGACAATTCATTTGCACACTTGTCTTAGTTTGATTTACTTTGGAGAGCTTAGGAGAGCATAGAGCATAGAGTAGTCAGCACAAGGATGGATGGAGCATCGATTCGAGCATGTCCGTCGATTCGACCGGCCAGCAGAGGTAGGACCCTTAGTATGTATCTCAAAAAATTTCTCCTAGGGTCGAGTTTGATAGCAATAAATGCTAGGAGAAAATTAGGATAGACAAAAGCGCTGAAACACAGTGTGGCGCATATGCCACAGGAAACTATGCATACATAGTTCTGTAGCGCATGAAGGATATAAAGCAGCACATATGTGAAAGCTACACATGTATAGGTTTAGGCAGCGCATGCATGGATTCTTGCAGCGCTTTTGCCAAAAGTGGCGCATGTGTCAAGAAATGGTGCACTTGTTAAGAAATGGCACATTTACCACCTGTTATGGCACATATGATATAGATAAGTAGTTTACTTAGAAATTTGACTCGATTGGCGTCCTGTTTGATGCGTCAATCGATAAGCTATCTCCGAGATTGCAGGAATCTAGTCAAGAGATGTAGTGTGTTGTTTGGATCAATTTGAAATGCTAAGTTAGTTGATATGGTTCTATAGATATGTTGAGTATGGTACTTGCAGCCTTAGGTTGATGCCTTTGCATTGCGTGCTTGTAGGAGGACATTTGAGATACACTTCAGTCTAGGGAGCAATTCCCTATGCCTATGTTGCAGAGGTACATACTTACTAAGATGGATAGAGAGGTGCTTGGCGTGATGGGGCTTGATTATGTTTTCTTCATGCCCGAGGTTCAGGTGAATCGCGGGTTGCTAACTGCAGCGGTTGAGAGGTTTCATAGTGAGATGAGACTTTCCACTTCCCTACTGGTGAGATGACTATTACACTAGATGACGTGTATAGGATTCTCCACTTGCCTATTCAGGGTGAGCTGGTGGAGTATGATCCATAGAGAGACATAGGACTTGCTAAGTGTAGGCGAGTGTTTGATGACCCTGAGCTGGTCAGACAGGTCATTTCTTGGCAGGATATTCACAACTATTACGACTACTTCCTAGGGATTGTATCAAGACTGATCAGAGGCGTTGTATGCCTCGATAGGACATCACATAGGTTCCCCATTGGATGGGGTTGGATCATGGAGAGGATGGTGACAGAGGGCACCTGGTATGCTTGGGGTGTCTACGTACTAGCGCACCTATACCACGACATGCATCAGGTGGTATATCACAGGAGTACAAGCCTATTTGTAGGCATGTCATTGCTCCAGTTTTGGCTATGGGAGCACATAGCGATCACCGGACTGATATGTGTATTCAACAGGCAGGGAGGAGAGCCATATAGCTATGGCTATGTAGGAGTGATTTCCCAGCATAGGCTAGAGAAGCTCGAGTACTGGTGGCATGCTTTGGATGGAGTAGACATTATCGCCTGGCAGCCATATTTAGATTGCGAGCCATGGGAGAATGAGGAAGATGAGCTACCATATTGCTATCAGACGTGGTGGTTGATAGGGTAGACACAATTTATCCTAGAGAGGCAGATTGTCAGCCGAGTACAGAGACAGTTTGGGAGGAGGCAGGGCATGCCACAGGGGCAGGCTCAATTTGCTAGGACTCATGCTGAGAGGCTTAGATGGGGACCGATGGTATCTTATGAGGAGGCACTGGCAGAGTTTCGGTAGACACCTTATGTCACCTGGGATATGAGGAGGGGGATTGCAGATGCTAGGATGACCCAGGATTATGAGGATTGGTTCACTGCCCACCCATTTCTGACATACTCAGGGCCTGGGGAGCTGGTGCCTTGGATAGACGAGGTGGATTGGCCAAGTTGGTTGGAGGGGGAGGAGGAGGAGGAGAGGTGGCAGAGATGGGGGAGATGATGGAGATGATGGAGGTCGACCTAGATAGAGGAGGAGAGGTGGGGAGGGACCTTCCCACGCCCAGCAGGCAGTGCCACCACAAGTTGCATAGCAGGCTCCACAGGTACAAATGTCACCACCTCAACAGGTGGCATAGCAGCAGGGACCCCAGCCACAGGGGCAGGGACAGGCACAGGTAGCCTAGGGTCTAGCACAGTCAGACGTCTACGAGAGGGCTATAGCTACTTTGAGAGGACAGGTTAGGCAGCTGTGGGCACAGCTCAGGAGGCTTGATGCCCGGTGAGAGACAACTACAGAGGTCATTGCGGGGATCACTAGAGAGAGAGATATGGCTGAGGCATGGATACAAGTTATCTGAGTAGAGTGGGATACCACAGTGGCAGCCCTGGGGATAGATGCGACAGGCAACTTTTTGGTTGGGCAGGTGCACTAGGCACAGGCACAGCTCGCACAGGTACAGACATAGCTAGCGCAGGCACAAACATAGCTAGTGCAGGTACAGGGTGAGCTTGCCAGAGCGTAGGCTTAGGCACAATATTATCGAGGTTTATACCATGGTGCCGTGCCAGCTAGTCAGAGAGCCTTGAGCTACAGGAGCCATTCTATGGTTCCCCAGAGAGCAGGTGGATCAAGGTGGGGAGCCTTTGTGATGGGCCCACAGTAGTCTGAGGCTAGCAGAGGAGGGGACATGGGAGATACTGCTGGTAGCAGTGGTTCACAATAGCAGGGATAGCAAAGACTTGCAAATTTTGGATCTTATGTACCTTTTTGATGGCTCAGATAGCCGGATATACTTGTGTACCACTTTTTTGCATTTTGAGACATGTATCACCATCCTTGGGATGTATTTATTGTATATGATATTGACTCAGAGATAGACCACTTGATATTGTACATTTGGACATGTTTTTATGATATTTATATGATGATGCACATGTTTATCTAATGTAGACTTAGATGTTTTACTTGATGCTATGCAATGTTTGCCTAATGCAGATTTTCATATGATGCTATATGATGTTATATGACCTAATGCAGACTTGGATGTTTTACTTGATATGTCTCTAATGTGTGTGAATGCAAAATGATATCTATATGATTATGCAACTTATGTGATGCACTTATCTATGTTTTTGATTTTTTCTGTTGACACTATATGATGATTGCAACAAAACTGTATATGGATGACCTGATGCACTTACTATGTATGCAACTGATTTAATCATGTAAATGACTATCTCATATGATATGATATGCAACTATATGCTATATTTTTGTGATGTCCAAATGTACTCTATCGACACAAAAATGACAGAATGATAGGTAGAAGATTGATTGAAAGAATGACTTGATAGACAGATTCACAAGCTTTTGACTTTGTATTGTTACTCTGCATTGTTTGGATCTTTTTATTGCATGGGATATGGATGTATGGATGTATAACTGGATGTATGATGGATGCTTTGATTTTGACATCTTGATGGTGCAAGTATTTTGAAGTGCTTATTTCATCATTGGGCAATTTTTTTGGTACTTTTTTTGAATGTTGTAAGTTAATACAAGCATCTAAGTATAATTGAACCGAGATGACCTGAGCATTGTTTACATAGATTTTGATTTAGCAAGCTAATACAAGCATCTAGGTATAATTGAACTGAGATGACCTGAGTATTTCTTGCGTATCAACAGACAAGGATTGCCCCCCTTTCATGTTAGACCTTTGATGTCCTCGATGATCTTTTGCCGATCATGTCCTTAAACAAGGCTTCACATTACTGAAGTTTAATCCACAAGCAACAAACAAAGAAAATAATCATGCCCCCATCATAGCATTTCTATCTTTTGGTATCCTCGAGTAGCATAGAAAGGCATGATAGCAGCAATCAAGACTCCATACTTTAACCATGTTTCCAATCCACAAAACATTTTTGCATTGAGATGTGTTTGTTTCTTGCCATAATTTGGGTAAAATCATTTAGAGGGTCTTAGGAGTTTGCTTGCTTTGCATTGGATAGGTTAATGTGTTGTGTCAGGATTTTTACTTGAAGAGAGTGGGTTTTGTTTGTGCTTGCTTGCTTGGTGAGAAGATTCCACAATCTTTATTGGTGAGACGGACCCTAAGGGACTGACCTAGTGCCTCAGGGGCTCATTGTTAAATGGCCTTGCCTACGTGACAATGCAGAGGCAACGTAGTTCGGGACAAACGCTAATGGACCTAAGACCTAGGCCATAGAAAGTGGTGTGAACTCAGATAGATAGATAGAAGGACTAGACATGGGACGGATGGGACAGTGGAGCCTCGGGGGCGCATTTGAGAAATGGCCTTGCCTACATGACAACACAGAGGCAACATAGTTCATGGACTTGGACCATGGATACTAACGATAGATGCTATGCTAGGTTGACACTATGGATATGATATGGGATAAAACCTTGGTTGACAAGGCAACAAAGAGATAGAGTACCAAGCCATGATAGGTTATCATTAGGATTTTATTATGGGACAGTTATGGATCAAATGGGACACGAGGAAGAATGGACACAAGGTGATTGGTTTCCCAAAAGATGGAGGAAGTGGTTTATCACAAGTAATGCTTGTTTGCCAGCTTTTCACCACTTACTTTTATTTGCATGAAAAGCTAGAAAGTATACATGACACCTATTTGCCAGGTTTTCATCATGATACCTATCCAAGGTGCCTGTTTGCCAAGTTTTCACCAAAGGATGATTTTTTTGTACTTTTCTACTTTTTTATTTTTATTTTGATTTTTTTGTATTTTTCTGTTTTTTTGATTTTTTTGTATTTTTCTAATTTTTTGATTTTTTTTGTATTTTATGCTCCCTTACATTGGGGTTCTCCTAGGTATAGAACCGACAAAGATGCATGCTATTGATTGGGTCATCTAACAACTCACCCTCTGATGTTGCTAGCTGATATGCCCCTAATCCATAAGCAGCTACAATCACATAAGGCCCAAGCCAGTTGGGTTTGAACTTGCCTTTCTTTTCCCGATCCTGTTGCTTGTGGGGATTCTCCTTAAGGACTAGATCTCCAACCTTAAAGATTCTTGGGTGAACTCTGTGGTTATAGCTTCGTAACATCATTTGTTTATATGCTTTCAGATGGTCAAAGGCTTTCTGTCTCCTTTCCTCTAGCAACTCTAGTTCTTGCAATATGGAAACTCTGTACTCTTCATCTGATATGAGACCTTTTAATGACACCCTGAGAGATGGTAATTTGACCTCTATAGGGAGGATAGCTTCTGAGCCATAGACAAGGGTGTAAGGGTAGCACTTGTGGGAGTACGTATACTGGTTCTATATGCCCATAGAGTGGGATTGAGTTGGATATGCCAATCACGGCCAGCATCATTGACTGTCTTCCTGAGGAGTTTCAAGATGGTCTTGTTGGATGCTTCAGCTTGACCATTGCCTTGGGGGTAGTAGGGTGTGGAGAAATGGTGTTGGATTTTGAATCGGTCACAGAGTTCTTAGACATCCTAGTTTTTGAAGGGTCTTCCGTTATCCGTGATAATGGATGAGGGAATTCTGTATCTGTAAATGAGGTAATTTAGGATGAATGAGGAGATTTGCTTACCTGTGACAGTGGTGAGGGGAACAGTTTCATTCCACTTGGTAAAGTACTCAATGGCGGTTATGATGAATTTGTAGCCGTTGGATGAGGGTGGATGGATCTTTCCCACAAGGTCAAGTCCCCATTGGCAGAAGGGTCAAGGTGTCGTTAAAGGTCTCAACTCTTAAGCTGGTGCATGTATCAGATTCCCATGTATTTAGCACTACTTGCACTTCTTCACAAACTGATATGAATCTGTTTCTATGTTTGGCCAGTAATAACCCAAATGCATGAGTTTCTTAGCTAGGGAAGGACTGCTAGAGTGTGTTCCGCAGATCCCTTCATGTACGTCTTGTAAGGCAATTTGGGATTCTTCTCATTCTAAACAATGAAGTAAAGTACCATCTAGAGCACGTCGGTATAGGGTGTCAGCAATAATGGTATAGCGAGATGTTTGGCGTATAAAGGTTCGTCGTTGGTTTGAAGATAAGTCAGGTGGGAGGGTGTTGTCCTTGAGGTAAGTGTAAATCTTACCATACCAAGGTGAATCAAATCCAACTAAAAGGCATATGGAGTGGGTTTCAGGAAGATCATAAGCTGGTTGTTGAATAGTTTCCACTAAGAGCTCGTACCGTGACTCATTCTCTGGTATCTTGAGATGAGAGGCAATGGTTTCCATGGCATCTGTTGCTTTGTTCTCAATGTGAGGTATCTGCTTAAAAGAGATGATCACAAAGTATTCCTTAAAGTCGCTGACCATCCGCTTGTATGGGACAAGCTTTTCATCTTTGGTTTGGTAATCATCATTGACCTGATTTATCACTAGTTGAGAATCACCATAGACATGTAGCTCTTTGATTTTCCACTTTGTTTGCCATCTTAAGATTAATGACTAAGGCTTCATATTCTGCTATGTTGTTGGTGCATGGGAATAACAAATGGTAAGATTTCGGCATGGTGTTGCCATGAGGAGTTACAAACAAGATTCCTGCCCCCGATCCATGGTTTGTGTAGGACCCATCAAAGTAGAGTTTCTAGGAATGTGTTGAGACGTTGAATAGGGATTCATCTGGAATCTCAAATTGCATTGGTGTGGTGTCCTATAATGGTGCATCTGCTAACTAATTAGCAATGACTTTTCCTTTGATAGCTTTTTTGTCTACATACTCAATGTCGTATTCACTTAAGAGCATTACCCATTTGGCTAGGTGACCTGTTAGAGCTGCTTTGCTTAGTAGGTACTTCAATGGATCTATTTTTGCAATAAGTTTGACTAGATGTGAAAGCATATAATGTTGGAGTTTTTGGGAAGCAAAAACTACCACAAGACATGATCTTTCTATCTGAGAGTATTGCAACTCATAGCCCGCCGATGTGCGACTGATATAGTAGACGGCTCTTTCTTTATTCTCATAATCTTGTTGTGCTAGAAGAGCCCCAAGAGCTATAGGTGTAGCAGATATGTAAAGTATCAATGGTTTCCCTTGGATAGGAGGCATGAGAATAGGTGGATTCATAAGATACTCTTTTAGTTTGTTGAATGCCTCTTCACATTTCTCATCCCATCTGAATGGAATGTTCTTGTACAAGAGATGACTGAATGGTTGACACTTGTCTGCCAGTTGTGATATGAATCTACGGATTGCTTGTAGCTTTCCCTATAGAGATCTTAGTTGAGTAAGCATCTTGGGTGGTGGCATGTCCATAATAGCCTTGACTTTGGTGGGGTCCACCTCTATTCCATTTGCTGATACAATAAAGCCTAGGAGTTTGCCTGAGGTGACTCCAAACACACATTTCTTTGGGTTCAACCTAACTTTGAATTGCTCGAGTCTCTGAAAGACCTTCTCTAACACATCCAGGTGTGATTCTCTTGTGAGTGACTTTGCTAGGATATCATCTACATAATATTCCATTGTTACATGAATCATATCATGAAATATAGTGGTCATAGCACGTTGGTATGTGGCTCCTACATTCTTTAGCCCAAATGGCATGACATTCCAATAGAAAGTGCCCCATGGACAAGTAAAAGATATCTTATGCTGGTTTTCTGGTGCTATCCTGATCTAATTGTATCCTGAGAAGCCATCCATGAGAGATAACATGGTATGCTCTGCTGTTAAGTTGACTATGATATCTATATTTGGCAACGGAAAATCATCTTTGTGGCAAGCTTTGTTTAGATCTCTAAAGTCATTACATAGTTTGACTTGGCCATCTGGTTTGGACACTGGTACAATGTTGGAGACCCATTCTAGATAGTCTATAGCTCTAATGAACCCTACATCCAGTAGTTTCTTGAGTTCTTCTTTTACAAGCAGTGCTATGTGCAGATGCATCTTTCTAAGCTTCTGTTTTACTGGTTTCACTCCTGGATCTAATGGAAGGTAGTGTAGAATCAAATCTGGATCTAACCTTGACATATAAGCGTATGACCAAGTACAATTGACTTGATTTCTCTTGAAGAATGGTACAAACTTAGTCTTCTCTGGTGGGGGTAGAGAATTAGCAAAGTGAATGATCTTAGTCTGTTCCTCTGTTCCAATGTTAACCGGCTCTGTGGGTTCCACAACAATCTGAGACTTCTCCTGGTGCATGTCATTGGGGAGAGTGTCAAGCCTTCCATCATCAGGTGCCATAGTTGGGTTTTCACCTTTGGATGCATCCTTTCTTTTTATTGTTTTGGGACCTGACACTGCCGCAGACCGGTTTTCACCATCAGATCCAATTTTTATTTTGATATTTTTGTAATTGGAAGGCTTGGCACCCTCTCTAAAATAAGCCATGGTATTAAGTTCAATAGCAAAACCAGCTTTATGATCTCCTTTGGGTAGGTGGTCCCTAAGTTCCATGTAATCAATATAGGCATCGTCATTTTGGAACATATCTAGTTGTGGGGTTCCTCGTAGATCCCAGTCAATAAGTTCAGGATGTACAAGGGGGAGGGAGTCAGAGGATAGATCTGATTCGTTGATAGTTTGAATGGATATGCTAGGAGTATTGGTAGGGGGAGTGTTCAGGATGGTACTTTCCTCCAAGTTGTTTATTGTGATAGAACTCAAACTTTCCTCGAAAGTTGTATTCTCAGGGATAGGCAAATCACACTCTAATGGCCTATGACGTAGCGTTTGTCCCTCACGGTAGGGGCTATAAGTTTGAATGGTATCAACGTCTTTGTCATCGTAGGAATGCTCTGTTAGCTCCTCCCACTCATATTCATTGGAATCTGTGTCACTGTCCACTTGAAGTGTATGGATCATTTCCACTAGACAAGTATTTTCTTTAGCTTTGCCCTTATCCTTATATCCTAGGCCTTTTGTATTTCTAGCCAATGAGGATGAAGAAGGTTGAATGGGTTCTATGATTCCTTCTTTTCTTAGGCCAATGGGGCCCTGTCCTTCGTAACCCATTCTATGTAGGATAGATTCACCTCGCCCATAGATTTCTGTTGGGAGCCTAGGTGGTTCTTGTTGTATGTTCTCTTCTTCTTTGGTATAGAGCCATTGTAGGATATCTCTTTCCTCTGTTTCATCTGATAAGGTCCCTCATTTTACAAAGGGAGCTGTGGGAGGTATAGGAGGAACAGATGGCTTTGGAAAATGCTTGGGTTGACCAAAGGATCTAGGAGATAAAGGCATCTTGGCTAGATTGAGGTTGTACTCAATGGAGTATTCCCCAACTCCGGTTTCTTTGATGGTAATTTTCTGCTCTTTGGGCTTTGATGAGGAAGCTTTAGAGGTATGATCATGGTGTGGGGTAGGGGATGTAGATACTCTATTTTTTGGTATGATGTAATCAAGTTTTGAAAGGACAGAGTTGTAATGCTGAAAGGGGTCAGGGTCTCCTTGGATGGTGACTTGCTTGCCATTATGCAGGAATTTTATGCATTGGTGATAAGTAGAGGGAACAACTTTCATGGTATGAATCCATGGTCTACCTAGGAGAATATTATAGGTGAGCTCCCTATCTAGGACTTGGCACACAACATCTTTTATTATTAGTCCCACTTGTATGGGTAAAACCACTATTCCTTTGGTAGTTCTCTCCTCTTCATCATAGGCTTTGATGGTTATCTTCTTTCTTGGATCAACTGCATTTTCAAAGAACCCCAATGTAAGGACTAGCTTTAACATGCAAATATTTGAACCGGCTCCCCCATCAATGAGAACCCTCTTGATGCGGTGCTTGTGGATGAAGGCGACAATATGTAGAGGGGTGTTATGAGGTTGAGACACTGAGAGGTCATCTTGTTCGGTAAATGATATGGTACTTGAGGAGGTCAGATTACCTACCATGGCTTGAAACTTCTCTTGGGCCAGGTTAGTGGGTACAAGGGTTTCCACTAAGGCTTTATTGAGAATCTCTTTATGGGAAGGAGATAGACGCAACAACTCTAAGATAGAAATGTGGGCTGAAGTCTTTCGAAGTTGGTCTATGACACTATACTGATGGAAGTTGGATTGAGAAGCTGATGACCTTGGAGGGATGGTATTCAACGTGACTTTACCACTACAGGTAATGATACTGCAATCATTTCGGTTAGGCTCTGATTGTTGGTTGGGCATGACCACATAGATTTGTGGAACGTGCTCTGATATGCAATTGATGGTATAGTCAAATGGCACACTTGCGTAGTTAGCATTACTATTTTCACTATTCTAATTTTGCTTGTTGTGGTTGTTGTTGTTGCCATTGTTGTTATTTCCATTGTTGTTGTACGACCTGTCATGATTGAGAAGTAGATCCCTGTAAGCCACATGTGTCTCATTGGAGGTGTGTTGTTGGGTTCTTCCTTGATTTTGATCAAGCACATCCTGAATAACATGTTTGAGATAGATACAATTGTTGGTTGTATGTCCCCTTCCTCTATGATACTCACAATAGTCAGTGTCTTTCCAATAGTGAGGTCTAATTTGAGGCTCATAATCACTTGTTGACGATAGAGAGATTTCATTGATAGCCAATAGCTTCCTTAATGTGGATTCTTGGGACTCACCCAGTGGTGTGAACTTTTGCCTTGGATTTGAGTTGAACCATGGTCTTGGCTCCTGAGAGAATGTTTTATTGGGTGTAACATTTCTTGCCTCTCCTTTGAGAGTAAATATCAGTTGTTGCTTAGGAGCCGCCACCTTGGCATCAACTACTCCATCATTGATGACATTTTTGTTTTTAGTCCAAAACTTTGATTTGTTAGTCGTGTAGTTGGAGGTAGGTGTGTCCTTGTATAACTTGATTTACCCCTTGGCGATCATAGCTTTTTTGATGAACAATCCCATTTCAATGACCTTCGAGAATGAAGTAGGGCATTGGATTTATATTTGATAGCTAAGATCAGAGTTGAG
Organism: Cunninghamia lanceolata; assembly: GCA_027924645.1. Classification (NCBI taxonomy): domain Eukaryota; kingdom Viridiplantae; phylum Streptophyta; class Pinopsida; order Cupressales; family Cupressaceae; genus Cunninghamia; species Cunninghamia lanceolata. Next base: position 1,976,011 of record BSBN01001494.1, on the reverse strand, counting down.
GTTATGGACAAACATTTCCATTAGTTGCTTCTTTGGTACATCATACGAGCACTTGCTTTCTAGTTGTCTCCATCTTTCTAAAAAGGTGGCGAATGATTCGCCACTCTTGCTTGGTATTGCATAAATCAAGCATAGAGACTTCATGTTCAATATTGTACGAGAAGTGCGTGATGAATTTGTTGACTAGCTCATCAAAGGATTTGATGCCCGATGGGAGCCGTGAGAACCACTCCATGGCTTGACTACCTAGAGATCTAGGGAATAGTCTCATTAAGTAAGTCTCATTATGAGCTACTTCCATGCATGCTACGTTGAATTCCCTAATGTGATCTCTAGGGTCCCCTTTCCCTTTGTATTTGTCAAACTTAGGAACTTCGAATCGAAAGGGAAATGGTGTCATGTTCAAACTTTTATCAAAGGGGTATGGTGCAATATCTTCCAAGGAGTAGGTTTTAGTGTTTGTACCCATCTTGAGATTTGACATTTGTTGCTTTAGACCCTCGAGTCATTTCCTCATTTCTCCCATAGGAGTGCTTGGGTCTATGGCTTTCTTTCCTTTTTCATTATTATCCTCTGCATTTGGGTCTATGGCTTTCTTTCCCTTTTCTTCATGATTATTCTCCACATTTTCTTGGATTGTGCTTATATCAAAATTCGCAGGGAGTTTAATTCCAAGATTTGCAAGATGATAAAAATACTTGTGAGGGTCGTCATGGAGCACTTTCTCTAACAAGCGTTGGAATTTTTGATCTTGGAGGGTTCCTTCATACTCTTCATGAGAGATTTCCTCATCACTATCATGAGGTGTGATGATGTGGTTGGATGATCTGGCCATTTCAAGTTGCTTTTTGTATTGAGATCTAGTAAGAACCATGTAAGGTGATGAGGGACGAGGTGGAATGAAACTAGAGATTTTGGCAAGGTGCCGATGGAGACTGCTGAGAATAGGATACTTACGACAAGATTTGGACAAAGGACTTTTTCGATCAATGATTCCAAGTAAGATAGCTGATACAAGACAATAGTCACTAGTAAGGGTACTTGATACCTGTCTTATCGTGTAGGGACTAGTCGTGCACCCAGACCACTAGAAAAGTTCTATGACCTACTAGGGTTTCTTGAATCCAAAGTGGTACGAAAAAGGGGCCTATGCTAACCTGATATGGGATACTTTGACCTTGGACTAGGAAGACTTGATAGAAGGTGAGTGGGATGATAGAAAAAAAGAGACTTTGACGCAAAATGGATGGGAAAAGGACTACAAGGTAAGATCTGATCTCAGAATCTGAAACTAGACTGAAATGGGCACCTAGAATAGATAAAATTTTTCTCTCAAAGATTGTGCAAGTGCTCACTATCACGCATGCGCTGGAACATATGTGCTGCAAAAATAGGTAAATGCGTTGGAAGTCAGGATATATGTGCCACACTGGTAAAAAGTAAAAGCACTATAATAGATAGTAAAAGTGTTGTAAGTCAAGACAGATGCGCCGCAGGTCGGCACAAATGCACAGCAATAGAGGATGGATGCGCCGCTCTAGTTTTCTCAGTATTTTTAGAATTTTTTGGAATTTTCTAATGTTTATGGTACTTTGGTTGCAAGAAGGTCTTTTTGATCTGATTTTCTAAAGTTATGGCAAGAAAACACAACAAACACAAAGAATATTTTTATGGTTTTTTTTTAATTTTTTGACTCTTTTTGGACTAAAAAGAAAGCAAGTACAACCCTAGGTTTCAAAGGATAGTATAAAACTAAATTCTCCCTATCTATAGGTGAGGCATCTTCGGGAGGTAATAATCACCCTTCCCTGCACTGGATTATAGGGGTTTTTGGTCTACTAAAACAAGGATGAGTAATAAAGGCAACCATTCAAGTGGTTATACATGCGGCAACACTACTCTTCGTTATGGAGTCTCCCAACCTGCAAGGGTTGCGCCTTGGAGGGTTTTGGGGGACGTTGGTTGTTGGTATAACACAATTGCACTCGTTGTTTGAAGCTTTCACTCCAAACACAATTTATTTATAGTGGCTTGGAAGGGCTTGGCGTCTAGCCTGTTACCACTTAGGGTTGTTCCTACTTGGATGAACTGTATCTAAGAGCAGGCCCCTCTAAAGGAAAAACACATGCGAAAATGATATGTCTGGCATTTTGGTCACCCAAGATAGGGGAGAGCATAGGCTTGGTATCATTCCCAAAACACAGAATATAGTGGTTCTTTTCCCCTAGTTAAAATGAGAAAAACTAGATGAGCTATCTACTTGGGCAAGCACAGAAATTTGTTAACTTTGAAGTGATGGTCAAGATAGCAATGGTTCAGTTTTACCCAGATAGTAAAGATGAGTTCAATTTTATCTAGATAGCAATGAGTTGTTAACTTTGAAAAGATAGCAATAGAAATGATTCAATGATATGCAAGATAGCAATGATTCAATTACCACTTTCCTAGTTAAAACTATGTGAGATTTGCATGAACATCCATTTTACTTTCCTATTAGAAATCGAAGTGTGAGTTAATAAGTGCAACTATATGAATCTAAACCAGTACCTAGCCTACAAAATAGATTAAGAGAGTTCCTACAAAAAAAAGACGTCAGTGTTAGCGAAAACTCCAAGGAAACCCTAAAAAGCAATGTCTAAAATAGATGCGTCGCTTCAGAGACTAAATGCGCAGAGACAGTGAACAGAAGTGCCGTAGCACATATGCACTAAAACAGAGGCTAAAAGTGCTGGAAAATAGTGTATATGTGTTGATCTGATGTATGCACTGTTTCAGATGGTAAATGTGCTGGAACAATGTCTGTATGCGTTGCAGGAACGTATGCACCGTGACAGGTGACAGATGCGTCAGAACAGAGACTGTATGTGCTACAGAAATGTATGCGCCATGACAAGTAATAGATGCGTGTTAGGATGTATCAAATGTGTTGTTTCCTCCTGTGTACAGCTTTCTAAAACACAAAAACTCAGTTTTGGGGTTAAATTTAGGGCTAGGCCCCATGGTGGGCACCAAAAATGTTAAGGGAAAATTGGATTCAAATGAATAATCAATAATATCAAATATCAAGATACCCAAAACTCAATGAAATGGTGAACAAAAGAGATTCAAATAAACAATGAACAAACAACAAAGCAAACCTCCTTAATTCGTAGCTTCCATTAATCGCCTGTCACAATCGATCTTGTATGTATGAAATAGGTCCCTCAGAGAGTGCACTTCTTTGCTTTCTGTCAAGAATGTCAATTGAGAATGGCTATGGTAATACTGCCATGAAGATGAGCTTCACAACGATGGTAGTAGTGCGTAATAACAAATGTGATCTCAAGCAATGAAGAAATTGGTGCCAAAGGCGCGTTGTAATTCCTGCAGAGTAACAATACTTAAAGCTTGGATGAATGAAATGGAAGAACATGGTTCAATTTATAGACTTGAGAGAATGAAGATCAATAGTTGAGAATAGATGAGGAACGTGTGCAAATAAGAAGAGGACATGTGTCTTGCTTTCTTTTATATGAGAGGAGTTAACAAGAATAGAAGAATGAGATAAAGAATTTAAAAGAATATAATAATCAATTAAGTGATTTAAAACAAGAAGAATAGATTTGCATGAGAATAAGAAGATATTTTGCTTTATTAAATATTAGGAATATTTAATTGCATGTGCACAAAGCTTGAATTATATTTACAGATAACTCAATTTAGAAGAAAAAACAACTTAAATAAATAATTGATTTATTTAAATTTAGAGAAGATATTGTTGGAAGAAAACAATTAAATAATTGGAATTATTTAATTTAGAGGATAAGAAAACAAATTAAATAAATAAATTGATTTAATTGTTGTGCATGATTTGGAAGAATAAATAAAATGTTTGATTGTATTTTATTTTTAGAGATTGAGAGGATTTAAATAAATATAATTTGATTTATTCAAATTTGGAGGAATGATTTGATTTAATTAAATAATTAAGAATTATTTAGTTGTTTGGAAGAATTTAATTAAATAAAGGATTTTATTTAATTTTGACTTTAGAAGAGGTAATTAAATATTTTGATATTTAATTAATTTAGAGGAATATGAATCAAATAAATAAATTTATTTATTTATTTATTGATAGATGAATAAAGATAGAATAAATATTAAGAATATTTATTTAGACTGAATCATGTCATTTTTAGGCATATACATCTTTCAATCCCATGTTCTTTGCAGAACTTATTGAAATTTGTGGAACAGAACTCACCACCGTTGTCAGTTCTCAAACACTTAATCTTTTTACTAGTCTGATTCTCAACAAAAGATTTAAACTCTTTGAACTAACTAAAGACTTCAAATTTGCTTTTGAGAAAATAAATCCATGTCCTTCTACTGTAATCATCTATGAAAGATACAAAATATATATATTTAGAGATCAAAGGAACATTAACTAGACCAAACACATCAGAATGAATAAGATCCAATACACCAGAAGACTTATGAGAACTCGAGTAAAACTGAACATAGTTTTGCTTTAAATATATACAATATTCACAAAAGTCAAAATCAAGATTACAATCATCTAACCCCTCAACGAGGTTTTTATTTTTTAGGGTTCTAAGATCCTTCTCACCAATGTGGCCAAGTCTCTTATGCCATAACATTGTATTCTCAGCAGGAAGCTTAACTTCCAAAGCATGAGCATCCTTAGGTACCCAAAACGCACTACCATCATAATTTTGATACAACAAATCTTTTAGTTTCTATTTCCAATGGTGGGGATGAAGTGACTGCAACTCTTTTCTTTGAGTCAGAAGAACTATTGCATTGTGAAATGCATGCCTCCAGCTTAAATAGAGTACCTCTCTGAGTACCCTTCGCAAGAACCATAGTCATCTTGCATCCTTCTTTCGAGAAGACAACTTGCACACCTGCATCATTCAATTTACTTATAGAAAGCAGGTTTTGTGCCAAGCCTGGGATGTGCATAACCCTAGAGATCCCCTTCACTCATCCATCAGGGAATCAGATTGTGACTCTTCCATGACTAACTATCTTTAGATGAGAATCGTCACCCAGGTACACTCTTCCACCATCGAACTCTTCATACTTTGTAAACCAGTCTCGATGCGAGGTCATGTGGAAAGAGGCACCAGAATCAATCAGCCACACATCATCAGATGCATGGGTGGCCAAGGCTGTAATGAAGGCATCACCATCATCTTTTGACTTGTCAGAATCTGAATCTGGGACATTCTTCTTCTTTTTCTTTTTCTTTTTCTCCTCTTTGCATTCCCTTCAGAAATGCCAAGTTTTCCCACATTTCCAACATAGTTTCTTGGACTTTCTAGGAGATTTGGATCTCTCACGGGATTTGGATCTACCCTTCTCAGCTTTCTTGTCTTTCTTTTTCTCTTTCTCCTTGGGTCTTCCACAAACTGCAAGAGCTTCTTTGGCCAACTTGGATGACTTTCTCCGCATCTCTTTAGATAACAATGAAGACACCACATCATCCATTTTGAAAGTGGGTGTGGTACTCTCGATGGCCATAACAAGATGATCCCACGAATCTGGTAAAGAACAAAGTAGGGTCATACACCAATCCTCCTCCTCCATCTTCACACCAACAGATATCAATTGTGCAACTAACATATTAAAAGCATTCATGTGATCAACGATAGATCCTCCATCTTCCATCCTCAGAGAATATAGCTTCTTCCATAGGAATAACTTGTTTACTAGGGACTTAGCCTGATAAGCATCACCAAGTTTCTTCCACAGATCCTTTGTAGTTTTCTCTTCATGAACATTTAATAGGATGGAATCAGCCAAACAGAGTCTCACAAGACCCTTGTCTTTACAATCTTTGAGATCCCAATCATCTTGGGACATTGCTGTTGGTTTTACATCAGAAATTGCTTCCCATAGGTCTCTATCAATGAGCATGTCTTCCATTTTGAGTTTCCACAACTCGAAATTATTGCCATTAGACTTTTCCACCTCTATTCTTCTGGATGTGCCTACTATATCCTTCCTGCAACAAGATTACATAATACTCTACATAGACTCCCCCTCAATCTAAGATCAATACAAAAAACCCCTACCCAGCAGATAGAACCAAAACTAGCCAGGCTCTGATACCAACTGAAAGGAAGCTAGGTGTGCAGAAATCGCTTCCTAAACTAATCTAATGAGGGGAGAGGTATGCAAATTCTTTTTAACCTTTGTAGTTGTAGAAATATTAAACTTATATCAGAGATATTACAGCAACAAACACAATACAAGAATGTAGACAGAGAGAAGTAGACACAAGATGTATAGTAGGAAAACCTTTTCAGGTGAAAAACCCCACACTCTAAAACCTGCACAATGTATTATCTAAAATAGTTACAGTTTACAATACACTTGCAATGCAAGTTCTTCCAAGAGTCTTCAAATGTCGATTCTGGAGTTATTCTGGCAGCATAACAGTACCTATAAAAATAATATGCAACTACAACTCCAAACTATGCAATATATAGAGATTACAAGGCAAATATTGGAAGCATCTTGGGATAGGTGTCCACCTTGGACACATGGCCATAATCCAACATCAAAGGACACTTGTCCTTTCTACAAATACATCCCTTACATCTGTCATACATGGCATATTTGACTTTCCCAACATAGGAGCGCTTCATGTTGAAAATAGACTATGACAGATGCTCTTACGCATCTTATAGTTGTCATAGATTTTCCCAAGATAACAACCTTTAATGTTGTAAGAGAATCCATCATACAATGATAAATATAGCATATTCCTCTTACAACATGTCATAGCCCAACTTGGGCACCCAAAGATGCCTTTCCCTCATACAAAGATCCTCACCGACACTTGTCATCACTTGTCATAGGAATCTCTAAACTTGGCTCTTACGCGTCATAGATTCTATCATATGGAATATTGTCTTCCACACACCATAAGATGTTGACACATGGCATATTAGTGTCACCTCAAATGGGATGCCCAAATCCATGTAGGTTTGACTTGACCATTCAAGTCACATTCCAAGTAAGATGACATGTCATCATGCCACCTCAACTATGTGACCAAACTGAATGTGCAAGTAATTACAACATTAAGCAATAAATAAAAATATAAATAAATAAATAATGCTAGGAATTTGCAAAAGTTGAGACACCTTAATTCTCAACATCATAAATTGTAGCTTGGTGACATATTGCATGCTTCAACAAGGAAAGAATTTTTACATGAAAATTTGAAGAAATCCAGTGTGGTTGAGGATGTTGTGAAGGTAATTCAAGAAGGGTTACTAGAGGTAATCATTGACTCCTCCATGGATTTGGAACAAAAGTTAAAATTACTAATGGACACTTTTAAGGCTCATTCCTCCTATGTTGAGTATAAAGCAGAGAAAGAGGCAGAAAGAAAAGTAAATGATAAAAGATTGGCTGGGATGACTGACAAATGTGCTAATGCACATAATAAATTAAAAGAAAACTTAAAGAAGCTCAACAATTGCATTGATGAAGCCACAAAACTATATCTATTCTACCCAAAATGGCCAAGTTCCACAAAGAATATCAAATCTCAAATTGACTCCATTGAGTCACAGATTTCCAAATTGGCCAAAACATATGACTTGTCAAAGGACAAGAATGGGGTAACCAAGGCACAAGTTGAAAATCTTCATGCATAAATGTCACAACTTTAGGACCAAAGAGAATAGTTGAAGAAACAATTTGGTCAGCTGAGGGAAGCAGTGAACTTAAGATTTGCTTCATTATCTAGGTTGCTTGGGGAATCTGAGAAGGTTGATTAAAAGATGAAGACCCCAAGCAGTATAGAGGAAGTTGAGGACTTCTAGTGAATGTCAAAATCACATGCTTGCCTCAGAAAGTGTCATTTGGGCATCCACACTTACACAACTCAAGGTAATCTAAAAGACCATTCTACCTTCCAAATGAGTTGTAAGAGTAATATAAATAAGACAAATTTTGATGTATATAGTCTTGTGGAGGATAGTAGTGTCATATTAGATACACGACGGTATCTCTATCTCAGGGGAGTATAGTTTGTAGAAATCATTTTATAAGGGGGTTCTATATAGTTTTTGAATCGATATAAGCAGAGGATATTAGGCCCTTTGTCCTTGATGTCAAAGGGTGAGAGAGAGAAATATATAACTAAGGGGGAGTATATGTTACCATCAGTGACAAAGGGGGAGATTGTTGGCAATATGTGTTGTCATTGATGTCAACATAGTCTATGGCAATATAAGGACAAACTTGTATAGAGGTTGTGTATAGAAGAAGAAGCTTATGGAAAGTGGAAGATTTGAGAGAGACAGTTTGACTTAGTTAAAGTTAAGGGGTCAGCATGTCTAAGGCAAGTCAGTCTAGAAGACTTAGCAGATGGAGTGAAACCAGTCTGAAAGAAGAAAAAATTGTCCAAGTATGTTGCGATGATTAGTCTTGTGTCTAAGCATGATGCGGAGGTAAACACTTATGTCCTAACATGTTTCCTATATTCCTACATGTATACCTCATTAGCTTGGAGTATCGCACTTAGTAATAAGTAGCAGAAATATGACTAAGGTATTCACAGTGCATATCCTAAGGCAGAGTCACAATGTTTTGGTCCACATTTCTCTGCAAAGAAGGATTTAGTCTTGTGGTTTAGAAGATAAGTTTCCTGATATTAACATGATATGTTCAAGATTTCAAGTCACCACACCTTCATCAGAAAAAGTTAGAAGTGACAGAGTATTGGTTACTACTTAGATAGGGAAAAGCAATAGTGGAGACCTATTGGAAAGCTCCACATTCCTCCAAAAGAAATTGTTTGGTAATGCATTTTTGAGGATAGGCTCAGGGATGTATAAGGTATGCTATATTAAAGCTTCAAGTGGTCTGGTGGTTTGCAAGGTTGGCATTCAAGTAACAAAGGTAATGCTGACTATTTCGGAAGCCTCAGAACACATAATTAAGTATTTGTAGAAGATGAAATACATGTACAAATCAGCCATAAAAGATTGTGTAGAGGTTTGACATGCTGCAATATACCTTAGATTTTAACCGCATGCAAATATCTCTTGTTTCTGGTACCACACAAGATATGTAAGTCAGTTAATGAAGAATTGTATATCCTTGTTCCCCAAACTCCAGTATACCTTAGTCTATCTATTGTTTTTTCTTCATAAATAATAGATGAGGATGTGCAGATCTAGAAGTATGCATGTAATAATGTTTAATTTCATCTCTAAAGGTTTTAAGGTTTTTAATGTACTGCAAATGCCATATATTGTATAGTGGAGTATCACAGTTAGTCTGGAATACTCTGTTTCCAGTAGTTCATCATATCTCTTGTCTTGCAGATGTATAGATTGATCTAATACTTCAGTAGAAAGGTGGTTGAATGATTTTGAGGTGGTAAAATGTTGAATTCTTGGTTCAAATGATGTTTTTGGCTTCTCCCCCGATGGTATGAAGATAAACAATTAGCAATGTTTGTACAATTTGGGATGACAAATTAGTTTATGTTATAAGCGGTGGATCTTGATCAATTGTTTTGACTTTGAAAGGTGTGAAGTGATGTTCCTTGAATTCTTTCATGAAGTATTGAGGTCCACAACAAGTTTCCTAGACATATTATATGTATTGAAGCTGACCTTTGAAGAGCTACATGTTTCATCTAAAATATTTTCATGGTGCCAACCTAATTAATGTTGTGATGTGTTGCGGAGGCTATTTATAGGAGATCAAAGTCATTTGTGACAAGTATGAGAGTGACATATTTGTATGTGAAGTATGAAGTGTGTAAAGTCAATTTGAAAGCAAAATTTGAGTTGAAAATGAGGATTGCAATATCAACATAAGTCAGATGTTTTCCATATAACAGTTCATGTATTTATTATCTCTGTGATTTTTATATCAAGAGAGTGAGTCTGTAGGGAGTTGTAGCTTCCTTGGGAGTGACCCTAAAAACTATATTCATGGAGTAGTAGCTTCCTTGGGTTGTATCCCTAAAACAAAGTTGTAATACTTATTGCAGTGAGCATAGTATATTGTGAGCTAACACTCACCATGGTTTTTCCTTGTTTTGGGTTTTCCACATAAAAATCCTAGTGTTGTGTTGATTCTTGTGTTACATGATTTACTTTATGTTCTCTAAGTTATTTAGTTTTTATCTACAAATATTTGTTTAAGTTCTAATGTGTGTTGATTCACCCCCCTCTTAGTACTTCATTATTTTCTATTACACATATGGTTTCTATGATTGCATTGTTGGTCATTGATGTCAACACTGTCAGAAGGTTGTCATTGATGTCAATACTAATATGAATGTGTAATAGTGTCCATAGTTGGATGTGATGCTCCTGAAGAAGATATATTGAGATGAGAAGATATGCATATCATGCTCCTAAAAAGGATACATTGAGATGGGAAATAGAGGTTCATATCATGCCTTGTTCATTGCAGAATTGAGTAGGAAGTTATATTTAGATGGGAATTAGAAGTATCAAGAAGACAAAGTAATATGGGAATTAGAAGCACTAAGATATGGTACTGATGGACTAAGATATGTTGTATGCTCTCTTCTACTATCCTTAAGAATGCATGTGTTAAGGATAAGAAGATTCAACCTTTGAAAGTTGGTGATAGTCTTTGTTTCAAAATGACCACCTTTGAAGACTATCCATGAAATTGCTCAGCATTTCCAATGGTTTAATTTTGGGCCTTTACAAATTGTAATATAGATTTTAATGTAATGACAAATCCTTCATATTCCAAGTTTCATGATGTTTGGACTACCGAAAATATGTTTTACAAAAGATAGAGTGAAGATAGTGTTGGTTCTGTGAAGAGAGTCACTACATGGAAGAAGGATGCTCTGCATTCCTCCACATTTGTAGATTTGGCTTTGTGGTTCTGAAGGTATGTCAAGATCCTAGTGAAGGTGATAATTCTAGAGATTCATATCATTTACCCTTCTGCTATGGAAGTTGTGCGTGATAGAGTACTGGCATATGTTCTGCCAGAGTAAGTCAATGTTGAAGGTTTGATGGAATGCTCCGCATTCCTCCACAAAATGAATGACTACCCTTCCGATTTTGAGGACATGTTTCTAGATGTGTATTACATGCTTCTTTTTAGTTTCAAGGTTCTTGGTGGTCCGCAGCTCAGTTTTTCAAATGACAACATGTTGTAGTGTGTTCTAGATGAAAGAGTGTTCTCAGAGTTAACAATTGAAGCTGTGCGACGTAATTCTTTGATGCGAGGTGGAAAAGGAGTGTTTGGGGATGTTTAATGAGTCATGTGGACTCATATGAAAAAGTTTCACAAAGAACTTTCTTGTTTCTTGTACCGCACAATGTTTTTCAAGTTGATGTGGCTGTTATTCTTCAAGTCTTCATATGTTCTCCTTAAAGTTGTCCTATTTCCAAGTGAGCAGAGTGTACAAATGTAATTCCTTGATGTTTGAAGTTGTGAAGGATGTTTTGGACCTAGTTAAGCAAGAGTTGGGGTCCGTAAGGCTTGGATCTTCTGCTGGTGTAACATGTGCATTCACTTAGGACCTATCTTCTACACATTTCATATTGTGTGTTGTCCAGCCTACTTGAAAATGTATTGTTCATGTTGTATCTAGTCGACAAGAAATGTAATTAATGTAATATCATGTATAAATAGTGAACCAAAGTGAGTGAAGTGAGGTATGATTGCAAATTGATTTAAAAGGTTTGCAAGTAGAATAAATGTAGTATTGATGTGCGACTAAAGGAGAAAGAGCAGATGTTGTTGATGCTATCTGGATTAATCTTGAAGGCATATTTGTGACTATGATCAAGTATAGAGTGTTCCTAACTGATCAAATCTTCAGAAGAAAGTGTGAGGTGGTAGAAGTACAATCATCAAAAGTGTGAGATTCAATGCCAATTTTTAGACAGTAGAAAAGACTGTCATACTGTAATCTCCTATAAGTGTGTTCTCATATCAAGGAGTAGTAGCTTCCTTGGGAGTGACCTTGAAACAAAGTCATTAGGGAGTATAATCTTCCTTGGGAGTGACTCTAAATCAAATTTACTTAGGGAGTAGCAACTTCCTTGGGTTAAAACCCCTAAAATAAAGTCATTATTTGTGCTTCATATATTGTGATTTAATTCTCACCATGGTTCTTCCCTTCTAGGGTTTTCCATGTATATCTAGTGTTATGTGTAGATGTGCATTGTGTTATTCTTTCTTGTTGATATTATGATGCTTAAGGTTTAATTTTCTCTAGATAAGTTGAAGTTGTTGAAATTGAAAATTGTTTAAATATTGATTCACCCTCCCCCCTCTCAGTATTCTTGTGTGTCTAACAATTGGTATCAGAGCCAAGTTCCTATGAGGGGAGATTAACCTCTTGAGGAAGATCTAGGATGACAAAAGGTGGATCTAGTAAGATACCTAGGTTTGATGGAACAAATTGTGCTTTTTAGAAGCTAAGGATGAAAGCCTACATCAATTCTCTAGGGTGTGGAGTTTGGGATTCTGTCAAGAGAGGTTACACTATTCCTACTACTATTCCTATAGATGCATATGAAATCAAGAAGTATGATAACAATGCCAAGGCAAAGTTTTCCATCATGAGTGGATTAATTGATTTAGAACTTTCAAAGGTGATGAATTGTAGCTCTGGTCAAGAAGTCTAGGATAAACTTGAAACCATTTATGAAGGAGATAAGAAAGTAAAGCAAGCTAAGATGCAAATCCTCATAAGAATTTTGAAACACTAAAGATGATAGAGGATGAAAATATTGCTGGATTTATGCTCTGAGTGAATGAAGTGGTCAATGGCATCACAGGTCTTCGTGGCAAGATAAAAGAGGATGAAATTGTGAAGAAGGTTTTGAGATCTCTTCCGAAATCTTATAGTCATAAGGTATCTGCTATTGAGGAGACTATAGACATGGATAAATACTCTTTAGACCAAGTGTTTGGGACCCCTACTACTTTTGAAATGAGAGAATTTGACAGTGATGTTCCAAAGAAAGAAGTTGCTTTCAAAGTCAGTAAAAAGACAAAGGATGAGACTATTGATGAAGATGAAAGCCCTGATGATGTTGAAGCAAATTTTGTAATAACACTAGAGAAAGGCTTTGGAAAATATAAAGGTAAGTTACCCTTCAAATGTTTCAATTGTGGAAAGATAGGTCACTTTGCTTCTAAATGTCCTCTTATAGAAGCTAGGAGAAGTAACAAAAATAGTAAATTTAAAAGGAGTCTGTTTTCCATAGAAGATAGTTGTTCTTCAAAAGATGAGGATCATGATGATTCAAATGATGAAATGATTTTCTTGGCCATGTGTATTGGTGAAAAAAAGGATGAGGTTGGAAAATGTGGAAAAATTGATACCTTGCAAACAATCCAAAACAATGAAAGAGCAATGGTTGTATGGATTGCCTTCCATGCAAAAGAAGAAACCAAAGCTTGGGTTATTGATAGTGGTTGTTCAAATCATATGACTAGTGAGAAAGAGAATTTTATTAGCCTTGAGAAGTGGGATGGTGGAGCTGTCAAGTTTGGAGGTGATGAGTTAGATCAAATCTATGGAAGAGGTGTCATAACTATTGATGGAAAGAACAGGATTAAGGATATTGTCTATGTCAAAGGATTATAGCACAATCTTCTCAATGACAGTCAGATGTGCAAGAAAGGTTACAATTTTACTTTTCATGCCAATGGTTGTGAAATCAAGAAGGCAGGATCTGGAAAGCTTGTTGCAGAAGGTATCAAGACATGTGGTGATATTTATCACTTGAAAGAGGTAAACGGAAGAACATGTCTGTTGGCTCAATCCAGTGAGTGTTGGTTGTGGCACAAAAGAATGGGACACAACAATTTTGATAATAAGGTAAGAATCATCTCTACTCATGTAGTGAGAGATATGCCTAAGATAATCAAACCTGCAAACACTGTATTCAAGGAATGTCAAATGGGAAAGTAGACAAAGACAAGTTTTAAAAGAAAGGAGTATTCTTCTTCAAAGCCAGTGGAGTTGATTCACATAGACCTATTTGGAGCTACAAGAGTAAAAATTCAACAAGGTGAAAGGTATTTTATGTTGCTCATTGATGATCATTATATAATGACTTGGGTTACTTTCTTAAGAGAAAAATCAGATGCCCTTGATAAGTTTAAAGTTTTCAAAGCTTTGGTTGAAAATGAAATGGATACTAAGATCAAATGTTTAAGGTCAGATAGAGGAGGTGAGTTTACTTCAAATGAATTTGAAAAGTTTTGTGAAGATCATGATATTAGGAGGCATTTGTCTACTTCTAGAACCCCTCAGTAAAATGGGGCAGTGGAAAGGAAGAGTAGGACTGTACAAGAAATGTCTAGGGCAATGTTGAGAGATGCAGATCTGCCTGATATATACTGGAAGGAAGCAATTCACACTATTGTCTATCTAACTAACAGAGTGTAGTTAAGGGTCAACAACACAAAGACCCCTTATGAGTTGTGGTATGGAAGACCTCCCACTGTCAGATACTTCAAGACCTTTGGCAACAAATGCTATATCAGAAGAGATGAAGAAGACCTAGGAAAGTTTGATTCAAGATGTGATGAAGGAATCTTTCTTGGTTACTCAACCAGAAGCAAGGCTTATAGATGCTATAACAAAAAGGTTGGGAAAGATGATTGAAAGCACAAATGTCAAAGTAGATGAAGACTTATATCATACCTCACAAGATTCAAAAGACATCGGATCTTATATATTTCCTTGCATTGAGGATGAAAAAGAAGTGAAAGAAGAAAAGGAACAAGAACCAGAGTAGATGCCTAAGACCCCAGCAAAGTGTGTTAAGAAAAATCACTCAGCAGAACACATCATTGGAGACAAGAATGAAGGTGTGCAGACAAGGAGAAGGTTTGCCAAGACACATGAGCAAGTAAACTTGTGTTTGTTATCAAAGGTAGAACCTAAGAACTTTGTTGAAGCTAGAAAGAATGATGGATGGATAAAAGGCATGGAAGAAGAATTGGATCAGATTGAGAAGAATCAAACATGGGAATTGGTTCCCAAACCAACAAACAAGAATATTATAGGAACAAAATGGGTATTCTGGAACAAATTGAATGAAGAAGGTGAAGTTGTAAGGAATAAAGAAAGATTAGTATGCAAAGGATACACTCAAGTAGAAAGCATTGATTTTGAGGAGACTTATTCTCTGGTAATAAGGATGGAGGCAATCAAAATATTTCTTGCTCTTGCTACTCATAAGAACTTCAAAGTATATCAGATGGATTTCTAGTCAACATTTCTAAATGGTGACCTAGAAGAAGTATACATTGAAAAAATAGATGGTTTCCAAATATCAGAAGATCTAGACATGGTATGTAGACTCAAAAAGGCTTTGTATGGTCTCAAGAAAGAACCTAAGGCTTGGTATGCAAGATTAGACAAGTACTTACTTCAGCAGGGCTTCAAGAAAGGTACCACAAATAGTAATCTTTATATAAAGGAAGAAGGAGACATGATTTTGATAGTTGCAGTATATGTTGATGACATCATTTTTGGTGGAGATGATGATGTGTAAAAGGTTTGTAGAGGAGATGCAAAAAGAGTTTGAGATGTCCATGATTGGTGAAATGTCTTTCTTCCTTGGACTTCAATTTCCTAGCTAGATGGTGGTATCTTTATTTCTCAAGCTAAGTATGTCAAAGAATTGTTGAAGAAGTTTGGTATGGAGGATTCAAAACCAGTGAGTACTCCCATGGTCATTGGATGTCACTTAAGCAAAGATGATGAGTCTCCAGAAGTGGATCAGACTGTCTATAGGTCTATGATTGGAGCATTGTTGTACTTAACTACTTCCAGACCTGACAATATGCATGCAGTGTGTGTGGTGGCTAGATATCAAGCCAATCCTAAGAAAACACATGAGAAGGTAGTGAAAAGGATATTCAGATACTTGAAAGGAACTCTAGACTATGGTCTATAGTATCCAAAAGGTAATGACTTTGATTTGAGTGCATACACTGATGCAGATTAAGCTAGTTGTGTTGATGATAGAAGAAGTACAAGTGGTGGTGCTTTCTTTCTAGAAAGTAGATTGGTTTCATGGCAGAGCAAGAAGAAAGATTCAGTGTCCTTATCAACTGCAGAGGTAGAGTATATTGCAGTATCCTACTATTGTACACAAGTGTTGTGGATGAAGCAAACTCTGAAAGATATCAAGGTATTGTATGACGAGCCTATTCCTATTTTGTGTGACAATACAAGTGCTATCAATATTTCCAAGAATCCAGTGATGCATTCTAAAACCAAGCATATAGGAATCAAGTATCACTTTTGAGAGAGAAGGTTCCAAATAAAGAAGTGAAGTTGGAATATGTTCCAATAAAGAATCAAATTGTAGATATCTTTACAAAGGCTCTTGCAAAGGACACTTTTGAGGATCTTTGGCATAAGTTAGGGGTAATTGCCCCTCCTTCTTGCTAAAGATGCATAGTGATGCATTTGTCTAGGGGGAGTTAATGTTATATATTTGTTTCCTAGACTGATGATGGCTACCTCTCAAGGTGAGTAGGTAGTGGTTGTTGATGATAGGGGGAGTAAGAAGTGGTTGCTGATGATAGGGGGAGTTTGGATGTTGAAAGAAAAAGCTATAACCTAAAGAAAAATGTGCATATGTATGGTTGTTGATGAAGCTGATGGTAGTTGCCCTTTATCCTTGATGTCAAAGAGGGAGAAATGTGCAAGCATGTGTTTCTGCCAATGCCAAAGGGGGAGATTGTTACACATATGGTTCATATGGTTGCATTGTTTTTCATTGATGTCAACACTGTCACAAGGTTGTCATTGATGTCAATACTGATATGAATGTGTAATAGTGTTCATAGTTGGACATGATGCTTCTGAATAAGATATGTTGAGATGAGAAGATATCCACCTTTGAAGAATGTGCGGGAAATTGTTCAGCATTTCCATCAATTTGGTTTTGGGCCTTTGTGGATTGGAATATAGCTTAATGTAATGACAAATCCTGCATATTCCAAGTTTCATGATGTGTGGACTACCGGAAGTATGTTTTGCAAAAGATAAAGTGAAGACAGTGTTGGTTCTGTGAAGACAGTCACTACATGGAAGCAGGATGCTCCGCATTCCTCCGGATTTGTAGATTTGGCTTTGTGGTTCTAAAGGTATGTCAAGATCCCAGTGAAGGTGATAATTCCATAGATTTAGATCATTTACCCTTCTATTGTGGAAGTTGTGCATGATAGAGTACTGGCATATGTTCTGGTAGAGTAAGTCAGTGTTGAAGGTTTGATGGAATGCTCTGTATTCCTCCACAAATGAATGACTGCCCTTACAATTTTGAGGACATGTTTCTTGATCTGTATTACACGCTTCTTTTTAGTTTCAAGGTTCTTGGTGGTCCGTAGCTCAATTTTTCAAATGATAGCATGTTGCAGTGTGTTCTAGATGATAGAGTGTTCTTAGAGCTAACAATTGAAGCTATGTGGCACAATTCTTTGATGTGTGGTGGCAAAGGAGTGTTTGGAGATGTTGTATGAGTCATGTGGACTCATAAAAAAAAAATTTCATGAAGATCTTTCTTTCTTCTTATACCATACAAGGTTTTTCAAGTTGATGTGGTCATTATTCTTCAAGTCTTCATATGTTCTCCTTAAAGCTGTCCTATTTCCAAATGAGCAGAGTGTACGGATGTAATTCCTTGATGTTTGAAGCTGTCAAGGATGTTTTGGACTTAGTTAAGAAAGTGTTGGGGTTTGCAAGGCTTGGATCTTCTACTGGTGTAATACGTGAGTGTTCACTGAAGACCTATCTTCTACACGTTTCATATTGTGTGTTGTCTGGATGACTTGTAAATATATTGTTCATGTTATATCTGGCCGACAAGAAATGTAATCAATGTAATATCATGTATAAATAGTGAATCAAAGTGAGTGAGGTGAAGTATGATTGCAAATTGATTAAAAAGTTTTGCAAGCAGATAAAAGCAGAATAAATGCAGTATTGATGTGTGATTGAAGGAGAAAGAGCAGATGTTATTGATGTTGTTTGGATTAATCTTGAAGACATATTTGTGACAGTGATCAAGTCTAGAGTGTGCCTAACTGATCAGATCTTCAAAAGAAAGTGTGAGGAGGTAGAAGTGCAATCATCAAAAGTGTGAGCTTCAATGTCATTTTTCAGACAATAGAAAAGATTGTCATATTGTAATCTCCTATAAGTAGGTTCTCATATTAGGGAGTAGTAGCTTTCTTGGGAGTGACTCTAAATCAAAGTTACTTAGGGAGTAGCAGCTTCCTTGGGTTAAAGCCTCTAAAACAAAGTTATTATTTGAGCTTCATATATTGTGGGTTAATCCTCACCATGGTCTTTCGCTTCTAAGGTTTTCCACATATATCTAGTGTTATGTGTAGATGTGCATTGTGTTATTCTTTCATGTTGATATTGTGATGCTTAAGGTTTAATCTGCTCTGGATAAGTTGAAGTTGTTGAAATTGAAAATTGTTTAAATACTGATTCACCCCCCTCTCATTATTCTTGTGTGTCTAACATGTTCAACATGATCACAGTTGTAAAACAATTCAAGAGTTGTGAGAGTTCCATGTGGTTGTGACAAAGTCTATAAACCCTAGAGATTGTTGATCTAGCTACAAAGGGATATTTGAGGTGTAAATGTATGATGACTAAGAAAACATGAAGAAACAATGATCTGCTCCTGTTAACAATGGCATTTTCCTATCTACAGAGGGTTTACAATACCACCGTCTTCATTCCAAGGTCTCCTACTAATCATAGAGGGTTTGTAATATTGTCTTGAAGTAGTATCAAAGGGTCTATCATAGTGGATGCAGTCTAAGGTAAGGATGATCTTGTTAGGGTTAGCCAGCAGAAGATATCAATTAAATGCAAATAAAAAGATTAAATAGAGGCAACGAGAGACAAGTTTTAATGTGGTTCACCCAAACTCGGGCTACATCCACCAATAGAGAGTCCAATATTATTATCTAGTAAATCAAACTAATTACAACCACCAATCCCTGCAACTCAATACCGCTGCAAATGCTACAATACAATATCAATGGAAACCCTAACCCTTAGCCATTTTTATCACAACTTATGTCAGTTACAAAATAGGGTTTATTTTATGTCGACCAATGAAAAATAACTCCCGACGCTTTAATAAAATAATAAAAAACTGTGTGAGGTTTCAGGGGTGTTGCCCCCGAGCCCCCGCGAGGACGCTGCCCCTTGACCTTGCCCTATATCGCGATAGGGAGCGCACCAGGGGCACTACCCCTGGACCCCGCAAGGGGTGCTACCCCTTGACCCTGTCTTGGGGGAGCTGCCCCTTGACCCCGTAGGAATTTGGGGGGAAATTGTGCCGATAAAAGTGGGGTAAATTTAACCTCTGAGTCTGATTAGGCTCTATATAACAACAGATCTCAAGTGTTGAAAGCACCAAGGATAAGTATTGTTAAAGGCTTTAGAGCCTTGTTAAACATTTTGAGGACAATCAAAAGGATTTAAGTCTTGCACACAAGAATAATGAAGTTATGCTTTATAGTTTGGTCCTTATGAAGGAGATTGTGAAGAGTTTTAGGGACTAGGTATGTATTGCATGTCTACCATAGTCACCAAGATCCTATTGAAAGGTTTAGAAAACATATCAAATGCCACAAGCTTGCAAGGAGGTCTAAAATAGTGAAAAAAAAGTATGACAATCATACATGAAGAAATAGGCAATAACAGTTATAAAGGACAAAACAACCTTGCACAAATGGAGTCTTCATAGCAAGGGTTTGTATCACAAAGCCCTACCTCAAACCTAACACAACAGAGGCAAATAGTTATCAGTAGGATAACACAGTGATAGAGCCATTGAAAACTGTAAGGACAACAATGCTGACAACATGATAGTCCATAGTAGAGGTTAACAACAGACACTGTGTATTTCAACTAGAGGGTAGAGATGAAAATTGAGTTTCCAATCACTATTGAGAGGCTACAAACTTAGTTCAATGGCACCAAGAGGTAGTTTTAACCATGAAAAAGACCCTACAAGGGTCATAAATGAGGTAGGAGGTGTTCCTAAGTCATTAAGAGGTAGTTTTGAGTAGTTTGAAGACTCCTAAAGAGGCACAACTCTTTCCATATGTCCTATTATTGTGCAAGGTGGAGGTTGAAGAGGTTTTGAGGTAGTTTGAGTAGTTTGAGGAGTTTTAGAGACATCATGGATAACTGGGAGAATCTTCCAAACATCTAGGGGTAGTTCTAACACTTCCCAAGCATCAAGGAGCCTTTTGAGTAACTGGAGCAAGTTAGTAGGAGATGGAAAAGGTCAACCATGACATGCAAGAGTCAATATCAAATCAGGAGACTTCTTGGGTGCCTAGAAGAGGTTTGACCCAATTTTAGACATAATTTTTCATCCTAAATTTGCTCTTATTGTCTCCCCATGTTGGGATGAGGATAGATAAGGCCTATGATAGTTTTTTTTGGAATTCTCTCTTATTTTCTGGGCTGAAATTAGAAAAACATAGCACTGTAACTCAGTTTCTGCTATGCAACAACATATTGTAACACTTTTCAAAGCAATATGTAAGTACATTTCAGACCTATTTTTGATGTAAGATCACTCATTTTTGAATAAATGACCAGTTTGCCTTCATTTTGTGTTGTTCTTTTATGTGTTAATAAAAAAATATGCATGCATTTTTTGTGTCTTCAATCAGTAAACCTCAAAATATGTGTCAAAACAAACACCTTTAGGCAGAAAACTATATCTTTATGTAGGTTGTATGCTATGAAATGTATGTATGGAACTTTTAGTTGTGAAAACTTCATATTTCCTTCTAAATAGTGAGATACAAACATCCTCCATACAAAATACTGATGCATAGGGTGTAAGAAAACATAAGTTGTGCAAAAAAAGAGTCACGTTCTCTAAGAATGGTGTGTCAAAACAACAAATACAGGTCACTTTCAGTTTTGGTGCATCGCCTATACAAGTATTAGTTTCCCAAATTTCAAGTCATTTCTCATCCCTTTTCCTAGCAAAGTACAGTAGACAACACTAGTTTAGGTGACAAAAATCCAAGGGAACCAACCCTCTCTGGAGGTTCTTTTCTATCATAGGTGACCCGCAAACCTAGAAAAGTTCCCATGTTTCACTAGTAAGCTGATTTGTACAACTTAGCAAGGGTGCATTATTTAGTGATAACAACTCTATTGGATCCTCTCCTTCTGCTTGTCACAAGGCTAGCTTGCACATTCATGTAAGTCAATCTTCACCCTTCATTCCACAATAAAATCTTAGCCCTCCATGCTCATGGATGGAAATCTATTTAAACAATCTCATCCAAAGGACAAAGGATCACATTCTCAAGCAAGCATATGCTACCCAATTTAGCAATTTTTAGTAAAGAGCAACCAACATTACTACATATTATTGCAATCATTCATCTTGGAGCATATCTCAAACATCATGAAGGTCTAAATGCTCATGTCTTTTGTTACATTTGCATGTTGTTTATGCTTTCATTTTCTCTAATTGAAGTGTTTGTTTAGTTTGGATTGAGTCCTTTGTGTTTGAATACATTAAATCTTGTTATTGTTCAAATTCTACAGTCATGGATAACATATAAAAATATAGCCAAGTACAAATCCCAGATGAGTTGTAATACAATGAGCTACAAGAGATGTGAGATACGATGCATGCCATCAATGTTGTGTAAATGTGAGATCCAACAACAAAAAAGTAGTGAGCATCCTTTAGCAGGCCCCACAAATTGCCTTGCGATGTTTGAAATGAATTTAATTAATTAGTAATTTTCCAAATTGTAATAACATGCATATTTGAATGAGTGGCATATTGTAACAATTATTAATTTCTCCTTAAACTATGTAAAACTGAATTAAGAAGTGAAAGATATTAACCAATCAAATTACTAATAAATTATTTTCAAAATATTTTTAATTAAAAAAATTAAAATTTCAACTTAATTTTAGAAGATAAATATTTGATTTCGAAAGAAGAATTCTAATTAGCCGATAGGCTTTTATATGTGAACATTATAGTGTTCGGAATTGTCTCACGCTGTCTGAACTCTCGGTTGTTCCTATTGGCGTATTCCTTGAACCTCCTATGGGTGCAAGTGCTAGTATATGATACGTTCATATGTACAAACAATAATACTCAAGAAATCCCAGTTACTTTACCGCATTGTGACATAGACCCAAGATAAATCTCTAGTTAAGTGCAATCAACTATAATGCCTTTCATTCTATATCCTCCTTTGTGGTGTGATATCCTCCATATCGTGCACCCCATAGATTTGATTTGAACATGAAAAAATAAAGTTAAATGGTGTAGTTAGGCATCAATTTATTGCAAAACTTTTAGAAAACGTTCCAACTCTACTCTAAACGAAGGTTTTCTTTTAATTGATTTTTTTTCTTTGATGTCTTTGGTGCTCTAGCAAGGACGCAGATGTCGTTGTCTCGGCACGTTGATGATGTTGTTGTCTCTGTCCTTTTTTATTTTTGTTTTGGTTCTGGTTTTTTTAATCTTTGCAGTTTTGTGTTGCTCTCTCTTATTTATTTGTGTTCTTTGTCTGCTTTCATTCAATACATTGATTTGATATGTTACGTTTTTTTATTTGTATTCTTTTCTACTCATTAAATTCTTGCTTCTTGTTTTTTTTTTTAATTTTTATTTGGTTTACACTTTCATATTAGGGAGGTGAAAGCTTTCCATGGATGTATTGGATTGGTATACATTTTTTTAAAAAGATGAGGTAAATATTAATTTTAAATTAAATTCAATCAAATAGATTAATAAATAAATATATAATTTAATTAACATAAAATAAAATAAATAATTAATATATTAATTTAATTTTGTTGGTTAATATCTTTATATTATTTCAAAATAAATTAAAATATTTAAATAAAACAAATATTTAGTATTATGTAGTAATATTAAATTTTTTAATTATAATTGTTTTAGCTTATTAAATAAACATCAAGGCATTTTATATCATAAACTTTATAGCTTATAAAAATTTAATATTATTTACTAAATTTTATAACCAAAATAAAAAGAATAAAAAGTGACATTGACATTAAGTCTAAAAGCTCAAGAGTGGTGTTTGTTTCCATATATTGATGGAAAGTTGTCACCTTTTTAATACAAATAAATATAAAAAGAACCAGAGAGCATTTCACGAGTTAAAAAAGCACAAATAAAAAAAATTCCGGTGCGAATTTTTTTTTGACGGGATGAGATAATTTTGAACACTAAATGCTCACATATAAAAGCCTATGGGCTAAGTAGCATTTGCACGGTTGCACGTAGAGGAGGTTCAAGGAATACCCCAATAGGAATAACCTACGAGTTTAGAAAATTTTCCAGAGTGATTTTTTTTTACGACGTGAGACAATTCCAAGCACTATAATGCACACATATAAAAGCCTATCGGCTAACTAGCACTTGCGTGGTTGCACACATAGGAAGTTCAAGGAATATTCAGATAGGAATAACCTATGAGTTTAGAAAATTTTCCGGCGTGAGACAATTCTAAGCACTTTAATGCTCACGAGTCACATATAAAAGCCTATCGGCTAATTAACTCCCATCTTGAAGTTATTGTATATGAATGAATGAAAGATTTTATAATGTCCATGAGGCCAAGCAGCTTATGGGACTAGAACATGAACCATCATGCCATTTTTAACTTCTTTTCCATGTTCGATCTTCTGCCATGAATCTTGACCAATAAACTTGCCATATTGTGAATCCTTGCCTCCTCAAATAACTCACTAACGCTGCCCCCACTCTAGTTGTCACCAAACTGATTACAAATATTCGCATACGCAACACACTCAGTGATGAAATGTCATTCGGTTTCAACAACTCCTTGGTTACATAAAATGCAAGTTCTTTTCACCCAATCTTCCTTGGGGGTCGTCCACCTACCGGTCTCGCACCTAAGACAATGGGACCCGGTCCTCATCTGAGCAACCAGAATCCTAGCCTTTCCTTTGAGAGTAGCCTGCATATAGACTTTTTTATTATGCTCCCACTTGGCATTGAACTCTTCAACATAATGCTCTTTTTTATGGCCAATTGGTTTTGTTCACATGGCAGTCCTAAATTTATCTAAAACAAACTTTTTATTTCCTCTTTATTATTAGGACAGTCTTGCAAACTGATGCCCCATTTGTACATACATTTGTTGTTCTGTTTCATCCATGTCTTCTTCCTATGATCTAATCTCCCCCACCACCATTTTGAACCAATGATACTTATCCATACTCTCCACTTTTTTAAGTAGCTTATATGGAAACAAAGTAGAAAACAACACAAATTAAAAAAACAACATAACATAGCCATCAAGCGCGAGAGACAAATCAAGGGGCTGATGCCAAGTTTTCACTAAAAAGCAAATACACATGACCTACCTAGGTAGTTGTTTAGTGGTCATCTTTGCAAAAGTCAAAAAGCTAAAAAGATGGCGTCGCTATGTCGTATAGAGTCTC
Source organism: Cunninghamia lanceolata (assembly GCA_027924645.1). NCBI lineage: Eukaryota > Viridiplantae > Streptophyta > Pinopsida > Cupressales > Cupressaceae > Cunninghamia > Cunninghamia lanceolata. The sequence goes on along the minus strand of BSBN01001494.1, from coordinate 1,951,473 downwards.
GTGTTGTAAGGCAAGAGATAAGTCATTTCACAGATTTTCCACGTGTTTAGTCTGTATAGTTTTGTTGTTTTTCTCTCTTCAATTTCTATTTTTTTGACTGCGTCTTTTTAATTGTAACTATTTTACTTGGTTTAATATGAAAAAAAAAAAAAACTAATTTTATGTGAGCAATATGAAAAAAAAAAAATCCTAATTAGATGTGAACATTATAGTGCTCGGAATTATCTCACGCCGTTAAAAAAATTCACACTCGTCGGTTGTTCTTATTGGCAGTTGTTCCTATTGGCATATTCCTTGAACCTCAAATGGGTGCAAGTGCTAGTTTAAGTCAGGAATCAGGATTAACTTGTGATGATTAATCTATGTGGCATTCTAGATTTTAACCTGGTTGATATTGCTGTCAAGAGAGGATTCTTCTCATCACTAATTGTGGTTGGAAAAACTAAGTTTTTAAATAGAATCTTACCTTTTCGTTGAAACGATAAAGGTGACTTTGATATAATCGAAATGGATATTCTATTTAGGTTTGGATATAGAACCTTCGGATACATATTTTAAACGTATATATATAGTAAAGGAATAAAAATATATTTTATATAAATATTAAATTAAATTAGGAAAGCATGGTGGGAGAGAGGGAGGGAACTTTGACTTTGTGTGTACCTCGTGATGTTATCAAGGGTTTAGTTCTCTATATTTCCTAATGTTTTTGTATTTTTCTTATAGGATGCAACTTAATGTGAATGCAAAACAACTTTTGCTTCCTTTTTCCAAAATAACAAAAGTTGTTTAATTAACTAGAAATGGAAATATGAATGCAACTATATGAGTTTCTCAAATACAATCTAATCTTATGTTTTTGTGTTTTCTTGTGAATCAGTTTAGATCTAATCTATGAATTGAAAATTGCAAGAATTGAAATGTAATCTATGAATTGCAAAAAATCCAATCTAAGCAATGCTAATTTATGAATTGCAAAAAATCTAATCTAAGCAATGCTAATATAATTAAATCAAAACAAATCCTATCAAGGAAAGAGCAACACAAAGATTACTTTCTCAAGAGCAAGAGCTGATCTAACTAACTACTAAGCATTAAAAGACCCTGACATGATTTTGTTGCATGAGCCTGACGTATCCTTAGAAGTCCTTTCATGGCAACCTCCTCTCCTCTGTAGAAGTGGGGTCTTCCTCTTGGCAATAGGGATGAAGATAGAAGCAATGAACTTAGGTATAAATCAAGCTACGAGAGCTATGGTGAGACAAATCAAGCTACAAGAGATATGAAGCACTAAGGCTTGGGCTTTTGAAAGCAATTGATGAAAATAACAATGCTATGAAGCTTTTGAAGCTTGGGCAACTAAGCTAAGAAAATAAAAAGGCTCACAAAGTCCTGCAATAAGCATAAGCATACTATGGAGAGCAAAAAACAAAGTTGGAATGAATGTGCAACAATGAATTTGCCTCCCATAATGCATATAGGAGGGGTATTTATAGGTTGGAGAGGCTCATGAATGGTGGGATTGATTGAAGAGTTAACTCTCTTGATTGGGGAGTTAAAAAGTTTGATTGGACAGTGAATTGGGTTGATTGGGGAGTGAACTAGCCTTGAAATCTTATCATTGAAGGAACAATGGAGTTAGCATGAGATGGATGGAGAGATAAGAATAGCTCAGTGCGAGCTAAGAATAGAGTGATTAAGAGTCTAGAATGAGTGAGAAATAGATTAGGCTCAGTTAGGGTTGAAAATCCATGTAAACTAGAGAAAACATGAAGCTATTTTGAGCCCGAACTAAAGAGAAACACGTATGTCAAAACATGACAAGGTCGCCCAGTTCACCAGGGTAGGTTGCCAATGGGAGATTTGATTAAAATGCAAGGTCGCGCATGGGAGATCCAGAAGTCAAAGGGGGCAATTCATAGGGAATAGGTTTTGCAGGTGGTATCAAGGGCTAAGATTGGACCTGGGGTGATAAGATGACATCAAGACTTGAAAACAAATTATGAGAGATTAAATGAGTGGGTCACCTAGTTCACCAGGGTAGGTCACTCATGGGACATCCATTTCAGTGGTAGGGTTGCCCATGGGAGATCCTGAGTCAAAGGGGGTGACCCAAAACAAAGGAAATGGGTGTTTAAATTGATGATTAGAGATGGTCAAGGAGGTTAATTAGAGACCTCTAGAGGGTTGAAATGGTTGAAAGGGGATTAGGGAAAATGAATTTCCCATCTTGTGGTGTAGATAAGACATGTTGACAAGACTAGAAAATGATAGAAGAGAAATGTTGACATAGGGTGATTAGTGAAGATGCAAGACCTTAGAAGGCTAACTAGAGGAAAATGGAGGTACAAACAAAGTGAAGAATAACAATCCATGTGTCACCAAGAGGAGTATTGCTGAGAGGTCATATTTACATGCTTACATGTACATGTTTATGACTACAACTCATCATCGGATTACCATGTAGGCTCGTGCATTTCTTAGTGCTTACATATTTGCCCCCTTAAGGATAGTCATCTACATAATATTTTTTTGGTTTTCTTAGACATAATATTTCTTAAGGTGAATAGCATTAACCATCTCACCAAACTCTTCTCCTTCAATTGTGCACATAATATATGCATCATTTCCAACATCTTTTTTGACCATGTAGGTACCTATCTAGTTGGGCCTAAATTTGTGTCCTTCTCCAACCCTTTTGTCAATTAAGTTGTCAATTCTGAGTACTAGATCTCCAACTTGGAAAGGCCTTGCAATAAATTTCTTATTGTATTACTTTTTTATTCACACAATGTAGGAATTGTTTCTTTGTACATCCCTTTATCACTTTTCATTTATCATCTCTAATTCTGCCAATCTAAATGATCGATACTCTTCATTGTCTAAAAAACCCTATAAGGATACTCTTAAGCTCGATAATTCAACTTCTAAAGGCAAGATTGCTTCTGACCCAAAAGTAAGGGCATATGGTGTTGTTCCAATAGGTGCCCATACACTAGTCCTATGGGCCCAAAGATCAGGGTGTAGTTTTAAGCGTCTGTCTTTCTTAGAGTCTTTCACTAATTTGATTAGAATTTCTTTTAATGTTTTATTTATCATTGTTTTATAGGAAAAAAAGGACGACGGGGTAAATTGGCTAGATCCTCCTTTCACTACAAACATTCAAGGACATTCAACTGAGTTGAATCATACCTTTTGCAAGAGGATTCACCTATAGGTTGGGTGTCACTTGTAATGCCGTAGAAACTCAAAAATTATCAATTATTGTATTAATTTAATGCTCAAATATGCTTAAAACCCTAATTATGCAAAATCAGAAGCAAATTGATAAATTACGATAAATGCTCATAGACCAAGGTAGTAGACAGAGATTAGTTACTAACCATTTTTTAAAGTTCGTGATGGGGATTACTCGGGGACACTGGCACTCACATCCTAGTCCAATGTAGTATTTTCTTTAGGGATTTTAGGACTCCTTATGACATTGATGATCACTATTCTGTCTGTTTCTATCATGGAAGATGCAGAGGATATTGGTACTCATGCCCTAGTCCAAGGCAAGATGTTCTTCAGGATGTTAGAACTTCTTTAGATGTTGAATATCACTGTCACAAAGATTCCTATATCAGCAACCTCGGAGGACACTAGCACTAGTGCCCTTGTCCCAAAAGTTCTCTAGGTAGCTTCTTTCCACTAGATCTAGGATCCTTATCTTATGCAACCCTCCTCTACAACTCCACTCCGTGAAATATGATAATTGTAACCTACAATCACAAGGAGTGTGGTTGGGAGTTATGGTGTTTAGGAGCTTGCCTCAGTCATGCCCCAAAAGGACATTCAAGTCTTTTGAACACTGTTGTCAGATAGAGAGTGCATATCCTTGCGGGATAGAAGAAAAAATAAATTGATAAATGATTCAAATACAAATAGATATCACCTCAGAGGTGTAGCTCACATGTAGATGAAAATCCTTCAACACATGAGAAGATGAAGCTAAATCTGCAATCACAAACACAAAAACAATATTCTACTCTACAATAATGAATATCGTGAATACTCTAAAATCATAAGTTCACCAAAAGTTCATAATCATCTTCTAGTTTACAAATGAAACCCTAAACATGCTTATATATGCAACTAAACAGGCATTCTCGCTTCAAATTTTGTAATTCAAACTTAAGATGTCAGCAACGGAACCTTCTAACGGTCACATAACGGACATTCAAATTTAGGACTTGACTGAAATAGGACAGGACAAGGGCACGAGCGCCTGTGTCCTCAGGTCCTATTTCAAGGTAGGGTCAAGTGCAACAATGTCCCTCAAGCCCCATGTGACATGGGTTTTAGGTCATTTTCTTCCGAGAGTCAAAATGAACATGCAAGATGCAAAACAAGGGACACAGGAGCTAAACTTGGAGGTAAAAGTCCTAGGACATTTTACGACATAACATTTAGCCCCCACTTTAATGTATGCATGAATGCAAGGCCCATACATGCATTAAAGTACAGTCAAAACATAGCAAACACACCAGGAACTTGAAGCTAATGCATACACAAAGATTGAGAGACTATTTCTAGCCCCCAGTCTCAGGTAAATATTAGAGAAAACACATTACAGACACGTCAAACATAGTGAAGACAATATAAGGCACGTAAAACATGGAGAATACAGTAATAGACACATAAAACACAAATAAGACAGTATTGAAGACATGTAAAACACAATGAATATAGTGAACGCAACGATTATTTCTTTTGCATTTTCATATATAAATGAATGTAGATATAGATACATGGAAAGTAAAAATGCAACACACAACCCAAAATGCAAGGGGGGCATTTTGTCACACTCTTTAGACTACATATGGGGGGAAGACACACAATACAAATCTCAAAGTGTAGGAGGGGCATTTTGCCACGCTCTTTGGACTACACTTGAGAACAAACACACCATACAAATCCCAAATCATAGGAGGGGAATTTGGCCACACTCTTTGGACTATACTTGGGAACAAACATGCCATACAAATCCCAAAGAATAGGAGGGGCATTTCACCACTCTCTTTGGACTATACTTGGGAACAAACACGCAGAAAACACACAGAAAACATGAGCGCCATATAGCATGCCAAAGACATACTATACGTCTAAAACACGACAAAAAAGGTGATGGAAGGAACTTATTGCTAAGCGCACACCATATCAGGCACACCTGATGGTTGGGATTATGCCACAACAACTGCCAAAGACATGCTTAAGGGAGGATACACCAACCCCGCCTACTTGGAGGACTTTTGAAATAAAAAAGATGTGCACTAGCTCAAGAGATACACCATCTCCACCTCCATAGAGGGCTTAAAATAAAAGGATATGTATGATATCCCACCTCTATAGAGGGATTTCTCATTGCAATACAAAATTAAGATGTGCACTCGCGTGGAGATACAACATCTCGCCTCCGTAGAGGGCTTACAAACACGCTTCATTAGCACCAAAATCATCATACAACTTACCTTATATGCCCCCACCTTAAGGTGGTTGATATCATATACTGGTATAAAGCACTTTAAGGTAGAGAGATAACACACAAGGGAAAAAGAGCTCACGCAAAGGCCATGCCCCCAAGAGTGACATGTGCTTTACGATCATTGAATGCTCCCACAAACGCACAATTTCCTACAAGAAGAGAGAAATTTTTCTCTAAGATAATAACCAAATTACATGATAAAAGCAATGCATAAACATAATCACATCAAGAACCAAGGCTATACTACAGATTCGAAAACTAAGTATAACTGTGGGGCTATACTGCAGAGATCTCAGAACCAAGTGTCACTACAACAAACCCCTATGATTAGCTCCGTTTTTTGCTTCCACCCACTGTTTTAATGTATTTTTATCCAATTTTTTGAAAAAGTTAGTGCTATTTATCGGGATGGCGCTATTTTTGGCATTTTTTGTGCCGATTAGAACAAGTAGGTGCTAAATTAGGCATAAATTAGTGCCTAATTTAGTGCCTAATTTAGCACCTGATTTAGCGCCTGATTTAGCTCCTGATTTAGCACTTGATTTAGCACCTAATTTATGGTTACTTGGGTTTAGGGTTTATGGTTTTGGGGTTAGGGGTTAAGGTTTAGAGGTTTAGGGTTTAGGGTTTAAATAGAGATAGAGGACCAATAGGGAGATATAGAGGAGACCGAGGGGAGAGATAGGGAGATAGAGAGTGAGGGGCATGGCTAGAGCATAGGGAGAGAGATTGAGAGGTAGAGAGACAAAGGTGATAGGGAGAGAGGGGAGAGATACGAAGATAGAGGTTTAGGGTTACTTTGGTTTAGGGTTTAGGGTTTAGGGGTTTGGGGTTTAGGGTTTAGGGGTTTGGGGTTTGGGGTTTAGGGGTTTAGGGTATCTCAAGTTTAGGGGTTAGGGGTAGGGTTTAGGGGCATTATTTAGGGTTTAGGGTTTATTGTTTAGGGGTTAGGGGTTCAGGTTTAGAGATTTAGGGTTTATGGTTTATAGAGAGAGAGGAATGATAGGGAGATATAGAGGAGACCGTGGAGAGAGATAGGGAGATAAAGAGTGAGGCACATGGCTAGGGACATAGGGAGAGAGATTGAGAGGTAGAGGGATGATAGAGATAGGGAGATAGGGGATAGATAGGGAGATAGATGTTTAGAGTTTCTTGGATTTAGGGTTTAGGGGTTTGCAGTTTAGGGTTGCTCAGGTTTGGAGATAGCTAGAGAGAGAGAGAGAGAGAGAGAGAGAGATGATAGAGATAGGGAGATAGGGGTTTAGGGTTTCTTGGGTTTAGGGTTTAGGGGTTAGGTGTTAAGGTTTAGGATATTATTTAGGGTTTATGATTTAGGGTTTAGAGGTTTAGGGTTTAGTGTTTAGAGAGAGAGGACCAATAGGGAGATATAGAGAGCGAGCACTAGTAGAAAAACAAAAATAAATGACTAAAAACACTACCAAAAATTGGTCATGTGATTAGTAGTTTGGTCACGTGACCATTGGTAGTTTATTGTTGGTCATTTATCTCACGACCAAATTTATGACCAAACAAATTTTAGTCATTAATTTGGTAGTATATTTAGTCATTAATTTGGTAGTATATTTAGTCATAAAATTTAGTAGTATATTTAGTCATCAATTTGGTAGTATATTTAGTCATCAATTTAGTAGTATATTTAGTCATGTGACCATTGGTAGTTTATTGCAGGTCATTTATCTCACGACCAAATTTTTGACTAAACAAATTTTAGTCATTAATTTGGTAGTATATTTAGTCATCAATTTGGTAGTATATTTGGTAATTTGGTAGTATATTTAGTCATTTAGTCATCAATTTCTGTTAGTTGGTAGTATATTTAGTCAATTGGTAGTTTATTTAATTGTTTTTGAGGTTTAAACATAAAACACAAAAAAAAAATCAATCATTCATTTGCACATAATGAAACAGCTATTAAAAGAAGGCCAAATATTGAAATTTTATTGAGAAAATATGTTTTTACAGCAGATACAAGACTTAAATATGTCTTTGCTTAGAAAAATGTGTTACAAATTGTGTTTCTCATTGCTGTGACTGAGAAAACTGAGTTACAATGCTCTATTTTTTGCTTATACAACTCTAAAACATGAAAGAACTACTTGCAAAATGAAGCCTAAATATTTCATCATGGGCTTTTACATCTCAAAATTTGAATAAATGTATCAAAACTCGCATAATGTTGCTAATTGTTGCATTACTTCTTCTTTGTTGCATCTCTCGCCTTAGTCTGCACAAACAGAACCCAGCAATGCAATAAGTAAATTGCCCCTTTGTAACAGAAAGCAAATAACTTACTTTAACATGTTCTTTGAAAGAATATTTACCTTCTTGACTCCACAGATCTTCTTAGATTTGTTTAGACATAGTAAGTCAAATTAATAAACAATCAGGTTTAGACAAACATTCTTGCAACCCCCGTTCCTAGTAATCAATTTCTAAACTATGAATTTTCATTGATTATAGGTTTAGGAAGCTAGCAATCCCAACTCCAAACATGTGAAAGTTAAGATGAAACTTGAATAGAAAATTCAAATCTGAAACATACTTTATCAGCAAATCAAAGCATAATGGAAGGGGGATGGTTGACAAATATTATAGTTGTAAATGCTATGGTAGAAATGTATGCAAATTTTGGAATAATAGTCAATGCACGGGAACTGTTTGACACAATGCCTCAAAGAGATGTCATCCCATGGACATTCCACAACCTTTGCCAGCATCCTCCCTACCTGTGCCAAAATGGGAGCTTTGGAATAGGGTATGGACATCCATCAAAACATAAAGGATAGAGGAATTTTGTTAGATGTTGTAGTTGCAACTGCCCTGTTAGACATCTATGCAAAATGTGGAAGCATAGACAAGGCATGTGAACTATTTTATAGAATGCCTCAAAGAAATGTGGTCTCATAGACTGCAATGATTACAGGATATGCACAAAATGGATTTGTTGGAAAGGCTTTAGAAATTTTAAAGCAAAAGCAATTGGCTGGTGTAAAGCCAAATTCCACAATGTTTTCCAGCATCCTCCATGCCTGTGTCAAAATGGGAACTTTGGAATAGGGTATGGACATCCATCAAGACATAAAGGATAGAGGAATTTTGTCAGATGTTGTAGTTGCAACTACCTTGTTAGACATGTATGCAAAATTTGGAAACATAGACAAAGCACGTGAACTCTTTGATAGAATGCCTCAAAGAAATGTGGTCTCATGGACTGCAATGATTGTAGGATATGCACAAAATGGATTTGTTAAAGGCTTTATAAATTTTAAAGTAAATGCAATTGGCTGTGTAAAGACAAATTCCACAACCTTTGCCAGCATCCTCCCTGCCTGTGTCAAAATAGGAGCTTTGGAATATGGTATGGACATCTATCAAAACATAAAGGATAGAGGAATTTTGTCAGATGTAGTTGCAACTGCCCTATTAGACATGTATGCAAAATGTGGAAGCGTAGATAAGGCACGTGAACTGTTTGACAGAATGCCTCAAAGAAATGTGGTCTTATGGACTACAATGATTGCAGGATATGGACAAAATGGATTTGTTGATCCCACTTCTCCATACAGATGAATGAAAACCAAAAGTTGTATCCATTTTCAGATAGTAACTTATTGAAACAAAAAGATGTATTTTGCAAACACCCAATTTACAAATAAGTAAATCATTATTATTATACACACTGAGCAATCAACAAATGAAACATGTCTTAAAAGCTTCATGCATGCATTTTCAAATCCAGGGACATCACAAAAAGGACTGTCTTCCTTTCCACTATCGTATACCCTGCAAGGTCCATTGAATTCTGTTAGTTATTTTTGAGGCCCAGAACCAAAGAGAAACACATCTTTCCACTTTCACATACCTTTAAATGGTCTAATAGAAATAGGAAATATAACAACATATTAAAAATTTATTAATTAGTTTCCATTGTCCAATGATTAATTTCAGTATATTACAAAACTGTAAATTTGTTGGTCTTCTGATTCTCTAATTGGTAGAAAGATGGAATTTACATAACGAGTATTACTACATAACAACTGATAAATATTCAAAACTTGAAAGAAATCATGATTAAAGCTTGTATCTATTCTACCCATCACAACAAGATAGCATGGTACGAGCATGTAAAAAATACAAAAGAACTTTTTAACAATGATTCAAATGGCATATTAAATATTTTTGAAAGAATTCTTACATTCATGGTGTGACATTGAAAGCTTGAGGCCTGATACTACAAAAAAAACTACAAAGGAGCATATGATCAGTTGTTTCAACTTTCAACAAATCCCCTTTTCCTAGGTTAGCATAGAAAAATTAAGGATTTCCACACAGATTCCAGTATATTGTAGGCACATGAAGTACACTAAATAGAAATTCAAATCTATAGAAACAACAAGGATAAAAAAAACATACCAGAAATGGCAGAAGTCAACACCCCATCACCAATAACCATGCACGTGCCAATTAGAGCAACAAGAAGCAATATCGTGTGCAAGATTTTATGCTTTTTAAGCACACCTTTCACCCTTGACCCACCCTTTGTTTTAGGAGGATCTTCCAATTTGTAATTTGAAAGTTCCTCATCAACAACCTAGCCATTTGGGAAAAGACTAATTTTGGCATGCCTACATAATAAAGAATACAATGCAAAAGTTCCACCTGTATCAATGTGTTGGATTAGACAGGCCACAAGAAGTGTACTTATTTCTCATATCAAGATGAAATAGTAAGAATCATAATATTATCTCTGCCCAGTAATAACTAGGACATTTAGGATAATTGAGAACAATAATACAACACTAAGCTATATACGAGAATACACAATACTAAGAAAAGCTTCTCAATATGGGAGGGAGATATAATTGCATAATAGTAGCAATATCAATGTGTGGGATAGATGTAAGCCCTTCAATTCATCACATGAGGAAATTTAAGAATTCCAGAAGTTACCTTCCCCATTGTCATAAGCTCTCAGCACTATAAACACATATTTGAATAGAGGTATCAAGGTTAAAGTCCAAAAGACAAAGGACAATACTCCATATATCTTCTCATTGGTCTCTGAGTGCTGAATATCTCCAGCGAACGTGTTTCTATAAACATAAAGAGGAGATATACTCAAATCTCCATAGACCACAGCAAGGCTTTGATAGGCTAAGATTAAAATGGTCTTCCAAGTTCTTTCTGCACAACGAGCAAATGAAAAATTATTTTTTTGTGTTCCCTTGTTCAATAAGAAAAGATCTTACACAACAGTTTACCTTTGACTGTATACATCTTCAAAGAAAGAACCTGAATTATTTTCTAGAAAATACTTGCCATCTAAGATGCTTTATTTCAATATAGGAACACATTGTGCACACGTCTTTGTGTTGAATTACATATGCAAACATTTCAAGGTAGTGGCCGGTGAATGGTGATTATTTTTTTCTAAGTGAACCCTCCGGGCAAATATCCTTGCATTTAAAATTTATTTTACTATACATTTTCTTTAACTCACTAGCTATAAAATTCCACAATTAAAGACAAGTAACAAGAACAAAGGTTAATTATAACACTAAAATGATCACTATGTAGATGGACAAAAATATACACTTTGTTCAATAGCTGATTTGTTGCTAAGTCTACCCAAGTTATGTTAATTATTAACAAACAAAAAAGTAGAAAGGAAAGAGTAAGGTGAACAAGGACTGACTACAAATGGCTCACACATATGGTTGCGTTTAGTTCACAAAGACCTAGCAGATGGTTACACTAGTACAACTCGTCTACATTACCAATCGCTATAAAAATAAGAGAAATAAATGATTTGAACATATCAAACCCATCCTTGTTCATAGTGTACCACTTCTCCATATAGATGAATGAAAACCAAAAGTTGTATCCATTTTCAAATAGAATCCAAATAGGAAAAATAACTTATTGAAACAAAAAGATGTGTCAAGTTTCAAATTGAATTCCAATCAGAACTGATCGTTCTTGAACAAAATTCATTTGTAAAAGTTTTATAGTTGGAAATGCTCTGGTAGACATGTATGCAAAATGTGGAAGCATAGACAAGGCACGTGAACTGTTTGACATAATGCCTCAAACAAATGTCATGTCATGGAATGCAGTGATTACAGGATATGCACAAAATGGATTTGTTGAAAAAGCTTTAGAAAATTTCAAACAAATTCAGTTAGTAAATGTAAAGCCAAATTCCACAACCTTTGCCAGCATCCTCCCCACCTTTGCCAAAATGGGAGCTTTGGAACAGGGTATGGAGATCCATCGGAGCATAATGGAAGGGGGATTTTTGTTAGATATTATAGTTGCGACTGCCCTGGTAGACATGTATTCAAAGTGTGGAAGCATAGACAAGGCACGTGAATTATTTGACAGAATGCCTCAAAGAGATGTCATTGCATGGAATGCAATGATTGCAGGATATGCACAAAATGGATTTGTTGATAAGGCTTGTTGAAAATGCATCACCCACTCTCCCGCAGGCACTTCAAGTCATGCCTGCGGTGATGCGGGCTTAAATCCATTTTGTGCATATCTTGCAATCATTGCATTCCATGCGATGACATCTCTTTGAGGCATTCTGTCAAATAATTCACGCGCCTTTTCTATGCTTCCACACTTTGAATACATGTCTACTAGGGAAGTCACTCTCCCGTAGGCACTTCAAGTAATGTCTGTGGGAGAGCGGGTTTTGACATATATTTCTCCCTCCCCCTACTTGTTCGAGAAAAGTCAATCTCCCAGAGATAGAGAGAGAGAGATGGAGCCCTACTAAACTCCTGAGTTCCTATAAAATGTGGAAAAGTAGCCAACGGAAGCCATACACTGCAACAAATTCTTGCGATTTTTGATTTAATTAAATCTTTAACCTAAAAATAAAAATATTGGATAGTTGGTCACCATTGAAATCAATATAATTTCTCTTGATACATGTCAGTAGAGTCTGAAATGTAGATCGTAGTACGAATCTAACAGAAAAATCCTAATGTCTTCCAAAATATTGTATGGTATTGTACAGTTAAGTTACTGTAAATTTCATTAGTACTACCGGAACTGATGTTAAGATGAATTGGCCCTAGAATCTACATTATCTAAGATGGGTTAGATATTACAGTTGGAAATGCTTTTGTAGAAATGAATGTAAAATGTGGAAAAGTAGCCAACGCACATGAACTGTTTGACAGAGCCTCAAAGAAATGTGGTCTCATGGAATGCCATAGTTGCAGGATATGCACAAAATGAATTTTTTGAAAAGGCAGAGATAATCGTCATAGGGTTTAGAATTATGAGACTAGAAACAAGAATAGGATTTTATTGAAACATAAGCGCAATAAGACTATGACTGACTTACATGTGCCCGAATGCTCCCTGTTGCTCCTCTCACTTGTAAATTATCACTTTTGGGTGGATGAATCAAGGGTTTTACTTTTTACCTCTTTGCAGACTTCAAATGTTTATTCAGTTTGATTTGGGTGTATGTATGAGTGCTAGAATTTCAATCTTTCAAAATATTTAGTCACGTTGGAGGAATTTCTAGGGATAAGGGTGTATGTATGAGCGTCAGAATTTCAATTTCAAAATATTTAGTCACGCGGGAGGAATTTCTAGGTATAAATGGGTAAAAAAATTATTTCAATATTTAGTGAATGTTAATTTTATATAATAATAAATGTATAGTATTATATTATATGATTAGACTTTTCTTGGAAATGCTCTGGTAGACATGTGTGCAAAATGTGGAAGTAAAATCCAACCGAGGCATTACATTTTAAAAAAACATAAAATAAAATTACTGATCATGGTGCGTAAGATTCGACAAGGGCACCCTTGTCTTTACCCACTTCATGCTCGTCTCTGCAAAATCACGTCACTCACAGCCTCCCCCAACGCATTTCGGCAAATAAACCCTAAGAATAGTGCAGGGTTGGTGAAGAAATGGATTTCACTTTTGGCATCCATCCTTTTCATTTTTGGCACCCATATTTTTTTAATTAAGAGAGAATGTTTTTGTGCACTTGACCCCCCAATTAAAATTTTAAAAAGAACCAATGCATGTAAAATACCAACCTAATAAATTAACACAAATTATGCACCAATACATGTTCACAACATTTGTACATGTTCACAAATGCACCAATACATGTTCACAACTCCAATAAATTATCCAATGAAATTAAGACAAGTACACAAATGTGATGGTGAGCAGTTACTAGAACATTGTTGCGCATGTATGGGGCGACATGTTGAAATGACACTTTTTTGACCCATGTGCACATAACGCATCCTACAGAGAAATGTATAAGTGCCTAGAAGCTGAAAGAATAGCTTTAAGCTCTTTGGTCGCATACCGAGAAACCCAAAAAAAATCATCAAAATCTGATATGTCTAGCTATGAGCTTGACATGTAGAAAGTTGGGGTGGGTGGCTACTAGCCCCTCTCCCTTACCCACTTTAATATCCTATTGTCTAATTTTTATTTTTGTGACTAATTATTTAGTCATTTATAGCTATGATTTTACTCGATAATCAAATTATTCATTTATTTAGTCATTTATAGTTGTGTTGCAAAAAATTACTAGAATTTAGTCATTTTTAGTTGTTGTGACTAAAAGTTGTATTCACGTAGTGGTTTATTTGCCCAAATTCTACTAGTGTACACTTGCCTGTATCCCACTCGCACATCACTTCATGAGGACCGCCTGTGCACAAATTATCTAGGTAGATTTGTATCCACTCAATCTTATAATTTATGGCCTCTGGCACCTTGTATGCTGCTTCCTGCTCTATGCTATCCAATGCTGATTTTGAGTAATCATCTAGTTCTGCATTAATTGATAGAAATAGGAGCCAAACACATATAGCCATGACAAAACAAAGCTCTGACCATAGAACATTATGAATCTCACAAAGACAGAAATACTCAGATCCTTGGTATTCCCTGCTAAGTTGATGAAAGACAAATGCGAATGCTATTAGTAGGGAGCAAAACTCTATTATATACAAAAATATCATCACTTTCTATAAGAGATTGAATATAATTTTCCATCCCCATCTGTTGTCATTTGAGATCACTAAAGCTTCATAGAGACCATATTCATACTATCTCCCAGAAGGCCTATACAGCCTCTTATGACGTCCATCATCCTAAACAAACTCCTACTATCTCCCAGTAGGCCTATAGAGCTTATGTCCATCATCCTAAACAAACTCCCTAAACCCTAAACCCTAGACCCTAAACCTAAAAACCTAAACCTGAAACCCTAAACCCTAAACCTGAAAACCTAAACCTGAAACCCTAAACCCTAAACCTGAAACACTAAACCCTAAACCCTTAACCCTAAAACCTTAACCCTAAACCATAAACCATAAACCCTAAACACTAAACACTAATCCCTAAACCCAAAACCTGAAACCTAAAACCCTAAACACTAAAACCTAAACCCTAAACCCTAAACCTGAAACCTGAAACCCTAAACCCTAAACACTAAACCCTAAACCCTACACCCTTAAACCTAAACCCTAAACCCTAAACCCTAAACACTAAACCCCAAACCCTAAACCCTAAACCCTAAACACTAAACCCTAAACTCAAAACTTGAAACCCTAAACACGAAACCCTAAACCCTAACTCGAAACCCTAAACCTGAAACCCTAAACTCTTAACCCTAAACCCTAAACACTATACCCTAAACACTAAACCATAAACCATAAACCTGAAACCCAAAAATTGAAACCCTAAACCCTAAACCCTAAACCCTAAACCCCAAAACCTAAACACTAAACCCTAAACCCTAAACACTAAAACCTAAACCCTAAACTCTAAACCCTTAACCCTAAACCCTAAACACTAAACCCTAAACCCTAAACCTGAAACCCTAAACCCAAAACTCTAAACCCTAAACCTTAAACCCTAAACACTAAACCCTAAACCCTAAATGTTAAACCCAAAACCTGAAACCCTAAACATGAAACCCTAAACCCTATACCCTTTACCCTAAACACTAAACACTAAACCCTAAACCCTAAACCCTAAACCCTAGAACTAAAGTGAACTAAAATTATATACTATATTTAAAAGAAATTTTATAAGTAATAATTTTGTCTTTATTTTATTTGTATTAAGGAAGCCTTAATACCAATTCCTCTAGGGTACCCTACATCTATCTCCTTTTCTGATGGTTACCCCTACCTTACCAGCTACCGCTGATATCCCGCGACACGTCGACCACAACTACGTAGGGAATAGATCTGCCAGAACAATGAAGGTGAGGGCCATGGCCCTCACCATGGCTCTCAACGTACCCGGCTCTGCTCCAATGAAACATAATAAGTTAGGGTTTTAAGCTTGTCTGAGTTAGGGTTTACCTTTAGGGTTTCAACTTGAAGCAACGAATGCCAAAAGTGAAATGGAGGTGGGCGCCAATGCCAAAAGTGAAATTTAAATGACATACATGTATATGGTAGCCCATGTATAATTTTGGTGCCCATATTATAATATTAATAATATAATATAAATATAATATTATATTATATAAATATAATGTAATATTATATTATATTATAATATAATTATATATTATATATAATAATAATATAATATAATATGATATAATATTATATTATATTATAAATATTATAATATATTATATTATATAATATTAAAATATAATATAATATTATAATATAAAAAAAAGAATTTGGCGATTGCAGCAAAAAACAGCGAAAGTTGGCGATTGCAACAAAGTTTTCTGCGACTCTGGCTAGGAAGGCCACTTTCACGGTGGCTTCCTCTGGTAGTCTTGTGGGGGGTGGCAGGAGATAGTTGGATGTCTCCGAGAGCATCCTCGATCCAGGTGTAGTTGTTTCCTCTCCCCTCATTAATGATATTGAAATGCTTGGTCCTAATACCTCCTCTATCTGCAATCCTGCCGATCCCGTACCCACTATCACTCCTCCCGCAGTGTCGATTGACACCGGCCTTAATGGCTTACCTGCTAATCCCCTTTTATCAAGCAATAGACCCAAATCTTTCTCCGAAGCTGTGGCTCAATCTTCTGGTTCCGTCAATGAGAAAGACAAGTTTGATTTTGGAGGTCCTCGTGCCCATAAAGCCACCGACCCCGGTAAGATCTCCTCAGCTTCCTTAGCTCCTTTCTCTATCGCTTCTAATCCTGAAATGCTTGCTGAGATAGATAAGGAAAAAAATAGGTTAAGAAATACTACGATATTTTTTTCGGCTATTGAAATGGACAAATGCCCTCCACAGAAATTTCTCGACGACTGGTTTCATAATTATTGGAATAATAAATTAGGGTTTCATATTTCTTTCTATCGTCAGATTCAAAAGGGATTGTATGTTATTTTCTTTCTTAATCAGGAAGCTCAAAAGGAAGTTCTTAAAAAGCAATATTGGACAGTTGGGTCCACTTCCTTCCAAGCTCTGGCTTGGACGCCTAAGGCTGTTCACGAAGAAGTTTTGGCCTTATTGGCCCCTAGATGGATTTTGGTTAAAAACATCCCTCCTTTCTTATGGCGGTTCTTACCCCAATTACTCGACCCGCTGGGAAAAACCATTCGTATGGATGATACTGTTAGGTTGGTACCCCATATGGATGCCAGAGTATTAATTTTGCTTCTTCCTGGTGAAGAAATTCCAGCTAATATCTCGGTTAATATCTTAAATAAAACTTTTGTGTGCCCGGTTGAAATATTGGGTGGATTAAATGCCTACTTTCTTTGTCGAAAGGAGGGACACCTTAGGAAAGATTGCCCTATTATCAAGAGAAACCCTGTTAAAAACCCTACCCTGCCTATCCCTAATCCTCCCCCCAACTCGGCTAACTCTATTCTGCTCCCTAGTTACCTGACCTCGCTCGAAGGAAGTTCACCCAAGCCGCCTCCTACATCCTTTTCTGTCTCTCCTTCTCCCCCTTCCGTTCCTCTCTCAATTCCATCTTCGGACATGGCTATCGACTTAATTAACTCTGATGATGGTTTTATGATTGTTCGCAATAAAAAAAAGCATAAAGGTAACAATAATGTTCAATCAAAAATTTAGATTCCTGCCTCCGCCGGAAAGATCCTTCCCCAAACTCCCCCTATTATCAACCCTGAGGTTGAGATTATCAGGGATATGTCGCAGAATATCAACAATAGCAGAATTAATAGTAATTCTACTATTGATTCATCTCGAAAGTTCCCACCAAAAGTTTTTAAAGAACTTGGCGATGATTGCTCTCTTGAAATCATCCCTACTATACCCCCTTATGATGGTTCCCCAAGCGTGCCTTCTATGGAGATGGATTCCCAATCAGATTATGAGGATGATCCTAAAGCTGATGCCTTAGCTGCGAGACGTAGGCGAAGGCTGCCTGGGTCTAAGAACAAATCTTCTGGTAAGAAATTAGGGGATAACTCGAACAAGTCTCTACCTTCAGCTGATGAGGCTGGTGATGTGTGCCCTACCCCCTCTAATGTTTCCCAATGAATTGTCTTTCTTGGAATGTAAGGGGCCTTGAATCCCCAGATAGGAAGTTTGTTATTAAGCGTCTTCTTGATTCTTTCAATTCTATGGATGTGTTCATGATGCAAGAAGTTAAAGCTGTTGGATTCATGCTTGAATCCAACCTTAATTTTATATGGAATGATGCTATCAAATTTTTTACTAATCACAACAGAGGCAGAGTAGGAATCGCTCTCCTCATTAACCCCAAATGGGGGAGGTACATAACTGATAATGGTACCTCTCCCTGCCAAAGAGCCATTTGGATTACTGTTCATCATGACAATAATTTATTTGGCATTTGCTCTATTTATGCTTCCAATGACCCTAAAGAGAGGGCTTCTCTCTGGAATTGGTTGACTAATCTCCCTGATATTCCTTGGTTTTTTGGTGGAGACTTTAATATGGTTGAATCCCAAAATGATAAGTTGGGTGGCAACCCCTTTAATTGGAAGGATAATGAAAAATTTCATTGGAATAGATTTATAAACTCAAAAGCTCTGTTTGACCCTCTTGCTGGTAATAAGGACTATAACCCCAGTATTTGGCACACTTGGTGCAACTTTCAATAGGGTCACTCTCGGATTTATTCCAGGCTTGATCATTTTTATGGTAATAAAAACTCCTCCTTTCTTCCTGACAAACAGGGAAACATTGTTCTTGTTACCACCACCACCCTTTCTGATCACCACCCCATTTCTACCCATATCAATCTTAACATCGGTCCTGCTCACCATAAAACTTGTAACCCCAAATTCATCTTGAATACCAGTCTCCTTCTGGATGAGGATGTCCTTGCTGCCATTTAGATTATTAGGGGCATTAATAATGTGAATCTCCATGACCATTCCAAGTTAGATAGATGGAAAGCTAATCTCCATGCCTGGAAGTGTTTCCTCCAGACCATTGGTCAAAAGAAGGCCAAGGATTATAGGTTTATTGAGAAATGTTTATGTTCTAATCTTCAAGATGTAGAAAGCAATATTCAGGAGGACTCTTCCAATCTTGAACTTTTGTCTCAGGTTATGTCTGCTAAGGATGCCCTGAGGAAACATCAACAACTCAAAATCTGTGGTGCCAAAATTAGATCTCGTGCCCACTGGCTCCAACATGGGGACCGGGGCTCCAAATTTTTCTTTAATCTTCTTAAACATAAGCATAACAAAGAGTCTATTGACATACTCTCAATAGATAGCCATGAAGTCTTGGACCCTGTTGTCATCATCCAGGCCTTTGCTGATTATTATAAAAATCTCTTCACCTCTGAAGACTCTAAGGAGGCTGAGGACCTTAGAATTAAATATAAACCCCTGATTCCCAATAAACTGGAGTATGGTGATATCTCTATCTTATCTAAGGAAATCTCTCTAGATGAGATTGATACTGCTATTAAAGCCCTCAATAATGATAAGGCCCCTGGCCCTGACGGGCTTCCTATTGAGTTTTCTAAGGCTAACATCAGTTGGACCTGCAAAGATCTTCATGATATGTATGCTGAAGCCATCATTAATGGCACCCTGGGCCCTGAGATCAATAGTGGCATCATCAAGCTCCTTCCCAAAGATGGGGAGAAAGCTCTCATAAGAAATTGGAGACCGATCACGCTCCTCAATGTTTCTTATAAAATTTTGGCTAAAATCTTGGCCCTCAGACTTGTGAATATTCTTCCTAAATTTGTTTGTGCTACTCAAACCGGTTTTATCAAGGGTAGATACATTCTGGAGAACCTTATTACTAGCTGGGAAGCTATGGATTGGGCTAAGTGCTCCCATCAGAACTCTGCTATGTTACTTCTGGACTTTGAGAAAGCCTATGATAGGGTTGAATGGAATTTCATCATCATGATGCTTGAAGCCTTCAGTTTCCCCCCCTTCTTCTGCAATGCTGTCCAAGTGCTTCTCAATGATGCCTCCGCCCAGGTGGAGGTCAATGGTTCCCTTTCCAACCCTTTTTCTCTTGGCTGGTCCATCAGACAAGGTTGCCCTTTAGCTCCTGCCTTGTTTGTTATTGCCTCAGAAGCCCTTTTTTATATCCTTAGAGACAATTCGTTATCCCCTGAGGTTAGAGGTCTTTATCTTCCTAATAACGATGAGCTTATTAATTGTCAATTTACTGATGATACTGCCCTTTTTTTTGAGCTCTCTGATAGAAATTTTAAAGCTTTGCAAGCTAAACTTGATCTGTTCTGTTCCATTTCTGGTGCTTGTATATCTCAAGCCAAATCCATTTGCCTGGGATGGGAACAGCAACCTCCTTGTTGGTTTTCTCAGTATAACTTCCAATGGGGTGGTCCCAGCAAGATTGTCAAATATCTTGGCATCCCCTTCTCTGTTGAACCTTCGCTTAAAGATATGTGGTCTTGGATAAAGGAAAAAATCGATAAGAAGCTCAATAAATGGCATAACAGGTCATTATCTCTTGCTGGTAGAATTCAGGTCTGTCAGAAGATGTTGTCCTCATATAGTATTTATTATTCCTCTGCTTGGATGTTCAATAATTATCAGATTTTAGAAATCCAGAAGGCTATCAGGCACTTTCTTTGGTCTGATGGTAAAGGTAATAAAAAGGTGCATGCGGTCAAATGGGACTGGTGCCATACTGAAAAAATCCTTGGGGGGCTAGGGCTTAAAGACCTTAAAATTCAAGGTATTGCCTTATCTGCCAAATGGATCTTTCAATCCATGGAGGGTAATAATCCTTGGAAGGTGCTAGTTAGGCATAATATTGAAAGAGGTTTTCCTAAAAAAGCCAGAACTTGGAAAAATCTCCCATTATGTGATCTTATTGTTGGCAATTTCTCGGTCATTGTCTAAGGCTCTGCTGTTTTCAAATCCATTTGGAGAGCCTGGGACCATGTCAGGAACTTTATCACCAATAAGGAGTTTTATGATGATAAGCAAATCCATGGTGAAAGATCCATTTGGTGGAACTTGCACCTGAATGGTAAACCCCTAGCCCTCTCCCAAGGATGTTCTGCCAAGTTATGGGCTAAAAAGGGTATATCTCAGTTTGTTGATCTTTTTGAACAGGATAATATCATTCAATGGGATGAGCTCAAGAATAAGTATAATATTCCTGATTCGCACAAGAAGACCTATAATATGATTGTTTAGGCTACTAAAAATCTTCCTACTATTTGTCATGTGGATTCCCATAGGCACTTAAAGTGTAAGTGGCCGGATGGGGTCATCATGGCTAATCTCAAAGCCAAAAATATTTACAGAATCATTGATCACAATGAAGATATTATTTATCACATTAACACTGTTTGGTATTCCTCTCCTGATGCCAATTCTTGGAAAAAATATTTTGACATTTTGTGGCAAAGTCCTGTTGAACCTAAAATTAGATGTTTTAAATGGTTAGTTCTGCTTGATAGACTTCCCATTAAAAAAGATGGTCATAATACTGACATTTGTAACTTATGCAGGCTCCCTGAAACAGGTAGACATATTTTATTTGATTGTATCTTTGCTAAAGAGATCTGGAATATGTTTGGTGTCTTTTACCTTGTTAATGTAAATATTTGGAAATTGTTACTGGTCATATCAATGGTCTCCATAAGGATACCAACTTATTTTGGAATATGTTGTCTTCTAACATCCTCTGGTAGATCTGGAAGTGCAGGAACGAGGAGAGGTACCAAGGTAAACTGAGAGTTCTTACTGAGTTTTTTCAAAAACTCACACATCTTAAAATTTTTCTGCAGGTTCACACTACTATGATGTTAGAAAAAGAGAAGCTGAGGAAGTTCCTTAAGGATGGGCACGCCACCTTTTTCTTCTACGAGCTAAAGCATAGTTATGAGTGGAGGAGAACCCTGGACGACTTGCAGATGTTTGAACAGGCTTGTAAAAGATTGAACAAAGAAATCAGGAAGAATGTCAATACTAGGAAAGAAGAGTTTTTTATGTTGCTTCAGATATAGGAACATAAGAACATTGTTTGGATGGAGGGTCCGCTTGGTTGGACGGCTTGGGTTGATACCCACTATGATGTCCTTCATTAGTTGTTCGCTGCTTCATTTTGATCCTCTTTTGTATATATGATACTCTGATTTCGTGGTGAGGCTTGGCCTCTTTGTTGATACTCTCAGTGACGTATTTTTTATAATTGATCCACCTATAGTTAATATAAAAAATATAATATAATAATATAATATAATATAATATAATATAATATAATAATATAATATAATAATATAATAATATAATATAATATAATATTATAATATAATATAATAATATAATAATATAATAATATAATATAATATAATATAATAATATTATATGCCGATGATGGCATGGTTCGGTGGTTAAGTCGTTCGGTTGTAGTGGCGGCCACCAGAGTTCAAACCCCCGCTGGGCCAACGAGCTCGCGGGTTTGAAGTGTTCTTTCTAGGGGATGAGGTCCCCCATGTTGTGGCCTCACCGGTTCATTGCTCCGGGCAAAAGCATTCGTGTGGACCTGGAGGGCGTGTTGCACCAGCGTCGCCGGTCACGTTAAAAAGTTTACCAGGCGCATTATCTTTAAAAAAAATAATATAATATAATTTAATATTATATAATATTATATTTTAATATTATATAATAATATAATAATATAATATATTTAATAATATTATACTATTAAATATATTATAATATTATATTATTATATTATAATATTATACAATATATTATAAATATTAAATTAAATTATATTATATTATAATATATTTAATATTATATAGTAATATAATATTATAATATATTTTATATATAATAATACTATAATATAAATATAATATTATATTATATAAATATTATATTATAATATTATATTATTATATATATAATATAATATAATAATATAATATAATATAATTTAATATAATATAATATTATATTATATTTAATATAATATAATAATATAATAATATAATATTATAATATATTTAATAATATTATACTATTAAATATATTATATTATAATATTATATTATTATATAATATTAAATACATTATAATAATATAAATATAATAATATAATATTATATAATGTATATATTATAATATATATTATATATATTATATTGTATTGTAATATAATATATTATTATTATATTATATTTTAATACAACCCACTTACTCAATTCAAAATATTTTTTTAATTATCCACTTTAGTTGTGTTTTTTGCCCGATGACCAAATTAGCCATTTATTTAGTCATTTATTTGGTCATTTATTTAGTCATTTCAACCGATGACCAAATTAGTCATTTATAGCTGTGTTGCAAAAAGTTTTAGTCACTTGACTAAAAGTTTGGTCACGTGACTAAACGTTTGGTCACGTGACTAAAAGTTTTAGTCACCTGGTCATTTATTTGCCATATTTCTACTAGTGGAGGTACATGGCCAGAGACATAGGAAGAGATAGGGATATGGAGAGTGATGGACATGGCCAGAGACATAGGGAGAGAGATTGAGAGGTAGAGGAACGATAAAGATAGGGAGATAGAGGTTTAGGGTTGCTTGGGTTTAGTGTTTAGGGTTTAGGGGTTTAGGGTTTAGGATTTAGGGGTGTAGGGTTTCTCAGGTTTAGGGGTTAGGGCTCAGGGCTTAGGGGCATTATTTAGGGTTTATGTTTTAGGGGTTAGGGGTTAGGGGTTAGGGTTTAGGGGCATTATTTAAGGTTTGGAGGTTTAGGGTTGCCTAGGTTTAGGGTTTAGGGGCATTATTCAGGGTTTACGGTTGCATGTCAAAAGAAGTCTCTCTCTCTCTCTCTCTAAATCCCTCAACCCTAAATAATGCCCCTAATCCCTAACCCCTAACCCATGACCCCTAAACCCTAAACCTTAGTAACCCTAAACCTCTATCTCCCTATCTCTCCCTTATCTCCCTCTCTCTATCATCCCTCTACCTCTCAATCTCTCTCCCTATCTCTTTAGACATCTCACTCACTCTCTATCTCCTTATCTGTCCCTTTGTCTCCTCTATCTCTCCCAATCTATCTCTTCTCTCTCTCTCTCTACCTATCTATCTCTCCCTATCTCTTGCATCTCTCTCCCCTATCATTCCTCTATCTCCCTATCTCTCTAGACATATCTTTCACTCTCTATCTCCCTATCTCTCCCCTCTATCTCCTCTATCTCTCCCTATCTGTCTCCTCTCTATCTCTCTCTACCTAGCTATCTCTCCCTATCTCCCTATCTATTTCCTCTCTCCCCCTATCATTCCTATATCTTCCTATCTCTCCCTTCTATTTCTCCCTCTCCCTTATCAATGAAGGAAATGAACAAGAAAACTAGGACTCTCTCTCTCTCTCTCTATCTCTATCTGTCTCCCTTATCAACAAAGCAAATGGAAACAAGAAAACTAGGACATGAAAAGAGGGATGAGGATATAAATTGGCAGGATGAAATGGAAAAAAGATAAAACTAAAGTTCATTGGATGGGAAGAATGATGAGAGGAGAGGTGGAAAATAGTAAAATAGGGAAAAATTGGTGGGATCTAAAGGGAAATTGGAAAGGAAAAGGAAAACTAGGAAAGCTAGGAAAAGGATTTAACTAGGAGGTAGATAGGTCAGAGAGAGAGAGAGAGAGAGAGAGAGAGAGAGAGAGAGAGAGAGAGAGAGTTGCTTGGGGTTAGGGTTTAGGGGCATTATCTAGCATTTGTGAGTTTAGCATTGCTCAAGTTTAGTGTTTAGAGTTTAGGGTTTAGCACATGGCCAGGGACATAGGGAGAGAGATTGAGAGGCAGAGGGATGACAGAGATAGGGAGATAGGGGAGACATATGGAGATAGAGGTTTAGAGTTGATTGGATTTAGAGTTTAGGGTTTAGGGTTGCTCAGGTTCAGAGATAGCTAGATAGAGAGAGAGAGAGAGGAGACAGATCGGGAGACATAGAGGAGACAGAGGGGAGAGATAGGGAGATAGAGAGTGAACGAGATGTCCAGAGAAATAGGGAGAAGGATTGAGAGGTAGAGGGATGATAGAGATAGGGAGATAGGGCAGAGATAGGGAGATAGGGGTTTAGGGTTGCTCGGGTTTAGGGGTTAAGGTTTAGAGGTTTAGGGTTTAGTGTTTAGAGAGAGAGGACCAATAGGGAGATATAAAGAGTGAGGGACATGGCCAGAGACATAGGGAGAGATATTGAGAGGCAGAGGAATGATAAAGATAGGGAGATATGGAGATAGAGGTCTAGGGTTGCTTGGGTTTAGTGTTTAGGGATTAGGGGTTTGTGGTTTAGGATTTAGGGGTTTAGGGTTTCTCAGGTTTAGGGTTTATGGGTTATGGGTTAGGGCTTAGGGGCATTATTTAGGGTTTATGGTTTAGGGGTTAGGGGTTAAGGTTTAAGGTTTAGGGGCATTATTCAGGGTTTACAGATCTTCAATGATCTATATAGTGTGGCTATACACATTGCTACACATGTTGGTGTCTAGTTAGACACATGGAACATCAACAACCACATGTTATGCTTCCATACACGTGTGCCACCTAATGACATTTGTACTGCAAAATATGATCATATAATTAGCATTGTATGCATCTAACACATGGTGATGTCCATGTACACCACATGCCACAATGATCTAGTTGGCACCATACAAGTTTGAGTACATTTATTCTCATCCCATCCATATAATAAGAAATGCACCATACATGTTGGATACTTGTCAACATCTACATGGAGCATAACTGATGGTATTCTTAAACAAATGCCTACTTTGTACATTTTGTAGAGTAAAAGAGGTATAACAAATTTTCATCTTACCTCTCTGTATATTTCCTTTGTTCATTTTGAATAGAAGTGACATATATGTTAGAACCCTTCTATATTTTTATGTGTTTTAGTTTACATATCTATTTTCCTTTATGTATTCTATGATATTATTACATTAATAAATAATATAGGATTGTCCCTTAGTTCACCTTGGGAATTAGATTAAATAAAATCTGAAGTTGACTATAAATTAACAACACGTTGAGCATTTTGTTGATTTTCTTGCTTATTTTCACCCTTTTGAAAACCAAATTTTCCTATTGAAATTTTGACGGATGAGATCCATATTTAAGTGCATTAGACTTAAGAAGTTTCAATTCAATGTTTCTTACATTTGCTCACAAATCCATGGAAGAATAATAGTTGTTTAGGTACATTGTCTCTTGGATAGTAGGTAATAAGCCCTTAACAAATATTCTTTGCAATTCATCATTAGGAATTTGATAGTGTATCTTTGTTGACAAAGTTTGAAATCCAATAACATAATCATGATTGCACTCATTCGATCCTTGTTTACATCTGACTAAATCTAAAATTGTAACCTTTTAACCTGTTAGGACCTCCTTGAATTTGCTTGATCCTATTCGGTTTGATGCTCTCCTTTTCCTTCAATCTATCTTGGAACCTATACTTTTGCCAAAATTCTCTAACATCCAGTCTCTAGAATATATATCATGGCCATTGTGAAACAATCTTGACCATTTTTGACTATGAGTGTTTTTGTTTATTACCGTTGTCCCGCAAGTTAATTGAATATCTTTTATAGTTATGCAGGAGCAAGAGGAATGAAATATGGCACATACCGCATTCCCACAGAGCATGAAAGAACATGTTGCGGCTTAGCAGTAGGAAGCGGTTGATATGAAGAAGCTACCGCTACCCCGTGGATGGTTCATCTCACACTTGCAGCTTGGCAGTGTTTGGGTGTAGATAGTCTCTTCTCGCGGTCTCGCGAAGGTTTGAAAAGTAACCAACGGTATTGTGGTAATAGCATCAGGAGGTATCACTTACCGCGTCCTTGCAATGGTTTCAACTGAGGCCCACGGTAGAGTGGCAAGAGGAGAATGTAATGGGTTTTCGCCCCATCATCCCGCGACGGTCATTCATAACATTTACGGGTGGGCGGTAAATAGAAGTACATTAGGTAATATTTTCCCGTGGTCCTGTAGGGGTCAATCTAAGCATTTACAGTCTGGTGGTAAAGGATGAAATAGAAGTATAGTGGTTTTCACCCCCGCTACCCTATAGCTGGTTTGGGTGAGCCTTGTAGCGACACGGTAAAAGAAATAAATGGCAAGCACATTCAATGCGGGGTCACGGTTATTGAGAATTACTATCAAATCTTGATATGCATACCCAGTTGTTAGATGAAATCAAATCAATGGCCAATATTTGAAAGGAATTAAATGCTGAGATTTCATGATCTCTTGGCATGAACCAGAGTAATGGTGATATGATGAACTCCTTGGTTGAATAAGATTCAAAGATTTCTTGGCATTTTCTCATTTTAGAGAATTCAGACGTAACTTAGAGAAGGCGCAACTCAGTGTGTTTCCTGCAAACTGTAATTGACCAGGTAAGTTCATTCCTGCACTCTCTGATTAGAAGTTGGCATATATTTTTCTCTGTTTTTCAGTTGTTGGTATAGTAAGTTCAATTTTGAAAAACTATAGCCTGTTCAAGTCATTAAACATGACACCCAAGAGGTTTGAGTTTGCCAGTAAAGGTAATGGGCCTGTATTTCCCAAGAAAAGACCACTTCAACAATCTCTACTAGAAGTATTGCCTCAGTCCATAGACAAGGGTCCAAAGAAGATGTTCAGAGACGCAACAGAAGAGTGTCGGGATGCTACAATCCCTATCTCCGGGTGGGATTTGTTTTGGTATTTTTGTGCAAAAAAGGATGGCGAGGGACCAGTGGAAAATCCATGGAAATTGGATTTGGCAAAGTTGGTGGTGCCCAATGTA
Organism: Cunninghamia lanceolata; assembly: GCA_027924645.1. Taxonomy (NCBI): domain Eukaryota; kingdom Viridiplantae; phylum Streptophyta; class Pinopsida; order Cupressales; family Cupressaceae; genus Cunninghamia; species Cunninghamia lanceolata. The sequence continues at coordinate 1,923,683 of BSBN01001494.1, read as the reverse complement.
TTTGTGGATGTGGAATTAATTAGGGCACTAGCACAATATTACTATCCTACCACTAAAACAGTCAGAATGCCAAATGGGTTGCCATTGGTGACAATAGACATGAATGCAATTATTGTTGATTGTTTTATGTTTAACAAGAAAGCTCTCACTCAAGTGGATTTGCAGAGAAGTGAATGAGATTACACAACCCTGAGGAAAACACTTAGGAGAGATGAATTGCCAATATATATGAGAAGGGGGGCTAACAACAGAAAAATTGAGATTCCATCAAATGCTATTGAGCCTTTCTCTATGGAAGAATTTGCTGTATATTTCAAGAGAACCTATTTTGCACTGTGCCAGGTCTTGGGAATTGATGCATAAGGAAGAATTCTAACTAGCTTAATGATGATGGCTATGAGAATACAACATCCAAAGGTGAATAGTGAATACGACTTTGAATCTCATATTGAGAAAAAACTACATGAAGGATTCTTGTGTGTAAAGGAGAACAAGCAACCATTAGATTTCAAATTCTACTCTTTATTGTGTCACTTGATTCTGTATCAGAATAGAGGGAGATGGTCAAGAAAAATGGATTTGAGTATGGTTGATGAGAAAGGACAAAGATTGCCGACTTAGTTTTGGTGTTATAAGTGGGATTCCTGTTGCTAGAATAGTAACTACATTGTATTTCATGATTTGTTTGTTGTCAAGATATTGAATTCTCTTGGTATCTAGTTTCCTAGGTTGACTAAGGAAGTCATTGTAATGCTGAGGCTGCCTGCACACAAACCAGAGTAGGGCCACAAACATAATTTTGCTGATTGGTTTTTTATACCATATCATACTATAATTAGAGTGTATGGTTGCCCCCAGCCACATCACATATTGCTAAAATTTGTATTAGACATAATTGTATTCATGGAGTTTATGTGGCAAATGATGTGGATGGAAAAGGAGGTAATGAAAAGACAAAAGAAAGGTACATTTCTACCTAATGCTACAATTTTTGGTGATTGGTCTATTGGCTTTAACACTCTTGAAAATTTGCAAGCCTTTTTAAAGGCAAAATATTCTTTGAAATTGGGCATTGAGAGGAATTTTGACCCTGAGGGTCATATGAATCTTGTGAGACAATCAATTTTGACTAAAATGGCTGTATCCCATCAGGTCCTGTTTGATGAGGATGTGATAAGAAATCTTGTCACTTTTGATGAGGTATACAATAGGAAGAGAAAATGGGATATCTTGAAAAAGATTGAAGATGAAAAGAAAAAGCAGAATCCCCTATTTCTTGGATTCTTTGTTGAAGAAAAAGACCCTCTAAAGAGAATTGATGCAATCATTGATAATTTTGAAAGTATTTATGGTAAATCTAAGAAGTAGCCTCCTAAGACTACTAAACATCCAGTGAAAAGGTCTGTAGGGATTAAGATTCATGAGTCTGCTCCTGATGTTTTGTCAGTGTAAGATTCATAGGTCCCAGAATCACCACCAGAAAAGAAGCAGAGGATAGAAGAGGTATCTCCACTTGTCCCCTATGAAATGTCTAAAGAGGTTGGGGATACTAATAAGGTGGCTAACATCTTGAGGCATATGGGAGATGAGCAAGAGGTTGATCAGCCATTGGTTGGTCAAGCCACTGATGCACATAAGCTTGAGGCTAGGATGGGTGAGAAAATCCAAGATGAACTAGAGTTGGAGGAGGATGAAATGATTATAGCATCCATGAGGTCCATAGAAGATGATGACTTCATCAAAGCTCTAGAGTTTAAGGATTTTTGGCTGAAAATGAAAATGAAAGAATATAATGAAAAAGTGACAATAAATAAAATGGGTGTTGATGAAGCACAACATGATCAAATTATTACACAAAATTTCAAAGATTTGAAAGTAGATGAAATTGATGTGAGTCCAGAGTAGGCAAGACAAATGGTCTTGAAAAGTAATATGCTCATCATCCCTAGCCTTGAATTGAAAAAGGTATTTTTGCTTGACCAAGTTAGAAGTCAAGATGATCCACAACTTGTTTTAGAATTTGATTATGAAGATGGCATAAGTGGATGTGGTTTTAATCCAAAAACAGAGACCCTTACAATCTGGACTACTCAAAAGAATATAAGCAAACCAAGATTGCTTGATATTGTTCAAGACATGAGGGGTACAACTGTGGTAAAGGCTTTTCAAGATACATCAATAATAGAAGCAACTACTCTCAATATTCATACTGCTATGTTTACTCATGCTGATGTGAAGAAGTTAGAACAAAGGCTGCAAGATTATGAGCAAACTCAGAAAGTAATGAATGATGAAGTAAACAAATTGAATTTTGAAAATGTGAAATTAAAGAAACAATTGCAAGCTGTGAATTCTTCTCAAGGTCAAGCCATTGTACCATATCAGCCCCCTATGCCATAAACAACTAGTGATGTTACAGTGTCTACTAAAGAATTTAATGTATTAAGATTGAAATTTGAAAAGGAAATTGAAAGTTTGAATAAACAAAATGAAATGACAAAGAATGAGGCAAAGATGGAAGTTATTGAAAATTTTGAGAAAATTTTGGAGCATAGAGTAAAATTGGTTGTGGATAAGCTTGGGAGTGTGCATGATTGCTACTCTTCTTTATCTCAGGCCATTGAGCAATTGAAGATAAACTTTTCTATTTTGGATTTGTTGTATAAAAAATGGCAACCCTATCATCACACTTTGGTTACGATGTGCTTATTGGTGCAAAGGAATCCTGATGCCCCTACAGATTTGAAGCCCACTGAGCAAATGGTCAAAATGATCACTGATGAATACCAGTATGTGAATGGGGAAAGCCAGAAGATGCAAGCAAAGGTTGAATCTTTTACTACATTCAAGCATAAATTTATTCCTTTCATACTAACAGAAGAAGAGAAAATCAAAAGTCTTGACACATGGAAGATGGAATTCATCCAAATAGTATTCCAAGTTATGGATTTTTTGAAGAAGGATGGAGATGTTAGAATTCTTAGTTTCAACATAATATTGGACCGAGTAATTGCCTTGGATGCTGGGTATGCAAAATTTGTGATGGATGTCAGAGCTTTGCTTGATAAAAGATGGAAAGATCACCAAGAGAACTTACTTCAGATTCAGGCTTACCAATGGCCTGGTGATTTTACAATATATAAATGGGAGGAGAAATATCTTAGAGATGAATCATCAGCAGCATAGGTTCAGGTGCAGAGGAGCAATGAGTTATATGCTAGCGTTAAATAGAACCACCACATCTTGAACGCTCTCCTTTTGTCTCTTTATGTTTTCTTCATGTTTTCAAAATGTATTCAAATACATTTGAAAATCTAAATTGGACTTATAAAAGGCAAATATTGCAATATCAATGGTTAAGAATACAAAGAGCCATTTTAAATGTGAAAGGTCTGAAGCTTGTTGCTTCCTTTATAAAAGGAAACCAAGACCTTATGGCTCAGGATCTATCTGGGATTTTGATTTTTTGAAAGAGACATTGCATTGCTTGTACTTTGAAGCAAATCAATATAAAAGTTGCTATTGTCTGGTGCTCAACTTTTGGTTCTGATTTGTTTGTTGAATTGGATTACTAATAATTTATCTGGTTGTCTCCAATTTACTTTTTCTTTGTTATTCAAATCAACCTATCAAGTATATTGTTGATTTGATAGAACACATTTGATGTTTCTTGTGTGGTTTGTTTATTGGGCTCCTTCAAGCAAGGATTAAAATCCTATAGGTGAATCATAGTAACTTTGGAAAGTTAAATTGGATTGTTAAAGAACCTAATATCTTACATATTTGGATGTCTATGCAAGTCATAGACCTAGAATTGCCAAGCAAATTGAGTTGTGGCTAAAATAGAAGCACATATTCTTCTCAGAGTGAAAACTCTGTAACCCAAAGGCAGGCACCAGTCATTCTCTTTTGAAAATCATTCCCTTGTATATATTTTCAAAACCCAATTTTGCTTTTTTGTTTTAGGAGTAGGGTTTAAAGATTTATAGAAAACATTAATCCAAATCATATGCAAGATTGGGTTAAGTGAAGTGGATGATTTAATTGACAAAATTACATAAGCTCCTTAATCTGTTCTGAAGTCACCAACAAACTTGAAAGTAAATTGTCATTGGTGAAACAAGATAACACCCACCTAGGCTTGAACAGAGCCTAAGGTGCAGAGAATTTTGAATAATCAGATCAATTCTGTTAGTTGGCCAAATTCACATATAAAACCTAATCATAAGATTTGGCATATCTTTAGGGTTTTATAATTTACAAATTTGAGTACCAACAAAACCAATATTGACATTAAAGTGATGTACAAAAGCATTGGCCAAATCATTGAAGGAATGAATAGAACTATGAGGAAGAGAATAAAGCCATTCAATTGCATAATCCTTTTAGTTTCTAGGGAAGAGCTTTGTAAAAAGTTTATCATCATAAACATAATCAAAACAAACTCCCAATTGTGTCATAAGGTCTTGTTGATGGTGGTTTTAGCACATAGCAATGCAGGTGTGATTGCTGGTTTCACACCTCTCTTAAAAAGTATCCTACCCTAGGTAAGACTACTCCAAGGATAATACAACTAGGTCTTAGCTTGCTTGGAATCTCTCAATTGGTATGTTCTAGCTGTACCTACAAGGGGTCTTACATGCAATCTGCAAATCTTCAGGTTTGGTGCAACAAATACACATAAACTCTTTTATGATTTTCAGCTGATAAACAAGATAAAGTGCTGCTAAAATTCCTACTCTAATAACTAACAGTGGTTTTAAAGAAAATGCAAAAAGGTTTAGGATTTTAGAAGAATCCTAAGTGACATTCACAATGCATAGGCTATCTTAGTAGATAAATACTCCAAAACTTTTAAACCAACTTCCTGAGTTACCAAACTAAATGGGTGTTACAATGCTGCAAAAAATGGTGCTATCTTCAATGGAGATCAAAAAGATTTTTAGATCACATTCATTTGCTAAATACCCAATAAATGGTGCAACTTAACTTACGAAATGCAATTGAACTTCAGCACAAATATTCAACCTAGACTAACTTTACACAGCTATTCACCATCAGCAAATAACTAAAAGTATGGACTTAGAGTATTCATCAGATACTACAGCAAACCATGAACATTATAAAAGCACAACTAACTAACTATGGGAGAGCAAGAAGCGAACCATGAAAACCAAAATGAGTCAACACAAGATACAAATTCTCAGAATTACTACATAAGCTTGCTTTGTATTACTTCAAATGGCATAGAGTCAACAATTTGGTATCAAAATCTCTCTTACAATCAAAGGAAATGGTAGCCCTTTATATAGAAAAGTAGCATACCGAGCTTTCAAATAAATGGTGGAGATTAACTCAACACCGACGATCCAGATTACATCAATAAATACAATTATGACAGCTCACATCAATTCTCGGATTATATTTTGTCCTTTATGAAAAAGATGAAAAACAGCCTCCAGATACATTAAATCTTATCAATTTGACTAGCCAACTCAATATACTCGTAGAAAAGAACATTTCAAAAGCAAGAAAAAGACAAAATAGAGTCACATGCTGCCCCAGATATAGCAATTTACAATTGTGACAGGACTACATCCTTAGAATATTCAAAATAATGTCAAGATTCCTTGTCTAAGTCAATTTTGTCTTCACTGGCCAGCTTTTTGTGAAGTCAACCACACCTCAAGTGTAGGATTAATGTCAGATGGTGCTGGATCCTTCAAATGATTTATCCAATAGTCAAACAACTCCAGCTCCTGATTGAATTTACTATGTATTCTTTCTATCTCTACCCCTGCCTTCCGAAATGCCTTGAATTCAGCTCTGAGGTCACTTGCCTTGTTTAACCTCTCCTCCATACTGAGTGTGGCATCTTCAAAAATTACTTTATGCAACTTATCTTTACATTTATCGATATCAACAGGGGCATAATCATCGTAGGATGCTTCCCTGCAATCCCTCAAAGAGTCATTGATATCATTTATGATTGATCTCAGTTCTTCATCAGCTTGTTTATATGCTTCCTTCATATGTTCAAAAGTCTCTTTTCTCAAAAGCATTTGTTGATACCATTCAATGGCCTTTGGCAGCTAATTCCCAGTCAAAATATTCTCTACAACTAGAGTCTGGGTAGGCAATTCTCTAATACCTTGGGATTTTGATCTTACCTCGCCCAATCTAGTCATTTCATCAGTAGACAGGAAAGTGGCAATTGTCCTTATACCTCCTCCTGCATCTACTAGTTTAACCAAAAACTGGAGGCATGCACGAAGTTCTTCATTTTATTGTGTCAAGTCCTTTGACATTTCATCCTTGTCTAGTTGCTCCAAAATTGATGTGACTGAATCTTTAAAGTCATCCACTCTTTGAGCACAAGTGGCTGGTCCTAGATCGACTGTAGATATGATATAATCTTTCGCCCTAACTTGTTCTTTTACTACATCAGCTGGTGGGACCGCTATTTTGGCTATCCTTGATCTTGATTCGTTCTTATAGATTCTTGATTGAATCTTAGCCTTCTACTTCTTAGGCTTCTAAGCCTGTGACAGGATCGTGCTCAGGTCAAGCTGAATTACTTCTACTTGTGGGTCAGGATATGTCATTTTGCCTTGTAGCCACTCAGAAGTAGAAGATTTGTTTAATTCAGAGGCTCCATCCTTATCAGATACAACTAGCTCTTTGGATGGTTCTTATTGTTTCTCTTCATTCTTCTCTGGACTTTTCCCTTCTTCCTTTTCTTCTTCTAGGGCTAAATTATCTAGACTTGCCATTACATTCTCTTGTGCAGTCTTAAAATCTTCCTCTGTTTGATCTTTGTCTAGAGGACTATCAAATATATCAATAACTTCCACATTGGCTGAAGGTTCTTGGAAGTCCTCATTGTTCACTTCAGTCGATACTCCTTTTTCCTCTGCGAGTACTATTTCAGGCTCTTGCAACCCCAATTCTGCACATACTTTCTCAATCCCAGGCAGCAGTGGTACTGCCAATGAATCCGCAGGCATTTGGGAAATAGGGACAGCAGAAGAGATGGCTAAGGAAGGTGTACTGGCTTGTGTCAGGTTGGCCAAGACTGATGATAAGGAGGAAGAAATGATAAGAGGTGAAGGAAAGGATAGTGAAGGTGGAGGAAGAGAGGGTGAAAGGATGGTGGAAATGGGGGGCAATGGTAGAGAAGAAGAAGATGTAGGTGTAGTTGTAGTGGAAGGGTATGAAATAGTGAGAGTGGAGGAAATAGGGCTGTTGGAAGAAATTGCCAGTGAGAAAGAAGTAGCAGCAAGGGTAGAGGTGAGAGAGGTGGCAGAAGATGCTTCTTGAGTTATGGAAGCTGAAGATATGGGTGAGGTGGATGCAGCAGAGTAAGGAGGAATGGAAGGAGAAGTGGCAGTAGGAACAATAGGGATTGAGACAGTAGTGGTCACAGGAGGTTGAGCAGTTGGAGGATTGGAATCATTCTTGGTTGTAGCATCTTCCTTATTAGATTCTTTCAATTTCACCTTTTTGGCCTTAGAACTTTCTCCAGAACCACTTGGCATATCTCTTTTCTTGGAAGCCCTTGTCCTGGTTGAGGGAGGTTGATCTTTCTTCTGAGGAGACCTTACAGATGGCTTCTTCATCTTCTTTGCCTTCTCTGCCAGAGGTGTGTGTTCTTCACTATCTGACTTCTATCTCTCAGCTGGCTCTACCTCATCTGTGACATGTATTGGTTCATCCTCTTCTCCCCCGTAGTCCTTATTTGATTCCACGGCTGTGTAAGTGAGCTGAACTCCTTGTCCCTCCAGAACAACTATTTGAGCTCTAACCCAAGCCTTGCTCAATCTGATTGGTTCTCTCATAACAAAATCAAGGGAGCTCTCTTCTGCATTTGCCCAATTTGGCAATGGGATAGGCTAATGGTACTGAGCCTCCCATGGTCCTCTTACCATAACATTTTCATCATCTTGTAATTGATCTGGTACTGCCATTATGTGAAACCTCTTGATGAAATCTAGAGGCAGCCTTGCATGCACTTTCTTCATGACCTCATAATCATTAGGCCAGTTGGCCCAAAAGTCTTCAATATGCACCTTGTGGAAGAACTTCTTACTTACAAACCTTTCCATCACTCTATTTGGATCAAAATGACCCCTTGCATTTTAGTAGTGCAAATTCAAGAGTTGGAGCTCTTTATCTGAGTGTTTTGCAGATGCCAAAGAGGGGCATGCATAAAGTCCCTTGCCGAACTTGATGGGAAACTGAACATTAGTTTTATGCAAGTGTTTAAGCTTCTCAGCACAGGGAATTAATTGTCTAGACAGCTCCAGAAGCACTGTCTTATCATCTAGATACTTGAGGAGTTTGTAGACCATCCCAGTGAAGCCTTGTACCCTTATGTATGTAAATTTCTCAAATTGGATGTACCATCTGCCATATCTGGTTATTTCATTCATGGCCTCCGTGGAAATCCTCAAAGCTATGTTACCCTGTAGTATTTTGGCTATATACATTGTGAATGCATCATTTACCCTTTTGAAGTGTATCAATGATTGACATGAGGTCAATTGCGGGTAACATTCCTATACTTTAATCTAAGTTTGCTCATCATTCCCAACTTCACCAACTTTGGACAATCCATCATAATGATTCCTTCTTGCCAATGCATAGATAATATAAGATGTCCATCTGAAGTACCTGTTATCTTTGAAATTGATGAAGGCTTCATGGATGTTGTCACTGAGGATTTGAGCCCAGTGGAACTTAGTTCCTTCCAATATTTCAGTGATAATGATAAACATCCAGTCCTCAAAGGTAGAGGCTGTTGGCAATCCATATATTCTGCTCAAGAAGGTTACCAAGTCTCCTATCTCATTGTGGAAGTCACTTCTGTATAGTATTCTGGGAAGCTTAATGAGAGCAGACTTTCTACTTTTAACCCAATTATTATTTATGTGCTTTCTGCAACCTTCTACATCCTTGTTATAAGCATCCCATGATCCTTGTCTATTTGGCATAGTCATGATCTTGTGCCAAGGAATATCAAAGATTTCAGCCAAAGAAGGTGGAGTTAAATCAGCCAAGACATCCCCATTGGCTATTTGAATTGTTCTTGTCATTATGTCGTATCTGTCTGCACAGGTTGCCATTAGCTCTGCACATTGTACCGAAGTAGGGAAGGCAGCTGCTTGTGCAATACCACTATCTCTGAGTACTCTGGCCCTAGGAGTTGGGTTCGGAACAAAGATCCTCAATCTGAAGTCATCTAGGTCTATATGACCCAGGTTTGTGTCTCCTACATCACTCCATCCAGAGTGAATCTTGGTCTCTGGAGGGACTCCTTTGAACTCGTACTTTATTGCTTGGGCCTGAGTAGTCATTTAGTCTGCACGACCGGACCTTATAAGTTTGATACCTTTAAGGAATCTTATGATATACTCCTAAGTTTAAGATGAACCTTAATGCAAACCTGCTATTTACTATTAACATGCCTTTTGAAGGAAACTCAAAACCAACATTTATTGTGATTGCAACAACTATCATTAATGCATACAAACAAACATCTAATGCTGCAAGAAATTTCATGAAAATCATCCTTAACCATGCATTACAACATTAATTCTATCATTTTAAGCACTTTCCCTTTGAAAATTTTAGAAAATTCAATCATTTGCATGGTTTTGCGCTAATTTGAGGGTCATCCGACCTTCAGGCAGAAAAGTGCTGAATTCAAGGTCATCTGACCTTGGCAGAGAAATCGTGCTGGTCTGACCAAAGGTTTGCTTCCTTTTATGATTTTGAGCGCTTTGCGTGGATTTTGATGAGTACTGACTTGCGTAGGTTTTGGAGTGAGCTGACCTCCATTGGTTGTCAAGTTAGTCTATGGAGATTTTAGCGCAAAGCCTATTGAGGCTCTGTATTGCTTTTGCGCGGGATTTGGCAGTGCCCGATTTGTGCGAGTTTTAGTTGCTACCGACCAAGTCGGTGGGAAGGTATTGCAGTGGAGGTCGAAAGGGGTCATTTTTAGCACAGAGTTGAGGTATTGTTTTCAGCCAGATTTCAGGAGGCTACCAACTTTGTGGAGGAATTTGGGGCCTTCGACCAAGTCAGAGACGAGGTCTTTTAGTGCAAAGTCAAAGTGAGGGATTTTTAGCGCAAAAGGCAATTTCATAGCTTGCAGGGAAATTTGGTCCTTCCGACCAAGTCAGAGAAACATGTTTTAGGCACGTAGGTCAGACAAGTGAGAATTTAGCGCCAAATGGGTCTAGGTGCATGGCACGGTTTTTGAAGGTCTCTGACCGACTAAACGTTGGTTCATTTTGTAGGTTGATCGAAGCTTGTTTTAGTGCAAAAATCCAAAGATATTCATAGGGAATTTTGCCTAAGTCCTACCTTTTAACCTATGGTGAGTCACCCACATTTTCTACAGAGGATCTAAGTGAGCGTTTCAAGATTAAAATCTATAGTTTCGTATGGAAACCCTAGCCAGAAACCCTACTTAACGTTTGTTTTCTCAAAAGACTTAGCATTAAGCAACCTTAGCTTTTTACAAATGGAAGTTCAAAGGATGGAGTTCAAAAACCCTACCTAGTAGATGTGAAGGTGCGTTGAGATTGTATAGGCAGGTTGTGGGTTTGAGCCTTGGTCGAGTTGGTAGAAGTGAGAACGAAGCTCAAAAATCCTATTTGAACGTGATCAAATGATTTAAAACATACGATAAACTCCCTTTTAATCCCTGGTGAAATCACCATTAATGCGGAGGTGTACGTCCGTCAGATTTTAGGTTTTGCACGAATTTTCATCAGCTCAGACTTGGTGGAGAATTTAGGTGTATCGGACTTGGTTAGAGCAGGCCATTTTCAGTGCTAAACTTAAAGGTTCAATTTACACAGTCTTGCGAGTGTTTTGGGTTCATCTGACTTGCAGGCTTTTCTTGTTCATCTGACTTAGTCAGTGATCGCTTGATCCACTGCAAGTCGGATGACATCAATTTTAGCACAGAAGTCCGTCGAAAGGGAAATCAATGCTGAAGTCGATAAGAGCAGTTTTTAGTGCTACGTCAGGTGGAAGACAATCCAGTACCAAGGTCAGACAGATAGGACTTTAGCGCTAAGGTCAAACAAGTAGGATTTTAGCGCTAAGGTTGGACAAGTAGGATTTTAGTGCTAAGGTCGGTTGAAGGGCAATCTAGCACAAAAGGTCATTCCAAGGCCTTCAAAAGGAAAATAAGGATTCAACCTAGCAGACTTTGAAGTGATTTCTTGATACTATCTTTCAATCAAGGTCAAAATGCACTTTGACCACTTAATCACTTAAGAGATGAAAAGATCCAATGACTCTTAAGCCAAATCAAAAGAGTGGGGTCCTCATTTATCAAATGGGGCATGTGTGCGAGGCACAACAAATGGCGACTCTACTGGGGAATGCTCCCAAGTATTCCACTAATAAACATTCAGTTCGAACCCAGAATCTCTGTGTTACCCACATATTAAATAGAAAAGCAAGGTACCTTATCAAAAGAATCTAAGATCACTAACCAGCACAACCATCCACATCCTGAAAACTTGAGTGTGTGTAATTGTATTTATTCCCATCCTTCGGCAACTAAGTTCACCCAAGATCTCCTGAGACAAGCTAGAAAGCTGGGATCATTCTACCACCAGGAAATGCTCAAATTTTGAAATATTACTCAGCTTTAAAATGGATAAATGACCAGTTAAGTTTCTGGTATGATGATATTTGATGTTAATCATTTCTGTATAGTACCTTTTGTAAGTATTTGTAATTTGGTGGTTTCTTTATTTGCACTGTAATGGGTCTGGTGTTGAAAAACACCTTTTATTTTTACCCAACGTAGCCTAGCAACACTTAGTATCACCTGCCTTCTTTCTTAATTGATAGTGCATGTGGTAGAAGAAGAAGTCAACCCTTTTACTTTACACAAGATCACCTAGACTCGCCTAGTGACTTCATGATTATTTAAAGTGTGAGAGGTATATGGTTAGAAAATGCTTCAAGTGCACCAACTAATAACTTATTTCCAATGAACAGACACCACACTCCTTGGCATAACAATGGACCCCACAACAAAACTAAGTGGAAACCTTGCTTCTCAAAGGAAGACTCACGATTATTCACCCAGCAAAGGAGTATTTGCAGGTCTGCACAACTGCCACCACATAAAAAAAAATACCCCGTAGGAAAGTAGGCGTAGCAAGCAAAACAAAAGGACAACTAATCTAAGCAAAGCACCTAACAACTAAGGAAAGTAAAGGCAAGAAAGCAAAACTAAACTAAAGGCAAACTAAACTAACCAAAGCAAAAAAACCCCTAACTATGTACACTAAAATGAGACATGACTGCCTCTCAGGCCTGGAAGTAGTGCTTTAGGAACTGGCCATTGACAGGCAGTGGCAGCTCCTCACTAGTAAGGCTCTTGAGTTGGTATGTATTGTCTCCAAGGATCTCATAGATCTGATAGGGACCTAACCAAAGTTTATCAAACTTACCATGTTCTCCTTTCTTCTCATGCGCTTTGTCCCAATATAGGACCAAATCAGAAATGCAGAAGGCTTTGACCTTGGCTCTTTGGTCGAACCATCGTTTTACGACTCCCTAATGTTTGGCAAAGTTTTCTATAGCAGCGTCATGTTTCTCTTCAAGATGCATTAATTGGGCCAACCTAGAGGACAAGTGATCATTAGTTTCAAGGTAGTCTTGCATAAATTGAAGTACCAGGATTCTTAAATGGAGGGAAAGATGGGTTCAATCCCATAGACTAGGTGATAAGGAGATGTGTTCAGGGCTGCTTTGTGTCAAATTCTATCAGCCCATAGAGCGAACCTAAGTTGAGTATGCCAGTCTCTAGGGTTTTTATCCAATAGTCTCTTAATAACCTCAAGCAAATTTTTGTTCGTTGATTTGGCTACCCCATTCCCTTGTGGATAGTAATTAGATGAAAACTTGAGAGTAATCCCATAATCAAATGCCCAGTTAGAAAAATGTAATGATGAAAAGGCAGAGCCATTATCACAAACTAAAGCAAATGGACAACCAAATCTAGTGATAATATGCTTTTCAACAAACTCAGTGACTACCTTTGTGGTGCATTGCTTACAAGCTATTGCCTCAGACCATCGAGTGCAGTAATCAGTAGCGGTCAGAATATACCTGTGGCCTACAGAGGAAGGCGGATTGATCATACCGATAAAGTTGAGGCCCCATTGAGCAAATGGTCGTACCTCCACTACTGGTTGCAAGGGCATGGCTGCGTGTCGTTCTCTTTGTGCAGCGGTCTGGCATATATGATAGGTTCTTACATGTGAATATGCGTCTTTGAACAAAGTTAGCCAGTAGTATCCGGCACGAAGAACCTGATTAGCTGTTGAGTGCGTTGACCCATGACCTGTCCTAAATCTCTCATGAAAATTGGTTAACACCTAATTGACCTCTGACTTGTCCAAACACCTTAGATAGATGCCTTCGTGATTCTTCTTGTAAATGACTGATCACTTTATCATGTAACTATTGCTTTTTAGTTTGAGAGCTCTTCTTTGTACTGAATTCAGCTGTGGTGGACAACGTTGATTGAGTAAATAAAATATGATATCTCCGTACCACTCATCTTTTGAAACATCCTCTAGCATGTACTGCTGAGAGACCAGGTCTGGTCCTACTTCATCCATTGTTCTAGTCAGGGCTTGGCCTCTTACCAATTTCATAGGTTGAATATCTATGTCAAACTCTTGTAGTATGGTGACCCACTTCCCTCTTCTTTCATCTAAAGCACTTTGCAGTACTAATGCTTTGATTGCTGCTTCTGGGACTACGACAATTACTTGACTTCTCAAGATGTAATGATGGAATTTCTTAACTGCCTTTACCAGAGCGTATGCTTGTTTTTCCACATTTGGATACCTTAGCTCTACATCTTTCAATAGGGTGCTCATGAAAGCGATGGTTCTTTCATCATCAATTGACCTCTTCTGTGTCAACATTGCAGCACAAGTATGCTTAGAAGAAAATGAGTATATGTGAAATGGCAGTGTAATTGGGACTCACTAAGACAGGTGCATTAGATATAGCTTGTTTAATTTTTGCAAAGGTAGCCTTGGCTTCTGGAGTCCAATCCATTTTAGCATCTTTCTTCAACATGGCATTGAGAGGTTGAACAATCTCAGCAAACCCTGTAATGAATTTACATACAAAGTTGATCTTACCAAAGTATGACTTGAGTTCCTTCTTGCTGGCTGGGGGAGGTATTTTGAGTATTGCTTGGATTTGGTCTGGGTCGATAGATATTCCTTGCTCAGATATTGCATGTCCCAGTAACTTTCCCTTAGTTACTCCAAAAATATACTTCTTGGGATTGAGTGATATACCATAATCCTTGCATCGCTATAGAACCTTTCTTAGATCGACCACATGATCCTCTCGCCTTTTTGAGAATATTGTGAGGTCATCCATGTAGATGATAATACATTTTCCAACTAACCCCTTAAAAGCAACATCCATTGCACGTTGAAATGTTGCACCAGCATTTATTACACCGAATGGCATGTGGTGGTAGGCATAGATGCCCCATTTACAGGTGAAGGACGTCTTCAACCTGTCTTCATATTCTACCATCACCTGGTTATAACTAGATTATCCATCCAAGAAGGACATCATCTGAGATCCATTAACAATCTGCAATTCCTCGTCTAAAGAAGGCAGTGGGTAATTATCCTTTTCAGATGCTCTATTTAAGTTACAGAAGTCAACACAAAGCCTGATTTCTCTATTTTTCTTTCGGATCGGGACTAAATTTGCTATCCATGCAGAATGTCTGACTGAAAATATTATCCTTGCTGACAGCAGCTTCTAAACTTCTTTGAAAATCAATGGTTCTAGCAGAGCATTTACTAGCCTCTGCCTTTGTCTGAATGGCTTTGCTCCTAGCTTTAGCAGGATGGTGTGCGTGATGATCAAGGTATCATATGTCTTCAGATCTTCATAGCTCCATGCTATAACCTCATGGTAGTCTCTTAATGCATGTATGATTCCTGTTCTTTCTTCTTCAGTACTAGCTTTCCCAATGAACACATTCTTAACATTTTCTTCTATTCCCAAGTTAAATGGTTCATACTTTCCACCTGGGGACTCCCCTTCTTTCCTTTGGGTCCCTAAATTATCTACATCAAACAGTCTTTCCAATTCTACCATTCCTCATGGGATCGTATTTGTCTTCAGGTTTAGTACTCCTTCTAAATCTATTTCAGCAGGCTCCATTTCTTCTTCTTCTATTATTTGAGCAGTGAACACATCCGATGAAGTAAGGAAATTAATTATATGTTGATCATCCTCAAAAAATTGGAAATTGGTAACATTATCAGGTATAGATGGGGTAGCAACAAACTCAACATAAAACTTCTTTAATCCTGCCATAGATGTTGACTCTAATGTACTTGTTGTCTAAGCTAGAGCATTTGCAACATGATTTTGCCTCCGTGGGATCACTTGGATGTTAAAACTGTCAAAACATTCTATCAAATCCCAGACTCTATTCCTGTACCTGCTCAACCTCTTATCATTGCATGAGTACTATTTTCTTACTTGTTTCACTACTAACTCAGAATCACCAAACACCTGGATAATTCTGACCTTTTTTTGTAGTGCTAGCAGCAACCCTTGCACTAATGCTTCGTATTCAATGACATTGCTGGTGCATGGAAATTGCAGTCTTTGTGACACCAAATAAGAGCTCCTGGTGGGGCTAATTAACTCGACTCCTACACCGGACCCTTGTCTGCATCTTGAGCCATCAAATCTTAAGGTCCATAAGCAAAAGTCTCTATTGTTATCATTCTATTTTACAGACTTCTTATCAGGAGGGGGTTCAAGTTCTTCCTTCTTTTCAATAGTTGATACCTCCTTCAAAATTATGGGGATCTTCAGTTGTCTTTGCACTTGTTTGACTGCCTCTTGACACAGTTGGCAAGTAAATGCAGAATGAGATGCATCATGTATACGACACCAGTTGGGCAATAGTAACTCTTCCATTTGAACCTACTTTCCAACAACAGTTTGATCTTGCACAAATCTGGCTACGAAATCATGAAATCCCTCAAATACCCCGGGTTCATCTTCTTCTGAAGAGTCTTCTTCATCTGATTGAATATATGCTTCTGTACTTTTTGGTCTTTCTATAAGTGGTTTAGAGGGTCTTAAGCAACTCAGCATGAGGACTTCTTCTGACTGACGAATGTGTGGAAGATACACTCCCAAATCAACTTCTGAGAACATAATCTCATTGGGCTGATTGTACTCTGTAATAATATGCTTAATCTTGGGTTCTCTTTCTATATGTATATGATTGACCAATCCTTTCCATGGCAACCACATATGGGAAAAGTCAGTTGCCATATAACCGTTCAAAGTCCTAGACCAATCTCTACTCAGAAGCATGCCATATTGATCTGGAATGTCCACTACTTGAATATCTATATACTGCTACACCCTAGGATCAGAAGCCAGCTTCATGTGTATCAGGTTTAGTTCACCTACTACATTCACTTTAGTCTTATCTAATTGTGTCACCTTCCTAGAAGACTTGGCCGGAGTGAGCCCAAGTGCATTGTAGACTGATAATGGCATTACATTCGTGGAAGCACCAGAATTCACTAAACAGTTATGAAGGTTCTTATTGAATATCCTGAGTGTTAAGAGGAAAGGAGGACTTTATCTCTTGTCTTTATACAGTGTCATCTTTTGTTCCACATCAGTCACATGTATTCTTTCTTTCCCTTTATCCATGCTATCCTTGGTGATGTTTTCTTTTGGGACATAATCAGTTTTAGTTCCAGCACCTATATCTTGGAAGAAAGATGTCCTAACCTCAAGTATTTTAAGGAACTCATACACAGAAAGACTGACCTCATTTTCTTAAGTTCATCAGCTACATACTGCCCCATCTTCACTATGTTAGATCGTTGGAATTATCTGGAATAGTAGAACCCTGATATACTGATTGATGGGGGACTTTCGGGGGTTCAGGATTATTAGTAGCTTTTGGGTCAGGCGGGATCTGGTAACTATTTGGAGGGATGGAGGTGGTGAAAGGACCTTTGGGCTTACTACTTATCAGGTTGTAAGGAGTTTTATTGTACTGCTAATATGCATTAACTTCTTCAGATTCTTCTTCCTCAGGTTGATTATCATCTTGGAATGGAAATGTATAACTATCAAGAACTAGGGTAGTGTCATACCTCTGAGAATGAACAATTTCATACCATGTCGGTGGAGTCTCCTGATTTTTAGCATTTTGAATCTCCATCTGGAAAATACTGGATGCAATCTAGAATTTTGGGTAGTCCAACTCAGAGTGAGCATTCGTGTTATGTAGTCTGTACCAAGTGGATAGAGCTGCTTCAGCTAACATTACATTACTCGGGGGCCTGGTATCATTGTTCTGATTTTCCAAAGATGAAGGCACTCCTCCATTGTTTGGTCCGGTGTTCCAGGATTGGTTTGACCGCTGCTGAAAGTTCTAATTTTGGTATTGATTTTGATTTGGGAACTAGTTCTGACTTTGATTCTGAGAGTACTGCTGACTTTGAAAATGTTGTTGATTCTATCCCCTTTGCTGCAGATAAGCATTCTGGTTCTTGAGGTGGGTAACCTCAGCAGTAAGCTTCTTCATTTGCTCAACTAGTTCCTTGATATCATCTTTGTCTTCTCTGGTCTTGGCTGTTTCTGAAGACTATAGGAAAGACATTTGTACTGGAGGCATTTCAGCTACTGGATTGCCTGGGTGGATTACCAAGGCTTGTGTTGCAGCTGGGTTTGGAATTGGGTTCATCATAGGAGTATGACTAGCCAATGCTTGATTTATCATAGGTATTTGATTCGGCATTACAACAGGCCCCATATGGTTTAATGGACCAGAAGCTGTTTGCCCTAGTTGGGTACGCACAGTGATAGCAGCAGAATATGCTTGAGCTAAAGTAGCAGGGATTGGGTTAGCTCTCCTTGCAAACATGGAGGTAAGTTTGTCCAAGGTAGCATAGTAAATGGGTAGGGCAGCAGCCTGATCTACAATGTAAGGAGCCTGCAAACGACTATAAGCCTTCTGTAATCTATTGTTAAAGGAACTTATCATCTCACCTTCATCTTGACGAATCTCCACAAAAGACCGATAAAGATCAGCTAGGGTGGTTGGCATACGAAACCTATCTAGAAAAGTAGTCTTCAGGTTCTGCCATGAATTTATGGATGTTGCAGGGAGGTTAGCAAACCAGTAATAAGCTTCATCCTGCAAGAAATAAGGGAACAACCTGCATATCACATCCTCATACTATACTTGCAACATGAACATGTTAGATTCAAAGATTTTGATGTGCTCATCTGCAGTCCTATCTAGATCATTCACTCTAAATTTTGAACAGAACTTGTCTGGGTTATTGGGCATATCATGGTAATCATTGAATAGAAAAGGAGACTGGTTATTTCTTGCAAAGAAGGCCATGTTAGGAGGATTAATGGGAGCTGCAATGGTATTTATTGGGGCTGATTGAGCTCTTGGTGCTCTGGGTATTCCTTGATCCCTTCTTGTTCAATTGAATTCTGCCAGGGACAGCAGCTCTTCTCCAGATGAGTTGGACCTAGTGTGTCTCTGTCTAGTCCCCAGACTTGCTAATTTTTTAGTAGAGGGAAAATAGGGGCCCTCCTTCTAGCGCTAATTTTGTTGATGGTGGTTTTAGCACACAACAACGCAGGTGTGATTGCTGGTTTCACACCTCTCTTGAAATTATCCTACCCTGGGTAAGACTACTCCAAAGATAATAAAGCTAGGTCTTAGCTTGCTTGGAATCTCTCAATTGGTATGTTCTAGTTGTACCTACAAAGGGTCTTACATGCAATCTACAAATCTTCAGGTTTGGGGCAGCAAATACACATAAACCCTTTTATAATTTTCAGCTGATAAACGAGAAAAAGTGCTACTGAAATTCCTACTCTAATAACTAATAGTGGTGAAAATGCAAAAACGTTTAGGGTTTTAGAAGAATCCTAAGTGACATTCACAATGCATAGGCTATCTTAGTAGAAAAATACTCCAAAACTTTTAAACCAGCTTCCTGAGTTACCAAACTAAATGGGTGTTACAATGCTGCAGAAAATGGTGCTATCTTCAATGGAGATCAAAAAGATTTTTAGATCACATTCATTTGCTAAATACCCAATAAACAACACAACTTACCTTATGAAATGTAATTGAACTTCAGCACAAATATTCAGCCCAGACTAACTTTACATAGTTATTCACCATCAACAAATAACTAAAAGTATGGATTTAGAGTATTCATCAGATACTACAGCAAACCATGAACATTATAAAAGCATAACTAACTAACTATGGGAGAGCAAGAAGTGAACCATGAAAACCACAATGAGTCAACACAAGATACAAATTCTTAGAATTACTGCAGAAACTTGCTTTGTATTACTTCAAATGGCATAGAGTCAACAATTCGGTATCAAAATCTCTCTTACAATCAAAGGAAATGGTAGCCCTTTATATAGAAAAGCAGCATACTGAGCTTTCAAATAAATGGTGGAGATTAACTCAACACCGACGATCCAGATTACATCAATAAATACAATTATGACAGCTCACACCAATTCTTGGATTATATTTTGTCCTTTATGAAAAAGATGAAAAACAACCTCCAGATACATTAAATCTTATCAATTTGACTAGCCAACTCAATATACTTGTAGAAAAGAATATTTTAAAAGAAAGAAAAAGACAAAATAGAGTCACATGCTGCCCCAGATATAGCAATTTACAATTGTGACGGGACTACATCCTTAGAATATTCAAAATAATGTCAAGATTCCTTGTCTAAGTCAATTTTGTCTTCACTGGCTAGCTTGTTGTGATAAGTCAACCACGCCTCAAGTGCAGGATTAATGTCAGATAGGTCTGGATCCTTCAAATGATTTATCTGATAGTCAAACACCTCCAGCTCTTGACTAAATTTACTATGTATTCTTTCTATCTCTGCCCCTACCTTTCGAAATGCCTTGAAATTAGCTCTGAGGTCGCTTACCTTGTCTAACCTCTCCTCCATATTGAGTGTGGCATCTTCAAAAATTACTTTATGCAACTTATCTTTACATTTCTCGATATCAAAAGGGGCATAATCATCGTAGGATGCTTCCCTGCAATCCCTCAAAGAGTCATTGATATCATATATGATTGATCTCAGTTCTTCATTAGCTGGTTTATATGCTTCCTTTATATGTTCAAAAGTCTCTTTCTCAAAAGAAGCTATTGATACCATTCAATGGCCTTTGGCAGCTGATTCCCAGTTAAAATATTCTCTACAACTAGAGTCTGGGCAGACAATTCTCTGATACCTTGGGATTTTGATCTTACCTCGCCCAATCTAGCCATTTCATCAGTAGACAGGAAAGTGGGAATTGTCCTTATATCTCCTCCTGCATCTACTGGTTTAACTAAAAACTAGAGGCATGCATGCAGTTCTTCATTTTGTTGTTTCAAGTCCTTCTTTGACATTTCATCCTTTTCTAGTTGCTCCAAAATTGATGTGACTGAATCTTTAAAGTCATCCACTCTTTGAACACGAGTGGCTGGTCCTAGATCGACTGTAGATATGATATAATCTTTCACCCTGACTTGTTCTTTTACTGCATCAGCTGGCGGGACTGCTATTTCAGCTATCCTTGATCCTGATTCGTTCTTATAGATTCTTGATTGAATCTTAGCCTTTTTCTGCTTCTTAGGCTTCTGAGCCTATGATAGGATCATGCTCAAGTTAAGCTGCATTACTTCTACTTGTGGCTTAGGATATGTCATTCTACCTTGCATCCACTCAGGAGTAGAAGATTTGTTTAATTCAGAGGCTCCATCCTTATCAGATACAACCAACTCTTTGCATGGTTCTTGTTCTTGCTCTTCATTCTTCTCTGGACTTTTCTGTTCTTCCTTTTCTTCTTCTGGGGCCAAATTCTCTAGATTTGCCATTACATTCTCTTGTGTAGTCTTAAAATCTTCCTCTGTTTGATCTTTGGCTAGAGGACTATCAGATATATCAATAACTTCCACATTGGCTAAAGGTTCTTGGAAGTCCTCATTTTTCACTTCAGTGGATACTCCTTTTTCCTCTGCGAGTGCTGTTTCAGGCTCTTGCAACCCCAATTTTGCACATACTTTCTCAATCCCAGGTAGTAGTGGTACTGCCAATGAATCCACAAGCATTTGGGAAATAGGGATAGTAGAAGAGATGGCTAAGGTGTACTGGCTTGTGTCGGGTTGGCCAAGACTGATGATAAGGAAGAAGAAATGATAAGAGGTGAAGGAAAGGGTAGTGAAGGTAGAGGAAGAGAGGGTGAAAGGATGGTGGAAATGGGGGGCAATGGTAGAGAAGAAGAAGATGTAGGTGTAGTGGTAGTGGAAGGGTATGAAATAGTGAGAGTGGAGGAAATAGGGCTGCTGGAAGAAATTGCCAGTGAGCAAGAAGTAACAGCAAGGGTAGAGGTGAGAGAGGTGGCAGAAGATGCTTCTTGAGTTATGGAAGCTGAAGATATGGGTGAGGTGGATGTAGCAGAGTAAGGAGGAATGGAAGGAGAAGTGGCAGTAGGAACAACAGGGATTGAGACAGCAGTGGTCATAGGAGGTTGAGTAGTTGGAGGATTGGAATCATTCTTGGTTGTAGCATCCTCCTTATTAGCTTCTTTCACTTTCGCCTTTTTGGCCTTAGAACTTTCTCTAGAACCACTTGGCATATCTCTGTTCTTGGAAGCCCTTGTCCTAGTTGAAGGAGGTTGATCTTTCTTCTAAGGAGACCTTACAGATGGCTTCTTCATCTTCTTTGTCTTTTCTGCCAGAGGTGTGTGTTCTTCACTATCTGACTTCTGTCTCTCAGCTGGCTCTGCCTCATCTGTGACATGTATTGGTTCATCCTCTTCTCCCCCGGAGTCCTTATCTGATTCCATGGCTGTGTAAGTGAGCTGAACTCCTTGTCCCTCCAAAACAGCTATTTGAGCTCTAACCCAAGCCTTGCTCAATCTAATTGGTTCTCTCATAACAATATCAAGGGAGCTCTCTTTTGCATTTGCCTAATTTGGCAATGGGATAGGCTGATGGTACTGAGACTCCCATGGTCCTCTTACCATAGCATTTTCATCATCTTGTAATTGATTTGTTACTGCCATTATGTGAAACCTCTTGATGAAATCCAGAGGTAGCCTTGCATGCGCTTTCTTCATGACCTCATAATCATTAGGGTAATTGGCCCAAAAGTCTTCAATATGCACCTTGTGGAAGAGCTTCTTACTTACAAACCTTTCCATCACTCTAATTGGATCAAAATGACCCCTTGCATTATAGTAGTGCAAATTTAGGAGTTGGATCTCTTTATCTGAGTGTTCTACAGATGCCAAAGAGGGGCATGCATAAAGTCCCTTGTCGAACTTGATGGGAAATTAAACATTAGTTCTATGCAAGTGTTTAAGCTTCTTAGCACAGGGTATTAATTGTCTAGATAGCTCTAGAAGCACTGTCTTATCATCTAGATACCTGGGGAGTCTGTAGGCCATCCGAGTGAAGCCTTGTACCATTATGTGTGTTCTTCATTATCTGACTTCTATCTCTCAGCTGGCTCTACCTCATTTGTGACATGTATTGCTTCATCCTCTTCTCCCCCGTAGTCCTTATTTGATTCCATGGCTGTGTAAGTGAGCTAAACTCCTTGTCCCTCCAGAACAACTATTTGAGCTCTAACCCAAGCCTTGCTCAATCTGATTGGTTCTCTCATAACAAAATCAAGGGAGCTCTCTTCTGCATTTGCCCAATTTGGCAATGGGATAGGCTAATGGTACTGAGCCTCCCATGGTCCTCTTACCATAACATTTTCATCATCTTGTAATTGATCTGGTATTGCCATTATGTGAAACCTCTTGATGAAATCCAGAGGCAGCCTTGCATGCACTTTCTTCATGACCTCATAATCATTAGGTCAGTTGGCCCAAAAGTCTTCAATATGCACGTTGTGGAAGAGCTTCTTACTTACAAACCTTTCCATCACTCTATTTGGATCAAAATGACCCCTTGCATTGTAGTAGTGCAAATTCAAGAGTTGGAGCTCTTTATCTGAGTGTTCTGCAGATGCCAAAGAGGGGCATGCATAAAGTCCCTTGCCGAACTTGATGGGAAACTGAACATTAGTTCTACGCAAGTGTTTAAGCTTCTCAGCACAGGGTATTAATTGTCTAGATAGCTCCACAAGCACTGTCTTATCATCTAGATACATGGGGAGTCTGTAGGCCATCCCAATGAAGCCTTGTACCCTTATGTATGTAAATTTCTCAAATTGGATGTACCATCTGCCATATCTGGTTATTTCATTCATGGCCTCCATGGAAATCCTCAAAGTTGTGCTACCCTGTAGCATTATGGCTATATACATTGTGAATGCATCATTTACCCTTTTGAAGTGTATCAATGATTGAGATGAGGTTAGTTGCGAGTAACATTCATATACTTTAATCTGAGTTTGCTCATCATTCCCAACTTCACCAACTTTGGACAATCCATCATAATGATTCCTTCTTGCCAATGTATAGACAATATAAGATGTCCATCTGAAGTACCTGTTATCTTTGAAATTGCTGAAGGCTTCATGGATGTTGTCACTGAGGATCTGAGCCTAGTGGAACTTAGTTCCTTTCAATATTTTAGTGATAATGACAAACATCCAGTCCTCAAAGGTAGAGGCTATTGACAATCTATATATTCTACTCAAGAAGGTTACCAAGTCTCCTATCTCATCATGGAAGTCACTTCTGTATAGTATTCTAGGAATCTTAATGAGAGTAGACTTTCTTCTTTTAACCCAATTATTATTTATGTGCTTTCTGCAACCTTCTACATCCTTGTTATAAGTATCCCGTGATCCTTGTTTATCTGGCATAGTCATGACCTTGTGCCAAGGAATATCAAAGATTTTGGCCAGAGAAGGTGGAGTTAAATCAGCCAAGACATCCCCATTAGTTGTCTGAATTGTTCTTGTCATTATGTCATATATGTCTCCACAGGTTGCCATTAGCTCTACACATTGCACTGAAGTAGGGAAGGCAACTGCTTGTGCAATACCACTATCTCTGAGTACTCTGGCCCTAGGAGTTGGGTTCAGACCAAAGATCCTCAATCTAAAATCATCTAGGTCTATATGACCCAGGTCTGTGTCTCCTACATCACTCCATCCGGAGTGAATCTTGGTCTCTGGAGGGACTCCTTTGAACTCGTACTTCATTGCTTGGGCTTGAGCAATCATTTAGTCTGCACGAGTAGACCTTATAAGTTTGATACCTTTAATTAATCTTATGATATACTCCTAAGTTTAAGATGAACCTTAATGCAAACCTGCTATTTACTATTAACATGCCTTTTGAAGGAAACTCAAAATCAACATTTATTGTGATTACAACAACTATCATTAATGCATACAAACAAACATCTAATGCTGCAAGAAATTTCATGAAAATCATCCTTAACCATGCATTACAACATTAATTCTATCATTTTAAACACTTTCCCTTTGAAAATTTTAGAAAATTTAATCATTTGCATGGTTTTGCGCTAATTTGAGGGTCATCCGACCTTCAGGCAGAAAAGTGCTAAATTCAAGGTCATCTGATCTTGGCAGAGAAATCACCCAAGTCCGACCAAAGGTTTTCTGCCTTTTATGCTTTTGAGCGCTTTGCGCGGGTTTTGATGAGTACTGACTTGCGCGGGTTTTGGAGGCATCCGACCTCCATTGGTTGTCAAGTCAGTTTGTTGAGATTTTAGCGCAAAGCCTATTGAGGCTCTATATTGCTTTTGTGAGGGATTTGGCAGTGTCCAATTTGTGCGAGTTTTAGTTGCTACCGACCAAGTCGGTGGGAAGGTATTGCAGTGTTGGTCGGAAGGGGTCATTTTTAGCACAGAGTTGAGGTATTATTTTCAGCAGGATTTCGGGAGGCTACAGACTTTACGGAGGAATTTGGGGCATCCGACCAAGTCGGAGACGAGGTCTTTTAGCGCAAAGTTAGAGTGAGGGATTTTCGGTGCAAAAGGCAATTTCATAGCTTGCGGGGAAATTTGGTCGTTTCGACCAAGTTAGAGAAACGTGTTTTGGGTGCGTAGGTCAGACAAGTGAGAATTTAGTGCCAAATGTGTCTAGGTGCGTGGTGTGGTTTTTGAAGTATTCTGACTGACTAAATCTTGGTTGGTTTTGTAGGTCGATCGGAGCTTGTTTTAGCACAAAAATCCAAACATATTCATAGGGAATATTACCCAAGTCCTGCCTTTTAACCTATGGTGACTCGTCGACATTTTCTACAGAGGATCTAAGTGAGGGTTTCAAGATTAAAATCTATAGTTTCGTATGGAAACCCTAGCTAGAAACCCTACTTAACATTTGTTTTCTCAAAAGACTTAGCGTTTAAGCAACCTTAGCTATTTGCAAATGGAATTTCAAAGGAGGGAGTTCAAAAACCCTACCTGTTAGATGCGAAGGTGCGTTGAGATTGTATAGGTAGGTCCCAGGTTCGAGCCTTGGTTGAGTCGGCAGAAGTGCGAATGAAGGTCAAAAATCCTGTTTGAACGCGATCAAATGATTTAAAACATATGATAAACTCCCTTTTAATCCCTGGAAAAATTACCATTAATACGCAGGTGTACGTCTATCAGATTTTAGGTTTTGCGCGAATTTTCCTCAGCTCGGACTTGGTCGGAGCAGGCCATTTTCAGTGCTAAACTTAAAGGTTCAATTTGCACAGTCTTGCAAGTGTTTCAGGTTCATTTGACTTGCAGGCTTTTCTTGTTCATCTGACTTAGTCAGTGATCGCTTGATCCAGCGCAAGTCAGATGACATCAATTTTAGCACAGAAGTCCATCGAAAGGGAAATCAGCGCTGAAGTCGGTAACAACAATTTTTAGCACTAGGTCAGTTGGAAGACGATCCAGCGCCAAGGTCAGATAGATAGGACTTTAGCGCTAAGGTCGGACAAGTAGGATTTTAGCGCTAAGGTCGAACAAGTAGGATTTTAGTGCTAAGGTCAGTTAAAGGGCAATCTAGTGCAAAAGGTCATTCCAAGGCCTTCAAAAGGAAAATAAGGATTCAACCTAGTAGACTTTGAAGTGATTTCTTGATACTATCTTTCAATCAAGGTCAAAATGTACTTTGACCACTTAATCACTTAAGAGATGAAAAGATCCAACAAATCTTAAGCCAAATCAAAAGAGGGGGGTCCTCATTTCTCAAATGGGGCATGTGTACGAGGCACAATAGGTCCCCTTTACCACTATACATTACAAAACTAGTGGCCACCAAACAAACTAGAAATGAATAAGAAATAACTCAAATGAAAGTGGATTATGGCTGATTTCTCCTATGATATCCTTTGATTACTAGGGGTAATGCATCAACTTTACTTTGCATCTCATCAATTCTTTTAAGGATGAAATCTATATTGGAAGGATGAACATTAGGAGTTATGATTAAAATGGGAGTGGAAGTGGCAACATAAGATAATACGTGGAGTGTAGGTTGATTGGGGGACAAAGAATGAAGTTGGAATGACAACACTAGAAGTGGGAACATGAGTAGTGGGTGAGAAGTAAACACAATTAGGGTATGAGTTGAAGGTACAATATGATAAGTAGGTGCAATTAGAGGATCAATGATAGGAGCTATGAAAAATTGATAAGCAATATAGAGAAGAGAAGAAATATGTGGCATGGATAATGCAGGAGAAGATGTGGAAGGAGGCACACTAGACAAAGAGGCTTGTGAAGGAAGGGGAGGAGACACACTATTTAAGGAACTTGATGAGCTTATCCTTTGACCTATATCACTTAATACTTCCATCACATAAGGATTATCCATTAACAAGTTATGAAGAACATCAATCAAATTTGAATAATTAACATTATTGCTCAAATTCATAAAGGTCTGATATAAGTATTTGTGTAGTAAGATCCATGTCTTGCCTATCCATAAGTGCAACATGTGCATCATGATGAAAAACATCTTCACCATTAAAATATGTAGTAGTCATCAAATCCTCAATCATAACTTCCTCGCAATGAATTGAGGCCATTGTAGAGTTAAGCCCAAGGTTTCTTCTTAGTGCAAAATGAGGATTAGGTTGGGACCTTGACATTCAAGAAAAATATAAAGCAATGAAAAGGAAATTGCATCCAAGTAATCCTAATTTTTTCTGCCAACAATTCATACCAAAGATTGAACAATTTAAGGATATTGCAATAGGTAATTTGTATCGACACAAATAATATTACTGAAGCATTTTAAAGTTTAGGCCATAAGAATCATCCTTTTTTAAACATGGATTGCAAATAATTCTAAAAATTTGGAAGTCTTGGTCATTAACATTATTGTCTGCTACAATGTCATCCAGTGTATCATTGTCAATGTTCATATGTTCTTTCAAGTATTTAATATTATCATCATCCTCATCTTGACCTGCATCATCTTCATCATCATTGAAATTTGACTGTAGACCATCTATATTGTTACCAGATGTATGTTGGCAAGAGACACATTGTAGCTTCATGATTGTTGTCATTGATGGCAACAAAGTTCATCCCACACATCCGCAGGACATGGTGTGCCTAAACTGTAAGTCATATTGAAGAGTGTTGTGGTCCAGTAAGCAAGAATAGAGCATGTGGCAAGGTTTGATAGTCAGGTCCAGATCTCTCAGAGGAAGTATCTTTGGAAAGTTTGGACTTGGGGAAGTCAAGAGGAGTACCTTGACTGATAGATTCCAGGAATTGATCCTCCAGTGATGAGAGAGTAAAGAGATATGAGCATCTAAGTATTGGGGTCCTGTTTGACAGAGTAGACAGAGGAAGAACTGAACAGCAAAGCATCAGACATTATTTCGGATGAGATATTGATGGTGATCAAGGTTCCTAAGGTATCATTCATGATTGGTTGACATGTTAGATGACTTCTATGAGCATCTCCTTGATACGCATCACTTGGTAAGCAAGGATTCAGCCGACAGACTAGAGTTTGGGAAAATATTGACTATTTCGGATGCCGACTAGAAAGAGGATGAAATCCTTTGTGCAGATATATATACCAGATGTATTTCGATAAGAAGAAGTGTGGTGTGTTGGTGTATGCAAAGAAAAGTAGAAAGAACAGAGTGAAAGCAGTAAGGAAGGTCCGATATGTGAAAGGACAGCAGCACAAAAGAAGAGAAAGGATGAAGTGCAGTAGATCAGTATATTGAGCCTAACCAGAACTGAACTCCAGCATATGTGGATGCTTCTCATTAGTTCAAGTATCTTGTTACTCTCTTTATAACTTGTAGACAGTGAGTCTCTTGTAGGCAGTGAGCCCTAATTGGCAAGTACCATTTTGTACTTCTATTCTTCTAATAGAGAATACATTCTTGGGTTAGTCACCCCGTGGTTTTTCCCTTAACAGGGTTTTCCACGTCAAAATCATTGTGTTATGTGTATTGACTTTGTTTCTACTTTCATGCTTATGGGTGCTTGTTTGCTTTGATGCTGCTCTAATTGTTAAAGAAGAACAGAAAGTTAAATTAATTAAGATAACTGATTCACCCCCCCTCTTAATTATCAACAATTGGTATCAGAGCCAAGTTCCTCCCAATAGAGCCTAACAACTTGAGGAAGATATGGGAATTCAATTAGATGTGTATGGTATGAGGGAGCAACTTAAGTCTACCCTAGATGATCTTGAGCAGTCTAATTCTGAAGTCAATGAATTAAAGGAAAGACTCAAACAGGCTGATGATTTCATAAATGAACTAAAAGGGAAACTAAGTCTCTCTATGAAAAAGAGAAAGGATCTACTTTAGCAATTAGCAAGTCAAGGTGAAGCCAATGATACAAATGAAGATCTGAAGGAGAAAACCAAGTTATGTGAAAAGTTATCAAAAGAGATCATTACGGTAAGACATGAAATGAAATCAGGAGTTCTGAAATTTACCCAAGAAATTGAAGAGAAAAGAAAAACTGAAGATGATCTAAGACAATCTCTCAAGGAGAAATCAGAAGACTACCACAAGATGGATAGAATAATCAGACATCTTGAATCAGATCTTGAAGATGCTAGAGATAATGAAGAAAAACTTGAGGATCAAATTGAATCTCTTAAAAAGGATCTTCAAACAACAAATGAATACAAAGAGAAATTCAAGATAAGTTCTGCTCAACTTGAAGTTCTTCTTGAAAGCCAAAAGAGGGTAGATGACAAGCATGGCTTGGGATATGAGAAAGGTGAAAGCTCTGGATCTGGTCAGAAGAATTTTGGATCAGAAAATCCAAGGAACAGGCCTAGAAGACCTCCGGTAAGGCAACCTAATGCTCAAAGATATCCATCCTTCAATGGATACTGCCACAACTGCAATAACTTTGGTCATAAAGCTAATCAGTGTAGAAAGAGAATGAATTAGAATAATACATCTTTCTCCGGATAGTGTTTCAATTGCAAAAGGTATGGTCACAAATCTCATGAATGCAAAAATATGCAAATGAACAATTCATTCAATGGTAGATGCTTTGCATGCAATAGAATGGGTCATATGGCTAATCAATGCAGATCAAGAGGATATCAATCAAATATGCAAAGAAATGTTGTTTGCCACAATTGCAATAGATCCAGTCATATTGCCAAATTCTATAGAAGCAAGAATCAAGACAAAAGGGGTCCGGTACATCATAACCAGAATCAAGACAAAGGAAAAAGAAAAGTGAATGCGGATGAAGTTCAAAGTGAGATGAACAAGATTTGGGTGAATAGAAGTATAGAAAATGTAGGGGATGGATCCACACTAGAATCTAGTGCTGATATTCCTTCTGGAAATTAACAAGTGAGATCTGGCTCAGGGGGAGACACAAGGAAAAATATTTTCCCCCTAGCCAGTTAATTGGTGCCAGAATTGGCACAAGGAGAGTTGTGGATTAAAGGGTTCTCAGAGAAACATCTAAATAATCTGTGGTTAAGATATGGAAGATCTACAAGAAGTTTAGAACAAGTTAATTTACCAAGATTGATCTGGTTCATCAAGTCATCCGATAAGAACAATTTTTTTTAACAGTTAGATCCGATATGATTCAGATAAAGATATTTTGATCTGCGAATAAATGGAATGATTGGAGAAAGATAGATTGCTGATGTTCATTAAAGATTAACTCCAAGCGCATCTCAGTAATCTGGAAAAGATTTCTTTCAGAATAAGGAAAACAAGGCAAACCGGAATGACTTAAGCATTTATTGCAACTTGGTACTAGGGTTTGCAGAGTAATATAAGGGTTTTCTTATTAAACACTTGTTCATTTTGCATTCAAGAAGAAGTGAAAAGGAGCTCTACAACAAATTTCCTCAATCCCATCAAAGATCATCTGCAGAAGTCGATTCATCCAGTAATCGATCCGGCTCACTCCATGAAACCTAGAAGCATAAAAGGTATTTTCTATTCTTGAATATCTCTCTGTAAATCTTTGAAAGATGGCTACTCTAAATGTGGTGAAGATTTCTAATAGGCCACGCCCTAAATTCAAGAAGCATCCATACAAATCTCTAGAAGTGGATCCCTCAGGTGAATTTTCCAGCATTCCGCATGGTATTTTGCATGTAGAAGATGTTAGGGTTTACATTCATGCAAATATTGAAGATTTTGGGGAATCCAAGCTGGTAGATATCTATCACAATCAGTTAATAGATGATGCTTTTGAACTCAAACCACAGTACCAGGCCATCCTGGATAAACATTTTGGTTAGTGCATTCATTTCCCCTATTTTGAAGAAGATGAATGGGTCCGGTATGTGTTGAGCAGAGTGCATGATAACTTCTTATGGTTGAATAGACCATTTAAGATCACCAAGGATGCAATTAGGGCTGTAACCGGTTTGCACTCATCCAGAGGGGTACCTATTCTCAAATATGTCAAAAACCAAACCATGAGTGAGGCTACCGGATCAAAATTTGATAAGAGAGCAATGACTATAGAAGATATCACTGATCCAGATATCAAGTTTGCATCTATGATAATTGGCTATAAGATATATCACTCCAATAGGGAAAATTCAGTACTCGAAACTGGTGTGTATATTGCTTATGAAATGTTGAGAAAGAATGCAGATTATGATCTCTGAGAACTCCTTCTAAGATAACTGATGGAAAACTTACAGAAGGACAAGAAGGACAAGAAGAACTCTTTTAAGTATGGTGGATTGATATTGTGTTTGTTTTTCTACTTTATGAATGAGTTGCCCAGATCCAGTGGTTGGGTATGGTAGAATGATAGACCTGTTGCCATTCAAATCAGAGACTACTTGCATGGGCTTGGGAATGCTAAGGCAAGAAATACAGCTCTGTGGGGTTATTTCAAGAACTTTTAGAGTATGATGCAAGCAAGAGAGAGAATTCCCAAATCTCTAGTTGAAAAGTATAAGGATACAGTTTTCTTTATGGTAGAAACTGATCAATGCCTAATGGAGGCTATGGAGCCAAGGATAGTCTAGATCATGCCAATGGGGTATGAAGTAGATGAGAAAATTGTAGAGCTACATGTTCAACACATGCTTAGTCAACCCAAGGATCCCAAGGTAGAAAGGTTTGGAACCTTTGAAGAGTTGAGTGTAAATATTCATGTGGAACTTAGACAACCAGAGATAAAGAGGAAAGTGAGAAGGGAAGTTGAAGAAGTCACTAATAAATTTGGAATATCCAAGGAGGCACTTGATGCTAATAGAGAGAAGATGGAAAGGGCAGAGAAAGAGAAGGAAGAAGCAGAAAAGGAAAGTGATCCGGTAGAAGCCCCCTCCCGGACCAGATCCTCTAAGAGGTCTGCACCTACCACTAACAAGAGCTCAAAGACATCAAAAACGGAAGCAAAATCATCCAGTAAAGGAGATAAGAGAACTAAGACAAAGGCCACAAGGTCTTATGCCAGTCAAAAGGATGATGAAGAGACGGAATCTGATGAAGAGGTAAAGAAAATGAAGAAGAAAAAGAAAACATCCGGTGAACCCTCTACCGGTGAAGGCAAGGAGGAAAAGGCAGATGAATTTGTTGAAAGGCCCACTCTGTCCATTGATGATGTAGTCAAATTAGTCACTATGGATGGGAACCTAAAACCAATGACTAAATTCTATGATGATTGTAATGAAGCTGATCAGAAGATCTTGCAAGAAGCGACAGTCAGGTATTTGAATATCTATAATAAGGCTTTTATTGAAATCATATCTCTCATCCCCAAAAGCCTGGAGAAGGAATTAGAAATAAGAAAGAATAATGCTAAGGCAAAGGATCTTGAGATCCGAGAACAGATAGCTATTCAGCTCTTTCCTTCAATGACTCCAAAGCAAATGAATATGATCTTCAAAGATTGTAAGGATGAGTTCCGGAGCAAAGCTAGAATGAATCAGCTTATGCTTTATGAAACTAACAAAATAGCTAAAGAGACAGAAGAGATCCTCCGAAACACCTTTAAAAGATTCAATATTCTTGTTGTAGAGAACTTGGGTGATGAACCCTCTGCCATGGATGAAAAAGAAGAATCCATTAAGATAGCAGCAAAAGAGGCAAAGGAGACTAGTGAAGAAAAAGCTAAGGATTTAGATTCCTCTGTTCCAGAAGAGGAAGTCCAAGGAGAAGTAAATCTGAATTCTCCAGCAGTCTCTGGATCTAAAGGAGAAGAAAGAATAGAGGAGAAAGAAGAAGAAGTGAAGGGAAAAGAAGAAGGTCAAACTGAAAAGACCATAGATGACAGTGCTAAGGCTACAGAAGGGGAGAAAATCCTTTCACCGGCAAGAGACACAGCAGAAGCAGTCAAGGATTTCCTGACTAAAGAAACGATGGAGATTGATAAACTAGAGTTACTTCAAGGACCATTTGACTTTGATTCTCTCTCCCCAGTGCAAACAATGAAGATATCATCATTTGCCCAAGCAAAGGCTAAAGAGAAACTTCTAAAGTCTCACATGGAAGACTGTGAGCTGCTTGAAATTACATTCGGTGTGCTTGAAAAGATAATGCCATCCTTTCAGAAGGATTCCTCAGCTTCTTCATCCGGTAATCTCAAGTCTCTTGTTAGTTCTGTCAGCACTCATTTTGAGTCTTTAGAGAAATCAGTTGAGGAAAAGGTCCGGAAAGAGTTTTTGGATAAGAGATTCTCTGAGTTACAAGGCTTTATAACCAACGATAGGAGAGTTATGGATATTGGAATAAAAAGCTTAGAAAATGCTCTTAAAGATGGCAGAGATATCTATAAATTTTATTTATCCTGGCCTAAAGTGACCAAGGATATTGAGAAGAAAGTAAAAGAGAAAGAGGATAAACTGACAAGTTTATCTCAAAGTTTTGATCCTCTCTCCTCTTCCATAGTAAATCAAGAGTGTTAGACTATTGCAGTCATAGATGAAATAAAGAAGCTTGAGAAGGAGAAGAAAAATAGAACAAACAGGTTAAGTGAACTTAGAGGGATCATTATCCCTAAGTTAGAGGCCATGCATGAGGCTCTAACTGATGCTCAGACCACAGCTTGGACCAGTGATCTGACAGATCTCAAGCGAGCAGAGGCTTTTGCATTCTTGCTGAGTGGTCACATCTTAATTTTGGATAGGATGAAGCAGAGTTGGGCGACAGAAGTTGTACAGCTGAAGAATACTTTTGTAGACATACCTAAGTGTTGCCATCAATGCCAAAGGGGCAGATTGTTGGCAAGAGACACATTGTAGCTTCATGATTGTTGTCATTGATGGCAACAAAGTTCATCCCACACATCCATAGGACATGGTGTGCCTATACCAGAAGTTATATTAAAGAGTGTTGTGGTCCGGTAAGCAAGAACAGAGCATGTGGTAAGGTCCAACAGTCAGGTCCGGATCTCTCAGAGGAAATATCTTTGGAAAGTGTGGACTTGGGGAAGTCAAGAGGAGTAACTTGACTGATAGATTCCAGGAATTGAGCCTCCGGTGATGAGAGAGTAAAGAGATATGAGCATCTAAGTATTGGGGTCCTGTTTGATAGAGTAGACAGAGGAAGAACTGATCGGCAGAGCATCAGACATTATTCCAGATGAGATATTGATGGTGATCAAGGTTCCTAAGGTATCATTCATGATTGGCCGACATGTTAGATGACTTCTATGAGCATCTCCTTGATACGCATCACTTGGTAAGCAAGGATTCAGCCGACAGACTAGAGTTTGGGAAAATATTGACTATTCTGGATGCTGACTAGAAAGAGGATGAAATCCTTTGAGCGGATATATATATCAGATGTATTTCGATAAGAAGAAGTGTGGTGTGTTGGTGTATGTGAAGAAAAGTAGAAAGAGCAGAGTGAAAGCAGTAAGGAAGGTCCAGTATGTGAAAGGACAACAGCACAAAAGAAGAGAAAGGATGAAGTGCAGTAGATTAGTATATTGAGCCTAACTAAAACTAAACTCCAGCATATGTGGATGCTTCTCATCAGTTCAAGTATCTTGTTACTCTCTTTATAACTTGTAGACAGTGAGTCTCTTGTAGGCAGTGAACCTCTTGTGAGCAGTGTGCTTGGGCAGTGAGCCCTAATTGGCAAGTGCCATTTTGTACTTCTATTCTTCTAATAGAGAATACATTCTTGGGTTAGTCACCCCGTGGTTTTTCCCTTAACAGGGTTTTCCATGTCAAAATCATTGTGTTATGTGTATTGACTTTGTTTCTACTTTCATGCTTATGGGTGCTTGTTTGCTTTGATGCTGCTCTAATTGTTAAAGAAGAACAAAAAGTTTAATTAATTAAGATAACTAATTCACCCCCCTCTCAGTTATCAACAATGTATTTGGATCATTATATACCATCCATATTGTTGTCTTCCATAACATCATCTGACTCTGGATTGTTGTCTTCTTGTGCCTAAACATAACCATCTTCAACATCATCATGGATGTCAATTTCTTCGATGTTCTCTAATCCCTCTCTCTCATTTTGTTGGCCATCATTGTTTTGCTCAGTATCCACTAATGCATCATCAAATACATGCCTTAATCTTGGATCATAATGTATGACAAATATCCATTTCAAGTCCAAAATATCTTCATAGAAAAATACCTGCACATGAATGACATACATATATTAGACATATGCTATAACAATTTTATTGATCAATAAACACATGTATATATTCGCAATAAACTATGAATTAATAGATTAATGATCACTACCACTTCTTGTTTGAGTGAAAGAAATACTTGCTCACAATGAATTGGTAGAACATAAGGCTCCTTATCCTCCGGTAGGAAACATGAGGAATCTATAGAAAACAATCCACTATGGGTATCATGTCTTCATGTCCTCTCAAATGCTTCAAACCATCTACACTTAAAATACAACATTTAAAAGAGCGGTAATCCAACTCAATAATTTCTTGTATTTTCCTAACATATTGTAGATTCCCTTCAATTATATTCTTATCTTTTGATCTTGATCAACTGGATTGCTTCAAGTCAACCATGATGCCACAATCGAAGGATTGTCTCTTTACATCTACACTTTCTACACGATAATGTCGACCATATGCCCACATTGCTGGATATTTCCTTGCTTGTGAAAGACCATTTATTTCAATGAAAACAAATATAATGACAAATATTAAAATAGTTAATAGTCTCAAAACTGTAAGGAAACAATATTTTGTAAAATTTCAACTGTACCTTTCTTTCACATCCTCTAGACATGTTGATTTCATCTTTTGTTATGTTTGAATCTATACTTGCGTCTTCTATTTGATTTTGAATTTGTTTAGTAACCCATTCTAGTGTGTAATCTTTGCCCCATTCCCCAAGCAGATCAGTGGGAAGTGGAGTATTCCTTGGGTTCGATCTCTTAAACTGTCTATTACTATGTGTATTACTATGTATTTCAATAAGTAATACACATAGTAAGTTGGGATCTTGGGTATTACTATGTGTTTCATCAACATCTTCTACCTATCAACAAACACAAGCATTATTTAATGTTTGGCAACAATTGGATAAATCATAAATGTATCAATTTCAAAGAAATATAATCAAATATGGCTTAAAAAATAAAAATATAAATTGTATGAACATATATACATCAATTGAATAATGGAACATTATTTTATAGACTACATTTTTTATACAATAATTTAAATAAAACACAATTTTGACAACATCGTTTATAAAACATCAGTCCACACTCATTTATTATTCTTTGGTTTTCTACCCTTAAGAACATCCTTAGGGATACCTTGTTCTTCCCTCTTCTTTCACACATGAGTGCGTTTTAAGAAGGGGTAATCAATCAATAACTCATCCCCAAGGGTAAGGTCCATAATAGCCTCAACCATTATCAATCTATCAACCTCTCTTTCCATATCTCCATCTTTATCATTTATAACCTCAACAAATTGACAATTCAGTCTTACAGTAGGGTCCCTTCCCTTACTACTATTTATAAATCCTGCAATATTTTTGTGTGTGTATGAACATCCATCTATATACATAAGATGACATCTATTCATTTCTTTTCCACTTTCCAATTTGAGATGATGTGTATACATATTTGAATTTAGACCATATGTTGACAAGCTAGGCTTATATTATGCTAGCCTTATCCATTCACCACTGTAATAGGATGGACCATAATATGGCATTAATCTCCTAGTGGTTTTTTCTAAATTGTTTCTGTAAGGGTAAATTGGATCAATCAATGAATATCAATAAATAAACAATATCAGATACCCAAACTCAATGAAATAGTGAAACTAAGGAGATCAAACAAGATAAAGCAATGAATAACAAACCCAAACCTTCCTCAAATCGAAACTTCCATTGTTCGCCTATCACAGATCATTCTTTGAAAGTATGAATGATGCCCTCAGAGAGCACTTCCTTACTTTGTTCAAGAATGTCGATTATGAATGGCTATGGTAATGATGCGTAGTGTGTGGTAACAAGGGTGATCATAAGTAATGAAGGAATAACGAGGGCGCCAAAGGCGCGCTGTACTTCCTACAGAGTAATGATACTTAAAGCTTGGATGATTGGAATGGAAGAATGAGGTTGTATTTATAGACTTGTAAGAATGAAGATCAATGGTATAGAAAGAATGAGAAGATCAACGGTTGAGAACAGTTAAGGAACGTGCAACGAATAAGAAGAAGACACATGTCTTGCTTTCTTTTACATGAGAGGATTTGCTAAGAATAGAAGAATGAGTTAAAACAATTAAAAGAATATAATAATCAGTTAAGTGATTTAAAACAAGAAGAAGGGATTTGCATGAGGATAAGAAGATATTTTGCTTTATTAAATATTAGGAATATTTAATTGTATGTGCAAAAAGATTGAATTATATTTAGAGATAACTCAATTTAGAAGAAAAAGCAACTTAAATAAATATTTGATTTATTTAAATTTAGAGAAGATATTATTGGGAGAAACAATTAAATAATTGGAATTATTTAATTTAGAAGATAAGAAAGAAAATTAAATAAATAAATTTATTTAACTGTTGTGCATGATTTGGAAGAATAAATAAAATATTTGATTGTATTTTATTTTTGGAGATTAAGAGGATTTAAAGAAATTTGATTTGATTTATTTAAATTTGGAAGAATAAATTTGATTTAATTAAATAATTAAGAATTATTTAATTGTTTGGGAAGAATTGAATTAAATAAAGGAATTTATTTAATTGTTGGAAGAATATGAATCAAATAAATAAATTTGTTTATTTATTTATTGATAGAGGAATTAGAAGGGAATAAATATTTAAGAATATTTATTTAGACTGAATCGTGTCATTTTTAGGCGTATACATTTTGCCCCTTTTTGATGCAATGCAGTTTACAGCGTTGCTTCAAATAATAGATAGTCTGATAATGATACATGCCCCAGTTTGCCCCTGGTACATGTTATGATGATAGGATTCCCCCTCAAGAGATTGGACGAGAAGAAGGCAGAACGACGTGAGACGGATAATCTCATGAAGAAGAAGGATGAAGAAAGAGTTGAATGATATGCTATGCAAGATAAAATGATAACACACACAAGCAAGTAAGCCAGTATGCACAAATGATACAAGAACAATCAAGGTATTACCCCTATCGAGTAATAAACCAATGATATACTGATAACGATATACGATAGTGTTGTCATGGCAGGGAACGATATATCCCTAGACCAACACGGTAGGCATGTTGTCATGGTGGGGAATGATAGATCCCTAGAGTAACACCAAATGATAGTGTCTGGTTTCAGGAAATGAAACATGTCATGTAAGATGCATGTGTTGGTCTAATTTTGATAATGTTACATCCTGTATAAGACAATTGATTGATTATAATTGATCGAGTTGGTTTACGACCAGACAAGGATCAAGACCACTGAGGATGCTTGGATAATTTGACAAGATTGACTTTGACTTGATTGGTATGGATTAAGGATGGACCTGCATTTGGATCACTACTCGGGTTGACCGGATTGAGAAGAATGGACCACAACGATAGATAGAATACTGATTGATAGAAGAACTCGATAGAAGGAATCACAAGCTTTTATTTTGTATTGATACTCTACATTGTTTGGATCATTTATTGCATGGGATACAGATGTATGGATGTATAATGGATGTATGATGGATGCTTTTCTCTTGACATCTTGACGGTGCAAGTATTTTGAAGTACTTATTTCATCATTGGGTGATTTTTTTGGGTACTTTTTCTGAATGTTGTAAGTTAATACAAGCATCTAGGTATAATTGAACTGAGATGACCTGAGCATTGCTTACATGGATTTTGATTTAGCAAGTCAATACAAGCATCGAGGTATAATTGAACCGAGATGACCTGAGTATTTCTTGCATATCAACAAACAAGGATTGCCCCCATTCATGTTTAAACCTTTGATGTCCTCGATGATCTTTTGCCAATCATGTCGTTAGACAAGGCTTCACATTACTAAAGTTTAATCCACAAACAACAAACAAATAAAATAATCATACCCCCATCATAGCATCTCTAGCTTTTGGCATCATCGAGTAGCATAGAAAGGCATGGTAGCAAAAATCAAGACTCTGTACTTTAACCATGTTTCCAATCCACAAAATATTTTTGCATTTAGATGTGTTTGTTTCTTGCCATAATTTGGGTAAAATCATTTAGAAGGCCTTAGGAGTTTGTTTTCTTTGCTTTGGATAGGTTAATGTCTTGTGTCAAGATTTCTGCTTGAAGGCGGGTTTCGCTTGCACTTGCTTGTTTGGCAAGAAGATTTCACAATCCTTATTGGTGAGACAGACCCTAAGGGACTGACCTAGTGCATCAGGGGCTCATTGCTAAATGGCCTTGCCTACGTGATGATGCAGAGGCAACTTAGTTCAGGGTAAACCCTAACGGACCTAAGACCTAGGCGGTAGAAAGTGGTGTGGACTTAGATAGATAAAAGGACTAGACATGGGATGGATGGGACCATGGAGCCTCAGGGGTGCATTTGAGAAATGGCCTTGCCTACATGACAACGCAGAGGCAATGTAGTTCATGGACTTGGACCATGGAGACTAACAAAAGACACCATACTAGGCTGACACTATGGATTGGATATGGGATAAAACCTTGGTTGAAAGGCAACAAAGAGATAGAGTATCAAGCCATGATAGGTTACCGATGGGTTTTTATTATGGAACGGATATGGGTCGAATGGGACACGAGGAAGAATGGACACAAGGTGATTGGTTTCCCAAAGATGGAGGAAGCGGTTTATCACAAGTAACACCTGTTTACCAGGTTTTCACCACTTGCTTTTATTTGCACAAAAGCTAAAAAGTAAGCATGACACCTGTTTGCCAGGTTTTCACCAAAGGATAATTTTTTTGTACTTTTCTGATTTTTTTATTTTTTTGTATTTTTTTGATTTTTGATTTTTTTGTATTTTATGCCCCCCTTACATTGGGGTTCTCCTAGGTATAGAACTGGCAAAGATGCATGCTGTTGATTGGGTCATCTAACAGATCACCTTCTGATGTTGCTAACTGATATGCCCCTGATCCATAAGTAGCTACGATCACATAAGGCCCAAGCCAGTTGGGTTCAAACTTGCCCTTCTTTTCCCTATCCTATTGATTGTGGGGATTCTCTTTTAGTACTAGATCTCCAACCTTGAAGATT
The DNA here is from genome assembly GCA_027924645.1 of Cunninghamia lanceolata. Taxonomy (NCBI): domain Eukaryota; kingdom Viridiplantae; phylum Streptophyta; class Pinopsida; order Cupressales; family Cupressaceae; genus Cunninghamia; species Cunninghamia lanceolata. The sequence continues at coordinate 1,883,486 of BSBN01001494.1, read as the reverse complement.
CTTGGGTGAACTCTATGGTTATAGCTTCGTGACATCATCTGTTGATATGCTTTGAGATGGTCAAAGGCTTTCTGTCTCCTTTCCTCTAGCAACTCTAGTTCTTGCAATCTAGAGACTCTGTATTCTTCATCTAATATGAGACCTTTTAACGACACCCTGAGAGATGGTAACTTGACCTCAATGGGGAGGATAGCTTTTGAGCCATAGACAAGGGCGTAAGGGGTAGCACCTATGGGAGTGTGTATACTGGTTCTGTAGGCCCACAGAGTGGGATTGAGTTGGATGTGCCAATCACGGCCAACATCATGTACATTTTGGACAATAAAGAGGCCTAGATTCACTCCATGAATATTGGAGGGTCGTATCATGTAGTTGTATCCCCAAAATTGAAACACCTCGTACACTCTAGGTAGTTGTTGATCACTAGGCCAAGAGCAATATAGTCGATGATCAAATGTCTCTTTGTAAATTGATCTCAAACTCAAGGGCAAGTCATCATCTCCATCACATTCATTCTCATAGGGTATGTAGTCCACCTTCCCCTTGTCTTTAAGCAAATTATGCATCTTTAAACTGGTTCTTGTTCTGTTGCTTGTTTTCATCAATTCCTCATCTTTCGAGCTGGTATATTGGCACATATTTTTGTTAGATGTATCATCTGATAAATGATCATTTCCCTCTAGGTTGGAAGTCGGTGATCCAAGAAACTTTAAACCAAGAACTTTATCCTGCAAGTATCCATTAAGAAAAAAATAGTTATTTAAATAATATAAAACAATGTTTGAATGAAGTATACATGTTATTTATATCAAATTGGAAAATTCCTTACCATAATTCCTATTGGATTTGAATTAATTGTAGGAGGCATACTACCAACTGGAAACTCATCATATATGTAATGTCTTTGTACAATCGCTCATTTGAATTATTTCTTTCCATGGCATACAGAACATCCACAAACAACAATTTTCTCAAAGTATTCATCCCATGTACTATAGTCCTGACCAACCTCTTGTTCAGTGCAATCATTTGTTGTGTTTGCAAGATCCATTGTCATATCCTCTTCCACCCATTTTACTCTACATGATTTAATAGTTTTAGGCTCACGTCCACGTACATATCTTTTTCTTTTGCTAGTTGAATGCTCAGGCTCTACATTTACTCCAATCTCCATCTAAAATAATTAACAACATGCATTAATTTGTGTAAAGATTGGATAATAAATTATAAATTTCAATAATACTGTGAAAAAAGAAGGACATATCACAAAATGCCATCAGATCATTTTTTCCTAAGTTAAGTCAAAATTTGAGTACCTGATGTTCTGCTTCATCTGTTGTGTCCTCATTTGATATGACACAATCTGTTTCCATGGCCTCGTCTAGCCCTTATAATACACAACATAGTAAATAATGTTTAGTACACCAATTATATCATTTCAATGAATATGCTATCCAACACAAAACCTCACTTTAGTCATATATTTGACATATTGATATCATGTTTTGGCCATCCTAATTTTCAAACTTTTCCCTTGATCATAGAATCACATTTAATCACCATTCCTGTGCATTTTCAACCAATAAGTTTGACCTCAGAGGCCTCATGAACAGAAAAATGACTTTATCTCCTCTATGTTGTAGCATTTGTGAATTCTTAAACACCTTCCTCCTTTAGTTGAGGTTGCTTTCTCTTCTTACCTCTATTGTATCTACAGATTCCGTTGTTATATCTATTTCCACCCACTTTCCTCTCTTCGATTTAGTAGTTCTACGCCATCCACGTCCTCTCTCCATGGCCTCCTCTGGATCTTGTAATACACAACAATGACAATAGTCACATAACAGCTGTGCACCAAGAGAATATTGTTGAAATTATCTTGTTAATGCACTCACTTTTCATTAAGACACACTCTCACAAATGTTATTAGGTCATCCAAACCATAGCTCCAATTTCACCATCATATGAATATCATAATTAACATTGTAGAGGTTGTCATACCATGAGGCGTAGGTAACAACCATAGGAGGTTTAAAAGCAACACTAGCAACATTAAATTATTGTCATAGTACACCTAGGATAGCTAGGTATGCATCCATAGAGTTATTACTATAAAATTGTCTCATTAATCTTGTGACCATGTTAAGTCACTATCATAGTAACAATGTAGTTAGTCATCAATCAACATGTTGTCTTTGCATTTCAATGAGATCAATTCTTGAAAATTGACAATCTAGAGGTTAAAGAGACAAGTTGATACCTTACCCAAGTTGTCATGTTCTTGAAACCTTGTCACTATTAAGAGGAGATATCTAGAGAGTAATGACACAAGGACATAACCAAGGCATGCACTATCATGAGCCATAGGGACAACTTACTACACCATCCAAAACTCCATTTGAACTAGCTACTATCAATAATTCACATTATTGGGAACTGTCATGAAGAAAACACCATGCATAGGACTGTCATAGTTAAAGTGGAGAGGATTGTCTAGTCATTTTATGACTGTCATAATAGCTAGTGGGTTAGTTACGATGATTCAACCTAAAATAAGTTAATGAGAACATAGAAATGAAAATCACAATACCATAAGCATTGCCATAAGTTGCCAATATAGTCCCAATATCATGTCATGATAGTAAGAGAAGAGTTGTTTGGTTTTTCCAAAGCCATATCACTTGCATAAGGATTGTCACCAACCATTTGTGTAAGGTCGTGAAAGAGTAAGTCATTATTGAGCTAATCATAAGAGAAGCATAAAGTCAAAATGCTATCATGGAAACAAGATATAGTTACTTATTATAAGGACAATCCAAATTTGGTGAGGTTGCTACAAGCAACCAAATTTGGCATTCCATTAGATAGTGATATCAACTTCCAAGCAAAATACATCATTTTGCACTGATAGGCGCTAAATTAGGCGCACTTTGCGCTACCTTTTGCACCCCAAAAAGATTACATTTAGTCCTAAAAGTCGGCGCTAAAGTTGGCGATAATTATACCGACTATAGTGCCGACTAATGAATAAAAAAATTTAAAAATTCCCACCTGCACATACCACAAAACAAAAAAACACAAAATAAAACTTTATTGATTTTTGGTGTTCATTTTGTGTTTGGAGATTGAGCGTTTGACATGTAGAGATCGAGCGTTTGGGTTTTTTGTGTTTGCCCTTATTTTGGGCAGATCCTTAGCAATGGCGGGACCTATATTCCAACCCCAATTTCCTTTCCATTCCTAAAGCGCGTACTCACTTTCTTACATCTCAAAAGTCCCAAGTTCAAGCCACGACAACCTTTTCTTCTAGATATCTCAGCCTTTCAATTCGTACTGCTCTTCTTCTATTTGTGCCAGGTAAGGGCATCGCCTCTCTTTCATCTACTCTTTTTCTCCTGTAAGATGTCAGATTCATTTAGACAGATGCGGGTCTTGTAATATTCATAGGGCATCGGTTGAAGATAATTTCAAGCAAAGATTTTCATAATAGATGACAAATTTCCACATTCCATAATATTATAAATGTGTGCTTTAGGATTAAACTGTGTGAATCAAATATCTCAGCCTTTGCTTAAAGGAAATTGTTGTCTACCTTGATATGGATGAAATCACATTTTGCCACTAGTTGATAAAATTTCTCTCTGGCTTTATTTCAATTGATGTATAAGATTACTTTTTTGCAGCAAATTTACAGAGGAAAATAGCTACATGATTTTCTCTACAAAATAAAGGTAAAAAACCTTGAGGAATATAGAAAACCTAGACGAAAACTTTCATACTTGGCAGTGTGTACTTTGTTTGCCTCCACAGACTGGACAAAAATAAGTTGCCCTAGGTCACCTCAAAATGTCAAGCAATAGAGGGAAGAGAGCAAAGGGAGCAGACTCTAGCCACAATGAGGTAATTCATTGTCAATTTATAGATTTGTAAATGTTTCCATTGTTTCTTTGATTTTTAGTTTTTAGTTTTATATTTCTAAATTTAAAAGAAGAAATTTATTTTATATATATACAGGGACATGAGGCTGAAAAAGATAAAGAGGCATTGGCTTCCATATTGGGGGTAGAGGCAGTGAACAAATTTGATGGTGTGGACTTGACAATGCTTGCCAGATACATAGAAAAATGATCTAGTAAAGCCCTTGAAACATTGCAACCAAATCAACAGTGTCAAAGGGAATCAATTGATTCCCCAACCAGTCTTGGATCGAGCAAAAGATCCAGGAGGAAATCAATAATAGTAACCTCTAAGAATGTGGAACATGGAGTAGAGGCTTCCAATGTCCCAGCCACTCCTAGGACACAGACTTCTTCGACCACCACACCATGTTTTGCATCTTGCATTGGTACCTATGATTCCAAGATAGAATATGATGTGGTTTCAAGGGAAGTCCGAATGACAGATGCTATAAAAATGTTTGTGAATAGGTTGAAGGAATCATGCCTTCAACGGTTCAAAGACCATCTACATTTTCCATTCTCAAAGATACCCATGCACCTACAAAAAGTAGTTATCCATGACATGGAGACTGAATTTGGCACAAGTTGGTCTGTAAAGAAGATAAAGCTACGAATGTCTCAAAATTGTAAGAGATTTCAGTGCAACCAAACAAAGAAGATAAGAAAATTCCCTCTCAAGCTAAGGCTCAAAAAAAGGCCAATTGTAAGTGTGAAAGTATGGAAAGAGATTGTAAAAGCATATGAGAAGTCCGATGCACAGAGGAAGTCTGGTGAGGAGAGTATGGAAGTATTTGAATTTGCTCATAAGATTCTATCAAATTTATTAAACAATTTCTAAATTTTATTTGTGCATAGTTAAATTGAATTAGTATATGTTTCAGGACAAGACCTCCAAGACTAGGCTTGACAAACTTCATGCCACACATCACAGTGGCCAGAAAGGTTTACAGGCCTTGATTCGTACATTTGTAAGTATATTTAATATGTTAAATGATATTTTTTTATTTCCTAGGAAAAAGTAAATGATTGCATATTAATTAGTTTAACTAGTCCATGTGCCATGTTTTGATAGGAGGAGAAATATGGCCGACATCCAACTCAATTTGAAAAGGATATGTTACAAAGAAAAAAGTGGACCGATTTTGTAATCTGGATGGAGAACGAGGTATCAATAGCTGACTTTCAATAACTTAGTTGGATATTGTTGTGTTAATATGTCAATTTGTATTTCTTGTGTTGAGTTGTTTATTGATGCGCAGGATGAGTTCTAAAGTGCTTCTCCGTTGGCCCTAGATCCCACTCAATTATCCCATTATTTGTAGTCTTGGACATGTGCACATGTCCTCCTAGTTACCTTATTGTAGTGTTGAGATTTGAACTTCAGTCACTCTCATTATGAATGCACCTTTTTACCTTTACAAAACAATCCTTGGACATTTTTCACAATAATTTTAATCCACAAAGCTCGACAACTATAAGGGCAATCACTTATATACAAATGTGAGTTATGTGAACATGCCATTGAATCATCCACATATTTGTTTATATTGAATTAATGTATAGACAATGGATGCTTTATTGAATCATTAGGTGGTGATAGAACTTATGAAAATGATGAGTCCCATATCAAAGGCACATCATTGATATCTTTATCAAAGGCACATCATTGAATATTCCAACAGTTGCAACAATGTAGGAAAATCCTCTATCTTGTGATTAACATCATACTAAGTATATATTGGAAACTTGGTGCAACTACACGAGGTATGCCCAGGTTCTCAACACTAGTAGCAATAGATTCCTCTATTGCATATGTTGGAACTAGACAACTGATTTAGTTTCAATGAATGCTCAAGAAATTTCGCTCTGCCCCAAATTCTTCTTCACACTCTATACTGCTTTCTCTCCTTTTCTTCTCTGCTCTGTTCCTGATCCTTTCTTTAGATTGAACTATTTTTGCACAAGGATAATTTCAATACCTCTTCAACAAGTATTTATATACTTCATCAACCTTGGAATGATCAACTTCAAAGAAGAAATCTTCAATCAACAAGCTCAAAATTCAATGCGGACCTCCAACATAGTAGCTACACAATCTAGAGACCTCCACAAGCACATTGGAATCATCGATAACATTCACTCTAAACCATATTACCAGAAACATTTGAATCTTCCTCCAAAACATCAAGAACATACTATGTGATGACTGTCAGACTGGAAGGATAGCTTGCAGACCTCCAAAGCATGAACCACTAGAGTTGATAATACACACTAACTTCCCAAACATGCCTTCAGATCTGCATATCATAATTTTATGTTACTGGAGCAATCTGGACCTCTTACCTATCACTCTGTCTTTCCTGATTATTGCAGGAACTGGTTCTACTCATATGGCCATAACTCCTTCAAATCTTCATGCAAATTTCTTAAATCTTAATTGGAGCAATCTCTGACAATCCTCTACATAGCCACATGATCTGCATTCATTGATTGTCATTAATTTTCTCAATATCCTCAATAGTCTGGTCTTCTATGCAGACAACAAAATAGGATACAATTGACACCAATGGCAACAAGGATATGTTGACATCAATGACAACCCACTTAGTCACATATTTGCAACAATCTCCCCCTTTGTCATTGATGTCAACATATGATGTGAAAAACTGAATCTAACCATCAAGAGAAGAACTTCTCCCCCTCACTTCTGTAACTACTTTCTTTACTACTCCCCCTAACATTAGCAATTAGTTTTTCACATGACTTCTCTCCCCCTTTGACATCAATGGCAAAGGGCACATATTTGCTATCTTTTCTCTCTTTTTTCTTCAGACTAATCCCAAAATTTGCATATTGACTACTCCCCCTTTGAGTAGTACCTTCTTAACATCAATCCGGATCACAAGATATGAATGTGAATTCCACGGGATTGATGCACCTTAGTGCATCTTAGTTCTGCTTAGGAGGGGTAATAACCCCCAACTTCTCTCTGAGATATTCAAAAGTATCCTTGGGAAGAGGCTTAGTGAAGATGTCTGCAATTTGATCTTTGGAGGGCACAAACTCCAACTTAACTTCATTCTCATTTACTTTCTCTCTCAAGAAATGAAACTTGATAGATATATGCTTTTTCTTTAAATGCAATACCGGATTCTTTGAGATGCTTATTGCACTAAAATTATCACAAAAAATTATGACTGGCTCCTCAAACACAATTCTGATGTCCTTCAACATTTGCTTCATCCACAAAACCTAAGTGCAATTATTTGCTGCTACTATGTACTCTACTTCTGTAGTAGACAAAGATATTGCCTCTTGCTTTTTACTTATCCAAGAGACCAATCTTTTCCCTAAGAAGAATGCACCACCACTATTACTTTTTCTATCATCCACATCTCCTGCCCAATCAACATTTGTATATGCATGAAGAGTGAAGTTATTGTCCTTCAGATACCACATTCCATAATCAGTTGTTCCCTTGAGATATCTGAAAATCATTTTGACCACAATAACATGGGATTCTTTTGGATCAGCTTGAAATTTGGCAACAAGTCCAATTGCATTCATGATGTCAGGTCTAGTCTGAGTTAGATAAAGTAGCCCTCCAATCATTGATCTATATCTTTTCTGATTTGTCTTGGGAGAGTCATCATGTTTTCTTAGTTTGCATCTGGTTACCATAGGTGTACCCATTGTCTTTGAGTCTTCCATTCCAAATTTCTTTAGCAATTCTTTTACATACTTGGACTAAGATATGAAAATACCTTTATCTGATTGAACAATTTGTAGACCTAGGAAGAAATTCATCTCACCAAACATTGACATCTCAAACTCACTTTTCATCTGATCAACAAATGCTTTACACATGCATTCGTTTCCACCAAAAATGATATCATCAACAAAAACTTCAACAATTAGAATGTCCTCATGATCAATTTTGAAGTAGAGATTACTATCAGTAGTACCTTTGCTAAATCCTAGCTTAAGCAAATGCTTATCCAATCTGGCATACCAGGCTCTTAGAGCTTGCTTGAGTCCATACAAGGCTTTTCTCAATCTACAAACCATATCTCCTTGATCAGACAACTGAAATCCTTCTGGTTGCTCAATGTAGACTTCTTCCTCCAAATCTCCATTTAGGAATGCTAATTTCACATCCATTTGATATACTTTAAAATATTTGAAGGCAGCAAATGTAAGCAATAATCTAACTGCCTCTATCCTTGCCACCGAAGCAAAAGTTTCTTGAAAATCTATTCCTTCCACTTGAGAGTAGCCTTTATATACCAACCTTGCCTTGTTCCTTACTACCTCGCCATCTTCATTCAGTTTATTCCGGAAGACCCATTTGGTTCCAATCACATTTTTGTTCTCAGGTCTAGGAACTAGGTCCCATGTGTGATTTTTTTCAATTTGCATCAATTCCTCCTCCATTGCTTTGACCCAGTTTTCATCATTGCAAGCTTCATTTACTGATTTAGGTTCCATCCTTGAAATCAAACAAATCTCTTCTTGATCTTTAGACATTTTTCTCCTAGTTCGAACGCCTTTACTCTTATCTCCTATGATCTGATCTTTAGGATGATTTAACCTTACATACCTGGGAGTTTTGGAGATTGGTTGAGCTTTTGTTTCTTGAACTTGTTCCTCATCATCTGTGTTAACTTCTAGAGTTACCGGTTCAAACTAAAACTGAGTCTGAACTTGAACTTGTCTTCCTTGATTTTGACTTTCATCTTGATCATCTGAATCATATTTGGAGTACCTGGAATGTCCTTCTTTGCTTTCATCAACTTTAACATTCATACTTTCAACAATCTTCTTCAATCTTTTATTTGAAGCACCGGTAGGCCTTACTTTGGGTTGAGTATCCCAGAAATATTCCTTCATCACTTCTTGCCTCAAACTTACCTAAATCCTCATCTCTTTTGATGTAACATTTACTACCAAAGACTTTGAAGTATCTTACAGTAGGAGGATGACCAAACCAAAGTTCATAAGGAGTCTTACCATTATTTCTTTTGATCTGTACCCGGTTAAGAGTGTAGACAACAGTACTCACAGCTTCTCTCCAATAAACTTGAGGAACATTTGTTTCCATCATCATGGTTCTAGCAGCTTCTTGAATGGTTCAGTTCTTTCTTTCCACAACTCCATTTTGCTGGGGAGTCCTAGGAGCAGATAACTATCTTTTTATTCCATACTTTTCATAGAAGGCATCAAACTCACCGGAGGTAAATTCTCCACCTCTGTCAGATCTTAGACATTTTAATTTCCCACCAATCTCATTTTCAACCATCATCTTGAACACCTTAAACTTGTCAAGGGCTTCTAATTTTTCTTTTAGAAAAGTTACCCACATCATCTGGGAGTAATCATTAATTAGCAACATAAAATATCTATCTCCTTACACACTCCTAATTCTAGCAGGACCATAGAGATCAGTATGTACCAGTTCCAATCTCTCACTTGAACCTTGTTCCTTACTCTTGAATGAAGTTTTTTTTTTTTCCCAATTGACACTCTCTACATATGTTATTAGGTTTCACAAGTCTTGGAAGATCTCTCACAGCTTGAGTGGAACTTATTTTGACAATGTTGTCAAAATTCACATGTCACATCCTCCTATGCCATAGCCAACTTTGATCTGTCTGAGCAATCAAACAACTTTTCCCAGAACTACTTAAGTGAAAGATGTTACCTTTGGTTTGAGTACCGGATGCAATTTTAGTTCTAGAGCTTTCCAAGATTCTGCATTTACCATCCTTGAACCAAAGATCATAACCCTTGTCAACCAACTGTCCAACACTGAGAAGATTGTGTTTCATTCCTTCCACATATAGAACATCATTGGTGCTATTCTTGCCATCAAAAGAGATGGATCCTCTGCCACGGATTCTACCAGCTGAGTTGTCTCCAAATTTCACAAGTCCTCCTTCATAGTTTTCAAAATTCACAAAAATACTTTTGTCACCAATCATATGATGGGAACATCCACTATTAATCACCCATTCATCCTTTTCAATAACCTGAGTAGCCAAGGCACTTTTCACATTTTCATAGCTAGCAGATTCAATAGACATAGGATCTTCTTCTTTGATAGGAATAAACACCCAATCATTTTTAGAGGAGCCCCCATGATCAGATTCATCATCTCTTACCCCTTTTTCTCCATTTTCTTAGACATAGTAGCATTTATTCTGACCTTTATACCTGTTAGGGTTTAGTTTTGAAAACCTTTCCGGAAATCTTGAGGCAAAATGACCAATATTATTACAAGAAAAACATTTGAGTGGTAATTTTCCTTCATACTTATCGGATCCTCTTGGCATTCTTCTGGCAATAAGAGCTTCAAGATCTACTATTTCTATTTCAACATCTTCAAGATCCTTGTCTTCATAAATCTATTTGATCTTGCAGAGGAACTTATCCAGATCATATCTTTGTTTTCCACACACACTAGCCTTAAATGCAGATTTAGACTTGGGAAGCGAGTCACCAAACTCATTTAATTTGAAAGCTAAAATTTTGCCAACCAGATGATCTCTTGTAACTTCTGAGACTGTCCTGATCTCTTCTATAGCTGCAACCTTATGTTTGTATGAATCCAGTAAAGATCTACGTACTTTTGATACAATTTCTGATTTCTTCCAAATTTCCACCAGCACATCTGATACCACACATCATTTATCTTTTGCATGTAGATTGTGATGTTTTCATCTTTGCTCATCCTCATAGTTTCAAACTTTCCTCTCAGACTTTGCAGCTTTGCACATTTGACATATTTATCACCTTCATACAGATACTCCAACTTTTTCCAGATTTCATAGGCAATTTTTAGACCAAAGACATTTGTCATCTCTGAATCAGTTAGGGCACTCAACAAGGTTTCTTTAGCTCGAAGATTATTTTCAGCATTTTTGATTTGATCAGGAGTTGAAGGACCTTTCTCTAGAGGTTTATACTCAACACTGGTTATTGCCCAATAAGCATAGCCCATGCATTGCAAGTGACACTCCATGCAATTTTTCCAAACAAAATAATTTGTTCCATCAAATCTTGGACTATCCTTCTTGTAGGTTGACATCCTAGATCTCCTCAAGCGATTAGGCTTTTATGAGAGGATCTGGCTCTAATACCAATTGTTGGAACTAGACAATTGATTCAGTTTCAATGAATGCTCAAGAACTTTTGCTCTACCCCAAATTCTTCTTCACACTCTATACTACTTTCCCTCCTTTTCTTCTCTTCTCTGCTCCTGATCCTTTCTTTAGATTGAACTATTTTTGCACAAGGATAATTTCAATACCTCTTCAACAAGTATTTATATACGTCATCAACCTTGGAATGATCAACAAGGTCAGCTAACCTTGACGTGGATCCTCACATTGACGACCAAACACAACTAAGACTTGAATCTACTTCTACAACCACTCCATGCTTCATAAGAATCTCTTAAGGCATCTACAACAGGCTAGGAACATCCAGTCGGCCAAGAATGGGAAGAACATCAACCTCAAAGAAGAAATCTTCAATCAACAAGCTCAAACTTCAATGCGAACCTCCAACATAGTAGCTACATGATCCAGAAACATCCATAAGCGCATTAGAATCATCAATAACATTCACTCTAAACCATATTACCAAAAACATTTGAATCTTCCTTTGGAACCTCAAGAACATACTTTGCCATGACTGTCAGACTAGAAGGATAGCTTGTGGACCTCCAAACCATGAACCACTAGAGTTGATGATACACACTGACTTCCCAAACATGCCTTCAGATCTACAGATCATAATCTTATGTTACCAGAGCAATACAGACCTCTTACCTATCACTCTGTCTTTCTTGATTATTGCAGGAACCGGTTATGCTCAGATGGCCATAACTCCTTCAAATCTTCATGCGGATTTCTCAAATCTTAATTGGAGCAATCTCTTACAATCCTCTACACAACCACATGATCCACATTCATTGATTGTCATTAATTTTCTCAATATCATCAATAGTTCGGTCTTCTATGCAAACAGTAAAATAGGATACAGTTGACACCAATGATAACAATGATATGTTGACATCAATGACAACCCACTTAGGCACATATTTGCAACAACATACTCTACAATGGCCTCCTTGATTTCCTCCATTCTCCATATATTATGGATCCTAATAGCACAACACCATATATTGTGGTTGTGACTGGGGTTGCATGGTTGTGTTTAATTTTGTTTTCCTCTTGCCTTATGGAGGACTTGTACTACTTTGTAGGTGGTACTGTCATGGGTGGATGTGTGACAAACCTTGCACTAGTAATTGATAGGAACATCCGTTCACTTTTCCAGTAGTGGACAATTTCATGAGTCTCATGACATATGGTGCAATTAGGTATGTGTTGAACAAGGGGGAACTATGTGGCATTAATAGCTTAAGCTCCCATCACTAGATAGTTTGTAGTTGTATGCCCCTTAGTGTGGCACTTTGTTCATCATAAACCACATTGATTAAGAGTTTTAGTTGCAAGTTGTGCTATTTGTGTGACCATTTTTCCATTTGTTCTTTTAGGCATGTAGTAGAATCATATGTTAGGGTTTTCCTAATTCTTATAATCTCAACACAACTTTTAAGGAAACTTTTTAATTAGGGAGAGTGAGCTAAACTAGTTCATGTTGGATATGTACAATTAGCTTACCAATAAATCATTCCTTCTAAATTTCAACATTTTATAGTTGGGTCAATCTTTAACACCAATTTCTTAGAGGGTTGATCATACCTACACCTAATCTCTCCCGATTGTTGCCTTATTTCCTTTAATGCCACAATATTATGATGCACCATCTTAGGGCAATTGAAATTGGGAAGGAAATCTCTTAGCAGTTTACCAAGATCATTCTTGGTGCCATTAGGATCATAATGAGTATACTAGTCTTGTGTTTTCTTACAAAAAGTGGTTGCAATTAACCTAATCTTGTGGTCATTATCCACAACATTTTGTGTGTGCCATGCTATCTCATATGCTTAAGTTTGACGAGCTAATAATGAACAACAAACCCTTGTTTGCCTGCCTCCTTATGACTAATCCCATTTTGGATTCCTTATGAAGTCAGGGTGATTTGAAGGAAGATCAAAGTTGCACTCCAAGTAGATGTGTGGATAAAGAAGGGCTTAGCAGAATATGGAAATAGGATTATTGTCATTACAAAAAATTTAGGGCAGTCATTGTATCCTCTCATTGCCATCATAGAATTAATGCAACTATAGTTTTCAATACCAAAGATATGGAATTGATGGTAACCATAAGGTATGTGTTGACTAGTCTCAATCATCCATCCCTCCATGGTAAATAATAATGTCCCAAAGGAGACAGTAATGATGATACAAATGCAGACACCAAATAAGACCACTTTATATTCTTCTATTTTAGAGGATTGTCTCTACATTGCTGGTCTAGATTAAGGAAGACATGATTTAAGAGTTCATTGGATTTGATGGCTACAAGCCATTCATCAAATCCACACAAGGTGGCATGGTCAGGCTTCTGAATGCTTAAGTCCTCCTTTGTCAGATATTGTAGTTGCAATTGCCTTGTTAGACATGTATGCAAAATGTGAAAGCATAGACAAGGCACGTGAATTGTTTGACATAATGCCTCAAAGAAATGTGGTCTCATGGACTACAATGACTGCAGGATATGCACAAAATGGATTTGTTGAAAAGGCTTTAGAAATTTTAAAGCAAATGCAATTGGCTAGTGTAAAGCCAAATTCCACAACCTTTGCCAACATCCTCCCTACCTGTGTCAAAATGGGAGCTTTGGAATAGGGTATGGACACCCATCAATACATAAAGGATAGAGGAATTTTGTTAGATGTTGTACTTGCAACTACCCTATTAGACATGTATGCAAAATATGGAAGCATAGACAAGACACTTGAATTGTTTGACAGAATGCATCAAAGAAATGTGGTCTCATGGATTGCAATGATTGCAAGATATGCACAAAATATGGAATCATAGACAAATAACATGAATTGTTTAACAGAATTCCTCAAAGAGATGTCATCTCACGGAATACAATGATTGCAGATATGCACAAAATGGATTTTTCAAGGATGCTCTCAAAATCTTCAAATTAATTAAGCACTTTGGAACATATTCTAGCATTGTAAGCTTTTCTTGTATTCTAGGTGCATGCAGCCATGGAAGTTTAGTGGATGAGAGCTGTATGTACTTCAATCACATTTGTAACCCTTATTGCATTACACCTACAGTTGATCATTATGTGTGCATGGTTGACCTCGTTGCCCATGCTGGCTATCTTGAAGACACCCTAAACTTTATCTTTCTTTCTAAATCCCCAAATTTTCCCTATTCTAGTCACATTGAAGACATGTGAGTGGGAATAGGGCTAACATTTTTTTTTCTAAAATCGATCGGATAACATATTGCTAACTTCATTTTTTTTTCAAACAAAATAGACCTTTATCTTAAGGTTACTCATGAACCTTAAGATAAATAATTATTGAAAAAAAATTGTGCATTCCTTAATGACATGTAAGAGAATTTAATCAACTGCTACTTAAAAACTCTTTAATGTTTCTGTCTAATGCAAGTTATTAGATTAATAGTGAAAAATAACATACATGGACCAAGCAATTTGTGGCACTTAAGGTTATGTAATAGAATTTACAGTTTATAGTTAAATTGTATGACAATTTTTTTTATGATCTTTACTAACATTTATTAGAATTGTTGCATGTTTTACATCATTGGAATGATATATTAGATATAATTTTTTTGAAATTTTATTGTGGTATGTGCACTTTGATATGATGTAATATGATTATGGTTTCATTTCAAATGTTGTAATATTAGATATATAATAGAAAAATAAATTATTGCATGAAATAAATAATAACTTTTCATTTTAAATGTTTTTTTTGCAGAACACGGGTTTTCCAAAAGATCAAGATGATCCTCATGATATAGATCTAGATTATGTTGGTTTTGGTATAGATCACATGGCAGAGGATGATGATGATGCAGATACAAAAGACACTGAGGCCGATGACGATGATGATCATGATGATGATGATCACGATGGTGATGATGATAATGAGACAGTTGCTGGTAGTAGCTAGTGACATTCATGATCATATAGACTGCATCATGGATCATTGTTGATATATCGTTATGATGCCTCTTTTCATGGTTACTATCATATGTATCATTTTCATGGCCTGCAGTACCATATTATTGAGTTGTATCATTTTGACATGTATCATTTTGACTTATATCATTTGGACATGTGTCATCTTGACTTGTATCATTTTGAGTTACATAATTTATCATTTTTACTTATATCATTTGTACATGTATCATTTTGACATGTTATTGATCTACTTGCATATTTGACTTTCATTTGTTTTAGTTATATATGATGATGATCTTATCAGTATTGACTTGTCAATTTATATATATTGAAAGTGGTCGATGATTTTTGGATGGATATTTATTATGTATGATGATTTTAATTTACTGCTCAGGATGGATGTTGTCAAATTCATTTAAATTATAGATATTTGGCTCACTTGTTTTAATTATAGATGATGATCAGGTTATAATAATTATCTTGTTAGTTAATCATATGAGTTAAATAATTAAATTACTTACTCTATAATTATATGAGTTATTTAAGAGGCATGATATATTTAACTAATTAAATTGAAATAAAACATATTAAATTAATAAATGTAAGAAAAACAAGAAGCATTTTTAGAAGCAAAAAAATAAGCAACAATGGAAGCCAAACTAGAAGCAATCTTAGAAGCAAAACTTGGCATTATCTAGGAAGCAAAAATAAAATCAATTTAGGTAGCAAACAAAGAAGTAATAATGGAAGCAATTTTAGAAGAAACAAAAGATGCAATAATAGAAGCCATATTAGAAGCAACAAAAGACATAAAAATGGAAGTAAAATTGGAAGGAAAATTGAAAGCAAAAGTGGAAGCAAAAGTGGAAGCAAAATTGGAAGCAAAACTGGAAGCAAACCTGGAAGCAAAATCGAAAGCAAAATTGGATGCAACAAGCAACGTTATATCGGAAGCAAAACTGGAAGTAAAACCGGAAGCAAAACTAGAAGCAAAATTGGAAGCAAAAGTGGAAGCAAAATTGGAAGCAAAATTGGAAGAAAAACAGGAAGCAAACCTAGAAGCAAAACTGGAAGCAAAATTGGATGCAACAAGCGATGCTATATTGGAAGCAAAATTGGAAGAAAAACTAGAAGTAAAATCGGAAGCAAATCTGGAAGCACATTTTGAAGCAAAACCGGAAGCAAACCTAGAAGCAAACTTGGAAGAAAACCTGGAAGCATCACAAGAAACAAAACCAGAAGCAAAATCAGAATCCAAACTGGAAGCAACAAAATTTGGTGCTAAAGTGAAATGCAGTTTGGCACCAAGTTTTGTGCCGGCAGAAGTGTCCAATTCATGAACTCAAATACACTAAATTTTGACGCTATTTTGGGCACTAATTGCCTCTTTTGTTGTAGTGTGTAACCAAGGCGAGACCCAAGATGAACAAAGTGCACGAAGTAACTATATTGTTATGGTTTGTTAGCAAATATAAGACGTCATCAAAATATCACATGGAGTGATTCTATATCCAAGCATTGAATAATATATATCAAACCCCTTGTCATGTATGGACTAGGTCCATTTTTTCTTACTCGTTGAAGGGACACGTGGTTCGTATCAGTATGTGTTTGTTTTTCATCATCCGCTAGCTAGATAGAACCACTAGAAGGTAAATAATAAATTAAGAGAGCAGAACAAGTGCCTTAGAGTCATCCCATAGGAAGGTGCCCCCATGTCACCAACCGCAATGCTATGCCCCCAAGACACGACACACAACAATGAAAATAGAGGAGAAGAGAAAGATAGAATGCTGATACAAATAGAAGAAGTGTCACAATAGAGGTAGTCTCCTGGTATCCTTGACCTTACAAGAGTATCAAGGGTCATCCAAGGAGGCCTAAACAATGCTTAACACATCATAGGGGAAATACAACATAGAGGTAAAGGGTTAGTAATACTCACCTGAAGGCACAACTGAACTAGCGGTTGTTGTCAAGCAAATCATCATCTTCCCAATCTCAAATGTTAGAGGAAAGAGGTACATAAGGTACCATAGCCCAACTTTTGTTCTTGTCTTCAAATTATTCATTCTTAAGTTCTTGGTTTGATTCAATGTTAGGTGGAATGATTTTATGTTGATGTGCATTTCGTTGGGCAAAGGCTTGTCTTTTCCTCCTTCTTTCTCTTGCTTGTCTATTTCTTCTTGTCCTATTGCTTATATCTTTAAAATTATTGTCATGTTGTTCTATTGATCTTTTTGTGTTAGAAGAGGAAGCTTGTTCAAATCTGATTTGTCTTGATGAAGTGCCCTGTTCATGACGAATACCTCTTGATTCTTGTAGGGATGACAAAGGGGAACCTCAACATAGGGTCCTTTTCCTTTTGCTCTAGGAAGTTCTTCTAATGTGGGTTGTTCATCTCTTATTATTTGCATAGGAGGCCCAACCACTCTAGATATAAGTTTTGCTTTGTATTGTTTATATTATAGGAAAGAGTGGTCTCTTTGTGGCTTAGGGTCTCTATTGAGTTGCGGCCAAAAGTAATCAAGAGTAAAGTTATTGTCCATTACCAAAGGTTGATATGTATTACGTCGAATAGTATGCACTTGTCCATGTAAAGGGAATTTTATGCAATTGTGAATAGTTGAGGAGACAACATTCACATCTTTTAACCATGGGTGTCCTAGTTTTACACAGAAAAGGTTGGATAAAGGGATAACCTCAAATAGTTGATCCATGGATTTATCAGAAATCATAACCAATAAAGTTATCTTCCCAAAGGTAGGCATGAAAGCTCCAGTGTGTGTCTTAATCCTTAAATCTGAAGGTTCATAAGAATCTTGTGTCAAATTATGTGCGAGAAGGAACTCTTCCGTTACCACATTAGTCATGCAATTAGGATCTATAAGTGTACCATGCACCGGAATCTCCATTATGTTAATGGTAATGTAATGAGGCCCTTCATTGTCTACAAATGTTTTGTCATGAGGTGTAAATGTAATTTTAGGTTTAGAGTTCCTTTTCAAATAAGGCCTAGGAGGAAGCCTAGCATTATTTTTGTGATTATAAGCCATGTATATATGTATTCAAATGAATACAAGATCAGATTTTAAAAGATTTTCAATATTTATGCAAGGAACAAGTGCAAAACTATGTATGCTTATGATCTAAAATGCTTGATTTTTTCACTTTTTCCAATGCAAATACCTAAAAGAAGAAGTGATGTGAAGAAATTAATGAGGGGAAGTGAAAAATAAGCTCAATATCAATCCAATAATGCAGCAATATCATTCACAATACACCTATAATGCAAATCTAGATAGATGTCAAGGCAAAATCTAGTGAAAATGCAAGGTTTTCAAACCCTATACATGAATTTGTGCAAAAAGACACTATGATGAAACACTACAATTATAAATCAGTTCTAAATGGGTGTTTAAAAGAGTATTAAAATTTGCAACAAGATTTTAACTACAAACCCTAGCTAATGCAAAGACTAGGTTTTATGAAAATACATAATTTCAAGTAATTTTTGACAATTTAAGCATGAAAATGCAATACAAATGATTGTAAAATAACATACTACTATAATTTATATTAGATCTAATGAAAATATTAGAAATTAAATGAAATTTAATTAAATTATGCCAAAATGCAAGCCTAAAATACTATTTTTTTTTCAAAATTTTCAATTTTTTTTGGTAAATTTTCAAATGTAATAAGATGAAAGTTAAATGAATGAATGCAAATCTAAAGTACAACACTCAACAAGGTGCAAAATTCAATAAAACATGGGTTCACCAAAATGTTTCATAGGAAAAAAGGGATGATGGGGTAAATTGGCTAGATCCTCCTTTCACTACAAACATTCAAGGACATTCAACCGAGTTGAATCACACATTTTGCAAGAGGATTCACCTATAGGTTGGGTGTCACTTGTTATTCTATGGAAACTCAAAAATTATCAAGCAATGTATTAATTTAATGCTCAAATATGTTTAAAACCTTAATTATGCCAAATTGAAAGTAAACTGATAAATTACGACAAATGCTCATAGACCAAGGAAGTAGACAGAGATTAGTTACTGACCATTTTTTGAAGTTTATGATGCAAAATACTCAAGGACAGTGGCACTCATGCCCTAGTCTAATGCAATCTTTTCTTTAAGGATTTCAGGACTCCTTACGGCATTAATGATCACTATTCTATCCATTTCTGTCGTGAAAGATGTAGAGGACACTAGCACTCATGCCCTAGTCCAAGGCAAGATGTTCTTCAGGATGTTAGAACTTCTTCAGATGCTGAATATCACTATCACAAAGATTCTTGTGTATGTAACCTTAGAGGACACTGGCACTAGCACCCTTGTCCCAAAAGTTCTCTAGGTAGCTTCTTTCTACCAGATTTGGGATCCTTATCTTCTGCAACCCTCCTCTGCAACTCCACTCTATGAAATCTGATACCTATAACCTATAATCACAAGGAGTGTGGTTGGGGGTTGTGGTGTTTAGGAGCTTTCCTAAGTCAAGCCTTGGAAGGACATCTAAGTCTTCTGAACACCATTATCAGATAGAGAGTACATATCCCTGTGGGATAGAGGCAAAAACAAATTGTTAAATGATTCAAACACAAATAGATATCACCTCAGAGGTGTAGCTCGCATGTAGATTAAAATCCTTCAACACATGAGAAGATGAAGATAAATATACAATCACAAACACAACAATAATATTTTTCTCTACAACAATGAATATCTTGAATGCTCTAAAATCATAAGTTTGCCAAAAGTTCATAATCATCTTCTAGTTTACAAATGAAACCCTAAACATGCTTATAATGCAACTAAACACATTCTCAATTTAAATTTCATAATTTAAACTTAAGATGTTGGCAACAGAACTTTCTAATGGTCACATAGTTGACATTCAAATTTGGGACCTTCCTGAAATAGGGGAGGACAAGGGTGCAAGCACCCATGTCCTTAGGCTCTATTTCAAGGCAGGGTCAATTGTAACAATGTTCCTCAAGCCCCACGTGACATGGGTTTCGGGCCATTTTCTTTCGGGAGTCAAAATGAACATGCAAGATGTAAAACAAGGGACCCAAGAACTAAACTTAGGAGGTAAAAGTCCTAGGGGGACATTTTATGAGATAACAATCACTTCATCTTGTTCATTCCCATGAGGATAATATACCAAAGCTAAGTTGTAGTTGATGTGGAATCTTTTGCGCAACTCCCGTACTTGTGGATTTTTGAATGAAGAAGCATTATCCATCACTATCACTTGAGGGATTGTGTATCTACATATGATTTGATTCAAGATGAATTTAGCGAGTACTACTCCTAAAACAATTGTCAAAGGCATTGCTTCCACCCATTTGGTGAAATATTTCATTGCTGTAATAATGTATAGGCGTCCGTCACTTGAGGGTGGAGAGATTTTTCCTACTAAGTCTAGTCCTCATGTGGAGAAGGGCCAAGGAGTAACTATTGGTTGTAAGTCTCTTGTTGGTGTGTGATAGACATGTGCATAGATTTGATATTTTGGACATCTTTTTACAAATTTAATTGCACAAAAATATCCTAGTCAATGTATCTTCCTTGTGATGGCATGACCACCAAAATGTCCACAAATTCCACCATGGTATCCTTCTAAGATTTTGTGCTTCTTCCTTATCCACACAATAAAGTAGAATACCATCTAACACTTTGATATAAAACATCATCAATCAGAACATATCTTGTGGCAAGGACACACAAGCATCTCTTTCCTATAGGGGTCATATTTTTAGGGTAGGCTTTGTTTGCCAAGTAATTAACAATCTCTTTACACCAATAAGAAGAGGTATATTTCTCAAGATTGATTACACATACTTCTGTTGGTAATATGTGTTGTCATTGATGTCAACATAGTATACATTGATGTCAACATAACATATGGAAATGTATAGACAGACTTGTGTAAAGGAAGAGTCAGTATGGTCAAGGCAAATCAGTCTGGGAGAAGAGAAAATAGTCTAAGTATGGATCAATTTTGGCCTTGAACATGATGCAGAGGTAAACACTCATATTCTTGCATGGTTCTTGCATACACACTTACATATCTCATCAATTAGGAGTACCACACCCAAGGGTAAGAAGTAGAAAATTGACTAAGGCATTCACAGTATACATTCTAAGGTAGAGTCAGCTTGAATTGGTCTACATTTCTTTGCAAAGAAAGATTTGGCCATGTGGTTCTCATGATAGCTTCTGATATGTATTGACATGATATATCCAAGATTTTAGCTCCTCACATTTTTAGCATGAAAAGTTACAAGGAACAAAGTATCAGCGATCACCTAGATAGAGCAAAGCAGTAATGGGGAGACAATGGAATGCTCCACATTCCTCTTGGAGAGATTTGTTTGTCATGAAGTTATGAGGAATAACTAAGACATGTATTATATATGTTTTGATGGAGTTTCAAGTGCTCTAGTGGTCCACAAAGACATTACTTAAGCAACAGAAGCAATACAGTCTATTTGGCAGCTGAATACACAAGTTGAGTTCTGCAAAAGCTAAAAGATATATATAGTTCTATCATCAAAGCCTATGTAGAGGTATTATATGGTCCAAAGTACATTAGGTATGATCTGCATGCAAACATCCTTCATTTTTTGATACTGCATCAAGTATCTATGACAACAAGCAAAGTTTAAGTACAACTATCCTCCGGAACTCTGGGTACCTAAGTCATTTTTCAGTTCCTCTAAAAACTTTAGAAAAAGGTGTGTAGATCTGGTAAGTAGCATACATTGATGTCTACAATCATTCCCAAAAGGTTTTAGACCCTGTACTACACCGTAACATCATATCTTGGGATGCGAGGCATTACATAACATCCAGAAGACTTTGTTCTCTACAGATAGATATATTTCTTGTCTTGCAGATACATAGTTTGGTATGATACTTCTCTAGTAGGGTGTATGGATGTTGTTGAGTTCTTGTATGATTGAATCCTTGGTTCTCATTGAGTTTCTAGCTTCTCCCCGATAGTTGAAAGATGAACAGTTAACAGTGCTATGCAATATGAGTTGACTGGTTAAGTACTTGATGCATGTAGAGGCTCCTGACTAGTTTCTCCAAGACTGGAAAGTATGGAAATATGTGCTTTGATGTTTATCATAATGCCCTGAGGTCCGCAACAAGTTTTCTTATCATTTTATGTGTGTTGAGGCCGACCAGTGACAAGTTACATGCTACATTCAATATTGATATTGATGTCAACCTAATCAATGTTTCAAGGTGTTGCAGAGGATATATATATAGAAGATATAACTCATTTGAAATATAATTAAGGTGAATGTGAATATAGTAGAGTAGAGAAAGATATGAAATGCACAAAATCAGTTTGAAGATATGTGGGTAAGTGCAAGAAGATGGGGGGCCAAAAAGGGGTCTTAAGTGGCCACTTTTTTTCTAAAATCAGGAAATACTAACCTTGGATGAGAAATTGAGCATAGTTACACTCAAAATTTTAAGATGCAACAAAAACAATGTTCGAAGTGCTCTGAGTCTACTTTCTAAACAACTATTTTTTGAAAATGGTATAGATTAAGGGGTTTAAAAAAGGAGCCACATAAATTGGTGTTGTTTTTGTCAAAAAAACATAACATAGCGTGTTTTGTGTCTCTCTCAAAAGGTTAAATTTTTTTTGGTATTTTAAAAATTGCTTCAGTGAGAAACTAGCTAATAGTATGTAGTTTATGCCTGATTTTTTGATAAATTTTTAATGAATATTTGATTTTTTACTAATTTTCAAAGTGGACACATCCTGAAAAACTGAATTTTGGCCGTGCTACCCTTGTAAATTTTGAAAACTAACTGAATTTTTTTTTTAATATGTGTAGAATGGAGTCTAGTTTATAAAAATGTAATTTATTTGAAATTTCAATGAACGGTTAATTTATAATGAAAAAAAGACCAAACACTAGTTTTTTCCAAAAAACAGACACACAAACAAAAGAAATTAAAGATGAAAGGCTTAACATTGTCAAAATGTGAAAAAATTACATCGTTAAGTAGCTAAGAGAAAGACTAACAATTTCTAGGTGTTTGAATTGTTCAACCTTGAAACACGTGCAAATCTGAGGGTTAGCATGAATGAAATTATGTGAAATCCTGTAGAATATGCAAAAACATGTCTTTGGACATTGGGAAGGCACTCCAAGCCTTTGGGTTGGAAATCCAAAGCAAATCCCAAGTCTAAGGCTTGGGATTCCCAAAGAAAAATATAACGTGAGTGCATTATAATACGCTCACATTATGTTTTGCATTTTTTTTCTTTTTTGCAAGTTTGCTCAATGTTTGCCCAATTCGACATAATGCGAGCGCGTTATAATACGCTCATGTTATGTCTCGCTCGGAATGATTTATGTTCAATGTTTTTAAGTATGTTTGATGCATGTATGTTTATATATATATTTGTATTTATGTATGTACGTATGTGTGTATTCCAAATTGTATGTATGTATGTATGTATGTATGCATGCTTGTATGTATGTATGTATATGCCTATATGTATACATATGTATTCTTATATGTATGTATGCATGTATATATGTATATAGGTATGTATGGTTGGTTGTTTGTATGTATGTACATGTATGTATGTATGTAAGAGTTTTGGGTTTAGGGTATATAAGGACCTGAGCCCGTATAGTTTTGAGGGTTGAGGTTTTTGGGTTTAGGGTTGAGAATTAAGGGATTAGGGCTCAAGTAATAGGTAGAGGGTAGAGGGTTATAGTTGAGGGATAATATTCATCTTGTTGAGTGTATAAGATTAAGTGTATAAGACATGGGGATTAGGGTTTACGATATTGGGTTTAGGGTTTACGATATGGATTGAGGGTATATAAGGCATAGGGTGACTTGGGTTGAGACTGTATGGTTTAGGTTTTAAGTGTAGGGTTGAGGCACAATATTCAAGGTTTAGGGTATAAGGGTGAGGTTATAGGGTATAGGGATGAGGGTTTGTGGGTGTAGGCTTCAGGGTTTAAGGTATAGGGTTAAGGATTGAGGGATTAGGGATTAAGTATATGGTTGAGGGTATAGGGTAGTGGGTTGAGAGTTTATAGTTGAGGGATAATGTTCAAGTTTGAGTGTCTAAGATATGGGGTTTAGGGTTTAAAGTTGAGGGTTTAGGGCATAAGTATAGGGTTGAGGGTATAGGGTATAGGGTAGAGGTTTGAAGGTTGAGGGATAATGTTCAAGGTTGAGTGTCCACCGTTAAGTGTATAGGGTATAGTGTTTAAGGTTTTAAGGTTTAAGGGTATCTAGGGGTTGAGAGTTTAGGGTTTAAGGGTTTAAGGTTTGAGGGATTAAGGGTTTAAGGGTTGAGGGATTAGGTTTAAGGCATAGTGTCGAGGGTAGAGGGTTTAGGGTTGAAGGTTTAAGGATTGAGGGTTGAGGCTTTAGAGCTAAGGGTTAAGGGATTAGGGTTTAATGTATAGTGTCAAGGGTAGAGGGTTTAGGGATAGGGTTTAGGGTTTAAGGTTTAAGGGTTGAGGGTTGAGGCTTTAGGGATAGGGTTTAGGGTTAGGGGTTAAGGGATTAGGATTTAAGGTATAGTGTTGAGGGTTGAGGGTTTAGGGATAAGGTTTAGGATTTAAGGTTTAAGGGTTGAGGGTTGAGGCTTTAGGGATATGATTTAGGGTTTAGAGTTAAGTGAGAGACCTAGATGGCTAAGGATGGATGGAGTGGCAGATAAGGAGTGACTAAGAGATGTAGAGAGGGGAGAGGTAGAGAGGTGAGGGGGAGACAAAAGTGAGATATAGAGAGGTGAGGGGAGAGATATAATAAAATGAGAGAGTGAAGTTAACAACTTGAGGGAAAGATGGGTAAGGAGGAGGGATAGAGGTGGAGAGGAAGGGAAATATCTAGAGAGCTGTGAGAGATATACAAGTGAGAGACCTATAACCTAGGGAGAGAGGGGTGAGAGATAGGGGAGAGATGGGGGTGAGGTAGATAGGGGAGGAGAGGGTGGATAAGGGTTGAGGGTTTAAGGGTTAAGGGTTTAATGGTCAATGGTTTAGGGTTTAAGGGTTGATGTATTAAGGGTTTAAGGGTTGAGGGTTGAAGGATTAGGGTTTAAGGTATAGTGTCGAGGTTTGAGGCTTTAGGTATAGGCTTTAGGGTTTAGGGATAAGGGATTAGGGTTTAACGTATAGTGTCAAGGGTTGAGGGTTTAGGATTTAAGGTTTAAGGGTTGAGGGTTGAGGCTTTAGGGATAAGTGAGAGACCTAGATGGCTAAGGGTTGAGAGATAGGGGAGAGATGGGATGAGGCCAATAGGGGAGGAGAGGGGTGGATAAGGGTTGAGGGTTTAAAGCTTTAGGGTTGAGGGATTAAGGTTTAAGGTATAGTGTTGAGGGTTGAGGGTTTAGGGATGAGGTTTAGGATTTAAGTTTTAAGGGTTGAGGGTTGAAGCTTCATGGATAGGGTTTAAGGTATAGTGTCGAGGGTTGAGGGTTTAGGAATAGGGTTTAGGATTTAAGGTTTAAGGGTTGAGGGTTGAGGATTTAGGGGTAGGGTTTAGGGTTTAGGGATAAGGGATTACAGTTTAAGGTATAGTGTCTTGGGTTGAGGGTCTAGGGATAGGATTTAGGATTTAAGGTTTAAGGGTTGAGGGTTGAGGCTTTAGGGATAAGGGTTTAGGGTTTAGGGATAAGGGATTAGGGTTTAAGGTATAGTGTTGAGGGTTGAGGGTTTAGGGATAGGGTTTAGGATTTAAGGTTTAAGAGTTGAGGGTTGAGGCTTTAAGGATAGGGTTTAGGGTTTATGGATAAGAGATTAGGGTTTAGGGTCGAGGAATTAGAGTTTAGGGAACTGAGGGATTAGGGTTTAGGGTTGAGGGATTAGGGTTTAAGGTATAGTGTTGAGGGTTTAGGGTTTAGGAATAGGGTTTAGAATTTAAGGTTTAAGGGTTAAGGGTTGAGGCTTTATGGATAAGGTTTAGGGTTTAGGAATAAGGGATTATGGTTTAAGGTATAGTGTCGAGGGTTGAGGGTTTAGGGATAGGGTTTAGGATTTAAGGTTTAAGGATTGAGGGTTGAGGCTTTAGGGATAAGTGAGAGACCTAGATGGCTAAGGGTTGCGAGATACTAGAGAGATGGGGTGAGGCAGATAGGGGAGGGATTAGGGTTTAGGGTTGAGGGATTAGGGTTTAAGGTATAGTGTTGAGGTTTCAAGGTTTAGGGATAGGGTTTAGGGTTTAGGGTTGAGGGATTAGGGTTTAGAGTTTAGGGTTGAGAGTTGAGGGTTTAGGGATAGGTTTTAGGATTTAAGGTTTAAGGGTTGAGGGTTGAGGGTTTAGGGATAAGAGATTAGGGTTTAAGGTATAGTGTCGAGGGTTGAGGGTTGAGGGTTAGGGTTTAAGATTTAAGGTTTAAGGGTTGAGGGTTTAGGATTAGGTTTTAGGGTTTAGGGATAAGGGATTAGGGTTTAGGGTTGATAGATTATGGTTTAGGGTTGAGGGATTAGGGTTGAGGGTTGAGGGTTGAGGGATTAGGGTTTAAGGTATAGTGTTGAGGGTTAGGGGTTTAGGATTTAAGGTTTAAGGATTGAGGGTTGAGGCTTTAGGGATAGGGTTTAGGGTTTATGGATAAGGGATTAGGGTTTAAGGTATAGTGTCGAGGGTTGATGGTTTAGGGACAGGGTTTAGGATTTAAGGTTTAAGGGTTGAGGGTTGAGGCTTTAGGGTTTAGTGATAAGGGAATAGGGTTTAAGGTATAGTGTTGAGGATTGAGGGTTTAGTGATAGGGTTTAGGATTTAAGGTTTAAGGGTTGAGGGTTGAGGCTTTAGGGATAGGGTTTAGGGTTAAGTGAGAGACCTAGATGGCTAAGGACGGATAGAGAGGTAGAAAAGGAGTGATAGAGAGGTAGACAAGGAGTGATTGAGAGATGTAGAGAGGGGAGAGGTAGAGAGGTGAGGGAGAGAGAGAGAGGTGAGAGATAGAGAGGTGAGGGGAAAGATAGAAGAAATACATGAGAGAGTGAAGTTGACAACGTGAGGGAAACATGGGTAAGAAGGAGGTCAAGAAATGAGTAATATAGAGTTTTTATAGCAAGCTATAACACGAGTGCATTTTGTCTTTCTATTCAAATGGTAAAAAGGCCAAGACATCTATGATCCAGGCCCACATGCTCTATTTTCTTCCGATTATGTGTGTGTTTCGACAAAAAAAAAGTTTTTTCATGCTATTAGGAAGTGCACATGCACATTTTTCACATTCCACCACCTTTGCATGAACTTTCCACCACCTTTTTCTAGTTTGCCAACTTAAGGAGGAAATAACATAGTTTTCACATCGATTTTGATATATATTTGTACAAGTTTCAATTTTTGTTGTGTTACAATGTTAATTGTGATTGAATTGTAGGAATTTAACACTATACATTGGTTAATTGTATTATTGTTAGTAATTCTATTTGCGTGTTATTCAATTGAACATTGAAAAGAAAGCAAGTGGTGAAAAACTCAAATTGTTGAGGAGTTTGATGCAAGAAGAAAAAAAAGACTGCATAATTGGGTACTCTCTCCATTCGAATATTTGTTTTCTAGGTACGTCAAGTCTTTACACATGTTCTAAGTTACATTTTCCTTAATTCTATTTGAATTAATTTATCATGCCTTATCATACATGTTTATATCACTTATATGGTTTATATATTTTGTGTTTATATTAGTTGTGTTTATATTTTGTGTTTATAGTTCATGTGCCTTGTCTATGCTTCCACATTTTGCGTGCATGTCTAATAGGGAATTTGTAGTCTGAGATCTAGATTTCTTCACAAATAGTTGTAAATAAATAGCACCCGTCATGATCCATGGATCATAGTTCTTACCACCCAAAGAGCTTAGTCATCACACACAAATCTACCCATTATGTAAACTATTATGGAGAGATCTAGCACTGTGCTATGTCCTTATAATAGACTATGTTCAATCAGTTCATGATATGCATAATAAAAGATATCTCAAAGCTGAACATTAATTAAAATAGACACAATCACGATATCATTGTTAAGTCCTTTAAACCTACATAGATAGCCTTAAGTTAAATCTCTAGATTTTATTACACAAGAATCCATAAGGTGAGCTTACAATCTATCATGGTGCCATGTATATTTTCTATAGGAGTCAATAAAATCCTTGGCAACATAAACTTTACACTTGGGCTCTTTGATAAGTATGTGCAATAATGAATAATACAGACCTTAACATACTGTGATGTCAAATTATACAAGAATAATTCCTTACAACATATAAATATAGAATCCCTCAAGTATAATGAAATACTATTATCTTGTCATAACAAGTTACAATACAAATGAATAGGTGCCAAGATCATACAAGTAAATCCCAATAGGTTTAATCCAATCATCATCCATGCTATCCTACCTTATTCTTCATGTTGATAGTTCATACAAACCTTGTATACCAAATGTTTCTATTTCCATTTTCTATGACAATACCAAGTTAAATACTAAAGATCATTCACATTGCCATGGAATTGATATAGGGTCTCAAGATATTTAAGTCACAACAAAGTGCAAAGATTACATCACATCATATGAGGTAAAGCTAAATGATCCTCAAGACGACCATGCTTGGGTTTCCATTCAATATGCCTTGGAGAGTTACCTCATTTTTTTGAAGTTTATCTCTATAATGTCCCTTTCAAAGAAAGGTGACCAACACATGCCAACAATTATATTCACCTCCTCTAAGTTGTTGTTATAATGTTTACCTTAGACTTCAAAGACTCTTACCATGATGCTCCAAGCCTTACCACTTCAAAGATGGCTAGAATCATATTGTTGGTGGGGTAGAAGATAGCTATAATAGTCACATTTTACTTGGGATTTCCCCCCAAACAACAATATATCAGCTGGAATATTAGCACCTAGTATCCCCAAAGGATGAGACCTCTTACACACAACATCAAGCAAATAAATCTTCTTTACACCTGTAGAACTGTAGCTTCTCATGAAAGATATCATCAATCCTAGTTGCAAAACTCAGTTCCTTTATGAATTTGGAAGGGGAATTTATAAGGGTCTTCAAAGATGCATAAAATTAATGAGGTATATATTTTAAATGAATATCTATATTCCAACCCAAGAATTTATTTGATGGTTGTAGGGTGCTATATGGGGCTCTTTGTCCACCCAAAATTTTACCATAAAATCTACTACTTAGTTGAGTATGCACCTGCAATGTTGATATCTTATAGACATACAATTAGCACCAATTTATACGGCCTCTTATGTAAAGTGCTTTAACCTTGAATTTTAACAATATCCCTTTAAAAGTGAATTGAAAACTCTTCTTTGACTAGCTAAGAACACTTCAACAATGGTAATGGGCTGAAAAATCCTCCACCATGTGATTCAAAACTCTTCTTTGATTGCAAGGAAAGTGTGGGAAGTGCTGGAAATGTTGAGGGCAGCAGACCTAAAATTTGGAACCATATTCATTTCTTAGGAACTAATATTTGTCTCTTTATCATGCTACAAATAAATTCTCTATCATGCCGAGGAAACAATCAAGGATTAAACCAACATAGGAAGATAAAGAAGCTAAGAATGCAAAAAAGCAATGGTTATGAGGGAACTTTGTGAGAAGAGGAAATTGGACACGATTGTTGAAGACATGTCAATTGAAGAGGAACCTCAACCATCAACAAGAGATATGGTATTGGCGGCACAAAGGGAATGAATGCAAAAACTTCATGCTATGAGATATTTGAATACCGTAGTTGGAGACACGTCCTCTACTACAAGTCAAGATCGAGAGACACAATCTACCACATCTCAAGTTGAAAGTACATCATCACTCACATGTGAGGAAGGAGGTACGCCATCGTTCCCACCTCAACCTCAAGGTATGTCATCTATTCCATCTCTGATTGAAGGTATACCATCTAACCCATCTCATTTAAATATTGATGAAATTCCTAATGTTGAGATGAATTTACCTTTCTTAACACCACCTAGAATTTTGCATAGAAAGCCAAAGTATTTGATTGATATTGATGAGAATATTTTGCAGCCAATAGAAGGTAAGATTCCAAGACGCACTTGTAGAAGATATACTCATAAGATTTGGAGAGTGTTATTTGAAAAGTTAAATGAGACCACAAGATGTTAACTATTCGTTGAAATGATGCGAAGTATAAAGTATAGGTCCATCATGAAGATTCTTGGGTTGAGAACATTAGAGGTTACAAGTGAAAAATCTATTGTCAATAATCTAATGAGTGCATATGAGAGTGTGGGTAACACCTCATACACAAAAGATAGTAATGTCACACGACGTATCATTACATCAACAGTAGTAAGTAATGAAACGAGGAAAGCTAGTCTCATTAGGAAGATGAGTCAAGCATTGAGAATTAATAGAAAAACTTTATCAAGAGTTGTTGGAAGGCACCAAAGAATCGATGACATCGATGCCAATGAATTATGGGCATTCTCGGGGAGACTACCATGAAAAGATAAACCAATTGTTGAAGCATTGAGATCACTAATTGAAGATTTTTAGAAGAATTACACAAGGGTATCTCTGAATCAAAGGGATGTGGTAAGAAGGAGTATCGGTAGTCGAAACTGTGACCCACATCCAAAGCATTTTTTGATATGACTCAAACATAGTTTTTTGGTAAATTTATAGAGATGTATCCTCAAATTAAAATTTCTGAAAGATATTTTGAAATGCTAAAACCTTTCCATGTCAAAATAAATCACACATGCACTACTTGTTGTTGTAGATTACATATTGAATTTCTAACCATTTTGATGTTTATCGGTCTATATGTTTAGATTTGCATACTAACAATGTTTTACAAGATTGTGGCATACATGCCCCACCAACATCTTCAAGAGACTTCATATCAACAATTTTATGTGAAAGAGAGGAAGTTCAAATATTCTACAAAAAATTATGTTTGGATGGCACATTTTAGCATTGTGGTGGCTTGCAACGTGTGCCAATATGTGAACATATGGACAACACACATACGGTTGGAAATGAACTAGTAAAGTTTGCCAAGTATAAAATAGTGGACTACAATACAAAAGATGGTAAAGAAGCAAAGAGGTGTGATTTGGTTATTCAAAAGATTAAAGTGTATTAGTTTATGTCTACATTTTGTGATAGTATAGTGTATGAGTATGCAAGGCATACCCATAGAGCTCGATGGTTGGACTTGCAATTCAAGTTATGTAAGGACACATTTCCACTTGGTAGCATTGTTTCAGTCATTGATTTTATAGAGAACTATAGTCTACAACCACAACATGAGGTGCAATCACAATATCACAACTCCACATAGGTTTCTATATTTATGCACATCGTATTCATTCATGTGAATGATAGTATAGAGGATGACAGAAAGATCATAAGGGAGTATCATTTTTATATTAGTGAGACCGCACACATTCTATGGAGTTCATGCAAGGTTGCTTTCATGTGTTCTACAATGATTTGGCTAGAAGGGGAATATCATTCAATCAACATATCATATGGTCGGATAATTGTGCATCACAATTCAAGAACTCGGGGATGTTCTATTGGTTGAGCAGGAGTCATAATATTATAGGTGTTCAACATATGTGGAACTTTTGTGAGACTGGGTATGGAAAGGGGGAGCATGATGGTGCAGGAGCATGTATCAAAAGAGCCATAGCACAAGAAGAGTTAAATTATAAAGACAATGCAAAGTTGATAGATGAAAAATCAATCATCAAGTGGTGTAATGCTTCGATGAGTCCAAGTAATGAAGGTAAGTCTTCAGTTTGTAGATTTTTTTGGTTGATAGATAATACTAACATTGCACCATATGAGGATTGTTGTACACTGATAGGATCAAGTGAGCTACACTTTTTAGAAGCTCAATTGTAGGTTCATGGAGTATCCATATGCAGAAGATGGCATGCTTTTGTTCTTCATGTACAATTCAAGCCTGGAATGAGTGCAAGTCAAAAGAGTGGGTTGACGAATGACTGTTAAGTTATCTTAGCCCACTTGACACGTATTGGCCCCCGATGACACTAGAACTAACACAAATGGAATCATTGGTTGACTTTGACCACATATCAGATCTAGTTTAACCAGGTAATATATCTACTTGCATAGTTTTTAAAATTCCTAATGTTATCTTACTTTGTAGTGTTTTTGTAATGTTGACTAATTTCATCTAATTTACTACACATATCAATGTAGGGCATGTTTATGCAGTTATTACAGATGAAGACAATGAAGAGGGAACATATTATTACTTGTGTCATTATGTTGAGGCTAAGAAGAAATTGGAGGCCCTAGTTATAGGCTTAGTGGTTGTTACTGGAACATGGCTTAGAAGGTACCCACATGAGAGTGTTAATGTTTGGCTGTTTCAGGACTTTGACACATATCAGAAGATTCTTCATTACTCAAACCTTATCATGGCATCCAATGTTCATTTGATAAAATATCAGGGTAGACATTTGAACAAGACCTTGTAGAAGGTGCGTGAGTTTGACCATGAGGAAATACTTGACACAATAAAGAGTAGAGCAAACCCGGATAGTTTGTTGGATTAATTTGTAAGTATGCACATTGATTTTGTAAAGTCATGTTATTGAAATTAATGCATTGCAGTTGATAGTTAGACCTTTCGTTTCTATATTTCAAGTTTACATATGTTTGTCTTTTTTTTCTATTGCATTTTTACACATATATAGTGAATATTGGGCAGATTATATGCTTATTTATGGTTTCACCATTTGACCATCTGGAGACCTCAATTTGCAAACTTGATCTTTACATCCCTAGATCAGACTTGGGAGACCCTTTCTCAACCATCATTTCACCTGAAACATGATCATGAAAAGGAATAACTCGTGCAACGAAATTGATAGTTCCAATGCATTTGGATGGGTACGTTTAGGCTAGGCATGGTCCTTTTTTGCATCCAAACATGCTAAAACAGTCTGAGCTACATTGTACCATCGATATCCCTTAAAAGACCAAAGTGCAAAAAGGCAACAATCTTGACGAGCTGTTACTCAAAAACTGTGTCACTTAGAAACATTATGTCTGATGCTATGGGATCACATAGGGTCCTTATAGAATAACCTCTCTTAGTTTTTTATATCTCTAAGGCATTTGCCCGTGGTGAAAGTTTTTCTGTTGCTCCAAAAATCGTTAGATGTATGCAGTGTAAAGTTGTAAAGGGGTGTAACTTTCATTCTGCGCCTTGTGTGACCAAACCAATAGTTCCAACACATCCGGATGGGTATGTTTAGGCTAGGAATTGTCCTATTTCCCACCCAAACATGCCGAAATAGTCTGAGCTACATTGTACTGACGATATCCCTTACGAGTCCAAAGTGCAAAAAGGTAGAAATCTTTGACGAGATGTTACTCAAAAACCATGTCACTTTGAAACATTCTATCTAAGGCTACATGATCAAATAGAACCCCTCTATAATAACCTCTCTCAGTTTTTGATATCTCTGAGGTGTTTACCTATGGTGAAAGATTTTTTGCTGCTCCAAAAATCGTCAGAAGTATGTAGTGTAAAGTTGCAAAGAGGTGTAACTTTCATCCTGCTCCTAATGAGACCAAAGGAAAAGTTTCAACACATCCAAATGGGTACATTTAGGCTAGGCATGGTCCTATTTCACACCCAAACATGCCAAAATAGTCTGAGCTACACTATACTAGCGATATCCCTTAAGAGACCAAAGTACAAAAAGGTAGCAATCTTTGACAAGTTGTTACTCATAAACCATGTCACTTAGAAACATTTCGTCTAAGGATACGTGATCATGTAGAACCCCTCTACAATAATCTCTCTTGGTTTTTGATATCTCTGAGGCTTTTACTCGTGGTGAAAGATTTTCTGCTGCTCCAAAAATCATCTGAAGCATGTAGTGTAAAGTTACAAAGGGGTGTAACTTTCGTCTTGCTTCTGATGCGACCAAATTGATAGTTCCAACGCATCCATATGGGTACATTTAGGCTAGGCATTGTCCTGTTTTGCACCCAAACATGCTGAAATAGTCTGAGCTACATTGTACAGGGGATATCCCTTAAAACTCCAAAAAGCAAAAAGGAAGCAATCTTTGATGAGCTATTACTCAAAAACTATGTCACTTAGAAACATTTCATCTAAGGCTAAGCGATCACATAGGACCCCTCTACAATAACCTCTCTCAGTTTTTGATATCTCTGAGGCATTTGCCCATGGTGAAAGATTTTTTGTTGCTCCAAAAATGGTCAAAAGCATGTAGTGTAGAGTTGCAAGGTAGGTTACTTTTTGTTTTGTTCTTCGTGGGGCCAAACCATTAGCGCCAACACATCCAGTTGGACACATATGTGCTATGCATGGTCACTGCCCTTCATTATAAAAGGGTTATAGTATTTCCTATTCGAAGGGTCACAACTTTTCACCTTTGAAATGTCATCAATATTCGTGAGAACCTAAATTCATTTATTTGCAATATTGCCTAAGGTTGTATACTTAATTGTATTCTTTAAACATGTTATGGATATTTTTCTCAATGATAAATTGCTCTCCTATTTATGTTAGTGCATATCAACCTAATATATGAAGTATGAGGCGTACATGTGAATACACGTAATAAATGAAGTATACATAGGAAGCATGAAGCATACATGTGAATACATATAATACATGAAGTCTATACAGGAAGCATGAAGCATACATGTGAAAACATGAAGTATACATAGGAAGCATGAATCATACACGTGAACACGTGAAGTATACACAAGAAGCATGAAGCATACACGTGAATGGTAGCATGAAGCATACATGTGGAATGGTAGCATGAAGCATACATGTGGAATGATAGATGTCTTCTTTTGTGGAGAGCTATGAGGTCACATGTAATAATGTCTTGCTCATTTTTAGTTGCATACTTCAAAGTGCATTGTATACTTACATGAATTTCATTACCATGCTACAATGGTTATTATATTCATATGATTGATTTAATGTTCAGTAATCTTAGAGAAGAATAATGTCGAAACTTTATATATTTACAATTATATAAAGAAAGAGTGCATGTAGTACAATTGGACTTTAAATATTTGAAGTAAACCATCTACAAATATCCATTGAAGCGTAAATTTATAATGCAAATATGGACACCATCAACAAAAAAAATTTGTATTAACCAAATATCCATATAGATATATCAATATCTGTCGATATATGTATAACATATATACAAAATAGCCATATAGGCATACAATGTCAACTATATGCAATACAAAATATATGTCCACAAATGCCATATATGCATACAACAAAGGAACCTAATAAAAAGTCATTCCCCTCTATTGAGTGAAGAAAATAGATCATGGGAAACCTTTGATATTCAAGGGGATGGAGATGCATATGAGAGTGGCCTACTACGAACGCGAGGGTTGCTTCTCCTATTTAGTTCTTCATGGAGCTGTAGCTATTACAATAAAAAGTATAGACATTAATATATAGAAATTACATTATAAAAAATGAAACATTTAACAAAATAATCACTTACCGCTGCCAGATAATCTCTGCCCTCATTTGCCTTAGTACCAGGATCAGGCTGTAGTGTTGTAATGTCCTATAGAAACCATCCAGATAGAAGTTAAACTTCAAATCAATAATCATTTATTTTTCAATAATAGGTAACTATAACAATGAATGTAATTTGAAATTTAATAATCTGCCTCATACCCTCGTCAAAGGCATGGAGCTATCAATCACAGAAGACACACCATGCTCCATTACCCTATGAACTTCAGGAGGTGCCTCTGTAGCCTGCATCATCTAAAAATAAAACAACATTATTCAATTATGAAAGCTAGAATAGTGATGCAAGTCATGGCTCCTAACATACACACATGTTCACCTAAACATGGAAGTACACACAATAAAGCGCACAAGTCACATGCATATATACAAATTAGATGAAGATTCATGACTATTGTGTGGTATAAGGGTAAAAAAAGGAGGGACCATAGTAACATCAAATTTTAGGTTTACGAAGATAGAGAGGGAGTGAAGGTGTTAGTTTTGGTTTAGGTTGGTGGTAGGGTGGGGTAAGGTTGTGCTCAAATTTTTGTTTGTTTGGTAGTGATGGAGGTAGGACAATGCCTAAGCTAGAGGGTTTTAATATGTCAGGAAAAGATTGGTGATGAGAATGAGGGGCAGAACAAGGGATACAAGAATGACATTAGAAATCACATAGACATTAGGTAAGTTTATGGGTTTACGGGAAGGAGGAATATCAATAGTTTGTGGGATAATAGAAGGGAGGAAATATACTAGATAGGACAAGCAAAACCTTATTTTAAAAATTTCTTATCATTTTCTTTGTATTGAGGTTTGTCAGGGGGTGGGTTAGAAGCAAACTAGGTCTGGGATGTCTGATAGGGGTAGATTAGGAAATATGTAGGATAGATATGGGTTGGTTAGTAGGTTGGGTGTAGTGTTGGGGAAGTTTCTTAGGCCTACTTTTAGAAGTGGATGGGGAAAGGTCCTACACTTTTCTTTTACTTTATCTTGGAGGGGTGTTAGAGGGGAGATAGAAGTCAATGAGGAAGGTGAAGTAGTAATAGGTGGATATATGGTGGGGAAGATAGGGGCATAGCTAGTGGAGTAGGTGAAGTAATAGAAAGAGGTTATGGGGTTGGGGTAGCAATGTGTTTAGAGGCATAAGATAGGTAAAGGTGAAACAGGGAACTGGTAAGAGGTTGAGGTGGACTAGAAAGGGGTTGACAAAAAATAATCTAAGGAGAAGTGTCTTAAGGTAACAACTAGTTGGTATGGGCTATGAGAAATAGTGAAGACATTACCATCATGGGAAATTTAAGGCACTAGTGGATGACAATTTAGGGACAACCCACATTGCAATGAGCCAAGGATGATCTAAGAGAATAGATAGTGGTATGAGGCGGGGATGATATGAAATGAGACATCTAGGCATTTAGGTCCTACCTAGATTAGTAGGGTGAGGGAGCCAAAAGTAGGTATAGAAGTGTCATTATGTGTACACTAGGAGATATCTAAGGGGGATAAGAATCTCTTTGCAACCTAGTGATGTATAAGTGTTCCTCTATAACTACATTAATTCTACTTTGATGTATAAGTGGTCCACCTTGATTCAACTATCATTTTATAGTGTACTTGTTCCTCAATCTACATAGGATCGTTATAATCATCAGTAGGCACATTGTCAAGCAAGAAGGTGATGGCAGGTGTAGGAGTGGGTTGAACAATGAAATTATAAGGTTGAATGTCTAATGTGCCTATCATCTCAAAGAATATAGTAGTATTAAAGGAAGGGTCCTCATTAGACTTAGGTGGGTTAGATGTAGGATCGAAAGTAGGGATGGAAGAAATTGAACCAATAGGATTGACATAGTTTGTAGGGGAATGGGTTAGTGTAGATTTGAAGATTTTGGTTAGGGGTGACTTGTTGCCCCCATAACTAATACCTAAAACCTAGATGATATTGGAGTCAATAAAATGCTATATAAGACGTCATAGGATCATGCCCCTCTCTGGTGTCATGTCCTAGGGTGTAATTGGTGGTAATTGGATGAGTTTATTAGAGAGAATTTGTCAAAGAATAGTGTGGAGGGGATCAACAAGATTTGGTAGACATGTATGGAAAATGTGGTAGCATAGACAAGGCAATGATTTGTTTGAAAAGATGCCTCAAAGAAATGTGGTCTCATGGTGATGTCCTTGTCTATGCATTTGCTTGTCATGGCATTCCATGGGACCACATTTCTTTGAGGCATTTTTTCAAATATCTCTATTGTAATTGAAATTTTGTCATCTATCAACATCTAGTTATTAGTTATGCAATGTCTAGTAATGCTTTGAGTTTGAAAGATGTGCAATGCAATGTAATCAATGATATGAATATAAACTACAAAAATCTAGTAAGTACAATTCATTAGTTAAATTGTTTATTTTATTATGTGAGTGAAGATTTGAACTCCACCACCACTGGGAGGTGGTAACGTGAAATCTCCAAGATTAACCTATTCAACATCCAAAATTAAATATTAGAATACCATTCATATAACAATACTATTCACATGCAATATTTATAATTGTTTACTAGTTACATACCTTAGCATTAGATGTCATAGTGTAATACGGAGGTGGAGAACCGCTAAAAACTAAATGAACACTATGACCCTAAAATTTCATTAAAATCATCAAACTAAATTAGTTAATATTGCATTTCAAAAATGAAATTTAATAAATTAAATTCAATTTGAACTTGCTAACATTTACCTGAGTATCAAGGCCAAAAGTCTCACTCAGGAGGGCATCTGTCATCACCATCTGCTCACTTGCAGATGTAGCTTACACACTTGCATCCTTACTATCCGTGGGGTCATAACCATAGGCTGACCCACAAGCCTGACAAGTATGGGGTGTAACCCTACTCCTTGAACTCTCCCCTGGCCCATGCTGTGCTGCAGGACTGGCATGCTCTATGATGCTCTAGGTCAAGGCACTAATAGACTGAAGTGTCTCGACCTTAGCACTCTCCTTCACAATGAAAGGGATAGACACATGCTCATGGTCTAGTTTGGTGAGTGCTTATCTTGTTGGTTGCTGTGGGTCAACACGTGCTCCTAGTCTATCATGTGCTAACCCCCCACCTATACCTTAGAAGTCCCGCATATCAAAATAGTTTGGCACTTTATTTTTGACAAACTTGTAGTAGATTTTTCTCAAAAAGTATTGCAAGACCTCATTATTGTTGCATGGAGGATGGTCAAAAACCATCCACCACCTCTACCCAAAATTGTCCCTTATCGCTTGGTTGTTGCACCAATGAATAGGGAACCTCTTGCATGTAAGGGATAGAGGTTGATTTGCTCATGGGTCTTTGAAAATGGAACACAAGTCTAATTTTGTAATTTGTTCATTTTTTACTTATTCATAGGACAACTTGTCTGCATAGTACTCTCTAAATTCTCTCCTCTTTTTTGACCAACTAGATATTTGCTTGCTAATTGAATCTACATTTGATAACATAGATTCAAGAGATTGAAAAAGCATGGATCTATGCGAGGTTGAAGTTGAAAGATATTTCAACCTTGCAATTATGTGCTCAATTTATTTTTTATTGTTTTCAATTTGCCCCTTTAAATTTTCTTGTGTTCCATGGGCATATTGAGGAATGAATGGCAGTGTTTGTTGTTGGGATTGTTCTTCAACAGGTATTTGTTGTTCAGTGATGGAGGATTTTGTGGATTTTTAGGAGGAGGAGGAGGTGCATTTTCAATTCCTATAAATTAAAGAAATTTACATCAAAAATCTACTTAGACCTACCTATTTAGCAACAAATTCATGCAAAAAAGAAAATACAACTTACTCCTTCAGCCTCCCTAATGTTGTGGCAGCATTTTGATGATGAATCAACGACAATTTAGTGATGAATTTGACCTCCAATAACGTGAGCATGCTCTCAAGGGTTTGCAGGCCATGAGTTTGCTAGAAAATGAAATGAAACAATGAGCATAAATGTAGGTTTTTTTAAATACTTAAACATAACATGCTCGTGTTATAATGGCGCATTATACTACCGAGCCTTAGGCTCGACATCACCAAACCATATTGCGAGCGCGTTATAACGCGTTTGCTTTATGTCTTAAAAGTTTTTTTTAAAAGTTGGCCACTTTTTGGTCCCCCAACTTTTTGCACCTACCCATGTATTGAGAAAGAATAATAGACTGCATCATCAACATATAACAGATGTGTTCTCCATAGCAATCCTTATATCTATATTGTTATTGTAATAGTAGTGAGCTAAGCATTCAGGGAGTATTAGCTTCCTTGAGTTGTAACCCTAAATCAAAGTTATAAATAAGGGAATAGTAGCTTCCTTGGGTTGAAGCCCTAAAACAATGTAATACCTTTTGCAGTGAGCATATTTTATTGTGAGCTAATCCTCACCATGGTTTTCCCTGTTTTAAGGTTTTCCATGTAAGAACATTGGTGTTATGTGTTGACTCTCAAGTTTCATGTTTTTCTTCATGTTTTCAAAGTTAGTTAGTTTTATCAGCAAATGGTTGGTTAAAGTTTTTAAGTGTGCTGATTCTCCCCCCCTCTCAGCACCTTATTGTGTTCAACAACTTCTTCAT
The DNA here is from genome assembly GCA_027924645.1 of Cunninghamia lanceolata. Taxonomy (NCBI): domain Eukaryota; kingdom Viridiplantae; phylum Streptophyta; class Pinopsida; order Cupressales; family Cupressaceae; genus Cunninghamia; species Cunninghamia lanceolata. Next base: position 1,843,178 of record BSBN01001494.1, on the reverse strand, counting down.
CTGGGAAGTCTTTATTTATTGTCTCTTCTTGGGGACAAGATTATCCACCAGCCAATCATTGATTATTTATCCCTTGATGGACTTTTGGTTGACATAGGTTAACTCAAATTCACTTAGCAATGTCAAGAATGGCCTCGCTCTTCTAGATAACATTGGTTGATTTAAGAAGGTTATTAGTTGTTATGATCATATGATGACTCTAGTTTCCTAGTTCAACATCATTATAATGACACAATCTTCTTATTGTAAACACTATGGCTAAACATTCCTTTTCAGCCTAGGCTTAGTTCTTTTTGTACTCTAGTAATGTTTGACTAATGAAATATATCGCTCTTTCTTTTCCATCATCATCTTCCTGAGCTAGCATACAGGGTATTGAAATTTGTATTTCTCTAAGGTAGAGGATGAAAGGTTTATCATGTCTAGGTGGCATAACTGTTGGTAGAGCCAAGAATAATTTCTTTACCTGTTCAAAGGCATTTTGATAGTCTATAGTCCAAGTTTTTTTTTTGTTTTCTCAACAGTTGATTGATTGGATGAGTTTTGAAAGTCATGTTAGGTATGAAATGTCGTATCACCCCTAACTATCCCAAGAAAGCTCATACCATGGTTTCAATTGTTGGTGAAGTAGAATTTAGCACAACTTCTACTTTGGCTAGGTCTACACCAATTCCTCATTGAGAAACTATAAAACTGAGTAATTTTCCTGTTATCATTGTCAAAGGCACACTTCTTTGAATTTAGTCTAACTTTGTATTCACATAGCTGGGTAAAAATCTTGCAAAGATCCTTGATGTGTGTCAATCATTGCTTAGATTTGGTGAGTAAATCATCTACATATGTCTCCACTATCTTATGAATGAGATTGTGAAAAATGTGAGTCATGGCCCTTTAATAGGTGGCTCCTGCATTCCTCAATCCAAATGGCATAACCGCGTAACAGAAGGTTCCCCAAGGAGTTATAAATGTGATTTTGTTTTGGTTGACTTCTACAATTTTGATTTGATTGTACCTTGAAAATCCATCCATAAGGGAAAGCATTCCATATCCCACTGTTGAGTATACAATTTGGTCTATGGATGGAAACAAAAAATCATCATTAGGGCAAGCTTGATTGCTATCTCTGAAATCGAGGCATATTCAAAATTTTCCATTTTTCTTCAAGACTGGGACAATGTTTGATACCCAATCTGAATAGTCTACTAGTTTGATGAATCCTACATTTAGTAGCTTCTTCAATTCTTCTTTAACCATCTCCACAAAATGGGGTTTTTATGGGCCTTATCTTTTGTTTTACAAGATTTGCATTAGGTTTCATCACTAGAATATGCACACTAATTTTTAGATCCAAGCTAGGCATGTCTGCATACGTCTAAGAAAATACATCTAAGAATTCAAGTAGAAAATTAGTATACTTCTCTAATTATTCATCATTCAAATTTGCCCCTAACTTTAACATCCTTCATTTAATTTTTGGACTATAGTAGGAGAAAATGATTTTTTATTATAGGAAGAGATGAGGAAATATTAATTAAATAATTATGAATTATTTAATTAACATATGCTTTGGATGGAATAGTGGAATTTATTCGGTTTGGATTGATTTATTGTGTTGATGATAATAGAAGGTGGTTGTGACCATTTTCAAGTATCTATAGAATTTTTTAATTCCCTTCGAGCTTGCGAGGTACCTTAAAAATTAAATGTATCAAGAAAGGTTAGTAGGTTTTCTCCTAGCTTCTTGATATTCTCCTAGACTTTGCCTTCCATTACCAAGAGGTTTTCCAAGCTCAAGAGCCTTCCTTTGAAACTAAATAAGCCCTTTACCAGTTTGTGTATATGGTCCCTTGTGGGATCTCCACCATATAATGGGCCTTATGTTACCAAAATATCACCCTAGAGGATCTTAAAGAAGTGTCCTTTTTAAAGGTAAATGACATAAATTCTAATTGTGATGGGTTTCTATGTGAATTTTATAAAGCCCTTTGGGTCACCATTAGCCCTAACCTTCTTTAATTATACCTAGAAGCTTTGATACATGACCCTGAGGTGCTTTAATAAATATAAAGGCAATGTTAAATGGGCCCATCACTCTTAGTAATAGGCTATTTTCATCAAGATGGGTAAGTGTAAGAAGATGGGGGGCCAAAAAGGGGTCTTAAGTGGCCACTTTTTTTTTTTCTGAAATCAGAAAATGCTAGCCTTGGATGAGAAATTAAGCATAGTTACACTCAAAATTTGGAGATGCAACCAAAACAATGTCCGTAGTGCTTCGAGTCTACTTTGTAAACTACTATTTTTTTTTAAAATGGTATAGATTAAGGGGTTCAAAAGAGGGAGCCACAGAAATTGGTGTTGTTTCTGTCAAAAAAACATAACATAGTAGGTTTTGTGGCTCCCTCAAAAGGTTAACTTTGTTTTGGTATTTTTAAAATTGTTTCAGTGAGAAATTAGCTAATACCATGTAGTTTATGCCTAATTTTTCTAATAATTTTTTTATGAATATTTGATTTTTTACTAATTTTCAAAGTGGACACATCCTAAAAAATAGAATTTTGGCCATGCTACTCCTATAAATTTTGAAAACTAATTGAAAATTAATTTTTTTATTAATATGTGTAGAATGGATTCTAGTTTCTAAAAATGTAATTTTTTTTGAAATTTCAATGAACGATTAATTTACAATGAAAAAATGACCAAACACTCATTTTTGCCCAAAAATAGACACAAACAAAAGAAATTAAAGATGAAAGGCTTAAACATTGTCAAAATGTGAAAAAAATTACATCATTAAATAGCTAGGAGAAAGCCTAACATTACCTAGGTGTTCGATTTGTTTGATCTTGAAACACGTGCAAATATGAGGGTTAGTATGAATGAAATTATGTGAAATCCTATAGAATTTGTAAAAACACATCTATGGATGTTGGGAAGGCAATCTAGGCCTTTGGGTTGGAAATCCAAAGCAAATCCCAAGCCTAAGGCTTGGGATTCCTAAAGAAAAATATAACGTGAGCACGTTATAAGGTGCTCGCGTTATGTTTTGTTTTGCATTTTTTCTTTTTCACCCTGACGTTTATCATGTTCGACATAACGCGAGCGTGTTATAATGAGCTCGAATTATGTCTCCCTTGGAATGCTTTATGTTCAAGGTTATTAAGCATGTATGCATGTATGTATGTATGTATGTATGTATTGATGTATGTATGTATGCCTATATATATGTATGTATATTTATATGTATGTATGTATGTATATATGTATGCCTATATGTATGTAAGTATAGTGTTAAGGGTAGAGATGGGGGTGAGGTGGATAGGGGAGGAGAGGGGTGGATAAGGGTTGAGGGTTTAAGGGTCAACGGTTTAGGGTTTAAGGGTTGAGGGTTTAAGGTCAAGAGGGATTAGGGTTTAGGGTTGAGGTATTATGATTTAAGGTTGAGCGTTTAGGGATAGGGTTTAGAGTTTAGGGATAAGGGATTAGGGTTTAGGACCTTGAGGGACTAGGGTTTAGGGTTAAGGCTTTAGGGATAGCGTTTAGGGTTGAGAGATTAAGGTTGAGGGTCAAGGGATTAGGGTTAAGGTAGAGTGTTGAGGGTAGAGGGATTAGGGATAGGGTTTAGGGTTGAAGGTTTAGGGTTGAGGGATTAGGGATTAGGGTTGAGGGCTTAGGGATAAGGGATTAAGGTTTAAGGTATAATGTCGAGGGTTGAGGGTTTAGGAATAGGGATAATGTTTAGGGTTTAGGGTTGATGGATGTAAGAGTATAGGGTATAGGGTTTAGGGATAAGGAATTAGGGTTGAGGGTTGAGGGATTAAGGTTTAGGGTTGAGGGATTAATGTTTAAGGTTGAGGGTTTAGGGTTTAGGGATAGGGTTTAGAGTTTAGGGATAAGGGATTAGGGTTTAGGACCTTGAGGGATTAGGGTTTAGGGTTGAGGCTTTAGGGATAGCATTTAGGGTTGAGGGATTAGGGTTGATGGTCAATGGATTAGGGTTAAGGTAGATCCTTGAGGGTAGAGGGATTAGGGATAGGGTTTAGGGTTGAAGGTTTAGAGTTTAGGGATGAGGGATTAGGGTTTAAGGTACAATATCGAGGCTTGAGGGTTTAGGGATAGGGTTTAGGATTTAAGGTTTAAGGGTTGAGGGTTGAGGCTTTAGGGATAAGGGAGAGACCTAGATGGCTAAGGGTTGAGAGATAGGGGAGAGATGGGGTGAGGCAGATAGGGGAGGAAAGGGGTGGATAAGGGTTGAGGCTTTAAAGATTTAGGGTTGAGGGATTAGGGTTTAAGGTATAGTGTTGAGGGTTGAGGGTTTAGGGATAGGGTTTAGGATTTGAGGTTTAAGTGTTTAGGGTTGAGGATTTAGGGATAGGGTTTATGGTTTAGGGATAAGGGATTAGGGTTTAGGGTTAAGGGATTAGGGTGCCATAAATTATAATTAGGGATTAGGGTTTAGGATTTATGGATGTACAATTAGGGGATACCATAAATAAATTAGAATTTAGGCAGATTTGGGAAAATTTTGTGAATCATCATGGGCTGGAGATTGGAGATTTTGCTATGTTTAAGTACATATACAAGTCATATTTTAAGGTTAAGATATTTCAAAGAATAGGGTGTGTGAAAAATATCAATGCTCTTCAGCTTATGAATACCAACATTGATATAGATAAAAGATGCCCTTCTTCTAACGGAGTATGCGGTTCAAGTCAACCAATGGGCAGCAAGTTGCCGAATGAATTGGTTTAATGGGTGTGCCTCCTTCAAAGTTATGCTTGGAGAATTTACACAAAAAATGGTAACTCTATACATCATTTTTCATTCTTTTATTTGTTGTACACTATTAAGAACTTGTATAATCTATTTGTGTAATGTGTTTATGGTAGCTCATTCCTCCTGCATTTGTTTCATAGTTTATATAAAACACAGATGAACATATGGTGTTGCAAGGCCTAGGTGGGAAGGAGTGGGATGTACAATTAGGGGGTACCATAAATAAATTAGAATTTAGGCAGGGTTGGGAAAATTTTGTGAATCATCATGGGCTGGAGATTGGAGATTTTGTTGTGTTTAAGTACATATTCAAGTCATATTTTAAGGTTAAGATATTTCAAAGAACAGGGTGTGTGAAAAATATCAATGCTCTTCAACTTATGAATACCAACATTGATACAGATAAAAAATGCCCTTCTTCTAACAGAGGATGCAGTTCAAGTCAACCAATGGGCAGCAAGTTGCTTATTGAATTGGTTTCTGTTGAAGAAAATAATGATGTTGTTGAAGCAATGGAAGAAAATCAAAATTGTAAGTCTAATTTAATTTATTTCAACTTTCAAAGTAGGCATTTGAATTGTATCTTTACCAGGAGGATTGGTATAACAAAAACTTAATTTTGTTGTAGGCCTTTCTTTGAAGAACCCTAGACATTATGGACCCTATCATCTAGAAAAGTACATGACAGTGAACTTTGCCCCACCTTTCAAATAAGATAAACATTTTTATTCAATGAAAATGAAGTCACAGAATGTAAACCGACCATGCATACTAGTAAGATCAAATTCTCTGCCTTCTATTCTTATTACTCTTATTTTATTAAGAGAAGAGTGTCAAAAAGAATGGGTTTAACAAGCTAACATAAGGCAAAGCAGTTTTGTTATTACATTTTTCTAAGGGATCTCTAATAGTCTAATATAATGCAATCTTCTATAATATGAACATCTGCATTTGTGTGAATGCTATGCCCACTGTGGATGTACCCCAATGCAAAGCTTTTCTCATAATGATTATCCTTCTAATTTCAACTATTAATTACTCACTGTGGATGTATCAGACGCAAAGCTTTTCTCATAGAGGGTACACCTATTGTCATAATGAACCCTAGATGGGCCAGAAAAAGATGCCATATAATTTGAATATTCACTTCAGCTAGAAAGTTTTACTGATGGAGCTAGAAACTCAGAGAATTGATAGGGCACAATATGGCCCAAGATGTGAGATGAAAGCAAGGACAACTCATGAATCTAAAGAGTTAAGGTGCACTTGGACCTTTCCTAATTTTAATGGATGACATTTGCTCTTACTAGTTGATGGTAAATACTACAGTTTTGCAAATTTTATTTTCATTATCTAAGAGAGAAACATATACCATAGCACCAGTCTTAGATAGTATACCTGGTCTTCATGCCATCTTTTTTTTTTTCAAGACAAATAGGTTCCCATGTGCCAGGGATAGAATTCATTGTAAACAATTTTTAATAGCATTGCATAAAACCTGCCATTGGTTTCTTTGTAGTCAATCAAGTCCTCTTGCTAACCTTCTTTACTAAGACATTACAAAAAACTTAAATTAGGATTTACTGTAGACATGCATAATTAAAAAGGGCATTAAGAAAAATACTTAAAAACTAATTTCTAAAATTACCAAAAAAGTTCATAGCCATTTTTTTGACATATTCTTACAACTCAAATATCTTTAAGAGAAGAGTGTCAAAACTGATGGGTTTAACAACCTAACATAAGGCACAATAGTTTTGTTGGGTTTAGGGATAGGGTTTAGGGTTGAGGGATTAGGGTTTAGGGTTGAGGTATTAGGGTTTAAGGTATAGTGTTGAGGGTTGACGGTTTAGGGATAGGGTTTAGGGTTGAGGGATTAGGGTTTAGGGTTGGTAGATTAGGGTTTAATGTTGAGAGTTAAGGGTTTAGGAATAGGGATAGTGTTTAGGGTTTAGGGATGATGGATTATGGTTGAGGATTGAGGGATTAGGGTTTAAGGTATAGTATCGAGGGTTGAGGGTTTAGTGATAGGGTTTAGGGTTGAGGGTTGAGGGATTAGGGTTTAAGGTATAGTGTTGAGGGTTGAGGGTTTAGGGATAGGGTTTAGGGTTGAGGGATTAGGGTTTAGGGTTAACGGATTAAGGTTTAATGTTGAGAGTTGAGGGTTGAGGGTTTAGGGATAGAGTTGATGGTCAAGGGATTAGGGTTAGAGTGTCGAGGGTAGAGGGTAGAGGGATTAGGTATAGGGTTTAGGGTTGAAGGTTTAAGGATTGAGGGTTGAGGCTTTAGGGATGATGGTTTAAGGCTTAAGATATAGTGTCGAGTGTTGAGGGTGTAGGGATAGGTTTACGTTTTAAGGGTTAAGGGTTGAGGGATAGGGATTAGGGTTTAAGGTATAGTGTTAAGGGTTTAGGGATAGGGTTTAGGGTTGATGGATTAGGGTTTAGTGTTGACGGATTAGGGTTTAATGTTGAGAGTTGAGGGTTAAGGGTTGAGGGTTAAGGGTTTAGGGATAGTGTTGATGGTCAAGGGATTACGGTTAAAGTAGAGTGTCAAGGGTAGAGGGATTAGGGATAGGGTTTAGGGTTGAAGGTTTAAGGATTGAGGGTTGAGGCTTTAGGGATGAGGGTTAAGGGATTAGGGTTTAAGATATAGTGTCAAGTGTCGAGGGTGTAGGGATAGGTTTTATGGTTTAAGTTTTAAGGGTTAAGGGTTGAGGGATAGGGATTAGGGTTTAGGGATAAGGGATTAGGGTTTAAGGTATAGTGTTGAGGGTTGAGGGTTGAGGATTGAGGGTCGAGGGTTGAGGGTTTAGGAATAGGGATAGTGTTTAGGGTAGAGGCATTAGGGATAGGGTTTAGTGTTGAAGGTTTAAGGATTGAGGGTTGAGGCTTTAGGGCTGAGGGTTAAGGGATTAGGGTTTAACATATAGTGTCAAGGGTAGAGGGTTCATGGATAGGGTTTAGGGTTTACATATAGGTAGAGAGGTAAGGGGAAACAAAGGTGAGAGATGGAGAGGTGAGGGGAAAGATATAATAAAATGAGAGAGTGAAGTTGAAAACTTGAGGGAAACATGGGTAAGGAGGAGGGAGAGAGATGGAGAGGAAGGGAAATATGTAGAGAGCTATGAGAGATATATAAGTGAGACCTATAACCTAGGGAGAGAGGGGTGAGATAGATAGGGGAGAGATGGGGGTGAGGCAGATAGGGTGAAGGGTGAAGGGTTTAGGGTTTAAGGGTTGAGGGTTTAAGGGTTGAGGTATTAAGGGTTTAGGGTTGAGGGATTAGGGTTTAAGGTATAGTGTTGATGGTAGAGGGTTTAGAGATAGGGTTAAGGATTTAAGGTTTAAGGGTTGAGGATTGAGGCTTTAAGGATAGGGTTTGGGGTTTAGGGATAAGGGATTAGGTTCTAAGGTATAGTATCAAGCATTGAGGGTTTAGGGATAGGGATTAGGATTTAATGTTTAAGGGTTGGTAGTTGAGGCTCTAGGGATAGGGTTTAGTGTTTTGGGATAAAGCATTAGGGTTTAAGGTATAGTGTTGAGGGTTGAGGGTTTAGGGATAGGGTTTAAGATTTAAGTCTTAAGGGTAGAGGGTTGAGAGTTTACAACTGGGGAATAATGTTCAAGGTTGAGTCTCTAAGATATAGGGTTTAGGGTTTAAGGTTGAAGGTATAAGGCATATGGATGAGGGTTGATGGTTTAGGGCATAAGTATAGAATTGAGGGTATAGGGTGTAGGGTAGAGGTTAGAAGGTTGAGGAATAATGTTCAAGGTTGAGTGTCCAATGTTAAGTGTATAGGGTATAGGGTTTAAGGTTTAGGGTTTTAAGGGTATCTAGGGGTTGAGAGTTTAGGGTTGAAGGGTTTAAGGTTATAGGGATTAAGGGTTTAACGGTTGAGGGTTTAAGGGTTGAGGGATTAGGGTTTAAGGCATAGTGTCGAAGGTAGAGGGTTTAGGGATAGGGTTGGAGGGTTTAGGGATAAGGGATTAGGGTTTAAGGTATAGTATCAAGCCCATTGAGGGTTTAGGAATATGGATAGTGTTTAGGGTTTAGGGACGAGGGATTAGGGTTGAGGGTTGCGGGATTAGGGTTTAGGGTTTGGGGTTGAGGGATTAGGGTTTAAGGTATAGTGTTGAGGGTTTAGAGATAGGGTTTAGGGTTGAGGGATTAGGGTTTGATGTTGAGGGTTGAGGGTTGAGGGTTTAGGGATAGGCTTGAGGGTCGAGGGATTAGGGTTAAAGTAGAGTGTCGAGGGTATAGGGATTAGGGTTGAAGGTTTGTGGTTTTAAGGTTTAAGGTTTAAGAGTTAAGGGTTGAGGGATAGGGTTTAGGGATAAGGGATTAGGGTTTAAGGTAGAGTGTCAAGGGTTTAGTGATAGGGTGTAGGGTTTAGGGTTGAGGGATTAGGGTTTATGGTTGAGGGTTTAAGACTTAAGGTTTAAGGGGTGAGGCTTTAGGGTTTAGGGTTAAGTGAGACCTAGATGGCTAAGGATGGATGCAGAGGTAGATAAGGAGTGATTGAGAGACATAGAGAGGGGAGAGGTAGAGAGGTGAGGGGGAAAGATAAGTGAGATATAGAGAGGTGAGAGATAGAACACGAGCTAATGGAACTAGAGGTGAGATATTGCAAAGGTGCTATGAAATGTGAGATAGGCACAAATATTTATGGATCAATCTATAGCAGGGCAAAATGCGAGTGTGTTATAACGCGCTCGCATTTTGTCCTGCTATAGAAATGGTAAAAAATCCTGGACCCCCGTGATCTAGGCCCACATGCTTTGTTTTCATGTTGTTTATGTGCGTGTTCTGACAAAAAAAGTGTTTTCATACTATTGGGAAGTTCACATGCACATTTTGCACATTCTACCACCTTTGCATGATCTTTCCACCACCTTTTCTGCTTTGCCAACTTGAGAAGGAGGAAATATCATAGTTTTCACATTGAAATTTGATAAATATCTATTCAAGTTTCAATTTTTGTAGTGTTACAATGTTAATTATGATTGAATTTTAGGAATTTAACATTATAGATTGGTTAATAGTATTGTCGTTACTAATTCTATTTGAGTGTTATTCAATTTAACATTGAAAAGGAAGCAAGTGGTGAAAAACTCAAATTGTTGAGGAGTTTGATGTAAGAAGAAAAAAACACTACATAATTGGGTACTCTCTCCATTCGAATCTCCATTTTTTAGGTATGTCAAGTCTTTACATGCATGTTCTTTACATTTTCCTTAATTCTATTTGAATTTCTTTATCATGCTTTATCATACATGTTTATATCACTTGTATCCAGTATGCATAATAAAAGATATCTCAAAGGTCAACATTAATTAAAATAGACACAATCACAATCAAGAAAGCAGCCTACAATCTCACATGATGCCATGTATATTTTCTAAACTTGGGCTCTTTAATAATTATGTGTAATAAACAGACCTTATCATACCATGATGCCAAACTATACAAGAATAAATCCTTACAACATAACTATACAATCCCACTATTATCTTGTCATATTAACAAGTTAAAATACAAATGAATAGGTGCCAAGATCATACAAGTATGCACATGACATGATGATTTGTATGCACATATCTTGGGCTAGGACATTCCTTATGCACCCATTCATGATGATTTGTACACACATATCTTGGGCTAGGACATTCCTTATGCACTTAGTCATGATATTTTGTATGCACATGACACAACAATTTATTTCAAAATTTCCTAATTGTCCTTTGTTAGCACATGATGGTGGTTACCTTGATTGACTATATACCATTCAATACCCTAAATTACAGAGATTAGTCTAATGATTTTTATGATAGTCCTAGGTATGTGATGTAGAGGTAGGGTTCAACTCAATCCAAAGGAGGCATATTTCACAACAATGGGCTCATACCAACAGTTTCTTCAAATTTCATAAGCTTTCCTCTCAAGCAATCTCCCTCTACAAAGGCACAAATAGGGTCTTCAATACATCAAAACCTAACAAGGTTACTAGAGGTCTTCTTACCCCTCAGGAACTTAGACACAACCATTCTAAATACTTTCATGACTATATTTCGTGACTCTCCTTTGACCATATCCTCATGTAGGACTAAAGAGAACTTTGTACCATAATGCTTTGTATGGTTGCAATAACATTGTGCAATAATGCTTTGTATGGCTGTAATAATGCTTTGTATGCTTTGTCTATTTTGGTTGAGTGACATTTACTTTTCTACATGATGATTGTATGTACATTTACTATGAATGGTTGAATGACATATATTTTAGTTATTTGTATGGATTCATTTCTTAGGAACTAATATTTGTCTCTTTATCATGCTACAGACAAATTCTCTGTCATGTCGAGGAAATGATCAAGAATTAAACCAACAAAGGAAGAGATAGAAGCTAAGAATGCAAAGAAAGCATCGACTATGAGGGGACTTCGTGAGAAGAGGAAATTGGACACGATAAATGAAGACATGCCAACTGAAGAGGAACCGCAACCCACAAAGAGATATGGTATTGGCAGCACAAAGAGAACGAATGCAAAAACTTTGTGCTATGAGAGATTTGAATACTATAGTTGGAAACATGTCCTCTACCACAAGTCAACATGTAGGGACACCATCTACCGCATCTCAAGTTGAGAGTACATCATCACTCACATGTGATGAAGGAGGTATACCATCGTTCCCACCTCAACCTCAAGGTATGTCATCTATTCCATCTTCGATCAAAGGTATGCCATCTAGCCCATCTCATTTAAATATTGATGAAATTCCTAATGTTGAGATGAATTTACCTAACTTAACACCACCTAGAATTTTGCATAGAAATCCAAAGTATTTGATTGATATTGATGAGAATATTTTGCAGCCAATGGAAGGTAAGATTCTAAAATGCACTTGTAGAAGATATGCTTATAAGATTTGGAGATTGTTCTTTGAAAAGTTAAATGAGACCGCAAGATGTCAACTATTCATTGAAATGATGCGAAGTATAAAGTATAGGTCCATCATGAAGATTCTTGGGTTGAGAACATCGAGGCTTCAAGTGAAAAATCTATTGTCAAGAATCTAATGAGTGCATATGAGAGTGTGGGTAACACCTCACGTACAAAAGATAGTAATGCAACACGACGTGTGATTACATTGACTATAGTAAGTAGTTAAACAAGGAAAGCTCGTCTCATTAGAAAGACAAGTCAAGCATTGAGAATTAATAGGAAAACTTTATCAAGAGCCATTAGAAGACACCAAAGAATTGAGGACACTAATGTCAATGAATTATGGGTGTTCTCGCGGAGACTACCACGAAATGATAAACCAATTGTTGAAGCATTGAGATCACTAATTGAAGACTTTTGGAAGAATTACACAAGGGTATCTCTGAATCAAAGGGATGTGGTAAGAAGGAGAATTGGTAGTTGGAACCATGAGCCACATCCAAAGCATTTTTTGAATATGACTCAAACATAATTTTTTGGTAAATTTCTAGAGAAGTATCCTCAAATTAAAATTTGTCAAAGATATTTTGAAATGCTAAAATCTTTCTATGTCAAGATAAATCACACACGCACTACTTGTTGTTGTAGATTACATATTGAATTTTCTAACCATTTTGATGTTTATCAGTCTATATGTTTAGATATGCATACTAACAATGTTTTGCAGGGTTGTGGCATACATGCCACACCAACATCTTCAAGAGACTTCATATCAAGAATTTTATGTGAAAGACAGGAAGGTCAAATATTCTACAGGCAATTATGCTTGGATGGAACATGTTAGCATTGCAGTGGCTTGCAACGTATGCCAATATGTGAACATATGGAAAGAACACATGCGGTTGGAAATGAACTAGTAGAGTTTAGCAAGTATAAAACAGTGCCATACAATACAAAAGATGGTAAAGAAGCAAAGAGGTGTGAATTGGTTATTGAAAAGATTCCAGTGTATCAGTTTATACCTATATTTCGTGACAACATAGTGTATGAGTATGCAAGACATGCCCATAGAGCTCGATGGTTGGACTTGCAATTCAAGTTATGCAAGGACACATTTCTAGTTGGTAGCATTGTTTCAGTCGTCGACTTTGCAGAGAACTATAGTCTACAACCACAGCATGAGGTGCAATCACAATATTACAACTCATCATAGGTTTCTATATTTGTGCACATTGTATTCATTCATGCGAATGATAGTACAGAGGATGATAGAAAGATCATAAGGGAGTATCATTTCTATCAGTGGTGATTGCACACATTCTACGGAGTTCGTGCAAGGTTTCTTTCAGGTGTTCTACAATGATTTGGCTAGAAGGTGCATATCATATGGTCAGATAACTGTGCATCATAATTCAAGAACTCACAGAATTTCTATTGGTTGAGCAGGAGGCATAATTTTAGAAACATTCAACATATGTGGAACTTTTGTGAGGACGGGCATGGAAAGGGGGAGCATGATGGTGCATAAGCATGTATCAAAAGAGCCATAGCATGAGAAGAGTTAAAGTATAAAGACAATGCAAAGTTGATAGATGCAAAATCAATCATCGAGTGGTGTAATGCTTCCATGGGTGCAGGTAATGAAGGTAAGTCTCTAGTTTGTAGATTTTTTTGGTTGATAGATGATACTAACATTGTACCATATGAGGACTGTTGTACACTAATAGGATCAAGTGAGATGCACTCTTTTAGAAGCTCAATTGCAGGTTCAGGGTAAGTGCAAGAAGATGGGGGGCCAAAAAGGGGTCTTAAGTGGCCACTTTTTTTTTCTGAAATCAGGAAATACTGGCCTTGGATGAGAAATTGAGCATAGTTACACTCAAAATTTGGAGATGCAACCAAAACAATGCTTGTAGTGCTCTGAGTCTACTTTCTAAACTACTATTTTTTTAAAAAAATGGCATAGATTAAGGGGTTCAAAAGAGGGAGCCACAGAAATTGTGGTTGTTTCTGTCAAAAAAATATAACATACCATGTTTTGTGGCTCCCTCAAAAGGTCAACTTTTTTTTGGTATTTTTAAAATCGCTTCAGTGAGAAATTAGCTAATAGCATGTAGTTTATACCTGATTTTTCTGATAATTTTTTGATGAATATTTGATTTTTTACTAATTTTCAAAGTGGACACATCCTAAAAATAGAATTTTGGCCGTGCTACCCCTATAAATTTTGAAAACTAATTGAAAATCATTTTTTTCTTTTTTTAATATTTGTAGAATGGAGTCTAATTTCTAAATATGTAATTTTTTTGAAATTTTAATGAATAGTTAATTTATAATGAAAAAAAGACCAAATAGTGGTTTTTGCCCAAAAATAGACACACAAACAAAATAAATTAAAGATGAAAGGCTTAACATTGTTAAAATGTGAAAAAAATCACATCGTCAAATAACTAAGAGAAAGCCTAACATTACCTAGGTGTTTGATTTGTTCAACCTTGAAACACATGCAAATCTGAGGGTTAGCACGAACGAAATTATGTGAAATCTTGAAGAATATGGAAAAACACGTTTGTGACTGTTCAAAAGGCACTCCAAGCCTTTGGGTTGGAAATCCAAAGCAAATACCAAGCCCAAGGCTTGGGATTCCCAAAGCAAGACATAACGCGAGTTTTGCTTTGCATTTTAACTTTTCCGCAAAAGTCTATTGTTTGTCATGTTTGACATAACGCGAGCGCGTTATAACATGCTCACGTTATATTCCCCTTAAATTTTTTTATGTTCAAGGCTATTAATCATGTATGTATGTATGTATACCTATATGTATGTATGTATCTATGTATCTATGTATGCCTATATGTATGTATGTATGTATCTATGTATGCCTATATGTATGTATGTATGTATCTATGTATACCTATATCTATGTATGTATCTATGTATGCCTATATGTATGTATGTATCTATGTATGTCTATATGTATGTATGTATAGTGTCGAGGGCAGAGGAGGGTAGAGATGGGAGTGAGCCAGATAGGGGAGGAGAGGGGTGGATAAGGATTGAGTGATTAAGGTTTAAGGTTGAGGGTTGAGTGTTTAGGGATAGGATTTAGAGTTTAGGGATAAGGGATTAGAGTTTAGGACCTTGAGGGATTAGGGTTTAGGGTTGAGGCTTTAGGGATAACGTTTAGGGTTAAGGGTCGAGGGATTAGGTTTAAGGTAGAGTGTTGAGAGTAGAGAGATTAGGGATAGGGTTTAGGGTTGAGGGATTAGGGTTTAAGGTATAGTTTAGTAGTTCTTGTGGATAGAGCCAGTAAACAATGGGAGATTATTTGCCTATTTCATAACAATATACCTTCCCTAAGTGCAGGGTGGACAGTAAGAAACATAGCTGTACCCCAATGCAAATCTTTTCTCATAATGATCATCCTTCTGATTTCAACTGTTAATTACTTACTGTGGATGTACCATACACAAAGCTTTTCTCATAGGGTTTAAGGTATAGTGTCTAGGGTTGAGGGTTTATTGATAGTGTTTAGGGTTGAGGGTTGAGGGATTAGGTTTTAGGGTTGATGGATTAGGGTTTAAGGTATAGTGTTGAGGGTTGAGGGTTTAGGGATAGTGTTTAGGGTTGATGGATTAGGGTTTAGGGTTGACGGATTAGCATTTAATGTCAAGGTTAGGGTTAGAGTGTCGAGGGTAGAGGGATTAGGGATAGGGTTTAGGGTTGAAGGTTTAAGGATTGAGGGTTGAGGCTTTAGGGATGAGGGTTTAAGGCTTAAGATATAGTGTCAAGTGTTGAGGGTGTAGGGATAGGGTTTAAGTTTTAAGGGTTAAGGGTTGAGGGATAGGGATTAGGGTTTAAAGTATAGTGTTGAGGGTTGATGGTTTACAGATAGGGTTTAGGTTTGAGGGATTAGGGTTTAGGGTTGATGAATTAGGGTTTAATGTTGAGAGTTGAGGGTTGAGGGTTGAGGGTTGAAGTTGAGGGATAGGGTTAATGGTCAAAGGATTAGGGCTAAATAAGAGTGTCGAGGGTAGAGGGATTAGGGATAGGGTTTAGGGTTGAAGGTTTAATGATTTAGGGTTGAGGCTTTAGGGATGAGGGTTAAGGGATTAGGGTTTAAGATATAGTGTCAAGTGTCGAGCGTGTAGGGATAGGTTTTAGGGTTCAAGTTTTAAGGGTTAAGGGTCAAGGGATCAGAGTTAAGGGTTGAGGGATTAGGGTTTGATGTTGAGGGTTGAGTACATTGAGGTTCGAGGGTTAAGGGTTTTAGGATAGGGTTGAGGGTCGAGGGATTAGGGTTAAGGGATAGGGTTGGAGGGTTTAGGGATAAGGGATTAGGGTTTAAGGTATAGTATCGAGCCCGTTGAGGGTCTAGGAATAGGGATAGCGTTTAGGGTTTAGGGATGAGGGATTAGAGTTGAGGGATGACGGATGATGGATTAGGGTTGAGGGTTGAGGGATTAGGGTTTAGGGATAAGGTTTAGGGTTAGGGTTGAGGGATTAGGGTTTAAGGTATAGTGTTGAGGGTTTAGGGATAGGGTTTAGGGTTGAGGGATTAGAGTGAAGGGTTGAGGGATTAGGATTTGACGTTGAGGGTTGAGGGTTTATGGTTTAGGGTTTAGAGATAGGGTTGAGGGTCGAGGGATCAGAGTTAAGGGTTGAAGGATTAGGGTTTGATGTTGAGGGTTGAGGGTTGAGGTTCGAGGGTCAAGGGTTTAGGTATAGGGTTGAGGGTCGAGGGATTAGGGTTAAAGTAGAGTGTGGAGGGTATAAGGATTAGGGATAGGGTTGGAGGGTTTAGGGATAAGGGATTAGGGTTTAAGGTATAGTATCAAGTCTGTTGAGGGTTTAGGAATAGGGATAGCATTTAGGGTTTAGGGATGAGGGATTAAGATTGGATGACGGATTAGGGTTGAGGGTTGAGGGATTAGGGTTTAGGGATAAGGTTTAGGGTTGAGGGTTGAGGGATTAGGGTTTAAGGTATAGTGTTGAGGGTTTAGGCTTAAGGGATTAGAGTGAAGGGTTGAGGGATTAAGATTTGACGTTGAGGGTTGAGGGTTTAGGGTTTAGGGTTTAGGGATAGGGTTGAGGGTCGAGGGATTAGAGTTAAAGATTGAGGGATTAGGGTTTGACATTGAGGGTTGAGGGTTGAGGTTCGAGGGTCAAGGGTTTAGGGATAAGGTTGAGGGTCAAGGGATTAGGGTTAAAGTAGAGTGTGGAGGGTATAAGGATTAGGGATAGGGGTGGAGGGTTTAGGAATAAGGGATTAGGGTTTAAGGTATAGTATCAAGTTTGTTGAGGGTTTAGGAATAGGGATAGCATTTAGGGTTTAGGGATGAGGGATTAGAGTTGAGGGATGACGGATTAGGGTTGAGGGTTGAGGGATTAGGGTTGAGGGATAAGGTTTAGGGTTGAGGGTTGAGGGATTAGGGTTTAAGGTATAGTGTTGAGGGTTTAGGGATAGGGTTTAGGGTTGAGGGATTAGAGTGAAGGGTTGAGGGATTAGGATTTGACGTTGAGGGTTGAGGGTTTAGGGTTTAGGGATAGGTTTGAGGGTCGAGGGATCAAAGTTAAGGGTTGTGGGATTAGGGTTTGACATTGAGGGTTGAGGTTTGAGGTTCGAGGGTCAAGGGTTTAGGGATAGGGTTAAGGGTCGAGGGATTAGGGTTAAAGTAGAGTGTGGAGGGTATAAGGATTAGGGATAGGGTTGGAGGGTTTAAGGATAAGGGATTAGGGTTTAAGGTATAGTATCGAGTTTGTTGAGGGTTTAGGAATAGGGATAGCATTTAGGGTTTAGGGATGAGGGATTAGAGTTGAGGGATGACAGATTAGGGTTGAGGGTTGAGGGATTAGGGTTTAGGGATAAGGTTTAGGGTTGAGGGTTGAGGGATTAGGGTTTAAGGTATAGTGTTGAGGGTTTAGGGATAGGGTTTAGGGTTGAGGGATTAGAGTGAAGGGTTGAGGGATTAGGATTTGATGTTGAGGGTTGAGGGTTTAGGGTTTAGGGATAGGGTTAAGGGTCGAGGGATCAGAGTTAAGGGTTGAGGGATTAGGGTTTGACATTGAGGGTTGAGGGTTGAGGTTCGAGGGTCAAGGGTTTAGGGATAGGGTTGAGGGTAGAGGGATTAGGGTTAAAGTAGAGTGTGGAGGGTATAAGGATTAGGGATAGGGTTGGAGGGTTTAGGGATAAGGGATTAGGGTTTAAGGTATAGTATCGAGTCTGTTGAGGGTTTAGGAATAGGGATAGCATTTAGGGTTTAGGGATGAGGGATTAGAGTTGAGGGATGACGAATTAGGGTTGAGGGTTGAGGGATTAGGGTTTAGGGATAAGGTTTAGGGTTGAGGGTTGAGGGATTAAGGTTTAAGGTATAGTGTTGAGGGTTTAGGGATAGGGTTTAGGGTTGAGGGATTAGAGTGAAGGGTTGAGGGATTAGGATTTGACGTTGAGGGTTGAGGGTTGAGGGTTTAGGTTTAGGGTTTAGGGATAGGGTTGAGGGTTGAGGGATCAGAGTTAAGGGTTGAGGGATTAGGGTTTGACGTTGAGTGTTGAGGGTTGAGGTTCGAGGGTCAAGGGTTTAGGGTCGAGGGATTAGGGTTAAAGTAAAGTGTGGAGGGTATAAGGATTAGGGATAGGGTTGGAGGGTTTAGGGATAAGGGATTAAGGTTTAAGGTATAGTATCAAGTTTATTGTGGGTTTAGGAATATGGATAGCATTTAGGGTTTAGGGATGAGGGATTAGAGTTTAGGGATGATGGATTAGGGTTAAGGGTTGAGGGATTAGGGTTTAGGGATAAGGTTTAGGGTTGAGGGTTGAGGGATTAGGTTTTAAGGTATAATGTTGTGGGTTTAGGGATAGGGTTTAGGGTTGAGGGATTAGAGTGAAGGGTTGAGGGATTAGGATTTGACGTTGAGGGTTGAGGGTTGAGGCTTTAGGGTTTAGAGTTTAGGGATAGGGTTGAGGGTCAAGGGATCAGAGTTAAGGGTTGAGGGATTAGGGTTTGACGTTGAGGGTTGAGGGTTGAGGTTCGAGGGTCAAGGGTTTAGGGATAGGGTTGAGGGTTGAGGGATTAGAGTTAAAGTAGAGTGTGGAGGGTATAAGGATTAGGGATAGGGTTGGAGGGTTTAGGGATAAGGGATTAGGGTTTAAGGTATAGTATCGAGTCTGTTGAGGGTTTAGGAATAGGGATAGCATTTAGGGTTTAGGAATGAGGGATTAGAGTTGAGGGATGATGGATTAGGGTTGAGGGTTGAGGGATTAGGGTTTAGGGATAAGGTTTAGGGTTGAGGGTTGAGGGATTAGGGTTTAAGGTATAGTGTTGAGGGTTTCTGTCATCAAATGTAGATTTATGGGTTCGATTATATTGATTTCCTCTCTAGTTTTGGGGTGTAGATATTTTAGAATCAATTACGAAGTCTTTAGGAGGCTTTGTGGAAGTGGATTGGCAATTGCTTGATAGAACCCCTGCTATTTATGCTTGGATAAGGATTTGTCACAAACTAGAACTTTTGCTTTCAAAGAAGATCTATATTTCTTCCTCGATGAGCATTTTCTATCAAGAACTTGATTATGAGGGCTTGCCCCTTCATTGTTATGCCTATCATATGGCGGAGCATCTGGCAAGCTCTTGCAGGAAATAGGAAAAGTTCTCCCTCAAAAACCTTGTGGTCATTCAAGTCTGAAGGGGAAGGTTTGGAAAGAGAAATGGATCACAAAAGAGATAAAGAATTTCTTATTTCTCAGACACCATCAGTGGTTTTTCTCTGATGTAGAGGACCTACCAAGATGGAAAGCATTTAAAGATTATATGATCTCCAAAGGAAAATCTCCTAATTCTCCCAAAATGTATTTAAGAGGAATTGTAAGGCTTGGAAGTGTCAGTTGATGAAGCACAGGATGTGGTCATCCCTGCTTGTGTTAAGGAAGATAATGCATAGGATGTGATCAATCTATAGCAGGACAAAATGCGAGCGCTTTATAACACGCTCGCGTTTTGTCTTGCTATAGAAATGGTAAAAAAGTGTTGACCCTCGTGATCTAGGCCCACATGCTCTATTTTCATACTGATTCTGCGTGTGCTCTGACAAAAAAGAAATGCTTTCATGTTGTTGGGAAGTTCACATGCACATTTGACACATTGTACCACCTTTGCATGATCTTTCCACCACCTTTTCTGCTTTGCCAACTTGAGAAGGAGGAAATAACATAGTTTTCATACCAAGTTTGATATATATATCTATTCAAGTATCAATTTTTGTAGTGTTGCAATGTTAATTGTGATTCAATTTTAGGAATTTAACATTATAGATTGGTTAATAGTATTGTTGTTAGTAATTATATTTGAGTGTTATTCAATTTAACATTGAGAAGGAAGCAAGTGGTGAAAAACTCAAATTGTTGAGGAGTTTGATGCAAGAAGAAAAAAACACTACATAATTGGGTACTCTCTCCAGTGGAATCTTCATTTTTTAGGTATGTTAAGTCTTTACATGCATGTTCTTTACATTTTCCTTATTTTGGATTGAATTACTTTATCATGTTTTATCATACATGTTTAAAATAGACACATTCCCAATCAAGAAAGCAGCCTACAATCTCACATGATGCCATGTATATTTTCTACACTTGGGCTCTTTAATAATTATGTGTAATAAACAGACCTTAACATACCATGATGTCAAACTATACAAGAATAAATCCTTACAACATAATAAAAATACAATCCCACTATTATCTTGTATTCATTTCTTAGGAAGTAATATTGGTCTCTTTATCATGCTAAAGACAAATTCTCCATCATGCCAAGGAAATGATAAGAATTAAACCAACACAGGAAGAGATAGAAGCTAAGAATGCAAAGAAAGCAGTGGCTATGAGGGAACTTCGTGAGAAGAGGAAATTGGACATGATAAATGAATACATACCAATTGAAGAGGAACCACAACCATCACAAAGAGATATGGTATTGGCAGCACAAAGAGAACGAATGCAAAAACTTCGTGGTATGAGAGATTTGAATACCATAGTTGGAGACACGACCTCTACCGCAAGTCAACATGTAGGAACACCATCTACCACATCTCAAGTTGAGAGTACATCATCACTCACATGTGATCAAGGAGGTACACCATCGTTCCCACCTCAACCTTAAGGTATGTCATCTATTCCATCTTCAATCGAAGGTATGCCATCTTGCCCATCTCATTTAATTATTGATGAAATTCCTAATGTTGAGATGAATTTACCTAACTTAACACCACCTAGGATTTTGCATAGAAAGCCAAAGTATTTGATTGATATTGATGAGAATATTTTGTAGCCAATGGAAGGTAAGATTCCAAAACGCACTTGTAGAAGATATGCTCATAAGATTTGGAGATTGTTGTTTGAAATGTTAAATGAGACTGCAAGATGTCAACTATTCATTGAAATGATGTGAAGTATAAAGTATAGGTCCATCATGAAGATTCTTGGGTTGAGAACATCAGAGGCTTCAAGTGAAAAATCTATTGTTAAGAATCTAATGAGTGTGTATGAGACTGCGGGTAACACCTCATGCACAAAAGATAGTAATGCAACACGGCATGTGATTACATTGACTATAGTAAGTAGTCAAATGAGGAAAGCTCATCTCATTAGAAAGACGAGTCAAGAATTGAGAATTAATAGGAAAACTTTATCAAGAGCCATTGGAAGATGCCAATGAATTATGGGCATTCTCAGGGAGACTACCACGAAAAGATAAACCAATTGTTGAAGCATTGAGATCACTAATTGAAGACTTTTGGAAGAATTGCACAAGGGTATCTCCGAATCAAAGGGATGTGGTAAGAAGGAGAATCGGTAGTCAGAACCGTGAGCCACATCCAAAGTATTTTTTGGATGAGACTCAAACACAATTTTATGGTAAATTTCTAGAGAAGTATCCTCAAATTAAAATTTGTCAAAGATATTTTGAAATGCTAAAACCTTTCTATGTTAAGATAAATCACACATGCACTACTCGTTGTTGTAGATTACATATTGAATTTTCTAACCATTTTGATGCTTATAGGTCTATATGTTTAGATATGCATACTAACAATGATTTGTAGGGTTGTGCCATATGTGCCCCACCAACATCTTCAAGAGACTTCATATCAAGAATGTTATGTGAAAGAAAGGAAAGTCAAATATTCTACAAGAAATTATGCTTGGATGGCACATGTCATCGTTGCGGTGGCTTTCAACATTTGCCAATATGTGAACATATGGAAAGAACACATGCGGTTGGAAATGAACTAGTAGAGTTTGGAAAGTATAAAACAGTGGCATACAATACAAAAGATGGTAAAGAAGCAAAGAAGTGTGAATTGGTTATTGAAAAAATTCCAATGTATTAGTTTATGCCTATATTTCGTGACAGCATAGTGTATGAGTATGCAAGACATGCCCATAGAGCTCGATGGTTGGAATTGTAATTCAAGTTATGCAAGGACATATTTTCAGTTGGTAGCAATGTTTCAGTCGTTGACTTTGCAGAGAATTATAGTCTACAGCCACAGTGTGAGGTGCAATCACAATATTACAACTCCACACAGGTTTCTATATTTGTACACATCGCATTCATTCATGCGAATGATAGTACAGAGGATGACAGATAGAGCATAAGGGAGTAGAATTTCTATATTAGTGATGATCGTACTCATTCTACGGAGTTCGTGCAAGGTTTCTTTCAGGCGTTCTACAATGATTTGGTTAGAAGGGGCATATCGTTCAGTCAACATATCATATGGTCGGATAACTGTGCGTCACAATTCAAGAACTCGCAGAATTTCTATTGGCTAAGTAGGAGGCATAATTTTACAGGTATTTAGCATATGTGGAACTTTTGTGAGGCTAGGCATGGAAAGGGGGAGCATGATGGTGCAGGAGCATGTATCAAAAGAGCCATAGCATGAGAAGAGTTAAAGTATAAAGACAATGCAAAGTTGACAGATGCAAAATAGATTGTCAAGTGGTGTAATGCTTCCATGGGTCCAGGTAATGAAGGTAAGTCTTCAGTTTGTAGATTTTTTTGGTTGATAGATGATACTAAAATTGCACCATATGAGGATTGTTGTACACTGACAGGATCAAATGAGATGCACTCTTTCAGAAGCTCAATTGTAGGTTCATGGCGTATCCATACATGAAAGATGTCATGCTTTTGTTCTTCTTGTACAATTCAAGTCTGGGATGAGTGCGAGTCAAAGGAGTGGTTTGACAAATGGTAGTTAAGTTAGCTTAACCCACTTGACACGTATCGACCCCCGATGGCACTGGAACTAACACAGATGGAATCATCAGTTGACTTTGACCACATATCAGATTTAGTTCAACCAGGTAATATAGGTTACGTATATGCATCTAATTTCATCTAGTTCAACTAGGTAATGTCATCTTACTTTGTAGTGTTTTTGTAATGTTGACTAATTTCATCTAATTTGCTACACATATCAATGTAGGGCACGTATATGCAGTTATTGCAGATGAAGATAATGAAGAGGGAACATATTATTACTTATGTCATTGTGTTGAGGCCAAAAATAAATTAGAGGCCCCTATTACAGATGGAGAAAACATCGAATACTCTATAGGCTCAGTGGTTATTATTGGAACATGGCTTAGAAGGTACCCACATAAGAGTGTTAATATTTGGCTATTTCAGGACTTTGACACGCATCAGAAGATTCTTCATTACTCAAACCTTGTCGTGGCATCCAATGTTCATTTGATAAAGTATCAAGGTAGACCTTTGAACAAAATCTTGTGGAAGGTGCGTGAGTTTGACCATGAAGCAATACTTGACACAATAAAGAGTAGAGCAGACCCGGATGGTTCATTGGATTAATTTGTAAGTATTCACATTGATTTTGTAAAGTCATGTTACATTGAGTTGTAAGTATGCACATTAATTTGTAAAGTTTGTCTTTTTTTTATTTCCTCCTGCATTTTTACACATATACACATTTTTACATCATCATGTTATGCATTTTTGGTGTCCTGCTCCTGATGCAACCAAACTCATAACTCACCCTACTTCCTCTAGACACCATTTGATAATCTCTCCAACACTCTAGATCCAAGGCGCCCAATCATGATGATGACCTATATACCATTCTCCCAAGGTGCTCATAATGAATGGAAAGAAGACCAAGGGCACCCAAGCTTAATAGACTTATTTCTTTCAATTTTGATGATCCAAACTCTTGCAAAATGACATCCACTTTCATGCCTTTAGATCTTCCTTCACATATAGGGCGCCAAATCAAGTTGAAAAATATACATAAGGGTGCCAAAATGGATGAAAGGAGACATGAAATGTGCCTTAGGACTCCATGCTAAGGTTTGAGCCATTAAAGTCTCTTGATATTAGGCACTCATGATGATGAAACTTAGAGTTTTTTCCTTTCCTAGGTGCTCATCTAAGATGTTTGAATAATAAGGAGTGCCTAGACCTCTATAATGTACATTAGACACCAAAATCAAGGTGATTTTAAGTCACTTTGAGCCATTTGGGGTCAGTTTGAGTCTTTGAGTCATGTTGCAAAAAAGTGTCAATGTTGTCAAGTTGCACAAAGCAACTTTTGCATTTTTGTTGTCTTGCTCCTGATGCAACCAAACTGACAGTTCCAACACATCCGGATGGGTATGTTTAAGCTAGACATGGTTTTTTTTTTCACCCAAACATGTCGAAACAGTCTGAGCTACATTGTGCCGACGATATCCCTGAAGAGTCCAAAGTGCAAAAAGGCAGCAATCTTTGACGAGATGTTATTCAAAAACCATGTCACTTAGAAACATTTTGTCTGAGGAAACACAATCATGTAGAGTGCCTCTACAATAACCTCTCTCAATTTTTTATATCTTTGAGGCATTTGCCCATGGTGAAAGGTTTTTTGCTGCCCCAAAAATCGTCAGAAGGAGGCAGTGTAAAGTTGTAAAGGGGTGTAACTTTCGTCCTACTCATGATACGACCAAAATGACAGTTCCAACGCATCCAGATGGGTACGTTTAGGCTAGGCATGGTTCTGTTTTTCACCCAAACATGTCGAAACAGTCTGAGCTACATTGTGTCGACGATATCCCTGAAGAGTCCAAAGTGCAAAAAGGCAACAATCTTTGATGAGATGTTACTCAAAAAATGTATCACTTAGAAACATTCTGTCTAAGGCATCGTGATCACATAGAGTGTCTCTACAATAACCTCTCTCAGTTTTTTATATCTCTGAGGCATTTTCCCATGGTAAAAGGTTTTCTACTGCTCCAAAAATTGTCAGAAGGAGGCAGTGTAAAGTTGCAAAGGGGTGTAACTTTCATCCTGCTCCTAATGCAACCAAACTGACTATTCCAATGCATTTGGATGGGTACATTTATGCTAGGCATGGTCCTATTTTTCACCCAAACATGTCGAAACAGTCCAAGCTACATTGTACCGATGATATCTCTGAAGAGTCCAAAGTGCAAAAAGGTAGCAATATTTGACGAGATGTTACTCAAAAACTATGTCACTTAGAAACATTCCGTCTAAGCAATGCGATCATGTAGAGTGCCTCTACAATAACCTCTCTCAATTTTTTATATCTCTGAGACATTTGCCCGTGGTCAAAGGTTTTTTGTTGCCCCAAAACTCATCAGGATGCAGTGTAAAGTTGCAAAGGGGTGTAACTTTCATCCTGCTCCTGATGCGACCAAACTGACTATTCCAACATGTCTAGATGGGTACATTTACGCTAGGAATGGTCCTATTTTTCACCCAAACATGTCGAAATAGTCTGAGTTACATTGTACCGATGATATCCCTGAAGAGTCTAAAGTGCAAAAGGGAAGCAATATTTGACGAGATGTTACTCGAAAACTGTGTCACTTACAAATATTCTATCTAAGGTAACATGATCACGTAGAGTGCCTCTACAATAACCTCTCTCAGTTTTTTATCTCTAAGGTGTTTGCCCATGGTGAAAGGTTTTTTGCTGCCCCAAAAATCGTCAGAAGGAGGCAGTGTAAAGTTGCAAAGCATTGCTAAGAAATATTCAATACTCAAACACTCCAATGAACTGAAGCAACTTCTTCTTAGGCGCAAATGTAAGGGTACACAAGGGGAAAATGGCACCTAGATGACTTAGTGCATTTCTATGACTTCATTCACATGTTTAAATGTTTGAGAAACTCTCCTTTACTAAGCGCTTGTCCTCATGTCAATGTTAAGCTTTATACCTCCTAGGTGCTCAATTAGGTGATGTCATTAGATACAACTTACCCTTACGTGCTAATGTAGCTTCTTCAATCCATCACAATTCTAGGCGCTCAAATTTGAGGTCTTGGACTTGTATCTTATTCCTAGGCACAATTGGATGATCTTCCTAGATCTAGGTGCTCATGATGGTGGAAAATTACATGAAGGGGCGCCTAAGTCCAATTTGACTTTGTATTTGATATTTTATGACTCCAATTGACTAGGAATGGCTTAATTTCTAAAGTGCTGACTCAATAATGTAAGTTTAAGGTCTTTTCCTCCTAGGCGCCAATTAATGAGTTCACTAGATGCAATTTCTCCTGGACTTGAAGATTGTGAAATAACTTGAAGCTTGGATGGATGTCTTTGAATGTTTGATGAAGAAGTGTTCCAACTTGAAAGGTCCTTTGAAGTGTAGATATTGATGATAACACTTTCCCTTATATGTGAAGTAGATGACTTCTCAAGGAGGCTTGAATGTGTTAGAGGGACTTGAAATTGAATGGATGTCTTTGGAATGCTTGATGATGATGAGAAGTTCCTTTGGAGTGGCTACATACTGATCTTGAAGTGATGATTGATGAAGAATCTAGTTGATACTTGAAGATGAATGGAACTTGAAGTGATAGATGGAAGTCTTCGAACATGATGCAACTGGTGATGTCATTGATGAAGAAGACTTGAAATATATCTTGTTGTGACCTCTTGGAGCAGCTACCTCTTGAAGTGGTGTTTCCTTAGCAGTTGATTTCCTCCAAGGCGCCAATACAAGGTTCTTTTGAAGGCAAAGGGTGCCTAGGCTTATGGGGCTCAATTTGATGTATTTATTGAAAGCTCAAGGTGAATTGATGCTTATTGAAAATGCCACTTAGTCCTTCATTTGCATTATAGGCGCCATTTCCTATTGACTTATATACTCCTCCTCATGCTAGGGTGCCATAATGAAGTGGTTTATGTTAATTTTAATATTCAGATTCACAGGAAGAAACAATAAAACATGAATGCTCACATAACACGCATATACCCTGGGAAAACCTCCCTCTTGGAGGTGAAAAACCAAGCAAGAAAACTCAGATCTATTTTATATTAAGAGCAGAAATAGATTACAACTTCACCCAGCTCGGGCACAAAAATATAGATATCAAAATACAACTTATCTGAATCTTTAGTAGATCTAGGGTTAAGCTTACTCAAGCTAAAACAGATCAAGTAACAGGTTCGCTGATGATCACAGATCAAGTCAATTATCGGACCATTGAACTTCTTGAATCATCGAAACCTTTGAACCAGTGGATCAGTTGAACCATAGAACCAGTGAACTAGTTGAACCATTGAACCAATTCACTAGTTGAACCATTGAACCAGTTCAACTATTGGTAGAACCCTTGTACTGTCGAACATTTGAACCCATTGAACCGTTGAACCAGTTCAACCAATGATGAAGACCTTTGCACTATCGAACCTTTGAACCCGTCAAATTGTTGAACTGATGAACCTGTTAGATGGTTCAACCAATGGTTGAGCCCTTTGAACTGGTGGAGCTCGATGAACTCATTGAACCGTTGAACCAACGAACCTATCGGACGGTTCAACCAATGGCGGAGCCCTTTTTACTATGCTTGTAGTAGATCGTTGATGGATTAGATTTTGCAGAGCATAATTTGGTAAACTGATTGTTGTGTATTGTGACTACCAGTCACCTTTCATTTATATGAGATTGCTCAAACAATTTGGTGCCAAATTACATATATGTTACTTTTGAAATAGGTCCTGACCTATTTGTAATTTCAAGATACATAGAATAATGAGTTCACCCAATTTGGGGCCTGCCTTAATCAGATAATACAAATGAGTTCTTGAAATGCTAAGGCCGATAGGCCATTCAGCATTTTATGACTAGGTCGGTCTCTAGAAGGGATCCGACCTAGCTAGCAAAAATCAATAGTTTAGACAATAGGTGCGCTTCACTTACTAGAGGTTTGTTCTCCTTCCACCTTAGGCGCATTTTTATGGTGGAATAGTGTCAATGGGCACCTTGTCTTAAATGAATGCTCTCTCCAAGTTGGGCACCCTTTTGAGGCTTTATGAGTTGCAAATTGCGCCTTAACCCTTCATGCTTGTTGCTCAATGTTTGAATGTTTAAGAAAGTCTCCTTTAGGTGCTCATCTTAATGACTTTTTCTCAAGGCGCAATCATCCTAATGACTTGGATATTCATCCTAGTGTTTCAGGATATCAGGCTACCAGAATTAGTCATTTTCAGGATCTCAAACATAAAGAATAACATGATGATTCATTTTTTTGTATTGCATATAGTTGACATTATCTGCTACTCATAAAGAATATTAAATTTTTTGTTCAACATAATTCATTTTTTTTTAAATACAACTTTTATCTTTTAGTTCCAAAATGAGGTTTAGGTGATACTTGAATAACAATAGCTAGCTTATTGGATCAACAAACATCCTATGTAATACAATTGGACTTTAAATATTGGAAGTAGCCATCTACAAATATCCATTCAAACATGGATTTATAATGCAAGTATGGACGCCATCAATAAAAAAGATTTGTATTAACCAAATATCCTTATAGGCATACATCAATATCTGTCGATATAAGTATAACATATATACAAAATAGCCATATAGGCTTACAAGAATGCCATATAGGCATACAATGTCAACTATATACAATACAAAATATATGTCCACAAATGCCATATAGGCATACAACAAAGGAACATAATAAAAAGTCATTCCCCTCTGGCTGGTGAAGAGAATAGATCACGGGTAGCCTTTGATCTTCTAGGGGATGGAGACGTGCATGTGGGTGGTCTACTACAAACCTGAAGGCTGCTCCTCCAATTTAGTTCTTCCTGTATCTTTAGTTGTTACAATAAAAAGTATAGACATTAATATATAGAAATTACATGTTAAAAAAAATGAAACATTTAACAAAATAATCACTTACTGCTACCATATAATCTATCTCCTCACTTGCCTTAGTAGCAGGAATAGGCCGTGGTGATGTCATGTCCTATAGAAACCAGCCAGATAGAAATTAAACTTCAAATCAATAATCTTTTGATTTTTCAAAAATAGACAGCTATAACAATGAATGTAAATTGAAATTTACTAATCTGCCTCATACCCCTGTCAATGCCATGGAGCTATGAATCGTAGAGGCCACACCCTGCTCCATTGCCTATGAACATGGGGAGGTGTCTCCGCAGCCTGCATCATCTGAAAATAAAACATTATTCAATTACAAAAACTATAATAGTGATGCAAATCATGGCTCCTAACATACACACACGTTTATCTAAACATGGAAGTACACACAATAAAGCACACAAGTCACATAAAAAAATCTAGTAAGTACAATTCATTCATTAAACTATTTATTTTATTACCTCCGTAAAGCTTTGAAGTCCACGACCGCTGGCAGGTGTTGCCGTGAAATCTACAGTATTATCATATATACTATAACCTCTCTTTGCACCATGAAGTTTTCTACTCTTAAAAGCTATTGGGTGCTTATCTTGCATCTCTTGAGGCATCACACTAAAGCTAGAAAGGCTTGGTGAAATCTGGGATGGTCAAAACTAGGCAAGAGCTCATAATCTACTTGAACCTATAAAAACATTGTTGTGCCCCGTCAAACCAAACAAATGTCCCCTTATTCATCAAGTCTATCAGAGGTGCTGCACTTTACAAAAACCCTTTGACGAATCAGTGGTAGAACTGACATAAGCCAAAGAATCCCTTGAGTTGTGAGAGATTCAAGGGTGGTGGCCAATCAACAATTGGCTTGATCTTCTCAGGATCTACTCTAACTCCATCGACACTGATGATGTGTCCCAAATAGAGGAGTTCGGTCATTCCAAATTCACACTTGGACTCCTTGGCATATAAGGACTCCCTCTCCAAAATACTTAGTACCTCCTCAATGTGCTAGAGGTGCTCATCCCAAGTCCTGTTGAAGATCAATATATCATCAAAGACTATGAGGACAAACTTCCCCAACTACTTCCTGAAGACCCTGTGTTGGTTGTTTTAAATTCCCAACCTGACTCTCACAACAAATCTATAAAATAGCCACTTATTAATGATTGATATGCCTTGAGGGATTGGCCAATGAATAGGAAATTTGGGAGAGAGGGTTTTTCTCAATCCCCTTTTTCTTCCTCTGGACTTTAGGCTCTGTGAAAGCAAGGAGGGTGTTCCATTGTGAATGGATTTATTTCTAATTCTCTATCAATTTCTGCTTAACTGATGTCTTCTTTTCTTGGGGAAAACAGTGTTCTACTCAAATGGATGGGGTTTTCCTGAGATATTTGCTTGTCAATACTGTTCCTATCACAGATATATTCCTCATAAATTGCTTGAAAGAATGTATGATACAGTAAAGGGATTGGCTAGATTCTTTAGCTCTTATCTTATTCTTTGCAAAGGAACATGCAAAACTTAACTTAATCAAAATAAATACCCTAAAGCCTATTGCTTGAAAGAAAAATATTCAGATTGATTTTAAAATATTTTGAGGATAATCAGAGGGGCGTAGGTTCAGTATATTATTCATGAACAGATCAGTGCCTATCCAAGGGCCAAAGAGTCAAAAAGATTAAATTGATAAAAACTAAATAGGCGGTGATGTAACAAACCTCAGTTTACTGTAAAGGTATAACAATGCCTTACATTGAAAATACTCTACTAGTTTTGGAATCAACCATACTTAGTTACCCCTATAAACTTGAATCACATTTGATATTTTCTAATAGCAATTTTACATTACTTCATGAGTAAATACCATAAGAGAAATATGCCAGCACAAGAAAGACTGTGATGATGAATAAAGATGATCCTTAACCAAATATATATTCATAATGTGAAACTGTATACATGAAGTAGGAGACATTATACTCCAAAACTCAACAAAATTTGTAAAATAAATTGTTCAGTAACTTGCATCATAGCTTTCGATAGTTCTATCAAGAAATCAAAAGAGACTCAAAATGGAAACCTAAAAATAGACAGCTAATTCTATTAAAAGAAAACAAACTTATTTACAACTCCTCCCTAACTATATTGATCCCTATTTCAGACTAAGTCTGGAAACATGACCTCAAACCAATGCTTTTTCATAAGCCCTGAATTCCCTTTTATAGAGATAAGGGAGCAACAAGCTTTAGGCTTATTACAAAAGAAGTTACAACTACTTTGTAACCAACAGATGCAACTGCAAGAAGAGGCTGGTGTAACCACTTCACAACTGTATGCTCTGTTTCCATGGTACATGTTGAAGTACGTGCTTTCCACAATTGTGTCCTCTCAATTTAAGCAGGAAACAGGTAGTGATGTCGATGGAAATTCATTTGTTTGATGTTGTGGAAGCTCTTATACCCATCCTATGCCACTTATTTTTTTAATAAGAGCATTCACTGCCTAGTTTGTCCTCCTTAACTGAGAATGACTGCAAGCGTCAATATCAGAAGAAAACCCCATTAACTGGAGTTCTTTGCTTTATGCCTGTTATCCCTTACAAGGATGTGATTCCTATTTCATAATTGAGTGGTCACCAACCAGCTCAACCAAACAGAAACTAGATGAAATTACGCCAGATTGGATATGGACATACCGTCCACCCAGTGAGAGTAGCAACAACAACGACAAAATGGGAACACTCTGTTCTTATATACTACATTCGGAGAGGAAGCATCCCTACAGCTAGAGATGATGCTTTGTTAAGAAAAGTAGAAGAGGGATGAAGGTAGAAGGAAAAATGAGTTTCCTCCACACTTGATACTAATTTGCCAAATCATAGTCATAAGGGATGGATGGAGTATGGAGATTAAAATCTACGATCCCAATCCAGATGAAGAAATAGGAAGAAGAAATGCTTACAAAGTTTTGCACAGTGTTGCTGCTACGCCCTAATCTTTCCTGTACCACTGATTCCAGAGGAGATAATTTCAGGTCTTTCTAATTCTGTAAGGAAAGATCGAGAGCCATGAGAACAAGGAAGAAAATCCTATAGAATAGGGGAGCAAAGAGAACACATAGGAATAGGGGAAAGCCATACTATCATAATGTTTTAAATAGTATGAATGGTAACATCTGCACTTGCCTTTTTATAGAAATTCTGGGATGTACGCATACATCCACACATCTGTGGTGTATTAATTTTCTAGTCACTTCGAAACATTCCTACCATAAATGGAAATCTCTTAAAGATTACCATAAGTGGACAGAAAGATTAGATTTCATAATTATGCATAATTGCAAATATCACTTCTTGCATTGAATTTTTCTAGATCACGTTTCTTGGTTCCCCCAATTAAGCATTGTCATCAGATCAAACTTCATCCCACGGCAGGTGAAATGTCAATCATGGCAGAGGCATAGATTTCCAAAGGTTGAGCTTGCGTAAGCCAAATTATTTTGTTATCAAATTCCTCAGGAGCAGTGGTGATGGAGACCCTGCACATGCCTGAGAAGTTAATGCTTTGTAATGAAACCTAGTCAGATTCGGTGCCAACAAATCCTTCTATTATAACTTTGAATCTAGGCTGTTGATCTCGATCTCAGCTGGCACAACTTGATGGTGCTAATTTAATCTTATTCCAGGTCAGACCTTACTGGTTGCTTCTTTCAATAGTATCCTGCCATCTGGATAGCCTTTTCTAGTTGTGATCCCAAGGAGAAGTCCTTCTTGCAGTGTAGTTAAGATAGCACCCACCATTCCACGTATGAAGGATATGGTCAAAGATATGATCTCGGTGGAATAGTGGATAACCATCGGATCTCGATCTCCTATACCGATCAAAGCATTTCTCAAAAAATTGGTCACATTTCATGCCACATCAGATCCTTGCCATTAATGTAATAATCCCATCACTCAGAAAGCCACATGTCTAGATTCTGGCATTCCACGGTCGCTTAGAAAATCCTTTGGTGGAGTATGGCGGAATGTCAGAATCAAAGAGAAAATGTTTTGTAACACCCGGGACCCACCTCCTTGCCATCCTGGATGGTCCTCAACAGTTGTCACCCTTTCTGCCTTTCCACCAAGGCCAGATTCTTTTATATGTCTTTGTGGGCGGATTGGTGGAAATGAATCTGCTAGTGCCACCTACCAAAACTAGTTAGTAGGACTAAACCTTGACATGCGTATTACTTCTGCTACTTTAGGAGAAGGATGGCCAATTGGGTCGATTCTTCTTTAAGATAAAGTTGTTCTAGGTGCGGGCTAGAGATGGTAACTGCTTGGTGAGGGGCTAGTAAATAACGTTGCAGGAAGGCATGAAGGAAAACTTTAAAGGATGGTGACATGAAATAAGTAGTCACTAAAGAATTATATCGTATGTGGCTGTTTGCATGACTTCACATTATGAGGGTTTAGGGTTTTAGCAAATTTGGCTTACTCAGAGCATTTTTTCTAGCAAGGAAACCCTAATTTTAGAAATCTAATGATCAAGTGACATAGAGCTGGGAACAAAATTACAAGAAACATAAAAATTTTTATATGGTTCCATCAATGGCTCTAGTTGGGGATGCCTATTCTATTATGAACAGAGCGAGATCACAGAAGAAATCTGGAGGACCAGACCACACACATAATGACCTTAAGCCATTATGTAGAGAAAAAACCCAGCCCGCCTCTATCAAACATTCTGTTCTCCAATGACTCTATTAAAATGCTTTGAAAAACTTCATTCGAATCCAACTTGTTCTTGACAAAGACATTTGGATAGCTGGTCGGATAGTTATTTTCATTTTCTCCATGATTTCCCCCACTATTCTGGACCATGGATAAATGATATATATTGCCATCAAAAAGAGATTCAACACCTGGTTTAATTGTTTCTAACCATGTGAAAATACTATCATCTCTTGATTTCTGCCTTTTGCATAAATCTAAAAAATAAAACTAGTCATAATCCATTTTATAATTGGTACTAGGGGAGTTCTTTAATTCTCCTAGATCAATATCAAATATGAAACAATCATATTCTACTTCCCTTTTGAAATCTGACACTCTACTTTTATTTTCTACCTTCTGAACTAGCTTCTCATCTTGATGATGAATATAGGAATGGGAGACATTACCAGGCTAAAAATTTAGGTCCTGATCTATTAACTCAATACTTATCCCCCTACATTTCTCTACATGTTGAACCAATATTGCTTCATTAGTTTCCTCATGATCCTTTTCAAAGAGTGGATTTTTTATGCATTTATAGGGCTCCATATCTTCTCTTACTGATAAATCCACAAGTTCCTCATATAATGGGTTGTCTCTTATATGCATTTCATTTGCACAATCTCCAATATCACCGCTCTGATAGCATACATCATTATTTGATTCAGAACCCCTACTATTTTGACGTGTGCATTCTGATAATTGCTCACTATTTTCTATATGATTAACAAGGATCAATCCCTCCTGATATTCAAACTCAAAGAAAGCTACTTCCCTGGGAGATTTTGATGTAGAATAGATTTCCTCACAAACAAGGGAAATATCTTCACAACTTGTCATTCTTTTATAAGTCAAAGGAACTTCCTTAACGGATATATCTTTTTGTATTGTGGTGTCCAGTATCTCATAAGCTACTTTGTAAGCTCTGGTGATTTCTTTTTATTCTGATACTGAGGAGAAAAATGAGCAGCAGGATTATAGAAACTTAGAACTCCTATGTTTTGATCATAGTCCCTATCCCCTTCAGTATACTGAGTGTCATACATTGATTGTTTTGACAAGGGTTTGTCAGAATAGCCCATTCTATCTTCCCTTTGGTAGATGGGAGAACAAATGGATCCATTATTCCTTTGATACCCATTTTCTATAAACTCACAACCTTTTATCTTTGTATGCTTCAAATTATTTTCTATATTTATGGCTAAGGAATATTCTTGCCTCATAGTAGTAGGGTTCTTATCTCTTAGTCGATAACTGTCCTTTTTATTGAATGCACCTAAATATATGATCAAACACATAGCCTCATTGGGTCTGGTATTTTTAGGACTTTCCCTCACTGTTCTGGCAAATCTTAAATTGAAAGCTGGGACTGATTCCTTATCTTCTTTTTCAATTTGCATGAGTTATGTAATTAAAGAACCTACTGTTGGAATTAGGACAGACAACTGAGAGGGGGGTGAATCAGTTGTCCCACAATATTAACCTTTTCTTCCTTTTAATCTTCTTTCACAACTTACAAATAGATTAATGATGCAAACATTAAAGCAAGATATAATAACACATGAGCAGAAACACAATTAACACACTTGACACCAAGATTTTTGACATGGAAACCTGGTTAAGGGAAAAATCACGGTGGGGGTTAACCCACAAGATTCATACCCTATTAAAAGTACTTAAAAAGGGGAAGGCACTTGCCTTCGGGCACATTGCCTAGAGCTCACTGCTCAAAAGGAGGCTCACTACCTACAAAATTTAGTTTAATGCAAAAGGAATTAACTAAGAAATATCATCTTCTTCATGCCTGGTTCAGTCTCATTGAGTGCTCATAAAACTTCTGCTCTTCTCCCAAATACTTCTTCACTATCACTTCATCCTTTACTGTTCTTGCTCCTCTACTCCTCTTCTCTGCTCTACCTTTGATCCTTTCTTGATATTTTATTATTTCGCACAAGGATGATTTTAAACAACTCAACTACATGCCTTTATATGCTTCATCAACCTTGGAATATGCATCAAGGTCGGCACTACAAGCATTTGACTTAATGTGAATCACTAAGCTGTCAGCCGAACATAACTGGAACTCAAATCTTCCTTGATCAACACGCCATGCTCCATCGAATTGCTCTTAGATCATCTGCAACACTCTTGAATCATCCAGTTGGCCAAGACTGGGAAGAACAACAACACTAAGAAGGAAATCTTCACCAACGAGCTCAAACTTCAATGCGGACCTCCAACATAGCAGTCACATGATCCAGAGACCTCCACAAGAACATTGAATTCAACAAAAACATCTGCACTCCTCTAAATCATCAGAATCACTTGCATCTTCATCTGGAACCTCAAGAACACTATCTGCCATGATTGTTATATAAGAAAGATTGCTTGCAGACCTCCAAACCACTAGCCACTTGAGTTGATGATACACACTGACTTCGAAAACATGCCTCTAGATCTATAGATCATAATATTTCAATGCGGAGCAATCCAGACTAGTTTAATGTCACTCTGTCTCTTCTGAACATAGAAAAACTTGGTTCTACTCAGATGGCCATAGCTTCTTCAAATCATCATGCGGACCTCTCAAATCTTTATTGGAGCTACTTCAGACAATCCTCTACACAGCCATATGGTTTGCATACATTGAGCTTCATTAATTTTCTCAATATCCTCAACATTCCAGTCTTCGAAACATGCAACAAAATGAAATATAGTTGACACCAATGGCAACAAGGATATGTTGACATCAATGACAACACTGATTAGGCACATATTTCCAACAATCTCCCCCTTTGTCATTGATGGAAACATATGATGTGAAAAATGGATTCAACCATCAAGACAAGAACTTCTCCCCCTTTCTCTTATCACTTTTGTAACTACTTTCTTCACTACTCCCCCTTTCATCAACAACTAGTTTTTCACATGACTTCTCTCCCCCTTTGACATCAATGGCAAAGGGCATATTTTTGCAATCTTTTCTCCCTCTTTTTGTTTCAGACTAATCTCCAAAATTTGCATACTGACTACTCCT
Organism: Cunninghamia lanceolata; assembly: GCA_027924645.1. Taxonomy (NCBI): domain Eukaryota; kingdom Viridiplantae; phylum Streptophyta; class Pinopsida; order Cupressales; family Cupressaceae; genus Cunninghamia; species Cunninghamia lanceolata. The sequence goes on along the minus strand of BSBN01001494.1, from coordinate 1,806,461 downwards.
CTTGAGTAGTATCTCCTTAACATCAGTTTGGATCACAAGATATGATTTGTGCATTCCACCAGACTGATGTACCTTAGTGCATCTTAGTTCAGAATAGGAGGGGTAATAACCCCTAACTTCTCTCTGAGATACTCAAAAGTATCCTTAGGCAAAAGCTTGGTGAAAATATCTACAATCTGATCCTTTGAAGAAACAAACTCCATTTTGACTTCATTCTCACTTACTTTCTCTCTCAAGAAATGAAACTTGATGGATATGTGCTTAGTCTTTGAATGCAGCACCAGATTCTTTGAGATGTTTATTGCACTTGAATTATCACAGAAGATTGTAACAGTTTCTTCAAACACAATTCTGATATCTTTCAACATTTGCTTCATCCACAAGACTTGAGTACAATTGCTTGTTGCTGCTATATACTCTGCCTCTGTAGTAGACAGAGATATTGCCTCCTACTTTTTGCTCAACCAAGAAACCAATTTCCTTCCCAAGATGAATGCACTACCACCAGTACTTTTTCTATCATCCACATCTCCTACCCAATCAACATCTGTATATGCATGAAGAGTGAAGTCATTATCCTTTGGATACCATAAGCCATAATCAAGTGTACCTTTAAGATATCTAAAAATTCTCTTGACTACTGGAACATGGGATTCTCTTGGATCAGCTTGAAATCTAGCAACAAGTCCAACTGCATTCATGATATCAGGTCTAGTCTGAGTCAGATAGAGCAGTCTTCCAGTCATTAATCTATACATTTTTTGATTTGCCTTAGGGGAGTCATCATATTTACTCAACTTGCATCTGGTTACCATGGGAGTACTTACTAGTTTTTCCTCCTCCATTCCAAACTTTTTCAACAATTCTCTCACATACTTAGACTGAGATATGAAGATACCTTTATTTGACTGAGTGATTTGCAAGCCTAGGAAGAAATTTATTTCACCAAACATGGAGATCTCAAATTCACTCTGCATCTGATCAACAAATGTTTTGCACATACTCTCATTTCCACCAAAAATGATATCATCAACTAATACCTCAATAATCAGAATATTCTCATGATCAATCTTGAAGTAAAGATTACTGTCAGTAGTGCCTTTTCTATAACCTAGCTTTAGCAGATACTTATCTAATCTTGCATACTAGGCTCTTGGGGCTTGTTTGAGTCTAAACAATGCTTTCCTCAACCTGTAGACCATATCTCTCTGATCAGACAACTGAAATCCTTCAGGTTGCTCAATGTAGACTTCTTCTAATTCTCCATTTAGGAATGCTGACTTGACATCCATTTGATAGACCTTGAAATCTTTATAAGAAGCAAATGCAAGAAATAATCTGACTGCCTCTATTCTTGCTACTGGAGCAAAAGTTTCTTCAAAATCAGTTCCTTCCACTTGAGAATATCCTTTGCATACCAACCTTGCTTTGTTTCTTACAACTTCACCATCTTCATTTAGTTTATTCTGGAAGACCCATTTAGTTCCAATCACATTTTTGTCCTCTAGTCTAGAAACAAGATCCCAAGTGTGATTCTTTTCAATTTGCATTAATTCTTCTTCCATTACTTTTATCCAGTTTTCATCATTGCAGGCTGTACTGATTTTGGTTCAATCTTTGAAATCAAACAAATCTCTTCTTGATCTTCAACAATTCTTCTCCTAGTTCGAACACCTTTATTTCTATATCCTATGATCTGATCTTTAGGATGATTCATCCTTACATACTTGGGAGTTTTGGGATTTGCATGAACTTCTATTTCTTGAACTTGTTCCTCAACTTCTGCATTATCCTCTTGAGCTATTGGATTTTCTGGATCAATTTGGATCAATTTGGATCTGGGTCTAGGTTTGAACTTGCCTTCCTTGACTTTGAATTTCATCTTGATCATCTAATTCATATCCGCAAGACCTGGAATGTCCTTCTTTGCTTTCATCAACTTTGACATTTGTACATTCAACAATCTTTTTCAATCTCTTGTTAAAGCACCGATATGCCTTGCTTTGAGTAGAGTAACCCTAAAATATTCCTTCATCACTTCTTGTATCAAACTTGCCTAGATCCTCATCTCTTTTGATATAACATTTAATACCAAAAACTCTGAAATATCTCACAGTAGGAGGATGACCAAACCATAGTTCATAAGGTGTCTTACCAGAATTTCCTTTGATCTACACCCGATTAAGAGTGTAGACAGCTATCACAACCTCTCTCCAATAGACTTGTGGAACATTTCCTTCTATCATCATGGTCCTAGAAGCTTCTTGAATGATCTGGTCCTTTCTTTCCACAACTCCATTCTGGTGAGGAGTCCTAGGAGCAGATAACTATCTTTTTATTCCATGCTTTTCACAGAATGAATCAAACTCACTGGAGGTATACTCTCCTCCTCTATTGGATCTCAGACACTTTATTTTTACACCAATCTCATTCTCCACCATAACCATGAACACCTTGAATTTGTTAAGATCTTCAGATTTTTCTTTTAAGAAAGTTATCGACATCATCTGGGAGTAATCATCAATCAGCAACATAAAATATATGTCTCCTTGCACACTCCTAATTCTAGTAGGACCACATAGATCAGTATGTACAAGTGCCAACCGTCCACTTAAAAATTATTCTTTACTTTTGAATGAAGTTTTGTTCTGTTTACCCAATTGACATTCTCTACACATGTTATTAGGTTTCACAAGTTTTGGAAGATCTCTCATAGGCTGAGTAGAACTTATCTTGACAATATTATCAAAATTCATATGACACATTCTCCTATACCATAACCAACTTTGATTTGTTTGAGCAATCAAACAACTTTTGCCAGAACTACTTAAAGGAAAGATGTTACCTCTAGTTTGAGTACTAGATGCAATTTTAGTTCTGGAGCTTTCCAAGATTCTACATTTTCCATCCTTGAATCAGAGATCATAACCCTTGTCAACCAACTGTCCAACACTGAGAAGATTATGCTTCAGTCCTTCCACATACAAAACATCATTGGTGTTATTCTTACCATCCAAAGAGATGGATCCTCTGCCATGGATTCTACCAGTTGAGTTGTCTCTAAATTTCACAATTCCACCTTCATATTTTTCAAAGCTTACAAACTTGCTTTTGTCACTAGTCATATGATGGGAACATCACTATCAATCACCCATTCATCCTTTTCAACAACCTGGGAAGCCAAGGCACTTTCCACATTTGCATAGCTAGTAGATTCAGTAGACACTGGATCTTCTTCTTTGATAGCAATGAACACCCAATCACCTTCAGTGGAATCTCCATGATCAAATTCATCATCTGTGACTCCTTCTCTAGCTTCTTGGACATAGTAGCATTTCTTCTGACCTTTATATCTGTTAGGTTTTGGCCTTGAAACCCTCTTTGGATACCTTAAGGAAAAATGACCAATCTTATTACAAGCAAAACATTTGAATTGCAACTTTCTTTCATACTTACCAGATCCTCTTGGCATTCTTTTGTCAATAAGAGCTTCAAGTTCTGCAGACTCAAATTCATCATCTTCAAGATCCTTCCTTACCTTAGCAAATCTATTTGATCTTCCTGAAGAGCTTTCACCTGGATCATATCTTTGTTTTTACACTGGCCTTAAATGCAGATTCAGACTTAGGAAGAGAATCACCAAACTTACTCATTTCAAATGTTGAGAGTGTTACCTTTTGAGTCACCCTTATTTATTTATTCATGAATTTCCTTATCTAAGAGTCGATTTGCTATTTTGTCTTATTGGTAATACCTTTGTTTCTTAAATCAACTCTTTATTCTTCAAAACTTTACCCGCCTATCATCTTTGTGTGTGTAATTACTAAGGTTTGAACCTTTCAACTTGAACCATTCTAACAAGTTCAATAGTTCAATCGTCTGATATGTTCAATGCTTCTCAAAGTTGCTATTTTGTCCCTTGTGTAATCAAAAGGTCTTCGAGTCTTTGGTTTGAACTTGAACCCTTTTTCATAGTTCAAAAGTTCAATGGTTCAAAGTTCAATGGTTCACTATTTCATAGTTAAAAGTCTTTTACAAAGCCGCGTGGCTGTTGGTCGATCTGTGTAGTTCTTGCGTCTTTGAACCTTCACATTGAACCACATCCTAACAAGTTTAATGGTTCAAGAGTCTAAGTTCAATATTTCTCTAAGTGAACCGTTTTCCCCTTTGTATGATCAAATTGGTATGACTGAACCATCGCATTGAACCACACCCCAAAAGTTCCATGGTTCAATGGTTCAAGGGTTCGGTGATTTTGATCTCATTTCTTCCCGAGGCCTTCTAAGTCAAATTTAGTGGGAAAGTTGGAGGAAAATATATCTGAAACTCATTATGAAACAAAAAGTTCTAATTTTGGGGAGGTTGTGGATAATTATTATACATCATGATCACATGTGAATAATGCTTGCTATTAATGAAGATGTCAGAATTCATGTCTTTTCAAACATTTTTGGCACGTACTGTTTCGGGTAATAATTATTCAATCTGGTTAGTGCCATTATTAATAGAGAACAAGCCAAATTTAGCAAGTGAACATACTATGCGACGCAGAGGAGAATAGCGCATGAGGTATAAGGTTCTTGTTACCCAAATTTTGCTATAATTTTAGATATCTTGAAGGTGAGTTATGTTCTTCCTATATGCTATTTCTGTTTCTTAGCTGGAAAGAAGAATCTTTTGAGTTTCTGACATTGTTTTCAAAATTTGAAGCATTTTTCATTATATCCTCCAATTATGGCTATGAAATATGCTTGTTTTGGTTATGAGCATGGTCCTGGTCTCACCTGTTCTCACCCTAAATTTGGGGATACTTCACTGGTTCAATATGATTTAGAAGAATTTAGAGAAAGGTCTAAAAATTCTGTACCAACTCCCATGATGAAGAAGATATTAGAAAGTGGTTTAGTTGAAGTTGCGGCCTTTCCCATGGCCGTACAATGCCCCAAATTAGTTTTGGAGTGCATGAATAGGTATGAACCCCAAAATAGATGCATCAGAAATGCCGATGGTAGTGTGTTATTTCATGTCAACAGACAAACCCTAATGTCTGTGATGAGAATACCGCCTAAGGAAGCATATTCTAGCCTTAATATTACTTCTTCCTATGGGTATTTCTCACTTAAGAAAACAAACTACAGAAGTGTGATAGCCAGAAACTAGTTGCTGAAATTCCAGAAGGGAGGTTCAAGGCTGCCTAGACAGCTTACCAGAGATCACATGATTCAGGAAGTGAGGGATATTGTGGTGTTACTACACAGGCTGGAGGGCAGCGTACAAGCATATTTTTGGGAAGACTGGATGTACTTTTTTGTACAGGTTATCCTCCAAGGAAAGCAATATTTGGACTGGGCAGAAATTGCAGCTAAATGTTTGCATCAAGATCTGAGTAATCCTTTGGGTAATAAAGATTTTTATATGTCTTCATACCTCTTCTATTGCCTAGCGTCTACAATACAATGGTTGGGACTACCTCATGCGCCCTTGGTTGAGGATAGTAAAATTTATGAATATTATTCACAATTGCAGATGCATAATTGTTATGAGAATTACAAGAGGGTTAATGATGTTTTTACTGGGAGAATGACTTATGAACTGGCAGGTAATTTGAATAAGAGAATGTTTAATGAAGCAATGCAGTTGGTTAGCATATATGGTAGTTTCTTTATTCAATTTTCCAAGTTCACTTATATCAGAGTTGGGGGATTTGACGGTGAACCTGTTAAGTTACCCAGGTATGTGCTTGACAGTTTTGTGCTGATAGAGGTTTACAGACAGTTAGCACATGTAGATAAAAGGTTCTCAACAAAGAAGGGATCTGGTATCTCTTTTCCCATTGAACTTGGATATTATTCATGTTAGTCAAAATCTGATGCTTTGAATTTAGAAGAAAACCTTAAAAATTCAATTTTCAGTTCTTCACTGCTAGATCCCAATTTGACAGCAAAGGCTTTGTCAGGGATAACTTGGATTTTAGAACAGGGTTTTCACATATTCCTAAATTGGAGGATTATTGGGAGGACTGTTCAGATGAATTTGAGGTCAGAAGGAGACTGTGGTGCAGGTTCTCTCTAGGACAAATAATTACCCTCAATTTAAATATGGACATTTCTGGAGTTTTTGATAATGAAGAACAGGTCATAGACTCGCAATTTGAACGGATAAATCAATCACCTATTCCAGAAATTGACTGGAGTAAAAAGGAAGAAGATAGGATTGAGGTGAAGACCCTCCCGGTGATAAGAAGAACCAAGAAATGGTTGAGGGAACAAAAATAGAAAGGATTTCAAAACAAAGATTCCCAGCAATGCACATCAATAGTTGAAGCACCATTCCCAATATGCTCCTCTAACCAGCCTATTGCTATCTGTGGTGCAGATACTTCCAAGTCAATAATTGGAAGGAGTCATGTCATCAAAGAATCCAAAACAGCCCTCACAACTATTCTGCCCCCTCGTGCTACCAGATCAAGAACCAAAAGCAGGAGGAAAAAGTAGGCTTCTGAGCAGATAATTGTACACTTGAATTCCGAGGAGGATTCAGGAGAAGCAATGGGTGATAAAGAATCTAGTTCACTGAGAATAGAGGAGGTTAGTACAAAACAATAGGCAGAGGTTATTTTAGAGAACCCTGAAGTAATGATGATTTCAGATGTATCCTCTGATCAATTGAACCCTAGAAAGGAAGCCTCAGCCCTTGCACCCAAATGGCTGGAGAGTTTGATATGTGACAAAAGAAAGATAATTCCATTTTCTTTACCTTTGGAAGACATTGTGAGCAAGTGTTTGGGAAAAACACCTAAATCCAAGAAACTGAAAACAACATCCAGGGTAAGTATTGACCCTAATACTGGGAACTGGAGTGCAGAAATAGCTAGGCCAGTGATTGACGAAGAGGTCCGAGACCCCACAATGCAAGATTTCACAATTGAGAAAGTAGATCTTGGGGCTGCTTCGAGAGCTACGGATGTGCATCATCTAGAAGCATCCACCAAAAAGATAGTTAGTCAGACCTGGAAAGATGAGAAAGACAAAAGAGAGTTGAAGCAGACTGTGCGCTCTATGGTAGAGTACATTGATGCCATTCATAACCCCAGTCTACAGCCAGTTTCACAACTTTCTCTAACCTTTGATCCTAAATCTCCAGCTAACCAAAAAATATTGGACCAGGTAAACAGAAATAGAATGATAGCTAAGGTATTTGATGATTGGTTGGAATGTATTATGCAGAAAGGTACTAGATATATTCAGGAATTGAAGAATATATATGATCAAACTACAGCCACCATCGAGGGCCTTAAGGCACATAATGCTTCCTGGATAAAAGATGAAGGCAAGTGGGTGAATGTAATGAATCAAATTGATGAAGTTCAAAAATATGGGATAGCCAAATTTCTATCAGAAAAGAATTTAATAGGTTTGGATGAAGACTTACTGTATGTGAATAAGAAGAACATTGAATGGAGGAATTTAGTATCTCGGAAAGGGCGGTTTGAGCTCACAAAAATGATCAAGGAGTTAACCAAATTTACCCAATCGTTACAGCACGATCTACAGTGTATCGATGTAAAATACATAAATGATGATGGGGAACCAGAGAAAACCATTGATACAGTGATTCAATCTTTTAAGGAGAAAATCAGCTTCATTAAAGAAAGTGACAACATATTAACTGAAGACTTCTCTTGAATCTCAAAAGTAGAGTCACTTCTTTATCTCTGCATAGACGCACTCCTGGAACACAAGGAGAAGGTGGGAAAAATACGGAGGGAAAAGGATGTCTGGAAGGAAAGGGTAAAACATATCGGCATCCCCAATTTTCTAAAAATTCAGGAGTTTGTTACAGCGTTTCAGGAATGGAAAACTCAACATGCCTCCCCAACCGTCCACAACAACTCCAGAGATTCAAATCCATTGCCTTAGCCGTGATGTTATTCACTCAGTTTCTTTTATTCAGTTTTTCAGTTAATGTTCTTTTCAAAACTTAATCTTTAAATCAGTTTGTAAAAACTAAATCCCGTATGGGTTAGAGTTACTTAAACTCTGGGTTTGGTTTTCATATTCGGATAATTAGGGCTATCATATATATATGTTTTGGGTTGCTATAACTGACATAGATAGAGGATAAAAAAGAGAGAAAAATAGGAAATTTTTGAAGCTAAACTGTTGTTGCTTGACAATATATATGATGTCTGTCTGAAACTTTTTATCTGTGAATGAAAAGGAGAAACAATTACTGCATGCTTAGATCTATGCGTTTGAGTATTTGAAATTGGATTTTCTATGTGAAATCTTCTTTAATATGGTAATTGCTCTTTTTGGACAACTCATTGTATGTGTTTTATCATTTATTGGTTTAGCATTATATATATGTTTATGTATTTGATCATTATTGAAAATAGAATCTATGTATTCTATCACCAAATGATGTTATAAAAGAGATGTCACATTCATAGCATGATGATGTATGGATGTTAGTTTGCCTTTAGGCACTTTCTGGTTAAAAGTGCATTTGAATATTTAAAATAGATCGAATTCATTGAAGATCTTAAAGGGAGCTGTACTTAAATTTAGAGGGGAACTGTTCTTGATAGTTCACCCATTTGTTGATTAATTCATTTGTTCTTGAAAGAGGAAGGGTATAGAGTCAGAATAGAATATTTTTAAATAAGGACAAATCTGTTAACCAATAGAGGGCTTACCAACTAACTGATCCCTTGTAATAGTTGTCACTGTCTTGATCTCTTCAATGGCAGCAACTTTATGCTTGTATGCTGCAGGTAAGGATGTGAGCACTTTGGCAACAATCTCTGATTCTTCCAATACTCCACCAACATTTCTGATACCGGTCACAAGTTCATTCATTTTCTACATGTAGGAAGTAATGTTTTCATCTTCACTCATTACCAACCTTTCATATTTACCCTTCAGGCTTTGTAGCTTGGCACATTTGACATATTTGTCACCTTCATACAGATTTTCCAACTTTTTCTAGATTTCATGGGCAGTTTTCAATTCCAGGACATTTACCAATTTTGTATCAGTTAGGGCACTCAATAAAGCTTCTTTAGGTCAAATATTGCATTTAGCTTCCCTGAGTTCGTCTAGTGTTGTAGGACCATTCTTCAGAATTTTATACTCTTTCTCAGTTATCGACCAAAAGACATGACCTATACATTCCAAATGACACTACATTGGCACCTTCCAAAGGGAGTAATTTGTTCCATCAAATCTCAGGCTTTCCTTCTTATAGGAGGACATCTTAGATCTCCTCAAGCGGTCAAGCTTCTTTCAGAGAATCTGGCTCCGATACCAATTGTTGGAATTAGGATAGACAACTGAGAGGGGGGGTGAATCAGTTGTCCCACAATATTAAACTTTTCTTCCTTTTAATCTTCTTTCACAACTTACAAACAAATTAGTGATGCAAACATTAAAGCAGGAAATAATAACACATGAGTAGAAACACAATTAACACAATTGACACCAAGATTTTTGACGTGGAAACCTGGTTAAGGGAAAAACCACGGTGGGGGTTAACCCACAAGATTCGTACCCTGTTAAAAGTACTTAAAAAGAGGAAGACACTTGCCTTTGGGTGCATTGCCCAGAGCTCACTACTCAAAAGGAGGCTCATTGCCTACATAATTTAGTTTAATACAAAAGGAATTAACTGAGAAATAGCATCTTCTTCATGCTTGGTTCAGTCTCATTAAGTGCTCATAAAACTTCTGCTCTTCTCCCAAATACTTCTTCACTATCACTTGATCCTTTATTGTTCTTGCTCCTCTGCTCCTCCTCTTCTTTTCTCTACCTCTGATCCTTTCTTGAGATTTTATTATTTCACACAAGGATGATTTTAAACAACTCAACTACATGCCTTTATATGCTTCATCAACCTTGGAATAAACATCAAGGTCGGCACTACAAGAATTTGACTTAATACAAATCACTAAGCTGTCAGCCAAACATAACTAGAACTCAAATCTTCCTTGATCAACATGCCATGCTCCATCAAATTGCTCTTAGATCATCCGCAACACTCTTGAATCATCTGGTTGGCCAAGATTGGGAAGAACAACAACACCAAGAAGGAAATCTTCACCAACGAGCTCAAACTTCAATGCGGACCTCCAACATAGTAGTCACACAATCCAGAGACCTCCACAAGCACATTAAGTTCAACAAAAACATCTGCACTCCTCTAAATCATCAGAATCACTTGCATCTTCATCCAAAACCTCAAGAACACTGTTTGCCATGATTGTTATATAAGAAAGATTACTTGCAGACCTCCAAACCACTAACCACTTGAGTTGATGATATACACTGACTTCCCAAACATGCCTCTAGATCTATAGATCATAATATTTCAATGCGGAGTAATCCGGACCAGTTTACTGTCACTCTATCTCTTCTGAACATAGAAAAACCTGGTTCTACTCAAATGGCCATAACTTCTTCAAATAGTCATGTGGACCTCTCAAATCTTTATTGGAGCTACTTTAGACAATCCTCTACACATCCATATGGTCCACATACATTGAGCTTCATTAATTTTCTCAATATCCTCAACATTCCAGTCTTCTAAACAGGCAACAAAATAGAATATAGTTGACACCAATGGCAACAAGGATATGTTAACATCAATGACAACAATGATTAGGCACATATTTGCAACACCTACATCTATTTTTTCCCCAATCCGTTCCATGAAAGCAAACCTTAAATCTTTCCAAGAAAAGATAGATTGATTGGGTAGATATGCAAACCAATCTCTAACTTCTTCCCTAAAAGTTTGAACAAACAACTTTATGACTACATCTTCATGATCTATTTCACAATCTCTCATTAAGTCATATAATTCTTGTAAATGGCTGCTAGCTATTTTGGATGTATCATTATTGAACTTGGTTATCTGACTTTTAACTTCATTGGGCATATGATTTGGAAACCCACAAATACTATTAAAATTAATAGCCCTATATCTTTCCATGACAAATCCACTTTGATAAAAGAAGTCAGGTTGCTGCTTATACATTTCTAAACTTCTAGGAATTTTTTGAAGCTTGGTAAAATACCTGAAAAGATTTTTTTTGCTTCTGGTACAAATTATGCTTTGATTTTCAAGCAAAATCAATAACACTAGACTGCATCACCAGATCCCTTCTTAGAGTCGCCACCTCTCCTTCATAGAGGAATATATTGTTTCTTCTTTAGAATCAACCCCTTTGAATCTTGTTTCACAGTAGGGTTATATGGAACATTTTGATGCATAAAACTTCATGTAACAATCCTGCATCTATCTCAAAATATGGTAGAGTTGCCACCCTTTTTTTTGGGAAAATAATGAACACAAATTTTATGCAAACTCTAAAAAACCCATGACAATCTATTACACTTAGTATTTAGAACTTTTATACATGATTCCCCAGCAGAGTCACCAATCTGTTGGTTGTTTTAAATTCCCAATCTGATTCTCGCAGCAAATCTATAAAATAGCCACTTATTAATGATTGATCTGCCTCGAGGGATTAGCCAACGAATAGGAAATTTGGGAGAGAGGGTTTTTCTCAATCCCCTTTTTCTTCCACCGGACTTTAGGCTCTGTGAAACCAAGGAGGGTGTTCCTTTGTGAATGACTTTATTTCTAATACTCTGGCTATTTCTCCTTACCTGATGTCTTTTTTTCTTGGGGAAAATAGTGTTCTACTCAAATGGATGGGGTTTTCGTGAGATATTTGCTTGTCAACACTGTTCTGATCACATATATGTTCCTTGTAAATTGCTTGAAAGAATGTATGATAAAGTAAAGGGATTGGCTAGATTCTTTAAGCTCTTATCTTATTCTTTGCAAAGGAACATGCAAAACTTAACTTAATCAAAATAAATACCCTAGAAGCCTATTGCTGGAAAGGAAAATATTCAGATTGATTTTAAAATATTTTGAGGATAATCATAGGGGCATAAGTTTAGTATAGTATTTATGAATAGATTAGTGCCTATCCAAGGGCCAAAGAGTCAAAAAGATTAAATTGATAAAAACTAAATAGGCGATGATGTAAGAAACCTCAATTTACTGTAAAGGTATAACAATGTCTTACATTGAAAATACTCTACTAGTTTTGGAATCAACCATACTTAGTTATCCCTGTAAACCCAAATCACATTTGATATTTTCTAATAGCAATTTTAAATTACTTCTTGAGTAAATGCCATAAGAGAAATATGCCAGCACAAGAAAGACTGTGATGATGAATAAAGATGATCCTTAACCAAATATATATTCATAATGTGAAACTGTATACATGAAGTAGGAGACAATATACTCCAAAACTCAACAAAATTTGTAAAATAAACTGTTCAATAACTTGCATCATAGCTTTGGATAGTTCTATCAAGAAATCAAAAGAGACTCAAAGTGGAAACCTGAAAACAGACAACTAATTCTATTAGAACAAAATAAACTTATTTACATCTCCTCTCTAACTAGATTGATCCCTATTTCAGACTAAGTCTAGAAACATGACCTCGAACCAATGCTTTTTCATAAGCCCTGAATTCCCTTTTATAGAGATAAGGGAGCAACAAGATTCAAGCTTATGACAAAAGAAGTTACAACTGCTTTGTAACCAACAAATGCAGCTGCAAGAAGAGGCTGGTGTAACCACTTCACAACTGTATGCTCTGTTTCCATGGTACATGCTGAAGTATGTGCTTTCCACAAACGTGTCCTCTCAATGTAAGTGGGAAACAAGTAGTGATGTCGATGGGAATTCATTTGTTTGATGTTGTGGAAGCTCTTATACCCATCCTATGCCACTTATTTGTTTAATAAGAGCATTCACTACCTAGTTTGTCCTCCTTAACTGAGAACGACTGCAAGCGTCAATATCAGAAGAAAACCCCATTAATTGGAGTTCTTCGCTTTATGCTCATTGTCCCTTGCATGGATGTGATTCCTCTTTCATAATTGAGTGATCACTAACCTTCTCAACTAGATAGAAACCAGATGAAATCACATCAGACCAGATATGGACATACCGTCCACCCAGTGAGAGTAGCAACAACAACGACAAAATGGGGACACTCTATCCTTATATGCTACATCTGGAGAGGAAGCATCCCTACTACTAGAGATGATGCTTTGTTAAGAAAAGTAGAAGACGGATGAAGACATAAGGAAAAATGAGTTTCCTCCACACCTAATACTAATCTGCCAAATCACAGTCATAAGGGATGGCTGGAGTATGGAGATTAAAATATGTGATCCTAATCCGAATGAAGAAATAGGAAGAAGAAATGCTCACAGAGTTTTGCACAGTGTTGTTACTACCCCCTAATCTTTCATGTACCATCGATTTCATAGGAGATAATTCTAGGTCTTTCTAATTCTATAAGGATAGATCGAGAGCCATGAGAACAAGGAAGAAAATCCTATAGAACAGAGGAGCAAATAGAACACACAGGAACAGGGGAAAGCCATACTATCAGAATGTTTTAAACAATATGAATGGTAACATCAACACTTATCTTTATATAGAAATTCTAGGATGTAAGCATACATCCGCACATCTGTGGCATATTAATTTTCCAGTCACTTCGAAACATTCTTGCCATAAATGGAAATCTCTTAGAGATTACTATAAGTAGACAGAAAGATTGGATTTCATAATTTTGCATAACTGCAAATATCACTTCTTGCATTGAATTTTGCCAGATCATGTGTCTTGGTTCCCCCAATTAAGCACTATCATCACATCAAATTTCATCCCACAATAGGTGAAATGTCAATCATGGTAGAGGCATAGATTTCCAAAGGTCGAGCTTGCATAGGCCAAATTATTCTGTTATCAAATTCCTTAGGAGCGGCGGTGATGGAGACCCTACACATGCCTAAGCAGTTAATGCTTTGTAATGACACCTAGTCAAATTCAACGCCAACAAATCCTTCTGTTATAACTTTGAAACTAGGCCATTGATCTTGCTCTCAGCTGACACAACTTGATGGTGCTGATTTAATCTTATTCCAGGTCAGACCTTACTGCTTGCTTCTTTCAATAGTATCCTGCCATCTGGACAACCTTTTCCAATCATGATCCTGAGGAGAAGTCCTTGCAGTGTAGTTAAGACAACACCCACCATTCCACGTATGAAAGATATGGTCAGAGATATGATCTCGGTAGACTAGCGGATAACTATCACATCTCGATCTCATGTACTTGATCGGATCATTTCTTGAAAAAGAAGTCACGTTTCATGCCATGTTAGATCCTTTCCATTAATGTAATAATCCCATCACTCAGAAAGCCATGCGTCTAGATTCTGTCATTCCTCGGTCGCCCAGAAAATCCTTTGGTGGAGTATGGTGAAATGTCAGAATCAAAGAGAAAATGTTTTGTAATGCTCGGGACCCACCTCCTTGGCATCCTAGACGGTCCTCGACCAGTTGTCACCCTTTCCACGTTTCCACCGAGGCCAGCTTCCTTTGTATCTTTTTGTGGGCAAATTGGTAGAAATGAATCCACTAGCGCCACCTACCAAAACTGGTTAGTAGGACTAGACCTTGACATGTGTATTACTTCTGCCGCTTTAGGAGAAGGATGGCCAATTGGGTCGATTCTTCTTTAAGATAAAGTTATTCTAGGTGCGGGCTACAAATGGTAATTGCTTGGCAAGGGGCCGGTAAACAACGTTGTGAGAAGGCATGAAGGAAAATTTTAAAGGATGGTGACAGGAAATAAACAGTCATTGAAGAAATATATCATATATGGCTATTTGCATGACTTCACACTATGAGGGTTCAGGGTTTTAGCAAATTTGGCTTACTCAGAGCATTTTTTCTAGTAGAGAAACCCTAATTTTGGAAATCTAATGATCAAGTGACAGAGCTGGGAACAAAATTACCAAAAACATGAAAAAATTTATATGGTTCCATAACCCTATTCATACAGGACTGAAAAGTGGTTGGAGCATTGGTTAGACTGAAAGGCATAACTAGAAACTTGAAATGCCCATAGTGGCATCGAAAATATGTCTTCTCCACATCCTCCTCTCTAACTTGAATATGATGGTATCAAGATCTCAAGTCGATCTTGGAGAATTAACATGCCCCATGTAGCTCATCAATGAGCTCATCTATCAGCAGAATGGGGTACCTATTCTTAATTATTTTCTTATTGAGAGCCCTGTAATCTATACACATTTTCAATGTGCCATCCTTCTTTTTCACCAAGACAGTTCTGCGGAGGCAAACAAGCTCTTGCTGGGTCAAATGTGCCCCATCTCGAGAAGCTCCTTGATTGTCTTCTTAATCTCATCCTTCAATCTCATATGATGTCTATAGGGAGTGATAATTACTGGTTTAGCTCCCTCCTCTAGCTCGATCACATGTTGAATGCCTCTATTCGGAGGCCTCCTTGGGGGTATACTATTGAACACCTTGGTGTGCTTAGTTATCAACTTCTAGATATCTGGATGATAGCTTTGCTTGGGTTTCTCTGTAACTGTAGGCATCACAACACACTCATCTACCCATTCCACCTGATCATGCCTAAGCAATCTCTCCATCCTCCTGAGAGATACAACTCTAAGACCACCATTTAACATTCCCCTAAGCACATGTTTCCATCCATCTGCCTCAAATTTCATTTCCATGGTTCACAAACTAAGGTAGAACTTGCCTATTACATGAAGTCACTTCATGCCAAGGACCACATCCATGTCTCCCATATTGACCACATAATATTCTTCCTAGAACTCGTAGTCACTTAATACTTAAGTTTGGAATTCTTCTCTTGGATGTAATGACAAAGCCATCTGCTACTCTGATTTTGAACCCCTCGAACTCCTTAATCTTGAGTCCACTCCTTGCCACAAGTCCCTCATCGATGAAGTTATGAGTGGCCCCTGTGTCAAGTAATGTGGTCACTCTCTATCCCTCCAAGACTCCTGAATCCTGAAAGAACCTTCTTTTTGAATAGAAGAAAGATGGGCTATAGGTATGTCATCGTCTTGTGTACCCTGTATCTCTTCTATTGTACTTTACACCTCAATATCCTCTGAGTCACTTTGCTGGTCTAATTTTTCTGATGTTGTTTCCTCAGTAGAATAGTACTCCAGTTGTTTTGCTTTCCCCTTCATTGGGCACTTATGGTTGGGGTCCCATGGACCCTTGCATTTGAAACACAATTTTTTCCTCTTGTACTCATTCAGTGCATCATCATCGAGTCTAGGAGCTGGTTTATTCTATTGATTTGAGTCTCGATGATGTGAGTAACTCTTATCCTTCTTGGGAGGAAAGGATTTAGAGACAAATTTATTCTTCAGCACTGCAAACTCCATACTTTGTGCCTTCTTGATTGTCTCTTGCAATGAAGGTGGGTCAAAATCCTTAACCCATCCCTGAAATGGTTCCATTAGTCCTTCCGTGAATAGGACTATGAGTCTCCTCTCTAATATATTGGGAACCATAACACCGAGTCTCTGGAACTCTGAAATATATGTCTCAAGTGACTCATATTGTTTCAACTGTGCAAGCTCTTTGAATTGCAGTTTGGGGTCCTTGGTGTCAAACCTCTTTATCAATTTGTTGGTGAACTTGTCATATGTGGTAATAAGATTGTGGCCCAAAGTGACCAACCCATGGTACCACCACTCATGAGCTAACCCATCAAGATGTATAGTAGCAAAATTTAGTGCCTCATCTTTTGGCTTAGGTTTGAGTGTCAAGTAGTTATCCAACTTTTGTACCCATGCTCTAGCTGATACTCTGCCACATAGGGACCTTATTCAAAGCATGCCGATAATCTCTGTTAGCTCTCTGTGCTCTATGATCTCCTCTACCACCCATACCTACTCTTTGCCTCCTCTGGTTCATGAACTGCTTAAAGGTCAACATCTCCCTAATCTCTGGCAGAAGTGTCATATACTCTACATGCTGCAATCTAATGTCCTCTGCCATGGGCATCTGTACCTCTGGTTCATGATTAACTAGTGCCTCCTCTTTGCAAGGAAAGATAGTTTGAAGTGGTCTAGGGACTGATCCTGGGGTAGTCCTAGTGCTCTGTCCACTACCCTGACCAACATTCCAGTGATTGTTAGCATTGGAACTGCTGGTCTCACCCTCATTATGTGTTGTATGTGGTTGTGTCACTGGGTTACCCTGGTTCAATTTTTCCAACAACTGTGACATCATATCTAGCATCATATCGAACCTCCAATCTGTTCTTGAGTTAGGACTCTCTGACTATTCTAGTCCTTTGTTCCTATCTACCATGTGACATGTTATGCTATCACTATCACTGAATGAGTTCCTGTGCATACCCAAGATACCTGATACTGTTTCTCCTTCTGGAATTTGAGGTGGTTTCCACTGTTGGGTATCCTTGGTGTAAACATTTTTCCAAACACTCATGAATCACTATTCAATCACAGGCTCGCAAGTTTCACCAGCTCTGATACCATTGTAATGTCCTACCCCCTTTGAGTTTTCTGTGGTTTAGTTGTCACCTAGTGCATTTTGGGTTTTTTGCATTTTTGACATACAATCATGGATATAAATATATTCAAAAATAAGAAGAATTAGAGATACCCAAATGCTTATTTATGTGGGAAATATCCTACACATACACAATATGAAATACCCATATGAAGGAAAGACAATTACATTGGAAATATCACATACCCGTTAGCTTTAGCAAATAATACATGGCTAGAAATGATAGTACAATAGCTAAGACAAATGAATCCCCTTCACAAACAATACAAAGTTTAGATTTATAACTTTAGTCCCACAAATACACCAGATACAAAGGTAAGCCGCTCCTCAAGGAGACCAAAAAATACACCAAACTCAAAGCGACTAGCTGGTATGCTGACCCATGATCCTTGTGTTTGCTGGTACGACCCTTTATCAGCTTGTTGGTTTTTTCCCAGATTGGATGCTTATTCCCAGATTTCCCTACAAGGTAGCCATCAATGATCAACAGGATCTCTGGGCCAGGGGCCAACAGCGTAGGAGATAGACTCTATATTTTATCTCCTCTTCTTCTTCAGGCTCTGCAAAACCTAGGGGGGTATTCCCTACTCAACATCCATGAGGATATGCATACAAAGGCTGGGATGCTGACAGAAAGCAGATAAGTCCTCCTGTACGTAGACCAAAACTAAAAGATAAGAGCAAAGGGGCTAGCTTTGGGCGTATTTGCAGTTGTAGATAGAGGACTGAGGATCCTAAAACTAATTCTACTGTGCTAATGGTTGTTTCAGAGTTTGATTTTGATTTTAAGTTTGGATGCAAAGCTGGACATGGTTGTAACACAAACACAAAGCAAGATTGGTGCCTATCCAGGGCTTGGAGTCAGTAGACATACACCTGTGAATGATCAACATGAATAGCTAAAACTAGATTTCAGGGGGATATACATGATATCTGCCTTACAGATATCTCCCAGTACAGAGTGTTAAGCTGTCTATACTTATGGCATCCCTACTGCAGTATACCCTTCCCAATGTTCAATCTGAGAACAATTTAATCTACCCCTTGAGCAGAAGTTAAAAGATCAGACATTCAACACAGGAATTCTATGTTCTAGAGTCTCAAACATTCCTTAAATATCCAGACTCAGAAGAAAGATACATGCAATACTGGAGACAGAATTAATAAAACACATGCTAACATAGCATTTCTCATATAAAATTAACCATGAAATCAGTGGATTCATGCAAAAACATACAACAAGAGATACATAAACTCACAGGTTTAGCTGTACAGA
This sequence comes from Cunninghamia lanceolata, assembly GCA_027924645.1. Lineage (NCBI taxonomy): Eukaryota > Viridiplantae > Streptophyta > Pinopsida > Cupressales > Cupressaceae > Cunninghamia > Cunninghamia lanceolata. Next base: position 1,787,689 of record BSBN01001494.1, on the reverse strand, counting down.
GCAACCAAATCAACTGTATTGTATTACAGAGCCAAATGTTCAACTTTCAACCACCTCAAAAAATGGTAACACAGTCTGCCTATATTGGCCAGAAAGTGTACCACAAGCAATTAATTACATAGCTTTGACAAAAATCCACCAGATACAGTCCTCAGAAGGAATGGCACTCAGAAATTATTGCTGCATAGACAGAAAGCAGACAAGGGTGGCCTCAAGCCCTGTGCCACCATCCGGGAACCTTCATGCCAAAAACGGGTACATGACTGTTCAATGACTTGCCCACGCCCCAGCACAGTCGCCATTGATGGCCCAACCACCCGCAGCCACCGAGAAAACAGTCGCAGCAGTCAAAAAAGAAATTCCCGCCAAAACATGTCTATTGCAGTTTCAAAATAATGTAGGGAGAATAGTCCCACATGCGCAGCGCAGAGATAACATTATCACCTTATAAACAAAGCCACATGTATACCAAATGTCGAGCGCTTTTGCCGCGCTCAACCCACGGTCCTCCTCCAAAGCCTATCTCCAAGACCCGAGCCATCGGCACACTCCCAAATCCTCCTGCCGACCTCAACAGTCACACCGATAACACCTCCGCAAACCTCTGTCGGCCAGACATAGTCTATCGGCCAACCCAAAAGCTTCCCCGCTGATCACACATGTTACGCCGATGCCTATCTTCGCATTCCCCATCATCGGCCAGAGATGAACCATCAGGCCAACTCTTCAGACCTCCACCGATGGTATGAGTCTCCCCGATGACTAGCTCGCACCCTGTTAGCAGTTACCACCCTACCACCATCGGCTAGACCAATATCGTCAGCCAAGCAAAAAACCCCTCGGCCAACACAGCCAATCACACCGATGAACAACTCCTGAAAGCCTCCAACATCCCCATCGGCTAGAGAAGAACCATCGGCCTAGCCAAAAGCTCCTTCACCGACAGACCAACTCTCACCGACACATCAACAGGCTAGGCCTTGCCCCTTCATCGGCCCAACGCAATCCATCCTTGCCGACAACATAAGTCACGCCGAAGACCATCATCAACTCCATCATCGGCCAGAGAAAGACCATGTCACAGTGATGTCCCTTGATCGGCAAGAAAATCATCATCGGCCAAGCACTCCATAGTTCACCCGATAGTCTATGTTGTGCCGACCTCAACATCAATCCAAACTCCATCGGGAACACCCAATGCATCGGTGAATCACCTATCTACCTGGCCGATATGCAAACTCCTACCGATGAACACCTAAAAAACCCTCATCGGCCTGACCACCTCCTTCGGTGGGACAAAAATTACCTCTGCCGATAGCACAAAGTCCCAGTGACATACAAAGAACACACCACAATTCCCATCGGTGAGATCAAAACTGTCGGAATAACAATAAGCTTCCCTCCCAATAGGCAAAGTCTCAGCGATGACACCATCTCTACCATCAACTTGATCGCCAAAACGCCTACGAGGTCACGCCGATGGGTAAGAAAATATAGGGTTTAAATGAAGAAACCCTCCAACATGAAAAATCAACCTCCAGGTCAAAAATAAGTACCAACACTAGCTCCGAATGGGGACGTGCAGGTGAAAAACCTGCAGCGAGAACCAGATCTCCGGGCAGACCAGGCAAAAACCAAAAAAGCACGAACTGTACAAGACATCTACACTATATACATATTTTTACAAATGTGCACAGAGACAAGTCATCTATGCAAAATAGAACTTAAGGAATTGGCCATGCACAGGCAATTCCAGAACTTCATCGTCTAAGGCCTGGAGGAAATAAGATTCCTCCCCATGAATACTGCAAATCTGATATGGGCCCATCCATAAGGGTTCAAACTTACCATGCCTACCCTTGTCCTAATTTTTTGCATTCCATATAAGTACCAGATCATTGACCTGAAATTTCCTTTTAGTAGCTCTCCTGTCAAACAGATATTTCACATCTTGTTGTCTCTTGAGATTGATCTGGTGGGCTTTCCTTCTGTTCTCATCCAGTGCAACCAGCTGGTTCACTCTTTCTGTCATGGAGTCTTCAATCTCCTCATCATTTTCCTGGATGAATCTATAAACTGGTAGGAGATTATTTATGGGCAATCTGGCTGGTGCACCATATACTAGCTCAAAGGGTGACATTCCAATAGCCTTTTTTACTGTCACTCTGTCAGCCCATATTGCTAACTTTAATTTTGAGTCCCAAGCTCTCTTGTTCTTGTCCAGCATCCTCTTGATAATTTTCATGATGCTCTTATTGCTTGATTCTGCTTGACCATTTCCTTGTGGGTGGTATGGTGATGCATATGATAGATTTATCCCATACCTGTTGCAAAAATCAACAAATTCACCTGATCTGAAGCACATAGCATTATCAGTGACTATCTTGAATGGTACTCCAAACCTGATGATAACATTTTCCAGTATGAAATCCATCACCACCTTACTTGTAGCTCTCTTAGTTGGAATGGCCTCAATCCATTTGGTAAAGTAATCAGTTGCCACCAAAATCCAACTGTGTCCCCCACTTGACTTGTCTGCAATTTCCCCTATGAAGTCAATTCCCCATTGCTGAAATGGAGCATCCACAGTTACAGTTCTGAGGGGTAAAGCACCATCATATCTCAATTTTCTTGAGAATCTTTGGCAAGGGTCACACTTCCTTACTAACCTTTGTGCATCTGAAAAGAGAGTGGGCCACCAATATCCTGCGCTGAGAATCTTATGAGCTGTTGTTTGGGCAGTATAATGTCCACCACACAATCCCTTATGCATGTCAATCAAAACATTGTTAGCCACATCTTCATCCACACATCTCAGCAGCACACCATCAGGGTTTTTCTAGTATAGCTCACCTTGAACAATAACATACCTGATTGCATGTAACTTTAAAGTCCTCTTTTGACTGTCACTGAAATGGGAAGGACAATTCAGATTTTGTAAGTAGTAGATAATATCCTTGTACCATTCATATCTTGATACATTTACACTCTCATTTTGGACTGCATTAACTTGGCATGCTTCCAAGTTTGACTGTGCCATCATCTTGGCTAATCCTTGTCCTCTTACCAACTTGGTAATCTGTATGTCTATGTTGAACTCTTGCAGTTTGTTTATCCATCTGCACCTTCTTCCAGTCACCTCCTGTTGAGTGAATATGTCTTTGACTGCTGCATGGGGTACATATGCAATTATATGTGATCCTACCAGGTATGGTCTGAAACTTTTGATGGCTCTGACTAGTGCATATGCCTGTTTTTCCATAATATCATACTTCAACTCAGAAGCCTGCAAGGACATGCTGAAGAAAGCTATGGGCTGTTCAAAACCATCTTCATTTTTCTGTAGCAAACATGCAGCAACAGTGTGAAAGGAAGCAAATGAAAACAATTGGAATGGCCTAGAAAAATCAGGAGATTTAAGAATAGGGGCCATCTTGATTGCCTCTTTGATACTCTGAAATGATTCTATTGCTTCACTTTCCCAGTTGACAGTTGCATCCTTCTTCATCATCTTGGAAATGTTCCTTGTGGTTTCTGCAAAGTTGGGAACAAATCTCCTAACAAAATTTATCTGTCCAAAGAAGGACTGAACTCCTTTTATAGTTTTTGGCATTTGAATTCTGTCTATAGCAGCCACTCTCTCTGGATCTATCCTAACTCCATCCTTGGAAACGATGTGCCCTAGGAGTTTTCCTTCAACTACCCCAAAGGCACACTTCTTTGGATTTAAAGAAATACCATATTCTAGTGCTCTTATGAAAATCTGCTCAAGATGCAAACAATGCTGCTTCTCTCTCTTTGAATATGTAGTCAAGTCATCCTGATATACAGCCAGGATTGAATCAATCAACCCTGCAAAAGCAACATCCATTGCTCTTTGAAATGTAGCACCTGCATTTGTTAGTCCGAAGGGCATTCTAACATACACATAAGTTCCCCATGGAGTGGTGAAGGTAGTCTTATACTGTTCTGATTCCTTTACCTTCACCTGATTATAACCTGAAAATCCGTCCATCATGGACAAGAGTTCACAACCAGTCACTCTCTGCAACATAGCTTCCATATTAGGCAGTGGATAGTTATTCTTTAAAGAGGATACATTCAAGTTCCTGAAATCAACACAAAGCCTAATATCACCGTTCTTTTTTCTGACTGGGACAAGGTTAGACACCCAAGTTGAATGTCTGATTGGCACAATTATTCTAGCCTCCCTAAGCTTTTTGAGTTCTTCCTGCATCTTTGGAGCTAAGGTAGGATTAATAGGTCTTTGCCTTTGTCTAAATGGCTTAGCTCCAGGCTTCAATGGGATCTCATGCTGGAATAAATCTTCCCTATAGGCTTTTAGGTCCTCATATGACCAAGCAAAAATATGTTTATACCTTTTCAGTAATGCAATCAGCATACTCCTGATGTGTGGTTTGAGCTGTTTACCAATGTATACCTTCTGAGGGACCTGAGATGTCCCCAAATTTATCTCTTCTAAATCTTCCTTGTTTGTGGGAGATGTCTTTGTGACCAATTGGTCTCTATTGTCAAAAGCTCTTTCCAAAGCTACTAACCCTCTAGGGATTTTATTAGTCTTCAATTGAATTATCTCTTTTCCCACAAGAGTTTCTTTTCCATCTATAGTCTCTACAAAAGCTTGGAAATCAATTTCTTGATTCTCATATTCATCTATGCAGTGCAAAAATTTTAACAAGTCCCTATCATCATTAAACACTTGCCAACTGCATATGTTTTCTGGTACTACAGGCCTAATTTTAACTTCTACATTTGTAACATCTGACAGAGTGATGTCATCTGGCCTTATTGCAACATTAGCTAAGAAATCAGCCATAACATTGTTTGATCTCTCTACCCAGCCTATTGAAAATGCATCAAATAGTTCAATGGTATACCAAACAGCATGCTTGTATTGTTTCAATCTTTTATTTTTTGAAGCATACCTATCTCTAATTTGGGATACAATCAGCTCAGAATCCCCAAATACCCTTAGCATCTTAATTCCATGTTTGAGAGCTATATTTAGGCCTAAGAGCAAAGCCTCATATTCTGCAATGTTGTTTGTGCAAACAAACCTCAGCAAGAAAGAGAATTTGAGGAGCTTACCATTTGGAGACAGGAAAACAACTCCAGCTCCAGAGCCTTCTTTTGCACAAGCTCCATCAAAATACATGGTCCACAGACCTTGCTGGTCCAGCTCTTCACTGCAGACATCTTTCTCTTTATCTTCCCTATCATCCGAGACAACCTTGAAGTTATCACAGTCAGTGTTTACAAAGCATATCTGTTCCTCTGCTTCTTGGTCTTCCACTGTCTCTGATGATCTTTGTTCTCTGATTAGCTTAACATCCCTGCCATTCATTAGAATCATGGCATATGACAGGTCCAACTGCATACTTCCACCAATTAGTGCAGCCCATCTTCTTGACAGCAACATACCATACTGTGGCTTGATGTCAACCACTGTTATATTCATTTTATATCTCTTTTTAGGAAATGCTGCCAGTTTGAAATCTACATCCTTCATGATTCCAATAACTGGTACCTCTCTGGCATCCATAGTGTAACATTTTCCACATGCCTTGTCGATTTTCAATCCAGCTTGTTGCATGATGGCTAAAGGCATGACATTTGTAGATGCTCCAGAGTCAAGCATACAATTTCTGATTATTTTTCCATTTATAACCAGGGATACATAAAATGGTTCCACTTGTGAAGGACACTTTGTCATAGTCACTCCTAAATAGACTTCAGGAGCCTCATCTTCTTCATTACACATGACATGTTTCTCACCTTGGATCTGAACATTTTGTTTAGCTTGAAAAGGCAGCCCTGAGATTAGGGATATTGTCCTATTCTTGATCTCTTCAACCTTCATCAGTTCCATAAGTGGAACAGAGACTTTTACCTGGGAGAGGACTTGAGCTATATCAAATGGAGCATAATTTTGTATAACAGTTGTAGCTTGCTCCACAATCTTGTTTTTATCCTGAACTGATTTAGCTTTTACTTTCATAGTTCCCTGATCATCATTCTTGTCTTGGGAACCTTTGCTTTGATCTTCATCCTGAGGGATTCTGTTTTCTGGTCCTTGAGATTCATGACCTATTCTGTGTCTAAAATTCTGTTTATCATTACCCCACTGCCTTTTTTGTGATTCAATCCCCTTGTGGCCATGCACTGGCTGACCTGCAGAAATACCTTCTGGCTGATGTGGGCTATTTATCTGAGCTTTACCTCTGAGATTGTAGTTGCTTTTGACTTGAGAAACTACTACAGCTGTGAAGGCCCTAATTTCCTCATCAGAAGGTCGTTGTAAGTTACTCAGAAAATTGTGTGAGCTCTGAGCATACACATAGTTATCTTCATCATCTTCATCATATGGGAACTGTTTGCAGGCCTGAATTACATTATCTGTACTCTCATCAGCATCATAAATGGGGTATCCATTGTTTGTGGACATCATATTAACAGCATCATCTTGCACATAATGTGGCTCATTGCATTCATTACAAGATGTAGTATTATCACACAAGGATTGAGCAATCATACACTGTGACTGTGAATGTGGCATCTGACAAATTATACACCATGGAGTATCATCAACAATATTTACAGCTTTCTTTAGAGGATTAGGAGTTTCTTTGACATATTGAGCCCTCTGATTTGTGTTGTTATGTGGGAATATAGGCTTACCATTATGCCAATTGGTATTATAAGGCATATCATGCAATGATGGCCTCTTTTTCTGCCTTTGATAGACTTGCCTATCAGGACCTATCCCTTTTTCACTTCTAGCTAGTCTATAGCTTAGGTCCTTAACAACATTTGCCAATTTGTCTATCTTATCTTCAGGGGCAGATGTATTACCTTGAGTGTTCTGAGGCTTGTTTGGGTTCTGCAGAATTTTCACATCATCCCTTCTGTTTGTCTTGCCTGATGCTTTCCTGTTGTTCTCAATATTTACTGCAATTCTGAAAGCATCCCTGATAGTAGTAGGACTTTTATCTCTTAATCCATATGTAGTTTTTGCATCAAAGGCATTGATATACAATATTATGCACATTGGTTCATTTGGCCTCATGTGATGTGGCAATTTGTTTAACACTTTAGTAAATCTTGCATTAAAATCTGCAACCTGCTCATTTGACCCTTTAGTGATACTGGTAAACTCATTTACAAAAAAGCTAGGGTCAGTTTTGTCACCATATTGCTCCTTGAACATCCTTTTAAAATCATCCCATGATGAAATACTCCGATCAGGCAGATTCTTGTACCATTCTCTTGCCTCATCAACTAAAGATTGCATAAATGACTTCATGAAAACATCCTCATGTTCGACCTCAAAGTTATCCATGACATTTTGAAAGGCCTTTAGATGATCTTCTCCTGACACTGTGTTGTTTCCTGAAAATTTAGGCACTTGCAGCCTCAGATGCTTATCAATGGGGTTAGGATACACAGGAATACCATCAAATACCAGCTGTCTGAATCTATCTAACTGCATGGGCTGTCTGTCAAACTGATTAATATTAATATTTCTGTTTGCATTCTGGTTTCTTACATTGTTCAGTGGTATCCTAGCATCATTCACATTTTGTCTCTCATCATTATGCTGATGTTGCACTTCATTTCTCTGTTGATGTCTCAGCACATTTGCATTCTCAAGGGTAGGAATTGAATCATTTTGGGCAGTCCTTAAAGCTTGCACTTTCTGCCTCATGTCATCTCTGATATTCATGGCTTGTAGATATTCTAGTTCTGCTCTCAGATTTCTGATTTCTTCATCTAACTGTTCTTCCTTAGGCATGGAGGTAGATGGTCTCATACCATTTTGGTCGTCATCTTCATCATCCCTCAGAGACTCTGCCTCTTCAAACCTTTCACTAGGGTCTAGAAATGGGCGTTCTTGGAACACCTCTGACCTCATTCTCACGCTACCACCCTGTTGCCTCTCATATGCACCCTGAATATTAGCTTCTGCATTTGAAAAGTAAGGCACATGCTGTCCTGATGGCCTAGGGTTATCTTGCATATCATCATTTTTTCTGGGGGAACCCTCATGACTGACTGAGACAGCTCCCTTTCTTCTGTACATCATTCTTCTTGATACTGGTAACTCTTCAAATAAAGGATTTTGTTGGGATCTTCTCCCCTGCATATAAATTTTACTTTGACCGGTTGGGAGATTACTTCGGAGTCGCCACCTATTACTAGGAACTGTTTTCTTTTGAAAATCAGGGTTCTTTCACAAAGTCCCCAGTAGAGTCGCCAATTTTTGTTGGTTTTTTCCTAGACTGGATGCTTATTCCCAGATTTCCCTACAAGGTAGCCATCAATGATTAACAGGATCTCTAGGCCAGGGGCCAACAGTGTAGGAGATAGACTCTATATTTTATCTCCTCTTCTTCTTCAAGCTCTGCAAAACCTAGGGGGGTATTCCCTACTCAACATCCATGAGGATATGCATACAAAGGCTGGGATGCTGACAGAAAGTAGATAAGTCCTCCTGTACGTAGACCAAAACTGAAAGATAAGAGCAAAGGGGCTAGATTTGGGCCTATTTGCAGTTGTAGACAGAGGACTGAGGATCCTAAAACTAATTCTACTATGCTAATGGTTGTTTCAGAGTTTGATTTTGATTTTAAGTTTGGATGCAAAGCTGGACATGGTTGTAACACAAACACAAAGCAAGATTGGTGCCTATCCAGGGCCTGGAGTCAGTAGACATACACCTGTGAATGATCAGCATGAACAGCTAAAACTAGATTTCAGGGGGATATACATGATATCTGCCTTACAGATATCTCCCAGTACAGAGTGTTAAGCTATCTATACTTATGGCATCCCTACTGCAGTATACCCTCCCAATGTTCAATCTGAGAATAATTTAATCTACCCCTTGAACAGAAGTTAAAAGATCAGACATTCAACACAGGAATTCTATGTTCTAGAGTCTCAAACATTCCTTAAATATCCAGACTCAGAAGAAAGATACATGCAATACTGGAGACAGAATTAACAAAACACATGCTAACATAGCATTTGTCATATAAAATTAACCATGAAATCAGTGGATTCATGCAAAAACATACAACAAGAGATACATAAACTCACAGGTTTAGCTATACAGAGCAACCAAATCAACTGTATTGTATTATAGAGCCAAATGTTCAACTTTCAACCATCTCAAAAAATGGTAACATAGTCTGCCTATATTGGCTAGAAAGTGTACCACAAGCAATTAATTACATGGCTTTGACAAAAATCTGCCAGATACAGTCCTCAGAAGGAATGGCGCTCAAAAATTATTGCTGCACAGACAGAAAGCAGACAAGGGTGGCCTCGAGCCTTGTGCCACCATCTGGGAGCCTTCATGCCAAAAACGGGTACATGACTGTTCAACGACTCGCCCACGCCCTAGCACAGTCGCCATTGATGGCCCAACCACCCGCAGCCACCGAGAAAATAGTCGCAGCAGTCAAAAAAGAAATTCCTACCAAAACGCGTCTATCGCAGTTTCAAAATAATGTAGGGAGAATAGTCCCACATGTGCAGCACAGAGATAACATTATCACCTTATAAACAAAGCTACATGTATACCAAATGTCAAGCGCTTTTGCCGTGCTCGACCCACAGTCCTCCTAAAAAGCCTATCTCCAAGACCCGAGCCATCGGCACACTCCCAAATCCTCCTGCCGACCTCAACAGTCACACCGATAACACCTCTGCAAACTTCTGTCGGCCAGACATAGTCTATCGGCCAACCCAAAAGCTTCCCCGCCGATCACACATGTTACGCCGATGCCTATCTTCGCATTCCCCATCATCGGCCAGAGATGAACCATCGGGCCAACTCTTCAGACCTCCACCGATAGTATGAGTCTCCCCGATGACCAGCTCGTACCCCGTTAGCAGTTACCACCCTACCACCATCGGCCAGACCAATATTGTCAGCCAAGCGAAAAACCCCTCGGCCGACACAGCCAATCACGCCGATGAACAACTCCTGAAAGCCTCCAACATCCCCATCGGCTAGAGAAGAACCATCGGCCTAGCCAAAAGCTCCTTCACCGATAGACCAACTCTCACCGACACATCAACAGGCTAGGCCTTGCCCCTTCATCGGCCCAACGCAATCCATCCTCGCCGACAACACAAGTCACGCCGAAGACCATCATCAACTCCATCATCAGCCAGAGAAAGACCATGTCACAGCGATGTCCCTTGATCGGCAAGAAAATCATCATCAGCCAAGCACTCCACAATTCACTCGATAGTCTATGTTGTGCCGACCTCAACATCAATCCAAACTCCATCGGGAACACCCAATGCATCGGTGAATCACCTATCTGCCTGGCCGATATGCAAACTCCTACCGATGAACACCTAAAAAACCCTCATCGGCTTGACCACCTCCTTTGGTGGGACAAAAATTACCTCCGCCGATAGCACAAAGTCCCAGCGACATACAAAGAACACACCACAATTCCCATCGGTGAGATCAAAACTGTCGGAATAACAATAAGCTTCCCTCCCGATAGGCAAAGTCTCAGCGATGACACCATCTCTACCATCAACCTGATCACCAAAACGCCTGCGAGGTCACGCCGATGGGTAAGAAAATATAGGGTTTAAATGAAGAAACCCTCCAACATGAAAAATCAACCTCCAGGTCAAAAATAAGTACCAACACAGCTGATTCAGAGTTGTTTTGGACTGTATTTTGTTCTCTCAGCTACTTCTACAAATCTAAATATCCTCCTCCAAAGACCATGCCCAAAAAAGAAAGTAAAAGCAATGAAAATATGTCACAAACAATCCAAAAATCCCCACAACATGGTACAACTTGGTATAGTGTAGGTACGACCTGATTTGGGGCTCACAAACTGACCAAAACACATTTAAATCTTGATCTATCACCTGCAATGTGTTTGTCAATGTTCCCCCTGAATTATCATGCCAAGAATCTGATGATGTATCTTTGAAATCCTCTCCGTGACAAGCTATCTATTTGCATTGAAGCTCCAATGTGATCCCCATGCTGAGACCACTCACACAACACCCTAGGAGTGTCTTTCAACCCCATAGATGCTCTCAACAATGGAGGGTTCCATCTCCAAGGTCACTGGTTCAAACCCTTGCTCACAAAGAACAAAGCTCAAACTTAGAATAAAATGCAATCGTGAATGAATGAGATGAAAGTCACTTTTCTTCTTTTATTCCTCTTCTTCCCTTAATGCCCTTTTTAGGGAATTTAATATTTTAACTTTTCTTTTTCTCCTCATGCCTTGGGCGCCCACATAAAAGATGACTTTATTAACTTAAAAATATTTCATAAAGTTCACAATACATAATAAAGTCACTTTAATAATAAACATATTGAGTTATATCTTTAATTTAACTTAAATATGTCTATTATTAAAATAATAAGTCGAACGGTCTCCTCAAGCATTCTGTAGTACTGCTGGGCTGGCCAATGGAACGTTGACATGATTCAGGACCATTGCACTGACTTGCTTAGAGTCCCATGAGCCCTTGCTAAAAATAGTAAGTTTGGCCAAATGGCCCAAACTCACTCTAGAAAGTGCCAACTGGTAAATCCCGCCAAGAGGAATCCATTTGACTACTCTGTAGATGTCGACTGAGCTTCGGTGAGCTAGATCACTGTGGGTCCCCTAACCACTCTCACTAGTCTACGAGAACTCATATAGTAGAGTAGCCCAATGCACAAGTGCTGACTTAGGAATGGGACATTACAAGAGCCTTCAAATTAATACCATAGCATCGTAAGGTTTCCCTAAACAATGCCACATCTTTGTTTAGTGTTTCATTGTAGATTAACACAATGTGACTTGTTACAGCTACTTAAGGAATGCCTAATTAAGTTGTGCACCACCGATTTAAATTTTGTGCCAATTAGCAATGTCATATATGAGATTATTGGTCCTAAGGAGGTTTTTGGTTAAGGTTGCAAAGAGTTTCAAAGCTTACATCATGCTACACTCATCAAGAGGGTCATTTACATGTTCACAAGCAAACATTGAGATCCGAGGAGTAGTTCAACAATTCATTTAATATTGGACCCATGATCTTTATCATAGGTGCATGGTGAAATGTACTACATTTTTTTGTTAGTGCCCAAAAATTACATTATATTCTTCTATAAGAAAACATTTTTCACATAGAGAAAAGCAAGAAGCCTAGTATTAGAGGAGATTAGAGAGTATCAAATAGAAGATCAAATCATATGATAATGTTTTGAGAAGACACACACTTGTTTGTGCTTGTTTATGTTTGTAATACAGTATTGAGTTTTAATTCTAATTATGTGCCCTAGCAGCAAAGACTTTACTATATTTCAGACTGTGAATTAATAAAGTTATTACATATTTCTTGTGCATTTGTATTCTATTGTGTATAAATTGTGAGTGCTTGGTGTTAAACTACATGGTTGGATAATCCATAATTTGATACTCCATCCATGTTTGAACTAAGTAATATCAAAGAGGATTTTGAACTCTAAACAAGAGTGAAGGGAAGTGTACCAAGCAAGTTTTATGTCCCAACAAAGTGAAGTGAAGATAATCTTCTTATAATGTGTGTTGAGTATGTATCAAGGTAGTTTGCATCAAATTTGAAGTCAGTATACCTCCTCAAAGAGAGGATAGAGGTCAAGGTGTTATTAATATTGTAGGAAGAATGGAAGAAATGTTTGAGATTATGAGGAATTTTCAAATATAATTAGATGTTGTTGAAGAAAATAGAAGAGGTCATAACCTTAGAGATGATGAAAGTGATGAAGAAATTGAAGGAAGAAATAGACAAGCTATTGAGTAAATTGTTGATGAAGAAGAAGATAAAGATTAGGTTAGGATGTTGAAGGGTATTTCAAATATTGGTAAGAGGTCTATAATTTATGTTTCTAGTTATTTTTGTAGTTTGAATCTTGAAGAATTGATAGATTGGTTGAATAAAATAAAAGAGTACTTTGAGTATGAGTAAGTCTTATATTTTGAAAGAGTGAAGTACGCTAAGAAAAAAAATGAAAGGTCATTTTGTATTATGGTGGAAAGAAGTATAATTAGAAATGAATAGAAAAGAAAAATAAAAGATTGAAAGATGATATAAGATGGTGTCCAAATTGAAAGCTAAGTTTATCCTTGTAGACTATAAATTGGATTTGTTAAAGAAATTATAGTATTTGAGATAAAAAGATATGAATGTGATATTATATTGAAGAATTTTATTAGTTGACAATAAGGGTTGGTCATCATGAAGTTAATCAAGAAAAGGTGGGAAGATATATCAAAATGGTTTAAGAGGATCTATCCAAAAGGAATTGAGTATGATGAGGATACAAGTAGTTGAAGAAGTATATTAGTTTGCCTTAAAGACATAAAAAAATGACCAAGAGATTTTAGATAAGGTAAAATAGATGAAGAGGAAGAGGTAACAGATTCTAGAGATGAAGATATCAAGGTGATGGTAAGGATATGGACATGGAGATACAAAAGAGAAAGGAAGTGATAATTCTTATCACAGTGAGAGATCTTATGGATATTAGTGAGGTAGAGAAATTTAGAAGAGGAGATAGAAGTGTTAGGATTAGGTGTTGTGCACCTTGCAAATTTGGGTAGAACATATTTTTTATAATTGAGTAATATTGTAAATAATGTGCCAACATGGCAAAGGGCATCCCACTTGAAGGAATCTCAATATTCCTCATGTGACATATTATTGCACTCAGATATTGTAATATGACACTATAAGCACTAAAAATGTGTATGGGCTTGCACAAGGGCTCTATGATGAGTTCTATTCCTAATCACATACATGGAAGTGTGAATAAAATGCCCTCTCAATAGTGCTCTTCTTGGCGACACATGGAGATCAATTCCTTGCTTCATCATTTCTTCATAATTCTGACTTTTCTTCCCTTTCTCCTTTGTTGACATTTCTTCTTGTGAATTTTTGACCTTGCCTACATAGCTAATTTTCATCATAACTTGGTAATCCCACCTTTCCCATGCATGTTTCATGTGCCTCCACACTTTAGAAGCCTCTAAATGACCTCTTAGACCAAACCCATCTTTTAGAATTGACTAAACTTTTATCGTTTCAGATCCCCCTATTATATTCTGGATCCCCCATTGGACTCCCTCGGGTGACCCTATTGGTGAAAGGGGGATCTTGTTTATTTCATCTAGTTCACCTATTTTAGGAGCAGATTGCATCTTTGACCCTCCAAGAGCAATCTCCAACCCTTGATTGTCACCCAGAAGCCCTATTTTCTGGGTCGCCCATGGATCCCCCTAGGTGACCCCTGGGCGACCCTACAAGTGAAAGGGGTAACCCATGGGAGACCCCATCGTGTTTTTGAACGCATGTTTTCCTTCAATCCAGGCCCTAAAAAGATTCATTTTTGCTTCAGTTTGCATGTAATTTCTACCCTAACATAGACTGAACTATTCTTAGCCCATCCATCAAACTCAATCATGCATAATTAACTCTCTTGATCTATTCTTATAACCTCTTAAACTCATGCAAACTCTATTTTCTCAATCAGTGATAAGCTTTCATAGCTTCATCACTCCCCAATTAGCCCAGTCTTCTCTTCAATCAAACCTACTAACTCTCCAATCAAGAGAGTTAATTCCTTAATCATCCCCAACTATCATGAGCCATTCCACAACCATTCATTAGCTTGTTTTCTCTCCATTAGCATCCTTGATGCTCACGTAGGACACATGTGCCTTTTATTTTTGCTTAGTATAGATTACCAAAGCTTTCTAAATCTTCTCAAAGTATGCTTATGATCTCATTTTCTCAAGCCAATGCCATTATGCCCAATTAGCACACTCACATAGTGCTCATAGCTCAATTAGAGCTCAATCGTTAGTTTTCTCAAGCTCAAGTCAATCATTTGCTCTCTTCACACTTGTCGAAAAGAGGAGGACCTCACTGCTAGAAGAGGATGAAGAGGTTGCTGGATTCAAAGGATTCCCAAGGGTAGTGTGAAGACTCATACATCAACCATATTCTAGGTTCTTTCAATGCTTTTTAGTAATTAGATAACAACATTGATTTTGAGGGAAGTAATTAATCATTGCTTTACTCTTGATAGGAATTGTTAACATAGCTTCATTTGTATCAAATTAGTGATTAATTGCTTTCAATAGATTAAATTGCTTTCATTAGAGTAGAATTTCATTTGCTTTCCTAGATTAGAATTCAAAAATGATTTCAAAAATATAAGAACATAAATAAACTTGCATAAAAAGACCCATATATACTTGCATCCATATTTCCCTTTTGTAGTAATTAGATCATCTTTATTTATTGAGAAAATAACAAAAATATTGCTTGCATTCATATAGTTGCATACATTAGAAAACACCAAAAAAATTAGGAAAACTTAGAACAATTAAACCCTTGGTTTCGTCACAAGGTATCGCTGAACATTCACATGCAAAAGTAAACCCTTGGTTGCATCACAAGATAAATCCAACATTCAACATACAAAATCAAATCACAAGTCAAAACCCTAGGTCAAACTCTAGGCCAACTTTGGTCAAACACTCTACTTCTCCCCTAAGCATACGAATGTGCCTAGGAGTTAGAGGGGAGTGGGTTAGAGACATTCTCCAGGAATAAGAAGAAATCAACCCTAGGCCACATCACATTGAGATAGTAGAAGAACAAGAGCATACCTTAAGTGTTATACAACATAACAATCAAATACAACAAAAACTTCAAGCTCACGACCAAAGACTACAACACACTAGGTACATCAATGAATAAAATAGCTTGCCCATTAGGCATTGGAATCTTAGAAACCCAAATAGGAGGCACATCACAAGTGATCCTTCGGGTCATACTATTATCTCAACAACCACAGCCATAGAAAGGGCTCGACAACTATCCAACCACACAAGGCCCCAGAAGAGACTAATTGCTCTCTGCAACGTTTTTCTCCCGCGAGGACATAACCATCCCAGGTCTCGCCTTCGCTCAACTGGCTCCTTCCACAAGAGAGTGAGTGACTTGGAGGTTACTCGTGGCAAGGAGAGGTGCGAATCGAGGTTGACTCACCAGCGGGGTCACATTTCGAGTAACACAAACACATGCTAGAGTGTCTATATAATGTAAGATGTGTAAGAGCATCTATGACATTGTAAGATGCATAAGAGGTAGCTATGAGGCACAAGGGCATGTAAGAGGGAGTTACAAAGTGGACTTGGAAGTATGTGGAAGACCTTTGACTAGTTTATGATGCTCAAGAGCATCTTGTAATAAGGTGAAATAGTCTAAAATGGAGTGCTCCATTTAATAGGTGGAATCTATGACATATGAAGTTACATTCTATTCCTAGTAGGTTCTCATGATGATTTGGGTGTTGAAATTTGTGCCATGCATTTTGGGTTCCCAAATGGGCTCATGGATATTGTACATGGTATTGGAAACCATTTATGGTTTTCAATTTTGGATTTACTTATATAATTTACACATTCTTGGGATAGAGGTATTGATGCACTTGACTTCTATAGGGGTTGTGCTACTAGATTTTCTCTAGACACAAGTTGAAGTTCTTGATTGAAGGGGTTACTATGATATTGTATTGTAATTTTGATGTTGAAGACAATACATTGAGTACTCCTTTAATGCTAGGTTTTTTTCCAAAAATATTTTCCTAAGGTATACTTGTGTGTATACTCGTGTGATTTTTGTTATTTTCCCTTTTGTTTGTTTATATGAACATGGTGCATGTCAAGGGATGTTTTCATTGGCACAAGAATGATGTCAGTCCACATGATTCTAAAGTGTGTGCTTGACAATAGGTGATGCGAGCAAAGGATAATCTGGAAACTCTTGGAACTCTTGGGAGATGTGAGTGTTAAGAAAAATAGTAGTGCATAATTGAAATAAAATTGAATTAGCAATAAAAAGCAAAAAAAATAGACAACATAGATTTACGTGGAAAACTTGGTAATGTACTAGGAAAAAACCACGGGCAAAGATCTCTCAATTTTATTCTCAGAAGAAAATTCGCAGTTACAAAAACTTTTTCTCATGCCTTGGCATTCAAGCTTGACTAACTTAAATAATCACGAGAAAGCACATGTGAAAAACAAATCAAATCTAAAAATAGATTTTCATGCATAAAAGCACGAGTGGCACTTCCGCATGCAATTTTGCATGGTGTACACGTGGCACATGACCAAAAAACTTTTTTTCCGGCTCGGCTGTGGTAGGGAGGCTATGCCCAGCCCCCTTGCGATCATCTGTCCAACAACCTTCGATTTCAATTCCTTGGCCTTCGACCCCACTCGGCGGATACCTCAGATACTACCGTGGTACTCGTTGTCGACTACTCGTCACTACTGGAATAAGTAAAACTGACTTCACATTCCAACAATAAGAACTTTTGAGTTCATAAGATCTCAAAGGCCAATCAATTCTCGGAACTCCAAAAAGAAAGCATCAAACCTATTATAACTGATCTCTAAGATTGGTTGGTATTGTTCAGTCACTATGTGGCGGATCCCAACTCATGCCTGGTTATAAGTTGATAAGCTTTCCTACGAGATCTAGTCTTATGATATCACTAAATATGACATCGACTTTGTAAGCAGTGTGATCTTTTGATGGTATGTAGCATTTGATGGTCCATGGAATCTCAAAAATGAACTTCGTCATGTGTTAAAGGGATTTCCTAAGGATTGTCTGATTAGAATTGATTAAAGACCCACATATTTTGGCCCATGCAGTGGGAACACGAGTTTTTTTCAGTATGGAAACTATTACACACTGAGTATTTGGGTGGAAATCAAGGCATTCCCACATGTAGATTTTGTCGTGAGTTTGAATATTCAAAGGAAATTAAGCGTGCAATTCGCTCTTCCACGCTATAGCCTTAACTTTAGGCGTGCAATTCACTCTTCCACTATAGTCTTTAACTTTAACTTTGCGCGTGCAATTCACTCTTCCACTGTAGTCTTAACTTTAGGCCGACATGCATAGAGTGGAACAGTAACCTCCAGACAAGAATTCACGTCAACATCAACATACAATGCGGAATTCATGAAGACAATCTTCCATGATCATGAGGCATTCATGGCCTGCTTTTTATCTCTTTTTAGCAATTTTGTTTTGTATAAATAACAATTGTGAGCTCATTATCTATGGTTAGAGTGTATTAGGTTTGCTCATGCTTATGAGTTTTGCAAACTTTCTATACTCTTAACACTTTTCAGTCTTAGACAGCGAGCTCATTATATAGCCTTTATTCTTGTTTTTAGAGATATTCTAATGTTCATGGTATGGGATTGTGTTGAATCATTTTGAATATAAAGAAGTTGCAATAATTATTGTTTTGTCTTATTATTCCAAAGATTGATCTTTTATGTATATTGAATTACGCCTAATTTAGAAGTTTGTCAATTACAAAGTATTGCGTGATTTTTAAGGAGTAATTTTTTAGTCTTTCTAGTGAATAACTTAGTTGAGTAGATTAGTTGTATATTTCAAAGCATTTCATTTCAATACTTTCTATCCCTTTTACTTATGAGAAAGTAGATTAGATAAGGAGCAAACCTTTCAATCTTGGAGATTGGCTTGGAGATCAATCACATATCTGCAAAAATTCTCATGCTTGATATTCACATGAGGTGAAGATTTAAAGTGATCCAATATAAATATAATCTAAATTGGCACACCTGTGAGACATGACTTCAATATCATTGATGCTTTGGTGGGTATATCAAGGATATTTATTTTAAGGAGCATATATCTACTCTTCTAGAGATGGTTCTTCCTCTATTTCTATGAGATTATTGTGTTGCTCCCACTATGTGGCACCTATAACTTTCTCTGTTTGATCGTTGCCATTCATGGTGGTACAATCTCAAGTGGAACCATACTTCATCATTGGTAACAACACACTATTCTTTTTTCATGGTTGTCCTCACCTTATTCTGGGGGCCAGAGACAAATCATTCTAAGGATTTGTATTCTTCATAAGGATCCCCCTTCCTCTTTCTTCCCCTTTTCTTTACCTTAAAATATTTGCATATTATACATGCTAATATTTTAAGGGGGGTATATATTCTCCTCACATGTGCATCCATACATGCACCATTCTTTTCACACCCATTGAGGTGTAGCTTATCAATTCACCCCCTGAGATGTTTAGCTTATTAACTCAGTCCTTGAGGTGTTGCTTATTTAACCCTTCTTGAAGCATTCACCCCCCTGTGGTGTTGGTGTTTGATACGCTCCCTAAGGCATTGATTTTTTATATGCTACCTAAGGCGTTGGTGTTTGATATGCTCCTTGAGGTGTTGGTTTTTGGGTACGCTCTCTGAGGCATTGGTATTTCATGATCACCTAGCATAATGCAACTTGCTAGTTTGTGAACCATGTAGTCTATGAGTCACCTAGCATAATGCAACTTGCTAGTCCGTGTGCTTCATATAACCTACCCTTTTACACTCATGGTCACCTAGCATAATGCAACTTGCTAGTCTGTGATCCATGAGGGTATTGTGACTTACATGACCCTTAGCGAAAAAGCAAGCTAGTATTTGAAGTCATGTACTGTCTTCTTCATCCGTATTGATTTCTCCTTGTCTAGTTGTATGTCTTTTCTCCTTGAAGCAATCAATTGACTCATTATATTCTTCTATCTCCTCTTAAGAATTCCTCTATTTATAGTTTTCTTTATTTTTGTTGTATTTTGGGGACAACGCATGGTATTGAGACAACCTTTAACATTGAGACCTTCTGTTTCACTTTGTTGACTCAATTTTTTTTTCTTATTGTGTGTTTCTCTCCTCTATGTATGTGTCATTTATGTTTATTTATATATGTTTGTGATGCTCTAACATAGTGGTTTTGTAGGTTTATGCTCTAACACTATTGTCTTGTAGGTTTTTGTTGTCTAATACAGTGGTGTTGTAGGATCCTAAGTTGGGGGATCCATTTTCTCATTTGGTGACAACCTGCATCCTCTACAGTATCCTTTTGGGTATCATTTTCATGCTTATTTACCTTCAATACTTTCTTTCTTGTACTTTAGCATGCATATGCACATAGTGTCACATGCCCACTAAAGTGGGGGCTAAATGTAGCATTGTAAATTGTGCTCGCCCACAATTTCATGCTCCATTTGGCATTCACTTAGTGTCCTCTCCCTTAACCTTGCCTTCAGTCTACATAGATGCCTCCCAATCTCTATGTTGACCTCTTTCTGCTTTTCCTATCCAAAAACCATAAAAGTGTCTTAACCTTGGCAATTCCCCAAATGATCTCTAGGACCTTCTAGAAATCAAAGTTGCAACATGGATAGAAGTGCTAGGCACAAATGTCTACATGAAGTGCTAGCATCCCAATAGCGTCTTTCAGTTCGTCAACCATTTTAGAAGGTGTGTTTTTCTTGCATAAGATTTTGAGCTTTCCTGCATGTCTATCTGCACCCAAACGACTCTTTTCCTAGTTTTTTGCTCTCCTTCCTCTTCTATAAAAACCCCTTTGAGTTATCATTCAAAGAATGGACTTTCATAGTGAAGCTCTACCCAATTTATGAATCAATCTTCTCTCACAATGAACCTCTACTAAAATCAACACTCTCCATTGCTCTATTATCTTGCTCATGCTTAGACTAATCATTACATGTCACTTGCTTGCATAGATTAATTGTATTTCATTTATATTATCTTATCAAATTATCTCATTTTGTCACTACTCGTTGTAATTCTAGATGCACTTAGAATTCAAGAGCACACACTATTTATTAACATATCAATATCTAGCTGTCATTGAGGTAGAAATACCAAAAATGAGGTTTGACTGAGGCTAACCTCTATACATCCCAACCCTCTTTTCTCTGTTCTACAGGTTACTGGTTGTGTGAAGAAGATTGCAAATGCACGTGTGTTTGCACATTATTTTCCCTTTCTTGTCACTTCCCTTATTTTGATTTCATTTATATCTATTTTTGTTATCTTTCTAATTCTGTGTATTAATTATTGCATCCATAGTACGAAACTTTGGATTTCAGTGTCATATAGGCTACAACACGATGTGTAGACATCTGCACTATGTACAAATATCCTAGACAATGAGGTTGCTTTCCTGGTGCCAAGTTCCTTGTATTTTTATCTTTTCATTTTTGTACTTCGTTTCTCAAAATTCTATTTATTGTTATTAATTTTCTAGCATTGTAATCAAACATAAGGTGGTTCTGTAGACATAGATTTTGTGTAGTGGAAATCTCCCTTGATTGATAGATTCATTTAAGGAGTAGCTTTTCCTACATCACACCTTTCATGTAGACTACCATCCCCAAGGGGGAAAATATGTGAGTATGAAAAAGATGAGTAGGCCTACATGATAGCCTGAGGATGAGCTATAGTCCTAATCATGTACATGTAAGTGTGAATATATACATACCTTTTAGCAGCATTCCACTTTGTGGCATGTCTTTATTTTTTCATTTTGATTGTGCTTTTCTAACCTCTAGGCTAGTTCCTTCTAGGGTCCTGCACACCTTCTTGCTAACCACCTGAGCAATGTTTGACAGATCTTTCCTGTCACTTTCTAGCCGCGCTAACCTCACTAACTCATTTCACAATAAGGGAAATTCATGTTCCTTAGGGGCATTTGTATCATTTCATCCCCTTAGAATCATCCAATTGACCTCCCCATCCCTTCCATAACCTCAAAATTTCTATCCCTCCTTTTCTTTTTAGGTCACCTCCTATCACTTTAGGATCTCCTAGGGTGACCCTACAATTGAAACATGATCTCTAGGGGTGACTTGCCCTAGAAAAAGGGGAGACCCACCCTGTAGAGATACTATGACTAGTTTTAGGGCTCAAAACCATCCTTGGACCTTCTAGATCATTCTTCATCCCAAAAATCACTTGTGCAAAACCACCTCTATGGGTCACCCCTATGGCTTGAGGATCTCCCTAGGTGACCCACCATGTAAAACATGATCTCCATAGGCAACTTTCCCTGCTAAAAGGGGCAACCCACTTCCCAAAAGGGGTGACCCTATCATCTTTTAACATGCATGTTTTCTTCCAGTTCTGGCCCAAATTTGCTCCAAATTGAGTCCTAATTGTGAGATTCTTGTCCTAACTGATTGTCAACTACCGGGTGTGTGCAAGAAGTTGTGTCCACTTTTTGGCCAAAAAGTGGAAGTGTTTTTCCTGATTTTCAGAATTTGTCACATTTGACCTAAAACTTTGAAGCATTTAAAGGTGGAATCTTGGAAAAAGTCACTAAATATGAAATGTAGTACTCAGAGTCTAGTTTCCAAATATGTAATTTTTTTCAATACCCAGATGATAGAAATTGATTTTGAATAGGCGTTTCTAAAAACCACTGTTTAAAAGTCACTTTTTTTTTACTATACCATGTACGTGTACGTCATCCATATTTTGACCTAAATAATCATATTTTTCAAAATCCTTTTGGGAAAAGCTTTGTAACTCACTGAAGCACGTTTTCCATATTTATTTGTAATTTTTTATTGAATAATTTTTTTTTTATTAATTTTTTATTGGTCATTTTTTGTCTTTTAAAAAATCATCGTGTACGTCACGCATAAGATGACCTAAACTTAACATTTTTTGAAATTTTTTTTTTTAAATTGAAAAGAATTGTCTAAAGTACGTTTTCATACAATTTGTTTTACAAAAAAATATTTTAATAAAAAGTTATTAAAATATTAAAAAACCCTGATAATTCAAGGTTATGAACCTATTTCATCATAAATTGATTAAAAAATAAAAAAAATAATTTAATTGTAAAAAAAATTACATATTTAGAATCTACATTGTCTCCTCTATAATGGGTTTTAATTTCGTCAAAATATTCTGCAAAATAGGCCTTTAAATATATGCCCAAAGTCACTATTTTGTTGTAACATTGACAGGGCCTTCAAGGTGCAGGTCAAACTAGGACCAGAGGTCAGGGTCGGGTCCCCAAAGCATTTTTCGAAGCGGGTTACAAAGCAAAACCTGAGCCTAAAATTCAAATTTTGAATAACGGGATCCCGTTTATAGAACGCGATCCCGTTCTATAAAACGGGATCCCGTTTACTACTCCATCGATGGTGAATAAAACGGGATCCCGTTTAATAAACGGGATCGCGTAGTAAACGGGATCCCGTTTATTAAACGGGATCCCGTTTTATATTTGCCCGTTTTTTTAATAAGACTGTACTATGACTGTCATTTCTGCAACTTGCCCTACAGTACGGCCGACAGCGACTCTTGCAGCATTCTTTGGCATATTTCTTTCTTTTGCAAGTCCATCAACTTGAAGTATTGTTGGTATTTTGATAGAAGCCATCATGGAGACGTTATTTGAGTGGAATTTTGTTGAATTGGTACTTGTTTGAAGGATTTGAAACACATTCAAGTTTTTGACATTACATGCTTCATAAATTTTTTAATCATGGGATCACAAAGTCGTAATAAGAGGAAAGATAGGAAGCTATTAACCCTTGAAGAAATTGAAGCAAAGAGAGTGAAGGAGGCAAAAAGGCAAAGAGATAGAAGAGTAAAGATTCAATCAATGAACAGTGCTGAAGCATCCAATTCCACAACTATTGAAGATAAAAACATTGAGGAGACCATAGATATAGATGATGCAAGTTTGCAAGAGGTGAATGTGGAAACTAATACGATTATGCAAACTACCCCTGGTATGTGTTCAAATCCCTCTATTAATGCTATGGAGAATGTTTCAATGGGCACAAATCCAGGTACTTCTTCAAATCCACTTTTGAATGAAATGGAAATAGTGTTGATAGGAGATTTAAAACAAGCTGGATATAACAATGTTGAGATTGATAATATTCGTAGAGATCAAAATTTGAAACAAATTGTAGTTGAAAATGAAAATGAAAATCTTTTTGTTGAAAATAAAAATGAAAATCCTTTTGTTGTTGAAAATGAAAATGAAAACCGTTTTGTTGTTGAAAATGAAAACCGTTTTGTTGTTGAAAATGAAAACGAAAATCCTTTTGTTGAAAATGAAAATGAAAACCGTTTTGTTGTTGAAAATGAAAATCGTTTTGAAGTTGAAAATGAAAATGAAAATCTAGGAAGTGATGTTAAAAATGAGAAATATTTTTTCAAAATTGAAAGAGATGTTTTGGATAATCTTCCTGGTAAAATTTCTTGGAGACAAATAAGAACATATGCCAATAGATTATATAAGGAATTTTTTTATCGTAAAAAACTATCATTTCAATGTCAACTAATGATGCAATTAATGAGAATGTGGAAAATGAGAAAAGTAATGAAAATGTTAGGCATTTTTGTTAAACCAAGAAAAAAAGATCAATCACTAAAACATGCTATGTCTACTGTTGCTAGTGCCATTGAGTCTATTGGAAGTAATAGTCGATCCAAAGATAAAAATGCAGCAAGACGAGCTATAACAACTGCTATAGTGAATAAAACAACTTTGAATAGAAGAATGGTAAGCAATATTAGTGGAATTCTAAAAATACATCCTAAAACATTGGTAAGAGCGGCAAAAAGAAGAGAAAGTATAGAAAATGATCCAATTAACCAATGTTGGAGTTTTAGTGGTCGACTCCCGAGATCTGACATGAAACTAAATGTTGAAATCAGATCTTTGATCGAAAAATATTGGCATGATAATACTAGGATATCGTCTAATGCTAGAGATGTTTTAAAATTAAGAGTGGGGTCCAAAGTTCGCGATCCTCATCCAAAACACCTATTAGATACAACGCAAACTGAATTTTATAGAAAATTTTGTGATGAATTAGTGTTACCTGGTAATATTAAAATAAGTCAAAGATCTTTTGAAAAATGCAAACCATGGTATGTAAAGATTAATAAGGAACGAATATCTTGTTGTTGTAAAACGCATGTTCAATTTCGTTACTATTATGATGTGTTTCAATATATACGTTGTACTTTACATCGTAACATGACTATACATGAATGTGATATTAATATGCCAACTGAAGCAATAAAAGAGTTTATATCAAGTTTGTTCTGTGAAAGATCTAATGAAAAAGGTTTTTATTTAAGTTCATGTATTTCTGGACAATGCATTAGTTGTGGCAATCTTTCTTTGTTAAGAGTTTGTATGCATGAAAGTGTTGAAAATGATTTTGGACAACAATTAGTGGATGTTAAAAGATTTAAGAATGTTGAATATTCTTTAAAAGATGGAAAATTTGGAAAGCGTTGTGATTTAATTACAGAAAAGGTTAGTGTGCATGCATTCATATCAGAATTTAAAAGTAAAATTATACCAAAATATGTCAAGCACTCTCAACAAGCTCGATGGCTTGATAGACAATTTCGTGAATGTAGAAACACATTTCCAGTTGGTACTATACTATCAGTGGTTGATTTTGCAGAAAACTATACTTTAGCTCCGCAAGAGGAAATTCAATCACAATATTACAATTCAGTGCAGGTTGCTATGTTTGTTCATATTGTTTATAGACATGCAGATGATAGCACAGAGAATGATAGAAAAGTTTTCAGGGAGTATCATTTCTATTTGAGTGACAATCGGTTACACTCGTCATAGTTTGTTCAATATTGTTTCAATATATTTTATACAAATTTAAGAGAAAGAGGAATCCAGATGACTGAACATCTTATATGGTCAGATAATTGTACGGGGCAGTTCAAGAATGCTCGAATGTTCTATTGGTTATGTAGGGTTCACAAGGAGAATAATGTCCAACATATGTGGAATTTTTTTGAAGCTGGACATGGTAAAGGAGAACATGATGGAGCTGGTGCATGTGTTAAAAGAATTCTTGCTAGACAACAATTAAAATTTGAGGATGCAGTAAAATTTAAAGATGCACGTGGGATTGTAGATTGGTGCAATACAAGATTATGTGCACCTGGATCAAGCGAGTACTCTACAGTTCGTCGATTCTTTTGGTTGGTTGAAGAAGAAAATATTCTACCTAGACTTGATTGCCAAACAATCAGTGGATCTACTAAATGGCATTCATTTAGGAGTTTGAATGCAAGTACATGGACTATCTGGACAAGGGAGCTTGCATGTTTTTGTCAGTTTTGTATTTCAGGAGATTGGGAAGCATGTGAGAATACAGAATGGGTTGAAGAGTGGAAACAAAGACCATTGACACTTGCACAAGCACATAATCAAAGTGAAACAAGAATTGAAGACAATGATCAACTGTTTGTATCAGACGATTATGACCGTGTTTCAGACCTTGTACAAGAAGGTAATTTAATTCAAATCATTTCATTTTATTTCACTTTGATTACTAATTTGTAGTGCTTTTATTTATTTATGTGTACATATGAATGCATGTATGTTGATTGGTCAAATTTTATGGACATGTGCAAGTTATTGAATCAAAATTTGTTTTGCAGGACATGTGTATGCTGTTGTTGCACCAAAGAATAATGAAGAGGAAACTAAATATTGGTTGGCTCGTTGTGTGGAGACTAAACATAAGTTAACAGCACCTCGAGAAGATGATGATGGCTTTCCTTATCCAACAGGTTTGATGATCCCCTTAAGACATCCCCTTAAGCATATTTTAAGAACTTCTTTGATCCCCTTAAGCAAATTTTAAGTATTTCTTTGATGATGCCTATCATTATCCAATAGGTTCGGTGGTGGTTGTTGGCACTTGGCTACGGAAATACCTAATAAGGAAGAATGGTTTGCCTGCATTCGAAGATTATGAAACACATAAGAAGATTATACACTACTCACATTTGGTGTTGGCAACAAATATAAAACTGGAGAGGTATCGCGGAAAACCTACAAATAAAGAGTTATGGAACATTTCTATGGAAGACCATGAGACAATCATCGATGCATTGGAAAAAAGAGAGGATGGAGATGGTACAATGGAATAAGTAAATACAGGTAAATATAGTTAAATAGATTTATATTGTTGTTTTAAATATGTATTAAATACATGTTTTGATATTTCTTGTGCGTTATTAGTTGAAATTGATTTAATTTATCCTTTTATATCCTCAGGCCATCATCACAAATTCATCAAATACTTTGAAACAAAAACTTGAGAGGCACTCGTAAATACAGGTACAAATTGTGTATATCTAGATAGTTTTATATAAATTAAAATACATGTTTTGATTCAGATATATTGATAAATTGCTTGTATTATTTTTATATCAGGTGGCATGAAGACCTGCTACATTCTCCTCAAGTTTTGGATTTTTTTGAGATGGCATATAACGACATTTTGTATTTACATTATTTTGAGTTGGCATATATGTACATACACAATTACATTATTACACATTTTGTTCAGAAATTTGTATACATGTGTATGTACACAATTTTATACTCTACAGTATTAAATTTATCAAAATTATTATTTTATGTATTTTATTTGTTAAATGTCCATGTTTTTCTACTTAGAATTTACTTTAAATTTGATTTATTATATTGTTCAATTTGGTTGCTTTGGGCAACTTCACCAAATTTTGAGAACTTAAGACGTCCCCTTAAGACATCATAAATTAGGACCCCTTAAGACATTCAAAAAGTTAGCATAGCTTCTCTCATTAAGGTTATGTGGAATTAGTATTTGTGGCTTGAAACTCCTAACATTTGGTATCTATAAGTAGTAAAATCACATCAAGCCTACATGACAATTTGATGATGATAAATAAGTCCTAATCATAGTCATGTAGGTGTGAATTACACTCCTACCAGTAGTTTCACTCTTGGTGGCATGTCCTGTGTGTTCTTCCCCCTCTTGAGCATCTTTTTCAACCCCCAAATTGACCTTCCCTACCTCACATTTTTACCTAGTGCCCCCTTCATTTTTCCTACTTAGGGTCACCTCTTTGTGTCTTAGGGTTGCCCCTAGTGTCTCTAGGTTACTTGAGTGACCTTAATTAGTAAAAGTGGTGACCTTATTCCTAAAATGGGTGACCTTGTGGTTTTTAATGCATGAAATAACTCATATTTTTATCTTTTCTTCTTGATTTTTAACCCATTTTAACTCCCATTTTTTGTGCTAACTTGTGCTTTTCCTCACTTTATTTCTATTTTGAACTCATCATATTTTTGAGGGGTCCACCGATGTTAAGAGGAATTTGGAGGAAATATTACATCATATCATGTCCATTGAAAGTCATTAATGGTGGTCCTAAGTCATGCAGGGGAGTACTTGGGGTGGGTGGAATCTTTTGAAGAATTTGTAAAAATTTGACTTGGGACAGGGTATATGAACTTGGCAAACTTTTGCAAAAAATGTTACAAAACTTCAAGTGGGAATTGGATGAAATGAATTGAAGAAAGAAATGATTTCTTCAAGGTAGTTAGGCTTCTACAATTAGGAAGAAATGAGTGTTTCGATGTTATGGGGAAATGATGTAAAACTAGACAATAGGATAGGAAGTGGGATGGGATAAATCATATCCTAAAGTTAATCTAGCTTTCACAAAGTGGAGGGAAGGGAAGATACAAAGGAATATAAATTGTGGGGGAACCATATGGGACCATAGCTAGGAAGTGGAGGGGAGAATTTATAGATGAGATCCAGGGCCTTTTGTCTAAAAATGTAAAGTATTAAGATCTTATAAGTTCCTGCAGACCTAAACTTATTTTAAAATTTGATTCACATCCTGAGTTTGTGTTCATAGGATGAAACATGTCAAGCACAAGATTTCCTTGAGTCCTAATGGACACTAAAGATCGTATTAAAAGGACTAATGGACAAATCCTAATTAAAGTTACACTAAGGTTTCATTTTGTAAAATATTGGAATATCCCATCAATTTTCTTTGCATTAATGAAGTAAATCTATGATGAAATCTTTTGTCTTGTAAATTAAGTTGTTTATTAATCAACTTATCAAATCAAGTGATTTCTCATGATTATTTCTCAAATACATGTATATGAATCTTATTGTGGAGAAGACTGTGAAACAAAATAAGAAGTCAACTAGAACCAAAGTGATGAGAGTTTATTCAACTATAAATAGTTTGTGTAGAAGCATAAATGGAATCTAAGTTACTAGATTGCAAGGACACTCCATGATACCCACATAAGGCCTTGGGATTTAATTTAATATAATATTTCTTAATAGATTAGCTAGAGGACAAAGGAGATGTAGTCACAAATGTTGGTAGGTTAGAGCATCCTACTTACATAGGCTGGATAGAAAATTTGATGTGTTTAACTTTTTAGATATCTTGCTAGATACTTTTAGGCATTGTACCATAAATGTAGACTATATCAATAATGTAGAAAATTAGACTATAATAATGGTGAGAGAAGTAGTTTTCAAATAAATGTTGAATTCACTTGAACCCACTTTGAGGTACAATGTTATAGTTGCAAGGTAATGGTCTCAAGAGTATAATGTAATTGAAGTGTTAAAAGATTGGGCTAGTCCTAATGTGGATTTAAAAAGTTAAGGAATGTGGAGGATTACACAATTGTAAGTTTTCCTAGTGAAATGAAAGAGGCCATGATTATGATGTGCAAACTATTTGGGAACAAAGACTCAATACATTTAAATGCTAGATGGGTGTCATTATTAGACATGTGATTTTGGAAAGGCTAATGATTCATAACTATGGGGAGTTGAGATCATTGTAGATCTCTAAATAGGTAATTTTTGTAGGCTACCAAAGGGGAAGATTTCTACTAACTTCATTCCTAATTTGTGTCATTTATGCTACAATGAAATTCCCACCTCCACTAATAAATTGTAGGCCTAGTTCCAAAGTTATAGTTCACATGTTTTTTTAGCAACAATTATCCTTGTAGGCACTCCTCCACCCATTTGGTGAAGAAGTTGTGTCCACTTAAGACATCGTAAATTAGGACCCCTTAAGACATCTTAAATTACATGATCAACACAAGATGTTCAAGCACCAAGGCACTTGGATAAATATAACTATAACCATGCTAGGATCATTTAATATAACTTAGTTGATCTCTAGATGAGAAGATGTGAGAGATTGATCCCTCCTAGTAGGCAAGAGATCCTCATGAACTTATCTCACTTTTTAATGCTTTGTTTTGATTTGCTTACCATTTTATTGCTTAAAATTTGACCAGGACCTAAATATGCATACCATGAATGAATGGAGGAACTTTATTAGGACCTCATCACTACATAAATTCTTTCAATGCAATTTCTTCATTAAGCGCAAATCTAGATCAACAATCTGACACTTGTAGATTTATATATGACAATTGATTATTTCTATTGATGTCAATCTATATATCTTATTATGGTTGATCTCAAATGTTTACATTTCTTTTCCTTCATGCACATGGTTCTAGATTAGTGTTTGATTTATGATTAAATTTAGGGATGCTTGTATATATATATGTATGTGATGTTATGCTTTTATAGTTTATGATGTATATGCAATGTATGTATGCATGGATAACATATATATAAATATGGATGCACCTAAACTAACATGATGGTTTTACATGATTATTACTTTGACATGTGTATGATTTTGAACTACGACAAGATTGCATTTATTGTGTGACATGTAAAAATATATAGTCCAGGTTCAACAATATATATATAAAGTCCAGGTCCATGTTCAAAAAATATATAAAGTCCACATGTTCAACAATATATATATAAAGTCCATGACAAACAGTATATAACAAATAGTCCATGAAATAGTCAAATATATAAAGTCCAGGTCCATGTTCAAAAAAATATATAAAGTCCATGTGTTCAACAATATATATATATAAAGTCCATGACAAACAGTATATAACAAATAGTCCATGAAATAGTCAAATATATAAAGTCCAGGTCCATGTTCAAAAAAATATATAAAGTCCATGTGTTCAACAATATATATATATATAAAGTCCATGACAAACAGTATATAACAAATAGTCCATGAAATAGTCAAATTATACATCTAGCCTATGTTTGAAATAACCTATCAGATACTATCTCTATCATCAAGAGTCCTCTTCACACCATGCAAACTACTCAGATGACCTGAATCACTCTGCAAAAGAGAAAGATTTATATGAAATTAGATGTAAGATGATAAGGAAATAGATAATTTAATGACAATTTTTAAATTTATAATTTAAATATCATAAAATTAAATTACCGTGTGAGGCTGAGAGGCATGCTCTGGTGCACTTGGACCTGTGTCTCCATGCTCTGAATCAATCTATTTAATACAAGAGAAAGTTCAAGTTGAAATTAGATATACTTGACGATTTTAAAAATGATTTAATTGAATTTAATCTATAAGAACTATCATATTTAAAAATTATTATACCGTAAGAGGAACTTGTTGTGAATCCTCTATTCCAGGACCTGTCTCTACAGGCTTAGCTCCATGACATGTATCGAGCTATAATTTAAGAAAAAAAAATTTGGAATGTACATGTCAACATATATATATATATATATATATATATATATATATATATATATATATATATATATATATATATATATATCAAGAAATTTACTTTAAGTTCACAACGTATATTTTAATTGTTCAATTTAAATCTAATCTAAATTTTAAATTATACCGTATCAGGTTGCCCATCTCCTCTGTCCTCCTGCTCTGCATGTGCTGTGTGTTGCTCATGAAACGTGTCACTAACAAGCTCCTACAATGTCATTTATATTTAAGTTAGCACATGTGTGTACAAATCAGGTTTTAAAACATATATATAATTGACTTACAGTGTACATGTTATTAAATACGTTTTTCAACAACCTGAAATGCAGTCGACTCCTGATATAAACTTGGATTATCCAAGTGTGCTACAATGCCCATCCTCATAGTTGTGTCAACCTGCATAGACATATTTATAAAATATTAAATAGTACATGTGCACGTTTTTAGATACACTGATATCAAAATAGAAAAATTTAAGTATATATATACAGTTTTTTAAAACAATATGTGTACATACTGTAAGAGTGTCATGTGAGATGCCCAATGATGGAGGAGCGCTCGAGACACCCTGAGATGGAGGATTCAATGTGGAAGAACCCTGAACCAATTCATAAATAAGTTCATAAATATTTAATTGTACACACATTCAAGACTGAATTTTACAAAATTACAAATCATTGAAAATGTACCCCAAATGGGTGCCCGAGATGAACAGGTGTCGATGAAAAATTAATTCGATCAATTGTGACCCCTGTTGCCATCATCTACACCAAACAAACCAAACAATTCGATTGTTAAAATATTACAATTTAATTGATCATCTATATGTTGATTAAAAACACGTGGTTAAAAAATTGTTTTAAATTCAACATGTGTACATAACCTATATATACCTGTGTCGAATGATCAGTGGGATGATCCTCAGCAAATAGATAATCAACAAATGATTCAGTGCCCACATTATCAGATGATGCATGTGTAGCTGAAGTGGGTGCAACTGCCTGATCAGGTCCATAACACAACTGATTGCAACTCGTACATGTATGAGGCATCGACACATGTGGAGTGGCACTAGGACCACTTCCATCATCAACTCCTCCATGCTCTCTAACTCGAGCTACCATCATAGAAGTCTGCTCATGTAGGCTACCTGAGAGTGCACTCAATGTGCCTAGTGTGGATACCACTGCACGATGCTCGAAGGGCGAAGGAATGGCAGCAACAGGAGGGTCAATAAGAGGTTGAATAGGCACCGGTCGTTGGGGATCAACCCGTGCCCCCAACCTCTGTTGTGGCATGCCACCACCAACACCCTGGAATGATCTAAAATCAAAGTAGTTGGGTTTTTTATTCATAACAAACTCTACATATAATTTTCTCAAAAAATATAAAGGAACCTCACAATTAGCATGAGGTGGATAATCAAACACCATCCACCATCTATCCCAAAAATTAGCAGACATTCCTTCATGCCTACACCACCTGATTGATATTCTTTTCTTATTTGCAGGAATAGGTTCATTTGTAATGGGATGTCTAAAATATTGTGCTAAATGAGCTTTTGTGATTTTAAGATCCAAAATAGTCTTATAGGAGAGGCCATCAGCATAAAATTGGCGCCTCTCCTCTCTCCATTTCTGGAATCCATCAAAATCTGAGTCAATAGACCTCACAGAATCTACAATGTTTTGCATCAAAGATGCAAAACATACTACGTGAGGTGGCATGAATTGTTCACTGCGAATGGAATTCAGTTTTTCTTGTATCGAATCCACATTTTCATTTATTATGGCTTGCAAGCGAGCCTGGTCAGTTCCAGGTGGGGGTGGAGGTGGAGGTGGAGGCGGGTCATCTGCAGGTGGGGCATCTAGAGGTGGGGCATTTGGCGCTGGGGGTGGGGGTGGGGGTGGGGGTGGGGGTGCGGCCGGATCATCTTGTGCATTAATAAAGTCCTCAACATCAAAGTGAATATCATCTAGATTCATGATGTATATATAAAAATCTAGATATGAACCTGCATATATATACATATAAACATACAAACTTCAGTACAAATTTAAAATTAAATCAAGAATATATATATATGTTTCAAGAAATTACACTTGAAATAAATTTAAATTAAAAACATACAAATAATGTATACATGCATGTACAAATTTCAAAATGTAAGCGAGCTATTAGGACTACCATAATGATTGATACAATGGGCAATATATATTTCAAAATTTCAATGTGCATTTAAGTAAGGAAACTTCTCTGGACAATCATCATGTAATTCTTAAATGTGAATATGCATCCCAAATTTTGGACTATTTTAAAGAAATATGGTGCATTTAGGAACTTGGTGATTGTTGGGGTAAAGAGGAATATATGATCATGCTAGAAGAGGCACTGATTAGGCTCATAATTGGCCAAGGTTGCTTTGAATAAGGTTAAAACAAGGAGATACCCATGTTGATATTCACACCCTTTGGTCCACACCTACATTGGGATGGATTAAGCTTGAAATTTTGATGGGTAGCCAAGGGTAATCCTAGTGAAGTAGGAGGAGTATGTTATTAAGAGATTCTAGGGCCATGATATCCAGGGCCTTAAGATGACTTGGAAACTAAACAAGATATCCCTTAGTGTGGAAGGAGATTCCAAGATCAACATTGATCATATGAAAAAGCATAGATGAAGCTTGTGGTTATTGGAAACTATTATATATTGGAAGTTAGAAACTTGGTGAATACTTGTTTAAATCTATCTCCTTCAAACATATCAAAAGAAAAGGTAATTATATTCTAGACTAAGCAGATAATGGAAGAAATCATTAAATTGCTCCTAGACATCTAGCATTTGTTGGGAAGAATATTTTTTTTACATTCAACTTGAAATCCCTAAGTTGTGCCTCCATGCTATCAAATGTTACTTGTATCTACCTTCTATACAATGATATTGAAGGGGTAGAAGGTTAGGCTAAGGATTTCTATATTGCTACTTAGATAAATTCCACATCTTCAATGTGTGGCATGAGCATATGCACAAAGCCTTGGAGGATATTTCTAAGATAATGAAGATAAACCTTCATGTCTTGATGCTAAATTGGATGATTCTATCCACTATGAGAATTAAGATGAGGAGGAGGTGACATAAATCCCTCCTATCAAATTCGAACAATGTTAAAAATGTCAAGGAAGTGGTAGAGGCTTTGTAAGGCTTGTGTAATTTGTCCCACCACCCTAGGATAAAGTTTTTTAGTTTATTAGTAATTCTAACACTACTTCAACTTATTACTCTACTAGGGTTAGGGCCACTATAATTTTCCCTACCACTAATATATCTTAAGACACCTATTGGTTTATGTTTCATGTCATTGTAGTATATTAATTTTCCCTACCACTATTGATTGAACAAACTATACCATATATATTAAGTACTCTAGCTCAATGATCTTAAGATTAATGAAATCAAGACTAACTATATCATCATTATGCTTAGATACACCCAACATGCTAATCAAGAACTTAATTACCTTCACAACCCTATTAGCATTGTATCACTCCTATTAGGGAGTGGACTTGAATGGGGCCAAAAGATTCTTTACCTCTTACGATTGTGACTTTGGGTTTGGCATGGTCAACTTGGAGAGGTTGTGTGGCATATCCCTATAAGAGGATGAAGGGTGATAGGAGGTTGTAGGATGGCTAAAAGCATTCACATGACGATAATGTTCAAGTTTAAATTTCAAGATATGCATCATGGTCTACAAGGTTCTCTTGTTCAAAAGGTTCATCATATTCTAGACAAGGAACTCACAATCATTGGTACCAAATTCAAGACCTCCTATTACAAGTCTCCATATAGCTTTAAACATAACACCTATAAACACAAAATTTATAGGGCTTGAATACAAGCCTGCCTCCCAGTTAGGAGACTTCCAAATAATTGGTGAACTCACATGCAATAAGGGAATAACACATGCATACAAAATATGTAGAAGAAATCCCTGTAGCATGACTCGTGATTAATTAAAGTTAGGGTTAGGGTTTCAATTAGGATCAGGCTTAGGGTTAGAATTGAGGTTAGGGTTAGAATTAGAATTCAAGGGTTGCTAAATTAGGGTAAGTATTAGAGCTACAATTATGGTTTGGGTTATGGCTAGAGTTAGGGTTACAATTACAATTACAAGTAGCTCGTTAGGGTTAGGGTTAGGGCTAGAGTTAGAGTTACAATTACAATTACAAGTAGAGCTAGGGTTAGGGTTATGATTAGGGTTATAATAAGGGTTAGGGTTTGAATTGCATATAGAATTAGGGTTAGGATTAGGGTTAGAATTAGTGTTAGGGTTAGGGTTGGAATTGCATATAGAATTAGGGTTCAATCTAGCTATAAATAGATAAATTAGTCAAGATGGTTCTAGCTCAATTTTGTTTCCTATTTCCTACAAAATGCAAAACTAGTTATTGTTTTCTATTTAGTTGTTAGTCCCAACTCTTTCCTTTTAAGAAGTATATCAAATCTAATGTAGTAGTAGATACTTCTACATATACAAGTTTCTGTTAGGAGAAAATATATTTTGCCAAATTTGTATAGAGTTGTCTATATAGTGTGTTCCAGGGTAATCAAATGATGTAAGTCACAATTTAGAGGGTTGAGGGATAAGTTTGTGTTGAGTCTATAACAGGTGTTTTCTTACATAGACTGAGCTCCATAATCTAGGTGTCTCCATGTCTAACTCAAATGTTTCAACTTGGTCCATATTATATCCAGATTAATGATAAAATTTTATATATATGGCTATGCACAAGATCCACGACCATATCAATGTTTGGTAGAGAAAAGTTATCTAAGTTGGGGTAGATCCTTTTTTGATGTCTCAAAAGTTAGTGCAAACATGAATTCCCTTAGTTTTCTTGTTAACTAAGACCACATTAGATCTACCCATTTAGGAAAAGTAATAGTCTGAATGAACCCTGGACATCCAAGAGTTTATACAGTTCTTCTATGACCACGAGGGCTACTTGGGGGTGCATTTTGCGTAGCTTTTATTGAATAGGTTTGGCATTGAGGTGAACCACAAGATGATGCATGACTTTAAAGATGGAGTCTCAAGGCATATCACCATAAGACCACATGAAGAAATCAACGTAATATTTAACATGGTGACATGGTTATATATGCCTTCTTTGATGTCAAGGTCCAGTGGAGCTACTATCTTAGAGAGTTTAGGGTCCAAGCTTCTATTCACAGGTTGATGTTTATAGCATGTCCTCAATAAGGAGAGGGGAGTCATGTCTTGTATCTAAGTGGTATCTAATGGAAGGTGAAGTTTGTCAAATTGAGGAGCTCTTGGGAAGTGTCCATTTTTATTATATCATTTTAATCGATCACAAGTTTCTTCTTATATAGATTGTTGCTATTCTGCCTAGACTAGGGTGCCTCAGGACTGAAGGGTTCTTTCTTTCTCTCCAAAATAAGCATATATGTAGGTGTTAAGTATGGTGGAAAAGTCTTTCTTATGATTACAATGGGGATGTGGTCTTGACACTTGATAAGTTTCATGATGGCTTCATCATTTTGGAAAACATCAAATCATAAAGGGTCGTGTTGGTCCCAATCGATAAGCTCAAGGTATTCTAGGTCTAAGGAGATGGTGAGGATAGTGACCTATCATGAAAGAGGTTAGTGGTGGAAAGATCTTCGTAAGGATCATGAGTGGAGCCTACATCAATGTCATTAAGATTAGGGAAAGCATTACCAATGAGGTTTCAAGCTCGTATCACAATTAACATCACGATGTTCATTCCAGGGGCATAACCTAGCTAGTGAGGACAGCTACTTGAGTATATCAAAAGTTACATAAATGTTGGCTTCATTTCATTCTTAATTAGTTGGCTATCACAAAAACTGTAAAATTTTCTCAATTCTTGATTAGTTCTAGTTGTCTCTAAATGTTTGATTATGAAGGATGTGATAACTTGGTTTTATTATGGTTTGTTGTAATTTTTTTACATGATAGTTAGCTATTCAATAATGCCTTTAAAATACAATGACATACATTGTTATAAGTAAATTTTATAAAAACCAAATATACATATCATCCCAATTTGCTATATAATTTTTGACAGTTTGTTCAAAATCTCTCCTTTCATATGATACAATCGTTTCAAAATTTCAATTGCATTTTGCAGCTAAAATGTTTAAATACACCTATTCAACATTCAAATTGAACTCAAATTTTGACAGTTTGTTCAAAATCTCTCCTTTCATATGATACAGTATTTTCAAAATTTCAATTCTATTTTACAGCTAAAATGTTTAAATAGAACTATTCAACACTCAAATTGAACTCAAATTTTGACAGTTTGTTCAAAATCTCTCCTTTCATATGATACAGTATTTTCAAAATTTCAATTGTATTTTACAGCTAAAATGCCTAAATATATCTATTCAATTCTCAATTTTAAACATAATTTTGACAGTTTGTTCAAATTCTAACATTTTATATGATATAGTCTTTCAAAATTTCAATTGTATTTTACATCTAAATTGTCAAAAATCAACTACTGATTTTATAAACCCTAAACCCTAAATAACAATTCAAAATTTAAATTTTGATTGTATTTTACATCAAAACAAACAATGGAAGGTATAAACAATTGATGGGTATTTTTTACAAGTGGAAAAATCCACTTACCTGGCTGGATGCTTTGAGAACTCGGGATCCCGTTTTCCTCTGTCGCCTGTCGCTGTTGAAAATGGGGTCTCTGCTATTTTTTAAAAAATTTAATACTTTTCAAAAACGGGATCCTGTTTTATAAAACGGGATCCCGTTTCATATAACGCGATCCCGTTATATAAAACGGGATCCCGTTTATAACGGGATCCCGTTTCATATAACGCGATCCCGTTATATAAAACGGGATCCCGTTTATAACGGGATCCCGTTTTATATAACGGGATCACGTTTATGGCCTCTAGGTTCGGGACCCCGGGAAAAACGGGATCGCGTTTTTGGTTCTAGGCTCGGGATCCCGAGGCAAAACGGGATCACGTTTTCTATAAACGGGATCCCGTTTTATATAAACGGGATCCCGTTTTTCGTTCCCTGATTTCAGAATTTTTTCTAACTCCGAAACCTCCACCTTAAGTGGACACAACTTCTTGCATCTACCCTACCTCTAACTAATTCAACACTTCCAATCAACCCAATCTCATCTCCTAATCAATCTTTGTTATATCCTTCAATCATTCAAGTGCTAACTTCATTTCTTCTCCTGTGATCTCCTCTACAACTAGTGTTCACTCTCAATCAAAGTTAGATCACTCCCCAATCTATTCCTGTTAGCTTCTTAATCACCACCACTTTTGGTGTTGATTTCCTAACTATAAACACCTCCTTCCTCTATGCATTAGGGGAGGAAAATTTAGTATTGCATCTCTGCTCTTGCTTTTCTTTGCATATAATTGTCTCCATAGCATTTTCATGCTTGTGAAGGACCCCATGTGCCTTTTGATTTTGCAATAGTTTCCATAGCTCAATCCATAGTGCTTCATTAGCATTCTTTTTCTCAATTATTTCCATCATAGCTTCTATAGTTCAAGCCATAGGCTTCATTAGTTTATTCATGCTTAATTGTTTTCATCAAAGCTTCATTTGATTTCATTTGCTCCCACCTTCATTTCTGTCACCAAGAGGAGGACCCCACTGCTGTAGAGGAAGAGAGGGTTGCCACAAGGACTTTTGAGAGCTTAAGCCAGGCATTGATGTCTTCTTCATACTAGGTTCTTCATGCTTTAAAGTAGTAATTAGCTCACATCTTACTCTTGGAATTTAGTAAATTATTGCTTTGTTTCTTCTTGATAAGTTGTTTATTTGTTTTCATAGATTAGCATTGCATTTGATTTAATTAGATTAGCTTTGTTTTCATTCACTAGATTAAATTTACTTTCATAGTTATTTGCAATTTCAATTCCTTAGATTAGATTAAAAAATCATTCTACAAAAACTCTAAAAAACATATATTAGCTTGCATCATATTTCAATTCCTAGATAATTAGATAACATTTCAAATTGGAAAAAAGGAACCAAAATTATTTTGCATACATTTATATTGCATTCATAAGAACCACAAAAATATTAGGAAAACTTAGAGAGAAGCAAGAACAAACCCTCAATCTCATCACGAGGTAAAAATAGTTAAAATCAACATTGAAACAAAGAAAACCCCTTGGTTCTGTCATGAGGTAAAATCAACTCAACTCAACATTGTCAATCACAACACACCCCCTATTGCCAAGCATTCAATGTGCCTCAACATTAGGAAAGATTGGATACAATTCGTCCTTGACAAAATTAGGGAGAATTTTCCTCATCCATTTCATCAACAAAACATTCAACAAACAAGAGAGGAACAAGAACATTAGCAACACATCATAAACCAACAACACTTGATACAGTTCAAGCAATGCAAAACAAAGAAAAAAGACAAGAGCATCTCTGAACCATCAATGAATAAAGAAGCCTTCATGCTATGCTTAGGAGACTCAGGATTAGTGACCCTTTGGGTCATACAATTATCACTACAACAACTGCAATCAAACGTCTTGTTAGAAATAATGGTCAACACACACACACACATAATATAACCCAACCGCCATCCACGACATTTTGCTCCCTCAAGAACAAGAGAAAAACAACATCTCGGTCCTACCTCCGCTTAACAAGCTCTTGCCACGTGAGTGGGAGTGACTAGGAGGTCGTGTTTAGCAAGGGAGATAGTTCATGTGTTGTGTTGGAGTGTGACTCACCCGCAAATTGTCTCAATCGTATTCAAAAAACACATAACCACATTAAGAAAAAATGCTCAAATTGGAACAAAGAGCAGATGTATCCAAGTGAATAAATGTAATAAATGATAATAAAATATAAGTCAAACTTAACACAAAAATATACTACTTATCAATTTATAATTATATTTAAAAATTCCATTGAAATGAGCCCAAAACTAAATGGAAATTAGCATGGGCTTGTAAATTTCACTAATATAGAATTAAATACTTGGTAATTAGTCTATAAGCATGCGCTACATACGTTGTATGTTTACAGGGACCATAAGCTTATAAGATGAGAGGCTGCGTATATTGTTTCTTCTTGATAAGTTGTTTATTTGTTTTCATAGATTAGCATTGCATTTGATTTAATTAGATTAGCTTTGTTTTCATTCACTAGATTAAATTTACTTTCCTAGTTATTTGCAATTTCAATTCCTTAGATTAGATTCAAAAATCATTCTACAAAAACTCTAAAAAGCATATATTAGCTTGCATCATATTTCAATTCCTAGATAATTAGATAACATTTCAAATTGGAAAAAAGGAACCAAAATTATTTTTCATACATTTATATTGCATTCATAAGAACCACAAAAATATTAGGAAAACTTAGAGAGAAACAAGAACAAACCCTTGATCTCATCATGAGGTAAACATAGTTAAAATCAACATTGAAACAAAGAGAACCCCTTGGTTCTGTCACGAGGTAAAATCAACTCAACTCAACATTGTGAATCACAACACACCCCCTATTGCCAAGCATTCAATGTGCCCCAACATTAGGAAAGATTGGATACAATTCGTCCTTGACAAAATTAGGGAGAATTTTCCTCATCCATTTCATCAACAAAACATTCAACAAACAAGAGAGGAACAAGAACATTAGCAACACATCATAGACCAACAATACTTGATACAGTTCAAGCAATGCAAAACAAAGAAAAGAGACAAGAGCATCTCTGAACCATCAATGAATAAAGAAGCCTTCATGCTACGCTTCGGAGACTCAGGATTAGTGACCCTTTGGGTCATACAATTATCACTACAACAACTACAATCAAACGTCTCGTTAGAAATAATGGTCAACACACACACAGACACACATAGAATATAACCCAACCGCCATCCGCGACGTTTTGCTCCCTCAAGAACGAGAGAAAAACAACATCCCGGTCCTATCTCCGCTTAACAAGCTCTTGCCACGTGAGTGGGAGTGACTAGGAGGTCGCGTTTAGCAAGGGAGACAGTTCATGTGTTGTGTTGGAGTGTGACTCACCCGCAAATTGTCTCAATCACATTCAAAAAACACATAACCACGTTAAGAACAAATGCTCAAATTGAAACAAAGAGCAAATGTATCCAAGTAAATGTGAATATAAATGTAATAAATGATAACAAAATATAAGTCAAACTTAACACAAAAATATACTACTTATCAATTTATAATTATATTTAAAAATTCCATTGAAATGAGCCCAAAACTAAATGGAAATTAGCATGGGCTTGTAAATTTCACTAATATAGAATTAAATACTTGGTAATTAGTCTATAAGCATGCGCTACATACGCTGTATGTTTACAGGGATCATAAGCTTATGAGAGGCTGCGTATACTGTTACATTCACCATATAGAATTATGTAACGATATTGTC
This sequence comes from Cunninghamia lanceolata, assembly GCA_027924645.1. Taxonomy (NCBI): domain Eukaryota; kingdom Viridiplantae; phylum Streptophyta; class Pinopsida; order Cupressales; family Cupressaceae; genus Cunninghamia; species Cunninghamia lanceolata. The sequence goes on along the minus strand of BSBN01001494.1, from coordinate 1,745,763 downwards.
ATTAAATTGGACTCTTTTTAATGTCTAGATGTTCGCCCCCCTTTACAAACAATTCAAATTAGTTTTGTAATCATTAATCCATTTTTGGATTATCATTATCTCTTTTAGTCTTTGTTCTTTCAGCCAGACTGGATCGTCACTAGCACTTGGATATTCAACGTCTTCACAATGAATTCCTGCGTGACATTCAATTCTTATAAGATAAAACTATTTCTACTTACTTAGCTATGGTAGGGAAAAAGAAAAACATTCTGAACCAACTTACCCTCTTCGGTGATGATAGCTACAATGCTTTCAGATATATTGAACAGGACACTGAAATTCCATTCAGAACATACATAATGAATAACAATGTCAAAAAAAAAATTAATGGGTATGAAATTTCACAAGAATATTCAACTCACCCTCCACTGCTCCATGGATCTCTTAACCCATTAGAGAAAATAATATTGCTTCCAAAATCTTTCAACACGCTTTTTATGTCCTGCACGTTAATTATAACCAGGGCTATCTTGATAAAAAAACAATCCCAAACCAAATTGCCGTGTCTATTTGACACAATTGACTAAGATATATCTTGATTGTAACATTTTTTCGACAAAAATTGACAGTAGATTAAAATTTACATACGTGTCCTCCGAATTCAGTTGTTGCCCAGTGTTGGCGTGGCAGGACTCCGTATGTAAGGTAGCAATCCCTGGCGTAGGACTTGATATCAAAGCTGGAGGGCGGTAACATTGTCGTGCCAGGAGGATTGCTTATTGGAAACACCATTTCAGTGCAAGTCTGGGGATTAAGAAAAGTTGTTAGACAGGTAATCTTCAATTATTCTTAAATATCATTGATCAATCAATTAATAGTAAATTTCGCAGTCTTAAACAATTAATAGCCTAATTCCATTTCATTCTAATAAGGAGGGCAAATTCACAGAGACCTGCCAGTCCCATCCAAAATTATTGGATGGGCTCAAATGCAGACATTCGACTTCGTTTGCGTATTTTGCTGCAGCAGCTATTCTGCTAACAGTGTCTGCGTCTCCGGGTAGGCTATTGATGGCGTTGCAAATCTGCATTTAGACCAGGTTACATAACAGAACTACCTAGATTATTAAGCAATAAAATGGGTATGGCGAGAAAGTTTTCTGTAGCGTATTTACTCCTTGAACTTGTTCGAAATTGTACTGTGCTGCTCTCGCGTAGATTGTTTCAAGCACATCGTACAGGGCGCCCTGATTAGTAATATTTCTGCGGCAGTAATACATAGTCAAGAGATTTTGATTACAAGTATGGTTAACATAAGGTATGAAGAGGGCGTTGAAGTTACTTACTCGCAAGTGTTAAATAGTTTGCTTAGGTTTAGCAGGCCCTGAGGGCTAGACGCAATTTTGTCCATCATATCCCAGGATTCATTAATTCTTTTGTAGCAGATCTCGCTTACATTCTGCGCCATACTTCCAAACGTCAAATTTAATGATAATAAGGGTGAGATTAAGCTGAAAGAGATGAATGAACATACTCTGAAGTCTTTGGTAACGACACTGCCATAACCATAAGTGGGAGTGATGTCGTCGAAGTAAAGAATAGGCGCAGAGGATGCGAGGGCGCCAATTGTTAGGTGTGGATACTTGAGGCGAAACCATGCGGCTAGCACTGCACAATATCATGCACATTATCAATCCGTCACTTAAAAACTAATTTAACTGCATATCAGTTTATAAGGTAACAAAGCATCCCTGGATTATATATTTACAATTCAATTTTTTGGGGAGGGTTTTATGTTAAATTTAGATTGTTTTTGTTATCAAAGTTTTTCTGTTAAAATAATGAATAATTAAATCATTCTTATGTTGAATATGTGTAATGTCCCTTACCCGGTTTACCCTAGAATTTGCTTGGGAATTAGATTCTTTGGGTTTCTTCTCTTCAGTTGCTAAATCACTCGTTCTTTGAACTAGTACCTGCAGCATCATATACATTCAAGTCCATATTGCTATATGTTAGTTTAATATCTAGTACTCATTAGTCCAACACAATCATACTTGCATTTTGTAACACATAGATAAAAGAAAAAGAACATTCATCATGCCAGGGGGAGGTAAATGCATAAGCCCTTAGTAGCCAAAGGCCTACCACAATCCTATTGCCCAATCCCTTGACTCGGGCCTATGGTGGCTGGTCCTTTTGCCGAATCCCTCGTCTCGGGCCTAAGGGGCATGTTACAATGTGGGACCCCCATCCCTCCATGATCCAATCCCTTGACTCAGGCCAAAGGGGCATAACGCCCAATCTTGGTCTCGGGCCTATGGGGACGGAACCTAGACGGGGTTTTTAGGCAATCTACTAAGGTCTATGTATTCCCTCTCCTGGTTGGAGTCATACAATGCAATACATGCAATCTCATACAATTCAGAATAGATACCAATTTACATTCATTATTTGGTGAAATCATACAAATATTTACAACATGGGGTATTCCAAAGAACTGAAAAATCATTAGAAGTTGATATGCAGTCATTATGAACACTGTCCAGCATACGCAGAGAAATAGATAATCTAATATATATATATATATATATATAATGATCAATATAAGTAGAGTCTAATCACGATCTGCAGAAAGAAATATTTAATGATCTACAGAGATTGAATCAACATTCCATCAGTCCCGTTAAAGCATTATTAACCCAGACAATTCCATAAGTCTATGAGGTGTAGTGTTATTGCCAATAAGATGTTTCTTCTATTATCTTTATTTTCTAACTAGTCCGCCAGTGCCTTAGACTGGTTGGTCTTCCATGCGAACTTCTCATAAAAATATATGCTTATACGTATATATAAAAGAATGAATCATCTATTATTGCAGAGGGTGACATGGACTGAGGAATGTTAGATATTAAACTAAGTAAGTTTTCTTACCTGCTGCAGATGCTTTCTCTCGTCTTTATTTTTTGTGCTTTCCATCTGTTTAGTGTTTTTCGTATTTCTATGCATCTTAAACAAGGTGTCTCTCTTTCTAGTCATGGGACGTGACCCTAGCCAAGGAATCACTGCCCTAATCGTATTATATTGATCACAATTAATTTTAAACTTTTGAGGATAATTGAAACGTAGTGTCTATTTTCGGGGTTATGACAATATGTGTTAACAAAAGTTGTAATGGCATCAATAAGAGATGTAGATATGTCTTAATTGGTTAGTTTGCTGTCAAATTAGTTTTAGTTATCTGTCATGTTTGGTTCTTTGAGTATATGAGTTTGTTGTGCTTGTAACAATATTCAATGAATAATGGACAGTTCAAACAATATTCAATGAATAATGGATAGTTCAAGCAATATTTAATGAACAATGGATAGTTCAGTTTTGTATGTATTTCTTCTTTGTACTACTGTTAGTTGTTCAATATTTTATCATTTTCAAGCACAATTTGGGCTTTATCCTTAGTTTCAGATTATTTTTGCTATCTATTTATGTTAAACCCAAAACATTTTTACTATCCATTCTGCAACAAAGTCATTTGGGATTCTAGCCCCATCCCTTACTGTTTCATCTATGTGGAATTTGAACCTTAGTGAATGGCCTAATCAAGGAATAAATCATTACTTATACCAATTATACTCAACCAATTTAGATTACAACTTTTTGATTCCAATATTTTCTTAAAATCACACAAATTTAAAAAAATAATTAAGATTGTAATAAATTGTTATTATCTCAAATAAAAATTGAACAACTATTCAACTGTGGTTGAATATTTAAGTAGAATATTGGTTCATGTGAAAGAAATTCTACTTACTTCCACCATAGGATCCACCAAACACAACAACTGGACAATTCTCAGCGTTGAATGTTTTCTTCAAATCTACAATTACAGTCGCATAATCGGCCAAGGCCTGTGTGGATGTGAAATAACCCATTGTGCTCGAATTTGCATACGCCCCCTCCTCTCCCCCGAATGGCATTGACGTCCCATAATAACGGTGCTACATACCTTACCACAATTAGCCCTCACAACATACTTATTTACAAGGCAGGAGGCCCAAAAAAAAACAGTAGTACTCTACTTACTGAACTTGTTCTGTAACATAACAGAAATTAAACATGTAATTAATGTGGAATTGTAAAACTACCTCTATGTAGACCAGAAGAGCTTTGAAATTAGGAGCCTGATCTGTGAAGATGCCAATGCCTAAGTCGAGTGTAATGTCAGATTCCTCACCCAACCATACAAATATGGGAGAATTGTTTTGAGCGCTGCCCCAATTGGACTTGTCTATGAAATACCTCTGGGGAAAGGTTTGATAGCTCTCTGGTGTGTACCCAAAATGGTCTACGAGTTGGGTATAGTTGTATGCCTCATACGAAGGCATACTTATATTTGAAACAAGAGAATTAGTGATTCGAGATCTCTTTAACTTCTCCAGAAAACTACCACGTAGTCGGTTCTGCCTGAGAATTGAGGGCATCCCACCAATTCCCAAAGTATAGCTTCCCTCCAAAACGCTAGCGAGCACAAATAGCATTGTACACAGCAATCCTGGATGGAATTCCATTTCGTATTCCTCTGCACAACACCATTCAGAGTAGGAGTTTTAGGTTGAACCTTTTTGGCTGAGAGTCAAAACAGAGGGATTTTCATTCTGCCGGTACAATCCCTACCTCATCTCTTATGGTTTCCACAGTCAACAAGACTTGATCCTGGTGGGCACATTCAACCTTTGAATTATTATTATATTAGTCAATAAAAATTAGAAAACTATAAATTTTAATCAGTATAAATTATTCATTATTTTTAATATAAATAAAATATAAAATTATTATTATTTTAGTCAATAAAAATTGGAATGCTAAATTTTAATAAACAAAATTATTTATTATTTTTAATATAATGAAATATAAAATTACTAATGACTTTTAACCAATACTATTTAAATAAAACTGTTATATTCAATTCTGTTTAAAAGGCAACTCATTTCGTATGAGCCTCTTTTTAAAAGGCAACTCATTTCTTATGAGCCGGTTGACTTGGAAGGAAACCCCACGTAACCATTAAGAATTTTTTAGTGTTAAAATGGTATCCACTTTCTCCGGGAGTTTTCTTTCTATTAACCACGATATCTTTAAAAAATATATAATTTTATTTGGAAATGTTCTTTCTATTAACCACGATATCTTTAAAAAAATATATAATTTTATTTTGTCCACCTTTCAATTATGTGATGCAGTTGCAAATAATTTTTAAAAGAGTGCATCTAAAAACATTTTTTAAAAAAAATTAAAAATGTTTGTCGCACTCTTTTTTATTAGTAGTTATGAGTTAATTTAATATATGTTTGTATAATTTATTGTTAAATGTTTTTTTATTTAAAAGGGTATTCAATTGCATTTATTTATTCATGTACTCCCATACAAGTATGTATGCTATCAAAAATTGGCACCATAGTGTATAATCATGTGTGCACCTCTTTACACCTTGTATTGTTCATATAATGCTAGGAACCATGTTGTGCACCTAAACACGTCTTGCTAAATGCACCACACACAGTGCTTAGAACCATGCCATACCTTTCCTAAATCACTTAACTCATGCACAACTCTTTGCATCATGTGTCATTCACACAACATTACGGATCGTGCCACATAGTGTTGTTCACAACTATGTCTACATTCAACAACGCACTAGCATTTTCACATATTAGCACACACAAAGAAAATAGTTTGGGACTCAACACAAAAAACACCTCATAACACCTTGCAATAGGCATGTGCATCTTCTAGGACCGTTCCATGACATGACACTTGTCAACACTATATACATATAAGTGTAAACATGCATAAACAAGTTAAACTATCTTAACCTATTCATTTACACCTAATGCAACCTCCGATTGAGCTAAGGATTAACTAAGATAATGAAAACATAATAGATCTCACCAACATTAATCCTTGTTGCACCAAGCATGTGGTGGATGTGCTCAAGGATGTGTGATGAGTGATGTGGGTGCTCCTAAACCTACAACATGACTTTGCATTCCATTGAGTCTTGAAAATAGCTTGGTAGAGGTTCTATTTATAGATTTTTGGATGAGTGATTGGAGGGTTAAGATTGATTTGGAAGATCAATGGTGGAGATTGGTTGAGAGGATTAGGTTAATGAGCACCCTCCAAGTGGCATCATTTGATTTGTGCACAAGTGGAGTCCTTGGATTGAGAAGAGATAATGGCTAATGGGATCTTGGATAAAGTGGATGGAGAGGATTGAAAGGGTACCAAGGGTACCCTTTTAGAGGGATGTGCAAAGGACTTGCCCATGCCCTTGTCAAAAGGTCATGTATTTTGTACAAGACCCATGCCTTTGTACACGTTGGAGGATGTGAGAGGTTTGAATGGGATACTGAAGGTTTAGGATTGTGCAAATGTGTGATTAGTTGGCTAATTGGTTTTAGCCAACTTAATGAAAAGTGGATAAAATAGGGAATTAAATAAATAAGATGTTTATTTAATTCTTGGGATGGGAATAAGAATTTTAGATAAATAAATAATTAGATTTATTTATCTAAGGTTGGACTATGGAAAATAATTGATTGATTAAATAAATGATTGAATTTATTTAATTAATGCTAGGAAGAGGTATGTATGAATAATGATCTTATTAATTAAATAATAAAATGTTATTTAATCAATGTTGAGATGAAAAATCCTTGTTAATGGGGTCGGGGGAGATGAGTCCTGGAGGAAATGCTTGGAGGCAAAATGGTGCTCATCGACAGATGGGTGGTATAAGTTGAACTTTGATGGGGCATCTAAGGGGAATCCAGATGAATTTGGGGTAAGATACATAATCAGGGATTGGAGAGTAGAAGTTGGTCAAGCTTCAAAGAGGCTCAAGCAAGGGACCAACAACGAAGTAGAATTTCAGGCGCTGCTTCTAGGGCTTCAATTGTGTTTGAAGCTTAAATTGAAAAAGGTCAAAATTGAAGGGGATTCTCAAATAATGACAAATGCAATTAGATTGAATAAAATAAATAATTGGAAACTCAATGCCCTCATTGCAAATGTAATGGAGTTAATAAGGAAATTGGAAAGTTTCACCATTAACCACATGTTTAGAGAAGTGAATGTCGAAAGTGATATGTTGGCCAACTCAGCAGTGGGAGGAACAGAAGAGTATTGTTGGGATGCAACTGGTACATGATTTATGAAGGTAGCATTTGATCTGGGCGATTAAATGAAAATGGATTACTCATTATCTATGCAATCTGATAGAAAATGAAGGTGACAGCCGAAGTGGAGATCATTAATGAGAAAGTCATTTGAAACCATGGGTTGGCAGGGTCTTTCATGTGGCATTTATAGATGAATATGTGGATTTACAACTACATTTATTTCCATTATTTGATCAATGGTTCATTGGGTTTATCATAGGATGGATACACCAATTTGCTTACTTTACAAACAATGCCAAATGGTATTTTTAGGGACTATTTCTAAGAAGTGAATGTAGTGTGTCTTTAAAACTAAGTGTGGCATAATATTATTTGCCATCTAGTGGGTGCTTGGGGATGAATACATGAGATCCACAAATAGATACAGGGTAAATTCTGATCTGGCATCCATGTTCATTATTTTTCTTTTGGACCTGGGTGAATTAAAGGAGGATATCAAAGCTATGGTCATAGCTTTAGTAAAGAAGCAATTCCTTAGAGGTTTGGATGATATATTGGCCACAACCCACTTTGGAAATGGTGTGCCCCTCTCGAAAGATTTCTATCAACTCAATGTAGTAGGGGATATGGTAGATTGACACCCATTTGTTACAGTTTCTTGGGCAACCAAGGAAGTTGTGCAATGAAAGAAGGTAGCAATGGGGACTGAATTTCTAAAGAAGGTTTTGGGGATGGTGGAAGTCGAGGGGATTGACTGGATGAAGAACTGTTGTATAGAGGTTGTCGTTGATGTCAACAATGGTATGAAGAGCTACGGTGTGAATATTACAAGTGATGACAAGGAGATTGCAGCAGTAGGATGATTAATTTAAACAACAAAATAAGCATTATGAGTTAGACAAGTAAATAGATGAATATGTGTTGAGATACTCAAAGGTGCAGACAGAGAGAGCTGATCAGGAGAGTTGTGAAGCGAAGGAGATGGATCAGTATCACTGAGCACAGTCATACCTTATCTACAAAAGTTCAAAGTGTAAGCTCACATCTTAGTGCAAATTATTTTGAAGTGTTTAATGAGTTGAGTTGAATTTATGTTGTGTGTTGTTGATATGAACTTATAATGGTTGCCACCAGACAAAGAAAGTTGTGAAAGGTTGAAGGAATTTGTCTAAGTATAGCACTGGTTAGAGATGGTGTTACAGGCTCACAAGATAGTATTGTATTCTACTGTAGTTGAAGATATGGACCTGCAGATTGAACTTTTGGATAGGTATTACACTTAGTCACTTATGTTTCAAATTTGAGATCTTAATGCTTGCCACAAAGTATTTGGGAGACAAAAGAATGAAGATAATAAAGAAACAGGGCAAGTATAGTCACAGAGTGACAGAAGAATGCTCTGCACTTCTCCGCATTTGAAGATATGAAGTTGTGTCTTGGAGGATAGGTAAATATAAGTAACAAGTATGTACGTTTCAAGTTTCAAGCAATGATATCTATCGCAGATTCTTCTCCAGAGTTAGGTTTATAAAGACATGTCTTGATACTGAGTAGTGTGAATAGAAGGAGAGAATTAATGTTACCGTAGTACACCACACAATGACAATTGGTTTTTCTAATTGAATTACAAGTTCTTATATCTAGGAGGTATGTGATAATCAAGTTTCAAATGATCATGTTCACTGCAAGTATGGTCTTCATGGCCTTATCTTAAGATTGTGTAAGCAGAGGATGTTAAGAACACCAACATAAGAGATTGAATGTTTGCGCCAACATGAAACATCTTGAGATAATAAGAGAAGTATACATGAATGTTTCACAAGTCACATAGTGATCAACAAGTGGTCTGCATGATGTAATTCAGTCTTCTCTGGTACCGCACTAGGTCTGGAGTCAAATACAATGAAGGATAGATGCTGAGGTGCCGACTTGGTACATAACAAAGACTTTGTTGAGTGTAAGGGATGTGCGCTAGCCTAGAAGGGTGTGTCAAGACACGATAGGACCTGATTATGCCTTGTTCTTGTACTGCATTGGGATTTTACCTACCACACATGGTTGTGAGCCGACTGATGTGGTCACTACATGTTTCTTTTGGCCGACCAAGGAGAAAGTTTTTGAAGCCTATGGAGGATATATATAAAGAATCAAAGTTGTTGAAAGGTAGTTAAGAAGCCAATAATGAGGTAGAATCTATATCGTGCATTTATATATGTTCTATAGAAGCAAATATGATGATGAAAAATGCTAAGGAGAAGTTCATACAGTTGCAGAAGATATGATGAGCTCTACAATGGTAAAGAAGAATTCCTGAATATGTTTTGATGTTTTGATGTTGCAGAGATCAGTATTATTGTGATAAGAAAGATAGATAGTAGTGCAGAGGATGAAGTGATCAGCATTCTTGTTGCATGAAGAATATTGCTCAATAAGTATTGTAAATGTTGTAACTGTTCAGGGAGTTGCAACTTCCTTGGGTTGTAGCCCATAAATAATATTGTAATCTTGTTTTATTTGTGAGGCTGGATTTGGACAATAGATCCAAGCAGCTTGCTCACCATGGTTTTTCCCTTCTTGGGTTTTCCACGTAAATCTGGTGTTATGATTGTGTGCCTTTGTGTTCTTAAATTTTTCATGTCTTGAATGTTCACATAAGTTTGAATGCTACTGAAAATAAAGTAATTTGATTAAGTACTAATTCACCCCCCACTCTCAGTACTTCTGTGTGTTCAACAATTGGTATCAGAGCAAGGTTCCTTGGATGCAGCCTAACAACTGAGGTAGATCTTGGTGTGGAACACATGGGAACAAAAGTAATATTTATTGGGAAGAATCCTCTGGAAGTTGACATAAATATGACAGCCTACAATCCTGAAGATTGTGTAGTTGATTATGAAGGAGAACTCATTTCTGCCCTAAAAGATTTGGATACAACAAGAAGTGAAAATGAAGACTATAAGATCAAGCTCATAAAATCAAAGGATGCAATTGCCAAGTTGAAAGTTTAAATTGAATAAAGTAAAAAGGTTGCATATTGTCTGAATATAAAGCTAAATGACAAATCAATCAAATGCTAAAAACTTGAAGAAGAATTTGTCACCCTAAAGAAAGAATTGGAAAAAGTAAAGGAACAAATAGATAGAGGTATAAAACTTCAGAAAAACACCAACATCCTTGATGAAATAATTAGTTGTCAAAGATCAGTTAGGAACAAGGTTGGCATTAGATTTAAGAAAGGTCAAAGTTCAAAGATAGATGTACCTGAAGACTTCTTTGGAATTGAAAAAATCATGTTTGAAAGTGAGAAGGGAGAACACTGTTCTAAAGAGTTTGAAGAAGAGGCGCAGGGTATAAATAATGACTTCACAGGTGTCAAGGAAGCTTTCAAGAAGCCTCCTAAACAGGCTACCAATCCAAGGTTCTCTCAATCCTTTTATGGTTATTGTTATTCTTGCTATAAATTTGGTCATAAGGATATTGATTGTAGAACTAAGGCAAGAAGAAATGACTGCATAAAGAAAAATTCATTTGTCCCTACAAGACATGATGTTGTGATCTTTCATTCCTTCTATCATGGGTATTGTTATGCATGCAATAAGTTTGGTCATAAGGTTGTTGAGTGTAGAACCAAGGTAAGGAGAAATGGTATGACTCCCGAATGTAATGTTGTTTGCTACAAATGTAACAATCTTGGACACAAGGAAAGATTCTGCAAGAGTGGTTATGAGAAACCATCTGTTCAACACAAGAAGACAAAGGAAATTGTAACTCAGCAGAAGAAGGAATTGGCAAAGATATGGAGAAGAAAGATAGAATAAAGTAATGAAAAGAAGGAAGAATGTGTGTCTCTGCCTAGTGCAAAGGACTCCATTGATAATTGAGATAAGACATAGGGTCAAGGGGAGATAATCAGGATATATTCTTTCTTCCCCCCTTCTGGAAGTCATGACATTTGGAAGAGAAAGCCACTCACACAGTTAAGTGGAATGAATATAGTTGGAGAGGATGTTGATATGATAAGATAATATCTTTTTCCCAAATGTCTGGAGTGGAATGACATAATGCGGAAGTTTGTGGAGAATCCTTGAGTCTTTGTAAGTTCACAGGGCAACCTTGCAGCAGGCCACCTACCAAATGAAGGAGCATTAATTATGGAAATTTAGGGCAAATGCAAGATACTTATACCTTTTTGGACAATCAAAATTCATTTGCGATCAAGTGTTTACCTCCGAAGCTAAGCAGAGAAGAAGTCTATCAAAGTGTTTGGTAGATTTGAGAAGAATTGAGTTGAAGGCAAAATCCCAGAGTTTGTACAAAGAGGTATTTATCAAAACTACTATTTTTAAAACCCTAATTGATAGATTCCTAGAAATTGTGATGGCGACTTCATAACTGGTCAATGTTTCTAAGAAACCTAGACCTAAATATAAGAATGCTCGTTTAAGGCAAGGGAGGTCGAGATGAAAGGAACATTTATAAAAGATGTTAGAATTTATGTTCACTCAAAGATGGATGAAATTAATCATGTGAAATTTGAGGAGGTCAAAAATCATCTTCTGGATGATGAAGTCATCTATAAACCCAAATATGCAAATGTGGGGGCAAAACACCTAGACATATGGAAAGACTACCCTAATTTTTGCGATGAGAATGAGTGGGTTAGATTCATATTTAGAAGAATTCACGATGAATTCATATATTTAGACAAACCCTACTGAATAACCAAGGATGCAATTAAGGTAGTCACTAGATTAGATTATGTTCCACCAGATCATCTGTACAGGTGATGAAGTTAGTGAAGAATGAAAAGGTCACTGAGCTGACTGGAGCAAAATTTGATAAAAGAACACTGATTGTGAATGGCATAATTGATCCGGGTGTTCGTTATGCAACCATGGGAATTTCCTACAAGGTTTACTTCACAAATAGAGAAGGTTTTGCCAGTGATACTGCAATTCATACTACATACCAGATGGTCAAAGAAGGGAAAGATCTTGACCTTTGTGAGGTCATGAGAGAATAACTTCTAGAAAATTTAAGGAGGACAAAGGAAATCAGATACATTTTTAGGTATGGTACATTGATTATCTGTCTTACCTTCTATTTCTTAAATGAATTACCTGGCTTTAGTGGAAAGATCTGGAAAGAGCACATTTTGGTAGCGACACAAATCAAGAGTCATGTAAAGTGATTTAGTGATCCAAATCACTACAAAACAATGTATTGGGGTTTCTTCAAAACCCTTCAGACCAACATCCATGCTAGAGAAAGGATTTCTTATCACTTTATACAACAATACAGGGAAAAGATTACATTTTTGGTTGACAATGATTACACCTACATGGAGGCAGTTGAACCTAGAATTGCATGGATTCCTAGACTTCCATATGAAGTCTTTGAAGAAGAAATCTTTTAGTCTATGCTGACATCCTGCTCAACAAACCCATAAATACCTTTGCTGAAAGGTTTGAAACTTATGATGAAATTATGAACTGTAATGTCAGAAAATGTCCCCTTGGGGGCCTTTCCCTCAAAAGGTTTAGCTCCCGGGTCTTTTATCTGCATTTAGGACATCTTGCATCATATTTTGACATCCTGATGAAATGAGCCCTAAGTTTCATGACAAATGGGACCTAGGGGAATCCCTTGAACTTAACCTTGACCAAAATAGGGGGGAGGACTTGGGTGCCCACACCCTAGTCCTACCCTATTTTGGGTCAGTCCCAAATTATGAGTGTCGGCTTGTGACCGTTATTTAGGTCCTATGCTAACACGGTAAGTTTGAATTACGAAATTCTTGGTGAGAGTGTTTGTAGTTGCACATATAAGCATGTTTAGGCATTCATTTGTAAACTAGATGATTATTGTGATCTTTTCACATCCTAAAGGTGATTTAAGGCATTCATTGTGTAGCAAGAGCAAATTTGTGTTGTCTATGTGTTTGTATTTGCAGATTTGAGCAATCATCTTCTCATGGCATGAATAGCTTCTTCCTCCCATGAGATCTTCACTACAAGGTGACATCATTTGTGTTTTTGAGCATTTATCATTTGGTTTTTGCCTCTACCTTCCAAGGGCATGCACTCTCTCTGACAACGGTGTTCAGAAGACTTGAATGTCTCTTTGAGGCTTGACTGAGGCAAGCCTCTAAACGCCACAACCCCCTCCCAAAGTTTCTATGATTGCAGGTTACAAATTGAAGATATAGGAAAAGTGGATTTGTAGGAGGATATTACAGAGTGTTAGATTTGTAGATGAGAGTTAAAAATAGAACCCTGGACTTGGGCGCCTGCTACCAAGTCCTCTAGATTTGTGATGGGAAAATCTCTGATACAATAGGAACAGGTTGCAGATCAAGTTTCCAGATCCTAACAAAAACCTGGGCATTGGACTTGGGTGCCCGCTACTTAGTCCCTAATTGTTCCACTTTTTGAACTTCAAAAATAGGTGCACATTTATCTGTCATTTTACATCTTCCTGTAGTAGTATTTTGAGTAATTTGTCCGTTTGCTTCTGTAATTGCATAATTAGGGTTTTGAGGTATAATTGAGCATAATTGAACATAATTGGTAATCAAATCACATAAATCCAAGCTTCCCTACATTCCTAAGTGACCAAGGGTTTGATAGTACCTTTCCACTCGACCCAAAGTCCTTGAATGTAAGTGGTGAAAGAAGGATACACACACAAAACTATAAAAAAATCCACTATCCAAATTCTACCCTTTACATTTTGGTGAACCCATGTTATTGGACTTGTTTGCACCTTGCTAAGTGTTTTGCTTCAGATTTGATTTGATTTCATTCATTCATAGTATAATTCATCTTATTGCATTGGAAAACTTACAAAAAAATGAAAAATTCAAAAAATTTGAAATTGGAAACCCTAAATTGCATCTTCATATGGTTTCTATTTTGCAACAATTAATGTGAATTTCATTAAATTTCTAATTTTTGCATTGGATTTGAGTTAAATTGTATAAAATTATAAAAATCCAATCACTTGCATTGCATTTTCATCGTAAAATTGCTAGGGTTTTGTTGGAAATTTTGAATTTTGCATATAACCTAGTAATTTCAAAAACTAGGGTTTTTAGGTAAAATCTTGTTTCAAATTTTTCTACTGATCTTAGACACTCATTAAAATTTTCATTTGTCTATAGTGTTGCATTTTAGTGTGAATTTTCATTTAGATCTCAATTTTTTTTTTTTCATTTTTACATAGAAAATTTCAACAAAAAACTAGCATTTTCATTGATTTTTCACTAGATTTGCACTTGCATTTTGTATCTTAGGGTTTGGAAATCATTTTTAGATCTGGATGAATTTAATTTTCATCATACATCAGCTTTCAAAACATTCATATAGCATTTTGCATTAAAATATCACACCTAGGGCTTGAAAAACCTTGATTTTCACTAGATTTGGCCTTACCGACTTTCAAAATTTGCACCATAGGTGTGTTGTGAAGAATATTTTTGCACTAATTAGCTGTAATCAGGGTAATTATCTACTTCCCATCCTAAAATATTCACAACACCTTGTTATTGGCCTCTTGTATTGAAAATTTGGTGAAAAATTATACATTTTTGCTATATTTGCCCTAAGGTTTGACCTAGATTGCACTCCAAGCGTGTTGTAAAATATTTTATGCTTGTAGGTGACTGATATCATTGATATTATTTTTACACCTCATAAAGTTCCTTACAACACCTCTTTTATTAGGTCTTGGGATTGAAAAATGGTGAAAAATTGCATATTTTAGGGCATTTTCACTAGGGTTTGACTTATCATCATCTTAGATTTGCATCAAAAGTGTGTTGTAAAGGATATTATTTCTGTATTGGATTGATATTAGACATATTATTGGTTTCCCTTGATCAAAATCCTTACAACACCTTTTTCTTTCATATATTTGCATTAAAAAAGTACAAAAAATCAAGCATTTTAGGTCATTTTTGCATATAGTGTTGCACTTGTCTTTGGCATACTTTTTGAAAGATTTTAAAATCTGATTTTACATTAATTAAAGCACATACACATGGCCTCTAATCGCAACAACAACAATAGGTTCCCTCCTAGGCCTTACATGAAGAGAAAGGTCCCTAAACCTGAAATTGTGTTTACACCTCATGATAGAACAATCAGAGATACTGAAGGACCTCTGTACATCACTGTGAAAATAATGGGAAACCCTGTGGATGGAACACTTATTGATCTTAATTGCATGACTAATGTTGCCATGGAAGAGTTCCTCTTTGCACATCAATTAATGCAAGGATCTTATGACCCTTCGGACATGATGATTAAAACACATAAGGGAACCTTTATAAACACTTCTGGGAAGATATCATTGTTGGTCACTGTATTTGAGAAACATGTAGAACAATGGTTTGATGTTATTTCTGTTTCTGATATATTTCAAATAAAACTTGGACACCCATGGTTAAAGGCTATGAAAATTGTCCCTTCAACAATTTATAAATGTGTAAAGTTTCCTTTGAACGGGCAGGTGCATGCTATTCATCGAAATATGCATAAGCCTTTAATTACACAACAACACTTTACATTGGATTACTTTTGGGACAAATTTGAAAAGAAACTGGAGCCACGAACAAACTTTAACTTCTTGAGCTATAGAGATTACAAATCAAAACTATTACATCCAATGGTCAGTCCCTCTATGCAAGAAATAACAAAAGACAAGCAACTTGCATTTGAAGAGAACCCTAGATCGAAAGGACAAGGCCCCTATGCTGAGGTTCCTCCCTTGCCATCCTTTCAAGGATCGGGAGGTAATTGTTGACAACAAAACATTCGACCTAGACAAATGAGATTTGATCCCGGTGCTTCCTCTTCTAAAATGAAAAAACCCATGAAAGAACAAAGCCCTATCTTACAAGAGATAAGTCGTAAGAGAAAAAGAAATAGAAAAGCAAGAGAAAGAAGGAGAAGAAGACAAGCTTATGCCATCAACCTTGCATCTCAACAAGAAAACATTGATCCAAACATTGAACCAAACAAAGATGATCCTAACAATGAACAATCTAAAGACAAGGATAAGAATTGGGCTATGGTACCTTATGTCCCACTTTCCTCTAAAATTCAGGAGTGGGAGGATGACAGTGATTTACTTGGTGATGAGACTTAGCATGAAGATCCTACAGGTAAGTATCTCTAACCCTTTATCTCTCTCATGATGTACTTTCCCTATGATGTGTTATGTGTTGTTTAGGCCTCCTGGGATGACCCTTGATTCTCTTATAAGGTTCGAAATACCAGGAGACCGCCTCTGTTGTGACCTTCTTCTATTTGTATCATCATTCTTCTATATTGCCTCTCTCTGATTTCATTGTTGTGTGTTGTGTCTTACGGACATAGCATTGCAATTGGTGACTTGGGGGCACCCTCCTATGTAATTGTCCCTAAGACACTGGTTTCTCCTCTCTAATTTATTGTTTCCCTTCCTCTAGTGTTTCTATCTAGTAGGCGGATGATGAAAAATATTTATACTGATGCGGACCTAGCATCCCTTTAGCGAGAAATAAAAAATTGGACTTAGTTCCTAATATGACGATGGGGTTGTATATCTTATCCGACGCTTGGCTAGTAGAAACACTCATGCTTTCTGCGTAGTGATTTTGATGATGTTTTTATCTCACTTACAAACCTTAACAATACTGTTGCTCTGTGTACTTTGTTTGTCTTTGAATCTCTCCTTGGTGACACTTGGTTTAGAGATTTTCATGATATAGCCCCACGGTTATCCTCGATCTCTGAATTCATAGTATAACCTTGGGTCTTTGTGTGATTAATCATATGCATTGATGTTGTTGTTTATCATGACACTAACATGTCTCTTGTAGGGATGTGTTTGTGGGAACATTTGGCGATCGTAAAGTACATGTCACCTCCGAGGGGCATGGGCTTGGCAAAAGTCCGTGTTCCCTTGAGTGTTTTCTTCCTACCTTAACGTTCTTGATAACAATGCATGATATCAACCACCTTAAGGTGGGGGCATATATAAGGTAATCTATTTGTTGTAGATGTTAGCAATGTACTTGTCCTCAGGTGTAGTTTAAAGACTAGTGGCAACGAGTCCCTCCTGAACTTTGAGTTTGTTTGCAATCAATCAATCAATCAATCAATCAATCATCTTAAGCTCTCTGCAGAGGCGGGGGTGGTGTATCTCTTACAGAGAGTGCCCATCCTATCATTTTCAAAAAGTCCTCTGTGGAGGCAGGGAGCGGTTCTATGACTAACTCAACCCTTAAGTATGTCTTCGATGATTGTTGTGGCAAAGCCCAATCGTCAGTGTGTGCCTGTAATGTGCCTGAGATGGTGATGACCCTAGAAATAGGAACACTCCATCGCTTGTTTGTTGTGTTTTCTCCGTGTCTTCAAAGTGTGTGTGTTTGATGTGCTTGCTTTGCTTGGTGTGTTTGTTGCCCCATATGCAGTCTAAAGACTAGTGTGATGAGTGCTTCCTGCATTTTGGGAGGTTTGGTGTGTCTTATCTGTGTGTTGCTCTATATATGTAGTTTAAAGACCAACGTGATGAGTGCTTCCTACATTATGGGAGGTGTGTTTACTTTCCTATACTTGCATTTGCATTTCATGTATATGAGAAAAAGAAAAGAAAAGAAATCATTCCTGTCTTCCATGCATTAACTGTCTTCTATGCATCTGATGTTTTCTCCATGTTTTACGTGAATGTAACTGTCTTCTCTATGTTTTGCATGCCTGTCATTGTCTTCAATGTGTTTGGTGTGTCTTCTCCGTGTTTGGCGTGTTTTCTGTGTTTGTTGACCGTACTTTAATGCATGTATTTGAAAGGAAGCTAGGTGTGCAGAAATCCCTTCCTACACCAATCTAATGAGGGGAGGAGAGTGCAAATTCAATTTTATCTTTACAGTTACAGCTATGTTAACCCACTAATAGATATATTGTAGCAAACACATACACAAGAATGTAAGATAGAAGAAGAGAGACACAATATATACGTGGGGAAAACCCTTACGGGTGAAAAACCCCACACTCCAAAACACAGCTCAAATGTATTCCGTAAACAAAGAAGGTTACAATACAATCACAGAGCCAATGCTCTTGCAGGAGTCTTCGACACTCATATTTGGAGATGATCTGGTAGCATAATAGTACCTCTCAAACCCGTAATACTTCTCTCTAAAGCACATGTTTATATAGAATATACAAGGCAAAAATGGCTCTATCTTGGGATGGGCGTCCAACATGGCCTCATGGCCCAAAACCCATGCCTATGGACACTTGTCCAACACTGTAGGATGTTCTTGACACTTGTCAAGTCACCCCATCCCAAAGAGGTCACCTATTCCCAAAATGGGTAATGATAGATGCTCCTACGACTCTTACAACTGTCATAGAATCTGTCATAGCTGTCATAACTTACAGTTGTACGAGAATCTATCATACACAGGCTGTAAATAGCACATTCTCTTACAACATGTCATAACCCACCTTGGGGCCCCCAAAGATGCCTTTTTCAAAGATGCTTCTCGACACATGTCTTCACCTGTCATAGGATCTTCTATTTCTGACTCTTACATGTCATAACTTTGTCATAGGAATCTGTCATGACCGTTTCGGTCAATATTCCCTTACACACATTCTAAGATGCCAACACTTGGAAAATATTACTACCACTAAGTGGGATGGCTATCTCCTCATGTGAGGATAAAATTACATGTGGTCATATGCCATGTAGGATGACACATCACTGTGCCAACTCCCACAAGATGACAACATAGGATTTGCATCCTAATTACACAATAGGTAATAAATAAATAAATACAATGAAATAATACAAGGAATTACCAAGGTTGAGACACCTTAATTCCCAACATTCTCCCACTTGTTGAACGCCTTGTAAGAGCCAATAGAAAAAATAGGGTTTAACTGCTATAGGCCGAGAGGCCCATAGACTCCGAACACCATCTAAACTTCTCTGTGCCCACTAGTTTCGTCAATGCATCTGCAACATTCTTCAAAGTATCTACCTTCTCCAAATTTACGTTCCCATCCTCTACCATGTCTTGCATGAAGTGAAACTATACATCAATATGCTTTGTTCTGACATGGAAAGTTAGATTCTTCGCAATGCAAATCACACTCTAACTATCACAACAAATCATAATCTGTCCTGCATCAACACCAATATCTAAACACAATCTTTTAAGACAAATGGCTTCCTTGCAAGCATGAGTTGCTTCCATGTACTCAGCTTCTATTGTGGGAAAATCAACCACAGGTTGTTGCTTACTCATCCAACTAACTGCACCACCAAACATAGTGAACACATAGGCACTGGTGGATCTCCTACTGTTAATGTCACCTGCCTAATTAGAATTCACAAATCCATGAATACAAACTGAATGCGGAGGTCCTGTAGCATTACTGTGATAGCATATGGAGTACTAGGAAGTACCCCTCAAATACCTAAACACTCGCTTAACTACATCCCAATGTACCCGTCTAGGATTAGCCATAAATCGACTAAGGACTCCCACTGCTTGGGCAATGTTTAGTCTTGTACAGACCATAGTATACATTAAACTACCAACAACACTAGCATAAGGTACTCTGCTCATGTCCTCCACCTCACTAGGAGATTTTGGACAATCACTAACAGACAACTTTGTCCCCAAAGAAACATGAACACACAAAGGTTTACAATCTACCATGCTGAACCTATCCAACACGATCTTCACATACTTACTCTGGCTTAACCAAAGTTTTCTGTTAGCTCTATCTCTTCTGATTTCCATTCCCAGAATGTACCTGGTTGCCCCAAGATTTTTCATCTCAAACTATGCTGACAACTGAGACTTCAAATCAGAAATCATATTCTTACCATTCCCAATCAACAACATATCGCCAACATATAATGCAATAATGAGAATGCGATCATTGTCAAATTTGTAATACACACAATGATCATATTTTGATCTCAGAAATCTGATGGACAACACAAAGGCATCAAATTTCATATGCCACATCCTAGGAGACTGCTTCAAATCATACAAAGACTTCTTTAACTTGCAAACCAAATTTTCTTTACCTTTCTCTATGTAATGCTCTGGCTGTGACATGTAAATCTCTTCCTCCAAATCACCATGAAGGAAAGCTATCTTCACATCCATCTGTTCTACCTCTAAGTCAAAGTAACTGCAAGAGATAACAGGAATCGAATGGATGTCAGCTTTGTAACGGGAGAGAAAATTTCACCATAATCAATTCCCTCCACTTGTGAGCACCCCTTCGCAGCCAATCTAGCCTTTTACTTTTCAACACTACCATCTACACCAAATTTCTTCTTGAACACCCATTTGCATCCAACGGGTTTCTGTCCATCAGGTAAAGGCACCAAGTCCCATGTTTTATTCTTTTCCAAAGAAGCCATCTCATATTCCATGGCCTCCTTCTAGGAACCTACATCTTTCATGTCCATAGCCTCTTTCATAGTTCTAGGCTCATTAGTGTTAGTAAGTAAAGAAAGAGCACAACTAGAATCAAGTAATGAATAACCAAACCTATCAGGTTGCTTTCTTGTTCGTGTAGACCTCCTCAATGGCTGAGGTTGAGGTTTTGCTTCTTCTTCTGAGCTTTCATAGCTGCTAGAGCTCTCCTCATCATCAGGTCTCATAGGGTCTGTCAGAACAACGGAAGAAGGTGTTAGCTCTCTGAAGATAACACTTCTGCTATACAACACTTTTTCAGCCACAGGATCCCAAAGCTTGTATCCTTTCACACTGACACCATAGCTAATGAAAATACACTTAACAACCTTGTTCTCCAATTTAGACCATTTCTCCCTAGGCACATGTGAATATGCCTCACAACCAAAATCATGAATATGCCTAACTGAAGGCTTCTTACCAAACCACACCTCCATAGGTGTCTTACCAACAAGAGCTAATGTAGGAGAGCTGTTTACCAGGTAGCAAGTAGTGGCAACAACTCTAGCCCAAAAATTTTGTTCGAGGCTTGCTCCACTAAGCATACTCCTAGCCTTCTCCATCAGTGTCGTGTTCATCCTCTCTGCAACTCTATTTTGTTGCAGGGTGTATGGAGTTGTCTTATGTCTTTCAATCCATTGCTCTTTACAGAACTTATCAAACTTTGCCGAACAAGACTCACCACCGTTGTCAGTTCTCAAACACTTAATCTTTTTACTAGTCTAATTTGAAGCAAAGGCTTTAAACTCCTTAAATCGACTAAAGACTTCAGTCTTGCTTCTAATAAAATAAACCCATGTCATTCTACTGTAATCATCTATGAAAGATACAAAATATACAGGTTTTGAAATTGAAGGAACATTAACAAGACCAAACACATCAGAATGAATAAGATCAAATACACTAGAAGACTTGTGAGAACTAGAGTAAAACTGAACACTATTTTGCTTTCCATATACACAATGTTCGCAAAAGTCAAACTCGAGATTACAATCATTTAACCCCTTAATGAGGTTTTTATTTTTCAAGGTTCTAAGACCCTTCTCACCAATGTGGCCATCTCTCAAATACCATAACATGGTCTTTTCAACAGGAAGCTTAGCTTCCATAGCATGTGCACTACCATTAGAACTAGTTACAACAGATTTCTTCACTGCTCGTTCAGATGGTGGGGATGAAGTGACTGCAGCTCTTTTCTTCAAGTTAGAAGAAATATTGCACTGTGAAGTGCATGCCTCCAGCTGAAATAGAGTACCCCTCCGAGTACCCTTAGCAAACACCATAGATCCTCTAGTCATCTTGCATTGATCCTTCGAAAAGACAACCTGCACACCTACATAATTCAATATACTTACATAAAGCAGGTTCTGTGCTAGGCCTGGGATGTACATAACCCCAGTGATCCCCTTCACTCATCCATCAGGGAATCGGATTGAGACTCTTCCATGACCAACAATCTTCAGATGAGAGTCGTCACCCAGGTACACTCTTCCACCATCAAACTCTTCATACTTCGTGAACCAACTTCGATGCAAGGTCATGTGGAATGATGCACCAAAATCAATCAACCACACATCATCAGATGCATGGGTGGCCAGGGCTACGATGAAAGCATCACCATCATCTTGTGACTTGTTAGAATCTAAATATGGGGCTGTCTTCTTTTTCTTTTCTTGTTTGCATTCCTTTCAGAAATGCCCAGATTTGCCACAGTTCCAACAGAGAGCCTTGGACTTTCTAGGAGATTTGGATCTCCCACGGGATTTGGATCTGCCCTTTTCACCTTTCTTGTCCTTTTTCTTCCCTCTCTCTTTGGGTCTTCCACAAATTGCAAGAGCTTCTTTGGCCGACTCAGATGTCTTCCTCCACATTTCTTTAGATAATAACGAGGACACCACATCTTCCATCTTGAAGGTGGTAGTGGTGCTTCGGATGGCCATGACAAGATGATCCCACAAATCTGGAAAAGAACAAAGTAGGGTCATACACTAATCCTCCTCTTCCATTTTCACACCCACAGATGTCAACTGTGCAATGATCATGTTGAAAGCATTCATATGGTCCACAACAGATCCTCCGTCTTCCATCTTTAGAGAAAACAACTTCTTTTTCAGAAAAAGCTTGTTCACCAAGGACTTGGCCTGATAAACATCACCCAGCTTCTTCCAAAGGTCTTTCGTGCTCTTCTCCTCATGGACATTCAACAGGACATAGTCAGCTAGACAAAGTCTTATGAGACCCTTAGCCTTCCGATCTTTGAGTTCCCAATTAGCTTGTGACATTGCTGTAGGTTTTACACAGGATACGGTTTCCCACAGGTCACGATCAACAAATAGGTCTTCCATCTTGAGTTTCCACAACTCAAAATTAGTGCCATTAAATTTCTCCACCTCTAATCTTACGGATGTGGTTGCCATCTCCTTCCTGCAACAAGATACAGAATACTCTGCACAAACTCCCACTCAATCTAAGATTAGTTCAAAAAACCCTACCTAGCATCTAGAACCAAAACTGGTTGGGCTCTTATACCAACTAGACAAAATTACATGTGGTCATATGCCATGTAGGATGACACATCACTGTGCCAACTCCCACAAGATGACAACATAGGATTTGCATCCTAATTATACAATAGGAATTAAATAAATAAATACAATGAAATAATACAAGGAATTACCAATGTTGAGACACCTTAATTCCCAATAGTATTTGCCTCGCATTTATACATACATTAAAGTGGGGGCTAAATGTAACGTCATAAAATGTCCCCTTGGGGGATTTTCCCTCAAAAGGTTTAGCTCCTAGGTCTTTTATCTGCATTTAGGACATCTTGCATCATATTTTGACATCCTGATAAATGAGCCCTAAGTTTCATGACAAATGGGACCTAGGGGGGTCCCTTGAACTTAACCCTGACCAAAATAGGGGGAGGACTTGGTTGCCCCCACCCTAGTCCTATCCTATTTTGGGTTAGTCCCAAATTTTGAGTGTCGGCTTGTGACTGTTATTTAGGTCCTATGTCGACATGGTAAGTTTGAATTATGAAATTCTTGGTGGGAGTGTTTGTAGTTGCATATATAAGCATGTTTAGGCATTCATTTGTAAACTAGATGATTATTGTGATCTTTTGGCATCCTAAAGGTGATTCAAGGCATTCATTGTGTAGCAAGAGTAGATTTGTGTTGTCTATGTGTTTGCACATTTGCAGATTTGAGCAATCATCTCGTCATGGACTGAAGAGCTTCTTCCTCCCATGAGATCTTCACTACAAGGTGACATCATTTGTGTTTTTGAGCATTTATCATTTGGTTTTTGCCTCTGCCTCCCAAGGGCATGCACTCTCTCTCTGACAATAGTGCTCAGAAGACTTGAATGTCTCTTCGGGGCTTGACTAAGGCAAGCCTCTAAACACAACCCCCTCCCAAAGTTTTTGTGATTGCAGGTTACAGATTGAAGATATAGGAAAAGTGGAGTTACAGGAGGATATTGCAGAGTGCCAGATTTTCATATCAAAGTTAAAAATAGAACCCTGGACTTGGGCACCCGCTACCAAGTCCTCTAGATTCCATGACAGGAAAATCTCTGATACAACAAAAATAGGTTGCAGATCAAGTTTCTAAATCCTGACAAAAACTTAGGCATTGGACTTGGGCACCCGCTACTTAGTCCCCGACTATTCTACTTTCTAAACTTTGAAAATAGGTGCGCATTTATCTGTCATTTTACATCTTGTTGTAGCAGTATTCTGAGTAATTTATCTGTTTGCTTCTATAATTGCATAATTAGGGTTTTGAGGTATAATTGAGCATAACTGAACATAATTGGCAATCAAATCACATAAATTTAAGCTTCCTTGCATTCCTAAGTGACCAAGGGTTTGATAGTACCTTGCCACTCGACCCAAAGTCCTTGAATGTAAGTGGTGAAAGGAGGATACACACACAAAACTATCAAAAATCCACTATCCAAATTCCACCCTTTACATGAACGAAATGTATAAGGAGGATGTAGAAGAACACCTTGAGAAGAATAAGGGTAAGATTCATGAGATGTGGGGTGTCTCATCCGAAACTACTACAGAAGCCCCTACAGAGGAGATACATCATATTTTTGTTGTTCCATCAGTTGCACAAAGCCCAATGAGAACTAGTAGAGCTACCTTTACTGCTACAAATGCGCCACTTCCCTTTGGACCAACACAAATGGGATCTACCAGAAGAAGAGTTGCTTCTGAGACATAGGCATAGAAGAAGACTAGAGAAAAGAAGAATGCAAAACCTAAAATTCAAGCCAAGAGGAAGAAGGTGAATGGTATAGTGATTAAAGAGGAAGAAGAAGAAGGTGAAGAGGAAACCTATAAGATAATAAGAAAAAGTAAGAAGCCTAAGAAAAATCCTTAGGTGGCATCTACAGAAGGTACTGTTCAATTGGAAGTTGTTTTCAATGGAATCGAACAAAATGGGCTGTTCAAGTACACTGCTGAGTTGTACCCTGATGTTCCTCCCAAGGATCAAAAGACTATTGGAAAAGCAGTGATCAAGTATATGCTCAAATATAACTTGCCTATGATTGATGTGATTGGGAAGGTCCCGGAAAGCCTAGCCCAGGCCTTAAGGCAGAAAAGAGAAGAAGCCATTAAAATGAATAATGAGCTGAGACAACAAGCTCTTGAAAAGGCCAGATCATCTATATCACAGGAAGAAAAAGACAAGCTGGCCCAAATGCAAGCCCAAGAATTGAGGACAAAACAAAGAGTGGACACACTTATGGGTATGAAGGAAAGTGATAAAGAGAAAATTCAAAAGGAAATAGAGGTTATGACAAAGAAAATTGTAATTGAGATAACATGAACTAAAAATGTGGAGCAATCACAAGTTTCTCAACCACACAACACTACTTCTCCACCTCATTTGACTGCTTCTCCTCCGCATATCACCGAGCATCAAGTTCCTCAAGAGGAGAAACAAGAGTAAGCAATAAAAGATCAAGAATAAGAGGCTCATGAAGAAGAGAATAATTCTTCGGATCATAATATTGGGAATGATGATCAACCTCCAGTGAATACAGAGAAACATAATAACCTTGAAAGGGAAGAGGGGAAGATAAATAATGATTCAGAGGAGAATTTAGAAAAGGAATAAGATACACCATCCTCCTCCTCTCCGGTTGACTCTATCAAGGAGTTTTTAGCCCAACAAATGCAAATTCAATCGGTGGTTACTCCGTAGTTGTTACAGTTGCCTGTATTAGATGGACAAGTTAACTTGTCCAATATATCTCCACTTCATAAGTTACAACTGGGAGATATTCTTCAATCCTTTGCAAGACAAGAAATTTTGTAGCAACATGTTGAAGGGGTTGAAGTATTAGAAGAGGCAATCAAAATGTTACAAGAGGAATTGCTTGAGGTAAAGAGAGATCCCACCTTGTCTCCTACTCAGCAGATGAAAATCATGTTGGAATCTTTCAAGACTCATTCATCTTACTTAGAGAAGCAGGATGAGAAAAAGATAATAGAACAATTTAATAACAAACGGTAGGCTAAAGTGTTTGACAGGTGTGCAATGGCACACAACAATCTACAAGAAGATTTGAAAAATATTCAGAAGAGCATTGAGGAAGCCAAAATCTTGTATCAATTTTGTTTGAATTCGCCAGCTACCACAAAGAACATAAAGGATCAAGACAACTCCATTGAGTCACAGTTAACTCAAGTGGCCAAAATTTATGATCCCCTAAAGGACATAGATGGAACCATCAGGGCTCAAATTGAAAACCTACACAGTCCGCTAAAGCCACTCCTAGAACAAAGAGAGAAAATCATGGGAGAGGCAGGTCACCTGAGAAAAGTTGTGGATATGAAATTAGAAGTTTTAACTAGCATCCTGACTGAAGCAGAGAATGTGGCTCAGAAAGTTAATATGTCAGCCACTTTGGAAGAGGCAAAAGACCTGTATATTCAGTTTGAGATCCAATAAAGTATTTTGTCCTCTACAAAGAAGAACTGGGACTCAACTCTTACCCAATTGAAGATAATTTACAAAAATATTCTACCTTCCACTTGAACAAATTTTTAGAAGGTATGACAAATCTTGAAGTTTGTATATATGCGGTGAATAGAATAAGAATCTACAGTACTATTTTGATATAAATAAGGCACATTGTACATAGTATCTTGAAGGACAATTTTTTCTACATCAGTTTTGAAAAGTTAGAGGCTACTCCTCAGAGGAATTTGACTGATAAAAGGTGATAAAAAATATTTATATAGGGGGAGCCTACTTGTTTTTGAGGAAGACCACTAGACCTTTGTCATTGATGTCAAAGGGTGAGAAATATATGCATATCAGGTCAAGTGTTTCCATCAATGAAAAAGGGGGAGATTGTTGTATATAGGTTGTCATTGATGTCAATAGTGGTATGAAGAGCTGTGGTGTGGAAGATTGCAAGTGATGACAAGGAGATTGCATCAGTAGGATGATCAATGAAAACAACATAATAAGCATTATGAGTTAGACAAGTAAAGAGATGAATATGTGTTGAGATACTCAAAGGTGCAGACAGAGAAAGTTGATTAGAGAAAAGTGTTTGTGTCGAAAGCCACAAACAACGGGTGTTGTTGTGTTATACCGACAACCAACCTCCCCCAAAACCCTCCAAGGCGTAACCCTTGAAGGCTAGGAGACTCCATAACGGAGAGTAGCACTACCACATGTATGGCTAGAAACCTTGTGTTGTAGCCAAAAACCTTCTATTTGTTGATGCAAAAGGTGGGACCTTTGAAGCCGTCCCAATTCTCGTGGTTCTTAGTAGAGATCGCAGGGACAATCCTAAGGTTTGGTGGGGGGACAAGCCTTGGGAAACCTGAATCTTGGTATGCGTGAGAAGAGCCAGTGCTACCAAGATCCTAAAGCTATCTTCTTTGAATAGGCATGGCAAAGGGACTCAACAAATATAGTCCTTTCCTAGCTTAGGTTGTACAAGCTTGTGTATGTTGTGAGTGTGAGTGACTATAATCACTATTTTCCTGTCAAAAACATCATTCAAACATATTCCCTGTCAGACACAGATCACCTTTGAACCTTAACTATTCACCTTCAGACATCTAGATCACTTTTAAATAGCAGTTGTTCACCTTTTGCAATAACTAAATCACTTTTAATCAATAGCTGCTCACTTCTGGCAAACTTGCGTCACTTTTAAACAGCAGTAAATCACTTTTAGCCTGAAACTGATTGCCTCTGGTAAATCTAGTCACCTCTGGTCAACACTACAGCCTGTCCTCTCAGACAAAACTAGAACTCTTTTGAGCTATTCACTTTTGGCCTCATCTGAGTCACTTTTGAGCTATTACCAGTCACTTTTGGTCAAATATCAGCAATCAGTATCCATCCAGCCCAATCACTAGCACTTTCAGACATTCTTAGCTTTGTAATTAGCTTTTAGACAGTCTTCTAAGCATCCATAGTCACTTGAGCATTGTCATCTATCTTGAGCATATCAATCCATTAGACTTTTTTGAGCTTCCATCCTTTTGAGACCCCAAAACACCAACCAACTAGCAAAACTAGCAACCAAACATTATCCTTTTGGCTTTATTTACCCCTAGCAAAACCAACAAACAACATCAGCAACCAGCTTTTCCCTTGAGTGTGTGAGCTATCCTCTTGGGAAGTTTATCAACAAACAAACAACCAAGCAACCAACAAACTAGCAAAACAAACCAACACCAAACAATCAGCAAACCATCACCTTTTGGGTCTCAATCTTGACAAGCCAAGTCCAATTTTCAACATCAATCATCATGCCTCAAACTAGGAACCAATATAGAGCTGAAATGGAAGCAAAATTGCACGCTGAGATGGAAGCCAAGATGCAACAATCCTGATCAATGCCCCTTAGAGATGCAACTCAATTTACAATAGGCATGCCTTATCACATGTTTGTACCCGAAGGATACACCATTGGACCGTCATCTTCATAACAAGTGCAACCTCAAACATTTTCAGAGACTTATGAAGAGCAATCCCAAGAGGACTTATCAAAATTTAGAGAAACATACGTATGTGATTAATTTGAGAAGCTTGTTTTATCTAATCCTAATCGCTACTTCTTGCAATTAGCACGAATGGGAGCCAAATTACCAAGTGACTTTGACATATCCGCTATTCAAGAACATGATCCAAACACTCTCGCTGTTGTTGCAAATGGACCATCCACTATAACCACACCATCTCATACCATGTCCATGCTACAAAATCCACCTTCCAACCCATCTCTTTCATTGCCTATTGCTACTCCATCCAACGCATCATGCTCAGAGTACACCCTAGAACCTTTGATAACTCCAACCAATGTACTTCCTTTTCTTTCACAAAATCTAAGTGTTCCACAACATACTCCTTCTCCTACCATGACCGTATCTCGATCTCAAGTAACACAAGCTGTCCATGTTGCACAAGTACAAATTCCTCAAACATCACAAGCCATCCCAATATCGCAAACTCCGCAAGTTTCGCAAGCTATCCAAACACCACAAACTATACAAGTTTCACAGCCATTGCAATCCGCTACTCCTATTGCATCACATTTGGAAACCACATCCCACATTCCTATCACTGCTAATATGGTCTCCATGATTTCCACGGATCCATCTAGCACACCATATAACCCCAATGTTAGTCTCATTGACATGAGTGACCCGCCTATTGTATCACAAGCTAATCCTAGTGCCACTATCTCTTATGTTGATCAACTTACATCATTTCTGCCATCCTCATATAATCCTTCACAAACCATCAATCCATCTTATGTAACCCAAGGATTACCCATCGTCACCCAACACATGACATATGCCAATCCTCATGTTGTCCAAAACACAAACCCAAATGTCCATCCTTCCTCTGCATCCACCAATCCTTCCATCACTTACCATATTACAAATCCAACTCCAAATTCACAACCATTGACCAACGTCAACCCATCTTCTACTTCCCATGTGAATCAACCCTTGGCGCTAATTCATCGCAATATACCCAACCACCACTTGTGTCTCAAGGACAACAATCCTCAAACACATATGTGTCACATACTAATCCTTTGACATATACTATGAGCACACAACCTCAACAAATGGTCATGTCCTCATACATTCCATAACAGCAACCACAATATACACCATATTACACTTCACCTCCAAACCATCAACCTCCTTTGCA
Source organism: Cunninghamia lanceolata (assembly GCA_027924645.1). Lineage (NCBI taxonomy): Eukaryota > Viridiplantae > Streptophyta > Pinopsida > Cupressales > Cupressaceae > Cunninghamia > Cunninghamia lanceolata. The sequence continues at coordinate 1,715,891 of BSBN01001494.1, read as the reverse complement.
ACAGCAGCACCTTTCTCAAGTGGATGTTGAACAAATGATTAACAAGGTAGTAGGACAAAGCAAGAAGACATTTTCCTTAGGAGACATATGCGCTTATCCATTTGACAAGTTACTTCACATGACACCTTTTCCGCCACACTTTGAAATTCCACAATTTGACAAATAGAAAGGAAAAGGAAATCTGGAAGACCATCTTAGAGCATTTTTTGTTGCATGTCTCGATGTTTCTCAAGATGATACATATCTTTTGAGACTGTTTCCCTGAAGCTTAGTGGGACAAGCTCTTGAATGGTTCTCTCATTTACCTCCAGGAATTAAGTCTTTTGCAGAACTAGCAAACAAATTTTTATCACATTTCACTTTTAACATTGAACATGAAGTGAACATGAACGACCTTGTCAACAACAAACAACGCAATGGTGAAGCTTTCTCCTCATTTACTCAATGATGGCGTAATATGGCTAGCAAACTATCATGGGAAATACCTGAGAAACAACAACTTGATAGCTTCATCCAAAATCTTCATCCCGAGCTTTCATTTCAACTACAATTGCAAAGTGCTAGCACCTTTGATGAACTTGTTTCCAAAGGAACCATCATTGAACGTGTTTTAATTGCTAAAGGTACTATCAAGATTTTCAGAGATAACAAAGACAATCCTCAAAATTCAAATGATAAATCTCACTTTTGGAACAAGAACAAGAGTATTGTTAATGATGGTATTGTGGATGCAAAGAACATACACATAGTGAAAGCTCCTATTAACATTCAAGTTGTACCTACAACAAATCAACCTTTTCAACAAAATTGACCAAGAATAAATCCAACACCTCAATGACTATTTACTCCTTTAGCGGAACCTATGGAGGTAGTCTTTCAAAAACTTGTCCAAGTGGGAGATATCATATTATCGGATGCCCCACCCAACGGCGAACCGGTCTTCAAAGCTCCTTGGTATAAAGAGAATGAGTATTGTGAATACCATAGAGTCAAGGGACATAAAACCAATGGTTGTATGTGCTTAAAGCATGTCATTCAAGATTGCAACGATTAAGGTTTAATTAAAATCACACCTCCAACATCACAACTTACACAACAACTGATATCAAACTATGATCTAGATGCTTTCAAGAATCCACTTCCATCTCATGACAAACCAAGTAACCCTTATACTGGGATTGCCACCCATTACAATTATGAGTCATCCACGATTGACCGCATTGACCAAGCCCGCATTTCTACCATTACTATCCAAGACAAAGCACTTGATTGCATTGTAACTACTAGAAGAGGCCGCATTACCATTCAAGGAGCGCCTGTCAATCCTCCTCGACCATCCTCTAGCTATAATATCCTTGATCACCTTGGCAAAACATCTGCACATATCTCCATCCTTGAATTGCTTCGCATATCCCCTACCCACAAGGCTATCCTTGATAAAGCATCACAATAATCCTCGGTGCCTAATAATATCGATACTACACAATTCCAATCTTTGGTAGCTAGAATTGCAGCCCCTTGCCATCTAACTTTCTCTAACAAAGATCTTCGACCATCTATCAATCCATCACATAACAAAGCCCTTCACATAGAAGTATTTGTAAACCAACGCCGTATCAAATGAATCTTAGTGGATGGTGGAGTTGGTCTTAATATATGTTCCTTAAAACTAATAAAACAATTGGGATATTTTGCGAAAGATGTTGACACTTCCAAGGTCATTACTATCAAAGCATATGATGATGCCAAGAGAGATACTGAAGGAATTATTCACTTGCCTATTCAAGTTGGTCCGGTCACTACTGACACTTGTTGTCAAGTCCTAGATATTGAGCTTCCTTATAACATCATCCTTGGCCGCCCATGGATCCATGCCCTCAAAGCAGTTCCTTCTACATACCACCAATGTCTCAAATTTCTACATAACGGTGTTGAAGTTACTATCCATGCCAATCCTAATCCATTTGAGTTTTGTCGTACCTTTCAAGCTAAATATCAAAACCCTAACCGCATTCCTATCAACACTGAAGCATATCCATCTTCATCTTATGTAGACCCATCCACCCTACTCAAGCCATCATCTAGCAAAGCCACTCCAAATCTCTATATCAAGTACACTGAACATGGTCAAGGTGAGTACACATTGCAAGAATCTTGTTGTGTTGGAACTCTTCCCTTGTCTCCCAAATCTCATGGCAAACCTTCTACATCCAAAGCATCTTCATCCGTAGCCGTTATAAAAGCTCCCCCTATAGTATTCATTAAAGGTGGATTCCTTGATGATGAAGACATTGATGACATTAATTCTTGGATATTCTATGATGAGAATGACCAAGTACAACTTGAAGTGGAGAGATATAACAATGGGTTCCACATCATTAAGAATATGGGCTACAAAGGACATCATGGTTTGGGATCATAGGAACAAGGACATATTGAACCCATTGTTGTGTCTAAGAAGTATAATAAGCAAGGCCTTGGCTTTCAACCGAAGGTACTGCCTTCCAAAGACATTAAGTGCATTTCTGATATGGAAGCCAGACCTTCTTCGGTAGGAGAGACTTCTAATTCGAATACCATCGATAACTCCTCCCTCCATATCACCGACCTTTTTCAAGAAACCTCCATCTTCATGATCTCTACCACTCCCTCTAGCCAAAACCATTTGTTCGTTACCCTTTCACTCATATATCATGACCTCGTCGATTGGGACCAACAAGGGGCACCTATATTGGACACATTTGAAAATGACGAAGCTATTGCTGAACTCATGGGATTAGGACAAGACAATCTATTGGGTGATCATAAAAAAGATTTCATGATGGATCTCTATAAACTAGCATATTTTGGCAGAAGCATTAAATCCTTCAGTCGTAAAAGTGAAATAAATAGAATAAAAAAAGATAGGTCACTAGGTGAAAACTAAAAGGCATCTATTGACCATGAAAAAATAAAAATAAAGGACGTATCCGAGAGTGAAAACCTCTTTGAGGCTCCTGAGGATGGGGGATTTGATCTTCCTGTCACCACTGATTATCATGAAAAATCAACAGTGCTAGTTGAAAAATCTCAAGACATGAAGTTGGGCATAGAGCAGAATCCGAAGATCACATATTTGGCAACATCACTATCAGAGCAAGAAAGAACAAATTTCATAGAATTCTTCATAAAAAGAGCTATCAATTTTGCATGGACTTATGCTAACATGCTGGGTCTAGATCCATCACTTGTGGTACATCATTTAGAAGTATCCCCTAATGCAAAACCTGTCAAAAAAAACTACGCAAAATGCATCCACAAATAGCTCTTTTGGTCAAATAGAGATTCATAAGCTATTAGAAGCAAAGTTCATAAGGCCTATTGATTATCTAGAATGGGTTTCAAACTTGGTACCTATAGCAAAACCTAATGGACGAGTTCGCTACTGCATAGATTTCAGAGATCTCAATAAAATATGTCCTAAAGATGACTTTCCACTACCAAGCATAGACAACATTGTAGATCTCACAGCTAGACATGAAATGCTATCCTTGATGGACGGATTCTCAGGATATAACCAAATCAGAATAGAAGAGGAAGATCAAGACAAAACATCATTCATTTGTCCATGGGGTACATACTGTTGGGTTGTAATTCCTTTTGGTCTCAAGAATGCTAGAGCTACTTATCAACGAGCCATGACAATTATTTTCCATGACCTTTTCTACACTATCATGGAAGATTATGTTGATGATATTCTAGGAAAATACAAGACAAGAGAAGAGCATCTACAGGTACTAGCACAAATCTTTCATCAATTAGAGAAGTATCAAGTTAGACTGAACCCAAAGAAATGTGTATTTGGTGTAACATCTTGTAAATTGTTGGGATACATTGTGTCTCAATGAGGAATAGAAGTGGACCCTAACAAAGTAAAAGCTATCATGGAAATGCCTCCCCCATCAAATATGAAGCAGCTTTGTAGTCTACAAGGAAGGTTACAATCCATTCGTAGGTTTATCTCACAACTGGCAGATAAAAAGAATATCTAGCAACAACTCCTGTGTTAGTACTTCCTATACTGGATCAGCCACTACTACTCTACATATCTTCAATAGCAGCAGCATTGGGTGCCCTTCTAGCTCAGCATGATGATTCAAGAAAAGAACAAGCCATTTACTATATCAGTAGAACTCTTGTGGGATATGAACTTAACTATTCACCTATGGAAAAAGCATGCTTAGCATTGGTGTTTGCTTCCCAAAGGTGGCGACATTATATGTTAAACCAAACAACAAAGCTGATATCTAACATTGATCCAATCAAATATCTTCTCTCCAAAGCAATCCTTACGGGAAGACTAGCAAAATGGGTTATGATCTTAAGTGAAATTAACATACAATATGTGGATCACAAGGCCAGAAAAGGACAAGTTATTGTCGATCAGTTAGCTGCAGCACCTGTCACAGATATTCATCCAATACATCTAGAGTTCCCTGATGAAGAATTGTTCAATATAACTTCACCAACATTGTGGCAACTATATTTTGATGGATCTTACACACAACATGGATCAGGAGTAGGGATATTGTTTATTACCCCTCAAGGAGATTGCATCCCGAAGTCATACAGAATTGCATTTCCATGTACCAATAACATAGCAGAATATGAAGCTTTAATCACAGGATTACACATGATAGTACAATGGGCTATTAAATAGTTACAGGTTTTTGGTGATTCCCAATTAGTCATCAAACATGTCTTAGATGAGTATCAAACAAAAGATGAGAAGCTTCTTCCATATAAGGTAATGGCTGATGATTTCAAGAAGTACTTTGATAGTATCACCTTTGAACAGATCCCAAGGATACAAAACAAAGCAGCAGATGCCATGGCTATGATTGGATCTCTTCTAGACATGCCATCCAATACACATAAGTGTGAGTTTCTGGTTGAACAGCTTCTGATTCCAATATTTGAAGTACTGCAGTCTGAGCTTATATGTGAGATTGTTGCTCCCAATTCACCTTGGTATGAGGATATATACGAGTATCTCTGCAATCAAACCTTTCCATTTCAACTATCTAACACCCAATGAAAAACCTTTAGCTATAGAGCCTCTCGCTATACTATCCTAGGAGACACCCTATATCGTCAGAGTCTTGATGGTATCCTTCTTCGATGTCTTGATTCTGAGGAAGCAAAGGTTGCCTTATGTGAAATACATGAAGGTGTCTATGGATCGTATTCTGCTAGCCCTGGTCTTGTTAAGAAACTTCTACAAGATGGATACTATTGGCCAACTATGGAGAAAGATGCACAACAATTTGCAAAGAGATGTCTACAATGTCAGAAACATGGGGATTTAATACATGCACAAACACATGAACTTCAGCCTATCATTACTCCTTGGCCCTTCTCGCAGTGGGGAATTGATCTCATAGGTAAAATCCATCCTACTTCGTCAAATGGTCATAAGTTCATTATAACTGCCACTAAGTACTTCACAAAGTGGGTGGAAGCAATACCAATGACTTATATTACTGGCAAGCAAATATCTAAGTTCATCTTACACTATATCATTTGCTAATATGGAGTTCCTCAAGCCATTGTCACTGATAATGGTCGTCCTTTTAAGAACCAAGAGGTTAGAGATCTTTGCAGCAAGTTCCATATCCAACATAGATTCTCTACACCTTACTATCCTCAAAGTAATGGCCAAGCTGAGGCTTCTAACAAAACAATCATAAAGATCCTTAAAAAGACAGTCAATGAAGTTGGTCGTGATTGGCACCTACAACTTAATCTTGCATTATGGGCTTATAGAACAAGTATTAGAACTCCCACTGGTGCTACACCTTATGCTCTTGTGTATGGCACTGAAGCTATCTTACCTATTGAGGTTGAGATCCCCTCGTTGCGAGTATCCCTATAGCATACTATCTTAGATGAAGAATATAGAGTATCCAGACTCCATGATCTTGAGCTATTAGATGAACGGCGTCTTACAGCACTCAATCATCTCCAAGTCTATCAAAATCAGCTACGTCGTAGCTACAACAAGAAGATCAGAGAACAGAGACTTCAAGTTGGAGATCTTGTCCTTAAAGAATGATGCAGGAGCATCTAGGGTGTAAGAGCAATCTTGCATCAACCAAAAAAAATAAAAAATGTTGTTTCTTTTCAATAAGGGCTAAATTTGGCAGGGTTACTATTTTTAATAAGTTTGCATTTGTGCACGGTTGGATACAAAATCTTACACAGACCTCTAGAATGGTGAATTGAAGCTAATGGTGAAGAAATCACTTCAATATCATTTGTCATTGGTGAGATATTAAAATTTCAAATTCCAAAAATCCTATTGAAATATTCAAAGTCAAATTTGAGGCACTTAGAAGCTCCGGATGGGCCCAAAATTTGGTGGGAAACCCAAGTAGTCTACCTACCATCGTCTTTTCGAGAGCTTTCTGAAAAGGTATTATAATTGAAAATCCAACAGTCGGATCGAAAGTTATGGCCCCGCGAAGTTGACCTATTTTTGGAGGGAGATGCAAATTTTGAAATTAAGCTGGTGGTCGCCAAAAAGGGCTATATATAACTATTTTTGGGAACCCTTAGAGTAGTAGAGTTAAGGGGGAAGGTGTAGAGTCAAGAAAGGCGGGAAATTAGAAACCCTAGCTGATTTGGGAATTACAGAAGGCTGAAGATTCTAGAGTTTTGAGAGAGGGAGCTGTAATGTGTTCCAGCTTGTAGGGGATTCATCCTTTGATTGTATTTGAGCTTCTGTAATGTAATGTTTTTCCCATATTAATAAAATATCATTCTATTTTCTGTGTGCAATTTCTGTTATTGTGTGTTTTATGATTTACTGCCTTGATCAAAGAAAATCAAAGGAATCAGCAACACCATGAGAAACAGGGCAAGTTTGAACCTAATTGTCTTGGTCCTTTTGTCATCACATCAGTCTATGGATCAGGAGCATACACTCTCTCCACACCTGAAGGCATTCCATTGGATGAACCAATCAACATCATTCATCTGAAGAAGTTCTATCCATGAGTCTCAGCATATCCCATTAAAAAAAAACCATTCAATAGTGAAAACCACTTCGTGGCACTTTGGATGACTAAAAAAAAATATAGTACAAGATAAATAATTCATCCTTTGGTGAAAACCTGGTAAACAGGCACCTTGGATAAGTACCATAGTGAAAACTTGGCAAATAGGCACTATGTGTAGAGACCAGCCTCCATTGTTCACTTTGTTTGTTTGATCACAACTTTTCATGACATCCATCTACTATCTTCCCTTCGTAATCCATATCATAATCCACTACTGTCCTATATAAACCATTATCCCTTATCCATCCATAATAAAAGCTTTTCCACCCTTGCCTTTGCCTTGCTAGCTTTCGTAGTTTGGACTTTGTTGGGGTTAAGATATCATTTGGCACCTTAGCACACTATCCGCATGACCACATCCATCGCAGCGTCTTCCTAACAATCTTCATCCCACACTGGGGGCACTTGGTAAGCCTTATTTGGAAATGGATACCTACAGCTCTAGCTCATAACATTTCAACCAAAACACAACAAACATCTGAAACCAACACCAAAGCACAACAATAACCAAAACCATCAAAACAACAAAAATATAAAAAATTAAATATTTCAAAAAATCCAAACAAAAAATCAAAACGTCCCAAAAATCTAAGCAATAAAGTTGATCCTTTGACATCAACCATCAACACAATAAGCAAGAACTACATCACAACTATATCGTTCAAAGCCTTGATCCCGTGGATACAGGGTATGTAGGCAATCTGAGATGCGAAGGAAGCACTCTGATTCAGGCATAGACGATAGTCCCTTTTCCATCATCCATCTTTCATCTTTCTTCTCATTATCCTTTGATCTTCCATCTCCATTTCTTCTATCTTTTATCAGTTACATCATCAATAAACCCAGAACTACATATTCATCATGTCTCATCGTCATTGTAAATGTGCTTTGATCTCGTGGATATAGGGTATGTAGGCAGTCTGGAATACGAAGGAAGTATCCAGTACGCAAGCACAGACGATCCACCCCATCTTCATCTTCTTTCATCTCCTATCTTCTTCTCTTTGATTAGCTCAAGCAAGAAGCAGACTATGTGTACTAGAAAAAGCTCAAGCACTTTAACAAATCAAGGATAAGCTAGAAGCTATTTGTCCGCATGCCTTAAGCCAACATTTGCTATAGCATTTTATCAAAATCTTTAGCCTTCAACATGATGCAGCTTTCCTCTCAACAAGGCGCTAGCTTAATCCATCCAAGAGCACTTAAATTTGGCAAGAGAACATGATGAAAGTATCTTTTGTTTTATATTTTGTCCCTTTTCTATGCCTAATCAAGACTGCCTTGATCTATCTATATCTTGGTAAGTTGCGATGAAGTAAGGAATGGGGCATGGTCATTGAAGTCATGGAAAATCGACATGAAGGAAATGGTAAAAAATGCAAATCACACAAATGCAAACCTCATATCGACTCACAATCCATTGATAGGGTTGAGAATTCCGCACCCAAAGCACTCTAGCTTTACCCAAATATATGAATGTTGGTTACTCGATTTTGCAGCATAATGATAAGATAGGGATTGGTAGATGAATGGATGGATGATGATAGATGCAAAATAGAGAGATTGAGAGGAAAATTCGGCAGAGTAAGGATGCTAGAAGAAGATTCGATTACAAATGGCTCAAGAGAGGCTATCTTTATAGAAAAAGGCAAATTCGAATGGACGGTTGTGATTGAGAGTTATGTTGGAGGATATGGACGGTCAAGATCGATTAGGGTTGGATTAGGGTTTCCCACTCAAAGAGGGATTGTAGTCACATGACAAGTGTGCGATGGAGAATAAAGGGAATCTAATTCAAATTTGAATTAGTTTGACATGTGAAGGCATTAAGTGGGAGATGAGACATGTGACATGTGTTGCAATGTTATGAGAGGTGAGGGAATAATTCAAAATTTTAATTTGAATTATGTGAGACATGTGAAGGGGGATTATTAACTAAACAAATGGGATTTATTTAGTTAATTGGAATGTGATCAAGTGGGATTAATTAAATAAAGTGGGTTTATTTAATTAATTAGGAAGGTGATTAAGTTAGACAAATGTGATTAAGATGGGATGAACTAGGACCTAGGGATAAATGGGATTAAGTGGGATGAGGTTAGATGAACTAGGATGAACTAGGACCTAGGGGACATATACGAGTTCATGTCGACAATGTGTTGTGTAACTAGGACCTAGGGCAAAGACATACAAGGTCATGTGTAAAAAAGACCTAGACAATTTTCAATGTCTACATTTGTCCCTCTTTGAGATGATGTTGCGAGATGATAAGATTTAAGTCGAGTAACATCATTTCAAAGAAGTTAAGGAAACATATAGAGGAAAAGGATAGGGTGATGATGCCCCCTCGAGAGGATAGGCGGGTTGGACAAACACGGGTATGCTCTTAAAATGAAAGGAATGGATAGAAGAAGGGATGGATGCGTTATGCTAAAATGAAGGTGAGCAACCATGATGTTTGATATAGCATGAGACGTTATGCACCAAGGTATAAGGACCAAGGTCACGATGTGTCTCATGCCCAAGCGTAATACAACCTTGTCTAGATACAAGATATGAATATTAGCTGGGTTGATACCGATGTGATACAAATGCAAGTTGAAAATGATAACACACACAAGCAAGCATGCACAAATGATTCAAAAACAAAAAAGGTATTGCCCTTGTCAAGCTATAAATCAATGATTGATTGATTGATTTGATTGATAGTGTTGTCATTGCGGGGAACGATATATCCCTAGATCAACACAAGGATGTGGGAACGATATATCCCATTGATGATAATGATGATGATTGATTAATTGATTTGGCTTACAACAAGATTAGGATCAAGACCAAGGATGTAATTGGATAATTTGGCTTGATTGATTAACTTGATTGGTATGGATAAATGATGACTTGCATTTGGATCATTGCTTGGATTGATTTGATTGGAGGATGAATAGAAGATTGGATTTGATGGAGATTGATTTGATGAAGTGATTGAAGAAGTGATGAAGATAGATGATAGAAGAATGATGAAAGAAGAAAGAGGAATATCATCTTGTGCTTGAATCTGGGCACTTCCTTCGTACTTCAGACTGCCTACATACCTATTTCCACAGGATCAAGGCACGTAACGATAGATATGAGATGTAGTTCTGATTTTGTGTTTTATTGATGGCAATGATATGGATTGGATTGATCAAGTTATAGATTGATGATGTTATTTGATTTTCTTTTGATGATGTGGATTGGATTGATGTGATTTGTTTTATGGATTGGATGATTGAGATGATTGATTTGATGATTTGATGATGGATTTGATGTGATGAATTTGATGATTTCATTGATTTCATTGATGGTTTGATTGAATTTTGTTTTGATTTGATGATTCGATTGATGATTGGATTGTTTGATTTGAATTGCTGATTTGATTGATGACTAGATTGATGATTTGGATTGATTGGATGGATTGATTTTGATGATGATTGATCTTATTGCTTGGATTTTTGATGGATATTTATTTTTTTTGTATCTTTGGGAATATTTTGGTTTTTTTGTGTTTTTTGAAATGTGATTTTTTGGATTTTTGGGATATTTTGATTTTTTTTGGGTTTTGAATGTCAATGGATTTACAATTTGAGTAGCCTATATGCTAGATACCAATGACAAGGGGAACCAAGTCTAGGTGCAAGGGAATGAATAGACGATAGTGGATGGATGAAAGGATCATGATAAATGGATGGACAAAGGGATGTGCGATAGTGGATAGGATGAAAAACTCACAATGGATGTATGTATAAGGATGTGATCTCCAAAGGATATGTCACATAAGAATAACATGCCCCATTCTAGATAGTCAACTTAGGCTTTTTCATGACAATGCTTAGGACAATGGAATGATAGGATGGATTGGATAAGATGGATAAATGGGTAATGACTAGGGGATAATGATTGGATGGGATTGGAAAGGACCATAGGATAATGCCAAGATAATGTATGTCAAGAGATACCCAAAACATTTGTCAACATTGTGCCCCCAATCTTTATCAAGATCAAAAGAGGAAGGGAGTATGGATGGGTTTGATATGATAGGAATGTGTATGCAATGGATAAGATATGAAAATGATATGTAGGATGAGACAAGGTGCCCCCAAGTGTAAGTGACATAGAAGATCGACCTACACATGACGCCTATTTACCAAGTTTTCATCATGGTACTTATCCAAGGCACCTATTTACCAGGTTTTCACCGTTGGACGAAGGGATTTCTCTTTACTTTTTTTTTTTACTTTTTTTGTGACTCTTTTGACTTTTGAATGGGAAAGGGGGGGATATGGATGGGTGGGACTCAAGTGTCTAGTTCCATGTAATGGTATAGTCCCATTAGATAAGGATGTCATCACAAATGGACCATGTCAAGTCATTATGCTCAAGATGTTGGTAGGGTGATTGTGTGAAAGTGAGATGGATAAAGGTAGATAGTGGATTATGATGTGGATTATGAAGGGATCGAAAGTGGATTATGATGTAGATTATGGAGGGATAAAAGTGGATTATGATGTGGATAATAATGGACTTATGCAAAAGCATGGACCATAGGAAGGTGATGGGGGAGATATGTAGGATAATGAGTGAATGATGGAGTGATGGAGGTGTGAAAAGGAATCATGACCAACGGATGCACATACCATGATAAACATGGAAGCTTTTGAGTGGATGGAGGTGTAGGAAGCAATGGTGATGTTTGCTTAGTGGATGGATGATGTAAGCATTTAGGGACCCACATAGACTTAGTATTTTTCTAATTTTTGCTTTTCATGTGGCATGTTTGAAATGTTTGAATGGAATGGCATGTTTGGATGGAAGAAGATGGTTGGGATTTTTGGGATGTGGATGCCTCATTTGATTTTCTTGATTTTTGCTCAGGTACCCATACCATTTTGCTTTTGGGCTTTGCTTTTGGAGGTATGGGTTTGGATGGATTTTTTAATGTACCTTGCTTTGAATTTTTGGATTGATTTCCTAAGGTATTAGGAATCTTAGGATGTTTGGCTTCATATGTAGAGGCATCCAAATGTTTATTTTTAAATCCCATGTGGCGGGTGGAAAGGGTGGAATCTTTATGTTTAGACAGTGCGTACATTTGTTGGTCATGATTAGGATTGTAAGGGTACTTATGGATAAATGGATAATTAGGTGTTGATAGAAGTGGAGGTAAAGTGGATGGAGGGATATTTGGAGTTGGAAGAAGTGGAGGTAAAGTGGATGGTGGAAGGTGAATGGTCACATGCTTTTGATATTTATAGGATGAGGGCGGTGGAATAGCAACATATGTTTTAGGAATATGATGGGGTTTATGATGGAAGGAAGTGGATTTAGGAAGTGTGGAGGAAGTACCAACATTGTTAGATTGTTGACCTTGGGGTGTATATCCAAGGCCAAATGAGCGAGGAGGGACCTTGACATGGATTGGCTCCAAAATGCCTTGTTCATGTAGGCCTAAACCTTTGCCTTGGTAGTTCATGTTTTGGAGCATGCAATTGACTATAGGATTAGGTGTAGTTTGGACACTAGGCTTGAGTTGATTATTGGATGGAGAAGGCAAAGTAGAGAATGGTTTTTAGTGTTCTAAGGAGGAACACTCATGCATGAATGTGGATAGACTAGTAGGATATGGTGGATTTGAAATAGGATCAATGGTGGATGTGGAAGGATGATTAGGATCTTGATCATGTTCATTTAGATCCAAGTTATTTGTTTGATCTTCTATGTTGGCTTGGGGGAAACATGTCAGATCATGACAAGTGGACATTGTGGGATCATGGCTAGGTGGAGAGGTCTCTTTGCTTTGAATGAAGGCCATGAAATGGGGTGAATGCTCAAGTAAGTCAACGAGACTTCCTAGATGGAGCATGTAGGTCTTGGGTGTCTTGTTCATGGATAGTTGTGGGGTTATGACTAGGATCAAGTGACTAATGGATAGGTTCTTCATAAGTATCATCTTGATCATAGAAAAGGTACATGTTATGGATAGGGTAAATGGAAGTGATTTGATCTTGATTAGGACTAGGGCTTAATGTTTTCACATGATTAGGATTAAACTCTTGACATACCTCTTGACTTTCTTGAATGGAAGTGGAAGGCTATTTAATAAGCTTGATAGCTCGTAGATCACATGATAGGGTTAGAAGACTAGACAAAGTGTTTAAAGACTCATGGGGGAATCAATAATAGGTGTTGGATGACAATGTTTTATTCCTTTCTAGTAGCCAATGGATCACATCCTTTGCAAGGGTATGGGTGAATGGGCAATATAGTGGATGGATGGTAGCAGTGGAAGTTGAAGGCTTAGTATTGGGATTTGTTGGATGGATAATGGGATTCGGATTTGGGCTAGATGGAAAGATAATGGAATTAGAGGGATTGGTCTTATCCAAGACAACCTTACCACAATCTTCTAGGTTCTTGACCAATCTTTGAAATTAGACACAAGTGGATATGGTATGGCCCCTATACCTATGGTATGCACAATAATGGTTTGTATTATAACCTCTAGGTTTAATCATAAATGGAAAATATGCTTTGAGAGGGTATAGCTCAATCAAATTTGCTTGGACCAATTTCTCTAAAAGTATCTCCATGGAATCTTTTAATGAAGGATTAGTGGAACATGGGGATGAAGGTGATGAAGGTGATGAAGGGCTTGATAAAGGTGTTGGGATGGGACTAGTTGGCTCATGTGTTGGCATATGATTGGATGGTGAAGGTGACTCAAAGGAGGTACTTGCTAGGTTGGTTTCTCCCTTGTCAAAGGATTTTAGGTCTTGCATAAGATAACTTGGACTTTCTTGATTTATGTACATAGGGCCATTTGGACTTGCTTGTTGTTCTTGTAAGGACATTTGATTGCCATGTGGATAGGTTTGGTGATGAGGTGGCATGATAGGATTTGTAGGTGAAAGGTTTTGTGAGGTGGATTGTTGTAGACATTGGCTGATGTTGGAGGTTCGTTGAGAAAGTAGTTGCAATATGATGGCAATGGAGTTGGGATCGTTGGATGGTAGACTTATGGAAGTAGTTGCATTTGGGATGTTGCTAGGAATAGTGAGGGTGATTTGTGGTATGGATGTGGCCACATTAGTGTTTGGATTAGGTGCTTATTGGGATTGTGATGGAATGTGGGAGCGTTGATATTGGCCTAGGACTTGATGTTGTGGTGACACAAGATCTTCTTCCTTTATATATAACCAACTAAGTTGCCTAAGTTGGCTAAGCATTCGTTTGGTGCCATAAGGATCATTCTCATAGGTTTTGTTTAGAAATTCTTGTCCATGTTTACAAGTGGTATATGTTGAGAATTGATTGGCTAGGTAGAATGATGATGTGTAATGGTCAGAAATGATTAGGGGTTTTACTTGGATGATGAGGACTATGGTGCTGATGATTAGGATGTCGAAGATGACTAGGATGATGAGATTGGATGACTTGAAGGAATTAGGATGAATGATGGTGGAATTATTAGGGTAGGTGACTAGGATGATTTAGGATAATGGTAAGGGTAATGTGGGATAACAAGGTGGGATGACTTGGATTGAGGTGATTAGGATGAATGGATTGGGATGAAAGTGGTTTAAATGAGAAATGTAGGTGATGATGTGGAGTGATTGGGATCAAATTTCAAGACCTTAGGATGATTTGATTTGTTTTTTTTTTATGGATGGCTCTCTATGTTTGAGATAGACTAATGATCTCAAGTAAGAGGGTTGACTGGATTGATTCTCTATACTTAAGGTAGACTAATGACACTTAAGTAATAGAGGGTTGATTGGATTGATTTGATTGGTGGACTTATTCAAGATAGACTAATGATCTCAAGAAAGTTTGGATAACATTTGATGATGATCAACTAAGGTCTTGATTACTGATTGGATTGATTTTGATTTTGATTGGGATGAAAGTAGTTGGGATGTGGTTTGGCTTGGAATGATTGGATGATGTTTAATGACTAGGATGATGATTAGGGTTTGATATGGAATGATTAGGGATGATTAAGATGATTAGGGGTTGATTAGAAAGAAGGTGGTTTGGAATGATGAGGGTTTGAATTATGGTGACTTGGGTATGATCACGAATGAAATGGCTAAAAATGGGTGATTAGGATAAATGTGATTGGATTTGAATGTGTTGGAAGAATGAGTTGAATGACATGTCTTATGTGTTTGGTGTTTATCTTGATTTGGCAATGTTCAATCACATGTACACACATGATTCACTCATGCAAGACACATAAGCAATTTTGAATTTGACTTTGAATGAATGTAATGATGATTACACAAGCACATGTGGAAGACACATCAACGAGCCCTATGACTAGTCAAGTGGGGTATGGCCAATTAGGTCTTAGGCTATGTTTTGCACAAGGTTGACTATGGAATTGAAAGTGAAATCCTGCCACACAGCTGGGAGAAAGGGGTAACCTACCCTTCACCTTCACTTCCCAAAGGTATAAAGTTCTTTGGGGCTTAGCCAAGAGTGACAAGATTCCAACTCCCAATGAGGGTGTCTTTCGATTCAGCCTCGAATGAGGTTGTCCCTAGGGGTAATGAAATCCCCTAGCAGGCCTCCTAGGAAAGGGTAAACAAAAGCAAATCAAGTGAGGTGTTTTTGATCTCCAAGATCACCTTGCGGTACGAGGAGAGAGCATACACACACACACTTGAATCACACTCACACTTCTAAATTAACCCTTAGAAAATGAAATGTGTGTGTGAAAATTGAATGGATTAGAGGTGTTTTTGATTCTCAAGATCGCATGAAGTGCATGAGAAGAGCATACACACCACTAATCACATGCAACTTCACCAAGAAATGAAGGCACTTGTTCTTGTTTAATCCAAAGTCAAGATGTGAATGAGAAGACACATGTTCATTTTATGCCCAATTTTGATATGTGATGAAGACAAATGTTCGTTTTATGAGGCCAAATCGAAGTGTGTGATGCAAACAAGATTCATTTTATGTCCCAAATTGAAGTGTGTTTGCAAACAAGATTATGAAGAAATGAGAAATAGAATGAGTGCACCTAATTATTTTGCTATCCAAATTGATGTATATGCTATTCCTGATGTTGTTCTAGCTCCGTAAGATCACCTGCAAGTCACTAGAATGAAAACGGAGCAAGTAAATGTGCCAAGAGGATTGTTATGTGAAAAAATATGAAATCTAATAAAACCTGATCAAAATGACCTGATACAGAAAAATGACTATCATGAACAGATTCTAGATGAAATTATATGCAATTTTTTTAAAAAATTACTGAAAAAGGATGAAATATGCGAAAGTTATGAGCATTTGAAGTTTTTCATGCAAGTTTGACTTTGATTGATAAAAATGCAGGAAAATGGTACAGTCACCTAAAAAAAAATTCACCACTGCGAAGTTGACGAAGTCAGCTTTTTGATGCCACCAATTTTGTGCGATTTCGTTACCGTATGCAAAAGTTTTAAAAATTTGAGAAAAAATTGCCTATTTAGGCAATGTTAGAAAGATGAGGACAGGCTTAACCATTAAACTAACCACTAGATGTTTGTTTCTATAGGAGTTCGGACAACACTGAGAGGGGGGGTGAATCAGTGTTGTATTAATTCTCAAACATTTTACAACTTTTTGCAAGCTTTCTCTTACAGAACAGATGGAAAGGAATACATTAATGATTTGTTGAGTTTATATGCACAAGACTTACAATAACAGATGTAAACAAAATATGATCAAACTAATAATATGCACACACATAGAAGAAATCAAGACACAACCTTTTTACCGAGTGGAAAACCCTCAGGGGTAGAAAAACCACTCATAAAGTGCCTCACTGGCTTAATTGGAAAACATGCCTCACTGGCAATACAAATTGTCTCACTGACAAATACAAAGGTCTCACTGACCACAAGCCTCATAGGCATACTGTGCCTCACTGGCAAACACAATCACTATAAACAAAACATCAAACTTCGTGTGCAAGACATGATTGCTGTTCAATCAGATTTGCACCATTTTATACAACCTTATACCTCCTGTTAGATTTTCAAATCAAAACAAGCTCCATATACAAATCTCTATAAACAATTTTCTCTGCAAATTAATCAGATCCATTCAACAATACTGCATATCAATCTTGTATTCTAATCCTCCATTCAACAACACTGAATATCAATCCTGTATTCCAATATGCTCAACAACACTACTTTACTCTGTCTGTTTCATTTCTGTCTTACAAGTCTCAATGTCTTGATCAATCAAATTTATGATTCATGCACCTGATTGTCATTACAATTGCATATTGTCTTTTTAATCACCTTGTCAATCTCTATATCTGTATTTGATCCCTGTCAGTTCATCATCAATCTGTACAACATCACTCACCTCGTCTTGTTAATCCACACCACACTATAAAAAATCTGTAATATCATTAAATAAAATCTGAATATGCTTTCACAACCTTTCATATTCTCTTCTCTATTTTTAAAACAAAATCTCTTCCCGTCAATTCTATGCATTAAAAAAAAACCTTTTGATCTTCCTTTTGCTTTGCAGAATAAAATCAATTTCTTTATAAAAATCTTTCCATTTTCCATTTTGATTTTCTGGAATTATCTGTAAAAGTCTTTTCACATTTTTATCTTCCATAAAAAATCTCCTTCTCTGCAAATTCCGTGTTATTTGTATCAAGCCACTGCCATTTGTAAGGGACCATGATATCAAATTAATTCAGGATAACATAAAGCAAGATCCCACTGTCCAAAATGATCTTTCCAAAATGATTGTGAAGACAATCTTTGTAGACCAAGTAAACCAATGAATGAAGATCACATTTCATGTCTTGTCTTGAGCACAACCTTAATGACTTGATCTCTATTGATCTTCTGACAAACACAAATAAACTATTATTACTTCTGAGATCACTTCTACCATGACGAAACCAATCCTTGATCCAACCTTATTTCAGAGAATGCCAAACAACAAACATCATGATGAAGACTACTGTGTTTCACTGCATATCATATCATCTGTATCAACCATACTGAACAAGCTGTGATGGAAAGAACACACAAGATGATGAAATCTTGCAAGATGATGTCTCCTACTCAAATGTTTACCAATATCAACCCTGCACATGATGATGATCTTATCAAAACATAAACTAACATTATTCTTCATAACTCCTGACTATCTTGATGATATTGATGTCCTGATATGAAGATCAATCCCAACATCTATGACAACCTGAAAGAACACCTTTTTGACATCAATGACAACCTGACTTCATCAATCTCCCCCTTTGTCATTGATGGCAAAACCACCCGATGCAATTTTTCTTTCTCCCCCTTTTTGACATTGATGACAAAGACTATTTTCTCCCCCTGAGAAAAAATAACTCATATAAATCATGAGAAAGATATCAATCAACTGTTTACACATTTCTTGGATCACAAACACTATCACTGACCTTGTTGTCTTTCATACCAACCAAGAAATTGAAAAATCACTTATGAAGATGAAGACTAACACACTCCTGATAACATCACAAACTTTCAAAACAAACAGTTCTTCTTCAATCAACAACCTTTTTGACCTAAAATATCAAATCTCCAAGATCTCCCATGTGTTAAAGTTCACAAACAAATCACTACTCAGAAATATCATTGGTAAACACTAACAAGCCTAACCAACATAATTCAACTCAACTCAGCACTTATCCACTTCCTGAAATAGTCCTGAAGCAACATATCAACTTGAAGTATACCATCCATTTACTGACAGTCAACCTTCTGAACACTTTTGCAAAGAAATCATAAACAAATCAATACTCTTTGATAAAGAGATTTGCAGGCAAAAATCATGAAGACTCCTCATCACATAGTTCCCAACACCATATGACATGATGACCAAAAAACTATTCAATTTTTCATGATAGTGATAACTCAGTCCTGATACCACTTCAAAAACTGGAGGCACACAATTTGCACATACCTTTCTGAATCATATTAATGAGGAAGATCATTAATGGAACATGTAAAACTATCACTTCATAAAACTCCTCAATATCTCTTGGTTATCATCTTCTTTTGACACTATCTTCAAATCACCTGAAAGCTCCAAGATACATGTCATAAAACATAACTCAACAAGGTAATAATCATCAAACTGACTCCTTGATATGAACTATCAACCTGCAACCAAACTATTCTTGCACACCATTTCTGACATGACAAAGAATGAAAACCATCTGAAAAATGAAGACTATCATGTTGTTTCTGCACAACTATTTACAACACACTGTCAAAAACTGATACATATATGACCACATCTGAAACATACTGCAATCAACAAGAATTAGTGCCTTTTGACTCTCAAATACAAATCAGCCAACCAATTAAGATTGCACAACCTTCACCATCAAGCTCTTCCTGTAACACCACTTTGCAAAACCAAATCCAGGTGAGAGTTCCTTGACAACATCTTAACAAAAGCATCATGACAACTTAATCATGTAAGTATCAAACAATATACAAATAGGATCAATGTCACAACATCATCAAACTCTTTGTGCAGAGAGATTTTGAACACTTTATGATCCACTAAACATGTTACTGATCATGAACACCTAACATACACTGAAACTCAAAACATCAGAAACTTCATTTCAAACATTATCAGACAAGCATGACGAACAAAACAAGATCAACTGATCTCCTCCTGTAACTTATTGGGGATAAAAAAATAGAACAAGAACAACTCCCCCTCACATCATGCTATCTATTATCCAACTGATGATGTAACTTGTGCAGAATGCACAAGTTTAGGATTTGCCTTCTCATGACTCTGTTTTTGCTTCCATACTTTTACAGTTGCTTTCTTTCTCCAAACCTTTTCTATTTCTTTCCGTTTCCAACCTATCAAATTAGATGATGCAGATGATGCTTTTCTGCAACTAAATGCTTTGTGACCAGGAGAATTGCAATTATAACAAACTATATCATAATCAAATGACTGATAGTACCTTTGAGAACTTATGTTAGACTTCCATGCAGAATCATACCTTTTACAATTTCTTTGTATATGTCCAACATGATTGCACTTGTAACAAATAAGGTTAGTATTCCTTTTGCAATCAACTGCTTTATGACCAAAATGATTACAAGTATAACAGTAACCATTAAATGAATAGTTATACCTGTACATGTATGCTTGTCTAACAGGAGCACTTCTTCTGAAATTTCTTCTTCTTTGATTATGCATTTTGTTTTCAGTGGCAGTATTCAAATCAATCTTCTCTCTGGGAGTCTCTCTGACTTTTGAACATTCTCCTTCTTCAAATCCTAATCCAGTTGTGTCATTATGCTGCTTCTGTTTGCCCAACAACACATGTAACTTGCTTGTGCTTTCTTCAAACTCCTGAGACTTCTTAGATAAAGTCTTCAGACTATCATAATCTTTTCTGAGTTTGATAATTTCTCCCTCTAGTTTTAGATTCTCATTCCTTCTAACTTCAAGGTCAGATATTGATACATCAGCTATCCTCTTAGCTTCTTCAATTTCTGTCTTCAATCTAGCAATTAGTTTGTCAGAATCATCAATATATGTCTTTAAACTAATAATCTGACATCTGGCCTCTTCAAGATCTGTAGAAACAATTTCAAGTTCTGAAAGTGCATTGACTTTTGATTCTCTTTCTTGTTGCAGCTGCAAGTTTAGTTTCTGATTCTCTCTCTTATACTTCTTGAGCTCACTCAGGGCATATATAAGCTCTCCTTCCATATCAATCTCACAATCTTCTTCATCATCATCACTTGTGATGCTGGCTTCTTCTAAATCAAATTGGGATTGAACATCAACTCCTTCATATGAAAGTTTCCTTTCATGGTCACTCTTCTCAGATAATAAGTTGTTTTCTTCTTCAGGTGCACTACCTTGATAAATTTTTATCAACTTTTTCCAGACATCCTGAGCTGTTTCACACTGCACCACTTTACAAGAAATATCATTAGATAAACCAGATAAAATAACCTTCTTGGCTATATGATTGCAATTAATAACCTCTTTGTTATTTGTAGAGTTAGAATATCCATTCTCAACAGACATCCATATATCATATCCTAAAGAGGATAAATAAGCTTGCATTCTCATACACCAAACTGAAAAATCTGAACCATTAAACAAAGGAGCATCTGAAATCTTTTCTTCTAATACAATACCAGACTTAACATGGAGAACATCTTTATCAACTGAATCAACATCTGAATTTGATATGGATAATGTCTTTTGTGTCTTCTGACCAGAATGATGCTTAATTTTTCTCATGTTCTTATTTCTCCTGCACTTACCCATTGAACTCCACACACAAGACCTACCCAAGCTGATTAAGCTGTAGAAGGGAAACTGGCTCTGATACCAATTGTAGGAGTTCGGACAACACTGAGAGGGGGGGTGAATCAGTGTTGTATTAATTCTCAAACATTTTACAACTTTTTGCAAGCTTTCTCTTACAGAACAGATGGAAAGGAATACATTAATGATTTGTTGAGTTTATATGCACAAGACTTACAATAACAGATGTAAACAAAATATGATCAAACTAATAATATGCACACACATAGAAGAAATCAAGACACAACCTTTTTACCGAGTGGAAAATCCTCAGGGGTAGAAAAACCACTCATAAAGTGCCTCACTGGCTTAATTGGAAAACATGCCTCACTGGCAATACAAATTGTCTCACTGACAAATACAAAGGTCTCACTGACCACAAGCCTCATAGGCATACTGTGCCTCACTAGCAAACACAATCACTATAAACAAAACATCAAACTTCGTGTGCAAGACATGATTGTTGTTCAATCAGATTTGCACCATTTTATACAACCTTATACCTCCTGTTAGATTTTCAAATCAAAACAAGCTCCATATACAAATCTCTATAAACAATTTTCTCTGCAAATTAATCAGATCCATTCAACAATACTGCATATCAATCTTGTATTCTAATCCTCCATTCAACAACACTGAATATCAATCCTGTATTCCAATATGCTCAACAACACTACTTTACTCTGTCTGTTTCATTTCTGTCTTACAAGTCTCAATGTCTTGATCAATCAAATTTATGATTCATGCACCTGATTGTCATTACAATTGCATATTGTCTTTTTAATCACCTTGTCAATCCCTATATCTGTATTTGATCCCTGTCAGTTCATCATCAATCTGTACAACATCACTCACCTCGTCTTGTTAATCCACACCACACTATAAAAAATCTGTAATATCATTAAATAAAATCTAAATATGCTTTCACAACCTTTCATATTCTCTTCTCTATTTTTAAAACAAAATCTCTTCCCGTCAATTCTATGCATTAAAAAAAAACCTTTTGATCTTCCTTTTGCTTTGCAGAATAAAATCAATTTCTTTATAAAAATCTTTCCATTTTCCATTTTGATTTTCTGGAATTATCTGTAAAAGTCTTTTCACATTTTTATCTTCCATAAAAAATCTCCTTCTCTGCAAATTTCGTGTTATTTGTATCAAGCCACTGCCATTTGTAAGGGACCATGATATCAAATTAATTCAGGATAACATAAAGCAAGATCCCACTGTCCAAAATGATCTTTCCAAAATGATTGTGAAGACAATCTTTGTAGACCAAGTAAACCAATGAATGAAGATCACATTTCATGTCTTGTCTTGAGCACAACCTTAATGACTTGATCTCTATTGATCTTCTGACAAACACAAATAAACTATTATTACTTCTGAGATCACTTCTACCATGACGAAACCAATCCTTGATCCAACCTTATTTCAGAGAATGCCAAACAACAAACATCATGATGAAGACTACTGTGTTTCACTGCATATCATATCATCTGTATCAACCATACTGAACAAGCTGTGATGGAAAGAACACACAAAATGATGAACTCTTGCAAGATGATGTCTCCTACTCAAATGTTTACCAATATCAACCCTGCACATGATGATGATCTTATCAAAACATAAACTAACATTATTCTTCATAACTCCTGACTATCTTGATGATATTGATGTCCTGATATGAAGATCAATCCCAACATCTATGACAACCTGAAAGAACACCTTTTTGACATCAATGACAACCTAACTTCATCAGTTTCTTGTGGTCACATGCACGGTTAGTTATCCTCCAGTGGTTAGTGTTTGTGCTGGTGGTTATTGGGAAAGAGGCCCCTGGTCGCTGATATGACTAGGGGCTTAAAGTTTTTTCTTTTTTTTAAAGAAAAGATTATGAGGGGGGCTTTTTTGATAACCCCCACCCTTGATCACCAAGAGGACCATGGGCTATAAGTCAAAGCACAAGAAAATTTCTAAGTGATGACTGAGGTTTCAATGATTTGAATTTTCATTGGATTATGAAAGGAGATTAGGGTTTTCTAGATTGTGACCTAAATCGTGAGGTACTTCAGAGCCGCCAAGAGAGGTGGCGACATGGATGAAAGGGGAGGCGACATAATTCCTAGAAGTGGCGACTAAAGCAAAGATGAATCATGCGGGTTTTGACAAAGTATGGAGATGGCGGATGTGGTGGTCGAGAGGTAGATTGGAGGCGGTGTGATAGTTATGAAGGATGTCGACTTGTGAGGTCGACGTTGCAAGAAGACATCAACAAAAACATGTCAAGCCTCTGAGGCCGCCACCGGTGATGGATAGGTTAAACGGTGGCGGAGGACAAACACCAGCGGTGCTTAGGGTTTTGACCAATCGTTAGGACAGATACACAGGCAGTGACAGAGCCTCAATTGACCAAGATCAACGGTTTCGATGAAACTCAAGGGAGATCACGTGGTTTTTGGTTTAGGGCATCGCTTGAGATCTAAGACTGTGGTTTATATGCAAAGGTCAACGGGATCTCAATGAACAATAGTCAACTGAGGTTGCAAAAGAATATGAAGCAACGGTTGAAGTCTTAGACCAGGTGATAAAGATTAGGTCAGCAGTAGCGGAGGAATAAATGGCAGATAGGGTTTTCAAACTAGTGACAAACACTGACCATTAGGGTTCGTTTACTACACCTACAGCCAAGACCAACCTTTTAAACCTGTAACAAAAATGGTTAGCCAGACAATGAAATGAAACCTAAAACAAATCGATACCAACAGGAAAATTGAAACAAATCGATACTAGTAGAAGCCCCATGCATGCCGTACGGATCCATACAGTATGGCTTGCAAAAAAAAAATTAAAAAAATTTCAAAAATTCTAGTCACCAAAACCTATCAAGTTTATAGTAAAAAAACTCAGAAACAACGTCCTGATCATGATGGTGAGGTTAGTTTTAACCCAGGATGCAACCTGTAATTGGTCACCCCCAAAACTTGCAAATCTCGACAACCTAGGGTTAGAGAAAAAGGCAAAATTTTGACAACAAAATCTGCAAAAGACTCACGATTAGATCTGACACCGGGCGTGCCAAATGAAGTCATAGAAAATTGACATGAAGGAAATGGTAACAAATGCAAATCAAACGAATACAAACCTCATATCGACTCACAATCCATTGATAGGGTTGAGAATGTAGCATCCGAAGCACTCTAACTTTACCCAAATAGATGAATGTTGGTTACTCAATTTTGCAGCATAACGATAAGATAGGGATTGGTAGATGAATGGACGGATGATGATAGATGCAAAATAGAGAGATTGAGAGGAAAATTTGGCAGAGTAAGGATGCTAGAAGAAGGTTTGATTACAAATGGCTCAAGAGAGGCTACCTTTATAGAAAAAGGCAAATTCGAATGGATGGTTGTGATTGAGAGTTATGTTGGAGGATATGGACGATTAAGATTGATTAGGGTTGGATTAGGGTTTCCCACTCAAAGAGGGATTGTAGTCACATGACAAGTGTATGATGGAGAATAAAGGGAATCTAATTCAAATTTGAATTAGTTTGACATGTGAAGGAATTAAGTGGGAGATGAGACATGTGACATGTGTCGCAATGTTATGAGAGGTGAGAGAATAATTCAAATTTTTAATTTGAATTATGTGAGACATGTGAAGGGGGATTATTAACTAAACAAATGGTATTTATTTAGTTAATTGGAATGTGATCAAGTGGGATTAATTAAATAAAGTGGGTTTATTTAATTAATCAGGAAGGTGATTAAGTTAGACAAATGTGATTAAGATGGGATGAACTAGGACCTAGGGATAAATGGGATTAAGTGGGATGAGGTTAGATGAACTAGGATGAACTAGGACCTATGGGACATATACGAGTTCATGTCGACAATGTGTTGTGTAACTAGGACCTTGGGCAAAGACATACAAGGTCTTGTGT
This sequence comes from Cunninghamia lanceolata, assembly GCA_027924645.1. Classification (NCBI taxonomy): domain Eukaryota; kingdom Viridiplantae; phylum Streptophyta; class Pinopsida; order Cupressales; family Cupressaceae; genus Cunninghamia; species Cunninghamia lanceolata. The sequence continues at coordinate 1,690,433 of BSBN01001494.1, read as the reverse complement.
AAAAAAGACCTAGACAATTTTTAGTGTCTACAGTAATATTACTTTCCTATGTTGTGTCTATGGGATGATCTTATTCTCTTCCTATGTGTATTGGTATCTTGTATGTGTTGGGATTAGCATCCTACATATATATATCTCTTGCATCTGAGAAGCTAAACAATCTCTTATGCATTGAGACTATTCTATGTTAAGAAGTAGCTCCATACATATAACTAGCAAGGTGTCATTAGGTGTAGTGGAGATAAGCTCAAACCTTTGCTTGTAGTGTTAAAGTCCATCCCAGAACATTAGCTGCTATTCATATCTTGTGTATGGTGGTTCAACATCTTGACCTCATGCATTTAGACAAGATTGTAGTATGCTAGTTATGCATTGTATACCTCGACACCTTGGTCTTCTATACCCTCGTGCATAACATCCATATGCTATATCAAACATAAGGATTGCATTTCTTTATTTCTGAGCAATTACTTTAAAAGTTGTCATATCATTTCTCCATTCTATCATCATCTTATATAGTCCTCAACCAAGATCAATCATCTTCCTTTCATCCTCCTTGTCCGCTTTCGTCATTTCCCTTATCTCCATCTTGCAAAACAAGTGTGTTAGGCACATATAGGTTCATGCTATTATCATAATCTCATTATTATCCATTACCATTATGTGCATTTTTATTACCATACATTACCATTAGCATAAGACATTTTCATTATTACCATTTGCATACTCATATCATTTGCATAAACATCCATATAAATCATGAAAATACAAAAAAAAAACATGCATAACATCATAACATAAATTCATCCATAATCATTACAACATCATAGGTAATCAAAGCCATCATATATATATATCATGTGTGTCAATATACAAGTGTCTACAAATACAACATGAGCTATCCATGAGCCATCAAAAGAATGTATGTACAATCAGCTCATAGGCCTCATCATGATACAATACAATACAACAAAACAAGGTAGCCCTAGTGACTATTGGTAGCTCCCTCACCCTGTCCGCCACCACTAGGTCTTGCACCTGGCCTGCCATCTCTAGGAGGCCCCATCACTGAAGCTATAGACTATGATCCTCCTATCCTCTGCAAACTAGAAGCCCCTGATCTACTCTTGAAGCTAGGTTGTCTCTGCTCTATAGGCACTGCTCCATAATATAAGCCTCTATAATACTCAGCCTCACCCTGTGCTCTCCTCAACTCTCTCTGTGTCTATGTCAACTGGGTGGCTAGATACATAGTAGATCCATCTATCCCCAAGGCAGCCACTGCCCTATCTCTCTCCATCCTCAGAGCATCTCTCTCCGCTGTGATAGCCTGCACCTGTTGTACAGCTGCATCCCTCTCAACATTCATAGCTTGAACCTATTGTATCGCAATATCTCTCTCATTTGTCACTGCTTGAACCTACCGCACTACTACATCTCTCTCCCTAGTAACTCTCGCCAGTGCCCCATCATCTTGTCCATCTCCTGTCGGTACCCTAGCCTGCAGCTGAGCCTGAGCTCTAGCATGCCGCAACCCTATCACCACCTGATGTCTATCTATCTCCACTCTCCTCAGCCTAAAATGAGCCCACCAACTCCATCTCTGCTCCTCTCTGATCCTCCATCTCAGCTGTTGTATCCCCACATCATCACCTCCTAGCACTTGTGCCTGTGGCTGTGCAAGAACCTATGGTGGCACCTGTCCTTGTACCTGAATGCCTGGAGTTGCTAACACTACTGCCTATGATGCTAGAGCTCGTGTCCTCCTAACTAGCCTCTCCATCCCAATCTCTCCTATCTCCCTAGGCCTCATCAACCGAGTCGGCCTAGCTGTAACCCAGTGTGCATCATAATTTGGTAAAGTCCTTGGATTTGTAGGACCCTGCCTCCACTGCCACATAACTAGCTGTAATCCATCCCTCTCCACCAAAGCTGTGTCAACCTTTATCTCTAGCCCCCAATCAAAAACCTCCCGCTGCATCCTCCCAAAAATGGCATCCCCTACTGGTGCTGCATGTGGAACCCCGAACTGCCTCAAAACCCTCTCGGGCAAATAACGCTCTATAATATATATCCCGCAACCAAAAATATATCTAGCCTGCCTTGCATAGACAAGCTCTCCATCCTCCTCATCCCATCTCTCGCATCCAAGCCATGCCCTCCATACGAATCTATCTACCTCATCCAAAATCTACCTCCAGTAGACTATCCCTCGCCACTGTTGATAGGTAAGAGATCCTCTGTACATCCTTGCATATGGCTCTCCTGCTACTCTAGCCACCCATCCATCTAGCCTCATCACTGGAATGTTCTCATAAGCCCATACATGCAACACTGTGACTCCAGCTGACATGCTAGCTCCAAACATATATGCACAATCATGTAGATAATGATATAGCTGTCCCAGTACACACTCCACCCATGCATATCTAGTACCATATGAAAACATCCCCTCCATCACTGTCGCCCATCCAACCAAAAAACCTGTAGCTTGTTTGTCTCCCACCAGCCATCTGATAATAGCTACAACTACTTGCTGTAATCTATCACATAGCTCCTCCATCCTAGCCATCAGAATCTCTGAGCCCTCAGCCCCAATGTCTGGAGTCCCGAACAATCGCCTAAATGCAGCTGGACCCATGTCAAGATCATAATCTACTCTGTCTCCATCAATAGGAACATGCAGAATCTAGAACACATCCTCTAAGGTAATTGTCGCCTCTCTCGTCAGCAACAAGAATGGACTGTACTCACTCCTCCATCGCTCAACCATCGATGTCATCAGTCCTCGATGTGCCTACACTGGCTCTAACCTTGATACATGCTCTTAACTGAAAATATCTAAGAACAACCACTCCTTTGCATCCAATATCCTGACTAATCTCAAGTCCCTAGGATGTGGCTCCTAAGACAATAATGGTGGTCGTACCTCCTGCATCATTCAGTCCACCTTGTCAGTTTCTTGCATTCATAATTTTCCTTTTGACTCCTAGATGCTGTCTACTTTTGCTACAAACGACTCATTTTCTATGTGCGCTAGCCTTTTGCCCATAAGCGAGCTATTTTACTACAAGTGCATAGTATCTGCTTCTACGCGACGTCTTTACCATAGGCAAGCTACTGCTAGCTGGAAGCAACCTCAATTCCTCTATGTGATAACTTTTCACTTATAAGCAATCTCAATTCCTCTATGTGCTAACTTTTCACTCACAAGCGAGCTCTATCTCTATATGCAGTCACTTTTTGCCTACATGCGACCTGCATTGACATTATGCACATTTTCCCTATCCATCTGCCTTAGCCGACCAGAAGCAACCTTGTTTTTCTATAAGTGGTCACTTCGAGCCTATAAGCAACCTATTTTACCCTAAGCGACCCCTTTTCCTACACAAGCGACCTAAACTACCTATGCTAAAACCTAGTGGCTTTTGGTGACGTGTGCATTTATTACGCTTTTAACCTAAAAAAATCACACAATTAGCACACATTTTTGTACATACCGGTGCGCCTGCTCCCGCTAGTCACCCATGTGTCCTCACTCGCTCAGCCTGATGATCTCTGCGTGGAATAACCATCCTAATAGCTCTCCAACACTCGAAGCACCAAACCTCTAAGGAGCTCTAGATCTCTATAGCTACTACACACAAATGAGCCTATTTTCCCTTGAGGAACCTACTTATAGCCCCTTTCAAAACCCTAATTCTTCTATACCAAAGCCTATTTTCTTCTAAACCATCCCAATTCACCCCAACCAACCCCATTTTCTTTATGTCCACCTTGTTTCTAACCTTCCATCTTATCGCGAGCCAACCCATCCCTTCCTGGTTAGCCTGGCTTACCTCTCAAGGGGGCATCACTTGCTAGTAACACTGGGGCATAACCTTGTTTATTGAGTGAATCATCATATCTTCTTTGACACAACGCTCTAACGAACATTGTATCAAAGAGGGGCAAAATGTAGACACCCAAAATTGACCTAATTATCACTAGCATCAAAATATTGCATTAGCTATCATTTGCATTTGTCTAACACACTTGAGCAATTTCCCTATCACTTATTTCTTCTATTAATTAAATAAATTCATATTTATTTAATTAATTCATTATCTATTTCTTCTATTTCCTCTATTTTATAATTAAATAATCTTTAATTATTTAATTATCTATTTCTATCTATTTTAATTAAATAAATCTTATTTATTTAATTAAAATTCCTTTCATAAGCCCACTTTCCAATTAATTAAATAAATTTTATTTATTTAATTAATTTCTCTTATCATTTATCTTCATGAGCTGACATGTGTGCCTCTTTCATTTAAAAACATGTGTGGTACTACATCTTTTATTTAATGTCTTTCACATGTAGTACTTTTTATGTACATGGTCACACATAAGCCTTATCTTTCCTCCACTTGTCATCTACGCATTCATCTATGATTATCATTTAATCTTAGCCATTCACATAGCCACCAAATCTCTACCGTTGATTGATTTTGGTTGAAGTCTATATAAACACCCTCTCATTCCATACTACATCTATCCATCATTGTCATATAGCGTCTACATTATCATCTTGAGCATATTGAGCACTTTAGCATCCATTGTGCATTTTATCACTATCATCCATCTATCATGGCAGCGTTTATCTTTATAATTGTTCATTGTTGAGAAGCAATCCACATCATAAACAAGGAATCATACAATCTAGGTGATATTGTTCTTGAATTGCATGCTTTTGATTTCACTTGGATTCGATTCTTTGATGGTGGTAGGATAAGGTTTTCAATTATATGCTTGATCTTATTAACCTTATTTTTACCTATCACAATCAGTATCACTGAGCAAAGTCAAACCTTATCTACGAAAGTTCAAAGTGTAAGCTCACATCTTAGTGCAAATGATTTTGAAGTGTTTAATGAGTTGAGTTGAATTTATGTTGTGTGCTATTGATATGAACTTATAATGGTTTCCACTAGATAAAGAAAGTTGTGAAAGGTTGAAGGAATTTATCTAAGTATAACACTGGTTAGGAATGGTGTTACAAGCTCACAAGATGGTACCACATTCTACCACAATTGAAGATATGGACCTACAGATTGAGCTTTTGGATAGGTATTACACTCAGTCACTTATGTTTCAAATTTTAGATCATAATGCTTTCCACAAAGTATTTGGGAGATAGAAGAATGAAGATAGTAAAGAAACATGGCAAGTACAGTCACATAGTGACAGAAGAATGCTCCACACTTCTCTACATTTGAAGATATGAAGTTACAACTTGGAGGATATGTGAATATAAGTAACATGTATGTTTCAAGTTTCAAGAAATGATATGTACCACAAATTCTTCTCTGGACTTAGATTTATGAAAACATGCCTTGATACTGAGTAGTGTGAATATAAGGAGAGAGTTAATGTTACTGCTATACACCGCACAATGAAAATTGGTCTTGTTGATTGAATTACAAGTTCTTATGACTAGGAGGTATGTGATAATCATATTTAAAATGATTATATTCACCACAAGTATGGTCTTCATGGCCTTATCTTAAGACTTTGTAAGTAGAGGATGTTAAGGACAACGACATCAGAGATAGAGCATTTGTGCCAACATGAAACTGTTGGAGTCTAGGCCAACATTGAGAGGGGGGGTGAATTAGTGTTGTATAAAGACAAAGAGAAAGGAAGACATCAATGATCTGTTAAACACATGCAAAAGTATGATAATAAAAATATGAATCAGGACCTTAAGAACAAATCATTAGAGCACACAAACACATGAAGACAAACAAGAACCATGACACCTGATTTGATGAATGGAAAACCCTCTAGGGAAAGAAAAACCACTCTGAAATGCTTCACTTTCTTAATCAAGAACCTCACTGGTTACAAATAGGTCTCACTAACCATACAAGCCTCATTGGCTACAAAGAGGTCTCACTGACCATACAAGCCTCACTGGTACATAAAGCCTCATTGGTAAATACAACCACCATCATCAAAACATAATGCTTAGTGTGCAAAAAATAATTTCAAGTCAATCTAATTTGCACCATTACATAACCTATGATTCATCACTCAAACAAAGATTGAAATACAATCACTGCACAAATAATACAATAACTTTCTTCCCTGAGTTTGAATAGACTCAATTCAATCTGCATATCAGTCATGATCTCTGCACAATCAATTGCATATTGTCTTCATACTTGGCATGGTTTAATCTATAAGTTCTTTGCATAGTGTCTTCATTCTTTGTTTGATTCATTTATGCAAAAACATGATCTCACATACACAATATCATGATTCATCTATATTTTCTCTTCAAAAGAATCTTCATAGAAATGTCTTCACTGCATATTAGTCCACACACAAATTCCATCACAAACATTTGCAATATAAATGAAATGACTTTTGATATTCATCTTCACCATTAAATCAATTCACCTGCAAAATAACTTGACCTTTCATATTCCTTTCTCAAACATTTCAATCTGAACATTTTTGTCTTCAAATAAAAATCACAATGAACTTGCAATACTTTTCTCTTCAATACTCTTCAATCTCTCATCTTCCATGTATAATATATTTCTTTCACTTTTCATTAAATGTCTACCCTTGTAAGAGAAAATAAAATCTCTTTCATAATTGGACCTTCTTCTCATTGATTACAACAATTGTCTTTTCATTTTCCTTTTCTCTGCAAACAAAATAATATCATCTGAAAAAATAATATCTGTAAACAAATTTCCATTGTGCATATAAATCTCTTCATATTCTAGTCTCTGCAAATATCTCATATTTGGATCCTCTTCTCACAAAAAAATCATTTGCATAAAGGTAAGGAAAGAAGATAAAAGGTAATTCCAAAAAAGAAAATTTCTTTCCTTAAAAAATTAAACTTCTTCTTTTTGTCTTCCCTACCACGAGAGGATGAAATTAGAAAGATTCTCCTTAAAAAATGATTTTATTATCACCCACAAAACTGCCACTTAAAATAGCTAAAAATAGCTCTTCTTTGAAAGCATTAAATTTTTTCATATATTTCCTCATAATAAAAAATATTCATTCTAATATCTCCAACTTCTGCACGAGATGACCTAAATAAGAAAAAAATAACTTAAGGCATAATGCTTTTAAAGTTCCCAAAAATCTACCTTTGAAAAGGCTAAAAAATAGCCTTAAAAAATCAAATCCTTAGTTGTCATGCAAATAGACATTCTAATGATTGTCAAAGATAATGCATAGAGGTCAGGTTTACAAATTTGAATGATAGCCACTGATTGGCCTTCGCGCGCTCCTAATAACTTTAAATAATAACCTTTGATTCTTTATTGGCACCTGATGGAGAAGATGCTAACCTGTGTAGGTAGTGAAACTAGGTAGAGAGGGTGGTTAGGCCACGATAATAACCCCTTTAGCAGGTAATTATAAGTTATATGACCTGCGACAACAAGTCAACTTTAAAACATAACATAAAATGTATGTTAAAGGTGACTATTTGTATTAAGTTTTAAAGTTTAATTCAAAAGGATTTAAATAAGGATTATAGGGTTTTAGAGATATGTAAATTAGGTTCATAGGCAACAATAAACCCTAGACACAAACTTGACCATTGACATAGTATAGTGTAGGCCCTAATAGCATATGCAAAAATAGACATGATAGCATATACAAGACAAGCATGAGGGCAAGCATCAAGATCCATTGTGATTGAATTAAGTATCAACTCTTGAAGAAGAAGCAAGCACCAACCAACATGACGATCTAAGAACACATATCATAGATCAGAGGACACAAATTATGAACAGCACAGTAGACCAAGAGCATGAATATCCATCAACAACTCCATACATCTCCTAATGACAAGATGATCCTGAACCAACACCAACACATCATGACGAAATGAGAAAACATCTGAGCCTCTTAATTCTGCCATACCAACTGCCTTCAACTCTTCTATTAGAGAGGTCTACAATAATAGAGAACATCATGAGATTTGTATCAACATATCCTTGAAGATCATGGTCATAAGGAAGCCATCATGAAGGTATCCAAAAACATGCATATGAACTCTTCTGCAACTAAGTGGAGTATAAACAAGTGTAATAGCTCTAAAAACTCCTTAAAGAAATGTTACCATGTGAACTCCTTTGAATGAACAAGTCCATCATGTCACCATGACAAACTGCACAATAAGATCAACAACCTCAAATACATTAATCTTGTATTATGAAGTACATGGATACACAAGAACATGAAGCATCTCCAAACAATACTATGAGCCCATGATCAACTCCAAGCATGAACCATGAAGTCAATCAATATGAAGTCTTGATATAAACCATGACGACCTAATGTCCTAATATAAATTATGAAGACTTTGAACTAGATCAACCACACCATAGTGAACATGATCTACCACACTATAAAGTCCTAATGACCCCAAAAGAATGATCTCTGCATTGGATCGAAGTAGACAACCTGCAAACAACATGAGTGCATAAAGAAACACTTTGTCAACCAACCTTGTATCATCATAACACAACCAAACCACCAATGGAAAACTACTCACACCTTTTTGACATCAATGACAATCAATCTCCATCAATCTCCCCCTTTGTCATTGATGGCAAAACTACATGATGCATGTTCTCTCTCTCCCCCTTTTTGACATCGGATGACAAAGACTAAAATTTATTTGCTCCCCCTGTGATGAAGTGCACTAACAAATCACTACTAATTACTAACAAGGACAAACATTACCACTGTTTTAAACTTCCCATAGACTATACCACACCAAGAGACTTCCAATACTGAGAGAAAATTGTACTTCAATATTCTGATTCTAATTGCACCCTGTCACTATCCACTGCTTGCAAATTGAAGTTATGACTGCATCATATCATATTACACAAGAAAGAAACTCAAACCAATCAACACACTTCAGCTCAACTGAGATCACAAATTCAATCAACAAATTTTAAAAAATCAAAATGACTACATTTTCTCTATTGGCTTGTCAACATGTTAACTATCATAGCTCATAACCATTGATCACTAAATAACTAAAGAGATAGCTTGGAGAACTACTTCCCTTGAAATGATGTTAGGTCTCTTAAATCAAAGAGAGATGAGCACCATGAAGAAAACTTTTGACATCAAAGTGAATCTATCATCTCACTTTGAAAGATACCACTACAACAATACAGAGACATTCATTTGAAATGCACTGAATGAATTCTAGAGACAATGAACACAATCAATTCCTTCTCCACTTGCTCCTTGATTGCAGCAACATCCATGGGGTTAAGTGATAAGACATTTATCAACTCCCCATCACTTCATGCTATATGTTATGCAACTGATGAAGTGACTTGTGCAAGATCCACAAGTTTAGGATCTGTCTTCTCTTGACCTTGTTTCTACCTCCAAACTTTCACAGGTTCTTTCTTCTGTTCAGGTTTCTTCTTCCAAACCTTTTCAACCTTTTTCTTTTTCAAACCAGGTGATGCAATTTTTTCATATATTCTGCAACTATATGCTTTGTGACTAGGAGAGTTACACTTGAAACACACAAGATTAGCATTCCTTATGCAATCAACTACTTTGTGTCCAAAATGATTGCAAGTATAACAATAACCAAAAAATGAATAATTATACCTGTACATATATGCTTGTCTTACAGGAGCAGTTCTTCTGAAACTTCTGCTTTGATTGTTCACTTTGCCTTCAAGAGAAACAACATGAAGATCAATTTTCTTTCTAGGAGTCTCTCTGACTTTGGAACACTCTCCTTCTTCATAACCTAGACCAGTAGTGTCCTTATGATACTTTTGTTTGCCCAACATTTCATGCAAATTGTTTGAGCTCTCTTCAAATTTTAGATTCTTTTCCAACTGCTTCCTAACATCCTCAAGATCTTTTCTTAAAGAAACTATTTCTCCTAAAAGGAAGCTAGGTGTGTGGAAATCGCTTCCTACACTAATCTAATGAGGAGAGATGAGTGCAAATTCATTTTAATCTTTATAGTTACAGAATGTTAAACACAACAATGGAGATATTGTAGCAATACACAACATGGGGAAAACCCTTACCAGGTGAAAAACTCCACACTCCAAATCCTACACAATGTATTATCAAAACTAAAATGGTTTACAATACACTTGCAATGCAAGCTCTCAGGAGTCTTCGACACTCGTATCTAGAGACAAACTGACAACATAACAATATCTGTCAATCACACAATACATCACCTCTCAAAGCACCTACTTAAAATAGAAGTTTACAAGGAAAAAGTGAACCTTTCTTGAGATGAGCATACAACTTGGCCTCATGGCCCAAAACTCACGCCTAGGGACACTTGTCCAACACTGCAGCATGATCCTGACACTTGTCATATCACCCCATCCCAATATGGTCACCTATTCCCAAGTTGGGCATTGACAGATTCTCTTACGACTCTTACAATTGTCATAGAATTTGTCATAGCTGTCATATCTTACAGCTGTAAGAGAATCTGTCATACACAGGATAAAAATAGCATATTCTCTTACAACATGTCATAATCCTCCTTAAGATGCCCAAGGATGCCTTCTCCCAAGATGCCTTGTGACACATGTCTTCACCTGTCTGACAAGAGAGAGAGACAAGATATAACATGGGGAAAACCCTTACCGGGTGAAAAACCCCACACTCCAAAACCTGCACAATGTATTATCAAAACTAAAATGGTTTACAATACACTTGCAATGCAAGCTCTTAGGAGTCTTTGACACTCGTATCTAGAGACAAACTGACAACATAACAATATCTGTCAATCACACAATACATCTCCTCTCAAAGCACCTGTTTAAATAGAAGTTTACAAGGCAAAAGTGAACCTTTCTTGAGATGGGCATCCAACTTGGCCTCATGGCCCAAAACTCACGCCTAGCGACACTTGTCCAACACTGCAGCATGATCTTGACACTTGTCATATCACCCCATCCCAATATGCTCGCCTATTCCCAAGTTGAGCAATGACAGATGCTCTTACGACTCTTACAATTGTCATAGAATCCGTCATAGCTGTCATATCTTATAGCTGTAAGAGAATCTATCATACACAGGATAAAAATAGCATATTCTCTTACAACATGTCACAACCCTCCTTGGGGTGCCCAAAGATGCCTTATCCCAAGATGCCTTGTGACACATGTCTTCACCTATCATAGAATCTTCCATTTACGACTCTTACACATCATAGATTCTGTCATAGGAATTTGTCATAACCGTTTTGGTCAAGATTCACTTACACACTAGTCAAGATGCTGACACATGGCAGAAAACCTCTACCACACAAAGGGGATGCCTATCTCTACATGGAGTGAGTTGACCATCCTAGTCACCTTACAAGTGGAGTGACAACTCATTGTGCCACTTCACACTAAGTGACAAAATAGGATGTACAACAACATTACAACATAGGCAAAATAAATAAATACATTAAAATAAACAAATACAAGGAATTACGAAGGCTGAGACACCTTAATTCCCAACATTCTCCCATTTGTCAAACACCTTGTAAGAGCCAATGGAAATGACAGGATTTAACTGCTATAGGCCGAGAGGCCCATAGACTCCGAACACCATCTGAACTTCTCTATGCCCATTGGTTTCGTCAATGCATCTGCAACATTCTTCAAAGTGTCTACCTTCTCCAAATTCACCTTCCCATCCTCTACCATGTCTCGCACGAAGTGAAACTGTACATCAATATGCTTTGTTCTGGCATGGAAAGTTGGATTCTTTGCTAGGCAAATCACACTCTGACTGTCACAACAAATCATAATCTATCCTGTATCAACACCAATATCTGAACAAATCTCTTAATCCAAATGGTTTCCTTGCAAGAATGAGTTGCTGCCATATACTCAGCTTCTATCATGGACAAAGCGACCACAGGTTGCCACTTACTCATCCAACTAATTGCACCACCGAACATAGTAAACACTTAAGCACTGGTGGATATTCTGCTATCAATATCACCCGCCCAATGAGAATCCATGAATCCATGAATACAAATAGAATGTGGAGGTCTTGTAGGATTACCATGATAGCATATGGAATACTCGGAAGTAACCCTCAAATATCTAAACACTCGCTTAACTGCATCCCAATGTACCCATCCAGGATTAGCCATAAATCGACTAAGGACTCCCACTGCTTGGACAACGTCTAGTCTTGTGCAAACTATAGCATACATCAAACTACCAACAACACTAGCATAAGGTACTCTGCTCATGTCCACCTCACTAGGAGATTTTGGACAATCACTAACATACAACTTTGTCCCCAATGAAATAGGAACACACAATGGTCTACAATCTACCATGCTGAACCTATCCAACACAGTCTTCACATACTTACTCTGGCTTAACCAAAGTTTTCTGTTAGCTCTGTCTCTTCTGATTTCCATTCCAAAAATGTACCTGGCTGACCCTGGATTTTTCATCTCAAACTGTGCTAACAACTAAGACTTCAGATCAGAAATCATATTGTCAAAATACAATGCAATAATGAGAATGAGATCATTGTCAAACTTGTATTAAACACAATGATTTGATTTTGATCTCAGAAATCCAATCGACAACACAAAGGCATCAAATTTCATATACCACATCCTAGGAGACTGCTTCAAATCATACAAAGACTTCTTTAACTTGCAAATCAAATTTTCTTTACCTTTCTCTATGTAATGCTCTGGCTATGACATGTAAATCTCTTCCTCCAAATCACCATGAAGGAAAGTTGTCTTCACATCCATTTGCTCCACCTCTAAGTCATAAGTAGCTACAAGAGATAACAAGAACCGAATGGATGTCAGCTTTGCAATAGGAGAGAAACTTTCACCATAATCAATTCCCTCCACTTGTGAGTACCCCTTCGCAACCAATCTAGCCTTGTACTTTTCAACACTGCAATCTGCACTGAATTTCTTCTTGAACACCCATTTGCATCCAACAGGTTTCTGTCCTTCAGGCAAAGGCACCAAGTCCCATCTTTTATTCTTCTCCAAAGAAGCCATCTCATATTCCATGGCCTCCTTCTAGGAACCTGCATCTTTCATGCCCATATCCTCTGTCACACTTCTAGGTTCATTAGTGTTAGTAAGCAAGGTAAAAGCACAACTAGAATCAAGCAATGAATAACCAAACCTATCAGGTTGCTTCCTTGTTTGTGTAGACCTCCTCAATGGCTGAGGTTGAGGTTTTACTTCTCCTTCTAAGCTTTCAGAGCTGCTGAGATCTCCTCATCATCAGGTCTCACAGGGTCTGTTAGTTCAGTCTATTGAACCACATCCTCTTTATTTTCTGTCTGTTCTGGCTGTTGAACAATGGAAGAAGGTGTTAGCTCTCTGAAGATAACACTTCTACTATACAACACTTTTTCAGCCACAGGATCCCAAAGCTTGTATCCTTTCACACCGACACCATAGCCAATGAAAATACAATTAACAGCCTTCTTGTCCAATTTAGACCATTTCTTCCTAGTCACATGTGCATATGCCTCACAACCAAAAACATGAAGATGTCTAACTGAAGGCTTCTTACCAGACCACACCTCCATAGGTGTCTTACCAACAAGAGCTGATGTAGGAGACATATTTACCAGGTAGAAAGTAGTGGCTACAGCTTCAGCCCAAAACTTTTGTTTGAGGCTTGTTCCAATAAGCATACTCCTAGCCTTCTCCATCAGTGTCCTATTCATCCTCTTTGCAATTCCATTTTGTTGTGGGGTGTATGGAGTTGTCTTATGTCTTTCAATCCCTTGCTCTTTACAAAACTTATCAAACTCTATCGAACAAAACTCACCACCATTGTCAGTCCTCAAACACTTAATCTTTTTAGTAGTCTGATTCTCAACAAAAGCTTTAAACTCTTTGAATTGACTAAAGACTTCAAACTTGTTTCTGAGAAAATAAATCCATGTCCTACTGTAATCATCTATGAAAGATAGAAAATATATAGATTTGGAAATCAAAGGAACACTAACAAGACCAAACACATCAGAATGAATAAGGTCCAACACACCATAAGACTTGTGAGAACTAGAGTAAAACTGAACACGGTTTTGCTTTCCATATATACAATATTCTCAAAAGTCAAACTTGAGATTATAATCATTTAACCCCTCAATGAGGTTTATATTTTTCAGGGTTCTAAGACCCTTCTTACCAATGTGGCCGAATCTCTCATGCCATAACATTATCTTTTCAGCAGGAAGTTTAACTTCCAAAGCATGAGCACCCTTGGGTACCCAAAATGCACTACCATCAGAATTTGTTACAACATATTTCTTCACTTCTGGTTCAAATGGTGTGGATGAAGTGATTGCAACTCTTTTCTTTGATTCAGAAGAACTATTGCACTGTGAAGTGCATGCCTCCAGCTGAAATAGAGTACCTCTTTGAGTACCCTTCACTAGCACCATAGATCCTCTAGTCATCTTGCATCTGTCCTTTGAAAAGACAACCTACACACCTGCATCATTCAACTTACTTACAGAAAGCAGGTTCCATGCCAAGCCTGGGATGTGCATAACCCCAGTGATCCCCTTCACTCATCCATCAGGAAATTGGATTGAGACTCTTCCACGACCAACAATCTTTAGATGAGAATTGTCACCTAGGTACACTCTTCCACCATCGAACTCTTCATACTTCGTGAACCAACTTTGATGCCACACATCATTAGATGCATGGGTGGCCAGGGCTATGATGAAGGCATCACCATCATCTTGTGACTTGTTAGAATCTAAGTCTGGGACATTCTTCTTCTTCTTCTTTTTCTTTTCCTCTTTGCATTCCTTTCAAAAATGCCCAGTTTTACCATAGTTCCAATAGAGAGCCTTAGACTTTCCAGGAGATTTGGATCTCCCATGGGATTTGGATCTCTCACGAGATTTGGATCTACCCTTTTCACCTTTCTTGTCCTTCTTCTTCCCTTTCTCTAAAGGTCTTCCACGAACCGCAAGAGCTTCTTTGGCCGACTCGATTGTTTTTCTCTGCATTTCTTCAGATAACAGCAAAGACACTACCTCATCCATCTTGAAAGTGGTTGTGGTGCTTCTGATGGCCATGACAAGATGATCCCATGAATCTGGCAAGGAACAAAGCAAGGTCGTACACCGATCCTCCTCCTCCATTTTCACACCCACAGATGTCAATTGTGCAACAATCATGTTAAAATCATTCACATGGTCTACAACAGATCCTCCATCTTCCATCTTCAAAGAAAATAACTTCTTTTTTAGAAAAAGCTTGTTCACCAAGGACTTGGCTTGATAAATATCTCCCAGCTTCTTCCAATGTTCTTTCGCGGTCTTCTCCTCATGGACATTCAATAGAACAGAGTCAGCTAAACAGAGTCTTATGAGACCCTTAGCCTTTCGATCTTTGAGATCTCAATCATCTTGTGACATTGCCATAGGTTTTGTGCCATCAACGGTTTCCCATAGGTCACGCGCAACAAGTAAATCTTCCATCTTGAGTTTCCATAACTTGAAATTTGTGCCATTAAACTTCTCCACCTCTACTCTTCTGCATGTGCCTGCCATCTCCTTCCTACAACAAGATACAAAATACTCTGCACAGACTCGCACTCAACCTAAGATAAGCTCAAAAAACCCCTACCCAGCAGCTAGAACCAAAACTGGCCAGGCTTTGATACCAACTGAAAGGAAGCTAGGTGTGTGGAAATCGCTTCCTACACTAATCTAATGAGGAGAGATGAGTCCAAATTCATTTTAATCTTTATAGTTACAGAATTTTAAACACAACAATGGAGACATTGTAGTAATACACAACACAAGAATGTAAGACAAAAGAGAGAGAGAGACAATATATAACGTGGGGAAAACACTTATCGGGTGAAAACCCCCACACTCCAAAACTTGCACAATGTATTATCAAAACTGAAATGGTTTACAATACACTTGCAATGCAATCTCTCAAGAGTCTTCGACACTCATATTTGGAGACAAACCAGTAGCATTACAGTACCTGTCAATCACACAATACATCTCCTCTCAAAGCACCTACTTAAATAGAAGTTTACAAGGCAAAAGTGAACCTTTCTTGAGATGGGTGTCAAACTTGGCCTCATGGCCCAAAACTAATGCCTAGGAACACTTGTCCAACACTGCAACATGATCCTGACACTTGTCATATCACCCCATCCCAATATGGTCGCCTATTCCCAAGTTGGGCAATGACAGATGCTCTTACGACTCTTACGATTGTCATAGAATCCATCATAACTGTCATATCTTACAGCTATAAGAGAATATGTCATACACAGGCTAAAAATAGCATATTCTCTTACAACATGTCATAACCCTCCTTGGGGCACCCAAAGATGCCTTCTTCCAAGATACCTTGTGACACATGTCTTCACCCGTCATAGAATCTTCCATTTATGCCTCTTACACGTCATAGATTCTATCATAAGAATCTGTCATAACCGTTTCAGTCAAGATTCACTCACACACTAGTCAAGATGCCAACACATGGTAGAAAACATCTACCACACAAAGGGTATGCCTATCTCCACATGGAGTGAGTTGACCATCCTAGTCACCTTACAAGTGGAGTGATAACTCATTGTGCCACTTCACACTAAGTGACAAAATAGGATGTGCAACAAAATTACAACATAGGATAAATAAATAAATACATTACAATAAATAAATGCAATGAATTACCAAGGTTGAGACACCTTAATTCCCAACATCTCCTTCAAGATTTTGATATTCAACTATTTTAGCTTCCAACTCAGACTTTTTTACATCAGCCATCCTCTTAGCTTCCTCAACGTCTCTCTTTAGATTGATAATTAATTTATCTAATTCACGTACTTGATTCCTCAAATCTATAATCAGATTTCTAGCATCTTCAAGGTCTGAAAGTGCTATCTTTTAAGTATTTTTCTTGTTGTAGCTGCAACTCTAATGTCTGGTTCTCTTTTTTATATTTCTTGAGTTCACTCAGAGCACATATGAGCTCTCCTTCAATACCAACCTCACAATCATCTTCATCAAATTCATGTCCATCTTCATCCACAAAAAGATCTTCTTCATGTGAATGTCACCTTTCATTATCACCCTTTTTAGACACCAAACTATCTTCCCCTTCAAGTGCATCACTTTGATAGATTCTAATCAACTCCTTCCACATATCCTGAGCTATTTCACAATTCATAACTTTACAAGAAACTTCATTAGACAATCCAGACAGAATAGACTTCTTTGTTGTATGATTGTCTTTATAAACCTCTTTGTTACTTGTAGCATTATATGATAGAGAGGAAATAAAATACCCACTCTCAACTGACATCCACACACCATATCCTAAAGAAAATAGATAGGCTTGCATCCTAAAGCACCAAACAGAGAAATCTGAAACATCAAAGAAAGGAACTTTTGAAAACTCTTCCTCTAATTTAATACCCGATTCAACTTGTGAGACATTTATATCAACAGATTCTATATCAACACTTGAATTTGATAAGGATGATGCCATTTGATCAATAGGAGACTTCACATTTTTCTTTTCTCTATTTCTTTTGCACTTACCCATGGTACTCCACACTCAGGACCCAACCAAGCCAATTAGACTTCTATAGGGAACCTATGCTCTGATACCATTTGTTGGAGCCTAGGACAACACTGAGAGGTGGGGGGTGAATCAGTGTTGTATAAACTTTTAAAATATTTTTGGACCTTTTAAACTTACAAGACAAAGAGAAAGGAAGACATCAATGTCTGTTAAACACATATGCAAAAGTATGATAATAAAAATATGAATCAGGACCTTAAGAACAAATCATTAGAGCACATGAACATATGAAGACAAATAAGAACCATGACACTTGATTTGATGAGTGGAAAACCCTCTAGGGGAAGAAAAACCACTCTAAAATGCTTCACTTGCTTAATCAAGAACCTCACTAGTTACAAATAGGTCTCACTGACCATACAAGCCTCACTAGCTACAAAGAGGTCTCATTGACCATACAAGCCTCACTAGCACATAAAGCCTCACTGGCAAATACAACTACCATCATCAAAACATAATGCTTAGTGTGCAAGAAATGATTTCAAGTTAATTTGATTTGCACCATTACATAACATGTGATTCATCACTCACACAAAGATTCAAATACAATCACTGCACAAAGAATACAATAACTTTCTTCCTTGAGTTTGCATAGACTCAATTCAATCTGTATATCGGTCATGATCTCTACACAATCAATTCACCTGATGCACAATCAATTGCATATTGTCTTCATACTTGGCATGGTTTAATCTGTAAGTTCTTTGCATAGTGTCTTCATTCTTTGTTTGATTCATTTCTGCAAAAAACATGATCTCACATACACAATATCATGATTCATCTGTATTTTCTCTTCAAAAGAATCTTCATAGAAATGTCTTCATTGCATAGTAGTCCACACACAAATTCCATCATAAACATCTGCAATATAAATGAAATGACTTTTGATATTCCTCTCCTCTGCATATTCATCTTCACCATTAAATCAATTCACCTGCAAAATAACTTGACATTTCATATTCCTTTCTCAAACATTTCAATCTGAACATTTTTGTCTTCAAATAAAAATCACAATGAACTTGCAATACTTTTCTCTTCAATACTCTTCAATCTCTCATCTTCCCTGTATAAGATATTTCTTTCACTTCTCATTAAATGTCTGCCCTTGTAAGAGAAAATAAATTATCTTTCATAATTGGATCCTCTTCTCATTGATTACAACAATTGTCTTTTCATTTTTCTTTTCTCTGCAAACAAATTTCCATTGTGCATATAAATCTCTTCATATTCTATTCTCTGCAAATATCTTATATTTGGATCCTCTTCTCACAAAAAAAATCATCTGCATAAA
The DNA here is from genome assembly GCA_027924645.1 of Cunninghamia lanceolata. NCBI lineage: Eukaryota > Viridiplantae > Streptophyta > Pinopsida > Cupressales > Cupressaceae > Cunninghamia > Cunninghamia lanceolata. Next base: position 1,671,483 of record BSBN01001494.1, on the reverse strand, counting down.
GATAAGGAAATAAGACAAAAGGTAATTCTAAAAAAGAAAATTTCTTTCCTTAAAAAATTAAACTTCTTCTTTTTGTCTTCCCTGCCATGAGAGGATGAAATTAGAAAGATTCTCCTTAAAAAAATGTTTTTATTATCACCCATAAAACTGCCACTTAAAATAGCTAAAGATAGCTCTTCTTTGAGAGCAATAAATTTTTTCTTATATTTCCTCAGAATAAAAAATATTCATTCTAATATCTCCAACTTCTACATGAGATGACCTAAATAAGACAAAAATAACTTAAGGCATAATGCTTTTAAAGTTCCCAAAAATCTGCCTTTGAAAAGGCTAAAAAATAGCCTTAAAAAATCAAATCCTTAGCTATTATGCAAATAGACATTCTAATGACCATCAAAGATAATGCATAGAGGTCAGGTTTACAAATTTGAATGATAGCCATTGATTGGCCTTCGCACGCTCCTAATAACTTTAAATAATAACCTTTGATTCTTTATTGGAGCTCGATGGAGAAGATGTTAACCTGTGTAGGCAGTGAAACCAGGTAGAGAGGCTGGTTAGGCCATAGTAATAACCCCTTTAGCAGGTAATTATTGTTAATAACTGAGAGGGGGGGTGAATCAGTTATCTTACTTATTTTAGCTTTCTGAACTCCCTTAATAATTAATGCAGCATCAAATCAAATAAGCAAACATAACCATGAAATGGAAATAACATCAATACACATGACACAATGATTTTGACGTGGAAAACCCTGTTAAGGGAAAAAACCACAGGGTGATTAACCAAAGATTGTATTCTCTGTTAGAAGAATAAGATAGTACAAAATGGCACTTGCCAATTAGGGCTCACTGCCCGAGCACACTTCTCACAAGAGGTTCACTGCCTACAATAGTTTATACAAGGAAACTAGATACTTGAACTAATGAGAAGCATCCACATATGCTGAGGTTCAGTTCCGGTTAGGTTCAATACACTGATCTGCTACACTTCATTCTTTCTCTTCTTTGGTGCTGTTGTCCTGTCACATACCGGACCTGCCTTACTACTCTTCTGCTTTTGTTCGCACACAACAACACACACACTCTCATATCTAAATCCATCTAGTATATATATCTGCACCGAAGATTTCATCCACTTTCTAGTCAGCATCCGGAATAGTTAATATTTTCCCAAACTTTAGTCTGTCGGCAGAATCCTTGCTTACCAAGTGATGCGAATCAAGGAGATACTTATAGAAGTCATCTAACATGTCGGCCAATCATGGATGATACCTTAAGAACCTTGATCACCATCAATATCTCATCCGGAATAATTTTGATGCTCTGTCGATCAGTTCTTCCTTTGTCTATTTTGCCAAACCGGACCCCAATACTTAGATGCTCATATCTCTTCACTCTTTCATCACCGGAGGCTCAATCCCTGGAATCTATTAGTCAAGGTATTCCTCTTGACTTCCCCAAGTCCGCACTTTACAAAGATACTTCCTCTAAGAGATCCGGACCTGACTGTCGGACCTTGTTACATGCTCTATTCTTGCTTAGCGAACCAAAGTATTCTTCAATCTGACTTCCAGTAAAGATACATCATGTCCTGTGGATGTGTGGAGTGGTCTTTGTTGCCATCAATGACAACACCAATGAAGCCACATAGTGTCTCTTGCCAACAATTATAAGTTATATGACCTGCGATAGCAAGTCAATTTTAAAACATAACATAATGTGTATGTTATAGTGACTATTTGTATTAAGTTTTGAAGTTTAATTCAAAGGGATTTAAACAAGGATTATAGGGTTTTAGAGATATGCAAATTAGGTTCATTGGCAACAATAAACCCTAAACACAAATTTGATCATTGACATAGTATAGTGCAGGCCCTAATAGCATATGCAAAACTAAACATGATATGCAACAAGATAGCATATACAAGACAAGCATGAGGGCAAGCATCAAGATCCACTGTGATTGAATGAAGTATCAACTCCTGAAGAAGAAGCAAGCACCAACCAACATGACGATCTGAGAACACATATCATAGATTTGAGGACACAAATTATGAACACCATAGTAAACCAAGAGCATGAGTATCCATCAACAACTCTATATATCTTCCAATGACAAGATGATCCTAAACCAACACCAACACATCATGAAGAAATGAGAAAACATCTGAGCCTCTTAATCCTACCATACCAACTACCTTCAACTCTGCCATTAGAGAGGTCTGCAATAATAGAGAACACCATGAGATTTGCATCAACATATCCTTCAAGATCATAGTCATAAGGAAGCCATCATGAAGGTATCCAAAAGCATGCATATGAACTCTTCTGCAACCAAGTGGAGTATAAACAAGTGTAGTAGCTCTAAAAACTTCTTCAAGCAATGTCACCATGTGAACTCCTCTAAATGAACAACTCCATCATGTCACCATGACAAACTGCACAATAAGATCAACAACCTCAAATACATGAATCTTGTATTATGAAGTACATGGATACACAAGAACATGAAGCATCTCCAAACAATATTATTAGCCCATGATCAACTCCAAGCATGAACCATGAAGTCAATCAATATGAAGTCTTGATATAAATCATGAGGACCTGATGTCCTGATATAAATTATGAAGACTTTTAACATGATCAACCACACTATAAAGTCCTGATGACCCCAAAAGAATGATCTTTGCATTGGACCCAAGTTGACAACCTGTGAACAACATGACTACATGAAGCAACACTTTGTCAACCAACCTTGTATCATCATAACACAATCAAACAATCAATGGCAAACTACTCAACACCTTTTTGACATCAATGACAATCAATCTCCATTAGAAACATATTAAGATAATAATAGAAGCATACATGAATGTTTCACAAGTCATATTATGATAAATAAGTGGTTTGCATGATGTAATTTAGGATTCTTTGATACCGCACTGGGTCTGGAGTCAAATACAAGGAAGGATAGATGCTAAGGTGTCGAATTGGTGCATAAAAAAACTTTGTTGAGTGTAAGGGATGTGTGCCAGCCTAGAAGGGCGCGTCAAGATAGGATAGGACTTGACTATGCCTTGTTCTTGTACTAGATTTGGATTTTACCTACCGCACATGGTTAGGAGCTGACTGATGTGGCCACTACAGGTTTCATACTACACGTTTCTTTTGGCTGACCAAGGAGAAAGTTTTTGAAGTATGCAAAGGATATATATAAAGAATCAAAGTTGTTGAAAGGTAGTTAAGAAGTGAATAATGAGGGAGAATCTATATTGTGCAAATATATGTTTTGTAGAAGCAGATATGATGATGAAAAATGCTAAGGATTAGTTCATATAATTGTAGAAGATATGATGAGATCTACAATGGTAAAGAATAATTCCTGAATATATTTTGATGTTTTGATGTTACAGAGATCAATATTGCTGTGATAAGAAAGATAGATAGTAGTGTAGAAGCTGAAGTGATCAATATTCTTGTTGCATGGATAATATTGAGATAAGTATTGTAAATGTTGTAACTGTTTAGGCAGTTGTAGCTTCCTTTGGGTTGTAACCCATAAATAATATTGTAATCTTGTTCTATTTGTGAGGCTAAATTTGGACAGTAGATCCAAGCAACTTTCTCACCGTGGTTTTTCCCTTCTTGGGTTTTCCACGTAAAAGTGGTGTTATGATTGTGTGCTTTTGTGTTTTTAATTTATTCATTTCTTGAATATTCACATAAGTTTGACTGTTGTTGAAAATAAAGTAATTTGATTAAGTATTGATTCACCCCCCCTCTCAGTACTTCTGTTTGTTCAACAAGCCCTTCATTGAGGAGCACTTTGTGGAGGATACTAACTAGTGCATGATATAGTTGTTTCTTTCTTATACATATTATAGAAGAATAGCTATAGATAGTAGAAATAGAAAGTAAACTCTAGGATTTTGTTATTACCTAGTGTATTTTGGGCCCTAGTAGATAAGTAAAGCATAAAACTGTTCAAACTCTAAATGTTTTTAATATTGTTGATATAAATATAGAGGGACCAACCCCCAAGGTTGTAGTTTATCAATAAAAAAAGTTGAGATGAAAAATAGATAATTAATCATCTAAATAGGAATTTATCCAATTAATTATAAAGGAAATGATCAAGTGATGTCCTGATTATGGTTAGAATAGCAATGAGATGATTTTAGGTGTCTACATTTTGCCCCTCTTTGAGATGTTGTTGCGAAGTAGCAACATTTCAAAAATATATAAAACATAGCACTTGGTTGGATGAGAAGATTTTCAATTTAGAAAAAGATGATTGGACTAGAGATGATGATGCCCTAGCCACTTGAAGCAGGAGTGATGAGGGGGAATGATGATAGAGACGATAACCCCTTGAGAGGGAAAGTGAGTTTGAATAACATGGGTGTGCTCTTGAAATGGATGAAGATAGAAGGATTAGAAAGATGAGAGCGACATTTGGATCAAATATTGGATAGAAGAGGTGGAGAAATAGGAGAGATGGAGGAAAAAAAGGGAGGATAGATTTATTGGGATGGGAAGATGGACATAGAAAAATGGATGGGGGGATACAAATGGATGGAATGTTGTGTCATGTCATGTTGGATTGAGAAACATGTTATTTGATATAGCACAAGATGTTATGCACCAAACTTACAAAGAACCAGGGTGACGATGTGTCCCATGTGTAGCAGACAAAAGGATACCCCAACACATCACAAGGCATTGGATGACCTTAGTGGGTACTGTGATGAGGCAATGAACAAGGTCAGAAGAAACCCTATACCATATAGCACCATCATATGAAATACCATGATATTGATGTGGCAGGTAGGATGCAGGGCCTGATGTAGATGCAAGATAAAATGATAATGCACACAAACAAGCAAGAAAGCATGCACAAAATGATTCAAAGAAAAACATGATGTTGCCCCTGGTCAAGATAAAAGTCAAGGATTAATTGATTTATTCATGATGGATAGTGTTGTTGACGTGGGAATAATATATCTCTAAACCAACACGAGGATTGACAATTATATATCTTGATGATAATGAGTGAATTTTGATCAACGCTTGTAGCAAGACTGGGAACAATACTAATGGATGTGATTGGATAATTTTGCATAGATTACTTAGCTTGATATGTGTGGATTAGGATTTGCATGCAATATTTGGATTTCTAGGAGCATTTGGATTGACAAGAGGGATTGCATTTAATTGCATTTTTTTGATAACCTTTAGCTAGATACCAATGACAAGGGAAAATTGAGTCTAGGGACAAGGGATTATGAGGTGAGTTGGATAGGGGGATTGAAAGTTTTTTGGTAGCAGATGGAATAGATGGGGAGCCATGATGGATGTATGGAGGGGTTTGTATGTGATCTTCCAAGGACTACGAAACATAGGTGAGAGAATGGAAAACTTCAAAGGTAGGAAACACAAATGAAATGCATAAAATAAACCATTTATACCTTGAAATCTTCTTTCTCCTTCGATAAGGTGGAGGAGAGTGCACCCAAGAGCTCTCCTAGCTTTACCCAAGTTGATAGTTGAAATGTGGATTGCTCTTTGACATTCAACACAATGTGATGAGGATAATGATGGATTTGATAGAGGATTTAGATGGAGATGAGAAATGATTTTGGCATGGTAAGGGTATGATGAGGAGGAGATGAGAGAAATTTTGGCATAGTGATGATAGGATGAAGAAGTTATTCAAATGGATTAGATGAGGGTTCTATTTATAGATTTTTGATAAAAGGATGGAGGATGAGGATGGAAAGTTAAGATCAATGGCTAGGAATGCTTGAGGATTAGGGTTAGGATTGGAGTTGTAGTCTTGTGACAAGTGTCACAAGAAGGTTGGATGAGAGAGATCAAGGGTTGGGATTTGGTCAATGGGATTGGAGGGCTCTCATTATTTGTGAATTTTAAATTCACATGGGGAAAGGTGATGAGGATTAAAATGAATTAAAAATTCATTTTTGGGAAGAGTGGATATGACAAGTGAATTAAAAATTCATCTCATGGGGGAGTGTGAATTAAAAATTCAAGTTTATGTGGAAGTGTGAAGGTTGAAGGACACATGTACACTTACATGTGTAAGATGGTGATAAATGAGTTGGTGGGTCATGTAAGGAAGATGTGACCTTTTTGAAATAAAAAATGATTTTTATTCAAACTGTGTGGGAGGATGGGTTAAGCAAGGTTTAATTAAGTGTTTAGCTTAATTAATTTAGGTCTAGAGGATAGGTAGGCTAGGGTAGCTAATTAAATAATTGCTATTTAATCAACTAGGCTAGGTTTAGGTTGATTAGTAGGGTAGATTAATTAGATAAGCATGATTTATCTAATTGATAAGAATTAGGGAGATGGACAAATTAACTAAATAAATATTGAGAATATTTATTTGATTAATTAGGATATAGTTATAAGGTATAGTGATAAATTAAGTGAATTAATTGATCACAAAGGATGGATAAATGGCTAAGGGTAGATGATTAGGGATAAATTAATTAAATAAAATGAATTTATTTAATTAATAGAAGGGATAATTGGTAGTCTAGAGATATGGGAAATTGGTTTGTGGAGCAAGTCAATTTTAGGTGTCTATAATAGGAATAACCTGCCCCACTCTAGATATGTCGCTTATGATGAGGCATTGTAATTCTTTTGGCGACGCCTGATAGGGAAGATGTTATAAAGGGATATCTTCAAAGAGGTATTCAAAGCATGTTTTAACATTGGTGCCCCTATCCTTATCAAGATCAAAAGACGAAAGGGGGAAGTGGATGGGAATACGATAAGATAGATATACAAATATATTGGATGGGATGGATGGGAGTGATAGGCGATGTGAGGCTTGCCCCTAAGTGTAGGGTGGCCTTTGATAACTGATTATGCATAATACCCACAAAGGGATTTTCATCATGGTACTTGTCCAAGGCACCTATTGATGTGGATGTTAACCACATCAATAATAGATAAACTTTTTGTACAACAAACAATTATCTCTCTTGAAAGATCTCAAATTCACTTGGAATTTGCAGTCCCAAGGCTCCATTAGTCAGGTCTTGACGCACATGTCATTGCTTAGGTTCATCATATATTTCTGATTTCTCAAGGGGCTTACAGTAGCTCTAATCTTACAAAGTTGATAAATCTTCAAAGGATCATCAAATATCTACAAACACTATTAGGATTCTACTAGATATGCACTTATTTGGTTAGTATTTGCAATTATCTCATCATATTTTCTCAAATAGAAGATAACTTTGATCAATTCTTATGAAATTACTCTAATTATTAGGACTTTGATCAGTTCTTCTAAAATTACTTAAAGATCTTCATGAATTTAACAAATTCACAAGTATTTTAGCAAATCATTCATGGATTTAGCTATATTCATCTTTATTTTTATGTATTTTCACAATTTTGATAAAAAATAGCAAAAGATAAGGAAAGAGAGGGAAATGTTCTAAGAAGTTTAAGTTTTTAGTGATCACACATATATTTGATCAAAATCATGAACTGAGACAAATCAATTTATACTTCACCGGAATTCTTCATAGCTACATATAAAATGATGCGGATCTTCAAAGGAAATTGACAACAAGATGAAGACAGCCAAATGCACTCCCAACAAGATGCAACAATTTGATATTCCATTACTATTAATCAATATACAGTCACTTGATATTTACTATAGACATGACCAGCAGTCAACCTCAAATTCACAATTCTAAACTAAAATATAAAAATATTCACATTGAGTGGAAGAAGAAATCATGAAGCAAGCAAGAAGCTACAAGTTCTACACCTCAAGATTGATAATTATCAACTATTTAATCCCCCCTAAAAATACATGTCCTAGGTCCTTTTATAGAACAAGGATACCCAGAGTCAGTTATAGAATCAACGGTTCATATTCATCCAAAAGATCAATGGTACATATTCATAGCATGTGAATGATAGTTGGCACTTATGATATTTGGTACTTTTGTCGCAACATGGAACTAGGTATTTGGTTGAATAAAACAATATCCCGAACTACATCCAGTTCCACTTTCCCTTTATCCGGTTGATCAAACAATGTGAAGCATGTCCGGTTGGCAAAATAGTGTGAAGCATGCAAAAGAATAAGACGTACTTGGTCTCTATACTTGTACCATCTTCAACTTTACATGACCCTGCTTCTCAAGTTTTATAATCACTATATGATAGCAAAACTGCAGTGATTCCATTCTCATCATATGCCCAAGCCTTGTTCCAGATGAACTCATATACTTCAAAATTATTCTCTATTGACACTTTTCTACTTGATCTGTTCCTTATATACTTTTATCTTCACATTCTTATGCATTATCTCATCTATAGTAGCCTTAGTAAAATGTTTTACAGGATCATCCATTATCCTCTAAAAATTGCTCTTGAATTCCTCAAGATTCAGGCTCACATCATATTGGACCTCTTCTCCAACTAGATGTTCTACCAGTTCTTCCTCTTACCCTTCTTTCTTGGGTAATTGATGACCACTCCTTTAGCTTTGAGTGCCTGAATGTATTGATCTAAGCATGCCTTACTTCCATCTAGTACACCCTTTGATATTGCATCTAGAGATGTCTCTTCAGGATTGGTCCAGTCTAGATCACCTAAAGTTTGCTTGAATACTTCACTTAGCACATATCTTGGATGCAAACTTTAGGTGAGCTTGTGGTGCTACCTTTTTCTGACCTCATGATCATCCATGCAATATGCCCAATAGTCCTCCAAATGAGGCTCATGTTGTACCTTTTTGTTGATATATTTATAGATCCTATTGTAAGGATCATATATCCTCTTTAAGTTGAAGGGTTGAAAGTAGAAAGCTTGCAGTTCCTTATCAGATGCCTTTGCACTTGCGAGGGTGTTGTATCTATACTGGCCATTGTCAATAGGGAAATTAATGTTCCCATGCCCAAATTTGGCTTGAAAAGCCTCATATGATTCAATTATTTACCTGGAAAGATCCAACATGATGACCTTGTCAGTTGGATACCTTGGTAACATACATGGAATTCCAGTGAAACCTTCCATTCGGATGTAAGTGAATGTGGGAAACTGGATGAACCAATTACCATGTGGATCAATAGTACTTTGCACATCCATAGATATCCTCTTGGCCTTGTCTCCTTCTATTATCCAGATAAGCCACATATGGAATGCATCATTCACCCTCCTGTAGTTAATCATAGATTGCTTTCTTTCTAGTTGAGGGTAGTATTTATATACAGGGCTTTGCCCTGGTTTGTTTCCTAGTGAACCTACCCTCTCCAGTCCACTAAATTGTGCCCTAACTGTACATGAATACACAATATACAAGTTCATGTGGAAAATCCTTGTCTTCTTGTACTTGAGGATTTGGAAGTGAATTGCATCACTTATGGCCTAAGCCCAATGGATCATGTCTGCATCTTCCTTGACCATCCTGATGGGTCCATATGTCAATGGCTCAAATGCGTCTGCTTTAGACATCCCCACCATCCTACTCAATATTGTGATCATGTACCTGACTTCCTCATTGAAGTCACTTCTGTATAATGTTTGTACCATCTTGGACATGGCTTTGGGTTTCTTGTTATCAGCTATTCAGGATGCAAAAATTACTTTTCTACATGCCTCTTCATTTTCCTTATACTCTGTAGTCATTTGGTCCTTCTCAAATTTGTGCATATGGGCCTGTATAGGGAGGTTGAACATGCGAGTTATGCCTTCAGGTGATAGTTTTGCATATACTTGACCCTCACTGATCACTCTTCGATTGTTTACATCATATTTTTGGATGCACTAGATAACCAACTCCTGTGCCTCCATTGCTAAAGGAAACCCAGTGGCTTTGAGCAATCCACTCTTCACAATATTATTGGCCAACAAGCTCGTGTCATGCATCATGATTCTCTATTCATATGTAGCTAGGTTAAGTTGCCCTAAATTTGTATCGGCAATGACCCCAAACTTCGGCCAGATCTTCGTGGTGTGACCCATCGCCTCGAATTCTTCCCTCATCTCCTTCAAGCATTTTTCCATTTTACCTATAGTCATCCATGAGAAAACACAAATTATCCTAATTGCAATTACCTAGGGTTTACTGTTAATCCCTTTCTTTAATTAGATCTAGGTTTAAATTTGTTGTTTATGAAAGATAAAAAAATCCATTACAATGTAAAATGTAAATTAACTACGGTAAGAAATGCATATTTAATCTAACCCTTTTAGTGAATTTTAATTAATTTGGTTAAAACAACTTACTATAATTCAGGATTAGGGTTGTCAAATTTTGTACATACCCAATTACTACATATCTTTCACCTTTATATGGGTAGTATACTCTATCTGGATATCCGTTTGAGATGTTGCTATCGCTGTCACTTTCAAATCATAATTTCACCTTGCAATTGATAAGCTCTATAATTCACTCTACAAATTTTCTCTACAACTCCATTCTTTGTTTGTTCGATTGCTTTGGTAATGAATTATGAAGATAAAATCTACTTTTAAAAAAGTAAAAATTGCTAACTAAAAGTTGCATTGAATTTAGCCTGCAATAGGTGAGCATTAATGGTGAAGAGCGGGAGAGTGTATCCATTTCAACATGCTTTTTCCTTTTTTAAAAATTAAATCCAAATGGATAATCTAGATACATTATAGTTAGCAATGAATTACTTCAACCAGATGTGGAAGTCTAACTGATGTGGAATATTCAAAATCGTAATATCAGGTTCAATTGGAATGTCTAGTTGGGAAAAGTTAGGTTGGAAATGTCAGGTTTGATTTGAATGTCTATATTGGTTACATAACATCATGTCATCAGTTTTCCATCAAGTAGGAATTGGAATATTAGGTGATGTCATGATGACTTATCCAAACATTATTGGATGTGAAGTTATAGGAGAAAAGAAAAGCACTGGATCTTATGCTTTGTAAGATTGGGTTCAGGTTAAAGTGTATAACCTTTTATATTGTGGGAAATGTCTGATTAGAAATGCTTTGTTGGCCAACTGGATGTGGATGTGGATTTTCAACTGAACTGAATCATTAAGTTTGCAAATATCAGGTTTGGTTGAAACATCAGGTTCAGATGAAATGTTAGGTTAGGTTGAATGTCTCTCAAAGTTAAATTGTATTTTAAACTCGAGTCGGGTCTAGGGAACTTCTTCCAATTATTTCGAATGCTTAAGAACCATTTCTAACAAGATCTTCTAACATGGCCTTTGTAGGGATCTTCATTCGGATGTGGATGTGGATCATTAAGTTTACCAAATGTCATGTCCGGTTAGAACATCTGGTTAGAATAACTTTCTTATTTCAACAAATTTTTAGAAAATTCCAAAAGTGAAGCTAGCTAAATTATTTCGTGCTCTATCAATCTAAGGCCTTTCTTGGGATCATTAGGATTTAGAATTGTTGTTTTTTGGTAACTTCTCATTTTGCCTTTACCACTAAACCAACACAAAGGGAAGACACATCACAAGTGACCCTTCAGGTCATACTATTATATCAACAACCACAACCATAGAAAGAGCTCAACAACTAGCCAACCACACAAGGCCCCAGAACAAGCTAATTGCTCTCCGTGACTTTTTGCTTCTACGAGGACAGAACTGCCCTAGGTATCGCCTTCACTTGACTGGGTCCTTCCATGAGAGAGGGAGTGACCTGGAGGTCACTCGTGGCAACGAGAGGGTTCATGTGCGAATTGAGATTGACTCACTAGCGGGGTCATGTTTCGAGTAACACAGACACATGCTAGAGTGTCTATATAATGCAAGATGTGTAAGAGCATTTTAGACATTGCAAGATGCATAAGCGGTAGCTATGAGGCACAAGGGCATGTAAGAGGGAGTTACAAAGTGGACTTTGAAGTATGTGGAAGACCTTTGACTAGTTTATGATGCTTAAGAGCATCTTGTAATAAGATGAAATAGTCTAAAATGGAGTGCTCCATTTAATAGGTGGAATCTATGACATATGGAGTTACATTCTATTCCTAGTAGGTTGACTCATGATGATTTGGGTGTTGAAATTTGTGCCATGCATTTTGGGTTCCCAAATGGGCTCATGGATATGGTACATGGTATTGGAAACCATTTATGGTTTTCAATTTTGGATTTATCTATATAATATACATGCTTGGGATAGAGGTATTGATGCACTTGACTTCTATAGGGGTTGTGCTACTAGATTTTCTCTAGACACAAGTTGAAGTTCTTGATTGAAGGGGTTACTATGATATTGTATTGTAATTTTGATGTTGAAGACAATACATTGAGTACTCCTTTAATGTTAGGTTTTTTCCCAAAAAGATTTTCCTAAGGTATACTTGTGTGATTTTTTTTATTTCCCCTTTTGTTTGTTTATATGAACATGGTGCATGTCAACGGATGTTTCTATTGGCACAAGAATGATGTCAGTCCACATGATTCTAAAGTGCGTGTTTGACAATAGGTGATGCGAGCATAGGATAATCTGGAAACTCTTGGAACTCCTGGGAGATGTAAGTGTTAGGAAAAATAGTAGTGTAGAATTGAAATAACAGTGAATTAGCAATAAAAAGTACAAAATAGACAACACAGATTTACGTTGAAAACCTGGTAATGTACTAGGAAAAAACCACGGGAAAAGATCTCTCAATTTTATTCTCAGAAGAAAATTCACGGTTACAAAAACTTTTTCTCATGCCTTGGCATTCAAGCTCGACTAACTTAAATAATCACAAAAAAACACATGTAAAAAACAAATCAAATCTAAAGATAGATTTTCATGCATAAAAGTGTGAATGGCACTTCCACATGCAATTTTGCATGGTGTACACGTGGCACGACCCAAAAAAAATTTTTTTGGCTTGGCCATGGCAGGGGGGCTACTCCCAACCCCCCTGCGACCCCCTGTCCAACAATCTTCAGTTTCAGTTCCTTGGCCTTCGGCCCCACCAAACGGATACCTGAGGCACTACCGTGGTACTCATTGTCGACTGCTCGTCACTGCTGGAATAAGTAAAACTGACTTCACATTCCAACAGTAAGAGCTTTTGAGTTTATAAAATTTCGAAAGCCAATCAATTCAGATATGATCCAAGGGTTCTCGGAACTCCAAAAGGAAAGCATCAAACCTGTTATAGCTGATCTCTAAGATTGGTTGGTATTGTTCAGTCACTATGTGGCGGATCCCAACTCATGCGTGGTTATAAGTTGATAGGCTTTCCTATGAGATCTATAGTCTTATGATATCACTAAATATGTCATCGACTTTGTAAGCCGTGTGATCTTTTGATAGGATGTAGCATTTGATGGTCAATGGAATCTCAGAAATGAACTTCGTCATGTGTTAAAGGGATTTCCTAAGGATTGTCTGATTAGAATTGATTAATGACCCACATATTTTGGCCCATGCAGTGGGAACACGAGATTTTCTCACTTGTGGAAACTATTACACATTGAGTATTTGGGTGGAAATCAACACATGTAGATTTTGTCGTGAGAGTTAGAATATTCAAAGGAAATTAAGCGTGCAATTCGCTCTTCCACACTATAGCCTTAACTTTAGGCGTGCAATTCACTCTTCCACTATAGTCTTTTAACTTTGGGCGTGCAAATCACTCTTCCACTGTAGGCTTAACTTTAGGTCGACATGCATAGAGTGGAATAGTAGCCTCTAGACAAGAATTCACGTCAACATCAACATACAATGCTGCATTCGTGAAGACAATTCTGCATGATCATGAGGCATTCATTGCCTGTTTTTTTAGCTCCTTTTAGTAATTTTGTTTTATATAAATAACAAGAGCTGCGTAGCAGCAGGAGCCTCTGCCAAATGCTGCCAGTATAGGGTGAGTGAAGAATATGGGAAAAAACAGTTGTGCAAAAGTTAATCAGATTTAGAAAATTAAAATCAAGATCTTAAAACTGCAAGATATTAAATGGGAGATCGAGGTCTAAGACTTACCGTGAGATATCAAAATGGAAGAGCCACCAACTATCACTTTGGTTGCAACTGGGATTTATTCTATATGCTCAATGTTCAACTCAATGAGGAGTTCAAAGGGGTTGCATATGTTAAGCTATGTAGTCTGAGTAGTTATACCTTTCCATTTTCTAGTGTATGCCCTTCGAAATTTGCTTTCCAGTTGTGGCCGACTGGGTGATTATGGGAGTTGGTTCTAAGAAACTGTGCTAGTCTAAGCAAATGCAATCAATACAAACCCCAAACAAAAAAGAAATGCACTGTGAAAATTAGCATCGCTCCAGAAACTCTAATAAAAGACTATATGAAATTTAATACACAATAAAAATGATAGAATTACCTAGAAAACAAGAGACTCCACGTCTTGTTTCCTGAAACAAAACAACCCAAGACACCTAAACAGATAGGGAGCATGTTAAATAGAAACAGAAAGATAAAATGGTTGCAGAAGAAAGGAATGTCAAAGCAAATTTGTTACACAACCTTGAAGTGGAGATAAGTGATGGAGTGTGCCTTGTTTTTTATTCTAAGGATATAGTATCCCTGGTATTCTTTGCCTTTAGATATAGTATAGGTCAACACTGGTACAGAAGATGAGCTAAAATGGCCACTAGTGCAAATTATTAGGGGAAGAGCAGCTAGTACATGTAGTTGATCTGTTGTGTGGATAAGATCTATTCCTTAGAGGCTATCAAGAAGTGAAAGGACTGCAGCCTCTCTTGGGAAAATGCAGATCAAGTTGAACCTAGGTTCCAAGCCAATTAAGAAGTGACCGTATTGATTGAATACAAATATGTGTATTAAGGTAATGGAAGAAACTGATAGGATGCTAGAAGTAGGTGTTATTTTCCTAGCAGATGAATCAGAGTGGTTGAGTCTAATAGTGATTTCTATAAATAATGGAAGAATTTTAATTTGTGTAGAACATCATGCACCATATGAAGCATGTATCACTGATGGATTTCCTAGATACCATCCAGTACAAATTGAAGAAGTGGACAAAGAACATACAGTTTCCATAGAATGGGGTAGCTTTGCTTATAATGTCATGTCATTTGGTTTAAAGAGTTTGTCGGCAATGTTTTCTAGAATTATCGTTAGTGAATTCAAGGACTTCATCCATCAGTTTTGGTAGGTATATCCAGATGATTGGACAGTCCATGGTATGGTGTGAAATCATATAGACTCACTGCACCTAATGTCTGAAAGGTGTTAATAGCTTAGTATTGCTTTGAATTTAAAGAGATGCACCTCCATGGCCCCTTTTGGGAAGCTTTTTGGGCGAATTTGTAAGGATGGGATGCTGGTTGATCTGGCTAAAGTCATTGTAATAATAGTTGGAGGCTTTAGAGAAACTGTGAAGTACATGCTTTTCTTGGGCATAACATATATGACAGGAAGTTCCTCAAGAATTATGCAAGCATTTTAGTGTATGTTTAGCATTTATTGCATAAAGATGAACCATTTCATTAGACAAATCAACATCAAATGGCATTTGAAACATTGAAAAAAAGTTAGCCTTTGCACCTAATTAAGACACTATATTTCATGTTCATGTAGACACATATTCAAACAAGGGAAGATCAGTTGCCAAGTATTCCAGTAAATTCAATGTTGATGGTACTGTGGTTGACATTGTCACTTTTAACAATTATCTGTTGTTTTTGTTACTTCTCTAATAATTGTTGGTTCTTGATGTTTCATTTAATGTTTCTTTTGTTTTTGCTTGGCTCTATTTACTGTGAGCTATAATATAAAAAAATAGCATAATGCATACATCACATGTTATCCAGAACAAATATATTTAAGTAATTATACACAATCCCATTTGAATAGGTGACTACACAGCAAGACCCAATTTCAACTCCAGCAGAAAGGAATGATAATAAGTTATAACATAGTTTATGGGCATACCTCACTAACAAAATTGTTATCACAATAGTAATTTCCAGATAGGCAAACAAAATACTCAACCAAATGAAAATAGTTGGATAGTAATGTGCAATATATACTAGAAAATATAAACCAAAATAAATACTTCAAAAAACAAAATAGATGATTCAAATTTCATTGAACCCAACATTTAACCTTCTTCCTTCTCAAGATAAGTCCTACAAAATGTAAATAGAGCTTTCAGGAAGCCATTCTCGAATTGAAAAATGCAAAATCAAAGCTTTACAGCCTTGTCAAACATATGTTATGTTTCAAACTTTCAAGAAAAAAAAGGCCTGTGTAAAGACAACAAATACAACATAAAGCACCTTGAAGGAGTAAAGTGAAACAATATGAAGATACAAGCAAAATTGTGTTTCTCCACTAACATTTCCTTTCTCAACGCTTTTTTGACACACCAACGGTCTTCCCCCTACGGCCAGTGGTCTTTGTATGTTGCCCACGCACTCGCAGACCCCAATAGTGACGGAGACCACGATGATTCCTGAACAAGGGGTTGTAAAATTTAAGATTAGCAATGCACACATGCACACACTCAGAGAGAGCGCCAAGCATGGAATCAATAACCAAAATTAACAAGTTAACTTCACATTGCATAAGTTCAAATTTTATGGTATTCTGATGAGAAAGTCCCTACATTTTTTTACCAATTTACTTTAAAAAAAAATGAACTAACAAAATTGAAGATTGTAGGACAATATGATCCCAAATGGACACTAAATAAATAACCAAAATTAACAAGTTAACTTCACATTGCATAACTTCCAAAATTAACAAGTTAACTTCACATTGCATAACTGGATGATACATTGGCCTATCAAGCAGGTCATCGAAATATGAAACAAGAAAACCTTGGTTTGCCCCATCTCTATTCCTTCTTAGACTACTCACTTCATGCAACATATGAGGAAACTCCTTTTGTGAGGGCTACATCAAAAGAAGCCGAATTCAATACGCAAGTTCACAAGTGTGGAACTAAAGAACATGGCAACAGATGATAAACAATCTGGCACGATTATAAGAGTTTCTGAACAAGGCCATTTTCTGAAAAATTCAAAGAATCTGGACAAGTCTGCCAATTATATTAAAAGAAGGAAAAAAGGTAAAATATGGTTGAAAATAGCATACTTGCAATACAAAAAGCCCTGTATGGAAAACAAAGGGATTGATGAAGGTAGCACAAAATTGTCCACATTGAAAAAGCTCATCTATACTCTGCAAAAAAAGATTGTCTCCATCAAGCATGACAAGGCGTTCATAATCCACAAGGATCCATGCATAGAGCTTGTTCAATGTAAGAGTAAACCGCTTGTTGAACCCTTGCTGATAACTATAAGGATTCTCAATATTCTCCACAAACTTCACTATAACCCCTCATGTCTATAGAATAAAGGAGAAATATTGAACTAGCCCTTAAATTTTCTATTGGAAGCACTACAAAAAGAAAGTAGATTTCCTACAGTGACCTCAAAAAAACTAAAATAAGGCTAGATTTTATATCACTGCATTGCCATGGCAACAGAATTATAAGCCATACTGTGACAAAAATCTAACTCAAGATATGCATAAACTAGCCCCAGCCTAGCCCTGATGTAAATATTGTTGCAGAAAGCAAGGGAAATGGATCTGACTGACAAATAAAGAAATGGATGTAGGGTCTTACAGGGTCCTTATCCAATTCTGCGGGACATCCTTGGAGCAATAACAATGAGGTCTGCATCCACTTTGAGGTGAATCAATGAGAGAAGCATAACCCTAATAGCTACATAAAACTCATACTCCCTTAGCGTCCCCATGTACATTGGATCATTGTTGAATATGCATATTTGGAGCTCTGTTTTGCAGGGAAACAGCTTCGTGTGGACCAGAGAAGCAGATGGAAAACTAATCAACCTGACCATAGCTAGAAAGCACTGCATCCGGATTTTAAACCATAGTACTTGCGCAGATGAAAACGAGAACAAGCATATAGTTAGTATAAACTATGTTTAAACCTTTTAAAATAGAGTAGTGGTAGTCTAGCTTACTTGAGCACAATGGAGAAGTATTGCTGCAATGGTGAGTTGTGGCAGAGCAATTGGGCAGGGAATTGACCTTTTCACAAAAATCCTGCAAAACGTATCCTTCAATCATGGAATTCCATAAAATGGGATTCCTTTTGTTTTTTAATTTATCAAAAACCAGACACGCCTGCATGAAAGCACTGCAGTTGGCATAAAGGTTTACCAGTTTCACCCAAAAATGCATTAATCACAATGCATTACAGACAAGTGTACCCATAGGTGCCCTACACAAAAACCTTTAGCTCTCAACATGGCACGTTGTCTCCAGCCAAGAAAACACGTGCCCCTGGGCATGGACATAAATCTTGGACAACCCACTATCATGACAGGCTAAACCCAACAATCCAACAGCCATGCAAAACTTTAGAGATGAAACAAAAAAAAAATTCATCGCCATTTTCCATTGGTTCTGATAAATGTCCTCTCTCTTTCTGAATAAAATAACTAAGGTTTATTGCCCAACCAATAGCAACAGCTGTAGACATAAATATAACTATTCAAAACTATAGGATATGCGTTTGATTTTTCACCTAGCACAAATTTTGAGGTGAACTATTGCAAAAATAGTGAGGCAAAAACAATAGTCCCCCCCCCCCCCCCCCCGGTTGAGTAGGGACTAACAATTGTGAGCTCATTATATATGGTTAGATTATATTACATTGGCTCATGCTAATGTGAGCTTTGCAAACTTTTTATACTCAACACTTTTTAGTCTTAGATAGCTCATTATCTATGGTTAGATTGTATTCCAATGGCTCATGCTTATGGAAGCTTTGCAAACTTTCTATATTCAATACTTTCCACTCTTAAATAGCCTTTATTTTGGTTTCTTTCAAAGATATTCTAGTGTTTATTTTATATAAATAACAATTGTGAGCTTATAATATATTGTTAGATTATATTAGGTTGGCTCATGTTAATGTGAGCTTTGCAAACTTTC
This sequence comes from Cunninghamia lanceolata, assembly GCA_027924645.1. Lineage (NCBI taxonomy): Eukaryota > Viridiplantae > Streptophyta > Pinopsida > Cupressales > Cupressaceae > Cunninghamia > Cunninghamia lanceolata. Next base: position 1,652,530 of record BSBN01001494.1, on the reverse strand, counting down.
TATACTCAACACTTTTTAGTCTTAGATAACAAGCTCATTATCTATGGTTAGATTGTATTACTAGCAATCGCACTTTAGCGTGCAATGGGTACGCCGAAAATGGATGTGGAAAGGAGTTATGTGTGGATAAAAGAAAACATTATTTTGCATATGAGAAACTTAAAGTATACATAGCTTGTAAAATTGAGCTAGTAAGAGCAATAAATAAGGGGTCATATTTGTAAGAGTAGTAGAGAGGAATTTTTTATTACATTTGTAATATTAGTATTCTCAAAAAAAAAGTATATAGAATATTTGCATTAATTTTTTGGGTCTATTTTGATTTGTTGATTCATGGTCATTATTTTAATATTGAAACCATGTAATGATGTGTGTTGTTGTTCTATAGTGGTAAGTGAAGTTTCAGATAGATGATTTGGACCAACACATACCAAGCTCCACTTTTTACATTGTAAAAGTGCCATAGCCTGAGCTTTAATGTAGGGTTTTCATTGGAGTGCTTGATTGTAACCTCAAGTCTATCACACAATGGAACACTTTTTGTCACTATATTTACGCAGTTAAACTTAGTTTTGTAATCCCATAATGGGTAATGATTTTCAATGTGTTTTAGGAAATGTCTCTTCAAATGTGATGGGTGGTAAAGGTAAAATTTGGAAATAATTATTCATAATATGGTTATGCATGTAGCCATGTTCTCTACTTGAAATTTAAAGGTACTCTCTCTCTCTCTCTCTCTCTAGGTCTCTATATATATCTTTGTCTCCTTCTCTAGATCTCTATTTATTTTTGTCTCTCTCTGTCTCTATTCCCCCTTCTCTATTACACTTCCTCTCTCTAAGATTTTCCTCTCCCTATGTTTCTCACTCTCCTCACTCTAAGAATTCTCACTCTATCACTGTTTTCTCTATCTCTTTGTCTCATCCTCTCTCTATCTCTCTACCTCTCTTCCTATCTTTTTCTCTATCTTTCTCTCTCCCTCCCCTCTCTCTCCTTCTCTATCTTTGTACCTCTCTCTCTTCCTCTATCTCTCCTAGTTTATTTCTCTTCCTCACTTCATCTATCTCCCTCTCCCTTCTCTTCCTCTCTATCTCTCTTTCTCTCTCTATGTATATCTCTTTTTTTCTCTTATTGTCTTTCTCTATTTTCATTATCTATCTCTATCTCTCCCCCTCTCTATATCTTTACCTCTCTACATGTGCAAAATCTGACAAAAGAAAGACTTGATTAAATGATTAATTCAATTGGAGGTTTTGATCTGATAATAGGTGGAAGCCCCTATAATAATTTAAAAAGAAACAATACTATCTCTCTACATATGTTTCTCTCTGTTCTCTCTCTATCTCTCTCCTTTCTATTTCCCTTTATCTCTTCATCTTTGCCTCCCTCCCCCCTTCTCTATCACACACTTCCTCTCTATCGGATCTCCCTCTCCCTATGTTTTTCTCATGTTTCTCTCTTCCTATGTTTTCAAAATGACACTCTAAAAAGACTATTGGTGCATCAAAGAGATTCCCAAAGAATAAGTCAATACTCTTGCATTAAGTTATGATATCCATATTCATTTCTTCATCACTTGTAGCCAAATCAAAATATTATTTTCAAACAAGAAAGTAAATGAAACCATTAATTATATAATTCTATTAATAACATATATAAATAATAACAAATGCCAACACTTAGTAACAAGAAATTTCATCCAATCAACCTATGCAATGACAATATTCTACTCCTGTTATTCTAATAGATGTATTGACATGAGTGATGTGTTGGTTATTTTCCCTTAGCCCATTGGTTGCTTTTTGGTGCATCAAAAATCCTAGTCAATTCATTGGTAGTCTCACTTCTTTGTATCCCTAGATATTAAGAGTCACCTTTTTCTTTTGGTTTGGGACATTTCCTATTTTTCATTGAAGCTTGTTAGTTGTGAGGAATTTCTTTGATTTAGTTTCTTTCAGTAAGAGAAATAGTGGAATAAAAGATAATGTAATCTACAAATGATAACCTATGTATCTAGTTCCTCCATTTACAACCGGTTGGCCATATATTTTCCTTTCTTGTTAGTGGAAAGCTTTATTTCTTAGAAGTGTTTTTTCCATGATAATAAGTAGTTAGGAACTGAGGGGGTCTCCATGCCTTAAGCCTCTACAACTATTTACCCTTTTAGATATTTATTGTGATGGAGAGTGACGGGGTACAAATCAATCATTTGTTTGTTGAATCTAAACTTTCATAGTCTTTAGGAGGAAGTCCAAATCACACTTGTCAAATGTTTTAGATATGTCAAGAATTATAACAGTCCCTAACCAATGTTATTTTGGTTGAGTGGAGTTCTTAGCTAAGATCATGTCCTTGATATTGCATGTATTGGTTGTTCATCCACTTACAATAACTTTATAAATTAGTGAATGTTCTATCTCTTCCTCTCCATTTTTTGTAGATTCAACATAATTGAGTGGTATACCCAAATGATGCAAAGCAACTTCCGGGTGTGTGCAAGAAGTTGAGTCCACTTTTTGGCCAAAAAGTGGAAGTGTTTTCCCTAATTTTTAGAATTTGTCACATTTGACATAAAAATTTGAAGCACTTAAAGATTGAATCTTAAAAAAAGTCAGTAATATGAAATGTAGTACTCAGAGTCTAGTTTCCAAATATGTAATTTATTTGAATACCTAAATGATAAAAATTGATTTTTAATAGACACATCTAAAAACCACTGTTTAAAAGTCACTTTTTTAGGACCATACCATGCATGTGTACATCAGCCATATTTTGACGTAAATAAAAGTATTTTTTTAAAATAATTTTGGGAGAAGATCTGTAAGACACTAAAGATTGTTCATGATATTTTTTTGTAATTTTTGTGAATATTTTTTTAATTTAATTTTTATTGGCTGTAATTGTTGTTTTGAAAACCCCTTGTGTACGTCACACATAAGATGACCTAAACATATCATTTTTTTATTTTTATTTTCAAATTGAAAAGAGTTGTTTGAAGATTGTTCACGTATAATTTCATTCAAAATTATTTGAAAAATAGAAAAAATAATCCAATTGTAAAAAAATTACATATTTGAAATCTACACAATCTTATCTATAATGGGTTTTAATTTTGTCAAAAAATTCTGCAAAAAAACATCTTTAGACATATGTCTAAAGTCACTCTTTTCTAGTGACATTGACATGACCTTCAAGTTACAGGTCAAAGCAGGTCCCAAGCTAAGGGTCAGTGCCCCAAGCCTTTTTCTGACCTGAAACCCATAGTAAAAACTGGGCCATAAATTGAAATTTTAAGAAACAGGTCCCGTTCCCATTTCCCGTTTATTTTTTTTAATTTTAACCCTTTATGAAATGGGATCCCACTTTTGGCTCGGGGTCCCAAAGTGAAACAGGATCCCGTTTCATAAAAAGCGGGATCCCGTTTCACTTTTCCCAATTTCATGTTTTTGGCTAAGTCTAAAGCTTCCACGAGAAGTGAACTCATCTTCTTGATTTTACCCTTCTACACCCCCAATTCTAGAGAAAAAAGAAAGGATATTGATCCTAGATAAATAGGCTTCAAAATAAAAAGATGGTATCCTATAATGAATAATTTTGCATCTATGGAAGGCAATTTTTAAATGTTTGGTTACAAAGCCTCCTTCATGAATCTTTAAAGAATACAAATTTCTTTTTAAAAATAACTTATTTATAAGACACTTAGTTTGATATAATGCAATAATTTGTTCTCATAAACTCATAGCAATGTTTTGAACTAAAACATTCATCAAGACTAAATTAGAAAGATAACCTAATAGTAGATCCATCTCTTCTATCCAACTTATCCCATTCATCTCTCTCTCTCTCTCTCTCTCTCTCTCTCTCTCTCTTAATATATCTCTATTTCTCCCCCCTCTCTAAGCCTTGGTGGATATAGGGTTAGTGAGCATCTCCTCTGATGTATGTTTAAAATCCCATTGTAGTAAATGGATGTCTACCAAATCATTTGATGGATAACAAAATGGAGTGCTCTATAAAATTTCCTATAATAGAAGCAATAAGGACTACACAAGGAATTGAAACAAAATCTCTCTCTCTCTCTCTCTCTCTCTATATATATATATATATATATATATATATATATATATATATATATATAATCTTTCTCTCATTCTCTATTTTCCCTATCTCTCTTTGTTACTCTCTCCACTTCTCTATTCCTCTATTATATTATCTCTAGCTCTTTATTTCCTTATATCTCCCCCTCTCTCCCCTTCTCTCTATTTATATCTTTCTATCTTTGTGCCACTCTCTTTCTATCTTTGTGCTACGCTCTTTCTATCTTTTTGTCCCTCTCTATCTAATTATCTCTCCATTCAACTCTCTCTATGTGTCTTCCTATAGCTCTCTTTTTCTCTCTTCCTCTCTATTTTAAATTAGTCTCTAATTCTCCCTCTATTGACCCCTCTCTCTCTCTCCCCCTCCTATTCTATTGGAGATTTTTCTAGAAAGGAATCTTCTTCTTGGTCAAAACCCGTGGGCTTCACCCCTGGGCCCCCTCTGGGGGGATAAGCACCCCGAACCCTACAGGAGGGGCTCTGCCCCCCCTGCGCTCCCCCGTTAAATAATTTGGGGGGAAACCACACCAATAAAAGTGGGGAAAATTTAACCTCTGAGTCCGATTAGGCTTCATATTACAACATGTTGTTAGGTAGTTTGTTTATTGCAAAAGAACATAAAATGGTGACTGTAGGTTTGTGTGAGGCTGTGTATGAGGTTGATCAAGTAAAAAGATAATTAGGCAAGGTGGAACTATTTAGGAAGATAAATGTGAAGATCTTTAGATTTGTATGGAGTGAGATTGTGTGTGTAAGTAAACTCTGGCAAAACTATCTGGGAATACTCAAGCTAAGGAGGGAGTCACAGTGTTGGGAACACATGTTTATTCTTCTAGCGCGATCGTGGAAAAGGAGAAAGAAATACTGGTGGAGGATAAGTGTTGAATTGATAAGACACATGAGACGGAGCTCATGATCTTTCTTCCCGGGAGTTTGATGCAGGGGCATCCATCCCTCTCTATTTTGGTTTTTGTTCTAACATTTTGGTTTGTTGAATAAGTAGGTTATTTGCTACAATTTTGGTGTATGCCTTGGACTTCTTGTCACCTATATGACAGTAGCTAGTTGGAGACATTAAATGTCTATTTTATTTTGAGTTTGTGGCCACCCGTTATTTCTAGATTTAAAAAGACAAAAGCCTCATATCGTGCATATGGAGGATGTTCCAGCTGGTGGATTGGATTTTTATTACTTTATTGGGATCGACAAATTTTAGAAACAGCAATAAGTCTCCTTTAATGCCTTTATGTATGGAGGTCATGCTTGGGCCATTCGTTTCTTTCTTGCCTTGTGGAGGCCGATTTGGGAGGATATGGGACAACGTGTTTAGTCCACTGGCTCAACAATACAAAATTCATGCTGGCTTGGCCGCTCACTCTAGGAAGCGACAATTATGATGCAGATTTCTTTTTCCATGGTGGAGTACATGGCCTGCAGCCTCTGGTATTACATTTCCCTCATGGCGGTGACGGCTTCCTATTTTTTCCAAGCAACGGTGATAGCCTTTACTTCCTGTAGAATTATTTCCATGCAGAGCTCCATTTGAATGAGGATATATAGAGGATGATAGCCTTGTGAGAGGTCAGATCGATATAGCTAGAAGACTTATTTTTTTGAGAAGGCCGGATATCTAAAAAAAGGCCAAATTGAGATTCATGTGAAGGCAGGTTCGAAGAGAAGTGAGTATGATTTTGGAGAGAAGGTCGGCAGTGGTTTTGGGTGGCTTACCCTTGACAAAAGCGAGTGCTGATTGAAATACTGAGGAAGGTGACTTGGGAGAGTCTGATAGGATTTTTGGCATTTATGTTTTAGTGTTATCTGTATATGGGAGGCTAGATGTATAAGGCCGATTCTCTGGTGTTGTAATAGTGGCATAAGAAATAAATAAAGCTTGATCATTTCCTTATCTCCTGTCATTCCCTGTGTTTTGAATTTGTGTGTTGGATTTTTTAGTTTGATATTGTGAGGAGACTGCCAAGGTTGGTGCTATCACTTAGTTGTCCTATCTCACTTTTTATTTGCTCCCTTTGATCCAAGAGCTACTTCAACTGGGAATGTAAATTTTCTATTTGAGCTCTAGTGGCTCCATCTTTGTCCTTCAAGGGATCATATACTTTGGCCACTTGATTTAATTGTGACTCAATAGAGTCATCTTGATCATTGTATGCTCTTTGTAGTTGCTGGCCAATTCAAACAAAATTGATACAAAACTTTGGCATCCTCTATACATTACCAAATATTTTTCATATTTTATTGCAATTATTATGTGCCTTAGCACATCTCCCAGAGGCATCTACCAATATTTTAGCTTTCACCTACTCTGTTATCTTCTAATCAACTTGCTTCTCAAGATAAGCTAAATGGGCCTTGAAAGACTCTGACATAAGTTTCATCTGTTGAGTATAAGGCAAGGTTGTATCTCTCTTTTCCTCAGGAAATTCTTCCTAGATTATCTTAATTGCCTCTTCTGATACACTTCAACTCCTTCCACCTGTTGCTTCAGAATCTCTTGTCATACGGTGGATTGGAGTATATCTCCCATTTGTAGCTTTTGGAGGGGAGATATGCTAGACAAGTTAACTTGTCCATCTAGCACAGGCAATACTAAGAGTTGTGGAGTAACTACCGGTTGTATTTGCATTTGTTGGACCAAAAATTCCTTGATTAAATCAATCAGAGAGGAGGAAGATGTATCTTGTGCTTTCTTTGTACTTTCCCCTATATCAACATTTACATGCTCTTTTTGCTAATCAGGGTTCCCCTGTTGCTCTGTATTCTTTGAAGGAGGATTATCTCACACAACATTTTAAACAAGAGGTGTATTTCCATCATTTTGTGCAACTTGCTCTTCATCTTGTGTAGCTTGCTCTTATTTCTCCTCTTGATGAACTTGTTGTTCTGTGTTATGCAGAGGAGATACAAATGTTATGAGATGGAGAAACTATGTTGTGTGATGGAGAAACTTGTGGTTGCTCCACATTCTCATAAACTTTTACTTCTTCAATAATTTTCCTAGTCACCTCTTCAACTCCTTTTGAATCTTATCTATATCCTCTTTTTCCATGCTCATAAGGACATCTAAATTGTGCTTTGTTCTTAACTCCTGAGCTTGCCTTTGAGAAAGTTTATCTTTTTCTTCTTGAGAAACAAAAGATACAACCTTGTCAAGCGCTTGTTGTCTTAGTTCCTCATTAGTTTTTATGGCCTTTTCTGTTCTCTACCTCAGAGCTTGAGCTAGGAATTTCAGTAATCTTTTCAATGACATCAATCATGGGTAAGTTGTATTTAAGCATATACATAACTACAAACTTTTCAATGGTGCTTTGATCCACAAGAGGAACATCCAAATATAGATCAATTGGTTCCTTTAGTAGTCCATGTTGCTCAATCCCATTGAAGATAGCCTCTAATTGAAGAGAGTCTCTTGTAGGAGCCATTGGAGGAATTTGCTTAGTTTTCTTCTCTTTCCTTTTTAGCTTAGAAGCTGAACTCCTTCTCCTTCTTCTTCTTCTTCTTCAATGTCCTTTACATCAGTCTTCTTCCTTTTAGCTTGCATTTTTTGCCTTGGTTGCTTCTTTTCACTTTCTTTCATCTGAGTTAGAATTTCAGATGCAAACTCTTCTTCCAGTTGAGGTAGTATAAGGATCCGGAGGGTTGCATAGAATTTACAGTAGCAAATGTATATCTAGTGGCCCTTCTTAATTCTTGTGCGACTTGTGGAATGATAGAGGCTTGTTGTGTATCCTCCCCAAGGGCTTCTGATATGGGTTTTGGTGGAATACCCCACTTCTTATTCAACTCACCTTCATGCTTCTCAAGGTGTTCCTCCACATTTTTCTTATGCATCTTGTTCATTATTTCATCATACGTTCTAAACCTCTCAACAGTAGTGTCCTTTGATTTGCTGAGAAAAATATCTGAATAGGTCTTTATTTCTTCTACTGGGACCTCATAGGGAAGTTTAGGAATCCAAGTAGTCCTAGGCTCAATTACTTCCATGTAGATATAATCCTTATGAACCAAAAAGGTAATTTGACCTTCATAAAACCTTACCACATTTGTTGGGATTCTATCTCTGGAGTGCATGTTGGTTTTTCAAGTTTTTGAAGAAATCCCAGTACATTGTTTTATAGTAATTTGGATCATTGAAACTTCTTATATGATTCTTAATTTGAGTGACAACAAGAACATGTTGTTGCCAGACCTTTCATATAAAACTAGGCAATTATTTCAAAAAGTAAAAAGCAAGATAGATGATCAAGGTACCATACCTAAAAATGTAGCCAGTCTCCTTTGTTCTTCTCACATTCTCCAAGAGTTGTTCTCTCATGACCTCACAGAGGTCAAAGTCTTTTCCTTCATTAACCATTTGGTAAGTAGTGTGAATTGTTGTAGTAGTGACATATTCCTCTCTGTTTGTGAAGTAGACTCTATATGCAATCCCCATTGTAGCATATCTAACACCTAGATTTGTTATGTCATTTACAGTCAAGGTCCTCTTATCAAATTTAGCACCGATCAATTCAGTGACCTTTTCATTTTTGATAGATTTCATCACCAGTATAGATTCAGTGGAGCACAGCCCAATGGCTGCCCTAATTGCATCCTTAGTGATCCTGTGGGGCTTATCAAGATACATGAATTCATCATGAATTCTACTCAAAATGTATCTCACCCATTCATGCTCATCTCAAAAATTAGGGAAATCATTCCATATGTCTAGTTGCTTAGTCCCCACATTGGCATATTCTAGGTTATAGACAACATCATCATCCATGAGTTGATCTCTAAGCACCTCAAACTTTACATGGTTAATCTCATCCAATTTTGAGTGAATGTAAAACCTAACATCTTCTATGTATACAAAATATGTCAAAATGTTTGAAAGTGTCCCATCCTTATCTACCTCCATTGCTTTGAAATGAAATTTCTTATACTTAGGTCTTGGTTTTTCAGTGACATCAACAACTTGCAGAGTTGTCATCTCAAAATTTTAGAAACTAGGGATTTAGGAAAGAGCAATTCTGATAAATACCTTTGTTTTTCAATTGCTAGGGTTCCAAATTTGCCAAGTGCTCTAAATTCCTTCTTCACTTCTCAGCTTTGGATGCAAGTACTTTGATTTTGAATGAGCTTGAATTGTGAAATGAAGCATAAGTATCTTACAATTAATGCACCTTTATCCAATTAGGTGAATTGCTGTCGGAATGCTCTGTAAATCCACAAACACTCAAATCTATTCCACAATCCTCCACATGTTATGTTTTTGTTATGGAAAGTTGGGGGAAATAAATTATCTTTCCTTATCAACATCCTCATCTATTAATTTCATGGCAATTCATCTATATGCCTAGCTTCCATTGTAGAAGCAAAAAACATTAAAGGGGGAAAAGAATAGATATGCATTGGTTAGCTCCCCCTGACCGCATGCCCTCTCTTAATCAACAATGAAGTATTCTGGACCAGGAAGAAGCACAACTTCTTCCTTCTCATTATCTTGTTCTATCTTCTTTCTCTATATCTCTATCATTTCATTCTTTTGTTGAACTAGAGTTTCCTCTATCTTAATTTGCTAAACTAGTGGTTTCACAGAACCACTTTTGTAGAATTTTACTATATAAACAAAGTTGTTGTACTTGTAGAAAATAATATTATATTTCATACCATTTCTCCTTACTTTAGTTCTACACTCAACAAACAGGTATGACCAAGCTTATTGCTTGCATAACAATAGCCATAGAAGGAATGAGAGATCATATCATTGGGTCTTGTAGGCACAAATGAATTATTCCTTGTGTTAACATTTCTTCTTGCCTTAGTTATACAATCAATAGCCTTATGACCAAATTTATTGCAAGAATAATAGTAACCATAAAAGGGTTAAGAGAACCTAAAATTAGTAGCTTGTCTAGGAGGAGATCTCTTGAAATCTTTCTTCTGATAACTAACTTTTATGAAGTCATCATCATCCCACTCTTTCTCTTCATCTTCAATCTCCTCAAAGTCTTCAGTGTAGGGCTCTTCCTTTTTCATTTCAAACATGCCTTTATGTATTCTTTTTTAGAACTTTGACCTTTCTCAAATCCAATGCCACCTTTATTCTTTAGAGGCCTTTGACTATTGATTATCTCATCAAGGATGTTGGTGCTTTTCTTTAGTTTTAGACCTTTGTCTATCTGATCCTTTGCTATCTCAAATTCTTTCCTTAGAAAAACAACTTCTTCTTCAGTCTCAAGGAGCATTCAACTAATTTCTCATTGAGCTTAGCCTTTTTACCTTCTTCAATTTGAGCTTTCAATTTGGCAATTATTTCTTTTAATTCTTTAAGCTTGATCTTGTATTCTTCATTTTCTTTCTTTGTAGCATCCAGGTCTTCTAGGGAAGAAATGAGTTCTCCTTCAAAATCAACTTCACAATCTTCTGTATTAAAGGTTGACATATCATTATCATCTTATAGAGGATTCTTGTCATTAAACAGTACTTTTGTTCCCATGTGTTCCACTCCAAGATCTACCTCAACTATTAGATTGCATTCAAGGAACTTGGCTCTGATACCAATTGTTGAACACATAGAAGTACTGAGAGGGGGGTGAATTAATACTTAATCAAATTATTTACTTCCAACAGCATTAAAATAGATGTAAGCATTTAAACCATGAAAAGCAGAAGAACATAGAAGCACACAACCATAACACCAGATTTACATGGAAAACCCTAGAAGGGAAAAACCACGGTGAGCAAGTTTCTTGGATCTACTATCCAAATCTAGCCTCACAAATAGAAACAAGATTACATTATTATTTATGGGCTACAACCAAAAGGAAGTTGCAACTCTCTAAATTGCTGCAACAATTACAAAGAGGCTTCAACCTCTGTAACAAATTACTTATCTAATAAACATTGACTGCTCCAACCTTCTCCTGACCTTTCCAACCTCTGCACAACTACTTCATCTCTACACAATCACAATACCAAGTTTCGCAACACCAAAACACCTTCAGCAACACTTCTCTAACATCACATCACCTCCACAACAAAATCATATTACATAAACTGTTCCTTTCCATATTTCATCATCAAGACTACTTTTGTGGTTGTCTTATTCACAAATTATTAATGCTATCGTACACTACACAACTCATTCATCCTTCAACAACTTTGATCTTATATTTATATCCTCCACAAGCTTCAAAATCTTTCTCCTTTGTCGGCCAAGATGAAACATGCAACATGAAACGTGCTATGGCAATAACAATCAGCTCCCAAATATTTGTGGTAAGTAGAAATCCAATGCAGTTCAAAAGAAAGATATAATTATGTACTCTGTTACCTTACCACACTCTTCCAAGCTGGCGCACACTTTAAGCACATGGCAAAAACATCATCATACACCAAGTTGGCTTCGTAAATACTTATCCTTCCTTGCATTTAGCTCCAGACCTAAAGCAATACCAGAGGAGATAAAATTACATTATGCAAACCACTCAAAAGATATTTTATGAGTTGTAAATCATTCATGTATACTTATTTTATTATTTTAGGCTATTTCATACTAGTGTAAATATTAAAACTCTGGTGCTGGTGTCCTTTTAACTTACTGTTCTTACACAGTCTTGAAGTAGAACAATGAAAATCATACTTACGGTAAACATAATCATTTGAAACTTGAACTAAGCATACCAACTAGCCATATGAGATTATCATTCAATCAACAAGACCAAATATCAATGTCTGGTGAACTACAGTAACATTAACTATCTCCCTCTACTTATTAAGACCAACATCAAGACTTGCCTTCATAGAGCTAACTTCGGAAAAGCATATGCGGTACACTTTATCACTTGAAATCTGAAACATGCATACCTTTTACTTAAATCTAGTTGTCCTCCAAATCGCAATGCCATATCTTCATATGTAGAGAAGTGCAGAGCATTCACCTGTCTGTCTATTACTATACTTACCATGTTTCACTGTTGTCTTCACTCTTCTGATTCTAAAACACTTTGCAGTAGAGTTTGTGAACTCAAATTTGAATCATAGATACCTGAGAGCGTTGGTTGGCTTGCTTTCAATCCACAGGCCCATAGCTACATTTGTGGTAGAATGTGGTACACTTCCCTGCACTTGTGACACCTTTCTTGACTTGAACTATACTTAACCAAATTCTTCAAACATTTTGCAATCATTCTTTATCCAATGCCAAGGCACATGTCATCATATCATTCAAATATAACAAGGTTCATCCAGCATACCTTTCATGACAATCATCATACCTTATCAAAGATATTGATAACATGAACTCATGCACTTACATATGAACTTCAGAAAATAAGATATGACTGTGTACAAATGATATCCATCCAACTACTTCACTTCACAACTCTTCTAGTCAACACTCCTATGTCTGCTCCTCTGCGCATCACCTTGCTTTCTCCCTTTGATATCTCTATTGACATCACTAATCATCATTAATTAGCACTCCATACCACTGTTGACATCAATGACAACACATATGCAACATAGATTTGGCCTACTTTTAGAGTGGAAATTCTATTTAGCATATGGAAAGATATGTGTGATGCTTTATTTTTAGATTCTACTATTAATGTTCATTTTCCATGTATACTAAAGCCATTATATGCTCTAATGCTATGCTACAAATTTAGATTTAGGGTAATAAAGTTACTCTAGAAGTTTCTCACATGCAAACCCTTACTGAGCATTGGGCCAATGCCCCCCCCCCCCCTTTTACTATAGCTAATGTGTCGCCTTCTCTTGCCAATAGGAATGCCTCTCCTTTGTATGGGTGTCATTGTGGCCATAACCATAGTGTTTGTTCCAAACGTGGCTCCATAGGTTTCCTCAACATAGATGTAGTGGCTAGTCTCCCTTGGTATATGGCCAATCTTATGCTTCTCAATGTCTCATGTTCTCATGGCTCTAGTTGATCAAGAAGAAGAAAAAGACAAAGAGGACACCTTCACAGGTTGGATGTCTATCCCTGATGATTAAAATCCCCTAGATGGATTGGGCAAACCCCTTGACCATGATCATCCTTCCATTGGGATAACTTTTGCTACATAGTAATGTGATTGTTTTTCTTTTGTTTATAGACTTTTACAACAACTTTCAAGAGTGTGATTCCATTCAACTCATCTTTTATGTGAACTAATATATATAAATTTATATAAATTATTATAGAATTATACAATTTTTCATCATTTTAAAAAATACTTCTATAATTTCATATTAAATAAAATCTAAGTCTTACATATAGGGAAGGTTGGGTCACCATATAGAGCAAAAGGAAATATTATCGATCAAAACAGCTAATAAAACCAAACGCATATTAAACACACGCATCAAGTTGGTTTGGTCAATCTAAATTTCAAAGATGCGGGCGGAATTTGTTACGGGTGTGAACTCGTAATGGTACCATGCGGAAGGGAATTGAAAATATGTGGAGAGAAATGAACCGCCTCTATGGAAGCACTTAGCCTTACTAGAGTTAATGCGGTCTGATCAAAGTGCTGGATGGACATTGCCTTCTATTATTCATGTTATCGTCACCTTCATGTTATCGTCAGCTACGGACAAAAATTCCTCTGGAACTTTGAGTGACTTAATTTTGTACCTGTAAAGCATTACACCTACGACAATATGTCACAATCCCCCTGTTCGTTGTGTGTTAGGAAGTCACAATCCCTCCACAGTATCGCACCTATTATTTTCTAACAGTGAACGAGTGCGTTCCAAATCCCTCTGCAGAGTCACACCTTTAGTTTTTCAACAATGAACGAGGGCGTTGGAAAATATATGTAATAATGAATGAGTGCGTTCACTGTTAGAAAATAATAGGTGTGATACCTTGGAAAATCCCTCTCCTCATATGTTGGAATAAAAAAGTGACACTGTAGAGGGATTCATATGTTGGAATAAAAAAGTGACACTGTAGAGGGATTCATATGTTGGAATAAAAAAGTGACACTGTAGAGGGATTCATATGTTGGAATAAAAAAGTGCGACACTGTAGAGGGATTCATATGTTGGAATAAAAAAGTGACACTGTAGAGGGATTCATATGTTGGAATAAAAAGGTGACACTGTAGAGGGATTTATATGTCGAAATAAAAATGTGTGACACTGTAGAGGGATTGTTATATTTTCCAACACACTCATTCATCGTTGAAAAAAGGTGTCACAATGTAGAGGAGAGGGATTTTCCAAGGTATCACACCTATTTTTTTCCAATCGTTCAAAATGTCACAATCCCTCTCCTCTACATTGTGACACCTTTTTTCAACGATGAATGAGTGTGTTGGAAAATATAACAATCCCTCTACAGTGTCACACATTTTTATTTCGACATATAAATCCCTCTACAGTGTCACCTTTTTATTCCAACATATGAATCCCTCTACAGTGTCACTTTTTTATTCCAACATATGAATCCCTCTACAGTGTCGCACTTTTTTATTCCAACATATGAATCCCTCTACAGTGTCACTTTTTTATTCCAACATATGAATCCCTCTACAGTGTCACTTTTTTATTCCAACATATGAATCCCTCTACAGTGTCGCACTTTTTATTCCAACATATGAATCCCTCTACAGTGTCATTTTTTTATTCCAACATATGAATCCCTCTACAGTGTCGCACTTTTTTTTCCTTACATATGAATCCCTCTACAGTGTCACACCTATTTTTTTCCAAACAGCGAACGATTGCGTTCGAATATATGTCACATTCCCTCAAATATACACTTGAAAGCAAGCGATCAGGCTTTCGGATAGATCTTGCTGTATTGCAAAAGCTTGACTTAATATTCCCTTATGGCCGATGTTGAGGTAGATAGATCTTGATTCAATGAATCTATCTGTTGAACTAATATGTTAATGAATCGGTATTGTGGGATAATTTAATATATGCTTTGATCCAATTGCGCAGGTTGCTGCTATTCCTGCTGAATTGACCCAGGCTACAAGTGAAGAAGTGTCCATCGAGGTAGCAGCTTCAGCATTGGAAGCTATGGAAGAAGAAACAGCTTCCGATGTGGAAGAGGGTATGTGTTGTTAATCCTTGTGCAGAACTTCTGCCGGTTATTTTTTAAAATTTATTTATTCGTCCAACATTTTTGATACTGAAAGCAATTTAGTATCAGTAAATCTAATGTTTTTCATCGGTATTTAAGGAAAGTTTAAACACCGACCGTGTAAGATTTTGTATGCACGCTATGAATCAGAATATATGTTTTTAATTCTGATGATGAACAACAGGGTGATGCAAAACGTTGATAAGAAAACTGGCACATGGGTAGGTCAGGGTATGGAATAATCGAATGCTTGTAATGAACTTAGGGCTGCAGATTATCCCACCTTCAAACTTAGTGAGTTTAAGAGACGGGCTATTTACTGTTCTGGGATGTTGAGGAAGATCTGGGGGGAAAGGGTGGCAAATTAGTTCGGAGACACCATTTAGTCATGGTAACTGGGCTATTTACTGTTCTGGGATGTTGAGGAAGATCCGGTGGGAAAGGTGGCAAATTAGTTCGGAGACACCATTTAGTCATGGCCGCCATGAATAGTAACTGGGCTATTTACTGTTCTGGGATGTTGATGAAGATCTGGGGGGAAAGGGTGGCAAATTAGTTCGGAGACACCATTTAGTCATGGCCGCCATGAATAGTAACTGGGCTATCTACTGTTCTGGGATGTTGATGAAGATCTGGGGGAAAGGGTGGCAAATTAGTTCGGAGACACCATTTAGTCATGGCCACCATGAATAGTAACTCAGTTACTGCTCCAGCTGACTATGACTGGGCAACCTATATTGTAGGCAAAATGCACAATCAGCTTTCCAATCTCAGGGCTAGGGGCAAGCAAATTCTCATATTATTCATTGTTCATTGACTTGATCATTCATTATTCGCATAAATAAACTTTTAAAGTGTTGAGGTCTCTAATGATGATACAGTATTTTGAAAGAAGCTTTTGTTCTATTATCATGGACTGTGGAAGCTCAGAATCTATTATCGGACAGAGACTTATGTGGCAAGCTAAAAAAAAATTTACTCATTAAGAAAGGTCCAGGCCCAGCTCTTTTTTTCTCTTACATTTTTTTTATACAAATATTTTTATAGGGAAGAGGACTTAATAGATAACCATGTTTATTGTGCTGTGTACTTAGATCCCAGTTAAGTATACTAATTTCAGTATTTTTATAGGGGAGAGGACCCAATAAGTATACTAATTTCAATATTTTTATAGGGAAGAGGACCCAATAGATAACCATGTTTATTGTGCTGTGCATTTAGATCTCAGTTAAGTATATTAAAAAAATTAGTAGTTGAGAAATAATATACTAATAAAAATTAATTAAGAAACCAATAAATGTGCACATATTCATGTGTAACTATACACAAGTCACATCACAGAAACAACCAATCATATGGTCACACATAAGGCGATCGGCAATACGTGCCTTGGTGAACATGTTTCGGTTTAACTTTTTTGGGGTCTTTTTAGAAAACTCAGTGAAGACATAGCTGATTAGGCTACATTGTTATACCCAAAACCCCAAACAATAGCTCTAAGCACTTAACTCAGATATGAAGCTATGCTGAAATTTTTATGTAAATCCAATGTATCATTTAGAAGCTTGACATGTGCAAAGTTAAGATGTGTCCTCTCCCCTAAAGCCACTTCATTTTTCTTTATATATATAATCAATTTCCACTCCATGTTTTGTTCGAATTTCCTTTCAGAATTTGGGGTTCTCTGTATATAAAATCCTTGTATCTTTAATTGTTCTGCTCTCACTTTCTTTTTCAAGTTCAAATTTAATTGATTACCTAAAAGTACAGTTCTGGTTTCTTTTATTAGGTCTGTATGTTAATGACTATTATATAGCATAACCACTGTAGTTTATGAATGAGTTCAAACCCTGTTGACCAGCTCCTCATGAAATGACATTAGGTAAAGTCTCAGTCCTAATGTTATATTTTAACTTCTTGTCTCTCTTTCTTTCCTCGTATAGGCGTAAGTACTTCAAATTTCAATACAGCCGCTTCATTTCTTTCTATATATACTCAATTTTTACTCAACGTTCTGCTGAGCTTCCTTTCAGTATTCGGGTTCTTCAGGGTAAAATTCTTGTGTCTTCAATTATTCTGTTGTTTGCTTCCTCTTTTTTCAAGTTCAAATTTAATTGATGACTGTAGTTTTTGAATCAGTTCAAACCCTATTGGCATGATCCCCATGGAATGGCATTAGGTAAAGTCTCAGTCCTAATGTTATATTTTAACTTCGGTCTCTCTTTCTTTCCTCATATAGACGTATGTACTATACAGCCGCTTTATTTCTTTCTATATAAATACTCAATTTTTACTCAACGTTTTGCTGAGCGGGTTCTTCAGGGTAAAATTCTTATCTTCAATTATTCTGTTGTTTGCTCTAGTTTTTTTTTTTCAACTTCAAATTTAATTGATTACCGAAAGTACAGTTCATATTTCTTTCGTTATATCTATATGTTGATGACTATTGTATGGCATAACCATTGAAGTTTATGAATCAGTTCAAACCCTATTGACATGCTTCTCATGGAATGACATTTGCTGAAGTCTCACTCTTAATGGTATATTTTAACTTTAAGGTTGATGGTGTAGTTGGTGCTGTGATGGATCTTACACCCTACTTTTAAAAAGAACAATGAAAGAAATGACGAAATATTCAAGCTGATACCAAGGACAGGCTTAATGTTGTTTATGAAATTGTTCCACATCAGATCTGACCAACTCATTTATGAAGCATGAAAGTTTATAGTAATGGAAATCATTACCTGTGTATCTTGTTTAATTTTCTACTCCTCTTTGTTGTTTACTTTACACCCATCCTATATTCGAGTAGGTTCAATATGATACAGAACCAAATCTTATATTCGAGTAGGTTCAATATGATAGAGAACCAAATCCCATAACTAGTGGTGAAACCATCCTCTGCAACAAATAAGGCATTCATTTTTTCTTACACCTTAAATATAGGTTCAGCATGAAATGGAACCGAAACTGATAGATCTAGTCCTAAAATCATCCTCTTGTAACAAATTAGGCATTCACTTTTTCTCTGACACTTCCAAAATATCTAATTTAAAGTATGATAACTACTTTTGACATCCTCTTTAATTCTTTGCTATTGGTTACCTTATTTTTTGCCTTGGTTACATTATTTCTTGCAAAGAGTGTTGAGCACCTAAACTTTTTATTAGAAACGCTTCGATAATTCACATTCAACAAAAAAAATATTAAGAGTACATTTGAAGGGTTGCAACAAAAATCGGTCTGTCGGTAAGCACCATCTAAAAGATCAGAACAAATTATAAATCGCAAGAAAAAAGCCACCAAACCATTAAGCACAACCCGCTTAACCAGAAAGAAAAGGGGACAGATCATCTGGGGACGAAGATTAGCGTGAATTGCTCTTTCAGAACGAAGTTAGAAACTTTTGCACGGTGTACCATAAACATGGAAAAGAAATGGTCAATTGGAAAAATACAGTGTGTATGTAAAAAAATACTATAAAAAATATGCTAATTTATAATAATTTTTAAAAAATGCAACGATAAATTTGGACACTTCACACTATTGAACCTGTTACACCCAACTTTAATAAGAAAAACATTTGAATGAATCTAGCATAAATTGTATATATACTTTATTTTGTTTTGGTTGATTCTAAATAATCTTGCCTATTACATTTTTAAATTTTCTAAATCAAAAAATAGTCTTGAGTCTCTCCCCATGGTGTAAATATGGATGTTCGTTCTATTGAATAACAGTCTGAACAATACCATGGTTCTGGCCTCCTCCACTCAAAGGAGACATGAGAATACAATGGTCCGTTGGTATTCTAGTTTTATATATCTATTGCTTGCACTTATAATTACAATTTCAATGTTTCTTATTTCTACTTATGATATGAATCTGTGGTGCAGCCAACGACAATCCAGCAATCGGAAATGAAATACAGAATGACGCTTCTGTAATAGGATGTTTGGAAAATGTATATAAGATATTGGGATTAGATGCCACGATGCAATCTATGCTTCTCGCCGCATGCTTTTCTGGCAAATGCAAGTGTGGGACTTGGTGGATTCTTTCGACACTCTCTGGGCTCTTTTCCTCTGTCACACTCGTTGGTCTTCTTTACCTGATGAAACGTGTGTACTTCATTGGAGGCCAAAAGCTCCTCTTCACTGTTTTGGTTTTCATACTTGTTTCTCTCTGTGTGACGGGGGTCTTTCCACTTTGGCTCTGCTGAAACTGTTATCTGTTACGGTTTCTTGGTTTCTGCTAGTAATGTCCAAGTAGATTATCAGAACAACATTTCAAACTAAATCATAACTGAGCACTCTCAGTGCTGTGAGTGCCTGTGTTTAATATGTGTTTAGTTTTATAAGCTGTTTTGATCGACCATATATTTTGGCCATGCACGTTAACCATATTGTAAACTTTATATATTTAAGAGAATTATATTTTATTTAATACGAAATTATACAAGTGTTTTTAACAAGAAAATAAAATTTACAAAATTATGTGGTTTTTTCTATTAAAAATCCAAAACCTATTTTTGAGTAGGAAATTTTATTATAAAAAAATATTTGTTATTTTTAAGAGAGATTTTTTTGGAGAGGTGTGCTTTTCTTGAAAAGTTATAGTATTATTAAGCATGTCATATTTTTACAAGGGTAAACTCATGCTTTAGAATACAAGGTCTCTAGTAATTGTGAGGGTTAACTTTATACACTTCAAGATTTTAAGTGATGATTCAAATAAGTCAAATTTTTATATTAGTTTACTTGGCAAGTTAACTATTAAAATTGAAGTTTTGGGTCACCTCATCAAAGTCAATATTTTATTGCCTAGGTGTCACTAAATTAAAAAAACAAAAGTTAGCCTATAACATCTATATTTAAGTAATATTTCTATCCATCTATATGTCATGACATGATTTGCTAATTGTTTGATTTGACTTTTTATATGAAGTATCTTTTATTTAATTGTTAGTATTGAAAATCATATAACTAACAGCTTTAGTTTCTAAACAAATAAATTTGAAGTGAAGAAAGAAATGGTCCTTTAATGTCCAATACACTCGCAAGTATTGGACCTCACTTAACTATTGGTTGCTTTCCTCTATAACACTTTTCTTTCCTTCTTTATGTGGAGAAATAAGAAGTTTCCCTACATTTTATCTAGATCTAATTAAGTGTCAAATAATGAAAAATAATCATGCACATATATTCACTATGGGTTGATCTTGAAATGTATACTTAGCCTTTTTTATTCTAAGTGTTAACGTGAGATAATTCACTATTTTGTTGTAGTTGATGATTAAATCTAAAAACCTAAGATTGGATTTGGGGTTCCTAATTTGTGATGAATTCTAGTAGCTTCTAAGCTAACACAAGATGAGGCCAATCCATGTAGCTTACTTTGGGGTTGACTTCCTTCCATGTGATCAAATCCTCCTATCATAGATATGTTTGATTTTGATGTGACCTACATTGCACTGGTATCTTTACATCTCTTTTCGGATGGTGGGTTATGCTTAAAAACATAAGGGAGTCCACTATTAACTAGGGAAAGATTAGAATTTCTTGGCAGTAGTTAGATCCCTTAGGTTATTGAATAATATTGGTGATATGCCAAGTAATCTTGATGTAATTGTTTAATTCTCTTTATGAAAACACTTTACAATTGCTTCTAATTAGATGTTTTGTTGATCTTTTGATGAGAACTAATAATGTAGGACTATTTATATAAATGCATGATTCTAGTCATTCAACTCAAGGTATTTGGTGTGCAAGATGATAGGTAATGGTCAAAATCTTTGAAAGGGTCAACTAGGGTGCTAAATTTGAGTTGATTAGATAAGGTTGTGCCATGTGGCATAGTCTAGAGATAAAGTTGTGTATGTACTCTAGTCTAAGCTAGTCACATAAGTGTTATAGGATCATAATGATCTTGCCTATAGTTATGGATAAAGCTACAAATTTTGGATGATAGATTCAAGATTAGGGTTAGTTTGTGTCTATAGGTACTATAATTGCATTAGGCCTATATGGTAGTCATATAATGATGTGGTGGTCATATCTCATGACCCTTGAAGGCATGATTTTACTTCTCCTAGTGGTTTCTTGTCTTAATGACCCCCCTTGGTCTTTTTGTCTTTTGTCCCTCCTGTTTTACCTTCCAATTGACTTTTCTTAGCTTCTATGTTGCCTCACTAATCCCTTCTTTTTTTCCTATTTAGGGCCATCCCTTTTGGTTTCAAGGTTGCCCCTAGTGTCTCAGGTCACCTCTAGTGTTTCTAGGTCACCCGAGTGACCTTGACTGGTAAAAGGGATAACCCTGTTATTTTTCAATGCATGTGTTAAGTGTTTGTTTTATTTTTTCTTCTTTCTTTTTAGCTTTTTTTAACTCACAATTTTTCATGCCAACTCATCCTTTTCTCTCTTTCCTTCCTTTGTGAACTCATGATCAATTTTTATCTCTTCTAACTTTTTCTATTTTCTCTTTGAGTTCACATTAGTTTTCTTTTAGTTTTATCAAAGTTTTCTTCTTATCTCTTCACTTATTCATGAATTTGTTTCCATCTCTTCTTGAGTTGTACTTTCTTTTGGTATGATCTCTTCTTCTATTCCCTCCCAATTCTACCTATAAATATCCATTCATTCTTCATTATTTTTCATGCTCTAAATTTTCTCTAGTGCTCTCACGATCTTTTGAATACAAGCTTTTTAGTTATTAAGCTTCTTATAATCTTCTCTATAGGTATTGAGCCTTTTGATTACAAGTTGTTAGTTTAGATATCTTTAGGATAGATATCTCATAGAAGATTTAGTCCATCCAAGCTTCTCAAACAAGCCTTGAGTCTCATTTTAGCTATATAGGCCTTAGAGCTTCATTTCTTCTTGTCATCTTTTTAATCCTCACATCCTCACCTTTTCCCTTGTCATTAAGTGGAGTTCCTAACTACTACAGAGAACATTACTAGATAAAGCTAGACCTCTAAGGAATTTTTCCCCAGCATTGGTGCCATTTAGTATAGGTTCTTTCATTGTTTTCTAGAATAGAAGTAGTAATTATAAAATCAAAATTGCTCTTGAGGAAAAAAACTCTTATATTTATTTCTTTTGATTTTAATGGATTTCTAGTCTAGGAGATGTTAAGGAGTAAAAAGTGTCCACATGTCTTTTTACCCCCTTGTTTAGCTCCTAGGTCCCCTTGTTTACTTTATACACTCAAAATGTTTCTCCCGATGCAAAATTGCCCGACTTTGAGATAAAATTTGAATATGGGCACTATGCTTTATCTTATCCTAGACCCAAAAGAGGAAAAAAGACTTGGGTGATACTGCCCAAGTCTCTCCTCTTAGGTCAGGGCTAATTTGAATCTATGTCGGCCTTACACCTCTCTAGATATTTCTTTTTGTCATCTCTTTTGGTTTAATTTGATGATTATGTGTGGGAAAGCATATATAAGTGTGTTTGTGAATTTTGTATGGACTAAGATGGAAATAGCTAACTTGGCATCTTGAAGTGAAGCAAGCAAGAGCATTCATCGTGATTCTAGAGCAGATTTGTGTGTGTTATTATTGTGTTGTCGTAGGTTTGAAGATATCATCTATCTCTCCTTAGGAGTTGAAGGACCTTCATCCTCTTAAGGGTTTAATCACATATAGGTGATATCATTGTTGTTTATCATCATATCATTATTGTTTTCAGCCTCTACCCTGCAAGGGAACACTCTCCTTATCAAGCAATAATGTTGGGAAGCTTGAATGATATCCTAAGATTTAACTGAGGCAAGTCCCTAAACACCATAACCACCCAAACCCTCTCTTGTCATCTTGTGTGTAGGTTATAGGAGGAAAATCTAAAAGATATGAAGGTACAGGAAGATTAAGTGCAGATTAGGGTTTCAAGATCCAATAGAAGTTATGGAATATTCTCTCATCTAGGACTTGGGTGGTTTCACCCTAGTCTTTCTACCCTTTCTAACTTCAGATCTGGCATTAGGGCAGCATCTGAAATAACTTCTCAATTGACACCTCTGGTAGATTCTTCCACTTAGGACATGGGTGGTAAGATCTAAATAGTCCTCTGACACCTCTACTTTTTGGAGATAGATTTTATCATCCCTCTAATCCTCCCTATACAATTATTTTCTGGGGTTTTGTCATATTTTGTCTGTTATAAGCAAATCATTGTAGAACTAGGGTTTAATGCATTGTTAACCTAGGGTTTGAGGAAAAGACTAAGTTGAATCTAATCCATTTGTAGCAAATAGGAGCGTAAGGTCAACAACTAAGTCCTCCTTCATTTGGTAGTGATTTAGCTTGGCCTTTTCCTTGAATGTTATGTTGGAAGAGGGTTTGATCTAGTTTGCGTGCTAGTTGTTATCATTCTCCCTTTTTCACACTTAACATTTTGGTGAACCCGTAGCTTCAAACATTTGCATCTTGCTAACTGTTAAAATTAGATCTTACATTGATTCATTGCATATTTCCTCATTATTCATTAGAAAATTTGCATAATATTGGAAAAAGTGCATTTTTTTATTGGTAAGAGGAGCTATTTCTAGCCCCGCGGTGGAGGTCACAAGGGGGACCTCCTCCCCATCAACATATCCACTTAATCAATTTAGAAGACACATAGAAACCACATGTTACTTGGGGGATTCAAACTTGGATCTCCATCGTGAGATCCTTATGGCCTTTCCATTTAAGCACAACCCATTTTATGGAAAAAGTGCATATTTTAATATTAACAATATCATTGATAATCTCCTTAGTTGATGCATTGAGTGTTATAAAACTTTGCATGAGTTTTGTAACCCGCTGCCCTAACACCAACACCTTGGTGAGAAGAAGTTGTAGATTGATGGGTTCTAGTACTTTCAATAGCAACAGTGTGCAAACATTAGAAAATCCACTCTTCAACTACTTTACACAAGGTGAATCAACATCTTTACCAAATATCACCAACACTAACATGTCAGAAGAACAAATATTTCATGATTCTAAAGATGTAATTGACATAGTTACACATGTGCCTGATGCTCAAATCAAGAAACTAGACAAAGAACTAGTTGATTTTCAATAATTTGTAGGAGGTGAACATCTTGCTCAAGAAGTAGTACCCCTTGTTGATGGTATAAGAGGATTATTACAAGAAGGACAAGAAGGTGTTGACATGCTCTGTGGAATAGCCCATATAGTGGATAACAATATTATGTCAGTGGCTAGCTGCGCGAATGTCATAAAAAATGTGTCACCACCTAATCATACAAACTCACAAGTATCGGCACCTATGCTGACTACTGGAATATCCACTTTTACATCATCAATTCTCACTATCAATGCACAAGCTTGTAGTAATGTTACCACTTGAATGGGTACATCTAATGGAAACAACTCACAATCTTACAAAGTTGTACATTATAATTACCAAAACACAACACCTCGTGTGTCCATACCCATGAATAACTATTCTCAACCACCTCTCACTTACACCTATTCCCAACCACCCCTTACTTTCACAAGTGCAACATCCTCAAATACACAAACAACATCACCTAGTGATGCATCCTAAACCAACTAATAAAGTATGACATCTTTACAGCAAAAGTAGCAAATATGACCAATACTTCATCTCAACCTAATATACCAATGTACCATGTTTGCAGTTCTTTATCTTACATAATCCTAAGATCTTAAATGCCTTACAAATTTGAGACTCCCCGCTTTAAAAAATATAATGGCAAAGGTGATCCTAATAATCAATGCTCTTTCCACGATCTCTCAAAGATATGGTTTTGGAATGGGTTTTATCTCTACCTCCTGATTCAATACATTCATTCTCATAGCTAGTTGATTAATTCTTGTAACATTTCCAAGCAAACGTTGGACCTACTATCTCATTGATTGATTTGGTCCATTGTAAACAAGGTCTAAAAAAAAAAAAAAAATTTATCTGTCGATATCAAGCTCTCTTTGCACAAATACAATATCTAATTAGAGATGAGGATGTACAAAAAGTATTCATTATGAATCTACAACTGAACATACATGATAAAATATTGTTAGTGAAGTATATAGTTCTTTTCAACATTCATGTAAAAACTCTCTGTGATTACCAACTTTCAGCTTAGTTAGTATGAGAATCATAACTCATCAACTCCAGCTGGTCAATCCACAACTAAAACATCTCAACAATCATTTAAGGGGCATAACAAGAATTTCATCAAGATCAATGGATAACAGTCAAACAACTTTCAATCACAAGTATCAGCCATTACCAAACCTAATCAGACCCCATTTCAATTTAGGCAGCAACAGAGACAATTCACTCCATTCTCATATTCTCTTTATTCGATAACGACTCAAGCGGTAACCGACAATCTTTTGAAGCTTCCTCCTGCTCATCCACTAGATAGTAGCAAGATGCAAGGACCTTCATTTGATGCTAATTCCTTTTGTCAATATCACCATTTGGCAGGACATGACACTGAAAGATGCATATGTCTTAAACATGAAATTTAAGACCTCATCGATTCTAACATAATATAGGTGACCGATGTGAATGACAATGGAAATAAGTCAGTTGCCCCTCCAAATCAAAATCTACAAATCTTCACTAATCCTTTTCCTAAGCATAGTGACAACAACATGGTGGAACAATAGAATGAAATAGTTGGCATGATAGAAGTAGATGGGCCTAAATTCAAAGATCCACCTCATCCACGAGAGAAAGGTATCTACACTGAGGTTCCTCCTCTATTATCCCTTCAAGGATCGAGAGATAACCAAAATGTGTTATAAGATATGCAAATTGAACATTCTACATGTAATCACAATAAGAAAGAGGAAGTTATAATGATGAAAAGTATCCCATTTCATCATGAAAGGCTCATTTATCAAGCAAACCAAAATAAGAAAGCAAAAGAAAGGAAAAGAGCAAGATATGAGTTGCATGCCGAAAATGGTAATGATTCACTCCCCGCAAGCATCAGAAGATTTCAAACTACAAAATCTTGTGAATCAAGCACCGTGCGACTACTTTGGTAATGAAATTCAAACAGGTATGAATTTCTCACCCATTCCACCACACTTGATGGAGCACCTCTCCAAGATGATCACAAATTTGGCCTCCTCTCAGATATATATATCGTTATGTTGTGTCATGTCCTCTTGTGTTGTGTTAAGTGTTTGTTTAGGTCTCCTTGGATGACCCTTGATACTCTTGTAAGGTCAAAGATACAAGGAGACTGCCTCCATTGTGACATTCCTTCTATTTGTTTATCTATTCTTCTATACTTCTCTTGTTGTAAATTATTGTGCCTTGGGGGCATAACATTGTGGAGGGTGATTTGAAGGCATCCTTCCACATTGTGGCCCTAAGTCACTTTTGTCTCCTCTCTCATTTTTTGTGATTTCATTCTTCTGTTGTGCTTGTGGCTCTACTAGTCATGAGCGGATGACGATAACAAATATACACTTTTGATAAGGACCATGTATCCCTAAACAAGAAAACAAAATGGACCCATTCCATACATGAAGATGGGGGTAATTTGTTACTGATGCTTGACTAGTAGAATCACTCTTGTGTCATGATGTGATCATGTATCATGTTGTGAAATTGTTGTAACAAGCCTTTCAAATACTCTAAACTTACTTCTATGCAATTTGAAATCCTTTTATCTCACCTTGTATCTACGCTTAGTTCTAAGATACCTGAAGTATAACCTCCTGACTATACTTGGTTACAAATCCGCACATATAGCCTTGGTTTGTGTGTATGACATGTTACCTTATTTCTATATCAATTGATGATTTGGTTATTACTTTAGCTAAGATTTTCTTTAAAAAAAAGCTTGTTTTGATCTTAGTAATCTTTCATATATATGAATAGTTTTGTTAGCCTATGATACTAATGTGTTTCTATTGTGATTGTTGGGAACATTCGGCAATCGTAAGCACATGTCACTTTGGGGCATGGGCTTTGCAAAAGCTCTTGTTCCCTCATGTGTGATTGCTACTAGCAAGCGGGAGCAACCACTTTAAGGTGGGGGCATATATTGTGATAAAATGCTTGGACATCTTAGACATTGTGATAAAATGTGTGGTATGCTACCTTTTCATTGTAAGGTGTCTCTGCGATGCAGGTGAGGTTGTATACTTTGTCTTTGTGTGTTGTGTATGCTTCCTTTTCACTGTAAGGAATCTCCATGATGCAAGTGGGGTTGTATACTTTGTCTTTGTGTGTTGTGTATGCTTCCTTTTCACTGTAAGGCATCTCTGTGATACATGTGCGGTTGTATACTTTATCTTTGTGTGTTGCATATGCTTCCTTTTAATTGTAATGCATCTCTACAATGCAAGTGGGGTTGTATACTTTGTGTGCATACTTCCTTTTCACTATAAGGCATCTTCGTGGTGCAGGTGGAGTTGTATGTTTTTAAAAACCCTTCTACGAAAGGCAAGGTTGTGTATTCCCTTGAGTGGTTGCACATCCTTTTGAAAAAGTCCTCTCGTAGGAGGTGGGGTTGGGTCTTGAGTTACTCACCCTTAAGCATGTTTTTGGTGGTCATAGTAGCGTAGCTTGACCATCAAGTGTGTTTGGCATGTCTTAGATGGTGGCACATAGCGATCAACTCCCCCCATCACCTATGTTTGTTGTGTATAAGACATATAGAGTGTTGACACACTCTATGGTGCTCATGTATTCCATGTGTTTTGCATGTTTTGTGGTGGCGCATAGAGATGATCTCCCCCCATGCCATGTGTTTTGCATGTTTTTGGTGGTGCGTAATGATGAGCTCTCCCCATGCCGTGTGTCTTGCATGTTTTGTGGTGGTGCATAGAGCTCCCCCACACTGTGTGTTTTGTATGTTTTTGATGGTGGTGCATAGTGATGAGCTCCCCCCATCGCCTAGTTAGTGTTGTACAATTGTTTAATCATGTCTTTTCTTCTTATATGCTTCGTGTACTACGTGTTTGCACTCATGCCTTCTCCATGTATTGCGTACTTCTTTACTATCTTCTTCATGTTTTACGTGATTGTCATGTGTCTTCTTATATTTGCCTAAGCTTGGGGACTAGAGATAGTCTTCCGAACTTAGGGTGTGCTTTTGGCTCTAGTGCTTGATGTGCTTTGATTGTACTTTAATACATGTATTGATCATAAGATCATACACACATTAAAGTGGGGGCTAAATTTTGAGTAAAAAGTATCCACATGTCTTTTTACCTCCTTGTTTAGCTCCTAGGTCCCCTTGTTTACTTTATACACTCAAAATATTTCTCTTGATGCAAAATTACCTGATTTCGAGATAAAATTGGAATATGGGTCCTATGCTTTAGCTTATCTTGGACCGAAAAGAGGCCAAACAACTTGGGCGGTACTACCCAAGTCTCTCCTCTTAGGTTGGGGCTAATTTGAGTTTATGTCGGCCTTACACATCTCTAGAAGTTTCTCTTTGTCAGATATTTTGGTTTAATTTGACAATTATGAGTGGGAAAGCATATATAAGTGTGTTTGTGAATTCATTATGGACTAAGATGGAAATATCTAACTTGAGATCTTAAAGTGAAGCAAGAAAGAGCATTCATCATGACTCTAGAGTATATTTGTGTGTTTTGTTATTGTGTTGTTGTAGGTTTGAAGCTATCATCTATCTCTCCTTAGGAGTTGAAGGATCTTCATCCTTTTAAGAGTTTCATCTTATAAGTGATATCATTGTTGTTTATCATCATTTGAATCATTTTATCATTATTGTTTTCAGCCTCTACCCTGCAAGGGCATGCTCTCCTTATTAATGAACATTGTTGGGAAGCTTGAATGCTATCCCAGGACTTGACTGAGGCAAGTCCCTAAACACCATAACCTGCCAAAGCCTCTATTGTTCTCTTGTGTGCAAGTTACAGGAGTGAAATCCAGAAGATATGAAGATGCAAGAAGACTGAGTGTAGATCAAGGTTTCAAGATCTGATAATAGTTATAGAATATTCTCTCATCTAGGACTTGGGCAGTTTCACCCTAGTCTTTCTACCCTTTCTGACTTCAGATCTAGCATCAGGACAGCATCTGAAAGAACTTCTCAATTGGCACCTCTGGCAGATTCTTCCACTCAAGAAGTGATGTTAGAACACAAGGATATACTAAGAGGGGGGTGAATTAGTATATCTCTAAACTTCTTTTAGTTTAACATCAACAATGAAAACTTCTAACTGCTTTAACCAAAAGATCAACAAATTAAACCAATTAAAGCACAACACATAAGCACACAACCACAACACCAGAGTTACATGGAAATCCCAAGAAGGGAAAACCATGGTGAACAAGCTACTTGGATCTACTATCTAAATATAGCCCCACAAATAAAGATAAAATAGGACTGTAATATTATTTATGGTCTACAACACAAAGGAAGCTGTAACTCCCTAAAATACAATGCATTGACAATTACATAATGATGCTACAACCTCTGGATACTACATTCAAAAGATCTTACTAAACAAACCACCTCTGCATCATCTACAATTCACTTTGTCACAAAACTTCACTTTCTCTACCCAGTGAGTACTGTTATCTCCAACACACCTTCACAAACACTCACATCTGCTCACATAGTCTTCGTACACTCTCACTCACTCATACCTTCCTCAAAAAACAAGATCTTTCATTTATACCTTTCGCAAATTTCAAAATCCTTCTCCCATGTTGACCAAGATGAAACATGTAATCATGAAACTTGCAAGACCACTCCAAGTCGGCATCCAAAAGATGTAGAAAATCAATGTGGTTCAAGCCAAGTGATAACCATGACCTATTCTTCATTAGCACATTCTTCGAAGCAGGTGCACACTTCAAATCATTTGGCGGGAACATCAAAAACACATGAAGTCAACCCAACAAATACTTATGCTTCCACATAATAGATCTAGACCAAAAGCGATACCAGAGGGATCAATTAACATCATGTGGATCATCACACAAACAACATAAGACTTTCTCAAACCTTATCAACCAATCCTTCTTTTGAAATATATGTTTTCTTTCTAGCGTAAACAAATAGAAACTGACCCTGGTATTACAAACGAACACTAAACACATAGTCTTGAGATAAAGCATTGAAAAAATAAATTATGGTGCACTTCATAACCTAAAACTTAAATTATACCATCCAAATGAATATCTAAACTCATCCTCCAAACATCAAAGCCAAAAGATAAACTACAGTGAAATGTGGTGGCTTTTGCTATCTCCTCCAGACAACCCTAGTTAGCAGCAAGATGTGTCTTTGTTTTGTTGACCCCAGAGAACCTCTGTAGTACACCTTAGTAGCTAAAATTTGAATATTATCATCTTCTCATCTATAAATGATCAAACTTCAAACTGCGGGACCTTAAATTCAATAGCGGAGAAATGCGGAGCATTTCCTAGATGTATCCTGACTGCAACAACTTTGAACAACTGTCTTCACTCTGTGAGCTTTAAAAACTTATGCATTAATCTTCAAGCTCTGAAATCAAGAATATACAACCTTCACATAAGACAAAATCCCAAATCGCAAGGCCATACCACCAAGTACGAAGGAATGTAGAGCATTCTTCCAAGCTTATTCTGTGTAAACTCTAGTGCCTTGGACAACTTGAATCTTCCTTTTAAAACTAAAGTGATGCTTTTCCTCAGGAAACAATGAATACAATATTTACTACATAATCATACAAGATGCAAAACAAGGGACCCAAGAGCTAAACCTAGGAGGGAAAAAGTCAGGGAGACATTTTTCGACATTACACTTATGAGGATATTTGAAAATCCCCAACATAGGATTTCTAACCTAAAAATAGAAAATAAATCACTTTCAAGGGGAAAAAAACTTGGCCAAAATTTGGATCTACAAATGTACCTACTTTTTTTATCACCACGATCTCTCTAGGGTGAGGTGAGAGAATACGATGGACCAATATAGATGATCCTAAATTGACAAACTGGATTGATATAGATGATCCTAAATTGACAAACTACTTGCAAAAATGGCCCTGGAAAGAGTTCTAATACCACTTGTAATGAACTTGCAAGACAAAATATGCAGAACACATAGAAATATTGTAGAAATGAGGAAAATCATGATTGCTTTATTATCTTCATAGTGCCACTTCAAGGGGGCAACCTCTAATAGAGCATACACTCCAATTATAAATATTCCAAGATGCCTTCAATTGAGAAGTTATTACAATATATAGATTTTTTCCAAAGACAACTACTACCATCCTATGTATGTGGGATAATTACTTTATTCTAACAAATAGTGGGATGACTTACAAAGTATATGCATTCCTTTATTAAAGCTACCTAAGTGTGACTTACAAAGCATATGTGCCCAACTACTACTAGCTAAGAGAAGGTAGAATGAGGTACATAATATTTTATAACTTTTACTTATATCATCACTCTACCTAATGCTACAATTACTAAAAGTACAACAATTGTATGAACTTAATATAATTGTAAAGGAAGTTGAATCTATTTATTATTAGTAATAATACTTAAAGGTATTATCAAATGGTTGACAAGCACAAATATTTATACCCATTTAAATATTCAAGATATATTTTATCATTCTATTGAAAAAAATACTTTTAAAGTATTATCATTTATTAAGATTGTATATCTTATTTCTATCAAAAATATTAATATTAGCCAAGCTAATGCTTATATATTTCTAACATTTGTAGGACAAAGTTATATAAAGGAAGGCCTCTCATATATATATATATATATACAATGTTGAGATTACATTCTATGAATTTACCTATATATATTCTTATTGTATTTAATCTAATATAAAATAAGAGATATATTGTGTTTGGATCTTCCTATTAATTTTGTTTGTTTGTTTTGATTCATAAATTAGTATAGAATAATTATTAATATAAATATCTTAAATACATCTATCTAGAAACACATAAATTTTAATTTTAATTAAAAACAATTTTATTTTATCTTTAATAATCAAAGAAAACCCCTGATTGTCCATGAAAATTCCCGGAGGAAAACAAATTAAAATGTTGCCAAAAGTCTCCACAAACTAATATGTTCTTGCCTATGCTTTTACAATCTGTTTACCCACCAGAACACGGAAGCGAAGAGGATATTTTGATTCCCCGCTTTTGGCTTAAACAAAGGGCAGGGAAGACGGTAGACCCCACCACCACGGTTTGAACCAGCGAAGCATCGATCGTACGTCAAAACTATCATGCATTGTCCACTTACGATTAAGATTTGTTATTAACTGGAGGAGGAGCACTACAAATGTAGACACGGATATAGCGTTTTATTTGACTTGTGCATGGGATCCATCATCCGTTAGTAAAATTGATCCACCTGAAATAAAAGAATTAGTGGACAATTCTCTTAACCTTAGAAGGCATGAGTTTTCCACAGTTCATGACAGTAATTATGTAAGTGCTTCTGAAATCAACTGTGTATGTTTTTGTATTAAAAAAAACGTTTCGGATCATGCTCAATGATCCATCATCAGGAAGAGGATAGTTGAAGATTGGATAGCAGACTTGAACTTTATAAATGAGTGAGAGGAAGAAAGGCCGGAGAAACCCACAAAGGTCAAAATGAAGTAAGGTCAAAGGAAAACGGAAAGAGATCAAAGAGAGGGTATTGGGGCATCATACAAACCCACAAACCAAACACAAGCTAAAGTAAAAATTATAAATATTAATACAAGTACAAGTAAAGAGAGGATATAGAGGCATCATACAAACCCACAAACCAATCACAATTTAAAGTAAAAATTATAAATATTAATACAAGTACAAGCAACACAGAAGTATAGTCAAAACATACAATGAAATATACACAGTTAATTCCAAAAGCACTTGCATATTTAATTCTCTTAACAGTTATTTTTGACTGTCCTTTATTTATTTGTTTTGTTTTAAATCTTCTATAATTTGTTGTTTTTGTTATCATTTTCTTTTCAAATAAAATTGTTAAAGATTTTAATTTTAAAATATTTTTTATTTTTTAATTGAAAAAATGTATATATACAAAGTAAAAAATAGTTGAGTAGAACAGCCAGCAGTAAAATGTCTTTATACCTTACAATAAGATGTCTTTGTATACCTTACACTTTATGATGTAGTATCATTCCTCTTCCACTAATTCTGACAAGTAAAACGACAAATCCAATCCACCTTTACCTCTTTAGATTTTTCTACCTTCCTATTTCACGCCAAACAATATGTATGTATGGGAAGAGGACAGATAAACATCAAACCCACCCTCTTAAAGTCAAGAAATTATTTGTGCTAAAATTTTCGGCGAACTGAATCTGTTCTTGCGTGTGCTTTTACACTGTTTACCTACCGTAACAGGAAATTTTTATTTCTGCTTTTGATTTAAATAATGGGTAGAGAAGACGGTAGACCCCACCACCGTGATTTGAACCACAAACTAACATTTTAGTCCTTCCAAGGACAATAAACAATGTGTATGTACCGAAAAATATCTGCATCCTAAATTTTAGTCCTATAATTCCTCACCATCACCTCAGGGACATGTATCTTTTTTAAAACTTGTAAAATGTATTTCCGGCATCACTTCACATCAAATATTGTCTGGCCATAGATTTAATAGGAAGAGTTGATGCGCTATACGTTATTGTCTTTATTATCAAGTGCCACGTAGTGGTTAGATTTACCTTTAGTTTGTTATTATTATTATTATTATTTATTTTGTATCTCAAATAATTTGATTTGTGTTCATAGAGGATTATATTTGCAGCAATGATTTTGAAGTTTGTAGGGAGTTTCTTTTTTATGAAGGGTATTCTACCATGGACCTCATTAAAAAATAATTATTTATAACCAACATATATATTTTAAAAAAAATTTAAAACTATAAAATAATTTTTAAATAAATAAAATAAAGTAAAGCAATTTTTAAATAGGTTTAAAGTAAAATAAAACAAGCATATTTATAGGTTGTTTTTAAATATCATCCACTTCAACAATTAAAGGTCAATTTTGGCCAATAAAAATAGGACAAATATATACCACTTTTTGATGTGAATGAGGCATAAAATTGTTATTGGTTGTTTGACCATTGAAGTGGATGATATTTAAATAGAGTGATATTTATATTTAAAAAATATATCTAAAATAAGCCAAGAGATATCCTTCTCAAACTCTATTCCACTTATGTGTGGTAAATTGATTAATTTCTCTATATTTTTTAAATATAGATTTGCTAGTATTTAGTTTTTTTTCCAAAAGTGGTTGTAGTAGTTATTATAAAGGCTCATGAATAATGCAATTATGTGTAGTAGTTATTATAAAGGCTCATGAATAATGTAATTATGTCGAGAGAGGCGTTATACACTCGGCTCAAAGATTCAGATTCTGTAAACAATTAAGATTCAAATTCTCAAGTAAATAAAATTTATAAAATGTGTAAATAAATAAATTTGTGGAAGCCAAATGGATAGAAAAATAGAAGAACTTGGGCTTTGTCACGTTAAACAAAAAATAAAATAATTCGTGGAAGCCAAATGGATAGAAAAATAGAAAAACTTGGATAGTTATGGAGTGAAATCTTTATTACGTTTGAAAGAATATGAAAAGTCTTGCAACATAGTCTCTTTAAAGTAACTCATGTGCAAATAATATAGATATATTTTTTTAAATATAAATATACTAGTTAATTAGTTTTATATATTTAGTTTTTACTTCATCACAATATATTATGATGATGTTTGTAAATTATAAAATGAATTTTTTTTTTTTTTTAATATTCCAGCAATATGAAATAATTTATACATACGCCATTAACACCATGCTAAAACATACAAATTAACAGCAAGCCAAAATAAGCATAAAATATTTTTTAAAAGAAGACTAGGATTAAAAGAATATTAAAAGTAAATGGTGATTTTACGAGGGATTTAAATGAATATGAATTGTTAATATTGCAACAATATCAAATGATTTATGCATACACCATTAACACCATTATTCCACCAAATCATGAAATTCATACCTGTGATATATGTTTTAATTATTAATTTTAATATGTTGGCCATATTTTTTTAACATTTATAATTATTTATTTTAATATGTAGACTATTTAATTATTTTTATAAAATAAAATAATTCTTAAATAAATAAAAATAATTCTTTAGTAAAAAATAAAATAAAATAAAATAATTTTTAAATAATTGTAAATTAAATTAAAAGAACTCTCAAATAAATAAAATAAATAACTCAAGAATGATATTTCTAGACTGATTAATTTTTATGTATATGTACTAAAAAAATATGTAAGAGACATCAAAATAGAAAACTCAATCCAGGTTTGTAAGAATCCCTCTTTTTTGACTCAAAAAAATGGACATAACAAAATTATATAATTTCAAGTGTACTTTTAATTCTTGTTATGTCCTATTTGTGATGCTGAGCTATACATACATGTATGCTTTTTGCTGGCATGCCGAATGAGCACTTGCACTCTAACTCATGAACGAATACTCCAGGGGGCCCAAGCTTTCTCCAAATTGATCTCTCCGTGCAACTTGTTTAAGTTTTTAAGTGCGTGACATCTAAGCCGGTGACAGGTTCGTGGCCCTTGATCCTAAATGTCAAATAGGTGTGGGACATGTCAGCCTTATTTATTCACATGATTCTCACTGCCGATCGGATCTGAACCCAAAAAATCTCCCGAAAAAATAAATTATCGCTGGGAATGGAGAATTTATCCTTCAAACCACCTCATCATAGCTTGACACTTGGATGGAATCTGCGCATTATTTATTAAAATTAACTTTGTGTTTCGTTAATTATAATATGTCAAACATTCGTGTTCGATAAAAGTTGTATCACTTAACTTCGGCCCGCCGTAATTCCAATATGTTGTTTGTATTGTATGAAGTCTATGCACGTCATTCACTAACTCTCCCCGTGTTTTGGAAGGCAGGCGATAAGTCTTTGTCTGATGGACAGCGCTGCATGATCATCCGGTTTACTTTTTCCGCGTCAAGTACGTGTAGAGTTAGACGTGTGCCGTAGCGGTCGTAGGCTAAGGAATCTAGAATGTCAGGGATTTTAAACATTCAATTGCAGATGGTGAATGGTAATTGCTTTTTTATTTTTTATTTTGTTGTAATTGGAAATGCCCTTACAAGTAGGTATATATTGTTGGTGTTGGAAATAAGCCACACCCGGACCGACGATGGACTAGTCCAAGAGGGGCCAGTAGTTCAGTGGTAGAGCACTCCAGCAGCGAATGGAAGGTCCTAGGTTCAAGTCCTAGCTGGTCCATGTCTCAACATGGTATCAGAGCAAAAAAAAAAAAAATCTTGGGCCGTGAGGTATGTTGTTGAATGCGCATGACCTGTGAGAATATTGACCCAAGTTTCGTGATCGGCTATCGGTTAAGATCTACGCGCTTTACACTGAGAAGCCTTGAAGATCGGCGTGTGAATGCAACACAATCCACAAAAAGGTTCCCGTAGGCTGCAAGAATAGAGGTTTGCGGATCTAACCAGCAGGCAGTGATAAGCAAATTGATCCCATGCTGTGAAAATCAATGGAGTCGACTTGGTGTTGCTCATGAGAGAGTCTTGTGATAATTGTTGATCTGATGAATGGAAACGCCGATCCTTGTGTGGCAATGAAGATGGCTGGAGATGTTGATTTTCATGCGATGAAAGCTAGAGCGTTGGTTATGTTCTTAAATAACACGAACAAGATATTTTTGCTTAGTGAAGTGAAATCACACGAATGGGCAGTGAAGCACTATGCTCGCAAGATTGACATTCTCGGCAATGCTAGACACTTCAAGGAAGCCCTTGACTTTATCAGAAAGATGCAATTAGAAGATCTTGCTTCTATGTGGGGGATTTTGCTTGCTGCTTGCAAAATTCACTGCAACACTGAAACTAAAGAAAGTATGCCTAAATGTTTGAACTCGTAGAGGAGTCACAAGTAGATCTTCTAAGAGAATTGGAGTTTGGATCAAGTGGATTAGCAAGAAATATATTTTTGACAGAGAGAAGTCAAGGCAAGGATCTTGCAAGGGGTTGTGAAGTCTGGGACTCACAACTAAGAGGGAGTCTGACAAACCAACAGAGGCAACCTTGGACGAGGAGGTCAAGAGGTTGATGCTAGTACTTGGAGCTTCAGAGGGAGTCACATCATCATGAAGAGCCCTTGTTAATGCATTTTTCTCTGAGACGGAGAAATTTGAGGTGAAAGCCCTTGTTAATGCATTTTTTCTCTGAGACGGAGAAATTTGAGGTGCAAGCCCTTGTTAATGCATTTCTCTATGAGAGGGATTTGAGGTGCAAGCCCTTGTTAATGCATTTCTCTCTGTAAGAGAAATTTGAGGTGCAAGCCCTTGTTAATGCATTTCTCTCGGTGAGAGAGATTTGAGGTGTAAGCCCTTGTTTCCACCCTATGGGAGTAGCCATGGTGGATGTCATGTGTATGACTCCATGACAACACGTGAGAGAGTCCGTGATGATTTTCTTGTACTTGTGTTTTTCACCCTCTGGGAGTAGCTATGGTGAACGTCACGATGAGGTGACGACATCACATTGAGTGATTCCGTGATGGGCACTTGTTCACATTTACCATACATGGGAGTAGCCATGATGGTTGATATCACTATGAGGTGATATATTTCTTTTCCACACATGGGAGTAGCCATGGTGGACGTCATGTTGAGTGACTCCATGATGATATCACGTTGAGAGACTCTGTGATAAATTCTTCTCACTAATAGGTGTAGCCATTGTTGGTGTCATGTTGAGAGAATCCATGACAAGACATGATACCCTTGAGTAGGACTCAAGGAAGACTTTTGCTACACCTCCCTAGCTAAGAGGGAGTGTTAATGTTTGTAGCTTAGGGAGGTTATAGATTTCATGGCTAAATGGTTCTAGCGCTAGAGAAAACAATACATCCATTGGCCAACTCCCTCCTTATGCACTCCAATGACAATAGTTAATGATAATAACTATTATTGATTATGGAAAACTGATTTGGGAAAGCAATCGGTCAAATAAACTAAAGATAAACAAATCGATTCCATGAAATGGTGCCTTTTTGAAAGGGTAGTGGTTGATGGTAAGAAAGCAACCCTTCAAGGCACATAAGGACTTAGTGGAGACTTTGCTATACCTCCCTAGCTAAGAGGGAGTGTTGATGTTTTGTAGCGTCGGGAGGTTATGCTAATGGTCTCCAAACTAATAATAATCAAATAGTTAATTAATAAGACACGATATTGGAAGGGTGCGATCATTCTAGCATATGTGTCGCCTGCTAAATATATATATCAATCAAAGACAAGCAAGAAACAATTGCATCCGATCTGGAAAATTCAACATGGTATCAGAGCCAGGCCCAGGCTAGAAGCCCCAAGCACACGAGAGGTGTGGCTTAAGGGGGGTGTTGGTGTTGGAAATAAGCCACACTCAGACGGACGATGGACTGGTCCAAGAGGGGCCAGTAGCTTAGTGGTAGAGCACTCCAGTAGCGAATGGAAGGTCCTAGGTTCGAGTCCTAGCTGGTCCATGTCTCAACATATATTTAGGTAGTTGTAAAAATTTGTGGAGAAAAAAATGTGTATTACTTTTTTTCACCAGAAGTTTTTACGATTAATTATATGGATTGAGGTATATTCTTCCTTACCTTCGTGCATTCTTCAATTCCATCACCATTAATATGATAAGTAAGCACTAGTTGATCTTTAATATCTACAAGGATAGACTAAGAAGAGATTAAAATTGTATAAAGATAATTATTGAAGGCTGAAATAAAAGGTGAAATTTCTTGGTCAATAAGAATGTTAATAATTAATTTGTTAATATTTTTTTTAAATTTTTTTTATGGAGATCATCTACAAGATAGTTTTTGCTACCCAATATGAGAGCACAAGTCTTAAGCTGCTGAGAGCCAAGGACTATAATAATATAACCTATATACAATAATTTTCTGGATTCTGCGTAATAAAATTATTAATTTAAGCATCCACTTTGGGATCATACCGCATGATCCATCATCACGATGAAAAATATTAGAGTGAAAAGGCAGATTAGCTATCTTAAAAAGAGAAGGGAGGTGTGAGAATTAAAGAAGAGGAGGGTTTTAGGGCGGAGGGAGAAGAAAAATAATAACCTCTTAAGTAATTTTGACTACAATAGTATCTACGAAAGAAGGTACTTATAATAATAATTGATCAAATGTACCATTAAGAAACATTTAAAGAATGTTTTTAAGCACAAATGGGATATAAAATTAGGAAACTTACTCCAATAGGAGCCCAAATGTGAGCATTTAACATACCCTAATGTAAACCACTTCAAGTTGAATACACAAACTTAAGTCTAGATGAAGGCATAATGATTGGAACCACCACACATCACAATCTTGTGGGGGAAATGGGTATGAAAAAGACAAGCAAATGAATCTCACGGTGCAAACCTGGGAAATTCAACAAAGGAAAAGTGAAAAAAATGAGTGACATGGTTAAATCCTTATATAAATATCATAATGTAACACACTATAGAAAATACCTCCTACTTATTAATGAGTGACATGGCTAAATCTTGGATGAACAAACAAAAACATGGCATGATCTTGGGGAGTAAGGATTATTGGAAGGATGTCTAAAGGAACAACATCAAACTTGAATATGATATAAATATTAACCTAATTTTGGAGGATTTCACATCCGTGAAGGCCTCAAAGAAAAAGGTTTAAAATGGATGGATTTCAATGCAAGGAAACTTCAAATATGAAAAGACATTCTAGCCTAGTTTAATCCATTTTAGATTTTGATTTGTCCAAGCAACAAATTACTTATGGAAAAAATATGAAACTTGAAAACCAAGAAGTTAAAACCATGATTAAATGTCTAATTTGTTAGGAATAACACTTAGAAGAAAAAAGGAATAAAAACTAGGAAATCTTCTTAGAGACAAAACTAGATGCAAAGACAAAAGGAAATCCATGCATAGGAAGGATTTTAGATATGGATTAAGGGTTACAGAGAAAAGAGAATAAAGTGACCAACTTGAAGGTGTAATACAAACCAAATGTAATAGGAAAATGAAACCTAACTTAATTAAAAGACCTTAAGCATCTAGATTAAGCTTAAATAAATATCCCTTGGAAATAAAAGAAACACATGAGCTTGAAGTGATTGTAACCATTGACTAACCTTAGAGAAAACATATCAAATCAAACCCAAACTTTGTAAAACCTAGAAAAACTAATACAACCAAGGAAATTAAACCATGACGGGAAAACTAGATGATTGGAAACAATGAAAATAAACCAAGAACCTTGGACACAAAGCAATAACATTTAACCCTGGGAAACTATAAAATAACTAATCTAGAAGATAAAACACAAAAATTAGTAAATAATCAAAGAGGGCACTAAGTTTGAAGAACTTAGGTGTTTTTTGAGGAAAAGTTCATGACAAGTAAAGGCTCACTCTTCTTACTCTTGAGATGTTTTATGTAGGACCTTCTGCTGTCAATAGGCAATCATGTATCAACCAAAATGAGATAATCCCATTTTTAATGTTTTCTTTGTATTATAGTTTCTTTGTCAATGATTAAAAGCATTCATAGTTTGGTCAATATATTTATGATGGTCTCAAGATGTTGTTACAGTAACATGAAGATATTTAGTTGTGGCATTATTGTCACACTTATTTACAAAAGGCCCAAACACACCTTCTACACCATGATGAATAGTTCGAGTTACATGGTAATGGATAGATCATGTTTTTATCTCTAAACTTGTATAGGACTTTGCTTCATGGATCTATATGGTTGATCCTCTAGAAGTTAGTTACAGAAGGATTTCTCCAGTATTCCATGATTTCCTCCACATGAGGAATACTTTCCCGCACCATTTTTAGAAAATTCAAATTTCAAACCTTTTATTTTTTGGAATTTGTACCACAAGGCCATGTATTAAGGAGTTAGTGGATAGTTGGATTCTTGCATCATTGTTACATGTTGGATTATGGAATCTATGCAAGCCTAGTTGGACCAATTAGAAGATAGAGTGAGGTCAATTCCAAAGGAAAACATATCATCTACTATGAAATGTGGCATATGATAATGTTTCCCAAATATTCTACTTGAATATTGAACCACATTGAGGGGATAAGCTGAAATTGTAAAATTGTACCAAATTAGGAGGGTCATCCTAATTCATGGGGGATTGTAATGGATTACATGGGACCTTGATGTGTATAAATATGTACCTAAAATGCAAAGAAGAGCATCTTCAATTCACCTCACTTAGAAAATTTTCTAGAAATCAATCAAGTTTTGATATTCAAGTATTTATTTATAGTTGTTTATCCTGGTACCCATTGTAATAATTATTTATTTGTAATAAGGTAATTGATGTAGTCAAGGATAGGGGGCCAAATTAATGGTATAGCCCTTCATTAACAAAAAACCCAAATAGACACATCCACAAGATTTTAAATTCTTAAATCCAATCTCATGCCCACAAAGAGATCACAACCACTCAAATTAGACACATGCAACTTCCTAGATTTAGTCTTTACACAAGGATCAACTGAACAATAGATTAGATTTAATTTATTACACAAGATAGATATATTTGCATTTTATTCTAGTAACAATTTGATACAGTCTCCCCTAACTAGAGATCAATAATTTTTAACACAAGACTTAGAAGAAACCTCTCCGTACATGAATCTCATGTATATTCCTTAAATAATAACTTTTATTACACATGTACTAAGGCCTAAAAAATGGAATGCAACACCTCTATCCAATTCTAGGAAAACTTTAATAGAGTTTTCCTTTCCAAATTCAATTTAATCCCAATCTACAAAAATGGCATGCAAAAGAGAAACTCCTCAAATGCACCACCTAAAAAATAGGTCCACACACTAAGTACTCCTTAGTCTCTTCAATTGAGCTTCCTAGAAACCTACAAGAAAAGAACACCAATCTCCTTTGATCCTATCAATCCTCTCTATAGAATCTACTTCTATCTGGATTAGGTGTTTTGTACACCTTGCAAATCCTTGTAATAATATGTTGGGATATTATTGTAATGAAATGGGATGCTAGTTAGACATAATATTATTCTAATGTAAGTGTAAATGGTCCTTTAAGGACCCATAATATTCCTTTGGACACTTGGAAGAAGTTGTAAGAGCATATATAATGCATTGTAAGAGAATTAAGAAGGTTTATTAGTCTCCTTGAAAAATGGCATTCCATTTTGGGGAGGTGAAGAGCCACAAAGTTTCATAAGGAATCTTTGAATGCATGATGACCTTGGAGAGGTGGGTGGCTTGTGCATGTATCTCCTCCATGCATTTTGAAAATTAGTACAAGTGTCTCTTATGATCTTACATGGTTTTAAATACCAAATTTATGGCTTTGCTTAGGTCTAATTACTACAAATTAAAGGCTTGGATGAAGAGTTTTACAATCATGACTTGAAGGAGTAGTGTTGGATTGTTTGAATTCTTTGAGAAGGAAGATATTGATACTCTATAAGAGGTTCAAATGAGTGGATTATATTTTCCATCTTTTTCTAAGATTAATATAGTGCTAGATCTCTCTTTGGTGTTGGATTTTTGCCCAAAAGAGTTTCCCAGGTTACATATTGTGTCAATCTCTTTGTGGCACATTCTTATTATTGTTTCTTATAGTTTTATTTTCAATATTACAGCTCTTTTATTTCTAATTTATATTATTCACTAAGGTTGTATTTAAGATATGTTTGATACTCTTAGTCAAAGTATTTAACCCCTAGTTTCAACATTTGGTATCAAAGCTTGTGTTGAATTGATCCTATGTAGGAAGGGATGCTTTATTTAGAGTGGGTGCTTTGGTTGCAGTGGGAGTATTTTATTTTTCTAGCAAGTCTAGTTTGAAAATAATATTTAAAGGAAAGATTTGAGATAGAGAATTTTAATGGCCAAAATTTTAAACTTTGGAAATTGAAGAGAGAGGATCTATTGGAGGAAAGAGATCAATGGAGAGTAGTGACCAAAAATTAAAGCCCACTAATATGAAGGACGAAGAGTGGAACAACCTTGATAATAAGGCAATGAGCATTATAAATTTGTGTCTTTCTACTTTTTCTCTTATGAATGTATCTAAAGAAACTAATACTAATAATTTATGGAAAAAGATAGGTTAAACATATACAACAAAGAGTCTTGTAAATAATTTTTTTCTAAAGAGGATGTTGTATTCTTTAAAAATGAAGGGTGAAGACTCAATAGTTTATCTCCTAAATGCATTTAACATGATTCTAATTGTTTCAATTGATGTTAAAATGTATAAAGAGGATAAATGTATCATTTTGCTTTTCTCTATACCTAATTTGAATGTGATAATCTAATTGTTGCTATTAGTGGGAATGCCTCTGAGCCTAAGCTTGAAGAGATTGTTGTTGCAATATTAAGTGAAGAAATTAGAAGAAAATCCATGAATGATTTCTCTAATCCTACTCTCTATGCGAGGGAGCATTCCAAAGGTAAAAAGGGATAAGGGAAAGATAGGGGATAAAATCATGAAATATCCTAATAAATCTAAAGTAAAATGTTGGAAATATAGAAAATTAAGACATCTTGGGAAGGGATGAAAGTTTAAGAAAATAATAAAAGTAAGGATCTATAATTTAATGATAGTTCTTCTAATTCATCATCCTCTAGTAAAGAAGAAGATGGTGAATGCTCATGACTTATAGATATATGTGCAATGATGTTTGGTTTGTTGATTCTAGTGCTTCTTTTTAGGGGACTCCTCATAACCATTATTTTACCAAATATGACTGTTTCAATGGAGGTAATTCCTTATTCAATAATTACTCTATTGATAGGATTGCTAGTCAAGGTATGGTCAAGTCAAGCTTCAAGGATGGGACTAAAAATGTATGTAAATTTATGCATGTTCCTGATTTGACTAAGAATCTAACTTTTTTTAAAGATTAGTGATGCTAATGTGCATGTTATTTTTTGAAAGGATTGTTGCATGATGGTCAAGGGAAAGAAAGTGTTGATAAGAGGTACTTGGAATAAGACTCCATACAGGTTGGATGCTAGCACATTGATTGATCATATCTTTCTTATAGGGAAGGGATACATTGGTTGCAAATGGATGCCTCAAATAGTTAGATTAATCTAAGGAGATGTGTGTGAACCATTTTTCCATGGGAAACTTTAGGTTATGCATATAGTGAGAGTTTTGGTAGAGACATGGTTGTGTTGTTTTATCTGTTAGATTCAAATAGATAGATCTTCATTATTTTGAAGATGAAAAGGTGAAAGTTCAAAGTTGTGTCCCACTTTAGGCCACTTATTAGCACAACTGAATTTAAGGATTCCAATTGAAAGTCAATTTTGGTCAAAAAAGATTCATTCTAGCTGAATTATATATGTGCCACAAGTTTTCTAGCTAGAATTGTCCACTATATATATATATATATATATATATATATATATATATATATATATATATATATATATATATATATATATATATATATATATATATATATATATAT
This sequence comes from Cunninghamia lanceolata, assembly GCA_027924645.1. Classification (NCBI taxonomy): domain Eukaryota; kingdom Viridiplantae; phylum Streptophyta; class Pinopsida; order Cupressales; family Cupressaceae; genus Cunninghamia; species Cunninghamia lanceolata. The sequence goes on along the minus strand of BSBN01001494.1, from coordinate 1,607,766 downwards.
ATATATAGCATCACTTTGGTGCTAATTTACCAAAATAAATATATTTGAAAAACTTAATGTTCTCACACCTCCTAGTCATGTAAAATAATATTTTTAAAAATCTGAAAAATACCCCTTTGTAGATCTATAAGTGTAGTTTTCAAAAATATATATTTTTTTAATATTTTACTTAGTGTTTATAATTTCTTTTTTATTTTTACTAAATTAGGTCACCGGCACTGAAATATAAGGTTGATTGTCTTCTCAAGAAAAAATACTAAAATTTATTAAAAAATATGACGCACTGGAGAGATTTCATGTCAAAATGATATAATTATTTTCTATCTCAGATAAATAGTCAAGACAAAAAGTGGAGGCCCCTCGAAATAGTTGTATTTTCAGCACATGACACTTTCACGATTTATTTCATAAAAGACATTTATCAAAATGAAAAGAAAATAATCCATGCACTAAAGTTTCAAGTTGCAAATACAAAAAAAAATGATAGAAAAAATGAAATTTACTATAAAAAAGGTGTAGACCCCTTAACCTCATTTTTCAACATTTTATCACCAACTAAATTATAGTGTCAATTTTACAAAAAAAAATCATTCAAATATTTTTTGTTTTTCTTTAAAAAAAACATAAAATACACTAAAAAATCTTCATTTCATTACTTTATGTAACATTTCAAAATTTAAAACATATATGTCACTTTCTAGTGATTCAAGTTAAAAAGTTAAATTAGTGTTGGCCATTTCCTTTATAAAAGTAACACAACTTTGAACATTAGTGTTGGTCATTTCCTTTATAAAAGTAACACAACTTTGAACTTTCACCTGAAAATGTGTTTGTTGCTAGCCTCTGTAGTTGTTTTGTAATGTACACAAGTGGGATAATGTTGGGATTGGGTGTGTTGTACAATTTGCAAGGTACTTTTAATCATGTGCTGGGATATTATTGCAATGTCAAGATGCTAGTTAGACATAATAATATTCTAATGCAAGTGTAAATGGTCCCCTTAAGGACCCATAAGATTCCTATAGACACTTGGAAGAAGTTTTAAGAGAATTTATGATGCATTGTAAGTGTATTAAGAGGTTGACTCATCTACTTGAAAACAATACTCTATTTTGGGGAGGTGAAGAGTCACAAAGTCTCATAAGGAATGTTTTAATGCATAATGACCTTGGAGACATGGGTGGCTCTTCTATGAAACTCATTCTCACATGTTCAACAATATTGAGACAAGTGTCTCTTGGTCTCTTACATGGTTTTAAATACCATTGGTGGTTTTACTCAAGCCTAATTGTTATAAATTAATGCTTGGGTGAGTAGTTTTAAAATCACAAGTTGAAGGAGTAGTGTTGGGTTGTTCATATGATTTGAGAAGGAAGATTATCATTGAATACGAGGTTTGGATTAGTGGATTCTATTTACCATCTTGTCCTAAGATTAAAGCAATGTTAGATCTCTCTTTGGTGTTGGGTTTTTTACTTGAAAGGGTTTATTAGGTTACATATTGTGGTAGTGTCTTTGTGGTGTTCTTATCATTGTCACTTATAACTTCATTTTTAGTTTGATAGATCTTATATTTTTTATTTAAATATCAGTCACTAAGATCAAATTTAATATATGTTTCATGATCCTAATCAAAGTAATTAATCTCTAGTTTCAATAATTTACCCTTCAGTTCCAAGAAATATGTAAACTTTTCATTCTCCAAAATACTTCCTTCTTTAATCCAATGTCATATTGTGTAAATTTTATTACTTTAGGAGTTACAACAACCCAAATTGAGCACCCAAGTTTGTACACATGCAAATATGTCAAGAAGAAGGCCTTTGTGTAAGAGATTATATTTCAATGGCTAAAAATAACCTAGGTGCAGCCAAGAAGCTTCTTGGTTATAGATTTTTATAGCTGATAACCAAGTGGAATTGTTGATGGAAACCCATCCATTTATAATATTGAGTGTGTTTAATGTTTGTTTGGGCTTGTAGATACTATAATGGTTAATGATCTATATATACTATGGTATTCTTTCCCACCAAATAATGTTTCCACATTTTAACCTCTTGCACCAACACATAGAGATCCTTGTCATAGGTGTAATAACCAAGGATGAAACCATGTAATAGCTCTAAATGATAACACACAAGACTAATGTAAGGTGAGGAAATTTAATAACTAAACATAGCTCTCGAAAGTAAAACATTTCCAAAAGTAAGAGATTATCAATCAATAACAGTTCCATTTATCCATAGATAAACATAACATGGTAAGAATTCATGAATATGTACCAATGTCCATATATAAGAATGAATTACAAATTCAGTTTCATACACCCAACTTGGTGTTACAGTACATATGTTTCAATGTTACAAAAGGAAGTACTAATTCAAGATAATAATGAATCTTTTACAATTTTACAACTTGACAATGAAAGCCATACAAAGAATAATATAAAGCATATATCCATGTCAAATACAATCACTAAACTCGGCTACCTCAATCCTCTGATCATCCACTAACCAAGACCAAGAGAGTGGTTGAGGTGCTTTTTCCACCCAACCACGAAGTACTAGACTTCCCTAGGTTTCTTCCTAACTTGAAGAAAGCACTGACCCTACACAAGGAGCCTAGCAACCTGGAATGGTGTAAACAGGAGGGAATCACTTGATGCGTGTCTATTGCCTGTATGCATCCTAAACCTAGAATGACATAGACTCTTGCAAATAGGATGTGGCAGAGACAAAATAACAAATTTCTAGGCTTTTAGACAACCCATCTATTTCAATGGTACTAAAGCTTGGCCAAGCAAATAAATAAAAATGATAGTTTAGAAAAAGTAAACTATCATCTCTGGAGCCCACATTCGGCATCCTGTCCCAAAAGTTCATACTTACCAAAACATATGCAAGAACAGTTTTCTAAATATGATGATTTTTACAGTTTGAAAACCAAAATGTATCTATTTGTCTAATATTGTGTTGTTTCTTTGATATATCACCAATAAGATAAAAATAGATCTCAATACAACATTCATTTTCATTCAAGTAACTCAAACAGTAAGTTTATTTAATAAGTCCACTATACTCTTTACATCTGTGTAAATAAAAAAATAAGATAAAAATCTCCTTTGCTACTTTTCATTTTACATTCAGTTATAGAACACATACACACACACACACACATTATTGAGGCAGCCTCCATATGGGGGGTCTTATGAGGTGCCGACCTGTGGGGAGTGATGTCTCCCCACTGTCATACAGAAAACTTCACTCTTTTAGGGCCAGTTTAAGGTGTGATCCCATATGAATTGGTTTTGTCTTATTTCAGGCATAATTTTATATGTATAAAGTGTAAGTTTTCCCTGCTACTATGGCTTACGACAGCCAATATCTTAAGACTTTGATTACTAGTTTATATATATATATATATATATATATATATATATATATAGTTTAAACACAATTCCCCAATACTACCATATACAGGCAGTTAGCATAAGCATACAATTTTTATATGAAATATAACGCAATTATACATATTTATACACACACACATAGATATATGTATGTGTGTGTGTGTGTCTATATATATATATAGTTTAAACACAATTCCCCAATACTGCCATATACAGGCAGTTAGCATAAGCATACAATTTTTATATGAAATATAACACAATTATACATATTTATACACATATTTATATATACAGTTTCGGTATATATTTGTATATATAAGAAAACAAAAATAAAATCTTTCAAACAATTTTCGGTGGTTTCACGTTTTCTATACTATTTGGTTTCAAGTTAACAAACTGTAATATCGTTTAAAATTTTCAACAATTTTTACATAGAATCAACAAAAAAACAATCAATCATACAGATACTAAACCAGTCTAACCTATTGGATTAAATAAAAACCTAGGTTCCGTTGCTCTTTCCAATTAAATGCTTGAAAATCTTAATCTTCCAAAAGCTCCTCTGTCCCAGGTTGTTCTCCCTTTTTCCCAAAATCCTTCCACAATTCTTTTGTTGTTGTTATGAAATTCCAGAGATGAAGAGAAGATGTTTTTGAGATGCAAGATAAGAGATTGGTTTTTTTCTTTTTTTGTGAATGAATGTTAATTCTTCTCTTATTATTTTTCTCCTCTCATGTGTTTTGCTTTATTGAGCTTTTATTCCCTAAATATGGTTTTGTTTTTCTAGTTTTTCTCTTGTTTTCTTTCTTTCTTTCTTGCTTTGTTTTAAAATCATGTTTTAATTTCTATTTCTATCTTCTAATTTTTCAATAAATAATATTAAAATAATTAACATGATTATCTCAATTTTTAATAAAACAATTAATAAATAAAATCCTTTCTCAAATAAAATCAAATAATAACTAAATCATATATTCTATTTTTTTAAAACACACACATTATTTAAATAAAAATTAATAATCTAACTAAAACACAAATGACTAATTCAATTATTCTATTCTCAAGGCACTCACAATATTGAAATAACAATTTAATTAAATATTCTAATTAGATGCCATAAAATAAAAGAATGCAATTTTTACTAAACTATTAAATCATTTAATATGTAAACTTATGCAACTACATGTCACTACGTGAAGTGTGTGAATGATATCCCTCCACCTTAACCCTACTAGGGTGCTAGCCTCCTTTACCTCAACCACCCCATTGTCTTCTACAACTTGCAACTCATAGTAAACTCAAATTTCCCGTCAATAGATTAGTAACCAAATAGCCGAAGCATTATTAACATGATCATTACATTCATTCATTACATCTTTTCATATCAAAATTATTCATTCATCTTTCAAAATAATAAATTATCTATCTAGCACACGTAATTAACCATAGATTATTTCCACAAAAAGTAACCACATATAGTATCAAAGTTTGAGACATGACATCCTTCTCCACTTGGAAGAGACATCGTCTTGATGTCTTGTAACAAACATCTACATAATGAGTCTTATACATCAGATATCCATAATAAAATAAATGTCATCATAGACATAATGAAAATAAACTAAAGTCTCAAATGAGGAAATAATCTATCAATGTCCTCTGCATTTTCCCAGGTGGCACTGTCCACCGAATACTAGTCCCATTGGACCCTATACTACACCACACTGCAGTTCCCCAACTTAACGTTGCACCTCTCCAGTATCTTGGCAGGTTCCACTAGCACCACCCCTGGATCCTGAACCTGCAATGCCCACCAGTCAAGAATGTGAGATTCATCCGGATGATATGGCTTAAGTACATAAACATGGAAGACATTATGTATCTGGGAAAGTGTCAGTGGTAGAGCAAGCCTGTAAGCAACCGGATTAATAACCTCCAAGACATCAAATGGTCCAACATATCTATGGGTGAGCTTTGACCCCTTTCCAAAAGATATTGAACTCTTCTATGGTCGAACCCTCAAAAAGACCTTGTCTCCTACTAAGAACTATCTAAAGGTCCTATTTCTATCTGCAAAGCTCTTTTGTCGATTTGAAGCTTGCTTCAACTTTTCCTTAATGAGCTTCATCTGATCTTCCATTTCTCTCAACATCTCTAGTCCTACTACAACCCTGTCTTCCACTCTATCCCAGCTGATAGGTGTTTGACACTTGCGACCATACAAAGCCTCGAAAGGTGTCGTACCCAAGGAGGCGTGAAAGGAGTTATTATAAGAAAATTCAACTGGAGGTAAGTACTCCTCCCACCTATGCTGTTGATCCATACAATACATTCTGAGGAGATCCTCTACTACCTGGTTCACCCTCTCAGTCTGAGGATGATACACTGAACTAAAGTTTAGTTTTGTTCCCAAAGAAGCATACAAAGTGGTCCAAAATCTAGAGGTCATCTGTGTGTCACGATCTAAGATGATCATTTTAGGTACACCGTGCAAACAAAAAATCTCTTGCACAAATTTCCTTGCCAACACCAAAGAACCATCCTTAAGGTTTCCCGAAATGAAATGGGCAACCTTCATCAATTTATCTACCACAACCAAAATGACATCATATCGAGACTTGGTCATGGGTAATCCTTGGATGAAATCCATAGTAATTACCTATCATTTGTATTTTGGCACCCTATGAGGGTAAAGAAGCCCTACCGGATGCATATGCTCAACCTTAACTCACTGGCATTCTAAGTATCGACCTACAAAAGAAATTACATCTCTCCTAAGTCCAGGCTAGAAATACAGTGGTTTAAGTCCTTCAATCATCTTTGTTACACCGGGGTGCCCAAAGTAAGGTGCATTATGAAACTCCTCCAACACAAGTTCTCTCAGTCCTGCTGCATTTAGAACATACATGCATCCATGAAATCTCAAGAGTCCATCAAACTCAAATACATATCCATCATATCTGTGATCTGAAGGGTCTTGCTCTAGGGCTTGTTTCACCCTATCGTAAAACTCATCACCAAGCAAGGCCTGCATCACCTGTTGTTTGAAAGTCAACCTTACTGTTATCATGGCTGCGAGATGTCTCCTTCTACTCAGAGCATCTGCTACTCTGTTCTCTTTTCCTTTTATATATTCAATACCAAAATCATATTCACTCAAGAACTTCAACCATCTTCTCTGTCGAGCATTCAGGTTGGGTTGAGTAAATATGTACTGCAATCCCAAGTGATCTATCTTTAGGTCGAAAGGCTTCCCTAACAAATAGTGCCTCCACATCTGAAGTGCGTGCACTATGATAGCCAACTCAAGGTTGTGGGGTGCATAATTCAGCTCATGCTGTTTCAATTTCTGAGACTCATAAGCCACTACTTGCCCTTCCTAGATAAGCACTACTCCTACACCTTCCCCTGATGCATCTGTAATCACTGTAAAGTACCCATTTGGATCTGACACAATCAGGATGGGTGCAGAAGTAAGTTTTTCTTTCAATAACTGAAATGCTTGCTCGCACCTATCCGTCCATTCAAGCTTCTTTCCTTTTCTCTGAAGAGATGTGATGGGTGCTGCAATGGTTGAGAACCCCTTCACAAATTTTTGATAATAGATGGCAAGCCCCACAAAGCTCCAGACTTTTGACATGTTTTGTGGCACTGGCCACTCCATAATCGCATTTATTTTATTAGGGTCCACTGTTATCCCTTCTGCTAAAATAACATGGCCCAAATAGTGAACTTCAGTCTGATAGAAGGTACATTTTGACATCTTCCCAAAGAGTTTATGATCCCGCAATCTCTACAATACAATCCTCAGATGTTTGTCATGTTCTTCCTCTGACTTGGAGTATATTAATATATCATCAAGAAAAACAAGCACAAAGTCATATAAATAATCTCGAAAAACACTGTTCATCAAATTCATGAAAGCTGTCGAGGCGTTAGCCCAAATGGTAACACTGTGAATTCATATTGCCCGTATCTGGTCTTGAAGGTAGTCTTTGAAATATATTCATCCTTATTCTAAGCTGATGGTATCCTAAACTTAAATCTATCTTCGAGAATACTTTTGCCCCTTTCATTTGATCAAACAACTCATCAATCCTAGGGAGCATATACTTATTCTTGATGGTGGCTTTATTCAACATCCTGTAGTCAATGCATAATCTCAAAGTGCCATCCTTCTTCACAAATATGACAGGTGCTCCCCATGGAGACACACTTGGTCTAATGAAACCTTGGTAAAGCAATTCTTGTAACTGTGCCTTAAGCTCATAAAACTTAGTTGTGTTCATTCTGTACGGGCCTTTGGCTAAGGGCCCAGTACCCGGTAACAATTCTATAGAGAAATCAAATTCTCGCTTTGGAGGTAGTTCAATCAGCTCATCAGGGAAGACATCTTGGAACTCCCTCAAAATAGGATGATCTTTAGCTAATTACTCTGAACTGTCAAGATCCCTGACCTTTACTACATATATAGCACACCCTTTTCTGTTGGCCTTCTTCAGCTGCTTGGCCAAAATCTGCCTAAGCTCTAAGGGTCTTTTGAATCCATGAATCTCAACCCGATTACCATGATCATCTAAACATTTAACTATTTTCTCTTCACAATCTACCATAGACTTATGTTCAGAAAGCTAGTTTATTCCCAGAATCACATCATATGATCCTAAAGGTGCAACATACAAATTGACTCGAGTCTCAAAACTTGGAAGTTCAAGTTCACTGCATGCCAGACATTGCTCTACCATTTTTTCTACCCAGTTTCCATATTGTACTTTCCATGAATTAGCCATGAATCTAGGTCTAACTGATATCTTAGATAAAACACTAGGATCTACAAAGCAATCGGTAGCATCAGTATCTATCAAAATTGAAACAGGGTATCCAAAAAGCTTACCCGAGAACTGAATAGGAGTCGCCTAAAAATCTGCATGTCAGTTATCTACTGCTGCATGAATGTGGTGTTGATTTCTATTCTTCTGATTATTACTCCTCTAAGGACATACACTAGCATAATGCTCACCTCCGCAAGTGTAGCAACCACTGCGGGGTGCTCTAGGTCTATCTGAACCATCTCTCTTGTTATTGTTGTTATTATTGTTATTGTAATTTGTCCTCTTATTATTGTTCTGATTGCCCTCATTACGATCCTGGGAATTATTCCCTCTCTTCAGGTTCCTAATCTGCTTATTGTTATTTCCTTGATTGTTCTGATTCTGGTTGTTCTGATTATTTCCCTAAGGCTTCTTGTTGCCATACTTTGCATCTCTGCTTTTCCTATAATTAGCCACCTGCTGTAATTTCTATTCTTGTTTAATGGCTTTCTCAAAAACTTCTTCCATCGTGGAAGGATTATGTATATCCACATCAAATCCAATTTGAGGCCTAAGCCCCATGATGAACTTACGGATTCAAAACCTTTCATCTTGCTGATACCGAGGTACATATTTTAGCAAATGAGAAAATTTCTCCCAATATTGTGTGACCGTCATACCACCTTGTGTGAGATTCAGAAACTCTATCATTTTCTTATCAAAATATAATTGCGGTAGCCACCTTTTTCTAAATATCTGCAAAAACTGCTCCCATGTCACCTCACCAAGCAACAGCTACTTCTCAGCCTTCTCGTTATCCCACCAAGTGGCAGCCTCACCGGTGAGTTGATAGGATCCCCACATAGCCTTCATTTCACTAGATAAATTCCTTAGGGAGAAATACTTTTCCATCTCGATTATCTAGGCTTCCGCTCTGTCACCAATTGTTTTTCCATCAAATTTGTGTGGGGTAACCTTCTTGAGATCTTTGCCCAATTCTTCAGCCACCTTCTCTTGTTTACTAGGGTTCCTTTCAGTCTCAGGATTTTCTGTACGACCTCATCCCCATTCCCTTCATTTGACCCAATATTCACCCTCGGCTGACCCGTTCGCATTTCCTGTTCTATGCCATCCATTCTAGCCTCTTGTTGATTCAACATGGCAACAATCTGATCCAGTCTCTCAAACGGATCACCACGAGATCCACCTCCATGCTGGTAAGTGAATCGGGTATCCATCTGGGTTACTCTGGAAAACATTCATTAAAGCGTCGTTAGGCATAGGTCCAAGCGTTGAACCTAGCTCTGATACCAAATGTAAGGTGAGGAAATTTAATAACTAAACATAGCTCTCGAAAGTAAAACATTTTCCAAAAGTAAGAGATAATCAATCGATAACAGTTCCATTTATCCATAGCTAAACATAACATGGTAAGAATTCATGAATATGTACCAATGTCCATATATAAGAATGAATTACAAATTTAGTTTCATACACCCAACTTGGTGTTACAGTACATCTGTTTCACTGTTACAAAAGGAAGTACTACTTCAAGATAATAATGAATCTTTTACAATTTTACAACTTGGCAATGAAAGCCATACAAAGAATAATATAAAGTATATATCCATGTCAAATACAATAACTGAACTCAGCTGCCTCGATCCTCTGATCATTCGCTAACCAAGACCAAGAGAGTGGTTGAGGTGCTTTTTCCACCCAACCACGAAGTACTGGACTTCCCCGAGTTTCTTCCTGACTCGAAGAAAACACTGACCCTGCACAAGGAGCCTAGCAACCTGGAATGGGGTAAGCAAGAGGGAATCACTCGATGTGTTTCTGTTGCCTGTATGCATCCTAAACCTAGAATGACATAGACTCTTGCAAATAGGATGTGGCAGAGACAAAATAACAAATTTCTAGGCTTTTAGACAACCCATCTATTTCAATGGTACTAAAGCTTGGCCAAGCAAATAAATAAAAATGATAGTTTAGAAAAAGTAAACTATTGTCTCTGGAGCCCACATTCGGCATCCTGTCCCAAAAGTTCATACTTACCAAAACATATGCAAGAACAATTTTCTAAATATGAAGATTTTTACAGTTTGAAAACCAAAATGTATCTATCTGTCTAATATTGTGTCGTTTCTTTGATATATCACCAATAAGATAAAAATAGATCTCAATACAACATTCATTTTCATTCAAGTAACTCAAACAGTAAGTTTATATAATAAGTCCACTATACTCTTTACATCTGTGTAAATAAAAAAATAAGATAAAAATCTCCTTTGCTACTTTTCATTTTACATTCAGTTATAGAACACACACACACACAGATATATGCATGTATGTATATTTAACAAGAAAAACTTCATATACAGAGAAAAATCCAAAACAAAGTAGTGCTGTTATAGCGTACCATTCATATTACAGTGACACAAAATTATAAATAAATAAATTTGAGGAATCAATATATAGAGCAGCGCTCAGAAATTTTCATAAAATTTATATTACTGTTTACGATGTCTGGATGATTCTCAACATATTGTAAATTTACTCACACACACACACAAATATATATATATACACGAAAGCTAGCAAAAATGATTTCCAATTCACTCACTGAGACAGTTACGAATTTTTATATACACCAGACAGTGTGATTTACAACCGGCAAATAGTATATGATACAAGTTCTTTGATAACCTATTTCCCACATTTGATCAAAGTTTGGTGGCCTCATATATCGAAAAGCATATACAAATCTGTTTCAAAGTCTTAATTTTATTGAAGACTACATATGCTGGAGTGACAACTTCCATAGTGAAAAGAAGAGTTTTTAATAATACCAATTAAAAGATGCATTTATACCAGCAACCTAGCATATATAAAACATAACCCAAAAATTAGACTGGCGGCCCCAAATGACCATGCATCAAAAAAGACATACGGTGAAAATTATGATAGAAGCTACGAATTACACACAGTATAAAATGGTAATTTTAATCAATTTTGATATACTCTAAATTTTTGATTTCAATGAGAATCTTAGGAGTCGACAGCCTTGGATTATTATTGAGGCGGCCTCGGTATGGGGGGTCGCATGAGGTGCCAACCTGTGGGGAGTGATGTCTCCCCACTATCATATAGAAAACTTCACTCTTTTAGCACCAGTTTAAGGTGTGATCCCATATGAATTGGTTTTGTCTTAATTCAGGCATAATTTTATATGTATAAAATGTAAGTTTTCCCTACTACTATGGCTAATGACAACCAATATCTTAAGACTTCGATTACTAGTTTATATATATATATATTTATATATAAATACATATATACAGTACTGTGTATATGTGTTTATATATATATAGTTTAAACACAATTCCCCAATACTGCCATATATAGGCAGTTAGGATAAGCATACAATTTTTATATGAAATATAACACAATTATACATATTTTTATATACAAATTTTGGTATATATTTGTATATATAAGTAAACAAAAATAAAATCTTTCAAACAATTTTTGATGGTTTCACGTTTTCTATACTATTTGGTTTCAAGTTAACAAACTGTAATATCATTTAAAATTTTCAACAATTTTTACATAGAATCAACAAAAAAGTAATCAATCATACAGATACTAAACCAGTCTAACCTATTGGATTGAATAAAAACCTGGGTTCCATTGCTCTTTCCAATTAAATACTTGAAAATCTTAATCTTCCAGAAGCTCCTCTGTCCCAGGTTGTTTTCCCTTTTTCCCAAAATCCTTCCACAATTCTTTTGTTATTGTTATGAAATTCCAGAGATGAAGAGAAGATGTTTTTGAGATGCAAGATAAGAGATTGGTTTTTTCTTTTTTTGTGAATGAATGTTAATTCTTCTCTTATTGTTTTTCTCCTCTCATGTGTTTTGCTTTATTGAGCTTTTATTCCCTAAATATAGTTTTGTTTTTCTAGTTTTTCTCTTGTTTTCTTTCTTTCTTTCTTGCTTTGTTTCTAAAATCATGTTTTAATTTCTATTCCTATCTTCTAATTTTTTAATAAATAATATTAAAATAATTAATATGATTATCTCAATTTTCAATAAAACTATTAATAAATAAAATCCTTTCTCAAATAAAATCAAATAATAACTAAATCATATATTCTTTTTTTTTTTAAAACACACACATTATTTAAATAAAAATTAATAATCTAACTAAAACACAAATGACTAATTCAATTATTCTATTTTCAAGGCACTCACAATATTGAAATAACAATTTAATTAAATATTCTAATTAGATGCCATAAAATCATCTAATAAAATAAAAGAATGCAATTTTTACTAAACTACTAAATCATTCAATATGCAAACTTATGCAACTACATGTCACTACATGAAGTGTGTGAATGATATCTCTCCACCTTAACCCTGCCAGGGTGCTAGCCTCTTTTACCTCAACCACCCCCTTGTCTTCTACAACCTACAACTCATAGTAAACTCAAATTTCCCGTCAATAGATTAGTAACCAAATAGCCGAAGCATAGCTGAAGCATTATTAACATGATCATTACATTCATTCATTACATCTTTTCATATCAAAATTATTCATTCATCTTTCAAAATAATAAATTATCTATCTAGCACACGTAATTATCCATAGATTATTTCCACAAAAAGTAAGCATAAATAGTATCAAAGTTTGAGATGTGACAACTAACTCCTTGCATTACAACAATCCCTATAGTGTAATTGATTGTATTTGTTTTCACTTCAAATGGTTCTTGCAAATAGGGAAGAGCCAACATAGGTGCGTTGCTACTTTGCTTCTTCAGCTCCTCAAATTATTTTTTTGAATTTTGACTCATTAAAACTCCTTCCATGACCTATTATTGTATTCAACAAAGTTTCTATGGAAGAAAATGATTTAGCAAACTTTCTTAAGTATAAGGTTGCTCCTAAAAAGCTCCATGTTTTGGTTATGCTTGTGGGATTGGTCATTTCACTATAAAATCTACTTTTGTTGCATTTATATGAGCCACACCATATCCTACAACATGTCCTAGGTAAACTAAATTTTTATTAACAAATTCACATTTCTTATCGCTTAATCGAAGCTTGTTGTCGTTTAAAATCTACAATACTTTCTCTAGATGTGCAACATGTTCCTCATATGTCTAGCTAAAAACAAGAATGTCATCTAAGTAAACAATCAAATACTCATCAATTAGAGGGTGTATCACTTAATTCATAATCTCATGAAGGTTGTTGGTTCATTATACAAACTGAACAGAAGCAGTTACCATTTAAATAAATCATGTCTAGTTCTAAATGTAGTTTTTGATGCATACTCTTCTTTTATTCTAACTTGATGATATCCGGTCTTCAAATTCAACTTAATGAATAACCTAGTATGCAACAACTAATCTATCAAATCATCAATGTGGAGTAGAGAGTACCAATTATTTTTTGTAATCTTGTTTGGTGTCCTATAATCAATTCAAATGTGCCAAGAACTACCTTTTTTTACAACCACTATAGAAGAACCATGTGGTAATTTTATAGACCTTAGGACACACAATTCTAAATCAACCAACTTCATTTTCACTTAAGTAGCCTTAATTATGATTTACTAATAGAGACTTATATTAGGACTTAGCAAATCGAGCAATAATTAAATTTCATGCTCTGTGGATTTGTGAGGGGGCAACTGCTTGGATCCTCAAAAAGATCTCCAAATTGACATATGAATTGATCTAGAACTTCCTTTTCATTATGTGTATGCAACCTATGAATGGTTTGAACCTCCATCTCATGCTCTTCTTCCTTCTTACCCCATAAAATCAATAATGTAAACTTTCCACTTGCATTTATGAGATACCTTGTTTCGATAGCACTTATTATTGACACTTTAGATTTCCCTTCATATGACCTTCTCAATCATCCCTTCTCCATTCTTAATCAAATGGTACTTATTCAACCTCCTATAGAAGATTGCATCTTGTTCATAGAGATAGGGGCTTCCAAACAACATCCAAAGGAATTAAATTGACAATTATCTCATCCTTTAAGTCTATGGAGTATGAAAATTTGATTGTGCATTGTGTCTTGACTAGAATATCTACACCTTGTTTTAGCCAACTGAAAGAATATAATTTTGGGTGTTTCTTCATCTCCAACCCAAGCTCTTGTACCAAACTTTGTGAAATAAAGTTCACTTTAGAAAAATAATCAAAGAGTGCATTCACTTTTCTACCTTTGAGTTGCACCTTAACATGAATCAATTTAGCAGCCTCGTATTCATATTGAACATCATCCTTAACCATATTCACCCATTTCCACATGGTTGCACAAGAAGTTCTCTAATCTATATCTGAAGTACATTCAATCTCCTTCACTTTGTAAGTACTATAAATGTTCTTGTTCTTCTTGAACTTATTGAAGCGATGTAGCTCCAAGTACAACTTCCAACAAGCCTTTTCATTGTGACCCTCCTTGTCATAATGTTTGCAAAATATTTATTCTTTTGGACCTTATTGTTGTTATTAATAGTAGTGTTGGTAGTTTTCTTTCCTTTAGACTTATTTTTACCATTATTGGAATCCTTACCTTATTTCCCTTCATTATTACCTTGTTGCTTGTCAATGTATGAGTCAAATTTCTTCTTATCCATCTCTAAATAATATACCTCCACAATAGCCTCATCAAGATTTTGAGATTTATCCATTAGGATAGCTCATCAAAAAAGCCTAAAAAATCCTCCATGTACTTCATGAGAACATATGTGTCCATCATATCCCTACCAAGTTGAACCACCTTTTTTCTAGAGCTCACTCATGTAGTCTTGGATACTTTTGCCCTTGTCTTTGATGAAAGAAGTGTCATTGGATTTCTCTATCTTCTACGTAGCATATTGGGTAAAATTACTTTTTCAGTAAGTCCTTAAAGTCTTCCTATTTTGAAATTGAAGGAGATTTTCTTATTTTAAATGAAGTGGAATATGCCTCATATGATGTCAAAGCATGGTTAGATAGCTTCAAATAGGTGAAATAAATTTACTATTTAGAATTCAAATCAAACAAGATGAAGTAGACCTTCATTTGTGACATTCATTGGTCCAACTTATTTGCATTAACTTCCCCATCAAAAGGTCATATTTTAATCTTTTCTTAAATTTTGAATGGAATATTGTTGCCACTAATTGATGTTTTTCCATGTTCATAAGTGTTCCTTGGTTCTTCTTTTTCTTTGGGACTCTCTTGTATAACCAATTTTTGTATACCCAATTTTTGAGTAATAGCAATAAATACACTCTCAAACATATCCATTTTTCCCATATGACAAGAATTCAGGGAAACATTAGTTTCTGACTTTTGAAATCTTTCCTCAATGTCATCCATATCTTTGTTACCTTCACGTGCCATCCTCCTCTATGTGTAACATACCACTTCTTCAATAAGACTAAAATCAAATATTTACCATGAGATAAAAACACATAAGGTGAAAAATACTAAACTTTTTTTTTAAATAAACTCAAGAGTTAAGATACATCAATAAATATAATTTCCTTCTTGAAATATACAACATCATATAATTTACAAAGTTGACATCCTGTCATTTCATTACAATGATATACATTTACATAGTTTAAAAACACAAGTCACTTATCTAAAAGATATGCTGCATCTGGAATTCTAACACCCATATCACAAGTCTAGGCAAGTCTTCTGCTAGAGAGAGAGAGAGAGCATATTTCAAGTGCTTAACTACAACCACAAACTAACGGTCCCCCACACACCTTCCTTTCTGGAAGTGGCCCTGCCCTTCATGAAGAGTATAGACATAAGGTAACCAATGGTTATTTACCGTCTAAGTACTGGTGTTGTATCCTACATAACACTATCGATCACACAACCCTAGACAATCCTCTAGCTAAGTATAATCATTTTGACAGGTTATGCAATCTGGATATGGTGAACTGACCAATGCACGTAGAGATGTATGCATTACTTTGGCCAAAGGTTCTATATGAATAGACATTTAAAATAAATGTAGTCATAATGTTCACCCACCTCTAACTCGACTTGGATACTATCACATCCGGCAATTTAATTTGGTCAACTAGGTTTAAATATAGAGTTTTATCCAACTCAATTCTAGTCTTCCTGACTTAAATGGATTCTCAAGACATGATCATTGTACAATAGACCTTATGGAATGACTATCTACTCATAGGTACCTCTTGGCATTCTTACAAAATCTGATGTCCAAGGATTATCAACACTTATAACTTAAGTCAACTTGTAATCAAACAAATGGGTTTTTAAACCAAGGATAAACATTACCATTTAGGAAATATCTCCTTTTGACAAGTAAAAATAAGCATTAATATTAAGGGTACTCGACCCTTCATTATCGATCCATATATACATAGCTAAACAAGTTATAACTATAAAGGTACTTCAAATAATCTTAACCCTACTGGGTAAATCTAGAGATTTGTTTTCCCTATTCCACCATAGTGGAGTAACACATAGACATGGTTACTAGAAAAGAATAAAATAATATTGGAAAAGAAAGATCGATTCCTAGTATTCTTTCAAATACGTGGTCGTATAAATCTTTCAGATCGAGACTATACACAAGTATATCTTAGTTACAATAAGATAAAGGTTCGAATATAAATCTGAACTTCATCTAAGTTTAGATTAACTCCAAAAGTTGATGGACTCAATTCATTTGATATCCATATAAATCTCTCGACAAATTTCTCTCTTTTGACATAAGTGAGCTAAGATGAAACTAGACATACAAGTTTTCTCATCTAAACCAGATATAGAGAAATCATCATACTCAGTGTGCCTTTAAAAACATAGTGTGCTATATAAGATTAATACTTACTATCTAGAACCTAACTATTCTTTCTAATGGTAGAAATGCGATTATCTTAGTTACTCACTACATGCTACATCTGCCTTACCTCAACATGTATGCACTACTTAATACTATATCATACAATATAGAGAAGACATATAGGCATGATGAGACATGGTTTACATAGAATCTTGAGTATTTCTTATTGCGAAACCACAACATACTAGAGTATGAAAGAATAAGCTTTTCATTATAGTCAATGGTATACATAAAGCATATTTTATATGTGAACAAGTTTAAGTAACTAAACTAATATCCACTAAGTCATTATCTTCATTATCATACGACCATAAAAAGAGTTATCTGTCTGAGTTCTCTACTCGAATATCACTAAATATTTGACTCAGAACCCATTCAAAATAAAGATGAAAAGACTATGTATATGACAAATAAAATGACTTCAAAAAATGAAAGAACCTGTTAAGAATTCTCTGACAGCCAATTATCGCCCTCACCAAGCTTTCTCTTATTCAACTACTCGCTATATCTTCCTTCCACAACCACTAAAACTTCTCTCTTTATCTTTATATCAATTTGTCGACAGACTAGACTCCCATGTTAACTTATAGTATTTATCAACTGAGATATCTAACCTTCACTGTTATGTGATTTTCCTTCTCTCAACTCTCCTAAACTCTACTCCAAAACTAAGCTCTTTGAATCTCTATTATGACCCAAACAAACAACCACCTCTACCTCTCTACCTGACTCTACTAATGAGTTGTTCCCTACCATAACCACTCACGACTCTCTATCATAAAGACTCCACTCTTAAAATAGTTAAATGACTTCTAAAAGCTACAGGTATCTCCACTAAATTAGCATGTGAAGGCTCTTAGTTGGACATGCAAAGTTAGAGGAGTACATGGTTAATAATTACCACTTCTCACACAACAATGATTCTCTCTCAAAACTATTCAATGTTATTGAAGATGGTTATTAATGAATGCTTCATTATAATGGAGGTTGTTAACAAATATCCCACTATCAAACTCATTCAAACCACTCAAAGTTCTACATATAATAATAGTCTATGAACATAGATACTAATATCAATAGGAATAATAATAATGTTTTATGTAAACTTAAATGCAAATGTGATTGGGTTGAGTTCATCCCCCCTTCACGAACTAAAAACAAAACTCGTCAATTTTGTTTTGACAACAAACGAAATATTTGACGTTATAACTATAACATGAAACATGCTAACATTTCTACCAACCACACCAATGAAAATACAAACATGATCTCGTTTACAACTTAGAGATTGACATGTTCGACAGAAAGTCATGCTAGTCACAAAATGACTATTATTCAACATCGACAATGTCAATTTCATAAAACGACAAGGTTGACGAGACAAAACTTCAAAAGGATTCTAAATAGTATCAACATCTTGTCGAAATGACCAACAGACTTAAACCACTTGAAGAAACCTAACTTACCGCAATCGACAAGGGTTTACTAACTGAAGGTTTGCAATACTTAGATGACAAATGAACAGTTCAAAACCAAAGGTTTATTCTCCTCTCCTCAAAAGATACTCTCTCTCTTTCTCTGAGAGTAATCAAAACCTATTTTTCTATATACAACTTACAGTTACCAGATCATGATCAGTGCATCATTAGTCCATTCATAAATCTTCTGAATAACAAATCAAATTCTCATAATGTGAATTAATGAATCATTTAATCACATGCATTGTACTTAATCACATGTACTGATATCTTATTTAATCAATTATTTACTCTGACATTATAACATAATGTCAAATCATTTTCCATAAATTCACTTCTATTCATGTAAAAGTAAATAGTAAATTCAAATCCAAAATTAAGGATGTAACATATCTCTCCCCATAAGATTCATCATCCTCGATGATTGAATGTACCAATTAAAAATTTAAAACAAGTTTTTTGTTTAACTACTAAAAGCATGAAATAAATGAGGAAATTTATGATAGAACTCATGGTAATCCTCCCATGTAGCACTATCTTCTGCATATTGGTCCCACTGGACCTTGAATTGCATAACCTCTCTATTACGCAAGCGGAGCTTGCATGTTTCGATCACTTTGAGATGATTGATCATGACCACTTCTGGGTCCTGTATCTGTAATGCATTCCAATTTAGATTATGGTTATATCCTGCATTATACTTTTTCAAATAAGAAACATGAAAAAAATTATGCATTCTAGATAAGGTTGGTGGTAGAGCAATCTTGTAGGCAACTGGATTGATCACTTCGAGTAATTCAAAAGGTCCTACATATCAAGGAGCTAATTTGGAAGACTTCCCAAATTTTATAGAACTTTTCTGAGGTTTGACCCTCAAAAGGACTTTCTCTCCAATAAAGAATTGTCTTTGTATTCACTTGGCATCAGCATAATGTTTCTATCTATCATTGGCTTCTACCAATCTTTTTCTGATCAACTTAACCTTTTCTTCCATTTCAGCTAGCAATTCTGGACCAATGCTAATCCTATCTTTTAGCTTATCCCAGCTTATAGGATTTCAACATTTTCTTCCATACAAGGCTTCAAATGGTGCCATCTTGATAGCAGAATGATAGGAATTGTTATAAGCAAATTCCACAAGTGGTAAGCACTCTTCCCACTTATGTTGTTGATCCACACAAGACATTCATAACAAATCCTCTAAAACCTGGTTAACTCTCTTAGTTTGACCATCTATTTTAGGATGATAAGATGTACTCATATTTAGCTTGGTTCCTAGCATTAAGAACAAGGTTTTCTAGAACCTTGATGTCACATGCACATCTCTATCTAAGATAATCTTCTCATGAACTCCGTGTAATCTAAACACTTCTTGTACAAATTTACACACTAAAATTGGTCCTTCATTGGTTAAATTTCCTGCTATGAAATGTGCTACCTTTGTGAGTTTATCTACCACAACTAAGATTTCATAATGTCAATTTCTAGACATTTGGAGACCTTGCACAAAATCCATGCTTATGACTTGCCACTTCCATTCTGGTATATCATGTGGATACAAAGTCCCGCAGGATGTTGATGTTTTGCTTTAACTCTTTGACTTTCTAGACAACTCGCTACAAATCTTGTAGCACCATTCTTCATTCCTTTTTTTTGAAATAAAGAGGTTTTACATCCACTAGAAGTTTGGTTACTCCTCGATGTCCAGAGTATGGTGCATAATGAACTTCTTTCCACACAAGGTTCCTTAATTTAGTAGAATTAGGAACATACATTCTTCCTCTATACCTCAATAGTCCATCAAGTTCAAAATGAAACCCATCATACCTGGAATCTTTAGGATCTACCATTAGAGATTGCTTGACATGCTCATAGTATTCATCTCTTGATAATTTTTGCAACACTAAATCCTTGAAGTTTGCATGAATAGAGACAATTGATGAAATGTGTCTCCATCGACTCAAAGCATCTGCTACTTTGTTATTTTTTCCTTTGATATAACTTATCTCAAAGTCATAATCAAATATCAATTCTAACCATCTCTTTTGATGAGCATTCAGATGTTGAAAAAATATATACTTAGGACTTTGATGATCTAACTTTAGCACAAAGGTTTTCCCTAACAAATAGTGATGCCATACTTGCAAAGCATGTGTAACTGCTGCCAATTCTAAACATGTGGAGCATAATTCTTTTCATAATCTTTAAACTTTCTAGACTCATAGGCTATCACTCACCCATCCTACATAAGCACTCCCCCTAATCTGTCTCCTGAGGCATCAGTTATTAACTGAAATTGACCTTTGAGATCGAGGACTCTCAGAATTGGTGTTGTTGTCAATTTCTCTTTTAAAAGATCAAATGCCTCCTGACATTTGTCTGACCAATCGAAACGTTTCCCTTTTCTTTGTAAGGAAGTGATTGGACTTGCTATTTTGGAGAAATTCAAAACAAACTTTCAGTAGCATCCTGCCAAACCCATGAAGCTACACACTTCATGCACATTCTTAGGTATAGGCCATTCTAGGATAGCTTTGATCTTGGTTGGATCCACCGAAATTCCTTCAGTTGATATTGTGTTCTAAATATTGAATTTCCTTTTGGAAGAAAGAACACTTAGAATGTTTTCCATACAACTTATGCTCTTTCAAATGTTGCAAAACTATCTGCAAATGTTGCAAATGTTCTTCTTCATTCTTAGAGTAAATAAGAATATCATCCAAAAAGACTAGAACAAACTTGTCTAAGCAATCTCTAAATAAATTGTTCATCAGGTTCATGAATGCAATAGGAGCATTTGTAAGTCCAAATGGTAACACTGTAAACTCATAGTACCCATATCTTGTTTTGAAAGCTATTTTATGGATATCTTCATCCTTCAACCTCAACTGATGATATCTTGATCGCAAATCGATCTTTGAAAACACAGAAGCTCCACACATTTGATCAAAAAGATCATCTATATGCGGTAATGGATACTTATATATTTATCGTTGCTTTATTGAGCATATGATAATCAATACACAGATGCAAAGTTCCATCCTTTTTCTTGACAAAGATAACTGGTGCACCCCACGGTGAAACACTAGGTGTAATCAAAACATTAGCCAACAATTCTTGCAATTGGGCTTTTAATTCCATCAATTCCGTAGTAGTCATATGGTAAGGTGCTTTCGATATTGGTTATGATCATGGTTTAATATCAATTGAAAAATCAAAGACTCTTTTGGGTGGTAGACCTAGAATTTCCTCTGGAAAAACATCCTAGAAATCTCGAAGAAATGGATACTTTTATTCAAAAGACACACTATGTTTTCCAAGACTTTCCTCAACTTATTCCATTTTTACTATGAAGAGTCGACACCCTTTTCGACTAGCCTTTTTCAATTGCTTTGCAGAGATTGGTTGAATCTTTAGGTGAGGCCTATTATTTCACTCCCTTATTTTTGCTCGTTTCATATTACTGTTGGAGACATTTTAGACATTTGGGGACTATTGATCCTGATATGTAGACTTTCTAGACTATACTTCTTTATTTTGGTTAGTTATGTTGCAAGTATGAGGTGAGCCATTGTTGTCATTGATGTCAACATACTCATATTGCATTGACAAGAAGGATTTGATGAGCTGTGTGCTGAGGATATTGAGAAAATTAGCCTCAGTCAGGAACAGTGAAGAACAGTGATGAGAAGAAGGTAAATGTACTGTATAGGATGTGAACCGGAGGATGCGGATTAAAGGGTTAGTAGATATGAGTCTTGAGATGCTACAGTTAAGATTTCAGAGGTCCGCATGAAGATCTGAAGGAGTTGTGGCTGCCGGTATAGAACCGGGTCCGGCAAGTATCCAGAGGTGACAGAGGATCACAAAAAGGTCCGGTGAGGTCCAGAATTGTATCATCCTAATCTGCGGATTGGACGGAGTTGTTGAGATGTCCCTTTGATGTGTCATCCTGATTTGTGTATGATTTGGAGGTCCGGAAGTACCTCTTGCATTATGACAGTGGCGACAGACTGTGTTCTTGAAGTTCCGGATGAGGAAGACAAGAGATCCCAGTAAGTAGAGGAAGTGCGGATGTATCCGGACATTCAGACAGGCTTGTGAAGGTTCTTGGATCATGTTTAGGTTGTGTTGTTGGTCCGCATAGATGGTAGAGCCCGGAATTGAAGTTATTCTTCCGGATGAAGTTCTTGCTCTGTTTAGTCGACCGGATGTGTTGTTCATCCTGCGAATGTTCTTGTGATGGCCGACCGGATGTGTTATTCATCTTGCGGATACTCCTATGGTTGTTTGCCGACTTAGATGTTTGTTCCTAAGTCGATGTCTTGTATAAATAACAGTTTGTGAGTTCATTTCAAGGTGTGGTGTGTGGATGAGTGTGACATAGCGAAGAAACGTGCGAAGGGCAGAGCAGAGATGCTGGGCTTAATTGGAACTGATCCGGACATGGTAGAGATGTCATTCTCCAGTTCAAGACTATGATTTTTATCACTCTGTAGACAGTGTGTCTCCTTGTAGGCAGTGGGCCTCTTTGTGAGCAGTGTGCTCGGGCAGTGAGCCCTTATTGGCATGTGCCATTCATTTTTCTTTATTCTTCTAACAGAGAATAATTCTTGGGTTAATCACCCCGTGGTTTTTCCCTTAACCGGGTTTTCCACGTCAAAATCTTGGTGTTCAATGTGTTAATGCTTATCTGCTCTTGTGTTTATGTATTATGCTTCCATGGATGATTATTTGATATGCTGCTAACTAACAACAGTGAATTAAGTGTTTGAATGAAAAGAAGTTTTATACAACTGATTCACCCCCCCCCCTCTCAGTTGTATGCCGTAGATCCAACAAGTTATGCATAGTATGTGGTGATTTGACTATACCCTGATTTTGAATCACCGATGATGATTAGACATGTGATATGCATTTTGATTCTATTAGAGATACTAGTTGTGAGATCATATTATGGATTTACTATGCAATTTTTATCTTGAGATGGTTTATAGAAATGTAAATTATGAATCTAATTATGATATAATTTTTATGATGCTTTAAATGATTATGTGATGGTGTGAGTGTATGCTTTTCCTTGCTTCGGCTATGATATACATGTTTGATTAATCTTTTGTTTAAATGCACAGGTGATTTTCCCAAGCCACAGAAAATTGGAGATCATCCTACACATTTTGTGAAATTCTGTGTTGAACCGATCTAGTTCCAAGAGGAACCAAGATCAACTGTGTAAATACATGATGAATTTTTGTGTTGTTTGTGTATGGTGTCTTTTGGGCTAGGTCTACCTATTTTCAATTGATTGTATATTGGTGTTGTAAATGTGTAATGTTTATTTGACTTAATTTTTGGGTTTTAATTTTTGTGACCCCTTTTCATGTGATTTTCTACATCTTAAGGTGCTCAATTTGGGTTAAAAGTGACCCTGGGTTGTACCCCTAGGGTCTAGGGCCCATTTGAGCTTGTCTAACCCTAGGATAACTCCCATATGGTCACTTAAACTTCACCCTAAAGTGAAGTGACGAAAATGGAAGTTTGGAGAGGAGTGGAAGGCTGGGTCAAACCTTCAACCTTATCCACACCTCATTCCAAGACATTGGGGTACCTTGCATTGAAGGCTTGGGAAGTCTTCAAGACCCCTAATTGTGGAGGACCCAACTCCAAGGCTCTCACACATTGGTGAGAGTACCTTGGGGTTTTGTGGGCTTTCATGGGAGGATAGGATATTGACACATGTCGTACCCTCATCCTTTTTGAGCTCCACCTTACTTTCACACATGTGTGAGAGAGCACAAGTGGAGGGGGCAAGACTTGGTGGAATGGGAGGGTGACATGTGTCACCCCCACATTCCATGGAGCTTACAAGTGGATGTGAGGAAGAAGGAGAAGGTGACATGTGTCACCTTCTCATTCCTCAAGGCTCATGAAGAGAGCCTATTTTACTCCCTCTTGAAGAGAGGGAGAGGGTTCTTGATTTTATTACATTTTACATTTTATTGGAGTTTTGGGGAGAGAGTTGGAGAGTTTTTGGAGGCACATTTGGAGGAGGGACTTGGAGGTGGAGTTGGAAGGCTCTACTTCAACTACCTACCATTGTTGGGCTTTTCGGGGTAGGATTCAAGTCTTAAAGCCTTTCCTTATGCATTATCTTTTGTTGTGTGCTTGCATTGTGTGTGTTTTGTATTTTGTTATTGTGGGGTTTTGAGGGTGTTTGTAAGAGCCTCTCCATTTGGATAAGATGCTCAATATGTGTGGGGTGGGGGAGGAGTGAACCTCCTCAAGGTCACCCTCCTAGTGTTGGAATTTTATGGCCTTAAGGGCAAGATGATGAGTATGGAGCATTCTGTATGGCATGAGTGCCATGGTGAAATCTATGTGTTTCTTGGAGTAATTATTTAGGCTTGAGGCCTTGTTGTGTTTGAGCTTTTGAGATTTTAGGAGTGGCCTCTTGAGTTGAGTGATGTCCACTCCCCTACCCCTTCAAACTTATTTCCATGAGTTTTGTGTTGTGTTAAATCCATGGGTGTTCTTCATGATTTTGTTGGCTTGCTCATTGTTGTGTTGTGGAGTGTTAAACCTTCTATGTGGATGACCTCCAAGCTCGGGGGAGACTCATTAGTGGGTCTATGGTAGGGAGGAGAGCGGTTTTTGTGGCTTGGTTTTCCCTCCCTTGTATTTTTTCTTGCAGGTGTTATTGTTGGTTATGGAGCTTGGAGGAAGTGCATTTTAAAGTTATGTTCATTGTTATTTTGGCTATTGAGAACCATGGGCAAAATGGCCCATGTGTAGTTTGTGTAAATGGAAGGAGAGAAAACACTCTCTCGTTATGTATTGTTTCAAAAGATTTTAATATTTTACTCTATCTTGTTATTATTGCAAAAATGTATCATGTTGCTGATTTTATTATTGTTGGGAGTAGTTTCATGTCAAATGTGATTAGATGGCATTGAAATGAAATATATAGTTGTTGTTTTAAAAACAAAATAACATAAAAATGATATGTTGTTGTTCTTGGCTTATTGTTTTTAAAGAAAAAAAGAGATTATAGCTATGGTTATTTAAAACAGAAATAAATGATAGAGTTAGTTATTCTCTTTCAAAAAAAAAGTTGAAAAAACCTATTTATCTTGCAAAAAGGAAAAGTTTATTCATTTCTGCCCATTTAAATTGTTTATGACAACAATTGAAAAGATTATAGATAAAGTTGTTTAGTTGTTTTTTGAAATAGAAATATATCTTGGAATGGTTGTAATGATGCAAATATTAGAATGACTTCATTGAAATCTTTGAAAAAATATATATATACAATTATATATATATACACATATAAAATATATGTATATATGAATACATTTATATATATAATAAATATACCTATTTATATAAAATATTTTATATTTTTAATGTTGCTGATAAATAGCTTACAATAGAGAAACTGTGTATATACTACTTGTGTATATATATATATTAACTGTTGGAAAATATTGTGTATTTGGGAAATTTGTGTGTATACATCTCTAGGTGTATATATATATACAAACTATTTATTTATTGAAAAATTTAATAAATAAAATATATTAAATGTGTAAACCCTAACGGTAGGGCAACGACATTTTCCTTTTGTTATGTTTTTTTTTTTACTGTTAAAAAAAGGGGGGGTGACGGCCATGCCATCGCCCCACCTGTGTTTGTTGCAGGGGAGCGATGGTATGACCGCCGCCCCCAAGTGACTATTTTTGTAGTAAAGGGGGGGACTAATTGTTGGCAAGAGACACTATATGGATTCATGAATGTTGTCATTGATGGTAACAAAGTTCATCCCACACATCCGCAGGACATGGTATGTCTATACCAGAAGTTAGAGTGAAGAATGTTGTGGTCCTGTAAACAAGAACAGAGCAGTTAGTAAGGTTCGACAGATAGGTCCGGATCTCTCAGTAGAAGTATCTCAGTGAAGTGTGGATTTGGGGAAGTCAAGAGGAGTATCTTGACTGATATATTCCAAGGTTTGAGCCTCCGGTGTGGAAAGGATTAAGAGATATGAATGCTTGAATGTCGGGTTCCCAAGTGACAGTGTGAACAGAGGAAGAACTGACTAGCAGAACATTAGACATTATTTTGGATGTGTTACTGATGTTAGTAAAGGTTATGAAGGCATGAATTATGTTTGGCCGACATGATTAATGATTTCTACAAGTATATCCTTGATCCGCATTACTTGGTAAGCAAGGATTCAACCGACAGATCAGAGTTTATGAAAAGATTGACTATTCTGGGTGCCGACTAGAAAGGTGATGAAATCACTTGTGCGGATATATATACAAGATGGATTTAGTTATGAGTGGTGTCGTGATTGCAAGTGATGTGCGAAGAAAAGCAGTAGAACCGAATAAAAACAGAAAGGAAGATCCGGTATGTAAAAGAAGAGCAGCATAAAGAAGAAGAAAGATGAAGTGTAGCAGATCAGTATACAGAGCCTAACCGGAACTGAACTCCATCATATGTTGATGCTCCTTATTAGTTCAAGTATTGTATAACATTATTTATAAATTGTAGACAGTGTGTCTCTTGTAGGCAGTGTGCCTCTTGTGAGCAGTGTGCTCGGGCAGTGAGCCCTAATTGGTAAGTGCCATTTTTGTACTACCATTCTTCTAACAGAGAATACAATCTTGGGTTAATCACCCCGTGTTTTTTCCCTTAACAGGGTTTCCACGTCAAAAATATTGTGTCATGTGTATTTCTATTTCATGGTTATGTTTGCTTGTTTGATTTCATTATTAAGAAAGTTTAGAAAGCTGAAATAATTAAGATAACTGATTCACCCCCCCTCTCAGTTATCAACAATTGGTATCAGAGCCAAGTTCCTCCTAAACAGAGTCTAACAGCTTGAGGAAGATCTAGGAATCCAAATGGACGCATATGGTTAAAGGGAACAACTCAAGACTGCCCTTGATGATCTTGAGCAGTCAAATTCTGAAGTCAATGAATTAAAGGAAAGACTCAAACAGGCTGATGATTTCATGAGAGAACTAAAAGACAAATTAAGTCTCTCTATGAAAAAGAGAAAGGAGCTACTTCAACAATTGGCAAGTCAAGGTGAAGCAAATGATGCAAATGAAGATCTGAAGGAGAAAACCAAGTTATGTGAAAAGTTATCAAAAGAAATCATTATGGTAAGACATGAAATGGAATCAGGAGTTATAAAGTTTACCCAAGAGATTGAAGAGAAAAGAAAACTGAAGATAATCTAAGACAATCTCTCAAGGAGAAATCAGAAGATTGCCACGAGATGGATAGAATTATCAAACATCTTGAATCTGATCTTGAAGATGCCAAAGATAATGAAGAAAAACTTGAGGATCAAATTGTCTCTCTCAAAAGGGATCTTCAAACAGCAAATGAATATAAAGAGAAATTCAAGATAAGTTTTGCTCAACTTGAAGTCCTTCTTGGAAGTCAAAAGAGGATAGATGACAAGTGTGGGTTGGGATATGAGAAAGGAGAAAGCTCTGGATCCGGTCAGAAGAATTTTGGATCAGAAAATCCAAGGAACAGGCCTAGAAGACCTCTGGTAAGGTAGCCTAATGCTCAAAGATATCCATCCTTCAATGGATACTGCCACAACTGCAATAACTTTGGTCATAAAGCTAATCAATGCAGAAGGAGAATGAATCAGACTAATAGATCCTTCTTTGGATAGTGCTTCAACTGCAAAAGGTATGGTCACAAATCTCATGAATGCAGAAATATGCAAATGAACAATTCATTCAATGGTAGATGCTTTGCATGCAATAGAATGGGTCATATGGATAATCAATGCAGATCAATAGGATATCAATCAAATATGCAAAGAAATGTTGTTTGCCAAATTTGCAATAGATCCGGTCATGTAGCAAAATTCCGTAGAAGCAAGAATCAGAATAAAAGAGGTCCGGTATATTATAATCAGAATCAAGATAAGGGAAAACAAAAAGTAAATGCGGATGAAGTTCGAAGTGAGATGAACAAGATTTGGGTAAAGAAAAGTATAGATAATGTAGGGGATGGATTTGCACCAGACTCTGGTGCTGATATTCCTTCTAAAAACTAAAAAGTGAGCTCTAACTCAGGGGGAGACACAAAGAAAACCTTGTTCCCCCATCCAGTCAATTGGTGCCGGTACTGGTACAAGAAGAGTTGCGGATTAAAGGGTTCATAAGGGAAACATCCAAATAAACTATAGTTAAGATTTGGAAGATCCGCAAGAAGATTTGAAGAATCTAATCCTTTCAAAATTGATCCGGTAAGACAGTCTTCCGGTAAAAATAGATTTCTAACAAGTTCGGTCTGGTATGATTCAAACTATGGTGTCTTGATCTGCAAATAGATCAGATGACTAATGAAAGGAAGATAGATTATCACTACTCTCCTAGAATAACTTCGAAAGCTGTCTCAGTGATCCGGAAAGGTTTTTTCTCTGAATAAGGCAAACAAGGCTAACCGGAATGAATTAGGTTGCGCATTTATTGCAGAATGAAAATTAGGGCTTCTTAGAAATAAAAGAGTTCATTCGCTCATCATTTGTACACTCACATTCGAAGAAAAGAGAAAAGGAGCTCTGCAACAACCTCTCCCAAAGATCAAGACGATTCCTCATACATCTCAATCCGGATTTCATCGTGTGCCCTAAACAGTGTAAAAGGTATTCTTCGTTCTTGATATCTCTCAGTAAGATTCATTGATGATGGCTACTCCGAATATAGTAAAGATTTCTGATAGACCTCGCCCCATATTTAAGAAGCATCCATACAAATCCTTGGAGGTAGATCCCCTAGGAGCCTTCTCTAGTGTTTCGCATGGTGTTTTGCACACAGAAGACATTAGGGTTTACATACACGCAAATGTTGAAGAGTTTGGGGAATTCAAACTAAGAGATATCTATCACAAACAATTGATAGACGATGCATTTGAGCTCAAACCCCAATACAAGGGCCTCCAGAATAAGCACTTTGCACAGTACATACATTTCCCCTGTTTTACTGAGGATGAATGGGTCAGGTATATTTTGAGCAGAATACATGACAACTTCATGTGGTTAAATGGACCGTTCAAAATCACAAAAGATGCCATCAGGGTAGTTACCGGATTACACTCATCTGGTGGGATTCCTGTTCTTAAATCTACGAAGAATCAAACTGTAAGTGAGGCTACCAAATCCAAGTTTGACAAAGGAGCAATGACAGTAGATGACATCTCTGATCTGGATGTCAAGTTTGCCTCCATGATCATTGGATATAAAATATATCATTCTAGCAGGGAAAATTTAGTACCTGGAACGGCCATCTACATAGCTTATGAAATGCTAAGAAAGGATGCAGACTACGATCTTTGTCAGCTTCTCTTGAACCAACTCTTGGAGAATCTGCAGAAAATAAAGAAAGATAAAAAGAATTCATTCAAGTATGGTGGATTAATATTGTGCTTATTCTTCTACTTTATGAATGAGCTTCCCGGATCTAATGGCTGGGTGTGGGAGAATGATAGACCAGTATCTATCCAAATCAGAGATTATTTTCATGGACTTGGTGATGTCAAAGCACAAAATACAGCCCTGTGGGGATACTTCAAGAATTTCCAAAACATGATACAAGCAAGAGAAAGGATTCCCCAGTCTGTTGTTGAGAAGTACAAAGACACGGTATGTTTTATGGTAGAGACTGATCAGTGCCTAATGGAGGCAGTAAAACCAAGAACTGTATGGATCATGCCCATGGGGTATGAAGTTGATGAGCAAATTGTGGAGCTGCATGTTCAACACATGCTAAGATAGCCAAAGGATCTAAAGGCAGAAAGGTTTGGGACCTTTGAGGAGCTGAGTATAAAGATTCATGTGGAACTCAGAGAACCAGAAATCAAAAGGAAGGTGAGAAAAGAAGTAGAAAATGTTGCCCAAGGCCTTGGCATCTCAAAGGAGGCAATTGATGCCCATAGGAAAAAGATGGAAAGGGTTGAGGAAGAGAAGAAGAAGGTAGAAAAGAAAAATGAGGAAAGTGCTCTGGCAAAACCTTCCACCTGGACCAGATCATCAAAGAGATCTGCACCTACCACTGCCAAAGGCTCAAGGACACCAGAACCGGAACCACAATCATCTGACAAAGGAGAGAAAAGAACAAAGACAAGCTACAAGAGCTTATGCCAGTCAAAGGGATGAAGAGGAGACTGAATCTGATGAAGAAATCAGGAAAATGAAGAAACAGAAGAAAACATCCGGTCAACCCTCTACCGGACAGAGAGAAGAAGAAAAAATAGAGGGATATGTTGAAAAATCCACTCTTCACATTGATGACATAATCAAATCAGTCACAGTGGATGGAAATCTTCAGCCAATGGTTGAGTTCTATGATGATTATGGCGAAGCAGATCAGAAGATATTACAAGATGCCACAGTCAGGTATCTAAATATCTACAACAAAGCATTCATTGAAATTATATCTCTGATCCCCAAAAGCTTGGAGAAGGAACTAGAAATAAGAAAGAACAATGCCCAAGCCAAAGACCTAGAAATCCGAGAATAGATAGCAATTCAGCTATATCCTTCAATCGACCCCAAGATAATGAATATGGTATTCAAAGATTGTAAGGATGAGTTCATAAGCAAAGCAAGGATGAATCAGCTTATACTTGGAGAAACTAACAAGGTAGCCAAGGACATAGAAGAGATTCTCCAGAAGGCCTTCAAAAGATTTAATCTTCCTATTATAGAGGATTTGGGTACTGACCCCTTGACTACAAATGTTGCAGAAGAATCTACTGAGAAAATGTCAGAAGAGGTGGGCCCTGAACAGACTAACATTTCTCCTCTGGTTTCTCCTACAGTCTCCGAATCTACAGGAGAAGAAAGAATACAGGAGAAAGAATCAGAAGTGAAGGACAAAGAAGATGACAGTACCAAGGCTGCAGAAGGAGAGAAGACTTCAACAGAGAAGACCACAACTGTTAGTGGCAAGAATGTAGAAGGAGAGAAAGCTCCAAAAGATAGTTCTGTGACTGCAGAAGAAAAGAAAAATCTGTCTCTGGCAAGAGACACTGCAGAATCAGTCAAGGACTTTTTGACAAAAGCAACTATGGAGATTGATGAACCAGAACTATTAAAAGGGCCATTAAATTTTGATTCTCTATCTCCAGTGCAAACAATGAAAATAGCTTCATTTGCAAATGCAAAGGTCAAAGAGAAATTACTAAAATCTCACATGGAAGACTGTGAGCTTATAGAGGCAGCATCCGGAATGTTGGAAAAGATCATGCCATCTTTCAAAAAGATCCCACAGTCTCTTCCTCTGGTAATCTCAAAACTCTAGTCAACAATGTTAGCACACACTTTGATTCTCTAGAGAAGTCAGCTGAAGAAAAGGTCCGGAAGGAGTTTTTGGACAAGAGACTCTCTGAAGTACAGGGTTTGATAATAAATGATAGGAAAGTTATGGATATTGGGATAAAGAGCTTGGAAAATGCTCTTAAAGATGGCAGAAATATGTACAAATTTTGCTTATCTTGGCTCACAGTGACCAAAGATATTGAGAGGAAAGTAAAAGAACAAGAGGATAAACTATTAAGTTTGTCTCAAAGTTTTGATCCTCTCTCATCCTCTATAGCTAATCAAGAATGTCAGTCTATTGCAATCACAAATGCAATAAAGAATTTTGAGAAGGAAAGGAAGAACATAATTAGCCGGATGGGTGAACTTAGAAGGATCCTTGTCCCTAAGTTAGAGGCCATGCATGAGGCCATAAGTGAAGCTCAAATCACAGCCCAAACCAATGATCCAATAGATCTAAAAAGGGTAGATGCATTTGCATTCCTGTTGAGCGGTCATATTTCAATTTTAGACAGAATGAAGCAAAGTTGGGCTACAGAATTTATTCAATTGAAGACAACTTTTGCAGACATACTTAAGTATATGTAAGTATGCCATATGTATATACTTATGCAGCTAAGTATAGTTGAATTTTTGAAAGTTTTGATATGCGGACCCTACCCTTTGCCATTGATGTCAAAGGGGGAGTGAAGAGCAGTGAAAAATGAGGAATCCAACTAAGGGGGAGCTCCGGAAAATGTATATAAAAATAGAGCATCAGCCAAGGGGGAGCATAGTGTAAACACTTAGTCATTTTTCACTAAGTGTTGCCATCAATGCCAAAGGGGGAGATTGTTGGCAAGAGACACTATATGGATTCATGAATGTTGTCATTGATGGCAACAAAGTTCATCCCACACATCCGCAGGACATGGTATGTCTATATCGAAAGTCAGAGTGAAGAATGTTGTGGTCTGGTAAACAAGAATAGAGCAGTCAGTAAGGTTCGACAGACAGGTCTGGATCTCTCAGCAGAAGTATCTCAGTGAAGTGCAGATTTGGGGAAGTCAAGAGGAGTATCTTGACTGATATATTCCAAGGTTTGAGCCTCCGGTGTGGAAAGGATTAAGAGATATGAATGCTTGAATGTCAGGTTCCCAAGTGACAGCGTGAACATAGGAAGAACTGACTGGCAGAACATCAGACATTATTCCAGATGTGTTACTAATGTTAGTAAAGGTTATGAAGGCATGAATTATGTTTGGCTGACATGATTAATGATTTCTACAAGTATATCCTTGATCCGCATTACTTGGTAAGCAAGGATTCAGCCGACATATCAGAGTTTGTAAAAAGATTGACTATTCCGGGTGCCGACTAGAAAGGTGATGAAATCACTTGTGCGGATATATATACAAGATGGATTTAGTTATGAGTGGTGTCATGATTGCAAGTGATGTGCGAAGAAAAGCAGTAGAACTGAATAAAAGCAGAAAGGAAGATCTGGTATGTAAAAGAAGGGCAGCATAAAGAAGAGGAAAGATGAAGTGCAGCAGATCAGTATACAGAGCCTAACTGGAACTGAACTCTAGCATATGTTGATGCTCCTTATCAGTTCAAGTATTGTATAACATTATTTATAAATTGTAGACAGTGTGTCTCTTGTAGGCAGTGTGCCTCTTGTGAGCAGTGTGCTCGGGCAGTGAGCCCTAATTGGCAAGTGCTATTTTTGTACTACCATTCTTCTAATAGAGAATACAATCTTGGATTAATCACCCCGTGGTTTTTCCCTTAACAGGGTTTCCACTTCAAAAATATTGTGTCATGTGTATTTTTATTTCATGGTTATGTTTGCTTGTTTGATTTGATTATTAAGAAAGTTCAGAAAGCTGAAATAATTAAGATAACTGATTCACCCCCCCCTCTCAGTTATCAACACTACCCCCCCCCCCCATCTTCCCACCATACGGTGGGAAGATGGGGGGCTGTCCACCCCCGCCCAACATTCTTTTCTGTGTTATTTTTTTAAAACAAAATATAAACCCTGTGTTTGGAGCTTAAACTATCGGTGGCCACTCCTCCATGATTACGGTTGTTCGGCCTGTACCATCTATGCTACTTGTAAATTGAACCTTGTGAAATTTTTACTATATATATATATATATATATATATATATATATATATATATATATATATATATTGGCCTGTAGCTTTTACTCTTGATATATATACATTTTTTTTGGGTTATTTTCTCAGTATGCATTTAAGCACACACACACACACACACACACACACACACACATATATATGACAAAAAAAAAAGAGGGGCTTTCCTTTAAGCTTTTACTCACATAGTATACCTCAGTGGGCAAGCTTCCATGGCTGCCCTATGCTTAGACCAGCAAAAAAGGAGAAAGGAAGGAATGAGATAGGGTTAGAAATGAAAATGAGAGAGAAGAGGAATAGAATAGAATATAAGTTGTTTAGGGTTTGTTGTAGGGCTCCATAAGGAAATTAGTATTTTATTTTGGAAGGCTTTTAGGGCATGGGAATTTTAAATTAGTTTTATTTTTATTTTCCCCCTTTTTGTCTTGGGGATATTTTTATTGTTTTTATTTATTTGGGATGCCTTTGACCTTTATGGGTAAAGGGGTAAGTTTTATACTAAGTGTGGGTTTTAAATAAATCATATTTGTATAGTTGTTATTTCATTTATTTAAGGATTAAGAAATTATACTTTTATAATTTATTGGCTTGGGTCAATTAGAGTTTGTTAAATAGAGTTTGTGGGGAACTATTGTAGTATTTTAATAATGCTTTGGGGATGTAATTTAATTTTGTAACTCTAGATTTATAATGCAACTTTAGTATAACAAGGTCGATTTAATTAATTTAATTGTATGCTTAGATTTAATTGAAGTAGAATAGTAATTTAATTATTTAATCTAGTTAATTAATTAGAGAACCTTAGTGTGGCTAATTAATCCTCCTAGCGTAATTATGTTAATTAATCAATTTTAGTGGGTATAGTGAACTATTTGGCATGATTTCTTAATTAGAATAAATCCTTTATACGATCTAGTGGCGTTATGCTGCCATATTTTTTCAGGAATTAGGGTTAATTTTCTTAAGCAATTTAATCCTTGTGTTGGGTAATATTTTTATAATTTTTGCAAATTAGTTGTTTTGATTAAGTGGTATTTAATTCTTTTTATACTCTAGAATTAGGGTTTTGATTCGACTCATGTCGAAATCCCTTCACTCACTTAGGAAAACTTAGGATTTCAATCAATCGATCTTAACCCTAATGGCGACGCTCATCACATCGCATAACCCCCTAGTCGACTATCATCATGTAGGGGATTGCGCATGTGATCGCAGTACCCCGAGATTTGATTGACATGTTTACATCATGTGTATTGCCACCAAGAACGCTGACACGTGCGAGGGGGTTTCTAGGGATGCGTGGAAAATTTTTGATAGTTCGTGTCATGACTACATGACAAATGTGTACATGACACATGTCTTGCGTGTCGTGACTACATGGAAATGTAGGGCATGACATTTGGTATCAGAGCCCAAGTTTAAACACTGGGCTTGTTTGGGCACATTATTATTTCGCAGATTCATCTGATTCATGAATACCTTGTTCTTGTAGGATGCCACCCAGAACAAGGTGGGCGTATTCACGTGTCACTACATCCTTGGAGGTACATAGCGACTCATCAGTCGAGGGTCAGGGACCACCACCACCTCAAGCACCACAGGCACCACCAGCACTTGATATAGGGCCACAGATTTTATAGGATTTACAAGCAGTATTAGAGAGGTTACCACCGGCCGTAGCAGAGCCATGTATAGAGCCGCATGTCAAGCCCCACGTTGATCTGCGAGAGGAGACACATGAGAGCTACATGCTGAGTCACGTGCAGAGCCACGTGTCGAGCCCCCGTCAAGCCGCGAGTGTCGTCACGTGTAGAGCCTTGTGTAGAGATACTTGACACCACAGTAGAGGAGGTTAGTTCAGCTTACAGAGCTCGTAGCAGGGCCCTCCGCACCATGCAAGGCGAGAGGAGGCTATGAGGATAGAGTAGGTTTATCACAGATCTTATGACCATGGATGGTGAGAGGGGGTGGATGAGCCTTTTAGAGGACATAGAGACCGAGGGGACCCCATCGAAGACTTACTTAGACTAAATCCACCCACCTTCGCGGGGACCATAGAGGGAGCCAAGGCTGAGGCTTGGCTCATCAATTTAGATAGGTGCTTTGCGTTGCGTCCTTATGGGAGCAACACAAAGGCACGCATGGAAGTTCACATTTTTAGAGACGCAGCAGCGACATGGTGGCGCACTGAGGAGTGCAAGCGTCACCTATCACTGGACACTCTTACTTGGGACACCTTCATTAAGCGCTTTAATGTATGTTATCTTTCAGATCACAACAGATAGCGTCAGATTGATGAGTTCCATGACTTGCAGCAGCAAGGTTCCACTGTAGCGCAGTATGAGAGTAGATTTATCGAGCTGTCATGGTATGTAGAGTACCTGCATGATGAAAAACTTCTGTTCACAAATTTATCAGAGGTTTGAATCATGGGATATCAGGACCAGTGTGCATGGTAGACCCTAGACCATGAGTGAGGCTATCGAGAAGGCATACATAGCAGAGGAGATTCAAGGGCGGGGTCAGAGTTCAAGTCCCCAGTTTCAAGATCGTAGCCAGCAGCAACAACAGAGTTTCTACGACCACCACCACCACCACCATAGAAAAAAGGATTTAGTTCTGCACCATTACCTCCTAGACCTCCACAGAAGCAGCAATAATAGTGTCAGCAGAGGGCACAGGGGGGTCATAATCATGGTTGGTAACTGTAGGGCCCATGTAGGGATCGACACTAGGGACCACCTGCAAGGTCCACTAGATCACAATAGTCATACAGAGATTCTTAGGGATCCACGGGTCTGACTGGATAGTAGCAAAGTAGCAGGACATAGTTTAGACAGGTACAGGCTCGGGGGCCATGCTATGTTTGTGGTGGAGCAGGACATTTAGCCAGAGAGTGCCCACAGGGCTTTATGACAGGGGGACAACCTTGTGTCAGAGGATCAGAGTAGACAATTGGAGATGTAGGTAGATCCCACCGTATGTTTGTAGCAGTTGATAACTGCCAAGCTGACTTTCAGGCCTCAGTGATTGAGACTGCAGGTATGATTAGGGATGTCCTTGCTGCTATTTTATTTGACTTTGGGGTTATTAATTCATTTATATCTCCATCATTAGTGGAGTGTTGCAGGCTAGTGGCCTCTAGGCAGGGCGATAGGTGGGAGGTAGAGTTGGCCACTGGGGCCAAGATGACAGTAAATGCTTTGGTTCAATATTGTGAGTTATCTTTGGGGGCCTTCACTACAGTATGTGACCTTAGGGTTATGCCCTTAGGATCCTATGGTGTAGTTTTAGGCATGGATTGACTTGCGGCTCATAGAGCCAAGTTAGATTGTTGCCGAAAGGTGATTAGCTACTTAGACGATCATGTCACGACAATTGAGATGGTCAGCATTCAGAAGCCCACGATAGTTCATATAATATCCGCTTAGCAGCTTAAGTGCTACATGTAGAAGGGATGTCAGTTTTTTGCCATCATGGTTAGTGATAGGTCAAAGGATGAGCCAGAGGCTTCATTAGATGACCATCCCATCTTGAGGGAGTTTGCTGATGTCTTTCCACCAGAGTTACCAAGTATGCCACCTCGCAGGGAGGTAGAATTCCACATTGACCTAGTGCAGGGTGTCGAGCCAGTGTCTCATGCACCCTACAAGATGACCACTCATGAGCTCATGGAGCTCAAGTTATAGTTAGAGGAGTTGCTCAAGAAGGGGCACATCTGACCTAGTGTTTTACCTTGGGATGCACCAGTCATCTTCGTGAAGAAGAAGGATGGGTCTCTTCGTCTATGCATGGATTATAGGCAGCTTAATAAGGTGATGGTGAAGAACCATTATCCTCTACCTAGAATTGATGATCTTTTTGACCAGATGTAGGGAGCCAGAGTGTTCTTTAAGATAGACCTGAAGTTCGGTTATCACCAATTGTGCATCACAGAGGTGGACATCCATAAGACCTCCTTCCAGACTCGATATGGCCACTATGAGTTCATTGTGGTACCTTTCGGCTTGACGAACGCCCCTACAGTGTTCATGAGTCTCATGAACGGGGTGTTCCATACTTAGATCAGTTTGTGATCATTTTCCTTGATGATATTTTGATCTACTCGCGGACCAAGGAGGAGCATGAGGAGCACTTATGTCAGGTATTGTAGTGCTTGAGAGAGAAGCATCTTAATGGAAACTTGGCGAAGTGTGTCTTTTTCAGATTCGAGGTATAGTATTTGGGGCACATCCTAACTGGCAATGGTATCTCTGTAGATCCATCAAAGATTAGGGCTATCAGGGATTGGCCAGCACCCACCAGTGTGACAGAGGTCAGGATTTTTATGGGGTTAGCTGGGTATTACCGTAGAATCACAGAGGGCTTCTCTAGGATAGCACACCCCATCACTTCCCTTCAGCAGAAAGGGAAGAGCTTCACTTGGACTGGGCAGTACGAGAGGGCCTTCGGGGTCCTCAAGGAGCATCTTACCAGTGCTCCCATCTTAGTGGTTCTTGATCCAGCAATGGATTTCATGGTTTGTACTAATGCATCACTAGAGGATTTGGGAGCTGTACTTATGCAAGATGGTAGAGCGATCACATATGAGTCGCGAAAGCTCAAGACCCATGAGTTAAACTACCCCACTCATGATTTAGAGCTCACATCAGTGGTTCATGCTCTGGTTCGTTGGACACTTTTTTCTGGGTCGTCGCTTTGAGCTTCATTCAGATCATCACAGTCTTTAGTACATATTGATGCATCCAAATTTGAACGCCCGTCAGCGGCGTTGGATGGAGTTTCTTTGCGAGTACGAATTTGATGTCCACTACATCAAAGGGAAGGAGAACGTGGTTGCCGACGCATTGAGTCGGAGGTGCCACGAGATCCTGACCTTGACCTTGAGTGTGGACTTGAGAGGGCGCATCATATAGCATCTGCTTGAGGATGAGTGGTATCTTGAGGTACAGCAGGAGATCCAGTCACAGAGGGCCCTTATGGGCAATTTTGTAGGATATTCCCTAGAGGCAGATGGGCTACTTAGACATCGAAGCGCATCTATGTACCCCGTGCAGGCGACCTACGTGTATTAGTTATTTCAGAGATTCATAGAACACCTTATGCAGCACAGCCGAGGGTGAAGAAGATGCATGCCAACTTGCGATAGCTATACCATTGGGTGGGTAAGAGACGGGATATTGTAGACTTTATTGTTCGATGCCTTGAGTGCCAGAGGGTCAAGGCCGAGCATCAGCATCCAGCAGGTCTTTTATACCCTCATGAGATACCTAAGTGGAAATGGGACACTATTTCCATGGATTTCATTGTTGGTCTTCCTATGTCATCTCGTCGCTATGATGCCATCATGGTGACGATTGACAAGTTGACCAAGGTGGCACATTTCTCACCTATACGCACGACATACAATGCACCATCGGTGGCAAGAGTATTCTTGGATGAGATTGTTAGATTACATGGGGTACCTCACTGCATCATTTCTAATAGAGACTTAGTGTTCACATCAGCCTTTTGGAGGGCATTACAGCAGGTGTTGGGCACATAACTCAACTTTAGTTCAGCGTATCACCCTGAGACTGATGGTCAGATGGAGAGGGTGAATTAGGTATTAGAGGACATGCTCCACATGTAAGTTATGGATCACCAGTCTAGATGGGAGGAGTATCTATATCTAGTTGAGTTTGCGTACAATAATGGGCATCACAACTCGTTGGGTATGCCTCCTTATCATGCCTGTACGATAGACCTTGTAGGACATCGTTGAGTTGGGATCATATTGAAAACAGGGTTGCTATTGGGCCTGAGCTAGTGTAGGATATGGAGCATCAGGTGATCTTGATAGATAGAGACTTTAGGAGGCACAAGATCGACAAAAGAAGTATGTCGATGCTAAGAGATCAGATCAGAGCTTCTCATTCGGTGACAGAGTATTCTTGAGAGTGCGGCCACATAAGAGTCCAATCCGTTATGGAAAGGGCTCAAAGCTTGCACCATGTTTTGTTGGCCTTTTAAGATATTGGAGCGGATAGGACCCGTAGCCTACCATCTAACCTTGCCACCTAGCCTGTCGCGCATCCATGATGTATTTCATGTATCTGTTTTGCGGTGTTACATATCTGATTTATCTCATGTATTGGACTGGAGTACTTTATAGGTAGAGGCGGATGGGTAGCTAGCTTGGAGCCAATTCACATATTGGCTCATTAGACATTGGGCCTTTGAGGTCGAGAGCTGGACCAGATTAGGGTTCAGTGGGACAGGTACGACAAGGTCACAATGACATGGGAGGATGCAGCTAGATTGAGGACACTTTATCCTCACCTCTTTGATGACTTCCAAGAGGAAGTTTAGTCTTAGGGGGGAGGATGTGAGGCCTATTATTTTCACTCCCTTATTTTTTCTCATTTCATATTACTGTTGGAGACATTTTAGACATTTGGGGACTGTTGATCCTGATATGTAGACTTTCTAGACTATACTTCTTTATTTTGGTTAGTTATGCTTAGTATGTGGTGATTTGATTATACCTGATTTTGATTCATTGATGATGATTAGACATGTGATATGCATTCTGATTCTATTAGAGATACTAGTTGTAAGATCATGTTACAGATTTACTATGCAATTTTTATCTTGAGATGGTTTATAGAAATGCAAATTATGAATCTAATTATGATGTGATTTTTATGATGCTTTAAATGATTATGTGACGGTGTGAGTGTATGCTTTTCCTTGCTTCAGCTATGATATACATGTTGGATTAATCTTTTGTTTAAGTGTGCAGGTGAT
The DNA here is from genome assembly GCA_027924645.1 of Cunninghamia lanceolata. Lineage (NCBI taxonomy): Eukaryota > Viridiplantae > Streptophyta > Pinopsida > Cupressales > Cupressaceae > Cunninghamia > Cunninghamia lanceolata. The sequence continues at coordinate 1,566,870 of BSBN01001494.1, read as the reverse complement.
TTTCCCAAGCCACAAAAAATTAGAGATCATCCCACACATTTTGTGAAATCCCGTGTTAAACTGATCTTGTTCCAAGAGGAACCAAGATCAACTATGTAAATGCATGATGAATTTCATATTGTTTGTGTATGGTGTCTTTTGGCTAGGTCTACCTATTTTCAGTTGATTGTATAATGGTGTTGTAAATGTGTAATGTTATTTGACTTAATTTTTGGGTTTTAATTTTAGTGACCCCTTTTCATGTGATTTTCTACATCCCAAGGTGTTCAATCTAGGTCAAAAGTGACCCTGGGTTGTACCCCTAGGGTCTAGGGCCCATTTGAGCTTGTCTAACCCTAGGATAACTCCCATATGGTCACTTAAACTTCACCCTGAAGTGAAGTGACGAAAATGAAAGTTTGGAGAGAAGTGGAGGGTTGGGTCAAACTTCAACCTTATCCACACCTCATTCTAAGACATTGGTGTACCTACATTAAAGGCTTGGGAAGTCTTCAAGAACCCTAATTGTGGAGACCCAACATGACTCCAAGGCTCTCACACACTGGTGAGAGTACCTTGGGGTTTTGTGGGCTTTCACGGAGGATAGGATATGGACACATGTCGTACCCTCATCCTTTTTGGGGCTCCACATTACTCTTACACATGTGTGAGAGAGCAGAAGTGGAGGGGGCAAGACATGGTGGAATGGAGTGTGATATGTGTTACCCCAACATCCATGGAGCTTGCAAGTGGATGTGAGGAGGAAGGAGAAGGTGACATGTGTCACCTTCTCATTCCTCAAGGCTCACAAAGAGAGCCTATTTTACTCTCTCTTGAAGAGAGGGAGAGGGTTCTTGATTTTATTACATTTTGCATTTTATTGGAGTTTTGGGGAGAGAGTTAGAGAGTTTTTGGAGGCACATTTTGGAGGAGGGACTTGGAGGTGGAGTTGGAAGGCTCTACTTCAACTACCTACCATTGTTGGGCTTTTCGAGGTAGGATTCAAGTCTTAAAGCCTTTCCTTATGCATTATCTTTTGTTGTGTGCTTGCATTGTGTGTGTTTTGTATTTTGTTGTTGTGGGGTTTTGAGGGAGTTTGTAAGAGCCTCTCCATTTGGAGAAGATGCTCAACATGTGTGGGATGGGGAGGAGCGAACCTCCTCGAGGTCACTCTCCTAGTGTTGGAATTTTATGGCCTTGAGGCAAGATTATGAGTATGGAGCATTTTGTATGGCATGAGTGCCATGGTGAAATCTATGTGTTTCTTGGAGTAATTATTTAGGCTTGAGGCCTTGTTGTGTTTGAGATTTTGAGATTTTAGGAGTGGCCTCTTGAGTTGAGTGATGTCCACTCCCCTACCCTTTCAAACTCATTTCCATGAGTCTTGTGTTGTGTTAAATCTATGGGTGTTCTTCATGATTTTGTTGGCTTGCTCATTGTTATGTTGTGGAGTGTTAAACCTTCTGTGTGGATGACCTCCAAGCTCGGGGGAGACTCATTAGTGGGTCTATGGTAGGGAGGAGAGCAGTTTTGTGGCTTGGTTTTCCCTCCCTTGAATTTTCTCTTGCAGGTGTTATTGTTGGTTATGGAGCTTGGAGGAAGTGCATTTTAAAGTTATGTTCATTGTTTATTTTGGCTATTGAGAGCCATGGCCAAAATGCCCATTTGTAGTTTGTGTAAATGGAAGGAGAGAAAACACTCTCATTATGTATTGTTTCAAAAGATTTTAATGTTTTACTCTATCTTGTTATTATTGCAAAAATATATCATGTTAAAGATTTTATTATTGTTGGGAGTAGTTTCATTTCAAATGTGATTAGATGGCATTGAAATGAAATATATAGTTGTTGTTTTAAAAAAAAAATAACATAAAAATGATATGTTGTTGTTCTTGGCTTATTGTTGTTAAAAAAAAAAGAGATTATAGCTATGGTTATTTAAAACAGAAATAAATGATAGAGTTAGTTATTCTCTTTTAAAAAAAAAAGTTGAAAAAACCTATTTATCTTGTAAAAAGGAAAAGTTTATTCATTTCTACCCATTTAAATTGTTTATGACAGCAATAAAAAGATTATAGATAAAGTTGTTTAGTTATTTTTTTTTGAAACATAAATATAATTTTGGAATGGTTGTAGTGATGCAAATATTAGAATGACTTCATTGAAATCTTTGAAATATATATATACACACACACACACATAAAATATATGTATATATGAATTATATGAATACATATATATATATAATATATATACCTATTTATATAAAATATTTTATATTTTTAATGCGCTGATTTATAGTTTACAATAGAGAAACTATGTATATACTACTTGTATATATATATAATCTGCTGGAAAATATTGTGTATTTGGGAAAATTGTGTGTATACATCTCTAGGTGTATATATATATACAAACTGTTTATTTATTGAAAAATTTAATAAATAAAATATATTAAATGTGTAAACCCTAACGGTAGGGCAGTGGCATTTCCTTTTGTTATGTTTTTTTGGACTGTTAAAAAAAAAGGGGGGCGGTGGCATGCGTTTGTTGCAAGGGAGTGGTGATATGACCACCGCCCCCAAGTGACTGTTTTTGTAGTAAAGGGGGGGACGAACCTTCCCCCATCTTCCTACCATAACGGTGGGAAGGTGGGGGGGGAGGGGGGGGTGTCTGCACCCCCCCCCCCCCCCCCCCCCCAACATTCTTTTCTGTGTTGTTTTTTAAAACAAAATATAAACCCTGTGTTTGGAGCTTAAACTGTCTGTGGCCGCTCCTCCATGATTATGGTCGTTCGACCTGTACCATCTACACTACTTATAAATCGAACCTTGTGAAATTTTTAATATATATATATAGGCCTGTAGCTTTTACTCTTGATATATATACTTTTTTTTTTTGGAGATATTTTCTCAGTATGCATTTAAGCATAGAGATATATATATCGCAAAAAAAAAATAGGGGCTTTCCTTTGAGCTTTTACTCACATAGTATACCTCCGTGGGCAAGCTTCCATAGCTGCCCTGTGCTTAGACCTGCCACAAAAGAGAAAGGAAGGAATGAGATAGGGTTAGGAATGAAAATGAGAGAGAAGAGAAATAGAATATAATAGAAGTTGTTTAGGGTTTGTTGTAGGGCTCCATAGGAAATTAGTATTTTATTTTGGAAGGCTTTTAGGGCATGGGAAGTTTTAATTAGTTTTCTTTTTATTTTCCCCCCCTTTTTGTCTTAGGGATATTCTTATTGTTTTTATTTATTTGGGATGCCTTTGACCTTTATGGGTAAAGGTGGTAAGTTTTATACTAAGTGTGGGTTTTAAATAAATCATATTTGTATAGTTGTTATTTCATTTATTTAAGGATTAGAAAATTATGCTTTTATAATTTATTGGCTTGGGTCAATTAGAGTTTGTTAAATAGAGTTTGTGGGGAACTATTGTAGTAATTTAATAATTGCTTTGGGGATGTAGTTTAATTTTGTAACTCTAGATTTATAATGCAACTTTAGTATAACAAGGTCAATTTAATTAATTTAATCGTATGTTTAGATTTAATCGAAGTAGAATAGTAATTTAATTATTTAATCTAGTTAATTAATTAGAGAACCTTAGTGCGGGGCTAATTAATCCCCCTAGCGTAATTATGTTAATTAATCAATTTTAGTGGGTATAGTGAACTCTTTGGCATGATTTCCTAATTAGAATAAATGCTTTATATGCTCTAGTGGCATTATACTGCCAAGATTTTCCTGGGAATTAGGGTTAATTTTCTTAAGCAATTTATTCCTTGTGTTGGGTAATATTATTATATTTTTCACAAATTAGTTGTTTTGATTAAGTGGTATTTAATTCTTTTTATGCTCTAGAATTAGGGTTTTGATTTGACTCGTTTGGAAATCCCTTCACTCACTTAGGAAAACTTAAGATTTTGATCAATCGATCTAACCCTAATGGCGACGCTCATCACGTCACATAACCCCCTAGTCAGCTATCCATCACGCAGGGGATTTGCATGTGATCGCAATACACCGAGATTTGATTGACATGTTTACAACACTTACATGTATTGCCACCGAGCATGCTGACGCGTGCGAGGGGGTTTCTAGGGATGAGTGGAAATTTTTTTATAGTTCGTGTCATGACCACATGACAAATGTGGACATAACACGTGTCTTTCTTGTCGTGACCGCATGGAAATGTAGGGCATGACACTTCACCTCTCTTTGAATACCTTGGAAAAAGACCTTATTTCCCATATCATCTAAGCACTCAACAGTTTTAGAAAAATAGTCTACCCTAGCTCTATGTTTCCATAACCAACTCATTCCCAAGATAATATCATAGGAACCTAAGGGAGCTACGTATAGGTTCACCTCTGTTGAAAAAATAGAGAGATCAATCTTAGCTTCAAACAAACATTGCTCTACCTAAGCCTTAGATTGGTTAGCATACTCTACTGACCAAGGTTTAGCCATGTAACCAGCTCTTCTAGGAAACTTATTCAAAACTCTTAGGCGGAATAAAATTTTTAACTGCTCCAGTATCAATCAAAATAGAGATAGGGGATGCCAAATAAGGGTACCTTTCATCTCTATGGGAGTGATTTTATACTCTGCTTGGCGGTTATCCAGTGCTGCATGAATCCTTTGCTGGGAAAGCTGCTTGCTATGTAGGTAAGGCATTACCTCTTGGCCGACCACTTTGGTTCTTGGTTGGGACATTGGTTAGCATAATGATCACCTCCACAAGTAAAGCATCCTCTAAGAGGTCCTCTCTTCTTGTTGACTTTCTAGTGTTACCTAACTGTGGTCAAAGGAATCTCATTTTTCCACTAGTATAGTTGCACTAAATTAGAGTAGTGGTAAATGTTGACCCATTTCCTCTGCCCAGAGTCAAATAGTTCACCTTGACAATCTCCTGGATATCCCTTGGAATATGAACTTGTAGGCCTTAATCCCTCCAAATTCTAGTGCTCTACCCTACAAAAATCCCTAAAAACTCATCTCAAGAATCCTTGCAAAAAACCCAAAAACCTTTTGCCTTCAATGTCTTCCTTTGCAGGGATTTTCACTTTCATACTTGGTCATTTTGGTATGGATATTTAAGGTCTGGATATTTGGATCTTAGTTAACATCTAGATATTATCTTAATATCTAGACCTTAGCTAAAATCCTGATATCTTTCAAGTATCCAGACCTTAGTTAATATTTGGATGTTTTCTTAACATCTAGATCTTAGCTAACATCCAGACCTTTTCCTGTATCCAGACCTTAGTTAATATCTGGATGTTTTCTTAACATCCAGATCTTAACTAACATATGGATACTTCTTGAATGTGTAGACCTTAGTAAATACCTGGATGTTTTCCTAACATTTAGATATTTCCTAATGTCTAGATCTTTCCCAATATCCATGCCCTTTGCGAATGACCTGATGACATCATCCGAATTCCCTCTCTAATGAAACTCTTCATGCCGATGACATCATCAGGATATTCAAGGGTGGCATATTAAAAGTTCGTGTCTTTACATCGGATATCCATGCAGATGACGGCTTCTTCATGTTGTGAAGGTAAATTTTATGGGCTATGCATTTGAATATTTGTGAATGTGCAAACCATTAAGGATATTCTTGGATATCACAAGCCCGCAGACTGTCAAATCTAATGTCATATCTCCATTGTGCAGCTACGAGATGATGACATGTGGCGTGTTGGCGATCCTCCTTAGGAAATTTTAAGGGAGACTCTCCTTGGGTGTGTGTCATTGTGACAAGTTGCACCCTCGGTGTGTTCTGTTTGGTGGGCCTCGACAAGATGACAGAGACAAAAGAGAAAGATATAACTATAGACTCAGCATGCCACCTCACCTTTCGCTGAAGGAAGACTCTTCCAACGGGACTCTTTAAAGGATTTTAGCAGAGCTAAGAATTACCATGTGGGCAGAGTCTTTGGGCCTCAACGCAAAATCAAAAGGGAAAGCAATGGTCATTGATTCTAAAAGTAGACTCATCTAAGGATAGGATTCAAAAACTGACTCTCAAGCAATCCTGAAGGCAGGAAAAATGTGAACTCGACTGACAAGCCATTGCAGGGGTTAAAATTTCAAAGGATTAGGAGCTAATGAAGAAACCGAGACTCAAAAATCTAAAGATTTAAAGTGTATAAAAGATTTGCTCAGAAATTTTGTCTCATATGCCATCAATACGGACCCAAATATCTCTCAGCTACCCTTCTGAATATTTGTTCCATTCATTGGTGTTATCTTGGAGATCAAAAGTGCTTAGATTTTCTTCCCTTTAGGAGGCCTTCTTGGGGATTTCATCACCTAAAGGATGACCTCAACCACGTGTGTTGATGACGTATACAAAGAGGAGAGAGAATAAGTTGTATCTCAAGAGGAGCCTTCATCGTGTCTAGTAAAGCCCCAAGACCCTCGATCCGTGAGACTTGTGAGGTGAAGAGAAAGGAGAAGCCCTCCTAATCTCATGCTTGTAGACGAGCCCTTTGTTCATGGTCTTATGCCTCAAAGTACCTAGCGTATATCAAGGACTCTCTAGACACCTTGTTCATCCTAGCATATGACCTTTCAATCATTTTTCTTTGTGGTGCATTGCTATTGGGGATAGAAGATACTCATGCGTGCTTTCTAGTGGTAGAGATAGAGTTCACTTTGGGCAAGGCTTTTGCCTCCAATGTAAGGGATTGCTCATGTACATGGCTATCCCTAGATATCCATCACTAATAGATAGTATATTGTGAGTCCACAAGGATTAACACTCCACTTAAATAATTATAGGATGTTATTGTGTTTGGCATGTTTTCTTGTGATATACCAGTGAATGCCTTTATCCTAAAATTCCTCAAAGTCCAAACCAAGTGTCCTTTGTGTGCAATTGTTTGAAAAATATTTAATCATTTCCTTTTGAATAAAACTACACCTAATTCAATGCATCCACCCCATGTATTGGTGGTTGCACTCTAACATACCAAAAACTCAGTTTCAGTCCAAACAGACTTTGCCAAAACACAGTCCAAAAATTTGACAAACTTTTGTCAATGTACCCACTTCCATTTTAGCATATCTGCCACCTATTTTGGCAATTTTTCTCTGTCTATCACAATAGTCTATCAAAAAAGTCTCTATCAATGATAGGTCCCAAAATTTATCCAACTCTACTCAGCGTATCTGCCCCTATTTCAATGATATTTAGGGAACACTTAGAGATAATCATGCTAAGGTGGCATCTAGTCATCATCAACTAATCCTATTGTGCCACATCGACATGTTCAGATGCATGAACCTGGCTATCAAGATAGAGATAAAGATGGAGCTTTCTAGAAGATCATGTTGTACACATCTCATTGGTCTAAGTCATTAGGGTTGTATTGTATTAATCTTGGCCATTGATTCTTGAATCAATCTGGGCCCTTGGTTGTAATCTTGAGCTCTATATAAAGCTCACTCTCTTCATTTGTAAAGGTTCATATGATCAGAAATTAGAGAGTAGACTAGAAGTCCTTCATTAGAGTAGAAGCTCTTGAAGCATCGACAAGACTTTGGCAAATTGTTGTAAAGATTCTACCAAAAGCAATACATTTTCATTGAAGCTTGGTGACAATTGTATTCTGTTGGGATGTTAAGCATGGTTTCCAAATTTCTTAAAGATGATTCAAAGCAAGCTAGATAGATTTTAGATGCAATTCATTGATATGGTGAATTTATGTGAAGGTATTTGATGAATTCCTCAGTTCATACTTTTTGTGGATTGCCGATGGTGATTTGCAATGCAAAGTTAGCTTGAACCATCTTGTTGCAATAGTTCAATTGTGGATATTCATTCAAGTTGCACCAACTGTGGGTATTTGGATGCATGTTTGCAATTTGAAAATCCTTCACATTTCCTTTGAAGATTGCACTAGTTTCGTGTAGTTGTTGCTCTCATGGTGAAGCGAAGCTCGGTTGGAAGGAATTTGTCTATCAAAGCATTATCCATCATTTCATTGTCCTTAGATTAGATTTCTCTCAACCCTTTCCTTTTGTTATTTCTTTGAGTTAGATTGAAAGAGTTCCATTCATTCACATTCAAGAAGTAATGAATTCCACTCATGTTCATGAAGAAGGAGCAATTTGCATAAGTCCCTTTGTGATTACCAGCAAGATCACAACATTCCACTGAGTCTATCCATGTGCAAGTCAAGACCTGACATTCAAGGAACCTTGGAGTACTCTTGTTTGATCACATAGTTTAGCACTCGAGAGGCTTTATTCAAGAGAGGATAGGACACTTAGTGTTTTATTCTAATGTTGTTGTTGTCACAAAAACATCATCAACACTAATCACTAATATGGGAGCAGATTTCATAAGTTTTGGAGTGCTACCATCACAATTCTTGCTACAAACACTTTCATTGGATTGGGTATAAAATTCTTTATGAAAGAGTCTCATTGTAAGTTCAAATTATACATGTGGCAACCTGAGAAATTGTATCACCTATCTTTATAAGCAATAAGAGTGTCAATTCTATGCTAGCTATAAATACCTTGTGAATAGAATTCCTTTGAAGCTGTTAATGTGATTCTTGTTCTCAAATTTGTATCCGTAACATGAATCGGTATGAAAACCTCTTTGAATAGTTATTGAATGATATTGTAAGAGGTCTGAATCTATTTAATTTCAGCAGTGATAGTGGTGCATGTCTATATTTTTTTAATTTGAAATATATATATATGGAAAACTCCAAAAATTTTAACCAAGGACATTACAGTGGTATTAGAGCATAGACCCTGTCGGCTTGTGGGTTAAACTAATGATTGCATGCAGCTCAATCAAAGGGATCTGAGAACTTCAGAAAGAGAAAGGAAAAAGTTGGAGGCATCACAATAGGATACAAGTGTGGATTTGAGAATAGGAGGCAAAGGTAAGAAACACATGGCAGATGGTGACGATAAGTTTAACACTTTTATCAGGAATTAGGAGCAAACAAATCAACTGTTAGCCCAAATGATGCAACAAATGCGAAGTATAAATGCCACTTTGAATTCCACTAGGTCAACTTAGACTTCCATAGGTGAACGAAGCACTTCAAATAATGGCACATTCAATAACACAAACAATACCAAGGTATTAGTTAGATCAGCAGCTAGGCCATTTTAGCCAACATTCTTACCCAAAGTAGAGGCACCACTAGAAAAAGAGAAGCATAATCCAACAACATATGACATCAATGCTTTGATGGATGAATACCTAGGGCTTGATCCAAACATTATAAATTAGATAACATTTACAAACTACTACAATTTTAAGACAAGGTATGGGCCAAGAATTGAGAGAAGACCTCCTACACATTAGCCCCATAGAGATCTACAGTATAGGTCAAGTAAGTTGACTCTTCCTCCATTTGATGGTTCAGAAAAAATTATTACACGTGCTTGAGTCAAAAAGTTGGACACATAACCTTCACTCAGCCCATGAATGGTGGTACCATGGGTTGGTTAAACAAAGGCATGACTATATTGTTACCTATGTTGATCTTACACAAAGGCTCATGGATAGGTTTGACAGGAAGGATCCAGAGGTTCATTTCAGAGAGCTAGCACAATTGAGGCAAGAGGACATAGTAGAATAGTATGCAGTGGAATTTCTTAGGTTATCGGTGATGGTATTGGATGTGATGGAGAAGAAGCTCATTGTGCTATTTGTGGAGGGTCTTGTTGTGATGTAATCACACATTGCCCCATTGCAAATTGGGACCCCCTCTTTTTTCTTGCTTTATGTCCTTGTTTGCTTTAGGTTTAGTTTTCCTCTGAGCTTGTAGGATTTTGATAGTGTTGTGTATCCAAGTCTCAACAGTTTCTTGCCAAGAGGTCTATATGCCTTCATTATGATGCATGTCTGAGACCCTAAAAATGACTAAGTCTGATATCCTAAAAATCCTAAAAAAATGACTAAGTCTGAAATCTGGTGGATCCTTAGAAATCTAGAATCTGCATGCTAAATCCTATGGATCTAGGACCTATCTCAAACATCCTGGAAGTATATTGATAAATATTTAAAGTATAAGAAATACTTAAACATATTTTCAATATACTTCCATTCAGGAAATCCAAATTTTGACTAAGGCAAGAAATTCCTCACTCCATGTCCAAACCCGCCCAAACTGGGTGGCCTCACAAGGTCCTCTTGGATAGTGCCTTCACCATCAGGAGAGTTTGTCTAGACAACACCCTCAAACCCGCCCAGGGAAAGTTAGGATGTTTTCACAAGTTTTTGCCGATTGAAGGGAGTTAGGAAGTGATGATGGAGTCAAAAACTAAGATTTTGATGAAAATTCCATGCCTCACCTCCAAACCCGCCCAGACTAGGCAGCCTTGGTACAAGGTCATGGATTCAACATCATACACATGCACTTGTCCAGACAGACCCCTCAAATCTGCCCAAGGGAAAAGTTGTCAAATTTACAAGGTTTTGAGAACAGAGATGATAAAATTCAAAGAAATTTCATAAGTTTGAGTGATTCTAAGGCTTCACATGACACTATCCAAGTACTCCTTCCTAGGCTGCCTAGCCTAGGCGGCCTCAAGGTGCTCTCATGGACTTTGTCTTGTTCCAGGTGACATTGTCTAGTCAACACTTACAAATCTGCCCTAGGAGAAAAATAGTTAAGTTTTGAGGTTTTCAAGCACAAGGCACTGAGAAATGATGAATTTCAAGCAAGGTTTGTAAGTTGGAGGGAAGTTAAGTAGATTACAAGCAACATTCCATGCATCATCTCCAAACCAAGCATTACTTAAACTACTCCCAACAAGGATGAATTAATTGGAAAGAATGATAAAAGATCACTAAGCCTAATGTCCTGAAATCTTGAAAATTGGCAAGTCTGAAATCTGGCAGATCCTCCAAAATCTAGAATTTGCATGTTAAATCCTATGGATCCGAGACCCATCTCAAACATCCTGGAAGTATATTGATAAATATTTAAAGTATAAGAAATTCAATAATTTCTTATACTTAAACATATTTTCAATATACTTCCATTCAGGACATTTCCGATATGGCGACAAGACTTGCATTCCAAGCACACCTTCTAAACCCGCCCTACCTAGGCGGCCTTGGCATGGGGTCTTGGATTTAAGGTTGTGATCATGCACTTTCTCCATACACTGCCTCCAAATCCGCCTTAGGGAGAGAATTTTCAAAGTTTAGAAGAGATTTTGAGTGAGTTCAAGATAAAATCCAAGGGTGGTATCCCAACCCGCCCAGCTTGGGTGGCTTCACAGGGTGTCTATGGATGATGTCTCCACCAGGTGACACTCTCTAGACAATAGTCCCAAACCTACCCAAGGAGAAAAGTGGCTAAGTTTATAAGGTTTTCTAACATAGAGCATTAGAAGATGATGAAATTCCAATGGAGACTTCAAGGTTTGAAGGCATCAAGAGAGTTTTAAGTCGAAATCCAAGGGTCACCCCTAAAGCCTCCCTACCTGGGCGGCCTCAAGAGGTCCTTGTGGATTATATCATCTGCCACATGAAGCACTCCAAACAATGTCTCTCAAGCCGCCCAAGGTGAAGAATAACATAAATTGCAAAGTTTGTTTGATTTCAATGATCAAGATGGCACCAAGGAGATGAGATATTTAAGTTGAAGGAGTAAGAAGTTTCTAAGTGACAAAAATCCAAGACCTACTCTCAAACCCGCCCTACTTGGGTGGCCTAGAGAGGTGAGCTTGGAGTTTTGGTGTCTAAGCATTGCAACTACTCCATCTTGACTCTCTAAACTCGCCATGATGCCTCACATCCTAGAGAGAGTCATTCAAGAAGAGGGAAGCTTGAAAAATCACTAAGTCATGAAGATGGAGGAATGAACAATGAAGTTTAGAGTTGAAAAATCCAAGCCTACCATTGAAACCTGCCCTTGCTAGGTGGCCTTGAGCACTACACTTGGACAACTCCACCTCCTCCACATCACATCATCCATACACCTCCCTCAAATCTGCCCATGCTAGGCAGCCTTGGACCATTCACTCAGATAACATCATGTCATTCACATGACATCCTCCACCTATCACCTCCAAACCCGCCTTGTCAAGTGACTTCCACCATTGTGCATGTTCTCCACATCATTCACTCCATGCACTCTATTCAAGTCCGCCCTTCTTCCCAAGGTTGTCCATCTCATGCAAGGAGGCTGTATTATCAAGGAAGCAAGCGAAGGAGCTCTTAAATTATCAAAACCAAGCCAAAAATTGTCTAAGTCATGAAAAATCCTCACACCTCCCTCAAACCTGCCCATGCTAGGCGGCCTTGAGCCCTTCATCCGGACAAGGTCTTGTCCACAACACACACTCCGCACACACCCTCCAAATCCGCCCAACATAGGCACTCTAGAGACTTAGGCATGGATTTCACTAGAAAGGATATGTTCTGAAATGCCATTTTTTAAAATCCCACATGCATAAGATGAATGTAATTTGTTATTGGAAATCCTTCATATCAAGTCTTAATTTGATATATTTCTTTTGGTAGGTAATGGAAGGTCCAAGGAGGTGAATGGTGAAAGCTCATACATGAGAAGTTTGGAAGGCAGAGGAAAGTTGCTCAAGTTTGTCATCATCACCACATGGAGGAGAGCTCCAACATCAAGTTTATCTTACTTTGAAGACTTCGTATGTCTGGATGAGGAAGACATCAATGCCATGCGAAGGGAAGCTAGTCTAAGATGATCAAGGTTACAAGTGTAGTTCATCATCAAGAGCATCATCCATTCGAGGTGAGGATCAGTGGAAGGTTGTCACTTCACCATGCACATCTTGAAGGAGGTCATCATCCAGAAGCTCACATATCATGTGCCAGACAAGAAGAACTCTCATTAGGCACTAGTCTACTCCATGAGTCCATGCGACTATCCAGAGGCATAATCCTGCACAAGCACAACAACATCACAAGATGAGAGATGAGCATGATCATCAAAGTGATCCATGAGTTACATCAAGTCAACAAGAAGAAAATATTCTAAGTGAACATGAGGTGAACCAGACTAGTTCGTTTGAAGATGCTGAGATGGCACGTACACATCATCAAGCCAATCGCATTCTGCCATGTCATTCATTCAAGAGGGCCCACCATAAAGATCTCCAAAGATGCTTATCACATTGGGAAACGTGCCTTCATTGCCTCTTTCATGTTGTAAAAATAGCAAATTTTGTAACAAACTGCCTTGTTGTCTCAATCTCAGTCGTTGATTGCTAAATCAATCTGAGCCATTCATTGTAATCCTTGAGCTCTATATAAGGCTCACTTCTCTCATTTGTGAAGGAGATTAGGAATAGAGATCAAGTAGGAGTAGAGTAGAGAGGGAGCTCTTCGAAGTCATGAAGAGAGACATAAGATTGTTGTAATCACACACTTCAAAAGTAATACAAGCTCATTGTTGTTGTTTTGCATGGTGATCTTGTGGCTTTGAAATGTTAGCAAGGTTTCAAGTTCTTGAATATGACGGAGATGTGTTTCCAAGTAGCTTAGATGATAAAGTAGATAGAGTTCATTGATGTAATGGATATATGCAATGATATTTGATGAATTCCCGTTGGTTCATACTTTTGATGGCTTGTCGATGGTAAGTCATCATGTAAAGTTAGCCTGAACCACATCTTGCAAATAGTCCAATTGTTGATGCTCCTTCGAGTTGCACCAGCTGTGGGTACTTTGGAGTGTGTCAACAATATGAAAATCCTTGGTTTATCCTTTGGAGATTGCACCTATTTCATGTAGTTGTTGCTTGTCATGGCAAAGTGAAATTTGGTTTCTAAGGGAATTTGTCTACCATAGCAGCGTTCATCATGTCATTGTCCTTAGATTATCCGTCTTAACCCTTGCCTTTTGCCTTTTCTTTTCATAGTTGATCAGAGTAAGTTCCATTTCACAAGGAAAGAGTACATGTTTGAATGGAGTGATGAATAAATTCTGTGTAAGTCCCTTTGTGTAAACAACATTATCACATCATACCACCGAGGCTATCCATTGCAAATCATGTATAAGGAACCTTGGAGCATTCTTGTTTGATCACGTAGGTTAGCATTCGAGATGCTTTGTTCAAGAGAGGATAGAGCACTTGGTGTTTTATTCTAATGTTGTTGTTGTCAAGAAAATATCATCAACAAGTCTAACTAAACCTCTCAAGGGTTTACTTAAGGCCTTTGATCCCCCATCACTATCAGATGCAATCAAGAGAGCCTTAACTTTGGAGAGTTTGATTCCTAAGAGCAAGGCCCCACCTCCAGCACCACAAAAGAATGCACTACAGAAGGAAGTCCCTCTTCCACAAAACAAGCCGAAGATTATCAACAAAGAAGAAGCCATAAAGAATGAACTTAGGAGGAAGAAATTGTGCTTTACTTGCAAGGAGCCATGGGGACCGGGTCATCAATGCCTTGACTATGGACAAGTACATTACATAGAGGTTCTCCTGGATGAAGAGACAAAAAAAGAGGAGCTAGAACTAGAGGTTGAAGAGGGAGAGATTCAGGAGGGCACCCTTGCTTCACTTTCAGGTGCACCTAAGTATCATCCATTCAGAGTTTATGGGGTTTTGCATGGGCAAAAGATCATAGTATTGATTGATAGTGGAGCCACCCATAACTTCATAGATGAGGACTTGGTATCCAGGAGAGGATTAGACATAGAAGACTTCGAAGGATTCAATGTCATAGTTGCAAACACCTTCACCATTCCTTTCACTAAGAAGATACATCATCTTGACATCACATTGGGAAGACATGAGATGTGTGATGATTTCTATGTTGTTGGATTGGGAGAGAGTAAAATGGTTTTGGGTGTATAGTGGCTTTATATTCACCCTAAACTATCAAACAATAGAGCCGAAATTCAAATCAAAAGGGGAAGAAGTAGTGCTTCGCAGCATCGAGGATAGAGCTCCAAGAGTCATCATGGCCACAAGGATGGAACATCAAATGATGACAACCACAACTTCTTCCATAGATGAGATACTTTTTGTGGTGATATTCAATCTATTTTGGATCAGCATAGTATGGTGTTTGATGTTGTACCTCTAGGATGGCCACCGAGTAGAGAATTTCATCAAGAGAGAGAAAAGATATGTTGGAGATATATTTCCCATTGAGGAAGTAATTGGCACCATTAAGGGATATCAAGGGGATGCTCATAAGCTTGGTGGAAGGGTTTCAAACTTAGATATGTTTGCAAAGGATGACAAAAGGGACATAATGGAGAAGAGCAGTGATAGCATATTGCAAACATGTTGCGAGGAAAACATGACCAAATTCACTGTCATCATAAATGTTTTCTTGGGGGGCTGCTGCCCTCATCATTTCCAGCCACTATGCTCCACCATTTGTAACCATACAACTATATTTCGTCATAGGATTGAGTGATTTTCAGTTTTTTGCTGGTATTGGAGTATTTTCAGTCATTGCATGGTTGTATTCAGCTTTTGTGTTGCCAATTTTTGCAAAGGATTTTTAGAATTACAGTTGTACCATTTTTGCATTGCTAGCTTTTAGGGTTTCTAATTTTGGACTACTGTGATCAGTCACACTCAGCCACCGGTTTGCAGAAAATTTTTCATAATCATGTTGTTTGTGAAGGGTTTTAGCTATTGGAACTACAGAAAACAATTGTTCTAGCTACTATACTACTGTTTTGGATGAGGTTTCAAATGAATTATGTCTGTTGCAACTTTGCTCCAGCTTGTATGCAAGTTGATTGGTCCAAACTCATGAGCCTATAGTATAGTGGTAAGATCTATTAGAACTAGAGAGAGTTATCATCATGCTCATTTTGAGAACAGAGTGGTGCAAGAAAAACATGGTGGCAAATTCATAGGGCAAACTTTGGTCTTGTGGGAGCTTGAAGATATCCTCAAGTATGGGGAAGAAAGCATCATCTGTCATCACATCAAGAGGAGCATGTTGCAAGTTGGTTGTTTTCATTACTTGATCTAGGTCAAAGGTGGGAAGTATAATCGTGCATCTCATCACAGGTCTTCCAGAGGAGTTGTTCCACTTGACAGAAACAAGATCCAAATGCTATAGCATGATTCATAGTGTTGGCACAAGGGCATTTGAGCATCTAAGTATACTTGGTGTTTTTTGGCAGAAGTTGTTTCATTTGAGAGGTACATCTAGACTCTACAGACATTATAGCATGATTCATTGTTTGCAATTGCTTGTGGACAAGCAAATTGAGAAGGGCGGACTATCATGTCCCCTTTTTTGGATTAAAATAATAAATAATATTATTTAAGTTGGGCCCAATAATTTCTAATTTTATGGGCAACTTAATAATATTATAATTAAAATAAAGGTGCTTTTAAACACTAGAACTAAAATAAAAGTATTTTTAAATACTTAAAATAAAAATAAAATAACATTAAAATTAAAAAGTATTTTCAAATACTTGGAGGGAAATTTAGGACCCAAGGGCTCAATTCAAAAAGGTATATCAAGGAAGCACTTATCTTCATTTGATCATCATGATTTCATTTTGTGTATTCTTCATTTTGAGCTTGAGTTCAATTTTGCATTCAAGGATGAAAACCCTTGGCTGCAACTCTATAATCTAGGAGGATGAAAACCCTCTTGACTCTCTCATTCAAGAGGTTAGGACGAAATCCTTGCCTCTTGCTTGGCAATTTTACACAAGGATTGCAAGGTGGATTGAAATTGAAGGTTTGTGCAAAATTGCAGGTGTAGGCATTCAAGATTTACAAGAAAATATAAGGAGTAATTGGCTGACCAATTGGAGCACCATTGTTTGAGGGCTTCAACAAACATGCTATCACTATTTGGTAGATCGCCTCATTCCTAACTGATCGCAGCCATTAATCAGCATCATAGATTTGGGCGACAACTCTGAAGAGGATAACACACTTATACCCTGCTGGTTACTTCATCTTTCAAGGGTGGTCACAGCTTAATTACGGTGCAGATCTAATATATAATTCTTGGTAGTTAGTTGGAGGCCAAAGAACCTATTTCTACAATTTACTACTGATTGGGTGATGTGCTACATTCCTGTGATGACCTGCATCAACTTCAACCCATAATAAGGGGATTTGACATAGCTGAGTGAACCTAGCTGCTAGGGTGATTCATACAGCTTGGGTGCTAAATTTGCAGCCACATCAACCTATATATTTCATTCATAATTGTTTTGCTGGCCACAACAAATGTTATAGGGATATTGAATACTGCCATCATATTTTCTGCTCATTCACACTTCTTTGGAACAACCAAGGGGAATACAAGGCATAATCACCGTTTGTCAAGCATTCACACCCTATTGAGCAGGATCCAGTCTATATTGTGGTTAGTTGCATCGATGAGTGAAAGCACACTTCCATACAAGAAGCAGCAAGAAGATCCTTGTAATTCGCAAAACATTGTAAGTGACCTAATCACTAATACAGGAGCAGATTTCATTAGTTTTGGAGTGCTAACAACACAGTTCTTGCAAGAGCACTTTCATTGGATTGGGTATAAAATTCTTTATCAAAGAGGCTCACTGTAATGTGTCGTACCTGTTTGTATTTTTTAAAAAATCTTTTTATGTGTTTTTTTTTTTTTTTTAAAGTGTGATCTTTCAGACTAGAGAGAAGATGTAGAAGGGGTTTTCAGTTTTCCTGTAGATGTGTTGTCAGAGCATACAATATAGAGCATATAACCAAAACCTAGAAAATATACAATGAATATGAAGAAACTATTAACTACCCAGATAGTAAAATGGCCAATAATGAATTACTATGACATACCCATGTTTCGAAATGCAACTTGGTACAACAGCCGAAATGGACCAGTAAGTGGGTATGGCTGGAAATGCATCAAATCTCCATAATATGATAAGTATTGTTCATACAATTGTTAACAACAAAGAAATGAGCCGCAAACGCCTCACTAAGGCCAAGTAAGAAACTGTAATGAAGGAAGAAGTGCCTCTAGAGGACCCACGTCCTCACTGGGATATGTACGGCCTGGATGAATGAGAAGTCTACAACAAATGTCACTGAAATCACCTTGTTTCTCCTCTGTTAACGGTCTGAAATACCTTCCAAGGGTGGGCGACCAAGTAGGAACAGGATTTATGCTAAAAACATCTCCAAATCAACTACCCAAGAAGTACGACCTGCTCTAGGACAGTACGACCAGCCAAGGGAAATGTACAGCAGTCACAAACTCTTTAAAAACTCCTCCAAATCTGCCATAACTAGTATATCAGTTGCTTACCACAACATCTCAGAATGCCATAACCCTAGAAGTCTCAAAATCACAACATATTAACTCCATTGAAGCACAATAGTGAACACTGAGTGTATACACCTCTACTGGCACCTTTGGGTGATCTTCCACACTTGTAGTATGCCGTTACTCAGGGAAGTTTTCATCTCCAAGAGCCTCAGGTTCGAATCCTCAAACCCTTCACGATAGCAAACCCTAGCAGAGCTCACAAAGAGAAAATATCATAAGCAAGCATATCACAAATGAGCCTCTTTTCACCTTATATTTCCCTCCTCAAGTTGGGCGTTGGATTTGAGAGGGAAAAATATAACTTTAAACTCACCTTATTTCTCCTAGGAATGGGTGCCCATGGTCAAGACATTAACTTATGTCTTTATTTTCATTAAGTCACTTTTCCACAACATATTCTAAAGTTCGCTTTTAAATATATTATTAATAACTTCAGACTTTAAAATAACTGCCAAGGTGGTCTCGGAATGCAATGATCTATAGCTCGTCAAAAAGCCTTCGACGAGACGAATTTGATGCCACTCTAAAAATGCCAAACTGACATTGACCCCGAACTTACTAAAAATAATAAGTAATGACCAAGAGCAATCTGAGCCAACTCAGAAGGCACCAACTGGATCCTCTGAATCCGAACCACAATTCCTCCACCAACACAAACCTCCAAAGCCAAAGCAACTCCAGTTCCCTAACCAAACTGCTAATCCATGGGAACTCTATGATGGACTAACCATGAGTCAAGAAGGGGACATTACAGTCCGCCCTCCCTAAGATTGCTTGCCTCAAGCAATCTCAGATTAGGATGCTCCAAAATCTGCTCACTCTCTCAAGTAGCATCCTCTACCGGCAGGTTCTTCCATTTAACCAGGTACTCTCTGATAATCCTCCTCCTCAAATTACACTCCCTAGTGTCAATTATGGCCTCGGGTACCAATATCAACTTCCCCTCTTCATCAAGAGGAGGCAACTCTGCTGATGGTCTCACATTATGCCCCAACGCCTTCTTGAGGCATGATACATGGAACACATTATGTACCCTGCTACCTGCTAGAAGCTCCAACTCATAAGCCACTTCTCCAATCCTCTTGGAGATCCTAAAAGGCCCATAATACTTTGGCTTCAACTTCTTTGCTCCACTCTTCTTGAGAGTGGACTACCTATAGGGCTGTAACATGAGATATACCATGTCACCAACCTCAAAAGATCTCTCAATCCTTTGCTGATCTGCATACTGCTTTTGTTGATTTTGAGCTTTCTGTATATTCTCCTTCAAAGACCTCATGATGTCCTGACTCTCCTGAAGAAGGTCTTTGGCCTTAGGCACTCTTCTATCACCAAATAGTAAATCAACAAAGTTCAGTGCCTCATAACTGTACAATGCCATGAAGGGTGACATCTGAATGGACATGTGGTAAGTGGAATTGTAACAATACTCCCCCATGTGAAGCCACTTGACCCATGCCTTCTGCTGCCTGGAAACATAGTTTCAAAGGTATCCTTCCACCCATTTGTTGACTATCTCTGTCTGCCCGTCAATCTGGGGGTGGTAACTCGTACTGGGTGTGAGCTCTGTCCCTGTCAACCTGAAGAGCTCCTGCCAAAAATTATTGAGGAACCTGTTGTCCCTATCACTAACAATGTTTTGAGGCAACCCATGGAGTCAAAATACCTCACGAAAGAACAAATCTGCAACCAGTGCTGCAGTGAAAGTAGTAGTGATGGCAAAGAAATGTGCATACTTTGTCAATCTGTCCACTACCACGAAAATGCAATCCCTTCCTTGGACTTTTGGTAACCCTGTGATAAAGTCCATCGAAATGTTATCCCATTTCCTCTTAGGAATGGGTAGGAGCTGCAATAATCCTCCTGAAAATGAGTGCTCCTATTTGTTCTGCTGACATATTGGGCACTCTCTCACATACTGCATCACCTCTGTCTTGAGGCCCTTCCAGGTGAACCTCTCTCTAACCTGCCTGTAAGTTTTGAAGAACCCCGGGTGTCCTGCCATCGGCAAGTCATGGAATGCCCTCAAAACTTTCCGCTTCATCTGTGAACCTGGCACCAAGAAGATCATGTCCTTGTAAATGATCAAATCATTTACCACTGAGTACCTATCATCTTTGATGGTGCCATCAATTATTCCAGTAGCCCATGCATCCTTTTCATATTCAGCAGATATCGTCTCCCTCTAATCATCTGCAATGGCACCAAGTGCACATAAATGGGGCCTCCTGGATAAAGCATCGGCAACAATATTCTTCTTACCTTTGACATATACAATATCAAAGTCATAGGCTTATAGCTTGCTGACCCACTTCTATTGCCTCTTGTTCAAATCTTTCTATCTAAGGAAATGCTTTAGAATGTTATGATCTGTTTTGACTACAAATTTGTTGCCCACCAAATACTGTCTGAATTTAGCCAAGGCATGCATGATGGCTAACATCTCCTTGTCATAGATGATGTAGCTGCACTCTACACCCCTCAACTTCCTGCTCTCAAATGCTATGGGGTGCTTGTCCTGCATTATTACCGCACCAATCCCTTCTCCTGAGGCATCACACTGCAACTCGAAGGGTCTACTGAAATCTGGTATGGCCAACACAGGGCATGTACTCATAATCTGTTTGAACCTATTAAAGCACTCTTGTGTACTCCCTGTCCAACTGAATGCATCCTTATGAGTCAAATCTGTGAAGGATGCAGTTGATTGAGAAAACCCCTTCATGAAACTATGGTAATATCCACATAAACCCAAGAATCCCTTGAGCTGAGTGAGATTCTTTGGTGGTGGCTAGTCCACTATTGCCCAAATCTTCTCCAGGTCCACCTTCACACTGCTTACACTAATAATGTGACCCAAGTATAACAACTCGACTCTCTCTCCAAAATGTTCAGAATGGTGTCAATGTGTTTCAAATGCTCTTCCAATGTCTTGTTGTAAATCAAAATATCATCAAAAATTATCAGAACAAACCTCCTCAACTGTTCTTGGAAAACTATGTTCATGCAAAACTAAAAAAGTAGCTGGTGCATTGGTTAGGCCGAATGGCATAACTAGAAACTCAAAGTGCCCATAGTGACACCTGAATGCTGTCTTCTCCACATCCTCATCTCTGACTTGAATCTGATGGTACTCGGATTTCAAGTCTGTTTTGAAGAAGTAACAGGCCTCGTGAAGCTCATCAATCAGCTCAGCTATCTTGGGTATGGGATACCTATTTTTAATTGTTTTCTTATTGAGTTCCCTGTAATCTATGCACATTCTAAGGGTCCCATCCTTTTTCTTCACAAGAACCATTGATGAAGAAAATGGGCTCTTGCTTGGCTTGATATGACCCATCTTGAGAAGCTCTTTGATAGCCTTCTCGATCTCATCCTTATATCTTTTTGGGTGCCTATATGATGTAGTGATCACTGGTTTCGCACCCTCCTCCAACTTGATCACATGCTCAATTCCCTTGTCAGGTGGTCTACCAAGTGGAATATCACTAAACACTTTGGTGTGTTTAGTCAAAAGAGCCTATATGTCAGGTGGGTATTCCCTCTTCTACTGCTCTGAAACTGCAGGCATCACCATCACCTCTGCTTCCCACTACACCTGATCATGGCGAATTAGCCTCTCCATCTGCCTGAGGGAAACAACTCGCAATCCACCATCTGAAATGCCTCTAAGCACATGTCTGACTCCATTCACCTCAAACTTCATATCCATCGTCCTCAAGTTGAGAGTGAACTCACCTATCTCATGTAACCACTTCATACCCAGCACCACATCCATAACACCCATGCTAACAACATAGAACTCAAATTGGAAAGTGTAGTTGTTTAGCTGGATGGTCAAGTTAGGAATCCTCCTAGTGCAAGTGAGTATGAAACCATCTGCTACCTTCACTCTGAACCCTGAAAACTCCTCTGTCTTCAATCCCCTCTTGACAACCAAGCCCTCATCAATGAAGTTATGAGTGGCACTTGTATCTAGCAAAGTAATGCATCTCTATCCACCCAACACTCCTCGGATCCTAAATGACCCCTCTCTGAATACTAGAAATATGGGCTATAGGTAGGGAGGTCTCCTCATCCTTTTCTGGTACTTTAGATGCAACATCTGATCCTAAATCATCATCTTCTATATGTTGCTCTGAATGTGTCTCTGACTCCACCGACTCATCTGCTGAGAAATATTCAATCTGTTTTGCCTTTCCTTCGGCAGCACACTTGTGCTTAGGATCCCAAGGCTCTCTGCAGTGCAAACAAAGTTTCTTCCTTCTTAGATCATTCAATTGGTCACTGTCTAATCTGGAAGAACTCTTCTATGGTTGGTGTCCTGAGTCCCTATGGAAAGGTCTCATGTCTCTTTCCTTATCCCTCCTATGCTGAAAGTTCTTGTTCTAAAATTTACTCCTCCATGTGGAAGAATCCATATCATGAGCCTTCTTCATGGCCTCCTGCAATGTCATCGGGTCTAAACCCTTCACCCATCCTCGTAGAGGATCAGACAATCCATCAACAAAGAGCATGATCAACCTCCTCTCTGATATGTCTAAAACCATGATTGAAAGATCCTGGAACTCTGAAATGTATGAGTCCACTAATCCACTTTTTCTCAATTGTGCTAGCTCCCTGAACCGCAACTCAGGGTCCTTCTTATTGAACCTGTCTATGAGTTTGGCTGTGAACTCTACATAAGATGTGATCTGGTCATGTCCCAGAGTCACCTTCCCGTTGCTCCACCACTTGTGTGCGTTGGCCTCAAAATGTAAGGCCGCATATGTGATGGCATCTAAATCTTGCATGGGGCTGATCTGTAGATAACTGTCCAACTTTTGGACCCAAGCTCTTGTTGTAGTCTTCCCTGAACCATCAAAATAGGGTAGGGTCATCTTACTGACTTTCTTTTGTAGCTCATTATTCTGCTGCCTGTTACCCCTCCTGGGCCTTTGTCTCATCCTGAGATTTGAATAGTCCCTAAAAGTCATCTCCACTCGAAACTCCGCACTAGAGGCCTGCCAGTCCCTGAAGATCTCATCCTAAAACTCAACCTGTGTAGCATCTTGTTCAGGCATCTCATCCCTCGGCACAAATATAGGAATGTCGAGTCTATTTGTGGCTATGAGTTGTGTAGCACCTCAGTTATTCATCAAAGCCTCTCCATCATGATCCCTGTGTCTGTTTCTGTCCCCAATGTTTCTATCACCATTCTGCTTTCCCTGACCTCGATCTCTGTATCTATCCCCATCGTTCTAGTCTCTATTTCTGTCATCCCGGTCTCTATTCCTGTCATTCCAACTTTTGTTTCGGTCTCCATTATCCTCATCCTCCTCTAACTCAGGAAATAATCGTCCAAGAAGCCGTGTAAGTGCCAACTGAGACCTGTCCATGCTAGCAATAATCTACTGTTGTCCTCTAGCTAAATCATTAAGGATATCTCTGGTGCTAGGCTCTCTAATCTCCCTATCCCCCATTTCTTCAGGCGGTTCTGGAAGTACACCGGAAAAGGGATCTATTCTTGGGACCTCGAGATCTTCCTCACTATAAAAAACCACTGGTTGCTCCTCAGTAGCTACAATCTATGTATCAATATCAAACGGATCAATCTGTGGCACTAGATTCTCTAGTTGCACTAACTATGGATTTTGTGTTGTCTGTGGATTTCTTGTACCCTGTCTCTGTCTAAAGTAATATCTATCAGCACCCGACTGCATGTCTCATTCTCACTTCTGCATGTCTATTTACAACCTCACAGGATGGCAAGATCACTGCCTGATATCACTGTAATGTGTTGTACCTGTTTGTTTGTTTTTTTAAATCTTTTTGTGTTTTATTTTTATTTTTTTAAAGTGTGATCTTTCAGACTAGACAGAAGATGTAGAAGGGGTTTTTCATTTTCCTGCAGATGTGTTGCCAGAGAATACAATATAGAGCATATAACCAAAACCCAAAAAATATATAATGAATATGAAGAAACTATTGACTACCCAGATAGTAAAATGGCCAATAATGAATTACTGTGACATACCCATGTTTAGAAATGCAACTTGGTACAACAACCGAAATGGACCAACAAGTGGGTATGGCTGGAAATACATCAAATCTCCATAATATGATAAGTATTGCTCATACAATTGTTAACATCAAGGAAATGAGCCTCAAATGCCTCACTAAGGCCAAGCAAGAAACTATAATGAAGGAAGAAGTGCCTCTAGAGGACCCACGTCCTCATTGGGATATGTACAGCCTGGCTGAATGAGAAGTCTACAGCAAATGTCACTGAAATCACCTTGTTTCTCCTCTATTAATGGTTTGAAATACCTTCCAAGGGTGGGTGACCAAGTAGGAATAGGATTTATGCCAAAAACATCTCCAAATCAGCTACCCAAGAAGTACGACCTGCTCTAGGACAGTACGACCAGCCAAGGGAAATGTGCAGCAGTCACAAACTCTTTAAAAACTCCTCCAAATCTACTATAACTAGTATATCAGCTACTCACCACAACATCTCAGAATGCCATAACCCTAGAAGTCTCAAAATCACAACATATTAACTCCATTGAAGCACAATAGTGAACACCGAGTGTATCCACCTCTACTGGCACCTTTGGGTGATCTTCCACACCTGTAGTATGCCATTACTCAGGGAAGTTTTTGTCTCCAAGAGCCTTAGGTTTGAATCCTCAAACCCTTAACGATAGCAAACCCTAGCAGAGCTCACAAAGAGAAAATATCATATAAACAAGCATATCACAAATGAGCCTCTTTTCACCTTATATTTCCCCCCTCAAGTTGGGCGTTGGATTTGAGAGAGAAAGTTATAACTTTAAACTCACCTTATTTCTCCTAGGGATGGGCACCCATGGTCAAGACATTAACTTATGTCTTTATTTTCATTAAGTCACTTTTCCACAACATATTATAAAGTCCATTTTTAAATATATTATTAATAACTTCAGACTTTAAAATAACTGCCAAGATGGTGTCGGAATGCAATGATCTATAGCTCATCAGAAAGCCCTCGACAAGACGAATCTGATGCCACTCTGAAAATGCTGAACCGACACTGACCCTGAACTTACTAAAAATACTAACGACCAAGAGCAATCTAAGCCAACTCAGAAGGCGCCAACTAGATCCTCCGAATCTGAACCACAATTCCTCCACCGACATAAACCTCCAAAGCCAAAACAACTCCAGTTCCCTAACCAAAATGCTAGTCCACGGGAACTCTATGATGGACTAACCATGAGTCAAGAAGGGGACATTACACTCACTGTAAGTTCAGATTATACATGTTACAGACTTGAGAAATTGTATCACCTATCTTCATAAACATAAGAGTGCCGATTCTATGCTAGCTATAAATACCTTATGAATAGAGTTCCTTTGCAGCTGTTAATGTGTAGCTGTTTAATGATATTGTAAGAGATTTGAATCTATTTAATTTCAACAGTGATAGTGTCATGTCCCCTTCTCCATTAATAATAATAATAATAATAATTATTATTATTATTATTATAGAAAAAGTGTTTTTTAACACTACAAATATATAATATATAAATTATTAATTAATAAGAAAATACATATATTAATAAAATAATGAAATAAAAGGAAAGATTCAAATTTTGAATTGTGGTGCTCATTTTTGGGTCCTTGAGACCTAAATTGGTAAGGTATTTGTACAAGCCTCTCTACTTCATTTTGGCATCCAATTTTTGAAATAAGATTTTGGCAATTTTCTCTAAAAGAATTTGTGAAGGACAAAACCCTACAGTAGATTGGAGAACTGAGAGGACGAAACCCATCTTAGCTTGCAAGTTTCAGAGGTAGGACAAAATCCCTATTCTCTATTGGGCAGTCCCAATCAGTTACTGCAACTGTGATAAATAGGGTCAATTGTGTGTTTCAGGAGGTGGTGCACTGGTGGAAATTAGGGCAAATTTATCACAAGTTCTAGAAAGGCACATCAAGATCCAAATTTGAGGAATAATCATATCCAGTTGATTTATCATCCAATTCCAAGGCAAATATAAGCGTGAGTTGAAGATAATCGTGAACAAATCAGATTGTTGATTTCTAACACTCAGCTGGACATCAAGTTGGATTTGCAAGCAGATTCCCATTGATTTACTTGGTTGTTGAGGTCACAGAGGTAGCTGGGTTATTTGGATTGCTGAACCAAGAGCATTTTTCCGTATCGCCCATAGTCATTTGCGAAGCAAATCCATACTTGTTCGTGAGATTTAGGACGAGGAAGATTTTGGACCTATCCATCTTAGAAGAGTCAGCACATAATCAAGTAGATCATGGCTATTGGAACCAACAAAGAATCGGTTAATATTCACCCCATTCGAGCAAGACAAGGCAATATCAGTCGTGGATTCTTAGATCACTATAGGTATTGATCGCTGTTAATTTTCTCTAAAGTGCAGATCAAGAGTTTGATTCCAAAATACATGTAAGTGCGGCCTGTGACAAAGTTCAATTTTGAAGTGAAGTTTGTGTATAGTATTAAACTAAATAGTTGAAGAATCTCTGATTGTTCAAATGATACTATTAATTTGAAGCAATCAGAAATGGTTATACAGCCAGCATAGACCGCACTGTTGGCATTATTTGTTTAAGCTATGCAGATGTATTGTGGATATTTCTATTGTTAAATTCCCTTCATATGCAGAACATACGTATATATCTGTGAAGGGGTAAATTCCATTTAGTTTCAGCTGATATCTATTTCAAGCATATACTTCTATTTATAGCAGAAAACCGTGATTGCATTAAGACTAAATCGTATAATAATTAATAAGGATATTTCAGTGGTATTAGAGTAAGGAGTCCTGCCAGCTTGCAGGTTTGATTTAATTTATGCAGTTGAGTCAAAGAGATCAAAAAGCCTTGCAGAGAGAAAGAAGATGATTAGAGGTAGCATTGCAAGAGGTTAGCATTGGACTTGGAGGCAAAGGTAAGAAAAAGATGGTAGATCAGGAGGATGAGTGAAAGGCTTACATGCAGAGATAGGAACAAATGACACAAATGCTCATCCAAATGATGCAGAACATGAATACTAATATCAACTCCATACAAACCTACACAAAATCATATGGGAGAAGAGAGTAATTCAAATCAGAATGGGCTTGGAAATCACACAAATAACACCACAATTCCAATTGGACCAGCACCCAGACCCTTCCAGCCCACATTTTTGCCTAGAGTTGAGTTACCACAGGAAGAGGAGCCAAACCCGGTAGCAAACAACATTAATACTTGCATAGATGAGTACATGAGACTTGATCCAGATATCAAAAGTTAGATCCCATTTGCACAATTCAGCAATGAAAGATCAAGGAATG
The DNA here is from genome assembly GCA_027924645.1 of Cunninghamia lanceolata. Classification (NCBI taxonomy): domain Eukaryota; kingdom Viridiplantae; phylum Streptophyta; class Pinopsida; order Cupressales; family Cupressaceae; genus Cunninghamia; species Cunninghamia lanceolata. Next base: position 1,539,272 of record BSBN01001494.1, on the reverse strand, counting down.
GGCCACAAGGAGAGACAAGACAACCTACAAAGCAGTTCAATAGAGATTTAAAGGAGAGGGTGAGTAAACTAACTCTCCCAACTTTTGATTGTTCGAGAAAGGTCACTGCTCGGGCTTGGGTTCAAAAATTGGATACATATCTCTCACTCAACCTCATGACAGAAGATGAAGCCATCAAGTTTGTTATTTTTCATTTGGAGGGTATAACTCATGAGTAGTGGCATCACAGATAAATCACACAGGGGCATAAACATATCGTGGCATATGTTGATTTCACATAGAGGATCATAGACAGTTTTGATAGGAGGGATTCGGATATGCATTTCAAAGAGTTGACACATTTGAGGTAGCATGGTTTAGTAGAAGATTATGTAGTAGAATTTCAGCGGGTATCAATCATAGTGCCAGATGTTACAGAGAGGAGACTCATGTTTTTTTTATCAAGGGATTATCTGAGTCACTCCAAGGATTGGTTAGAGCTTTTGAGCCAACATCTCTGCAGGAAGTTATCTGAAGGGCTCTAAATTTGGAGGATTCCACAACCAAGAACAAGTTCTACCCTAAGAGTGCACCATCAGGACATCATAAGAGACCATCCACAAGGGTTTCCTGCAACCTAAGACATTACCTCCTAAACCAAGCAAAATGGAAGAAACTAAGAATGAGCTTCAGAGGAAGAAGTTGTGTTTTACTTGTAGAGAGTCATGGGATCCAGGACATTGCTTGGGGAAGGGGTATACTACATAGAGGTAGTCTCTGATGAGGATTCAAAGGCAGAAGAGTCTGAACTCGAGGTTGTTTTGGCCCTTGGGTAAGGTTGAGCATGAGGATCACGGAGGAGAAGAGTCTTCAAGAAGTACATTTGCCACTCTTTTAGGAGCACCTAAGTATCATCCTTTTTATGTTCAAAGAGTGTTACAAAGACAGAGTGACAGTATTGATTGATAGTGGGGCTACGCACAATTTCATTGATGAGGGATTGGTAACTAGGATGGGCCTGAAGACAAATGATTTTGAGGGATTTAATGTGATAGTGGCCGATGGATTTACTATCCCTTGCACCAGGAGGATCCAACAGCTTGACATTACCCTAGCAAGGCATAGAGTGTGTGATGATTTTATGTGGTTGGCATAGGTGAGACAGATATTATTTTGGGTGTGCAATGGTTACATTCACTTGGTGAGTTTGCACAAAATTATCAGACGATGGAGCTGAAATTCAAATTTGACGGTAAGGAGGTGGTTCTTCAAGGCTTGTCTAATGGGGCTATGAGGGTTGTTTTGGCCAAGAGGATGGAGAGAGCCTTTCGTAGAGGATAGGTAGATTGGGCAGTACAATATTTGATCACAGATGAATTTTCACCCACAAGTGAAAAGACTAATGTAGATATTCAACCCATTATGGACGAGCATAGCATGGTATTCGGTGATATTCCTTCAGGGTTACCACCAGATAGGGGATTTTAGCATGTCATTGAGTTGGAGGAGAGATCAAAGCCGGTCATCACTACACCTTCTCATCATCCAAGGAGGTACAAGGAAGATATCGAAAAGGCGATTAAGAAGTTGTTGGATATGGGACACATATAACCAAGCTCTAGCCCTTTTGCTTCATCTGTGGTGTTGGTTAAGAAGATAAAAATGAGAGAGGATGCTCACAAAATAACTTTCAAATGTCACTATGGGCATTATGAGTTTCTAGTCATGCCATTTGGGTTGACATGCTCCAGCCACGTTTCAGTCTTGCATGAACCAAGTATTTGTTAAGCAATTGAGGAAATTTGTATTGGTTTTCTTTGATGACATATTGATCTATAGAAAGATTTGGGAGGATCATTTGAGGCATATATATGAGGTATTGGGTATACTTAAGAAGCAGTCACTTTTCGCCAAGGCATCCAAATGTGAGTTCTGGTTGACTGAGATTTTGTATTTAGGGCATAAGATTAGTGCCCAAGGCGTCAGTGTAGATGAGGAGAAAATCAAGGCAATAATGGTTTGGCCTCAACCCAGGACTATATCACACTTGAGAGGGTTTGTGGGACTTTCCAGCTATTACAGGAGGTTCATCAAAGGGTTTTCACAGCTGGCTGCCCATTGACAGATTTGATAAAGAAGGTAACTTTCTCTTGGAATGAGTCGGCACAGAGAGCTTTTGATAAGCTCAAGGAAGTAATAAGTCCATGCCCCATTTTAGCTATTCCAAAGTTTTCACTTCCATTTGTTTTAGAGTGTGATGCTTCAAGAGAGGGTATTGGAGCGTTATTGATCCAAAACAAACACCCTATAGCATTTGAGAGTCGGAAGCTTAAGGAGTCAAAGAGGAGTTTCTTTATTTATGACAAGGAGATGCTAGCCATCATGCATGCATTGGCTAAGTTTAGGTAGTATTTGGTTTGTGAGAGATTTGTGGTGAAGATGGATCATAACAGCTTGAAGTTCTTCCTCAATCAAAAAGATTTGAATGATAGACAACAGAAATGGGTAAGTTGCAAGATTATGATTTTGATATTGAGTATGTTAAGGGGAAGAATAAAGTGGTGGCTGATGCATTATCTAGGAAGCCTTATTTATGCTACATGATTGTGTAAGAAGACATTGAATACGGAGATTACATTGAAAAGGTCAAAATTGAGAGTTATAGGGCACCTTCCTAATTTGTGGTTATGACAAACATTGAATGCTCTCATGGAGTGCCTAGGATTGAGATCTTGGTCAATTTGACGGTTATGATAGAATCTATGGCATTTGTGATGTATAAGAAAGGTGTAAGATTTGTAAAAGATGTAAGAGAAGTTACATACTATTTCAAGATACTTGACCATGACCATAGGGGCATTGGATTTTTGCCATAGCTTATGGTTTAGACTCATGGTTTTGGATTGTTTCTGACATTTCTATATATTGGAGGCATGGAATAGTGGATTGTAAGGTTTTGTTGTAAGAACTTTTATGCTGCCAGTTCACTATCAGAGGGATAAGTGATTGTATTAGTGTATACTCTTTTAAGATTAATACAAGCTTAGGTCTTTTTGGTGGTGGGGCTTTTTCTCGCGAGGGTTTCTCCACAAAAATCTAGAGTTATGGTTTGCATTTGTTATGTTTGCTTCTTCATTGAGTCATTAATTTTATTGGCTTAATCACATGCTTTATCGGACTAAATCTCTGTTGTGATAATATTTTCATTGTGCTGTTTACCCTGTTAATCAACAGTGGCTAGTTTGTAGATTCTAGGTTTCTCTGATAATAAACATAGAAGTAAAAAAAATTCCAATTGCCTTTTGCTTGGTTTGCAAGTAAAGGTTTACATTTCCAAGCATTTTTCTTCGGCATTCTTCTATCCACAGTCATATGAAATGAAAAAATTATAAGAAATATGCACAAGAAAATAAAATAAGAACTCTATTGCCTGCACGTTTCCGATCCAGCTGCATCCAATTTATTTTTATCATCTACTATATTACAGCTTTCAGCATGGGGTGAATTATTGTTCCGTTTTCAGATTACTGGATTGGTAATATTTGGTTTAGTCACAATCTTGGGCACGAGGTGGAAACCCATGAGTTCAACAATACATAAGGTAAATGGATTGTCGGATTCCATAAGCAAGGTCTCATATGCCAAATTGATGACTGTCTTGGTCATGATTAAAAACAACCTTTTCTTAACATGAGAAGTCAGCTAGCCCTGATGTTCCATAGCACTGCATTCTGTATTTTATTTACTTAGTGGAATGGCAATGAAGTGCAACATGTTTCTAATGTCAAAGGCTTTTCTAAAAATTGACAGACAATTTCAGGTAAGTGGTATTTCTTAAGTGTATCAAATCATGTGATGATGTATTGGGATTTAACTGCAAAGTTTCAAGTCAATCTTTATTAACCCTTATTTTTATTTCATGAGTAATGGTTCCCAATGTGACAGACATTTTCAGGGAAAACAGGCCATGATCTTATTAAATGCTCAAGAACAGTAAAAAGTAATGTTTTCTATAAGTAAAACGAAGGGTACCTTTTTCACAGCAAGTTTAGGAGATGTCTTGTGTGGGTTCCCATTCAGCCTTTCAAAAACTGCCAAATCTCTGAGCTGTTCTCTTTGAGTACGCTCCTTGGCTGTCTCAATACAACCCCAACCGAAGCTGTTAACAGTAACCCAATTGAGGCATCTTTTCATGTCAGCGGAATGAATGAATGGATAGACAGATGCTCACCAGGACACATATCAGGACACGTGCCAGTTAAAAATGGCCGACAATGACTATCTTCCTCTTCTAAATCTGCCTTAGTTGATACCATACTCATATCCAGTGAAGGGAGGTGGGGTTTTTCATACCCTTGCCCTCTATATTTGTTTGAATTGTTCACAAAGTTGTGTGAAGGCTCCTGAGATTCACCAGGATTATGATAGGACGACGAGGGCCTCCGATTGTTACGTTGTCTTGGCAAACTAGAATTTGGAGGTTGCTGGGTGTGGGAAGGAAATTTCTCGGTCACACCATCATCCTGTTGTTGGTGGTTGTCATTGGGTTGATTCAGATTGGCTCTTCCGTTTCTGAATCGGCCGCCATGTGTTGTTCCCCTGCTGTAATTGCCTTCGTATCTTGCCCTGTTCCTTTCCATTTCAGCTCATCCACATCAGCCAGAAGACCGTGCCTTAATTTAACAAATAGCCTGGCCAACAAAACAATGGTAAGTCCATTTCCATTTTACGCCTAACTAACTATTCCTTGTTTTGGACGACATCCGGGGAAGCATTATATTTCTTTATTATGGTAATGAAACCTTGCATGTGAAGTCCGGGGAGAAGGATACTCACCGTTGTGGAGTTTCTTAGGATGCGGTCCCATGGAAGGGGTTCGGCAAGTTTAGGCATGTTTGTTCGTGTACAGCATAGAAGGCATCATCAATGTTATATTTGTACTAGCAATCGCACTTGGTGTGCAATGGGTACGTCGAAGAGTTGTGGAAGGTTAATTAGTTAAAAAAAAAATTAATTATTTGCATACAAGTATGTAATGCATGAAGTAAATTGGTAGGCAGTAAGTAAATGATGTCGTGTGTGCAATCAAGGTTTCCATGAATACACGGCAGCTTTGGATTGACTATTCATCCGCTTAAATTTAACTTTATATATTATTTAATGTTTAAAATTTAGTCTCTTTAGTTACAACATCCTTGGAATGCACAAAAATCATATAAAAACTCTCTCTCTCTCTCTCTCTCTCTCTCTCTCTCTCTCTCTCTCTCTCTGTCTCTCTCTCTCTCTATATATATATCAGTCTCTATCGCTTCTCTCTTTCTCCCCATCCCTTCTCTTTGTGTATATATATATATATATATATATATATATATATATATATATATATATATATATATATCAGTCTCTATCGCTTCTCTCTTTCTCCCCATCCCTTCTCTTTGTGTATATATACCTCTCCTTCTCTATCTCTTTTTCACTTTATCGAAGTGTTGAGAGGAGAGTGTTTTGTTGTTTTTGATGATATGCAATTTTGACTTTTTGAGGCTGATTTGTTCATATAGTGTAGTAGGTAATCAAAATATGAAATTATGTTATGGATCAATGGTCAAATGATTATAGCAATTTTCTTTTTAAAATAGTGCTATTGTGGATGAGGATGTGCCATGCAATCGGGTCTTAAATTGAGCGAGATGTGGATTAGTCTTTTTATTGTGAATTGATTTGATATTTATGTAGCCTTCAAAGAAATGTATCTCTTGATCTATTATCATAAAGGTGTCGTGTTGAAAAACATAATTGAGCTTGCTTTTGTTAGAGTAATAGGTTCTTTACTTAATTACTTAATCATATTGATTAATTAATTAAGTCACCTTTACTTTATTTCACTTGAGCTAAACTTAGGAATCTCTTTTTTGCATTATTAAATTAGTCTTGACACTTGTCGAATGTTAATTTAATCTCTTCCTATGGTTTTACATCCAGGGTTTCTATCTCCTTTTATAAGAATTTATTCATCATTGTAAACATTCATTCAAGTTATTATGCATCTATACATTTCTAGTTGTAGATCACCTTTGTGTCTTTGATCTCCTTGTATGTGATAGGTTATTTGCTTGTAGGTGTTCATTGGGTTCTGTGAGGTTGGTTTCACAACTTCTACATGGTATGAGAGCTTGGACCTAAAGATTCTTGTTCACTAGTTTGAGAGAATAGGTGTTGAGCATTCAAATGGTGTAACCTCAGCTCAAAAGATTTATGGGTTTTGTCGATAGCTTCGAAATCCTATTTGAGTATCTATTTTTTGTAGAAAGCACATGGATTTCAAGAAAAATAGATCACAAATCTTCATCCCTATTTTTAGCCTCTACTTTTTTTTTTGCCTTTTCAGAGCAGTTTCACGAAATCGGGTATATATTTCTCATTCGAACTCTGGTTTTAGCAAACAAGATATCATCAAAAAGAGAACTTTGAGCACTATCCAATGGAGCAGGTATTTTTTCCTGATTTTTTCTCAATAGCCTATTGTTTTTCACCAAAAGTCAGGTCTTCTTTTTTGGAGCAACCTTCAGTATTTTGGGCATATCTTTCGCATACGGACTCCATTTTTTGCAAACAAATAGGCATTGGAAAGTTATTCTAGTGCCCTTTCTAGATATGTAGACCTTTTTACCATAAAATTTACCAAGTACACAAAGAATAGCATAGTGTGTTTTTTGTTTATTTCAGCTTTTCTACTTTCTCAGTTGCATAGGGGTTTGGTTTTTCGTGTTGTGGGGGTATTTTTATTTGATTTTAGTATCTATATACATAAAAAGAACAAAAAACCCTTTCCACACACTGTTTCAAAACCTTAAACATTATGGAAGACACCTCTTTAGTTGAATGTCTTACCCCTCATAACTATCACATCTGGAAGGCTCATATGACTAGATTGCTCATGTCCAAGGGTTTGTGGTTCTCTTTGGATCAAGTACAACCAATTTTCACATTAGTTTGAGATCCTTCAGCATAGGAACAAAATGGATGTGACCATGGGATTGATTTCATTTCATGTTTCAAATAGTCTTCTATTTCACCTTGAGAATTGCACAACTCTTAGGGAAATGTGGACCAAGTTCAGTGATCTATTTGGCACCATCAACTACAAATTGAGGCAGAGTTGAATACCTTGTTACATGATTCCTATTCCTCTATTGAGGATTTTCTAATAAATTTCAAGTCTCTCATATCACTTTTGCAAGGTTGTGGGAAAAATAAAACTGAAACAAAGTTTATTTACCTGATCTTGTCTAAGCTTCGAGGCCCTTTTCAGGTCTTTTCTTCTACATTTTATTCCACCACGGATGTGTTGGGTACCACTTTTACCATGCCTACCTTTGAGGTTTTCTGTGCTTGTTTGACACGAGAACAGTTCAAGTTAACATAGATGGATGCTCTCACAAGATCGAAGTACCATGCCTTGGTAGCTTAGCCATCTAAAGGGAAATAAAAAAGATATAGAAGCCCAAATCAAATTCAGTAGGCAATGAGAGTTCCTCCAAGCCACCTCCAAAGTCAAATTCAAAACCACATTTCATTCCCAAGTAGGACAAATCTTCTAAGTCTGGTGAGTCTTCATCCAAGACAATGAAGAAATCAAGTGATCCTTACAATTTTGTGGCAAGGAAGGACATCTAGTTAACAAATGTTGGAAAAGATTAGAAGCTTTAGAGGAGGCCATGTAGCAACATAATATCTCATCACCTCAGTCTTCTTCCCCACACACAAGGAAAGGTCATGCTCTATCTACACGGGCCTTACCTTCATCATCTACATGGATTCTAGATTATGGTGCTTCCCACCACATGACACATACTCTGGAGTTTGTTACCACTCTTGCCCATTGTGGCACTTCACAAATTGTAGTTGGTGACTCCACTAAGATTTTACTTTTGGGTTCAAGTATTGTTCCATTAGAAGGTGGTTGTCTTTAGGATGTTCTTGTTGTTCTTGACATTTTGACCAACCTCCTTTCAGTTTATCAGATTTGTCATTTTGTCTCTGGTAGGACAGTTGAGTTCTCACTACATGATGTGGTTATTTGAGACCTCCATGTGGCTACTAAGAATGTTGACTGTGCATCTCGCTTATACAGATTTGATGGATTTGAGAGCTTAGATGGTTATGGTTCATCACTTATAGCACATGCAGATATAGTGAGTGAGCTTTGGCATGAGCATTTTGGCCATGTCAATTACAGATATCTACAGCAGATGAGTACACAGGCACTAGTGTTTAGGCCCCCCTAAGATTTCCTATACTCATGGTGTTTGTCGAGGATGTGTTCTTGGCAAACATCACCGGGATTCTTTTCCTACAAGTAGAGCCACACGTGCTAAGGCACCCTTAGAGTTGGTACATAGTGACCTCATGTCATTTCTGACTCCTTCATTTTCAGGGGCCAAATATGTGCTCACATTTATTGATGACTTCTCCAGGAGTACATGGGTGTACTTTCTTAAGTACACAAGAGTGATGTCTTTGATTCCTTCGGTGTAACAACCCTCCCCTTTGGTCCTCCTTGCTATGGTGGAAGGACGTTGGTGAAGGAGTTAAGGTGAATAGAAAAGATCTCCTTGAGGACAGTGTAGAGATGAATCAGGTGAGTCAACGGATTTGTGAGGGGGTTGTAGCATGTGGAGGTGGCAAGAAAATATCTATTTTTTTGGTGGAGAATTGAAGGCCTTTGCAGAGCGCAACTACAGAGAAGTTAATAGAGGAAAATATCTCTTTGAGGGGAAGTCAACATGTTTTGGTTGGGGAATAAAGGAGAGGGTTTAAAATATAGAAGAGAGAGAGAAAGAGAGAGAATGTGGGATTCTCAAGCGCCTAAAAACAAGGAAAATAGAGAGAACGACTTAGAAGCAAACAGGGGACAAATTTATGCAAGAGGCAAGCGAATCCTCTTAGGCAAGATTGGAGGTGCACTGTAGTGGAGGGCGACCAGGTATCTATAGCATTGGGACTAGAGGTATTTACCTCAATTCTTTATCTTTCCAACACAAAAAAAAAACTGAAACCCCTTACTATCATTTTAAATAATATGCCAAAGTTAATTTCAATGCAAGATATGTACACTGCCTCTTTTCTTGAATCAACTTTCTTACTGCCAGAAATTGGTTTCATTGCAAGATAATTGCATCACCTCTTCCCTTTAGTTTATTTGGTTAAACATGTTGATCGACTTCCTTAAATTGGCAGAGAAAATGGGTTTTCAATGAAAGATCGTGTGCTTTCTGATTTATAATTTTTAGATAAGACGGGTTTTCAAATCCAAAAACTAAAATGGAGGTAGAAAATTAGTTGATTTGTCCAACATAAGCCATTCACTTGTGTATCATCATCCAATACTCTTTCACGAAACTTTACCCATTCTTTCCATTCTATAAATAGAGATGATCTGCAACAACATAATATAAATAATGTCATTGCTTCTTTAACAAAAAATAACAGACACAAATCGAGTCCTCTCAAACATAAGGTTTTTCCCATTGTCACTGCAAAGGAAGCGAGTTTGCATTAAGTCCACTCTGCAGAAAGTAATACGGAAACTATGTCAATCTCAGTGGCAGCTGCATTGGTCGCTACTCAAACTAAGGCCGATGAAATGGGGTTTGATGGCTACAGAGGTTAGAAGAAAAATATTTTCCTCTTCTCCTATGCAGAAACCCACGATCTCACTTGCCAAATCACTGCTGAGTCTGATACATTTGAACTTACATCCATCACCTAGAGCTACCAGTTTCAATTGACCACTACATCAGGAGTGTTGAAAATAGATTGCCAAATTAAGTTGTTGCTCTAAGAGGGTAAGATGTGGCTCATCACTTATCCTTGTGGATCTCCTTCTCTCATAGTTCCAAAGAAGGAATGGAATGAGTGAGTACTAGTCACAAGTTATTGTGTTAACAAAACTGGTGTGAAGAATTACTACCCATTTCTAGAGGTGGACCAACAAGTTTGGTCATTTTTAACATTCATGCATTGCAATGGTCAAATTGGGGTCACTAGAGTTATTACAAAACTAATCTAACTGGAATAGGGCTATTTCATAGGGCTATTTTCAATAAATTACACTGCCATCGAGAGTTTTGGTCTTGTAGATCACATTTTTCTATTTCTAATTTATACGTTAGTGTTTTAGTCTTTTTGGATTCCTCGTTTAGTCAAATGAGATGAATAAGGTCTAAGCATTAGAGTGGTCATTTGGAGTGGCTCTCTACAGGCCTTGGGCCTGTAAGTGGCTGCCAGGGGAACTAGTAGCAGAGTTATAGTAATAAGTGATAACTAAATCAAAACATTGGGGTAAAAATATTAATAAGATAATGAGTCCTCATGCATGGCCTTGAGCACTTGTAAAGGCTAAGGATGCAACGAGAAGGCCTATCTTTCTGTAGGGCGTCGAGTCATCCGTCTGCAAGGCGTAGATTCAGGCACGATTGAGTCTCCTCGTCTGCATAAGAGGAGTACTTGGTTTCGTGTGGTGCCATCCCTTCGAGCATGCATGATGACACTCCATATGATTACACTCTAGTATCTAGCACCTTAGCAGTCATGAGTAGTACTCAACCTATGACTTGGACGAGTACACCTATGTTATGACTTTGGTTGTATGCATTGTTCTCCATGTCTACTCCGTGATTGATGTGAGTGTTGGCCATCTTGTACCCCTTTGTTGTTGTTCTTCCATTTGGGCCTTGTGACTATCTCCAAGCATGGTGGGGTGGTCTCGTATGAGTCCACATGGTTGGGAGGCATTGCCACCACCATTGGGGACCAGTGAACATGTTTTGGAGCACTAGTGGAGATGCTCTCTCTCTCCGTTACTTCATTCAGTTAATGTACTCATTCAATCCTTATATCATATTCAGGGCTTTATCATTGTACTTGTATATTCTTTTATGTTGTCGTACTTGTATCATATTCTAGAATATATCATTGTATTTGTATATGCATTTATGTAATTGTACTCTCATAAGAGAGAAGATGTAATCATGCAAGTTAATGAGAAAAAATGAGATGTTTCCTAGTTGGTTTATGGACTCCGATGTGGGTATCGGATCTGCTTGTACTATGATGCTTTTGGATTCATGTTTATATTAGATATGGGATTAGGAACATTTGATTTGGTGTTTAAAATGAATGTAGTTGTTTTAATTTTTCCTCTAGAGAGTGAATTAGTCCTCTCTTTTGGGTTGCGCATTCGTCCATACTTGGCCATGAATGTTGTCAATCTTTCAAATCACCAACCAAATATGTGTATGTTATCTACTTTGTCAAAAAAAAAAGTAATATAGCTCCCTTTTGGCTCATACCCTTTGGGGGTTATGTAGCGGGATGTTACATTTGGTATCAGAGCCCATGTTCACACGCTGGGAGCTCTAGCGTACTTGAGCCTTCTATGTTTTGTTATGTTTGGCGTGTGTGGCGTGAGCTTGTTATATTGTTTCATAGTCTTGTTGTTATGCTTTCATGCCTTAGTATGGTGCATAGGTTGTCCTTGTGATGATCTATTTTGATGTATTCTTTGTTCCTTTAGGATGCCTCCTAGGGGTAGAGCCAGAGGCAGAATTAGAGGTATAGCCACTATTCTTCATTGCTAATCAAGGCAATTAGGGCAATCAAGATAATCAGGGTGAGCGTCAAGAGGAACCACGTGTTGAGAATCAAGCCGAAGGGCTCGGGGGTGCTTAGGTTTTAGCTCTTTTACAGCAGATTATGGACCGATTAGGACCTCATCAAGAGGTATCTCACGAGGCAGAGTCACACCCTTCTCATCAGGATGGGCAGGGTGCTAGAGTTGAGCATAAGCATTCCCATAGTCTAGATCATTCGAGAGTAGTTGTTGTGAGGGATAGGGTAGATGGAGATAGTGTTGCTATAGGTCACATGAGGGATCTTCTTAGAGCTCATCCCCCTACTTTTGATGGTTCTAGTACAGGTACCAAGACAGAGAGTTGGTTGATTGATCTCGATTGATGCTTGCTATGCATCCTTATAGTAGCAATACTAGAGCTCGATGTGCCATTATGCATCTCAGATGTTTTGCATCTACATGGTGGAGAGTAGAGGAGCAGAAGCTTCATCTGGACATTGCTTCTGTACCATGGGGACTATTCTTAGAGAGATTCAATGCATGATTTGTTTCAGACTACTACCGACAGAGATGTGCTGATGAGTTCCATGATCTTCATCAGTTGACTATGATAGTGGATCAGTATGAGCACTGCTTCTTTGAGCTTAAGCAAAATGCTAGCATTTGTAATGACGAGTCAATGTTAGTGCAACATTTCATCAGGGGTTTGAATGCCCGTATTAGTGGTGGTGTCCGTGTGTTTGAGACAAAGACCTTAGAGATTGCTGTGGAGAAGGCGAGGTTGATAGAGGAGAATTTGGCTAGAGGCTTTGGTGGTCAGGTAGGTGTTCAAATTGGTAGTGCCCCTCCTTCAAGATCAGTTGCTCAGGGTACATAGTCTCAGGGAGCTGGATCGTCTAGATCTCATTCTGCACCTCCTAGATCTGGTCAGCGACAGAGGCATAGGCCTACTTAGTCTTAGCAGAGTGGGCAGAATCTTGGTACTCCATTTTCTAGAGATCGTTTGTGTCATCATTCTCAGAGTAGGCAGCAAAGTGGTCTAACATAAAGTTATCAGAGTGCACAACAGAGTTCTAGGGGTGGTAGATCCCAGCATTCACGTATGCCATTTTTGGGCTGAGGTTTTGGCAGGGGTGGTTGTTATGCTTGTGGGTAGCATGGTCATATAGCTGCTCATTATCGTCAGAGATCAGTGGCTGGATTTAGTCAGAGATAAGCTACTTTAGAGCCTATAGTAAGTGATATTGTCAGATAACATAAAGTTTTTGTGGCGGTTGATAACTGTCAGGCTGAGCATCAGGGCACCATGGTCAAGTATTCAGGTGTGTTATGTGGGGTTACCAAATCTATCTTGTTTGATTCAGGAGCTTCATATTCTTTCATTTCTCCTTCTCTTGTGGAGCGTTGTGGACTCATAGTGGTAAGGCAAGACATTGGTTGGTAGGTTGAGTTAGCTATTACATCCAAGGTAGATGTAGACTCCCTTGTTCATGGTTGTGTGTTGGATTTGGGCAGCTTCACTACCACAGTGAATCTCCGTGTGTTGCCTTTGGGGTCCTATGAGATTATTTTAGGCATGGATTAGTTGGAGACCCACCTAGCCAATATAGATTATCGACGTAAGTCAGTTCAATGTGTTGACAATGTTGGAGAGCGTGTTGAGTTAGTTGGGGTTCAGAGACCCATTTCTCTCCGTGTGATTTTAGCTATGCAGCTAAAGCATGCCATGCAGAAAGGTTGTTAGATGTTTGCTATTTCAGTTAGTGATCTTGCTGAGGGTAAGATTCAGGAGGTATCTCTTGATGATCATCCTATTCTTTAGGAGTTTACATATTTCTTTCCAAGTGATATTCCAGGTATGTTGCCTAAGCACGACATAGACTTTTGTATTGATCTCATTCCTAGTGCGGAGCCTATTTATCAGGCACTGTATCGCATGACTACTCAAGAGTTGAGTGAGTTATGGTTGTAGTTAGAGGAGTTACTAGAGAAGGGTTTCATTCATCCTAGTGTATCCCCTTGGGGAGCACCTATCGTCTTTGTGAAGAAGATGGATGGATCTCTTCACTTGTGCATTAATTATCTCCAGTTGAACAAAGTGACGGTGAAAAATTGATACCCGTTGCCTCGAATTGATGATTTGTTCGACAGATGAGGGGAGCCAGGGTGTTCTCCAAGATAGATCTAAAGTCACGATACCATCAGCTTCACATTCATGAGGTAGACATTCATCGGATGGCATTTCGTACACGCTATAGGCATTATGAATTCATGGTTGTCCCTTTCAAGTTGACCAATGCTCCATCAATTTTCATGAGTTTGATGAATGGGGTGTTTCACACCTATCTTGACCGATTTGTTCCCATGTTCCTTGATGATATTTTGATTTATTCAAGGACTATGGAGGAGCATGAAGGCCATTTGCGACAAGTGTTACAGTGCTTGCGAGATAATTAGTTGTATGGCAATTTGGCTAAGTGTGAGTTCTTCCAGACTGAGGTGAGATCTTTGGGCCACATCATCTCAGGAGAGGGTATCTCAATTAACCCTTCTAAGATTCAGGCCATTGTATATTGCCCAGCGCCAACGAATATGGTTGAGGTTCACAGTTCATGGGATTGGTGGGTTACTATCATCAATTTGCAAGAGATTTCTCTCAGGTAGCCCATCCTATCACTTCTCTTCAGCGAAAAGGTAAGAAGTTTGTGTGGTTAGATTAGTGTGAGTCAACTTTTCAGGCTCTTAAGGAGTGACTAACTAGTGCACCTATCTTGGTAGTGCTAGATCCTTCAGGTGATTTTGTAGTGTGGACGAATGCTTCATTGGAGGCTGGGGGGCAATTATCATGTAGGAGGGATGAGTGATTGCATATGAGTCCTGTAATCTCAAGGATCATGAGCTGAACTACCCCACCCATGATTTGGAGTTAGCGGTTGTCATCCATGCACTTGTGCATTGGAGACATTTCCTCTTGGGACATCAGTTTGAGTTGCATAGTGATCATCATAGTTTGCAGTATATCTTCACTCAGCCAAATTTGAATGCTCGACAACACCGTTAGATGGAGTTCCTCTATGAGTATGACTTTGAGGTTCGCTACATTCAGGGTAAGAAGAATGTTGTTGTAGATGCCTTGAGCAGGAGGAGACATGAGATTTTAGTTTGTCTCTTGGAGTGGATTTGAGGAACCATATTTTGGAGTCACTTCCTAGTGATACTTGGTATTAACACCCAATAGGACTGTTGTAGCCTCATTCCATCCCCGGATGGAACTGGGATACGATATCTCTAGATTTCATAGTGGGGCTACCTATGTCTTCATGTTGTCATGATGCTATTATGGTTACAATGGACAAGTTGTCCAAGGTGGACACTTCTCACTCATGAGATCTTCCTACACTGCAGCATTTGTAGCTCGAGTGTCTATGGAGGATATCATGCATCTGCATGGTTTTCCTCGTAGGATCATTTCTAATCATGATCCAGTATTCACTTCAGCTTTGTGGACTTCTCTTCAGCATGCTTTGGGAGCTCAGCTTAATTTTAGCTCTGCATACCATCCCAAGACTGATGGACTGATGGAGCGGGTTAATCAAGTCTTAGATGATATGCTTCAGATGTACGTTATGGATCAGCAGTCTCATTAGGAGGACTACTTGTACTTGGTTGAGTTTGCTTATAATAATGGGTACCATAGTTCTCTCGATATGTCTCCCTTCCAGGCCTTGTATGGTAGGCCATGTCACAACCCGTTGAGTTGGGATCGCTTAGAGGACCAAGTTCTTTTAGGTCCAGAGATGCTTCAAGATATGGAGCAGCAGGTAGTGCAGATCAAAGAGCAATTGGCTACAACTCAGGATCAGCAAAGGAAGTATGCCGATGCCCGTAGGTTGGATCGCCACTTCTCGATGGGTGACCGTGTGTTTCTAAGAGTTCGTCTACGGAAGAGCCCCATCCATTATGGGAAAGGCTCAAAGTTGGCACCGTGTTTTTTTGGACCTTTTGAGATCCTCGAGAGGATTGGTCATGTTGCCTATCACCTTGTGTTACCACCGAGTCTATCATGCATCCACAATGTGTTCTATGTTTCAATTCTTAGACAGTATATTCCTGATGTGACCCATGTTCTTGATTAGACTTCTTTGCAGGTTGAGGTAGACATGCAACTTTCTTTGGAGCCCATACACATCCTTCAGCATCAGAGGTTGACCCTCAGGAGTTAGGACATAGAGCAAGTAAGGGTCCAATGGGATCCTGATGGTGAGTCCTCAGCATCTTGGGAAGATGCGACGAGGATGAGAGACCTTTATCCATATCTTTTTACAGGCTTCTAGGGGACGTAACGACCCCCATGTTCGTATTATGTTTTTGCTTATCTTGATGGACTTGGATGACTATACACTTTATTTTGGATTATGCGTCTTGTTATTATTTTGTATTGGCACTGGTGATGTACAATCTCGATACTATTATGATGTGGACATTATTATTACTTATGATGGATTTCATGCTTACAAGATTGATATTACTTCGGCTACATGATGTATGTATGTGCACAGGTACCTTGACGTGTGCTTGGAGTGTTACAGGTACTGAGTATTAACTCTACCTGGATTCACAGGCCTAAGCATACTCTTATTATCCTGTGGTGGTTACTAGAGATAGTCACAGGCCCTGTTCCCTACCCTAGCTACTGTACCCTACTAGTGCAGTGTTCCTGTGTTGTTGTCGTATCTTCCGATTACCCTGCGGTAACGTTCGGATTGCTCATCTGGTCATGTGTAGTTTGCCAGTGTTTGGTTGAGGCTTTTCTCCTTAGCTTCCTTTAATTGTATCAAGTTTTATGGACTATTGTGTGCTTTGGTTGCATCTTAGCATTTGCAAGCTTCCAGGAGTAAGCCTAGTCTTAGGGGGTAGGATGTAATGACACTCCCCTTTGGTCCTCCTTACTGCGGTGGAAGGAGGTTGGTGGAGTTAAGGTGGACAGAAAAGATCTCCTTGAGGGTAGCATAGAGATGAATCATATGAGTCAACACATTTGTGAGGCGGTCATGGCAAGTGGAGGTGGCAAGAAAATATCTATTTTTTTGGTGGAGAATTGAAGGCCTTTGCAAAGCGTGACTGCAGAGAAGTTAATAGAGGAAAATATCTCTTTGACGGGAAGTCAACGCATTTTGGCTGAGGAATAAAGGAGAGGGTTTAAAACATGAGAGAGAGAGAGAACACAGGATTCTCAGGTGCCTAAAAATAAGGAAAACAGAGAGAACAACTCATAAGCAAATAGGGGATAGATTTACGCAGGAGGCAAGCGAATCCTCTCAAGTAAGTTTAGAGGTGTTTTGTAGTGGAGGGCAGCCAGGTATCTGTAGCGTTAGGACTAGAGGTATTTACCTTAGTTCTTTATCTTTCTAGCACAAGAAAACTAAAACCCCTTACTATTGTTTTAAATAATATGCCAAAGTTGATTTCAATGCAAGATATTTACACTACCTCTTTTCCTGAATCAACTTTCTTATTGCCAGAAATTGGTTTCATTGCAAGATAATTGCATCACCTCTTCCCTTTAGTGTATTTGGTTAAACATACTGATCGACTTCCTTAAATCGATAGAGAAAATGGGTTTTCAATGAAAGATCGTGTGCTTTCTGATTTATAATTTTTAGATAAGATGGGTTTTCAAATCCAAAAACTAAAATGGGGTAGAAAATTAGTTGATTTGTCCAACATAAGCCATTCACTTGTTTATCATCATCCAATACTCTTTCATGAAACTTTACCCATTCTTTCCACTCTGTAAATAGAGATGATCTGCAACAACATAATATAAATAATGCCATTGCTTCTTTAACAAAAAATATCAAACACAGATTGAGTCCTCTCAAACATAAGGTTTTTCCCATTGTCACTACAAACGAAGTGAGTTTGCGTTAAGTCCACTCTGCAGAAAGTAATACAGAAACTATGTCAATCTTAGTGGTAGCTGCATTGGATGCTACTCAAACCGAGGCCGATGAAATGGGGTTTGATGGTTGCAGAGGTCAAAAGAAAAATAGTTTCCTCTTCTACTGTGCAGAAACCCATGATCTTGCTTGCCAAATCGCTACTGAGTCTGATACAATTGAACTTAGATCCATCACCTAGAGCTACCGGTTTCAATTGACCACTACATCAGGAGCGTTGAAAATAGATTGCCAAATTAAGTCATTGCTCTAAGAGGGCAAGATGTGGCTCATCACTTATCCTTGTGGATCTCCTTCTCTCATAGTGCCAAAGAAGGAATGGAATGAGTGAGTACTAGTCACAAGTTATTGTGTTAACAAAATTGGTGTGAAGAATTGCTACCCATTTCTAGAGGTGGACCAACAAGTTTGGTCATTTTTGACATTCATGCATTACAGTGGTCAAATTGGGGTCACTAGAGTTATTACAAAACTAATCTAATTGGCATAGGGTTGTTTTCAATAAATTACATTGTCATCAAGAGTTTTGGTCTTGTAGATCACATTTTTCTATTTCTAATTTATACTTCAATATTTTAGTCTTTTTGGATTCCTTGTTTAGTCAAACAAGATGAACAAGGTCTAGGCATTAGAGTGGTCGTTTGGAGTGCTTCTCTATGGGCTCGGGGACCGTAAGTGGTTGCCAGGGGAACTAGTAGCAGAGTTATAGTAATAAGTGATAACTAAATCAAAACATTGGGGTAAAAATATTAATAAGATAATTAGTCCTCGTGCATGGAATTAAGCACTTGTAAAGGCTAAGGATTCAATGAGAAGGCTTATCCATCTGTGGGGCGTCGATTCATCCGTCTACGAGGCATGGATTCAAGCACGATTGAGTCTCCTCATCTGCATGAGAGGAGTACTTGGTTCCGTGTGGTGTCATCCCTTCGAGCACGCATGATGACACTCCATATGATTACACTCTAGTATCTAGCACCTTAGCAGTCGTGAGTAGTACTTGACCTATGACTTGGATGAGTACACCTGTGTTATGACTTTGGTTGTATGCATTGTTCTTCATGTATGCTCTGTGATTGATGTGAGTGTTGGCCATCTTATACCCCCTTGTTGTTGTTCTTCTATTTGGGCCTCGTGACTATCTCCAAGCATGGTGGGGTGGTCTCATATGAGTCCACATGGTTGGGAGGTGTTTCCACCGCCATTGGGGACCGGGGAACAGGATTTGGAGCACCAGTGGAGATGTTCTCTCTCTGTTACTTCATTTACTTACTATACTCATTCAATCCTTATATCATATTTAGGACTTTATCATTGTACTTGTATATTCTTTTCTATTATTGTACTTGTATCATATTCTGGAATATATCATTGTAGTTGTATATGCATTTATGTAATTGTACTCTCATAAGAGAGAAGATGTAATCATGTAAGTTAATGAGAAGAAATGAGATGTTTCCTATTTGGTTTATGGACTCCGATGTGGGTATCAGGTCTGCTTGTACTATGATGCTTTTGGATTCATGTTTATATTAGATATGAGATTAGGAACATTTGATTTGGTGTTTAAAATGAACGTAGTTGTTTTAATATTTCCTCTGGAGAGTGAATTAGTCCTCTCTTTTGAGTTGCACATTCAGCCATACTTGGCCATGAATGTTGTTGATCTATTGAATCGGCAACCGAATCTGTGTATGTTATCTACTTTGTAAAAAAAAAGTATTCTGGCTCCCTTTTGGCTCTTACCCTTTGGGGGTTACGTAGCGGGATGTTACATTTGGGATCTTCAAGGCATTCATGGAGAAGCAGTCTGGTCTTTCTATTAGGAGGATACACACAGATAATGGGGGGAGTATGTCAATCGGGCTTTCAAGGACTTTTGCACTAAGCATGGTTCGCAGCATCAGCTTATAATTCCTTAGACCCCTCAGTAGAATGGTGTTTCTGAGAGAAAGAATAGAACATTACGAGAGATGGCTAATTGTATGATTTAGTCATGTAATTTGGATTCTTCATTCTGGGTTGAGGCAGTGAATTGTGCCAACTAATTTAGAATCGTATGCCTTATAAGGCATTAGGACATATGACTCCTAAGGAGGCTTAGACCCATGTCAAGCTTGATGTATCTACATTTTGAGTTTTTGGTAGTGAGACTCGGGCATATATTCTTGATGCTCAATGGAAAGCCATGGAGAGGAAAAGCTAACCACTCATATTTGTTGGCTACTATGAGGATGTTAAGGTGTATAGGTTGTTGATCCTGATTCTAAAGAGTTCTTGTTTTGATGAGATGTCCAGTTTGATGAGCTCTTTCCTTAGATGGATTCTTCATTGCTAGCTTCTTCCTCATTGCCTACTCCTCCCACTTCATCTCTTGAGGATTCCTTATCTCTTGAGGATGATGTTGATGATGATCCACCTTCACCACTTCCTCTAGATATTCAACCTTTGCCCAAGTGGGCCCACAATACTCTTGATGCAACTAGATCTTTGGTAGGTGATCCTTCATATTCCAGTCGTATGCATTCATAGACATCAGGTGCTAGTCTTTTGAGTCATGTCATTTCAGATGATCCTGAAAAGTTTTCAAAGGCAATAGGTAATCCTGATAGGTATAAGGCCATGGAGGAGGAGTATTCTTCATTTATGAAGAATAATACTTGGGATCTTGTTCATATTCCTAAAGGAAGAAAGTTGGTTCGATGCAAGTGGGTGTATCATACCAAATTTTCTATAGATGGTTCGATTGATAAGTATAAGGCTCATCTTGTTATGAAGGGGTATTCTCAGGTTGAGGGTGTTTAGAAGTAAAAAGGAGGATGAGGTTTTGTTTTGGTTTGATGCTTTGATGGTTTTAGATCCTCCCTTCACCACAAACATTCAAGGACATATCAACTGAGTTGAATCTCTACTAAGTGAGAGCATTCACCTAATAGGTAGGGCTATCACTTGGAATGATGTGAAAGCTTAGATGTTATCAATCAATATCATAATTTAATGCTCAAATACTCTTAAAACCCTAATTATGTAAAAAAGGGCATAAACTAGTAAATTATGATAAATGCTCACAAATTAATGGAAAGGACATAGATTAATAACTGACCTTTTTTCAAAGTTTGGATTTTGGAATATTCGAGGATAATTGCCCGGGCACCCAAGTCCAAGGCACTATTTTCTTCATAGAATACGGAACTCTTTCCAGCACTAATAATCACTATTCTGTCTATTTTCATCACCCAAAATGTGGAGGACACTGCCCTAGGCACCCTAGTCCAGTGCAGGTTGATTTCTGGGATGTAGAAGCTCCTTTAGATGGAGAATATCCCTGTAACTCTGATTTCAGTTCGTGCAACTTTGGAGGATATTGCCCTAGGCACCCATGTCCAAAAAATGTTCCATTTTGCTTCTTTCTTTCAGATCCTAAATCCTTGTCATCTGCAACTTTCCTCTACAACTCCACTCTGTGAAACTTGGTACTTGTAACTTGCAATCACAAAGGAGTGTGGTTGGGGGTTGTGGTGTTTAGAGGCTTGCCTCAGTCAAGCCCCAGAGAGAAATTCAAGTCTTCTGAACACCATTGTCAGATAAGAGTGTGTATCCCTATAGGATGGAGGCAAAATCCAAATGATAAATGGTAGAAAACACAATAGATGTCACCTTGAAGTGTAGATCTCATGGAAGGAAGATGCTCTTTCATGCCATGAGGAGATAGAGTCAAATTTGCAACAAACAAACACAATACTGCTCTATAACACAATGAAAGCCTTGAATCACTTTAGCATAAGAGCACAAGTTTACAATGTCCATCTAGTTTTCAAATAAAGTCCTAAACATGCTTATATATGCAACTACAAACATTCCCACTAAAAATTTCATAATTCAAACTTTTAGTGTTGGCATGACCTAACAACGGTCATATAACTGACACTTCAAATTAGGGTCTGACCCAAAATAGGGTAGGACTAGAGCGCATGCACCCAAGTCCTCCCTCCCTATTTTAGGCAAGGCTTAGCATTATAGCACCCCCTAGGTCCTATTTGCCATAAGACTTCAGGGTTTTCTCATCAGGATTCAAAATTAACACACAAGATGTTCTAAATGGATTCTAAGGACCCGAGAGCTAAACCTTAAGAGGGAAAAGCCCCCAAGAAGACATTTTCCAACATAACATTTAGCCCCCGCATTAATGTATGTATAAATGCAAGGCCAATACATGCATTAAAGTAAGGTCAACAAACACAACAAACATGCCAAGCACGGTGAAGACACACCAAACATATTTAAGATAATAACATGCACGTAAAACACAGAGAAGATAGTTACAGTCACGTAAAACATGGAGAAGACAACATTGAAGACACGTAAAACACAGTGAGTACAGTGGATGTAGTGATTATTTCTTTTTTCATTTTCTCGTATATGAATACAAATGCAAGTACATGGAAAGTAAACACACAACCCAAATGTAGGAGGAGCTCATCGCCACCAATCTTGAGACTGCATAAGGGGCAACACACACGCAATACAAATCTCAGAGTGTAGGAGGAGCTCATCACCACTAGTCTTGAAACTACACTTGAGAACAAACACACCATACAAATCCCAAAGCATAGGAGGAGCTCATTGCCACCAGTCTTGAGATTATGCTTGGGAACAAACATGGCATACACACACACATGGAAGACATGTAGAAAACATGGCAAACATGTGATGGAAGAAACCTATTGCTAGGTTTACTACCATCTCAGGCACATTACAGGCACACACCAATGATTGGGCTTTGCCATAATAATTGTTGAAGACATGTTTAAGGGTAGGATAGTATCAAATCCACCCCGCCTACTTAGAGGACTTTTAGAAAATGACAGGATGTGCAATTTCTTTGAGAATTACACCATCCCTGCCTTCGCAGATGGCTTAAAATAAAAATGATATGCACGATATCCCACCTCCATAGAGGGCTTAATGATTACAATATAGAAAATAAAGATGTGCACTCGCTCAGAGATACAACATCCCACCTTTGCATAGGGCTTACATACATGCTTCATTAATACTAAAATCATTAGACATCTTACCTTATATATGCCCCCACCTTAAGGTGGTTGATATCATGTATACCTATATAACATTTGAGTCGATGAGGTCTTGTATTTCATGTTTAAGACACATACATCATTTGATATCATGTCCTTGTTGCCGATGATAATTACAAAAAGTGTTAACATTGAAATAAGGTCCTTGCATTCAACTAGGATCCAATGGTTTAATTGGAGGAAGCTTCAAGAGATTATTACTCACAGCTTGATTCATGATAGAATGATAGTATTTACATATCGGAGTAAACTTTCTTTGTTGAAACAGTGTCCTCTTCAGATTAGTGATAGCAAACACTTGTGAGAAATTGTTTGAATTCTATCCATTAACCTTGAAGAAAGTCTTATTATTCCTCTTAAAGTTGTTTTTGTGATGGTGCACCCATGGATCGACCAACTTGAGCCGATGACTACACGAAAGTCGATAATCATGAAGGACAGTGCATAAATGTTGAAAAGAGTTGTACTTCATCAAGAGAATCTTATCATGGATGTTAGGTTGTAGATTTGTAATAAACACCTTCTGAACATCATCATTCTTCATCTGATATTGAATTTGTTCATAAAGAGATTGATACCAACTAATAAACTCAATTAACTTTTCTTTCGAACCTTTCTTGCAATGAACTAAATCAATCAAAGAGACTTGAGGTCCAATGTTTTCTTGAAAATGTTGTAGAAATTGATCAACTAGCTATGAAAAAGAGTGTATTGAATTCGATGATAAAGAGCAAAACCATTCTAAAGCATTATCCTTGAGAGATTGCGGGAAAAGTTTTGCTAACAAATCCTCTTCAAAGTAAAAATCACTACACATAACTGTGAATGATGCCACATGAGTATTAGGATCACCTTTTCCACCATATTTTTCAAAGTGAGGAGTCTCAAACCTCTCAGGCATAGGAGTTTGCAAGATTGCATAAGATAGGGGATTATGAGCATGATAAGTTGGTACATTAGGTTGTGAAGAATTTGTTAAGCTTGTCACCTTTTGTTGTAAAGAAGTCATGCCTTGAAAAAGTTAGTTTAAGAGGGCATCATTAGGTGATGTGATTTGCTGTGAGGAATTGGAATCGAAGTGTAGAGGTGATTGAGAATGAGTACTGACAAGCAGAGGTTGTGAATAGGTGAGTGGTGGTTGAACATAGTGATAAGTGGAAGGTGGTTGTGAATAGTTGTATGTAAGAGGTGGTTGAGAATAAGTGGGATGGAGAGGTGGTTGAGAGTAATTATTCATAAAAGAGGTCGCCTTGGGTGCCAAGTTCTGATAGTTGAATCCCTTAGCTTAGTAATTTTGTGAATTAGTGCCATTAGATACTCAATACCAATGGCAGCATTACTACAAGCATTTGCATTAGTAGTTAAAATTGTTGATGTGAATGTAGACATTCCCATAGTCGGTATAGGTGTCAATACTTGTGTGAGATGGTTACGACATGTGATTAATTTCATTCGCACAATCAGTCACTGGCATAACATTATTGTGTACTATATGTGTTAAACCTCGAATAACATTAATACCATCTTGTCCATATTTTATCAACTCTTTTATGTTGTGAATCACATTTATAGCTTCTTCCGCTATCCTTTCATTTTCAACAAATGCTTGAAAATCGGCTAACTCTTTATCAAGTTTGTTTATTTGCTCATTAGTACAGGTGTTACCACCTCAATAGTATCATCAACATCATGAAATATTTGATCTTCCATAGTGGTTGTATGAGGTATAGTGTCTTGCAAAATTTGTGTCTCTCCTTTTGTAAATAAGGTGTTTAATGGATTTTCAGAGGTAGGAATATCGTTTTCTTCAGGAGCACTAGATCCTATGAGTCTTCTACTTATTCTTAAAGGGATATTTCTATTATAGAAGTGGTTTATAATACTCATACAAAATCATGCAACACTCAATGCACAAACTAATAGAACAAACCCAAGGAGCAAGATATGTGTAGGATCCAAAATGCTTGATTTTTCATGTTTTTTTGCCATTTTTCAATGCAAATCACTAACGAAAGAGGCGTTGTGAGGAAATTGAGAAGGGGAATAAAATAATATGCCTAATAACAACCCAATAATGAAATAATATTTTTCACAACACGCCTATGATGCAATTCTAGAGTGATGACAAGTCAAAACCTAGTGAAAATACGCCTAAAATATGCAAATTTTCACCAATTATTTATGTAGAAGCCTAATAGAGAGGGTGTTGTAAGGAAACTGAGGAAGGGAAGAATATTATAACCCTAATATAAGTTAATTAATGCAGCAAAATCTTTCACAACATGCCTATAATGCAATTCTAGAGAGACGATAAGGCCAAATATAGTGAAAATGCAAGGTTTTCAAACCCTAGACATGAAACTTTGCAAGAAAGACACCATGATGACACACTACATCTAGAAATTAGACTTAAATGAGTGTTTTAAAATAGTAGTAAAATATGAAACAAGATTTTAACTACAAACCGTAGCTAATGCAAAAACTAGGTTATGTGAAAAATGCACAATTTCAAGCAATTTTCACCAATTTAAGCACGAAAATACAATGCAAATGAATGATTAATGATGAATTTATATAAATTAAATCATATATAATGAAAAAAATAGAAATTAAATGCTAATTAATTCAAATTATGCCAACATGCAAGCCTAAGATGCCAATTTTTTCAAAATTTTCAATTTTTTTTGTAATTTTTCAAATGCAATAGAATGAATGAATGCAAATATTTCACACAACACTCAAAAAGGTGATAAAAATCAAACACATGTGTTCACCAAAATATTTATAAGTAAAAAGGAGGATGTGGTTTTGTTTTGGTTTGAGGGTTTGATGGTTTTAGATCCTCCCTTCACTACAAACATTCAAGGACATATCAACCGAGTTGAATCTCTACTATGTGAGAGCATTCACCTAATAGGTTGGGATGTTACTTGGAATGATGCAGAAGCTTAGATGTTATCAATCAATATCAAAATTTAATGCTCAAATACTCTTCAAACCCTAATTATGTAAAATAGGGCATAAACTAGTAAATTCTGATAAATGCTCACAAATTAAAGGAAAGGATAGAGATTAATAACTAACCATTTTTCAAAGTTTGAATTTTAGAATATTTAAGGACAATTCCTTAGGAGTCCAAGTCCAAGGCACCATTTTCTTCCAGGAATGTAGAACTCTTTCCGGCATTGATAATCATTGTTTCGTCTATTTTCGTCACCCAAAATTCAGAGGACATTGCCCTGGGTGCCCTAGTCCAGTGTAGGTTGATTTTTGGGATGTAGAAGCTCCTTTAGAATGTATAATATCACTGTAACTCTAATTTCTATCCATGCAACTTTGAAGGATATTGCCCTAGGTGCCCATGTCCCAAAAATGCTTCATTTGACTTCTTTCTTTCGGATCTTGAATCCTTGTCATCTACAACCTTCCTCTGTAACTCCACTCCATGAAACTTGATACTTGTAACCTAAAATCACAAAGGAGTGTGGTTGGGGGTTGTGGTGTTTAGAGGCTTGCCTCAGTCAAGCCCTGGAGAGACATTCAAGTCTTTTGAATATCGTTGTCAGATAAGAGTGTGTATCCCTATGGGATAGAGGCAAAATCCAAATGATAAATGATAAAAAACATAATAGATGTCACCTTAAAGTGTAGATCTCATGGAAGGAAGATGCTCTTTCATGCCATGAGGAGATGGAGTCAAATTTGCAAGAAACAAACACAATAACAACACAATACTACTCTATAACACAATGAAAGCCTTGAATCACTTTAGCATAAGATCACAAGTTTATAATGTCCATCTAGTTTTCAAATGAAGTCTTGAACATGCTTATAAATGCAACTACAAACATTCCTGCTAAGAATTTTGTAATTCAAACTTTGATGTTGGCATAGGACCTAACAAGGTCATATAATTGACACTTCAAAGTAGGGCCTAAGCCAAAATAGGGCAGGACTAGGGCGCGAGCACCCAAGTCCTCCCTCCCTATTTTAGGTAGGGCTTAGCATTATAGCACCCCCCAGGTCTTATTTTCCATAAGACTTTAGGGTTTTCTCATCGGGATTCAAAATTAACACACAAGATGTTCTAAATGCATTCTAAGGACCCAGGAGCTAAACCTTAAGAGGCAAAAGCCCCCAAGGGGATATTTTCTGACATAATAGAGGGTATTGACTACTTCGAGACCTTTTCTCCTGTTGCCAAGATAGATTCTATTCACCTTGTACTTTCACTAGCAACTTCACAAGGATGGATAGTTTTTGAAATGGATATGAAGAGTACCTTCTTGCATGGAGACCAACATGAGGAGATCTATATGGAGCAACCTCCGGGGTTTGTGTAGGACACTTCACTAGTTTGTAGGCTTCATCATTCATTATATGGCCTCAAACAAGCCCCTCGGGGTTGGTATGAGAAGATGGACTCTTTTATACTATCTTATGGCTTCACACGATGTCATTCCAATCCCATAGTGTACATTTAGTGACAGAAGGGTGGTCTTCTGATACTTGTGCTCTATGTAGATGATTTGATTCTCATAGGTAGCTCATCCTCCATGATTTAGAGTGTTCAACGAGCTTTGATAGAGCAATTTGAGATGACAGATCTCAGTCTTCTGGACTACTTTCTTGGTCTACAGGTTATTTAGTCTCCTACACTTCTTTCTTAGTCTACAGGTTATTCAGTCTTTAGATGGGATTTCAATATTTCAAAAGTATGCTCTTGATATGTTTCAAAGATTTGACATGCTTGATTTCAAGCCTGCCCCCATACTATTTTAGTCAGGTGTTGTCTTTTCTTCCACTTGCTCTACTCTTTCAGTAGATTCTACATTATACAGGTAGTTGGTTGGCAGCTTATTGTACTTGACACATTCCCATACTAATCTTTCCTTTGTGGTTGGTCTTGTCTCTTAGTTCTCACATGATCCACATGAGAGCCATTGGCAAGCTACCAAATGCATATTGAGGTATATTCATGGCACATCACATTATGGCATTCACTATACATCAAGAGCTTCTCACATTGTTAGCTTCACTGACTCAGATTGGGTTGGTGATGTCAATGATAGGAGTCTACTTCTGGCTTTATTTTTTTCCTTGGTTCTGGTCCCATGCAAGGTCTTGAAAGAAGTAATCTGCTATTGCATTATCATCTATAGAGGCTAAGTATCAAGCTACAGCTTTAGCTAGCTAGGATGTTCTATGGCTTCGTCAGTTGATGACTGAGTTTGGTTTTCCTCCTGATAGTCCCACACTTCTTTGGTGTGACAATCAGAGTGCTATTCATATTTCACACAACCCATTGGAGCATCAACAGACTGAACACATTGAGATCCACATGCACTTCATTCGACAGATGATTCAAGATAGCTTTCTCATCTTGGAGTACATTCGTACAAAGGAGTGGGTTGTAGAAATCTTCACAAAACCTTTGGCATTGCCTTGATATCTTCAATTGTGATTGATGCTTGGGGTGAAGTCAGTTGTCCTTAGGGGATCTTCATGAGGCCTTCCTTCCTTCATTTTTTTCATACATGCTTTCATCTCTTTTTGGAGAGGAGTTTTTCCCACTGAGTTTTCTCCCTTTTCTCTGCTTTACAGAGATCCTTTGGTTGTATTTGGGTACCTCATCAAGCCTAGTTATCGGGGCCCATCTTTTCTTTCATGCATTTGTCCTTAGTTTTTTTAGCTTCTCCCTAAGTTCATCTTAAGGGGGGTGTTAGAGTAATAGGTTATTTACTTAATTAATTTAATCATATTGATTAATTAATTAAGTCACCTTTACTTTATTTCACTTAAGCTAAACATAGGAATCTCCTTTTTGCATTATTAAATTAGTCTTGACACTTGTCACATGCTAATTTAGTCTTTTCCTAGGGTTTTACATCTAGGGTTTCTATCTCCTTTTATAAGGATTGATTCATCATTGTAAACATTCATTCAGGTTATTATGCATCTATAGATTTCTAATTGTAGAGCACCTTTGTGACTTTGATCTCCTTGTATGTGACAAGTTGTTTTCTTGTAGGTGTTCACTGGGTTATGTGAGATTGGTTTCATAACTTCTACATCTTTGAGGTTAGAGGTGAAGATCTAAAGTTGTCTTAGTTATAGCCAATCTCTTAAAAGGTTTATTTACACTTTCAAAAACATGTCACCAAGCAATGTAGATTCATGAAGTCGAATGTAGTGATGTTGTGCCTAAATGTAGACTTCAACTTTAAAATGTCGATAATCTAGCATATGTCTTAAGAGAAATTTTTAACAACACTTGATTTCTATATGCTTATGTCCTTATTTCCTTAACTTGAGATTTTGGCATGTGGAATGATAGGATAATGACTATATTTAAGATGGGTTGACTTGAGAGCTTGATATTAGGATTTTGGATGAGGTGGACTATGCCATGTTGTGTGACCTACTTCACATATTAGGTCATGAGATTCAAGTTAAAAGTAAGTTCGTACACAAAATAAATCAAATTGAAAATTATAACTATATATTTATGATATATTCAAAATAATGTAAAACAAAGGTATAAAAATAAAAGCTTATGTTTTATCCCTTATAATACGTTAAATCTTAATATGCCAGCACATTGTAATTTTAATGTTAGTTGAAATAAAATTGACCAAAAGTTATTTACATTTACACACACATACACAATTGAATTAGTAAAGTTGTTATAATTGAAAACAAAAAATTGCAAAATTAAATTCTTTTATTAAACAAATGCAATAATGTACTAACTATTCACATGAAATTGTACAATACAATTAAAAAATAATTCATAATTATTTATATAAATATTTTTGTTTTTACTATATAATTTGAATGACCACAATATGTAAATGAAATTAAAATTTAATTTTAACAAAGTTAAAAAAATTAAACTACCAAAAAGGACCCTAAGCTCCAATCCATGCTTACAATAATTTGGATTCTTTCAATGAAAGTAATTAACAACTTGTCCCCGAGAACATGTTTTTGCATGATAAAGAAGGATACTATTGAAATTAGGGCAGACAACTAAGAGGGGGGGGTGAGTCAGTTGTCTAAAAACTTTAACAATTTCTGCAGTTAATTCTTTCTTTTACCACTTAACAATAGATAAATAACTTAACCATGAAAAACAAGAATCATAAAATATGAGCAATAACACAATAACACACTTGACACCAAGATTTTTAATGTGGAAACCCGGTTAAGGGAAAAACCATGATGGGGGTTAACCTACAAGGATTAATACTCTGTTAAAAGTATTTTACAAATGGGAATGCACATGCATTCGGGCTCACTGCCCAGAGCTCACTATTCAAAAGAAGGCTCACTACCTAAAATGATGCTTACAAAAGGATAACAAGAAGTTTGAATTGATGAATATCATCTACTAATGCAAGAAATCAGTTCCAGTTAAGTACAAAATACTGATCTTGCACATTTCATCTTCACTCTGTCTTGTTTACTGTTCTGCTATCATCTGAACCTTATATCTCTGCCCTTTTCACATTTATTCCATAGTCACATCACACACACACACAAAAACACTTAAATCCATGGCTATATATATCTGCATCATGATATTCAATCACTTTTCAGTTGGCTTTAAGAACACTTAGAACTTTGTTGAAGACTCTACTTTGTCGGCTAAATCCATGCATATCTTGTAACGCAGACCAAAACTTGTATTCACAAGTCATCAGTCATGTCAACCACTATCACCGATCATCACAAATTGTCCAACTGACAACTTCCATTTATTCAAAACCAAGGTCAATTTCAAGGTCAGCCTGTTCTTCTGTTGTCTGCATTGTCAGACTGTAACTCTATACTTAGATGCAAATAACTTTTGAATCCTTCATCATCGAAGGTTGAAATTCTGGGTTTAGATTGCCCTGACAATCCTTATGACTCCTTTAGATCTGCAGCATATTCTGATTAATCACTAGAGAGATCCAAACCAAGATACCGGACCCTATCACATGCTCTATTTCTGGCTACCCAGACTTAGATAAATTCTAATTCTAACTTCCCATATGAACAAATTATGTTATGCGGATGAGTGGAATAGTCTTAGTTGCCATCAATGACAACACCTGTCATGCAAAGTAGTGTCTCTTGCAAACAATCTCCCCCTTTGGCATTGATGGCAACACTTAGTGAAAAATGACTGTTACTCCCCCTTACTCTATACTCATATGCTCTCCACTAATTCTGGAGCTCCCCCTTTGACATCAATGGCAAAGGATGGGGTCTGCAAGCTAAAATTCTCAAAAAAAAAATGTATACAGTGTTGCATATGTACACACAATCATTAAGTTATATTTACATGAACTTGAGAATATCTGCAAAACTACTTTTTAATTGCTCAAGTTCAGAGGCCCAACTTCTTTTCATGCCATCCAAAATTGAGATGTGTCCACTCAGTAGAAATGCATATGCTTTTGCCCTTTTCAGATCTGAAGGATCACTTGTCTGAACTGTAGTTTGAGCTTTTGATAATGCATTAAACATTGTTTCTATCTTGGGGGCAATCAATCCCTGAAGCTCACACATTCTCTTCACAATATTGCCTTTTTCTTTAACAAGCTTCTTTATTTCATATGTCAAGCTAATTACTTGACATTCTTGACTTATAGGAGAACCTGTTAAAGGATCAAAATTTTGACATAGATTTGATAATTTTTGTTCTTGCTCCTTTATCTTCTTCTTAATATCCTCACTGACTTTGGGCCAGGATAGAAAAAATTTGTATATATCACCTCCATCACTTAGAGAATTTTTAATACTCTTTATACTGATACCAAGTATCCTCCTATCATTCCCTATTAGGTTCTTTATTTCACTAAATTTCTTATCCAAAAAATTGTTTCTGACTTTAGTCTTTGCAGACTTCTCAAAAGACTCAAAATGTCTACTTACAAAATTTACAAGATTCTTTAGATGTCCGAAGGGAGAGTCAGATGGATTCTTTTGGAAGGTTGGCATTATCTTCTCCAATACACCAGATGCAAGACTCAGCAGCTCACTGTCCTCTAAGTGAGATTTCAATATCTTCTCACTTGCCTTGGCTTGAGTGAAAGATGTTGCCTTCATCATTTGGACCAGAGAGAGATCAGCTAGGTGGATTGGTCCTTGAATCAATTCTGGTTCATCAATATCCATCATTTCTTTACTGAAAAAGTTCTTCACTGCTTCTGCAATGTCTCTTGCCACAACTTTTAGTTCACTTTCCTTCCTTTGAGTTTTGTCACTGATAGTATCAGAACTGTTTTGTTTAGATGCATCAACATTTGCACCATCTTCTTTTGCTTTATCTTTCTTTCCCTCTTCTTTCTCTTTCTTTGTGTTATCTACTTTCCCTCTTCTTTCTCTTTCTCTGTGTTATCTATAGAGGGATTCTTTCTTGTGTCTTCACAACTTGCTATCTGTTTCAGAGGGCTTTGTGTAGTAGCAATATTGTCTTCTTTTCTAGATTGATCAGGTGGAGGAAGAGTATCTACTGCATCATCAATTTTGTATACCATCTCTGTATCTTCTTTGTTTATTTTCTCCTCTTTCGGAACAGAGGAGTCATCAACTCCAGTTTGTTGCTCACTGATGTTTACTTTTTCAACATCTGGGATTATGAAAGATAGAGTCATCTGGAAATTTGAAGTTCAAAGAATTATCATCTATTAAAGGTGCCTTTGCCAGCTGATGTGTAAGTACTTGACCCTTTATTGCACACTTGTCCACATACTCGATGTCGAATTCACCGAGAAGCATAACCCATTTGGACAATCTACCTGTAAGAGCAGCTTTGTTGAGCAAATACTTTAGTGGATCAATTTTTGCTACTAGTTTGATGAAATGTGATAACATATAATGTCTCCATTTTTGTGAAGCGAAGACTACCGCGAGGCATGCTCTTTCGATTGGTATGTATTGTAGCTCATAACCAACCAATGTTCTACTGATGTAATAAATGGCTTGTTCTTTCCCTTCATGATTTTGTTGCACAAGAAGAGCTCCCAGAGCTGTTGGTGTGGCATAGATATAAAGTAACAGAGGCTTACCCTAGATGGGTGGCATTAATATCAGGGGTTTCATGAGATACTCTTTCAACTATTGAAATGCCTATTCACATGAATCATTTCATCTAAAAGGAATGTTCTTGTGTAGGAGATGCGTGAATGGGTGGCACTTGTCAGCCAATTGGGAAATGAACCTTCTGATATATTGTAGTTTTCCCTATAAAGACCTGAGTTGACTTATATTTTTGGGTGGTGGCATTTCTATGATAGCCTTTACTTTAGATGGGTCCACTTCAATTCCATTTGCAGATACAATATACCCTAGAAGCTTGCCAGATGTGACTCCAAATACACATTTCTTAGGGTTGAGGTGCACATTGAATTTTTCCAATCTTGTGAAGATTTTATCTAGTACTGCTAGGTGTCCTTCTCTTGTGAGTGATTTGGCCAATATGTCATCCACATAATCTTTCATTATGGTACGCATCATGTCGTGAAAGATTGTGGTCATAGCTTTCTGATAGGTTGCCCCTACATTTTTCAATCTGAATGGCATGACACACCAACAATAGGTGCCCCATGGACATGTGAATGTATCCTTATGTTTGTCCTCAGGTGTAATTTTGATCTGGTTGTATCCCGAGAAACTGTCCATTAGTGGCAACATAGAGTGTCCTGCCATGGCATCTACAATGATGTCTATGTTTGGCAGAGGGAAATCATCTTTTGGACAAACTTTATTTAGATCTCTGAAGTCATTACACAGTCAAACTCTTCCATCTGGTTTGGCAATAGGCACGATGTTGGAAATCCACTCAGGATAGTTTATTGGTTTGATCAACCCAACATTTAACAGTTTCTTCAATTCTTCTTTCACCATAAGGGCAACCTGCGGGTGCATCTTTCTAAGTTTCTGCTTAACAGGTTTAGCTCCTAGAGCTAAGGACAAATGATGCATTATGAGATTCGGATCTAGCCCTGGCATGCCCACATATGACAAAGCAAAGTTTATTTGTTTCCTTTTGAAGAATTCGGTAAACTCTAGTTTTTCTTGTGTAGTTAATGATTGTGCCATATGGATCATTCATGGATTATCACCTGTACTGACATTGATCTGCTTCACTGGTTCTATCAAGATCGACGATCTCTCCTGATGTGTTAGAGTGGGGAGAGGGTCAAGCCTTTCATCCTTCGATGCCTTAGAGAGGTTTTCATAGTTGGATATGTCTTTCATTATTTTACTATTTTTGTGATCTGATACTGCTACAGAGCAGTTTTCACCATTAGATCTTTCTTTCATTTTTATATATTTGAGACCATAAGGCTTGACACTCTCTCCAAAATAGGCCTTGTCATTGAGTTCTATGGCATAGCTAGCCTTGTGATCCCCTGCGGGTATATGATCTCTAAGTTCTAGATAGTCATTGATGGCTTCATCATTTTGAAAGGTATCGAGCTCAAGGGGAGTGTCTTGTAAGTCCAAATTTATGAGTTCTGGATATACCAGTGGTAGAGGGTCATTGGGTTGGTTTAGTTTGAGGACATTAATGGTCAAAATAGAGGAGTTAAGATGGTCATTATAAGCATTGACAATGCCCACAATGGTACTCTCTACTAGTTGATCTGTCAAATTCGGTATCATTCTTTCCTCAGGAATTTCACTATTGTTATTATGTAGATTAAACTCTAAAGGTCTATCCCTTGGACTTTGTCCCTCATTTGCATGGGTAGGGACATACTCATGGACCACATCAATATCTTTTTTGTCACAAGATAGTTCAGAGAGACTATCCCATTCATACTCATTAGAGTCTGTCTCACTTGATCCTTGCAGTTGATGGATTTGATCCACTAGATTAGTAGCAAATGTTTCTGGTTGCTTGCCTTTATGCTTATCTATTTTGTTGGTTTTTGTTTTTCTGGTGTAACCTAGCCCTGTAGTGTCTCGGGCTGTTAAGGTATGAGGTTGGATAGGTTCAATGATACCTTCCTTTCTCAATCCGATAGGACAATGACCTTTATACCCCATTCTTTGTAGCATTGTGAATCCTTGGCCATACTACTCAGTTTGTATTGTGGAGTGATGGTCTTGTTGTGTGTGTAAGCTATCTTCATCCTTATATAACCATTGAAGGATGTCCTTTTCATCACTCTCATCTTCAAGGCTTCCCCATTTGACAAATGGACCTTTAGTAGTTGCTATTTATTTAGGTTTGCTCATGGAAGGCCTTCCATAGGATCTAGGAGAGATAGGGAGATGTGATAAACAAAAGGATTGTGCAATTGTGTACTCACTGAGGCTCTTGTCTTTGACTTTGAAGTTAGCTTGGGGTGCCTTCGATGTTGAACGGAGTGAAGTTAGGTCGACATGGGATGAGGATGAAGTAGAGGCATGGTTTGGGGAATCACAACTTTAGGCTTAGATTGCACAATGTTACAGTACTGAAATGGATTAGAATCACCTTGGATGGTGATTTCTTGACCTTCAAAGGGGAATTTTATACATTGGTGGTAGGTTGAAGGTACTACCTTCATAGCATGTATCCAAGGTCACCCAAGGAGAATGTTATATGCAAGTTCCATGTCAAGGACTTGACATACGACATCCTTTACTATTGGTCCCACTCTGATAGGTAAAACAACCATTCTTTTTGAAGTTCTTTCCTCATCATCATAAGCTTTGATGGTGATTTTCCTTTTTGGATCGATAGCATTCTCTGAAAACCCCAATGCAAGGATTAGCTTTAAAGTGCAAATATTCAAACCGGCCCCTCCATCGATTAGAACCCTTTTGATTTTGTGTTTGTGGATGAAGGCTTCAATGTGCAGAGAGGCATTATGAGGTTGAGTGGGAGACATATCATCCTTTTCAGTGAATGATAGGGAGTGAGGTGTGGTAATGTGACCGACCATGGTCTAGAATTTCTCTTCAGCGAGGTTTGTTGGAATGGTGGCTTCAGAAAGAGCTTTGTCTAGTATGGCTCTATGAGATGGGGACAAACGTAAAAATTCCAAGACGGAGATATGTGCAGGTGTTTTGTGTAGTTGATCTAGGAAACTATACTGACTAGACGAAGAGGACGGTTTGGACGGGACCGCTTTAAGAGTAACCTTTCCACTATTAGTGGTCATGTTACAATCAGGAGTGTTACTTAGGGTATTGACATGGGAATCACTTTCTAAGATGTGGTTAACCACATAGTCAAATGAGACATTCATATAATTGGCGTTATTATTGCCACTGTTGTTTTGTTTTGAAGCTCCTCCCTGCTCATAATTGGGAAGTGGATCTTTGAATGCCAAATGATCATCGTTAGAGACATGTCCATCAAGGGATACCTTTTTCTGGTCCAACAAGTCTTGAATGGTATGTTTGAGTGTTATACAATCATTGGTCTTGTGTCCCTTGTTTCGGTGAAATTTACAGAAATCATTGTCATTCCACCACGGAGGTTTGACCTTTGGTTCATAATCCCATGCTACCCGAAGTGTTATGATTTGGTTTGCGAGAAGCTTCCGTAGGTTGGTTTCCAATGATTCTCCCAAAGGTGTAAATTTTCTCCTAGGTTGATAGTTAGAAAATCGTGATTCATTGTTTTGCGGTTTGTTTTGTTGAGGGTTGTTTTGTGGGCTTGTCAAAGTGAAAATTGGTTGTTTTTGCACCACATTTTTGGCATCTACCACCCCGTCATTTATTGTTCTTGGTCCAGAAGCGTGGTTTGTCCATGTTGGTATTTGTGCTTGGAGTGTCCTGGTAAAGTTTGATTTGTCCTTTCACTACCAATGCCTTTTCAATGATCAATCCCATCTCAATGACTTTCCTAAAGGTAGAAGGGCATTGTATCTAGATTTGGTAGCTGAGGTCAGCATGGAGGTTATGAATGAACATTTCCAACATTTATTTTTTAGGTATTTGGTGTGGACATTTGCTTGCCAACTATCTCCATCTTTGTAGGAAGGCGGCGAAGGATTCTCCACCCTTTTGCTTGGTGTTACAAAGATCCAAAATTGATATGTCATGCTCAATATTGTAGGAGAAGTGTAAGATGAACTTGTCCACTAGTTCGTTGAATGTTCGGATGCCAGGGGATATTCTAGAGAACCACTCCAATGCTTGTTCTCCCAAGCTCCTTGGAAATAGTGACATGAGGTATGTGTCATTGTGGGTGACTTCTATGCATGTTGCACTAAACTCTCTAATGTGGTCTCTTGGATCACCTTTTCCTCGATATTTGTCAAATTTAGGTACCTCAAATTTAGAGGGGAAAGGTATCATGACCAAGGTTCTATCAAAAGGATATGGTGATATATCCTCTAGAGAGTAGTGTTTCATTGATGTTCCAGTTTTCATGTTTGTGATTCGTTGGTTCAAGCCTTAGACTTGTTGTGTTATTAAGCTTAAAGTGTCGGTAGAGTCAATGGTTGCCTTCCCTTTATCTACGGCTCTTTCTTCTCGTGTATTGTCCTCAGGGATTCTTTCTTCTTCATTTTCCTTTAATGCATTGATGTCAAAGTCCTTAGGGAGTTTTGCTCCTTGACTTTCTAGGTAAAGCAAGAATCGAGAAGGGTCTTGAGTGAGTACCTTGTCCATCAGGCATTGGAACTTTCGGTCTTGTTGAGTGTGTATAAATTCTTCCTGGGTAATCTCCTCATCACTGTCATTAGGGGATGAGATAACTTTTTTGGAAGTGTCTACCATTTCAAATTGTTTTTGGTATTGGGAGCTTGGTAGGACCATGTAATGTGAATTTGGATGGGGTGTTTGTTGAAGGGAAAACTTGTAGTGGTGAGGTTTGAATGAGGGTTTCCTTAGACCAACAATATCAAACAAGATGGTAGATGCAAGAACGGTAGTCGAAGTAAGGATGTTTTGGAGTCCAAATACTTGATGTTGACTAGTCTTACACAAGTCCCTAGTGAAGTTCTGAAGGATGGTGGATCCTTGATCATGGAGACTTACTAGGCTTGTTTGAGGTTGAATTGATCTTAGAGTTTCTTTGTCCTAACCTGGTTTTGATACTACATTTTGAGAATTTTTGTGAATTCCTATGGAAGTGGATAGAAGTGGTGTTTGTACGGTAAAAACTGATCTCAAAATTTGGAATACAGTTGAAATATACTCAAAAGTGTTGGAAGATTTCTTTGGAAAGATCAGGAAAAACTCACTGTCACATATGCGCAACTTTTATATGCATTGAAACAGAAGATGCATACGCATCAGGTCTATGTATAAGCGCAGGTTTGGTAAAGTTTAAAAGCACAACAATAGTTAGCAAAAGTGTAGTACGTCACAGTGTATGCGTAGAAAGTCTAAGCAAATGCGCAGATTTTCAGTGTATATGCGCAGATCTAGTTTTTCTGAATGTTTTTGGCACAGTTTTTTGACACATTTTTAGTTTGTTTGGCTTCTTCATTTGCAAGTTGGTCTTTTGATATAATTTTATCAATTTTTAGCAAGAAAACACAGCAAACACAGAATGATTTTAAGTTTTTTGAATTTTTTTTCGAAAAAATTTGGACTCTTTTTGGACACAAAAACAATTACAATCCTAAGCTTGTAAAGATAGTATTTGTCAGATCCCCTAGCTGTGCATGTTCAAAGTGGATAGCTTTAGGATCTTGGTAGTATCAGCTCCTCTCCACAGCACACACTTCTCACGCATACCAAGATCTGGGTTTCCCAAGGTTCCTACCCCCACCGAACCTTAGGATTGTCCCTACTACCTCTACTAAGAACCACATGAATCGGGCCGTCTTCAAAGGTCACACCTTTTGCGCCAACAAATAGAAGGATTTTGGGCTACTAAACAATGGCTAAGTAGTGAGGGCAACCATTCAAGTGGTTCTATGTGCGGCAATGCTACTCTTCGTTATGGAGTCTCCCAGCCTTCAAGAGTTACGCCTTGAAGGGTTTTGGGGGAGGTTGGCTATTGGTATAACACAACGACACTCGTTGCATGAAGCTTTCACCTCAAGCACAATTTATTTATAGTGAATCGACAGGGCTTGGCTTTAGCCTATTACCACTTAGGGTCGTTCCCACTTGGATGAACGGGTATCCAAGGGCAACCCCCTCTAAAGGTTATAACACATACGAAATGATACGTCT
The DNA here is from genome assembly GCA_027924645.1 of Cunninghamia lanceolata. Lineage (NCBI taxonomy): Eukaryota > Viridiplantae > Streptophyta > Pinopsida > Cupressales > Cupressaceae > Cunninghamia > Cunninghamia lanceolata. Next base: position 1,500,474 of record BSBN01001494.1, on the reverse strand, counting down.
TGGCATTTTGATCACCTAAAATAAGGGAGAGCATAGGCCTAATATCATTCTAAAGACACAGTAAACAGTGGTTCATTCACCCCTATTTAAAAGGAAAAAGACTATATGCGTTACACTACTTGGGCACACACATAGGTTGTTAACTTTGAAGTGATTAAGATACCAATGGCTTGATTTAGCAAGATAACAATGAGTTAAACTTTTAAAAGATAGCAATATGATCAAGATAGCAATGGTTTAGTTACAAACCTCCTAGTTAGGACTATGTGAGATTTGTATGAACATCTTTTTACTTCCTTAGCTAATTAAATCTATGATGAGTTAATAAGTGCAGCTAAATGACTATCCAACTCCTAATCCTACAAGATAAATGTTAGCGTTAACCCAAAAACCACGAGAAATACTAGAATCACTGTGAAGAATATATGCGAAGCTTTAGAGTATGCATGCGTAGGAATAGAGACTATAAGCGCAAAATTACAAATGCATGAAGATAGGTATCAAAAGCGCAGGAATAAAGGACAGATGTGCAGTTTCTATGGATGCGCCATTCTAGAGGATGAAAGTACAGTGTCTGGGGGTATATGTGTTAGAATATCACAGGTGCCAAAATAGGTTGTAGATGCACAACTTCTGGTGATGGATGCACCGATTTGACCTATGTACGGAACCTGTCACTCAAAAGCTCAATTTTGGATTAGAAATGGGGCAAGGCCTCATGGTGGGTGCCAAAAATGTTATGAGTAAAAGTGGTTTATATCGAAATTAATATAAAAAAAACCCAAAAACACAATGGAACATGCAGATAACAAGAGTTAAAAAATGAAAGAAATGAAACTTACAACCTCTGTTACCTCGCGGCTTCCATTGCTCGCCTAGTCTTGATCGATCTTTGTTGTGAAGATTGTGGCCCTCAGGAAACACAATTCCTTGCACTTCTTCAAGATGGCGATAGAGAGGTGGCTAGGATACTTTGTAGAGAAGATGAGCTTCAATACAATGAATAATGGATATGAGCTATGAGAAGGTGCGGGTGCCAAAGATGCGCTATGGATTCTGTAGCATAAGTTTACTTGAAATCCTGGATCTAGAAATGGAAGAAGAGGGTTGTATTTATAGACTTGTGAGAGAGAGGATCAACGATGTAGAAGAAATAAGAAGATCAATGGTTGAGAAACCTTGAGAGAATGTGCGTGAATAGAAAGAAGACAAGTGTCATAGAAAAAGCTATTCTCTTTGAGTTAACTACTTTCATGACAAAGATAAGATTTGCTTTTCACAAATTAGAATGTTTTATTCTAATTTAAGAGTTATTGATAAAAACAAGATTGTTTTAAATCAAAAACTCAAATTTTGCTTTTGCATGACAAAAAAGATTTATTTTTAGAAGATTTTGGAAGATAAGAAAGCAAATTAAATAAATAAATTTATTTAATTGAGGAATTAGAAGATAAGAAAGCGAATTAAATAAATAAATTTATTTAATTGAAGAATTAGAAGATAAGAAAGCAAATTAAATAAATAAATTTATTTAATTGTTTGTGCATGATTTGGAAGAATAAATAAAATATTTTATTGTATTTTATTTTTAGAGATTGAGAGGATTTAAATAAATTTGATTTATTTAATTAAATTTGGAGGAATAAATGACTTAATTAAATAATTTAGAATTATTTAATAAAGGGTTTTATTTAATTTTGACTTTAGAAAAGTTAATTAATATTTTGATATTTAATTAACTTAGAGGAATATGAATCGAATAAATAAATTTAATTATTTATTTATTGACAGAGGAAGGTAGACTTAAATAAATATTAAAAATATTTATTTAGACAGAGTCGTGTCAATTTTTAGGTGTATACAGTCTTTATACATAGCAACCTCCTATCGGAGCTTTTCATTTTCCAACATATAAGAAATATTCTTTTTGACAAGTTGCTTAATCTGTGCCTTTGTGAATTTTGCAACATTCACATTTAGATCAGCTGTCTCAATAGGATTTGTGTCCTTAACTCGCTAAATCATTAGATGACCAAATGCTTCATTAGGATTATTTATGACCTGAGGCTTTTTGTGTGAAGGATAGAGTGACCATATTAGCAGTGTCATCTTATCAGGGTCATAGCCTGATCCGTTTTTAATCTTATCAAGTGCCTCGACACTAAGCTGCATCTTTTTCTCTTGATTTTTTCTGAAAGTATCGAAAACAATAGCTGAAGTCATATCCCATCCATGGACTAACACCACTTCTTCGTCCTTGAGCATTTCTCTACCTTTTTCTGGTGTCATTTCTTCCATGGCACTATCTATTTCTGATTGAAGCTCTTGCAGAACTTCCTCTTGAACCTCAGGAGTGATATCCTTCATCTTTTCTCTAGCTTGTTTTCCTTTATATTCATATAAGAAGGCTTTGAATTCTAAAGTTTTGATAAAGTTGGCATCTGTAATAAAAGTTTTACTAGCCAGGTATCTCACATCATCTATTAGTTCATCAAAAGTCTCTATTGTGACTTCTTCTCTATCTACTGGAGGCTCATATTTCTTAATAAGAGAAGAGGATGCTTACAAGTCTTTATTCTTCTCCTCTTCATTTTCTTCTTCAAAAGAGATTTCAGGAGTTTGTTGAGGAGGTAACTGGGAAATAGGGACCTCATCTTCTGCATGAATTCCTCTGACAACTCTTCCTTTTCTTTCAAACACATAAGAAGGGACATTTTCAATCAAGTCTGCGGCATTTGTAATCAATGCATTCAATATTTCAATGGGGTCATTAATATCTATGAAGGCATTGTTGTAAGTGGGGTTTTTTGCTACCCTCCAAGCCTCAACCAACGTTATCTTGTAATATAAATCTCATCTCTCAATTGCAACTTGCTCATCACAATTTCTAACTAGGTCATCATTGACAAACAGAACATGATTATACCTCTTAAGCTTTTGTTTTATCTTAACACTATTTATGAAATTCTCTGGATTAAAGCTTTCTCTGGAACTCCCTAATGGTAGCCTAAAATGCTCCAGTTTTTTGTCAATCAATTGGTATCCTTTGTCTGACATGACTGTGAAATCCCCAAAACACAAAGTGCCTGACATAAATGACTGCTTATTATGTCTTTTTAGATGCATAAAATCAGAGTGAGCAAGCTGTCTTACAATCTCTAGATAAGCAACTCTGTCAGGACAAGTCTTTGGTAATAGCAGAGGGGGTCCTTCAAATCTGAACACCCTTATCTTTGTATAATTAGTGTAGGAATACTAGTCACCCCAATTATGAGTGAACTTTCTTGACTCGTACTTATCCTTTGGCCTTAAAAATCTCTAAACCTCTGATGACAGATTGTAATTGCAAGGATGCCCTAGATGCTTATACACAGGTTTTACAAAGTATTCTTCAAAATAGATGTAATGGGACTTATCACACGTGCTATCCCATATAGCAGTCCATCTCTGGATGGGTTTCACATCTCCATTCCTATCCTAGTTCCTGACTCCTAAGCATTTATCCCATAACCCCAAGTTTTGGCCTTTATACAAGACAAGATGGATTAGTAGAGAGTAATGCCTGAATCTACTCCCTCCTCCCTTTATGGAGACCAATTCATTGTGAAGGGTGTTGGCCAAGAACTCAACATAATCAAAATGTAGAGCTTGTTGGCTTTGGATGTCAGCTATTAGGACCATAGGAGCAACTTCCATAAACATAGAAGCCTCAACCCCTAACAATTGACACGGAATAATAAGTATACTAGAAATACTCTTCAAACAATTCAATAGAATATGGGGGATCTTTTGTGACTGAAAAAACCCTTAGCTTGTTGTTCTCGTCACGGGGTCTGTGCATGGGAAACCTCCATCTCTTGTAGTTGTTGCTCAAATTATAATATTCACCGCACAAATCCCTAATCCTGAACTTTACATCAAAGCCAATATCTAATTAGAAAACCATCGATATGTAATCCCAGGTGATAGGGATAAATTTTGTTCCATCCTTTAATTCAATCATACAATTCTGTGGGTTATAGTTTCCAGCTAGCATTCTCGGGAATTCAACATTCACAAATATGTTAGCACTACCAACTTTCCTAAATTCAATCTCCATGGGTTCAAAATAGGGGAACACCTATGCATTTTCTTATAATGGTAGATGAAGAGGTCATACCCTCTTACGGGAGTCCATATATCTCCTATTTGTCTATATTCATCTTCTAATATTTCTGCATTTAGGTTTAACTGGGCATTCCTTTGGGATTTTTGCCCTAACTTCGGACACTGATCTATTAAATCTTTGTTCAAGTATCTCTTGCCTTTTTGCCTTAGGGTTTTCATGTGTTTCTTCCATAGTATAATGCGAGAGATATTTCAAATGCAATTATGAACTAGAAAGCATAGATTTTAGGCTCAAAACACTTACTTGGATACTTGAATTGTATTCATCGCAGATGCTCACCCTAGCTCTTGTGCTTGTGCACTAAACTAGATGTTTTAAGATTTCCTTAATTTACTCTATTCTGAGCATTAATGGTGGCTTTCAAATCATCGAGGAAACATTTATTTCTCGCAATAGAGCACTTTTTGTCACCTTGCCAAAATAATCATTTCACTTAAGGGATTTTATTATTTCTTTACTTCATCGAGACTTCGCTGTGACTCAAATGGTGGTCATGTCGAAACTCCATCTTTTCAACATATGTGCCTCCCCTTGATGCCTTTTTGATTATCAACATTTTTATTTTTTTGGAAAGACTAAATATGCATTCCCTTCGACATTCCAAAATCTCTAGCAGTTTTTTGGCAGGATAGCACTCTAAGTCACCTCGACATGCCGAAATGATATGTCATGCTAATATTTTGCAGTCTCCTCGATATGCTCCTTATGGGTCAGAATGTCAAAGAGACCCCTAAAAGTCTCATCCCAATACTCTGATATCTCTATCTCCTCGAACTTGAAATGTTAGTTCGAAATATATGCCAATTGTTCATGTATTCAGGTTTCCGCAAGTATTTTAATTTTATCATTTTATTGGTGTGACACATTTAAGTGTCACACTGATTTCTTGAGAGCTTCTTAACACCTTTCGGGGTGTCGAAGTGACCTTTGAAGAAGTCATACCGATACACCGAGGATTCTTTCCTCGATATGTATGTAGGGATTAAGTCTTCAACATACGGTGTAGATAATATGGAATTTTTTGGTTCTAGGGCGAATATGATGGGCAATTTATTATGGGAGTGTTAATTTTGAAAAATGAAAATAGATAATTATCTCAGGTGTATGGCGGGAAATGGACTTTCTGGATGAATTTTTTGGGGTTTGAAATTTTGTCCCAACAAGGTGATACATCAGGTTTGAATATAGAACACTCACAAAACTAAAATGCACAAAATAACCAGATACAACTGATAAATATACACAGATGTAGCAGATTCTAATAGAGGTAAAGAGAAGGATAGGGTTGAGAGGAAATAAACATTCATAGGCAAACCAATTCTAAATTACACAGAGCTAAAAACAACATGAACAGGTAAAAACAACCAGCATGTATTAATCAGAAAGGTACGGTTATAACAGAGGAGGGTTCTGTTTGGAGTAGAAAAATGTCTCTGTATCCAACTCTCATTACATTATTTTTACATGTATATATAGCATTTCATTACATTGACCTAAGTCACTTGCCTCGATAAATTTGCCCCCTGGGCCTATCAGAAAATATCTCTATCAAAAGGAATGTCTACCTACAAGGATTAATTGCAGAAAATCTCTTGGATCTTGAAGTAGCTGGGAGATATTTGTTGTCTTGAATGTAGATAGCTGATCCATCACCTACAATAATAAATATGAAAATATCTGGAGATGAAGTAGCTGAACAAAGCTAATTTTGCATTAATGGCTGATGAAGATATTTCAAATGAACTTTCCTACCAAAATCCCCATATATAGATCTTTTACAACACTTTAAACATTCAAATTCAAATATTTAAAGCCTACAATACATTACAAACTCTATTTTGTAAAGTCTGAAAATTCCACTTCCTAAAAATACCAACGAAAAGCAACCTCAATCTATAAATGGAACAATGAATCTTTCTATCAATAGAAGTATCCATAAATGTAATCTTATACAAATTTTCAAGTACAACAAGAGTACATCAATGAGAAGTACAATTACATACTATGGCTAAAAAAGCCTTACAAATGATCAATACTGTAATGTCAGAAAATGTCCCCTTAGGGGCTTTTCCCTCATAAGGTTTAGCTCCCGGGTCTTTAGTGTGCATTTAGGACATCTTACATCATAATTTAGCATCCCGATGGAATGAACCCCAGGTATCATGATAAATGGGGCCTAGGGGGACCCCTTGAGCTTAATCCTACCCAAAATAGGGGGGAGGACTTGGGCGTCTGCGCCCTAGTCCTGCCTATTTTGGGTCAGGCCCAAATTTCTAGTGTTGGTTTATGACCGTTATTTGGTCCCTAGGCCGACACAGTAAGTTTGAATTTATGAAATCTTGGCAAGAATATTTGTAGTTGCATATAAAAGCATGTTTAGGCATTCATTTAGAAACTAGATGGCAATTGTGAACTTTATGCATTCTCAAGGTGATTCAAGGCTTTCATTGTGTTGCAAGAGTAGATTTGTGTTGTCTATGTGTTTGTGTTTGCAGATTTGAGCATCCATTTCCTCATGGAATGAAAAGCATCTTCCTCTCATGAGATCTTCACTACAAGGTGACATCATATTGTGTTTGTGATCATTATTTCATTTGGATTTTGCCACTGCCTCACAAGGACATGCACTCTCTATCTGACAAAGGTGTTTGGAAGACTTAAGTGTCCTTTTGGGGCTTGACTGAGGCAAGCTCCTAAACACCACAACCCCCTCCCAAAGTTTTCATGGTTACAGGTTACAGGTTGATGATGCAGACAAAGTAAAGTTGCAGGAGGACATATTGAAGTGTTGAAATTACATATCAGAGAAGAAAATAGCTCCCTGGACTAGGGTGCCTGCTCATTAGTCCTTGAAGTTTTGCAATAGGAAAATCTCCAGAACAACAGATACAGGTTACATACCTTGTTTCTAGATCTTGACAAAAAGTAGGGCCTTGGACTTGGGCGCCTGCTCTTTAGTCCTTGACTTTTCTGCCTTAGAACCCTCAAAACATGTGCACTGTTGTTTGTCATTTTACATCTTTTTGCAAAGGCATTTTTCATAATTCATTTGTTTACTGCCACATTTGCATAATTAGGGTTTTGATAGATAACTGAGCATAAAAGAAGGAAAATTGGTAATCAAACACCCTAATCCAAGCTTCCCTACATTTGTAAGTGACCAAGGACCTGATAGTGCTCTGCCACTCGATCCTAAGGTCCTTGAATGTAATTGGTGAAAGGAGGCTTCAAACACTAAACTAAACAATCCAAATTCTTAACTTTTACAAATACAATGATATATCCATTTCTGAATTACATATGAGGATCAAATATACAATATGTCTTCAACCACCATAACCCACTAGTCTTCTGCAAGCTGAAGGTCAAGAGCATGGTTAAGGTGCTTTGCCACCCAACCACAAAGCACTACACTTCCCTGGAATTCTTCCTAACTTGAAAAATACCTAACCCTGCATGAGGCGCCTAGAAACCTAGAACAAATGGGTAGGAGGGAAAATCTTGATGCATGCTTGATGCCTATATGCACTCTAATCTAGAATGAACATATTTCTTGCAAATAGGATGTGGCAGAGAATAATATTAATAACTAGGCATTTCATATCCATCTATTGCATGCATTGTGGCCTCAAGCTGTAGAGGCAAATGCTCAGCTGCTTCCGGATGAGCTTTCTTTTTTTTCTTTATCTTTTCTTTTCCTTTTCCTTCAGATGTTCCTTCCTCTTCTCCTTGTCTTGTTCTTTTATTCAATATAAATGATTCATTTTCTTCTTCTTCATCATCTTCATCATCCTCTACATTCAACAGATTTATCTTTCCCCTATTTGCCTGTACCTTAGGTCTAGGTTTCTTCTTTTCACTGGTGTTGTCTTGCACTGGTGCTTCAGTAGCAGTTCTTCCACTTCTAGGAGATGTTTGAACCAGTCCAAAAGGTTTAGGAGAGGTTGCAGTGGTAGATGTAGACCTACTTGTCCTTCTACGAGTAGCTGTGGTAGAGGTAGTTTGTGTTTCCTCCATAGGACCCTTAGGATTATTTAACATCCCTTCCAATTTTGTTTTCATCTTCTCTACCTTCTCTTCTACATTCTTCTTGACTAACTTATTAGTTAATTCATCATATGTCCCAAATCTCTTAGTAGTGGGATCCTTGGGCTTGTTGAGCAAGATATTAGCATATCTAATCAAATCAAGTCCAAAGACCTAATAAGGCAAAGTGGTTATCCAGATAGTCCTTGGTTCAACTTCCTCCATATAACAATTATCCTTATCCACCATGAAAGTTATATCATTCTTCTATTTTTCTACAATTTTTAATGGTATCCTCTCCCTCATTTGTATTTCATCTTGGAAGTTTTTAAAGAATCCCTAATACATAGTTTTGCATTGTTTGGTGTTTGCAAAACTATGCATGTGATCTCTAATCTATTGTGCCATAGGAATATCTCTTCTCCAGACCACATTCTTCATTCCAGGCAATTCTTTCAAGAAATAAAAAATGAGACAAATTATCAAAGAGCCATACTAAAAGTTATAACATGTCTCCTTTATTCTCTTCAGATTGTCTAACAATTATTGTCGTAGCAGCTCACACAGATCATAGTCCTTTCCTTCCTTAACTATCTAATGAGTAGTGTAGATGGCAATTGTGGTAACAAATCCTTATCTTTTTGTGTAATATACTTTGTATGTAACGCCCATTGTGGCATACTAGACCCCTAGGTTAGTGATATCATCCACTGTTAGGGTTCTTTTATAGAATTTTGCATTGGTAAGCTTCATTACCACCTCATTCTTTACAACCTTTAGGATTGACACAAGTCCAAAGGAGCAAAATCCAGTCACATTTATGATGGATTCTTTTATAATCAAGTAGGGTTGATCAAGACAAAAGAATTCTTCATGAATCTAGCTTAAAACAATTCTAACCCAATCTTCCTCATTGCAAAAATAGGGGAAATTCTTCCATGCATCTTAAGCATTTTTCTTCTACATTTGCATACTCTGGCTTGAGCTGAAAGTCATCACCCAAGAGATGTTTGCTTCTAGATACTTCCAACTTCAAATGGTTGTATTCATTTAGCTGTGAGTGAATGTATATGCAGACATCCTTTGTATGCCATACATTGATGGGAACACAAGAAAATGCACCATCCTTAGTGGTCTCGGTAGATTTATATGGATGTTTCTTGAAATTTGGCCTCATCCTCTCCACAATATCAATAAACATAGTTGTTGCCATGATAACTCTTTCAGAAAACTAGGGTTTTACTAGAAAATTTGAGAAATACCTGAGAATGCCACCATTAGGGTTTGCACACAAGATTTGCTGAAAACCTTCTTCTCTTCTTAGCTCTTGCATACACTTCATCTTGTTCAAATTAGATCAATATTGATCAAGTGGGGAATAAATAACCTTCATATCTACTTTAGTTTCTCCACATTAAATGCATTTGGCACAACTTCTTACTGTCCTGAGATAACACAGGGATATACGATCCTTCAACAAACCTCCCCAAAGAGTGTATTTGCTCTAGATTTTTGATCAAATGTCATAAAATTAGAATCCACACATATTCATGTAATTATTAGCCATTATGCTGAATATTTCAGTATCTTATGCATTCAAGTGTTTGAAAAAGATTTGCAATTGCAACTCCCCCTAAGCTAATACTTCCTTTTTAGTTGCTGGAAGATCTATCTACACTAGGCAGAGGTACAAATCCTTCCTTTACTTTACCTTCTTCCTTCTTCTTCCATATCTTGTCTATTTCCTTCTTTTGTTGACCAATGCCAATCTTCTTTTAAGGAGCAGGTCTTGCATTATTTCCCTTGCAGAACCTTGCAGTGTGTCCTGATTTAATGCAATTGTAGCAAGTGATATTAGATTGTGGATCATAACCGCCTCTTCTCACATTATATCTGTAATTAGTAGCCTTATGACCAAACTTGTTACATGTGTAGCAGTAACCATAGAAGGTTTTAGAAGCCATATTGTTCTTATTCATGAAACCATTCCTCATCACTTTACTTCTATATTCATTAACCTTATGACCAACTTTATTGCAAGCATAACACTAATCATGAAATGAATGAGAGTTCACAACATTGTACCTTGGAGGCCTAAATGAATTATGATTCATCTTGCTTCTACATTCAACACTCTTGTGACCAATCTTATTCCAAGCATAAAAATTACCATTTAAGGCTTGAGGGTACCTAGTAGGAGCAGGATTTCTAAAGTTCTTCTTCTTGTTCTAGACTTGTGTGAAGTTATTCTTTCTTTGTCTCTAGATAGGAATGAATCCATCTTCTTTTACATCTCTAGAGGCATTCTTCTTAGGATCTTCAGTGTAGTTTTTTTCCTCCTTTGTTTTAGACTTTCCTTCTACTTTGAAGTTATCAGATAAGTTTGTAGATGCACTGGTTATAGGACTTTTCCCTTTTTCAAAACCAAGACTAGATTTTTCTTTTCATGGCTTTTGAGAGTTGACCAATTCATTAAGAATCTCAAAACCTCCTTTTACTTTCAATCCTTTGTCAATTTGTTCTTTTTCTTTTTCCAGTTCTTTTCTCAGAGTGACAACGTCTTCCTCAAGTTTTGAACATTCAGCTGCTTCTCATTAAGATTGATATTTAAGCAATATTCAATTCTTTTGCCTTCTTCAACCATGACTTTCAAACTAGAGATCATATCTTCTACCTCCTTCTGTTTGAGATTTCAATTTACTAATTTCTTCTTTTGATTCTTTGGCTTGTGTCTTCTATTTTATAATTGTCTCCTTTGAATTTTTCAGGCATGACCTCATATTTCATATTTAGTTCTCTTTCTTCATCTAGATCTTCAAGAGATGACTAGAGTTCTCCTTCAAGGTCTACCTCATCAAGATTTAAGTCCCAACCTTCATGTGCCATTGAATCAAGATCTAGTTCAGGAGTAAACAGATCATTAGGTACTACTTCAGATTCCATGTGTTCAAGTGTAGGATCTACCTCAACTATTAGGCTTCTCAAAGGCACTTAGCTCTGATACCAATTGTTGAACACATACTGAGACAGAGAGGGGGGTGAATCAGTCTATCCTTAAACTTTACATTAATTTCATTCACATCTTAAACATCAAATCACATTTAACCAAAAGAAGAAGAATAGAAAGGAAAGCATGCACCACACAAGGACGCCAAAATTTTTATGTGGAAAACCCAATGAGGGAAAAACCACGGTGAGGATTAACTCACAATATATGAAGCCCACTGCTATAAAAGATTACAACTTTATTTTAGGGCTACAACCCAAGGAAGCTGCTGCTCCTTGCTAACTTGAAAACTAAGGCTACAACCTTAGGACAAGATACAAAGACCTGCTGAAGAGACTCACTATCTAATAGTAGGATACATGAAAATTACAATGAAAATATAAAATGTTGTAAATAAGACATCTGTCATATGTTGATATTATAGCCCCTTATTTCACACAATTACCCCATCACTCTAACTTCACACAGTTCATGCTTAAAACCCTCATCATTCTATCCTTTGCACTCACAAAATGATTTTGTTCTTCTATAAATACCCTCCACAACAACTCAAAACTTCAATTAGGTCGGCACCAAGATATCCTCTAGATAAAACATGTGATACACTATAGGTCAGCTCAAAATAAGTATATTATGAGTTGTCGATCACATCACATGCAATAATAGGGTGAAATACATTACAACATATCCTTCAAGGAAAAATTTATTGATCATGATCAACCGTGAATGAAGGGAACCAAACTGTCAGCCCAAACAACATCAACACTACCCACTATTTATCTTCACACCACTGGGGAGAGACCAAAAACATCATATGGACCAAAAAGTGATTGACATACTTTATCAACTATACCCTTACAATCTTCTCCTGAAGTATCTAATCATTATATGCTGCCTCAAGAAGAGAAACATCTTGAACTGATGAGAATAGAGTATCCCTAACTGACTATGACATATCAAAACTTAGGATATTGCATTGCGAACCACTAAAACATCTAGAAGTCTTATGAATGAACTCGTGAATCATTTTGAACATATCTCCAAAATGGCGTGCCCATATCTAACATTACAGAGGAATGCAGAGCATTCCAACAATCCTTCATCATTATTTTACTCTACCAGAACATAGGCCAAAACTTTGTCACTTTATAACTTTTACTACAGAAGGTTTCATGACTTGAAATATTAGATACAACACCTTCATGTTCTAATCAACTTATTTTCTAAACCGTAAGACTAAATCTTTCTCTATAGAGGAATGCAAACAAAAACACTATGACTCTACCTTAGGGTATGCACTATAAATGCCTAGCAAAACTTTTGCAACTTATCTCTGAGTGTGGTACACCAAATTTGTAAGATATAAATATATACATATAGGAAACATATTAGAACAAGTGTACTCACCTTTTCATCATACTTAGACATCAGGTTGGTTACCATTCTTCTACTTAGACAATTTATCTCCATCTGATAGGCCTTCTGGACCAACCTACCTTAAATATGCTGACCCCATGTCTCTAACTGAGTCAAACCATCTCTCTCAAATCTTCCACTATCCATTAACCTATCTCTAACCATTTTTCAGCCTCTTCAACCTCTATACAAAACCATTATACAAGACTGACCTCAAGTTGACACATATTGAGTTGACATCAATGACAACACACATTGCTAATAGAGACATGCCAAAGATTGCCAAACCTACTAGCTCCTTTTGTAAGGAATGTCAAATTGGGAAGTAAACAAGGACCAAGTTCAAGACCAAGGAATACTATTCTACTAATCCATTGGAGCTGATTCATACAGACTTATGTGGTCTTGCCAAAATAAGAAGTCTCCTAGGTGAAAGGTATTTCATGTTGCTCATTGATGATTACTCTAGAATGACATGGGTTACATTTTTTAAAGAAAAATTAGGAGCTTTTAATAGATTCAAAACTTTCAAATCTATGGTTGAGAATGAAATTAATTCTAGAATCAAGTGCCTAAGATTAGAAAGAGGTGGTGAGTTCACATCAAATGAATTTGAGGAATTTTGTGAAAAACATGGCATAAAAAGACAATACTCTACTGCAAGGATTTCTTAACAAAATGAAGTAGTTGAAAGGAAGAATAGAACAATATAGGAGATGGAAGGAACAATGGTGAATGAAGCCAAGTTACCTGATGTATATTAGAAAGAAGCAGTCCATACTGTTGTTTATATTCTTAATACAGGACAACTATGAGTGAGCAAAACTAAGACACCATATGAATTGTGGAAATATAGACCTTCATCAGTCAAGTATTTCAAAATCTTTGGAAGAAAATGCTATATTAGAAGAGATGAAGATAATTTGGGTAAGTTTGACTCAATATCTGATGAAGGAATTGTTACTAAATTATGTTTGCAACCTAATTTAGTAAGGCCTAATAGCAGTTGTTGAAAAAGGTGGATAAGAAAATTTTTTACACACAAGATCATCTAGTCAATGTCTGATATCTTAGTAAAGGAGCCATTGCATGATCACTTATCAGAATCATAGAACAGTTCAAACTAGACTGTTACACTATTTGAATAAGTGAAAATGAAGAAACACAAGAAAGCAGGCATTCAAAAGATGACAGGTATCTAGTTGAGATCATTTTTCAATTATGATTATTGTTTATTCGTTACATTTCAGTGTAGCTTCAAGGAGGAGTTATTTATAAACTATCAATTCATCATATTTAAAAATGTAATTTAAATGAGGTTTAGTTATTTTCATGCTATGTAATTGTTTCATAAAGAAAAGTACACAGAAGTCATTACATAATATGAAATTGCTGGTTATATTCAAAAGAAATGTTTAAATATATCCCACACAAGCCATGGGAGTGACTGAAGATGTAATATGAAACTAAACTATACATCTCAAAACAGAGAAAAGAGCATATGAGGAGAATGGGGACTCATCATTGCCTGCGAATGATGAACCCCAAGGTTGACCAAGTCCATCTTCAACTCCCTCCATCCGATGAGCTCTAAAGATACCTGCATGAGAGAATTGTTAGAGCTCAAAGTTCAAATTCTTCTCATATACATAAGTAACAGATATATAGTTTATCTTCATGAAACATCAATTTCATAGATTCAATTATCATAGATACAAAAGAAAAGTAGAAGGAATAGCTGGATAAGAGATGTAGGTACCAAATCAGAAAGATAAAATCAAGGAATAGAAGCATCATGTCCTGTAATTCAAGGTATGTTTTATGTTCTAACTTGTTTGTTCATTATGTAGGTATAGGTGAAATATATCAAGACCAATCACTGTATTAGTATGTGGATGAAAATGGGCTCCCACAAGGGTTGAGCTCAACATAATACTCTCTTTATGTTTATTGAGAGGATTACCAAAGGCATACTTTATACTAATAAAGGAGATACAGTAAGTGCATTCAAGTTATCACCATAAAATTATGCTACAAGACAACCAAAATTATGCTACAGGACAACAACCAAAGAAAGAAAGGAAGCCTTATATCTCTTAAAGTAGCAATACACTTCTCTTGCTTTTTGTGTCTCATTTTGACCACATAGGTTTATGTAATCATAAGACAGTGAGCAATCATACTGTGTAATTAAACAAACATTGCAGTTGTAAAAGATCAACAAATTGGTGTGCAAGGAGCAGTCAAGCAAGAGTACAACACAATCAACATGACAACAAAGATGCATTATGGAGCAGTAGAGGACAACAAGATCAAGTTTGATTCCAAACAAATATCTCATTTGTTGGTTTTCTTCATGTATGTAAGCCATCAACCATGGAGGAAAAAGTGCTACAGAAACTATGAAGTCATGACGATCAAGGCAATGGTTGTATAAAGAGTAAGACCAAGGAACAATCAAGAAAGCCTGGAGATAGTCAATTATGAAGTTCTCAATTAAAAAGAAGCCATTCAAGGTGTACACCATGTCAAAAAAGTCTACAAGTTGCTCCAAGAGACATCAGGCATTGCCCTACAACCAAACTCACAAAATAGCATGCTCAGGAGACATATCCTTGTCAAGGAAAGTATTCCATACAAAGAGATTGAATTTGTGGATCCTGTGGTTAAGAGGTGGATGAGATGGAAACTTATTTTGCAGTGGCAAGGACTTTAAAATTTCTTGTCGAACAACAATGGATGGAGAAAATGTAGAACAAAATATTGAAAAAGTGTTGAAGAAACAACTTGTGAATGACTACCTCGATAATGCTTTTGTATTTGATGGCCTGAGCACTTTGCTTTCTGCTAATAGTGGGATTGAAAAGGAAAACAAGATGGATGTTGAAACTAATGGTATATTGAAAACAAAAGAAGATGGAATTCATGAAGTTTAAGAGCAAAATGAACCAAATGCGAGCATCAATGAAGGAAAGGAGGGACTAAATCATGAATGCAATCCACAGCCTGGCATAGCTATTCAAGTTTAGGGTCAATCTAAACTAGCTTATGAAAAGAAGAATGCAAAAGCCTCTAAGGGAAATGCTCATGCAATCCAGTCCAAAGGACATAAATATATCTCCACCATGCCTGGAAAGGGCAAAAATGCATCTTCTCTGGTTTAGAAGCCAAAGTCTTCTCCAAATTCAAGTGTTTTATCAAAGGCAGGCCCAAAGGTTGCAACAAGAGTCAGCTTGGATCTTGTTATAAAGTAGAAGAATAATTTTGGACAAGAGCCTCAAGTTGAGGGCACTGAAGTTACATCTCCTACTTCAAATGATTCACTTCCTACTAACATTGTAACATCCTACACAAATTGCACAATTCCACAGCCATTTACATTGGCAACTAATAAAAGAGGTTCGACCATAATTCTAACTGCTGATGGTAACACACCAAGGTGTATGAGTGTAGGTGTTGTATCACCCTTAACTATCAAAAAGCAAGAGTTAGCTTTAAAACCTGCATCAGCTCCATCAACCAAAACATTTGTACGCTCTAAAAGTATGAATTCACACAACCAAAATGAGAAGCCTATGAAGCAAGGGGAAGTGAATCAAGGAGAAGTGAATCTAGGGGATGTGAAGAGAGAGGATGAAGATGCTTGATATGTTGCCTCATTAACTACAACTAACATAAGTTCTAAAGCAAGACCAGGTAGTGCTTCTTCTGTAGTTGGTTTCAATTTTAGATGCAATGAGCAAGCTAGGAAATGGAAAGAGTTCTACTCAAAACTAGAGGAAAAGATCCAAGCAAAGGAGAAGGAAAAAATCCATTTGCAGGCTAAATCAAAGGAGAGTCAGGAGGCTGAGATAAAGCAACTAAGAAAATTTTGACCTTCAAAGCAACACCCTTACCAACTTTCTATCAGGAAGGTCCACCACCAAAAATAGAGTTGAAGAAGATACCAATAACTCATCCAAAATCACCTAAGCTTGGATGGAATAACAACACTAGATCATCTCGTCTTAGTTTGGATGACAACAAGATCAATGGGGGTCCGTAAAATAACATAGATGTGAAGAAGACAATGCAGAGGTCATTGACCAAATTGCCTTCTCAAAAATCAATGATGAGTAAACCTAATGAAACATTTGATAGCCAAAAACAAGGAAGTTCAAATAAAATAGAAAAAGAATCTATTAACAGATCAGTTGAGAATGTAATGGTGAACACATCCAGGGTAGATCAGGATTCCTCTGCTAGTGTTAGCAATGAAGTGAATGCAAAAGTGGACGAGTCTGAATTGTTTCAAGGTGAGAGTCCATTTAACTCTAATAAGTTTGCAAATGAGGAAGAAGAGTATATAGAAGCAAGATACAGTGAGCTAAACAAAAAACCAATATAAAAAATTGTCTTTCTTCCCTTTTTTTTAAAAACAAAATAGAGCAAATATAGAGAGAACCAGAAGCAAAAAATGAGGGTTTTCTTTTATCATGATGTTACTATACAGAAACCCAAAAGGAGATAGCTGTAGGAGCAGAAAACAATGTAGTTTCATCACCTTTTCTTGCAAACAAACAAAAATATATAGAAAGGAGACTTACCCAAGCCATGATGATGTTGAAAATAGCTCAGAAGGAGTAGTTTAAACCTCCATAATGCCTCCAAAAATAGCAGAGAAACCCTAGCATGTCGGTGGGTAGAGCAACAAGAAGAGAACGTAAAGTGCAAAACGAAGATTTTTTAGGTTTTCATCTTCTTTTTGGGGTGAAAGCAGCAGCCCGACTGTGGGATTTTCTTTATTTTTGAATTCTTTTATGTTATCATTGTTATCTAAAAAGTGCCCGAGTTCAACACTTTAAGTGTTAGAAACCTAATGATGCCAAAGAGCCCGTGAAGGGTCTTTTCAAAATTAAATGATGCCTTTTGTTTGAAGGTCTTTTGACCTTAGAAATGTGATCAAGTATCACATGTATATGCATGAAGATGCAATGATATAGAATTATGGGATGGGAGTCATAAGGGTGTAGGCGATTATGCAAATCAAATGGGAGTCATAAGGATGCTATGATGTGTTAACCAATGAAAGAGCATGATGACTTAACATGATGTTATGCATGGATGAGGTCCTATTATATGCATGGTGGCATGGGAGATATAAGGGGTTAATTTATGATTTTAATTTAATCATATCACACATATGAGAAGGTATTTTGACTTTTGCATGTATGGAGGATGTGTTTTCATTGGCATTATCATAGGATGCATGAGGTAATTATGCAAATCAAAGGGGATTTATAAGGAGAGTTAATAATTTTTTAAACCTTTTGAAAATAATTACCCTCAATTTGCATGACTTAGAAATTGATAAACAAATGTAAACAAATAATAAAGTAATAAATTATAAATTACTTTATTATTTGTCACAAAGTTGTAAAAGTCAAGAGATAGACAAATTTATAACAAATAGTAAAGTAAGTCATTTTGATTACTTTATTACTTGTTCACATTGTTTCCTCATCTCATAATCATGCAAAATTAGGAGATGGAGTTAAATGAGTTATTTTAGGAGTTTTTGCATGATTTTTGGTCAAACTAGGAGGAGTTTGGAGTACCACTTGGTCAAATTGGGTGTGAGGAGTAGTTTGGAGCTATTTTTGCTCACTTTGGATCAGTTATGAGGCCTATTTTCTAAGTTTTTCGCTTTTGCTCGTGAATTAGCTTGGAGGAGTTATTTTTAGAGTGGAGTTGAACTACAGTGCTTTTTTCATGCACTTGGGAGTTCATTATTTTGATAAATTGGAGGAAAACTTATGTTTTTTTTGGTTCTTGCATTCTATTCTCTCTTACACATTTCAGAGAGGTAGAGTTTGTTTGTAACTCATTTTTTACAGATTTATACAGTGCAACAGGTTACAGGTTATCTTTTTTGCCTTTTATGCAAATTTTCCTTCATTTTTAGTAAGATCAAGTATTTAACTTCTCAATTGTTTTGTTTTATGAGTGACTGGATGAAATTTAATTGTGTTTTAATATTAGAACCTTTAAATACTTGTCTCATTCATACTTGCATGCATTTAAAGCAATAAAAAATCACAAGTCTTAGGTTGTGTATTGGAATAATCTTTTCTTCCATGTTGTGAGAACCTAGTTTTCCTTCAAGAGAAAGTTTATTCAAGCCTTCCTTAGAATCATTTTTGTGGTCAAATTGTTAAATTGATCTATGTGGATGTGTATTCTAAAAGTTGTGAATCAGGGCTGCATGTTTCTATCTTTTAGGTGCATCACCACCCATTTAAATTCTAGTTTTAGTATTTCCATTATAAATCCTTTTAACCCTTTTTATGGAGTAATTAATTTATTAGAGAATCAGAAGGGAACCAACCCATAATCTGGACGTCTACTTTCACCATAGGGTACCCACAACTTGAAAGTATTCCAATGTTACACAAGATTGTTGAGCTTTCCAGCTTTGTGTAATGGGTGCAATCCTAGTCGATAACAAGAATTTTTCTTGGCTACTCATCTAGAAGCAAGGCTTATAGATGCTACAATAAAAGACTGTGGAAGATAATTGAGAGTGCAAATGTTAGGGTTGATGAATAGCTACATCTATCCACACATGATGTAACATACCATCTCATATTACCCTGATTAAAAATTCAATTTACCATTAAGTAAATAGAAATGATCACATAATCATTTTTCTGTTTTCAAATAATCAACTCATAATCAATAAATAAATGCATATCTATTTTTGAATAATTTCCAAACTAAAATTTGCAACATATTCAAAGATAACATAATAGTGAATTCCTTCACTTTACAATCACAATGTTTTGCTCATGGCAATAATGATAATTTTACATAAAATTATTGACTATCAAGTCATATAATAGAATATACTACATCTGGAATATTAATATATCTCTTCATAAGTCTTAGAGTGGCTTGTTGTCTTCTTGGGAAGGAGAGTATCACCCAAGTCCTTTTCCTCCAACCACAAACTAGCAGTCCCCTGCATAACTTCCTAGCTGGAAGTGGCCCTACCCTTCACGAAGGAAGTAGATGTAAGGAATTGTATGGTTTGCCATTTGAGTTCTGGTGTTGTGTCCTTCATAACTCATCACGGTCATACAACTAAAAATCTACTCTAACTATATATGACACTACTAGATGATTATGCAATCTAGAGCATAGTGAACCAACTAATGCATGTAGAGACGGATGCATTACTTTGGCTAAAGTTTTAATATAAATAAACATTGTGCAATGAATGTAGTCAAAATTTCACACACCTCTAACTTGACTTAGAAGTTACCTCATCCTACAATGTCTTATCTACTTGGGTTGACCCTTTCCCAGTCACAAATTTAGTTCATCCTCTTGGACTTCCAAATCCATTCCTAGAATCTTATTGGTTTACTTGTTGCATCTGCAACATGGAATCTTGTGACTCCACGTCACTCAATTCATGTCTTAAATACATAAGCTCTTAGTTTCTTTTCCCTAAAAATAGTTGTGGATAGCATCTCTACAAGATGAATTTAAAAAATTGTTTAGGTTAATGGATTTCCATTTGATCCTTGTCATCCGAAACATAGTTCATTCTTATCAACAATATCAATGTAAAACAAGTTTCAAAGTTTATCATAAATGTTGAGTGTAGTTCTAGAGAGCCATCATGTCCAAATCTGATGTCAATATAAAATCATTAGATATCTCAAGATAACAATAAATATATCAAATTTTGTCAAATATACCATTCATAGTCTACTAGAGACTTGATGGGTAATAATATTACCTTCCATCTATGTAAATAGTGTTCAAAAGATAACATAATCATTAAACTATGCTGCTTTAATGGTTTCTTTCCAAGATAATGCAAGATTACTTCCATGCATCTTATCCCATAATCAAAATTCATAATATACATATATTCATAGTATGATAGTATCATCATTATCAACTCAGTCATCTCCAATGATCAAGAAGAGCCTACTTGCTCTCTTTCTATCATATGACAACTGAAAGCATGTACAACAGACTTAAAATAAATAGTCTTTATAATGTAATCATATGCCAAGAACCCTAAGGTTCTAGTCTACAACATTATGTCGATGACAAAATAGCACAAAACATACATGGAGTGGCTCTCGGCCAAATACCTATCAATAGTGTTTTTCCCATCTTTTATTGTGTTTGAAACCACATCCATAGATAGGGTTTTGAATCAGTCTCATATAAGATTAAAGAATCTATAGTTTTGAATACAATTTGTAAACATATGGCTAATACTATGGCTATGTTAGTATCCATAATCACTGCTCCAATCGTGGAATATGCTAACGGCCATACCGACCTCCACAATTCAAAATAGAAACATCATATATTTTGTCCATAAGGCACATACAGGTTTAAACATAGTTCCAATGTCCTCAACCTCATGACTTCATTGGGTTCCAATAGTCACAAGAAGTTGATAGCCTTCAGGCATCACAACCTTGTCAGGCATAAACAATCATAATAAAGATTATATCGCTCTACCTTACAGCTTCGATGGGTATTAATAGTCATAATACGTTTACAACCATCAACTTCACAGCCTTGATAGGCATTAACAGACATAACAAATGTTGCAGCCCTCGGATTCATGACCTCGATGGGCTTAAATAGACATAATAAAAAGTTTTGTAGAAATTGGCCTTCAAGTCCGTAAGAACATCTTAAAAATATATTACTCTATTATGTATGTATAACACAGTTGTATAATACCTGTAGTTATAAGGTGTCAGTGTATATTGGTTGTGAAGTTGCAGCCTCTAATGAGCCTAACCTGCTCATGAGTTCACCTTGATTAATCCTCAAGATTTATTTTTGTTTTCTCCTTCCGCTACTTTTCCTGAAAGCAAGATAAAAAAAGATCCTTCAATTCTGAAGAGGTATTGAGAGTTTTACTCTCTTTCCCACTCTCCCTGAAAAGGCTTCACCACCCTCCTAGAAGTTTTCTGCTCAAGAGCATGCACCACATCCACTAAGCTACATACTTGGGTCAGTTTTGGGCTCCCAAAACACTTCACCCACTCCTCCTTAATTCAAGGAATATGGCTGCATCAACTAAGAGCATGAAGTGATATCCATCACTAGGTAACCATTAAAGAAAAAGGTGGTGGAAACAAATAATGATAACCATGAAATATACACATATATGCATCATAAAACATATTATAATATATAATATGGCAATCTTTACTATTACCAAAATAACATTACTAACCACTTGGCAAACATAGAGTAAGCACCAAAATGCTAATGAGGGGTTTGAAACTAAACTCCCATTTCTCAATATTAGCAAAATATCAAGAGAGACTAATTGATATACTTAGATGAAATGAGTAGACATATAGGAGATCCCAACAAAAATAGAGGTTAATTATGACTAGCAATAATGTTCTAAGAACATTTATTTAGTCAGGTCGACGTAGAGGATGTCGAGAAACCTCAACTTGTCATGATGAAAATTAGTCAAATAAAAAATGACTCAACAAGAGAGACTAGCCAAAACATACCCCGTCTCGCAATGGTTCTAAAAAATAATAATGTTAAAACCTCATATGGCAAATTTCCTCTTTTTCCATAACATCTCTTTCCTTCTCTTGGGTGATACTCTCCTTCCCTTCTTGGATTGGAATTCTCTTTTCCCTGTTACACTCACAATCATTCAAAACCATGATCAATGTATCATCATCAAATCATTATGCATTATACTAAAATAATCTCAGTTACATGTAATCTCATGTCTAAATTAACAACATTAATCATAATCCATATAACCAATGATTTATCCTAACATTTTCCACAAAAATCAAATCATTAATCTATGATTACTGATCTAGTTAATCTCATAAAAAGTAAAAGTAAAATATAGTCAAGGTTGGGGATGTAACATATCTCCCCCCATATGTGGTGCAGTCATGGTAGGAGGGTCCAAAGAATGAATTGTCCAAACCATATAGCTAGAGTAAACACAATGGAAACAACACAATCATAGAATGCAATGGAAGATTCAAATGCTTAATATATCTAAGAAATACAGTTCTCATATGCCAACAACATGCAGGCTACAATCAAGGACTCGCAGGCTTGCTTTCTAGGTTACAACAGATATGCAAGATATGACAGTGAAGTTCCTTCCCAAAACAAAAATACCTTATCTAAACTATCATAATTGTTAACTAACTTCCTAATGCATCTAAGAGATTTATATATATCATCTAAAATCTCATAAGGTCCTCCGCGTCAACCATAAGAGGTTGCAAACTCCAATGATTGATGAAACACATGGTATTACATTTTTTCACTATTGTCTTTATGGTCTTTATATTTTTTCACATTATATGTTTTCATGAATGACAAAGGGGGAGATTGTTGTAATTATATGCCTAACCGGTGTTGTCATTGATGTCAACATATCAGTTTTGCCATTGGTGTCAATTGTACTCTTGTTTACAGTAGAACAGTCCAGTAGTTTGCTCTGCATTTCTTATAGAATGAATATATTTGTCTATGGATTGGAAGTTATTTAAAGGCATGTCTGAAGATGCTATGTCCCAAGTTTGAGCCTCTGGTATGAAGATTTGAGTGAGTTATGTTCACTAGAGTGAGAACTACTTTTTTTGTATATTTTGGTGGTGATAGGGAGAATGTATTATGCTCCACATTCCTCCACATTTAAGTATTTTAGTCTACAGTTTCAGAATCAAGTTTGTAATGATGAGAAGTGCCTTCAACTCCAATGGTTCATGATTTGGTGGTCTGCAAGTGATCTTTTCTTTATGACAACGGATAATAGTTATGTTCAAGTGCTCTGGATTGAAGAATCTTCTTGACAATGTGATTAAAGGTTGTTCGAACATTCTTGGTGATTTCAATGTGCTTGTGGATGTCTCCTAATCGTGTTCCTACCTTTAGATTGGTCTGCAAAGAGAAATTTGGATCGTGGATAAAGATCGTTCCTAGAAGACTTAGTGTTAACACTAGTCTTGGACAACTTGGTTGTTTTCAGTACTTGCGGAGATACATTGAAGATTGTGGAAGCATGTCGTGGCATGGAAGATTGCATTTGAGTCCCAACTAAGGCATAACATGATCTGCATACATCTTTACCTTAGCAAAATTATTTTAGGTTCAGACCTATTTCTATGTATGTAATGTTGACCTTGGAGATTGTTCCAATGGTTGATGAATGTAATGCCAACCTTGATGTACATTCCAAGGTTGATGAATTGTATAAAATCATGTAATGTAGTTGTGAAAAAGGTGTCCTTGTGCAAAAATGTGAAGATAAGTGAAAAGGTGTAAGAAGAGTAGAGCAGATGAGTTATACTATGCTTCAATGGAACTAAACCCAGGCTTGGAGTAGATGCTATCAAATTAGTTCACCAACCCTTGGTAGTGAGGCACCCCTTGGTAATGAGCCTCTAGTTTTTGATATTTCTATAACATATTTATTTTTGTGGGCTAACACCCACTATGGTTTTTCCCTTATAGGGTTTTCCATGTAAAGAATCTGGTGTCTCATGTGTTATTATGTTGAGCTTTTTGTTTCATGCTTTCATGGTTAGATCTTAATAACAGTGATTGAACATTTGATGTATTGATATTCATAAGTGGTTAAAATTTTTTAGACAACTGATTCACCCCCCCTCTTAGTTGTCTTGTGCATTTCAACAATTGGTATTAGAGCAAGGTTCCTTAGAAGTAAGCCTAACAGCTTGAGGTCGATCCAGGATGTCTTATAAGAAGGAAGCTCCATAGTTTGATGGGATGAATTATGATTTATGGAAGGTATTAATGAAAATCCATCTTCTTTGTCTTGGTTATATAGTATGGAAAGTGATAGAGACAAAGTATACCATGCCTCAGAATGGTTTAACAACTGAAGATGAAATCAAAGAATATGAGTTAAATATAAAAGCTAGAGATGCTCTATTAAGTTCCTTATCTGACACTAAGTTGGTAAAGGTCATGGATCTAAATTCTACTAATGAAGTCTGGGAAAAGCTAAAAATATGTATGAAGGAGATGAATCTGTAAAAAGAGCCAAATTGTAGGCTTGAAAGTGAAATATGAGGGTTTAAAGATGAACAAAGATGATAACATAATAGCCTACATACAAAAGGTTGATGAAATTGTCAATGGAATAAAAGGCTTGGGAGGAACTATTGATGAGAAGGAAATTGTGATGAAAATTCTTAGGTCATTACCTAAGTCCTATTGTCACAAGGTAGCTGCACTTGAAGAAGTAATGACTATAAAAGAAGTTGATAAGGATCAGTTGCTTGGAAAGCTTATAGCCTTTGAGATGAGAGAGTTTGGTGATGCTCTATCGATGATTGAGACTGCTTTCAAAGCTAGTACTTCAGAGAAGATCTCCAAAGATGAGAAGTACAAGGTGGAATTTGATGATGAGCTTGATGAAATTGAAGCCAACTTTGTTGATAGACTGCAAAGAGGTTCTGATAAGTTCAAAGGAAAATTACCTTTCAAATGTTTCACATGTGGTAAGGTTGGTCACTATGCTTCTAGGTGTCCTGAGAGAATTGAAAGGAATAGAAAAGGATTTGATAAAGACCTAGGGTTCCAAAGAAATGCTACTATGTTAGATATCTTGATGATGAAGGTGTGATAGACGATGAATCTAATGATGCTAGTACTAGTGCAAATGAATGCTTCTTTATTGCAATTAAAGAAGAACATGTGTCTACTAATCCTGCTAGCTGTGTGAAGGAAGAAAAACTAGTGGAAGAAAGTGCTTTGGCTATTTAGGTTGAGAAAGATAAGGATGAATGGATTATTGATAGTGGATGCTCACATCACATGACCGGTGATAAAAGTAAGTTTACGAGTTTGGAAAATTATGATGGAGGACTAGTTAGGTTTGTAGATAATGCAACTGGTAAGATCTGTGGAAAATGATCTATTTCTTTTGATGGAAAGCACAAAACTGATAATGTCCTATATGTGAAGGGTTTAAAACATAATCTTTTGAGTGTTGGTCAGATGTGTGACAAAGGTTATGATCTAAGATTCAAAGATAATGAGTGCAAGATCATGGAAAGCTTTGGAATAGTGATTGCTACCGGTAAGAAGACCAGAGGTAACATTTACCAATTAAGAGGAACTAATGATTATTGTTTATTGGCTCAGACAGATGAGAATTGGCTATGACATAGAAGGATGTGTCACATCAATTTTGATAATTTGGTGAATATAAGTTTTGCACAGGCTATAAGAGTTCTACCTAAACTTGTGAAGGTTGCCAACACCATTTACAAGGAGTGTCAAATTGGGAAACAAAAAAGAACAAGTTTCAAAAGCAAAGAAAAATTCTCTATTGGATTGCTAGAGCTAGTACATATAGATTTGTGTGGTCCCACAACAACAATAAGTCTGCAAGGTGATAGCTATTTTATGTTGTTTATTGATGATTATTCTAGAGTGACTTGGGTCACTTTTCTAAAAGAAAAATCTGAAGCCCTAGATGAGTTTACAGCTTTCAAGGCAATGGTTGAGAATGAGTTAGAGTTGAGGATCAAATTTTAAGGTTTGATAGAGGAGGTGAGTTCACATCAAATGAATTCAATATTTTCTATGAAGAACAAGGGATAAAGAGACAGTTGTTTGCATCTAAGACTCCTCAGTAGAATAGAGTTGTTGAAAGAAAGAACATGATGGTTCAAGAGGCTGCTAGGACTATGTTAAAGGAAGCTGACCTACCGGAAGTATACTAGAGAGAAGACATACATACTATTGTGTACATCCTAAATAGAGTTTAAGTCAAAGGTAAAAGCTCTAAAACTCCTTTTGAATTATGGTATGGAAGAGTTCCTGCAATGAAGTATTTCAAAGTTTTTGGTAGCAAATGTTATATCAGAAGAAAAGAAGAACTAGGCAAGTTTGATGTTAGATGTGATGAAGGAATTTTTCTTGGTTACTCTACCAAGAGCAAGGCCTACCGATGCTACAATAAGAGATTAAAAAAGATCATTGAAAGTGCTAATGTGAAGGTGGATGAAAATAAGGAAAGAATATCAGACCTAGTGGCTATGAATCAAATGAACCTATGGCTATAGTGAATGAAGAAAAAGTTGAACAAGAAGACAGTCAAGATGAAGAAGAGGCTTCAAAAAGTGTTATTAAGACTCCCAGGTATGTAAGGATTAATCATTTTTAAGATCAGATTACAAGTGACAAAAACAAAGGGGTACTGACAAGGAAAAGAGTTGTAGAAGAACAAGTGAATTACTATTTTCTTTCAAAAGTTGAACCTAAAAGTGTTAGTGAAGCTTGCAATGATGAAATTTGGGTAAAAGCCATGGAATAAGAACTAATGTAGATAGAGAAGAATCAAACTTGGGAATTGGTTCCTAGACCTACTGATAAAATGTCATTGGAACTAAATGGGTTTTTCAGGAACAAGCTAAATGAAAATGGAGAAGTTGTAAGAAACAAAGCAATACTTGTGTGCAAAGGATATTCTCAAATTAAAGGAATAGATTTTGAAGAGACTTTTGCTCCAGTGGCTAGGATTGAAGCAATTAGAATATTTCTAGTATTTGTAGCTCATAAAGATTTCAAAGTGTATCAGATGGATGTGAAATCTACATTCTTGAATGGTGAGTTGGAAGAGGAAGTTTACATTGAGCAATCAGAAGGATTTTAGTCATCAAACCAAGGTGATATGGTGTGTAGATTGAAGAAGGCATTGTATGGATTGAAGCAAGCCCCTAGTGCCTGGTATGCAAGGTTAGAAAAGTATTTGTTGCAATTAGGGTTCAGTAAAGGCACTACTGATGGCAATCTCTATTTCAAAATCAATGATAATCAAATCCTAATTGTCGTAGTCTTTTTTGATGACATTATCTTTGGAGGAAATGAATATATGTGGATAAAGTTTGGAAGAGAAATGTAAAATAAATTTAAGATATCTATGTTTGGTGAAATGATTTTCTTTCTAGGTTTGTAAATTACTCAATCAGATAAAGGAATCTTCATTTCTCAATCTAAGTATGTGAAAGAGTTGTTGAAGAAGTTTGGGATGGAGGAATCCAAACCAGTGTGTACTCCCATGGTGATGTTGCAAGTATGAGGATAACCAGTGTTGTCATTGATGTCAACATACTCATATTGCATTAATGAGAAGGATTGGATGAGTTGTGTGCTGAGGATATTGAGGAAATTAGTCTCAATCAGGAACAGTGAAGAACAGTGATGACATTAAGGTAAAAGTGTAAGATAAGATGAAGATCAGAAGATGTGGTTTAAAGGGTTTGCAGATATGAGTCTTGAGATGATCCAGTCAAGTTTTCAGAGGTCCACATGAAGATCTGAAGAAGTTATGATCACTCAAGTAGAATCGGTTCCGATAGACGTTCAGTGGTGATAGAGTGTCACAGTTTGGTCTGGTGAGCTCTAAAATTGCATTATCTCATTCTGCGGATTGGAGAAAGTGTTGAAGAAGTTCGTGTGAGGTGACAATTAGATTTGTTCATGGTTTGGAGGTCTGAAAGCACCTCTTTCATTATGACAGTGATGACAGACTATGTTCTTGAAGTTCCAGATGAAGAAGAGAAGAATTCCAGTAAGTTGATAAAGTGCAAATGTTCTTGATGACTCAGGAAAGGTTTTCATGATCTTTGGATCATGTACAATTCTTATTGGTGGTCTGCATTGAAGTTAGAGTTTGCATTTGAAGAATAACCAAAGATATTGGCGTTCTTCTTGAGACTGGCCGACCGGATGTATTACACATCTTGCGAATGATCTTGTAGGTGTTTGCTGACTTAGATGATTGTTCCTAAGTCAATGCCTTGTATAAATAAGGGATTATGAATTCATTTTGAAGTGGGTCTTGCGGTAATGAGTGTGGTATAGCGAAGAGAAGTGCGAAAGGCAAAGCAGGAGTTTTTGGGCTTAAATGGAACTGATCCTAGCATGGTAAAGATGTCAATCTCCAATTCAAGTTTGTAATACTTGTTACTTTGTAGACAGTGTGTCTCTTGTAGGCAGTGTGCCTCTTGTGAGTAGTGTGCTCAGGCAGTGAACCCTAATTGGCATGTGCCATCTATTTTTTCTTATTCTTCTAACAGAGAATAATCCTTAGGTTAATCACCCTGTGGTTTTTCCCTTAACCGGGTTTTCCACGTTAAAATCTTGGTGTCTCATGTGTTGATGTGTATCTACTCTGATGTTTATGCTTTATGCTTTCATGAGTGATTAATTGATATGCTATTAAATAACAAAGAGGAGTTAAGTGTTTTGAATTAGATGCAAGTTTTTCACAACTGATTCACCCCCCCTCTTAGTTGTGTGACCTAAATCTAACAATTGGTATCAGAGCTAGGTTCCTCTAAAAGGAGCTTAACCACTTGAGGAGATCCAGGATGTCGTCATACTAGAAGGATAGTCTGAAGTTTGATGGAACCAACTTCTCTCTTTGGAAAGGTCGCTTGAAATGTCACTTGGAGTGTATGGGAAAGGCGTACTTGTCCATGGTCACAAAAGCATATGTACCTCCACAGGGTGGTTTGACAACTCTAAATGAATCACAGATGCTAAAAATAATCTGCAGACCAAAGAGGCTCTTCTAAGTGCATTAACTAACTCAGAGCTCTCAAATGTTATTGACCTACCAACTACCTATGAGATTTGGATTAAACTGGAACTTCTGCATGAAGGAGATGAGTATGTTAAGAGTGCAAGGTTGCAGAGTCTCAAAGGGAAATTTGAAAGACTAAAAATGAGAGATGATGAAAATATCACTACCTTTATGCCAAGAGTAAATGAGCTGGTGTGTGGAATTAGGAATGCTAGTGGAGTTTTGGATGAAGATGAGATTGTTGGCAAAATTCTCAGATCCCTTCCTGCTGCCTACAAAATCAAGGTTGCTGCCATTGATGAATTCAGAGCCCATACAACTATCACAAGAGACCAATTGGCTGGCAAACTGGCTGCATTTGAAATGACTGAGTTTGGAGATGATCCCCCCAAGACTAAATCTACATTCAAAGCCAGTGCCTCTGTGAAAGGTAAACAAAGTTTTGATCTGAGAGAAAACTCTTCAAAGAAGCTGTCATGGTATGATCAAGCAAGAAGAGACATGGAAGTAGAAGAAGCAAAAATAGCTCAACTTGAAGCCCTCATTGCAAAGAGACTACCAAGAGGATCTGGTAAGTATGAAGGAAAATTACCCTTTAAGTGCTTCAATTGCAATAAGATTGGTCATTTTGCCTCAAGATGTCCGGAAAGATCCACAAGGTCAAATTTTAACAGACAAAGGTTCCAAAAGAATTGTTATTGTGTTCATGAAGAAGATGATAATGAAGGAGTAACAGATGAGGAATCAGAGATAGGAAACAAATCTGGAAATGAATGGGTGGTTATTGCCATCAAGGAAGAAGATCCAATATCCTCTGAATCTGTCAATCATAAGGTTGTAGAAAGAGCTTTGGCTGCCCAAGTTGAAGATAAGGATGATTGGGTTATTGATAGTGGATGCTCTCACCATATGACAAGTGACAAAAACAAGTTCTTAGATTTGGAAAGGTATGAAGGAGGAGTGGTAAAGTTTGGTGATAATTTAGCTGGTAGAATCAGAGGAAGAGGAACTATTTCTTTTAATGGAAGAAACAAAATTGGTAATGTGCTGTATGTTGAAGGTTTGAAGAACAATCTTCTCAGTGTCTGACAGTTGGTAGACAAAGGCTATGATCTCTGATTCAAGGATGGCAAATACAAAATCTTTGAAAGATCCAGAATAGAGATTGCATCTGGTACTCAAACTAAAGGTAATATCTTCCACTTGGTTGGTGCTGGTAAAAGTTGTCTGTTTGTTCAAGTTGATCAGAGTTGGTTATGGCATAGAAGCATGTGTCATATAAATTTTGATAACATCATCAAGATAAGCAATACTCAGGCTGTAAGAGATATTCCAAAATTGGTAAAACCTACAAACAGTTTGTACAAAGAATGTCAGCTGGGTAAACAGAGCAGAGTCTCATTCAAAAGCAAGGATCAATCCTCTACCAAATTATTGGAACTAGTTCATACTGATCTATGTGGTCCGACAAGAATCAAGAGTATGCAAGGTGATAGATATTTCATGTTACTGATTGATGACCATTCCCGAATGATGTGGGTTACCTTTCTAAAAGAGAAATCAGAAGCTTTTGAGAAGTTCAAAATCTTCAAGGCTATGGTAGAGAATCAAATCGGATTAAAACTGAAATGTCTGAGGTCTGATAGAGGTGGTGAATTCACATCTGGTGAATTCATAGATTTTTGTGAGAAGCATGGTATAAAGAGATAGTTATCTGCTCCTAGGACTCCACAATAGAATGGAGTAGTAGAGAGAAAGAACTGGACCATCCAGGAAGCATCCAGGACAATGATGATGGAAGCAAATGTTCCCCAGATGTTTTGGAGAGAAGCTGTCAGCACTGCAGTCTATACTCTCAATCGAGTTCAAATCAGAAGCAATACCGGTAAGACTCCTTATGAACTTTGGTTTGGCATCACTCCTACTATGAGATATTTCAAAGTATTTGGTAGCAAATGTTACATTAAAAGAGATGAAGATCTTGGAAAGTTTGATGCTAGAAGTGATGAAAGAATTTTCTTGGGGTACTCCACTCAAAGCAAAGCATACCGGTGTTATAACAAGAGACTAAGAAAGATGATAGAAAGTACAAATGTGAAGGTTGATGAGGGAATAGAGAAACCCTCAAGGTTTTATGAGTATGATGAAGATGATCAAGATGGTGTTCTGGCTCAAGGAGCTCAATCCTCTCCTGAAAGTTAGATTCAGACTGATCCGGTAAATCAAGAAGAAGAGATAGGTCTGAATGAGCTTGATCAAGAAGCAGAAGTGCAAGAAACTCTCAAAATTCCAAGGTATGTAAGACTAAACCATTCTGAAGATCAGATCATAGGTGACAAAAGCAAAGGTGTGAAAACTAGAAGGAAAATTGCTCAAAATTCAGATGAATGTTGTCTGATTTCAAAGATTGAACCTAAGACAATAAATGAAGCTTGCAATGATAAAAATTGGACCAAAGAAATGGAGGAAGAGTTGATGCAAATTGAGAAAAATCACACTTGGGATCTTGTTTCTAGACCTAGTAACAAGAATGTGATTGGAACCAAATGGGTCTTCCGGAACAAACTAAATGAAGTTGGTGAAGTAATCAGAAATAAAGCTAGATTAGTCTGCAAAGGCTACTGTCAAATAGAAGGGATTGATTTTGAGGAAACCTTTGCTCCGGTGGCAAGAATTGAAGCAGTCAGACTATTTCTTGCATTTGCTGCCTTCAAAGATTTCAAAGTGTATCAAATGAATGTCAAATCTGCTTTCCTGAATGGTGACCTAGAAGAAGAGGTGTACATTGAACAACCAGATGGATTTCAATTATCTGAGCATGGTGATATGGTCTGCAAATTAAAAAAGGCACTATATGGTCTAAAGCAAGCTCCAAGAGCATGGTATGAAAGGTTGGACAAACATCTTTTGAAGATTGGTTTCAACAAAGGTACTACTGATAGTAACCTATATTTCAAAATTGATCATGAAAACATCTTGATTGTTGAAGTATTTGTTGATGATATCATCTTTGGAGGAAGAGATAGTATGTGTAAAACCTTTGCAAATCAAATGAAAAGTGAGTTGAAATGTCAATGCTCAGTGAAATGAATTTCTTCTTGGGTCTGCAAATTACTCAGACAAAGAAAGGAATCTTTATCTCTTAGACCAAATATGTGAAAGAACTATTGAAGAAATTTGGAATGGAAGATTCAAAGCCAATGAACACTCCCATGGCTACCGGATGTAAGTTGAGCAAAGATGATGACTCTCCTAAGATAGATCAGGCAAAGTACAGATCAATGATTGGAGGATTATTGTATCTCACTCAAACTAGACCAGATATAATGCAGGTTGTTGGTCTTGTGGCGAGATTCTAGGCTAATCCCAGAGAATCTCATGTCATGGCAATCAAAAGAATTTTTAGGTACTTAAAAGGAACAGTTGAGTATGGTCTATGGTATCCCAGAGATCATAATTTTTCTCTTCATGCATATATAGATGCAGATTGGGTAGGAGATGTGGATGATAGGAAGAGTACAAGTGGAGGAGCATTCTTTTTGGGAAAAAGGTTGGTTTCTTGGCTAAGCAAGAAATAAGAGGCAATATCCCTGTCTACAACTGAAGCAGAATACATTGCAGCAGTAGGAAGTTGCACTCAACTTTTGTGGATGAAGCAAATGCTAAGAGATATTCAAGTAGAATATGAGGAGCCTATATCAATTTTTTGTGATAATTCAAGTGCAACAAATATTTCTAAGAATCCGGTGCTGCATTCTAAGACTAAGCATATATCTATCAAGTTTCACTTTCTAAGAGAGCAAGTGAACAAGGGTGAAGTCATATTGGAGTATGTGCCCTCCAAGGATCAGCTTGCAGATATTTTTACTAAACCTCTTCCCAAGGACTCTTTTGAGTATCTCAGGGAGAAGTTAGGGGTTATTGCCCCTCTGGTGATGAACTAGGATGCACTGATGTGCATCAGTCCAGTGGATATCATAGTCATATCTTGTGATCCGGATTGATGATGGGGAGCTGCTACTCAAGGGGAGCAGCTGGTATTATTCTGATGTGTTAGAATTGCAAGTATGAGTCCTTTGCCATTGATGTCAAAGGGGGAGAGAAGACATGTGAAAAACAAGTGGTTGATGATCAAAAGGGGAGCAGTAAAGAAAGAGAAGACATGTGAAGAGTTGTTACTGATAGGGGGAGCTGTGACAGAAAGGAGAAGTTCTTGTCTTGATGGTTTTTCACATCACATGTTGCCATCATTGACAAAGGGGGAGATTGTTGCAAGTATGAGGATAACCAGTGTTGTCATTGATGTCAACATACGCATATTGCATTAATGAGAAGGATTGGATGAGCTGTGTGCTGAGGATATTGAGGAAATTAGTCTCAATCAGGAACAGTGAAGAACAGTGATGACATTAAGGTAAAAGTGCAAGATAAGATGAAGATCAGAAGATGCGGTTTAAAGGGTTTATAGATATGAGTCTTGAGATGATCTAGTCAAGTTTTCAAAGGTCCGCATGAAGATCTGAAGAAGTTATGATAGCTCAAGTAGAACCGGTTCTGACAAACATTCAGTGGTGACAGAGTGTCACAGTTTGGTCTGGTGAGCTCCAGAATTGCATTATCTCATTCTACAGATTGGAGAGAGTGTTGAAGAAGTCAGTGTGAGGTGACAATCAGATTTGTTCATGGTTTGGAGGTTCGGAAGCACCTCTTTCATTATGACAGTGATGACAGACTGTGTTCTTGAAGTTCTAGATGAAGAAGAGAAGAATTCCAGTAAGCTGATAAAGTGCGGATGTTCTTGATGACTCAGGAAAGGTTTTGGTGATCTTTGGATCATGTACAATTCTTATTGGTGGTCCACATTGAAGTTAGAGTTTGCATTTGAAGATTAACCATGGATATTGGTGTTCTTCTTGAGACTGGCCGACCGGATGTATTACACGTCTTGTGAATGATCTTGTAGGTGTTTGCCGACTTAGATGATTGTTCCTAAGTCGATGCCTTGTATAAATAAGGGATTGTGAATTCATTTTGAAGTGGGTCTTGTGGTGATGAGTGTGGTATAGCGAAGAGAAGTGCAAAAGGCAGAGCAAGAGTTTTTGGGCTTAAATGGAACTAATCCTGGCATGGTAAAGATGTCAATCTCCAGTTCAAGTTTATAATACTTGTTACTTTGTAGACAGTGTGTCTCTTGTAGGTAGTGTGCCTCTTGTGAGTAGTGTGCTCGGGCAATGAGCCCTAATTGGCATGTGCCATCTATTTTTTCTTATTCTTCTAACAGAGAATAATCCTTGGGTTAATCACCCCGTGGTTTTTCCCTTAACTGGGTTTTCCATGTCAAAATCTTGGTGTCTCATGTGTTGATGTGTACTTGCTTTGATGTTTATGCTTTATGCTTTCATGAGTGATTAATTGATATGCTATTAAATAACAAAGAGGAGTTAAGTGTTTTGAATTAGATGCAAGTTTTGCACAACTGATTCACCCCCCCTCTCAGTTGTGTGCCCTAAATCTAACAGGTGAGTGGTTGCAAGTTGAGCAAAATTGATGAATCACCTAAGACTGATCAGAAGAGGTATAGATCTATAATTGGATGATTACTTTATCTAACTCAAACTAGACCTAATATAATGCATGCAGTATTTCTTATGGCAAGATTTCAATAAGATCCTAAAGAGTCACATGTGATGGCAGTCAAAAGAATCTTGAGGTATTTGAAAGGTACATTAGATCATGGATTATGGTATCCAAAGGATAATGATTTCACTCTTAGTGCTTATACAGATGCAGATTGGGCCAGAGATGTTGATGAAAAAAAAGTACAAATGGAGATACTTTCTTCTTAAGTAATAGATTGGTTTCATGGCTGAGCAAGAAGCAAGATTCAATCTCTTTGTCTACTGTAGAAGCAAAGTATATTGTAGCAACATGTTGTTGCACTCAAGTGTTATGGATGAAGCAGACTTTGAAGAACATAAGAGTTGTGTATGAAGATCTAATTACAATATTTTGTGACAATACAAGTGCTATAAACATTTCAAATAATCTAGTGATGCACTCAAGAACAAAGCATATATCAATAAGATATCACTTTTTGAGAGAAAAGGTGACAAAGAATGAAGTAAAGATGGAATATGTGTCCACAAAGGATTAGATTGCAGATATTTTCACTAAGCCTCTACCTAAGGATACCTTTGAGTATCTCAGAGAAAAGTTAGGGTTATTGCCCATCCTACCCTGAATTAATATGCATAGGAATGCATCAATCTAGTGGTGCCCAAAGCCTCATTCTTTATCTGGATTGATGTTTTGAGAGTTGCCTCTCAGGGGGAGTAGCTAGATGTTACTAAAATGAGTTCCTAATTAAGAGAAGTAAGTGTTACAGTGTTGATGAAAGAACAATTTTAGTTTGATCAGAGTAGTAGAGTGTAAGTATGTGCCCTTTACCATTGATGTCAAAAGGGGAGAAATCATGTGAAAAAATCAGGGGGAGAAAGAGTGCATATGTGTAAAAAGAAAGGAGTAGTATCTTGTATTGATGGTCTTTACAGTTTTTCACATCATAGGTTGCCATTAATGACAAAGGGGGAGATTGTTGCAAGTATGTGCCTAACTAGTGTTGTCATTAATGTCAACATATCAGTGTTGCCATTGGTGTCAATTGTGCTCTTGTTTACAACAGAACAGTCCAATAGTTTGCTCCACATTTCTTGTAGAATGAATATATTTGTCTATAGATTGGAAGTTATTTAGAGGCATGTCTGAAGATGCTATGTCCCAAGTTTGAGCCTCTGGTATGAAGATTTGAGTGAGTTATGTTAGCCAGAGTGAGACCTACTTTTTCTGTATATTTTGGTGGTGACAGAGAGAATGTATTATGCTCTGCATTCCTCTACATTCCTCTACATTTAAGCATTTCAGTCTGTGATTCTGGAATCAAGTTTGGAATGCTGACAAGTGCCTTCAAATCCAATGGTTCATGATTTGGCGGTCTATAAGTGATATTTTCTTTATGACAGTGGATAATAGTTATGTTCAAGTGCTCTGGATTAAAGAATCTTCTTGACAAAGTGATTAAAGGTTGTGCGGATGTTCTTGGTGATTACAATGTGCTTGTGGATGTCTCCTGATCATGTTCCTACCTTTGGATTAGTCTGTAAAGGGAAATTTGGACTGTGGATGAAGACTATTCCTATAAGACTTAGTGTTAACACTGGTCTTGGCCAACTTGGTTGTTTTCACTACTTGCGGAGATACATTGAAGATTGTGGAAGCATGTCATGGCATGGAAGATTGCATTTGAGTCCCAACTAAGGCATAACATGATATGTATACATCTTTACCTTAGCAAATTTAGTTTACGTCCAGACCTATTTCTATGTATGTTTGTAATGCGGACCATGGAGATTGTTCCAATGGCTGATGAATGTAATGCTGACCTTGATGTACATTCCAAGGTTGATGAATTGTATAAAAACATGTAATGTAGTTGCAAAAAAGATGTTCTTGTGCAAAAATGAGAATATAAGTGAAAAGGTGTAAGAAGACCAGAGTAGAGGAGTTATACTATGCTTCAATGGAACTGAACCCAGGCATGGAGTAGATGCTACCAAATCAGTTCACCAACCCTTGGCAGTGAGCTAAACATGGCAGTGAGCCCCAACATTTGCAATGAGCATTTTGGACAATGAGCCCTAAGGCAGTGAGCCTTAAGGCATTAAGCCTCTAGTTTTTGTTATTGCTGTAACATATTTATTTATGTGGGCTAACACCCACTGTGGTTTTTACCTTATAGGGCTTTCCACATAAAAAATCTGGTGTCTCATGTGCCTCATGTGTCTCATGTGTTATTGTTTTGAGCTTCTTGTTTCATGCTTTCATGGTTAGATCTTAATAACAATGATCGAACATTTGATGTATTGATATTCATAAGTGGTTACAATTTTTGAGACAACTGATTCACTCCCCTCTCAATTGTCATGTGCATTTCAACACTCCCACATTGAAAATTCTATCTCCTCTTCTCATTTTCTTGCTCCTTATACTTACTATTCATCTCGTCCAAATGCTTCATGAATTGATTATGTAGTATCTCCATGTATCTTGTAAATTCTTCTGTCATTGCACTCCTCTTATTCTCTATACTAATATCTCTTAATTCTGTTACTCCTCTAGGTTGCACTCCTATCACAATCTCAAATGGCGTCTTCCCTGTACTCCTATTCATTGAATTATTGTATGCAAACTCTACTTGCAGTAGAACTAGATCCCAATTCCCTACCTTGTCTCTTACTAAACATCTTAACAAGTTACCCAAACTCCTATTTACCACTTCTGTTTGTCCATTTGTCTGTGGATGAAATGCTAAACTAAACTTTAGGTCTATCTTCATCTTCTTCCACAATGTCCTCCAAAAGTATCCAATGAATCTTATCCCTGTCTGAAACTATACTCTTAGGTAATCCACACAATCTCACAATCTCCTTGAAAAATAGGTCAGCAATTGTACAACATCATTTGTCTTCTTACAAGGAATGAAATGTGACATCTTTGAAAATCTATCCACTATTACAAATATAAAATCATATCCCCTCTAGGTTCTTGGCAAACCTAATATGATTCATGCTTATATCTTCTTAAGGTATCTCCGATACTGTCAAAGATTTGTACAAACCTATTTTCTAACTACTGCCTTTTGCAACTTGACAAAATCTACAAATCTGAACAAGCTTCCTTACATCCTTATATATCTAGGGCCAAAAGTAATGTTCACTTACCAAAGCTACTATCTTGTCAATCCCAAAATGTCCTACCAATCCACCACTATGCTTCTCCTTGATCAAATTGTCTCTCATTAAAATCCTAGGTATACACAACTGATTTCCTTTGAATAAGATATCCTCCTAAATGAAGTAATCTAACCACTTATTTCTATCTATCACAACAGGCTCCTTACATTCTTTCCATGCTTCTATAAAATCAAGATCCTCTTCATAGATATGCTTCAGTTCCTCAAGACCTAATACTTCTATTATCATCTCTATTAGCAAATTCCTTCTTCTACTCAATGCATTTGCAACTTTGTTTGATTTCCCACTCCTATGCTTTAATACAAATGTGTAACTCTACATGAACTCTACCCATCTCATATGTCTCTGATTCAACTTTCCCTAACTATCAAGTACTGTAAAGCTTGATGATCAGTGTACAACACAAATTCCTTAGGCAATGAGTAATGTCTCTACTTATTCAAGGCTTGTATTATGGCATAAAACTCATGATTATAAATTGAATATCTTCTCCTTGCATAATTCAATTTCTCACTAAAATATGCTACTGGTCTCGCTTCTTGACTTAACATTGCTCCTATTGCATTTCCACTGGCATCACAATCAACTTGAAAGACTTTGTCAAAATCTGGTAATACTAACACTAGTTGCTCTGCCACCTTCTACTTCAATAATTTAAAACTTTTATCTACTCCTGATGTCCACTTAAAATCTTTTTTGTTAACTCTCATTGTCTCTGTCATTAGTGTGCATACTATACTAAAATTTCTATTGAACTTCTGGTAGAAACTTGCTAATCCATGAAATAATCTTACCTCTCCAATGTTCACAGGTGTTGGCCACTCAACAATTGCTCTAACTTTCTTAGGGTCCATCTTTAGTCCTTTTGCAAAAATCACAAATCCCAAATATACCAATTCTTCCTTCATGAAACTACATTTCTTGATGTTTATCAACAATTTCTCTTCTCTCAACCTCTGCAATACTTGTCTAATATGTCACAAATGTTCCTCCTTTATTTTACTAAAAATTGGAATATCATCCAAGTATACAATAACAAACTTACCCAAGAATTTCTTCAAAACTTCATCCATCAACCTCATGAAAATACTTGATGCATTAGTCAATCCAAAAGGCATCACTAACCACTCATACAATCCCTCATTTGTCTTAAATGTAGTCTTCCACTCATCTCCTTCTCTGATCCTGATCTAATTGTATCCACTCTTCAATTATATCTTTGTGAAACATCTTGCTCCTCTCAAACAGTCCATGATGTCATCCATCCTTGGCAAGGGAAATCTATACTTAATTGTGATCTTGTTGATATCTCTAGAGTTTGTACACATCCTCCATTCTCCATCTTTCTTTGGTGCTAGTATTGTAGATACCACACATGGGCTCAAACTTTCTTTAAACAATCCTGTCCTCAATAGTTCCTGTATTTGTCTATTCAGCTCTGCATTCTTTGTTGGTGTCATTTGATGTGTTGCTTCGTTAGGCAAACTAGCTCCAGGTATAAGGTCCATATGATGACTGATACTTTGGATTGGTGGCAATCCTTCAAGCACATTATCTGATATGATATCTTTGTACTCTATCAACAATTTAGTCCTCTGGTAGTAGTTCTTCTTTTCTGGTAAAAGTCTTTGCACTTAGGGCTCCACACTTTTTTGGAATCAAAGCAAAACACATATTCTCATGTCTCAATCCATCCAAAACTTTCCTTCCATCAACTAAATAGATTCTAGCATTCCCGCATACTTCACTCTTAGGCTCATCTTCCAAAGGTATCAAGATATGTTTCTTCCCATTTGATGTGATAGTATAAGTATTCTTCCTTCCATCATGTATTGCCTTTCTATCATATTGCCATGGTCTCCCCAACAATACATGACATACATCCATCGGCATAATATCACACAATACCTCATCATTATAAGATCCTATATGAAATTTCACCAAATATTGTTCACTCACCAGTACCTTGTGATCATCTTGAATCCATGTTATCTTGTAGGGCTTAGGGTATTTCAATCTCTCCAGGTTTAGCTTAGTTACCATCTCCTCTAAAACGAAATTATCTATACTACCACTATAAATGATAACCTTACAACATTTACCTCCTGATTTACATCTTGTCTGGAATAAACTTTTCCTTTACAGTGGTTCCTCAGTTATCTCTTCTTGAAATAGTTCTCTACTCATGACTAATGATTCTCCTTTCTCTATTTTTCCCACTGAACTTGGTGATCCAACAGGTTCTTCCTCCTCATAAGCTACTCTTGCACTGTTCTTTGTCCTCTTGCTTGTACTTCCCTAATGACATTCAAATGCTCTATGTACTTCACCTCCACACTTTAAAAAAGTTCCTCTGAATGATCTTTTATCAAACCCTCTTTCATATCTCCTATATCCTTCATTGCGGTAAGAATTATGATTCCCTCTTCTGTTGCGGTAGAAATTTCTTTCATCTCTTAGGTATGAATTGTTATCTCTGTCTTCCTTCTTGTGTGGGATACTTTCCTTATTTTGCTCTATATAAGGTCTTTCTCCTCTAGAATATGTTCTACCTCTTTTAAATTTACCTCCTCTACCTCTCTATCTTTGCTCATGCCTCTTATTCAACTTTTCTTCAACTTTCCATGCAAACTGATATGATTCTTCTATTGTTGTCATCCTTACCAAACTTATTTCTTCTTGAATATTCATCCTCAATCCATTTATGTATCTTGCCACTTTCTCCTTACTT
Organism: Cunninghamia lanceolata; assembly: GCA_027924645.1. Classification (NCBI taxonomy): domain Eukaryota; kingdom Viridiplantae; phylum Streptophyta; class Pinopsida; order Cupressales; family Cupressaceae; genus Cunninghamia; species Cunninghamia lanceolata. The sequence continues at coordinate 1,459,674 of BSBN01001494.1, read as the reverse complement.
GCTTCACTGTGCCCAATCCTTATGATCATCTTATGAAATTCCACACTGTACTCCATAGATTTCTCCTTTTGCCTTAGGTTTTGCAATCTGTTCAATGATTCCAACTCATAGTCAGTAGGTATGAATTAATTCTTCAATTTTGTCACCATCCTATCCCATTTTATGATATTCTCTTTTCCTCTCCTATTTATATCCAATTAAACTTCTTTCCACCAAATAGAAGCATGTCCTTTCAACTTAGTTTTTGCAAATCTTACTCTCTCCAAATCTTCAATTTCTTTATATTCAAAGTATTCCTCCAAGTCATTTATCTAATCAATCAATTCCTCCAGATTCAAATTTCTAGTATAGTTCAACACTTCCACTCTAGGTCTCTTACCAATCCTAGAAATAGCTTTCAATATCTTTACTTGATCTGATTCTTCTTCTTCTAGGGCTTCTTCATTTTGGTCAGCAACATGAAATTCATCATCCTCACTTTCATCTTCAGGTCTAGGGTTTAGTCCTCTTCTTCTATCTTCTTCTATAACATCCAATCTAATCTTCATTATCCTCATCATCTCCATCATTTCTTCCATTCTTCTAGCAACATTGGCCATAGCGGGCATCCTCCTTGGTAGCATCTCTTCCTAGGATCTGATGCAACTACCTCAATTCGGTGATCTTACTACAAGGTAGCAACTACCTCACAATTAGCCCTTTGTTGACAAACACAAGTAGACTGCCTTAGGCTAGTGATTTGTTCACCACAAGATCTTCTGAAATGCCTTCACTTCCCAAAAGATTCAAAACTTTGCTCTGATACCACTTGGTGCAATCATAGAAGGAGGGTCCAAATAATGAACTGTCCAAACCATGCTGCTAGAGTAAACACAATGGAAACAACACAAACATAGAATGCAATGGAAGATTTAAATGCTCAATATATCTAAGAATTACAATGCTCATATGTTGGCAACATGTGGGCTACAATCAAGGGCTCACAAGCCTACTTTTCGGGTTACAATACATATGCAACATATGGCAGTGAAGTGCCTTCTTGGAATAAAAATACATTATGTAAACTATCATAATTGCTAACTGACTTTCTAATGCATCTAAGAGATCTATATATATCATCTTCAAGCTCATAAGATCCTCCACGTTGGCCACAAGAGGTTAAAAACTCCAATGATTGATGAAATGTGTAGAAGCAGTAGGTCAGCCTACAACACATGGTATTGCTCCGCAAATCAATAAAACTTGGTGTTGACCTCAAGGAAGGTCTATTTGGTCCTTATGTGCCATGTATGATATTTCATTTGGCTCCACAAGTCACATAAGTGCTCCACAAACCTTCTTCTCTCAACTGTCTACCTAAAAGCTTTGCTCTGTGAAAGTTGATGATCTTTTGACAGTGACAACTCTCAGGAAACAAATCCAAATCACATGAAATATTGATATGATGTAGATGGAATGGAATAGAAGCTAAATCCTACTTCATAAGATTTGATATGAAAATGCAATACAAAATGATGAACTGCAAATCACTAAACTACAACTGAAAATGAAAGAAAAGAAAGTATGCAAATATTTTTTTTTGGTTGATGTAAGATTGCTCTGCAACTTGGGATGCTCTTACATCAATATGAATCATCATCCCTAATGATTTAACATATCCAAAGTTTATAACATAAAAATATTTTTGTTCATCACATATAAAAACTTAAAAGAGATGAGGAAATCTTTGAAAAATATCATCGTAATTATCCAAGGTGGCATTCTCTTCTGCATATTGGTCCCACTGGACCTTGCATTGAGTAATCTCTTTATTATGCAAGCATATCTTATGTATTTCTAGAACCTTGATGTGCTAGATCATTACCACCCCTGGGTCCTTCACTTGTATGGAATTCCAATCAAGAATAGGAACATGATTATCTCCTGCAATATACCTTTTTAAAGAAGAAACATGAAGAACATTATGCATCATGTCAAGAGTTGGTGGTAGAGCAATCCTATATGCAACTGGGTTGACCTCTTCAAGAGATTTGAAGGGACCCACATACCTAGGATCTAGTTTAGATGTGTTTCCAGACTTAATAGAACTCTTTTGTGCTTAATCCTTAAAAATGACTTTTTATCCCACTGAGAAATGTATTGTAATGCATTTAGCATCTACATAACTCTTTTACCTATCATTTGCTTCCACTAGCCTTTTCTTAATCAGATGGACTTGCTCTTCCATTTTTGATAGCATTTCTGGACCAAGGATAATCCTATCTTCTAGCTTATCCCAGCTTATAGGAGCTTGACACTTTCTTCCATATAATCTTCAAATGGAGCCATCTTAATAGTGGAATGATAGGAATTATTATAGGCAAATTCCACAAGAGAAAGATAATCCTCCCATTTGTATTGTTGATCCATGCAATACATTCTCAATAGGTCTTCCAACACTTGGTTTACTCTTTCAGTTTGGCCATCCATCTTGGAATGATAAGTAGAGCATATGTTTAACTAAGTTCCAAGTGAGGAGAATAAGGTTTTCCAAAACCTTGATGTCATATGAGCATCCCTATCTGAGATAATCTTCTCAGGAATGTCATGCAATCTAAAAACTTCTTGTACAAATTTGTAGGCTATGACTAGTGCCCCATTTGTAAAATTCCTAGGTATAAAATGTGCTACCTTGGCGAGTCTATCCACCACAACCAGAATAACGTTTGACTATTCCTAGACATCAGAAGTCCTTGCACAAAATCCATGCTAATGATTTGCCATTTCCATTCCAAAATCTCATGAGGGTATAAAAGTCCTACTGGGTGTTTGTGTTCTGCCCTCACCCTCTGGCATTCTAGACATCCAGCTACAAACCTTGCATCATCCTTCTTCATTCCCTTCCAGAAATATAAAGGCTTCACATCAGCCAATAATTTTATCACTCCAAGATGTCCTGAATAAGGTCCGAAATGAACCTCCTTCCACATGATATTCCTTAACTCCTTGGAGTTTGAAACATACATCCTTCTTCTATACCTTAATAGCCCATCTAGTTCAACATAAAACCCACCATATCTAGGATCTTGAGGATTATCGATAAGAGCTTGTTTTACCTGCTCATAATACTCATCTCCTTTGAACTTTTGCAATACTCGATTCCTAAAATTAGAATGTAGGGAGATCATTGAGGAGATATGTGTTCTCCTACTTAAGGCATCTACCACTCAGTTTTCCTTGCCTTGGATATATTTAATCTCAAAATCATAATCAGATATTAGCTCTAACCACCTTTTTTGGTGAGCATTCAGGTGTGGCTAAGTAAATGGGTATTTAAGCCCTTGATGGTCTATTTTTAGTTCAAAAGGCTTCCCAAGTAAAAAGTATCTCCACATTTGTAGTACATGTACTACTGCTGCCAATTCTAGATCATGAGGAACATAATTTTGTTCATAAATTTTTTAATTTTCTAGGCTCATAAGCAATAACTTGCCCATCCTGGACAAGTATTCCACCTAAACCTTCTCTTGAGGCATTAGTGATGACTACAAAATTACCATCCAGGTTAGGTACCTTCAAAATAGATGTCGTAGTCAATCTTTCCTTCAATTGGTCAAATGCCTCCTGGCATTTTTACTGACCACTCAAATCTTTTGCCCTTTCTTTGCAAATAAGTAATAGGATAGGCAATCATTGAAAAATTAGCCACAAATTTTCTGCAATAACTTACTAGGCCCATAAAACTTTGGATCTCATGCACATTTCTTGGTGCTGGCCATTCCAAAATGGCTTTAATCTTTGCTGGGTCCATAGCTATTCCATTAGTTGAAATTATATGACCCAAATACTACACCTCCTTTTGAAAGAGGGTACACTTCAAGAGCTTGCCATACATTTTATGTTCTCTTAACCTTTGAAGAACAATCCTTAAATGCTAAAGGTGTTCCTCCTCATTCCTAGAGTAAATCAAAATATCATCAAGGAAAACAAGAACAAACTTATCTAATCAGTCTCTGAATACACTATTCATTAAGTTCATAAATGTTGCAGGTGTATTTGTTAACCCAAAGGGTAGGACAATGAACTCATAGTGCCCATACCTTGTTCTAAAGGTAGTCTTATGAATTGTTGGCAAGAGACACTGCTCCAGAATAGACTTGTATGTTGTCATTGATGGAAACAAGGATCAGAGATCCCTTCAACATGATTAGAAGACACTACTCTGGAAGGTGATATTGGAATTCAGGTTTGGTTGGCAAAAAGGTTAAGTATGGAAAATGTTCAGGTATGAGATAGAAAAAGAATCAGTATTCCTCCTTATTAGCATTATTTTTTCTATGATTTTGAAGTAAGATAGAGATAGGTCATGACTATCAAAATCCAAGTTTGTAGCTCTAGAAGTACAACAGATCTTATTCTACAGGCTCTCCAATACCGGCATCCAGTATGACAGTGTGATAGGGCAATAGTTCTAAGGTCCGCATTTTGGCATATAGATTTATCTTGTTCTGCAGAGTTGAAGACATGTTAAGAGATCAATAATGATTGCTGAATATGATTCATGAAGTCCCATTTGGTCCGCAACAAGGGTTGTGATGTGATAAAGGAACCTATCATATATGTTATTAAGGAACAAGCTGACAGACTGGTTAAATCCTTTTGCGGAGAAGAAATATGAGTTGGATGATAAATGTAAGTGGTTGTATGATTAGAGAAAACACATATGAAGACATGTACATGATGATTTGGATCTGCATTGAAGATATAACACAAGAAAAAGCCGACAAGATATAACACTTGGTATGCACATTTCACAGTTTGCTTGCCGACTTGATCATGAGAAAGATTTAGTTGTGGATATAAATAGAGGATGGATTTTAGTGTTTGAGTGTTGTGTAGTGCGATGTGATATATGTGGATGTGAAATATGCAAAGATAGAGTGGCCACAACAATTAAAGAGAGATCTTGAACATATGTAAGAGCAGAGCAGAGCAGAGAAACGGGGGCAGACTGAAATGAAGAGTTTTGAGTCAGTGTTTATGAGATTAATTGGAACTATAACCATGCATAAGTAGATGCAATCACAATAGTTCATCCTTGGTAGTGAGCCACCCTTCTTCTTCATTCTTTCTTTTCTTCAGGCAATGAGCCTCTTGTAATTTAGTATTGCTATAACTAATAAATTTATGTGGGTTAACCCCCACCATGGTTTTTTCCTCTTTGGATTTTCCATGTAAAAAATCTAGTGTCTATGTGTTATGTCTTTAAGGTTGCTATTCATTTGTTTTCTCTATTTTCACATAATTGAGTTTGGTAAATGGATTAAACAACAAGCAATCAAATGGTTTTATAGAACACTGATTCACCCCCCTCTCAGTGTTCCTTATATTCAACAATTGGTATCAGAGCCAAGTTCCTTGGAAGAAGCCTAATAGCTTGAGGAAGATCTGGGAAGGTGTTCTCATGGCAGTAAAAAGGTATCTCACTTATCTTGAAGCAAGTCATCTTGGTAGCATTGTGATTGTTGATCATGTTTATGTCAACAATGAACAACTTGAAGCAACTCTAGAGGATCTTGACAATTCCAAAGCAGACATCAAGGATTTGCAAGAGAATAATAAAGATGCTAATGATTGTATTTTGAAACTAAAGGAGCAAATCAGAAAATCTTAGAAAAAGGAAAGAATTATGTGAGAAACTAAAACAAGAAAGTGAATCCATAGAGAATCTTCTCAGGGTGATTGAAGAAAAGACCAAGATTGAGGAATATCTAAATCAAGTTGTGAAGGACAAGTCAGAGGAATGTAAAAAATTGGGGAAAGAAGTTCTACTCTTAAAGTTTGATCTAGAAGCAACCGACAGCTACAAAGACAAATTCAAAATAAGCTTTACAAAACTTGATGAGTTTCTAGCCAGTCAAAAGTATCCAGACGATAAGCAAGGCTTGGGATTTGAAAAGGGAGAAAGTTCAAATTCAAGGCAAGTCAGATCTAGAGAAGGAAGAGGCAGAGAGCATCTGGTGAGGAATCAAAGAAGAAGACCTAAAAAACCTTCAATCAGACAACTGAATGCTCAAAGGTACCCATCTTTCAATGGTTACTATTTTAAATGCAATAAGTATGGTCATAGGGCTACTCAGTGTAGAAGCAAAATGAATCAAAATGTTTCATCTTTCTCTGATCAATGTTTCAACTGTAAGAAAATAGGTCATAAAGCAATTGAGTGCAGAAGTGTGTCAAGAAGTTATCCAAACAATTCAAGGATTAGTTAATCTTTCAATGGACAATGTTCTGCATGTAATAGATTTGGGCATATGGCCAATCAGTGCAGATCAAGGCCAATTTCCAATTATAGAAGAAATCAAGGTCAGAAAAATGTTGTTTATTTCAATTGCAACAAGCCTGGACACTTTGCCAAATTCTACAGAAGCAGAAATGTAACAAGAGACCATCCTATAGAGAAGGGGAAAATAGAGCAAAGAGATATCAAGGGCAAGACCAAGGTTGATACTATAGAAACCAAGAATAAGATGAGAAATATCTGGATCAGGAAAGATGCTAATGAAGTCAAGAAAGGGTACTAGCTTCTGGTGTGGATACTTCCTTTGGGAAGTGAATTGGGAGCTCTGGTTCAGGGGTCCAACAGTGTTAAAAATCCAAAACCCCCAGCTAGATAGTTAGTGCCAGAATTTGGCATAAAGGTATATGATGAAATTTGATATGACAAATCTCTTAAAAGAAAAACCTAAAGAAAAAGTAGAAAGACCTCAAGCAACAAAGAGGTCTACTAGAAGCTTTGCCTGCTCTTTCAGTTCTACATCTACTGGCATAAAGGAATCTGTAAAGAAGCCAATTGACAAAGGAGCAAAAAGACATAAAACAAAAGGTAGAAGAATGTATGCAAGTGTAAGTGAAAAAGATGAAGAGACTGAGTCTGATAAAGATGTCAAGAAGATGAAAGCTGAGGCTACTAAAGCCTCTATAAGTAGCAAGGAGAAGCCCTCCGGAAGGGAGAAACCTAGCAAAAGATAGAAGGTAGATGAGCCTCAAGCCACAATAACACTTGAAGATGTATTAAAGTCTGTCACTGTTGATGGAAATCTGAAACCTGTGGCTGAATTTTATGATGATTACAATGATGCTGATAAAAGGATTTTGGAAGATGCTACCATAAAGTATCTTAACATATACAACAGAGCCCTCATTGAAATCATTTCTAATCTTCTTGACATATTAGGTAGCATATTGTCTGCTAGATACGAAACTGCTATGGCCAAAGACATTGAGCTTAGACAACATATACTAACATGGTTGAGTCTAGAGATCACTCCTAAAGAGGAAGCCAAAATTTCTAAGGAACACAAAGATGCATTCAAGACCAAGAAAAGGATGAATTCATTGATGTTAGGGGATATTGATAAAGTGGTCAAGGAGACAGAGGAGATCATTTTTGAAATAATAAAGAAGTGCAATATCCCTACCATCTATGACAATGAAGTAATAGATGGTGGAAATGATGCATTTGTTATGGAAGTGAACCTTGAGCAAGAAGCAAGAAAAGATGACCATGTGCCCAAGGAGATGGAAGCATCTGAAGTGGAAACTCAAATAACACCTCCTCTGGAAGAACAAAATGACAAGGAGAAACTAGAAGAGGAGCACATCAAGGAAACCACTCCATCGGAATAGAAGGAGGATGCTAATAAAGACATGAATTTAGATAATCTTGAATAGAAGCATAAAGAAGAAGCCTCTGCCAGAGAAAGAGACACTACAGATGTCTCAGTTGATTTTGGAAGACAACAAGATCTAGATGAATCAGAACTTGGACTCGTTGTCACCTGTGCAAAAATTTAGATTAGTGTCATTGTTCAGGCCAAGGCACAGGAAGTGATGCTGAAATCACATGACCAAGATAGTAAGTTGATCAGTGATGTCTCCAACATTCTAGAGAAGATGATGCCAACATTTTAAAATGACACCTCATTATCCTTTGCTGATCAATTCAAGGGCCTTTTGAACTCTGTAAGTACACATTTTGAATCTTTTGAAAAATCTGCAGAAGTAAAAGTTAGAAAGGAGTTTGATAAGAAGAGATTGGTTGAGTTAAAGGCTATGATAGAAAAAGATAAAACTATATTAGATAATGGAATAAAAGGCATACAAAGTGCCATTGAAGAAGCCTGTAAAATATATAAATTTTTCTTATCTTGGCCAAAAGTTACAAAGGAATTAGAAGATAAATTAGAAACTTGGAACTCAAACTACTTAATATCTCTAAGACATATAATCTGACAATTGAGTCAATAAATGCCAAAGAAACACAGGTTACAAATATTCACAGTGATTTAAGCAATCTCATGAAGAAAAGGGAAGAAATTAGAGACAGGTTGTGCTAGCTAAGGGGACTGATAAGTCCAAAAATTAATTCCATGACTAATCTGGTAGATGAAGCCTTGAAATCACAAGCATTAGTTCATACACCATCAGATGCACAGAATGCAGAAAAGTTAGTCTTTCTGATAAATGGACACATACAAATTTTGGAGAGTGCAAGGAATAGATGGAATGGAGAGATAGCTCTGATAAAGACTATCTATAATGATATTCTACCTTTAACCATAAATTGAGGTGGAAATGTGTACCTGTAGATATGTGGCAGAATAAGACAATTTTGAAGAACATTTCACACAATTTTGTTTACACACCTTTGCCATTGATGTCAAAGGGGGAGAGACGATCAGTGAAAAATGAGAAAACATCTCAGGGGGAGAAGGAATATAAAAGTTTATATAGTAAGGGGGAGCAGTCAAGCATTTTTCACTAAGTGTTGCCATCAATGCCAAAGGGGGAGATTGTTGGCAAGAGACATTGCTCTGGAATAGACTTGTATGTTGTCATTGATGGCAACAAGAATTAGAGATCCCTTCAACATGATTAGAAGACACTACTTCGGAAGGTCATATTGGAATTCAGGTCCGGTTGGCAAAAATGGCTAAGTATGGAAAATGTTCAGGTATGAGACAGAAAAAGGATCACTATTCCTCCGCATTAGCATGTTTTGTTCTGCAGTTCTCAAGTAAGATAGAGATAGGTCATGACTATCAGAATCCAAGTTTATAGCTCTACAGGTACAATATATCTTATTCTACAGGCTCTCCAATACCGACATCCTATATAATAGTGCTACAATGTGACAAGACAACAATTCTAAGGTCCGCATTTTGGTATACAGATTTATCTTGTTCTACAGAGTTGAAGACATGTTAAGAGATCAATAATGATTATTAAATAAGATTCATGAAGTCCCATTTGGTTTGTAGCATGAGTTGTGATGTGACAGAGGAACCTATCATATATGTTATTAAGGAACAATCCAACAGGTTGGTTAAATCCTTATGCGGAGAAGAAATATGAGTTGGATGATAAATGTAAGTAGTTGTATGATTAGATCTGACACATATGAAGATGTGTATATGATGGTTTGGATCTGCATTGAAGATTTAACACAAGAATAAGCTGATAGGATATAACAATCGATATACACATTTCACAGCTTGCTTGCCAACTTGATCATGAGAAAGATTAAGTTGCAGATATAAATAGAGGATGGATTTTAGTGTTTGAGTGTTGTGTAGTGTGATGTGATGTATGTGGATGTAAAATATGTGAAGATAGAGTGGCCGTAGTAATTAAAGAGAGATCTTGAGCATATGTAAGAGTAGAGTAGAGAAACAGGGATAGGCTAAAATGAAGAGTTTGGGGTCAATGTTTATGAGCTTAATTGGAACTGTAACCATGCATAAGTAGATGCGATCACAACAATTCATCTTTGGCAGTGATCCACCCTTCTCCTTCTTTCTTTCTTTTCTTCAGGCAGTGAGCCTCTTTTGAGCAGTGAGCTCTGGGTAGTGAGCCTTAAGGTAGTGAGCCTCTTGTAATTCGGTATTGCTATAACTGATAAATTTCTATGGGTTAACCCCCACCGTGGTTTTTCCCTCTTTGGGTTTTCCATGTAAAAATCTTGGTGTCTATGTGTTATGTCTTTATGGTCATTATTCATTTGTTTGCTCTGTTTTCACATAATTGAGTTTGGTAAATGGATTAAAGAACAGGCAATCAAATGGTTTCATAGAACATTGATTCACCCCCCCTCTCAGTGTTCCTTGTATTCAACAATGAATATCCCCATCTTTTAACTACAATTGATGGTATCTTGATCAAAGATCAATCTTTGAAAATATAGTTGCCCCTTGCATCTGACCAAAGAGATCATCAATGCAGGGAAATGGATACTTATACTTTATCATTGCCTTATTTAGCATATGATAATCTATGCATAGTCACAAAGTACCATCCTTCTTTTTAATAAAAAATACTAGTGCTCCCCAGGGTGATACACTGGGTCTTATCAACCCTTTATCAAGCAATTCCTATAGCTGAGCCTTTAGCTCCATTAACTTTGTGGTGGCCATTCTATAAGGGGCTTTAGATATAGGTTTCGATACTGGAATTATATCTTTTAAAAAATTAAAATCTCTTTTAGGAGGTAATCCTAGTAGTTTATCTAGAAATACATCCTCAAAATCTTGAAGAAAGGGGTACCTATCCATATTTGATCTCTCCTGATCTATGGATTCCCTCTTCTCAACTCCTTGGAGTTTTTGAGATTCATAGAACATCAAATCATATTGAAAAGTAGATTCCTTGGGATTATTTATTTTCTCCATTTTAATGGCAAAAAGTTGGCATGCTTTCCTTTGGGCTCTTTTCATTTGTAGGGTAGATATTTGTCTCAATTTAACCTCTCTAGGGTTGCCTTGTAGAAAGACTTTATTCCCAAGGTCATCTAGGCATTCTATTATTTTGGCATAATAATCCACCTTAGCCCGATGCGTCCATAACCAATTTATTCCAAGGATGACATCATGTGAGCCTAATGGGGCTATATAAAGGTTCACTTCAATGGAGAAAATTGGAAGTTCAACCTTAGCCTCAAACAAACATTTCTCTACTTGAGCTCTGGTCTGATTTGCATATTCAACTAACTAAGTATTTGCCATGTAACCAACTTTTCTAGAAATTTTACTTAAAAGTTTTGGGGTAATAAAATATTTTGTAGCACCAGTATCTATCAAAACTAAAATTAGAAAACTAGATAAAATACCTATGGTCCCAATTGGAGTAATTTGATATTTGGCTTGCCTATTATCCAAGGCTATATGTAACCATTGTTGGAAAGTTACTTGTTGTGAGGGTAAATAATTTCCTCATGGCTGGGTTCCTTATGTCTTATTGGGACATTGATTGGCATAATGATCATCGGCACATGAATAACACCCTCCCATGGGTCCTTGTCTTTCATAAGGCTTTCCAAAATTGTGTCCATTTTTCTTGGAGTTGTTGCCTTTCTTTTCGCCCTTGGATTCATTCTGTTTATCCTTGAATCCTTTTTCACTTTGCTTAGTGGAATCCTACTTTTTCCCTTATTCTTAAAAGATTGGGAGGATTGAGACTAATTATACTTTTTCCAGTTCCTTTTGTAGTATGCATACATGGATTTCAATTTTTGTTCCTGCTTAATAGCTTTCTCATAAACCTAGTCCATTGTAGTAGGACCATGCACATCAACTTCGCCTTTAATTTGGGTATTCAATCCCATGATGAACTTTTGGATGGAAAACCTCTCATCCTACTAATATTGTGGAACATATTTGAGGAGACAAGTGAACTTTTCCCAATACTCATTCATAGATGAGTCGCCATGTCTCAGATTCTAGAAATCTATAAGCTTTTGGTCAAAATACAATTGAGGCAACCATCTTTTCCTAAAAAGTTCCACAACCCTTTCCCAGGTTAGACTTATGGAGTTCAATTTTAACTCCATTTTCTTGTTCATCCACTAGGTGGATGCTTCACCTGCGAATTAATATGCTCTCCATACTGCTTTGTAATTTTTGAATAGTTTCTTATTTCAAAGTATTTTTCCATTTTTGTAAGCCATGGCTCTACGACATCTCTACTTACAGTCCCATCAAACCTTGGTGGAGAAACCTTTTTCATATCTTTGGTTAAATTTTAGAGCCAAGTGCCTTCTTTTATTTTCATCATGTCTTATTTTGGAGTTATTCTCTCTGCGTCCACTTTGGGCAATGATTTCATGACGTTCCTCATCTTCACGCTATGGTAGGCTTCCTGCCTAGGTCCATGTTGACCCCTAACCTCCTTCTCAATAGTTCCAATTCTTTCTCTCATCTCATGGAGCATAGCAAGAATCTGGTCAAGTTTTGAATCAAAGTGGCCTAAAGGTTGCTCTTCTTCTTGGCTATCTCCCATATTAGTTCTTGTCTGAACCATGCTACAATCTACTTCTCCTAAAGTTTACAGGTTAATCATTCAATTAGTTTTTCATACTATTGAATTCATTCATAAACATAAATCCATTCTCATTTATGCAATCTTAACAAGAAAGGAAAGATTTTGTCAAAATTTTAAAATTACATTATAGTTTCCATGGACTTCATAAACATCCATCATTTATTACAATTTTTCTCATCTTGCAACAAGCCATTTTCAGATTGGGATATCTTCCCAACTTTACCCTCATCCTTGGGGTTCATCAATTCAAACTTAGGAGGTGGAGGTACTTGTAGGTACTCATCCATAACCTCCCTAGTATCAATAGGAAAATTAGGATCACTCCCCAATGATAATTCCTCAGGCACAAAGGGTTTCACTAATTCATTTTCAGAGATAGGAGTAGTAGCTCTTTATACTTTGTCCTTCTCTTGCTTGATGTGTTTTATAACATCAGTGAAAGTTTCATCATCAAATAACCACGCACCTTTCAAGTAACTAGTTTGGACAAGGCTTTTCATTCTTGAGGCTCATTCCCTCATAGCCTTGAGGTAACATCCATTTCTCATTACCTTCTTCCTTGGTGTCATTATTCTTACCATTCTAGAAAAAGAACATCCAAACATTAGCAATTGTTAATGTCTGAGGAAGATTTCATGTAGTGAGATCATAGGTCCATGTATTGACCCTGGTAGCTCTGATACCATATGTAACATACCATCTCATATTACCTTGATTAACAATTCAATTTACCATTAAGTAAATGGAAATGATCACATAATCATTTTTCTGTTTTCAAATAATCAACTCATAATCAATAAATAAATGCATTTTATTTTTGAATGATTTCCAAACTAAAATTTGCAACATATTCAAAGATAACATAACAGTGAATTCCTTCACTTTACAATCACAATGTTTTGCTCATGGAAATAATGATAATATTACATAAAATTCTTGATTGTAAAGTCATATAATAGAATATATTGCATCTAGAATATTGATATCTATCTTCATAAGTCTTTGCTTGTCATCTTCTTGGGAAGGAGAGCATCACCCGAGTGCTTTTCCTCCAACCACAAACCGGTGGTCCCCTACATAACTTCCTACTTGGAAGTGGCCCTACCCTGCACGAAGGAAGTAGATGTAAGGAACCATAAGGTTTTCCATTTGAGTTCTAGTGTCGTGTCCTTCATAACTCATCATGGTCATACAACTATAGATCCACTCTAACTATGTATGACACTACTGGATGGTGATGCCATTTGGAGCATAGTGAACTGACTAATGCATGCAGAGATGGATGCATTACTTTGGCCAAAATTTTAATACAAATAAATGTTACGCAATGAACATAGTCAAAAGTTCACACACCTCTAACTTGACTTAGAAGTTATCTCATCCTACAGTATCTTCTTTATTTGGGTTGACCCTTTCCCGGTCACAAATTTAGTCTATCCTCTTGGACTTCTAACTACATTCCTGGAGTAAATTTTATTGGTTTACTTGTTGCATTTGCAACATGGAATTCTATGACTCCACGTCACTCAATTCCTATCTTAAATACATAATCTCTTGGTTTCTTTTCCCTAAAACTATTTTTGGATAGCATCTCTATGAGATGAATTTGAAAAAATGTTTAGGTTAATGGATCTCCATTTGATCCTTGTTGATTGAAACATAGTTCATACTTATCAACAATACCAATGTAAAACAAGTTTCATAGTTTATCATAAATGTCAGGTGTACTTAGAGAGCCATCATCTCTAATTCTAACGTTAATATAAAATCATTAGTTATCTCAAGATAACAATAAATATATCAACTTTTGTCAAATATACTATTCATAGTCTACTAGAGACTTGATGGGTAATAATATTACCTTCCATCTATGTAAATAGTGTTCAAAAGATAACACAATCATTAAGCTATGTTGCTTTAATGGTTTCTTTCCAAGATAATGCAAGATTACTTCCATGCATCTTATCCCATAATCAAATTTCATAATATACATACATATTCATATTATGATAGTATCACCATTATCAACTTAGTCATCTCTAATGATCAAGAAGAGCCTACTTTCTCTCTTTCTATCATACAACAACCGAAAGCATGTATAGTAGACTTCAAAGAAATAGTTTCTATAATGTAATCATATGCCAAGAAACCTAAGGTTCTAGTCTACAGCATTATGTCGATGACAAAATAGCACATAGCATACATGGAGCGGCTCTCGGCCAAATACCTATCAATAGTGTTTTTCCCATCTTTCATTATCTTCGAAAGCATGGCCATAGAGAGGGTTTTGAATCAATCTCATATAAGATTAAAGACTACAGTTTTGAATACAATTTGTAAACGTACAACCAATACCATGGCTGTGTTAGTATCCATAATCACTGCTCCAGTAGTGGAGTATGCTAACAGCCATATCGGCCTCCACAGTTCAAAATAGAAACGTCACATGCTTTGGCCATAAGGCACTATTTTGTAGTGAAAAGAGGGATTGAGGTTTTATTTTGATTTGAGGGTTTCATGAGTTTAGATCCTCCTTTCAAAACAAACATTCAAGGACATATCAACCAAGTTGAATCTCTACTAAGCAAGAGCATTCACCTAAAATGTTGGGTTGTCACTTGGAATGATGTGGAAACTCATAAATTGCTAACTAATGCCTTAATGTAATCCTCAAATATGTAAGAAACCCTAATTATGCAAAACATTGATCAAATTGATAAATTCAAACAAATGCTTATAGACTTTAACATAGTAGGTAGAGATTAGTAACTGACCATTTTTTAAAGTTTGGAATGCAGAATAGTCGAGGATACTACCACTAGTTCCCTTGCCCAAGGTACTATTTTCTCTACGGAATCCTGATCTTCTCTTGACACTAATATTTACTATATTTTCCATTTCTACCCTAGAAGATGCAGAGGACACCTTCACTAGTACCCAAGTCCAAGTTTAGATGTTTTTCAGGATGTTAGAAGCTCTTTGGATGTTGATTATCACTATCCAAATTGTTTCTATGTTTGCAACTTTGGAGGACACTGCCACTAATGCCCGTGTCTAAGTAGTCCTTTTCTTCAGGGATTCAGAATATGTACACTATCTTATTGTTCCCTACAACTCCACTCTATCAAGATGCAAAACTTGTAACCCGCAATCACAAGGAGAGTGGTTGGGGATTGTGGTGTTTAGAGGCTTGCCTCAGTCAAGCCCTGGAGAGACATTCAAGTCTTTAGAACACCGTTGTCGGATAAAGAATGTGTATCCCTGCAGGATAGAGGCAAAAACAAATTGATGAATGATTCAAACACAAATAGATATCACCTTGGAAGTTTAGATCTCACATAAATGAATGCTCTTCAATCACATGAGAAGATGAAGCTAAATCTGTAATCACAAACACAATAACATGCTATGCTTTGTAACAATGAATATCATGGATGCTCTAAAATCACAAATTAGCCAAAAGTTCATCATCATCTTCTAGTTCACAAATGAAACACTAAACATGCTTATATATGCAACTACAAACATTCCCGCTAAGAATTTTGTAATTCAAACTTGAGATGTTGGCATAGGACATAATTAACAGTCATAAAACTGACATTTGAATTTAGGGCTAACCCAAAATAGGCCAGGACTACGGCACTAGCGCCCAAGTCCACCCTCCCAATTTTAGTCAAAATCTATTTAAATGACATCCCCTAGGTCCTATTTTCCATAACACTCAAGAGTTTTCTCATCAGGATTCATAATTAACATGTAAGATGCTTACAATGCAATCTAAGGACTCGGGAGCTAAACCTTAAGAGGGAAAAGCACCCAAGGTGACATTTTCTAACATAACATTTAGCCCCCACTTTAATGTATGTATAAACACAAGGCCAATAGATGCATTAAAGTATGGTCAAAAGATAACAAACACACCAAGCATGGTGTAGACACGCCAAACACACTGAAGATGGTAACAGGCACACAAAACACATAGAAGATAATTACAGTCATGCAAAACATGGAGTAGACAGCATTGAAGACATGCAAAACACAATGGATACAGTGAAAGTAGTGATTATTTCTTTTTCATTTTCTCATATATGAAATGCAAAAGCAAGTACATGGAAAGTAAACATATAACCCAAAATGTAGGAGGAGCTCATCACCACCAATCTTGAGACTACATAAGGGGAAACAGACATGCAATACAAATATCAAAGTGTAGGAGGAGCTCATCACCACCAGTCTTGAAACTACACTTGAGAACAAACACAACATACAAATCCCAAAGCATAAGAGGAGCTCATCACCACCAGTCTTGAGACTATGCTTGGGAACAAACATGCCATACACACACACATGGAAGACATGAAGAAAATACAACAAACAACAATGGAAGAAACCTAATTCTAGGTTTGCTACCATCTCAGGCACATTACATGCACACACCGATGATTGGGATTCACCACAACAATTGCCAAAGACACGCTTAAGGGAGGATACACCAACCCCTCCTACTCAGAGGACTTTTAGAAAATGATAGGATGTGTAATCTCCTTGAGAAATACACCATCCCTACCTCTGTAGAGGGCTTAAGATAAGAAGGATATGCACAATATCTTGCCTCTGCAGAGGGCTTAATGATTGCAATATAAAATAAATATGTGCACTTGCTTGGAGATACAGCATCTCGCCTTCACAGAGGGTTTACAAACATGCTTCATTAGTACCAAAATCATCAGACATCTTACCTTATATATGCCCCCACCTTAAGGTGGTTGATATCATGTACCAATATCAAGCACGTTAAGGTAGAATAAAACACAAGGAAACACCAACTCTCACAAATCCCATGCCCCCAGAAGTGACATGTACTTTATGATCACCAAATGTTCCCACAAACGCAATTTCCTGCAAGAAGAGGTTAGAAATATTTGTTGGAATTAGTATGGACAACTAAGAGGGGGGAGGGTGAATCAATTGTCCCAAAATTTTATCTCTTGCAACAATTAATCCTTCTTTACTTCTTAAAGTTGATTAATGATGTAAACATTAAAGCATGAATCATCAACACATGGGCATAAACAAATGAACACACATAACACCAAGATTTTTTACGTGGAAACCCAGTTAAGGGAAAACCACAATGGGGGTTAACCCACAAAGATTTGTACCTGTTAAAAGTACTTTGGCAAAATAGAAGACACATGCCTTCAGGTGTACTGCCCAGAGCTCACTACTCTAAAGAAGCTCATTGCCTACAAGAATTTAGGTTTAACACAAAGATAATGAACTGAGGAATAGCATCTACTTCATGCCTGGTTCAGTCCCTTTGAAAGCTCACAATTTTTGCTCTGTTCTTTAGTCACTTGTTCGCTATGTCTTCATTCTTTCTACTCTTGATCCACTACACTTCTTTCTCTCTACTCTGCTTCTGTACTTCGCTTAGGATTTGATCATTTTCACTCGCATCCTTTCCACAACTCATCAACAAGTATTTATATGCTTCATCAACCTTGGAATGAACATCAAGGTTGGCTTAACTTAATGCGGATCACTATACTGTCGGCCAAACATAGATGAGTCTTAAATCTTCTTCAACAACACACCACACTCCAGAGAATTGCTCTTTGATCATCTGCAACACTCTTGAATCATTTGGTTGGCCAAGAACTAGGAAGAACAACAATATCAAAGAAGAAATCTTCAACAATGAGTTCAATCTTTAATGCGGACCTCCAACACAGTAGTCACATGATCCAGAGACTTCCACAAGCACATTAAAATTAACAAGAACATCCACACTCCTCCAAATCATCAGAATCACTTGCATCTTCATCTGAAACCTCAAGAACAATGTCTGTCATGACTGTCACACTAAAAAAAAGTGATTGCGGACCTCCAAACCACAAACCACTTGAGTTGATGATACACACTGAATTCCCAAACATGCCTCTAGATCCACAAATCATAATATTGCAATGCAGAGCAATCCGAACCAATTTACTGTCACCCTGTCTCCTCTGAACACAGTAAAACCTGGTTGTACTCAGATGGCCATACCTTCTTCAAATCTTCATGTGAAACTCTCAAATCTTAACTGGAGATACTTCAGACAATCCTCTACACAACCATATGGTCTGCATACATTTATATTCATTAATTATCTCAATATCCTCAACATTCTAGTCTTCTAAATAGGCAACAAAATAAGATACAGTTGACATCAACGCAACAAGAATATGTTGACATCAATGACAACTCCGCTTAGGCACATATTTGCAACAATCTCCCCCTTTGTCATTGATGGCAACATATAATGTGAAAAACTGATTCAACAATCAAGAGAAGAACTTCTCCCCCTTTCTTTTATCACTTCTGCAACCACTTTCTTCATTGCTCCCCCTTTCATCAACAACTAGTTTTTCACATGACTTCTCTCCCCCTTTCACATCAATGGCAAAGGGTACATATTTGGAATCTTTTCTCCCCCTTTGTGTTTTAGACTGATTTCCAATTACTTTGTATACTAACTACTCCCCCCGAGTAGTAGCTCCTTAACACCAATCCAAATCACAAGATGTGACTGTGAGTTCCACTGGATGATGCACCCTAGTGCATCTTAGTTCTAATCAGCAGGGGTAATAACCCCTAATTTCTCTCTGAGGTACTCAAAAGTATCCTTAGGTAGAAGCTTGGTAAATATGTCTACAATTTGATTCTTTGAAGAAACAAACTCCAATCTGACTTCATTCTCATTTACCTTTTCTCTCAAGAAATGAAACTTGATGGATATATGTTTTGTCTTTGAATGCAACACCAGATTCTTGGAAATGTTAATTGCACTTGAATTATCACAGAAGATTGTAACAGGGTCCTCAAATGCAATTCTGATATCCTTCAACATTTGTTTCATCCATAAAACTTGAGTGCAATTACTTGCTGCTGCTATGTACTCTACTTCTATAGTAGACATAGATATTGCCTCTTGCTTTTTGTTCAACTAAGAAACCAATCTTCTTCCCAAGAAGAATGCACCACCACTAGTGCTTTTCCTATCATCCACATCTCCTGCCCACTCAACATCAGTATATGCATGAAGAGCGAAGTCATTGTCCTTTGGATACCACAAGCCATAGTCAAGTGTCCCTTTGAGATATCTAAAAATTCTCTTGACTGCTACCACATGGGATTCTTTAGGATCATCTTGAAATCTAGCAATAAGTCCAACTGCATTCATGATATCACGTCTGGTTTGAGTCAGATATAGCAGTCCTCCAATCATTGATCTATACCTTTTTTGATTTGCTTTAGGGGAGACATCATCTTTACTCAACTTGCACCTGGTTACCATAGGTGTTCCCACTGGCTTTGAGTCTTCCATTCCAAAAATTTTCAACAATTCTCTCACATACTTAGATTGAGATATGAAGATACCTTTATCTGTCTGAATAATTTGCAGACCTAAGAAGAAGTTCATTTCACCAAACATTGACATCTCAAATTCATTTTGCATCTGATCAACAAATGTTTTGCACATGCTCTCATTTCCACCAAAAATGATATTGTCAACAAATACCTCAACAATCAGGATGTGCTCATGCTCAATCTTGAAGTAAAGATTACTATCAGTAGTACCTTTGCTAAAACCTAATTTTAGCAGATATTTATCTAATCTTGTATACCAGGCTCTTGGGGATTGTTTGATTCCATATAGTGCTTTCCTCAATCTGCAGACCATATCCTTTTGATCAGACAATTGAAATCCTTCCGGTTGCTCATTATAGACTTCTTCTTCCAATTCTCCATTTAGGAATGCTGACTTGACATCCATCTAATAAACCTTGAAATCTTTAAAAGTAGCAAATGCAAGAAATAGTCTGACTGCTTCTATTCTTGTCACCGGAGTAAAAGTTTCTTCAAAATCAATTCCTTCTACTTGAGAATATCCTTTGCATACCAATCTTGCTTTGTTTCTTACAACTTCACCATCTTCATTTACTTTATTCTGGAAGACCCATTTGGTTCCAATCACATTTTTGTCTTCAAGTCTAGGAACAAGATCCCAAGTGTGATTCTTTTCAATTTGCATTAATTTTTCTTCCATTGCTTTTACCCAATTTTCATCATTTCAAGCCTCACTTACTGATTTTGGTTCAATTTTTGAAATCAAACAAATCTCCTCTTGATCTTCAACAATTCTTCTCCTAGTTTGAACATCTTGGTTTCTATCTCCTATGATCTGATCTTCAGGATGATTCTGTCTTACATACTTGGGAGTTTTGGGATTTGCTTGAGCTTTTGTTTCTTGGGCTTGTTCCTCGATATTTGCACTAACTTCCTAAGTTACTAAATTTTTTGGATCAATTTGGATCTGAGTTTGGGTTTGAACTTTCCTTCCTTGAGTTTGACTTTCATCTTGATCATATCTGCAGGACCTGGAAGGTCTCTCCTTGCTTTCATCAACTCTGACATTAGTACTTTCAACAATCTTTTTTAATCTCTTGTTAAAGCACTAGTATGCCTTGCTTTGAGTGGAATACCCCAGAAATATTCCTTCATCACTTCTTGCATCAAACTTGCCAAGATCCTCATGTCTTTTGATATAGCATTTACTACCAAAAACTCTGAAATATTTTATAGTAGGAGGATGACCAAACCATAGTTCATAGGGAGTCTTGCCAGAATTGCCCTTGATCTGCACCTGGTTAAGAGTGTAGACAACACTACTCACAAATTCTCTCCAATAGACTTGAGGAACATTTTCTTCCATCATCATGGTCGTGGCTTCTTATTGAATGGTCCAGTTATTTCTCTCCACAACTCCATTCTGCTGAGGAGTCCTAGGAGTAGATAGCTGTCTTTTTATCCCTTGCATTTCATGGAATGAATCAAACTCACTAGAGGTAAACTCTCCACCTCTATCAGATCTCAAACACTTTAGCTTCTCAACAATCTCATTTTCAAACATAACCTTGAACGCTTTGAATTTGTCAAGAGCTTCTAATTTTTCTTTCAAGAAGGTTACACACATCATCCGAGAGTAATCATCAATTAGCAACATAAAATATCTGTCTCCTTGCACACTCCCAATTCTAGTAGGACCACAAAGATCAGTGTGCACAAGTTCCAATAAACCACTTGATGACTGTTCTTTACTCTTGAATGAAGTTCTGTTCTATTTACCCAATTGACATTCTCTGCACATGCTATTAGGAGGTTTCACAAG
Organism: Cunninghamia lanceolata; assembly: GCA_027924645.1. Taxonomy (NCBI): domain Eukaryota; kingdom Viridiplantae; phylum Streptophyta; class Pinopsida; order Cupressales; family Cupressaceae; genus Cunninghamia; species Cunninghamia lanceolata. The sequence continues at coordinate 1,438,100 of BSBN01001494.1, read as the reverse complement.
TCTTGGTAGATCTCTTACAGCTTGAGTGGAACTTATCTTGACAATGTTATCAAAATTCACATGACACATTCTCCAATGCCAAAGCCAACTCTGATCTACTTGAGCAATCAAGTAAATATTACCAGAACTACTTAAATGAAAGATGTTACCTCTATTCTAAATATCAGATGCAATTTTAGTTCTGGATCTTTCAAAGATTCTACATTTTCCATCCTTGAATCGGAGATCATAACCCTTGTCAACCAACTGTCCAACACTGAGAAGATTATGCTTCAATCCTTCCACATATAGAACATCATTAGTGTTATTCTTACCATCAAAAGAGATGGATCCTCTACCACGAATTCTACCAACTGAGTTGTCTCCAAACTTCACAGGTCCACTTTCATATTTTTCAAAGCTCACAAACTTACTTTTATCACCAGTCATATGATGAGAACATCTACTGTCAATCACCCATTCATCCTTTTCTACAACCTGAGCAACCAAAACACTTTCTACATTTTCATAGCTAGTAGGTTCAGTAGGCATCGGATCTTTCTCTTTGATAGAAATGAACACCCAATCATTATTAGTGGAACCTCCATGATCAGATTCATCATCTGTGAGTCCTTCTTCACCAACTTTTTAGACATAGTAGCATTTCTTCTGTCCTCTAGATCTATTAGGGTTTGGCTTTGAAACCCTCTCTGGACATCTTGAGGTAAAATGACCAATCTTATTACAAGCAAAACATTTGAATGGTAACTTTCTTTCATACTTACCAGATCCTCTTGGAAATCTCTTGGCAAGAAGGGCTTCAAGATCATCAAGCTCAGTTTCACCATTTTCAAGATCCTTTCTTCTCTTCTCAAACCTGATTGTTCTTCTTGAAGAGCTCTCACCTAGATCATATCTTTGCTTCCCATGAACACTAGCTTTGAATGCAGATTCAAACTTAGGAAGAGAGTCACCAAACTCACTTAATTCAAAAGATGAAAGTTTGCTAACCAACTAATCTCTTATAACTTTTGAGACACTTTTGATCTCTTCTATAGCAGCAACCTTATGTTTGTATGAATCAGGTAAAGATCTGAGCACTTTTGCCACAATCTCTAATTCTTCCAATCTTCCACCAGCACACCTGATACCACACACAAGTTCATTTATCTTTTACATGTAGATTGTGATGTTTTCATCTACACTCATCCTCAGATTTTCAAATTTTCCTCTCAGACTTTGTAGTTTGGCACATTTGACATGTCCATCGCCTTCATAAAGATTCTCCAACTTCTTCCAAATTTCATGAGCAGTTTTCAGTCCAAAGACATTTGTCATTTCTGAATCAGTCAGGGCACTCAACAAAGCTTCTTTAGCTTGAAGGTTATTTTCAGCATCTTTGAGTTGATCTGGAGTTGAAGGACCTTTCTCCAGAGGTTTATACTCATCTTTGGTTATCACCCAATAACCATCACATATGAATTGCAAATGGCACTCCATGTGACTCTTCCAAACAGTGTAATTTGTTCCATCAAATCTTGGACTATCCTTCTTGTAGGTCAACATCCTAGATCTCCTTGGGTGGTTAAGCTTCTTTTAGAGGAACTGACTCTAATACCAATTGTTGGAATTAGTTTGGACAACTGAGAGGGGGGGTGAATCAGTTGTCCCAAAATTTTATCTCTTGCAACAATTAATCCTTCTTTACTTCTTAAAGCCGATTAATGATGTAAACATTAAAGCAAGAATCATCAACACATGAGCAGAAATAAATGAACACACATAACACCAATATTTTTTATGTGGAAACTTGGTTAAGGGAAAACCACGGTGGGGATTAACCCACAAAGATGCGTACCCTGTTAAAATTACTTTGGCAAAATAGAAGGCACATGCCTTCGGACGCACTGCCCAGAGCTCACTGCTCAAAAGAGGCTCACTGCCTACAAGAATTTAGGTTTAACACTGAGATAATCAACTGAGGAATAGCATCTACTTCATGCCTGGTTCAGTCCCTTTGAAATCTCAAAATTTCTACTCTATTCTTCAGTCACTTTTTTGCTATGTCTTCATTCTTTCTACTCTTGATCCACTGCACTTCTTCCTCTCTGCTATGCTTCTGTACTTCTCTTAGGATTTGATAATTTTTTCTCACATCCTTTCCACAACACATCAACAAGTATTTATATGCTTCATCAACCTTGGAATGAACATCAAGGTCAGCTTAACTTAATGCGGATCACTATACTGTCGGCCAAACATAGCTGAGTCTTGAATCTTCTTCAACAACATGCCACACTCTAGAGAATTGCTCTTTGATCATCCGCAACACTCTTGAATCATCCGGTCAGCCAAGAACTGGGAAGAACAACAATGTCAAAGAAGAAATCTTCAACAATGAGCTCAATCTTCAATGCGGACCTCTAACACAGCAGTCACACGATCCAGAGACTTCCACAAGCACATTGAAATAAACAAGAACATCCGCACTCCTCCAAATCATTATAATCACTTGCATCTTCATCCAGAACCTCAAGAACACTGTCTTTTATGACTGTCACACTAGAAAGATTGCTTGCAAACCTCCAAACCATGAACCACTTGAGTTGATGATACACAGTGACTTCTTAAACATGCCTCTAGATCTATAGATCATAATATTGCAATGCAAAGCAATTTGGACCAATTTACTGTCACCTTGTCTCCTCTGAACACAATAAAACCCAATTGTACTTAGATGGCCATACCTTCTTCAATCTTCATGCAGACCTCTCAAATCTTAACTGGAGATACTTCAGACAATCTTCTACATAGCCATACAGTCCGCATACATTGATCTTCATTAATTATCTCAATATCCTCAACATTCCAGTCTTCTAAATAAGAAGCAAAATAAGATACAATTGACATCAATGCAACAAGAATATGTTGACATCAATGACAACACCGCTTAGGCACATATTTGCAACAATCTTTCCTTAAAGTAATAACCACATCATATGATTAAAAAGCAATGCATAAACAATCACATCAAGATCCAAGGTTATAATACAAATTCAGAGCTCGAGTGTAATCATGGGGCTATACCGCAAAGATCTTGGAACTGAGTATAAGCGAGGTGAGATCCAAGATAAACAAAGTGCACAGAGCAGAAGTATTGTTATGGTTTGTTAGTGCAATAAGACATCATCAAAATATCACATAGCATGATTCTACTAGCCAAGCATCTGATAATATATATCAACCCCATCGTCATGTATGGACTAGGTCCATTTTTGCTTACTCGCTAAAGGGACACGTGGTCCATATCAATCTTATTTGTTTTTTGTTATTCGCCAGCTAGATAGAATCACTAGAGGAAGGTAAACAATAAATCAAGAGAGGAGAACAAGGGCCTTAGGGAAAATCACGTAGGAGGGTGCCCCAAAGTCACCAATCGCAATGCTATGTCCCTAAGACACAACACACAACAATGAAAATAGAGGAGAGGAAATATAGAAGAATGATGATACAAATAGAAGAAGGATCACAATGGTGGTGGTCTCCTGATATCCTTGAGCTTACAAAAGAATCAAGGGTCATCCTAGGAGGCCTAAACAACACATAACACATCATGGGGGAAACATGATGTAGGAGCATCCTTGGTTCAAGAGCAATCTTGCATCAACCAAAAGACATTTGCATTTTAGTTTGTTTGTAGTTCAGTTTGTTTCTTTTCATTTTCAGTTCAGTTTAGGTAGTAGCAGTTTCTGTGTTTTGGTCTATATTCTGTTGTAGTTGCATTTCAGACCTTGCAAAGATGGACTTAGCATCTAGACACGTTTATCTACATCATATCCAATTCTTAGAGTATTTGGATTAGTTACCAGAAAGATATCGCTATCAAAAGATCAGTTGTTTCTTAGAGCAAAGTACCCTGACAATCTTAGAAAATTAGCTAAAGGAGAAGACTTGCAAAGAGTTTCTTGACTTGTGGAGCCTAATGACACATCATTCAATGATATTTAGTTTGTGGTCAACCTTCCTTGAGATCTGCACATCATTCCATTCATTTGTGAAGGAATTCTTCATGTTTAGGTCTAACCTATCCGTGTACACACGTCACAACTCTTCATTGGAGTTTGTGATCTTTCTTGGCCGATGCAGAGGAATCTTTTGTTTTGGATATGATATATAAAGATGTAATAGATCCATAGGAAGGCAGTGATTCACATAGTGAAAGTTTGATAGTTTAGATTTTGCATGAAAGAGCTTCAAAGCTATATCTTGTGCATATTCTGATATTTTGTAATCAGGCCTGTGAGCTGAATTGTAAGCTCGCATGTTGTCGATCGATCTATATTTGATTTCTATGATATACTAAATGACTAAACCTACATATGTTTCAAATCTTTGAGTTGTTTCTATTGTGTTTACTCTTGCTGCATAGTCTAGACAATTCATTCTGTGAACCCTCCTACCATGATTCCACCAAGTGGTATTAGAGCGAAGTTTGAATTTTTGGGAGTGAAGTGAGTGAGGTTGGTGAAGGAATTCCATAAAATCTTTCTATGGACAGATCACCAAATTGAGGCAAGTTACTTGTGTCACAATCGATCACTAATTGTGAGGCAGTTGTCACCTTGTAGCGTGATTAGCAAACTTGAGGCAGTTTACACTTGATCCTAGGAGGATGCTACCGAGGAGAGTTGCCGCTGTTGGAACAATGGCTGGTAGAATGGATGAGATGATGGAAATGATGAAAATAATGAGGATTTGATTAGATGCTGTTGAGGAAGACAGACGAAGAGGATTGACACCGAGACCTAATGTTGAAAGTGATGATGATGAGGAATTTCAATCTGTTGATCAAATTGGTGAAACTCTAGGAGGTGATGAAGAAGAAGAATAAGATCAAGTAAAGATGTTGCAAGCTATTTCAAAGATAAGGAAAAGACCTAGAGTTGATGTATCAAATTACACTGGCAATTTGAATTTGGAAGAATTGATTGACTGGATAAATGACATGGAAGAATACTTTGAATATGAGGAAATTGAAGATTTGGAGAAGGTGAAATTCGCAAAGACAAAGTTGAAAGGACATGTTGCTATATGGTGGAAAGAAGTTCAGTTGGATAGAAACAAGAGAGGAAAAGAAAAGATTACAAACTGGGATAGAATGGTGACAAAGTTGAAGAATCAGTTTATACCTGCTGACTATGAGCTAAAGCTGTTGAAGAGATTGCAAAACCTAAGGCAAAAGGAGAAATCTGTGAAAGAGTATACTGAATAATTTCATAAGATGATCATAAGGACAGGACATAGTGAAGCAAGCAAAGAGAAAGTGGCTAGATATATTAATGGACTGAGATTGAACATTCAAAAGAACTGAGCTTGGTAAGGATGACATCTTAGAAAGAAGCATGTCAGTTTGCCCTAAAAGTTGAAGAGAAGCTGAATAAGAGGCATGATCAGAGACAGAGAGGTAGAGGAGGTAAATTTCAGAGAGGTAGAACAGTTTCTAGAGGCGACAGATCACATCCGGAGTAGAACAAGCCTGACAACCCATTTAAGGAGGATAGAGATAGCAATGCCTACCAGAGCAATGACATAAATTTTCATCATAGAGGTAATTACAATTCATACTAGAATGAAGGTACAAAAGAGAAGGAAAGGACCTAAAAGGAGAACATTTAGAGGCACTTGTTTCAAGTGTGGAGGTGAAGGGCATAGAGCATTTGAATGTAATCAAGGGAGTACTAGCAAAAGAATAGAGAACAGTGGAAGAGCATCTTATGTGGAAGAAGAACCTATTGGATCACTGAGTTCAGTTGGCAAAACTAAGAAAGGAGAATCACTTATGATGAGGAGAGCACTTTTTCAAATAGAGGCAAATGAGGAACCACCGCAGATGAAAAGTTTATTCAGAACTAGATGCAAATTAGGAGGTAAGTGTTGCAAAGTTATTATTGATAGTGGTAGTTCTTATAATCTAGTTTTAGAGAAGATGGTGACTAAGCTGAAGTTGGAAAGATTGAAACACCCTAAGCCCTATCAGATAGCATGGATTTAGGATGATCATAAGGTACTAGTGAGTGAACAATGTTTGGTGAAATTTCATATTGGATCTTATCATGATGAAGTCTTGTGTGATATTATGCCTATGGATGTTTGTCATGTCTTGTTGGGTAGACCTTGACAATATGATAGAAAAGCTATACATGATGGGAGAAAGAATACATACACTATAACATCAAATGGAAAGAGAATTACTTTGATTTCTTTGGAAGATGATCCTAAAAGTGAAGTATGTGGGAATGCTAGAATTTGTTTGGTAGATGGGAGAAAATTTCTAGATGGTTTGAGACATGAGAACATGTGTTATGACTTGATTTTGAAGAAGTGTGAAACATTGAAGAAGGAGACTGAAGAATCACAACCAGAGGAGATAAAGGAGTTGCTATCAGAGTATGAAGATGTCATTTCAGACAATGTACCTAAAGGATTGCCACCAATTAGGAGTATCATGTTGCAAGTATGTGCCTGATCGGTGTTGTCATTGATGTCAACATATCTTTGTTGTCATTGGTGTCAACTATATCTTATTTTGTTACTTGTTTAGAAGCATTACATGTTGAGGACATTGAGAAAATTAGTCCCTCTGGAAGAATCAGAAAGGAAACAGTGAATCACATTGAAGACAGTGAGTTGCATAATGAAGAATAATCTGGAAGATTGCTCTGCATTTATTGTAGATTGAAGATCTTGCTCTACAGATTGAAGGTTATTTAGAGGCATGTCTTAAGATGCTAACTACTAAGTTTGAGCCTTTGGTATGAATAATTGAGTGAGCTTTATTCATCAGAATAAAACCTGCCTTTTCTAATTATTCACTAGTGACAGAGAGAAAGTGTTTTGTTCCGTATTCCTCCGCATTGAAACATTTTACTCTACGGTTCTAGAGAAAGTCTGGGATGATAATAAGTTCCTACAACTAGACTAGTTCATGATTTGGTGGTCCACAAGCTATCTTTCTTTTATGACAGTTCAAGATAGTGAAGTTCATGTGCTCCAGTGTGAAGAATCTCATTGATAAAGTTGTTAGAGTTTGTGCGTTTTCTCCTGGTGATTACAACATGCTTGTGGATGTCTCCTAATCATGTTCTTATATTTACATTGATCCACATTAAGGAATTGAGATCATGTTTGAAGATTGTCCTTAGATAATGTAGCATGTAACCAGTCTTAGCCGACTTGGTTAATTCCAACGATTGCAGAGATCTATTGAAGATTGTAGAAGCGTGTTGTCACGTGGAAGATCATGTTTGAGTCCCAGCTAAGGCATGGCATGATCCACATACATCTTTACTAAATTTCCTTAGCATATTTTTTGTATTAGGTCAAGACCTATTTTGTAAATGTTTGTAATGCCGACCTTGGAGATTGTTCCAACGGTTGATGAATGTAATACCGACCTTGATGTACATTCCAAGGTTGATGAATGATATATATACTTGTAATTGAGTCATGAAAAATATGTCCTTGTAGAAAAGATGTGATGTTGAGTGGTGAAAGTAGACCAGAGTAGAGGAAGAATATTGTGCTTCAATGGAATTGAATTCGGGCATGAAGTAGATGCTATTATCTCAGTTTAAAACCCTTGGCAGTGAGCCTCTTTGAGTAGTGAGCTCTGGGTAGTGAGCCCTAATGGAAGTGAGCCTTTGATTTTTGGTATTGTGATTTACTTGAAAATCTTATGGGTTAACCCCCACCGTGGTTTTTCCCTTCACAGGGTTTTCCATGTAAAAATCTAGTGTCTATTGTGTATGATCTTGCACTTGTGTTAGAATTTTGATTCTAAGTTTTTCATGTTCTAATCATAACAATAGTAAATAAGTGGATGATGTTTAAGATGTAGAAATTGTTTAAGTTTTGTGACAATTGATTCACCCCCCAACTCTTAGTTGCCTTGTGCATTTCAACAATTGGTATCAGAGCAAGGTTCCTCGAAAGCAAGCTTGACCACTTGAGGCTGATACAGGATGTCGTATAAGAAGGAAAGTCCATGCTTCAATGGGACAAACTACTCCATCTGGAAGATTTGCATGAAAACCCATCTCCTCTACTTAGGTTACAATGTTTGGAAAATAACCGAACACAAGTATGAAATATCAGACAATGGTCTGCAAACTGAAGATGAGATCAAGTAATTCGAGTTAAACATAAAAGCCAAAGATGCCTTGGTAAGTACCCTATCTGACATTGAAGTAACAAGGATCATGGAGCTAGAAACTACCTATGAAATCTGGGATAGGCTGAAGAATCTATATGAAGGAGATGAATCCGTGAACAGCATCAAGTTGCAGAGTTTGAAGGAAAAATATGTAGGTTTAAAGATGAGCGAAGATGACAACATAACATCCTTCATGCAGAAGATTGATGAACTTGTGAGTAGCATTAAGAGTATGGGAGGAAAAATTGAAGATGTTGAAGTTGTGAACAAAATTCTCAGATCACTGCCTAATTCTTATAGTCATAAGGTGACTGCAATTGAAGAAATAATGACAGTGACAAAGATTACAAAAGATTAGCTTCTTGGAAAGTCGGTAGCCTTTGAAATGAGAGAACTTGGTGATTCCCTTCCAAAGACAGAGACTACTTTCAAGGCCAGCACTTCTGAAAGATCCTCTAGATCTGACAAGTACAAGGTGGAACCAGATTATGAGCTTGAAGAACTTGAAGCCAACTTTGTTAACAGTCTACCCAGAGGTACTGGTAAGTTCAAAGGAAAATTACCATTTAAATGTTTTAGCTGTGGTAAAGTTGGTCATTATGCTTCTAGATGCCCCACAAGAGTTCCTAAGCCAAGACTTGATAGACCTAGGATTCCAAAGAAATGTTACTATGTTGAAGATCTTGATGATGATGAAGGAGTATCAGATGGTGAACCAGATAATGCTAGTACTTCTGGTAATGAATGCTCATTTATTGCTATTAAAGAAGAACCTATATCTACTAATCCTACTAGCTGTGTGAAGGAAAAAAAACCAGTAGAAAGTGCATTGGCTATTTAGGTTATTGAAGATAAAGATGAATGGGTTATTAATAGTGGATGCTCTCATCAGATGACTGGTGACAAAAGTAAGTTTGTAAGTTTGGAAAGATATGATGGAGGACTAGTTAGGTTTGGTGATGACACATCTGGTAAGATCTGTGGAAAAGGATCCGTTTCTTTTGATGGAAAGCATAATACTGAAGATGTTTTGTATGTAAAAGAGTTAAATCACAATCTTTTGAGTGTTGGATAGATGTGTAATAAAGGTTATGATTTGAGATTCAAGGACAATGGATGCAAGATCATGGAAAGCTTTGGAATAGTGATTACAATTGGTAAAAAGACTAAAGGTAATATCTATCATCTGAAAGGAAACGATAACTATGGCTTGTTGGCTCAAATTGATGAAAGCTGGCTATGGCATAGAAGGATGTGTCACATTAATTTTGAAAACATTGTGAAGATAAGCTCCACCGAGGCTATAAAAGATTTTCCCAAACTTGTGAAGTCTACATTTTTTAATGGAGAATTGGAGGAAGAAGTCTATATTGAACCAGAAGGATTTCAATTATTAGATCAAGGTAACATGGTGTGCAGATTGAAGAAAGCATTGTATGGACTAAAACAAGCCCCCAGGGCTTGGTATGCAAGATTGGATAAATATCTGATACAATTGGAATTCAGTAAGGGTACTACCAACAATAATCTCTATTTCAAGATCAATGATGAACAAATCCTAATTATTGCAGTCTTCATTGATGACATTATCTTTGGAGATAATGAAGGTATGTGCATGATTTTCGCTGAGAAAATGCAAAAAGAATTTGAAATGTTCATGTTTGGTGAGATGAACTTCTTTCTAGGTCTGCAAATCAATCAATCAGATAAAGGTATCTTCATTTCTTAGTCCAAATATGTGAAAGAGTTGTTAAAGAAGTTTGGGATGGAAGACTCTAAACCGATAAGTACTCCCACGGTAACTGGTTGTAAGTTGAGTAAAAATGATGACTCACCTAAGGCAAATCAGAAAAGGTACAGATCTATGATTGGAGGATTAATTTATCTGACTCAAACCAGACTTGACATAATTCATGCAGTTTTTCTTGTGGCAAGGTTTCAAGCAGAACCTAAAGAGTCACATGTGATGGCAGTCAAAATAATCCTGAGATGTCTGAGAGGCACAATTGATTATGGTTTGTGGTACCCAAAAGACAATGATTTCACTCTCAGTGCATACACTGATGCAGATTGGGCCAAAGATGTGGATGACAGGAAAAGTAAAAGTGGAGGTGCATTCTTCTTGGGAAAAAGGCTGGTATCCTAGTTAATCAAGAAACAAGACTCAATATCTCTGTCTACTGTAGAAGCAGAGTACATTGTAGCAGCATGTAGTTGCACTCAAGTGTTATGGATGAAGCAAACATTGAAGGATATCAAAGTTATGTATGAAGATCCAATTGCAATCTTCTATGATAATACAAGTGTAATGAATATATTAAAGAATCTAGTAATGCATTCAAGGACAAAGCATATATCCATAAGATATCAGTTCTGAGAGAAAAAGTGACAGAGAATGAAGTCAAGTTGGAGTATGTATCTACAAAAGATCAGATTGCAGACATTTTTAGCAAGCCTATGCCTAAGGATACTTTTGAGTATCTCAGAGAAAAGTTAGGGGTCATCACTCCTACTCTAAAGTAAGATGCACAAGAGTGCATCAGTCTGGTGGTGATCAGAGTTCTACCTCTAGATCTTGATTGATGATTGTAAGGGCTACTTCTCAGGGGGAGTAGTCAGATGAAGAGAGCTTGGTTTAGAACAGTAGAATGCAAGTATGTGTCCCTTGCTATTGATGTCAAAGGGGGAGAGAAATCATGTGAAAAACTTAGAGAGAAAGGAATGTAGATGTGTAAGAAGATAGGGGGAGAAACTTGTCTTGATGGTAGTTACATTTTTTCACATCATATGTTGCCATCAATGACAAAGGGGGAGATTGTCACAAGTATGTGCCTAATTAGTGTTGTTATTGATGTCAACATATCTTTGTTGTTATTGGTGTCAATTGCATCTTATTTTGTTACTTGTTTAGAAGCCTTGCATGTTGAGGACATTGAGAAAATTAGCCCCTGTAGAAGAATCAGAAAGGAAACAATGAATCATAGTGAAGATAATGAGTTGCATAATGAAGAATAATCAGGAAGATAGCTCCACATTTCTTGTAGATTGAAGATCTTGCTCTGTGGATTGAAAGTTATTTAGAGGCATGTCTTAAGATGCTAATTACTAAGTTTGAGCCTCCGATATGAAGAATTGAGTGAGCTTTATTCACCAGAGTAAAACCTATTTTTTTTATTATTGATTGGTGACAGAGAGAAAGTGTTTTGTTCCACATTCCTCTGCATTGAAGCATTTTGCTTTGTAGTTCTAGAGAGAAGAATGGGATGATGATAAGTGCCCACAACTACACTGGTTCATGATTTGGTGGTCCACAAGCTATCTTTCTTTTATGACAGTTGAAGACAGTGAAGTTCATGTGCTCTGGTGTGAAGAATCTCATTGATAAAGTTGTTAGAGTTTGTGCAGTTGCTCCTAGTGATTACAACATGCTTTTCGATGTCTCCTAATCATGTTCCTATCTTTACATTGATCTGAGCTAAGGAATTGAGATTGTGTTTGAAGATTATCCCCAGATAATGTAGCATGTAACCAGTCTTAGCTAACTTGGTTAATTCTAGCGATTGCAGAGATCTATTGAAGATTGTAGAAGCATGTTGTGGTGTGGAAGATTGTGTTCAAGTCCCAGCTAAGGCATGGTGTGATATACATACATCTTTACTACATTTCCTTAGCATATTTTTTGTATTAGGTTAAGACCTATTTTGTAAATGTTTGTAATGCTGACCTTGGAGATTGTTCCAATGGTTGATGAATGTAATGCCGACCTTGATGTACATTCCAAGGTTGATGAATGAAATATATACTTGTAATTGAGTCGTGAAAAAGATGTCCTTGTGGAAAAGATGCAAAGTTGAGTGGTGAAAGGAGAGCAGAGTAAAGGAAGAATATTGTGCTTCAATGGAACTAAATTCAGGATGAAGTGGATGCCATTATCTCAATACAAAACCCTTGGCAGTGAGCCACCCTTGGTAGTGAGACTCTTTGAGCAATGAGCTCTGGGCAATGAGCCTTTGATTTTTAGTATTGTGCTTTACTTGAAAATCTTGTGGGTTAACCCCACCATGGTTTCCCCCTTCACAGGATTTTCCATGTAAAAATATGGTGTCTATTGTGTATGATATTGCAATTGTGTTAGAATTTTGATTTTGAGTTTTTCATGTTCTAATCATAACAACAGTAAATAAGTGGATGATGTTTAAGATGTAGAATTTGTTTAAGTTTTGTGACAACTAATTCACCCACCCCCTCTTAGTTGTCTTGTGCATTTCAACATATCAGTCATCACATGGATCTTATACCAGGAGCAAATTTGCCTAATAAAGTAGCACACAGAATGAAACCAACAGAGAATGAAGAACTAAATAGGCAAATACAAGAATTGTTGAGGAAAGGTTTGATCAGAGAAATTTTGAGTCATTGTGCAGTGCTTGCAGTGTTAGCACGAAAGAAGGATGGAGAGTAGAGAATGTGTACTAATTCCAGAGCAATCAACAAGATCATAGTTAAGTATAGATTTCCTTTACCTAGGATGGATGATATCATGGATTGTTTGAGTGGAGAAAGATATTTCACAAAGATAGATTTGAAGAGTCGATACCATTAGATCAGAATCAGAGAAGGTGATGAATGGAAGACTACTTTTAAGACAAATGGAGGATTGTATGAGTGGTTAGTGATGCCTTTTGGATTGACAAATGCACCTAGTACTTTCATGAGGTTGATGAATGAAGTTCTAAAGAAATTCTTGGTTAAGTTTGTTATTGTATATTTGGATGACATTATGATTTTCAGTAAGACAAAAGAGGAACATTTGCAACACCTTAGACAAGTTTTGCAAAGACTGAGAGAAGAAAAATTACTGATAAACATCAAGAAATGTAGTTTCATGAAGGAAGAATTGGTATCCTTGGGATTTGTGATTTTTGTAGAGGGATTGAAGATGGACCCTAAGAAGGTAAGAGCAATTGTTGACTGGCCTACATTGGAGAGCATTGGAGAAGTCAGATCATTCTATGGATTAGCTAGTTTCTATTGGAAGGTCATCAAAGATTTCAGTTTAGTATGTAACTCTATGACAAAGATAATGAGAGGTGACCAAAAGGATTTCAAGTGGACATCAAAAGAAGACAAAAGATTTGATTTGTTGAAGCAGAAAGTGACAGAGCAACATGTTTGGCATTATTCGATTTCAATAAGGTATTTCAAGTAGATTGTGATGCAAGTGGAAATGCAATTGGAGTAGTATTAAGTCAAGAAGGTAGACCTGTAGCATATTTTAGTGAGAAGTTGAATGATGTAAGGAAAATATATTCAGTTTATGATCAAGAGCTCTATGCCATTATTCAAGCCTTGAAGTAGTGGAGACATTACTTGTTGCCTAAGGAGTTTCTATTGTATACAGATCATCAAGCTTTGTAGTATTTGAATAGTCAAGGTAAGTTGAATTAGAGACACATGAGATGGGTAGAGTTCATGTGGAGTTATACTTTTGTGCTGAAGCATAGGAGTGGTAAATCAAACAAAGTTGCTGATACCTTGAGTAGAAGAAGAAATTTGCTGGCATAGACGAGAATTCAAGTGATGGGATTTGATGAATTGAAGAACATGTATGAGGGAGACACTAATTTTACAGAACCTTGGAAAGAATGTAAGGAATCTATTATGATAGATAGGAGTAAGTGGTTGGATTATTTAATTTAAGAAGATATGTTGTTTAGAGGAAATCAGTTATGCATACCCAGAAGTTCCATGAGAGATAATTTGATCAAAGAGAAACATAGTGGCGAATTGGTAGGGCATTTTGGCATTGATAAGACAGTAGCCTTGGTGAGTGAAAATTACTTTTCTCCTCAGATACATAAGGATGTTAAGAAATTTGTGCAGAATTGTAGAACTTGTCAAGTTGCAAAAGGAAGTAGTTAGAACACCGAATTGCACAAACCTTTGACAATACCGGGGCGAGCTTGGGAAGATATAAGCATGGTTTTTGTGATGGGATTGCTGAAGACACAGAGGGGACATGATTCAATATTTGTAGTGGTGGATAGATTTTCAAAGATGACACATTCCATACCTTGTAAGAAGACAACTGATGCAGTGCATGTAGCAAACCTATTTTTCAAGGAGATTGTGAGATTGCATGGATTACCTAAGAGTATAATTTTAGATAGAGACACCAGATTTCTTGGATACTTTTGGAAGACACTTTTGAAGAAGATGAAGATAAATTTGAAGTTTAGTTCAACATTTCACCCATAGAGTGATGGATAGACAGAGGTAGTGAATAGGAGTTTAGGAAACTTATTGAGATGCTTGGTTGGAGAGAAGGCATGAAGTTGGGATTTGGTTCTTTCACAACTAGAGTTTGCATACAATAATTTAGTGAACATAAGTACCAGAAGAATACCTTTTGAGATTGTTACTAGAGAAAACCCTAGAGGAGTTGTAGAATTGAGAGATATCAGTTTGGAAAAAAAAAGTACAGAAGTAGAAGAATTTGTAGATCACATGAAGATAATGCATGATCAGGTTAAGAAGCATTTGAAGGGAATGAACAGTAAGTATAAGGAGAATGTGCCTCCACTTTTACTTTTCCTGTCATCCACATCTTCGGCCCAATCTTTGACTTGAACTCTGTTTAGGATGTATACAATAATGTGAATTGCCTCTCTCCAACATACTTTTGGTAGGTCAGTCTCCTTCATCATTGTTCTAGCAGCCTCTTGAACTATCATATTCTTCCTTTTAGCTACTCCACTTTGTTGTGGAGTCCTAGGTGTAGATAATTATCTCTTTATCCCTTCTTCCTCATAGAAGAAGTTGAAATCATTTGATGTAAACTCTCCACCTCTATTAGACCTCAAGCACTTGATCATCAAATCTATCTCATTTTCAACCATTGCCTTGAATGCTTTGAACTTTTCTAGGGCTTCTACTTTTTCCTTTAAGAAGGTAACCCAAGTCATTCTAGAATAGTCATCAATTAACAACATGAAATACCTGTCTCCTTGCAGACTTCTTATTCTGGAAGGTCTGCATAGATCTGTATGCGCTAATTCCAATAGACCTTCAATAGATTGGTGGTTTCTCTTGAAGCTTGTTCTTGTCTATTTTCTAAATTGGCACTCCTTGCACAATGTATCCAAAGGGTTCACAAGCTTGGGCAAATCTCTTATAGCCTGAGTGGAACTTATCTTCACAATATTGTCAAAAATGATGTGACACATCCTTCTATGCCATAGCCAGCTTTCATTAATCTAACCCAACAAGCCATAGTTATCATTTCCTTTTAGGTGATAGATATTATCTTTAGTTTTTTTGCCATCTGCAATCACTGTTCTGGAGCTTTCCATGATCTTGCATCCATTGTCCTTGAATCTAAAATCATAACCTTTATTACACATCTGACCAATACTCAAAATATTGTGCTTTAATCCTTTCACATACAAAACATCTTCAATATTATGCTTGCCATCAAAAGAAATGGATCCTTTTCCACAGATCTTACCAGTTGTGTCATCTCTAAACCTAACTAGTCCTCCATCATATCTTTCCAGAATTACAAACTTAATTTTGTCAGTGGTCATGTGATGAGAGCATCCACTATCAATAACCCATTCATCTTTATCTTCAACAACCTAAACAGCTAAGGCACTTTCCACTAGTTTTTCTTCCTTCACACAACTAGTAGGATTAGTAGACATAGGTTCTTCTTTAATAGAAATAAACAAGCATTCATTACCATAAGTACTAGCATTATCTAGTTCACCATTTGATATTCCTTCATCACCATCAAGATCTTCAACATAGTAACATTTCTTTGGAATCCTAGGTCTATCAGGTCTTGGCTTAGGAACTCTTGTGGGGCATCTAGAAGCATAATGACCAACTTTACCATAACTGAGACATTTTAAAGGTAATTTTCCTTTGAACTTACTAGTACCTTTGAGAAGACTATTAACAAAGTTGGCTTCAAGTTCTTCAAGCTCATAATCTGGTTCCACCTTGTACTTGTCAGATCTAGGGGTTCTTTCTAAAGTGTTGGCCTTGAAAGTAGTCTCTGTCTTCAGAAGGGAATCACCAAGTTCTCTCATTTCAAAGGCTGTCAACTTCCTGAGCAGTTGATCTTCTCTAATCTTTGTCACTGTCATTATTTCTTCAATTGCAGCCACCTTATAACTGTATGATTTAGGTAGTGATCTAAGAATTTTGTTCACAAATTCAACATCCTCAATCTTTCCTCCCACACTTTTAATGCTACTCACAAGTTCGTCAATCTTTTGCATGAAAGCTGTTATGTTGCCATCTTTGCTCATCCTCAAACCTTCATATTTCGCCTTCAAACTCTACAACTTGGTGCTCTTCATAGATTCATCTCCTTCATATAGATTCTTCAACTTATCCCAGATTTCATAAGTAGTTTCAAGCTCCATGATCCTTGTTACTTCGATGTCAGATAGGGCACTTACCAAGGCATTTTTGGATTCTATATTCAACTCAAATTGCTTGATTTCATCTTTAGTTTGCGGACCATTCTTTGATATTTCATACTTGTCTTTAGTTATTTTCCAAACACTGTAACCCAAGTAGAGGAGATGAGTTTTCATGTGGATCTTCTAGATGGAGTAGTTCGTTCCATCAAGTCATGGACTTTCCTTCATATAAGACATCTTGGATCAGCCTCAAGTGGTCAAGCTTTCTTCATAGGAACCTTGCTCTAATACCAATTGTTGAAATGCACAAGACAACTAAGAGAGGGGGTGAATCAGTTATCACAAAACTTAAACAATTTTTGAATCTTAAAACATCATCCACTTATTTACAGTTATTATGATTAGAACATGAAAAATCAAAATCAAATATTTTAACACAACTGCAAGATCATACACAATAGACACCATATTTTTACGTGGAAAACCTTGTGAAGGGAAAAACCATGGTGGGGGTTAACCCACAAGATTATCATGTAAATCACAATACCAAAAATCAAAGGCTCACTACCATTAGGGATCACTACCCAGAGCTCAGTGCTCAAAAAGGCTCACTGCTAAGTGATTTGAATTGAGATAATAGCATCTACTCCATGCCTTAATTTAGTTCCATTGAAGTGCAATATTCTTCCTCTTCTCTATTCTGCTTTCTTCACTTAATTTCTCATATTTTTTTCACAATGACACTTTTTCACGACTCAATTACAAGTATATATATCAGTCATCAACCTTGGAATGTACATCAAGGTTAGCATTAAATTCATCAACTATTGGAACAATCTTCAAGGTCGGCATTACAAACATTTACAAAATAGGTCTTGACCTAATACAAAAATATGTTAAGGAAATGTAGTAAAGATGTATGTGGATCACACCATGCCTTAGCTAGGACTCAACATGATCTTCCATGCCATAACATGCTTCTACAATCTTCAATAGATCTCCACAATCACTGGAATTAACCAAGTCGGCTAAGACTGGTTACAAGCTACATTATTTGGGGATAATCTTCAAACACGATCTCAATTCCTTAACATAGACCAATGTAAAGGTAGGAACACAATCAGGAGGCATCCATAAGCACGTTGTAATCACCAGGAGCAACCACACAAACTCTAACAACTTTATCAATGAGATTCTTCACATTGGAGCACATGAACTTCATTGTCTTCAATTGTCATAAATGAAAGATAGCTTGTGGACCACCAAATCATGAACCAGTGTAGTTATATGCACTTTTCATCATCCCAGACTTTCCTCTAGAACCATAGAGCAAAATACTTCAATGCAGAGGAATGTAGAGCAAAACACTTTCTCTCTAGCACCAATGAATAATCAGAAGAAGCAGGTTTTACTCTGGTGAATGAAACTCACTCAATTCTTCATACCAAAGGCTCAAACTTAGGAATTAGCATCTTAAGACATGCCTCTAAATAACTTCCAATCCATAGACCAAGATCTTCAAACTACAAGAAATGTAGAGCAATCTTCCAGACTGTTCTTCATTATGTAACTCACTGTGATTCACTATTTCCTTTATGATTCTTCTAGAGAGGCTAATTTTCTCAATGTACTCAACATACAAGGCTTCTAAAAAAATAATAAAATAGGATACAATTGACACCAATGACAACAAAGATATGTTGACATCAATGACAACACTGATTAGGCACATACTTGCAACAATCAAATGGATGTGAAGTTAGCTTTTCTAAATGGTGAGTTGGAAGAGGAAGTATACATAGAGCAATTAGATGGATTTCAATTATCAAACAAGCTAGATATGGTATGCAGATTCAAGAAGGCATTATATGGATTGAAGCAAGCTCCCAGAGCTTGGTATGCTAGGTTAGACAGGTATCTGTAGGGGGGATTCAGTAAAGGGTTTGTAGACATTAATTTGTACATCAAGGTAAGAAAAGATCAAATCCTAATTATTGAGGTCTATGTGGATGATATAATCTTCAGTGGAAATGAATCAGATGAGTCTTCTTATGGAGAAGAGGAAAAGACCAAAGAGAAGCAAGTGCAAGTTGAAGTTCAAGTAACACCAGAAGTACAAGTTGAAGAACAAGAAGCTCTAGAAAGAGCTCCTAAAACTCCTAAGTATGTATAGAGGTATCACAGTGAAGATTAGATCGTTGGTGATAAGAGAAAAGGTGTATTGACAAGAAGCAAAGCTATTGAAGAACAAGTAAATCTATGTTTACTTTCCAAAGTTGGACCTAAAACAGTGGTTGAGGCATGCAAGGATGAGTACTAGGTCAAGGCTATGGAAGAAGAACTAATGTAGATTGAGAAAAATCAGACTTGGGAACTTGTCCTAAGATCAGAGAACAAGAATGTGATTAGAACTAAATGGGTGTTCAAGAACAAATTGAATGAGAATGGAGAACTGGTAAGGAACAAAGCAAGACTTGTATGTAAAGGCTACTCACAAGTGGAAGGAATAGACTATGAGGAAACTTTTTCTCTGGTGGCAAGATTGGAGGCTATTAGGATTTTTCTAGCTTTTGCAACACACAAGGATTTCAAGGTATATCAAATGGATGTGAAATTAGCTTTTCTAAATGGTGAGATGGAAGAGGAAGTATATATAGAGAAGTCGGATGGATTTCAGTTATCAGACAAGCTAGATATGGTATGGAGATTGAAGAAAGCATTATATGGACTGAAGAAAGCTCCCAGAGCTTGGTATGCTAGGTTAGACAAGTATCTATTGCAGCAAGGATTCAGTAAAGGGTTTGTAGACAGTAATTTGTACATCAAGGTAAGAAAAGATCAAATCTTGATTATTAAGGTCTATGTGGATGATATAATCTTCGGTGGGAATGAATCAGACGAGTCCTCTTGTGGAGAAGAGGAAAATACCAAAGAGAAGTAAGTGTAGGTTGAAGTTCAAGTAACATTGGAAATACAAGTTGAAGAATAAGAAGCTCTAGAAAGAGCTCCTAAAACTCCTAAGTATGTATAGAGACATCACAATGAAGATTAGATCATTGGTGATAAGAGTAAAGGTGTATTGACAAGAAGAAAAGTTGTTGAAGAACAAGTAAATCTATGTTTACTTTCCAAAGTTGCACCTAAAACAATGGTTAAGGCATGCAATGATGAGTACTAGGTTAAGGCTATGGAAGAAGAATTGATGCAGATTGAGAAGAATCAAACTTCAGAACTTGTACCAAGACCAGAGAACAAGAATGCGATTGGAACTAATTGGGTGTTTAGGAACAAATTGAATGAGAATGGAGAGATGGTAAGGAACAAAGCAAGACTTGTATGTAAAGGCTACTCACAAGTGGAAGGAATAGACTATGATGAAACTTTTTCTCCGATGGTAAGACTAGAGGCTATTAGGTTGTTTCTTGCTTATGCAGCACACAAGGATTTCAAGGTATATCAAATGGATGTGAAATCAACTTTTCTGAATGGTGAGTTGGAAGATGAAGTATACATAGAGCAATTGAATGGATTTTAGTTATCAAATAATCTATATATGGTATGTAAATTGAAGATGACATTGTATGGACCGAAGCAAGCTCCCAGAGCTTGGTATGCTAGGTTAGACAAGTATTTGTTGCAGCAGGGATTCAGTAAACGATTTGCAGATAGCAATTTGTACATCAAGGTAAGCAAAGATCAAATCCTGATTATCGAGGTCTATGTGGATGATATAATCTTCAATGAAAATGAAGGTATGTGTAATAACTTTGTAGATGAGATGCAAAAAGAATTTGAGATGTCAATGTGTGGTGAGATGAACTTCTTCCTTGGGATACAAATTAATTAGATTGATAAGGGCATTTTCATTTCACAATCAAAGTATCTCAAGGAATTGTTGAAGAAGTTTGGAATGGAAGATTCTAGACCAGTTTGTACCCCCATGACAATTGGTTTCAAGCTAATCAAGAATGGTGAATCTCCTAAGGTCGATCAGAGCAAATATAGGTCAATGATTGGAGGACTACTATACCTAACTGCTACCAGACCAGATATCATGCATGCAGTCTATCTTGTGGTAAGATTTCAAAAAGATCCTAGAAAGTCACATGTCAACGCAGTGAAGAGGATATTCAAGTATTTGAAAGGCACTCTTGATCATGGTTTGTGGTATCCTAAGAACAATAACTTAAACCTAAGTGTCTACATAGATGCAAATTGGGCTAGATGTGCAGATGATAGGAAAAGTACAAGTGGTGGTGCATTCTTTCTTGGAGATAGAGTTGTGTCATTGCTAAGCAAGAAGAAAGATTTAGTATCTTTATCTACTGCAGAGGTAGAGTACATTGCAACAACATCATGTTGCACACTGGTGTTATGGATGAGGAAAACCTTGAAGGATATCAAAGTTGAGTATGATGATCTAATTCCTATTTTCTTTAATAATACTAGTGCCATTAACATTTCAAAGAATCCAGTTATGCATTCAAGAACAAAGCATATTTCTATCAAGTATCATTTTCTGAGAGAGAAGGTTGTAGAGAAAGAAGTGAAGCTTGAGTATGTGCCTACAAAGGATCAGGTTTCTAACATATTCACCAAGGATCTTCCTAAGGATACATTTGAGTATCTTCAGGAGAAGTTAGGAGTTATTGCCCCTCCTTTGAACTAGATGCATAAGGAAGTGCATCAGTCTAGTGTGATTCATGATTCATTCTTCTTTGCACTGATGATGGAGGCTACCTCTTAGGGGGAGAAGGTAGTGGCATTGAAGAGTGTTGTAGTCAGGGGGAGTAAGAGTTGGTATAGGATGGTATGTACTCCTAAGGGGGAGTATTCAGAGTAGTTGAGAATAGTGCAAGTATGTGTAGTATCATATTCAAGGGGAGAAATCTTGAAGAAGGTGTGTCACCCTGTACCATTGATGTCAAAGGGGGACAGCATTCATGTGAAAAAAAAAGGGAGAGTAAGATGTATAAAAGAAAGGGAGAGAATGAGATTAGTGCATAATTTCTTCATGATGGTTTTTCACATCATATATTTCCATCAATGGCAAAGGGGGAGATTGTTGCAAGTATGTGCTAGTCAGTGTTGTCATTGATGTCAATATGTTTGTGTTGTCATTGGTGTCAACTGTATCTTCTAATGTTATTGTTGTTGTTTGATTGAGTTATTCTGTTAAGGTGATTTGAATGGCTTGCAAAAGTGCTGATGATGTTAGTATATTGTTCTTGTTGCTGGGTTTCCAATTGCTTTTGAGAAAATTTGATAAATACTAAAGACAATGTTATGAAGAAGTATTCTAGCTTACAGGATACTGTCTGAGTTTGTTCTTCACATTTCTTCTGTGTTGAAGACCAAAGTGTGACGTTTGGATATATTTTAGAGAAGTGGTTGAAGATATTAGATCCAAAATTTGGTGCTCTAGAACATCAGATCTCATATTCTGCATGATTAAATTTCTATCAATCACCTAATCCACTCTGCCTATGAAAATATTAGGATATCTGTAAACAAAAAATACCATGCCCCCTAGACACAAACATCTCCCTTCAACAAACACCATGCACAAGCAAATATGAATAATGATCAAAGACTACTGCACATATACCTTAACTGATAATCTGCTTTGAATGCATATTTTGAGCTCTATCTCTATCATCATCAACAAGGACCTACTCTGCATAATCTGTCCTTGTCTCCATTGTATATCATTTGTCTGTTGTGGTCATACCTTCAAATAACTCACCTTCCTCTACAATCTCTAAACCCATCTTTTTGCACTGTAGAACCCTTTGTATTATAATGAAATTACTTCCATCCTATCACTTTTCTCAAAAATCAAATGTTGTATGTGTAAGTATGAGCTAGAAATCTCCATCTGCTCTCACAACACCCACACCATTGATAAACCATGCTTAATGCACTAGCTCAATCACTTTTTCAACACTTTACTCTATAAATATAAACTGCTATATTCATCCTCATACACTCTGTTATACAAAGAATGCAAATTTTGTGTGTAAATGATGTTCTACTACTAAGGTTTCTGAAGAGCATCCCCAAATTAAAGAGAGGTTTTTGCATGTTGTATGCATGTCTTGCATTCACATCCATTTTGGTCAAGTGGTTATATTTAGTCTTGAAGATTCTTTTGCATGCAAATCATGAATGCTCTGTTTAAACCATTCTCTGCAGTAAAGACATAAGAATATGACCATCAAATTTAAGCACCATTAAAGGGTCATTGAGATTTGAAAGAACTTTGCATCTGCTTTGTTGATCTCCATGTTCATGCCCTTAGATCTTTTAAAGTTGACCATTGATTGAATATTGGTGCTTGCATAAATGAAGGTAACTTGAGATGACTGGTATTACAAGGTGTGAGGACTAGTTTCCAAATGACTTGAAACCCCTTCGACCAGTAGCTTTAAGTGGCGGTGACTTGTGATAACAAGTCAACACAAAATCAAAACATAAAGTGCACTGTAGGAATGATGGTCAGGTTAAGGGGATTTAGGATAGAAGGTTTAGGGTTTAGGAATAGATTTAGGATTTTAGGGAATAACTAGCTTTATAGGAATTAATAAACCCTAGACTCAAAAAAATGCTCATTGTCATTTAATCTTCCAAACCCTAATTATTGGCAGGGAGGAAATAAATGTATGTTAGGGTTCTAGGAAGTATTAGGGAACTAAACCTTTAACAACATGATAAACCCTATGTTATCAAAACTAAACCCTAGATCTTAGAAACCTTTCTTAGGGCTTTAGATATACCTCTAAACTGCAAATTAAGGATTGAATGACTTGCAACATCCTCTGACTTGCAATGTACTCCAACACAAAATCCAAACTCCTTCAGCATGATAAAGACATGTTGAAAACAAAATCACCATCACAGCTCGTTTGATCATCATCCTACAAATCAACCTTTCACTTGCATTCACTTGCAATATCATGACAAGTCTTTTGACTAACATGAATGACCTTTCTTTTTGATGCACTTTTTGGTCTCCATCTAGTCTTCAACACAACTCCATCTCCTAAAACATGAACACACCATCAAGCATCCTGGCATCATGAGATGAACACAAAGGCATCCTGAGATGAATATCATGAAGACCCTATCCATGAAGCAAATGAATATCACGAAGACCCTATCCATGAAGCATGAGTACCATAACTGAGCATCCTGATCCTTTGACAACAACACCAACAGGGATATGATCAACACATAAACATCAAATCATGAAGCAACCAAAGAAACTCCTTGTGATGACAACATAAACCCATGCACTTGATCTCACTGATCTCCTGACCTTTGACATCAATGATAAACCTCATACCAACAAGAAGTCCCAATGTAGTGAGCAGAAGTCATCGACAATTTTTAGAGAGGTTGTAAAGGTGATGTTTGTTGTGTTTCATTAGAACTGAATTCAGGATTGTGGTAGATGCTATCATATCAGTTCATGGTAGTGAGCCTTCTCTTCTTTTCTTCCTTATTCTTCAGTGAGCAGTGAGTTCACTTAGACAGTGAGTCCACCGGAAGTGAGCCCTTCTTTCTTTTTTAAGGCAGTGAGCCTCTTTGTAATTTAGTATTGATACTACATTATATTGTGAGCTAATCCTCACCATGGTTTTTCCCTTTTAGGGTTTTCCACATAAAAATCTGGTGTTCTCTTGTGCATGGTGGTAATGTGATTAAGTTTTTGTTATCTATTTTTCATGTTTAAGGGTTTAAGTGAACTAATGTGGATGTGATTATGTTTGTGAGGGTTTAAATTTTTTTGTTACAACTGATTCACCCCCCCTCTCAGTTGTCTTGTTCATTCAATAGTATCTATATGTGTGTCCAGTGAAGAGAAAAATCTGAATGTGACTGTGTATGCGAGCATTGAATTGAGATATCTGAATGAATCTTTGAAGGTGAGAAAGTAGTGACTGTATCTAGTGAATAGGTGAATACAGGTAAGTAGAGTTGAAGTATGTGAAGGGCATCAATTGAAGATCCTGATGCACACAGGATGTGTAAGTGTTGAATGTTCTTTGTTATTGTTTTTTCTTGTTGGGTTGGAGCTTAGTTTGTGTGGGGGGTTGAAGCCTCCAATAGGTTGGAGCCTCTTGATGGGTTGGTGCTCAGAGGAAGAAGTGAGAGCTTCATTGCTAGGTTGTTGCTCAGTTTGATTTGGAGATTGAAATCTTTGGTAGGTTACAACCTATAGATTTGTAAAAGGATTGCAATCCTTCTCATGTTGAAATTCCTATGGGTTGGAGCCTACATAATATTGTAATTCACTATTTCATTTTTGTGAGGCTGGATTTGGACAATAGATCCAAGCAGCTTGCTCACTGTGGTTTTTCCCTTCTTGGGTTTCCACATAAATCTAGTGTTATGGTCTCTTGTGGATGTGTGGTTGTGTTTTTGTTTTCATAGTTCCTTTCATAATATGATTAATGCAGTATATTTGATTTAAAAGTGGTATATACTGATTCACCCCCCTCTCAGTATATCATTATGTTCTAACAATGTTCATGCAATTCAAGTTCAATGGAATGCACTCCAATCTCTTTGAATTAAATCTACACCTTTCACATTTGGGAATTGGGCAATTTTAAGGAGAGCTCTTTAAAAATTTCATTTCAGAAAGAATTGTAACATAGGGAAGACAACATGTAGATCACCTACAAAAGAACCTTGGAATTTTGTTTGATGTTGATGTGTCCCTAGATCCCTATGCTTCTTACAATGTATTTCATCTCAAATATCAGAAAAGATGAGAAGGAAAAACTATTGAGAATTAAAATATATTGCAAATATTTTATTATGAATTTTGGATCAAGAAACCTCATCTTGTGATAGGTGATAAAAGTGCAAGCTTGTTCTATAAGATTAAGAATATCATATAAACATGATTACAACAATCATTGTGGGTTTTATAACTAGGTTGTTTACATGAAAATGAGACAGGATCACTTTTAACTTTGTAATAGCTAACCCAAATTCTCAACAATAAATAGATTATCTTTGATACACTAAGTGGAGATAGCTCCACCTAGTATAAAATAGAGGTATTTTAAATTTGCTAAAATATTTTAAGTATAATTTGAACATAATTCTTAATAATCTTGTAAATGATACATCATCATCAAATCATTTGAATACCTCTATCTTTGACCAAATTCTAGATAGAGCATACAATCTCCTCCAATGTTAGCAAACACAACCATGGAGGAATGCTTCAAGTACTCACAAGTCACAAATACCATCATTTGTTGGCTTTGTGGAAATGTTACAAGTGATAGAGCTTAATAGAGTAAGTGTGTTATACACTATAAGAGTTATTCCTTCATTAAAAACTAGATAACAATACAAGGATTGCTCACAATCTAGGGAAGGTCATAAGTGAGATGGCAAACAGTGCTTGAGATGGAAGGCAAGAAAACATATGTGATTGTAGAAAAATATAGAGGAAGTATATTATGCAATAAGTGATATGAAAGATAAAAATTTAGACAAATAATTTAAACTTTCAACAAACATAAATGGAGAAAAGACTAACAATAGATACATTGAGTGCACCCATACTCGTCAAATTTCATGTCAAACATCAAGTACACAATAATGTACATGCACTCAAAATCCATTATGCAATTAGATAGTGCCATTAGCTGAACCTCCAATTTGTGCAACAGGATTCACCTAATAGGTTGGGCTACCACTTGGGATGCTATGGAAACTCAGATGTTATCAAACAAAGTCTTTCTCTAATGTTTTTAATGCTCTTGAAACCCTAATTTAAGCATAACCGCACGTAAATTGATGAATTACGACAAATGCTCTTAAGACAAGGTGAAGGGTAGAGAACTCACTATTTTTCAAAGTTCAAAAGGAGAAAAAGTTGGGGACACAAGGACTAGCACCCAAGTCAAAGGTACCTATTTATTTGCAGAATCCTGATCTCCTTTTGACACTGATCCTCACTATAGCTTCAATTTCTATGAATTCAACTACAGAGGACAATGGTGCTAGCACCCTAGTCCCAGAAAAGCTCTAATGTCTTGCTTCTTTTTAGATCCTAAATCCTTGATGTCTGCCAAACTCCTTTGCAACTCCACTCCATCCAGATGTGACACCTATAACTTGCAATCACAAGGAGTATGGGAGGGAGTTGTGGTGTTTAGAGGCTTGCCTTGGTCAAGCCTTAGAGAGACATTCAAGTCTTTTGAACACCATTGTTAGAGAGTGTGTATCCCAGTGGGATAGAGGCAAATCCAAATGATAAATGATTCAAACATCAATAAATGTCACCTTGAAGTGTAGATCTCACATGAAGGCTCTTTAATCACATTAGAAGATGAAATCAAATATGCAATCACAAACACAATAACAATGCTCTGTTTTACAATAATGAATATCTTGAATGCTTTCATATCACAAGTATGCCTAAAGTTCTTAATCATCTTCTAGTTTACAAATGAAACACTAAATATGCTTATATATGCAACAACACAAATACCCGCTAAGAATTTCATAATTCAAACTTGAGATGTTGGCCTAGGACCCAAATAATGGTCACAAAACTGACATAAAAGTTTAGGGTTGACCCAAAATAGGGTTGGACTAGGGTGCTAGCGCCCAAGTCCACCCCCTTGTTTTTGCTCTAGGATCATTAAATTAGCACCCCCTATGTCCTATTTGTCACAAGACCCAAAGGTTTTCTCATTGGGAGTCTAAATTAACATGCCAGATGCTCTAAATGTATTCTAAAGACTCAATAGCTAAACCTTAAGAGGGAAAAGCCCCCAAGGGGACATTTTTTGACATCACATTTAGCCCCCACTTTAATGCATGCATAAATGCAAGGCTAATACATGCATTAAAGTAAGGTCAACAAACACAACAAACATGCCAAGCACGGTGAAGACATGCCAAAGACTTTGAGTACAGTAACAGGCACACAAAACATGGAGAAGACAATTACAGTCATGCAAGACACAGAGAAGACAACATTGAAGACACAGTAAATACAATGAATTTAGTGATTATTTCTTTTTCATTTTCTCATATATATATATGAATGCAAATACATGGAAAATGACAATGCAACATATAACCCCAAAGGGAAAACACATCATACAAAACCTCAAGTGTAAGTGAAGCATTTCACTACACATACATGAGAGGGAAAAGAATGCCATGCAAAGCCCAATTGGGGGTTAGCCACACAAGGGGGAAAACACACAGAAGATATGGAGAAAACATGACAAACAAGGCTATGGAAGGAACTTATTGCTAAGCCCCCACCATCTCAGGCACATTATAGGCACACATCGATGATTGGGCTTTGCCACAACAATCATTGAAGACACGCTTAAGGGTTAGGATAGTCACAGATCCGCTCCCCACCTCTGCAAAGGACTTTTGAAAATGCAACCCCACCTACATCATAGAGACACCTTACAGTGAAAAGGAAGCATGCGCTCAAAGCATACAACCCCACCCGCATCACGGAGACACCTTACAGTGGAAAGGGGGTATGTGCTCAAAGTATACAACCCCACCTGAATCATGGAGACACCTTACAGTGAGAAGGAGGTATACACAATAGATTTCAAGATGTTCAAAGACAATTTACTATAGTCTAAATCAGACACCTTACCTTATATATGCCCCCACCTTAAGGTGGTTGATATCATGTACTGATATCAAGCACATTAAGGTAGGAAGAAAACACACAAGGGAACACGAGATCTAACAAAGCCCATGCCCCCCAAAGGTGACATGTACTTTACAGTCACCAAATGTTCCCACAAACACACAATTCCCTACAAGAAAAGGTGTTGGTATCCATATAATCATGATAAACAATAATTCATATGATCATTCATAGAGAAAGCCGAGGAAAGCAAGATCTAAGATAGACAAAGTGCACGAAGCAACAATATTGTTATGTTTTGTAAGTGTGATAAGACAACATCAAGATCACATGGAGTGATTTTGCTAGCCAAGTATCGGATAATATATATCAACCCCATTGTCATGTATGGACTAGGTCCATTTTTTGATTTCTCATTGAAGGGACACTAGGTCCGCATCAGTATAATATATTTTTCATCATCCGCCCGCTAGGTAGAACCACTAGAGGAAGGGAAACAGTAAATCAAGAGAGGAGAAACAAGTGCCTTAGGGACAATCACGTAGGAGGGTACCCCCAAGTCACCAACCACAATGCTATGTCCATAAGACACAACACACAACAATGAAAATAGAGGAGAAGCAATATAGAAGAATGATACAAATAGAAGGAGGGTCACAATAGAGGTGGTCTCCCAGTATCCTTGACCTTACAAGAGTATCAAGGGTCATCCTAGGAGGCCTAAACAACACATAACACATCATGGGGGAACACAACACAAGAGAGAAAAGGGTTAGAAATACTTACCTGATTCAACCCAATGTTAAGAGCATACATATCTAGGATATCTCTCATTTTGTTTTGGTCTTGTTGATATTGTATTAACATTAATTTTAGGACAACGAGAGGCTTTTGTAGGCTTCAAAGAGCAGTATCCTATACCGACTATGTAATTAATTCCAACAAATTGCAAAGGTACTCTAATTCCTTATTGATTTACACCACATCCATTACATACATAGTCATGATTTTTGTACAATATTTGAAATCCACGACCATAGAGAGAGTCAATTTCTTTAGAAGATGGTGAAGCCTCATAGGTTTCGTAATTTGTAGTATAAGTAAGAGTATTGTCTTTATTTTCTAACAAGGAGACTTTGTTGTTCTTAGGAACTTCAAAAGATTTCTTGGATGAGATCGATGCAACCTTTGATGTGTCAAGGCTATTAAGTTTATATTCTCCTATATTGCAAGGATTAAAGTCTAATGAACCCCAATCATCACCAAAAAGTGCATTCGATGGTTGTGGTTTTTGCTGATTTCTAACTTATATTTGTATTCTGATATGTGAACAAGTATTCATATCAGGATCAGCTTTCCAAGTGTAGAGTTTATCTTGATAAACAAATTTAATTGATCGATGAAGGGTAGATGGAACTGTCCCCATGACATGAATCCATGGTCTACCAAGAATCATATTATATGAAAGTGAACCAGGAAAAACATGAAAAAGAGTATCTAATGTCATAGGTCCAACCATTACAGGTAGGATTATAGTACCTACAGATTGGCTACCTTTATTATCAAAACCATGAAAGCTAGTCTTATCCGGTTTAATTAAAGATTTGTTAATATTGATTTTGTGTAGTAAGTCAATGCCACAAACATTAAGAGCTGAGCCATTGTCAATCCAAATTCACTTTATCAACTTTTTATTGATAGTGACATAGATTATACGAGGATCATATTCATCTTTTATCGCAAGTATTTCATGTTGTTGAAAGAGAATATCTATTTTTGTCGCATGCATACTATCCAGTATAGCTGCTACATCATTAGGCTTAGCAGTAGGTGGTACAATCACCTTTTGTAAAGCTTCTTGGAGCATTCCATGGTATGTAGGTGATGTTTGTACTAAATCCCAATGAGAGATCTTAGCTAGAGTAGCGCAAAGTTGTTCAACAAGAGCATATTCTTGACCACTTTTATGAGTAAGACAAGGTGGTAGAGGGAGCATAGGTTGAGAACATGGAAGGGAGACAGGCACATGAGGTGCTTTCTTACTTTGCTTGTTATTACAAGTGTTGTATGTGTGAGCAATCACATTATTGGGTGGTTTTTGATCATCTTGAACTGTAATCACCGGCTTTAAGCAAGAAGGTGCACTAGGTGCCCCCCATACAACCATCTTAGGAATATTACTACAAAGTCTTTTAATGAATATTAAATTAACATTGTTTTTCTCTTGATTATACCCAACATCTATCCCTAAATGATTTAATGTGAGAGACCTTCTCTCATCCACTAACGCTACATCTTCTCTAGGGAGAGCATTGGAATTAGGAAGGTTAGGTGTTGTAACATTAATAGAGCTATCTATAGTCTTCTCATCTAGGGTTCTTGAACATTCAACTATAGGAGAAATAGGATAACCTATGGAATCATCATCATCATATTCTTTAGCTATTGATTTCAAAGTATTAGTAGAAAAAGAATTTTCACGCTCATCTTTGTCATGAGTTTCCTTAGAGATGAATTTAGTTAAATCTTCTAATATAAAAGGATATGCTCTTATGAGTAATGTGAAGCTAATCTTTGTCATGAGTATCCCTAGAGATGAATTTAGTTAAATCTTCTAATATAAAAGGATATGCTCTTATGAGTAATGTGAAGCTATTAAATTCATGTGTATAACAAAGTAATTGCAGCTCATATGTAGAACATATAGAAGCATCAATGCTACTTACAAAAGCTATGTGCTCTAGAACATGAGGATTCTCATTAGTGAAATTAGAGAAATTTTCAAAATCTAGGATATACTCATGCAAAGATTTTAAAGATGAATAACATGAAGATACCATTATTAAATGTCTTGTATTAGCAATGTAAAATCAAAAAAAGTTATGCAAGGAATAAGTGCAAAATTATATGTGAAAATAAACTAAAATGTTTGAATTTTCAACTTTTTCCAATGCAAATGAATGAAAGCAAAGGTGTTGTGAAGAGTTTCAAGAGGGATAGAAAAGGATATGCCTAATAATAGTCCAATTATGCAAAAGTATAATCCACAACACGCTTTCAATGCAAATTTAAAGAGTCGATAAGCCAAAACTGATGTAGAGCATCTAGGACAGCAGTCTCATAGTTCAAAACTTCAAATGGAACTATTCTCTAGGTTCACTGTTTTACTAGAGGTTCACTCTCTTACCCATGAAGGGCTTCAACACAATCACTAACTTGTTCTTGACATGCAACATGAGGGAGGACTCCAAGACACCTTCCAAGATGCCCAACTCCATCTAACATCCCTTCAAATGATGCAGAGCATCTAAGACAGTAGTCTTCACTATGTTCTTCATAGACTGTCATAATCTCACTACTCCATGAGAAGGATAGTCACAATACTCTCTCATAAGGTGGTCTCTATCAAGACACCCTCAACCTCATACAACATAACAAACCTATAACTTGCCACACATATCTACTACCTTCCTTGGCAAAGCAATAGTTCATCAAACTTACCTATTTCTTGTGATGACTGTCTCCTAAGGAGGACTGACAGAGGCAGTAATAGGTAAGATGGCTGCTTCCTTAGAGAGATCTCTTCTTTCTCCTGTTGATGATGATCAAGAGTACCTATACTGATATGAGTTACAACCTATGTAAAAACTTATATCCAACTTTTGAATTCTAACAATTTATGTTGATCATGATGTTAGTCATTCACAAACATAGAATAAAAGTTACACAACAACCTTTACTCATCTTGAAAGATACGATGAATTCAGAGAATTCATGATCCCAAGTCTCCGTTGATTAGGTCTTAATCTACTGACGTTACTCAGTGGTTGATGTGTGTTGCTGTTTTCCATTTAGGGGCCTTACGTATTTCTGCAAAGTTCATCATTATTTCTCCAAATATCCTGCTCTATATGTCTGCTCTGCATAAATCTCTAACAATTCTACCTCTGCACTGTGAATTTAGTCAAATAATGTGCCTACAGGCTGATATTTGCATGATTTCTACCACTATTTATGATTCTTTGCATGATATTTTTAATACTGCATGCATTTAACTCAAATATGCTAATGATTTTCAGTTACCTACGGGATTTCAGCATACCTCTCTATTTCTGCTTATTATTTGTCATGACTTGCAGTTATGGTGATGAATTTATGAAATTAAAAAAAGGAAAAGGGTTAAAGAATGAGATTCCCAAAACTACTTGACTTAGATCACTGATCCACATACAAGCTCCCATACATGCAATGAAAAGAAGGAAACTAGAATCATACTTCACCAGGACATTCCACAAATCCGCATGATCCAGTGCAAATCTTCAAAGGAAAAGTTGACAACAACATGTAATGAAATGAAAGCGCTTCTAGTTGAACACAGCATTCACCGGTACATATCCAGAAATCAACATGAAGATTACGTAAAATTTACAATCAGGATGTAATCTGAAACTTCATATCCATTCAGTATGCTCAAGAACAGGTACATTTACAGTGATCTGAAGAAAGAACCTTGACATTTCAACAATTCAGTCTTCATTAGTCTCAGTAATCCGATCTCCTAATTGATTCTATAGTAATTGGCCTTAATGTGCCAGATGTGTCTGTGTATCTTTTTTTTTCTCTATTAGCCTTATTGCCAGATATATCTATCTATCTCCTTTCTTTTGACAAGCTCTGGCTCTTATATAGAGCAAAATGCCAGAAAACAGTTACAATGATCCAAGGATCATGATCTTCTCATAACAATCAACGGTCCAGATGAAAAGCACATGCTTCGCCAGTTGGCAAATGTACAGCTGGCACAGAATATTCCAGCATCTTTGATTTGATTCGGTCTCCAGCTGGCAAACAGCATATTTGACAATATCCTCCTCATTTCTGGTTCATGTTGCCTCCATGTGCAACTTTGTAATTATCAGCTTCAGCAGCTCCGGGACTTCCTGCAATAAACAGACAAACATTAAGTTCATCATCATGTGGATAAACAACAGGAATTTAAACGTTTTATTAAACAGGCTTCCAAAATGTGTAGCTACAGGCAATCGGGCTCCAAATCAGTGGAAAATATGCACTAAATGCCTAAACAGTGTTAAAACACTCGGGTCAACCATCGTTGACTAGAAAAAATACACTCGGGCCTTCAAATTTCCATCGCTCTGTTTTCCCGCCCATTTTCTTGTATATCGGGTTTCAAATTTGCATATACATCGCAACATATACGAGGAATCAATCGCTTTTAAGAAATTATTTCAAATCCGGCTTTGCATGCTATCGGCGAGACCACTACTGTCGGGAAGAAAAATTCAAAGCGCGGCCGATGGTTAAAATTATGCCGATGGGGAAACTTAGAGCTTTCTACCTATCTGCAGGATATTGTGAATATGATGCTCCCCCTCCTCGAATGTCCTGATGATGTCACCGTCATGTTCCGCTTCTGTATATTGGGGAAAAGAATGACATCATCATCATCATCATGTCAAAGGAAAATAGGAGGATATGAAATATGATCCTGCTGCTGAGGAAAGGAATATGATGGTGACATCATCGTCATATCCGGGCTTCATTAAAATGCAAAAGATGACGTCACCGTCATGTTTAGTTAAGATCAGGGGATAAATGTAATATCGGGTTACATTAGGAACATGATCAGGTGGTGAATGTAATATGACCCCTTTGCGGCCAAGGTAACCCTCTCGAAAGATCAGGATGATGATGATCATCAGGATATCCGGGACTTTTGTTAAACTTAGAACATGACGTCATCGTCATATTCGCGAACCGGATCATGTTTTGGAAAATATCCTGCCGAAGGAGAAATGTGATGATGATGTCATCCTGATATTTGCTTCTTCGTTTATCAGATCGGGATGATGTCATCAGGATATTTGCAAAAGGTCATATTTCTCGGCAGGAGGACATTACGAAATATCGGGTAGACAAACAAGATCATGATGATCTTGACAACATGACAGGATAAAAATATGATGATCCTCCTCATCGAATATCATGATGACGTAACCATCATATTCCGTCTTCGAAGCATGAGGATGAGTTGAGGTCATCATCAGGTTAGCGCTAGGGTGATATTTAAAATATGATCATGCTAAGGAATGGAATATCACCCTCCCTTAAAAGATAGGGTGATCATCATGATCATGCAAAAGGAGATCAGGAGGATATGATGACGTCATCATCATATTAGCGAATATCAGCAAATATGACCCTCCCTTGAAAGATCAGGATGATGACCCTCTGATAGGATTTTGACATGCGCATGCAAATTATGCAGATGGTGGATTTTCTAAGCAGGGTGATATTATAATATCAGCATGATATTATAATATCGGGTGATGTTATAATATCATGATGCTCGTTGTTATGAAATATCGGGTTACACTCAAAACATGATGCTCACGATGCGCATAAGGTCATTTGATGGGTAAAGGGCACTATCACCTAAGATTGACGTCCGGATAGTTCGACTGCATGATTTTTTATCGGGTGATAGATCAAGATCATGATGATCTTGACAACATGACTGAGGATAAAAATATGATGACCCTCTTGTGAATATCAGGTTTGACCAAAACTTTGACTGCTCATAACTCCCTCATATGGACGAATTTTCAGGTGATGTAAAAGGCAAACCTGCCTAGAATTTCAAGCTCTTTCTAAATATGAGGTCATAGAAACAAAATATGAACTTTGACAAACTGACCTCATGATGATGACCAACCTCATCGAATATCATGATGATGATGCACCTGACTCATTTTTACCAAACCGCCAGAAAGCAGACAACACAAGCCAAGCCAAAAGTTGGGTCCCTGTTTTGCCAAGTTAAAATGGGGCGTGTTGTGTAACCACACAACAACTTGCCACCAAAGAAAACAACAAAATTCAAATAATTCAAAAGGTGAGGATAAATTAAAACATAAATTTCCAACTCCTATTAAGCATGAGCATCCTAATCCTTTCTAACTGGTATCATGTTCATCAATGTAACAATGAATTGATAAGGGATCAATTGTGTGCATGTGATTCATATACTCATCTTGAAAGTGAGTTGAATAAGTCAGTGACTGGTGTTAAGCTACGTAGTTTGGTTCATCCCTCATAGCCAACCGGATAGAGCCTTGCTGCCAGCAGGCGTCCATAGCCCCGGCAAGGTTATCGTTGCAATTCTCCTAAGTAGAGCCCCACTGCCAGCAAGCGTCTATAGCTCCGGTAGAGTTACTTAGATGACTTAATCTAGATTTCAGAAAATCCATTTTATTATTTTATTTATTTTATATTTTGAATTTAATTTTTAAGATATAATAGTTGTAGCCTCATGATACAAGGAATGGTCACTTGTTGAAATTAAGTTGAGAATTGCAATGGTAGCAAGGGCAACCTTTAGATTTTTCACTTAACACCTACACTGATATGTTCAATAAACCCAAGGCTGTTAGGTGTGTCATTGTGAGGATCACCTTGACTCAAGAAAAGTAGTACTGATGAATATGATACCACAGACCTGATCAAGAATACCTATACTGATATGAATTACAACCTATGTAAAAACTTATATTCAACTTTTGAATTCTAACAATTTATGTAGTGTTCTTAAGTAACAAGGTGCACCAGTTTTGCCCAACCAAAACAAAGACTCAACAACGCAAAGCAAAAAGCAACCTGTACAAATGACTAACCTACGAAAAGGAAACAACAGAAAGCAAAACAAGAAAGCAAAACAAGCAAACTGTACAAACAACTAACCTACAAAATTATATACAAACCACTACTAGGCAAACAAAAACCAGAAAAAGACCCAAAGACACCTGTATTTGCATACTTCTTTTGATTGTGCAGGAGCATTAGGGTATTAGTTATGGTTCTCAACCTAGCAAATTTATCTTTATATTCTGAAAAATATTCTGATATTCTGAATTCATTGTATTCAACAGAATAACTCTTGATGATCAGCAACTGAGGCAGCTCATCATGTTCATGATTAATCCATATGCATGTCTTATCTCTTAAATTTCCATAATCAAAATAATAATCAACATCATTTACTGTGGAAAGGAGAAATACAACCTGGTGTATTTCTGATTTTGTTGGACATGCTTCTTCATTGGCAATTGGTCCTCCATTTGTCATTATATTTTCACTGCTTGGCTCAGTGCCTGGTCTCGCTTCAAATTGAAGGATGTATGACTCTTGATGTATTAATTCTCCATCTTTATCCAGCCTTATCCCTTCATTCCGGATGTCCAGTTTATCCTCCAGTTCAGGAAACTTCTCAATATTTTCTTCAATTTCCTGCACATCAGCATCTAAATAAGTATCTTTATTATCACAACCTGATATATAGAAATTTATCATTTCTAAATCATTTGACTGTAAAAGAGAAACAACTTTCACTTGATAAGGACACTCCCCTGTTTCATTCTCAAAATATTTCTGGAGTAACGTCTGATCATTCACAACAACTCCAAAGTCTTCTACATCTTCATCTTTCAGGAATTGTTCATTAAATAATTCACATCTTCTATCTAGTAAAGTGCCTAGTTCCATTAACCTGCAACATTCTTGTATTTGATCATTCAATTCAACCCAGTTAGGTAGTAAATCAGCATTTATTTTCTTTTCTATGACTCCCTGAGTTACCACCATAGGAACTTCATCATCAGCAGTGAATTTAAATTGCTCTACTATCTGTTTACACTTCTCTTTACCAT
Source organism: Cunninghamia lanceolata (assembly GCA_027924645.1). Lineage (NCBI taxonomy): Eukaryota > Viridiplantae > Streptophyta > Pinopsida > Cupressales > Cupressaceae > Cunninghamia > Cunninghamia lanceolata. The sequence continues at coordinate 1,401,092 of BSBN01001494.1, read as the reverse complement.
AGAATGGCTCCAGGAAAGACGTTTCATCTTCTTTATCAAAAGTATTAGGATCAGAATCAAAAATATTATCCTGATCAGTGATTTCTTCTCTAAAATTTTCACAAGATTCATACCTGCATACTGACTGGTCCTTACTTGTATTAGGAAGTAGAGAACTCCTATCAATCTCACCATAGAATGAATCAAGGAAAGATGTTTCCTCTTCATTACCTTTTATAACCGATTCAGCTATTGTATTTTCTAGAGTCTTTTTCAACATGACCAAGCAAGGGTAGCAATCTCTCTCTGAATGCTCTTCATCATGTAATCTGCACCAGCTTTCAATCAAGACATCATCAATGGGTAAACCTAATAATTGACTACACTGTATATTTCTGGACAAGTATAATTCAAAATCTTCAGAACGATCCACTTCAGTGTCTGGACAATTAATAACTTTTGGTGCTGCATCTGCTTGTTGTTCCAGAATTTCTTTATTTCGCTACCAGACTTCTTCATTTTCCTGGCAAATTTTGGCCCTGAACACATCCAGGAAGAATATTAGTCCTTTCAAATATAAATCCAACCTTGTAAGGAAAGTTAAACAATTTATTTCGCTGTGTTCCACAGTCTGGTGTATCCTGCAACAGGTGGATAAACCAAAGTTAGACAAACTGTGAGGGTAAAGCTGCCTATTCAAAGTTTCCTGAAATAAAGGAATGTTAATTTGACAATTGCCTTCATATACATCCATCAAAATGAGACTATATTTTTCAATTCTTAGTATTTTGAAATTTTAATGAGATCTATCATATCTCAAAATAAAACTTGAAAGTCCAGAAAATCAAACTAATCTTTGATGTTTTGGGCTAGATCTTGGCAAAGGTGCAACCAAAACATCTCAGATAAGAGATATTTGCAGACATTTAACTAAAATGCTAAAATATTTATGCAATATTTGTAGAAATCCAGAAATTCACAGCTCAGGCCCTCCTTCTAGCGCCAATTTATGTTGCGTTAGAAGCGAGGGGCCTGCATAAAAATGAATGATGACTAAAGCAATGGCGTCTTTTCCAGTTCTGCCCTCCTTCTAGCGCCAATTTATGTTGCGATAGGAGCGAGGGGCCTGCATAAAATGAATGATGACTAAAGCAATGGCGTCTTTTCCAGTTCTGCCCTCCTTCTAGCACCAATTTATGTTGATGATGATCAAGAGTACCTATACTGATATGAGTTACAACCTATGTAAAAACTTATATCCAACTTTTGAATTCTAACAATTTATGTTGATCATGATGTTAGTGATTCACAAACATAGAATAAAAGTTACACAACAACCTTTACTCATCTTGAAAGATACGATGAATTCAGAGAATTCATGATCCCAAGTCTCCGTTGATTAGGTCTTAATCTACTGACGTTACTCAGTGGTTGATGTGTGTTGTTGTTTTCCATTCAGGGGCCTTACGTATTTCTGCAAAGTTCATCATTATTTCTCCAAATATCCTGCTCTATATGTCTACTCTGCATAAATCTCTAACAATTCTACCTCTGCACTGTGAATTTAGTCAAATAATGTGCCTACAGGCTGATATTTGCATGATTTCTACCACTATTTATGATTCTTTGCATGATATTTTCAATACTGCATGCATTTAACTCAAATATGCTAATGATTTTCAGTTACCTACGGGATTTCAGCATACCTCTCTATTTCTGCTTATTATTTGTCATGACTTGCAGTTATGGTGATGAATTTATGAAATTAAAAAAAGGAAAAGGGTTAAAGAATGAGATTCCCAAAACTACTTGACTTAGATCACTGATCCACATACAAGCTCCCATACATGCAATGAAAAGAAGGAAACTAGAATCATACTTCACCAGGACATTCCACAAATCCGCATGATCCAGTGCAAATCTTCAAAGGAAAAGTTGACAACAACATGTAATGAAATGAAAGCGCTTCTAGTTGAACACATCATTCACCGGTACATATCCAGAAATCAAAATGAAGATTACGTAAAATTTACAATCAAGATGTAATCTGAAACTTCATATCCATTCAGTATGCTCAAGAACAGGTACATTTACAGTGATCTGAAGAAAGAACCTTGACATTTCAACAATTCAGTCTTCATTAGTCTCAGTAATCCGATCTCCTAATTGATTCTACAGTAATTGGCCTTAATGTGCCAGATGTGTCTGTGTATCTTTTTTTTTCTCTATTAGCCTTATTGCCAGATATATCTATCTATCTCCTTTCTTTTGACAAGCTCTGGCTCTTATATAGAGCAAAATGCCAGAAAACAGTTACAATGATCCAAGGATCATGATCTTCTCATAACAATCAACGGTCCAGATGAAAAGCACATGCTTCGCCAGTTGGCAAATGTACAGCTGGCACAGAATATTCCAGCATCTTTGATTTGATTCGGTCTCCAGCTGGCAAACAGCATATTTGACAATATCCTCCTCATTTCTGGTTCATGTTGCCTCCATGTGCAACTTTGTAATTATCAGCTTCAGCAGCTTCGGGACTTCCTACAATAAACAGACAAACATTAAGTTCATCATCATGTGGATAAACAACATGAATTTAAACGTTTTATTAAACAGGCTTCCAAAATGTGTAGCTACAGGCAATCAGGCTCCAAATCAATGGAAAATATGCACTAAATGCCTAAACAGCGTTAAAACACTCAGGTCAACCATCGTTGACTAGAAAAAATACACTCGGGCCTTCAAATTTCCATCGCTCTGTTTTCCCGCCCATTTTCTTGTATATCGGGTTTCAAATTTGCATATACATCGCAACATATACGAGGAATCAATCGCTTTTAAGAAATTATTTCAAATCCGGCTTTGCATGCTATTGGCGAGACCACTACTGTCGGGAAGAAAAATTCAAAGCGCGGCCGATGGTTAAAATTATGCCGATGGGGAAACTTAGAGCTTTCTACCTATCTGCAGGATATTGTGAATATGATGCTCCCCCTCCTCGAATTTCCTGATGATGTCACCGTCATGTTCTGCTTCTGTATATTGGGGAAAAGAATGACATCATCATCATCATCATGTCGAAGGAAAATAGGAGGATATGAAATATGATCCTGCTGCTGAGGAAAGGAATATGATGGTGACGTCATCGTCATATCCGGGCTTCATTAAAATGCAAAAGATGACGTCACCGTCATGTTTAGTTAAGATCAGGGGATAAATGTAATATCGGGTTACATTAGGAACATGATCAGGTGGTGAATGTAATATGACCCCTTTGCAGCCAAGGTAACCCTCTCGAAAGATCAGGATGATGATGATCATCAGGATATCCGGGACTTTTGTTAAACTTAGAACATGACGTCATCGTCATATTCGCGAACCGGATCATGTTTTGGAAAATATCCTGCCGAAGGAGAAATGTGATGATGATGTCATCCTGATATTTGCTTCTTCGTTTATCAGATCGGGATGACGTCATCAGGATATTTGCAAAAGGTCATATTTCTCGGCAGGAGGACATTACGAAATATCGGGTAGACAAACAAGATCATGATGATCTTGACAACATGACAGGATAAAAATATGATGATCCTCCTCATCGAATATCATGATGACGTAACCATCATATTCCGTCTTCGAAGCATGAGGATGAGTTGAGGTCATCATCAGGTTAGCGCTAGGGTGATATTTAAAATATGATCATGCTAAGGAATGGACTATCACCCTCCCTTAAAAGATAGGGTGATCATCATGATCATGCAAAAGGAGATCAGGAGGATATGATGACGTCATCATCATATTAGCGAATATCAGCAAATATGACCCTCCCTTGAAAGATCAGGATGATGACCCTCCGATAGGATTTTGACATGCGCATGCAAATTATGCAGATGGTGGATTTTCTAAGCAGGGTGATATTATAATATCAGCATGATATTATAATATCGGGTGATGTTATAATATCATGATGCTCGTTGTTATGAAATATCGGGTTACACTCAAAACATGATGCTCACGATGCGCATAAGGTCATTTGACGGGTAAAGGGCACTATCACCTAAGATTGACGTCCGGATATTTCAACTGCATGATTTTTTATCAGGTGATAGATCAAGATCATGATGATCTTCACAACATGACTGAGGATAAAAATATGATGACCCTCTTGCGAATATCAGGTTTGACCAAAACTTTGACTGCTCATAACTCCCTCATATGGACGAATTTTCAGGTGATGTAAAAGGCAAACCTGCCTAGAATTTCAAGCTCTTTCTAAATATGAGGTCATAGAAACAAAATATGAACTTTGACAAACTGACCTCATGATGATGAGCAACCTCATCGAATATCATGATGATGATGCACCTGACTCATTTTTACCAAACCGCCAGAAAGCATACAACACAAGCCAAGCCAAAAGTTGGGTCCCTATTTTGCCAAGTTAAAATGGGGCGTGTTGTGTAACCACACAACATCTCCCTGTCATGAATCCATGACCAAGCCTAGGGCTCCTCCCATCATTCTCCACACCTTCATTCACCAACATTCCTCTTCCTTAGTCACTGATCACCACCCTCAAGCTGCTGTCCTTCTCTAAACTGTCAACACATGGATTTGCAGAGTCTTTCACATGGAATCCCCCACCCCAATCATCCTCCTGCCACCAAATCCTTTACAAGACCTTTCCCTCACTAACATACAACCCATTCCATTGAGTAGGGCAAACTAAGATCAATGGAATGGGGAATAATCCATCTGCTACTCAGCAAAAGACCTAAATTAGGTTTTCAACCTACTTTCAGACAAAAGAGAAATACAAAGCTAAACAAGGGTGTCAAGATCCCAAACTAAATGCAAAGGGAATTTAACTCTCCACTCTAACCGTGCATTACAAACTTCAACCACCTACAGGCCGTACAGGTACGGATTTATGCAGAAAATAGCAAATTAATGGATGATAACAACAGTTTAAAAAATAGTTTTGGGAAAACCAGTGATATCTTTCATCTAGATCAATGTCAAGACTCTAAACAAAGTTCAAATCCAAGCTACTTCACACCCCTTTCCATCCATTACAAACTTGGGCAATGACAAATCCGTACAGTTGTAGGTACGACAGGAAAATAGTAAAAAAACATAGAAAATCAGGAAAAAAGCAGAAAATAGTTGTCTTTTAGTTCTTTCTTTCTATTCCTTCGAATGAATCTTTACAATACATCCTTCCTTGGCTTAAAACAAGCCTCCTACCATGCATGGAGTGAAGTGGGTCGATCAACAACTGCCTAACCATCGGGTTCCTTCTTGATTTGTAACTGCAGTGCATGGAAACTGTCCTTTCTTGGACTGCACCGTTGGCTTTTTGAGTTTAACAAGCTTTTAATATGTGGTTTAACCTTTGATTAACCTTGGACAAGGACTTTAACCACCTCCTAACTTTTGACAAGGTGTTAACACATCTACACACCTTAGACATGCCTTTAAAGGCTTACAAACACTAAAAACTTTAAATGACTACCTGTGACTGCCTCAACAAAGGTTTACAAAATTGACTCTTGCAAACTACCTATTGTAACAAGACTGTCCTACCTAGGACTTACAACATAACAATAGATTCATAGTCATTTGGACATAGTCCATTTATAACCTGGCTACAAGCCTTATTACAATATAGAATATGGTCTCAAAGACCTTTTTAAACAAAAAAAATAACTTGTAAATCAAGTAAAATCTAGACATCTTGGTGCTCCTGCACCATACTCCCCGGCATGATGAAAACTCTTGTCCCAAGAGTTAGGGGATCTGCTCCATCCATTCTTCCATCTTGTTGGAATGTTCCTCTGACTGGGAAACATGAACTCTCTAAGAGTAATCTTCCTCCTCCAACCTGCATGGCTCCTGTAAATAGTGCTAGGACCATAAAACCTGTTTTGATGTCCTTGTCTAGGACCTTGCTGCTGCAATGCTGCTGCTCTTCCCATGTGGAGGTTCTGATTCATTCCTCCCTGTACCATCTGCTATTTTCCTTCCTTCTTCTGCCTCTTTATAGGGCACTCAATGTTTCCAACTTTGACATAACTCAAGTCCCAAGCCTGCTGCTCTCTAGGACTGTCATCCTCCTTCTGCTATTTCAACTGTTCCTGTTGCTTCCCATCATCCTTAACCTGCATACTCAATTGCAATTTCTCTCCAAAGCAAATTGTAACATGGTCCTTCTTCTCTTCACAAGGTAAAGGTATCAGTTTGAACTTCTTACCATCTTTGTGCACCACATAGGTATTAGTATACCCATCATGAATTGTCCTTCTCAAATGCTGCCATGGCCTACCCAAGCTTATATGCCCACATGTCATAGGAATAACATCACATAAAACATAGTCCTGATATGGACCAATTGTAAAATCAACATATGCCTTCTTAGTAACCATTACTTGCTGCTCTTGACTTACCCAAGTGACATTGTAAGGACTAGGATGATCAAAAGTTTTCAATCCCAACTTATGCACCATTTCCCAAGAAACTAGATTATCATGAGAACCTGAATCTACAATCAACTTGTTTATCTTTCCATAGCTTAAACAATTAGTTCTAAAAATAGATACCTGTGGTCGTGGCTGCATCTTGCCTTTTTCCACCATGAGCATTTCTCTAACCATTATTGGAGAGGCTAATGGCATTTCTGGTTCTTCTGGCTTCTCCTCCTCTTGTGCCAAGTGAACTCTTCTATCCTTGGTCTTGTCAACACCATCCTTCTTAGGATAGTTGAAAGATGTGTGTCCCACCTCATTGCAGTGATAACATCTACCTGTGAACACTCCTCTACCTGATCCAAATCTACCTCCACCTCTATATCCACCTCTTTGTTCTGTAGAAATCTCCTTACCCTTCTCATTGCTGTTTTGAACTTCAGCAGTAGGCATGCCCTGACCTCTGTTTCCTCCTCCACTACCTCCTTGCCTTTCTTGCTTCCTCTTTACTCTCTCTTCAGCCCTGATGGCCAATTGAAAACACTATCCAAGTGATTTTGGTACTGACAAACCAATCTCATCTTGCAAGTTATACCTAAGCCCATTAAGGTACCTTGCCACTTTCTCTGCTTCATCTTCCAATCCACCTCTAATACTAAGCTTATGAAATTGCTCAGTATAGGACATAACATCCATGTCCTTCTGTTTCAAATTCTGCCTCATCCTCTTTGTCTGAATGTAGTAATTAGATGGAAGGAATTGATCCTTCATCATATCCTTCATCCTACTCCAAGAAGTGATTCTTGATGCACCTCTAGCCATTCTTTATGTCTGCACACTACTCCACCAAGTAAGTGCTGTTCCTCTCAGTTTTATTTTTGCAAACTTGATCTTCTTCTCATCACTCATCTCCTCATACTCAAAATTTTTTTCTAGGGCATCTATCCACCCTAATACCTCTTCACTATCCATCTTTCCCTAATAGATAGGTAACTCTATGTTTGCCTTTGTTCCACTTCCTTGGACTACCTTCAGCAATCTCACAAACTTCTTCTCTTCAGCATCCAACTCATCCACAGGAGGATTCTCATCAGTATCCTCATCTCCTTTTGAACCATCTTGTTCATCCTTTCTAGGATTCTTCTCCAATGCTTCCAATCTAGCCAAGATTGTTGCATTCTCCCTTCTCACTTGCCTCAACTCTCTGTCCCTTGCAGCATCCTGATCTCTTCTGTCCCTCAACTCTTTTTCTCTTGCCTCTAAGGCTTCTCTCAACTCAGAATTCTCTCTTGCCATCTGATTTTTAGGAGGCATCTTCACAACTTTCACAAACCTGAACTATCTCACAAGATCCACAACTTCCTCAAGGACCTACTAGTGGATTTGATACCACAAATGATGCAGAGCATCTAGGATAGTAGTCTCATAGTTCAAAACTTCAAATGGAACTGTTCTCTAGGTTCACTATTTTACTAGAGGTTCACTCTCTTACCCATGAAGGGCTTCAACACAATCACTAACTTGTTCTTGACATGCAACATGAGGGAGGACTCCAAGACACCTTCCAAGATGCCCAACTCCATCTAACATCCCTTCAAATGATGCAGAGCATCTAGGACAACAGTCTTCACTATGTTCTTCATAGACTGTCATAATCTCACTACTCCATGAGAAGGACAGTCACAATACTCTCTCATAAGGTGGTCTCTATCAAGACACCCTCAACCTCATACAACATAACAAACCTATAACCTGCCACACATATCTACTGCCTTTCTTGGCAAAGAAATAGTTCATCAAACTTACCTATTTCTTGTGATGACTGTCTCCTAAAGAGGACTGACAGAGACAGTAATAGGTAAGATGGCTGCTTCCTCAGAGAGATCTCTTATTTCTCCCTGTCATGAATCCATGACCAAGCCTAGGGCTCCTCCCATCATTCTCCACACCTTCATTCACGAACATTCCTCTTCCTCAATCACTGATCACCACCCTCAAGCTGTTGTCCTTCTCTAAACTGTCAACACATGAATTTGCAGAGTCTTTCACATGGAATCCCCCACCCCAACCATCCTCCTACCACCAAATCCTTTACAAGACCTTGCCCTCACTAACATACAACCCATTCCATTGAGTAGGGTAGACTAAGATCAATGGAATGGGGAATAATCCATCGGCTACTCAGCAAAAGACCTAAATTAGGTTTTCAACCTACTTTCAGACAAAAGAGAAATACAAAGCTAAACAAGGGTGTCAAGATCCCAAACCAAATGCAAAGGGAAGTTAACTCTCCACTCTAACCATGCATTAAAAACTTCAACCACCTATAGGCTGTACAGGTACGGATTTATGCAGAAAACAGTGAATTAATGGATGATAACAGCAGTTTAAAAAATAGTTTTGGGAAAACCAGTGATATCTTTCATCTAGATCAATGTCAAGACTCCAAACAAAGTTTAAATCAAAGCTACTTCACACCCCTTTCCATCCATTACAAACTTGGGCAATGACAAATTCGTACAGTCGCGGGTACGATAGGAAAACAGTAACAAAAACATAGAAAATCAGGAAAAAGCATAAAATAGTTGTCTTTTAGTTTTTTCTTTCTATTCCTTCGAATGAATCTTTACAATACATCCTTGGCTTAAAACAAGCCTCCTACCATGCATGGAGTGAAGTGGGTTGATCAACAACTACCTAACCATCGGGTTCCTTCTTGATTTGTAACTGCAGTGCATGGAAACTGTCCTTTCTTGGACTGCACCGGTGGCTTTTTGAGTTTAACAAACTTTTTAATATGTGGTTTAACCTTGGACAAGGATTTTAACCACCTCCTAACTTTTGACAAGGTGTTAACACATCTACACACCTTAGACATGCCTTTAAAGGCTTACAAACACTAAAAACTTTAAATGACTACCTATGACTGCCTCAACAAAGGCTTACAAAATTGACTCTTGCAAACTACCTATTGTAACAAGACTGTCCTACCTAGGACTTACAACATACCAATAGATTCATAGTCATTTGGACATAGTCCATTTACAACCTGGCTACAAGCCTTATTACAACATAGAATATGGTCTCAAAGAACTTTTAAACAAACCAAACAGCTTGTAAATCAAGTAAAATCTAGACATCTTGGTGCTCCTGCACCAAAAACCTAGTGAAAATATGCTAAAATATGCAAATTTTCACAAATTTTCAATGCAAATGCCTAGTAGAAAGGGTGTTGTAAGGAATTTGAGGAGGGGCAGAAGATAACAAATTTGATATCAGTCTAATAAAGCCACTAGATCCTTCACAACACACCTATAATGCAATCCTATATGCAAAATAAGCCAAAATTTAGTGAAAATTGCTAGTTTTCGTTGAAATTGAAAATGTGTAAATGCAAATCTTTGAAATGTAAATACAAAAACACACTAAGATGCAACACTTCATGCAAAATGAGATTTGAATGAGTGCCTAAGATAAGTAGAAAAATCTAAAAATAATATTTTACTTACAAACCGTAGCTTTTGGAATTACTAGCTTATATGAAAAATTCAAAATTTCAAGCAAACCCTAGCAATTTTATGATGAAAATGCAATGCATGAGATTAATTAATGATGGATTTTTATAATTTAGATCAGATCTAATGAAAATAACAGTAATTAAATTAAATTAAATGCAAATTAATTCAAATTATTTGAAAAACATGCCAAAAATGCCAATTTTTAAAAAAATTTCAAATGCAATGACATGAAAATTAAATAAATGAATGAAATGAATTTCAAATCTAATACAAAAATAAAAAATTAAGTGAAAATTAATTCAAATTAAATCAATATGCAAGCTAAAACAATTTTTTTTTTTTTGTAAATTTTCAAATGTAATACAAAATTATGAATTTAAATGAAAATGAATTTCAGATCTAATGAAAAAAATCAGAAATTAAATAAAATGTAACTAAATTAATACAAACTATGTGAAAATTCAAACCCTGGAATGCAAATTTTTTGAAATTTTTCAAAAAATTTCAATTTTTTTTGTAATTTTTTGAATGCAATAAATTGAATGAATGCAAATCTATCAAATAACGCTCAGCAAGGTGTAGAAGTCATGGGTTCAATAAAATGTTTGGGGTTAAAAAAAGGTGGGTTGATTTCAAGGGTTTATGTGGAATCCTTCTTTCACACCAAACATTCCAAGGGCATATCAACTCAGTTGAACCTCCAATTTGTGCAAGAGGATTCACCTAACAAGTTGGGCTGCCACTTGGGATGCTGCGAAAACTCAGATGTTATCAAAGTCTTTCTCTAATGTTTTTAATGCTCTTGAAACCCTAATTTAAGCATAACAACAAGCAAATTGACGAATTACAACAAATGCTCTTAAGATAAGGTGAAGGGTAGAGAACCTTAACTCACTATTTTTTAAAGTTTGAAAGGCGAAAAAGTCAGGGACACGGGGACTAGCACCCAAGTCTAAGGTACCTATTTCTTTGCAAATCCTAGTCTCCTTCTGACACTGATCCTCACTGTAGCTTCAATTTCTAAGAATTCAATTACAGAGGACAATGGTGCTAGCGCCCTAGTCCAAGAAAAGCTCCAATGTCCAACTTTTTTTCGGATCCTGAATCCTTGATGTCTGCCAACCTCCTCTGCAACCCCACTCCATCTAGATGCGACACCTATAACTTGCAATCACAAGGAGTATGGGAGGGGGTTGTGGTGTTTAGAGGCTTGCCTCAGTCAAGCCACAGAGAGACATTCAAGTCTTTCGAACACCATTGTTAGAGAGTGCGTATTCCGATGGGATAGAGGCAAATCCAAATGATAAATGATTCAAACACAAATAAATGTCACCTTGAAGTGTAGATCTCACATGAAAGCTCTTCAATCACATTAGAAGATGAAATCAAATCTATAATCACAAACACAATAACAATGCTTTGCTCTACAATAATGAATATCTTGAATGCTTTCAAATCACAAATATGCCTAAAGTTCATAATCATCTTCTAGTTTACAAATGAAACATTAAACATGCTTATATATGCAACAACACAAATTTCTACTAAGAATTTCGTAATTCAAACTTGAGATGTCGGCCTGGGACCCAAATAACGGTCACAAAATCGACATAAAAGTTTAGGACAAACCCAAAATAGGGCTAGACTTGGGCGCTTTATGTTTTGGGATCATTAAATTAGCACCCTCTAGGTCCTATTTGTCACAAGACCCAAGGGTTTTCTCATCGAGAGTCCAAATTAACATGCCAAATGCTCTAGATGCATTCTAAAGACCCAGGAGCTAAACCTTAAGAGGGAAAAGACCCCAATGGTACATTTTCCGACATAACAATCCCACCTTTACTTTCCCCATCAAAATTAAAATGATTATTGAAAATTATGAATCATCATTCAAGATGAAATATTTAGTTTACATTTTCTAGGAAAACATTAAAATTATAAAAGTAGAAAAAAGAAACAAATTTTCCATGATGACCTCCAAACCAATCAATTTTCATGTTACATGTTTGGTGAATGCCCCCACCTCACCACACTATTGTCATTTCAATAACAATGATCCTTAACAAAGTTGAAATTTAAACACTCAACTTTAATGAAAACAAAAGCAATAGAGAAATACTTTTATTTCATCAGAATGTGTAAGGATTTTTTTTAATATTGAATAAATACAATTACAAAAAGTAAGCAATCAAGAAATTACATAGTTTACATGTACTACAACGTAAAATAGATTCAATAATTGTTATTTTTAGTATATATGAATGTTCATTAAAAAATATTGTCAAAGTTTAGAGGAAAAAACACTATCATGTGATGATGGGCTTATTGACTTTTTTTTTTGTATTGGATGAATGCAAATATTACAATGAAACAGTCCACAGGGGACTGTTAAAAAGTTCATCAAAGACAACATTACAAATACAATATACAGATAAATACAACACTACAAATATAGTACACAAATATGTACAACATAGCTGCCACCATAAAGACAAAACATGAAAGAAAAACTATACATAATGTGCTTATTGACTTTATTTCTAAGATAATATGGATGGACATGCAAATTGACTTTATTTCTAAGATAATATGGATGGACATGCAAATTGACTTTATTTCTAAGATAATAGGTTGTAAGGCCTACTCTCTAATAGGGAAAATTTAGGCAACTTTAGGATTTCCTTATCTCAATCTACATCATGATATACGATTGTTTGGTTTTAGAAGGAAACGTAATATCCATCGCCTTATCTTTCAACTTGTACTATGACTTTTACAAAAATATCAATTGTTTTCTACGATCACTTAAAGTCAATTGTTTTCTACAATACCTAAGACCATAATTTTTTCCTCTAAACCTCACTAATATTAAATTTACAAATTAACACTTTGCAGAATATCCTCCATAAACTTATTATCTACTAGAAAATTAAATACTAAATTTACCTTAACTTTAAGAAAACGTATATTCTTTGCTCTCTCTTAATTACAAACAAAATAACTAAAACTCTATCTCATTTGTCTAAACGATTTCCTTTTTTTGGGCGTCTTCTATAAATAAATAAATCACAACTACTTATAATTAGGGTTAATTAATTAACAATTAACAATAACTTCTAGATTATTAAGTTAAGATTGCAAAATAAATTAATATGTTAATAAATAAATATATTTATTTAGTTTTAGGTTTAATGTGGAATATTTTGTGATATACAATGTTTTTTTATTTATCTTTGTCTTTACATGTTTAGTATTCTTTTAGATAATACTTATCGAGTTGGAAAACTTATTGTGCAATACTCTAAGTAATTTACGTGGTTGTGAAAAAGAACTTCACAGGGATGTAAGTGCCTAAAAATGCATAGGTCGATGTGGCAGTCCAAGGAGGATTTAGTGATCAAGCTCACAACCCACAAAGGTGTGAATTATATCCTCTCAGTAATATTTTGTGGAACACACCAGGATACTGAGAGGGGGGTTGAATCAGTATCTAATCAAACTTCAAATCCTCCAAAGCAGATTAAAACTTAAGCATTACAACATCAACATAAACATGAAAGATTAACACAATGCCTATCAACACATAACACCAGATATACGTGGAAAACCTAAGGGAAAAACCACGTTGAGGATTAACTCACAATATATGAAGCTCAAAATTACAACTTTATTTTAGGGCTACACACCAAGGAAGCTACTACTCCATGCTAACTTTGTTTTAGGGCTGCAACCCAAGGAGTCTACTACTCCCTGAAAACTTTGATTTAGGGTCACTCCCAAGGAAGCTACAACTCTTTGAAGACTTTGTTTTAGGGTCAATCCCAAGGAAGCAACTACTCCTTGAACTGAGAACAAACTCAGAAATGATTACAATATGACAATCCTACTGCCTAAAAACTGACATTGAAGCTCAAACCCTTGATGATTGCACTTTTGCTTCTTCTGATGATTGGATCAATTAGGCACACTCTTCACTTCCCTCCTGTCATAAAATTTGTCTTCAAGATGAATTAGGATAGCGTCTAATTCTTCTTTTGATAGCAAGAATATGTAAAAAATAATTTACATTTGGGATCCAAATACTTCCATCATCCACATCTGGAAGATTATTGGGAAGATTGTGAGAATGATTTTGAAGTGTAGAGAAGAGATTGGTCTAGAATGACCATGCAACAAATAGAAAAATATGAATTAGGATAGGACATTATAGGTGTAGAAGATGATGGTTCTGACATGGTTGATAATATCTAGACAAACAACCTCCAATTCTAATCTCTCACACCCATTAATTGGGTAGATAAAGGATAGGTATAAGAGAAAGATCTTTCTTTTTTTGAATAATCTAAGAAATGGTTGGATGCCAAGATTGTTGAGTGTACTACCTCAAGACCCCAAAATGCATCTCCCAAGAAGAAAAATTAGGTAGAAAAACAAAGTGGAGTGTCTTCATCTACAACTATAACACCATGTGTATATATCAAGGACCAAGTCAAACACAGCTAGGGGAGGAGATGGAAAGGACCCTAAGAAAGGGGTAGATTTGAAAAATTCATGCTCTCAAGAAGATACTAGAGGAAGACAAAAATTACAAGTAAAGAGACCTCAAGCCCCTTAAAGTATACAAGGTGAAGCTTAGCAAGTTGAGATTACAACTATCCCAGACGTAAACCCTAAACCCTCTTCCATCCCAAATCCCCACTTCTTCATCACCTTCACATTCTCTAAAGCTAGAATATGCTATTCATAAACCTCCCCCTTTATCCCCACATCAAAATGATGCCACTATGGACACTTTCCTTCAAACTACTCTTCCTCCAATCATTCCCTCATCTACCTTTAGCCCTCAAAAAATTCCTTCTTCTCAATGGTTGAAGGGAGTAGTGTCTAAGAAGAGGAAGTATAAGGAGATGATTAATCTTGACTTTAATGTAGTGGCTAAGTTATTGCACAGTCTACCCCAAAGCCTAAAAAGGCTCAAATTGCTTCAAGATTGATGGTAGATTCCTCCAAGAATCAATTTATTGAGGTAGCCAAGCCTATTGATGATAAAAGTGAACAAAAAAATAATTGAAGGTGACTACCAAATTTCTCATGTTGAACTTGGCCCTTCCACTCATGAGGGTGACATTCACAATTTTTAGATCTCAGCGATGAAATTGGTGCAAATAATAGAAAAAGATAAAGTAACCTGAGAATAGCTAGAAGAATAAATTTAGGTTTTGACATCATATTTCAAGTATATTGTAGATACATCTACCCAGCCATTAAGTGCACCTTCATCAACTTCAAGAAATGTGATTATGAAACATGTCGATAAGGAAATAATAGAAAAGATAAGCAAATATCACGTGTACATGAAAGATTCAGAGGCATGGGTTGAATAGATTATGATAGATGGTCTTCTATGCATCGAAGAAGCAATAAAATTATGTTGGGAGGTGGATAAAAAAGTAAAACAATTAAATAATGAACTTGTAGTAGTTAAGAAAGAAGACACTATATGGTAACTTGCAACTCAAGATCTAGAAGAAATGGAAAAATATGACGTGAAAACACTAATTTTTGAGAAAATCTTAGTTAAGCCAGAAGAATACAATGTGTTGTCATGGTTAAAGAGTGTTGAATGGAAAGTGATGATTATCAAACAAACCATCTCAAAGCTGAAGAAGATGGTAAAATAATTTGAACAAATAAAGTCTAAAATTGCTATAAACTATCTAGCTTTTGAAGTGGATATCATGAAAGGAGTCAACTCATATATTGAAGATGTTCAAATAATCAAGCAAAGCTTCAAACATTTTATCTTGAAAGAATTATTTAGTAAGGAAGTTGTCAATGCAAATACATTAAGGAAATTAGAATTAATATCAACTATAATGACTAGTTGTTGAAAAGATTTATCAATATTTCCTACAAAAATACAAGAGATAGAGGAAATTCTGATGACTTGGAAACCATGATTTCTCAACACCATCATTCCATGAGAAAAGATAATGGCATCAATAGTCAAATAATTTAGGATTTATGAAGGATTATCCTCTTCCTCAGAAAATTTTGAGGCCAGAAAAGAAGTAGTTTTAGAACAACAAAACTAAAGACTTTCTTTCTTTTCTCAAGCTATTCTATTGATTTATTTCTCAAATGTAAATTAAGTCATTTTATATGAATTAATATAAAATCACTTTATTTATGATTTTATTATAGAAAAGAAATACTTCTTGATTTATTTAAAGTTGTAAATAAAAAGTAGTTATGAGATAGTTATTGGGGAAGAGCCTATATATACAAGGCTAAGTTGTATTTAGGAGGATTTTTTGGTTTTCATAATTTTGTACAAGGGTTAGGAGTTGTGCTATTCTACAAAGAAATATAAAATAATTTGATCATGGTGTTATGGTGTTTTCTATGCATAATTATTGATCCATTGTATATTAAACTAATAATGGTCTTTGCATTCCTTACTCTTCTTTATGAAAACAAATAGTCTTGTTTCAGAAATCATGTAAATTGTGTAATCTTGGAGGTGTATGTAGTTATATTGTAAAGTTTTTGTGTTAAATATTATTGTAATAAGTTTATCTTACTGTTGTGAGAGTCACTGATTGACTCAAGCCACCAGTGTCACCTACAAAACCTAAGATTTACCTTCTACACTTGAGAAAAAATCAAAGAGGATGAATTTGCACAATAAGGATGCAATTAATGAATTACATGTGAGAAATTGCTTTTATATTTGCAAGTTAGAAAACCCTAATATGGCTTAAGAATAACCTAAGACTAGAATTAACCCTAAGTCAACTTAATTAAGTGTAACTAAATATTTAATTACACCAACACCCCCCCCTTAAGTGCAACTTAGGGAGAAATGAAAAACATGAAACTAATGAAAGAATGGGTCTGGGTCTCGACTATAAGGCCATGTTAGGTACCCATGTACAACAATTAATCTCTCATAAAGTGGAGAAAAGGAGAAAAACCTAGTGAGAAGAAAACTCCTCTCCAAAAGAGAGAAAATACAAAAGAAGTGATGGAAGAAGGACTCAACATCTAAGACCCTCCAAGGACTAAATCTATCACAAAAAATACAATCAATAGATATATAACCTCACATAAGAGAGGATGTAGATAAAAGGTATGGTGAGCCCCCCCAAAAGTGAGAAGGATGAAATCCCATGTGAGGAAATGCTCCCTCCCAAAATAGAGATGAGAAGAGAGACCATCCAACCGCTCCTCAAGATAACTCCTGCAACACTAGAAGATGCTCGACATAGAATAAAGATGAAGGCACATGAACGTCGAACAACATTTTTCCCCTTGGGAAGAAATAATACTACAAATGTGTGTATAATGTCTTCCCATTTTAGATAGGAAAATGTAGGAAGAAGGATAAATGTCTTTGAACTTTGCACATGATCCAAAGACAACAATGATGTTCCTGAAAACTACTCAAAAGTCTCCAATCTATTGCCAAACTGTGACTAAAGAAGAGGAGGATAAAGACCAACTTATGAAGGATATACTAGTGATGCAACTCCATCAAAGCTATCATCAAATAGAAGACAAATGTCTTTTATGTGGTCCTCCAAATCTACAAGGCGAGACTCTACAAACAACAGGGATATATCTGGTAGATATGTGTCCCAATGAGCTATGTCTGGAAGATTGATACCATGTGAGAGTCATTGATTAACTCAAGCCACCATGATCACCTGGAAAACCTAGGATTTACCTTCTACAAGAGAAAAAAGTAAAGATGAATTTGCACAATAAGGATGTAATTAATGAATTGGATTAATGAATTACAGTGAGAACTTGCTTTTATATTTGCAAGTTAGAAAACCCTAATATGACTTAAGAATAACCTGAGACTATAATTAGCCCTAAGTCAACTTAATAAAGTGTAATTAAATATTTAATTACACCAACTATAGGTTAAGATTTGTGAATTGTTATCCCTTCATTGTTGTTTTATGTCAAAATATTTATCAAAAGGTTCACTGTAAAGATTCAAAGAAGTAATCCTTTTCTTTCATGGTAAAATCACTTATAACTATTTCCCACCAAATGTATGAAATTTAAGTTGGCATCCATATGCTTACTATTAGGGTTTCTTGAAGATTTATTCTTTCTTTTGAGTTTATTTTTCCTTTGGTATTTTTAGGTAAAAAACACCTCAAAAACAAAATCTTTATCATATGAGGGAGAAGCCCCTCCAAACACAAAGTAAAGTTGTTAAAAAATAACAAATTTTCCAATTATTTGAATGCTTGTCACTACCTGTTGGGTGAGTCTAAGTTGTTCGTAGTGAAATATGACAATGACAAATCTATTTACCAATAAGACCCTACTGCCTTTTTTGGATGATAGTTTGTCTAAAGGATACCAACACCTAAAAGAGACAGTGGTGCATCCTATAAATGCTAGCACACTGTCAAGACCCTAGTGCATGGCATGGATCCCATTAAGTGTGAAAATTGAGAAAAATGCATACAAAAATTAAAAAAATTTACCCACCTCTTACATGGCAAGACCCTGCTCGATGTGCTATCTTTGTTGGTCCAATCTCAAAGGTTAGAAATCTTATTTGCACAGCATTATGGCTCTCTAAGTGCTATGGATGCTAAAAATTGTCTAAGTTTGGTAAATTCAATTGAATAGTATTTTTTTTAAATATATGAATTTGGAGTAAATTTTCAAATTTTTTGAAGCACCTCTTACATGGAAACCTCCATAACTTTGGCCTACAAGCTTGGATTTCTATCTTGTTTCCTTTGTCAGAATCTTGGATCCACCCTCTTTCTTGTGATATGCCCTTCATCATGGTTTTATTCCATAAAATAGCCTTATGGAAGCCATTTTCAATGACTTTTCTCTCAAAATTGAAAAGTGGTGAGCTCTCTCTCTTATTTTTGCCTTTTAATTGTTAGGAAAAAATACAAGGAGGCATACATTCACCCTTATTTCTTTTTGATTCATTTTCTCCTCATATCATTCTTCTCACCATTTTAGAATTCCTCTGTTTATTTCTTTGATTTCAAACTAACACGTCTTGGTCTTGCAAGATTATTTGTTTTCTGAAGTCATATTGTGGTTTTCTTGGTTCTTAGTTTGGGGGCATCATCCTTCCACCTGGAGAATTTATACAACCTCTATAGTATACTTTGTATGATATTATTACTTTTAGCATTTAATTTCTATACTTTAGCATATCTTATCATTTACTGTCATTAGGTTGCTAAAGTGGGGGGAAAATGTAACATAAAAAATTGCATACCCTCACAATTTCACATTATGTTTTGACCTACTTTAGTATCCACTCTTGTAACATGTTTCTAGGGCCACTTGAACCTAGTCTTGGACTATTTTCCTGATCACCATAATTTTCTAAGGTTTCTTATCTCATTCTAATTTCTCTTGCTATTTTAGAAACATGTGTTGAAATTCTAGAGAATTTCCTCAAGATGCTAGCGTGACGTGCTAGCATCCCAAGAGTTTTTAAATTTTAATTATTACTTTCCACCCACCCATTGGATTCTATTAGTGGTAACACTCCTTTGGTAAAGAAATGGCTCCTGTAAGCATACCTAACCTTTCATTTTCTCCCTTTTCAATATAGAATCTAATTTTGCAACCCATACCTCTTCTTCTTCTAGTATTTAGTTCTCACAGATCTCTTGTCTCTCCATTACTAGTTTTGGATACCCTCTTGGTTGAAGCATCTCTCTTTCTCAGCTTCTATCAGACTTGCCATTGTGATTTTGGCTATTCTTGAGGCTCTCACGAAGGGATTTGCATTGATTGTGCACATTGATTGAATACTCAAAGATAGATTTAAATTGTTTTCATTATGATTGAATAACATTGCTGGATCTTTTATTGCATCTTCCATTATCTCTATTTGACAAATATTTGGTGTAGACCACCACTTTGTTTTTTCTTTATGCACACTAAGGTATTCTTACCCATAGACCATCGTTGATACTTATAACTTTTAAATATTTTCACTACTATTTTTTAGATGCACTTAGGAAATAAAAGCTCACACACTTAGTTTTTAATTATTTTCTAATATTGGCTATCTATAAGGTTGAAAGACCAACATAGGGACTTGACCTAAAGACAAGCTCCCAAACAACCCCAACAAATTTTCTTTTATGTTGTAGCTACAGGTATTTTGGAGAGATTTGATCGCATAAAGGTTTGTTAGTTTTTCCCCTTTTGTTTCTCTAATTTATTTTTTATTTTCATTCATTCAAATTTATTCCTCTAAATGTATTTATTTATTATTTCTATCATCTTGTATGTTGTTGGTCCTTTCTAGTCACTTGTTGTGTTGATTGGATGATGCATTGAAGTGACACAAAAATATTCTAGAGATTTTTATTACGTTTTTGTCATATATATGATAGTGTTATATGTAGACAAGCCACATGATATGATGATGTCTTGATCTGTGACTTCTAGCATCTAGTACTAGGTTCCTCTCCTTATCCTCTTTCTAGTTCTAGAACTTTCTTTATAAATCTATAGCTTATTTTCTAGAAAATGTTACTTTATCATTTTCCATTATGCGTTAGCTTGTTCAAAATCATTATTTTCTACGTTAGAAAAAGAATAGGATTTTGTTGGAGTTGTTTTTCTCTTCCTATTTGGACAATAGTGAAGTACACTTCTCTTAAAGCTAGTTAATTCCTAATGTAATATTGTTGAAACTATTCCAATTAGAAAGCAAAGGCATTTAAATCAAATTTCAAATTTCCCTATTATATAATGTTTTGATTATTTGGAACTATATAGCCTAATATTTTTCTAGATATTATAGATGGTAGATATCTCAACTAAGATTGTTGTATGATAGGAGCAACTAATCTAAATTTGTGTCTTCTTACAACCTTGTCAAAGACTTAATAAAACATTTAGTTGAATTCATGTATAAATGAATAAATTTTGTTATGCCAGATAAAGAAAGATTTAAAAAGTTAAATGATAGATGAATTCCAAATAAGAGCAATGGGGGGGACATCTCTAAGCAAGACATGAAAATTTTAAATGTGTATCTTCTAGTTCTTGAATTCCATCCATAACATATCCATAACGTAGAAGAAAGAAACAAGTCAAAAGTAAGTTTTTATACATTAGCATTTTGTCAAATGGTATATGTGCCTTGCTTATGGTTTGACATTTCACACACACATCTATGATGTCAATTGCAACTACAACATCAAAAAAATACTAAAGACATATTTCAATTTTAAATGAGCATTGTGGACAACACATAGTGCCCTTGTTCAAAATTCCATCAATAAAAAATGAGTGTTAATAATTTTGAATCCTAGTCCATGCATCTCAAAATATTATGGGAAAAAAATTACACTCATCTTAAAGGAATGTCCAACTGTAGGATGTTGATATAAAAAAAGAAGCCACAATACATTTTTTATTAGAAAAATGCATCTATTAACAAATGCCATGTAGTGACATAGTACTTGTCTTTGGAATATTGTAACAATAGAATTTGTTTTGTTTTATAACAATCTATTGTCACAATGAGAACTGTAATATTTTATCTAAAAAGGAGCAATGAAAGAATTGATTTAATACCAAATAGACAAATGCTTTAAATATATAAATAATTTTAACATTGAAGTTGTAGCACATGCCTCGCATATCAACCAAAATTCACTAAATATAATTTAGAACAATTCAAGAAAATAAAAACTTTAAGCTCCATAGACTTGTAAATTATTAAAAAAAAGAAAGCAATTATATTTAATATTAATAATTATTAAAATAAATATTAAAAATATAATTAATATATTAATTCTAATATCAATATTTAATTATTGATTATCACAATTAATATAAATATAACTATATTTTATTTATATTATATTAAACTATTAAGGAAATTAAAAAATTCTTTAATAAACTATATAAATTAAATTAAATAATTCTTAAATAGTTGTAAAGTAAAATAAAATAACTCTCAAATAAATAAAAATAGCTCTTAGTAAAAAAGTACACAATGTAAATAAAATAAAATAATTCTTAAATAATTTTTATTTATTTAAGAGATATTTTATTTTACTTTAGAACTAATTAAGAATTTTTTAATTTTATTATAGAAATAAAAATTGTTTAATAATAGAATTTATTTTTTCTTGTCGAGTTTCATTAATATTATGTAATGGGTTAGGCACCCTTGTTATGTGGATTATCTTATCAAAAACATAATATATTAATTAAATTATATTTATATATTATTATTTTAATTTATTATGTTAATTAATTTTTTTTAAACAATTATTTTATTTTACTTTACAACTATTCTATTTAAGAATTACTTTATAACTATGTTATATTTTTAATTTTATAGTTGTAGTTTTTAAAAATAAATGTTGACTCTAAATACTTTTTGTTATCATGATATTGTCACTATAGAAGGTCTTTGGAGTAATTATATTTATATTATTTTTAATTAATAAATATTAATTTTGATCTTGTTTACTCAAAGTTGTTAATATTATATTATGATAAATATTAATAACATTGTTTTTGAGAATTTTGACAATTCTAAAAAGATGTCTAGACTTCAAACTCGTTGGAAGCCCCCACCAGAGGTGGTCCAAGCTCAATTTTGATGGGGCAAAAAAAAAAGAATACGGGTCTGGCTAGTGGTGGCAAGATCTTTAGAGATAGTGAGGGTGCTTGCTTAGCTACCTATGTGGGTGCTTGCTTAGCAAGTATCCAAAATAATCATTGATGTGGCTCAGGGGAGGTCTACCAGTGGATGGAAAATGAAAAGCATAACGGAAGATATCATCTGCCTTCTATTCGGGTTCACTCACAAGGAGGTTGGACATGTTTACAGGGAGGGAAATAAAGCGGCTGATGCGCTGGCCAACTTGGGTCAAAGTTTGGATACTTGGCTTTGCTGGAGAAGCGCGAAAAACCTCCCGCAGTAAATTCAAAATATTATTGTCAAAGACTCTAGTCCTACCCCTAGTTACCCATGGACTTAAACCCTCACTACACTAAGGTTAACTTGAGTATTCAGCAGAGAGCTAGAATCCCCTACCAGCTGGATATTATTAGTAGAACTACGAAGGTGCTGATGTGTCTTCTTTTTTATACTTGCTATCACCTGCAAATCAAAGATTGCACTAAAGTCATGCTGGGTTGGAGGCCTGAGGAGACATTCCACCTGTCTAGGCATGTGAAGTCCCGGGACTGCTCGACGCTGTGCAGCACGAACAATAATGATGACCATTTATTGATCCTTCATTACGGGAAGAAAGGTTTTGATAGTCTGCTTAAGATGAATTATAGCAAGTTCGCCACCTCGACCGATGGGAAGGATGTGAAAATCTTTACTACCATTTTTAACGGCATTGTTGAGAATGGGAATCGCAGAGGCTTAATTGTTAAGTTTTTTCTCACTTCCTGCTCTGCTAAGTCTATTATCTCTAGTGTTTTTTGGCTTAAGCTTGCCTACTGTGTCATGAGGGGATAGAAAATGCACGAAGCCAGAGTAGTGTGAAGAGTTTAAACAAAATGAGACTATCTGGCATATATGTCAGGAAGGGGGTGTTGCTTCCTATCTGGAGTGCCTTCAAGGTTACGATGAGAACCTATCTGTTCAGTTCCTACATTCGTATGATGACAGAAAGGCTAAGGTGGGCAATGTGATTATCGACATATTTGAGGAGGGGATCGATATGGCTACTGGCATGCCCGTTGATGGCATCAAGCACCCAAGGAAAAGCAAAGTCTCTGATAATGAGGGCATGAAGACTTTCCTTGAAGGATGAGGTCCTGTACAACCTTCAAGGGGGTTTTGATAGGCAGAAGCTTCCTCAACCTTGGGATGAGGTATGTTTCATGATTATGAAATGCTTTACTCTGGAAGGAAGGTTTAGAAGGTTTTTTCACTATCATTTCACACTCTTGAATCATTTCATACGCAGTAAGATTATTAGCTTCCCATTTACCTCCTCTCCTCCCTTGAGTTATCCATTATCACTACTAAGGAACAACACGCTTTGGGCCCTAGTAAGCTTGAACTCCCTCTTCACCAGGGGCTCATTATGAGGCTGTATAAATTCAACCTTTCTCTCTATCCTCCCAAAACCCTCACCCTTGCTAGACTTGAGTCATCCCCATTGCCCAAGGTTGCCAAGGAAATTTACAATCTAGTGATCATTACTAAAATTACCCCGGATTCCTATGTCAAAATTGGTAAAAAGAAACCCTCAATGATTACTAGCCCTGATCCCTCCACTAAGGACCTTACCCCTAAATCCCCGGTGGCTATCCGTACAAAGAGAAAACTCTGCATGCTTCTCCTGCCCAGGTTACCCCCCTTAAGAAATTTCGTAGTGGCACGGTTGAAGATAGGGGTACTAGTAGTGGTGCTAGGGTTTCTAAGCCCATGATGGTGGATGAAGTGAATTCGGAGGAGGAAAGTGAGAATACTGACAGTGTGGATGAAGACTACACCATTACTGACAGCAAACCTAGGGTTCTGTCGGCTAGAAGATCCTCCAGGCTTGCTGCTAAGCCGGCCCCCACGCCCCATCAATTGTCAGCTTTGAAAAAGAAAACCACTGAAGTGATGATGACTGAGGACATGCAGAAGATTGAGTATGGTGAATTGTAGAGGGGAGAACAGACTGAGGAAGTGAATAAGGCAGACTTGGGGGATCAGCATGGTGAGGAAGAGTTGAAGGATAAAAACCAAAGGATGTCGACTGAGTAGCAGGGCACTGGTTCTTAAGGAAATAACAAGGTTGACACAGAGGTGGTGGAGACAGAATTCTTGGGTGGTGAATTTTCTGTTAACAAAGAAATGAAAAGGGATAAGATTGTGGTGGAAGACAAGGGACCCATCAACTTCCCTGAGCTTAATGTTCATGGTTTAGATTCAGTTAGTTCCGAGAAGGGGAAGAAAGGTAAAGATAACCAGAAAAAAGGTACCAAAATCAGTAAGAACAAAGAGATTGAAGCCCTGACAGCGAGGGTTAGCAATCTAGAATAGAAATTCAGCGCTCTGGCTAAATTCTCTGCTAAGGTGATGCACAGGTCTGCCACGACCTTGGCTATTCTTCAGGAGGTGGAGCTGGATGACAAAGGCAAGAAAGGCAAGAAGTTGAAGGACTACCAGGATGTGTTCCAGTTTCTGGTTGATGACTGGGACAAAATGTTTAATTAGCCGCTGGTGGCTTGTTTGTGTCTTCTGTTGGTCTGATGTCAAACCGCTGGTTCTATTGTTTCTGTTTGTTTTGTTCTACTTGTTTTTAGCTTAAACTCTGATGGTTGTTAAACTGTTATAGTTTTTGGTGCACCTTTTTTGGCTTTATTGTTATGGGATCGACACCCTCTTTTGCCGCTTATCTAATCAAAAACATTGTTTTTGAGAATTGAATTGAATTTTTATAATGAAAACTCATTTAACTTAACAATTAAACTTAACTTTTTAACTATTTTACTAAATCATTACCATTTTAGTATTATGAAATTTAAAAATAAATATCATAGCTATCTTTAAAAATATATATGTAAAAGATGTCCATGTGGAGAGGAATAGGCACCTTGAGAATGATATTTAAATAAATAAAAAATCTATTTAAAATAGATAAGCGTCTATTCCTCTTTAATAATAAATCTATAGGTGCCTTGAGAATGATATCTCTTGACATCTTTTACATTGATTTTTCTAAAGATAAGTATGGTAGTTTTATTTAAAAATTATTTCATTATGGGGAGAGACATTCTAAACATCATATCATAATCATGTAAATAAAAATTAAAATATGACCAATTAAATAAATAAATAAAAACACTAACCAAAAAACTATCAAATAATGCTTAAGTAAATAAAAATAAAATATTTCATTTGGTGTACTTAAACAAATACCTTTTTTTAGTTGAGCCTTCACTAAAGGAGCTCAATAACAAAGAATGCCAGTCAAATGGATGAAATCGAATGAAATGAAAGATTTTAATAATGTCCACGAGGCCACCATCCTATGGGACCCATAACCGCACACAACCCAAACTAGAAATAGGGCAACAAAACCTATTAAATAGTTTGTAGCCTCTTCTTAAGATCGAATCTTCTGCAGTGTATTTTGATTAAAAAAAGTTTGCGATTCTGCCCAATCTTGCCTCTTCAAACAGGGTGCTTAAGTTGTTGGCTTTCAAGGTGTCTTCATAGTTGGTACGAATGTCATTGTATGCTGAGCACTCCATGATAAAATGCCATTTTGTCTCCACCACACTTTTGTTGCAAAAAAGGCATTTTCTATTTTCCCGCTCCTCTTTGGGAATCAACCACTTGCCTGTTTCACATCTAAGATGATGTGAGCTAATCCTAAGTTGTGCAATCAGCATTTTTGCTTTCCACTGAATATCTGCTCCTATATAAGTTTTTTCCTCATGATCCCACATGGGATTGAATTAATTGATTTAGTAAGCTTTTTTGTGCCCCATTTGATTAGTCCACATGATGTTCCTAAATTTTTCTCTTAATTCTTTGATATAGTAAGGCTTTTTGCGCCCCATTTGATTAGTCCACATGATGTTCCTAAATTTTTCTCTTAATTCTTTGATATAGTAAGCTTTTTTGCGCCCCATTTGATTAGTCCACATGATGTTCCTATATTTTTCTCTTACATATTTTTTATTTCCTTATTGGCATGTGAACATTCTTCATATTAATATTCCATTTCTTTAACCACTTATCATTCTATTCTTTCTTCTATTTAACTCTTCTTTCATAATTAACCAACCTAAGCCAAAATATATTTTTCCACATTTTGAGTCTTCTTTATATAACGGTATGTTTTAGAAATCATGTGGGACATAATATTATTATCATGGCCGCCGCTGTGCCGGTCGTTAGATTTCGAAGTGCATGTGATTATCTTTTGTTATTATCTGCATGAAGTTGTTAGATGAGTGGGGACAAGTAGCTTGTAAAGAATAACAATGAGAGGAACAAACCTTCTAGCTGCATCGCGAAGAGACCAATACACTTCCTTCTCCATCACCAACCCTTCCTCCTTAATGGCAAAACACGTACTTTTAGCAGGAATTGTTTGCCTTTTTGACTAGGTCATTATTTTAGACCTTGACAATTTACAATGGAATAACATTGATGTTTGTAGATCTTGCAACACTTGGCAATAATCAACTTCCATATCTACTCGGTATAGTTGCTTCAAGCAATTAGCGTGTAGCATTAACTACACTTTACGTGTGTCAGTTTGCAGTTGGATTGACTGTTTATTGTCATAATTGTAATTTTTTTATCCGATAAATAAAATTCTGCATAAAGTCACTTCAGCTTTCGGAATTATGTACCCTACCCATACATCTTGGCAAATGGTTATAACATTTTAAAGTTTTACTTCCGTACACTAATTAATTAAAATTGTATAAATATAGTTATTAAATATTTTGAATAACACGAAGGCTGAAATAGGGGGGGTGAAAATAAGAATGTTAATAAATAAATTTTTTTGAGTATTTTTAATTAAAAAATTTGCATATTTACTTTGCAAAAAAAATAAAAAATTTTAAGTATAAAAAATAATCCTAATTGCAATAATATCTCTTTTTTAGGTAGGTGCTAGTAATATAGATGTAGGGTGATACACTTGATGTTGGGATTTTGACGATATGATGGTACAAACATAGTATAAGTTGTGGCGAGTGTCCAACTACATGATATGATGATTTCTACGTCCCACTACAAACATCTAAACTATACAACCTAAGTTTTTCCAATTTTTCACTGTAAAAGGTATTTGAATGATCGTTGTGCATAGTGCAAACCTCATGAAGAGATGCCGATTTCTACCATAGAAATGCATTGGAGGCATACATGTCAATTAATAAAAGGGTGGTGGTTGGTTAGTGTAGACACCTAAAATTGGCCATGTCCTCATAACCTTTCGACATCACCTAGACATTCATCCTGCAACTCATTGTCCCTTAATCCCTTTCCCAGATCAATTAAATAAATTATATTTATTTAATTAATCCATTCCCTCTAGGGGAGACCCTATGGTGAAGTGGTGGGGCTTCTTGCCTGTAGTGCCAACAACCCAGGTTCAAACCTCGCAGGGTCGCCCTCTACCGCATCAACAATTGAGGGACCTTACCTAGGGGAGATCCTGTGGTGAAATAGTGGGGCTTCTCGCCTGTAGTGCTAACAACCCAGGTTCAAACCTCGCGGGGTTACCCTCTACCATGTCAACAATTGAGGGACCTTACCCCCAATTTTTTATAGCTGAGCCTTTGCCGGTGGGCATAGCTAAGCCTTTGCCAGTGGGCACAAATAATCTGGCAGAGATGGAAACTTTGATTCTTGCTTTAAGAATGTGCCTTGATCTAAATCTCAAAAAAGTAGGAATTGAAGGCGATTCCCTTTTAGTGATCAATGCTCTTCTCTCTCACAGAATGATAAATTGGATTTTGGCAGTAAAACTTGACACAGCCCTCAAAATGATGAATAAGTGTGAAATGGTTACCATCTCTCATGTTTACAGGGAAGCTAACTCAGAAGCAGACTTTCTATCCAATCTAGGAGATGATGGGACAAAGTTAAAAGAGATCATAAATTTGGATATATTAAAAATAGAGGCGGTTGGGCGGGCACCCTATTCACTCATTGCAAGTGATAGGGTTGATTTCGAGGATAGGGGATCTTTGTTTCATCATTTCATATTCCCTACTCCCTAGCAAAAAAAGGCATATATTTTTGGGTGGCAGAGACTGATGAGACAACTATCTCCTACAAACATCCTTCACTCCCTATGAAGCATACTAATTAATTATTGATTCAAGAGCCTTCATTAATGCAGGGGATTCAAGACTCTTCTTCAACTATACATACCCTCATCATAATATTTCTTTTTCTTCATTCCCATCTTGCAGAGTTCTGAGAGAAATTGGTTAGCATTGGTGATGGAAGGTAATTCACAATTTCATAGCTCGAATTATATTGGAAGGTATGGCCAATTTGGGCATCAACACCCCTATTCAATTAGAGAGTTTTGTGTGTCAGATGGCTTTCAGTGGTGAGGTTACAGACCAGAGATTAAAGAGGGTTCTGCATCTTCACGACGACCTCATTTTGGCAGCAATGAAGATTATTCTAGGTCGCAGCTTCTTAGATGCAGGGGAGGGGTATAGAGTGGATACTAGCATTTCATCCAGGTTCCTCACTTCTCTGCTAGATGCAGGGGTTTCTAAGGCAGTTGCGAAGGAGCTAGTCACCAAACTTTTCAAACCAGAGATCCTTGGAGGTTTGGAAAAGATTCTGGGTGTAGTGTTTGTAGGTATCGGGGTAACAAGGCCGAGATACATCCCATTGACTCAAGATCGGGGAGAGGTAATTAAGGTTTTCCCTTTCATCCTTGATTTAAAAGGCATGCCGTTGATTGAATAGAGGGAGAATGTGGAGAAATCGGTGGCATTTCTAAAGAAGTTGCTTCAGCTGGAGGAAGTGAATGGCCAATTCGAGTGGGTGCAGACCTTTCAGAACTTAGCTTAGGAATTGAAATTCATGTAATCATTCGAATGCTGCTTGGGTACCCTTTGTTTGAGTCTTTTTATACATAGCAATGTTTTGGTCTACTAGTTGGAAGATAGTGTCATAGTTAGTCACAAAGTTTACCAGGCAAATTTTGTAATGTCTACCTCAGGCCCTGCGTGGCCTTCCTTTTTTGGTAAAGGTCCCTGCGTGGATCAGTAGCAGTTAGGAAGTTGGGAACAGAAAGTCTGAAACTCCGGCTTTAATAGCCCTTTTTTGTACATTTCAAAGCTTACATATATACAAAAACTTTATTTTACGTAACAAAAAAAAAATTAATCCATTCCCTCCATCACCTAAAATAAATAAATAAATTATATTTATTTAATTTATCTATTTACCCCTTTTAGCCAAAATTAATTGAATAAATCTTATTTATTTAATCAATTTATCCTCCCATCATCCCCTCTCCAATAATTAATTAAAAAATTTTATTGTTTAAATTAATTATTGAGTCACATGACTTGCACAATCAATAAATGAGTTTTTCACCTCCATCATTCATCTCATAGTACATTTTCAAATCCTAGCCAGTCACATTTAAGGATATCCTAAAAGTTTTGTCCTTATATTATAATCCTCTCATCAAATCATAGCCATTTGTTTCATGTTTCACCTCTTAATCTTAGTCATCTATTTCCACCTCTTAATCTCAGCCATCCAATTAACCTCTTAATCCTAAACATCCATCCTATCAATCAAGAATATATAAATCAAGCATCAACCAAGCTATTATCATCATATATCCATATTAAAAGTATCATCATTCTATCAAAATCATCATAGAATTCCCATTACCATATATCCATCATCTTTATCTAATATTATGCTGCTAATTTGAGCAACCAGCATATTACAATCACTATCAAATTTAAAGGGCAACAAGGACTCATTTGGTGATATTGTTTCATTTCCATTTTTATAGTTACTTGCTCTTGATGTGTCTTAAGTATGGAATAAGTATTTACAGGTATTTGTTTCCTTATTTCATTCCATATTTCTGCATACACATTTTGGCACGCCCGATGGGACCCACGTCTTTGATCTAATCCTCTTTTGCAAATAAATTTCATGATTTTTGCTTGTAGGTTACATGTTTGTGCTTACAACTGTCAAACCACACCCATGTTCCATATCCATGCCTTTGTTTGATAGTGGCTGTAAGCATAAAAATCATGCACAACCTCCACGAGGACCCATATGATGATTTTAATCCTTGTCACATACATGTAAGAGTGAAATAATGTCCTCAAAGTAGCAAACCTCTTGATGATGTGTCTTCTTTCTTGTCTTGTGTTATTTCCTCTTTGTCATTTTCTCTCTCTCCCCGTTTTTGACACTTTTTGCGATACTTGTCGATTTGCATTTTTTTTTGAGCTTTTGACCTTGTTCCTAAGTCTTGTGAGCATCTTGTAGGTGAGTTTTCACCTTTCCCCTATGTTTTTCATCTTCTGCACCCCCTAAAAGCCTTCTAGAGGTCCCTCAGACCCATCTCCCACTTTTGGTTTTTCAGTTTCACTCAACCAATCCAAATCTCCCCCTATTATTTCCAGATCTCCCTCAGGAGATCCTATAGGTGCAAGTGGAGATTTGGATTCTTGCACATGATTGACCTGTTTCTGAAGGTAGAACACCTCCTTTTCCTCTCTTCAGTCATTTCCCACCATGCAGTTCTTCGGAAATCCCTATCTATCACGGATCTCCCCCGGGGGGCAACCCTACTGATGAAAGGGGTGACCCTGTCGCATTTCTAGCTGTGGAAAAACTTGAGTTTCTCACTCAAATTAGCTCTATTTTTGCCCATTTTTCTTCTATTTTTCATGATTTTTGATGCCTAATATGGAGTTGACTATTTCATGCACCCACACATGCATAACTAGCTCCATTTGATCTAAAATTAATAACTCAATCAATCTCATGCATCCTTTCAACTCTAATTCTTTTTTAGTGATAAGATATTATTGATTTATCACTCCTTAGTTAGCTAAATTTACTAGGTAATCAACCTAGTTCACTCCCTAATCAATCCTTGTTAACTCATTAATCAATTGAGTTAATTTCTCAATCAATTCCACCCCTCACCTCTTTGTTATTTTCCAAGTTGAGCAAATTGGAGAATACCCTTCTCATCTTCACAAGATTTTTCAAGCTTCTTCACAGGCCTTTGAGCCTCTTTCTTCATTTCTTTCTTTAGTTTCCCAAAGCTTCAAAGCTTTCATTGTTTCATAGCTTCAAAGCTCTTCTAGGGAGGCAAATTCACTGTGCACACAACTCTTGCTAGTTTTTGCTCTACAAATTAGCATTCTAATGCTCTCATAGGATGAAGGTGTCTGTTGCTTTATTCATTGTTCAACCAAGCATCGTTACACTACTTCATTCAATGACATTGTGCTCAACCAAAAGATTTTTCAAGCTTCAACAAGCTTCTTTTTGCTTCTTTGTGTCATTTTATCGTCAAGAGGTCTTCTCGCTGCTTCAAAAGGACTCAAGGTTGCCAACATCAAGGATTTCTAAGGGTAGTGGAGTCACACAAATCTTCATTCTTTCAGGTTCCGTTATTGTTTTATTTAATTTATAGTAATTAGAAAAGCCAAATTTGCTCTTAGGAATAGTAAATCTTTGCCTTTTCCTTGATTGTTAGATCTTGCATGTTAGAATAATTGTTTTCATATTCCTAGATCGAGATTATATGAAAAAGCAATTTCCCTTTTTAGATTAGATTACTTCAAAACAATCAAAAACCAAAAAACATAGATTAAACTTGCATTAGGAAAAGTCATATTAGCTTGGATTCATATTTCCCTTTCATAGATTAAAGAGCACTTTTATTTCCAAAATACTAAAAAAGAACAAAAACACATTTTTATATCATTTAGCTTTGCATGCACATAGAAACCCTAGACAAGACAAACTTGCAAATCCTCGATACCATCACGAGGTAAACCACGATAAATGATTCAATCACACCCTTGATCACATCACAAGGTAAACACAAGTCAAAGCATAACCAAACCCTAGGTCAAAACCCTAAAGTCTAGTTAAGGTTGGTCATTACACATTTACCTCTATCTTGGCTCATGAATGTGCCTAGGAGTGAGAGGAAAGTGGGTGAAGGCTATCCGTGATGAGATTGAGGAGATCAATCCATGACAACAACAAGAGACATGTACTCTACCACAACAAGACCCATTTGTCCTCTTATTGATAGAAGAAACTAGATTACTCCAAATACAATGAGAATTCATTCAACACATTGAGAGACAAGAGGACATAAACAAAAGAAACCACTTACCCACACAAAGGTGGAATAGAAGAAACCCCAATAGGAGAAGAGAAACTAGTGACCCTTTGGGTCATAGGGTTATCTCAACAATAACTACCATCGAATGAAACATTCAACTTAACACACAACAACAAAGGCCATAGAACTTGTTGACCCCTCTCTACAAAGTCCAGCTCTCCAACGAGCTAGACCCTCGCTATGTCTTGCCTCCTCTCGACTGGCTACTTCCATGAGAGAAAGAGTGACGTGGTGGATCGTCCTATGGCAAGGAGGGAAGGGTCCGTGTGCATGCTAAAATCTGACCTGATAGCCCTAGGCAACTAGTCATGATTTTGAGCGTATAGTGGCAAGCCTTTGTCTAACAGTGACATGCCCTTGTCTGACAGTGAGGAGCCCTTGTCACATAGTGAGGCGCCCTTGTCAGATCCAAGCTCGGCTATTTTTGTGGAAGAAACTTCCTAGTCTTTTTTGCATCATTTGATGTAATTTTACTTCTAACCCTCATATCTTAATGTTTTCTAGCCTATCACTTGGTTTTGCAGGGTTTTAATTGTTGCAATTATGTACATTTAGTGTTGTCATTGATTTCAGCAAGTCTGTGTTGTCATTGGTGTCAACTGTGTCTACTGGGTGAGCAAAGATGAGGTTGTTTTAAGTGTATGAGTTGTTTGGTTGAGTTGCCTTGTTGATGATGATTTGGTTGCTTTTAAGAGGTGCTTAAGATGTTAAGAATATGGTTCTATTGGTTGGTTTCCAAGTGCTTTTGAGAAAATTTGATTAATAAAGAAAATAATGTACAAAGTAGTGTTCTAGTTTTTCTCTGTATTTCCTCTATGTTGAAGATCTATCTTTGCGATTTGGATACATTGTTTAGGGATGTTTAGAGATGTTATATTCCAAATTTGGTGCTCCAGTTCATTGTGTAGAGGAAGTTGTGTTCACCAGTATAAAGACTATGTTTTTGAGTGTTGCAAAAGTGTCTAGGAGAAATGTTTTTGCTCTATATTTCTCTGCAAAGAGGTATTAGGTCTTGTGGTTCTGGAATTGTGCTTATAAGGTTTATATCTTTCTTCTGTTGAAATTGTTCATGATTTGGTGCTTCAAAATTCATTTTCTAGGGATACAATGTATGACATAGATAGTTAAGCATACTGGATAAACAAGATAAGGTTGTGTGGCAGGTGAAAGTTGCTGTTGAGGGATTAGATCGATTTCAAGATGTTTCAAGATGCTTGTGGAATACTCTAGATTGTGTTGAAGCCCTGCATATTGTCCACAAGTCATCTTTGGGTTTGAGGAAGCGTGTACTTAAAAGTTCATTGTGTTGACACAAGTTTGGCCGAACTTGGGTATTTACATTATTTGTGGAGGTGCTTCGGTACTTGTGAAAGTGTGGAGTAGTGTGTTTGGATGAATTTAGGTCTGAGCTAAGATGTGTTGTGGTCTACCTTCATCCCTTTCCACTGTGGGAATGTTTAGGTCCAGACCTAATTTGAATGTTGTGTTAAGGTGTGATGCCAACCTTGGAGAATGTTCTCAATGTTGAAGATTGTATAAATATGTGCCAAAGGATCGTGACTGGGTGTGTGTGTGTGTGTGATGGATATTATGTGAGTAACAATATGGTTGAATGTGTGGTGTAGTACAAGCCTTCATGTGTTAGATTACTAGATGTAGTGAGTAGAAGGTGTCTACTATTCTTCAGTGATACTGCGGAGGTGATGTTGGTGTTGTGGTGGATATTGGTTCAGTACTTTGATCTTCATTGGAACTGTACTCCTTGCATATGTTAGATGCAATTATAATAGTTCAACTCTTGTAGTGAGCCACCTCTTCTATCTCTTTCTTTCAGGACAGTGAGTCCTTGGGCAGGGAGCCCTTTGGCAATGAGCATTTCTTCTGGGCAGTGAGCCTATTGTAATTCGGTATTGATACTACTTTATATTGTGAGCTAATCATCACCGTGGTTTTTCCCTTCTTTTGTTTTCCACATAAAATCCTAGTGCTCATGTGTTATGAGTTGTGGTTGTATGTTTTATGCTTAATTTCCTTTACTACAATTGTATATGCTAGAAGGATTAAATTTTTGAAGGGTAAATGGTCTAACACAATACTGATTCACCCCCCTCTCAATATTCTGGGTGTTCAACATTAATATCATTTTCTTGATGATTTTGACACTTAGTCATAGATCTGTGTCTTTTCCTTCTGATGGGGCGCCTTTGTTTGTACAGGGTTTTATCAATCTTGTTTGATTTTATGGAAACTAGATCCTTCTAACATCTATTTTTATCTTCTATTTCTAGTCTTTTGTCAAATTTGGAAGTCTATTTTGTAGATCTGAGTTCCCAAGTATCTAGGTTCTTTTGTCTAATAGATGGGTGCCTTTGTCACAAATTGGGGTACCTTTGTCTCACATAAGGGTGTCTTTGTTAGTTGTCAGTTCGCCTTTGTCTGATATCGACACGCCTTTGTTAGTAGGTATAAAATTCTCTATTTCTCAGTGCATGTGTTCTATTTTCTTGCTTTTGACTGATTCCATGCCCTTGGATGTATCTCCACGCCTTTTTTTTATCATTATTTTATAGCTAACTTTTGGGGTTGTGTTGGAACTAACCTAGTTGTGCATCTTGTTTATGCTAGTCAAAGATCAAATCTCAAACTACTAACAAGTTGTTGTAGGATTTCTCTTGTTGAAGACATATCATTTGAAACGCTTTGTGTTTGTTTTGTTTGGTGGATTTGATTATGACTTGGGGTGTCACATCCCCAACTTATGGT
The DNA here is from genome assembly GCA_027924645.1 of Cunninghamia lanceolata. Lineage (NCBI taxonomy): Eukaryota > Viridiplantae > Streptophyta > Pinopsida > Cupressales > Cupressaceae > Cunninghamia > Cunninghamia lanceolata. The sequence continues at coordinate 1,365,464 of BSBN01001494.1, read as the reverse complement.
TTAGCTTAACCTTGCTTTTTGTGTGGTAATCAAGATGATTAATCATAGTATAATGATTAGATGTTTGTGAAAAATATCAGATTTAATCATGATCATGTGAAAACTGACTAATGCTAGTTAGACATGAGATTACATGTTGATATGATTATTTAATTATTGTGATTTGTGAATCAAATGATGATACACTAATCATGGTTATATGGTTGTGAAAGTGATCAAGAAAATAATCTTCCTTCAAAAATGGAAGGAGAGTATCATCCCAGAGGAGGAGATAGATTTGGGAAAGAGTTAGATTGTCATTTGAGTATCAGATTAAGTTTGTGAAACTGTGCAAGGTAGAGTGAGTTTATGTCTTTTCCTTGCTAGTCATTTCCTTTTTTGTGTCATCATGTCAGTTTGGGTTATCTCGATGTTGTCTACATCAATTCAACTAAACGATGTTCCTAGAATGTAAATGTAAGTCAAGAGATAATCTCACCAGGTAGTTGAGTACTTCCTTACTTCTTTATTTATTTTCGTATCAAGGTTTTGAATTTATTATTCTTTTTTATATAATACTTAGGGTTTATAGTGAAAAAGGGGGAGTGGTACTCGACCCCTAAATCACATTTTGTTTGTGCCACCCTATTGATGACAATGTCATTTTATGACATCTTGGATTGTTATGGTTATCGTTATACATCATGTAGATGCATGGGAGGCTTAATATGGTATAATCATTTTAGCCTTGTGATCGGGCACCTTTCTATTATTAATGTAAATATGTCTAAAGTTATTAGGCTAACCACCACCCATGGTTAGTAGAATGAGTGGAGGCCATTTCAAACCCATTTAGATCCCCACCCCCACTGTCCACTTGATGATACCAAAAAATGGACTAAGAAATCCAATAAGGCCGCAGGATGGAGGAGTGGGATAACTATTTTTCTCACCATGAAGATCCTTTTGCATGCAAGGCATGCAAAAGAGACGGGAATACCTTTGTTTTTTAGTAGTCATTCCTTGAGCACTCAAGAGAGCAAGATAGGGTTGATATATCAAGTTTTCTAGAAAAGGAAACTGTTGTCATATAGCAGCAAGATGGAATATGATAGTGCTCAACTTAGAGCCATTGAGAGGCCAACTCTAGTATACCTATTTTAAACCTTCAGGTATGATTCGTAGTCTTGAAAGACTCCTATCACTTGGCATGTTAACTGAATGTTACTATTGTTGTGCATGGAGTCGACTGTGTTGATGTTTAGTAGTAAAACTTGCCATGATTATTGTTTTGTGATTACTGTAGAAGGCCCTTGAGGCTGAAGTACTTGTTGTGTTTATTGTATTCAGACCCTCAAGGTCATAGATTCTGTTTGAATAATCTTGTTATCTCATACACTATGGTGTAATCCTTCAGGCCCTTGAGGCTGTATGTGAATCTATAATGCCAAGCTTATAATCTCTCTTGATAACTAAGTTGCTCGAGGCCACAGGGTTGAGCTTGAGCTATGCTGTAGGATGTAAATATGCCTATGTGCTAATATGGCATGGATTTAAAACTATTTAGTAATACCCTTGAAGCCATCATTTTTGTGCTTGAGCTGACTATGCTCAATGATTAAGGTATAAAGAACTCTAATGATAGAGTATGTGCATTGAAGAACCATCTTGGGAGTAGGCTGAGAGTCTTTCTTTGAGCCATGATAATATATATCTTTAATCTTTAAACTAGTGACTGTGCATGAAGCACTTTGTAGCTGATCTTGAGGACTATAATCATAGTGTATGACTGTTAAAGATGGTTATTACGGTAACCATGATGCAGTCCTTGAATTTATAACAATATATGTATTGACTCCTTGTTAAAGGAGGTTTGATAAATGATAATTAGTATTATTATTTCAAGGCAACATTAAATGCATGTTGGGTTTATTGGAGAGATTACTGTTCTTGATAATTATTTCTTTATGGAATTGAAAACTAAGTTTAGTATAAATCTCTTACATTGTAATGTAAATGAAAGCCATTTCCTTTCTAATAGCCAAATTCCATGAATGGGGTATAAAATGCTATGAACTCATGTGGGTATGTGAGTTGGAGTCTTTTGTTAAGACTGTCTAATAGGACTAATGTGATATAAGTCTTTGATGATATGTACTTGAATGTAAACCTTATGATAGGTCAACATGAAACTATGAACCTAGGAAGGTCATAACTTGGAAAACTTGATTTGGCTATTTCCATGTTGAAAAATGGAATAGAGTGATGAGGAGTCATAGGTACCTGTTGCAAAAGCAACATAAGTTATTTGAATGTACTCCCATGATAAGAGTTGATTTTCCAAGATTTGGACTAAGAATGAACTGAATTTATTTATCCTAGACCTAAATGAGTGTCAAACTATGAACACTATAGGATGAGACAACTTCTAAGTCGAGTCGAGGTGGTGGACACACAACTATGTTCATTGCAAAATGTATATGTATGAAAATCTTTGGCCAAAGTAATGCATCCATCTCTATGTGTATTTTCGGTCCACAATGATCCAAATGGAATATTGTTTCTAGTAGCATCAGACATAGTGTTATGTCAAAAAATGTCCCCTTGGGGGCTTTTCTCTCTTAAGGTTTAGCTTCCAAGTCCTATAATTGCATTTAGAGCATCTTGCATGTTATTTATGACTCCCGATGAGAAAACCCTTGGGCCTTGTGACAAATAGGACCTAGGGGGTTGCACTTTAATGATCACTGAGAAAAAATGGTAGGGTGGACTTGGGTGCTAGCGCCCTAGTCTAGCCCTATTTTGGGTCTGTCCTAATTTCAAATGTTAGTTTAGTGACTATTATTTGGGTCCTATGCTGACATCTAAAGTTTGAATTACGAAATTCTTAGTGAGAATCTTTGTAGTTGCATAAATAAGCATTCTTAGGTTTCATTTGAAAACTAGATGGAAATTAGAAGAGCATGGTGATTTTGTGAAAGTGATTCAAGGCATTCATTGTGTTGTAGAGCAGTAATTTGTTTGTATTGTGTTTGTATTTATAGATCTGACATCCATCTCCTCATGGCATGAAGAACATCTTCCATCCATGAGATCTACACTACAAGGTGATATCTATTATGTTTTCAATCATTTATCATTTGAATTTTTGCCTCTATCCCATTGGGATACGCACTCTCATTTAACAACAGTGTTAAGAAGAATTGAATGTCTCTCTAGGGCTTGACTGAGGTAAGCCTCTAAACACCACAATCCCCTCCCACACTCCTTGTGATTACAAGTTACAGGTGTCAAGTTCTATGGAGTGGAGTTGCAAAAAGAAGTGGCAGACACCAAGGATTCAGGATCTGAAAAAGAAGTAGGACACTGGAGCTTTTCCTGGACTAGGGTGCTAGTCCTCATGTCCTCTGTAGCTAAATTATCAAAAATAGAAGTTGCAGTGTAGATCAATGTCAGAAGGAGATCAGGATTCCACAAAGAAATAGGTGCCTTGGACTTGGGTGCTAGTACCCATGTCCTCAACTTTTATGCCTTCCAAACTTCAAAAAATAGTGAGTTAGATATCTCTGTCCCTTATCTAAGTTTGAAAGGATTTGTTGTAATTCAATAATTTGCTTATTGTTTGGCATATTTAGGGTTTCAAGTACAATTGAGTATTAGATAGAGACATTGCTTGACACATCTAAGAATTCATAGCTTCCCAAGTGGCAGCCCAACCTAATAGGTAATTGCTCTTGCTTAGTGGAGATTCAATTTGGTTGATAGGCCCTTGGAATGTTTGTAGTGAAATGAGGGTTTTGCATAAACCATTAAAACCCCATTTCCCCCCTTTTCAACATACAAAACACATAGTTAGAGTGGATCTATAGTCGTATGATCGTAAAACATTATGAAGGACACAACACTAGATACTCAGATGGCAAACCTAATAGTTCCTTTTATCTATATCCTCTGTGAAGGGTAGGGCCACTTCCACGTAGGAATTTGTGCGGGGGACCATCGGTTTGTGGTTGGAAGAAAAGCACTCAGATGATGCTCTCCTTCTCAAGTAGAAGACAAGCTGAGGCTTATGAAGATAGATGTAAAAGTTCTAGACACAATGCTTTTCTTTTTATGACTTGATAGTCACTTATTATGTATATTTCTATATTGATGCTTTGAGCATAACTTTGTACATGTATAGTGAAGCTCATTCACTAATGAGTTATCCTTGTATATTGTAAATCTAAGTTTTGTTATGTTCTAGAAAAGAATAACATGCTTAATTATCATGATGATATTAATTCATACTTGCTTAACTGTGATTATATTAATCATGATGTATTCATACTCTTAGTTAAGATGGTTAATTATGGTTATTTTTGGGTAATGTGTAATGGCTATGTTACATATGGTATCAAAGATATTGGGTTCAATACATGGACCTATGAGCTCACTACATAATGATTATCTTTATCCAACATTAATGGTTGCTAATGCTTGGATGTTCTTATGCCAGAATGGTAAGAATAAGAACAACACCTAGAAAGAAGGTAACAAAACATAGACGTTACCTACATTACCTTAAGGCCTTGAGGGAGTGAGCCTCAAGAATGAAACACCTTGAACAAACTAGTTTCTTGGTATGCGCGTGGTTGGCTGATGATGAGACCTTTGCTGATGCTGTTAAATGAATCAAGGAGTTGAGAAAAGTAGTTAGAATTGTTTCTCCTAACTCTGAAAATGAGTCAGCAGAACCCTTTGCACCTAAGGGACTGGTCATGGAAAGTAATCCTAAGAATTCTGATGTTAATAAGGAGGTTGTTGATGAGTACCTGCGAGTACGTCTACTTAAAATTGATGTGATAAATCTCAAGGTTGAGAAATGAACATGAGAAGGTATCCCAATCTGATAATGACTTGCAGTAGCAAGCTGTAAACAATTTTTTGTAATTTTGGATGGATTATATGTAATCCGTGGAAAATTATAATGCAATTGAAAAATTCTGGTAAATATTTCCTTTCTTATTAAAGATTACATGAATGAGAATAGATTTATATTATGAATGGATTCAATGATATGGAAAACTAATCCACGATTAATCTGCAAACTTTAGGAGAAGTATATTGCAACAAGGTTCAAATAAGAACTAGGATGGGAGATAGCCAAGATGAAGGGCAACCTTCAAGGTGCTCCAAATCTAAACTCGACTAGATCCTCGCTATGCTTCAAGAGATGAGAGTGAGAGTTGGAACTCTCGAGTAGGAGGTCAGGGGTTAGCAAGGACCCAGGCAGGATGCCTATTATGAGGGTGATGACAAGGCACATCATAATGACACCACCCAAAAGTGAGCACAAAGAGAATAAATCTGAGACCAAACAAGAAGAGGATAGAAGAATCCATATGGCTTTGGAATTATCCTAGGACATGAAAAAGGTTATGTCTCCCATGTTCAATGGATTTGTAAGCAGAGATGTCATGGAGGCATGGCTTACGGAGATGGAAAAGTATTTTGCAATAAGAAATTACACTGAGATCACTAAAGTGGTATGGGGACTGTAAGCAGAGATGCCATGGAGGCATGGCTTATAGAGATGGAAAAGTATTTCCAAATAAGAAATTACACTGAGATCACTAAAGTGGTATGGGGAGCATACTAGTTGGCAAGTGAAGCACCCACATGGTGGATGAACAAAAAGATGGTGTTAGGCTTGAGGTCTACAAGTCTAACCTAGGACAGGTTCATGGCACTTTTTAGGCAAAGATGGTTGCCTTAGTTGTTCTATGATCAAAAGCTTATAGATTTCTAGAATCTGAGACAGGGAGATCTAACTGTGAATGAATATTGGGAAAAGTTCACTCACCTACTTAAGTATGTGCCGCAATACCAATAGGATGAGAGATTTCACATCTAAAAGTTTATAATGGGATTAATCACCCAGATTGGGGGTGAGGTTGATGTGCATGGTCCCACTTCAATGGCCCAGGTCTATGAGAAGGCCATAAAATAGGAACAAAAACTGAAAGTTATGTTTGCTTATAGGGAAAGGAACTGAAAGAGGTATAATTGGTCCCAATCCTCCCAATCTTCAAGAAAAAGGGGAAAAAGCAAGATTTTACTAATAAAAATGATGAAGGGGCCAAGAATAAGCAAACTGAGTTTAAGGGGGAGAAGAAGGGCAATAACCACTCCAAGAAAAATGGAGACAATTTCGAGAAACCTCAGGAAAGGTGAGGACCTGTGGGAGGGTGCTATACCTGTGGCGAAGATCATTACACTAAACAATGTCCTAATAAGATGCAAGGAGCATAGCCACGAGGAAACCCTCTGCCCTCTCAGCAGGCAGACATTCTAGCAATGCATTAATGTAGATTTGGACAATAGGCAGGCCGAATACCAAATTACTCCCATTGAAACTATAGGTATTTTATTTGGTCTCCCAATTTTAGTTTTGATTGATACTATTGCTACCGAATGTTTTGTTTCCCCTAAAGTTTTAATAAGAATTTCTAGAAAGACTAGATATATGGCAAACACTTGGTCATTAGAATATGCAAATCAAACTAAGGCTTAGGTAGAGCAATTCTTGTTTGAGGCTAAGGTTGAACTTCCAAGTTTCTCCACCGAAGTGAACCTTTATGTAGCCCCCTAGGATCATACAATGTTATCCTTGGAATAAACTGGTTATGGAAACATCAAGCCAAAGTGGATTGTTATGCCAAAATAGTAGAATGTCTTGATGACTTAGGAAATAAAGTCTTTTTGTAGGAGAACCCTAAGGAAGTAAAACTAAGACAAATTTCTGCCCTACAAATGAAAAGAGCTCAAAGAAAAGGATGTCATATTTTTGTTGTCAAAATGGAAACACTAAATGGTTTTGAGGAAACCAATTTCCAAGACAATTTAATGTTTTATGAATCTCAGAAACTCAATGGAGTTGGGAAGAGGGAGTCCAAAGATCAAGAAAGATTAGATATGGACAAGTTCCCTTTTCTTAGAGATTTTGAGGATGTATTTCTAGATGAATTATTGGGATTACCTCCTAAAAAAGATTTTGATTTTTCCATAGATATAATTCCAGGATTGGGACCTATATCTCAAGCTCCATACAGAATGACTACTATAGAATTAATGGAGCTAAAGGCTCAATTGCAGGAATTATTAGATAAAGGACTGATTAGACCTAGTGTATCACCATGGGGAGCAGCAGTAATATTTGTGAAAAAGAAAGATGGTATCTTGTGGTTATGCATAGATTAGAACATGTTAAATAAAGCAACAATTAAGAATAAATATCCATTGCCTCGTATTGATGATCTATTTGATCAAATGAGAGGAGCAACTATGTTTTCCAAGATAGATCTTCAGTCTAGGTACCATCAATTAAGGTTGAAGGATGAGGACATCCATAAAACAACCTTCAGCACAAGGTATGGGCATTATGAGTTCACTGTCCTACCTTTTGGATTAACAAACGCACTTGCAACATTTATGAACGTAATGAACAGTGTGTTCAGGGATTGTTTGGACAAGTTCATCCTAGTTTTTCTTGATGCAATCCTAATCTAATCTAAGAATGAGGAAGAATACCTTCAACATTTAAGGATTGTCCTCTAGAGGTTGAGAGAGCATAAGCTATATGGCAAGCTCTTTAAGTGTACTTTCTTTCAAAAGGAAGTATAGTATTTGGGCCACATAATTTCAGCTAGGGGAATAGTTGTGGACCTAGCTAAAAATTAAAGCCATTTTGGAATGGCCAATACTAAGGAATGTACATGAGGTCTAAAGTTTCATGGGCCTTGTATGATACTATAGGAAATTTGTGAAGAACTTTTCAAAAATTGCTTATCCTATAACTTCTTTGCAGAGGAAAGGTAAGAGGTTTGAATGGTTAGATAAGTGCTAGGAGGCATTTGACCAACTAAAGGAAAAATTGACTTCAACACCAATCTTGAAAGTGCCTAACCCAGGAGGTCAATTTGTAGTAATTACTAATGCCTCAGGAGAAGGCTTAGGTGGTGCCCTAGTCCAGGATGGGCAAGTCATTGCATATGAATCTTGGAAACTAAAAACTTATGAACAAAACTATGTCCCTCATGATTTGGAGCTAACATCAGTCATTCATGCTCTACAAATGTGGAGACATTACTTGCTTGGGAAACCCTTTGAGCTAAAAATAGACCATCAAGGGCTCAAATATCTAGTGACTCAACCACATCTAAATGCTCACCAAAGAAGATGGTTGGAATTCATCTCGGGTTATGATTTTGAGATTAAATATATCCAAGGAAAAGAAAATTGGGTGGCAGATGCCTTGAGTAGGAGAAGAAATATCTCCTCAATGATCTCCATACATTCTGATGTTAAGAATCAGGTGATACAAAAGTCTAAGGGAGATGAGTTTTATGAGTAGGGAAAACAGGCCCTTTTGGAGAACCCCCAAAATCTAAAATATGATGGATTTAACCTTGAACCAGATGGGTTATTAAGGTATAAAGGAAGGATATATGTACCTAACTCTGTGGAATTAAGGAATATGGTGTGGAAGGAGGTTCATTATTCATCGTATTCGGGACATCCCAGAGTAACAAAGTTACTTGCTAATGTGAAACCCTTATATTTCTGGAAAGGAATGAAAAGGGATGTTGCATGTTTTGTAGCTAAATGTATAGAATGCCAGAGGGTGAAGACAGAACACCATCACCTGACAGGACTTTTATACCCTCATGAAATTCTAGAATAGAAATGGCAAATTATAAGCATGGACTTTGTGCAAGGACTTCCTATGTCAAGGAATAGGCACAATGCTATTTTGGTTGTGGTGGATAGAGTCACCAAAGTGACTCATTTTATACCTAGGAACTTGACGGATGGGGCACCTGTCATAGACCACAAATTTGTATAGGGAATCTTCAGATTACATGACATTCCTGAGAAGATTATCTCAGATAGGGATGCTCGAATGACATCGAGATTTTGGCAAACCTTGTTTTCCTCACTTAGAACCCAGTTAAATATAAGCTCTACTTATCATCCTGAAATGGATGGCCAAATTGAAAAGGTAAACCAAGTGTTGGAGGATTTATTGAGGATGTATTGCATGGACCAACAATACAAACGAGAAGATTATCTTCCTCTTGTGGAATTTGCCTATAATAATTCCTATGATTTTGCAATTAAGATGACTCCATTTGAAGCATTATATGGAAGAAAGTGCCAAACCCCTATAAGCTGGGACAAGCTAGAAGATAGGGTTAGCCTTGGTCCAGATATGATGTCAGAATTTGAAGAGCAAGTCCATCTAATCAAGAAAAGATTAGCAAAAACCAATGATAGACAAAAAGTTATGTGGATGCTAAATGTATTGAAAGGCATTTCTCAGTGGGAGAAAAAGTCCTTCTAAGGGTAAAACCTCAAAAGAGCTCCATTAAGTTTGGGAAGACATCCAAACTAGCTCCTAGATATGTGGGCCCCTTCCAAGGTCTTGAAGAGATCAACCCAGTCGCATACAAAATTGCTCTACCGCCAGCCCTTTCCATGATGCATAATGTTTTTTGTGTTTCCTATTTGAAAAAGTTTAATGTAGAAGATAATCATATTCCTATTCTTGATTGGAATGTTATTCAGGTGAAGTACCCAAGGGTGGTGGTGATTGATCCCATCAAGGTGCTCAAAATGCATAAGCTACACTTACGTAACAAAGAGATAACTCAATGCAAGGTCTAGTGGGACCAATATGCAGAGGAAAATGCCACCTAGGAAAACTATGAGGATATTTATGCGAGATTTCCCCATCTCTTTTGAAAAACTTTTTATTATGCTCACACAACAATTTTTTTTCTTCATATGTTAGTTGATTTTGAAAACATTTAATCATCAGGGATGATAATTCTTATGGGGGGAGATATGTTACATCCCCAACTTATGGTTTAGCTTAAACTTGCTTTTGTGTGGTAATCATGATGATTAATCATAGTATAATGATTAGATGTTTGTGGAAAATATCAGATTTAATCATTGATTATGTGAAAACTGACTCATGTTAGTTAGACATGAGATTACATGTTGATATGATTATTTAATTATTATGATTTGTGAATCAAATAATGATACACTAATCATGGTTATATGGTTGTGAGTGTGATTAGGAAAAGAATCTTCCTTCAAAAATGGAAAGAGAGTATCATCTGGGAGGAGGAGATAGATTTGGGAAAGAGTCAAATTGCCATCTAAGTATTGGATTAAGTCTTTGTGAAACTATGCAAGGTAGAATGATTTTACATCTTTTCCTTGCTAGTCATTTCTTTTTTTGTGTTGTCATGTTAGTTTGGGTTATATCAACGTTGTCTACGTCGATTCGACTAAACGTCAACGTAAGTTGATAGATAATCTTGCCAAGTAGTCGAGTACTTCCTTACTTCTTTATTTATTTCTGTATCAAGGTTTTGAATCTATTATTCTTTTTTATATAATACTTAGGGTTTATAGCAAAGAAGGGGAGTGGTATTCGACCCCTAAATTGCATTTTGTTTGTGCCACCCTATTAATAATGATGTCAATTGATGACATCTTAGATTCTTATCGTTAGCCTTATACATCATGTAGAGGCATGGGAAGCTTAATATGGTATAATCATTTTGGTCTTGTGATCGGGCACCTTTCTATTATTAATGTATATGTGTCTTAAGTTATTAGGCAGACCACCATCCATTGTTAGTGGAATGAGTGGAGGCCATTTCGGACCCATTTACATCCCCACTCTCATTGTCCACTTGATGATAGCAAATAATGGACTGAGAAATCCAATAAGGTCATGGGGTGTCAAAGTAGGATAACTATTTTTCTCATCATGGAGCTTGAAAGGTGGTGAGCCCTTTGCATGTAAGGCATGCAAAAGAGAAGGGAATACCTTTGTTTTTGAGTAGTCTTTCTTTGAGCGCTCGAGAGAGCAAGATAGGGTTGATATATCAAGTTTTTTGGAAAAGGAAACTATTGTCATATAGCAACGAGCTGAAATACAATAGTGCTTAGCTTAGAGCCATCAATAGGCTGACTCAAATATACCTATATAAAACCTTCAGGTATGGTTCGTAGTCTTGAAAGACTCCTATCACTTGGCATGTTAATTGAATGTTAAAACTGTTGTGCATGGAGTCGACTATGTGGATGTTTAGTATTAAAACTTGCTATGATTATTATTTTGTGATTACTATAGAAGGCCCTCGAGGCTAAAGTACTCGCTATGGTTATTGTATTCAGACCCTCGAGGTCATAAAATCTATTTGAATAATCTTGTTATCTCATACAATATGGTGTAAACCTTTAGGCCCTTGAGGCCGTATGCGAATCTATAATGCTAAGCTTATAATCTCTGTTGATAACTAAGCTGCTCGAGGCCACAGAGCCAGGCTTGAGCTATGTTGTAGTATGTAAATATGCCTATGTGTTGATGTGGCATGGATTTAAAACTATTTAGTAATACCCCTGAAGCTATCATTTTTGTGCTTGAGCTGACTATGCTAAATAGTTAAGGTATAAAGAACTATTATAATAGAGTATGTGCATTGGATAATTGGCTTGGGAGTAGGTCGAGAGCCTTTCTTTGATCTGTGATAACTATTATCACATAGAATTGCACCTTGCTTGGAGAGAGTCCAAGCATTCTAATGACATGATGGGAATGATCTCAAGGTGTGGGACCTAGCAAGTTGAGATCAGACCTCCAAAGAAGGTTGGTTCCTCATTCTAAGCCTAATGCTTAGAGAAAACTATCTAAACCTAGTGCTAATTCTTGTAGGGGGAAAGGGTTAGAAGGAAACTAAAATGAAAGGGGTGATACACCAGATTTAGTGAGTGATGATGATCTTGGAAGAGACACAATAATGATCTCAATCATGGAGGGAGTTCACACAAACTTATAGCACTGATTGAGGCTTTGGTATGAAGGCCTAACCTATAGAGGAGTCGCTTCACTCAAAGAATATATTAAAACTTCAAGTAAAACATAGAAATCAGAGCATAAGAAAGGCAATATATCATGTATATATTGATCATGAAGGCTAGAAACCATTACAACACAAAATAATCAGTGGCAGATAAAGACACGGTATAGCTAATTACACTCATTGGTGGATTAATCAGAAGACATCAGAGGCCAAGATACAGGCACAGTGAGTCACATTCCGATAATCCTTCAATTACACTAAGAGGTCTGACTACAAGAAATCGACAGCATAACAACCCAAAATTACCATCCTCTAAATAATGAGGTTACAATGCATCTTATATCAAATTCTTGTGTAGGGGATGCTGAGGTAGCTCCATTGGATCTGAGAACATAAATATAGTCATAGGGGCAGGGAGGAATGGTGATGAGGATAGGGACCATGCCATTAGCAGGTCTGCAACTCCAAAAAATGGTTGCCCACACGCAAGGGAGAACAAAGCATGAAGAGAGGAGCCCAAAAGTCACCGCAGACCACAGAGATATCTACCAACGAGCCAAAGAAGCCCATTCACATTAAAGAACTGAGCCATCCCCCATGAATTCATCTGCAAAGTATCAGCCTTTGTAATACACCAAGTCAGTCGCTGAGATGTCATGTCAACCAAGACTGTAAATTCATCCTCAGAGTAGGTGACCATCCCGATATCCGGATGCACACTGTCAATTTTACCTTCATAGAAAGGAGAACCATCATCCACATGCATAAAGACCTTCAAAATTTGGATGCTCTTTAAAAATCATTATGACATCATCATCCTGTAGAACTTGGTCGAAGAGGAAATCTAGATGACATCATCATCATATCAAGTCCTCCTAACTGTTAAGTTCACTTTATGCACTTATGCAATTTCTTTACCTTTTGCTTTTTGCATATTCAATCCTCTGTATATGTCTATGCATATGCAAATGCATATGAGATACAATTGCCAAACATACAAAAGCAGACCTCACTAAGAAAATCCACAATGTTTAACTTTCTGACCGTGTCTAGTTTGTATATGCACCTTTACCATAAAATTTGCACTGTCTTGGACACGTGTCATCACTCCATTGGTAAATAGTAGGGGGTGATCCATTTTCACTTTATCTCTGGAGGACCACCCAAAGATTTCCACGTGGCCTACCGTGTCAACAACATTCCCTGCTCGGTTAAACCTGGGACCCACCATTGCAAAATAGACCGGCAAAGAACCCCCTATAGAGCTATCGGGGAGACCTCAAACTGAGTCATACCGATATCCCAAAGTGTCACCGATGATGCCCTTTGTATCCTCCTTTGCATATACAAATGTATATGAGATACAATTGCCAAACATACAAAAGTGGATTTCAACATTTTTATGAAGCAAATTGGGACTAAATTTAGATCTGGCCTTGTATCTCACCTTTTTTTTCATATCGCATATACATGCACTTTATACATAACTAGGATGTTGACTTTTCTACCTTTCACTATGTATAAATGCACTTACTTTGTAGGTTTTAATTCTGAGTTGACATCCGTGATTGCAACTTGCCCTTTGTATGTCGAACACATGCATCCCAATATACAACTACGGACCCCACTTGAAGTCCACCAAGATTAATTTTCTAGTCGCGTGTGGGTTGTATATGTTCTTCTTCTATCACCTTTTATATTTCATATACATGCAATTTATACATACAAAGATGCATACATCACCTCCGCTTCCCTAAACCAATTGCATTTTCTGGTCAGGTCTACCCATGCATATCCTGGATTTGTATTTATGATACATCCTTGTGACATACAAATACAAAAGTGGATCTGAACTGCTATCAAATATATCATGAGAAGTGATCAAGTCCAGATTGTATCTTTGTATACAACTTAAGATACAAACAGATATACATACAAAGATGCATGCATAAGGCAATAAATAAACCCGATGTACATTGAAAACATTGTACATGACATACATATAAACAAAAATGTATATGAGATACATTCTCAACCACATGTTGGAAAACCCCCCAATCAGAGGATGACGTCACCTTCATAAGCATCAAAATGACTAAGTATGAAAATGAGAAATCCCTGCAATGGAAGACACTTGAAGGCAAAAGATTTTTGGATTTTTCTAGGTTTTTGTAAGGCATATCATGAAGAAATGAAGGTTCTAAGGCTTCCCTCCTTCTATTCAGACTTTCTCTGATTGGATTTCTTTGATAGGAGGGAAACAGGAATATTTTGGGGTCAAGCAAAATATGACAACAATAACATATATCATGAATCTTTAAACCAATGATTGTGCATGAAGCACTTTGCAGCCAATCTTGAGGACTACAATCACAGTGTACAACTGTTAAAGATGGTTATTATGATAACCATGGTGTAGTTCTTGAATTTAAAAGAATATATGTATCAACTCCTTGTTAAAGAAGGAGGTTTGATAAATGATAATCAATATTATTATTTCAAGGCAACATTAAATGCATGCCGGGTTTATTGGAGGATTACTCTTCTTGATAATTATTTCTTTATGAGATTGAAAACTAAGTTTGGTATAAATCTCTTACATTGTTATGTAAATGAAATCTATTTCCTTTTTAATAGCCAAACTCCATGAATGGGGTATAAAATGCCATGAACTCATGTGGGTGTATGAGTTGGAGTCTTTTGTTAAGACCATCTTATTGGACTAATGTGATATAAGTCTTTGATGATATGAACTTGAATATAAACCTTATGATAGGTCAACATGAAATTGTGAACCTAGGTAGGTCATAAGTTGGAAAACTTGATTTGGCTATTGCCATGTTGAAAAATGGAACAGAGTGACAAGGATTCATAGGTTCCCTGTTGCGAAAGCAACATAACATATTTGAATGTACTCCCATGATAGGGTTGATTGCCCAAGATTTGGACTAAGAATGAACTAAATTTATTTATCCTAGACCTAAATGAGGGTCAAACTATGAACACTGTAGGGTGAGATAACTTCTAAGTTGAGTCTAGGTGGTGGACATACAACTATTTGACAACAAAATGTATATGTATGAAAATATTTGGCCAAAGTAATGCATTTGTCTCTGTGTGCATTGTCAGTCCATAGTGATCTAGATGGCATATTGTTTCCAGTAGTGTCATAAATAGTTAGACTGGATCTCTAGTTGTATGAATGTGAAACATTATGAAGGACATGTTGAAATAAGGGCAGACAATTGAGAGGGGGGTGTGAATTAGTTGTCTGAAAACTTTAACACTTGCTACAATTAATCTTCTTTGCCTTAGATTAGTGATGTGACCATGAAAGCATACATAAACAACATTTAAGTAGAAACACAAGCAACACACATAACACCAGGATTTTTATGTGGAAACCCGGTTAAGGGAAAAACCACGATAGGGGTTAACCCACAAGAAATTATACTCTATTAAAGTATTACAAATGGGGAAGGCACATGCCTTCAGGCTCATTGCCCAGAGTTCACTACCTACAAGAGGCTCACTACCTACAAGAAATGATTACAAGAGGATTACAGAATGTTTGAACTAATGAATAGCATCTACCAATGCAAGAGTTCAGTTCCAGTTAAGCACATAACACTAATCTTACACACTTCATTCTTACTCTACCCTGTTTTACTCTTTAGCCATAATCTGAGATTAAATCTTCACCTTCGCACTTTGGCTATATATATCTGCATCAAGAAATTTAATCAACTGCAGTCAGCTCCAATAAAACTTAGAACATTTATTAAGAACTCTGCTCTGTCGGCTAAATCCATGCACAATCAACAATGCGGACCAAAAACTTGTGATCTCAAATCATCAATCATGTCTGCCAGTACCACTGATTATCACAAATTGCTTAACCAACAACTTTTCTTCATCTAGATCAAGATTAAATACTAGGTTAGCCTGTTCTTCTTCTGACTTTACTGACTAACTATAACCTGATACTCATATGCTTATAACTTTTGAATCCTTCATCACTCGAGGTTAAATTTATAGATTTAGATAATCCTGACAATCCTCATCACTCCCTCAGATCTGTAGCATACTATGATTTTCCACTGGACAGATTCGGACCAAGATATTGGACCCTGTCACATGCTATGTTTATGATTACCTAGACTTAGACAAATCTTCACTCTGACTTCCGGTATGATCTATTGATGTAATGCGGATGTGTAAGATGGAATCAGTTGCCATCAATGACAATGCCTGACATGTATAGCAGTGTCTCTTGCTAACAATCCCCCCCTTTGGCATTGATGGCAACACTTAGTGAAAAATGACTAAGTGTTAGACAGACTCCCCCTTACAATCTGCACTTAAGATTTTCACTGCTCCTCCTTTGAAGAATCTCTCATTCTTCACTGCTTTCCTCTCTCCCTTTGACATCAATGGCAAAGGCTGGGATCTGCACACAAAAATTCATGCAAAAACTTATGTACAAAGGTCAAAACTCTTCATACTTCCGCATATAAACATACTGTCCTTAGGCTTTGTTCATCAGCAAAAAGATATCTCCAAAAATGCTTTTCAACTTTGCTAATTCATTGTCCCAATTCTTCTTAGTACTGCCCAAAATAGATATATGTCCACTGAACAAAAATGCTAGTGATTCTGTCTTTTGGAGGTCAGTAGGGTCACTAGTAGTTGCTACTATTTGGGACTCTACCAATAAATCATACATGGTCTCTAATTTAGGGGAGATCAATCCCCAGAGCTCATCCAATCTGCCTAGAACTTTGGCCTTTTCCCTCTCCAAATCACTTAATTCATTTTGCAAGCTCACTACTTGGTATTCTTTGGTTAATACTGACTCAGTTAAAGGACTATATGATTGAGAAATATTAGACAATTTGAGTTCTATGTCCTTAATCTTTTTCTTAATATCTTCAACTGCTTTAGACCTACTTAGACAAAACTTGTAGATCTCTGCTCCTTCAGATAGAGCATTTTGAATGCTCTTTACACTTGTATCAAGCCCAAATCTATCATAGCTAATTATTTTCTTTATCTTAGCAAACCTTTTCTCATTGAATTCATTTTTAACTTTAACTTCTGCAGAATTCTCTAGAGTTTCAAAATGAGAACTTACAGAGTTTATGAGACTTTTCAACTGAACAAAGGGAGATGTAGAAGAATCCTTCTGAAAGGTGGGCATGATCTGTTGCAAATATGTGCCTAAGTGGTGTTGTCATTGATGTCAACATATCTTTATTGTCATTAGTGTCAACTGTATCTTACTGTTGTTTGTACAAAAGTTTGGATTGTTGAGGATATTGAGAAAATTATAGACAATCAACACATGCAGACCATACAGTTGTGTAGAGGATTGACAGAGGTTGCTCCAGTTGAGATTTGAGAGGTCCGCATGAAGATTTGGAGAAGTTATGGACTTTTGAGTAGAACAAGCTTTTGTAGTTGTTCGGTATTGACAGAGTGGTAAGAAGCAGGTCCAGATTGGTCTGGTATTAGCACTCTATGATTTGCGGATCTAGAGGCATGTCTGGGATATTGGTGTGTTCCCTCAAATCAAGTGGTTTGTGGTTTGGAGGTCTAAAAGCAATTTTTTTAGTCTGACAGTCATGAAAGATAGTGTTCTTGAGGTTCCAGATGAAGGTATAAGAGATTCTGGTGATGTGGAGGAGTGCAGATGTTTCTGTTGAATTCATTATTCTTGTGGAGGTCTTTGGATCATGTAGCTACTACGTTGGAGGTCTGCATTGAAGTTTGAGCTTGTTGGTAAAGATTTCCCTCTTGGTGTCACTATTCTTCCCAGTCCTGGCTGACCGGATGATTCAAGCATGTTGCAGATGTTCTAAAAGCAATTCTCTAGAGTGTGGTGTGTTGATTCAAGTCTCAGTTGTATTTGGCCAACAATGTGAAGATCTGCGTTGAGCCTAGCTGACCTTGTTAATCATTCCAAGGTTGATGAAGAGTATGTACACTTGTTGAAGAATGGTGGAAAATTATCCTTGAACAAATGAGTTAAATCAAAAGAAAGGATCAAAAGTAGAGCAGAGAAGAAGAGGAGTGAAGGAAGAATAGAGTGAAGAATCAGTGAAGAAGAATTTAAAGATAGAAGTAGAAGTTTTTGAGCCTTCAAAGGGACTGATTCAGGCACGAACATAGATGCTATTTCTCAGTTCATTATCTCTGTGTAATTCATAATTTCTTATAGGCAGTGAGCCTTTTCTTGAGCAGTGAGCTCTAGGCAGTGTGCCTGGAGGCATGTGCCTTCTATTTTCTTAAGTACTTTTAACAGGGTACACATTTTTGTGGGTTAACCCCCACTATGGGTTTTCCCTTAACCAATTTTTCCACGTCAAAATTCTGGTGTTATGTGTTGTTATCATTTCTTCTCATGTGTTGATTAATTCTTTAATGTTATCTTCATTAATCTGGTTGTAAAGGAGATCTTAATAGTTACAGTTTAGGGACAACTAATTCACCCCTCCCCTCTTAGTTGTCCAAATTGTTTCCAACAAATGGTATCAGAGCCAAGTTCCTCTAAAGGGAGCTTAATCGCTCAAGGAGATCCAGGATGTTGACTTACAAAAAGGATAGTCCAAGATTCGATGGAACAAATTACTCTATTTGGAAGAGTCGTATGGAATGCCATTTACAATGCATGGGTGACGCTTATTGGTTAATAACCAAAGATAGGTATTAACCTCCGGAGAAAGGTCCTATAACTCTAGATAAACTCAAGGATGCTGAAAATAACCTTCGAGCCAAAGAGGCCTTGTTAAGTGCCCTAACTGATTCAAAAATGACAAATGTTTTTGGAAAAAAAATGGCTCATGAAATCTGGAAGAAGTTGGAGAATCTATATGGAGATGAATATGTCAAATGTGCCAAACTACAAAGTCTGAGAGGAAGATTTGAAAATCTAAGGATGAGTGAAGATGAAAACATCACAATCTACATGCAAAAGATAAATGAACTTGTGTGTGGGATCAAGAGTGCTGGTGGAGTTTTGGAAGAATCAAAGATTGTGTCAAAAGTGCTCAGATCTCTGCCTAATTCATACAAACATAAGGTTACTACTATAGAGGAGATCAGGACTATCTCAGATGTTACAAGAGATCACCTGGTTGGAAAAATTTTAGCCTTTGAATTAAGTGATTCTCTTCCTAAGTCTGAATCAACATTCAAGGCCAGTGTGCATGGAAAGCAAATATATGATCTGGGTGAAGGTTCTTCAGGAAAATAAAGCAAATTTATCAAAACAAGGAAGGATCTTGAAGATGATGAAAATGAGACTGCAGATCTTGAAGCTCTCATTGCCAAATGAATGCTAAGAGGATCTGGTAAGTATGAAGGAAAGTTGCCACTCAAATGTTTTGCTTGTAATAAGATTGGTCATTTTGCTTCAAGGTGTCTAGAGAGGTTTTA
Organism: Cunninghamia lanceolata; assembly: GCA_027924645.1. Classification (NCBI taxonomy): domain Eukaryota; kingdom Viridiplantae; phylum Streptophyta; class Pinopsida; order Cupressales; family Cupressaceae; genus Cunninghamia; species Cunninghamia lanceolata. Next base: position 1,346,121 of record BSBN01001494.1, on the reverse strand, counting down.
AAAACCAAACACTAATAGATACATAAATCAGAAGAACTACTATTATGTCCAAGAAACTGGAGAAGGAGTCACAGATGATGAATCTAATCATGGTGAAAGTGATTGGGTATTTATTGCTATTAAAGAAGAAGATCTAATATCTACTGAATCTGCTAGCTGTGCAAATGTGGAAAGTGCCTTAGCTACTCAGGTTGTTGAAAAGGATGAATGGGTGATTGATAGTGGATGCTCTCATCATATGATTGGTGACAAGAGTAAGTTTGTAAGTTTTGAAAATTATGAAGGAGGACTTGTGAAATTTGGAGACAACTCAGCTGGTAGAATTCGTGGCACAGGATCCATCTCTTTTGATGGTAAGAACAACACTAATGATGTTATGTATGTGGAAGAACTGAAACACAATCTTCTTAGTGTTGGATAGTTGGTCGACAAGGGTTATGATCTCCAGTTTAAGGATGGAAAATACAAAATCTTCTAAAGTTTCAAAATTAAAATTGCATCCGGTACTCAAACTAGAGGTAACATCTTTCACTTAAGTAGTTTAGGCAAAAGTTGTTTGATTGCTTAAATAGATCAAAGCTGGTTATGGCATAGAAGGATGTGTCATGTGAATTTTGATAACATTGTCAAAATAAGTTCCACTCAAGCTGTAAGAGATCTTCCAAGACTTGTAAAACTGGATAGCATATGTAGAGAATGTCAATTGGGTAAACAGAACAAAATCTCATTCAAAAGAAAGAAACAAAGTTCAAGTGAGAGATTGGAATTGGTACATATTGATCTCTATGGTCCTGCTAGAATTAGGAGTGTACAAGGAGACAGATACTTCATGTTGCTGATTGATGACTACTCCGGATGATGTGGGTAACCTTCCTAAAAGAAAAATCAAAAGCTCTTGATAAGTTTAAGGTGTTCAAGATGATGGTTGAGAATGAAATTGGTGGGAAATTGAAGTGTCTTAGATCTGACAGAGGTGGAGAATTCACTTCTGGTGAGTTTGATGCTTTCTGTGAAAAGCATGGAATAAAAAGATAGTTATCTACTTGTAGGACTCCCCAACAAAATGGAGTCGTGGAAAGAAAGAACTAGACCATCCAAGAAGCTGCTAGGACCATGATGATGGAAACAAATGTTCCTCAAGTTTATTGGAGGGAAGCTGTGAGTACTGTTGTCTACAATTGGGTGTAGATCGAGGGAAATTCTAGTAAGACTCCTTATGAACTATGGTTTGGTCATCTTCCTACTGTGAGATATTTTAGAGTTTTTGGTAGTAAATGTTGTATCAAAAGACATGAGGATTTAGGCAAGTTTGAGGCAAGAAGTGATGAAGGAATATTTTTGGGTTACTCAACTCAAAGTAAAGCTTACCGGTGCTTCAACAAAAGATTAAAAAAGATTGTTGAAAGTGCTAATGTTAAAGTTGATGAAAGCAAAAAGGGACACTCCAGGTATTGTGGATATGATTTAGATGATCAAGATGAAAGTCAAAATCAAGGAAGAAAAGTTCAAATCCAGACCCAAATTCAGATTGATCTGATAACACCAATAATTCAAGAGATTAGTGCAGAAGATGAGGAACAAGTTCAAGAAATAGTAGTTCAAATAATTCCCAAAACTCCTAGGTATGTAAGAATGAATCATCCAGAAGATCAAATTATAGGAGATAAACATAGAGGTGTTCAAACTAGGAGAAGAGTTGCTGAAGATCAAGAAGAGATTTGTTTGATTTCAAAGATTGAACCTAAATCAGTAAGTGAAGCTTGCAATGATGAAAACTAGGTTAAGGCAATGGAAGAAGAATTGATGCAAATTGAAAAGAATCACACTTTGGATCTTGTTCCTAGACCTGAGGACAACAATGTGATTGGAACCAAATGGGTTTTCTAGAATAAACTAAATGAAGATGGTGAGGTTGTAAGAAACAAGGCAAGGTTGGTATGTAAAGGATATTCTCAAGTGGAAGGAATTGATTTTGAAGAAACTTTTGCTCTAGTGGCAAGGATAGAGGCAGTCAGATTATTTCTTGCTTTTGTTGCTTTCAAAGATTTTAAAGTTTATCAGATGGATGTCAAATTAGAATTTCTAAATGGAGATTTGGAGGAAGAAGTCTACATTGAACAATCAGAAGGGTTTTAGTTGTTTAATCAGGGAGATATGGTTTGTAGATTGAGAATAGCCTTGTATGGACTCAAGCAAGCTCCAAGAGCTTGGTATGCTAGATTGGATAAGCATTTGCTTAAGCTAGGATTTAGCAAAGGAATTACTAATAGTAATCTGTACTTCAAGATTCACTATGAGGATATTCTGATTGTTGAGGTCTTTGTTGATGATATCATTTTTGGTGGAAATGATTGCATGTGTAAAACTTTTGCTGATCAGATGAAAAGTGAGTTTGAGATGTCAATGTTTGGTGAGATGAATTTCTTCCTAGGTCTGCAAATTGTTCAAATAGATAAAGGTACCTTCATATCTCAGTCCAAGTATGTGAAAGAATCATTGAAGAAGTTTGGAATGGAAGACTTAAAGCCAGTAGGTACTCCTATGGCAACTGGATGTAAGTTAAGAAAAGATGATGACTCCCCCAAGGCAAATCAAAAAAGGTACAGATTAATGATTGGAGGATTGCTTTATCTAACTTAGACCAAATCTGACATCATGAATGTAGTTGGACTTGTTGCCAGATTTCAAGCTGATCCAAAAGAATCCCATGTTGTGAAAGTTAAAAGATCTTTTAGATATCTCAAGGGGATAATTGATTATGGATTGTGGTATCCAAAGGACAATGACTTCACTCTTCATGCATATACAGATGTTGATTGCACAGGAGATGTTGATGACATGAAAAGTACTAGTGGTGGCACATTCTTCTTGGGAAGAAGATTTGCATCTTGGATGAGTAAAAAGAAAGAGGTAATTTCTCAGTCCACTGCAAAGGCAGAGTACATAGCAGCAGCAAATAATTGCTCTCAAGTTCTATGGATGAAGCAAATGCTAAAGGACATTAGAGTTGTGTTTGAGGAGCCAGTCACAATTTTCTGTGACAATTCAAGTGCTATAAGTATCTCAAAGAATCTAGTGTTGCATTCAAAGACAACATATATCCATTAAGTTTCATTTCTTGAGAGAGAAGGTAAATGAGAATGAAGTCAGGTTGGAGTTTGTGTCTTCAAAGGATTAGATTGTGGATATTTTCACTAAGCCTCTTCCCAAGGATACTTTTGGGTATCTCAGAGAGAAGTTTGGGGTTATTACCCCTCCTGATCAGAACTAAGATGCACTAAAGTGCATCAGTCCAATGGAATTCACATTCATATCTTGTGATCTAGATTGATGTTAAGAAGGTACTCCTCAAAGGGGGACTAATCAGTATGCAAATTTTGGGATAAGTCTGAAATAAAAAGGGAGAAAAGATAGCAAATATGTGCCCTTTTCCATTGATGTCAAAGGGGGAGAGAAGTCATGTGAAAAACTTGGAAGTGAATAGTTGCTGGTGAAAGGGGGAGCAGTAAAGAAAATGGTTGTAGGTGTGATAAGAGAAAGGGGGAGAAGTTTTTGTCTTGATGGTTGAATTCAGTTTTTCACATCATATGTTGCCATCAATGACAAAGGAGGAGATTGTTGCAAGTATGTGCCTAAGTGGTGTTGTCATTGATGTCAACATATCTTTGTTGTCATTAGTGTCAATTGTATCTTACTGTTGTCTGTACAGAAGTTTGGATTGTTGAGTATATTGAGAAAATTATAGACAATCACCACATGCAGACCATACAGCTGTGTAGAGGATTGTCAGAGGTTTCTCTAGTTGAGATTTGAGAGGTCTGCATGAAGATTTGGAGAAGTTATGGACTTCTGAGTAGAACAAGCTTTTGCAGTTGTTCAATATTGATAGAGTGGTAAGAAGTAGGTCCGGATTGGTCTGGTATTAGCACTCTATGATTTGTGGATCTAGAGGCATGTCTGGGATATTGGTGTGTTCCCTCAAATCAGGTGGTTCATGGTTTGGAGGTCCGCAACCAATTTTTTTAGTTTGACAGTCATGATAGATAGTGTTCTTGAGGTTTCGGATGAAGGTATAAGAGATTTTGGTGATGTGGAGGAGTACGAATGATGTTTTTGTTGAATTCATTGTACTTGTGGAGGTCTCTAGATCGTGTAGCTGCTGTGTTGGAGGTCCGCATTGAAGTTTAACCTTGTTGGTAAAGATTTCCCTCTTGGTGTCATTGTTCTTCCCAGTCCTGGCCAATCAGACGATTCAATCATGTTGCGTATGTTTTAAAAGCAATTGTCTAGAGTGTGGTGTGTTGATTCAAGTCTCAATTGTATTTGGCTAACAGCGTGAAGATCCATGTTGAGCCTAGACGACCTTGTTAATCATTCCAAGGTTGATGAAGGGTATATACAGTTGTTGAAGAATGGCAGAAAATTATCCTTGAACAAATGAGTTAAATCAAAAGAATGGATCAAAAGTAGAGTAGAACAGAAGAAGAGCGAAGGAAGAATAGAGTGAATAATCAGTGAAGAACAATTTGAAGATAGAAGCAGAAGTTTTTGAGCCTTCAAAGGGACTGATTCAGGCATGAACATAGATGCTATTTCTCAGCTCATTATCTTTGTGTAAATCATAATTTCTTATAGGCAATGAACCTTTTCTTGAGCAGTGAGCTCTAGGCAGTGTGCCCGAAGGCATGTGCCTTCTATTTTCTTAAGTATTTTTAACAGGGTACGTATTTTTATGGGTTAACCCCCACCGTGGTTTTTCCCTTAACTGGGTTTTCCACATCAAAATTTTGGTGTTATGTGTTATTATCGTTTCTACTCATGTGTTGATTAATGCTTTAATGTTATCATCATTAATTTGGTTGTAAAGGAGATCTTAAAAGTTACAGTTTAGGGACAATTGATTCACCCCCCCTCTTAGTTGTCCGGACTGTTTCCAACATGATCTTCTCCAAGATTCTAGATGCAAGGCCAAGTAGCTTGTTGTCTTCTATACGAGACTTCAAAATAATTTCTCTGGCCTTGGCTTGAGCAATAGAGGCCAATTTTATCTTCTGCATCAGAGATAGGGTATCAAAATTTATTAGACCTTGTATTATGTCCTGATCTTCTTCAATTTGTTTATCTCTTTCCAAAATTTCCTTCACTGCTTCTCCAGTGTCTCTTGCCCAAGATGATGTTTCTGACTTGTGCTCTTCAGGGCCTCCATTTCCTCCAATTTGAGAGTTACCCATATTATCCTGTCCATCATTTTCTTTCCTTTTCTCTGCTTCTTCCTTTTCTGCATCTTCATTAGAAGCATTCTTGCTTCTTTCCATCTCAAGGACATCTTCTACATTCTCTTCCAGAGGATTTGATGTATTCTCAGTGGCAGTGTTGTTAGGTTCCTTGACATCCTAAATGGGAGAGTGAATTCCATCAGTTGTTTCTTTTGCTTGATCTTCTTCCATTATTTGTTCATCTTCTTTATTCAGTTCTTCTTCCTCTGGAATGAAGTCATTAGCTATTTCAATTTGTTGCTAATCTTTCTGCAACTCTTCATCATTCGGATTTGATGTGTCATCAACAGGTTCATTTGAAACCACAATTTTTTTTTTGTCCAATGCTTTTCTTAGAATTTGTTTAGTTTCTTGTACAACTTCATCTATGTCACCAATCATCAACTTGTTCATCCTTATCTTACTTCTGAATTACTTTTTGACTTCTTTAAAAAATTTATTTGCTTCTTTATTTGATATCACCGGACATAGGCTGGTTAATACATGTTCCCTCAGCTCCATATCCTTTGTCTTGGTAGCTGCTTTTCTCATTTCTAGAATGTCTCTTAAGCTCTTAGGAACTTCTGACACAATCTCTACTAATGCTCTGTTGAAAACATTAAAATATTTGATAGTAGCATCTTCCAAGAGTCTCTTATTAGCATCATTGTAAAGATCATAGAATTCAATTATTGGTTTCAAATTACCATCAACAGTGATTGTTTTGACAATTGCCTCCACAGAGGTAATTTTCTTCTCAACATTATCCTCAGACTTCTGCTTCTTATTTATCTTTTTGCTCGCAGAAGGCTTCTCTGTAGGCAAATTTATAGCTGTAGTGCCTGTGGCTTTCAGCTCTTTAAGTTCATCATCTGATTTAGTCTTTTGTTCATCCTCTTTCTCCATACTGCTGTATGACCTCTTGGCCATTACTTTTGTTCTTTTTCTTTCCTTATCAGATGATTTATCTTCCAGTTTCTTAGGTTTGGCAGGTTTTGGGGGGACAAGGGCAGTAGCAGAGCTCCTAGTAGTCCTTGATGTGGAGGAGGATTCTACTGGAGCACTTTCTTGATTAATATCCTGCTTCTCCTTCTCAGCTTTTTGTATTCTTTCTCTGTTCTGCTTCACAGCTTCCTTAGTTATGCCAATGCTTTCAGCATACATTTCTACTTGTCTTTGATCTTTTCTCTTGATTTCTAGCTTCTGAAGCTCAACATGTAGCTTCACATTAAGCTCTTCATAAGTCTCAAATCTCTCAATAGAATTATCCTTGGGTTTTCTCTGTTGAGTACTAGTGACTTATATTACAGGTTCAATAGCTCAAGGTTCCTTGGGTTCAACGGCATGTTCATTGGGTTTTGAATTGAGTCATTGGGTTCACTGTTTCGTTGAACTGTGCTTCGTTGAACTGTTTATCGGTTCAATGGTTCATTGGTCCCTTGGTTCGGTGGTTCATCGGCCTGACAGAATACTATCGGTATATCTCTGTTGGGCTTTACTGATAATAGGTGTTTCACTGATGGTAGTGGCCATCGGGCAGACCTCTTGTATCGGCAGGAGTGAGGATGCTTTGGGTGATATGCATTGTTACACCGATGAAGGGAAAGTTGTCAGGTTGACCTGCTCTATCGGGCTTAGCTGAAGATCTCACTCCGATACTTGTGTCTCCCCGATGGTGGTTTGGGCCGACGATGTGCTATCGGCAAAACGGACGCCTTCAGCGAAGGATGTGGATGTCATTCCGATAGCTATGCGTTACTCCGATGGAGTTTAGGCATCGGTAAGACGTGTGACATTAGCGTGAATTGGAATGCTGTATCCGATATGCTGTGTTACTCTGATGGAATCGGGCGTCAGTGAGAGGACTTCTATCGGCATAGCTTACAGGTTGCATGCCGATGCACAGTGGTCACACCGACGAAGGGTAAAGGCTTAGTATCGCTGAGACAAGGAACTGTTAGAGTTCATGGTTGAATGTTGGCTGATGGTTTGGGTTGTGCCGATGGGGATAGACTGGAGGTGTTGGTGGCAAAAGTGCCGATAGTTATCTTACATGTGTTTGGGCATTTAAACCCGGATGTCCAACTGGAACTTGTGCATGTGGGACTAAAGTTCCCTATGAGAAAGTGAACGGTTTGACAGTTATGTGAATGGTTAGAAGTGACTGTTTGGACAGTTGGATGATAGCATGCTGGGCAGTTGGAACAAAATGTCAGTTACATGAGGTGTCGATTGGATTGCTAAAAGCAATAGGGGAATCGATAGAAAAAAAAAGAGAGAGTTGGACGGTGAGTTCAATCTGATGGAGCTCTGGTCTTTCTCCTTATGTGAAGTCTTTTGCTGTATGCTGTATCCAGCATGTGAACAGCATGTGAAGGGACTGAGAAGAGAATGAAAATAGGTTTCAAATGAAAGTGTTCTGGCTGAGAAGGTTATACTGTCAGCTATTCTTCTGAAGGAACAAGATGTAAATCTTCATGAAAGGCTTATTGCCAGTTTTGTATTGTAACTGTCTTTCTGTTGCTGAATAATACAATGGTGATCTGGGCTTTTGGAGTGTGGGGTTTTTTACTCGTAAGGGTTTTCCCCACGTAAATCTGTGTTCTTGTTCTGTCTTTCATGTTTAATATTTCTGCTATTGAAACTAGTTAATGTTCTCTTGTGCTTTCCTCTAAGGGTCAATGTAGGAAATGTTCTATGTCAGTTTCCACTTTAATGGCATAGTTGTGTGTGTTTTTGAAGAAATTGAAAAGAATTTAAATCTGTCGAAGACACTGCTGTTCTTAGAAATACGTTCTGAGATGCCCTCATTTCCTTACATTCTCAAGAGATGTTTAGCATACATATCTAAAACTTTCTCATCTACGTCATACCCCATGGGCATGATCCAAATAGTTCTGGGTTCTACTGCTTCCATTAAGCACTGTTTAGTGTCCACCATGAAACGAATCTCATTCTTGTATTTCTCAACAATCAACTTAGGGATTCTTTCCCTAGAATGCATCATACTCTAAAAGTTCTTGAAGTATCCCTAGATTGCAATTTTCTATGCACTAGAGTCACCAATGCTGTGGAGATGACTTCTAATTTGAATAGCAACTGGCTTATCATTAGTCCAGTACACACCCTTTATTCTAGGAACCTCATTCATGAAGTAGAAAATCAAACATAGAACCAAAGTACCATATTCAAAGGTATTTTTCTTGTCTTTCTTGATTTTGTTCAAGTTTTCAATCAGTTGATTCTATAATAACTCACACATGTCATAATCTACATTATCCTTTAACATTTGGTATGTACCATATATGGTCATTTCAAAAATAGATCTCTCCCTGCTGGAGTGATAAATTTTGTAGCCAATTACCATTGAAGCAAAATTAACATACAGATCAATAATGTCATTGATAGTCATTGCCTTTTTGTCAAATTTGGCACTGATTACATCAGTTATGGTTTGGTTCTTCACAGATTTCAGCATGGGTAAACCACTAGTTGAATTTAACCCAGTTACAATCCTGATAACATCCTTTGTAATCTTGAATGGTTTCATCAGCCATATAAACTCATTGTGCATTCGGCTTAAAACATACCGGACCCATTCATCTTCATCAAACGATGGAAACCCTAAAATCTGAATAAAATGTTTATCATGCAGTGCCTTATATTTAGGTTTAAGACCATGAATTTCATCCCTTAGATGATTCTTGAACAAATCTACTAGCCTTGAGTCTCCAAATTCATCTATGCTTGCATGAATATAGACCCTAATATCTTCAACATGCAATACACCATGCGAAACATTTGAAAAGGCACCTAACGGGTCGACTTCTACTGATTTGTGAGGATGTTTCTTAAATTTGGGTCGAGGCCTTTCAATAATATTAGCAACCAATGGTGTAGCCATTGCAAAAGATCACAAGTTCAAAATTTTGCAGAGAGTACCTTTTTCTACACAGAATTAGGGTTAGATGATGAATTTGTCGGTTGTACTTCAAATCCTTGAAATCTTAACTCAAGTGCTCTTCTGCTTGCTCTCTTCAAATGCAAAGTGATCCAAATGATGGAAGGATGACCTTTTATGCTCCACAAAACCTAATTCTCCATTATAATAAATGCATTGCCCTAACTTCATCCAGTTACTCTATTTCTTGATGTAGTTTCTCATGAATCACTTCGCAAATCACTATATTCACTTCTTTTCTTCCAGAAATCCTTTCGAATGATCTTTAATAACCCAAATTATCTTCTCTCATCATGCTAGATTTAGTCATCTACTTATTGGCTAGGGGATTTTGATTTTCAATGTAGCTCCCCCTGAGCCAGAGCTCCCAATTCAATTCCCAGAGGAATTACCAACATCGGATTCTAGTGCAGACCCATCACAATTGTTCATCATACCTTTCTTTACCCATGTCTTGTTCATTTCATTCTGGATCTCATTTACATCAACTTTGCCCTTGCTTTTGTCTTGTCTCTACTCATCCGGTTTTCTGTTTACCAAACCTCTTCTTTCATTATTCCTACTTTTGCAAAATTTTGCAATATGACCAGATCGGTTACAATTAAAGCACACAACATTTCTTTGCCCATTTGATTGATTTCCTCTTGATCTGCACTAATTAGCCATATGTCCAAATCTACTGCACGTAAAGCATTTTCCATTGAAGGAACTTCCATTTCCTCTATTGTTAGAGTTATTCATTATCATACTTCTACATTCATTCGATCTATGACCATACCTCTTACACTTGAAGCATTGACCGGAGAAGGATGGACCACTTTGATTTACTCTACTTTTGCACTGAGTAGCTCTATGACCAAATTTAATACAATTGAAACAATTTCCATTGAAAGATGGATACCTTTGAGCATTAGGCTGTCTTACCGGAGGTCTTCTAGGTCTGTTTCTCCCTTTCCTTGATTGAGAATTTCTTTGTCTGGATCCAGAGCTTTCACCTTTCTCATACCCAAGACCATGCTTATCATCAACCTTCTTCTGACTCTCAAGCAACACTTCAAGTTTAGCTGAGCTTATCTTGAACTTCTCCTTGTATTCATTTGCAACTTCTAGGTCATGTTTGAAAATAACAATTTGCTTTTCAAGTTCTTCTTTATTTTCCCTAGATTCTTGTAGATCTGACTCTAAGTGGCCAATTATTCTATCCAATCTGCAACATTCTTCTATTCTTTCTTTCAAACTCTGATTTAGGTTTTCTTCATTCTTCTCTATTTCCTCAATTTCCTTGGTTAATCTCATCACCCCAAATTCCATCTCATGTTTTAGAACATCAACTTCTTTTGTTAGCTTCTAACATTCTCTTATCTTCTATTTTAAGGCCTCCTCCATGTCAGTGTCTTCACTTAGATTTGCTAACCTCTGAAGTAGCTCCCTTCTCTTTTCATTGGATTTGCTTAGTTGCCCTTTTAAGGTTTCAATGAAATCATCAGCTTCTTTAAGGTTCTCTTTCAGTTCTTTGATTTCTGACCTGGACTAACTAAGATCTTCTAAAGCAACTTGAAGTTGTTCATTCATGCCATCAGAATACATGGATGAATTCATTGCAACACTTTCTTGGATCTTCCTTAATTTTCTAGACTTCTTCCAAGGAACCTTGCTCTGATACCAAATGTTGAAATAAGGGTAGACAACTGAGAGGGGGGGTGAATCAGTTGTCTCAAAACTTTAACACTTGCTGCAATTAATCTTCTTTACCCTAGATTAGTGATGTAACCATGAAAGCATAAATAAACAACACATAAGTAGAAACACAATCAACACACATAACACTAGGATTTTTACGTGGAAACCTAGTTAAGGGAAAAACCACGGTGGGGGTTAACCCACAAGAAATTATATTCTGTTAAAAGTATTACAAATGGGGAAGACACATGCCTTCAGGCTCACTGGCTACAAGAAATGATTACAAGAGGATTAAATTTTTTTTGAACTGATGAATAGCATCTACCAATGCAAGAGTTTAGTTCTGGTTAAGCATAGAACACTGATCTTACACACTTCATTCTTACTCTGCCTTGTTTTACTCTTCGGCCATAATCTGAGCTTAGATCTTCACCTTCACACTTCTTTCTATCTTTTCGCACTTACTCCATCATCCCATACACTCATACACACCAAAACACTCAAATCCATCAGCTATATATATTTGCATCAAGAAATTCAATCAACTGTAGTCAGCTCTAATAAAACTTAGAACATTTATTAAGAACTCTGCTCTGTCAATTAATCCATGCACAATCAACAATGCAGACCAAAAACTTGTGATCTGAAATCATCAATCGTGTCTTCTAGTACCATTGGTTATCACAAATTGCTTAACCAACAAATTTTCTTCAGCTGGATCAAGATTAAATACTAGGTCAGCATGTTCTTCTTCTAACTTTACTGACTAACTATAACCTGATACTAAGATGCTTATAGCTTTTGAATCCTTCATCACCAGAGGCTAAATTTCTGGATTTAGATAATCTTGACAATCCTCATCACTCCCTCAGATCTGTAACATACTATGATTTTCCATTAGAGAGATCCGGACCAAGATACTGGACCCCGTCACATGCTCTATTTCTGATTACCCGGACTTAGACAAATCTTCACTCTGACTTCCAGTATGATCTATTGATGTAATGTGGATGTGTAAGATGGATTTAGTTGCCATCAATGACAACACCTGACATGTCTAGCAGTGTCTCTTGCTAACAAGACATAACACCAGATACTCAGATGGCAAACCTAACAGTTCCTTTTATCTATACCCTCTATGAAGGGTAGGGCTGCTTCCAGGTAGGAAGTTATGCAGGGGACCACCGGTCTATGGTTGGAGGAAAAACACTCAGATGATGCTCTCCTTCTCAAGTAGAAGACAAGCCAAGGATTATGAAGGTAGCTATCAAAGTTATAGACATAGTAATTGTCTTTTTGTGACTTGATAGTCAATTATTATGTATATTTATATATTGATGCTTTAAGCATAACTTTGTACATGTATAGTGAAGATCATTCACTAATGAGTTATCCATGTATATTGTAAATCTAAGTTTTGTTATGTTCTGGAAAAGAATAACATGCTTAATTATCATGATGATATTAATTCATTCTTGCTTAACTATGATTATGTTAATCATGATGTAATCATACTCTTATTTAAGATGGTTAATTATGGTTATTTTTGGCTAATGTGTAATGGCTATGTTACAAGGGTTGTGTATGTTCTTCCCTTGCACTTAGTGTGATCTTGGGAATCAAAAGCATCCTTGAGCCACATTCATCTTCACACACACATCTTTTTTAGCTAAGGGAATTAATCTTGTTTGTGTGGATCAAGTGTGTGTGTATGCTCTCTCCTTGCACCTAGTGTGATCTTGGAGATCAAATACACCACTTGTTTACACTTTTGTCACCCAAGGACCCAAGTTGTGTATGCTCTTCCCTTGCACTTAGTGTGATCTTAGAAATCAAAAGCATTCATAATCTTCTCCCTTAGGAGGCCTTCTTTGGGATTTCATCACCCCAAGGGACGACCTCAAACACATGTTCCGGTGAGGTATATCAAATGGGGGAGAATGAAAGTTGTACCTCAATCTAGTCACCTAGTCATTGGCATAGCCTTAGAGCCTTGGGTAATTTTAGACACAAGATGAAGTGACTTGTCACTTGCCTTTGAAATGGACTAGTGTTCGTAGACTTGGACCCCATGTACCTTATTTATTAGAGGGAACTCTCTAGAGGGCTTGTACATCCTAGCTTAGAACCTTTCGACCATACTCTAGTGTGGTGCAGGGTTCAACTGATCAAGCCTGAAGTTACTCACCATGTACTTCCAAGGGTAGAAATAGAAGTTTTCTTTGGGCAAGGCATCAAAACCTCTAAGGAAAGGGAGAAGGTGAGCCCTTGTGCCACTGGACCCATAGCTATTTACCCTAGCAAAGATATTCCTAGTTAGCTAGGAATATTGATGAGGTATTCAATTGTGTGGGCCTACACTACGAAGACACATCTACTTGAATAATCTAAGGTGTTGTTGTGTTTTATGTGTGTGTTCATTTGCATTAGCAAAATCCAAATCCTTTGCAAACCTATACATGTATGTGTGAAACCTATTTGTTTGCAAGTTTCCTAAGGTCAAGCTTCAAACCATCCCTAATCATCTTCTAACCATTATTTTCCTCCAAATCCAAATCCAAATCATCCATCTCTTCCTTGTCCAATTCATCCTAATCCATTTTACCCACCTAATCCACATCCTTCATCTTAGATCTTAAACCATAAACATATGTATGAGGGATTAGATCCTCTTGCTAAGTAAAATTAAGAGATAACCTTAGTCATGACCTCTTACTACCTTTCATCATTGGAGATTCTCAAGATTATTCTTATGATTCTCTCACATCACCATCCCATGGGCCATCCCCAAAAAATAATTGGTTAATATCTTCATCCAAAACCTTAATCAAGAAATGGCCTTTCATCTTCAAATCCATTGTCTTTATATATTTGAGGAGATCATTGAGAAAGGGATCAACATTGAAAAGATCCTTATCTCTAAAGGTTTAACCAAATCTCAAACCAAAGACAATAGTCATACAAATGATAAATTCAAACCTTGGGCCAAGAACAAACGTGTGGTTAGTGATGGAGTCACCGATGTTAAGCATGTCCAAACAACTCAAGATTCCTAACCTAATGTACCAAAAGCCCTCTCACCTAGTACCATCTCCCTTCTTGAGCAACAATTTTGAACACCTTCCAATTCACAATGACATTTCATAGATTTAGGAGAGCCCATCGAGTCATTCTTTCAAAAGCTTATGCAATCCAATATGGTCATATTCCTTTATACCAGACCCTATGATGATAATGAGTCCAGCCCACATAGTATAATGAAAAATAATATTGTGATTATCATCGTGTCCATGGTCACCCCACGTGTAATTGTATGAGGCTCAAACATTATATCCAATATCTCATTGATCAAGGAAAGTTGGAGATCAATACTAAGTCTAACTCCTCTTCTAATGCATAATTGGGTTTATAAGGATCCTTTTCCAACTCATCAAACCAAGTCTATTGCCACTGATCCCAATCAATCCCAACATAACCATACCAATAATGTTTTCTATAACAAAGTCCCTTATGATTGTGATAATGTCATAAGAAGAATTGATTGTGATCCTCCACATGTTGCCACTACTACCATTAGAGCTCCTTCCCCTAGATGTACTATCACTACTCATCACAAAACTATTAGTATCCCCCAACCTTTGTCTTCTTCATCCCCATATTCATCCTGTTATCACATCCTTGGTCACCTTGGGAAGATTCCTACACAAATATCCATCCTAGATCTCCTCAAAGTTTCCCCCATCCACAAAGCCATATTGGACCATGTACTCCAAGTCTCCCAAGTCCCACATGATATTGATCTTGATCAATTCCAAGCTCTTTTGAGTCACCTTTCTTCCAACTATCACCTTGCCTTTACCCAACAATATTTGCCATCAATTGATCCGTCTTGTTGGTTTTTCTTCTGAATCAGCATTAGGGTTTGCCACTTCTAATGCACAGGCAGATTCAGCCAACTGAATACAGGAGGTTGCGTGAGCTCCTCCCCTTCACTTTTGGTTCTGCTGCACCAAGGGGGGTGTCCCTATTTGATAAAAGTATAACCTTGACTAGCTCAATGACAGAAGGATTTAACTTGACAGCAACAGGCAGAATACTCTCATGTATGGACCAAGATTGTGTAACAAATCACAAGGTTGGCAACATTCTTGGACATGATGTCTGGTTGGGTATGAGAGCATGCAGGGATCCTAATCCTACTCCTACAACTAATAGGTGGAAGGATGAAATGGTTTGATTTGATTTTTGGATGCAAAGCTGGACATGGTATATAACCTCAACACAGAGCTAGATTGGTGCCTATCCAGGGCTTGGAGTCGGTAGACATACACCTGTGAATGATCAGCATGAACAACTAAAATTGGATTTCAGGGGGATATACATGATATCTGCCTTACAGATATCTCCCAATACAGAGTGTTAAGCTGTCTATACTTATGGCATCCCTATTACAGTATACCCTTTCCAATGTTCAATCTGAAAACAGTTTAATCTACCCCTTGAGCAGAAGTTAAAAGATCAGACATTCAACACAGGAATTCTATGTTCTAGAATATTAGACATTCCTTGAATACCTAGACTCAGAAGAAAGATACATGCAAAATTGGAGACAGAATTAGCATAACACATGCAAACATAGCATTATTCATATAAAATTGACCATGAAATCAGTGGATTCATGCAAAAACATACAACAGGAGATACATAAACTCACAAGTTTTGCTGCACAGAGCAACCAAAACCAGTTGTATCTTATTACAGAGCCAAATGTTCAACTTTCAACAACCAAAACAATGGTAACACAGTCTGCCTATATCGGCCAGAAAGTGTACCCACAACAATTAATTACATGATTTTTACAAAAAACTGCCAGATACAGCCCATGAGAGATGGCACCCATAAGTTATCAATGCAGTAGGCAGGAGAGTTGATAGGGGTGGCCTCGAGCCCTGTGCCACCATCTGGAAGTCTTCATGCTAAAAATCAAGCAGTTTAATCAATTGTACTGTCGCCCACACCCTTGCTACAATCGCCATTGATGGCTCAACCACCCGCGGCCTACTTGGAAACTGTCACACTGTTCAAAATGGAGCTTCCCGCCAAGAAGCGCTTCCTCGCAGGTTCAAAATAATGTAGGGAGATTAATCCCACATGCATAGTGAGAAGACCACTTCAACGTTTTATAAACATGGCCACAAACATACTAAGTGTCGAACGCTTTTGCCGCGCTCGACACACAAGCCCTCGCCCAAAGCTAAGCCATCGGCTTGCCCCAAAAAACTCTCGCCGATCTATCAAGTCTCTCCGATGGCAAACAAAACACACCCTCCGTCGCCGTGACTCCGTCCATCGGAGCATCCAAAAATCCTTTGGCCGACCTCATGTGTTACACCGATGAAGCCCATCACAATCCCCTATCGGCCAGACCAATCCCATTGGCCAACCTGAAACTCCTCTGACCGACCTCAATAGTCTCGCTGACGCCATCGTAAACTCCATATTTCCCATCATCGGCTAGAGATAGACCATCGGGCCAACTTCCATCGACTAGGCCGATAAAACAAGTCTCACCGATGGCCAAGCAAAAAAACCCGTCGCCAAGACAAAAACCATCGGCCAACCCAAAAGCAACGCTCGCCGACAACAAAAGTCACGCCGATGGCAACTTGGCTTCCCATCTCTGTCGGTGTGACTTAGACTGTCGGAGCAAGACCACAAACCTATGCCGATAGCTGCCATCACGCCGATGAAACCAAAAACATAAAGCTTTGAACCATTGAACCGGTTCAAACAGATGGTTCAATGGCAAGGTTCAACACTGAGGTTCGCTGGCGAGGTTCAAACTGAAAGTTCAAAGACACAATCGGAGCACTCAAAAAAACAAAACTTTCGCTGATGGACAAAACATGATGACCCCTTCCTTAGGAAAGATGATGCGGATGCTGCAAAACACTGAAGGGGTGCCAAAACTCAGAACCTTTTGGATTTTTTGGGAAGGTGCCTGCATGAAAAATTGCTCAGAAACTGACAGTCAATTCAGGCACCAACAGTGGCTCTGATTGGGGATGTGCAGGTGCAAGACTGCAGCGAGAACCCCAGATCTCTGGGATGTAGACCAGTCCCCTATCCATTGGGCACAGAGTCAAACTTGCACCAATCTGCATCACCAAACACATTATTTTAAAATAAACATGGTGGCCCAGGGCCACCAAAAAGGAAAAACCAGACTTTTCCTTTGTCAAACACCTGATTTTCTTTTGATTTTTTCAAATGAAGCCTAAAAGCATTTAACTGTCTGCAGCAAGCCCCTTGGCAATTATTTGTGCTGCTGCTCATTTCTTTTTCTTCAACAAATCTACAGCTAGCTTCATCAGCATATATAATTATCAGTTGTAGAATGTCATCATCATATGAGTCACTGATGTTGCTTGGAAAAATAACAGACTCACATGAAACAAATGAATCCACATCAGAATTTTGCCCTTCCTCAAAAAATAAGAGCTCCTCTGTATCAAACATGCAATATTCAGGCACAAGCAACATCTCATAATCAAATTTATCTTGATGAACATACAGATATCCATCATCATCATGCATGGTAGTTTTGTCATTAATGTCCACCTGAAATGTCTCAAGAGAAGGCAGAAATAACTCAGAATGTAGCCCTACACTGAAAGCTTCATAGTCACCCCTGCAATCAACACTATCCCCAACTGTATGAGCACACACATCTGCAATTTTCCCATCCACCTCTGAATAGTGACCTTGTTTTTTATCTTCACCAGTGCCCTGATAATCAAAAGCAAAGTTTCCAACCTCTGCACTATGAAGGTGGCCAAAATCTTCAAGGAAACATTCATAATCAAAATCCAAATATATTTCATCATCTGAAAGGCTCACATATGCATCTGAATGCTGGCAATCACTAGCATATTCACTGCCATCCCTTGAATCAATGTTTTCTATATTCAGAGTGAAGCTCTGCATATCCACTTCATATAAATAATCAGGCATAACTGGGATATGCACACTGCTGCAAGACACAACTTCATGTATGTCTCTCATTTGATCAATTGGAGGGCACCTTGTGTCTGCAGGCTTGTCTTCTAAAGGCTGATAACAATCTTTGTTTTCATTATTACAAGATGTGCTTACATTTTCTACAACATTTTCTTCATGCATCACATCATGGCTGCACACATTATTTTGAAATATATTTCCCTCTATACAATCATTTCTCAATGCACATACTGGGAGAGCTGAAATATATTCACTTTGATAACTGCTTTGACAACTTGCAGCCATGAAACCTACTGGCATTCCATATTTCTCATTGTTTTCTATGTCCATAGCAAATTGGAAAGCCTGGTGAAGTGTGACTGGTTCTTTATCTCTCAACAGATAACTCATTTCTTCATCAAATGCAGCCAAATAAATTGTCAAGCACAATGCATTATTAGGTCTCATATATTCAGGGATCTGCCTGAGCAATTTAATAAACCTAAGATTAAAGGCTAGAACCAGCTCCTCATCTTCCCTTTGGATATTCATAAAATGTATGATTAATGAGGCCACATCAAACCTTTCACCAAACTGCCTTAGGAATGCAACTTCTAAATCTATCCATGAAGAAACTGAACAAACAGGCAGGTCTGAAAACCATATCCTAGCATCATCTTCCAATGACTGAACAAAGAGTCTCATTACTACATCTTCATCCTCTACCTCATAATCTTCTATTAAATTACAAAATCTTTGCAGATGTTTGTTTACCGATTCAGAATTTGATCCACTATATTTTGGCAAACATATTCTAATTTTATTGGGAATAATATTTGGGTAACCATATATCCCTATGAAATTTAGGGCTTTATATCTTTCAATAAAGAATGGTCTTCTCTGAGAGCACGACCAGGCTTGCTGTTCTAAACTCAACATTTTGAATCAAAGATGAATACCTGGATATATGTTGCAGCATTGATAGGTTCTTTCAACAGAGTTGCCACCTCTCAGAGAGAGGACAGAATGTTAGCAAGGCACTTTTGTTTTCTGGATTCATCACCCCAGCAGAGCACCACATGGTTCCTTTTTGCTGCAACAACTTCACTGGAAACTAGATTTTCCAGCCCTCAGGTTACTTGACTCTCGCTCTCCCTAGCGGAGTCTCCAATTTCTGTTGGTTTTTCTTCTGAATCAGCATTAGGGTTGCCACTTCTAATGCACAGGTAGATTCAGCCAACTGAATACAGGAGGTTGCGTGAGCTCCTCCCCTTCACTTCTGGTTCTGCCACACCAAGGGGGGTGTCACTATTTGATAAAAGTATAACCTTGACTAGCTCAATGACAGAAGGATTTAACTTGACAGCAACAGGTAGAATACTCTCATGTATGGACCAAGATTTGTGTAAGAAATCACAAGGTTGGCAACATTCTTGGACATGATGTCTGGTTGGGTATGAGAGCATGCAGGGATCCTAATCCTACTCCTACAACTAACAGGTGGAAGGATGAAATGGTTTGATTTGATTTTTGGATGCAAAGTTGGACATGGTATATAACCTCAACACAGAGCTAGATTGGTGCCTATCTAGGGCTTGGAGTCGGTAGACATACACCTGTGAATAATCAGCATGAACAACTAAAACTGGATTTCAGGGGGATATACATGATATCTGCCTTCAAGATATCTCCCAATACAGAGTGTTAAGCTGTCTATACTTATGGCATCCCTATTACAGTATACCCTTCTCAATGTTTAATCTAAAAATAGTTTAATCTACCCCTTGAGCAGAAGTTAAAAGATCAGACATTCAACACAGGAATTCTATGTTCTAGAATCTTAGACATTCCTTGAATACCTAGACTCAAAAGAAAGGTACATGCAAAATTGGAGATAGAATTAGCATAACACATGCAAACATAGCATTATTCATATAAAATTGACCATGAAATCAGTGGATTCATGCAAAAACATACAACAGGAGATACATAAACTCACAAGTTTTGCTGCACAGAGCAACCAAAACCAGTTGTATCTTATTACAGAGCCAAATGTTCAACTTTCAACAACCAAAACAATGGTAACACAGTCTGCCTATATCGGCCAGAAAGTGTACCCACAGCAATTAATTACATGATTTTTACAAAAAACTGCCAGATACAGCCCATGAGAGATGGCGCCCATAAGTTATCAATGCAGTAGGCAGGAGAGTTGACAGGGGTGGCCTCGAGCCCTGTGCCACCATCTGGAAGTCTTCATGCTAAAAATCAGGTAGTTTAATCACTTGTACTGTCGCCCACACCCCTGCTACAATCGCCATTGATGGCTCAACCACCCGCGGCCTACTTGGAAACTGTCGCACTGTTCAAAATGGAGCTTCCCGCCAAGAAGTGCTTCCTCGCAGGTTCAAAATAATGTAGGGAGATTAATCCCACATGCATAGTGAGAAGACCACTTCAACGTTTTATAAACATGGCCACAAACATACTAAGTGTCGAGCGCTTTTGCCGCGCTCGACACACAAGCCCTCGCCCAAAGCTAAGCCATCGACTTGCCCCAAAAAACTCTCGCCGATCTATCAAGTCTCTCCGATGGCAAACAAAACACACCCTCCGTCACTGTGACTCCCTCCATCGGAGCATCCAAAAATCCTTTGGCTGACGTCATGTGTTACACCGATGAAGCCCATCGCAATCCCCTGTCGGCCAGACCAATCCCATCGGCCAACCTGAAACTCCTCTGACCGACCTCAATAGTCTCGCCGACACCATCGCAAACTCCATATTTCCCATCATCAGCCAGAGATAGACCATTGGGCCAACTTCCATCGACTAGGCCGATAAAACAAGTCTCACTAATGGCCAAGCAAAAAACACCCGTCGCCAAGACAAAGACCATTGGCCAACCCAAAAGCAATGCTCGCTGACAACAAAAGTCACGCTGATGGAAACTTGGCTTCCCATCTCCGTCGGTGTAACTTAGACTGTCGGAGTAAGACCACAAACCTATGCCGATAGCTGCCATCACGCCGATGAAACCAAAAACATAAAGCTTTGAACCATTGAACCAGTTCAAACAGATGGTTCAATGGCGAGGTTCAACACCGAGGTTCGCCGACGAGGTTCAAACCGAAAGTTCAAAGACACAATCGGAGCACTCAAAAAAACAAAACTTTCGCTGATGAACAAAACATGATGACCCCTTCCTCAGGAAAGATGATGCGGATGCTGCAAAACACTGAAGGGGTGCCAAAACTCAAAACCTTTTAGATTTTTTGGGAAGGTGCCTGCATGAAAAATTGCTCGAAAACTGACAGTCAATTCAGGCACCAACACGTCTCATAACAATGCTCTTCATATAGAGGTCTTGGTCTGTCCTTTTGGATAATGGAGCTAGCTTGAACCTATGTACCTTGAAGTTAATAAAATAATTGGGATATTAAAAAGCTAACTTGGAACCATGTTCTTATACTATCAAAGGATATGATGATACTGAGAGAGAATCCAAAGGCACCATATGTCTTCCCATATAAGTGGGACTTATCCTTTTACACATTACATGTCATGTCCTTGACCTTGATCTTCCATACAATATCTTACTTGGTCACCCATGGATCTATGCTATGCAAACATTACCTTCTACTTACCATCAATGTATAAGGTTCCCACATAATGGTGTTGAAATTACTATCCAAGCGGATCTTAGACCCTTTGCATATTGTAGAGCCTCGGGGGTTGCTAGTTATAAATATAACATTTATCTGAACAATGAATTTTCCACTATGGAGAAGGTCACCTCTTCCATATCTTATGTTCATATCGATGACCTCGCTTCCACTTCATTGTCCTAGAAGGATCCTAGAGTTACTAAGGTCAAGATTACCGATAAATGTTGTGGAGAATATGAGTTACATAATTCTTCCCATGTTGAACCACTCCATGACACTTCTTATGGTCTAGGATACATGCCTTCTAGTGTGTAAATTAAGGATCCTCATGTTCCCTTTGCAAGTCTCGATGAACCCTCTAATGTCATTGAAATTACCATCAATGGGACCATCAATAAGTCTCCCAAAGACCTTGCCATTTCATCCTTATTTCATGACCATGCCATCTTCATCATTGAGCCCTCATTGCCATATCCCGCTTCCACTTCATTGGACCAACAAAATCCATTCTCTCACACTAATTTTCATAACGATGGAGTGCATATTGAACTCCTTAGTCATATGCCTACAAAAACAAATTAGCCTAAAAATCCTAAAGCATTAGACTTCAAAGAAAGAAATCATGGGGTATCCAGAGTCAAATAAAAATCCATTTTACCCCTAGAATCCATAGAGTAATTTACTTGAAGAAAACAAAGTCCATTTGAGTATCAAAGTAAATCCGAAGAAGCTTCCTAAAAGTGATATTGTTGGTCCCCCTTGCTTTCACTCCATAACACTTCCACCACCTTACATGATTTTATCTCACCTACCTTCCACTCCATCTATAATTTATGAGGCTACAATGGTTCCCATTTATGTTGCCTAAACACAAAAGAGGCTAATCTTGCACTTATGGAGGTGCATGATGGCATCCATGATGCCCATCCTAGTGAAATTATCCTTGCAACACAATTTCAACATTTTGACCACCATTATGATCATTGTCTACTTGTTCCAAACTCCACACTTCCACCTGATATCATACCTTTCCTTGCTTAGATTGCTGCAATATCCCAATATACAAAAAATAAAAAAAAATTAAAAAAAAAAAATGGTAAAGAGAAATAATCCTTCCTATGGCAAAGACTAGTTTTGTGGTGCCTTGGATAAATACCATTGTGAAAACCTACTCACAGGAACCATGTGTAGTCATTAGTTCTTGTTATCCTCTAGGTCACTTGTCCCATGCTTCCCAATCATTCCATTTTCATCTAATATATTAATCTTCCACCATATCTTATCTACCATCCTCATTATTTGTCATAGTCTTCCCTCCCCTCCCTATAATATACATTCCACCCATCTCCTGCTTTCACCCTAATTATACCTAGGGCCAATAGATTATGTTTTACTTTGGGTATAGGTTTTCTTGTAAACTCCTAGTTATCCGCGGTATGGCTAAGTTCCTCCTCTTTGGACCTCATACACTTGCATATTCCATGACCATTCATATATGTTGATATCACATATTCTATCTTACACCCATGGCTTTATACATTTTCCATAGCATCCCCAAACTTTATCCTCCATCCCATAATAAAATAATCACCCACTCCCATCCCAAAACATATCCAAAAATCCAAAAAAATCAAAACATATCCAAAAACATGAAAACATTCCAAAAATCCAAAAATATCAAAACCTACAAAAATCCAAGCAATAAATCCAAATGCAAGTCATCCATAGTCCATGCCAATCTAGTCAAATTATCCAATCACATTCTTGGTTTTGTTCAACCCTTGTTGTCAACCTAATCAACCAATCATCATCAATGGGACGTATCATTCATGCATCCTTGTGTTAATCTAGGGATATATCATTCCCCGTAATGACAATACTATCTTAATTATTAATCGATCGATCATTAGTTTACTACTTGATAGGGGCAATACCTTGTTTTTTGAATCATTTGTGTATGCTTGCTTACTTGCTTGTGTGTGTTATCATTTTATCTTGCATTTTTTTCTAGTCATTGTAACATATTCTTATAATGACATCATGGTCTTCCATATCATGGTGTCCAAAGGCATATGATTTGTTGTGACACATTGTCACCCTAGTCTTTATATCTTGGTATATAATGTCTAGTGCTATATAAAACTATATGGTTGTTCACCTAATGCAACATAACATATTATTCATCCATTTTTTCCATCCCTTATCAATCATCCACTTTCCTCGACCAATCAGTTTCATCCATTTCGATAGCATACTCGTGTCCTTCCAACCCACCTATCCTCTTGAGGGGGCATCCCATCCTTGCATCGTTCCTCCTTGTCACTACTTCAAGTGGTTGGGGCATCCTTTTCCATCATTTTCCAATCATTCATACCTTATCTTCTTTGAAATGATGTTGCTTCTCTTAGTCACAACATCATCTCAAAGAGGGGACAAATGTAGACACCTAAAATTGACCATGTCCTCATAACCCTTCAAAATCACCTAGACATTCATCCTACAACTCATTGTCCCTTAATCCTTTTCCCAAATCAATTAAATAAATTATATTTATTTAATTAATCCATTCCCTCTATCACCTAAATTAATTAAATAATTTATATTTATTTAATTTATCCATTTACCCCTTTTATCCAAAATTAATTGAATAAATCTTATTTATTTAATTAAGTTATCTTCCCATCATCCCCTCTCCAATAATTAATTAAACAATTTTATTATTTAAATTAATTATTGAGAGTCGCATGACTTTCCACAATCAATAAATAAGCTTTTCATCTCCACCATTCATCTCATACTACATCTTCAAATCCTAGCCAGTCACATAAGGATGCCCTAAAAGCTTTGTCCTTATCTTATAATCCTCTCATAAAATATTAGCCATCTTTCACGTTGCAACTCTTAATCTTAGTCATCTATTTCCACCTCTTAATCTCAACCATCCAATTAAACCTCTTAATCCTAGTCATCCATCCTATCAATCAAGAATTTATAAATCAAGTATCAACCAAGCCATTATCATCATATATCCACATTAAAAGTATCATCATAGATCTCCCATTATCATATATCCATCATCTTTATCTAATGTTTTGCTACTAGTTTGAGCAACCAACATATTACAATCACTATCAAATATCAAAGGCAACAAGGACTCATTTGGTGATATTGTTTGATTTCTATTTTTATAGTTGCTTGCTCTTGATTGTTGGTGTGAACAGGTTTATTACCTTTCTGGTTCATCCCTTGTGTGAATAATTCATATTATTTAACTATTTATTAGTTAAATAATATTCACACATCACACATAATTCACATGTTAAGTTGACTTAGTGAGTCTACTAGATGTTTTTAGTTGTGTCTAGTTGTTGATAGTTGGCATCTTATCCTATAGTCACATGTCATAAGAATATGATAGTTGTCACATGACTACAACATCTTGTCTCTCATCCTTGCTATTATAAGCAAGGATCTTCATTTACATTGTAACATCAATTTTGCATTTATTGATAGAATAGAATTATTCTCTCATTTGATCTCTCTTATGCTTTCATGAAGTCCTAGATCTTGAGCGGCTCCAATTATAGCCAACTCTAACATGGTATCAGAGCTCTAGGAGGAATCACTTTGTGTTAGTCATTTTTTGAGAGATCTTGAGTACAAATCATGGTGGATCATGATGGTTGAGTAGCTCTTCTCTTGCATTGAATGATGACTTGGAGAATAAAAAAGACATAATCGAAAAACTAGATTTGGAGAGTTTTCCTCTTTGTGGCCTTGTATTGTAGGTTTATTTTGGACCATGTTGCTACAAATTTGAGCATACCATTTTGTTTAAGAGATTCGATATAGTTAAGATCTCCTTTTGTTTCATCCAAATCAGACATTAGAGGCTGAATCTATGAGGGTTTGAAGTTGGGAGGTGCATGCAAGATGTAGCAAGTATATGATCATTTGGAGAATTTTGGGTCAAATCCAACCCTACCATCGTGCTCAGAAGGCCCAAAAATCCTAAAATCGACTGTCAATTTGTCGAAATCGGACAAAGTTGCAACAAAAGGCAAAATAATTTTGCCCCCTTGACCGTACGAATGGGAATATTCCTTGTAGAAAAAAATTTCACTAGGTACCTGCAAAATAAAAAATAATATATATATATATATATATATATATATAGTTTTGAATTTTTTCAAATCTGTATAGCCTGGTTTGTAAAAATTTTGGAAAATTTCCAAAAAAAATAGTACTCGACAGGGTACTACTTGTGCTGGCTTGTCGGGCCTGTATGGTCTACAGATTCAAAAATTGAAAAAAATAATAATAAACAAATTTTAAGCACTTTGTGCACTAACCTTTGTGGGCACCCTTGTAAAAGGGCCCCAACTTTGTAAAGGTTACAAACTCCTTTAAGGAGCCCATGGGCCCTTTAAACTGGGTCGTGACCCCCTTTTACGGGCACAAGACCCCTTTATTTCAACCTATGTGGCCTACTCTACTCCACTACCAGATCCAGTACACAGGACATTCGACCATAAAACAAATTTTTTAATATTTTAATTTTTTTTTCAAATAAGAAAAACCTCTTTAAAAAATCCTTCCCAAATCCATACAACCCACCAGATGTGGCGACCTTTTTAGCTATTGTTCACCAAATTTGGAGTTTTGTCTAGCGGCAACTCTAAACCTGGCGATGACTAAATTTAGTCAATAGAGTTCTAGTTTGTCAGAGGTCTATTTTGACTGGCGAACATCTATTTTAGAGGCATCCCTACCTTGGTAGAGATTTCACCAAATTTGATGGAGTAAAAAAAATTACTTTTTCACCCCCCTCCTATGGAGTTTTCAGTTTGACAACTGATCTTCAAAGGCTCATATCTTGCTCTCTTTTGCTCCTTTTTTTGAGCATTTTTTTATTTGGGCTAGAATTTCATAGGATTTACAGTGGTGGAATCAAATTTTGGTTTTGGTGCCTGGATTCTCCAGAAATTGTAGTTTTCATCAATGTACCTTAGCAGTTCCCATTTTCAGAACTTCAAAGGCTTTGTTCGGGCTCATACAGTAACATTTTTTGGTGATTTTTTTTAAAGTGCATAGTTTTTCAATTACTTTCCAAATCTACTATCAGTTTGATCTAGTTTTTCTCAGAAATTGTACTTTCAGTTATAGCCCTTTTTTGGCTTTTGCATTGTACCAAAATCAAAAACCACTTTGTTATTTTTAGCTTGTGGCAATTGTAATTGGACTAAATATAAAGTCCCATAATCATTTTTTTGGGGGGTGATCTCATTGATTGAGTAAAAGGGGGTTGTATTTGTGTTGTTCTTTTTTGTACTCGTGTATCATGGATCAACACAAACTTCTACTCACACCATATAAATATCATGAGTGGAAAACTAAAATGAAGATTCATTTAAGAAGTTTGAAAATTCATAGAGTAACAATGGGTACAGAAATTGAACCAACAACAATTGCATAAAAGAGAAAGTGGTACAGTAGATGTGATCAAGCCTATAGAACACTATGCTTGTCTATTTCTCGTGATCTATGTTGATGCATGTTTTAGCACACAAC
Source organism: Cunninghamia lanceolata (assembly GCA_027924645.1). Lineage (NCBI taxonomy): Eukaryota > Viridiplantae > Streptophyta > Pinopsida > Cupressales > Cupressaceae > Cunninghamia > Cunninghamia lanceolata. The sequence goes on along the minus strand of BSBN01001494.1, from coordinate 1,318,987 downwards.
TTAGATGAAATACAAAGTATTCCACCTCTCTTGAAAGGAATCTAATCCCATAAAATATATAAAAAAGACTACCCCAAGGTTTATACTTACAGGTTTTGACTTGCAGGATAACTCAGTTGGATATGTTTTGCTATTCCAGTCAAGGGGACTTACATAAGAAATGAACTCATTTAGGATTTTATAAATGATGACAATCGCTAGTATGTAGAAACCCTAGGTGATTCAAACTGTAAAGTCTGAGAACTTCATCTGTTATTACCAGTGATGTGATGCTTTGGACCTAATCTACTAGCTTCTTCAAAGAAAATTCAAAAGGATAAGGGATAGGAAAAGATATGAAAACCCTAATGACAAATCACAGCAGATGGGGCTGCTTCAGATAGACAAATGCCCTAAAATCAAATTTTGTTTAAAGTTAGGTTTCCCACAATGCTACATAAATAATGCAATCTTCAAAGGTAACAAAGATTTTTAAATCACATAAACTCTTTAAGCACCCAATTGCTAGCACAATTTAATCAATGCTATGCAACCGAACTTAACTCATTAAAATGGGTTCAGACTAACCATGCAAAGTAACTCACATTCAACAAGATACAAATGGTATGAACCAGAGCATTCATCAAATATTTAAAGCATATATCCAGACTATAACTAAACTTTATCTAAATTAGGTAGGAAAAGAACAATGAAATCCAAAACCTAATAACACAATATGCAGCAACACCTATAAATATGCTTTGTATTAATTCAAATTTTTGGCAGTCTCAACAATTCATTGTTCCAATCTTACAAAATAGAGAAAATGACTGCCTTTATATAGAGGGGCAGGCATACTAAGTTTTACAATGGATTGTGAGGATTAATCTAACACCAAAGGCTCATATTTAACAACATGAAATATTTGGCAACTAGGTAGTTACAATCTCAGAATTACTTTTGTCCTTTAGGAAAAGGACAAAAATACAACTTTTGAGATCACTAGAATAGGACAAGATAACAACTTCTCGATATGCCTAATAAGACAAATCACTTTTACAATGTATTGACAAGTCAAAAAGGAGTAAATGACACATTTCTAGAGGGAAGATGTCAACTAGATTTGGCATTTGATCACCAATCTACTGACTAAACTGGTGACACTGTGTGATGCTAACCTTCATGATGTAGGAACATCTTCATCTTCTACTATCACTTTGTTCTTTTCTGCCTCCTTGTATGCCATTAGGGCCTTGAGTGCATGATTAATCTCTTCTGAAGGAGGATCCTTTACAAAATCTACCTTGAATATGAAGGTATCTACTGCCTTAGATAAATCATGATAAATTACAAATTTAGCCTTTCTACTCCTCTTAAATTCCTTAATCTATGTTTGGAAAATGTTGGCCTTATTCATATCTGCTACACTATAGGATAAAGAATTTCCTTGTAATGATAGACCCAGTTGTTTCTTGCACTCTTGCACATCAATGGCCACTGTGTCTATAGACACCTAAAAATGACCATTTTATCACATTGTAGACACCCAAAATTGTCCCAAAATGGTGCATGTCTTGCAACACCTAGTTAAAACATTATTGAGACATCATGTAGCATTTTGTCTTAAATCCCACTCTTAGTCCCACTTATCCAATTTAGCCAATTAATTAAATAAATTTTATTTAATTAATTAATTTTCCATCATAATCACATTTATCCCATTCATAATCCCATTATCCAATTAATTAAATAAATCTTATTTATTTAGTTAATTTCCCTCACATATCCCAACTAATTCAAATAAAATATTTGAATTAGGTCCTCACCTTTCACCACATTCCAACACTTGTCAACCTCTCATTTAAATCATGTGTGGTAGTACAACTTTCATTTAATATCCTTCACATGTACAAATAATAAGAGTTTTTATGTACACGATCACACATGAGCTTATTAAATAATTGTTTTTGTGTACACGGTCACACATGAGCCTTATCTTCCTTCCTACACTTGTCACATGACTACAACTCCCTTGAAGAGTGGGAATAACTAATCAATCCTAGCCGTCCATATCAATCATGTAGCATTTCAATCATAACCATCCATTTGAACTAGCCCTTGCCTATAAATCAAGCCATCTACAAGCCATTTGACAATCCACCTTTCATGCATCCTTATGCTACCAAAATCATTTTTCAATCTTCTCATCTATTATCATCTATCCTCCATCTATCATCTTCATCTTATCGTTATGCTACCAAATTTAGCAACCAACATATCAATCAAACAATTCATCATGCATGCATCCATCATTGCATCTATTTGAGGTATTGAAGATTTGGATTGAGGTAATGCATTTATATTGTTTTATCATTTTTATTTTATCCAAATTTTTTGATCACACACATCACTTGTATTTTAATCAAATCTGTCAGATCACCTGCATTTCAACATTAATTAAATAATCTAATTATTTAATTAATTTCATCAAAATCATCAATTTCATCTAAATCACATATTTTCAACATTAATTAAATAAATCCTCTTTATTTAATTAATTTTAATAAATTTCCTCTTTATCCATCCAAATTAAATAATTTTGATTATTTAATTAAATCATTATCGTCTTCCAATTTTCAAATCCACATCAATTGAATAAATTAATTAACTAATTAATTTATCATTTAAATCCTCTTATCTATAATTAAATAATTTCTAAATTATTTAATTAAATCAATTATTCTTCTAAATTTAAATAAACCATTCAAATTCATTTAAATTAAATCTCTCTTCTAAAAATAAAATAAAATAAAATATTTTATTTATCCTTCATCATGCAAAATAAATTAAATCAATTTATTTGTTTAATTTATTTAAATCTTCAAACCTAATCTATTTCTTCTATCATGCACAAACAATTAAATAAATTTATTTATTTAATTTGCTTTGTTTATCTTCTAAATTCTTCTAAAAATTAAATCTTATTCATCATGCACACAAAATTAAATAATTTATTATTTAATTTTACTCAAATCATGTAAAAAGTAAATCTAAAGTTGAGTTAATTGACTTAATCATTATTGTTTTCATCATCAGCTCATAAATTATAAAAAAACATTTCTATTTTTATGAAATCTAATCATATCTTTTTTATGTCTTTTATTGCAAATCAATCAGTTAACTCAATAAAAATATATTTTTGTGTGACACATGTCGTGTGCATATTCATCATGAATTCTAGATTTATCTCATCCATTGATTCTATTGAATTATCTGGACCATTGATTGATCTTTATTGAATCCTATATATACCCCTTCATCTCATCACAAACCCTCTCCAATCTTTTATGCATCTGAGCTATAGGCATCTTATAGCGTTTTGAGGATACTACATATTGTTGAGCACATCACATCGAATCTTTGAGCACACCATCTAAATCTGCTTATTGCAACACTATGGATACGCAAGGTTATTGAGCAATACACAATCTAACAAAGAGAACAATACAATCTAGGTGAAGGCTTTCTTGTTTTAATTTGATTATTCATTGATATTGGTATTTTCCTAGATCGATCTCTTTATGTTATAGGATTAGATTTGTTGATTATTATTGCTTTGATCTTATTATTCAATCTTGATTTTACCTATACACATTTTGGCACGCCTGGTGGGACCACTAATCGTTGTTTTCTTTTAGAAAATTTAATTTTTTGAAGTATAATATAGAAAAGCGCAATCAAACATAGAAAAGCACCTTTGCAGCATGGTAAAGTGCTTCTGGTCTATAACAAAGCGCCTTCAGGTGACAATAATGTGCCTCTGGTGTACATTAAAGTACTTCTAGTATGTTGTGAAGCGCTTTTACATAGCAAAATAACACCTCTAGTTTTTAGGGTTTCTGACTTGTTTTTCTGAGTTGCAGGGTTTCTAACTCATCATATTGATCATTCATTGTTACATATCTCATCCTTTATCAACATTCAAGATCATCATTCAATCATGACATCATCTTTCAATCTAGCTATTTGACAAAATATTGTTTTTTATAGATCTGGAACAGTAACACACCTTTGCATCACAATAATGCACTTTTAGCATCGTAGTGAAGCGCCTTTGTACGACAGTAAGGCACCTTTGGTCAGAATTAGCATGCCTTTGTAGCACAGTGAAGTGCTTTCGGTAACACAGTACAACACCTTTGAATCTTGATAAAGCACTTTTAGTCAATTGATTTGTTTTTTGCTAACTATTGAGTTTTTGGTGGAACTAAACCAACTTGTTGCAGTGTCTTATTACTCAAACAGAACAAATAGATTTTCCTAACATGTTCATGCAAGACAAGCATTGAAAAATTACAAACCTATCACACTAAGCCTTAGAAACATATTGATTTCTTAAGAGACAACTGAACAATCATCTTTTGCAATCTAAGTCTTAGGAACAAATTGCTTTCTTAAGGGACAATTGAACAATCATCTTTTGCAATCTAAGTCTTAGGAACAAAATTGCTTTCTTAAGGGACAATTGAACAAACTTGCGTGTTTAAGCTAGTTGCACCTAGTTATTTTTCTTATTAATAGTATAAATGAACATGTGCATGCCATGCTTGAAGATGATAGGTATATACTCTTCCTTGTGAAAACTTGGGAGATCAAGAAAACCAGCTCATCTATCTTTTATTTTTCATTTTATCCTTTAGAAGGGCCTACTTTTGGATTGTGCTTCATCCAAAATGGATGACTCTAAGCGGAGTTTTCCTTTGAACACCTATATAAGTTAGATAAAATGAAAGCCAAGTCCTAACCAGCATCAGCCTTGCCTAATGGCACCAAATCGAAAATAGGTGTACCAACACTTTGTGAAAACAATTTTTACATTATGGGTGGTATATGATACTTTTAGTAGGATTGGTCAAAGCTTTTAGTAGCTTACTGCATGCTCACAAGGCATTGGTCCATCAAAGCTACTAAGAACCATCTAGATAGTGACTACCTATTTCACCTTTGAATGTTGCGGTAATCATTAGTGCAAGGGGAATCATTACAAGCCCTTAAGATACTCACCATTGCCTCCCTTGAGAAGAGATAGTATTCCCTCGGCTAGCATAAGCTCTTATGACCTACTTGAAGCTTTTCGAGGGGAGAGTGAGATATCCCTACCTATCGTCTCTCGCAAAGACACAAATGTATGACACCATATGGAATGACATTTTTTCGATGGAGATTTCAAGTTGTAAGCTAAACTACCAGAATGATCCCATGTCTTTAGGGATAAAAAGTGGTTGAATTGTTTGCAATTATCATAAACCCGTGAAAACATTGGGCTTTTTGTGAGCCTCAAACATACACTATTTGTTGTGTCAGCCTTTTGCCACTTTGTTTGATGTGTTTTCTCTTGTCAAAACAAATCCAATCAAAATAAAATCCAAAATCTATCAAAATTTTCCTTACAAACATCACGGATACCAACTCCGTGCCTTTGAAAAGTAGTCCAACACTTTTGGTCACATAGTCATGCGGCTCTGATCAGTAGTTAAGTACTTTTGAAACATAGTCATGCGCCTCTGGTAACATAGTAAAGAACCTTTGTAGCACAGTCCAACACCTTTTGTCCAGAAAAGTGTCTATCAAACTGTCTAGCCCAAATCTTAGCAAAAACACACCTTTTGATCATATCTACCTCAGAGCCATCATCATATAGTATTGTTAGATGTATGCCATCAACCCCTTAGTCCATTTCATCCTTCATTATTGCTTAAACTTGGACTTTTTGAACCATTGATCCCCTTGAGATTACTATTGTCGATCCTATTTCACCAAACGTACCTAAATCCTTACCCATGCTTTGTCTAGTTGAGTAATTTGGTGTCCACCATAAATCCTAGATCACATCAATTCCCTAGTTTGTCTTTGATTTGAGAGTGATAACATCTCTTAGGTCTTTGAAGAGGAACTAGTATATGTTATTGGTCTTTTCAAGCTTTTGAGAATCAACTTCTTTTGAGTTAGTTTATGCCATTAACACTATCTGCCTTCATTGAGGTCATTAGTCTAGATTTGTGAACGGTAATCATTATCCAATTAGCAATTGATCTAGAATTTATAATCTTCCAGAATAAACCCACTTTAAATCCACAAACTAGTCCAAAAAATCAAAATCTCAAAACATAATTTGTCCGAGTGCATCCTATGGTAACCACTAGACTCTAACAATCTATGAAGGCTAAGAAAACTACCCCAAAGAAGCATAAATCACCCCCTCATACACCTCAACCAAGTCATTCCACCATATCTCAAAAAGGTACTTCCCACACACCAACTAACAGACCAACAAATTTTCAAAATAGGCCACAACATGACAAACCAACTAGTTCCCAAGAGGGTAATGTCCCTTTGATAGATATAACTCAATTTACTATTAGCATGCCTCATGAATTTGTTACACCTAGTTACACCATAGGTCAAGTCTCATCTCAAGAATGAAACTTTCAACCTCTCAAGAAGATAGACAAGATCTTGATGAAATCATGCAAGATCCTAGAGCCATAGAAGCATCCGACAAACTCCTTAGTGAGAATCAAGATCATTTCTTTCATTTGCTTGCTGAACAGGGAGCTAAACTACCCCAAGACTTTGATCTATCTACTCTTAAAGAGCAAAACAATACCCATGACACTATAACTGCTATCCAAACTATATCAGCTATATTCGTTCCCATACCCAAACAAGTCTCACAAGGGGGAACGACTAATCCTTTCGACACTCAGTATGAAAATCCCCTCTATCAAAACCAAAATCCAACAGTAGAAAGACCAATATCACCACTCTTGACTCCTATGGAGATTTATAAACTACAACAAGAGACTCTACATCATCAAGCAGAATTAGCAAAACAAGCTGCCCTAGCTAAAACAAACACACAACAACCTCCTAGCATATCACAAATGCCCATATAAATCACAAATGGAATATTGGCCACCCCATCATGAGATGGTTTTCCTCCAAATTACAATCAGGGAAACACTTATGTAGCTATGCAACAAGGATCACAAGCGACACCACCCCCAACATCATCAACCCTCCGTATCGCTAATCCAAGCAATGTCATACCACCACAACACTCTCAAAACATCAACACCAACAATATCATACCACCATAACACTCCCAAAACATCAACACAAACAACATCACTCCCCCACAACACTCCCAAAACATCAACACAAACTATATCACTCCACCACAATGATCATCCACACTCAATCTCACCCATACCTATCTCAATCAACCGCAACCATCTCAAAACCCATCTACCTATATCACCCCACTGCAAAGATCATCCGCACTCAATCTCACCAACACCTATCTCAATAACCTTCAACATTCTCACATCCAATCTTCCTATGGCTATATTCTGCCATCACAATCAAATCAAAACACATTCAGCTTTCCTCAACAAAATTCATTCATCACCTCTCCTCAACAATATCAATGACAAAACTCTTTCATCATTCCTTCACAATAATCATAAAGCCAACATTCTTATCTAGCATCACCTTAACATATGCAACCTCAAAACAACCAACCCCAACCTAATCCAAATCCATCATATGACACATATGACCCAAATCAATCATACGACCCATCTAACATCAATTCCTATGGCTTCAACTACAATTTTCCCTATGGGCAACAACAACCACCCCTAGTGCAATAGGAGACTTTACCAACACCCCCAACAACTATGGAGCTTAAACTTGTTGAGGTACAACGACAAGTAGCCAATTTAACATTTGGTCACACTAAGAAAACCTTCTCCTTGGAGGAGGTTTGTCCTTATCCATTTGATTGGTCATTGCAAATGATCCCTTTTCCTCCCAACTTCAATATACCCAAATTTGATAAATATAAAGGAAGAGGAGACCCAAAAGACCACATTAGAGAATTCTATATCACTTTTTTAGAGGTTGTGCATAATGACACATATCTCATGCGCCTCTTTCCTCACAGTCTTGGAGGTCAAGCTATAGAATGGCTCTCACATCTACATACGGGTATCAAAACTTTTAACAAGCTTGCAAAAATATTTGCCACCCATTTCTCATACAACATAGAACATGAGGTCTCTATGACTGACTTATGTAACAACAAATAGAAAAATGGGAAACTCTTATCTCCTTCCTTCAAAGATGGAGATGCATGGCTAGCAAATTCCCATTTAAAATACCTGAAAAGCAACTTGTTAGCATGTTTGTGTAGAACCTTAACTAAGAATTGGGTTTCCATTTGCAAATACTAAGTGCTACAACATTTTACAAGATTACCTATAAAGGCATCAACATCAAAAAATCCCTCATTGCTAAAGGCGTGGTCAAAATCTTCAAAGAAAATAAAGACAATTCTCCCCAACAACAATCAAATGATAAGCCCAAATTCTGGAACAAAAACAAAAATGTGGTCAATGATGGTGTGATAGATTCCAAACATGTTCAAACACTACAAACACCCCTTAATCTTTCATCCAAACAAAACCAACCTCCACCTCAACAACAACAACAATGACAACAAAACCAAAACCAACAGCATCAACAAGAGAGGCCTCCCCAAGATCACCCTCCAAGGCGTAAGTTCAATCCCTTGGGAGAGCCTATAGCTTTGTTGGTTCTAAAGAAACTTGTACAAAGTGGACTCATCATGCTACCAAAATCTCGCTCATATGACGAACGTGCTTTCAAACCCACATGGTACAAAGACAACAAATATTATGAATACTATAGGACCAAAGGACACAGAACCGTATCATGCATGAAACTCAAGCACATGATCCAAAACCTTATCGATAGAGGCAAAGTCACTTTCGATGCACCTCCTAATCAAAATACTAACAAAGACCTCAACATGTACAAGGAGGAATTCCCTAACCATGGTCAAGGTCAACATCCTGATAAAGGTAAAGCCATTAATAAAGGTTCAACTTCTTATGACTCTATTGTAGGTCACTTTCAAGAAAGTCATGTGTCTACCCTCACTATCAAAGGTAAATCTATAGATTGCGCAGTCACAACTCGTCGTGGTTGTGTTACCCTTCATGGGCCTACACCGAGTCTCCCAACCTAATTTGACTACATTCTTGTCGAACATCTAGGGAAAACCCCTACATAGATCTCTATTTTGGACCTTCTACGGTCATCACCTACACATAAATCTATGCTAGAAAAAGCCCTACAAGAGTATTCTGTTCCTAATAACATATCGGTCATAGATTTCCAAGCTATAATAGGTAACATTGCCTCACCTTACAATGTGGTCTTTTCTGAAAAGGACCTCCTATCCCATGATCCATGTCACAATGATACACTTCACATTGAAGTTTTCATCCATAAATGAAAGATCAAATGCATACTTATAGATGGTGGTGCTGGTCTCAATATTTGTTCTCTTAAGTTACTTGAACAAGTGAGATACTTTGAGGATCATGTCAACATTGGTCAATGCATTACAATCAAGGGGTATGATGATGTTGAGCACCGTTTAGAAGGTGTTATCCACTTACCTATACAAGTAGGCCCCATCATGCTTGAAACTAGGTGCCAAGTCCTCGATATTAAGCTACCTTATAACATTATCTTAGGAGGTCCATGGATCCATGCCATGAAAGCTATTTCCTCCATGTACCATTAGTCTCTCAAGTTCAAATTTAATGGTATGGAGATCACTATCCCAAGAGACCTTCATCTCTTTGAATTCTGGTGTGCCTTGCAAGGTAGTTATAAGAATAGAAACCAAGTGCAAAATAATGACAAAGGCTATGAATCCCCATTGTATGTCGACTCTAAAAATCTAAAAAAATCCTTCGAAGTTGAACCTAATCCTAATCCTATTTTTGAAATCAAAACTCACATCCATGATATAGGCTTTGGTGAATATGATATCTCAAAATCTTGTTGTGTAGGGCGGAAGCCCTTATCCCCTAAATCCTACAACCAACCACCCATAGATAAAGTGACTAAGAAAGTAGCCATCCCCCCTCTAGCATCCAAGGATGAATGATGTCTCATTTCGATGGGATGCTAAGTGTCATGTGGCATTTGATCAGCTCAAGGAATATCTAGCTGTACCCACTGTCTTGGTACCACTAGTTGTCGATAGGCCTTTGTTCTTGTACATCTCAACTACAACTGTAGCCTTAGGGGCTCTTCTAGAACAACATGATGAGTCAGGAAAAGAGCATGCAATCTATTATATCAGTCAAACCTTGGTGGGTTATGAACTCAATTATTCACCTATGGAAAGAGCTTGTTTAGCCTTAGTGTTCACTTCCCAAAATTTGTGGCATTACATGCTAAACCAACACACAGATCTAATAGCCAAAATTGATCCATTAAAATATCTCCTAGCAAAAGCAACCCTCATAGGCAGACTAGCTAAATGGGTCATGATCCTTAGTGAGTTTGACATTGAGTATGTGGATCATAAAGCAATCAAGGGGCAAGCCCTAGCAGATCAACTAGCAGAAGCACCCATGATAGATGTACATCCTATGGTATCTAACTTTCAAGATAAAAATCTCTTTCATATTTCTACCTCGATAATGTGGAATTTGTATTTTGATGGTTCTTACACACGGCATGGATCAGGGGTCGGCATCCTTTTTATCACACCTAAAAATTACTATATCCTAAAGTCATATCGGCTTGCATTTCCTTGCACCAACAACATAGTTGAGTATGAAGCACTCCTCATAGGTCTCCATACAACAGTCTAATGGGACATCAAAGAACTACAGGTATATGGAGACTCACAACTAGTCATTTGATAAGTCATTGATGAGTACCAAACAAAAGATGAAAAGTTGGTCCCTTACAAGCAACTAATGGATGCCTATAAACCACACTTTTCTAGCATCACTTTTGAGAAAATTCCAAGAGAGCATAACAAAGCTACAAATTCTATGGCTTCTGTGGGGTCACTTATAGACATGCCTGCAAATACACAAAAATGTGAATTCTTGATCGAGCAATTGTTGGTACCAACCGTCAATGTTCCAACTACCAAAATCATCTATGAATTTGTTGGTCCCAATTCCCCATGGTATGAAGATATCTATGAATACCTTAAACATGGTACCTTTCCCTTTGAGCTATCTACAACCCAAAGCAAAACCTTTATCCGTCGATCCTCCCATTACACCATTTTGGGTGATACTCTATATCAACAAAGTCTTGATGGTATCCTCTTAAGATGTACTAACATAAAAGAAGATGATGTTACCTTATGAGACATACACGAAGGTGTCTGTGGCATACATTCTACTAGTCCTAACCTTGCTAAGAAGATACTCCGCATAGGGTATTACTAGCCTACCATGGAACAAGATGCTATGTAGTTTGCTAAGAAGTGTCAACAATGCTAGTATCATGTAGATTTGATTCATGCACCAGCTCATGAACTACAACCTGTTACAACTCCATGGCCTTTTTCACAATGGGGTCTCAACCTCATAGGACAAATCCATCCATCCTCATCCAATGGCCATAAGTTTATCATTATTGCCACTGACTACTTCACGAAGTGTGTCGAAGCCATCCCCATGACTTATATCACTGACAAGAAATAGCCAAGTTTATCCTTAACTACCTCATTTACCGGTATGGTATTCCCCAAGCCATTATCACTGATAATGGGAGACCATTCAAGAATCAAGATATCCATGCCTTGTGCACCCAATACAATATCCAACATCACTTTTCCACTCCTTACTATCTGCAAAGTAATGACCAAGCCAAGGCTTCTAACAAAACCATTCTAAAAATCCTCAAGAAGACGGTCAATGAAGCTGGTCACGATAAGCACCTACAACTCAATCCTACCCTATGGGCCTATCACACTAGTATCAGAACACCAATTAGTGCCACATCTTATGCCCTAGTCTATGGCTATGAAGCCATCCTCCCCATAGAGGTTAGGATTCCATTCCTCTGAGTATCTTTGAAACAACTTATTGATGGAGAGGAGTATCACACTTCCAGATTAGGTAAGCTAGAACTACTAGATGAAAGGTGCCTTGCAACACTTAATCATCTCCATGTCTATCAAAACCACCTCTGGTGCAAATATAACAAGAAGATCAAGGAAAGATGGTTCCAAGTTAGTGATATTGTCTTAAAGGAAAATCAAAGAAATCAAGCAGATCAAGAAAATAAGGGCAAGTTTGAGCCTAATTGGTTAGGACCCTTTATTATCACAACAACATATGGATCAGGAGCTTATACTTTAGCAACAACTGAAGGCATTCCTCTAGACAAACCACTCAACAATGTTCATCTCAAGAAATTCTTTGCCTGATCCTCAGAGTATCCTTGGCAAAAATCATAAAAAAATCAAAAAATCAACGAAATAGCTAAAAATAATATGTCCTCTAGTGAAAACTTGGTTAACGAGTGCCTTGGATAAGTACCATAGCGAAAACCTAGAAAATAGGTACTATGTGTAGTGTTAGCATCCATCATCTATCAAGTCTTTTTCATTCCATTTCCATTCCATAATAATCTCCATCCTTACATCCATAATAAAACATTGACCTTTGCATATCCATTTCCCTATCTAGAATCACTTGGAAATTGTTGGTGTCAGTTATCACTCATCCTATGTCAGTTCATCCATCATCAGTTTATCCTATGTCAGTTATCTATGTCTTGTCATCATAATATGTCAGTTATCTATGTCTTGTCATCATCATATGTCAGTTACCTATGTCTTGTCGTCATCATATGTCAACTATCTATGTCTTCTCGTTATCCTATGTCAGTTATCTATGTCTTTTCATTATCCTATGTCAGTTATCTATGTCTTGTCATCATCATATGTATGTTATCTATGTCTTGTCGTCATCCTATGTCAATTATCTATATCTTCCTATAATCCATCGTCAGTTCATCCATGTGTCAGTGCAGTCATCCATAATAAAACCTCTATCAGAATGGGGGAAACTCTTTCCTTAACCTAGGTATAGGAATGGATCCTTGTTCATGGTTCATCAACCATCTCACCAAAACAAAAACACTTCAACAATCTCACCGAAACCAAAACACTTCAACCTATCCTGCATCATCAAACAACCTAGAACTACATATTATCTCATCTCAATCTTAAGGTACCTTGATCCCATGGATATGGGTATGTAGGTAGTCTGGAATATGAAGGAAGTTTCCAGTACTTAGGTACATAAGATGACATCATTTCACCTATCCAAGCTCAGACAACTTGACCCACTCATCACTCTACCTAGAACTACATGTTATCATATTCATCTTTCATCATAACATTGTGCCTTGATCACATGGATACAGGGTATGTAGGCAGTCTGGAATACGAAGGAAGTATCCAGTACTCAAGCACATATGATTCATCATTCTTCATCCATCTCAATCCATTGACATTCCATCTTTCTAGTCTTGCATTTATCACAATTCATCCTACCACCTAGACTTGACTAACTCAAGGAGAAAACAAACTATACATCCTTTCAAAGCAAAAGTCCTTAACCAACTAGAAGCAAAGAAACCTACTTGCAGATCCATATGCTTTCCTACATATCAATTGCCAACATTTGCTACATCAATCAACATATCCTGTCAACAGATCAACACCCTTTAATGGATATATCATTCCTATAATAAGGTTGTTATCATCCTATCTACCCTATCTATCCAATCTATCCCAAGCAACCTCTTTGGCAAGAGAATACGTTGGCTATATGTTTACTTTATAAGTCAGTCAATTTACTTTTTGGTTTATCTTTTTGTTCCTTTCCCATTACATATTCAAGACTACCTTGATTTATCTATATCTTGGTATGTTGCAATGCAGTACATGCATAGTCATTGCTTTTGTGTGCCGTGTTTGAGGAACGATCTTTTTATCTTACTTAGCATCATATCTATCTTGTGTATGTGTTACAACCTAGCATCTTACATATTAATAGTCTTTTGCATTTATGTATTAAGATTATTTTATGTTTAAGACTATGGCTAATTCACATATCCAACAAGGTTATATTATGTCTAGTAGATATAAGTTCAAACCACTTGCTTGCAGAGTCAACTTCCTTGCACTAGGATATCATAGCAACTTGGTTTTTTATACCTTGGTGGAAAGCTATCCATGTGCTATATCAAAAATAAGGATTGCTCTTTATAAACATTTGTGTAACCATTTCAACAAGTTATCCATTTACCCATCCATTTATCCAAATCATCATATAGTTTTTCAAGCAAAGATCGATCAATAGTCTTTCTATCATGTTCTATTCTATCTCCACTTTCTTCTATCTATCATCAATGTTTGATGCATATCTATAAAACCACATGTTAGACACTACATTTCATACATCTATAAGCATATACATCATCATGTAAACTCATCATCATATTATAATGTCATCACATGTCATACATCTATAAGCATATACATCATCATGTAAACTCATCATCATATCATAATGTCATCACAATTCATACATCTATAAGCATAAACATCATCATGTCAAATCATAAATCATAAATACATGTCATCACATCCATAACATATAGAAATACATCACAAAGAGTGTGAACATCCATGATCATATACATAATCATATATGTCATATATCATCATCCAAGGTCATCAAAAACATACAAATGTCCATGTCTACATCAAAAGTCCATATATACATCAAAAGAGTACTACAATACATCGTGGCTATTAAGAGCCCATAATACACACACACACACATATACAATCAATATATACATGTCCATAATGATACAAAAATGATAAAACATAAAATCTGCTCTAGTGGGTAGAGCTCCCCGCCTGTTGCGAGCCTTGTGTGCCTCCTACACTCGACGAAGGTCCTCTTGTTGGCCCCCCTCCCTATGATCACCGTGGTGTTCCCATAATTAAAGAACTTGATCTACTCGTCTTGTGTGATGACAAGGCCCTGACCCGCTCCACTCTTAGAAGCTAGGCTCCCTCTGGTCGATCGGCACTACTCTAAAGTAGAGACCTTGGTAGTACTCTACCTCCCTTCCCATTGTAATCAACTCACCCTATACATAAGTAAGCTCTCCAACCAAGGTCATCTAATCTGCACCCACTATACAGCGTGCAACATCCCTCTCTCACCTCACCCTCTGTAGGGTGGCCTCAGTTATCAACCTTAAATAAACCACTGGATCTCTCTCCGCTATCAATTGGGCAATCTACCCATCATCTGCTGATGGAGGTGGTGGTGGTGGTGTGGTCTATGCCATTGCCTGGGTTGCCACCACTGCCTGCACTGATGCTGCTGCTGCTGCCTACATTGCTGCTGTTGCTTGAACCTCAACCTGCCTAGCTTCGGCTCATGTAGTGTCTTTGTCCCTCCTCATCCTCACCATCTTCAACTCCAAGCAAGTCCGCCTCACTATCTCCTCCTGCATTAGTCTCTAAGTCTGCTATAGCTCAGTCTCGGCCATTTGAACCCTAGGTGCTCTCACCTCTACCATCTGAACATCCCCCTAAGCTCCTCCATCATCCCCTCTTGCCTATCTAGGTGTTGGGGCCATGTGTCTAGCCTCTCGGCAAGCCCTAGCCTTACCTCCATGTCTGGAAACCTCTCTGACTGCTCCCTCTACCCCTAGTCTATTGTATCTCACTAGCCTGTGTGTTTGCCAGTATCTATAATATGCAGATAATGTGCCAGGCTTAGCTAATCCTAAGTCCCAGTCCCAGCTCACTAGATAAAGTCCCCACAAATCTACCAAAGTTGTAGCAACTCGAATATCAGGGTCCCACTCCTTGACCTCCCTCCACATCTGTGCATGTGTAGCCTCCCCTATGGTCTCCCTCTGCAGTAAACCAAACTATCTCAATACCCGCTCTGGAAGGTATCTCTTAATAGTATCAACTCACCTATCTACAATACATCAGCTACTCATGCTCATCCTCCCAAGCCTCACACTCCCTCCAAGGTTGCCAAACGAAGATATCCATTTCATCAAGCTGTCATCTCTAGTAACTAACAGGACCAAGCCATCGGTGTGTCAGTACACCCTCATATAAAAATGTGTAAGGCTCACCCCTCTCCGTGCCATTGTGTAATCAACCTAATCATAGGAATGTGCTCCCATCCCCACACTTGTAATAATGTCACACCTAATGATAAGCTACCTCCTAATCGGTAAACACAATCGTGCAAATCATGATAAAGCTGACCCAAAATGTAGGGTCCCCATGTATATCAGATCCCATGTGTAAACATCCCTAACAAAATAGTGCCCCATCCAATAGATAATCCTTGTGAGCACCTATTTGGGCATAGGAATCTACCAATAATCACCACGATGATCCATCTAATCCTATCACATAGTTGTGGTTCTCATGCCCACGGAATCTCATAGTCATGCACACCAAGGTCATTTATGCAAAAGACCTCTCACATACCCTCCTTGCCCCACTTTGTGTCATAGTCAACTCTATCTCCATCTATCAGGATCTTGAGGATGCGATATTCATCCTCTAGTGTGACAGTAGCCTCACCTATCAGAAAGTGGAATGAAGATGTCTCAAAGTGCCACCTCTCCATGATCGCTATCAATAATGCAAGATTAGCCCTAATGGGCATGAGATGAGCCACATGCCATAATCCCATGACCTCCAAGAATATATCCTCCTCCCAATCTATCATGACAACCTGCTCTACACTCCAGTAGTGTCGCTCCCTAGACTGAATCAGAGGTAACATAACATACATCGAAGAAAATCACTTGTTATTTCTCTTGACAACTTCATTCAAACTCCTATGTTTGATCCAAACTCAACATCTACTAGATAAAAAATTTCCCCATCCTTAAGTTTAACTTAGTCAACTCAAGTCAAACCTCAAACACTTGTCTCTATAAGTCAAACCTAGGTCACACTTCCCTTAAAACCAAAAGCGCCTCACTGCCCTACAAAGGCGCTGCAACACTCACAAACAAAAGTGCTTTGATAATACCCAAGGCACCTGACTACGCATCCAAAAGTGCCTTGTTGTGATGCAAGTGCGCTTCAAATTTAACAACCTAATCTTCCTAGCCTGCCAAATGTGCCTTGATCTTATCCAATCGTGCTCTACTATTATACCAAGCGCGTTGCAGTGCCGACCATAGGTGCTTCGCTGTGAACACACTACCCAAAAACACTTTGTTTTTGCCAAAGGCATGATAGCACATACCAAAGGTGCTTCAATGCACCAAAATAGCTAAACAACTAACCAAAAGTGCCTAATCCCACCTTAGCGCCTTTGGCAAAAATTCTAAAAACCCTAGAAAAATGACCTAGAAAATGTGACAAAAATAGGGTTTTTCTATCAGTTACCACTCCCAAAGCTCCCTCTGGTCTCCCATAGGTCTGAACCCACTCACCTCGATGCTTATGTAGAGGAATCTACATGTCTGCAAGCTATACAATCACTCTAAGCAAGGAGCTCTCAACTATGCAAGGAGGCAAATGGATCTAAATTTGGTGAACTCTAGGTGTGCAAATGAGTAGTGTTTGACCCCTTGGGCCCTATTTATAGTGTCCCAACCCTAGTTCTTCCCACCTCTAATCCACCTTTTCCTTGTGTCTACTATTTTATTTCTCATGTCAGCCTCTATCTATCCAGCCTCGTCTTTCTCAACCAATTTCTTCTAGTCGAGCATCAACCTAGTTCTTCTGTTGCTTCCCTATGTTTCCTTTCAAGGGGGCATCCTATGCCAGCTACACTAGGGCATCAAAATTGTATCATATCTTCAATAGTCATTTTCTTTGAAACAATGCTATAAACTGCATTGCATCAAAGAGGGGCAAAATGTAGACACCTAAAAATGACCATTTTATCACATCACTTGCATTTTAATCAATTCTATCAAATCACATGTATTTCAATATTTATTAAATAATCTAATTATTTAATTAATTTCATCAAAATCATCAATTTCCTCTAAATCACATATTTTCAACATTAATTAAATAAATCCTCTTTATTTAATTAATTTCAATAAATTTCCTCTTTATCCATACAAGTTAAATAATTTTGATCATTTAATTAAATCATTATCGTCTTCTAATTTTCAAATCCACATCAATTGAATAAATTAATTATTTAATTAATTTACCATTTAAATCCTCTTATCTATAATTAAAACAATTATTCTTCCAAATTTAAATAAATCATTCAAATTTATTTAAATTGAATCTCTCTTCTAAAAATAAAATAAAATAAAATATTTTATTTATCCTTCATCATGCAAAATAAATTAAATCAATTTATTTGTTTAATTTATTTAAATCTTCAAATCTAATCTATTTCTTCTATCATGCATAAACAATTAAATAAATTTATTTATTTAATTTGCTTTGTTTATCTTCTAAATTCTTCTAAAAATTAAATTTTATTCATCATGCACACAAAATTAAATAATTTATTATTTAATTTTACTCAAATCATGCAAAAAGCAAATCTAAAGTTGAGTTAATTGACTTAATCATTATTGTTTTTATCACCAACTCATAAATTAGAAAAAAATAATTCTATTTTTATGAAATCTAATCATATAACTTTCATGTATTTTATCTCAAATCAATCAGTTAACTCAATAAAAATATCTTTTTGTGTGACACATATCATGTGCACATTCATCATGAATTCTAGATTTATCTCATCCATTGATTCTATTGAATTATTTGGACCATTGATTGATATTTATTGAATCCTATAAATACCCCCAAGTCATCTCATCACAAACCCTCTCCAATCTTTTATGCATCTGAGCTATAGGCATTCTTACAATGCTTTGAGCATAGTGCGTATTGTTGAGCACATCACATCAAATCTTTGAGCACACCATCTAAATCCACTTGTTGCAACACCATGGGTACGCAACATTATTGAGCAATCCACAATCTAACAAAGAGAATAACACAATCTAGGTGAAGGCTTTCTTGCTTTAATTTGATTATTCATTGATATTGGTATTTGCCTAGATCGATCTCTTTATGTTATAGGATTGAGTTTGTTGATTATTATTGCTTTGATCTTATTATTCAATCTTGATTTTACCTATACACAGTGTCATCTAGATATAGATCTGTTAGGGCTTGGATGAGATCATTGAAGCTATATATGGCTTCCAAAAGCAGGGTCTTTGATGACTTTCCCTCAATCTTTTCCTTGTCAAAAATTTATCTTCTCAACTTCAACATTTCTAGCCAGTGGAAAGGTAGATGCATTTTATCCTTTGCCAAAATGTTCTCTTTGATGAGAACTTCTTCAAACAACTTACTCATGGATTGGACCCTAGGATGTATATGAGAGTGGTAGTCATCATACTCCCCACTATCTTCAATCATCACTTTCCATTCTTTCTTTAGGACACAAAAGTCCTTATGCATTTCACCAAGCTCATCAATTGCTTCACAACCTTCTATGTAGATTTTAGTTAACCAATCTTTTGTTATTGAAGCAATTACCTTATCTTATCAAAATCCTCCAATTCTTCCTTTGAAAGAATGGAGGGAGCTATTTTTGTAGCATCTTCACTATGCATAGGTTTTACCAAGTACCTAATGCAAGCACGAAGTTCTACATTCTGTTGTTTCATCTGCTTCTTTATGAGCTCATCTTTGTCCATTCTATGCATAATATTGGAGAAAGAGTCTTTGAACTCTTTGATCTTCTGCAACCTAGAGGTAGGTCCAAGATTTATTGTTGTGATGTAATCTTCTAGCCTAACCTCCTCTTTATTTGCCTACACTGGTGATACTACAACTTCTGCAATCCTAGACCCTATGGCATCCTTATAAATCCTTGAATGGAGCTTTGTCTGCTTTTGTTTCTTTGTCTTTTCAAGGTGTGCAAGGAAGCCATCTAAGTCTAAGTTAACAACTTCAATTTGAGGTTGTTTTCTCTATAATCTCTGTTGTGGCCAGTCAAGAGTTGTCAAAGAATCTATAGGAGATGTCATTTGTTCTCCCTCTTTATTTAAAGAATCATTGTCACCTATTGCCAAATCTTTTTTTGAATCATCTGCCTTAAGAGTTTCTATATCATCTTTCCGAGCAAACCCAATCTACCTTAATTGATCCCTTACATCTTGTTATTCCTTTTCAAATGTAGCCTGTTGATCTAGTTGATCCAGTGAAGGGCCTTCATCGAGATTAACTATCTCTATAGTGCTCATATCAATAGGGTGACTGCCTAGGGCATCCTGGATGTGGACCTCTTCATTGATTATATTCATTTCTACACAAACCTTCTCAATTCCCTCCAACAAGGGAACCTTTGGTGATGATGGCTTAGGAGGGGCTTTAGTAGTCTAGAATGGCTGGGACAAACTGTTGTTTATTGAAAAGAATGAGCTTACTACTACTTCAAGGCACCTTAGATAGATTTGCAAATGCTGCAAATCCTAGGGAAGGTGGGATGGATGGATGGGGGAGAATGGAAGGGATGACAATGGGTGTGGATAGACTGAGTTGAAGTAGAGAGAAGGATGGAGGTGATAGAATAGAGGAAATGGGAAACAAAGGATGAAATGTAAGAGATGTATGTGATGGGGCATAAGACATTGGAAATGAGGTGGAAAGAGAGAGTTGAAGTGATGGAGAAATAGAAACATCAATGGAAGAGAGAGGAGGAGAAGATGGAAGAGATGGTAGAGAAGTGGTTTGTATATTTGAGGTTGCAAAGGAAACAACGACAGTTGGCAAAGGAATGGAAGTGACAACAATTGTTGCTAGAGGGGTTTGTTGAATTTTGAGGCTTGGAGCCTTCTTGGTAGCCTTGACCTTTTTTTTATTTTGACCCCTTAGCTTCTCCAATCTATGCAAGCTTTCTCATAGATGTTCTTGTTTTGATTGGGGATATGCTACTCCTCATAGCCTTCTTCTTAGTCTCTTTCATTGCCTTACTCTTCCGTTTCTTGTCAGCCAGAGGTATTTCATCCTCTATTTCCTCACTGTTAGATTTGCTTCCTTATACTACTTGTTCTATCCAAGCAACCTCTATAGGTTTATCTTTCTCATTATCACTATCCCTTTCTTCTTGAGGATATGTGTAGTTCAAGGGCACACCAAAAACATTAAGTTGTGTCACTTGTGCATGTACCTAAGCTTTGCTATATTTCATTGGATTCCTCATAAGTTCCTTGAGGGAGTTGTCCTCATCTTCTGCCTAGTTTGGAGGAGGAATTAGAATGTCAAAGACTCCTCTCCATTCAACCTCCTAAACTACAACCCCATCCTCAAATAATTGATCTAGTACCAGGGTGATATGAAACTTCCTAATAAAATCAAGAGACAACCTTGAGCACTCATTCCTTTTCAACTCAAGTTCATCTGTGCAATTATCCCAGAAATCTTCTGATTTCTCTACATGGAAGAGATTTATGTTGATGTGCTACTCCAAGGTGCCAAATGGATCAAAGTGAGAGTGTGCCTTGTAGAAGATCAAATGCAATTATTGCATCCCTACATCTGACTATTTTGCAACACCAATGGTAATGCATGTGGACAATCCTCTCCCCAGAACAATTGGGAACTTTATTGCAGCCTTGTGTAAATCTTTCAACAAATTGTGATAGGTGCATATTTGTCTTGTTAATTCCTATAGAACTGCCTTATCCATGGGATATTTAGGTAGACTATAGGTGCCCCTTTGAATCCCTATAATCTAAGGTATGTGAATTTCAAGAATTGGATGTACTAATACCCATATTTCTGCACTACACTGGTAGCCTCCAAAGATATCCTCCTGGACATGTCCTCTTGTAGCATCCTGGTGATATGCATTGCGAATGCATCATTCACCCTCTTGTAATGAGCCAATGATTTAACAAGTTGTAGTTGAGGATAATAGTCATAGACCTTTAGTTCTCCATCTACATTACCAACTGTTCCCAAATTGGTCAGCCCAGGGTAAACAAAGTTCTTGGCTAACATATATGCAACATAAGAAGACCAATGGAAAATCTGGGTTACATTCAGAGCCAAGAAACCCTCATGAATGTTATCGCTAGTGACGTTGAGGTGGTACAATGTTGAATTCTTGGTATGCATGATGTCTTTGGCTTCTCCCCGGTGGTATGAAGACAAACAATTAGTAGTGTTTGTATAGTTTGGGCTGACATACTAGTTTTTTTTATAAGCAGTGGATCTTGATCAATTATTTTGACTTTAAAAGATGTGAAGTGATGTTCCTTGAATCCTTTCATGAAGTGCCAAGGTCCACAACAAGTTTCATTGACATATTGTATGTATTGAAGCTGACCTTTGAAGAGCTACATGTTTCATCTAAAAGATTTTTATGGTACCGACCTATTTAATGTTGTAATGTGTTGTGAAGGTTATTTATAGTAGATCAAAGTCATTTGTGACAGTATGAGAGTGACATATTTGTATGCGAAGTATGAAGTGTGTAAAGTCAGTTTCAAAGTAGAATTTGAGCAGAAATTGAGGACTACAATATCAGAATAAGTCAGATGTTTTTTATATAGTAGTTCATGTATTCATTATCTCTGTAATTTTTATATCAAGACAATGAGTCTATAGGGAGTTGTAGATTCCTTAGGAGTGACCCTAAAAATTATATTTAGGGAGTAGTAGCTTCCTTGGGTTGTATCCCCTAAAACAAAGTTGTAATACTTATTGTACTGAGCATAATATATTATGAGCTAACAGTCACCATGGTTTTTCCCTGTTTTGGGTTTTCCACCTAAAAATCCTGGTGTTCTTGTGTTGCATGATTTACTTTCTATTCTCTAAGTTATTTGTTTTTATTTCTAAATATTTGTTTAAGTTTTAGTGTGTGCTGATTCATCCCCCCTCTCAACACTTCATTGTGTTCAACAATTGGTATTAGAGCCAAGTACCTTTGAGAAGCCTAACAGCTGAGGTAGATCCTACACTTGAACACATGGAATCTGAAGCTATGGACAATGATGTATTTGTTCTAGAACTAGATCTAGAAGCAATAGAACTTGAAGGTTGGGATCTCAACCTAGATGATGTTGACCTTGAAGGTGAACTCAAGTTAGCTCTTGATGATTTGGATGAAGCAAGAGAACTAAACATAAAGTATGAGGATGTGATGACAATGGTAGAAGAAAAGTTTGCTAGAATGAAGACAAAATCAAGAGAAGATCTTAAGAGATTGAAGGCTCAATTAGAAGAGGCTACAAGATGTGAAATCAAACCTAAGGAGATAGAAGATGAGATGTCTATGCTAAAGGACAAAGGTGAAGAATGCAAGAAGATTGAAGATTGCCTAAAAATCAAGCTCAATGATAAAGTAGTTGAATGGTCAAAACTTGTGAAGGAATTAGTTAATCAGAGAAATGAATTAAAGGAAGTAAAAGAGCAATTAGACAAAAGTCTTAAACTCAAAAATGACAGTAATATTCTTGATGAGATACTCAGTCACCAAAAGTAACCTAATGACAAAAGTGGTCTTCATTTTGAAAAGGGAGAATGCTCTAAGACAAACATGGCTGATGATAAAGTAGAGAAGGTTAGCCAAAAATCACATAATGAACCTAAGAAGACAAAAGAAGACAAAAAGGAATTCTCTCAAGTCTGGAACAAGAAGAAGAACTTCAAGAAGCTTGCTCCCACCAGGTATTCTCAAGGTTTCAATGGTAATTGTTATACTTGCAATAAATTTGGCCACAAAATTGTTGATTGTGGAAGTAAGATGAATCAAAATGATGTAAGGTGTTATACTTGCAATAAGAATGGTCATAAAGCTACTGAATGTAGAAGCAAGATAAATCAAAACTTAGGCATTATGCCTACAATAAGATAGGTCATAAGGTAAATGAGTGTAGAAGTGAAATGTTGAATAATAATATGGATAATACTCAGCTCTTTCATGGTTACTTTTACAAATGCAATAAGTTTGGCCATAGGATAGTTGAGTGTAGATATAAGGTGAGGAGAAATGGTAATTCTCAACAATCAAATTTCATTTGTCATAAGTGTAATCAAATAGGACATTCTGCAAAGAATACAAGGTCTGCTACTCAGAAGAATATTGATATTGTTCAGCAAAAGAAGGAAATGAGCAAAGTATGGAAGAAGGAAGAATGTGAATTTTTTGGACCTTAGCCTAGTTTAGATGGATCCTTCGGTAACTAGAAAGTTAAGGTACTGATTCAAGGGGAATTACAACTACAATTTTCTTCAAAACCCCTAAAAGAATAAGATGTTGAATTTCTCAACATTCTGGCTAAAAATGGTTTGAACATGTTCAAATGATGATATAAAGAGGGTTGATCAAATTTATAGATAAATTGGTCAATTTGCAGAGGATTGTTGATGGTTCATAGGGTTCTTCATATGAAAAGAGAAAACTAGGTTAAAACTGAGAACATAATTAATGTAGAGAAAATTTGGTTTGTAAGAAGACTATATAGGCAATGGCTGATCATTTTTTATCTCATTTGATTGAAGCTAAGTGTGTTGAAGAGCAAACGAAGAGCAGAAGATTCTCAACAGAGTACTTGTGCAAACCCTATTCACTGCATTTTCAGGTATTTCTCATTTTTGCTAGTAAAACCCTAGTTTTTGAAGATTTTATCATGGCAACACCAGTTATTATAGATATTGTTGAGAGGCCAAGACCAAAATTCAAGAAGCACCCATTCAAATCCACTGAAATAGATAAAGATGGTGTATTTTCACATGTTCCCACAAATGTATTACACACTAAGGATGTCTAGATATATATTCATTCGCAAATGGGTGATATGATCATCTAAAATTGGAACAGTTTAGGAATGACAACCTACTAAGAGATGACTTTCATCTAAAACCAAAATTTGACATCTGAAAGGGTTTTCCAAACTTCTAGTATGAGGAAGAATTCGTTAAAATTGCCCTAAGTGAGATACATAGAGACTTTTTCTGCCTAGAGCAACCATATCTGATTACCAAGGATGCCATCAAGGTTGTGACTAGACTTTGCTCCTCTAGACTTGTGCCAGTGTTGAAATCAGTCAAGAATGAGGAAGTAATGAAGTTAACTAGAGCAAAGTTTGACAAGAGGACACTAGCAATGAATGATATTGAGGATTTGGGGGTCTAGTATGCAACAATGAACATTGCATACAAGATTTACTACACTAATAAAGAGGACTCTGCCACCGCCATTGCAATCTATACAACCTACCAATTGGTTAAAGAAGGGAAAGATTATGACCTATGTGAGATTCCACGGAAACAACTTTTGGACAACCTAAAAAGAACTTAAGAATCAAGATACAAATTCCGGTATGGTTTTTTGATCATATGTCTTATGTTTTACTTTATGAAGTAATTCCCTAGTATGAAGGGTATGGTCTAGAAAATAGATACTTTGGTTGCCCATCAAATTAAGGATTACATTCTTAGCTTTCATGACCATGAGAACTATAACACACTATTTTAGGGATTTTTCAAGACTTTTCAAAAGAATATGTAGATGAGGGAGAGAATCCCATCAAAAGTTGTCAATAAATATAAAAATGATATAACATTCATGGTTGATAAAGATAACTATTATATGAAGGTTGGTGAGCCAAGAACATTTTAGATCACAACCTTGCCATATGAGGTTTCTAAGTTTGATTTGGTGAGATATGCTGACATGTTACTCAACAAGTCAAAGGATCCCCCTACTGGAAGGTTTGGCACTTACAATGAAATTATTAAAAAATTAGTTAGAAGAGAGGTAGAGGAGAAAGCAAAAAAGGTGAAGTCTAAGGCAAAGAAAATGAAATATAACCTAGAAGACATGCTCAATCCCTTGAAGGCTCTTTAGGAGAAGCACAAACTCTTCTATTATGTATGAAAATGTGGGAAAGATTGAAGATAATGTTAAAGGTGTCTAATCAAACCCTCCTTTCATAATAACATTCAAGGACAACAACTGAGCCAAGTCACTACAGATGGAGAGGACTCAACTGTAGGTTGAGTGTCACTTAGGAATGATATGGAAAGATAGATTAGATTGATAGATTTATCAAACCCTAGATTTAATAAGCCTTAAAGTCTAATTGTAATGAAATCATGTACAGACGAATAAAATACTATAGGTGATCACACATGAAGGCACTCAATATAGATTAGAAACATACTAGGATTTAGATTTCAGAGGTAAAAACTTTAGGGACAACGGGGTGGGTGCCCAAGTCTAATAGGGTAGTTTTTCTATAGATCTAGAATAGTAGAATGTGTAAGACTGCAATCTACTTTAGAGTTTCTGGAAATACCGGTCGAGAGGACTATAGGGCGAGCGCCCTAGTCCAGTAGGGTTGGCTCTCTACACTTTCTTCTCAGATCCTAAATCTCTATCCTCTGCTCTACTTCTCAAAAACTCCACTTCACCAAATCCTGCACCTATAACCTACAATCATAAAGAGAGGGGTTTGGGGTTTGTGATGTTTAGGAGCTTGCCTTGGTCAAGCCTTAAAATGGCATTCAAGCCTTCCAACACTATTTTTAGATAGAGTGTGTGTCCTTGGAGGATAGAGGCCAAATCAAATGATGAAATAGATTGATTGAAACATAAATAGATGTTACCTTGGAGGTGAAGCCCTCATGGAGATGAAGATCCTTCACACCATGAGGAGATGGATTGATGAAGCCAAATTTGCAACAAACAAACACAATAATAACACGATTCTACTTTGCAACACAATGAATGCCTTGAAATCCCTTAGCTCAATATCACAAGTTTGCATTATCCATATAGCTACAAAATGAAGACATAAACTCATTTATATATGAATTCCTGCTAACTTTCATAATTCAAATTGAAAAGGCTGCCAGAGGGAAACCTTATCAAAGGTCCTATGCTGACATCCAAAATTTAGGTCTTGGCAAATCATCCTAGAATAAGGCGCAGGAGCCCAAGTCCCAATGGATGATTTGGGTCTTGATTAAGCATTAAAGTGGACCCCAAAGCCCCATTTGACATGGGTTTCAAGGGAAATTGTTCTAGGATACGTTTTAAACATGCATAGTGAAATTAAGGGAACCTAGGAGCTAAACTAGGAGGTAAAAATTAGGGAAACTTTTTACGACATAACATCTTCCCACTACACAAATTCCTAGAAGAACAAGAAGATTAGTATCTGCTGCAGCTACCTCTTTTGTCCCTTTCGGATCATCACAATTACCTACTAAAAGATGTGCTACTGAAGTTCCCGAGCAAACCCAAACTATGGAAAAGAAGAAACCTAGGCAGAAGAGACAGGCAAAAAGAGAAAAGATCAAACTAGTTAACATAAAAGATGATGGAGATGATGAAGAAGAGGAAGAAGAAACTAAAGTTTTGGAGAGAAAGAAGAAAAGAACAAGAGAAGAAACTAAAAAGGGGGAAACATCTAAAGAGAAAGGAAAAGAAAAACCAAAGAAGATCAAGAAACCTGACTATGTACCCTTGCAACATGAGGCAATAGTAAATGCAATCACAAAATATGGTGCTCTAAAGGAAGTTATAGAACTTTATGATGAAAGGACTTCCAATGATAAATCTACTATTGAGGAAGCAATAATCAAATATATGGGAGCCTACAATGTGGCCTTAATTGAGATTATAGATCAACTGTCTTAAAGCCTTGGTGATGTTCTTACTGAAAGGAGAAATGAAGCTATGGGTAAGGATGATGAGATGAAGAAAAGTGTAGTTGAAAAAGTTTGTCCCTCCATCTCTATGGAAGAAAAATTCAAAGTATCTAAAATTCTAGCAAAAGAGTTCAGGACTAAAAGGAGATTGAATATTCTGATGTCAAAGGATGAGGATGAAATAAAGAGATTGGAAAAGGAAACATTGAAGAAAACAACTATAATTCTTAAGGGGATGAAAATTGATGTGGGGATTATTGAAGATATATCTGATCAGTCTGCCTCTGAAGGCAATGAGGATGAGGAGATTGCTCCTCTAGAGGATACTGAAGCACCAGATACAGAGGGTCAAGATAAAATAAATTCTCCTCCTCTGAATACCCCTACAGAACAAAATGTGGCTCCTCTAGATAACACTGATACAAGGCATGATTCTCCCCCTATAGAAAATACTAAGTCACAAAACATAGAGGATCAGGATAAAGGCAAAACTTCTCCTCCAAGGAACACTAATTCCAATGTAGAGCATGTTAATTCTCCTCTGTAGAATACAAGGAACGAGGAGGAAAAGAAAGCGGACAAACCCAAGGAGAGGCAGGAAGAAAAGAAAAAGAGTGATGAGAAACAAAAAGATAAAGAGGATAATGAAGAAATAGAGGAGGAAGAGCAAGTCAAGGATGAATCAAAAGGAATAGAAGATAGAGGTCAAGGTGCTTTAGATACTGATTCTTTCAAGGACCTACTGGACTTGCAAATACAAATTCAACTAGTAATTACCCCTCAACTACTGCAAATTCCCACTCATGAAGGACAAATTGATTTGGCAAATATTTCTCCCCTTCATAAATTGTAGCTTGGGGACATATTGCATGCCTCAGCAAGGAAATAATTTTTACAAGAAAATTTGAAGAAATATAGTGTGGTTGAGGATGCTATGAAGGTAATTCAAGAAGGGTTACCAGAGGTAATCATCGACTCCTCATGGATCTAGAACAAAAGTTAAAATTACTAATAGACTCTTTTAAGGATCATTCCTCCTATGTTGAGTAGAAAATAGAGAAAGAGGTAGTAAGAAAAGTAAATGATAAAAGATTGGCTGAGATGGCTGACAAATGTGCTAATGCACATAATATAAATTGAAAGAAAACTTGAAGAAGCTCAAGAATTGCATTGATGAAGCCACAACATTGTATCTATTATACCTAAAATGGCCAAGTTCCACAAAGAATATCAAAGCTTAGATTGACTCCATTGAGTCACAGATCTCCAAATTGGCTGAAACATATGACTTGTCAAAGGACAAGAATGGGGTAACTAGGGCACAACTTGAAAATCTTCATCCACAAATGTTACAGCTTTAGGACCAGAGAGAATAGTTGAAGAAATAATTTGGTCAGCTGAGGGAAGCAGTGAACTTAAGATTTGCTTCATTGTACAGGTTGCTTGGGGAAGTTGAGAAGGTTGATCAAAAGATGAAGACCCCAAGTAGTATAGAGGAAGATGACGACTTATACATATAATGTGAATGTCAAAATCACATTATTGCCTCAGAAAGTGCCATTTGGGCATCCACCCTTACAAAACTCAAGATAATCTAAAAGACCATTCTACCTTCCAAATGAGTTGTAAGAGTAATATAAATAAGACAATTTTGATGTATATAGTCTTGTGGAGGATAGTAGTGTCATATTAGATACAAAGCATCTATTTTTGAGGTATCTCTATCTCAGGGGAGTACAGTTTGTAAAAATCATTTTGTAAGGGGGTTCAATATAATTTTTTGAATTGATATAAGTAGAGAATATCAAGCCCTTTGTCCTTGATGTCAAAGGGGGAGAGAGAGAAATATATAACTAAGGGGGAGCATATGTTGCAATCAATGACAAAGGGGGAGATTGTTGGCAATATTTATTGTCATTGATGTCAACATAGTAAATGGCAATATAAGGACAAACTTGTATAGAGGTTGTGTATAGAAGAAGAAGAAGATGGAAAGTGGAAGAATTGAGAGAGACACTTTGACTTAGTTAAAGTCAAGGGGTTAGCATGTCTAAGGCAAGTCAATCTGGAAGACTTACTAGATGGAGTGAAACTAGGCTGGAAGACGAAAAAATTGTCCAAGTATGATGCGGTGATCAGTCTTGTGTCTAAGCATGATGCGGAGGTAAAAACTTATGTCCTAACATGTTTCCTATATTCCTACATGTATGCCTCATTAGCTTGGATTATCGCACTTAGTAATAAGTAGTAGAAATCTGACTAAGGCATTCACAGTGTATATCTTAAGGCAGAGTCACAATGTTTTGGTCCACATTTCTCTGCAAAGCAAGATTTAGTCTTGTGGTTCAGAAGATAAGTTTATCCTTATATTAACATGATATGTTCAAGATTTCAAGTCATCACACCTTCATCAGAAAAAGTTACAAGTGACAAAGTACTGGTTACTACTTAGGGTGAAGCAATGGTGGAGACCTATTGGAAAGCTCCGCATTCCTCTAGAAGAAATTGTTTAGTCATGCATTTTTGAGGATAGGCTTAGGGATGTATAAGGTATGCTACATTAAAGCTTCAAGTGGTTTGGTGGTTCACAAGGCCAGAATTCAAGTAACAAAGGTAATATTGACTGTTCCGGAAGCCTCAGAACACATAGTTGATTATTTTTAGAAGATGAAATACATACAAATCAGCCATAAAAGATTGTGCGGAGGTTTGACATGCTCCAATATACCTCAGGTTTGAACCGCATGTAAATATATCTTGTTTTTGATACCACACAAGATATGTAAGTTAGTTAATATCCTTGTTCCCCGAGCTCTAGTACACCTCAGTCTAGCTATTGTGTTTTTCTTCAGAAATGATAGATGAGGATGTGCAAATCTAGAAGTATGCATGTAATAATGTTAATTTCATCTCTAAAGGTTTTGGGGTTTTTGATGTATTACAATGCCATATCTAGTATAGTGGAGAATCACAATTAGTCTGGAATACTTTGTTTCCAGTAGTTCATCATATCTCTTGTCTTGCAGATGTATAGATTGATGTAATACTTTAGTAGAAAGGTGGTTGAATGATTTTGAGGTGGTAAAATGTTGAATTCTTGGTCCACATGATGTTTTTGGCTTCTCCCACGGTGGTATGAAGATAAATAGTTAGCAATGTTTGTACAATTTGGGCCAACAAACTAGTTTACGTTATAAGCAGTGGATCTTGATCAATTGTTTTGACTTTGAAATGTGAAGTGATGTTCCTTGAATTCTTTCATGAAGTATTGAGGTTTGCAACAAGTTTCCTTGACATATTGTATGTATTGAAGCTGACCTTTGAAGAGCTACATGTTTCATCTAAAAGATTTACATGGTGCCAACCTAATTAATGTTGTGATGTGTTGCAGAGGGTATTTATAGGAGATCAAAGTCATTTGTGACAAGTATGAGAGTGATATATTTGTATGTGAAGTAGGAAGTGTGTAAAGTCAATTTGAAAGCAGAATTTGAGTAGAAAATGAGGATTGCAATATCAGCATAAGTCAGGTGTTTTCTATACAACAATTCATGTATTTATTATATCTGTAATTTTTATATCAAGAGAGCGAGTCTGCAGGGAGTTGTAGCTTCCTTGGGAGTGACCCTAAAAATTGTATTCAGGGAGTAGTAGCTTCCTTGGGTTGTAGGCCTAAAACAAAGTTGTAATACTTATTGCAGTGAGCATAATATATTGTGAGCTAACACTCACTGAGGTTTTTCCTTGTTTTGGGTTTTCCATGTAAAAATCCTAGTGTTGTGTTGATTCTTGTGTTGCATGATTTACTTTATGTTCTCTAATTTATTTAGTTTTTATCTACAAATATCTATTTAAGTTTTAGTATGTGCTGATTCACCTCCCTCTTAGCACTTCATTGTGTACTATTACACATATGGTAATTATGTTGCACTATTTGTCATTGATGTTAACACTGTCACAAGATTGTCATTGATGTCAATACTAATGTGAATGTGTAATAGTGTTCATAGTTGGATGTGATGCTCTTGAAGAAGATATATTGAGATGAGAAGATATGCATGTCATGCTCTTAAAAAAGATATATTGAGATGGGAATTAGAAGTTCATATCAGGGCTTGTTCATTGTAGAATTGAATAGGAAGTTATATTCAGATGGGAATTAGAAGCATCAAGAAGACACATTAATATGGGAATTAGAATCACTAAGATATGGGACTGATGGACTAAGATATGTTGTATTCTCTCTTCTACTATCCTTAAGAATGCATGTGTTAAGGATAAGAAGATCCAGCCTCTGAAAGTTGGTGATAGTCTCTGTTTCAAAATGACCGCCTTTGAAGACTATATGGGAAATTGCTCTGCATTTCCAACAATTTAGTTTTGGGCCTTTGTATATTGTAATATAGCTTAATGTAATGACAAATCCTACATATTCCAAGTTTCATGATGTGTGGACTACCAAAAATATGTTTTGCAAAAGATAGAATGAAGATAGTGTTGGTTCTATGAAGAGAGTCACTACATGGAAGAAGGATGCTCCACATTCCTCCACATTTGTAGATTTGGCTTTATGGTTCTGAAGGTATGTCAAGATCCCAGTGAAGGTGATAATTCCAAAGATTCAGATCATTTACCATTCTTCTATGGAAATTGTGCATGATAGAGTACTGGCATATGTTCTGGCGAAGTAAGTCAATGTTGAAGGTTTGATGGAATGCTCCACATTCCTCTGAAAAATGAATGACTGCACTTGTAGTTTTGAGGACATGTTTCTAGATGTGTATTACATTCTTCTTTTTAGTTTCAAGGTTCTTGGTGGTCCGTAGCTCAAATTTTCAAATGATAGCATGTTGCAGTGTGTTCTAGATGACATTGTGCTCTCAGAGTTAACAATTGAAGTTGTACGACATAATTATTTGATGTGTGGTGGCAAATGAGTGTTTGGGGATGTTGTATGAGTCATGTGGACTCATTTGAAAAAGTTTCACAAAGATCTTTCTTATTTCTTGTACCGCACAATGTTTTTCAAGTTGATGTGGTTGTTATTCTTCAAGTCTTCATATGTTCTCCTTAAAGTTGTCCTATTTCCAAGTATGCAAAGTGTACCAATGTAATTCCTTGATATTTGAAGTTGTGAAGGATGTTTTGGACCTAGTTAAGCAAGAGTTGGGGTCCGCAAGGCTTGGATCTTCTGCTGGTGTAATGTGTGTGTTCACTTAGGACCTATCTTCTACACGTTTTATATTGTGTGTTGTTTGGCCTACTTGAAAATGTATTGTTCATGTTGTATCTAGTTGACAAGCAATGTAATCAATGTAATATCATGTATAAATAGTGAACCAAAATGAGTGAGGTGAGGTATGATTGGAAATTGATTAAAAAGGTTCACAAGCAGATAAAAGCAGAATAAATGTAGTATTGATGTGTGACTGAAGGAGAAAGAGAAGATGTTGTTGATGCTATCTAGATTAATCTTGAAGGCATATTTGTGACTGTGATCAAGTATAGAGTGTGCCTAACTGATCAGATCTTCAGAAGAAAGTGTGAGGAGGTAGAAGTTTAATCATCAAAAGTGTGAGCTTCAATGTCAATTTTCAGACAGTAGAAAAGACTGTCATACTGTAATCTCCTATAAGCGTGATCTCATATTATGGAGTAGTAGCTTCCATGGGAGTGACCCTGAAATAGTCATTAGGGAGTAGAAGCTTCCTTGGGAGTGACTCTAAATCAAAGTTACTTAGGGAGTAGCAGCTTCCTTGGGTTAAAACCCCTAAAATAAAGTTATGATTTGAGCTTCACATATTGTGATTTAATCCTCACCATAGTTTTTCCCTTCTAGGGTTTTCCATGTATATCTGGTGTTATGTGTAGATGTGCATTGTGTTATTCTTTCATGTTGATATTGTGATGCTTAAGGTTTAATTTGCTCCAGATAAGTTGAAGTTGTTGAAGTTGAAAATTGTTTAAATATTGATTCACCCCCCTCTCAGTATTCTTGTGTGTCTAACAATTGGTATCAGAGCCAAGTTCCTTTGAGGGAAGATTAACCACTTAAGGAAGATCCAAGATGGCACAAGGTGGATCTAGTAAGATACCTAGGTTTGATGGAACAAATTATGCTTTTCAAAAGCTAAGGATGGAAGCCTACATCAATTCTCTAGAGTGTGGAGTTTGTGATTCTATCAAGAAAGGTTACATTGTTCCTACTACTATTCCTACAAATGCAGATGAAATCAAGAAGTATGATAACAATTCCAAGGTAAATTTTACCATCATGAGTGGATTAATTGATTCAGAACTTTCAAAGGTGATGAGTTGTAGCTCTGCTCAAGAAGTCTAGGATAAACTTGAAACCATTTATGAAGGAGATATGATAGTAAAGAAAGCTAAGATGCAAATCCTCATAAGAAGATTTGAAACACTAAAGATGATAGAGGATGAAAATATTGTTGGATTTATGCTCCGAGCGAATGAAGTGGTCAATGGCATCATAGGTCTTGGTGGCAAGATAAAACATGATGAAATTGTGAAGAAGGTTTTGAGATCTCTTCCCAAATCTTACAGTCATAAGGTATCTGCTATTGAGGAGACTGTAGACCTAGATAAATACTCTTTAGACCAAATGTTTGGGACCCTTACTACTTTTTAAATGAGATAATTTGACAGTGATGTTCCAAAGAAAGAAGATGCTTTCAAAGTTAGTAAAAAAATGAAGGATGGGATTGTTGATGAAGATGAAAGCCTTAATGATGCTGAAGCAAAGTTTGTAAGAACACTGAAGAAAGGCTCTAGCAAATATAAAGGTAAGTTACCTTTCAAATGTTTCAATTGTGGAAAGATAGGCCACTTTGCTTCTGAATGTCCTCTTAAGGAAGCTAGGAGATGTAACAGAAATAGTAAATTCAAAAGGAGTTTGTTTTCCATAGAAGATAGTTGTTCTTCAAAAGATGAGAATCATGATGATTCAAATGACAAAACACTTTTCTTGGCCATGAGTGTTGGTGAAAAAAAGGATGAGGTTGGAAAATGTGGAAAAATTGATACCTTGCAAATAGTCCAAAACAAAGAAAGATCAATGGTTGTATGGATTGCCTTCCATGCAAAAGAAGAAACCAAATCTTGGGTTATTGATAGTGGTTGTTCAAATCATATGACTAGTGAGAAAAAGAAGTTTATTAGCCTTGAGAAGTAGAATGGTGGAGATGTCATGTTTGGAGGTGACGAGTCAGTTTAAAATCTGTGGAAGAGGTGTCATAACTATTGATGGAAAGAACAGGATTGGGGATATTGTCTTTATCAGAGGATTATGGCACAATCTTCTTAGTGTCAGTCAGATGTGCAAGAAAGGTTACAATCTTACTTTTCATTCCAATGGTTGTGAAATCAGGAAGGTAGGATCCAGAAAGCTTATTGCAGAAGGTATCAAGACATGTGGTGATATTTATCACTTGAAAGAGGTAAATGAAAGAACATGTCTGTTGGCTCAATCCAATGGGTGTTAGCTGTGGCACAAAAGAATGGGACACAACAATTTTGATAATAAGGTAAGAATCATCTCTACTCATGCAGTGAGAGATATGCCTAAGATAATCAAGCCTACAAACACTGTATGCAAGGAATGTCAAATGGGAAAGCAGACAAAGAGAAGTTTTAAAAGCAAGGAGTATTCTTCTTCAAAGCCATTGGAGTTGATTCAAATAGACCTATTTGGAGCTACAAGAGTAAAAAGTCAACAAGATGAAAGGTATTTTATGTTTCTCATTGATGATTATTCTATAATGACTTGGGTTACTTTCTTAAGAGGAAAATCAGATGCCCTTGATAAGTTTAAAGTTTTCAAATCTTTGGTTGAAAATGAAATGGATACTAAGATCAAATGTTTAAGGTCAGATAGAGGAGGTGAGTTTACTTCAAATGAATTTGAAAAGTTTTGTGAAGATCATGGTATTAGGAGGCATTTGTCTACTCCTAGAACCCTTCAGCAAAATGGGGTAGTTGAAAGGAAGAATAGGATTGTGCAAGAAATGTCTAGGGAAATGTTGAAAGATTCAGATCTGCCTGATATATACTAGAAGGAAGTAATTCACACTATTGTCTATCTAACTAACAAAATGCAGTTAAGGGTCAACAACACAAAGACCCCTTATGAGTTGTGGTATGGAAGACCTTCCACTATCAGATACTTCAATATCTTTCAGAACAAATGCTATATCAGAAGAGATGAAGAAGATCTAGGAAAGTTTGATTCAAGATGTGATGAAGGAATCTTTCTTGGTTACTCAACCAGAAGCAAGGCCTATAGATGCTACAACAAAAAGGTTGGGAAAGATGATTGAAAGCACAAATGTTAAAGTAGATGAAGATTTGTATTAGACCTCACAAGATTCAGAAGACATCAGATCTGATATATTTCCTTGCATTGACGATGAAGAAGAAGAAGTGAAAGAAGAAAATGAACAAGAACCAGAGTAGATGCCTAAGAGCCCAGCAAAGTATGTTCAAAAGAATCACTCATCAAAACATATCATTGGAGACAAGAATGAAGGTGTGCAGACAAGGAGAAGGTTTTCCAAGATACATGAGCAAGCAAACTTGTGTTTGTTATCAAAGGTAGAACCTAAATCCTTTGTTGAAGCCAACAAGGAATAAAAGCCATGGAAGAAGAATTGGATTAGATTGAGAAGAATCAAACATGGGAATTGGTTCCCTGACCAACAAGCAAGAATATTATAGGAACAAAATGGGTAGTTCGGAACAAACTGAATGAAGAAGGTGAAGTTGTAAGGAACAAAGCAAGATTAGCATGCAAAGGATACACTCAAGTAGAAGGAATTGATTTTGAGGAGACTTATGCTCTGTTAGCAAGGATGGAGGCAATCAGAATGTTTCTTGCTCTTGTTGCTCATAAGAACTTCAAAGTATATCAGATGGATTTCTAGTCAACATTTTGAATGATGACCTAGAAGAAGTATACATTGAACAACAATATGGTTTCCAAATATCAGAAGATCTAGACATGGTATGTAGACTCAAAAAGGCTTTGTATGGTCTCAAACAAGCACCTAAGGCTTGGTATGCAAGATTAGACAAGTACTTACTTCAGCAGTGCTTTAAGAAAGGTACCACAAATAGTAATCTTCATATAAAGGAAGGAGACATGATTTTGATAGTTGTAGTATATGTTGATGACATCATTTTTGGTGCAGATGATGATATGTGTAAAAGGTTTGTAGAGGAGATGCAAAAAGAGTTTGAGATGTCCATGATTGGTGAAATCTCTTTCTTCCTTGGACTTCAAATTTCCCAGCTAGATCGTGGTATCTTTATTTATCAAGCTAAGTATGTTAAAGAATTGTTGAAGAATTTTGGTATGGAGGATTCAAAACCAATGAGTACTCCCATGGTCACTAGATGTCACTTAAGAAAAGATGATGAGTCTTCGGAGGTGGATCAGATTGTCTATAGGTCTATGATTCGAGCATTGTTGTACTTAACTGCTTCCAGATCTGATAATATGCATGAAGTATGTGTGGTTGCCAGATATCAAGCCAATCCTAAGAAAACACATGAGAAGGTAGTGAAAAGGATATTCAGATACTTCAAAGGAACTCCAAACTATGGTCTATAGAATCCAAAAGGTAATGACTTTGATTTGAGTGCATACACTGATGCAGATTGGGCTGGTTGTGTTGATGATAGAAGATGTACAAGTGGCGGTGCTTTATTTCTAGAAAGTAGATTGGTTTCATGGCATAGCAAGAAGCAAGATTTAGTGTCCTTATCAATTGTAGAGACATAGTATATTGCAGTAGCCTGATGTTGTACACAAGTGTTGTGGATGAAGCAAACTCTGAAGGATATCAAGGTATTGTATGATGAGCCTATTCCTATTTTATGTGACAATACAAGTGCTATCAATATTTCCAAGAATCCAGTGATGCATTCTAGAACCAAGCATATAGAAATTAGGTACCACTTTTTGAGAGAGAAGGTTGCAGATAAAGAAGCGAAGTTGGAATATGTTCCAACAAAGGATCAAATTGCAGATATCTTTACAAAGGCTCTTGCAAAGGACACCTTTGAGGATCTTTAGCATAAGTTAGGGGTAATTGCCCCTCCTTCTTGCTAAAGATGCATAGTGATACATATGTCCAGGGGGAGTTAATTTTATATATTTATTTCCTAGACTGATGATAGCTACCTCTCAGGGTGACCAAGTAGTAGTTGTTGATGATAGGGGGAGTTTGGTTGTTGCAAGAAAAAGCTGTAACCTAAAGAAAAATGTGCATATGTATGATGGTTGATGAAGATGATGGTAGTTTCCCTTTTTCCTTGATGTCAAAGAGGGAGAAATGTGTAAGCATGTGTTGCCATCAATGCCAAAGGGGGAGATTGTTACACATATGGTTCCTATGGTTGCATTGTTTGTCATTGATGTCAACACTATCACAAGGTTGTGATATGAATGCGTAATAGTGTTCATAGTTGGATATGATGCTCCTAAAGAAGATATATTGAGATGAGAAGATATGCATGTCATGCTCCTGAAGAAGATACATTGAGATGGGAGTTAGAAGTTCATATCATGCCTTGTTCATTGCAGAATTGAGTAGGAAGTTATATTTAGATGGGAATTAGAAGCATCAAGAAGACACATTAATATGGGAATTAGAAGCACTAAGATATGGTATTGATGGACTAAGATATGTTGTATCCTCTCTTCTATTGTCCCTAAGAATGCATGTGTTAAGGCTAAGAAGATTCAACCTTTGAAAGTTGGTGATAGTCTTTGTTTTAGAATGACCACCTTTGAAGATTGTGTGGGAAATTGTTCAGCATTTCCATCAGTTTGCTTTTGGGCCCTTGTTGATTAGAATATAGCTTAATGTAATGACAAATCCTGCATATTCCAAGCTTCATGATGTGTGGACTATCGGAAGTATGTTTTGCAAAAGATAAAGTGAAGATAGTGTTGGTTCTGTGAAGATAGTCACTACATGGAAGCAGGATGCTCCACATTCCTCTGCATTTGTAGATTTGGCTTTATGGTTTTGAAGGTATGTCAAGATCCCAATGAAGGTGATAATTCTAGAGATTCAGATCATTTACCCTTCTGCTGTGGAAGTTGTGCATGATAGAGTACCAGCATATGTTCTGGCAGAGTAAGTTAGTGTTGAAGGTTTGATGGAATCCTCTACATTCCTTAGCAAATGAATGACTACCCTTATAGTTTTGAGGACATGTTTCTAGATCTGTATTACATGCTTCTTTTTAGTTTCAAGGTTCTTGGTGGTCTGCAGCTCAGTTTTTCAAATGACAGCATGTTGCAGTGTGTTATAGATGACAAAGTGTTCTCAGAGTTGACAATTGAAGTTGTGTGACATAATTCTTTGATATGCGGTGGCAAAGGAGTGTTTGGGGATGTTGTATGAGTCATGTGGACTCATCAAAAAAAATTTCATGAAGATCTTTCTTTCTTCCTATACTACACAAGGTTTTTCAAGTTGATGTGGTCGGTATTCTTCAAGTCTTCATATGTTCTCCTTAAATCTATCCTATTTCCAAATGATCCTTGATGTTTGAAGTTGTGAAGGATGTTTTGGACTTGGTTAAGCAAGTCTTGGGATCTGCAAGGATTGGATCTTCTGCTGGTGTAATGTGTGTGTTCACTTAGGACCTATCTTCTACATGTTTCATATTGTGTGTTGTCTGGCTGACTTGTAAATGTATTGTTCATGTTGTATCTAGATGACAAGAAATGTAATCAATGTAATATCATGTATAAATAGTGAATCAAAGTGAGTGAGGTGAGGTATGATTGCAAATTGATTAAAAAGGTTCACAAGCAGATAAAAGTAGAATAAATGTAATATTAATGTGTGATTGAAGGAGAAAGAGTAGATGTTCTTGATATTATCTAGATTAATCTTGAAGACATATTTGTGATAGTGATCAAGTATAGAGTGTGCCTAACTGATTAGATCTTCAGAAAAAAGTGTGAGAAGGTAGAAGTGTAATCATCAAAAGTGTGAGCTTCAATGTCATTTTTTAGACAGTGGAAAAGATTGTCATATTGTAATCACCTGTAAGTGTGTTCTCATATTAGGGAGTAGTAGCTTCCTTGGGAGTGAACCTAAAATAAAGTCATTAGGGAGTAGAAGCCTCCTTGGGAATGACCCTAGATCAAAGTTACTTAGGGAGTAGCAGCTTCCTTAGGTTAAAGCCCCTAAAACAAAGTTATTATTTGAGATTCATATATTGTCAGTTAATCCTCACCATGGTTTTTCCCTTCTAGGGTTTTCCATGTATATCTGGTGTTATGTGTAGATGTGCATTGTGTTATTCTTTCATGTTGATATTGTGATGCTTAAGGTTTAATCTGCTCTGGATAAGTTGAAGTTGTTGAAATTGAAAATTGTTTAAATGCTGGTTCACCCCCTTGTTAGTATTCTTGTGCGTCTAACATGTTCAACATGATCACAGTTGTAAAACAATTCAAGAGTTGTGAGAGTTCCCTGCGGTTGTGACAAGGTCTATAAACCCTAGAGATTGTTGATCTAGCTAGAAAGGGATATCTGAGGTATAAATGTATGATGACTAAGAAAACATGAAGAAATACTGATCTACTCCTATTGACAATGGTATTTTCCTATCTACAGATGATTTACAATACCACTGTCTTCATTCCAAGGTCTCCTACTAATCATAGAGGGTCTGTAATACTGTCTTGAAGTAGCATCAAAGGGTCTATCATAGTGGATGTGATCTAAGGCGAGGGTGATCTCAAGTGTTGAAAGCACCAAGGATAAGTATTGTTAAAGGCTTTAGAGCCTTGTTAAAAATTTTGAGGACAATCAAAAGGATTTAAGTCTTGCACACAAGAATAATGCAGTTATGCCTTATAGTTTAGTCCTTATGAAGGAGATTGTGAAGAGTTTTAGGGACTGGGAATGTATTGCATGTCTACCATAGTGACCAAGAGCCTATTGAAAGGTTTAGAAAATATATCAAATGCCACAAGCTTGCAAGGAGGGCTAAAATATTGAAAAAAGAGTATGACAATCATACATGAAGAAACAAGCAATAACAGTTATAAAGGACAAAACAACCTTGCACAAATGGAGTCTTCATAGCAAGGGTTTGTGTAACAAAACCCTACCTGAAACCTAACACAACAAAGGCAAACTGTCATCAGTAGGATAACATAGTGATAGATCCATTGAAAACTGCAAGGACAACAATGCTGACAACATGATAGTCCACAACAGAGGAATACACACTGTGTATTTCAACTAGAGGGCAGAGATGAAAATGGAGTTTCCAATCACTATTGAGAGGCTACAAACTTAGTTCAATGGCACCAAGAGGTAGTTTTAACTCTGAAAAAGACCCTATAGGGGTCATAAATGAGGTAGGAGGTGTTCCTAAGTCATTAAGAGGTAGTTTTGAGCAGTTTGAAGACTCCTAAAGAGGCACAACTCTTTCCATATGCCCTATTATTTTGCAAGGTGGAGGTTGAAGAGGTTTTGAGGTAGTTTGAGTAGTTTGAGGAGTTTTAAAGACATCATAGACAACTGGGAGAATCTTCCAAACATTTAGGGGCAGTTTCAACACTTCCCAAGCATCAAGGAGCCTTTTGAGAAACTAGAGAAAGTTAGTAGGAGATGGAGAAGGTCAACCATGACATGCAAGAGTCAATATCAAATCAGGAGACTTCTTGGGAGCCTAGAAGAGGTTTGACCCAATTTTAGACATAATTTTTCATCCTAAATTTGCTCTTATTGTCTCCCCATGTTGGGATGAGGATAGATAAGGCTTATGATAGTTTTTTTTGGAACTCTCTCTTGTTTTCTGGGCCGAAATCAGAAAAACATAGTGTTGTAACTCAATTTCTGCTATGCAACAACATATTGTAACACTTTTCAAAGGAATACAAGTACATTTCAGACCTATTTTTGATGTAAGATCACTCATTTTTGTATAAATGATCAGTTTTGCCTTCATTTTATGTTGTTCTTTTGTGTGTTAATTAAAAAAGATGCATGTATTTTTTGTGTCTTCAATTAGTACAGCTCAAAATATGTGTCAAAATAAACACCTTTAGGTAGAAAACTATATCTTTATGTAGGTTGTATGCTGTGAAATGTATGTATGGAACTTTTAGTTGTGAAAACTTCATATTTCCTTCTAAATAGTGAGATACAATCATCCTCCATATAAAATACTGATGCATAGGGTGTAAGAAAACATAAGTTGTGCAAGAAAAGAGTCATTTTCTCTAAGAATGGTGTGTCAAAATAGCAAATGCAGGTCACTTTCAGTTTTGGTGCATCGCCTATACAAGTATTAGTTTCCCAATTTTCAAGTCATTTCTCATCCCTTTTCCTAGCAAAGTATAGTAGGCAACACTAGTTTAGGTGACAAAATCCAAGGGAACCAACCCTCTCTGGAGGTTCTTTTCTATCATAGGTGACTCACAAAACTAGAAAAGTTCCCATGTTTCACTAGTAAGCTTATTTGCATAACTTAGCAAAGGTGCATTATTTAGTGATAACAACTCTATTGGATCCTCTCCTTCCACTTGTCACAAGGCTAGCTTGCACATTCATGTAAGTCAATCTTAGCCCTTCATGCTCATGAATGGAAATCTATTTAAACATTCTCATCCAAAGGACAAAGGATCACATTCTCAAGCAAGCACGTGCTACCCAATTTAGCAATTTTTAGTAAAGAGCAACCAACATTACTACATATTATTGCAATCATTCATCTTGGAGCATATCTCAAACATCATGAAGGTCTAAATGCTCATGTCTTTTGTTACATTTGCATGTTGTTTATGCTTTCATTTTCTCTAAATGAAGTGTTTGTTTAGTTTGGATTGAGTCCTTTGTGTTTGAATTCTACACTCATGGATAACATATAAAAATATAGCCAAGTACAAATCCCAGATGATTGTAATACAATGAGCTACAAGAGATGTGAGATATGATGCATGCTATCAATGTTGTGTAAGTGTGAGATCCAACAACAAAAATGTAGTGAGTGTCCTTAAGCAGGCCCCACAAATTGCCTCACGGTGTTTTAAATGAATTTAATTAATTAGTAATTTTCCAAGCTGTAATAACATGCATATTTGAACGAGTGACATATTGTAACAATTATTATTTTCTCCTTAAACTACTTAAAAGACTGAAATAAGAAGTGAAAGATATTAGCCAATCAAATTACTAATAAATTATTTTCAAAATATTTTTAATTAAAAAAATTAAAATTTCCAACTTAATTTTAGAAGAAGATAAATATTTGATTTGGAAAGAAGAATTCTAATATATGAT
Source organism: Cunninghamia lanceolata (assembly GCA_027924645.1). Lineage (NCBI taxonomy): Eukaryota > Viridiplantae > Streptophyta > Pinopsida > Cupressales > Cupressaceae > Cunninghamia > Cunninghamia lanceolata. The sequence goes on along the minus strand of BSBN01001494.1, from coordinate 1,276,021 downwards.
ACGTTCATAGGTACAAACAATAATACTCAAGAAATCCTAGTTACCTTGGAAGTAATACTTTTTGGTTTTACCGCATTGTGATAGAAACCCAAGATAAATCTCTGGTTAAGTGTAATCAACTATAATGCCTTTCGTTCTATATCCTCCTTTATGGTGTGATATCCTCCATCTCGTGCACCCCATAGATTTGATTTGAACATGAAAAAATAAAGTTAAACGGTGTAGTTAGGCATCAATTTATTGCAGAACTTTTAGAAAACATTCCAACTCTACTCTAAATGAAGGTTTTCTTTTAATTGATTTTTTTCTGAGGTCTTTGGTGCTCTATCGAGGATGCTGATGTCGTTGTTTTGGCACGTTGATGATGTTGTTGTCTCCGCCCCTATCTCTGTCCTTTTTAATTCTTGTTTTGGTTCTGGTTTTTTTAATCTTTGCAGTTTTGTGTTGCTCTCTCTTATTTATTTGTGTTCTTTGTGTTGAAGATAAATTGCAGCGAAACACAAAACTAAAACAGATTAAGAATCAAAGACACGGAGATAAAATCAGAGACATGAATTTAACGTGGTTCACCATCAAGATGGCTACATCCACCAAGGAAAGCAGGACACTATTCTATTAATCAATCCAATTACAACAGTCTTCATCTCTACCAAAAAGAGAATGAGAAGGAAATTATATAGACTCTTTAGGCAACTGAAGAGACATGGGAAGAGGAAGACGAAAGGGCAGTGATGGTTGGGCTTCATTTCCAACAATCTCCCACTGAAGTCCAAACCGTATTGCTATCCCCACTTTCCTTGAAACTTATGGTTACTTAACTACAGTACCAAGTAACCACTCCATTGGCTGACCAATCCTAGTGAGAATTTCAACTAGCTCAGCCAAACTAATACCAATGGATATTTGCTTCGACTTATCACCATGTGGAATGCAAGGACCACGCTCGTACAATGGAGTAGCAGGCACATTATATACTCCAGCAGCATGAGTCCATTGATGAACATCTCCATTTGTAAGAGCAATGAAGTCTTCTCCATAGCATCCAACATCAGCAACCTTACATCCAACAAGTGTGCCTACAACAAGCTGACATGTAGCAATAGAAAATCTTGTTAGAATTACACACGGAGACTCCACAATGCGCTCAGACACCACTGCGTTCTCTACCTTTATTCCCTATATGGATATGAATATAGAGCAGGTTGGATCTGCTACATGCCAATCTTTGTATTTTATCAAAAGAGTGGAGGCTACTACTCCCACACTCCCCAAGGTATCAGCAAGTACATGCAAGAAAATACCCTCCATATTGTGATCAATGTGACGATGATCCTTGGACATGTGATTTTCTGCCAAATGACGATGCCTTGAATCTGAATGGCTATGGTCCAAGTGAGAATCACTATGCAACTGGCTAGGCTTCAAGTGAGAATAACTATGCTCCAAATGAGAATTACTCGCATGCTTCTTCCCCTGTCGGTATTCTTCCTCATCATCCCTGGTTTTGAAATTATTCTCTTGAAATTTTCTCTTCTTCCCTCTATCTCTGGCCTTAGTATTATCACCATCATCCTCTATTTTTCGCCACTTGTGAGGGCGACTATAGCGGTCTCTTTCTCCACTGTCTCTACCCTCATAAGAGCGCTTGGGCTTCCTTCCAAATTTTCGCAGGTTGTCACAACTTTTTTCACAAGATTTAAAGTTTTCATAAGGCTCCCATTCCATAGCTTCTGTCCTTTTAATTTCTGTATTTTCTGCAAAGACACTTGCACTTTCTTGCACAAATATTTGATCAAATTCCAATAGGTTAAGAAATTCATCAATGACGGAATCAACATCATCTAACCTATCCATTTCATATGAAGCAAGAGTTTCTACACCGTATAGGGTGCCTACTTTGCTGCCTTGAGCAATTACCAAGGCCCCTTTTGTGACTTTCCATCTATTCAATTCAAAATCAACTTTACATCCTTGTGAAAACAACTGTCCAGCTAAAATGAAATTCTGTTTGATCTGAGGGATATATCTGACATTTTGCAACAGCCAACTATTTCCATTTTTTAATTTTAACAAAACATCCCCTTTGCCAATAACATCACAAGATTCATTATTGCCAAGAAGAACCTTACCAAAGTCACCGCTTTGCAGATTAATGAAGTACTCCTTGCATGGAGTGGCATGAAGCGATGCTCCGGAAGAGAGCACCCAAAAATTTGGTGATGTTTCTTCCGAGGCTGAAACAAGAACACCAATTGTTGCACCGGTATCCTCTTCACGTACCGAATTTGCTTCATCTTCTTTTCGCTGATTTTTAGCCTTCTTCAAAAACCAACAATTCTTCTTGATGTGGCCTTGCTTGCCACAATACTAGCAACTAACATCTCTCTCGCTGAATTTTAGCCTCCCTTGCGATTTCCTAGGACTTCCTTCATCAGTCGGCATTGCTCTCACTCAAACTCAAACCTCTCATTCCAAATGACCGAGCACCATGGCTCTGATACCAATTGTTGAAGATAAATTGCAGCGAAACACAAAACTAAAACAGATTAAGAATCAAAGACATGGAGATAAAATTAGAGACACGAATTTAATGTGGTTCACCATCAAGATGGCTATATCCACCAAGGAAAGCAGGACACACTATTCCATTAATCAATCCAATTACAACAGTCTTCATCTCTACCAAAAAGAGAATGAGAAGGAAATTATATAGACTCTTCAGCCAACTGAAGAGACATGGGAAGAGGAAGACGAAAGGGCAGTGACGGTTGGGCTTCATTTCCAACACTTTGTCTGCTTTCATTCAATGCATTGATTTGATATGTTATGTTTTTTGATTTGTATTCTTTTCTTATTTGGGATACAATAACTTGATGTCTATGTTTATTTTTTTATTTGTATTCTTTTCTACTCATTAAATTCTTGCTTCTTGTTTTTTTTTTTTAAAATTTTTATTTGGTTTACACTTTCATATTAGGGAGTTGATAGCTTTCCATGGATGTATTGGATTGGTATACCTTTTTTTAAAAGATGAGGTAAATATTTAAATTAAATTCAATCAAAGAGATTAATAAATAAATATATAACTTAATTAACATAAAATAAAATAAATAATTAATATATTAATTTAATTTTGTAGGTTAATATCTTTATATTATTTCAAAATAAATTAAAATATTTAAATAAAACTAATATTTAGTATTATGTAGTAATATTATTTTTTCTAATTATAATTGTTTTAGCTTATTAAATAAACATCAAGGCATTTTATATCATAAACTTTATAGCTTATAAAAATTTAATATTATTTACTAAATTTTATAACCAAAATAAAAAGAATAAAAAGTGATATAGACATTAAGTTCAAAAGCTCAAGAGTGGTGTTTGTTTCCATATATTGATGGAAAGTTGTCACCTTTCTAATACAAATAAATATAAAAACAACCAGAGAGCATTTCATGAGTAAAAAGAGCACAAATAATAAAAAAATTCCAACGCGAATTTTTTTTATGGCGTGAGACAATTCTGAACACTAAATGCTCACATATAAAAGTCTATGGGCTAACTAGCACTTGCACGGTTGCATGCAGAGGAGGTTCAAGGAATACGCTGATAGGAATAACCTACAAGTTTAGAAAATTTCCCAGAGTGATTTTTTTGTACGACGTGAGACAATTCCAAGCACTATAATGCACACATATAAAAGTCTATCGGCTAACTAGCACTTGTGTGGTTGCACGCATTGGAAGTTCAAGGAATACGCAGATAGGAGTAACCTACGAGTTTAGAAAATTTTCCAGCGTGAGAGAATTCCGAGCACTATAATGCTCACGAGTCACATATAAAAGCCTATCGACTAATTAACTCCCATCAAGTCATTGTATATGAATGAATGAGAGATTTTATAACGTCCACGATGCCAAGCAGCTTATGGGACCAAAACATGACCCATCAAGCCATTTTTAACTTTTTTTCCAAGTCCGATCTTCTGCCATGAATCTTGACCAATAAACTTGCCATATTGTGAATCTTTGCCTCCTCAAATAACTCACTAAGGCTACCCCCACTCCAGTTGTCACCAAACTGACTACGAATATTCGCATGCGCAACACACTCAGTGATGAAATGTCATTCGGTTTCAACAACTCCTTGGTTACATAAAATGCAAGTTCTTTTAGCCCAATCTTCCTTGGGGGTCGTCCACCTACTGGTCTCGCACCTAAGACAATGGGATCCATGATGGAGTCAGGTTGTCAGTGATGTCAAAAAGGTATTGTTGGTTCTGAGTTGTTGCTTCATGATAGGATGTGTATCTTCACTGAGTTGTTTCTTGTTTAGAGATGGTTTTGAGAATGTTTCAAGGATGCAGAGAGATGCAGAGTGTTTCAGGATATCTTCTGAATTAATATTTGATATCAATATGGTTTTGAATTGGTGCCTTCATACATTAGGAATTGTCATATGATCATATGAAGCTTCATGATCTTATGTAGACTTCATATTGTTTATAACTGGTTCATACTTGTTTATGTAGACTTCATATTGTTTATACTGGTTCAAAATTTGCCTCAAGACAAGGTTGTTGGTAATATGTTGTTGTTGATGTGCCTCAAGGTTGACACAGGTTGATTCTCAGTGATGAGTATTCATTCAAAATGAACAGTGAGTTTCTTGTATTATGACATTCTCTGTATCATTTAGTGGCACTTTGACACTCTTTGTGTCATGAGACAATGCAAAGTTAATAATTCAAGGTTGAGATGTGTTTTCAGGACTCAGTATTGCATCAGAGAAAGTAAGGTTCAGTTGTGGATTTTCAGTAATCTTTAATCAGTGGTTGATATGATAATGAAGGGACGGACTTGATATGATCAAGGAGGATTAGACTCTAATATTTTGAAATCAATTTTTATTATTTATCTTAGCCCATTTTACACTTTATGTTTTAAATTATAGGGAACTTGGTATAGCAGGTTTATAACTTAAAAATTACCTATTGAAGGCCTTTTGGGTCATTGTGGTGACCGGTCTCTTCCCTCCTCACCGATGGCACAAGTTTTACATTGTATTTGTTGGCGGTTAGAAAAAGCATACCAGCGGTGGTAAGCACCGATGAAGTCTATCAAAAGAAACATTCTTTATAAGAATGTTATTAGGAGCCCGATACATTAAGGAGTTTGAATGCATATTTTATGAAAAGCCTTTTTGCCATATATAAAGGAGTTTGAATTTATAAATTTTTTTTTAAAGCCATCAAATGAAAAGTGACATAGAATAGATGCCAAGAGGGAGCCCGATATGTATGGCATTTGACATTTATCCTCATTTATGTTAGGAAGCCCGAAATAAGTTTGATTAACCATATTTAATGGTATGTGGTTAAAAGGATATAAGCATAAAAAAAAATTATAAAGGTGTTCAAATAGGTTTTGGAAACATTAACATGCAAAAGTAATTTCTATTTTTGCTTTGAGAAAAAGGTGGTTAAGTTAAGACTTTTGAGGAGTTGTTTTTTAGATGAAAGATTTAATTGGAAACAAATAAGATGTTTTTTTTAGAAGGCAGATTTGATATAGAATTTTTTGAAGACAATTTTTATGGATTTTATTTTTGAAAAAGATTTTTTTTGTGAGAAGATGCAGAGGAAGATGAAAAGGCAGGTTGATAGAAATTTTTGAAGATTGATTTGAAGTTTTTTATTGTAAAAGAATATCAAAGAACTTGAGGAGTTTTTGAAGACATTTTTTCTTACAGGGATATCAAGAGTTGAATTTTTGAAGGAACAAAATGTTATTTTTTGAGCAGGGCATTGGATGAAGTTTTTAGTTTTGAAGATAATATTTACAGAGAAGAGAATATAAAAAATTCATTTCTAGACATTGAAGAAAATATCAGAGATTTTATTTTCTCCTACAAGGCAATTTTTATTGAAGACAAAATGTTCAGATTGAAATGAATATGAAAGGTCAATGAATTTTTGAAAGGTCAATGAAATTTTGAAGAGGATAATTTGCAGAGGAAAAGAATATGAAAAGATTTTCAAAATTTGTATATAATGTTTTTACAAGCACATTGACGGAGAGTGTGTGGGATGAGATACAGAAATGAAGACATTTCCTAATAAATCCTTTTGAAGAGAAAAGAATAATGATAAGATGATACTGAGTTTGTAATGCAGAGATAATCAGCTGATTTGTTATGCAGGTGTGAAGGAATTGAGAATTGAATGGAAACAGAGTATCCCTCTGATTTGGTTTATAACTTCTATTGGTGATTTGGTTTGCCATGAGGCATTGTATTAGCCAGTGAGGCTTATAGGTCAGTGTGACCTTGATATTTGTCAGTGAGACAATTTGTATTGCCAGTGAGGCATGTTTTTTCAGTTAAGCCAGTGAGGCAATTCTGGAGTGGTTTTTCTACCCCTGGAGGGTTTTCCACTCGTGCAATTCTTGTGTCTTGATCTTCTTTCTGTGGTTGTATGTTTTACTCATGAGTTTTTGTTTTTCATTCTTAGTTATGTGCACATGTATGTGAGAAATCAATGATAGCTCTCCCTCCTTGTACTCTGCAAGTTAAAATTTGTAAAAAGATCAAAAATTTCACACAACACTGATTCACCCCCCCTCTCAGTGTTGTCCTTGACTCCTACAATCCAGTCCTCATCTGAGCAACCAGAATCCTAGCCTTTTCTTTGAGAGCAACCTGCATATAGACTTTTTCATTATGCTCCCATGTGGCATTGAACTCTTTAACATAATGCTCTTTTTTACAGCCAATTGGTTTTGTCCACATGGCAGTCCTAAATTTATCTAAAACAAACTTTTTTATTTCCTCTTTATTATTAGGACAGTCTTGCAAACTAATGCCCCATTTGCACATCCATTTGTTGTTCTATTTCACCCATGTCTTCTTCCTATGATCTAATCTCTCCCCACCACTATTTTGAACCAGCGATACTTATCCATACTTACCAACTTTTTTAAGTAGCTTATATGGAAACAAAGCAGAAAACAACACAATTAAAAACAACATAACATAGCCATCAAGCGCAAGGGACAAATCAAGGGGCTGAGTTGCCCCGAGTTTTTTCAAATATAGGTAGGTTGCCAAGTTTTCACTAAAAAGCAAATACACACGACCTACCTAGGTAGTTGTTCCGTGGTCATCTTTGCAGAAGTCAAAAAGCTAAAAAGGTGACGTCGCTGTGTCGTATAAAGTCTCGTGTTGTAAGGCAAGAGGTAAGTCATTTCACAGATTTTCCACGTGTTTAGTCTATATAGTTTTGTTGTTTTTCTCTCTTTAATTTCTATTTTTCATGACTGCGTCTTTTTAATTGTAACTATTTTACTTGGTTTAATATGGAAAAAAAAAATCTAATTAGCCGATAGGCTTTTCTATGTGAGCATTATTGCTCGGAATTGTCTCACGCGGTTGAAAAAATTCCCACTCCTCGGTTGTTCCTATCGGCATATTCCTTGAACCTCCAATGGGTGCAAGTGCTAGTTTAAGTCAGGATTAACTTCTGATGATTAATCTATGTGGCATTCCAGAGTTTAACCTGGTTGATATTGCTGTGGAGAGAGGATTCTTATCAATGCTCATCAATAATTCTGGTTGGAAAAAACTAAGTTTTTAAATAGATTCTTACCTTTTCGTTGAAACGATAAAGGGAACTTTGATATAATCGGAATGGATAATCTATTTAGGTTTGGATATAATAATGCAAGGTTAGAACCTTCGGATACATAGTTTAAACGTATATATATTGTAAAGGAATAAAAAAATATTTTATATAAATATTTTATAGTAAAGGAGAGAGAGGGGGTATGTTTTTGTATTTTTCTTATAGGATGCAACTTAATATGAATGCAAAGTAACTTTTGATTCTTTTTTCCAAAATAACAAAAGTTGTTTAATTAATTAGAAATGGAAATATGAATGCAACTATATGAGTTTCTCAAATACAATCTAATCCTATGTTTTTGTGTTTTCTTGTGAATCGGTTTGAATCTAATCTATGAATTGAAGATTGCAAGAATTGAAATGTAATCTATGAATTGCAAAAAATCTAATCCAAGCAATGTTAATATAATTAAATCAAAGCAAATCCTATCAAGGAAAGAGCAACACAAAGATTACTTTCTCAAGAGCAAGAGTTGATCTAACTAACTATTAAGCATTAAAAGAACCTGACATGATATCGGCGGCGCATGACCCTGACGTATCCTCAGAAGTCCTTTCATGGCAACCTCCTCTCCTCTGTAGAAGTGGGGTCTTCCTCTTGGCAATAGGGATGAAGATAGAAGCAATGAACTTAGGTATAAATCAAGCTACGAGAGATATGAAGCACTAAGGCTTGGGCTTTTGAAAGCAATTGATGAAAATAACAATGCTATGAAGCTTTTGAAGCTTGGGCAACTAAGCTAAGAAAATAAAAAGGCTCACAAAGTCCTGCAATAAGCATAAGCATGCTATGGAGAGCAAAAAGCAAAGCTAGAATGAATGTGCAACAATGAATTTGCCTCCCATAATGCATATAGGAGGGGTATTTATAGGTTGGAGAGGCTCATGAATGGTGGGATTGATTGGAGAGTTAACTCTCTTGATTGGGGAGTTAAAAAGTTTGATTGGACAATGAACTGGGTTGATTAGGGAGTCAACTAGCCTTGAAAGCTTATCATTGAAGGAACAATGGAGTTAGCATGAGATGGATGGAGAGATAAGAATAACTCAGCGAGAGCTAAGAATAGAGTGATTGAGAGTCTAGAATGAGTGAGAAATAGATTAGGCTTAGTTAGGGTTGAAAATCCATGCAAACTAGAGAAAACATGAAGCTATTTCAAGCCCACACTAAAGAGAAACACGTATGTCAAAACACGACAAGGTCGCCCAATTCACCAGGGTAGGTTTCCAATGGGAGATTTGATTAAAATGCAACATCACCCATGGGAGATCCAGAAGTCAAAGGGGGCAATCCATAGGGAATAGGTTCTACAGGTGGTATCAAGGGCTGAGATTGGACCTGGGGTGATAAAGATGACATCAAGACTTGAAAACAAATTGTGAGAGATTAAATGAGTGGGTCACCTAGTTCACTAGGGTAGGTCACTCATGGGAGATCCATTTTAGTGGGAGGGTTGCCCATGGAAGATCCTTAGTCAAAGTGGGTGACCAAAAACAAAGGGAATGGGTGTTTAAATTGATGAGTAGAGATGGTCAAGGAGGTTAATTAGAGCCCTCTAGAGGGTTGAAATGGTTGAAAGGGGATTAGGGAAAATGAATTTCCCGTCTTGTGGTGTAGATAGGACATGTCGACAAGACTAGAAAGTGATAGAAGAGAAATGTTGAAATAGGGTGATTAGTGAAGATGCAAGACCTTAGAAGACTAACTAGAGGAAAATGGAGGTACAATCAAAGTGAAGAATAAAAATCCATGTGTCATCGAGAGGAGTACTACTGAGAGGTCATATTTACATACTTACATGTACATGTTTAGGACTACAACTCATCGGATTACCATGTAGGCTCATGCATTTCTTAGTGCTTACATATTTGCCCCCTTGAGGATAGTCATCTACATGAAAGACAGGTATTGTTCCTGAACTAGGCCTTACCTATTGTCATTATCCCATAATTGTACCTAAAATAACAAGTATTAGTTTGCTATTATGATGTTCAATAATAAGAACTACAATAGAAACAAGGAAATATTTTGTCGATATGATTGCTTCCTACAGAGTTATAATCCCCCTAGTGTTTTTGGCTAGAAAAGATAAGGGGTTGAGCACCACCAAGGGTTTTCACCATCTAGTTGGACTTCCCTTCTACTAAGGAGGAATGGAGAAGGTCTACATTAAAGCTTCTATTAGGTATTGTAGGTTTGAGTATTAACTTTGCTTAAGCTTAACATCATGATTCATTAAGACTAGGACTAGTATGAAGCTAAAATTTTGGCCTTAATTAAGATGTAGGAAATGAAAGGGGAAAATAATAGGTGGTAAGTATGATCATAAGGGATCTTAAGAGCTCAAAGGGTCAACTTATACCTAAGTAACTTAAGAATCCTTACTAAGATAAAAATCAAACAAAAGCATGTCACTCACAAAATGCATGGTGAAATGGGATGAAGAATGCAAACTTTGATTTTTTTTAATTTTATGATTTTTATGGATTTTGTTGTTGGAGTAACTCAGGCTTTTAGCCTAGTCCAAGCCCAGAGAGACCCTTACATGGGATCTCTTCCTAAGGATTTATTGTTGAGACCACTTTTGGGGGGTCTCAGTCCCCAAGACATTATCGCCAAGTTCAAACCTGCAAGCTCGTTGGCCCAACGAAGGCCCACAACCTCCGAACATGACAACCCAGCAAAGACACATATCCTGTGAGCACGTCAACCCAACGAAGGCACAAGGCCTGCGAGCTCTTTGGTCCAGCGGGGGTTTGAACCTTGGTGGCTTCCATAAAAATCATGCAACTTGACCACCGAACCACGCCCTTATTGGTAATTTTTAGGGATTTTTGAGATATTTGATTTTTTCTATTTTTATGATTTTTTTGTTTTTCTTAGACATAATATTTCTTAAGGTGAATAGCATTAACCATCTCACCAAACTCTTCTCCTTCCATTGTGTACATAATATATGCATCATTTCCAAAATCTTTTTTGACCATGTAGGTACCTATCTAGTTGGGCCTAAATTTGTGTCCTTCTCCAAACCTTTTGTCAATTAAGTTGTCAATTCTGAGTGCTAGATCTCCAACTTGGAAAGGCCTTGCAATAACTTTCTTATTGTATTGCTTTTTTATTCACACAATGTAGGAATTGTTTCTTTGTACATACCTTAATCACTTTTCGTTTATCATCTCTAATTCTACCAATCTAAACGCTTGATACTCTTCATTGTCTAACACACCCTATAAGGATACTCTTAAGCTCGATAATTCAACTTCTAAAGGAAGGATTGCTTCTGACCCAAAACTAAGTGTTGTCAATGAGATTTGCACCCTATTAAACATAAAGTTTAACAATCTATTGAAACATGGGAAGACCTCTAAAGTTGTGGGTAACTTTAAAAGTAGAGGTCAACCTCCAGAGAAGGTCGGCTTCCTATGGTTATCACCTAAAATACTTACTATCCTACTGTTTTGACAAGGAAAAGGGTAAAGAGTAGATTGCACAAAATAAAAATCTATGGCTAAGGTGATGCACCAAAACTAACTAGAACCTGCAAACACAGCTTGCATACACAATTTCAATAATGATTGAATTTGGCTTACATAGCTCACTTTCATATGACCTTACATAAGTATTTCATAAAGAGGTTAAAACGTTTAAACCTTTAGAAGGTAAGAAGTTTCACAACTAAAAGTATTTGCACTCTTAACATAGATTATAACCTGCAAAGAACATACCTTTCTGCAAAAAGGTGCTTGGCTTGAGACAAAATTACAAGGATATAAACAAAACTTCACAAGTAACTCGATCAATCAATAAGATACACACAATAAAGCACAAAGTGGGAAGGCAAAAATACTCATAATCATTGATGTCCAAGGTCACCACTAGTATACATGTTCCAAAATGAATGAATTACAAACTCACAAAATCTGAGCAAGGATAAAAATCACAAGTCTCTAAAATCTGCATGTAAGAACGGAATACAAAATACTCACAAAAGTGACTATATCCCCTACTATCCAAGTGGTTCCACAATACAAGGAGTTTGAAACAAATTGGGGTTGGATTCCCACAAAGATCTTGAAATCTAGGGCCTATATCCTCTCCAAAAGAGTCCATAATGCAGGAAAAAGTCCATCATGACTTAGTCAAACATGATGACTCATGAAAACAAGTCTAAAATGACTCTAAGAACAATAAAACACTTCTAGATACCGTCTCTAACTATTAAAGCAATCTATAACTATCCAACTACCTCCTAACTTAGTCAATCTCCTCCTTCAAGACAAAAACAAACACCTATTTCCTAGGCATGTGTCTGCCACAATCTAAGTACATAGTCTCCAAGACAATAAGATCTCATTCCATATTCTCCCTTGCATTAAAAGTTAACAATAATCCTTACAAGATTTATAAGGTCATCTTTTCAAGGTTATTGTTTCACATTAAATACCTCATGCAAAGAAAAATAAATACAAGAATAAAGAAATAGCACCGAAGTGCTCATATTGGCAAAAGGGATAAAAGACTTTAAGTCTTAACATATTTCATGGCCACCTGGTGGCATTACCTAGGCATCACATGCTTAATGTTTTGACCACGGGCTATTTCTTAAAAGAAATAAAAAATAGAAAATGCAAAAAAGAAAGCATATCGGGTCTTTAGGGTTATGAAACCCTAAGACACAAAAGGCACTTTTTGAAGCTCATTTTGCACTACATTTCTTGTCATTTTGTTCTGCTGCCATGAGGGTTTCACCAGGAGCTTCCTGTAGTTATCTCTATTATTTTTGAAGGCATTTCGCAGGCATTTTTGACATACTCTGCTTCAATAGCTGAAGGTAAGTTTGGTGAACTCATTTTTTTGAACAAAAATACAAAACTCCATTGTTTCTGTCAGTCTTTTCACTGTATATGTTGTATAGTATCATGTTTCTATCATGGTCGTGATTAGAAAGGTTGAAACTTCATGTAGATATGACTGCATTTTTCAGGTATGATCTACATAAAATAATGAAATTTATCATTTATGTTTAAAACATTTCTCTCTGCACCTATAATATTGTTTTCTTGAGTATGGCTATCTCACTTCATAGAAAAATAAAAAACCCTCAGCCATGGAGAAAAAATAGATGTCAAGGCTTCTGAAAATGATTTGAAAAAACCCTACTATTCTTTATTTGCCCTTTTGCTTCAAGTTCCTATCCATAGTCAGGTGTTTGCAATCTTTGGTACTGTTGTCTTCATGTACTCTTCAAGCTTGGCATTACTATTTCCCTTTGACCTATAATTGATTGTCCCAAATTGCATATTGCAGGTTATCCTCTTTCATTTGTTGTGACAGTCATCTCTGACTATTTGGATTGTTTTTCACAAGGAATTATTGACTATCTTCTACCTTAGATTATTCTTTCAACTTTTAACATTGTCCTACATGCATCTTTCACTATTTTCCTTAAAGAACACTGTTTAGACTGTCCCACTGTGACTTCAATGTATTGTCCTCCTCACTGTCCAGGCAAGGGTTCTGTTCAATGTGATGCAACTTTCCTGATGATTGCTTGTACATGGTATGGTCTTTGATGATATCACTATCCTCATCTCTTTACATGTACAAATCCAGATCTTTTCAACATATCCTTGCTCACTACCACCTCTTTGTTTGAAAACATGTTATATCTATGCATGTCTATGTGGGTATCATATGTGACAGTCAAACTCATTCATAGGGGCTAAAAGGCTTTAAAGAAAGTTAACAAGATCTCTATATGGTTAAAAATCTCCCTAAAAGTCTTTGATAACTCCATATACCCTTAACAAAATAGCATGGAATCCTTTATACCCCTCATGACTTTGAAACAAACCCTAAAGAGAAACAAATCATTGTTGGCAAGAGACACTATATGGATTCATGATTGTTGTCATTGATGGCAACAAAGTTCATCCCACACATCTGCAGGACATGGTGTGTCTCTACCAGAAGTCAGAATGAAGATTGTTGAGATCCAGTAAACAAGAATAGAGCTTGTAGCAAGGTCCGACAGACAGGTTCGGATCTTTCAGAGGAAGTATCTTGGTGAAGTACGGATTTGGGAAAGTCAAGAGGACTACCTTGAGTAATAGATTCCAAGGATTTAGCCTCCATGATGGACAAGGAAAAAGATATGAATAGTTGAGTACCGGATTCTTGAGTGACAGTATGAATAGAGGAAGAACTGATTGACAGAACATCAGACATTATTTTGAATGTGTTATTGATGGTAGTAAAGGTTATGAAGGCATGAATTATGTTTGGCCGACATGATTAATGACTTTCACAAGTATATCCATGATCCGCATTGCTTGGTAAGCAAGGATTCAGCTGACAGATCAGAGTTTGTGAAAAGATTGACTATTCCAGGTGTCGACTAGAAAAATGATGAAATCACTTGTGTGGATATATATACATGATGGACTTAGTTGTGAAGCATGATGTAGTTGTGATATGTGATGTGTGAATAAAAGAAGAGCAGAGCAGAAACAGTAAGGAAGGTCCGGTATGTGAAAGGAAAGTAGCATAAGAGAAGAGGAAAGATGAAGTGCAGCAGATCAGTGTACTGAGCCTAACCGGAACTGAACTCTAGCATATGTGGATGCTCCCAATCAGTTCAAGTATTGTATAACACTCTTTTGTAGACAGTGTGTCTCTTGTAGGCAGTGTGCCTCCTTGTGAGCAGTGTGTTCGGGCAGTGAGCCCTAATTGGCAAGTGCCATTTTGTATTTCCTTATTCTTCTAAAAGAGAATAATCTTTGGGTTAATCACCCCATGGTTTTCTCCCTTAACAGGGTTTCCACATCAAAAATATTGTGTCATGTGTATCTCCATTTCATGGTTATGTTTTCTTGTGTGAATTAATGCTGCATTGATTAATAAGAAAGTTTAGAAAAGAAATAATTAGGATAACTGATTCACCCCCCTCTCAGTTATCAACAATTGGTATCAGAGCTAAGTTCCTCCTAATAGAGCCTAACAGCTTGAGGAAGACCTGGGAGTTCAAATGGATGCATATGGTTTAAGGGAGTAACTCAAGACTGCCCTTGATGATCTTGAACAGTCAAACTCTGAAGTCAATGAATTAAAGGAAAGACTCAAACAGGCTGATGAGTTCATGAGAGAACTAAAAGACAAATTAAGTCTCTCTATGAAAAAGAGAAAGGAGCTGCTTCAACAATTGGCAAGACAAGGTGAAGAAAATGATGCAAATGAAGAGCTGAAGGAGAAAACCAAGTTGTGTGAAAAATTATCAAAAGAAATCATTATGGTAAGACATGAAATGGAATCAGGAGTTATAAAGTTTACCCAAGAAGTTGAAGAGAAAAGAAAAACTGAAGATAATCTAAGACAATCTCTCAAAGAGAAATCAGAAGATTGCCACAAGATGGATAGAATTATCAGACATCTTGAATCTGATCTTGAAGATGCTAAAGATAATGAAGAAAAACTTGAGGATCAAATTGTCTCTCTCAAAAGGGATCTTCAAACAACAAATGAATATAAAGAGAAATTCAAGATAAGTTCTGCTCAACTTGAAGTTCTTCTTGGAAGTCAAAAGAGGGCAGATGACAAGCATGGTTTGGGATATGAGAAAAGAGAAAGCTCTGGATCCGGCCAGAAGACTTTTGGATTAGAAAATCCAAGGAATAGACTTAGAAGACCTTCGGTAAGACAGCCTAATGCTCAAAGATATCCTTCCTTCAATGGATACTTCCACAACTGTAATACCTTTGGTCATAAAGCTAATCAGTGCAGAAAGAGAATGAATCAGACAAATTCATCCTTCTCTGGAAAATGTTTAAAACTGCAAGAGGTATGGTCACAAATCTCATGAATGTAGAAATATGCAAATGAACAAATCATTCAATGGTAGATGCTTTACATGCAATAGAATAGGTCATATGGCTAATCAATGCAGATCAAGAGGATATCAATCAAATATGCAAAGAAATGTTGTTTGCCAAATTTGCAATAGATCCGGTCATACTGCAAAATTCTGTAGAAGTAAGAATCAGGAGAAAAGAGATCTGATATATCATAATCAGAATCAAGATAAGGGTAAATAAAAAGTGAATGCGAATGAAGTTAAGAATGAGATGAACAAGATTTGGGTGAAGAAAAGTTCAGAGAACGTAGAGGTTGGATCCGCACCAGACTCTGGTGCTGATATTCCTTCCAAAAATTAAAAGGTGAGCTCTGGCTCAGGGGGAGGCACAAAGAAAACCTTGTTCTCCCAGCCAGTCAACCAGTGCTGGAACTGGCACAAGAAGAGTTGCGGATTATAGGGTTCATAAGGGCAACATCCAAACAAACTATGGTAAAGATTTGGAAGATCCGCATGATGTTTAAAGATCAGGATTGATCCGGTTCTCCAAGTCATCTGAATAAGGCAACTGGAATAACTTAGGTCGAGCATTTATTGCAACCTAACATTAGGGTTTGCGGAACAATATAAGGGTTTTTCTCATTAATCACTTGTTCATTCTACATTCAAGAAGAAATGAAAAGTGAAGCTTTGCTACAAAATTCCAACTTCATCGAAGATCATTTGTAGAAGTCAATTCATCTAGAAATCAATCTGGTCAACTACGTGAAACCAAAAGGTGCAAAAGGTATTTTCCGTTCTCAATATCTCTCTGCAAAGCTTTGAAAGATGCATACTCCAAATATAGTAAAGATCTCTGATAGGCCTCGCCCTGAATTCAAGAAACATCCATACAAATCATTGGAGGTAGATCCCCTAGGAGCATTTTCTAGTGTTCCGCATGGCGTTTTGCACACAGAAGACATTAGGGTTTACATACATGCAAATATTGAAGAGTTTGGGGAATTCAAACTGAGAGACATCTATCACAAACAATTGATAGATGATACTTTTGAGCTTAGACTAGAATATAAGGGCATCCGGGAGAAACATTTTGATCAGTTCATTCATTTTCCCTACTTTGAAGAAGATGAATGGGTCCGGTATGTATTGAGTAGAGTGCATGATAACTTCCTATGGCTGAACAAACCTTGCAAGATCACAAAGGAGGCATTTAGGGAAGTAACTGGTTTATACTCCTCCGGAGGGATACCTGTCCTCAAATCTATCAAAAACAACATTGTAACTGAGGCCACCGGATCAAGATTTGATAAGAGGGCAATGACCATTGATGATATTACTGACCCCGATGTCAAGTTTGCATCTATGATAATAGGATACAAGATATATCACTCCAGTAGGGAGAATTCAATATCCAGAACTGCAGTATATACTGCTTATGAGATGCTAAGAAAGAATGCAGAATATGATCTCTGTGAACTTCTTTTGAGCCAACTAATGGAAAACATACAGAAAATCAAAAAGGACAAAAAAAATTCCTTTAATATGGTGGACTAATACTATGTCTATTTTTCTACTTCATGAATGAGCTGCCCGGATCAAATGGATGGGTATGGCAAAATGACAAACCGATAGCAATTCAGATTAGAGACTACTTGCATGAACTTGGGGATGCTAAGGTAAGGAACACAGCTCTGTGGTGTTACTTCAAACAATTTCAGAATACAATACAGATTAGAGAAAGAATCCCTAAATCAGTGGTTGAGAAATACAAGGATACAGTGTGCTTCATGGTAGACACTGACCAATGCCTAATAGAGGCAGTAGAGCCAAGGACAGTCTGGATCATGCCCATGGGGTATGAAGTTGATGAACAAATTGTGGAGCTGCATGTTCAACACATGCTAAGTCAACATAAAGATCCAAAGGCAGAGAGGTTTGGAACCTTTGAGGAGCTGAGTGTAAAAATTCATGTGGAACTCAGAGAACCAAAGATGAAAAGAAAGGTGAGAAAAGAAGTAGAACATATTGCCCAAGGTTTTGGCATCTCAAAAGAGGCACTTGATGCCAACCGAGAAAAGAGACAAAAAGCTGAGGAAGAGAAGAAAGAGGCAGAAAAGGGAAGCAAGAAAAGTGCTCTGGTAGAAACTTCCACCCGGACCAGATCATCAAAGAAACTAGCACCTGTCCCTGCTAAAAGCTCAAAACCGGAAGCCCAGACATCTGGAAAAGGAGAAAAGAGAACAAAGAAAAAGGCAACAAGGTCATATGTTAGCCTAAAGGATGATGAGGAAACCGAATCAGATGAGGAGATAAGGAAACTAAAGAAGAAGAAGAAATCATCCGGTAAACCTACCACAGGACAAGACAAGGAAGAAATGGCAGAGGAATTTGTTGAAAATCCCACCCTGACTTTAGAAAGTGTAATAAAATCAGTCACTGTGGATGGAAACCTTCAACCAATGGCCGAATTTTATGATGATTACAATGAGGCTGACCAAAAGATCTTGCAGGAAGCTACAGTCAAGTACCTGAACATATATAATAAGGCCTTCATTGAAATTATATCTCTTATTCCCAAGAGCCTTGAAAAGGAGTTAGAAATAAGAAAGAACAACGCCATGGCTAAAGACCTTGAGATCCGGGAACAAATAGCTATTCAGCTATATCCTTCAATCGATCCCAAGACAATGAATATGGTATTCAAGGATTGCAAGGATGAGTTCAGGGGCAAAGCAAGGATGAATCAACTCATGCTTGGTGAGATTGACAACGTAGCCAAGGACACTAAAGAGATTCTCTAGAAAGCCTTCAAAAGATTTAATCTTCCTATTATAGAGGACTTGGGTACTGATCCCTCAACCACAAGTGTTGCAAAAGAAACTACTAAGAAAATGACATAAGAGATGGGCCCTGAACAGACTAACATTTCTCCTCCAGTTTCCCCTATAGTCTTCAGATCTAAAGGAGAAGAAAAATCACAGGAGAAAGAAGCAGAGGTAAAAGAAAAAGAAGATGACAGTGCTAAGGTTGTAGAAGGAGAGAAGACCTCAACAGAAAAGACCACAACTGCTAGTTGTGAGAATGTAGGAGGAGAGAAAACTCAAAAGGATAGCTCCAAGATTGCAGAAGAGAAGAAACATCTGTCTCTGGCAAGAGACATTGCATAAACTGTCCAAGAATTCCTGAACAAAGAAACAATGGATATTGATGAACTGGAGCTTCTACAAGGTCCATTCAATTTTGATTCTCTTTCTCTGGTACAGACAATGAAGATAGCTTCATTTGCTAATGCTAAGGCCAACGAAAAACTCCTAAAGTCTCATATGGAAGACTATGAGTTAGTAGAAGGAGTTTTTGGATAAAAGGTTCTCTGAGGTACAGGGTTTGATCATTAATGATAGGAGAAACATGAACATTGGGATAAAGAGCTTAGAAAATGCTCTTAAGGATGGTGGTGAAATATACAAATTTTGTATCTCCTGGTCCAAGGTAACAGTGGAGATTGAGAAGAAAATAAAAGAGCAAGAGGACAAACTACTAAGCTTGTCTCAAAGTTTTGATCCTCTTTCATCCTCCATAATAAATCAAGAATGTCAGACTATTGCAATCACAAATGCAATAAAGAATTTTCAGAAGGAAAGAAAGAACATAATTAACTAGATGGGTGAACTTAGAAGGATTATTATCCCTAAGTTAGAGGCCATGCATGAGGCCATAAATGATGCTCAGATTACAGCCTGGACCAATGATCTGACAGATCTTAAGAAGGCTAAAGCATTTGCATTCCTGTTGAGTGGTCACATCTCAATTTTGGATAGGATGAAACAGAGTTGGGCAACAGAAGTTGTACAGTTGAAGAATACTTTTTCAGACATACTTAAATATATGTAAGTACAACTTGTATATATATACTTATGCGGCTAAGTATAGTTAAAATTTTAAAAATTTTGGTATGCGGATCTTACCCTTTGCCATTGATGTCAAAGGGGGAGTGAGGAGCAGTAAAAAATGAGGAATCCAACTAAAGGGGAGCTCCAGAAAATGTATATAAAGACAAAGCATCAACCAAGGGGGAGCATAGTGTAAACACTTAGTCATTTTTCACTAAGTGTTGCCATCAATGCCAAAGGGGGAGATTGTTGGCAAGATACACTATATGGATTCATGATTGTTGTCATTGATGGCAACAAAGTTCATCCTACACATCCGCAGGACATGGTGTGTCTCTACCAGAAGTCAAAATGAAAATTGTTGAGGTCCGGTAAACAAGAACAGAGCTTGTAGCAAGGTTCGACAGACAGGTCCGGATCTCTCAGATGAAGTATCTTGGTGAAGTATGGATTTGGGAAAGTCAAGAGGACTACCTTGAGTAATAGATTCCAAGGATTTAGCCTCCGTGATGGACAAGGAAAAAGATATGAATAGTTGAGTACCAGATTCCCGAGTGATAGTATGAACAGAGGAAGAACTAACTGACAAAACATCAGACATTATTCCAGATGTGTTACTGATGGTAGTAAAGGTTATGAAGGCATGAATTATGTTTGGCTGACATGATTAATGACTTTCACAAGTATATCTGTGATCCGCATTGCTTGGTAAGCAAGGATTCAGCTGACAGATCAGAGTTTGTGAAAAGATTGACTATTCCGGGTGCCGACTAGAAAAATGATGAAATCACTTGTGTGGATATATATACATCATGGACTTAGTTGTGAAGCATGATGTAGTTGTGATATGTGATGTGTGAATAAAAGAAGAGTAGAGTAGAAACAGTAAGGAAGGTCTAGTATGTGAAAGGAAAGCAACATAAGAGAAGAGGAAAGATGAAGTGCAGTAGATCAGTGTACTGAGCCTAGCCAGAACTGAACTCCAGCATATGTGGATGCTCCCAATCAGTTCAAGTATTGTATAACACTCTTTTGTAGATAGTGTGTCTCTTGTAGGCAGTGTGCCTCCTTGTGAGCAGTGTGCTCGGGCAGTGAGCCCTAATTGGCAAGTGCCATTTTGTATTTCCTTATTCTTCTAACAGAGAATAATATTTGGGTTAATCACCCCGTGGTTTTCTCCCTTAATAGGGTTTCCACGTCAAAAATATTGTGTCATGTGTATCTCCATTTCATGGTTATATTTTCTTGTGTGAATTAATGCTACATTGATTAATAAGAAAGTTCAGAAAAAGAAATAATTAGGATAACTGATTCACCCCCCCTCTCAGTTATCAACAATCATAATATAGCATTATCATTTTATTACATCATTTCCTCAAACCTGCATTTTGTATTATTTTCTAAATCTCCATTAGCCTCTTTGGAAAACCATGAACAATCTTAGAAATCATAGCCCAAAGACCTTAAAGGATTTTGTCACGTACATTAACTTTCAGATTTTCTGCCATCTATAAGGACTGAGTTGAAATTTCTTTCCCTCACTGTCACACTTGTCCAGTTTGGTGCCTTATATAATAGTAGTCATGCACTTTTTGCTGCTCCTGAACTAAAAAAAGTGCATCTTCCTCAATAAAAATTTGCCTAAAACGTGACTGTTGTCCATGCCTGAAACATATCTTTCTACATCTCTTTATAGTCATTCACAACATCATCAAACAAACATAGACCAAGGTAATCATACTTTTCCTTCATAGTGTTGTACTACTCCATGAAACCTTTGTATGTTGCTCTCTGCATATACATTTGCCAATGAATGTTTTGAAAGACTCTAGGGCTTATACTCTTTTAGTGTGGCTTTGCATGATTGTTCTAAGTCCATAAATGACTGTTTATATAGTTTATATGATGATTGTCTCTTTTTACTATGATGTTTATACTAGCTGTAACACATTACAGCTTTCCCAACCTCAAGACTCTAGAATCTTCAGCCTTCTGTAACCCCAAATCAGCTAGGGTTTCTATTTTCCCACCTATTCTTGAGTCCACACTGGCCCCTTTGACTCTACCACCACCCAGGGTTCCCAAAATAGTCATAAATAGCACTTTTTGGTGGCCTCCAGCTAAATTTCAAATTTTGCAACTCCCTCCAAAAGTAGGTCAACTTCTGGGAAGCATAACTTTTGATCCTGGTGTCCGATTGACGAACCGTTTTAAGCGTTAGAAAGATCGCGATGTAAACTATCATGCTAGAAATTTGTAAATAGATTTCTATCAACTTTTTGAGATGTTATGAGAATTTTTAGTGCCTCATATCTCATTCCGTAAATTTTCAGGGGCTTTTCAAAAAACAAAAACTTTAATATTTTTCAGCTCACAAATGATCTTTACCTGATTCCTTTGCCAAAGGTCTTATATTTCCATTATGTAACTTTCTGGAAGTTTTTGCTTCATTACGTGCCCAAATGTAAACTTTCTAAAAATAGCAGGTACACTTTCCTAAATAGGTAGGACACTATTTTTAGCAGTTTTGGAAAAACTGAAAGTCCTACATTATTATTCTGGATATTATGGAACCAAAAACACTAATTATGGGAAGAAATGAGAACAACTAAAATGGTTTTGAATTAACTTCTTTTTGGGTGATGCAAGATTGCCCTTACACCTCTGGATGCTCCTGCATTAGACACCCATGGTAATTTGAGAAGTGACCCTATCACGTCTTAGATGTTTGTGTGAGGAAAACCCAAACGGTCAACCTTTGCCTTAGACAACCATGAAGAATCTTCAACAGGCCTTCCTTTCCATTTCACTAGATATTCTTCGTATTGATTATTCCAAGTGCTCCTTCCCACATTGCTATCCAAAATCTCTTCTATCTCCTCTGTTGAAGTAGATGCCGGTATACTCCACTGCACTTCTGTTGGGCCATCCTCTGTTCCACCTTCATGATATTCTGATAAATTAGCAATGTTGAAAACAGGAGAAATATTGATTCCACTTGGCAGCTCTACCTCATATGCATTTCCTGAATCATGCTTCTTCATGATTCTGCATGGTCCAAATCTCTTCATTTTTAATTTATTGTATGTTCTAACTGGGAACCTTTCTTTTCTTAGGTGAACCATGACTTCATCTCCCACTTGGAACTCCTTATACCTCCTCTTCTGATCTGCCTTAGCCTTGTACTGAATATTCATCTTATTAATGTGCTTTCTCACTTCTTCATGCAATTTCTTCAAATGTTCTGCAAAGTCTTCGGCTTTAGCACTTATCTTTTCTCCATTATCCAACTTCCTTAACTCAGAAGCATTTCTCGGGCTATTACCATATACAATTTAGAATGGTGATTTACCAGTACTCCTATTGACAAAATTGTTGTAGGCAAATTTTGCCTGTGGTAAAATCAAATCCCATCCCTTGGGCTTATCTCCTACTAAGCATCGTAGCAGGTTACCCAAACTCTTATTCACCACTTTTGTTTGTCCATCAGTCTGTGGATGGTGTGTGAAACTAAACTTCAAGTCTGTCTTCAACTTCTTCCACAATGTCCTCCAGAAATAACCAAATTGGTATCTTAGTCTGAAACTATGCTTTTTGGTAGACCATGTAGTCTCACCACTTCTCTGAAAAATAACTCTACAATATGAACAGCATCATTAGTCTTCTTACAAGGAGTAAAATGTGCCATTTTTGAGAATCTGTCCACCACCACAAAAATAGAATCATGCCCTCTCTGTGTCCTTGGTAAACCAAGAACAAAATCCATACTAATATCATCCCATGGGTTCTCTGGTACAGGTAATGGTTGATACAATCCTATATTTTGACTTGTTCCTTTTGCCATCTGACATACTCTGCAACTTTGCACAAACTTCCTCACATCCTACTACAGCTGTGGCCAATAATAATTTTCACTAACAATAGAAATGGTCTTATCTTGACCAAAGTGTCCAGCCAATCCTCCACTATGCTTCTCCTTAATCAAGTTCTCTCTCATGGAACTCCTCGGAATGCACAAATGGCTTCCTCTAAACAACATGCCGTCTTGGATTATGAAATCCAACCATTTTGTCCTGTCCAAAGTAACAGGCTCTAGACAAGCTTTCCAAGCCTTTGCAAAATCTGGATCTTCAGGTTACAAACTTTTGAGCTCATCGAACCCAACAACCTCTATCTTCATTTCTGTCAACAAATTTTGCCTTTTGCTTAAGGCATCTGCAACTCTGTTGGACTTCCCACTCCTGTGCTTCAAAATAAAGGTATAACTCTACAAAAACTCAACCCATTTTAAGTGCCTTTGGTTCAACTTCCCTTGACTATTAATATACTGCAAAGCCTGATGATCAGTATATCAAACAAACTCTTTTGGCAACAAATAATGTCTCCATTTCTTCAAAGCTTGAACTATTGCATAAAATTCTTGATCATAAACAGAATACTTTTTCTTGGCATCATTAAGCTTCTCACTAAAATAGGCAATGGGCTTACCTTCTTGGCTTAAAACAGCTCCTATACCACTACCGCTAGCATCACAGTCTACCTGAAATACCTTATTAAAATCACAAAACACACAATAATAGATATTGAACACAACAAATAGAACTTTCTTTTATTGAACTGGGCAACTCATTACATTACAGAAGCTCAATTACAATCAGAGGATAAATCCTCTACTGGCTGCAACACATTACAGCTTTCCCAACCTCAAGACTCTAGAATCTTCAGCCTTCTGTAACCCCAAATCAGCTAGGGTTTCTATTTTCCCACCTATTCTTGACTCCACACTAGCCCCATTGACTCTACGACCACCCAGGGTTCCCAAAATAGTCATAAATAGCACTTTTTAGTGGCCTCCAGCTAAATTTCAAATTTTGTAACTCCCTCCAAAATTAGGTCAACTTCTGGGAAGCATAACTTTTGATCCGGGTGTCTGATTGACGAACTGTTTTAAGCGCCGGAAAGCTTGCAATGTAAACTATCACACCAAAAATTTATAAATGGATTTCTGTCAACTCTTTGAGATGTTATGAGAAGTTTTAGTGCCTCATATCTCATTCTGTAAAATTTCAGGGGCTTTTCAGAAAACAAAAACTTTAATATTTTTTAGCTCACAAATGATCTTTACCTGATTCCTTCGCCAAAGGTCTTATATTTCCATTATGTAACTTTCTGGAAGTTTTTGCTTCATTACGTGCCCAAATGCAAACTTTATAAAATAGCAGGTACACTTTCCTAAATAGGCAGGTCACTGTTTTTAGCAGTTTTGGAAAAACTAAAAGTCCTACATTATTATTCTGGCTATTATGGAACCAAAAACACTAATTATGAGAAGAAATAAGAACAACTAAAATGGTTTTGAATTAACTTCTTTTTGGGTGATGCAAGATTGCCCTTACACCTCTGGATGCTCCTGCATCAATAAGCTTTTGTAGACAGTGAGTCTCTTGTAGGCAGTGAGCCTCTTATGAGTAGTGTGCTTGGGCAGTGAGCCCTAATTGGCAAGTGCCAAATTTATACTCCTAATTCTTTTAATAGAGAATACAATCTTGGGTTAGTCACCCCGTGGTTTTTCCCTTAACAGGGTTTCCACGTAAAAATCATTGTGTTATAAGTTGATTTCATTCTCAGTTCTTATGTTTGTCTTTGCTTCCATGTTTTAGTAGAACACTAAATGTCAAGATAAGAAAAGAAAGCAAGGAAGTGAAAAGTTATAAAATAACTGATTCACCCCCCCTCTCAGTTATTTGCATTGTTCTAACAATTGGTATCAGAGCTAGGTTCCTCTAAAAAGTCTAACAGCTTGAAGAAGATCCAGGAATCTTAATGGATGATAATGGTATAAAAGAACAACTACAGTCTACCCTAGATGATCTTGAGCAATCTCACTATGAGGTCAATAATTTGAGAAAGAGACTCAGGGAAGCTGATGATTTCATTAATGAGCTAAAAGAGAAACTCAGTATTTCTGTGAAAAAGAGAAAGGAATTACTTCATAAACTAGCAAATCAAAATGAAGTGAATAATACTAATGAGGATCTGAATGAAAAAACCAAGCTATGTGAAAAACTCTCCAAAGAAGTCATTATGATGAGACATGAAATGGAATCAGGAGTTATGAAATTCACCCAAGAAGTTGAAGAGAAAAGAAAGATTGAAGATAACTTAAAACAATCTCTTAAGGAGAAAATAGAGGACTGCCACAAAATGGATAGAATAATTAGACATCTTGAATCTGATCTTGAGGAAGCCTAATACAATGAAGAACAACTTGAAAACTAGATTGATTGTCTCAAACAAGATCTTCAATCTGCAAATGAATACAAAGAAAAATTCAAGATAAGCTTAGCCTGACTTGAAGTTCTCCTTGAAAACCAAAGAGGGTAGATGATAAGTGTGGCTTAGGATATGAGAAAGGCGAAAGCTCTGGATCCGGTTAAAAGAACTCTGGGTCAGGAAATCAAAGTAACAAGCCTAGAAGATCTCCAGTAAGGCAACCAAATGCCCAAAGATATCCATATTTCAATGGATACTGCTTCAATTGCAATAATTTCAGTCATAAAGCAACTCAGTTTAGGAGGAGAATGAATTAGAATAATCCCTCCTTCTCCGAACAATGTTTTAATTGCAAAAGGTATGGTCACAAATCTCATGAATGTAGAAGTATGCAAATAAACAATTTATTCAATGGGAGATGCTTTGCATGCAATAGAATGGGACATATGGCTAATCAATGCAGATCAAGAAAATATCAATCAAATGTTGTATGTTACAATTGCAATAGATTTGGTCATATTGCCAAATTCTGCAGAAGCAAAAGTCAGGATAGAAAAGGTCTGGTGGAACATAATAAAAAACAAGATAAGGGCAAAGGTAAAGTAAATGTGGATGAAGTTCAAAAGGAGATGAGCAAGATTTGGGTAAAAAGGAGTATAGTGAATACTAGGGATGGATCCGCACTAGAATCCGGTGCTGATATTCCTTTCAAAAACTAAAAGGTAAGCTCTGGCTTAAGGGGAACTATAGAGAAGATCTTTTTCCCCCAGCCAACATGTGAGTGCCTAAATTTGGGATATTGAATTGGAATAAGAGGTTGCAGTTCAAAGGGTTTGAGGATATTCACTTAAACGTGATTCAGTCAAAATTTGACAAATCCGCATGCAGATTTAAGCAAGTTATGAGGAGATCATGTATCGATAACTATCCGGTAAAACAAAACTTCACAAATAGATCCGGTATGATCCAAAATTGAAATGATTTAATCTATGGACCTATGAGATGTTTGAAAAAGGGTGAAGTTATGTTGTCAACCATCATAGGAAATGATTTTAAGATCTGCATAGTGATTCAAGAAAATCTCTCTCAAATACAAGCTAACCGGATGACTTAAGTTGTGCATTTATTACAAAAGGAAATTAGGGTTTACGAAAGAATAAAAGGGATTTTTCACTCATTACTTACACACTTGCACTCACAAAGAAGAAAAAAAGAAGAGCTCTGCAAAGAAGACCCTACAATTCTCTTAAGTTCAACTGAAGATTGAATTCAACTAGAGAATCGCTCCGGTCTCTGCTCCAAACCCTAAAATGTGAAAAGGTACTTCCATTCTGATAACTCTCTCTCTAATCTCTTGCAAGAATGGCTACTCCAATGGTTGTCAATATTTCTGATAGGCCGAGATCTAAATTCAAGAAACACCCTTACAAATCTCTAGAAGTTGATCCCTTGGGTGCGTTTTCTAGTATTCCACATGGAGTCTTGCATGTAGAAGATATTAGGGTTTATATCCATGCAAACATTGAAGATTTTAGGGACTCAAAACTAATCAACATTTATCAGAATCAGTTAATAGATGAAAATTTTGAACTCAAATTTGAATTCAAGACTCTCCAGGACAAACACTTCGAACATTGCATACATTTTCCATCTTTTACAGAAGACGATTGGGTCTGATATGTTCTAAGTAGGATGCATGATAATTTTATGTGGCTGATGAGGCCATTCAAGATAACTAAAGATGCCATCAGGGTAGTAACTGTTGATAACTGAGAGGGGGGGTGAATCAGTTATCCTAATTATTTCCCTTATTGAACTTTCTTATTAATTGATGCAGCATTGAATCAAACACAAAAACATTACCATGAAATAAGAAACACATAACACAGTATTTTTGACGTGGAAACCCTGTTAAGGGAGAAAACCACGGGGTGATTAACCCAAAATTATTCTCTGTTAGAAGAATAGGAGATTACAAAAAATGGCACTTGCCAATTAGGGCTCACTGCCCGAGCACACTGCTCACAAGAGGCCCACTGCCTACAAGAAGACACACTGTCTACAAAGTGATAAGAATCACAGTCTTGAACTGATTGGAAGCATCTGCATATGCTGGAGTTCAGTTCCAGTTAGGCTCAGTACACTGATTTGCTGCACTTCATCTTTCCTCTGTTCTTTATTCTGCTATCCTTTCACATATCGGATCTTTCTTGCTACTTCTGCTCTGTTCTGTACTTCTTCGCATATATCTTCACACCAGAACACACTTCACAACTAAATCCATCCTCTATATATATCCGCACAAGTAATTTCATCACCTTTCTAGTCGGCATCCGGAACAGTCTAGTTTCTTACAAACTCTTGTTCTGTCGGCTGAATCCTTCCTCACCAAGTAATGCGGATCAAGCATATACTTGTAGATATCATTAATCATGTCGGCCAAACATGATTCATGCCTTCACAACCTCTATCATCAACAGTAACACATCCGGAAAGTAGTCTGATACTCTGTCAGTCAGTTCTTCCTCTGTTTTCACTGTCTCTCAGGAATCCGGTACTCAACTATTCATATCTTTTTCCTTGTCCATCACCGGAGGCTAAATCCTTGGAATATACCACTCAAGGTAGTCCTCTTGACTTCCCCAAATCCGCACTGCACCAAGACACTTCCTCTGAGAGATCCGGATCAATCTGTCGGACCTTGCTACATGCTCTGTTCTTGTTCACCGGACCACAACATTCTTTATTCTGACTTCCGGTAGAGACACATCATGACTTACGGATATGTGGGATGACCTTTGTTGCCATCAATGACAACAACCATGAATCCATATAGTGTCTCTTGCCAACAATCTCCCCCTTTGGCATTGATGGCAACACTTAGTGAAAAATGACTAAGTGTTTACACTATGCTCCCCCTTTGCTGATGCTCTGTCTTTATATATAATTTCCGGAACTCCCCCTTAATTGGATTCCTCATTTTTCACTGCTCCTCACTCCCCCTTTGACATCAATGGCAAAGGGTAGGGTCCGCATATCAAAATTTTCAAAAATTTTCTATACATAGCCGCATATTTACATACTCACATATACTGAAGAATGTCTGCAAAGGATGTCTGCAATTGGATCATTTCTGTAGCCCAACTTTGCTTCATTCTGTCCAAAATTGAAATGTGACCACTCAACAAAAATGCAAAAGCTTCTACCCTCTTGAGATCTGTCGGATCATTTGTTTGGGCGGTGGTCTGAGCATCACTGATGGCCTCATGCATAGTTTCCAACTTAGGGATTATAATCCGTCTAAGTTCTCCCATCCGGTTAGTGATGTTCTTCCTTTCCTTCTCAAGATTCTTTATTTCATTCAAGACTGCAATAGTCTGACATTCTTGATTTATTATGGAGGAAGAGAGAGGATCAAAACTTTGAGATAAGCTTTGTAGCTTGTCCTGTTCCTCTTTTATTTTCTTATCAATTGCTGCTGTTGCCTTTGACCAGGATATACAAAATTTGTAGATGTCACCACCATCCTTAAGAGCATTCTCTAAGCTCTTTATTCCAATGCTCACAATCTTCCTATCTTTAGAGATTAATTCTAATACTTCTGAAAATCTTTTATCCAAAAATTCCTTCCGGACCTTTTCTTCAGCTGATTTTTCTAGAGAATCAAAATGTGTATCAACACTGCTGACTAAGGTTTTTAGATTACCGGAAGAGGAGGCTGTCGGATCTATCTGGATTGATGGCATAATCTTTACAAGTACTCCGGAAGCAGCCTCTATCAACTCACAGTCTTCCATATGAGACTTCAGGAGTTTTTCATTTGCCTTGGCATTTGCAAATGAAGCTATCTTCATTGTTTGTACCGGAGAGAGAGAGTCAAAGTCGAATGGGCCTTTTAGAAGCTCCGGTTCATCAATCTCTAAAGTTTCTTTGCTTAAAAATTGTTGAACAGTTTGTGCAGTGTCTCTTGCTGGAGACAGATGTTTCTTTTCTTCTGCAGTCTTGGAACTGTCAACTTCTTTGTCTTTCACCACTGCTTCCTTCTCCTGTAATTGCTCTTCTTCTTTGGATCCGGAGACTGTAGGGGAAACCGGAGGAGAGATGCTTGTATGTTCAGGGCCCACTTCTTCCGGAACAGATGATTCTAAATCCGCAGCTGTTTCTGCACCTAAGTCCTCTACAACAGGAAGATTGAACCTTTTGAAGGCCTTCTGGAGGATCTCTTCTGTCTCTTGGGCCACTTTGTCAGTCTCACCAAGCATGAGTTGATTCATCCTGGCTTTACTTCTAAACTCATCTTTGCAGTCCTTGAAGATTATGTTCATTGTCTTGGGATCAATTTGAGGATATAGCTGAATAGCTATCTGCTCCCGGATCTCAAGATCTTTTACATGAGCATTGTTCTTTCTTACTTCCAATTCCTTTTCTAGGCTTTTAGGAATAAGAGATATGATCTCAATGAAAGCCTTATTATATATGTTCAGATATTTGACTGTGGCTTCCTGC
This sequence comes from Cunninghamia lanceolata, assembly GCA_027924645.1. Classification (NCBI taxonomy): domain Eukaryota; kingdom Viridiplantae; phylum Streptophyta; class Pinopsida; order Cupressales; family Cupressaceae; genus Cunninghamia; species Cunninghamia lanceolata. The sequence goes on along the minus strand of BSBN01001494.1, from coordinate 1,245,813 downwards.
AGAGTCTTTTGGTCAGCCTCACTGAAGTCATCATAAGATTCAGTCATTGGTTGAAGGTTTCCATCCACCGTGACCGACTTGATTACGCTCTCTAGAGACAGAGTGGGCTTTTCAACAGATACCTCTGCCATTTCATCCTTGTCTTGTCCTGAGGAGGGTTTACCGGATCCTTTCTTCTTCTGCTTCTTTATTTCTTTTACTCCCTCATCTGACTCTGTTTCCTCTTCATCCTTTTGGCTTTTATAAGCCCTTGTGGCTTTTGTCTTGGATCTTTTACCGGATGCTTGGACTTCCAGTTTTGAACTTTTGGTTGAGGGAGGTGCAGATCTTTTTGATGATCTGGTCCGGGTGGGAGTTTCAACCGGAACACTTTCTTTACTTTTCTCTTCTTCCTCAGCCTTCCTCCTCTTTTCCCGGCTGGCATCAAGTGCCTCTTTTGAGATGCCTAGGCCTTGAGCAATATGCTCAACTTCTTTTCTTACCTTCCTCTTTATCTCTGGTTCCCTGAGTTCTACATGTAACTTTACACTCAGTTCCTCAAAGGTTCCAAACCTTTCTGCCTTAGGATCTTTGGGCTGGCTTAGCATGTGTTGAACATGCAGCTCTACTATCTGTTCATCCACTTCATACCCCATAGGCATGATCCAGATAGTCCTTGGCTCCACTGCCTCCATCAGACACTGATCTATTTCTACCATGAAGCATACTGTGTCTTTGTATTTTTCAACAAGGGATTGGGGTATTCTTTCCCTTGCATGCATCATGCTTTGGAAGTTCTTGAAGTAACCCCATAGAGCTGTATTTCTTGCTTTTGCATCCCCAAGTCCATGCAAATAGTCTCTGATTTGAATGGCAACCGGTCTGTCATTCTGCCATATCCATCCACTGGATCCGGGAAGCTCATTCATGTAGTAAAAGAAGAGACAAAGGATCAGATTGCCATATTTGAAGGAGTTTTTCTTGTCCTTAATCTTCTGCAGATTTTCAAAGAGTTGGTTTACTAGAAGCTCACACAAGTCATAGTCTGCATTCTCCTTTAACATCTGATAGGCTGTGTAGATTGCAGTTCCCGGTACTGAATTTTCCCTACTGGAGTGATAGATTTTGTAACCAATTATTATAGCTGCAAATTTGACATCCGGTTCAATGATATCATCAACTGTCATAGCTCTCTTGTCAAACTTGGATCCGGTTGCATCACTGACTGTCTGATTTTTGACAGATTTGAGAACAGGTAATCCACCGGATGAGTGCAGACTGGTTACAGCCCTAATTGCATCCTTAGTGATCTTGAAGGGCTTGTTCAACCATAGGAAGTTATGTACTCTACTTAGTACATACCGGACCCATTCATCTTCTTCAAAACAGGGGAAATGAATGCACTGTGCAAAGTGTTTGTCCTGGATGGCTTTATACTGAGGTTTGATCTCAAAGGAGTCATCTATCAATTGTTTGTGATAGATATCCATTAGTTTTGATTCTCCAAAGTCTTCAAGATTCGCATGGATGTAAACCCTAATATCTTCCGTATGCAATACACCATGAGGAACACTAGAGAAGGCTCCTAGTGGATCTACCTCCAATGATTTGTAAGGATGTTTCTTGAATGAGGGGCGAGGTCTATCAGAGATCTTAACTATGTTTGGAGTAGCCATTCTTCAAAGATTTGCAGTGAGGTAATGAAAAATGGAGAATACCTTATGCGCCTTCGATTTGCATGGAGTGATTGGATTGATTTCTTTCTGTAATGACTTCGGCAGGAGATCCTTGGTGTGCTTGATGAATCTTGTTGCAGAGCTCTACTATTCGCTTCTTCTTGAGTGCAGAATGAGCAAATGACTTTTGAGAAATCCCTTATATTGCTCCGCGAACCCTAATATCTGTCTGCAATAAATGCTTCACCTACATTATTCCGGTTTGCCTTGTCTGGATAGCTTGGAGTATCCCGGATTAGTCCTGATCTGTGAATATCATCCGGATCTTTTAATCATGAATAAATCAAAGTAACATATTACAAGAACATCCCAAACACTCTGTCCAATCCGCAGAACAAGATAGTGCACTTCCGGATCTCTCCGGACCTTTTTGTAATCCTTTGTCATACCGGAGCACCTTCCTGAACAGGTCTTATTTGATCGATCACAGCTTCTTCATAACTCCAAGCGGACCTCTGAAAACTTGACTGAAGCATCTCAAGACTCATATCTACAAACCCTTTAATCCGCATCTTGTGCCACATCCGGCACCACTTGTTTGGCTGGGGGAACAGGATTTTTCTTTGAGTCTCCCCCTGAGCCTGAGCTCACTTTTTAATTTCCGGAAGAAATATCAGCACCAGAGTCTGGTGCGGATCCAACCTCTACATTCTCTGAACTTTTCTTCACCCAAATCTTGCTCATCTGATTCCTAACTTCATCCGCATTCATCTTTTGTTTACCCTTGTCTTGATTCTGATCATACACCGGACCTCTTTTGTCCTGATACTTGTTTCTGCAGACTTTAGCATTATGACCGGACCTATTGCAGATTTGGCAAATAACATTTCTTTGCATATTTGACTGATATCCTCTTGATCTTTTGCAGTTGAAGCACTGTCCGGAGAAGGATGAATTAATCTGATTCATTCTCATTCTGCACTGATTAGCTTTGTGACCAAAGTGGTTGCAGCTGTGGCAGTATCCATTGAAGGATGGATATCTTTGAGCATTTGGCTGTCTTACCGGAGGTCTTCTAGGCCTGCTCCTTGGATTTTCTGATCCAAGATTCTTCTGACCAGATCCGGAGCTTTCTCCTTTCTCATATCCCAAACCATACTTGTCATCTGTCCTCTTTTGACTTCCAAGAAGAACTTCAAGTTGAGCAGAACTTATCTTGAATTTCTCTTTATATTCATTTGCTGTTTGAAGGTCTCTTTTGAGAGAGGCAATTTGATCCTCAAGTTTTTCTTCATTATCTTTGGCATCTTCAAGATCAGATTCAAGATGTCTGATAATCCTGTCCATCTGGTGGCATTCTTCTAATTTTTCTTTAAGAGATTGTCTTAGATTGTCTTCAGCCTTTCTTTTTTCTTCAATCTCTTGAGTAAACTTTATAGTTCCTGATTCCATTTCATGTCTTAACATAATGACTTCTTTTGATAACTTTTCACATAACTTGGTTTGCTCAGTCAATTCTTCATTTGTATTGCTTTCTTCACTTTGTCTTGCCAACTGTTGGAGCAGCTCCTTTCTCTTTTTCATAGAGAGACTTAATTTGTCTTTTAATTCTCTCATGAATTCATCAGCCTGTTTGAGTCTTTCCTTTAATTCATTGACTTCAGAATTTGACTGTTCAAGATCCTCAAGAGCAGTCTTGAGTTGCTCCCTTAAACCATATGCATCCATTTGAACTCCCAGACCTTCCTCAAGCTGTTAGGCTCTATTAGGAGGAACTTAGCTCTGATACCAATTGTTGATAACTGAGAGGGGGGGTGAATCAGTTATCCTAATTATTTCCCTTATTGAACTTTCTTATTAATTGATGCAGCATTGAATCAAACACAAAAACATTACCATGAAATAAGAAACACATAACACAGTATTTTTGACGTGGAAACCCTGTTAAGGGAGAAAACCACGGGGTGATTAACCCAAAATTATTCTCTGTTAGAAGAATAGGAGATTACAAAAAATGGCACTTGCCAATTAGGGCTCACTGCCCGAGCACACTGCTCACAAGAGGCCCACTGCCTACAAGAAGACACACTGTCTACAAAGTGATAAGAATCACAGTCTTGAACTGATTGGAAGCATCTGCATATGCTGGAGTTCAGTTCCGGTTAGGCTCAGTACACTGATCTGCTGCACTTCATCTTTCCTCTGTTCTTTATTCTGTTATCCTTTCACATATCAGATCTTTCTTGCTACTTCTGCTCTGTTCTGTACTTCTTCGCATATATCTTCACACCATCACACACTTCACAACTAAATCCATCCTCTATATATATCCACACAAGTAATTTCATCACCTTTCTAGTCGGCATCCGGAACAGTCTAGTTTCTTACAAACTCTTGTTCTGTCGGCTGAATCCTTCCTCACCAAGTAATGCGGATCAAGCATATACTTGTAGATATCATTAATCATGTCGGCCAAACATGATTCATGCCTTCACAACCTCTATCATCAACAGTAACACATCCGGAAAGTAGTCTGATACTCTGTCAGTCAGTTCTTCCTCTGTTTTCACTGTCTCTCAGGAATCCGGTACTCAACTATTCATATCTTTTTCCTTGTCCATCACCGGAGGCTAAATCCTTGGAATATACCACTCAAGGTAGTCCTCTTGACTTCCCCAAATCCGCACTGCACCAAGACACTTCCTCTGAGAGATCCGGATCAATCTGTCGGACCTTGCTACATGCTCTGTTCTTGTTCACCGGACCACAACATTCTTTATTCTGACTTCCGGTAGAGACACATCATGACTTGCGGATATGTGGGATGACCTTTGTTGCCATCAATGAAAACAACCATGAATCCATATAGTGTCTCTTGCCAACAGTAACTGGACTACATTCATCAGGTGGGTTACCCGCACTCAAATATGTGAAGAACCAAACGATAACTGATGCCACCGGATCAAAATTTGACAAAAGGGCAATGACGATAGATGACATCATGGATTTGGATGTCAAGTTTGCTTCAATGATAATTGGGTAGAAAATCTATCACTCAAGCAGGGAGAATTCTGTGTCTGGTACAACAATCTATGCTGCATATCAAATGTTAAGGGAAAATGTAGATTATGATCTGTGTGAGCTTCTACTAAATCAGTTGATGGAGAACTTGCAGAAGATCAAAAGGGATAAGAAAAATTCCTTTAAATATGGTAGTCTAATTCTGTGTCTATTTTTCTATTATATGAATGAGCTACCTGGATCAAATGGTTGGGTATGGCAAAATGATAAACCTGTTGCAATTCAGATAAGAGATTACATATATGGACTTGGTGATGCTCAAGCACAAAACACAGCCCTCTGGGGTTACTTTAAGAATTTCCAAAGCATGATCCATGCCAGAGAAAGAATACCCCAAACAATAGTTGATAAATACAAAGATACAGTCTGTTTCATGGTTGATACAGATCAATGTCTAATGGAGGCAATTGAGCCAATAACTGTATGGATAATGCCTATGGGCTATGAGGTTGATGAAAAAATCCTGGAGCTACACATTCAACATCTGCTGAGCCAGCCTAAGGACACTGAAGCAGAAAGGTTTAGCACCTTTGAAGAGCTAAGCATAAAGATACATGTGGAGTTAAGACAACCTGAGATGAAGAGAAAAGTAAGAAAGGAAGTTGAAGAAATTGCCAAAAGATTTGGCTTATCAAAGGAGGCTGTAGATGCTAACAGAGAGAAAATGGAGAAGGTAGAGAAAGAAAAGTAAGAAGCAAAGAAGGAAAGTATTTCTGTGCAAACCTCCTCTCAGATGAGATCCTCCAAAAGCTCTATTCCTGTCACCTCTAAAAGTTTAAAATCTACCAAACCAGAGATCCAGTCATCTGGAAAAGGAGAAAAGAGGATGAAGACCAAAGCCACAAGGATATATACAAGCCATATGGATGATGAAGAAAAAGAATCAGATGAAGAAATCAAGAAAATGAAGAAGAAGAAAACACCCAAAAAGTTTAGAAATGAGGAAGAGAAGGTAGAGGAATTTGTTGAAAAGCCCACTCTTTCCATTGATGACATCATCAAGGCAATTACTGTGGATGGGAACCTGCAACCGATGACATAATTCTATGATGAATACAATGATGCTGACAAGAGAATTATGGAGGAAGCTACTATAAGGTATTTGAATATCTATAACAAAGCATTCATTGAAATAATCTCATTAATTCCAAAAATCCTAGAAGAAGTATTGGAACAAAGAAAGGTGAATGCAAAGGTTAAAGACTTAGAAATCTGAGAGCAAATAATGATACAGCTTTACCCTTCTATCACTCCAAAACAAATGGATGACTTTCAAGGATTATAAGGATGAGTTCCAGAGTAAGGCAAGAATGAATAAACTCATGCTTGGAGAAACAGACCAAGTAGCAAGTGAAACAAAAGATATCCTCCGGAATGCCTCGAAGAGATTCAATCTTCCTATTGTAGAGGAATTAGATGAAGAACCTTCTACCATGGATGTTGAAGGATTAAATAAAGAACCTTCTGACAAGGATGTCGAAGGATTAAAGAAAATAAATGAAGAAATCTTTGAGGACTTAGACTCCTCTGTTTTGACAGAAGAAGCTCATAAAGCAACAAACACAAATCATATCTCTCCGAATCCCACTGCAGCCATGACAAACATTCTAGATACCGAAGCTAAAGGGGAAGGTAGAAAAGAAGAAAAGAAGAATCAAGAAGAAGAGGATAAGGGAAAAGAAGAAGAAAGTTGAATCGGTAAGAGACACCATAGAGACAATACAGAACTTCCTGGACAAAGAAATAATGGAGCTAGATGAACCTGAGTTATTTCAAGGGCCACTGAATTTTGACTCTCTCTCCGGTGCAGACAATGAAAATAGCATCTTTTGCTCAAGCCAAAGCAAAAGAGAAACTTCTAAAATCTCATATGGAGGACTATGAGCTATTGGAGATTGCATCTAGGATACTGGAGAAGATTATGCCAAACTGTCAAAAGGATCCTTCTACCTCTCCATCTGGTAATCTGAAAAACTTAGTCAATTCAGTTAACACTCATTTTGAATCCTTAGAGAAATCTGCAGAAACTAAGGTCCGGAAGGAGTTCTTAGGGAAGAGGTTTAGTGAAGTACAAGGACTAATTACTAATGATAGAAGAACCTTGGGCATTGGCATAAAAAGCCTTGAAAATGCTCTTAAAGATTGTGGGGACATTTACAAATTTTGTTTAACTTGGCCCAAAGTGACAGAGGATGTTGAAAAGAAAGTGAAAGAACAAGAAAGAAAATTGTCAAGCTTATCTCAGAATTTTGATCCCCTTACCACCTCTCTTGTGAATCATGAATGTTAAGCTATTACTTTAATAAATGAAATTAAAGAACTGGTTAAGGAGAAAAAGAATATAATGGATAGAATGGGTGAGCTCAGAGGGGATAATCATACATAAGTTAGAGGCAATGCATGATGCCTTGATAGAGGCACAAAATACAATCCAGACTAGTGATCCAATAGACTTAAGGAGAGTAGAAGCATATGCATTTTTGTTAAGTGGACATATCTCCATTTTGGACAAAATGAAGAGGAATTGGGCCACAGAATTAATCCAGTTGAAGACAACCTTTGCAAATATACTTAACTATATGTAAGTATGACATAAAATTTGTACATACTAATACGACCATGTATAGAACATTTTTTTACAAAATTTTGGCATGTGCATTCCACCCTTTGCCATTGATGTCAAAGGAGGAGTGAAGAATAGTGAAAAATGAGGAATCTAGTGATGGGGAGGCCTATGGGTTTAGTCACTCTATCTTGACACAACACTTCAAGACCTATGTCAATCCCAAGTCTCCCTACCAATTCAAGTTCTCATAGACATTTTCTACCCCAAAATGCCCAATTCAACCTAAACAGTCTATTATAGAGGTGAAAGGTTTACTAGTCTGTCATTCTCTGTACAGACATTACTTTCTTGGCGTGAGGCATTCTTCTTTGTCCCCATTGCTTCCAAGATTCTTAATTCTCAAGGCTTATAGCCTTCTTGAGCCCATTATCAACCCTCCTCTCTAGGTCCAGGGTTTTGATTGCTTGGTGCTCAATTCTCCCTTCTCTATTTTTCACCCCTGTCTTCTCAAACTGCAACTTGCATACCTAGCCGGGCTATAGCACAGCTCGCCTAGTACAAGTTCACATGGCCTCTCTCTAACAGCCCATTCACTACTATAAAAAGAAAAACAAAAAAAGAGATTCTACTTGATGCCCCCTCCATGACTATACAGAGGATATGCGAGGACATCAAACCAGAGCCTTTATGTACAAATAGAAACAAAAGAAATAATAGGAAAGAAAATTGATTGCTTTGTTTTAGACCGGGATATTCACACACTCTACATAATTTCACAAACAAATCCAATAGTTCAAGCTTTCTTTTATTGCTATGAAAATTGCTTATTACATTTGTAGCATTCCAGGCTTCCAACCCATTTACAAAGCCAAAAACCAGTTCTTATACTATTCATCCTTTTTCTGTTACCAGACAGTTAGGGTTTCTTCCATTCGTATTGCTCCTTCGCATATACAGTCGTTTGTATCATACAATACTAAAAATATGCATTCACTTTATCATCGGCAAGATAATCGATTGTCTTATCGACATAAACATTTGCTTTACCATCGGTAAAACATTTGCTATCAGTGGTGCCTTCTTATTTCTAGCCAATACCCATCTTCTCCCCAATGAGTCTTCCTTTCACACTTGTCAGTGTGACTTTCAACATCGGCCAACGTTCAACTTCTCCTACCGATATCCTTAGTCACCCCGATGGGAACTCTTCCCTTCGCCTTTGTCAGTGTGACGTTCAACATCGGTGAAACCTTTCACCACTCCACTGATATGCCCACTCTCTCCGAAGTCTGGCCGATGATCCTATCCATCTCACGCTGATATGCTAACCCCAAACTTCTCCATTGGCCAGACTTAATTCATTGGTATAGCTTTGTCCTTGCTCACTGATATTCCTGATCACACTGATGTCTTCTCATATGCCTTGGTTGACTCCTTACCACCAGTTCCTCTCACCACCATTGTCGGTCACTAATCTACTGAACCGAATGCATGTTCCCGCTCTTTATGAAAAATCAAAAACTTTACACCAAAATGCAAACATATATACATGGGCTCCAAGCCCTTGGTGCTCCTGCACCATACTCCCCCTGCACGGAAAAAGTCAAGTCACCTCCAGTGACAACAAGGTAAAATCATTTCTTGAACTCAGACTCTGCAATCCAAGTAGCCTCTGCTTTAGGCAACTGTTTCCACTTGATCAGATGCTCCATGTACATGCCATGTTTGATCTGTTTCTGCACTTGAGAATCCATAATTCTCTCGGTCTGTGGTTTGAGTTTTGGTGGCAAGGTCACATCAGTCACTATCTATGCAGCTTCTGAACTAGATTCCCCTGCTACTAGATGAGGACCTTTATATGGCACCAGGTCCTGAACATTAAACACTGGTGAAATTGCCAAGTCTGCTAGTAAATCAATCCTATAAGCATTGTTGCCATACTTGTTCAAAATTCTACAAGGACCAATCCGTCTCATCTGTAATTTGGTTGGTATCCCTTTCTGCAATCTGGCTTTGTTCAAATGAACCATGACTAAATCACCAACTGCAAATTGAATATCCTTCCTGTGTGCATCTATCCTATCCTTGATTTCTAGGGTATTTTCCCTCAATTGCTGCTTCACTAGGTCATGAATCTCCGTCATAGACTGTGCGAAATCCTCTGCATGACCACTTCTATACTCCATGTCTCCAAGATGTCAGAGTTCATATACACCTCTAGGATGCATTTCATACACTATCTCAAGTGGACTTTTTCTAGTACTCCTATTCACACTATCATTATAGGCAAATTTTGCCTGATAAATGACTTGATCCCAACTCTGTCCATATTCTTTAGTCAAACACCTTAACAGGTTGCCCAACGTCCTGTTCACCACTTTTGTTTGGCCATCTGTATGTGGATGATATGTTGATCCAAAAGACAGGTTTGTTCCTAACCTCTGCCATAGAGTTTTCTAGAAATATCCCATGAACTTAGCATCTCTATCAGACACAATGGTTGTTGGAAGTCCATGAATTCTTATGACCTCTTTGAAAAACAAATGAGCTATATGACTGGCATCATGAGTCACCTTACAGGGAATGAAATGACTCATCTTACTAAAGCTATCAACAACTACAAAAATACTATCAAAACCAGTCTTAGTCTTTGGTAGACCAACTACAAAATCCATACTTACACAATCCCATGGTTTGGAAGGAATGGGTAATGGTTGATACAGTCCAGCATTTGAAGAAGTTCCCTTGGCCTTCTAACAGATGATACACTGCTCCACATACTTTCTGACATCTTTGTGCATTATCAGCCAATAGTAGAACCTCTGGACTAACTCCAATGTTTTGTTCAGACCAAAATGTCCACTCAAACTGCCATTATGCTTATCCTATATGAGATTTTTCCTCATGGATCCTTTTGGTACACACAACTGTCCACCTTTGAACAACAATCCCTGCTGTAATGTGTAACCTACAAATTCACTATGAAAGTGATTTTCAAAATCTTGACAGACCTTGTATGCTTCAGCAAAATCTTCATCCTCTTTGTAGAGGGCTCTAAACTCTTCCATTCCTATGCTTCTTAATTACACCTCTTGCACTATGAGCAGCCTCCTACTTAAAGCATCTGCTACTTTGTTGAGCTATCCCTTCTTATGCTTAATTGTAAATGTATAAGACTGCAAGTACTCCATCCACTTGATATGCCTATGGCTCAACTTATCTTGTGAGTTCAAAAAACTCAAAGCTTGATTGTCTGTATACACAACGAATTCCTTAGGTAGGAGATAATGCCTCCATTTTCTAAGTACTTGGACTAGAGCATAGAGCTCTAGGTCATATGAAGAGTATTTGCTCTTTGCTTCATTTAGCCTCTCACTGAAAAAGGCTACTGGCTTATTCTCTTGGTTGAGTACTGCACCTACTGCAATATTGCTAGCATCACATTCTAAAGTGAATAACTTATCAAAACTAGGCAGCACTAACACTGGTTGTGTGGCTACTGCTTTCTTCAACATTTCAAAACTCTTATCAGCTGCTTGTGTCCATTGAAACCTTGTTTTCACTCCACCTTTTATTGTATCAAGCATGGGTGCACAAATAGCATTAAAATTCCTTAAGAACTTTCTATAAAACTGAGCTAAGCCATGAAAACTTCTCACCTTAGTTGCTGCTCTGGGAGTGGGCCAGTTCAATATGGCTTCTACCTTTGACTTGTCCATTTTTAGTTCTCCTTTGGACAACACAAAACCAAGGTATACCAATTCCTGTTTCATGAATTCACACTTCTCCAAATTTATGGTTAGTTGTTCACCATGTAACTTTTTCAAAACATTATTTACATGTTCAAGATGCTCTTCTTTAGTTTGACTAAAGAATCAAGATGTCATCTAAATAAACAACTACAAATTTACCTGTATAATCCTTGAGGACTTCATTCATGAGCCTCATGAATGTGCTGGGAGCATTTGATAAACCAAATGGCATAACAAGCCATTCATGCAGTCCTTCTGTGGTTTTAAAGGTTGTTTTCCACTCATCACCTTCCTTGATTCTGATATGGTGGTAACCACTTTTCAGGTCTATCTTAGTGAAATACTTAGCTCCTCCTAAACAGTCCATAAGATCTTCAATTCTGGGAATTGGAAACTGATACCTTATGGTGATCTTATTGATAGCTCTGGAATCTATGCACAATCTCCATGTTCCTCCTTTCTTTGGTGCCAACACTGTAGGCACTTCACAAGGACTTATGCTTTTCCTAACCAATCCTTGGTCAAGCAACTCTTGCACTTGTTTGGCTATTTCCTTATGTTGTTATGGAGTCATCTTGTAAGGAGCTTTGTTAGGTAAAGATGCTCCTGGAATTAGATCTATCTGATGGCTTATAGTTCTTTGTGGAGGTAGTGTTGCTGGTGTTCCATCACTAATGATGTCCTTATACTGATCCAGTATAGTTTGTACCTCTTTTGGGATCACTACCTTTTTGTCTTTCTGCTCTTCTTTAGGTTTTACTATGATCGCATAGCCAATACCATCCTCCTTAAGAGTGTGCAAAAACTCTTTACCACTCACAATTAAGACACTAGGACTTTTTGTCTTATTTGCTTCTTCATCTTCCAATGACTAAATTTTATAGGTGACACCATCTTTTTGAAAAGAATATGCATTCTTCTCACCATCATGTATGGCCTTCTGGTCAAACTGCCATGGTCTGCCCAATAGTAGATGACATGCATCCATAGGTAGGATATCATAGAGTACCTTGTCTTTGTATCCACCTATACCAAACTCTACCCAAGTTTGCTCATTGACTATCACATGCTGACCTTTATTTAACCATGTGACTCTGTATGGATTGGAATGAGGTATTCTTTGTAAATTTAATTTTCTAATTGCTTCATCAGACACTATATTATCAGTAGACCCAAAGTCTATAATTACTTGACATACCTTATTCATAATCTTGCATCTAATTCTGAATAATGCTCTCCTCTGGCTTGGTTAAGCTTTCACTAGTTCTTTGATCAAGGTTCTCCTTACCATGATGTTCTCTCCCACTTCTGAGGCTAGACTGACTTCAGGTGATTTGTTGCTCGAAGCATCATCTTGTACATAGTGATTTCTTTTATCAACTCCTTGAGAAGAAGGTGTGCCCTTATCAGGACACCTATATGTTGGATGGCCTAATTGTCCACAATTGTAGCATTTCATAGTGGTAAAGTAGGATCCTTTGCTTGATCCTCTTGATCTTCCTCTGTTAGATCCCCTTCCTTGGTAGTTTCCTCTACTACTAGTTTCCCCACTCTGCTCTGTGAGTTTGGATTCTCCTTGGGGTCTTTGATCAATATTCCTACCACCATAATTTCCTCTTCCTCTGCTGTCTCTACCTCTTCCTCTTAATCTGCTACTTGACTCTTGTTTCTTCTTGCTCTTCTCCTCTACCTTGAGTGCTAGCTGATAGCTCTGATGTACTATTGTAGGGCTGAACAAGCTGATTTCCTCTTGAATACTCCACCTCAAACCATTTAGGTATCTTGCCACTTTTACATTTTCATCTTCCATCACCTTAGACCTCAAGCATAGTTTTTGAAACTCCTCAGTGTATGCATTGACATCTAATTCTCTTTGTCTCAAATTTTGTCGTTTCTTGTGCAACTGAACTTCATAATCTCTAGGCATGTAGACTTCTTTGATTTTAGCCACCATACCTTTCCAAGAAGCTATAGGTTTCTTGCCTTCTTTTTCTCTTTCTATTTGAACAAATTTCCACCATGTTAAAGCAACTCCTCTGAGTCTTGATTTAGCCACCTTCACCTTTTGTGCTTCACTCACTCCATCACATTCAAAGTGATTTTCTATACCTTCTATCCATTCCATAACCACATCTGGTTCCATCTTTCCACTAAAAAAAGGAACTCCTTCCAATGACTTGCCACTCATGGCTTTCAAGGCCTTCAAGAAAGGTTCTTCCATCTTAGGATTAGGTGTGGGCTCTTCATCTTCTATAGACACACCTTTTTCCTTACCTTCAGAACTCTTAACTTGCCGACTGACTTCTTCAGTCTTTATTATCATTGCAACTAGCTTACTTTCCATTTCAGCTAGTCTTTCCTGTAGGAGCCTATTCTCCTCTTCTTGATCATCGACTTTCTTTGCTAACTTTGCATTAGTCACCATCTTCTTGGATGAACCTATAGACTCATCTGAACTCGGTGATGACATACAACTTCTTCTATTCCAATCTAGGAATAGCCCAAATCTTTAACTTGCTCTGATACCAATTTGATGGGGAGGCCTATGGGTTTAGTCACTCTATCTTGACACAACACTTCAAGACCTATGTTAATCCCAAGTCTCCCTACCAATTCAAGTGCTCATAGACATTTTCTACCCCAAAATGCCTAATTCAACCTAAACAATCTATTACAAAGGTGAAAGGTTTACTAGTCTATCATTCTCTATACAGACATTACTTTCTTGGTGTGAGGCATTTTTCTTTGTCCCCACTGCTTCCAAGATTCTCAATTCTCAAGGCTTATAGCCTTCTTGAGCCCATTATCAACCCTCCTCTCTAGGTCCAGGGTTTTGATTGCTTGGTGCTCAATTCTCCCTTCTCTGTTTTTCACCCCTGTCTTCTCAGACTGCAACTTGCATACCTAGCCGGGCTATAGCACAACTCACCTAGTACAAGTTCACATGGCCTCTCTCTGACAGCCCATTCACTACTACAGAAAGAAAAACAAAACAAGAGACTCTGCTTGATGCCCCCTCCATGACTATATAGAGGATATGCGAGGACATCAAACTAGAGCCATTATGTACAAATAGAAACAAAAGAGATAATAGGAAAGAAAACTGATTGCTTTGTTTTAGACCGAGATATTCACACACTCTACGGAATTTCACAAACAAATCCAATAGTTCAAGCTTTCTTTTATTGCTATGAAAATTGCTTATGACATTTGTAGCATTCTAGGCTTCCAACCCATTTACAAAGCCAAAAACCAGTTCTTATACTATTCATCCTTTTTCCATTACCGGACAGTTAGGGTTTCTTCCATTTGTATTGCTCCTTCGCATATACAGTCATTTGTATCATACAATACTAAAAATATGCATTCACTTTATCATTGGCAAGATAATCGATTGTCTTATCAACATAAACATTTGCTTTACCATCGGTAAGACATTTGCTATCGGTGGTGCCTTCTTATTTCTGGCCGATACCCATCTTCTCCCCGATGAGTCTTCCTTTCACACTTGTCGATGTGACTTTCAACATTGGCCAACATTCAACTTCTCCTGCCGATATCCTCAGTCACCCCGATGGGAACTCTTCCCTTTGCCTTTGTCGGTGTGACCTTTAACATCGGTGAAACCTTTCACCACTCCACCGATGTGCCCACTCTCTCTGAAGTCTAGCTGATGATCCTATCCATCTCACGCTGATATGCTAACCCCAAACTTCTCCATCGGCCAGACTTAATTCATCGGTATAGCTTTGTCCTTGCTCACCGATATTCCCGATCACACCGATGTCTTCTCATATGCCTTGGTTGACTCCTTACTGCCAGTTCCTCTCACCGCCACTGTCAGTCACCAATCTACTGAACCGAATGCATGTTCCAACTCTTTATGAAAAATCAAAAAATTTACACCAAAATGCAAACATATATACATGGGCTCCAAGCCCTTGGTGCTCCTGTACCATCTAGCAAAGGGGGAGCTCCGGTAAAGCAGTAAAGAGATAGAGCATCAGGAAAGGGGGAGTTACTGTGACACTTAGCCATTTTTCACTAAGTGTTGCCATCAATGCCAAAGGGGGAGATTGTTGGCAAGAGACACTATGTGGCTTCATAAGTGTTGTCATTGATGGAAACAAAGTCTATCCCACACATCTGTAGTACATAATATGCCTATACTGGAAGTCAGATTGAAGATTGTTTTGGTCCGATGAATAAGAACAGAGTATGTAACAGGTCTGACAATCAGGTCCGGATCTCTCAGATGGTGTAACTTAGTAAGTAGCGGACTTGGACAAGTTAAGAGGGGTACCATGACTATTATATCCCAGAGATTTAGCCTCTAGTGATAAAGCATGAAAAATATATGAGCATCTAAGTGTTGGGTTCCAGTCAGGCAGAGCAGACAGAGGAAGAACCGACCGACAGAGTAATAGACTTCAATCCAGATGTGAAAAAGGTGTTGATCAAGCAATTTGTGGTGTCTCACATTGTTGGCTAACATGATTAATGACATCTATGCTTAAGCTTTTGGTACGCATCACAAATCAAGCATGGATTCAGCTGACAGATCAACAACTTGCAAATATCTTGAGTGTTCCTGTTGCCGACTAGAAAGTTGATGAAAATCCTTGATGCGGATATATATACCCAATGGATTCAAGCTTGTGAAGGTGTGGAAGTGGAAGTGTGGTGGATTAAGTGCAAAGAAAAGTAGAAATAAGTGCAAAGGCAATAATCCAAGCCCAAAATATGACATAAGAGTAATACTGAGCAGAGAAAGGATGAAATGTGCTAGATCAATATACTGAGCCTAACCGGAACTAAATTCTTGTATATGCAGATGCTGTTCATCAGTTCAAACACCTTGTTATCATCTGTAAGCTTTTGTAGACAGTGAGTCTCTTGTAGGCAGTGAGCCTCTTGTGAGCAGTGTGCTCGGGCAGTGAGCCCTAATTAGAAAGTGCCAAATTTGTACTCCTAATTCTTTTAACAAAGAATACAATCTTGGGTTAGTCACTCCGTGGTTTTTCCCTTAATAGGTTTTCCACGTAAAAATCATTGTGTTATGAGTTGATTTCATTCTCAGTTCTTATGTTTGTCATTGCTTCCATGTTTTAGTAGAACACTAAATGTCAAGATAAGAAAAGAAAGTAAGGAAGTGAAAAGTTATAAAATAACTAATTCACCCCCTCTAAGTTATTTGCGTTGTTCTAACAATGCTTCTTCACTTCTTGAAACTCTACCCTCCAAGCATTGGTGACTACTTGTTGCTCCTTGTAGAGTTGACACAACTTTCTTATAATCTCTGTCTACATTATAATTCTTTTTCTCTTGACTATTACATCTAGATTTCTTGGCATCACTATCAGGACCTTTCCAATTGTCCCATACCTCTAGCTAGGGATTACTCTATGATTGCTACCAAACTTGATGATTCTGGCTCCACATCATGACTCCATGTTTTATTCATTTTGCAAAGAGGTAATCATAATAATTCAAGACCACACTATTAAGGTATGGCAGTCCTCATGTGACTGCTACTTCATTATCTTAGCTATGATAGTCTTGTTGTCCTCATAAAATGTGACTACTCTTAGATGAAAAGTAGATGTTCCATGACTGTTCTAAAAACAATGAAGGTTCTATCTTTACCAATGCATTGACCTTGTTACATCACTATAGGCTGTCTTTTGATATCTGATTTGCTTTTCAAAAATTGAAAATGACTTGTTTACTAGCAGATGAAATGACTACCTTTTTTTACAAGGACAATGATGTCTCTTACATGAAACTCTACTGCTCTTCCAGTCTAATGACTCTCTTTATGCAATCTGTCTTCCTTGCATCTAATAAATACACATGAAATGCTCTGTAATAACTATGAGCTGGGCTCAACCCTTGTGGGAGCCACATTTCCTCCACTCATAATGTATATATAAGCAACAACACATATATAAGCAAACAACGATGGAGGTTGACGACCGAATGGTTACGGCCTCTGATATTACTTAATTACAATAGCTTACAGAATCATGACTTATATGCAAGATATTTTTGATATCTCAGATCACACTAAGCGCAGAGATAGAGCATACTTAATCTTTGCAAATCTAAGACTCAAACCTAGACTCAGACTCTCAGACTTCTTCTAAGACTCGCTAGAAAACCCGATGCCCATAATGCTTCCGCAAAGGCTTATTTATAGCAAATTCTAGACTGGGAGAGGAGGTGGAAGAGAATTAGTTGGGTGAACTGATTAAACAAAAAGGAGGTTTATCGTGCCAAGTGGCCGACAGTGACAATCCTTTACAACTTTAATTTTTTAGGAATCTTATTGTCCTGGTCCATCTCTGATATGATAATTGGCCCCATCCCAGCTCCCATGTGAACTAGAACTGTGTGATGGCAATGGCTGGCAAGGCTTGTCAAATCCATACTTATATATTTCACGCCATCCAACTAGTTTCCATCTGGGATGAATTTGAAACCTTTGTCAAATAATCCAATCTTGTTGGTCATTATCAAAATGCATAGTGGGAGAAAAATATGATTCCCACCTCAATCTCATATTGATCACTATGCGAGTGACCAAATCTTGACTTATTGGTTCATTAGGATTAGCAATGACAGGTCCAACAAACTTGAAAAAGTCTTCAACCTATTTTGAGATAGGAGCAGAACATGTAATAGACTAGGTGAAGAATGGTTTTCTGACAAGATTCAGTAGTAGATGATACATATGGTCAGAATTTATATGGAGAATCTCAAACTGACCATAGCCTTTTTCATAGAGATTAGGAGTAGAGATGCATCCAGTGTGTTCTAATGTTTCAGCAGTAGAGATAGCATTTTCAACATAATGATTATTAAGTCCTTTTGTGAGGATATTTCTCTGCACTATTTGGTTCATTTGGTGAAATGGAGCATCATAGGTTTTATCTTTGATGAATCCTAGAATACTAGAAGAAGAACCAAGATTTTGCATGTATACTCCTGGTAAAGGTCTACTAAGGACATCTGCTACAACATTGTCTTTACAAGAAATATGTTAAGCCTCATAATTGTAGAGATTCAAGTATTCTTTCCATCAGAGGTATTTACCTCTACCATCTTTTCTGCCATGATCCTTTTCCTTGAAAGTATGGAATCTAGTACAATCAGTTTTGATAATAAAATGTTTTAGATGCATTAATTTGAGAGAAAATTTCTTTAAATTCTTAATCACACTATAAATTTCTTTATCAGAAGAAATCCATTTCTTAACATCTGTAGGGAATGTGCCACTAGCATATTCTGCAAGTAATTCGACCCTGTCTTTTACAAAGCACAAGTGTCCTCCCCAAGCATAATCTGAAACATTTATATATAGGATAAAATTATCAGTAGTGGGAACATTAAGAACTGGTAGATTCTGTACCTTTTGCTTAATGATTTTGATAGCATCCGTATGGACTTGAGACCATTGAGGTTTCTTCTTCATTAGAAGTTGCTGTAAGGGTTCTCGATCAAAACCTGCACTAGGATAAAAAATATTTACATAATTAAAAATTCCTAAGAATCCTTGCAGCTCTTTAGTATTTAGAAGAGGCTGAAATTCAAGTATCTTAGACTTGATATGAGGCTGTACCTCAAGTTGTCCACCTTTAACAATCATCCCTATAAACTTACAAGAGTCTGTGCACCATTGAATTTTTGACAGGGACAGAACAATCCCAGAATTTAAAGCTAATCTATAAAAAGTTTCAAGGTGAGATCTATGCTCATCAAAGTTTTTGCTAAAAATTAGAATGTCATCAATATAAACACAAAGAAAATCTTCACAGCCACTGAAGATTTTGTCCATCCTTTCTTGAAAATATGCAAGCGCATTCATCAGGCCAAAAGGCATGACTCTCCATTCATAATGACCAAAGGGACACCTGAAGGTAGTTTTGTACTGGTCATCTTCCTTGACACGTATCTATTAGAATCTTGATTTACAATCAAATTTAGAGAATATTTTTGAATTAACAACTTTCTCAAGCAGATATGACTTATCAGGAATGGGGTAAGGAAATGGAAGAGTGATAGCATTTAAAGGCGTATAATTAATGACCATCCTTTTCTTTTGCCTTCTTTTCTCAGCTTCTTTGCATACCATGAAAGCATAAAAATTATATTCAGACTAAGAGTGTTTGATGTACTTCCCTTTTTTGAGCTCTTCTATAGCTTGGGCCATGTCTGGGTAGTCGTGAGCAGGGATAGGTATCCTTTTTCCTGTCTTGATCTTTCCTCCATGCTGTAATCTGATTTCCATCTTAGGCATCTCTTTTTCCTAAAATTTTTGTGGATCTTCTGAACAAACTACTTCAATAAGTGCTACTTTTAGTTCTGGCTATGGCTCAATAGTCTAGATCCTATGGATAGCTAGATATTTCTCAGATGCATAGGTTAGTCGAGGAGTACTAATCTTTTCTCCATTAAGTGTGAACATAATGCTTTTCTTTGTGCATCCATAAGGAGTATATCTATCAATGAAATTACCTCCTAGCAAGACATCTACTGGAATTTGTTTCATAGAAAAGAAATCACATTGGAACTGCCTGCCTTCAACTTGTAGGGCATGTTGATGGCTGTATTTATCGCAAATAAATTTGTTTCCTTGTACATCATAGGCAGTATATGCAGTTTTCTGAGTCAATTGCTCCCAGTTTCTTAATATGGGTTCTTTGCAAAATGATAGAGATGCACCAGTATCTACCTAAGCATCGTATTGTTTTCCATTAATTGTAACAGTAATATATTGGGAAAATTTGCCAGTAAGCAAGTGTACTAAGTATGATGGTTCCAACTCTGGCTTTGGATCGGGCAAAACAGACATAACTAGTTTTACTTTGCTAGGATCGGCCATTTGCTTGGGTAATTCTGGTTCAGGTTCTTCTTCATATAATTCTTGACTTTGTTCTTGGAACATAGAATGATCTGGGAATGGATATGTGGAGGATGAAGGAATATCTTCATATAAGTCATGATTCTGTAAGCTATTGTAATTAAGTAATATTAGAAGCTGTAACCATTCAGTCGTCAGCCTCCATTGTTGTTTGCTTATATATGTGCTATTGCTTATATATGTGGTATCAGAGCCTCTGACAATTCTTTGGGGAAAGAAATCTGATGTCTATCTAATTTCAAGTAGAGAATTGGAGAAGTTATCTAAGAAGTGAAGAGTTATCTCTGTAGGGTTTCACTTCAGTGTTGGGATTTGAGTTTTATACCCGTTTATGTCTTTGATTATGTAAGGGTTCTATTATCTCTCCTATAAAACCCCTGTAAGTTCTCTTAGATATACCAAGCTTCTCTTTCTCAAAAGAAATGGCAGAATTCCAAGGATTTTCTCATCCTCATACTGGAATCAAAAAAGTAAATGAGGCATTCGTTGAAGGAGTATTCAAGCTTCCTCCTATAAATTTGATGGAAGGTGATCTGATAGCAGAAGAAGTTCTTGATATAGACACATTTGAAGATGTTATAGAAAGGCAAGTAAGTAATTATAGACCTCTTCTTACAGTTGATTCTATATACAAGAAGAGTGTTTTAAAGCCTAGTTTGCTTAAGAATATCATATTCAAGTCTACGTTTAAACCTTTTGTCATTCCTCGAATGAAAAATGTGGAGTTAACCCTTGAATTATATCCCCTGCAAACTTTCCAAACAAAGATGTTGTCTATTCTTCCTACTGAAGAAATTGATTATATTAGGAGCCATAAAGATGTGAATTTTGTACATTTTGGTGGTATTAGAGTCCTTATAGGTTCATGTGTCCCTAATAATATTAAACCTATTTCATATTTTGCTTTATGTGACCATCGTCAAGTTGACTATTCCCATGCTTGTTAGTTGTCTACCCTGTCTCGTCTTACTAAAAATTTAGTCCATTTAACCTATTATCCTAATCTTACTGTTGCTTATATATGTGGTATCAGAGCCATAACTATTCGGTCGTCAGCCTCCATCGCTATTTGCTTATATATGTGCTGTTTGTCTACACTAGTTCACCTTGTACAACCTTTAGGGAATCAAGTAGACAAATCATTATCATTTTTATGTAAGTTAGATAAGACTTGATCTGACTTAGTATGGAGTTGCTTCAAAGAATTTTTAGAATCTTTTATCTTAACATTATTTTCCATAACAATATTGCCTATCCTATGGACATTATGGTGAATGGTGGCAACATATTCCTTTAATGCTAAGATATCTTGACAGAAATCATCAACATTCTGTTGTAGATGAGCACAGAACCTTGTAATATAATTTCTTTGTTTAAATTCTAAAGAAGGCTCTTTTTCTTCAGTGGTTCTAGGCTGAAATGCATACTGGAACATACTGATATTCCCTTCAGGAGACTTATAATTTCCTTCTAATGGGGCCCATCTCCCATTGGAATAATATGCAACTTCGTGTTCCTTATACCATTCTAAAGTTTCTGCTCGTGGTAGTGTATGAACCATATTGGAAAAGGGGTGATCAATATTTATAGCTTTACCCTTATCCTTTTGCCTACCATGCCTAGAATCAGTCTGTACTGGTTCTGGGCCAGTGTTTAAAGGCTCATCTTCTACCTCAGCATAGAGTTGAGCTTTCTTCTTTGAAGAACTGCTAAATGAAGACCTGGGTGTAGCAAAAGATTCTTCAAAAGGATTATGATACCTCCTAGAGGAAAGACTTCTAGGAATAATATTAATCTAATTTTGTTGTATCTCATGCACAGGGCGAGTGGCTTCTAACAACCTGGGTGCGACATGCTACATCTAGTCAAGTTTCCAACCTACAGGGATCTCAATAGTATTGATATGCCCTTTCTGGAGTTGGACTTCTCCATGAAGGGTTTTGGCATATGGCAGGTTTTCCAATATATCTAGATTATTTGTATTCATCATGGAATACAATACTTGGACTTGGAATGAGGCATATTTAAATTTCCCAAACATATTTAAACCATATAGTGAACTAAACACTCCCCAGCAATTTAAAGAACCCTTTTTAACCTCTTGACAACCTTTATCCCTTGCGGCAATAGTAAGATTAGGATAATAGGTAAAACAAACTAAATTTTTAGTAAGCCAAGACATGCTAGCAACTGACAAGCATGAGAATAGTCAACTTGACGACGGTCACATAAAGCAAGATATGAAACAAGTTTAATATTATCAAGGACACAGGAACCTATAAGGACTCTAATACCACCAAAATGTACAAAATTCACATCTTTATGACTCCTAATATAATCAATTTATTTAGTAGGAAGAACAAACATCTTTGTTTGGAAAGTTTACAGGGGATCATATTCAAGGTTTAACTCCACATTTTTCATTCAAGGAATGACAAAAGGTTTGAACGTAGACTTGAATATGATATTCTTAAGAAAACTAGGCTTTAAAACACTCTTCTGGTATACAAAATCAGCTGTAAAAAGAGGAGGTCTATAATTACTTGCCTTTCTATAACATCTTCAGATGTGTCTATATCAGGAACTTCTTCCGCTATCAGATCACCTTTCGTCAGATTTACAGGAGGAAGCTTGAATACTCCTTCAATGAATGCCTCATTTACTCTTTCGATTCCAATATGAGGATGAGAAAATACTTGGAATTCTACCATTTCTTTTGAGAAAGAGAAGCTTGGAATATCTAAGAGAACTTACAGGGTTTTTATAGGAGAGATAACAAAACCCTTACACAATCAAAGACATAAACGGGTATAAAACTCAAATCCCAACACCGAAGTGAAACCCTACAGAGATAACTCTTTGCCTCTTAGATAACTTCTCCAATTCTTTACTCAAAATTAGATAGCAGATTTCTTTCCCCAAAGAATTGTCAGAGGCTATGATACCACATATATAAGCAAACAACGACGGAGGTTGACGACCGAATGGTTACGACTTCTGATATTACTTAATTACAATAGCTTACAGAATCATGACTTATATGCAAGATATTTCTGATATCTCATATCGCACTAAGTGCAGAGATAGAGCATGCTCAATCTTTGCAAATCTAAGACTCAAACCTAGACTCAGACTCTCAGACTTCTTCTAAGACTCGCTAGAAAACCTGATGCCCACAATGCTTCCACAAAGGCTTATTTATAGCAAATTCTAGACCAGGAGAGGTGGAAGAGAATCTGATCGACAATACCAGGTGAACCGGTTAAACAAAAAGGAGGTTTATCATGCCAAGTGGCCGACAGTGACAATCCTTTACAACTTTAATTTGTCAGGAATCTTATTGTCTTGGTCCATCTCTGATATGATAGTTGGCCCCATCCCAGCTCCCATGTGAACTAGAACTGTGTGATGGCGACGGATGGGAAGGCTTGTCAAATCCATACTTATATATTTCATGCCATCCAATTAGTTTCCATCTGGCATGAATTTGAAACCTTTGTCAAATATTCCAATCCTATTGGTCATTATCAAAATGCATGGTGGGAGAAAAGTATGATTCCCACCTCAATCTCATATTGATCACTATGCGAGTGACCAAATCTTGACTTATTGGTTCATCAGGATTAGCAACAGAAGGTCCAACAAACTTGAAAAAGTCTTCAACCTATTTTGAGATAGGAGCAAAACATGTAATAGACCAGGTGAAGAATGGTTTTCTGACAAGATTCAGCAGTAGATGATACATATGGTCAGAATTTATACACAGAATCTCAAACTGACCATATCCTTCTTCATAGAGATCAGGAGTAGAGATGCATCCAGTGTGTTCTAATGTTTCAGCAGCAAAGATAGCATTTTCAGCATAATGATTATTAAGTCCTTTTGTGAGGATATTTCTCTACACTATTTAGTTCATTTGGCGAAACAGAGCATCATAGGTTTTATCTTTGATGAATCTTGGAATACTAGAAGAAGAACCAGGATTTTGCATGTATACTCCTAGTAGAGAAGGTCTACTAAGGACATTTGCTACAACATTGTCTTTACCAAAAATATGCTGAGCCCCATAATTGTAGAGATTCAGGTATTCTTGCCATTAGAGGTATTTACCTCTGCCATCTTTTCTACCATGATCCTTTTCCTTGAAAGTAAGGAATCTGGTATAGTCAGTTCTGATAATAAAATGTTTTAGATGAATTAATTTGAGAGAAAATTTCTTTAAATTCTTAATCACACTATAAATTTCTTTATCAGAAGAAATCCATTTCTTAACATCTGCAGGGAATGTGCCACTAGCATATTCTGCAAGTAATTCGACCCCATCTTTTACAAAGCACAAGTGTCCTCCCCAAGTATAATCCAAAGCATCTATATACATGATGAAATTATCAGTAGTGGGAACATTAAGAATTGGTAGATTCTGTACCTTTTGCTGAATGATTTTGACAGCATCCGTATGGACTTGAGACCATTGAGGTTTCTTCTTCGTCAGAAGTTGCTGTAAGGGTTCTCAATTGAAACCTGCACTAGGATAAAAATTATTTACATAATTTAAAATTCCTAAGAATCCTTGCAGCTCCTTAGTATTTAGAGGAGGCTGAAATTCAAGTATCTTAGACTTGATATGAGGCTGTACCTCAAGTTGTCCACCTTTAACAATCATCCCTAAAAACTTACAAGAGTCTGTGCACCATTGAATTTTTGATAGGGACAGAACAATCCCAGAATTTAAAGCTAATCTATAAAAAGTTTCAAGATGAGATCTATGCTCATCAAAGTTTTTGCTAAAAATTAGAATGTCATCAATATAAACACAAAGAAAATCTTCACAACCAATGAAGATTTTTTCCATCCTTTCTTGAAAATATGTAGGCGCATTCAAAAGGCCAAAAGGCATGACTTTCCATTTATAATGACCATAGGGACAACACTGAAGGCAGTTTTGTATTGGTCATCTTCCTTGACACGTATTTGATAGAATCCTAATTTACAATCAAATTGAGAGAATATTTTTGAATTAGCAACTTTCTCAAGCAGATATGACTTATCAGGAATGGGGTAAGGAAATGGAAGAGTGATAGCATTTAAAGGCCTATAATTAATGACCATCCTTTTCTTTTGCCTTCTTTTCTCAGCTTCTTTACATACCATGAAAGCATAACAATTATATTCAGACTGAGAGTGTTTGATGTATTTCCCTTTTTTGAGCTCTTCTATAGCTTGGGCCATGTCTGGGTAGTCGTGAGCAGGGATAGGTATCCTTTTTCCTATCTTGATCTTTCCTCCATGTTGTAATATGATCTCCATCTTAGGCATCTCTTTTTCCTAAAATTTTTGTGGATCTTCTAAATAAACTGCTTCAATAAGTGCTGCTTTTACTTCTAGCAATGGCTCAATAGTCTAGATCCTGTGGATAGCTGGATATTTCTCAGATGCATAGATTAGTCGAGGAGTACTAATCTTTTCTCCATTAAGTGTGAACATAATGCTTTTCTTTGTGCATCCATAAGGAGAATATCTATCAATGAAATTACCTCCTAGCAAGACATCTATAGGCATTTGTTTCATAGCAAAGAAATCACATTGGAATTGCCTGCCTTCAACTTGCAGGGCGTGTTGATGGCTGTATTTATTGCAAATGAATTTGTTTCCTTGTACATCACAGGTAGTATATGCAGTTTTCTGAGTCAATTGCTCCCAGTTTCTTAATATGGGTTCTTTGCAAAATGATAGAGATGAACCAGAATTACCCAAGCAAATAGCCGATCTTAGCAAAGTAAAACTAGTTATGTCTGTTTTGCCTGATCCAAATCCACAACTGGAACCATCATGCTTAGTACACCTGCTTACTGGTAACCTAATGAATTAAACAGAAACATAATTACACCTGTATCAGCACGTGAAGCAAACTTGTTAGAAAATAAATGCATTTTAGATGTGTTTGATGACTTGATTGTTCTCTAGGACACCCAAGGTACACATTTCTTATTTAATGCTTTTGAGGATCAATTTGTACATGCATAGGTACTTGTTCATGTCAGGTTTGGGACCATTCATTGCTTAGAGTATTACTCTAACATCAATATATTTTGCCAAATGCAGGAACTAGGAGCAACATGAAACTAGGAAGGACAAAGACAGCCTGGGACAATAGCAAGACAACACACCATAACCAGAACCAGTCATTCTCAGGCAATGACTGGCCTCTAACCCTACATGCACATTTATTTATTTTTACTTATTCATGTATGGATTTTCTTCAATTTCATTGAATAAGAAAAGTTAATCTTATGGCTTGTGTGAGATAGTGTACATTTACATTCAATAAAGATTATTTATTTGTTCAAAAAAAAGATTTGTATAAATCTTTCTTATATTACATGCACTTGGATAAATGCAATAATTTAATAAGCATAATCTTTTGAATTATTTCATTTATGCACTTGAATGTAATGTATGAAGGATTAGATGAAATGTACCTTTTAAACTTTGAATCAAAGCTCTACTTGAATGAGCTGCAGTGAAATTTAGGTAACATTTTTGGCGACATCTACTATATGTTTTCCCGCTAAACATCAGACCAGTTGCCTGAAGCTTATCCATTGGGCATAGGGTCACTCAGAGATTTTCTAAAACACTTGAGATAAATAGTTTTGACTTCTGTAACTCAGCAGAACAGCAGTGAAAGACACTTGAAAACCTAAGCAAAAATAGAAATACAAAAAGGCAACTATCTAACTGTGTTGGACAACACTTAGGGAATTGAAAACTATTTGGAAACCTATTCTAACCTACTCTAACCAGCAAAGCAGCTGGTCAAACAAAACCATTGACTGGATTTGCAAAATAACATCCCTTTCTAATCAACAATTGATGCATTACATGCTTATATATTGCTGAAAGAACATGAAACACATGCAAATATTCAATAGGTTGTTGCAATGTTTCATGAAAGGTGCAAATAAACTACTTACACCTTGATTTTGATCATGCCTATTGTTGTCTTGGACTGGACAAGTGAGCTGAATTTGATCACTTTCAGCTACAACTCCAAAATAAGTTTCTTCTTCAATTGCATCTTCATACTTGGGAGAAAGTATGACCTCTAGTACTTCAGTAGCCTCCATACTAGCTAAATATTTGATTGGATAGCCACTAGAATGGATAAAACTTGGACTCCCATTGTTGGCTGCTTCACATTCTTCCTGCTTTTCATGGTTGTCCTGCTTCATGGCTAAGTTTGGACTATGAATAAAATAATCTGGATGCTTAAGAAAAACAACATTACCTTCATCTTGCATAATAAGTTGCCATGTTGATTCCTCCTCCATGGTCAATGGACAATCCTCTTCTACTAGGGTGTCTAACAACGCATCAAAGCTATCAGCTCTTGGAAGGCTCTTAGGGACAACTTGATACAAACTTTTAATTGATATATCAGCTTCAAGTTCTTCAGCACAACAAAAAAGAAGCTCCTCCAACCAGCTAAGACCTTGTAAATCATATTCATGAGAAGTTTCTTGACTTGGAAGAATGAACTCCTCTCTATTAGGACCATATTCCTCTTGTTGCTTCAGTACTTGTTCAAGCTTGTGAACTTGCTATTCTAGTTCATCATGATTGTTAATTTCTCCTAAAAGCTCTGATTCCTTGTCATCCAACATTAAACAAAACTGCTCAATTATGCCTGTGCACATCTCTCCAAAAAGCTCAACATTAGCTTTCTCATGCATAACATGCTCGAATATATCAAAGTTCGTAACTTGGAAAATGACGTTAGGTTCAGATTTATGCTCTTCTTCATGGTCCAAGGTTCTATTTTCATACTAATTATTGTTAATCAGCAACTCCACAGATTGTTTGAGGTCCCCTTATTGTTCTAAAATTGATATTAGAGTGGAAAAACTCACACCTTCTTCATTCCAAACTGTAAACTACTCTTCACGACCAACCTCCTCTATAGGTAATTACAGCAATTTTATATTTCTATTTTCCTCCATGTTGAGTGAACTATGCTGGTCAAAAACCTGCTCTTCTTCTACTTTCTGGATGTTAGGAAGAGTTGAGCTGAAACTAGGAATGGAAAGGGCTGCCTGGGTTTCACACCCTTTTTGGCATTGATAATTTGAATAAGCTTGACTACTTTGCACCTGAGCAGACAAAAGCTTCATTTGCTCCTTTTTAGCAGCTATCTCTTCTTTAATATTTCTTTCAAACTATATTCTTTTTGTCACCCACTCTTGATCATAAATAATGGATTGCTTAGCCAACTCTTGCTGCTACAAGATAATCTCTTTTTGCTTTTCAATTTTAACCAACATCCAACACATGTGTGAGAACTCCTTACTAATGTCACTAATTTTCATAAGTTCAAGCTTTTGGCTCAAATCCCACAAAAAATAGTCAAACTTTTGGATCAGATCCAACACATTCTAGTAAGGGTGCTCCTGAGGCTGATTGTGTGAATAATCATGCTGGTTGGCATAAAAAAACATCTTCTTGGGGTTGAATTTCATCATATATCAGCTAATATTGAGATTGAGCAGGGATGGGAGGGTGGAAAACATGAGAGGACTGCTGGTAATCTGCTGTTACAGGATCATTTGGGGTAAAACCAACAAGCTATTCTGTGTGATATGGTTGGTAAGAGGGCACATATGCATGATTTTCATGTAATGGAGGTGAAAAACCATCACAGTGCTGATAACTAGACATTGCAAGAGTAAAACATGAAACATAGGCAAGTCTAGATAACTGATTTGGAATGTATATAGACAATGGGGTCTTAAAACACTAAGAAATGAGTTATAACACCAAATAGAGTCACCAGGTGTTGATAAAATACTTTCAGATGGTAGAAAACTAACAAGTAGCACCAACCTCATTAGTTGCTTATACCTGGACTGCTAAAACCAACCGATTCTTCACTTGTAGAGTCACCAGGTGTATGAATATTACCTCCAAAGGCTGATGTTGTTGACATAAACACCAAATATCAACAATGAATAGAGGATTGGTGGACTATGATAGTCTAATCAGTCCTACCGGGCGTGCCAAAAATTGTTGTCAATGAGATTTACACCCTGTTAAACATAAAGTTTAACAATCTATTAAAACATGGGAAGACCTCTAAAGCTATGGGTAACTTTAAAAGCAGAGGTCAACCTCTAGAGAAGGCTGACTTCCTATGGTTATCACCTAAAATACTTACTATCCTATTGTTTTGACAAGGAAAGGGGTAAAGAGTAGATTGCACAAAAATGAAAATCTATGACTAAGGTGATGCACCAAAACTAACTAGAACCTGCAAACACAGCTTGCATACACAATTTCAACAATGACTAAATTTGGCTTACATAGCTCACTTTCATATGACCTTGCATAAGTACTTCATAAAGAGGTTAAAATGTTTAAACCTTTATAAGGAAAGAAGTTTCACAAATAAAATTATTTGCACTCTTAACATAGATTATAACCTGTAAAGAACATACCTTTCTGCAAAAAGGTGGTTGGCTTGAGACAGAATTACAAGGAAATAAACAAAACTTCACAAGTAACTCGATCAATCAATAAGATACACACAATAAAGCACAAAGTGGGAAGGAAAAAATACTCATAATCATTGATGTCCAAGGTCACCACTAGTATACATGTTCCAAAATGAATGAATTACAAACTCACAAAATTTGAGCAAGGATAAAAATCACAAGTCTCTAAAATCTACATGTAAGAACTGAATACAAAAGAGTCACAAAAGTGCCTATATCCCCCACTATCCAAGTGGTTCCACAATACAAGGAGTCTAAAACAAACTGGGGTTGGATGCCCACAAAAAGCCTAAAATCTAGGGCCTATATCCTCTCCAAAAGAGTCCATAATGCAGGAAAAAGTCCATCATGACTTAGTCAAACATGATGACTCATGAAAACAAGTCTAAAAGGACTCTAAGAGAAATAAAACACTCCTAGATACCCTCTCCAACTATTAAATCAATCTATAATTGTCCAACTACCTCTTGACTTAGTCAATCTCCTCCTTCAAGACAAAAATAAACACCTATTCCCTTGGCATGTGTCTACCACAATCCAAGGACAAAGTCTCCAAGACAATAAGATCTCATTCCATATTCTCCCTTGCATTAAAAGTTAACAATAATCCTTAAAAGATTTATAAGGTCATCTTTTCAAGGTTATTGTTTCACATTAAATACCTCATGCAAAGAAAAATAAATACAAGAATAAGGAAATAGCACTGAAGTGCTCATATTTGAAAAAGGGATAAAAGACTTTAAGTCTTAACATATTTCATGGCTACCTCATTGCATTACCTAGGCATCACATACTTAATGTTTTGACCATGGGCTATTTCTTAAAAGAAATAAAAAATAGAAAATGCAAAAAAGAAAGCATATCGGGTCTTTAGGGTTATGAAACCCTAAGACACAAAAGGCACTTTTCAAAGCTCATTTTGCACTTTGCATTTCTTGTCATTTTGCTTTGCCTCCATGAGGGTTTCACCAGGAGCTTCCTTTAGTTATCTCTATTATTTTTGAAGGCATTTCACAGGCATTTTTGACATACTCTGCTCCAATAGCTGAAGGTAAGTTTGGTGAACTCATTTTTTTTTAACAAAAATATGAAACTCCATGATTTATGTTATTCTTTTCACTATATATGTTGTATAGTATCATGTTTCTATCATGGTCGTGATTAGAAAGGCTGAAACTTCATGTAGATATGACTATTTTTTAGGTATGATCTACAGAAAATAATGAAATTTATCATTTCTATTTAAAACATTTCTCTCTGCACCTATATTTTTGTTTTCTTGAGTATGGCTATCTCACTTCGTAGAAAAATAAAAACCCTCAGCCATGGAGAAAAAACAACTATTAAGGCTTCTGAAAATGATTTGAAAAAAACCAACTATTCTTTATTTGCCCTTTTGCTTCAAGTTCCTATCCACTGTCGAGTGTTTGCAATCTTTAGTATTGTTGTCTTCATGTACTCTTCAAGCTTGACATTACTGTTTCCCTTTGACCTATAGGTGAATGTCCCAAATTGCATATTGTAGGTAATCCTCTTTCATTTGTTGTGACAATCATCTCTGACTATTTTGGATTGTTTTTCACAAGGCATTATTGACTATCTTCTACCTTAGATTATCACATGTTAAAAGTTGAAAGAATAATCTAAGGTAGACTTTATTGTGATATCTATGCATGTCTACGTGGGTATCATATGTGACAATCAAACTCATTCATAGTGGCTAAAAGGCTTTAAAGAAAGCTAACAAGATCTCTGTATGGTTAAAAAGCTCCCTAAAAGTCTTTGATAACTCCATATACCCTTGACAAAATAGCATGGAATCCTTTATATCCCTCATGACTTTGAAACAAACCCTAAAGAGAAACAAATCATAATATAACATTATCATTTTATTACATCATTTCCTCAGACCTGCATCTTGTATTGTTTTCTAAATCTCCATTAGCCTCTTTGGAAAACCATGAACAACCTTAGCCTAAAGACATTAAAGGATTTTGTCACGTACATTAACTTTCAGATTTCCTGCCATCTATAAGGACTAAGTTGAAATTTCTTTCCCTCACTACCACACTTGTCCAGTTTGATGCCTTCTATAATAGCAGTCATGGACTTTTTTCTGCTTTTGAACTAAAAAAGTGCATCTTCCTCAATAAAAATTTGCCTAAAACATGATTGTTATCCATGCCTGAAACATATCTTTCTACAACTCTTCATAGCCATTCACAACATCATCAAACAAACATAGACCAAGTTAATCATACTTTTCCTTCATAGTGTTCTACTACTCCATGAAACCTCTATATGTTGCTCTCTGCATATACATCTACCAATGAATGTTTTGAAAGACTCTAGGGCTTATACTCTTTTAGTGTGGCTTTCATGATTGTTCTAAGTTCACAAATGATTGTTTATATAGTTTATAGGATCATTGTCTCTTTTTTAAAAAAATGTTGTTTGCTATTTGATGTCTATCACAGTCCTATTACTGTTATGATGACTATTCTTTTTTATTCTTTACTAACCTTCATTATGATTGTCATCATCTTTTCTTCTATTTACATTTGTTAGGGAGCCTTTTAGGGCTTTTTAGGAGTCTTTCACCTCTTCTCTGCTTGTCAAAAACAGCCTCCTCTTCTTTTGCTGTCCTCTCTTCAAGAGTTGTGACTTTCTTACCTTTGCAAGATAAAACAATGCTTCTTCACTTCTTGAAACTCTACCCTCCAAGCATTGGTGACTACTTGTTGCTCCTTGTAGAGTTGATGCAACTTTCTTATAATCTCTGTCTACCTTATAATTCTTTTTCTCTTGACTATTCCATCTAGATTTCTCTACATCACTGTCATGACCTTTCCAACTCACCCATACCTTTAGCTAGGGATTACTCTATGATTGCTACCAAACTTGATGATTCTGGCTCCACATCATGGCTCCATGTTTTATTCATTTTGCAAAGAGGTAATCATAATAATTCAAGACCACACTGTTAAGGTATGATAGTCCTCATGTTACTGCTACTTCATTATCTTGGCTATGATAGTCTTGTTGTCCTCATAAAATGTGACTACTCTTAGATGAAAATTAGTTGTTCCATGACTATTCTAAAAACAATGAAGGTCCTATCTTTACCAATGCATTAACCTTGTTACATCACTATAGGCTATCTTTTGATATCTGATCTGCTTTTTAAAAATTGAAAATGACTTGTTTATTGGCAAATGAAATGACTGCCTTTGTTTACAAGGACAGTGATGTCTCTTACATGAAACTCTGCTGCTCTTCCAGTCTGATTACACTCTTTATGCAATCTGTCTTCCTTGCATCTGATAAATACATATGAAATGCTCTGTAATAACTATGAGTTGGGCTCAACCCTTGTGGGAGCCACATTTCCTCCACTCATAATGTAGCATGATGAATCAAGCAAAAACATAATTACACCTGTATCTGCACATGAAGCAAACTTGTTAGAAAATAAATGTATTTTGGATGTGTTTGATGACTTGATTGTTCTCTAGGACATCAAAGGTACACATTGCTTATTTAATGTTTTTGAGGATTAGTTTGTACATGCATAGGTTCTTGTTCATGTTAGGTTTGGGACAATTCATTGCTTAGAGTATTACTCTAAAATAAATATCTTTTGCCAGATGCAGGAACTAGGAGCAACATGAAACTAGGAAGGACAAAGACAGCCTGGGGCAACAACAAGACCACACCAGAACCAAAACCAGTCATTCTCAGGCAATGATTGGCCTCTAACTCTACATGCACATTTATTTATTTTTACTTATTCATGTATAGATTTTTCTTCAATTTCATTGAATAAGAAAAGTTAATCTCATGGCTTGTGTGAGATAATGTACATTTACATTCAATAAAGATTATTTATTTGTTCAAAAAAAAAGATTTGTATAAATCTTTCTTATATTACATGCACTTGGATAAATGCAGCAATTTAATAAACATAATCTTTTGAATTATTTCATTCATGCACTTGAATGTAATGTATGAAGGATTAGATGAAATGTACCTTTTAAACTTTGAATCAAAGCTCTACTTGAATGAGCTGCAGTGAAATTTAGGTAACAATAAGGGCATATGGTGTTGTTCCAATAGGTGCCCATACACTAGTCCTATGGGCCCAAAGATCAGGGTATAGTTTTAAGTGTCTGTCTTTCTTAGAGTCTTTCACTAATTTGATTAGAAATTCTTTTAACATTTTATTTATTGTTGTTTTATAGGAAAAAAAGGATGGTGGGGTAAATTGGCTAGATCCTCCTTTCACTAGAAACATTCAAGGACATTCAACCGAGTTGAATCACACCTTTTGCAAGACAATTCACCTATAGGTTGGGTGTGACTTGTAACGCTGTGGAAACTCAAAAATTATCAACTAATGTATTAATTTAGTGCTCAAATATGCTTAAAAACCTTTTATCTTTTGCAACCTTGTATCCACTTTACATATTCTCTTTGTAATGTAGATGATGGTGAATAAACATTCCTGAATACACAAACCACCATATATAGACATGCAGTGACCAAACTATGTAATTGATTATTAATTAATAAGTTCTATTGGCCTCCTTTTGTCTGCCAAACTTGTAGTGGCGATCAATGAGTGTGTTGAATGTGAAATAGTTGGTTTATATTTCTATCTTCCTTACTGAGTTGGCTTGTTAATTCATTGGTTTGTCTCCCTAACTTGCTTATTAAATTGGCTTTATTTTCAATTCTTCCCAGGCATGTCATCATCAGGCAACAATCACAATGAAACTTATTCAAGTGAACAAGCTCATAGAAATAGGTTTGACATAACTATTGATATGTTGGTGACCAAATCCAAAGATGTAGTAACTAAATTTAATAGCTTACACCGAATGTCTTACCAATTTGATAGGTGCACATTCATGAGCACATACCCAGTTCATGATAGTGATGTCCACAAAATTAAAGATATACAAGCCAAGATTTCTAAAGCAATTGATGCCTTGACAATTGCGAAAGAAAGATTGGATGGGATATATTTCTTTCTATGAGACAAGTTTTATGTTGACTACTATGGCAGCGACGTGCATGCCAACAGGTTTCCATTCATCAACGTATAACATATTTGTACTGTGATAATTTTTCTTTTTTTATATGTCAATGAAGAACTACACAAAAAAAATTACTCTATATATATTGGTTAGCTTTTGAACAAATATAGTTGCATTCCCAATTGGCAAATGCGATAATTGTTTAGTGACTAAATTGCATCTTATTCTCTTTGTGTTTTTTTTTCACCATTCACTACTGCCTGACAAATTGTAAACCCAATTCGAAAATGTGATTGAGTTCTGTAATTCAATTGTTAATGTTGTATGAATACGAGGATACTTACTATGCACATTGCAGTGTTAATTATTAAAATTATTTCATTCCAATTACTATTGAAATTATTTTTTCCCCTGCACCATGAGTTCCAGATTTGCATTTCCAAACCGAAGCCTTGATGATTTCTAAATAGTATAAATGGCTATGTTACCCATAGATACTTTGGAAATTATTTTAGAACATACAAAAAAAAATAGATACATATAATTGTCAGATGTTGATTAATTTTGTCTTCAAATTTTAGCAATGATTCACTTCAATTTATTGGTTTCAACATCAACTAACAAATCACACATCTCAAGGCAGGAACTTGACGCAATGCGTCTCTTATTTATTTTGTATCTCAAATAATTTGATTTGTGTTCATGGAGGATTGTATTTGTAATGATTTTGAAGTTTGTAGGGAGTTTCTTTTTATGAAGGGTATTCTACCATGGACCTCATGTGTATAGTAATGATGTTAAAAAATAATTATTTATAACCAACATATATATTTTTAAAAAAATCTAAAACTATAAAATAATTTTTAAATAAATAAAATAAAGTAAAATAATTCTTAAATAGGTTTAAAGTAAAATAAAACTAGCATATCTATAGGTTCTTAAATATCATCCACTTCAATAGTCAAAGGTCAATTTTGGCCAATAAAATAGGACAAAATTTACCACTTTTTGATGTGAATGAGGTGTAAAATTGCCATTAGTTGTTTGACCATTGAAGTGGATGATATTTAAATAGAGTCATATCTATATTTAAAAAATATATCTAAAATAAGCCAAGAGATATCCTTCTCAAGCATCTATTCCACTTATGTGTGGTAAATTGATTAATCTCTCTATATTTTTTAAGTATAGATTTGCTAGTATTTAGTTTTTTTCCAAAAGTGGTTGTAGTAGTTATTATAAAGACTCATGAATAATGTAATTACCTTGAGAGGCTGAGTGGCTGAAAGATTCAGATTCCGTAAACAATTAAGATTTAGATTCATAAAATGTGTAAATGAATAAATTCGTGGAAGCCAAATGGATAGAAAAATAGAAAAACTTGGGCAGTTATGGAGTGAAATCTTTATCCCATTAAACAAAAAATCAATAAATTCATCTAAGCCAAATGGATATGGAGTGAAATCTTTATTACGTTTGAAGAATATGAAAAGTCTGGCAACATAATCTCTTTAAATTAACTCATGTGAGCATATCAAATATTTTAATTACTAGTTAATTAGTTTTATAAATTTAGTTTTAACTTCATCACCAAAGACTCTAAGATAGAATATATTATGATGTTTGTAAATTATAAAATGAAAAAAATTATGAAAAAATATTTAATTTAATTTTTTTAATATTCCAACAATACCATTAACACCATGCTAAAACATACAAATTAATAGCAAACCAAAATAAGCATAAAATATTTTTAAAAAGAAGACTAGGATTAAAAGAATATTAAAAGTAAATGGGGATTTTATGGGGGATTTAAATGAATATGAATTTTTAATATTCATCAATATCAAATGATTTATGCATACACCATTAACACCATTATTCCACCAAATATTAATTTTAATATATTGACTATTTTTTTAATGTTTATAGTTATTTATTTTAATATGTAGACTATTTAATTATTTTTATAAAATAAAATATTTTTTAAATAAATAAAAAAATTTCTTTAATAAAAAATAAAATAAAATAAAATAATTTTTAAATAATTGTAAATTAAATTAAAAGAACTCTCAAATAAATAAAATAACTCAAGAATGATATTTCTGGACTAATTAATTTTTATGTATATGTACCTAAAAAAATATGTAAGAGACGTCAAAATAGAAAACTCAATCTAGGGTTGTAAAAATCCCTCTTTTTTTGACTCAAAAAAATGGACATAACAAAATTCTATAATTTCATCTGTACTTTTAATTCTTGTTACGCTGAAGGCGTTCCTTTGTGAACAAGAGGGCTAACTTGGAGAATCCATGGTTGAAAATTGTCCACATTAGTGGAAAGACGATTCAAACAATCTCTAGCGTCCATTTTTTTAGTCATGACAACTTTTCTGTCATGAGCATGGACAGGGCAATAAATGCCAAGATGGTTGAGTGGCATGAATGATTATTTTCACCATCAAAGACTGGCTTTTCGCTCCATTTTGGGTGGCATTCACATGCATGCCTTCTTGACCGGATGAACAGGTTAAGTTGACGGTCTTATTTTTGTATTTGAATTATTTTAGAAACACTTTACCAACCATTGCTTTGAAAAAATTGGATTTGCCTCCTCTACTTGCTGTGAAATGAGTGAACTCAAAACCCTAAAACTGGGTTTTTTTTTTTTTGCTAATTAGAGTTTGGATGACCAATATTTTAAATTCCTACTTATTAAAAATTTTAAATTCCTAAACACTGCTCTTTATAGTTGATTAAAAATAGTAATTAAAAAGCCAAAAATTAAAAATTAAAAAGCACCCTATAAAAAATAAGATAACCTTAGCTTCTTATTTCGTATGACGGTGGGAGAGTGTCGTGGGTTCCCTCACTCAAGTCATAAATTTCAGCAATTGGCAAAATTCTTACCTCTGTTCCAAAAAACATATTCACGAATTGTTTAAGTTTTTATGTAAGTTTTAAAAACACGAGTATTCTGCTTATTAAGTTTTACAAAAAATTATTAATACCAGTCATATGTCTTATGTTTTCTTGGTTTATTGGGAGGCTATATGTTAAAAATGGTGAATATTTATTTCAATTTGTATTGCATTATCTATGAATTATGCACTTAAGTCACAAGTATTTTTATGGACAAGTATTAAATATTTTGTGATTTTTTATTGTAATGATTTATGATTTTAATTTTGTTATCTCTTATTATTTTTTAATATATAAAACTATTCTTATATATATATATATTTATTTTAAACAATTATATATGATAAATAATATTTAATAAAAATATTATAATCTTCATTATTTAGTGTGATTAATTATTTAATAGTAACATTAAAAAATTATTGATTTTTTATTAGTAACTATAACTAATAAAAATTTACAACTGTGACTAATTTTTTATTTCATACATATGATTAGTTTATGATATTTGAGTAATACAAAAGAGAATTAAAAAATAATTAAATAGAAAGTAGATGAATTTTAAAATAACTTTTAATTAAATAAATTAAATTTAGATATCTTAATTATTTTTAAAGATATTGATTTTATTAAATACTTTTTAAAATGGAATTTTTATTTTTAAATTAAAAAATATTTAATTTTAAATCTCTTAGTTTTAAACTTAATTTTGACTATTGAACTTTTAAATTATACAATATTTAAGTAGAATATATTAATTAGTGTGCCCTTAATTTTAATTTATAATATATCTTGTTTTGTTAAGAAAATATAATTTAAAAAAAAATTATATTATTATAATGTATAATAACATATATAGATGATTAATATTGGGAGTTGACTAGAGGGGATGGAGCGTGTGCGCGGGAGCTCTGTGCAGTCGCGCGACCTGGTCGAGGTCTGCATGTGTTTGTTCTCTATTGCATGCATTTGTTCTTTGCAGATTGGGCTCTGTGGGGTTGTTTTCAGCAAGGGGTGGGGTCTTTTAACTTACGGGTTTTTTTTTTTTGAGTGTGTGCATTGTTTGGTGTAGGTGTGGGGTGAGAGGGCTTGAGGGGATTTTCTAATGGTAGGGTCTGTGCCTTTGGGTGAGACGTCCGGGGATGTTGTTATGACAGAGGTTGGTGATGGGTTTCCTCATCCATCCCTACCTGATGTTGGGGTTTTTAGCACTAGTGCTTTGAAATTGCACAAGATAAATGGATACTTGGAAAGAGCTCAAGTTTGTTCGAAGCTGGTGATGCAAACAGAGGCAGTAGCCGAGGACCTGGAGTCTTATAGAAAACATGTTTTAATCTACAAATTTATGGGATTGAGGGTTTCGATGCCTTTTCTAGAACCCTGGATTTGCAAGTCATGGAATCCGGAAGGTGATTTTGAAATCTTGCTAGCTACGAATAACTTCTTTCTGGTGGTTTTTTCGTGTATCTCCGATCGTAACAAGGTTTTTGAGGGAGGGCCCTACTTTTATAATCAAGTTGGCCTTTTCATGAAGCCTTGGCATGCAGGCTTTAACTCAGCGGAGGAGCTGCCCTCAAAGGTGCCGGTGTGGGTTTGTTTTCCTCAGTTGCTGTTGGAATATTAGAGACAGGATATTCTGTAATCAATTGCATTGCTGTTGGGGAAGCCTATTAGCTCGTCTCAGCAAACTCTGGAGAAGCAAATTTTTCCCTATGCTTAGGTTTGTGTGAAGATTGCTCTGAGCTAGCCTCTACTAGATTCTATTGATCTGACTGTTGGGTCTAGCTCCTAGACTCAATAGTTAGACTATAAGAATTTACCTTTCAGGTGCCGACTGTGCCATGAGTATGGTGTTGATAACTGAGAGGGGGGGTGAATTAGTTATCTTAATTATTTCTACTTTCTAAACTTTCTTATTAATCAATGCAGCATTAATTCAAATATGCAAACATAACCATGAAATGGAAATACACATGACACACTATTTTGACATGGAAACCCTATTAAGGGAGAAAACCACAGGGTGATTAACCCAAGATTGTATTCTCTATTAGAAGAATGGAAATACAAAATGGCACTTGCCAATTAGGGCTCACTGCCCGAGCACATTGCTCACAAGAGGCACACTGCCCATAAGAGACACACTGTCTACAATTTATAAAGAGTGTAATACAATACTTGAATTGATAAGGAGCATCTACATATGCTAGAGTTCAGTTCCGTTTAGGCTCAGTACACTGATCTATTGCACTTCATCTTTCTTCTTCTTTTGTGCTGCTGTTCTTTCACATACCGAATCTTTCTTACTGCTTTCACTCTGCTCTACTACTTTTCTTCGCACTTACTTATGACAACAACACATCTCACAACTAAATTCATCTTGTATATATGTATCCGCACAAGTGATTT
The DNA here is from genome assembly GCA_027924645.1 of Cunninghamia lanceolata. Taxonomy (NCBI): domain Eukaryota; kingdom Viridiplantae; phylum Streptophyta; class Pinopsida; order Cupressales; family Cupressaceae; genus Cunninghamia; species Cunninghamia lanceolata. The sequence goes on along the minus strand of BSBN01001494.1, from coordinate 1,205,919 downwards.
CATCACCTTTCTAGTCAGCATCCAGAATAGTCAATCTTTTCCACAAACTCTGATCTGTCGGCTAAATCCTTGCATACCAAGTAATGCGGATCAAGGATATACTTGTAGAAGTCATCAATTATGTTGGCCAATCATAATTTATGCCTTCATAACTTTTACCAACATTAGTAACACATCTGGAATAATGTCTGATGTTCTGCCAGTCAGTTCTTCCTCTATCCACACTGTCAATCAGGAACGCAATACTGAAGTATTCATATCTTTTTCTTATCCACCACCAAAGGCTAAATCGTTGGAATCTATCAGTCAAGGTAGTCCTCTTGACTTCCCCAAATCCACACTTCACCAAGATACTTCCACTGAGAGATCTAGACCTAATTGTCAGACCTCGCCACATGCTCTGTTCTTGCTTACCGGACCACAACATTCTTCACTAAGACTTCTGGTAGAGACACCCCATGTCCTGCAGATGTGTGGGATGAACTTTGTTGCCATCAATGACAACAATCATGAATCCATATAGTGTCTCTTGCCAACAATCTCCCCCTTTGGCATTGATGGCAACACTTAGTGAAAAATGACTAAGTGTTTACACTATGCTCCCCCTTGGCTGATGCTCTATTTTTATATACATTTTTTAGAGCTCCCCCTTAGTTGGATTCCTCATTTTTCACTACTCTTCACTCCCCCTTTGACATCAATGGCAAAGGGTAGGGTCCACATACCAAAATTTTTAAAATTTTATCCGCATAAGTATATAAATATGGAATACTTACATATACTGAAGTATGTCTGCAAAAGTTGTTTTCAATTGAATGAATTTTGTAGCCTAACTTTGCTTCATTCTGTCCAAAATTGATATATGACTGCTTAACAGGAATGCAAACGCATCTGCCCTTTTTAGATCTGTTGGATCACTGGTTTGGGTTGTGATCTGGGCTTCTTTTATGGCCTCATGCATGGCCTCTAACTTGGGGATAATTATCCCTCTGAGTGCACCCAACCTGCTTATTCTATTTTTCTTTTCCTTCTCCAGCTTCTTGATATCATTCAAGATTGCAATAGTCTGACATTCTTGATTTATTATGGAGGATGAGAGAGGATCAACATTCTTCGATAGATTTGTCAGTTTATCCTCTTATTCTTTTACTTTCTTCTCAATGTCCAATGTTGCTTTGGACCATGATAAATAAAATTTGTACATTTTTCCGCCTTCTTTAAGAGCATTTTCTAAGCTCTTTATTCCAATATTCATATTTCTCCTATCATTAATTATCAACCCTTGTACCTCTAATAATCTTTTTGCAAGAAATTCCTTCCAGACCTTATCTTCTATTGACTTCTCTAGGGAATCAAAATGTGTGCTAACACTATTGACTAGAGTTTTGAGATTACTGGATGAGGAGGTTGTGAGATCCTTCTGAAATGATGGCATAATCATTTCTAGCACTCCGGAAGTAGCTTCTATCAACTCACAGTCTTCCATGTGAGACTTTAGGAGTTTTTCTTTAGGCTTTGTATTAGCAAATGAAGCTATCTTCATTATTTGTACCAGAGAAAGGGAATTAAAATTAAATGGTCCTTGTAGAAGCTCTGGTTCATCAATCTCCATTGTTTCTTTGTTCAGGAATTCTTGGATAGTTTTTGTAGTGTCTCTTGCCGGAGACAGATTTTTCTTTTCTTCTGCATTCTTAGAGTTGTCTCTTGGAGCTTTCTCTCCTTCTACATTCTTATCACTAGCAGTTGTGGTCTTCTCTGTTGAAGTCTTCTCTCCCTCTGCAACCTTGGTATTGTCACCTTCTTTTTCCTCCACCTCTGGTTCTTTCTCCTGTATTCTTTCTTCTCCTTTAGATCTAAAGATTGTAGGGGAATCCAGAGGAGAAATGTTAGTTTGTTCATGGGCCACCCCTTCTAGAGCAGAGGATTCTAAGTCCTTAGCTGTTTCTGCACCAGTATTCATTACCTCTTCTGTCATTTTCTTAGTAGACTCTTCGGCAACACTTGTGGTCGATGGGTCGGTACCCAAGTCCTCTATAATTGGAATGTTGAATCTTTTGAATGCATTCCAAAGGATCTCTTTTGTCTCTTTTGCAACTTTGTCAGTCTCTCCAAGCATAAGTTGATTCATCCTTGTTTTGCTCCTAAACTCATCCTTACAATCTTTGAATATCATATTCATTTTCTTGGGATTGATTGAAGGATATAGCTGAATTGCTATCTGTTCCCGGATTTCTAGGTCTTTGGCTTGGGCATTGTTCTTTCTTATTTCTAATTCCTTCTCCAAGCTTTTGGGGATCAGAGATATAATTTCAATAAATGCTTTGTTGTAGATATTTAGGTACTTGACTGTGGCATCTTGTAATATCTTCTGATCTACTTCACCATAATCATCATAGAACTCAATCATTGGCTGAAGATTTTTGTCCACTATAACTGATTTGATTATGTCATCAATGTGAAGAGTGGGTTTTTCAACATATGCCTCTATCTTTTCTTCTTCCTCTTGTCTAGTAGAGGGTTCACCGGATGTTTTCTTCTGTTTCTTCACTTTCCTGATTTCTTCATCAGATTCAGTCTCCTCTTCATCCCTTTGACTGGAATAAGCCCTTGTGGCTTTTGTCTTTGTTCTTTTCTCTCCTTTGCTAGATAATTTTGCTTCCAATTTTGATGGCCTTGAGCTTTTGGTAGTGGTAGGTGCAGATCTCTTTGATGATCTAGTCCGATTGGAGGATTTTACCGGAACACTTTCCTCACTTTTCTTTTCTGCCTTTTTCTTCTCTTCCTTAGCCCTTTCCACCTTTTCCCTGTTAGCATCAAGTGCCTCCTTTGACATGCCAAAGCCTTTTGCAACATCTTCAACTTCTTTTCTTACCTTCCTCTTGATCTCTGGTTGTCTAAGTTCCACATGAATCTTTACACTCAGCTCCTCAAAGGTTCCAAACCTTTCTGCCTTTGGATCCTTTGGCTGACTTAGCATGTGTTGAACATGTAGCTCCACAATTTGTTTATCAACTTCATACCCCATAGGCATGATCCATACAGTTCTTGGTTCTACTGCCTCCATTAGGCATTGATCAGTCTCTACCATAAAGCATACTGTGTCTTTGTATTTCTCAACAAGAGACTGGGGAATTCTTTCTCTTGCTTGCATCATGTTCTGAAAATTCTTGAAATATCCCCACAGGGCTGTATTTCTTGCCTTAGCATCCCCAAGCCCATGCAAATAATCTCTGATTTGGATGGCAACCGGTCTGTCATTCTGCCATACCCAGCCATTGGATCTGGGAAGCTCATTCATGTAATAAAAGAATAGGCAGAGTATTAAGCCACCATACTTGAAGGAGTTCTTCTTATCCTTCTTAATCTTTTGTAGATTTTCCAAAAGTTGACTTAGAAGAAGATCACATAGATCATAGTTAGCATTTTCTTTTAGCATTTGATAGGCTGTGTAAACTACAGTTCCCAGTACTGAATTTTCCCTACTGGAGTGATAAATCTTGTAACCAATTATCATGGATGCAAATTTGACATCCGGTTCAGTGATGTCTTCAGTTGTCATAGCTCTCTTGTCAAATTTTGATCCGGTTGCATCACTTACTATTTGATTCTTGACAGATTTGAGAATAGGTATTCCACTAGATGAGTGTAGACCAGTTATTGCCCTAATTGCATCTTTGGTGATCTTAAATGGTTTATTCAACTATAGGAAATTGTCATGTACTCTACTCAACACATACCGAACCCATTCATCTTCTTCAAAACAGGGAAAATGAATGCACTGAGCAAAATGCTTATCCCAGATGGCTTTATACTGAGGTTTAATCTCAAAAGAATCATCTATTAACTATTTGTGATAGATATCCAGTAACTTTGATTTGCCAAATTCTTCAATATTCGTGTGTATGTAAACCCTAATGTCCTTTGTATGCAACACACCATATGGAACACTGGAAAATGCTCCTAGGGGATCTACTTCCAAAGATTTGTATGGATGTTTCTTGAATTTGGGGCGAGGCCTATTAGAGATTTTTACAATATTTGGAGTACCCATCATTCAAGGATTTATAGAGAGATATTTGATAACAGAGAATACCTTTTGCGCCTTTTGATTTCATGAAGTTAGCCGGATCAATTTCTGGATGAATTGACTTCTGCAAAGGATCTTTGATGAGCTTGAGGAATTTTGTTGTAGAGCTTCACTTTTCATTTCTTCTTGAATGCAGAATGAACAAATGCTTAATGAGAAAACCCTTATATTGCTTTGCAAACCCTAATGTCTAGTTGCAATAAATACTCGACCTAAGTATTCTGGTTTGCCTTATTCTGATGACTTGAAGAACCGGATCAATCCTGATCTTTTAAACATCTTGCGGATCTTCCAAATCTTAACCATAGTTTATTTGGATGTTTCCTTTATGAACCCTTTAATCCGCAACTCTTCTTGTGCTAGTTCTGGCACCAATTGACTGGCTGGGGGAACAAGGTTTTCTTTATGTCTCCCCCTGAGCCAGAGCTCACCTTTTTAATTTTTGGAAGGAATATCAGCACCAGAGTCTAGTGCGTATCCATCCCCTTCATTCTCTGTTCTTTTCTTCACCCAAATCTTGTTCATCTCCCTTTGAACTTCATCCACATTCACTTTTTGTTTTCCCTTATCTTGATTCTGATTATGATGTATCAGACCTCTTTTGTCCTGATTCTTGCTTCTATAGAATTTTGCAATATGACTGGATCTATTGCAAATTTGGCAAACAACATTTCTTTGCATATTTGATTAATATCCTTTTGATCTGTATTGATTAGCCATATGACCTATTCTATTGCATGTAAAGCATCTACCATTGAATGACTTGTTTATTTGCATATTTCTGCATTCATGAGATTTGTGACCATACCTTTTGCAGTTGAAACACTATCTGGAGAAGGATGAATTAGTCTAATTCATTCTCTTTTTGCAATGATTAGCTTTATGACCAAAGTTATTGCAGTTGTGGCAGTATCCATTGAAGGATGGATATCTTTGAGCATTAGGTTGCCTTACCAGAGGTCTTCTAGGCCTATTCCTTGGATTATCTAATCCAAAATTCTTTTGACCAGATCCAGAGCTTTCTCCTTTCTCATATCCCAAACCACACTTGTCATCTACCCTCTTTTGACTTTCAAGAAGAACTTCAAGTTGAGCAGAACTTATCTTCAATTTTTTTTATATTCATTTGCTGTTTGAAGATCCCTTTTAAGAGAGACAATTTGATCCTCAAGTTTTTCTTCATTATCTTTAGCATCTTCAAGATCAGATTCAAGGTGTCTGATTATTCTATCAATCTTGTGGCAGTCTTCTGATTTCTCCTTGAAGATTGTCTTAGATCATCTTCAGTCTTTCTTTTCTCTAAAATTTCTTGGGTAAACTTCATAACTCCTGATTCCATCTCATGTCTTACCATGATGATCTCTTTTGATAACTTTTCACACAACTTGGTTTTCTCCTTCAGATCTCCACTTGTATCATTGGCTTCACTTTGATTTGCCAATTGCTAAAGGTGCTCTTTTCTCTTTTTCATAGAGAGACTCAGTTTCCCTTTTAGTTCATTTATGAAATCATCAGCCTGTTTGAGTCTTTCCTTCAATTCATTAACTTCAGAATTTGACTGCTCAAGATCATCTAGGGCAGACTTAAGTTGCTCCCTCATACCATACACATCCATTTGAATTCCCAGATCTTCCTCAAGGTGTTAGGCTCTATTGGGAGGAACTTGGCTCTGATACCAATTGTTGATAACTGAGAGGGGGGGTGAATCAGTTATCTTAATTATTTCTGCTTTCTGAACTTTCTTATTAATCAATGCAGCATTAATTTGAATCTGCAAACATAACCATGAAATAGAAATACACATGACACAATATTTTGACATGGAAACCCTATTAAGGGAGAAAACCATGGGGTGATTAACCCAAGATTGTATTCTTTGTTAGAAGAATGGAAATACAAAATGGCACTTGCCAATTAGGGCTCACTGCCCGAGCACACTGCTCACAAGAGGCACACTGCCCACAAGAGACACACTATCTACAATTTATAAAGAGTGTAATACAATATTTGAACTGGTAAGGAGCATCTACATATGCTAGAGTTCAGTTCCGGTTAGGCTCAGTACACTGATCTATTGCACTTCATCTTTCTTCTTCTTTTGTGTTGCTCTTCTTTCATATACCAAATCTTTCTTACTAATTTCACTTTGCTCTATTGCTTTTCTTCACACTTATGACAACAACACATCTCACAACTAAATTCATCTTGTATATATATATCCGCACAAGTGATTTCATCACCTTTCCAGTTGGCATTTGGAATAGTCAATCTTTCACACAAACTCTGATCTGTCGGCTGAATCCTTGCATACCAAGTAATGCAGATCAAGGATATACTTGTAGAAGTCATCAATTATGTTAGCCAATCATAATTTATGCCTTCATAACTTTTACCAACATTAGTAACACATCCGGAATAATGTCTGATGTTCTGCCAGTTAGTTCTTCCTCTGTCCACACTATCAATCAGGAGCGTGATACTCAAGTATTCATATCTTTTTCTTTATCAACAATTGGAGGCTAAATCCTTGGAATCTATTAGTCAAGGTAGTCCTCTTGACTTCCCCAAATCCACACTTCACCAAGATACTTCCACTGAGAGATCCGGACCTGACTGTCAGACCTCGCCACATGCTCTGTTCTTGCTTACTGGACCAGAACATTCTTCACTCTGACTTCTAGTAGAGACATCTCATGTCCTGTGGATGTGTGGGATGAACTTTGTTGCCATCAATGACAACAATCATGAATCCATATAGTGTCACTTGCCAACAATCTCCCCCTTTGGCATTGATGGCAACACTTAGTGAAAAATGACTAAGTGTTTACACTATGCTCCCCCTTGGCTGATGCTCTATTTTTATATACATTTTCTAAAGCTCCCCCTTAGTTGGATTCCTCATTTTTCACTACTCTTCACTCCCCCTTTGATATCAATAGAAAAGGGTAGGGTCCGCATACCAAAATTTTTAAAATTTTATCCGCATAAGTATATAAATATGGAATACTTACATATAATGAAGTATGTCTACAAAAGTTGTTTTCAATTGAATGAATTCTGTAGCCCAACTTTGCTTCATTCTGTCCAAAATTGATATATAACCACTTAACAGGAATGCAAACACATCTGCCCTTTTTAGATCTGTTGGATCACTGGTCTGGGCTGTGATCTGGGCTTCTTTTATGGCCTCATGCATGGCCTCTAGCTTGGGGATAATTATCCCTCTGAGTGCACCCAACCTGCTTATTCTATTTTTCTTTTCCTTCTCCAGCTTCTTGATATCATTCAAGATTGCAATAGTCTGACATTCTTGATTTATTATGGAGGATGAGAGAGGATCAAAATTCTTCGATAGATTTGTCAGTTTATCCTCTTGTTCTTTTACTTTCTTCTCAATGTCCAATGTTGCTTTAGACCATGATAAACAAAATTTGTACATTTCTCCGCCTTCTTTAAGAGCATTTTCTAAGCTCTTCATCCCAATATTCATATTTCTCCTATCATTAATTATCAACCCTTGTACCTCTGATAATTTTTTTGCAAGAAATTCCTTCCAGACCTTATCTTCTGCTGACTTCTCTTGGGAATCAAAATATGTGCCAACACTATTGACTAGAGTTTTGAGATTACCAGATAAGGAGGTTGTGAGATCCTTCTGAAACGATGGCATAATCTTTTCTAGCACTCCAAAAGTAGCTTCTATCAACTCACAGTCTTCCATGTCAGACTTTAGGAGTTTTTCTTTAGGCTTTGCATTAGCAAATGAAGGTATCTTCATTGTCTATACTGGAGAAAGGGAATCAAAATTAAATGGTCCTTGTAGAAGCTCCGGTTCATCAATCTCCATTGTTTCTTTGTTCAGGAATTCTTGGACAGTTTTTGCAGTGTCTCTTGCCGGAGACAGATTTTTCTTTTCTTCTGCATTCTTAGAGCTGTCTGTTGGAGCTTTCTCTCCTTTTACATTCTTATCACTAGCAGTTGTGGTCTTCTCTATTGAAATCTTCTCTCCTTCTGCAACCTTGGTATTGTCACCTTCTTTTTCCTTCACCTCTGGTTCTTTCTCTTGTATTCTTTCTTCTCCTTTAGATTTGGAGACTGTAGGGGAATCCAGAGGAGAAATGTTAGTTTGTTCATGGGCCAACCCTTCCGAAGTAGAGGATTCTAAGTCCTTAGCTGTTTCTGCACCGGTATTCATTACCTCTTCTGTCATTTTCTCAGTAGACTCTTCGACAACACTTGTGGTTGATGGGCCGGTACCAAGTCCTCTATAATTGGAATGTTGAATCTTTTGAATGAATTCCAAAGGATCTCTTCTGTATCTTTTGCAACTTTGTTAGTCTCTCCAAGCATAAGTTGATTCATCCTTCCTTTGCTCCTAAACTCATCCTTACAATCTTTGAATATCATATTCATTTTCTTGGGATTGATTGAAGGATATAGCTGAATTGCTATCTGTTCCCAGATTTCTAGGTCTTTGGCTTGGGCATTGTTCTTTCTTATTTTTAATTCCTTCTCCAAGCTTTTGGGGATCAGAGATATAATTTCAATAAATGCTTTGTTGTAGATATTTAGGTACCTAACTGTGGCATCTTGCAATATCTTCTGATCTGCTTCACCATAATCATCATAGAACTCAATCATTGGCTAAAGATTTCCATCCACTATAACTGATTTGATTATTTCATCAATTTGAAGAGTGGGTTTTTCAACATATGCCTCTATCTTTTCTTCTTCCTCTTGTCCGGTAGAGGGTTCATCGAATGTTTTCTTCTGTTTCTTCACTTTCCTGATTTCTTCATCAGATTCAGTCTCCTCTTCATCCCTTTGACTGGCATAAGCCCTTGTGGCTTTTATCTTTGTTCTTTTCTCTCCTTTGCCAGATAATTTTGCTTCCAGTTTTGATGGCCTTGAGCTTTTGGTAGTGATAGGTGCAGATCTCTTTGATGATTTGGTCCGAGTGGAGGATTTTATCAGAACACTTTCCTCACTTTTCTTTTCTGCATTTTTCTTCTCTTCCTTAGCCCTTTCCACCTTTTCCCTGTTAGCATCAAGTGCCTCCTTTGATATGCCAAAGCCTTTTGCAACATCTTGAACTTCTTTTCTTACCTTCCTCTTGATCTCTGGTTGTCTGAGTTCCACATGAATCTTTACACTCAGCTCGTCAAAGGTTCCAAACCTTTCTACATTTGGATCCTTTGGCTGACTTAGCATGTGTTGAACATGGAACTCCACAATTTGTTCATCAACTTCATACCCCATAGGCATGATCCATACAATTCTTGGTTCTACTGCCTCCATTAGGCACTAATCAGTCTCTACCATAAAGCATACCGTGTCTTTGTATTTCTCAACAAGAGACTGGGGAATTCTTTCTCTTGCTTGCATCATGTTCTGAAAATTCTTGAAATATCCCCACAGGGCTGTATTTCTTGCTTTAGCATCCCCAAGCCCTTGCAAATAGTCTCTGATTTGGATGGCAATCAGTCTGTCATTCTGCCATACCCAGCCATTGGATCTGGGAAGCTCATTCATGTAATAAAAGAATAGGCAGAGTATTAAGCCACCATACTTGAAGGAGTTCTTCTTATCCTTCTTAATCTTTTGCAGATTTTTCAAAAGTTGACTTAGAAGAAGATCACACAGATCATAGTCACCATTTTCTTTTAGCATTTGATAGGCTGTGTAAACTACAGTTCCCAGTACTGAATTTTTCCTACTGGAGTGATAAATCTTGTAACCAATTATCATGGATGCAAATTTGACATCCAGTTTAGAGATGTCTTCAATTGTCATAGCTCTCTTGTCAAATTTTGATCCAGTTGCATCACTTATTGTTGGATTATTGACAGATTTGAGAACATGTATTCCACTGGATGAGTGCAGACCAGTTAGTGCCCTAATTGCATCTTTGGTGATCTAAAATGGTTTATTCAACCATAAGAAATTGTCATGCACTCTACTCAACACATACTGAACCCATTTATCTTCTTCAAAATAGGGGAAATGAATGCACTGAGAAAAATGCTTATCTCAGATGGTTTTATACTGAGGTTTAATCTCAAAAGAATCATCTATTAACTATTTGTGATAGATATCCACTAACTTTGATTCGCTAAATTCTTCAATATTCGCGTGTATGTAAACCCTAATGTCCTCTGTATGCAACACACCATACAAAACACTAGAAAATGCTCCTAGGGGATCTACTTCCAAAGATTTGTATGGGTTTCTTGAATTTGGGGGGAGGCCTATCAGAGATTTTTACAATATTTGGAGTACCCATCATTCAAGGATTTATAGAGAGATATTTGATAATGGAGAATACCTTTTGCACCTTTCGGTTTCACGAAGTTAGCTAGATCGATTTCTGGATGAATTGACTTCTGCAAAGGATCTTTGATGAGCTTGAGGAATTTTGTTATAGAGTTTCACTTTTTGTTTCTTCTTGAATGCAGAATGAACAAATGCTTAATGAGAAAACCCTTATATTGCTCTGTAAACCCTAATGTCAGGTTGCAATAAATGCTCGACCTAAGTTATTCCAGTTTGCCTTATTCTGATGACTTGAAGAGCTGGATCAATCCTGATCTTTTAAACATCTTGTGGATCTTCCAAATCTTAACCATAGTTTATTTGGATGTTTCCCTTATGAACCCTTTAATCTGCAACTCTTCTTGTGTCGGTTCCGGCACCAATTGACTGGCTGGGGGAACAAGGTTTTCTTTATGTCCCCCCCTGAGCCAAAGCTCACCTTTTTAATTTTCAGAAGGAATATCAGCACCAGAGTCTAGTGCAGATCCATCCCCTTCATTCTTTGTACTTTTCTTCACCCAAATCTTGTTCATCTCCCTTTGAACTTCATCCGCATTCACTTTTTGTTTTCCCTTATCTTGATTCTGATTATGATGTACCGGACCTCTTTTGTCCTGATTCTTGCTTCTATAGAATTTTGCAATATGACCAGATCTATTGCAAATTTGGCAAACAACATTTCTTTGCATATTTGATTGATATCCTTTTGATTTGCATTGATTAGCCATATGACCTATTCTATTGCATGCAAAGCATCTACCATTGAATGACTTGTTTATTTGCATATTTCTGCATTCATGAGATTTGTGACCATACCTTTTGTAGTTGAAACACTGTCTGGAGAAGGATGAATTAGTCTGATTCATTTTCTTTCTACAATGATTAGCTTTATGACCAAAGTTATTGCAGTTGTGGCAGTATCCATTGAAGGATGGATATCTTTGAGCATTAGGCTGCCTTACCAGAGGTCTTTTAGGCCTATTCCTTGGATTATCTTATCCAAAATTCTTTTGACCAGATCTAGAGCTTTCTCCTTTCTCATATCCCAAACCACACTTGCCATCTACCCTCTTTTGACTTTCAAGAAGAACTTCAAGTTGAGCAGAACTTATCTTGAATTTTTCTTTATATTTATTTGTTGTTTGAAGATCCCTTTTAAGAGAGACAATTTGATCCTCAAGTTTTTCTTCATTATCTTTAGCATCTTCAAGATCAGATTCAAGGTATCTGATTATTCTATCCATCTTGTGGCAGTCTTCTGATTTCTCCTTGAGAGATTATCTTAGATCATCTTCAGTCTTTCTTTTCTCTTCAATTTCTTGGGTAAACTTCATAACTCCTGATTCCATCTCATGTCTTACCATGATGATCTCTTTTGATAACTTTTCACACAACTTGGTTTTCTCCTTTAGATCTCCACTTGTATCATTGGCTTCACTTTGATTTGTCAATTGCTAAATGTGCTCTTTTCTCTTTTTCATAGAGAGACTTAGTTTCCCTTTTAGTTCATTTGTGAAATCATCAGCCTGTTTGAGTCTTTCCTTCAATTCATTAACTTCAGAATTTGACTGCTCAAGATCATCTAGGGCAGACTTAAATTGCTCCCTCATACCATACACATCCATTTGAATTCCTAGATCTTCGTCAAGCTGTTAGGCTCTATTGGGAGGAACTTGGCTCTGATACCAATTGTTGATAACTGAGAGGGGGTGAATCAGCTATCTTAATTATTTCTGCTTTCTGAACTTTCTTATTAATCAATGCAACATTATTTCAAATATGAAAACATAACCATGAAATGAAAATACACATGACACAATATTTTGACGTGGAAACTCTGTTAAGGGAGAAAACCACGGGGTGATTAACCCAAGATTATATTCTCTATTAGAAGAATGGAAATACAAAATGGCACTTGCCAATTAGGGCTCACTGCCCGAGCACATTGCTCACAAGAGGCACACTGCCCACAAGAGACACACTATCTACAATTTATAAAGAGTGTAATACAATACTTGAACTGGTAAGGAGCATCTACATATGCTGGAGTTCAGTTCCGGTTAGGCTCAGTACACTGATCTGCTGCACTTCATCTTTCTTCTTCTTTTGTGTTGCTCTTCTTTCACATTTTCTTACTGCTTTCACTCTGCTCTACTACTTTTCTTCGCACTTACTTATGACAACAACACATCTCACAGCTAAATTCATCTTGTATATATATATCCGCACAAGTGATTTCATCACCTTTCTAGTCGGCATCTAGAATAGTCAATCTTTTCCACAAACTTTGATTTGTCGACTGAATCCTTGCATACCAAGTAATGCGGATCAAGGATATACTTGTAGAAGTCCTCAATTATGTCGGCCAATCATAATTTATGCCTTCATAACTTTTACCAACATCAGTAACACATTCGGAATAATGTCTGATGTTCTGCCAGTTAGTTCTTCCTCTGTCCACACTGTCAATCAGGAACCTGATACTCAAGTATTCATATATTTTTCTTTATCTACCACCGGAGGCTAAATCCTTGGAATCTATCAGTCAAGGTAGTCCTCTTGACTTCCCCAAATTTGTACCTCACCAAGATACTTCCACTGAGAGATCCAGACCTGACTGTCGGAGCTCACCACATGCTCTGTTCTTGCTTACCAGACCACAATATTCTTCACTCTAACTTCCGGTAAAGACACCCCATGTCTTGCGGATGTGTGGGATGAACTTTGTTGCCATCAATGACAACAATCATGAATCCATATAGTGTCTCTTGCCAACATATGGCCATCTTCAAAGGAGGTGCCCTCATGCCTTGGGTGCTGGTGGCTCAGATAATGTGAAGGCTCCATCTAATCCAAGGGCAGAAAAGGGTAAAGTACCCATGCAGGGGGTCGTACCAGATAAAGATGGCTTTGTGCCAGTTAAGGCACAAAACAAGAATTGGGGTCAGAAGAGGACTCTTCGGGATCGTCAAGAGGAGGAGACTTTTAACAAGTTTGAGGTTTTGGATGAATTAGTCCATGAGGAGGAGGTTTCTTTTGATATGCATGTTGAAGCTTCTCCTTTAGTTGATCATAATTCTGAGTCTGCCTATCACTGCCTCAGTCCTAGTTCCTGTGGGGGCTTCCGAGGTGGTGATGGATTCAGTTGCTCCTCCCCCCAATGCTGGGTTTGGGGACTCTTATGGTTTGGTGGAAACCCCCCTGGCCTCTTCGGATGAAAGGGTGAGTTTAGCCAGTGGACTGGGTTTAGAAGACTCTTGTAAGAAAAAAACCCTTTTCTTCTCCTACTCTAGGTCTATAGCAAAAATCCCTAAAAAAGTGTGCTCTTGATAAGCCCCAGAAGGTGGGAAGGAAGAAGGATCAAGAGAAAGTTAAGATGGCTAGAGAGACATTGGTGGAATTTGGGTTAGTGAAGACATTGGATACTCACTTCTCTCACCCTTCATGATGATTGTGTTATCATGGAATGTAAGGGGTATGAATAGCTTCCCTAGACAAAAGGCTATTCGAGACTTGGTTAGTGCTCATTCTCTGGATGTGATTTTCCTCCAGGAGATAAAATTATGTGTGGATGGTATGATGCAGTGTGTTTCTAAGATTTGGAACAGAGGGTTTTGCCAGTGTGTGGGTGCACAAGGCAGCTCAGGGGGTCTTGCTTGCCTCTGAGATCCTTGGTGAATTTCTCCTGTTTGGTGGATCTCTAGTAGATTTTCCATTTCTCTAGTTGCAATTAGTTTGGAGACAGGGGAAAGAATTCTTCTTTCTAACATTTATGCTTTGACGGATGTCCTTGGTAAGACTCTCCTATGGTCTCATATCAATCTTTTAAGATCGTTGGATCCTTTCCTCCTCTAGATTATGGCGAGTGACTTCAATGCAATTACCTCCCTCGAGGAGAAAAGGGGGGTGTGCCTCGTTTGGACCCCTCTTCTGATCTTCTAAGGGATAATTTGGCTCAGCTCTGGCTTGTGGATATCAAACCTTCAAATGGTATGTTTACTTGGAATAATAGGAGGCTTGAGGATGATGCCATTTCTGAATGATTAGACAGGTTTCTTGTTTCTTATTTTTTGGTGGGTGACAAGTGGCTGTCAAGTTCTGAAATTTTAGATTGGCGAGGATCAGACCATTGGCCAATCAAGTTCTCTACCTGTTTGGTTGGTGGTCCTAAGAAACAAACTTTTAGATTTCAGCTTATGTGGCTCAGGGAGGAGAGTCTTCTTGAATTGGTTTCTATATGGTGGACTGAAGGACGACCTACTTTTGGTATAGCTATGTATGCATTTGTGAAGAGGCTTCAATATGTGAAGTATAAATTGAAACATTGGAATAAGTATTAGTTTGGAAACGTGTTTCAGTGAAAAAGGGTTGCCCAGGAGCGCTTGGATTCTATTACCAGGCAAATTCAGGATCAAGGTCTGGATGCGAATTTAAGCAAGCTTGAGGTTAGTGCAATTAAAGACCTCAAGGAATGGGAGCTTCGTGAGGAATTTTTTTGGAAATAGAAGGCTCATGTTGATTGGCTTTTGGAAGGGGACAGGAATACTTCCTTCTTTCATAAATTGGTGAAGGCTCAAAGACAAGGTGACTTTATCTCTTCTCTCTAGTCTCCTGAGGGTTCTGTTCTTTCTTCCTCTTAAAGGGGATATCTAGTGAGGCGGTTCATTTTTCTCTGCTCTCTTTTCTAAAGATACTCTGCCTACTAGTGAGGAGGAAGCTTCTATCCTGGCTTGTATTCCCTCTCTGGTGACTACGGATATGAATACTTCTCTTCTTAAACTTATTTCTTTGAAGGAGTTGGAGGATGTGATGTTTCAATTGAAAAAAGGGAAGGCTCCTAGTCCTGATGGGTTCCTAGCTAAGTTCTTTTAGAAATTTTGGAAAGTCATCAACCTTGATCTATTAGAGGTGGTGCAGGAGTCTTTTAGGAATAAGCAAATGTTGCAAGCCATGAATGCCATGTTTCTTGCTCTTATCCAAAAATGCAAGGGTACTGATTCTCTGGATCTTTTTTGACCAATTGCTTTGTGCAATGTGGTGTATAAAATCATTATAAAGCTAATTGTTGAATGATTGAAGCCATGTTTGGATAAGTTGATCTCAGAGGAACAAGGGGGCTTTGTTGCGGGTAGATAGATTTTGGACGAACTAGTTATTGCAGCTGAGACTATTCACTCTATGGCCTCTTCTAAGGAAAAGGCTATGTTTATAAAGTTGGACAAAGCTTATGACAAAGTTAACTGGGGCTTTTTGATCAAAATTCTCAGAGCCTTTGGGTTTAGCTGTGAGTGGATTGATTGGGTCATGAGCTGTGTGAGGACTTCCTCATTTTCTATTCTCATAAATGGGGAGTCTTCGGATCTGTTTAGTGCTTCTAGAGGTCTTCGACAGGGGGACCCCTTATCCCCATATTTGTTCATCTTGATGGTTGAAGGCTTGGGGAGATTCATTAAGTCCTGTGTTATGGATGGGCTCTTTCAGGGATGGAAATGGAGCAATTCTCTTCCTCCTCACACTCATCTTCAATTCGTGGATGATATGGCTTTGATGGGTGTTGCTTAGGTGGCTAAAGCGATTGCTTTGTGTCAAATCTTGGATTGTTACTTGGCTATCTCAGGTCAAGGCATTAATGAAAGTAATTCTTGCATTTATTTCTTTAATACCCCCAAGCTTATTCAACAGTGTATTGCCAGGATCTTAAGGTTTCAGGTGGGGAAACTTCCCTTTATATACCTTGCCATCCATCTGGATGCTCACCCACTTCCCAGGTGTTTTTGGTAGGATGTGATGGATAAATTTTGTGGGCTAGTTTGTCACTGGACCTATAGATGGTTATCTATGGTTAGAGAAGAGTTACTCTATTGAAGTCTGTGGTGCAGGCCCTTCCTTTATACAGGTGCTTTGTGTTGACTGCTCCCTCAAGTTTCATCAAAGATTTTGAGGGCCTATGTTGGCATTTTCTTTGGTCAGGTAATCTCCTTCCGAAGAAGTGGAGCTTAATTAAGTGGGAAGTTGTTTGCTAGCCAAAGCAGGATGGTGGTCTAGGTTTGTGTAGGATAGATTGGAATGAATAAGCTTTGGCTGCTAAGCTATACTGGAGATGGTGTTCATATCAGCATCAGTATTGGGCTAGGATCCTTACCTTCAAGTACCTTGGGGAGGTGGAGGGCACTGAGGTGCCTCATTTTAGTCTTTTAGGGAGAGGTTCTATGATCTGGGATACTCTCAAGAGGGGGGCTGCTCTGGTTAAACAAGGCTTGTTTTGGATCTGCAATAGAGGCTTTGATGCTCTTTTTGGCATGACTCCTGGGATGGCTTCCCGCCTATCCTCTCCTCGCACCCCCACTTGGGGGATTTATGTAGGATTTTTGTTCAGGTTGGTTGGAGTAGAGTGATGGATTTCAAACCCCCTCAGGCTTTAGGGAAGACTATTGTTTACCAGTAGAAGGATATGTAGGAATGGCCCATGGGTGGATCTTTGGAGGATAGGAGGGAGTTGTCCTCCATTTTGGCTGATAGAGTTTGTTGTTCTCTTCTAGAGCGAGATGTGCTGGCTTGGGGTCCGGATCCAAAAGGGAAGTTCACTAAGGCTTCAGGGTATCATGTTTTGGACAAACAGGCTTAGGGTAGTGCTAAGGTTCCTTGGTGGAAAAATATTTGGAATAAATTCTCTTGGCCAAAATATAATTTCTTTTCTTGGCTGGTGGTTTATGGCAAGTGTTTGACTTGGGATAACCTCCATAAGCATGGCTTCCAAGGTCCTTCATTATGTTTCTTATGCCTAAAAGATGTTGAGACTATTTCACATATTTTCTTCCAGTGCCCTTTTGCTAGGACTATTTGGTATTTTTGGTGGGGGGCCTGGAGTTTGCAGTGCAGTCACCCTTCTTCTTTGGAGGAGTTTTGGTAGAATTTTGGGCCCATTCTGGTGAGGACTTTGTTTCTACACATAGCATGGCCAATTGGCCCTAGTCTGATTATATGACACATCTGGTTGGAGTGCAACCATAGGGTCTTTATGGATAAGAAGTTGCTAGTGGGTCAAGTCTGGTCTCACATTCTTGGGGCTTTGCAGGAGACCTTATATGCTAAATGTGATATGTCAGTCCCGGTGGATCCTGGTGATACTAGAGTGATTTGTAATTTGGGGATTCTTGTTGGGGGTCCTAGAAGGCCCAAGATTGGGTGGAGAAGGTGTTCTAGAAGGAAGGTTTCTAAGGAAGGGCATTGGCTGCCCCTTCCCACTGGAGTCTTAAAAATTAATACTGATGGGTCTACAAGGGGTAACCCTGGGCACACTGGCATTGGTGGCGTGGGCAGAGACAGTTCTGGGGAGGTTGTGTTTTTCTTCTCAGAATATAGGGGGATGCACTCTAATAATCTTATGGAGGCCTTGGCTATTCTCTTGGCTTTAAAGAAGGCATATGCCATTGGCTAGAATAAGATTATTTGTGAGTCAGATTCTCAGGTGGTGATAGACTTGATAAATACAAGGCAGTTTGATGATGTTAGTTGGCAGCTTGTAGTGGTGGCTAAGCAAATCGCTAGTCTTGGAGAATTATTTGATTCTATCACCTTCTTTCATATCCCTCAAGAATGGAATAAGGTGGCTGATGGGTTGGCCAAATGGGCTTCTGAGAAGAATGGGACTTGGTTGGTGGATGATTGGGACAGTTTAACTAGGGATCTTGCTTAGGATTTGGTGGATTTGGTCACAAAGGATGTGAGATGTTGCATGACCACTTCTTGATTTCTTGTTTGTTGTCTCTGGGCTCGTTTGGGCCTCTTGCTACTTTTATGTTTTATACTGCTCTCTTTGATTAATAAAGTTTTTACCCTCTCTTATTAAAAAAAAACATATATAATTAAAATATAAATTCCATAAGAATATATTTATAATTTGATAATATCTACCAACAAAGAAAATATCTATGATAAAGATATGCAATTAATTCTCTAACCCAACGATCCATTCAAAATTTACTATCTTAGATATTTTATTCTATGCATTAAATGACTTTTGGCCAACCTGTTTAGCCACATATGTACCATCTACGGTATAATCAATGCTTTTTAGGCAGTGACAAAACTGGAAAAAAAAGCTTATATATACGCTTAGTTTTACAGTTTGTATTAGCTTTGCATTCAAAAATCACTACTCTTTCACTCTAAAGCTTATAATACAGGTATGTTTTATTTCTAAGTTTCAACTATTAGTAGTTTTGGATAGAAATATTTTCCCATATCTTGTATTTTGAATTTATTGGATGAGGAAGGCCTCTCAAAACAAAGTTTTCATTTTGAATATTTTTGTTCTGTAGTTTTAGATTTTGATCTTTGTATCATGTCTTAAGGGCACTGTATCTTTGGTTTAGATTTTACAAATTAGATCTTGTCCTCGTCTTGAGGTTGGCTTTAGTTTTTTATAACATAACATTATTGCTGTATACAACTTGCAATTGTTCATCCTTTATTATTTTTTAAATAGTCACACTATGTGAATTGTTCTAAGATTTTTTGTAAATTTTTATCGATTCTATTTGACTCACATTCTAGTCCTGAACAAACAATGGAATGGAGTGAGACCTCAAATTTTAAATTTATTGTGCTTATCAACTAAAAATTTATTGGCCCTTCTTACTTATGATTAATTATAATAATAAGTTTTTCCTATACAAATTTTTATAATAGAATTTATATGTTCTTTTAAATAGTAACAATTACAAAGTTAAGGTGCAAAAAAGTTAGAAATACTGCTTCTGACAATACTGTGGATTCAACTATTGAGGAATTTGACACTAAAGCCTTTAGGAGGACTTTGAGTAGAAAAGAGAATTATAACATAAAAGGCTTTGGTCACAAAGAGGAAACTCTTAAAGAAATGGACTAAGAGTATACTAGTAAGTGCGCCAACTCTAGCGTTTTTCCTTCCATGTAATTCTTTTGGAAACTTTTAGGTTTTGATTCTGGGATATAAATTACAACATAGGTAATATCCATGCATTGAGGGCCCAGTGTACACCCCTAGATGTTGAAGACTTTAAGGTATTCAATCCATACCTGATAAAAAATAGTCCCTTCTGGTGTAGAGGAGAAGAAGCAATGGGTGTGTTGGTTTTTTCTCTAAATCAACATTAGGGTTTGCCAGTTCCAATGCACAGGTAGATTCAGCTAACAAAATACAGGAGGTTGCGTGAGCTGCTCCCCTTCACTTCTGGTTCTGCCACACCAAGGGGGTGTCCCTATATTGATAAAGATATGACCTTGACTAGCTCAATGACATAAGAATTTAGCTTGACAACAATAGGCAGAATACTCTCATGTATAGACCAAGATTTGTGTAACAAATCACAAGGTTGGCAACATTCTTGGACACATATGTCTGGTTAGGGATGAGAGCATGCAGGGGTTTTCTACTCCTACTCCTACAACTAACAGGTGGAAGTATGAAATGATTTGAATTGATGTTTGGAGTTATGGGACTTTCCTAGACCCTTTGAACAGACAGATTCCCAAACCAGTGCCTTATCTAGGCAGCAGAGTCAAATCTAAGAATGTAAATGTCTCCCTATGACAACATGAATTCATATCCAGAGGACTCAAGATGAATGTTACTGCCTAACAGCAACATGTCCAAGAAAGAGTATTGCCTATGATCATACTTGAAAGATCCTATGGTGCAATCTATTTTCCTTTGTATCTAATCAAAAGCCTATTTAACCACTCCTTGACCAGACACAATAAATCAGACACACAGTATGCATATACTAAAAAACTTGGAAGCCCTTGACAACCTTGTTTGAAAAGAAAACAAATGACATACAAGAGACAATCATAAACAATACACACAACAGGTGTTTTTCATTTAAATTTAATCTGCATAGAAAATCATCATACAGGAAATTATCATTTACAAGACAGGATAGACTGATACACAAGACCAAGGACCGAATCTGTAACAAAAATTGCCTTTCAAAACGTGAACACCTTATGTTCAGAGTTAGAGCAGAAAGCCCAAAAAACATCCAACCCCTGTAGAATGGCCCTAGATTCCTTTTTCAAGGAGCATACAAGCTTCCGGCCACCTACACACTAACCTACTTCATAAATGCAAGGATTATCTCTTTTAGATTTTTAATGAAACAATCAGATCCTCAATCAATTCCAGTCGCTGAAGCAGTCAAATTCACCATAAAAGCCAGCAGTGCAAGCAACCCAGACCTCGAATAAACTGGCAGATGTGACATTCCCTCCATCACTGTGTAGTATGGTTGACTGACTATAGAATGAGTGAGCAAAAATGGCGCTAACACTCAGTTATTTCATCGTTCTAACTCAGCCACAGGATCGGGCTCTAGACACATAAAATTTACGGTCCAAAGCCGCTCACATAAGTCGCAAATCATGTTGGCAATTTGAAAAGTCCCGTTACCAGTGAAAATTCACCACGTGGGAAGTCCTTCATTCCATTGCTAACTTTTCCATTTGTGAGATCCATTTATCCCACATTCACCATGTAGGGACCCTTTGATCACTTTATAAGCACAGCCACATGTACACTAAGTGTTGAGCATTTTGCCCCGCTCAACCCATGAACCATCCGCTAGCGGTCACCATTCCAACTCCCACCTCCATCGGTGTGACCTACACCATCGGCACCATAAAAAGCCCTCCTGCTGACAACACTAATCTCACCGATGAACATCCCTTGCTAGGTCTTCGGTGAGACATTAACCATCAGAGCGACACAAAGCTCCTTCACCGAAATCACCCGTCACACTGATGACCACACCACATTCCCCTGTTCGCCAGACATCAACCATCGGCCAAACTCTAGCATGTGTCTCCGATCCCACAACTCTTGCTGATGGACAAATACCCATCGGCCAGATACAAACCGTTAGAACTACCTCCATCGGCTAGCCTGATATGCAATGTTACGCCGATGGACACCTTCAAAACCACAAACTACCCTCCGTCGGTGAGACAAACCACATCGGAGCACAAACCAATCGCTACACTAATGAGCGATGTCATTCTGATGGCATCCTCCATCGGGGTGACCCCCTTCCGTCGGCGGAACTCAAAATAGCTTTGCCGATATCACACGTTACACCGATGGCAACCCCATCGGCTAGATCGAACACATCGGAGGGTCTCAAAAATCTTTCGCCGATAACATCGATCACTCCAATGAACATTTCTTTCAGCAAGACACACGCCGATGACACCATCGGCCAAACCTCCCACTGTCGGCCCAACTCAAAATTCCTTCGCCGACAACCAACACTACACCGATAACACTTCATCGATGATACTTCACAATAGTCACCCCGATGGCACATTATGATGACCCCCTCCCATCGGAATATGATGTTGATGCTGAAACATGCTGAGGAGGCCCCAAAACTTAAAATTTTTTTGGATTTTTTGGGAAGGTACCTGCATGAAAATTTGCTCAAAAATTGATAGTCAATTCAGGCACCAACAGTGGCTCTGTTTGGGGATGCATGCCTCTTGCAGGCATGGCAAGAACCTCAAACCTCTAGAATGCAAACCAGTCCCCTGTCCATTGGGCATAGAGTCATAAAACTACAAATCTGCATCACCGAACACACTTGATGGCCTAAGGCCACCAAGAAAAGGAAAACCTATATTTCCCTTTGTCAAATACCTTGTTTTCATTTGCATACACTGGGTCAAGCTTGAGAATGCTGCCATGATCTGACCATAAGCAACTTTGGTCATTTGCATATTCAACCTTCTAATTTAGTTTGTCACTATCAACCCTATGCAAACAACCCTCAGCATCAAGCAACAAGTGGATGCAGTATTTATCAAGCAATGCATATTGAAATGGTACATAACACTTGTCATCATCTGCATCAGTAGTATGCATTGCAAAGTGATCTCCTAGCTGGACTAAAAATTGAAAGCACTGAAAGTCCATCATGCAACTAGGAACATCAAGGCTCATCTTATCACAAGCTAGTATATCAAAGAAAAAGCTTTGAAATTCATAATTGTGCACATCACGTACACAACCAACAACAGCACTAAACTAAAAAAGATCAGGCTCTGGCACCTCTTTCAAATCAGGCGCATTTTTATAGTCACTTACCTGATATATGTTGGTTCCTCTTTCATCAGTATGAGAAACAGAATCCAAGTCAAAAATAATGCTCAAACCTTCACCATACTCAAATGGATCCTCATCACCATATGTATCAAAAATGGGTGATCCAGGTACATCAGCTTGATCATAATATGCCATTTGTTCATGGGCAGCAGAGCATGCATCTTCATCACCAATGGGTTCATTTTGTGAAAGAATATCAGCTTGTGTGTCATAAGCAAAACAATCACCAAATAAAAAACAATCATGCTCTGCACTAGCACTTGTTTCAATCTCTGACTGCTCTTCATGATCTTCATGTGTTTGAAAAGAAGGAAATGGTTCACACATGGAACTGTTTCTCTGTCTTGAGTACAATACTCACAATTATCTCCACAAATCCATTCAAAAAGTTGCTCATTGCTATCCACAACCTCATTATTGCTTTCATGGCCAGATGCCTCATCATTGCAATGGGAGTCCTCATTAGTCCTTTCACTGGCATCTTCACATGATGCCTTAATCTCTTGGTCATTTGCAGCTTCACAACCATTTCTCATACGAAGGCCTAGAGATAGGGATTTCTGCAGGTGCTCATTTTTCATTTCTTCTACATTTTCTAAAAAAATGTATGCCATTTGCATGCTTGTCACCTTGAATTCCCTCAGTATTGCACTAGAGCCCTCCTCAAAAGCCTCAAAATATATGCCAACACAGGCTAAAATATTAGGTCTGAAGACTTCTGGGATCTGTGAAAGGGCTACTGCAAATCTATGACTGAAATCAATACATGGCTCCTCATCTTGTTTTCTGATTTTCATTAATTCTGCAACAAGATCAGTTGGTTCTTTTGTAAATTCTTTTTTGAAACAGTCAGCAAGCTCATCCCAATAGGCAAAGGGTCTCTTTGGAAAGTTCAAATACCAATCTTTTGCTTTTGCATCAAAGGATCTAACAAAAAACCTCATCCACATATCCTCATCTCTGAATGAATGTTTTTCCATAAAACTGCAAAATTTTTGGATATGTGCACCCCCATCACATACACTATGACCACTAAATCTAGGCCTCTAACAGTATATCCTAGCAGGCATACTTTCAACTTTACAATCAACCCATGACAAATCTAGTTGGTCATACAAAGGATCAAAAGGGCTGACAAAAGGTTTAGCTTTCTGACTGGCAGACACAACAGGGTTATCACTATTCAACTGAGCCTGCCTAGCCTCTAAGAGTATCAACCTATTTCTTATCTCTTCTATTCTGTCACATAACATTTCATCCCCCTTTTGATTGAGTATGGGTGAATACATGTTTGGATTCATAAAATTTTCAATCTTAGACATCCTTTGTTTGCCTAAGACCTATAACCTCCCCTGGCATCTAATTTATGCAGTAGAACAACAAATATAAAGGGGAAGAAACTAAGTACCTTTTCTCATCCAGATGCAAAAATATGAACATCTTTTGTCACGTAACATACATCTATCTTTCATGTGGACTTGAATCTTTTTGCAGAGTTGCCACCTCTCCAGAGAGGATAAAAATTTCAATAGCTGAAAACTATTTTTCCAGGTTCATTCCCCCAGTAAAGCCAGAAAAAACTTCACCAGAGGCTGTAAGGTATCACTTTTTCTGTTCACTACCCAGCGGAGTCATCAAATGTGTTGGTTTTTTCTCTGAATCAGCATTAGGGTTTGCCAGTTCCAATGCACAGGCAAATTCAGCCAACAAAATATAGGAGGTTGCGTGAGCTCCTCCCCTTCACTTCTAGTTCTGCCGCACCAAGGGGGTTGTCCCTATATTGATAAAGATATGACCTTGACTAGCTCAATGACATAAGAATTTAGCTTGACAACAACAGGCGGAATACTCTCATGTATAGACCAAGATTTGTGTAACAAATCACAAGGTTGGCAACATTCTTGGACACATATGTCTGGTTAGGGATGAGAGCATGCAGGGGTTTTCTACTCCTACTCCTACAACTAACAGGTGGAAGTATGAAATGATTTGAATTGATGTTTGGAGTTATGGGACTTTCCTAGACCCTTTGAACAGACAGATTCCCAAACCAGTGCCTTATCTGGACAGCAGAGTCAAATCTAAGAATGTAAATGTCTCCCTATGACAACATGAATTCATATCCAGAGGACTCAGGAAGAATGTTACTGCCTAACAGCAACATGTCCAAGAAAGAGTATTGCCTATGCTTGACAGATCCTATGGTGCAATCTATTTTCCTTTATATCTAATCAAAAGCGTATTTAACCACTCTTTGAGCAAACGCAATAAATCAAACACACAGTATGCATATATTGAAAAACTTGGAAGCCCTTGACAACCTTGTTCGAAAAGAAAACAAATGACATATAGGAGACAATCATAAACAATACACACAACAGGTGTTTTTCATTTAAATTCAATCTGCATAGAAAATCATCATACAGGAAATTATTATTTACAAGATAGGATGGACTGATACACCAAACCAAGGACCGAATCTGTAACAAAAAATGCCTTTCAAAATGTGAACACCTTATGTTCAGAGTCAGAGCAGAAAGCCCAAAAAACATCCAACCCCTGTAGAATGGCCCTTGATTCCTTTTTCAAGGAGCATACAAGCTTCCAGCCACCTACACACTAACCTACTTCATAAATGCAAGGATTATCTCTTTTAGATTTTTAACAAAACAATCAGATCCTCAATCAATTCCAGTCGCTGAAGCAGTCAAATTAACCATAAAAGCCAGCGGTGCAAGCAACCCGGACCTCAAATAAATTGGCAGATGTGACATTCCCTCCATCACCATGCAGTATGGCTGGTTGACTGCAAAATGAGTGCGCAAAAATGGTGCTAACACTAAGTTATTTCATCGTTCGAACTCAGCCACAGGATCGGGCACCAGACACGCAAAATTGACGATCCAAAGCCGCTCACATAAGTCACAAATCATGTTGGCAATTTGAAAAGTCTTGTCGCCAGTGAAAACGCGCCACATGGGAAGTCCTTCATTCCATTGCTGACTTTTCCATTTGTGAGATCCATTTATCCCACATTCACCATGTAGGGACCCTTTGATCACTTTATAAGCACAACCGCATGTACACTAAGTGTCGAGCATTTTGCCCCGCTCGACCCACGAACCATCTGCTAGCGGTCACCATTCCAACTCCCACCTTCGTTGGTGTGACCTACACCATCAGCACCAAAAAAGCCCTCCTACCGACAACACTAATCTCACCGATGAACATCCCTTGCTAGGTCTTCGGTGAGACATTAACCATCGGAGTGACACAAAGCTCCTTCACTGAAATCACCCGTCACACTGATGACCACACCTCATTCCCCTGTTGGCCAGACATCAACCATCGACCAAACTCTAGCATATGTCTCTGATCCCACAACTCCTATTGATGGACAAATACCCATCGACCAGATACAAACCGTCAGAATGACCTCCATCGGCTAGCCTGATTTGCAATGTTACGCTGATGGACACCTTCAAAACCACAAACCGCCCTCCGTCGATGAGACAAACCACATCGGAGCACAAACCAATCGCTGCACTAATGAGTGATGTCATTCCGATGGCATCCTCCATCGGGGTGACCCCCTTCCGTTGGCAGAACTTAAAATAGCTTTGCTGATATCACATGTTATGCCGATGGCAACCCCATCGGCCAGATCGAACACATCGGAGGGTCTCAAAAATCTTTCACCGATAACATCGATCACTTCGATGAACATTTCTTTCGACAAGACACACGCTGATGACACCATCGGCCAAACCTCCCACTGTCGGCCCAACTCAAAATTCCTTCGCCAATAGCCAACACTACACCGATAACACTTCATCGGTGGTACTTCACAATAGTCACCCCGATGGCACATTATGATGACCCCCTCCCATTGGAATATGATGCTGATGCTGAAACATGCTGAGGAGGCCCCAAAACTTAAAAAAATTTTGGATTTTTTGGGAAGGTGCCTGCATGAAAATTTGCTCAAAAATTGACAGTCAATTCAGGCACCAACAGGGTGCCAAAATGCTTCTATTTGACAGAGATTTGAATTTCTTAATCCCTGCCTCTCTAAATAAGTTTGCATCTACCACTATCACTAATGGCTGCCTTCCAAAGTTGAACCTGCAATTACAAACATAATCATATGCATGCGATAATCATTCCTGACAAAACTCCTCTTTTCTTTATTGAGCTTTGATGGATGTCCCTTTATTATTTCTGGAGATTTGATACTGTGACTGCACCGGTAGATATGGATGCAAAATGTGAAAGCATAGAAAAGACACGTGAAGTGACTGACCAAAAATATGCTAACATATACTACATAGTGAAACCAATTCATTAAGTCACCCAAAAACACCCTGGAAACAAAGAAATTGTAAGTTATGCAACTTAAATAAGGGAGAGGACAAAACACATTAATTCCTGACTAGTCCACTTGATAACAACATTGGGCGTGATTCAGTAAGCATTTGCAATCATAGGTTACTTCATAAAATGCCAAATCAAAAATAATCAAGCAGATTGAGGAGAAATTATCATAGAACTGAATAATTATATGAACTTCAACTATCTAGACATTTCTAATTATAAATTGGTGCATAAAACAATAAATCACAGGAAACAAAAATAATCTTAGAGAATTTTTCATAAAGATTCACAATCCCAAAAATAATTTCCTACGTAAATATATTCACTTTGAGACATGCTATAGACTAATTTGTCATTAAGTATATTAAAAGCCTTATCATCCTCAACACAAAAAATGCCCTCACTTTATAGTTTCAGGTTTCACCAACTTGCTAAAGAAGACAAAGTTTGACTGTTAGGAGAATTCTTAATCACAAAGAGTCCACTAAAATTCAATTTTTTTAAAGTACCAAATAAAAGATAAAGCCAACAAACTCTTTCAATGGAATATATACACTACAGTGAGACATTAAATTAGCAAAAACTAATTATCCATGCACCCAATATCAACATGTTGCTTGTTCTCCTATTGATTTTTTTTATTGATGTAATAGACACCCCTTGGCGATAAGTCCAAGGAGACTGACCATACATGCACCCAATATCATGAAGCTACTTTTGTTTTTTTCTAATGAAAATTGAACGAAATCGAACAGCACCTTGGAGAGTTCGTTGTGAAGTGACTGACCAAAATACCTAATTGTAATGATTGCAAAATATGCACAAACTAGATTTTATCTTGTGCTGTTAATTAATGGGGCTCTGTTGTTCTTGTCGGTACTAATATTTTGAAGGAAATTACAAGACTTGAAAGTTTGACTCTAAATATCTGTGGCATTTAGGTCTTACAAAAATTTATATAGAATTTCCATTAAAAATTTATATAGATAAGATCCAAATCAAGATTACCTTTCTCCTTGGTGACCTTCAGCTGAGACAAATTGATTATGTGGGTTAATTTTCTCTTCCGGCATTACAGTTATAATTTTAAGTAATACTACCTATCTGCCTAAACCATGGACTCAGCTTATAGAATTATTTAAAAACTATAGCAAACAAGATGAAAAATCCAACAAGGGATATATAGAACTTTTGATATACAAGAATATACTCAACTCCTCAATGTCTATACAAACACTACCATGGCCCTTTACACCACTATACCCCTGCACATACTATTATAAATTTCTGCTCTAATACACGGTCTGTAGATATCTTCACAGCAGCTGCACACTCCTCCAACAAACTTAGTCTTCAATAGCTGTGTGCTACTGCTAAACACTACTTCTTCCCCCTATTTTTGTGCACTATGTGCCCACTTGGAGTGCCTTTACAAATAAACATTCACGTTGAATGCCTATTGAAGGCATTTCTCATCTGCACTATCTTCATGCTGGATGCCTTCACGCTGCATTCACAAGTCACACAGTAACCTCATGCTTCTATAATCATAACACACTCCTTGTCCATAGTTCCTCTGCTCCTCGTGCCCTTGTTCATGTTCAGTAACCATAGTATGCATTGAGTTTGCACTGAGAAGATCTCTTAATTTTGATAGATATTGTCATAAGAAAATCTCTACTCCATATGCATGCCGACTATGGAACCACCAAAAACTTGACACATCAAGACATCAAATCCCTTAATGAGTGTGCCCTCACCATTTTTTACAGCACCTTCCCAGTAATGTTTTCCATGCACGCGTGCAAGCTAAGAGAAGGCACATGGGTTCTTGACAAAGAGGCACGTGGAGTGCCTAACAAGGTGCCTCAAAGAGGTGACATCCCCAAACATGTAATTAATTAACTAGAAATTTAGTAATGTTATCTATTAATCCTTGGATCAATTCACATAATTACATGCTATATTAAATCATTAACTTCCTATCATATTATAGGCCTCTCATCCTTCACATTTCTTTTAAATGGCTTACTAAAATTAAAAACGAGCTTCAGATCAGTCATATTTGTCTCAATCACAGTATAGAGAAGGTCATAATTTTAGGACTCTAGGAACTAATCTCACGAGATCATTTTTTATAGTCTCTAGCTAACGTCCGTACTAATAGACTTTAGTAAATTAATGTGTTTTCAACAAGGCAATTTATTCTTTGACTCAACTCTCTTTGCTTTGTTATTTATTATCATTAGATCCTATTAAATATTGCAAGTAATAGGTTTTTGTCTTTCAAATGCTTGAATTTTCTAGAGACCATCTTTTGTTTGCATTTTGGACTTCAATGACATGGCAGTTATTCAATATCCAGAACATGAATTAGGGTTCAGGTTTCTTTTAAAGGCTCAATATAGATCAATTCTATAGTTCTTTTAAAGGCTTAGTATAGATCAATCCTATAGTTTTTCTCTTTGTTTCGATAAAATATTAGTAACAGGAACAATCTGCAAACCCGCTTGAATTGTAATGGTAGAATTACTTAAGAACTGAAAAGATATCTGATAACATTCCTCTTGCTGAGAGATCTTTTTTTTCTTGGCTTCTTGAGCTTCAAAAATGTAAAACGGGAATTGGGGATTAAGTTTCTATAAGGGCTCATTGCAAAGTATTCCATAATATTTTATTTAAGAAAATTATTAGTAAGAAGAACAACTCACTGGAAGCCTGCTTGAATTGCAATAGCATAGCTACTTTAGAACTGAAAGGATATGTGTTCACATTTAGAGATCACGTTTTCTTCTATTAGTGAGCTTTTAAGTCCATAACTAGAATCTAGGATTAGGTTTCTATAAGGGTTCAATGCTGATCAAAATATTTAATGTTTTTGTTTTCAAGAAAAATATCAGACTAGCTTTCTGTAAGGGTTCACCGCTGCTCAAAATATTTAATGTGTTTGTTTTCAAGAAAATTATCACTAAGATAGACAACTCGCTTGAAGTGCAATAGTAGGGCCATGGCAGAACTGG
The DNA here is from genome assembly GCA_027924645.1 of Cunninghamia lanceolata. NCBI lineage: Eukaryota > Viridiplantae > Streptophyta > Pinopsida > Cupressales > Cupressaceae > Cunninghamia > Cunninghamia lanceolata. The sequence continues at coordinate 1,175,987 of BSBN01001494.1, read as the reverse complement.
AAGTATATTTGTTCATGTCTCTTTTGCTGAGAGCTTAAATTCTCTTTGCTTCTTAAACTTCAAACTCCAGAACTAGAACTGGGGAGCAAGTTTTTATTTGATGTCTCAAATCTTATCAATCCTTTACTATTTACTATTCTCATCAAATTTAAGAGCAAGAAGAACAATTTTCCACAAGCCTACTTGGATTTCAATGATAGACCAACCATTGAACTTAGTTTTAGGTTTTTTGACTTTCAAAAAATTAAAACTAGAATTTGGGATTAGGTTTTTGTAAGGGTTTAATGCAGATCAATCCTTACTCTATGTAAACTACTATCTTACTACTATATTACTATTATATTCATGTAGTTTATGAAAATTAAATGAAGTGTCTTTTGCTTAGATAAAAGTAGTTTCCATTTGAAGAAGATGATAATAAATATAATATAGATTCTTATGTAATTTAAGAATTATTATGTAAGGGAGGCATAGTTATGATTTAGTGGGTAGGAAATGATAGATTTAAATACATATATACACAATTATGATTTGATCAAGATTAGAAAGTAATAATCTTTTCTTGCTAATGATGAAATTGTATGATTATTTATTATATGCAAGAACATTGTCTTTGTTTGAACTTTCATGGGTATAAGTATGATAACAGATATAACATGTATAGGAAAATCATAGTAAACAATAACACACATAACATGTATAGACAAAACATAGTAAACATAAAATGTGTAACAAGTAAAAAAAATTACCAATAATGATTATACCCCAAAAATAACGGGCCCAAATTTTATTAATAATGATTATACGACTTTAATTAAATTAACTATGGTGTATTTTTTATGCTTAACTTCAAATAAATATAATTAAATTTTAATTAAATATTTAATATAAATATACATTATTATAATTTAATATTATTTTACAAATATATTAAGTAACGTACATTATATAAAATATACTATATAACAATAAATAAAATTTTATTTGATATTATATATTATATATAAAATAATTTAAAATTTTATAGTATTCATAATTATATATTTTTAGTTCTATAAAATATAACTAAATTATAAATAAATATAAATATTTAATATTTAAAATATTTAATCTAAATATACAATTTTAAAATATTCAATTTGATATGGTATATAATATTATTTTATAATATTATAGTTGAAGTTGTAAGGTTGCATTTTTAAATATACAATATATATATGAATTAAATACAATTGAAATATAAATAAATATAAATATTAAATATATAATATGTTTACTCTAAATATACAATTTTATAATATTAATTTGATATGGTATATAATATTACTTTATAATATTATATTTGAAGTTTTAGGGTTTATTTTTAATATACAATGTACAAATAAAATATAATTGAAATGTTAAAATCTTATAGTATTAATAATTATATATTTTTATTTCTATAAAATAAATAAATTATTTATAAATTATCCATTATTACTTTGTAAAATTCAAATTTATGTTCTTATATTAATTTTTTATTTTGTAAACTAAAGTTAATATATTCAATAAGAAATTTAAATCCATGGCTGTTTAAATGAGAACTTCAATTGCCATGTCTTTAAGTAAATGATGTTTGTCTTGTATCCCTATCGTATATGTAATTTTTTTGTTTCCTTAATTGTTGTAAATCATAATCTTAATGGATTTATGGATACAAGACAAACATCATTTTTTAATGCAACCATGGACCTATAAGGTAGGAAGAAATAGATAATGTTAACTATACACTGAAGATAAACATAATCAATTTGTGGATGACATGGATTTGTTGAGATTAATTTTTACTTATCCCTTTTATTTCAAATCCATTTGTTGGGATTATTTTTTTACTTATCCCTTTTATTTCAATTCTAAATGGCAGTAACACCTAGGATCCCTCCATAGGCTAATCCCACATTTAAAGTTTCCAAAACAATAAACTACACCCAATATTATTATAATTGTTAATTTTTTTTATTTAAAATAAATATTTTGTTTTAATTGACAAATAAAATAATGTTGGTGTTACAAATAAATTTATTTTCTTTTCTACTTATATGTTCTTATTTATGCACTCTTCTCAGGAAATGGCTGAACCCATACATGCCGATGACACCATTGAAATCTCTAGCACAAATACAAGCAAAAGCATAGTGAACCCCTTCAAACCACTGGATGCCCCAAACATGCAAGCTGAGTCATGTTCATCAGTTAACAAACCAGAAGACTTTCGAAGTGATGTCCAACATCTTGTTGCGCATGTAACATCAAGCTGCCATGAAATTGTATGCAAATAAAAAAAAAGTGTGTGAGACGACACCTTTTGTGGAAACATTGGATGTTGAAACATTATATGACACCATGTCAACATTCCATGATACCTCAACTAAGCTGGAAGGCCTCGGCACTTTCCTTAGGGAACTATATAATGATAAATACTATGGAGGAGATGACACCCCCCATATCATTTGCTCATTTGAGATGTACTTGAAAAACATGTGACAAGTCATATCTTTTTGAAATGTAGCCTTTTAATACGTATATATGTAAATCTATAATAAGAGCATTACTATGGAGACAATGCAACCCCTGATAACATTTGCTCATTTGAGATTTACTTGCCAAATGTTTGCACAAGTATTATACCTTTTTTTGCAATGATGCTTTTTGACAAGAATATATGTAAGTGGTCTCCAAACTAGAAAATAACGTCTTTTGAATCCTACAATCGGACATTTGAATACCTATCAATGTAACTGCACCATGAAATAAATAAAAATCCTTCAAGTTTTAAAGGACATATTATATGTTTGCCTACCAACATGCAATTGAGTAAATTTGAACTCTTCGCATAATAAGAAGACGATGCCTATTTTTGTTAAAATTGGACACATTGTTACACATATTTTGAATTTGTTCACTTCATTTTTCCTGGTGTCTATACACTAATTGTGAAATATTAGATCGCTATAATTTTGTAACCAACACAAACTAATTTAATATAGCTAAATCCCATACAAGACGGGTATGTTTCCAATGTTATCTTGCATTTAAATACCTTAGTTTTACATTTTTAAAAATATATACCATAAATATGCAGTCATAATTTTCAATTTGAATTTGTCTATCAACTTGTTTCTAACTTGATTGTCATCACCCAATCTAGGAACAACCTCGCATAACAAATATTGCACATAACCTATACAATTCATTGCAAATAGTGATAAATGTAATTAAAGTATAGACCTTCTATTAAATAACAAGATATTATTTATATTTCTATTAAGTATAGACCTTCTATTTGAAATGTATCTTTAATACGTATATATGTACATCTATAATGAGTGTTACTATGGAAATATTGCAACCCCTGATAACATTTGCTCACTTGAACTTTTCTTGCCAAATGCACACACAAGTATTATACCTTTTTTTACAATGTTGCTTGTTTACACAAATATATGTAAGTGGTCTCCAAAATAGGAAAGAATGCCTTTGAATCCTATGATTAGACATTTGAATCCCTGTCAATGTAACTGCACCATGAAATAAATAAAGAGGCTTCAAGTTTTAATTGACATATTATATGTTTGCCTACCAACATGCAATTAGGTAAATTTGAACCCTTCACCTAATAATAAGTGGATTTATCTTTGTGCCTAACTTTCCTAGTCCATCTTACTTGCAGGCCAATTGCTTTCTGTCAATTTTAACTTCATGACAACAATGTTAACTACAAATGCCATAGCCAACATACTTGCAGGCATGGATAGTCTAAACCCTTGTTTACAAGTTACATCTATAGACTCCATCCATCAAGAACACTCTGCAAATGTCAAATACCGCCTACAACTCTCTGATGGAATGCACACACACCATGCTATACTTCTAGAGCAGTTCAACTATCTTGTTACAAAAGAGGCCCTAGCCAAAGGCTCAATTATTTATCTTGGAGATTACACTTGCAAGATGTTCCACAAATTCACGTACGCTCAAATATTCAAGATTCATTTATATTTCTCTATCTATTTGACTTATAACTTCTTATTAAATTGTTGATTTTCCTTTTGTTGCAGGGCTATCATAATTACTAAGTTTGATATAATCTCGAATAGTGAAACAATAGTTCGAACTGCAGTACCTCTCCTCCAAGCTTTGGGGTACCTCCTACAAAATAGATTCAAACAAAAATTGACCCCTTATGGATTGCATAACAACACCTATTATGCGAAGCTGCATTTGACACTTAGTCATTTTTCACTAAGTGTTAACATCAATGCCAAAGGGGGAGATTGTTGGCAGTCTTTCCAATATTTCCAAAGCTCCCCCTTTGCTAGATTCCTCATTTTTCACTTCTCTTCACTCCCTCTTTGACATCAATGGCAAAGGGTGGGGTCTGCAAGCTTAAATTCTTAAAAAAAAATCTATGTATAATGCCACATATGTACAACTAATCATTAAGTTCTATTCACGTGAACTTGAGAATGTTTGCAAAACTATTGTTCAATTGCACAAGTTCAGAGGCCCAAGTTCCCTTCTTTCCATCCAAAATTGAGATGTGTCCACTCAGTAAAAATGCATATGCTTATGCCTTTGTTAGATCTGGAGGATTACTTGTCTGAAGTGCAGTCTGAGCTTCTGATAAGGCATTAAACATGGTTTCTAACTTGGGGGCAATCAATCCCCGGAGCTCACACATTCTCTTCATAATGTTACCTTTTTCTTTAACAAGCCTCTTTATCTCATCTGTCAAGCTGATTACTTGACATTCCTGACTTATAGGCGAAACTGTTAGAGGATCAAAATTTTGAGAAAGATTTGACAATTTATATTCTTGCTCCTTTATCTTCTTCTCAATATCCTCACTGACTTTCGGCCATGATAGACAAAATTTGTATATATCACCTCCATCACTTAGAGCATTTTGAATGCTTTTTATACTAATACCAAGTATTCTCCTATCACACCCTATTAGGCTCTTAATTTTATTGAATTTCTTATCCAAAAATTCATTCTTGACTTTTGTCTCTGTAGACTTCTCAAAGGACTTAAAATGTGTACTTACTAAATTTACAAGATTCTTCAGATGTCCAAAAGGAGAGTCAGATGGATTCTTCTGCAAAGTTGGCATTATCTTTTCCAATACTCCGGTTGCAAGGCCTAGCAGCTCACTATTTTCTATTTGAGACTTAAGTATTTTCTCCCTTGCCTTGGCCTGTGTGAATGATGATATTTTCAGCATTTGGTCTAGAGAGAGTGTCCAAATTGATTGGTTCTTGTATCAATTCTGCCTCATCTAACTCCAGCATCTCCTTGCTAAGAAAACTCTGCACTACATCCGTAGTGTCTCTTGCCACATTTACTATTTTAGTTTCCTTCCCTTGTGCTTTGTCAGTGACAACAACCGGACTGTCTTGCTTTGGTGCATTAGCACCATCTCCTTCTGCTAGTTCTTCTTTTCCCTTTGCCTCTTCCTCTTCCTTCTCTTTCTCTTTTTCTTCTTCTTTCTCTTTATCCTTTCCAGAGTCATCAGTAGTAGGAGGATCCAGAGGATCATGGCCAACATTTGCTTCTTCTATCAATACTTCCTCTTCTTCTTTTTGCACTTCCTCTTCCGGAACAGAGGAGTCTAGAGTTTTAGTCTGTTGCTTATTTTTCTTTAATCCTTCAACATCCATGTCTGAGGACTCAATCTCTACATTTACCTCCTCTACAATAGGATGATTGTGCTTTTTCAAAGCACTCTGAAGAATCTCTTTGGTTTCCTTTTCAATCTTGTCTGTCTCCCCAAGAATAAGCTTATTCATTCATTTTTTACTTTGGAACTCATCCTTGGCCACTTTGAATATTATATTCATTTTCTTCAGAGTAGTTTGGGGGCATAATTGTATTAATATTTGTTCTCGGATCTCAAGATCCTTGCTTTTTGCATTCTCTTTTCTTAGTTCCAAAATTTTCTCAAGGCTTTTTGGTATCAATGAACATGTCTCAATAAGAGCCTTGTTGTAGATATTCAAATATCTTATCGTTGCTTCTTCAAGTACTCTTTTGTCAGCATCACTATAGTCATCATAGAATTCTATCATTGGAGCCAAGTTTCCATCCATAGTAACTGATTTAATGATGTCATCTACTGAAAGGGTAGGCTTCTCTATATATTCCTTTGTCTTTTGCCTCTTGCTTTCCCTTTTGCTTCTGGAGGGCATCTCCTTGGATATCTTGGCCACTTTTGTACCTGTGGCTTTTAGTTCTTTGATCTCAATGTCAGAATCTGTATCTTCTTCTTCTTCTCTTTTGCTTTCATAGGTCTAGGATGCTTTTGTTTTCTTCCTTTTCTCCCTTTTTCTAGATGAGTTTGCTTTCAATTTTGTAGACTTAGGAGGAACAAGGGCAGTAGCAGAGCTCCTAATAGTCCTTGAAGTGGAAGAGGGTTCCACTGGAGCACTTCCTTGTTTCTTATCTTGTTTCTCTTTCTCATCCTTTTTAGTTCTTTCCCTAAATTGCCTCACAGCCTCCTTAGTTAGGCCTAGATTTCCAGCCAACTGCTCAACTTGTTTTCTTACTTTCCTATTGGTTTCAGGTTCTCTGAGCTTAGTATGTAGTTTTAAACTTAGCTCCTCATATGTTCCAAATCTTTCAATTGTTGTGTCTTTAGGCTTGCTTAGAAGATGTTAAGCATACATATTCAGGATTTTTCCATCTACTTCATACCCCATGGGCATGATCCAAACGGTTCTGGATTCCACTGCTTCCATTAGGAATTGATCAGTGCCAACCATGAAGCATATTTCATTTTTGTACTTCTCAACAATTGATTTAGGGATTCTTTCCCTTAAATGCATCATACTCTAAAAATTCTTGAAGTATCCCCATATTGTAGTTTTTTGAGCTTTGAAATCACCAATGTTGCAAAGATGATCTCTGATCTGAATGGCAACTGGCTCATCATTAGTCCAGTGAACACCCTTTACCCTAGGTACTTCATTCATATAGTAGAAAAACAAGCATAGAGATAATGTACCATATTTAAAAGTGTTTTTCTTATCCCTTTTGATTTTGTTCAAGTTTTCAATCAGCTGGTTCTATAACAACTCACAAAGGTCATAATCTACATTCTTCTTCAACATTTGATATGCTGCATATATGGCAGTTCCAGAGATAGAATTCTCCCTGCTGGAGTGATATATCTTGTAGCCAATCACCATGGAAACAAACTTCACATTTGGTTCTATAATGTCATTTATAGTCATAGCCCTCCTATCAAATTTAGCACCGGTTGCATCATTAACAGTTTGGTTTTTCAAAGATTTTAACATGGGCAATCCATCGGTTGAGTTTAACCTAGTTACAATTATAATAACATCCTTGGTAATCTTGAATGGTTTTAATAGCCAAATGAATTCATCATGCATCTGAGTCAAAACATACCAAACCCATTCATCTTTATCAAATGTTGGAAACCCCATAATCTGAATAAAGTGTTTATCATGTAGTGCCTTATACTCGGGTTTAAGATCGAGATTTTCATCCCTAAGATGACTCTCAAACAAGTCTACATACCTTGAATCACCAAATTCATCTATGTTTGCATGAATATAAACCCTAATATCTTCAACATGCAGCACACCATACGGAACACTTGAAAAGCACCTAACGGGTCGACTTCTATTGATTTGTGAGGATGCTTCTTAAATTTGGTTTGAGGCCTTTCAGTAATGTCAACAACATGAGGAGAAGCCATCTCAATAGATTTTAGATTCAAAGCTTTACATAGTACCTTTTTCTTTTGCAGGGTTAGGGTTGATTAGTTACCGGTTGAATTCGCTCTTCGTTCTTTAATCTCTGGATTTTACAGCTTAGAATCTCTTCTACTTGTTTCCTTCGAATGCAAAGTGGTTCAAATGCATGATTAAGTGACCTTTTATCCTTTGCAAAACCTAATTTCTCATTGTAATAAATGTGCTGTGCTAACTTCATCTGATTACTCTGTTTCTTGAACTATTCTTCATAAATCACTTCGTAAATTTCCATATTAACATCTTTTCTTCTAGAAATCCTTCCAAAAGTTCTGGAACAATTCAAAATATCTTCTCTCATTGTGCCATATCTAGGAACCCACTTACTGACTGGGGGAATTTGATGTTCAATGCAGCTCCCCCTGAGCCAAAGCTCCTAATTTAATTCCTGGGGGAATTGTCAGCATCAGATTCTGGTGTGGACCCATCACCATTGTTCATTGTATCTTTCCTCACCCAAGTCTTGTTCATTTCACTTTGTATCTCATTCACATCAATTTTTCTTTTGCCTTTGTCTTGTCTCTGCTCATCCAATTTTCTCTTTACCGGACCTCTTCTTCCATTGTTCCTACTTCTGCAAAATCTTGCAATATGACCAAATTTATTGCAATTAAAGCACACAACATTTCCTTGCTTATAAACTTGATTTCCTCTTGATCTACACTGATTAGCCATGCATCCAAACCCATTGCAAGATAAATGGTAACCATTGAAAGAATTGCCAATTCCTCTATTGTTAGCATTATTCATTATCATACTTCTGCATTCATTTGATCTATGACCATACCTCTTACACTTGAAGCATTGACTGGAGAAGGATGGACCATTTTGATTTACTCTGCTTCTACACTGAGTAGCTCTATGACCAAATTTATTGCAATTGAAATGATGGATATCTTTGAGCATTAGGCTGTCTTACTAGAGGTTTTCTAGTTCTGTTTCTCCCATTCCTTGGTTGAAAATTTCTTTGTCTAGATCTGGAGATTTCACCTTTCTCATATCCAAGACCATGCTTGTCATCATCCTTTTTCTGTCCTTCAATTAGTGCTTCAAGTTTAGCTTATCTTGAACTTCTCCTTATATTCATTTGCAATTTCTAGGTCATGTCTGAGAGTGATAATTTGTCTCTCAAGTTCTCTCTCATTGTTTCTGCTTTCTTGTAGATTAAATTTTAGGAGACTAGCTATTCCATCCAATCTGCAGCATTCTTCAGTTCTTTCTTTCAGATTTTGATTCATCTCTTCTTTAGTTTTCTTCCTATCTTTAATTTCCTTGGTTAGTCTCATCACCCCAGATGCCATCTCATGTTTTAGGACAACTTCTTTAGCTAACTTTTCACATTCCTTTTTCTTCTCTTTCAGGGCCTTGTCTTCACAATGATTTCCTAGTTGAAGAGGTTGCTCCTTCCCTTTTACATTGGATTTGCTCAATTTTCCTTTTAAAATCTCAATGAAGTCTTTATCCTTTTTGAGGTTTTCTTGCAGCTCTTGGACTTCTTCTCTGGATTGCTCAATATCTTCTAGGGCAAGATCAAGTTTCCCTTGAAGGTTATATTCATCCATTTTACTGCCTTCCTAGATCTTCCTTAAGCTTTTAAACTTTTTCAAAGGAACCTTGCTCTGATAGAAATTGTTGGAATTAGTTCGGACAACTGAGGGTGGGGGGGTGAATCAGTTGTCACACAACTTAAACTTTTCTTGCCTTTAATCTTCTTTTATAACATTCAATTAGATAAACATTAAAGCATGAATCAATAACACATGAGAAGAAACATAAATAACACACTTGACACCAAGATTTTTGACGTGGAAACCCAGTTAAGGGAAAAACCACGGCGGGGATTAACCCACAAATATTATACTCTGTTAGAAGTATTACAAAGGGGAATACACATGCATTTGGGCTTACGACCCAAAGCTCACTACTCAAAAGAAGGCTCACTGCCTACAGAAAGAAGATTACAATGAAATTGAACTGATAATTAGCATCTATCAATGCAAGGATTCAGTTCTGGTTAAGCACAAAATACTAACTTGATACACTTCATCTTCACTTCTACTTTGCTTACTATTCTGCTAACATCTAAACCTTAGATCTCTACCCTTTTCGCACTTCATAGTCACATCACACACACACACACACCAAATCATTCAAATCCATTAGCTATATGTACACTTGTAATGCGAATGAAAACTTGCACTCATAAATCATTAATTAGGTCAGCTACTATCACTAAACATCACAACTTGTCTAACCAACAACTTCCATACATTTGGAACCAAGATCAATTACAAGGTTGGTCTATTCTTCTTCTTCCTGCTCTGTCAAACTGTTAACCCGATACTTAGATGCTAATAACTATTGAATCCTTCATCACTGGAGGCCAAAACTCTAGATTTAGATTGTCTTGACAATACTTATGACTACCTCAAATCCGCAACAAATTATGGCTTTCCAGCAGAGAGATCCAGACCAAGATACCGGACCCTATCACCTACTCTGTTCCTGACTACCCAGACTTATATAAATTTTGATTTTGACTTCCAGTATGAACAAATTGTGTTATGTGGATGAGTGGAATGGTCTTAGTTGCCATCAATGACAACACCTATTATGTGAAGCAGTGTCTCTTGCCAACAAAAAAGACATTCTAGCCTAGTTTAATCCATTTTAGATTTTGATTTGTCCAAGCAACAAATTACTTAAGGAAAAAATATGAGACTTGAAAACCAAGAAGTTAAAACCATGATTAAATGTCTAATTTGTTAGGAATAACACTTAGAAGAAAAAATTGTGGGCCAACAAGCCCTTTCATTAACGAAAAACCCAAATAGACACATCCACAATATTTTAAATTCTTAGATCCAATCTCAGCCCACAAAGAGATTACAACCACTCAAATTAGACACATGCAACTTCCTAGATTTAGTCTTTACATAAGGATCAACTGAATAATAGATTAGATTTAATTTATTACACAAGATAGATATATTTGCATTTTATTCTAGTAACAATTTGATAGAGTCTCCCTAACTAGAGATCAATAATTTTTAACACAAGACTTAGAAGAAACCTCTCTATACATGAATCTCATTTATTCCTTAAATAATAGTTTGTTACACATGTACTAAGGCCTGAAAAATGGAATGCAACACCTCTATTCAATTTTGGGGAAACTTTAATAGAGTTTTCCTTTCCAAATTCAATTTAATCACAACCTACAAAAATGGCATGCAAAAGAAAAACTCCTCAAATTCACCACCTAAAAAATAGGTCCACACACTAAGTACTCCTTAGTCTCCTCAATTGAGCTTCCTAGAAACCTACAAGCAATGAACATCAATCTCCTTTGATCCTATCAATCCTCTCTATAGAATCTATTTCTATATGGATTAGGTGTTCTGTACACCTTGCAAATCCTTGTAATAATATGTTGGGTTATTATTGTAATGTTGGGATGCTAGTTAAACATAATATTATTCTAATGTAAGTGTAAATGGTCCCTTAAGGACCCATAAGATTCCTTTGGACACTTAGAAGAAGTTGTAAGAGCATATATAATGCATTGTAAGAGCATTAAGAAGGTTTATTAGTCTCCTTGAAAATGGCATTCCATTTTGGGGAGGTGAAGAGTCACAAAGTTTCATAAGGAATCTATGAATGCATGATGACCTTGGAGAGGTGGGTGGCTTGTGCATGTATCTCCTCCATGCATTTTGAAAATTAGTACAAGTGTCTCTTGTGATCTTACATGGTTTTAAATACCAAATTGGTGGTTTTACTTAAGTCTAATTACTACAAAATATGTTGGGACATTATTGTAATGTTGGGATGCAAGTTAGACATAATATTATTCTAATGTAAGTGTAAATGGTCCCTTAAGGACCCATAAGATTCCTTTGGACACTTGGAAGAAGTTGTAAGAGCATATATAATGCATTGTAAGAGCATTAAGAAGGTTTATTAGTCTCCTTGAAAATGAAATTCCATTTTGGGGAGGTGAAGAGTCACAAAGTTTCATAAGGAATCTTTGAATGCATGATGACCTTGGAGAGGTGGGTGGCTTGTGCATGTATCTCCTCCATGCATTTTGAAAATTAGTACAAGTGTCTCTTGTGATCGTACATGGTTTTAAATACCAAATTGGTGGTTTTACTTAGGTCTAATTACTACAAATTAAAGGCTTAGATGAAGAGTTTTGCAGTCATGACTTGAAGGAGTAGTGTTGGATTGTTTGAATTATTTGAGAAGGAAGAGATTGATACTCTATAAGAGGTTTGGATCAGTGAATTATATTTTCCATCTTTTTCTAAGATTTATATAGTGCTAGATCTCTCTTTGATATTGGACTTTTGCCCAAAAGAGTTTCTCAAGTTACATATTGTGTCAATCTCTTTGTGGCACATTCTTATTATTGTTTCTTATAGTTTTATTTTCAATGCTACAACTCTTTTATTTCTGATTTATATTATTCACTAAGGTTGTATTTAAGATATGTTTGATACTCTTAGTCAAAGTATTTAACCCCTAGTTTCAACATTTGGTATTAAAGCTTGTGTTGAATTGATCCTATGTAGTAAGGGATGCTTTATTTAGAGTGGGTGTTTTGGTTGCAGTGGGAGTATTTTATTTTTCTAATAAGTCTAGTTTGAAAATAATATTTAAAGGAAAGATTTGAGATAGAGAATTTTAATGGCCAAAATTTTGAACTTTGGAAATTGAAGAGAGAGGATCTGGATAAATGCAAGGAGATGGGGGACTAAACCATCTCCAAAATTAAAGAAAAATGCAAGCACATTTTAACATGCACACGTTTTAAAACACGTGCGCGTAATAACATAACGTGCTCGCATTTTGCTTTTTTTTTTTTTTTAATTCATGGGTAAACGCTTTTGACCGGAGCTATGAACCGGTTACAATTATCAGGTGGGCAGGGGGGAGACTGGACCTCGTGACCATCTTTACCGCAACGGAATTACTTAGCCAATCGAGCTAGGGCCCCTGCCCAATACTCACATTTTGCTTTGTATAAAAGCAAAAAAAAAACATTTTTGCTCACTCACGTTGTGAGTATTTCTCCTCACAGCAGCAAAGAAAATGGGAAAAAATGTGATCACGTTGAAGAAAAGGCCATTGAATCAAGTGTAATAGAGAAAACAAGAAATTCACAATGCCACCTTGCCACCAAAGACATCGTCATGCAAATTTGGAGGCTCCAGCATAGGAAGAATGTAGGGTTTGACTAATTTTGTTAGTTTGAGAATAATTTTTGATTTTTGCAATGTTTGATTTGTTTTTATATTGAATTTACAATTATTAGAGAAGGAGAAAACCTAAATCTAGGTGAGGAGGGTAAAAACAACCTCCAAAACCCTCCAAACCCTCAAAACCCACCTTCACCTCCTTTTCATGTAAGGGATAATCAAGAACACTACCTAGGTATAATAGAAGAAAACAAGAAACATCTTTAAACTATTATTCAAACCCTAAACAATCCAAGTGGAACCACTGATCATAGGAGGGCACTTGCAAAATCACTACAGGAGATTGTTTCCCACATGGATTTGGTGACAAAACAAATCACTGAATTCCAAGACTATAGGGAGAGGAGTTGGCAATATTATACCGACAAGTTGTCATATGAACAAGTCAAGAAAGACAAAATTACAAAATCTCAATTATGTGCACACTTTATTAATCCCAAAACTGGCCAAAGATTAGAAGAAAGTTGCAAACAGTTTCCTATACATTGGTGTAGGAATGAAGAAATATCCTAAAACTTTTGGGATAGATGGTACATGGTCTTCGATGAGTGTCCATGCAACAATGATGAGGTACCACAATATTTCTTGAGGAAACTCTATTGTGAGTTCGTCCTCAACAAGATTCTAAATTATTTTGACATTCGTGATTTCTAGGGTAGAGGTGGTGGATCTACCCAAGATAGACCCATGGCTCAGTGAGATGAAGACCATGTGCCTATAACCTAAGTGAGGCTAGAACGTAGGTTACTCACTTTGGATTTGAAGGAGAGTGTTGAGCTGGAGACTTTACATTCATTGACTACTCTCACCCAAACTCTATCACAACATGCCGATGATTTTACCTAGGCCGATGAGGATGAGAGTAGTAGGCATCATGTGTCCCCACATTTGTGTAGTAAATGTGGGAACCTATGTGATTATGGGACCCAGGAGGCATGACAGGACTCTGTGACACAGGGGCAGGATATATTGGATGATCTTGTTCTCAGTGATGATCTATTTCAACATACATTTGGTATTGACTCTTAGGTAATTTGTTACAAGTTTCATCTTGATTTAGTATATTGTTATTTGAAATTTGTAATTAATTTTATATGATTATCTATATTATAAGTAAAAAATAATGTATGTAATTATTTGCGCAATGAAATTCCAGGGTCAGAGTCTTCATCCTGCCTTTGTTATCCGTCCATTGGTGGGTTATGAGAGGAGATCAAGTTAGCAGGTATGTAATTTATCACATAATCATAATTATTGTAGATATGTCAATGGTAATATTATTTTGTGAAAATTTGATGATTTCAATAGTCACTGGCACCTCCATGGTTTCCTTGGTCCCCTGGACACTAAACCACCACTTTTATGGAGCTAAATTTAACCATTTCTAATCAATATGCATTTTTAAAATAATGATATGTGTTTATTTTGTTTGAATAATCTTGAGCTTAATTTTTAGATGCTGAATATAGTAGAGACTCCTTCTAATGTTCGTGAGTCAATGTAAATAGGCATTGCTACAACCATGATGTCTGCAAATCCTTTGACTGAGGTATGAGCTAATAACATGAAAATATCATAATTTTGTATTTCTTGTTTTATCACGTCATTTGATGTACATAAATGATATTTATGTTTAGTCAAATTTGCTTCTTGGTGCTTCTCACAGGAGGTCACAACTCCAGTCCATCCAACTACAGATGAAGAGAAAGACAAGATGATGGAGAGTGATCATCGGTTGGCGGTAAGTGATCAATTACATATGCGATGTTATATATTTCATACATTTTCTATACTAATGTGCATATTGTTTGTTTGTATTAATAGGTGTAGCTGGATGAACTTTATTCGAAGAGGTCTACTCGACGGCAGAGAGAGGATGTGTCACTGACTGGCTCTCCATCTTCATAGTCAAATAAGGGCCTTCAATTATTGGGTTGTAGCAAGAAGATGAGTATACATTTCGCGGAAGTCTTCCACGGGTAAAAAATGCGGCTTGGAACGAGTGCCCATTACAAAATGGGTGCCCGTTTATGATCAGGCACCTGAAGCAAAAATGGGCACCCGTTATGAAATGGGTACCCATTTTTGAAAAGTATAATTTTTTTAATAAAGAGGCATGTAGCTTCATTTTAATAGCTACAGGTCATGAGATATTAGGGAAAGCGATGCCAAAAAATGGGTACCCATGTTTGCTGACCCAACTTTCAACCTCCACAGCATCCCTGCCTCCTCAAATCGATTCAGTAGTGCCCCAAGTTGGTTGCCTATCTATTTCTGTTGATTTTCATTATTTTTTTCTTTGTATTTTGTTGTTTTTGCAATGTTCAACTATATATATTCAACCTGAAATTGAAAACAAGTAAACCCTAATTCATAAACTATAAACCTTTAATTCAGAAATGGTAAACCCTATTTCATAAAGACTAAATTGTAAAACCCTAATTCATAAACTAGGGTTTCAAAAATAGTAAAACATAAAACCCTAATTCATATTTACACTAAACTGTAATTCATAAACTAGGATTTCATAAACAGTAAAATGTAAAACTATAATTCATAAACACTAGAAACCCTAATTAATAAACTAGGGTTTCATAAACTAAACTGACCTATTCTTTAAAATCTAAATGACTTATTAAACCTAAACCTAAAACCTAGAAACTTCACTTTATTATGTTTAAATCTTTAATTTAAACATATGGACATATATATTATGTTTAGATCTTTAATTTAAACGTTTAATATTCATATACCTGGTTCGATAGAACTTAGATAGGGTTTTCAATAGTGGAAGGTTTCTAAGGATGTGGCTTGGTTGTCCCTCTCATCTTCTTCCTCAAAGGAATTTCTTCTTCCTCCACATCTCCTTATGCTCCTATAGTTTTCCTCTTATATGTTTTCTTGGCCTTTTGACTAGGAATAAATTTCTTCCCTTTAGAGGCCTCCTTAAAATTTATCAAGACTTTGTGGAATGAAAGGAACTTTAAATTTAATCATCTATTAAGACTTTGTTGGTGGGCTAATACCATGTATGATTGGTTATTTAGTCATTAAATATTTAGTAGTTATATAGTACAATGAATGCTAACAAGCTTAAAGTCATAACTACTCTACTAAACTTTTAAAAATATTGGGCATTAAATGCACATATATTATCTCACCTATTAGGTCTTTTCCCCTATATCTAGACCTTGAACTAGCTATACATTCTTACAATGTTCTTCCCCTATATCTCACCTACTAGGTCTTTTCCCCTTATTATTTAGTCTTCATGGCTTTTAATGTTCCTGATGATCATCTCATAATCCTAAATTAACCACTTGTAAAACTCTTTGCTAAAAACCTACACATTAGACAGGATAGGACCCTAATATATCTTTTTGTAGACCTAACCTAAATGACTTATATTAAACCATTAAACCTAAAAACTAGAAGTCATTTTATTATGTTTAAATCTTTAATTTAAACATATATCCATATATCTATGACAACTTAATGCTTAACAAAGGGGTAAAGGAGATAACAACAATCCAGAAAAAAATTAAAATAATGTTGAGTGTAAATAGAATGGGTTCAAAGATTGAATAGGTCGACAAAAAACTTAGTGACATGTTTAGGAGTCATTGTAGCCAATAGGTCGATATGAATTTAGTGACATGTGTTTAGGAGTAGTTGTAGCCAATAGGCCGTGAATTTAGTTCAACATGTTTAGGCGTTTGAATGTAATACATGAGCGTATAAATTTTGACTAGATACTAGGACATAAGTTTTTATTCATGTCATGATTCTTAAATGTATAAATTTTGATTTTAAACATTTTATAATGTAAGTTTAAATTTTGAATGCATGTATATGTTAAATTAAATGTAAAATTAAATGTTTTAATGTATATTGTTTAAACCACACAAATTTTTATATTTCCAAGTTTTCAATTTATATGTATATGTATATATTTAAACAAATGTTGTGCATGCAATTTAATCTATATTTTTTTATAATTGCAGCTCTACTTGTAGACCTTATTTCTACACATGGCCGGTCTAGTCTATGACCCCCCCCATGAACCCCCACAGGATCCCCCACCCCAACACGCCCCTCCCCCCCAACCACCACCACCACCACTGCCGCATGATGAGGCTCATTTGCGAGCCACAATTGATGAAAACATACATGATCTACAAGAAAAAATAAATTTATTGCAAAGCCAAATCCAAACCCCTCCACACATTTCACAGTTTGCATCTATGATGCAAACTATTGTTGATTCAGTGAGAGCTATCCACATGGATCTAGACACATTTCGCTCATGGCATGAAGAGAGGAGGCAATTTTACTCAGATGGTCTCTCATATAAATAGATCAATGATTTACATATTACCAAAACTACAGTTACCCCATATTTCATTGATCCCTCCACAAGTCAACAAATAGCACCAACTAAAAAGAGAATTTCAATTAGATGGTGTACACATCAGGAGATAGCTAAAATTTTTTGGGATCGATGGTGGATGGTCTCTGACCATCCACCTCATGCTAATTTTGAGGTTCCCTTTTATTTTCTGAAGAAATTATGGGCAGAGTTTGAGATGGGCCAAAAGCCCAATTATTTTGATATGACATCATTTCAGGGCGTGGGTGGTGGAATGCCATAGCATAGACCAGAAGCACGTGTCAATCCAAATCAATGTTTTCCCCTTGCACCTATTGTCCCTTCTCCACCCTCTATTCATGTGCCCTTTCACCAGTGGACATTCATCTCAGCTCTCGGAGTGTTATCATTGCTCTCAAGAAAATTAACTGACCAAGCTCGCTTGGCAGATGAAGTCAATCCTGGAGAGCCTGCACAACCTAGAGGAGCATCTGATGCTGGTCCTGATGCATCACCTAGATTGACACCATTGCGGTCCACTCTGCATTTTTGTCAGAATTGTCATCAACCATGTTTTGGTCCTACATTTGCTTCGTCGGAGGAGTCCTTTTTGGCTACATTATTTGCTCATATGGACTCAGTATGTATGCCACATTTAATAAAATTAAAATTAATACAAATTAATATAGATTTAGACAATTATTAATTATCAATCTTTTAAAAAAAATTAAATACATATTAATAAGTATATATGTTCATGTTGATTGGTACAGATGACTCCATCAATTGTTGCCACTTCATCACGGCTGGACCATTTAGTGTCAACGACAGTAGAGTTGGGTAGACCTTATACGGACGAGATATAAAATTAGGACCTCTAAAGATTATTTAATTGGATATATCTAATTTAATAATATATAATTTAATGCAGAAATGTGACATTTTAATTTAAAGCAGATGAGAGGTCCTAACACTCTTGTGTCAAACCAACCTAGTCATCCAGGACCAGTGGCAACATCATCTATAGAGGAGCCTACTTCATATGCCATGGTTTGTATCTTAAAATTGTACATTTTTAGTTTAAATTTGAATTTCAAGTGTAATTTCATGATTTTATTAAATTCATGTCTTTAAAGTTGAATTTATATAGACATGTACACATATATATTTAGGATGAGATTAGTTTAGGTGCAAGCTCGTTTCATCGTATCATTAATGAGCCTACACAGGTGCATGAGTCATCTCTCATATTTCAGGTCTTATAGTTAAATCCTATATGATTTCAAAGTATTTTGTATCATTCAACCTTGAATTTTGTATCTATACTCTATAGCCTAACTAGTTCATTCAAGTGTTTTATTGAAATACAGGAATTGGCGACACAGACATTCAATCTGTCATCTGAATCGGCACCATCTGTTGCACAGGAGCATGTCATGAGAGATGATGAGCCTGTTGTGGTATGCTTAGACATTTTGAAGTTTAGATTTAAAAATTTAATTTGATGGTTTGGTTTTAAATATTTGATTTAAATTTATTTAGGATGCAATTTTGGCATTAAAATTTATTTGAGGCTTCTTTTTTTTTGTACACAGCATGAGTTGCCCTCTCAGCCGCATGGGACCAAAAGGTGGCTTGAAATGGACGATGATCAAACTTAGTGTGTACACATGTTTTAGATTGATGGATGGATGCTGGATGGTGATGGTGACATGATGTATTAGATTGTTTATGACTATTTCAGTATTGACTAGACATGTATACGTTTTGTGACTATTCAACTATTTTACATGGACTGTTATTATGTCAGATTTATATCTCATAGACTATTTCATCTAGACTAGATTTTGCTATTTATTGAATTTCCACTATATACATCTATATTCAAACTTTAATTTCAATTATCTCATATTTAACACTTCAAATTAAATCACATGTTTAATTACATAAAATTGTAAATTTACTAATTCTAATTAGATAAGAGAAAAATTTCAATTGATTTAATTTATTAAACATTTATTAGATACAAACGAGCTAGGTTAGATAGTTTATAGACTAAATGTACCTTCCCTAAATAAATTTAAAAAACAAAATGAAATTAACAAGTTGTTGAACTAGAATGAATATGTTTGGATTTACATGAGTCAAATGTTGGGACACTTGTGTTAAATTTTAATTGAGTTAAATATTTAGGAAAATTTTATTGATTAGATTTTTCAATCTACTAACCATGTTTAATCAATTTATTTTTAATTATAGATTAAACATTTCATAGATCAATACCTTCCCTATAAATTTATGAAAAGAATTTAAATTAAATTAGAGAAATACCTGTACCGTTTAAATTTAAAATTTAAGAAATTTTAAAAATTAGAGATATTATTTAGTCTACCCTAAATTATATCAAAAGAAAAATAGAGCAATTTACATGTAACATAATAATAACTTAATCAATTCAAGCACTTAATAACTTAATCAATTTCATCAAGAGCATTAAACAATAACATTCTCGAAGTAGATAAACTACTGGATTATCTTTCAAATCATATCTTTGTATGGTTGTAATCATTCCAACTTCATCTCATAGTTCTCAAAAACCTAATTTATCAGTAGCTAAGAATCTTCAAAGGCAAATGTTTCGAGTTCTCAATTTCAAAGCTAACATGACTTCCAAGGAAAGAGTTTTTTAGTCAACAACATTTTTGGAAGTCTAATTAAAAGGGGAATGGGAGTTCTACTCTCCCATTTTCTCAAGTTAGAACTACCCCAACTCTAGCTCTTGTCCTACATCTGGCTCCATCAAACTGGAAATCAAAATCCTAATTTTACCAATAGTGGTTACCTTTAGGTTGTCAGATCCACATAAGGTCTCTTTACATGCAGTGATATTGGTGTGGTACTATCCCACTCTCCAAGAGGGATAAGGGAATGATGTTGACCATGGCCCCATCATCCATGAGGATCCTCTTAAAGCAATTATCATAGATCCATACTTGTAAATATAGGTTGAGGGGTCTCCTCTTCTAGCTTGCTCAACCTTTGTAGGGATTTTCTTGAGGTTTCAAAAGAAACCTAGATCGTGTAACTCAACGTTGGGTGGGCTCAAATTGGGTGGTGTTATATGGTTTACATATTTCAATTCGATGGCCTCTAGAAGGGATACATGGTATGATGAGGATTTTCTCTGAATGAATAAGATTTTTGTGAACATCTTTTTGAGATCATCCACCAAGTTGCAAGGACCAATAGAATTAGGAGTGGGGTCAACCATGGAGACTGCATGCATGTGATACTCCACTTTTGGAGATGCCCAAGGTTCTTGGTTTTCATCATTTTGAACTAATTCAACTAATCCGAACATTTTGGTCTCTCCCTTTATCCCCATTTGAGGGGTGTTAGATCCTTGTAGGTGAGAGGTGACAATTGATCTAGCTGTGGAGGGATTAGGATGATTGGGATGATTCAAAGTGTTCTTGTTCTTACATGGTGGGAAGTGATTTTGGTAGTTCCACAAATTGGAGTTTTGAGTGGCAAAGGGCTGTAGGAAATTATGGTTCGGGGTGTCCTAGAGATGATTATATGTCCATGAATAAGTGTTTTTCTTTTAATGATTATACGTCCATCAATTCTCAAAATGCACTCAAAAGATTTCTTGTAGGATTTATATGGGAGATTTTGAACCTCCTCTTGTGTGTCCCTATATAGGGCATGCAAGAAAAGATCACAAAGATCCATGTGGTCCATGTGTGGCACACTAGTTAAAGAGTAAAGCACCAGTCTCCACCTAGTTATGAAATGGGCCACTAACTCATTTGGGTCCTATTTGACACTAGGGAATTCTCTAATCATACTTTTAACCAGCTTATTTATGTCAAAGAAAGTAACAAACTCAAAAATTAGCATTTTGTATGTAATTTCATCAATCTGCACTAAATAATAACTTTTAAACAATTTGCATTAGTTAGTTTTTCATAACTTCTATGTACAATAAAAAGAGCTCCCCTTAGCTTGAAGAAATATAAATATTCTATACTGACAAGGCCAACCACGTGAAGGTGGAAGCTCATGTGGCCTCACCTAAGACCTAAGACACATGTATTCTATTTCTATATAGGACACCTAAGACACATATTGTATAGACACCTAGAAATTATAACTTTCTACCTAAGACACAGGCTCTAGACACCTATTACATGGTAGACCTAGTTGACATATCTAGTATCTACCTAAGCCACCTAGATTAAATTAAAACCTTATTCTAGTCTCTAGACAAGTAGCTAATATATATAGTATCTACCTAAGACATGCCTAGATTCCATATTATATCTCTAGACAGGTAGTTGATATATAATATCTACCTAAGACACCTACCTAGTTGACATATAGAATACCTAAGACAGGTATTATATAGTTAGAACCCAAGACACCTAGAGACACGTAGATTTTATACAATGTTATTTCTAGATCATCTAAGATTTTATACTTGACACCTAGAGAAGTTGAAGACTCTAGATATGAAACATGTGTAGAGATCATACCTGTACAACAGGAAACAATAGATTTGAATCCTTTCAACACTACATGTGAAAAATTGCAAAAACAAATATAGAGGTCAGGCCACGATGAAACATATATAAAAATTTAGAAGGTCTCTAGAGATCATTTTATTTTTAAAGATATAATTTGTTAAGAAGTTCCATTTAAATTATAATGAAAGGAAAGAACTATTGAAGCATAAATTAAAATAATTAATAGTATAGGTCTAGTGAATACCTAAAATAAAGTGTAAGTGAAATTTAACATAGGTTATATGTTTCCAGCCTCTATTATGACTGTAAAAAACATCTCCTGCACCATGTAATGTATTGTAAAAAAGTTAGAATGTGTAATGATCTTTAAGAGAATTAGGAATATTAATATGAACGCTTAAGAGGAGTTAAGAGGATGGATTAAAATGAGAGTTAAGAGGATGGATTAAGGGGGGATGGAATCAACTATAGTATTTAAATGGTAAGGGTACATTCACTAACTTATATCATTTAGCTAGGGGATGGCTTAAGGGGAGTTAAGAGAATGTCTTAAGGGGAGATGGTCCAATCAACTATAGTATTTTTGGTAAGGGTACATGCACTAACTTATATCATTTAGCTAGGGGATGGCTTAAGGGGAGTTAAGAGAATGTCTTAAGGGGAGATGGTCTAATCAACTATAGTATTTTTGGTAATGGTAGCTGCACTAACTTATATCATTTAGCTAGGGGATGGATTAAGGGGAGTTAAGAAAATGTCTTAAGGGGAGATGCAATCAATTAGGGATATGACTTACCTAACTTATGGAACATAACTAAGGGATGTCTTAAGGGGACTTAAGAGGATGTCTTAAGGGGAGATGCAATCAATTAGTTAAGTTATCAATCATATTAAATCCTAAACTCACATCCAAGACAAAGATTAAAAGTTAAAAAATTTCTACATACCTATTAATCATTTAAAATATTTACTCCATTGTACCATCTGCATCCTCTCTCTTTTGTATTGCATCTATTATTGCCTCATGCTCTTCCATAGAAAGTGTCCATAATTCTTTTGTGACAAGTCTCCCTTTTGTATCTCACTAATTGTATATTTGTTGCCACAATCAAATGCGAGTAGCACAAAATTTTCTTATGTCTTTCATAATCTTCAAATGCAAGTATACCATTCCTCCTTATCAAATATTTACGTAGCCAAGTGCCAGTAACAACCACAGAACCTATTGGACACTCAAAGTTATCATCATCTACTCTAGGTTGTAACAACTTATGTTTTGCCTCAACACATCGAGCCAACCAATACTCTATTTCCTCTTCATAACCCTCAGGTGCAACAACAACATACACATGTCCTGTAAAAATATTTCAAATTTAATAAATCACAAAAATATACATACATACATATGTACAATTAAATATATATTTCCAAAAATGTATCAAAAAGAAATATTGAATGAATTTGTACCTTCTTGTACAAGGTCTGAAATACGGTCATCGTCATCTGATGCTTGCAAATGATTATCCTCCTCAAATGTTATCTCATTTTGATCATGTGTTTGTAGAGGTGTTAAGGACTTTTGTTGCCATTCTTCAACCCAATCTATATTTTTACATGCTTCCCTACACCTACGATACAAAACTGACAAAAACATGCGAGCTCCCTAGTCCATAGAGTCCATGTGCTTGCATTTGAACTCTTAAATGAATGCCATTTTGCTGATCCACTAATTGTATCACAATCAAATCAGGGAGGAATGTTTTCTTCTTCAACCAACCAAAAAACCATTGAACTTTAGAGTTCTCACTTGATCCTATAGTCAATTTTGCATTACACCAATCCACAATTGCACGTGTATCTTGAAACTTTGCTGCATCATGAAATTTTAGTTGCTCCCTAGCAAGAGCCCTTTTCACACATGCTCTAGCTCCATCATGTTCTCCTTTACCATGTCCAGCTTCAAAGAAACTCCAAATATGTTGGATATTGTTTCCTTATGGACCCTACCTAACCACAAAAACATTCGAGAATTTTTGAATTGTCATGTACAATTGTCTGACCATATGAAATGGTGTGTCATCTGAATTTATCTTTCTTTTAAGTTGTTGTAAAATACTTTGAAACAATACTGCATAAACTCTGATGAATGTAATTGGTTATCACTCACATAGAAATGGTACTCTCTCAAAATTTTCTTGTCATCTTCTATACTGTCAACTGCATGTCTGTATACAATATAAACAAACATGGCCACCTGTACTAAGTTATAATATTGTGATTGAATCTCCTCTTGTGGAGCAAGTGTATAGTTTTCTACAAAGTCAACCACTGAAAGTATAGTTCCAATAGGAAATATGTTCTTACATCTGTGGAATTGTTCATCAAGTCATCGAGCATATTGAGAATGTTTGACATATTTATAAACAATCTTATTCTTGAACTCTATGATGAATGCATGTACACTACTTTGTTTTGTGACTAACTCACAACACTTTCTAGTTTTTCCATCCTTTAATAGATATTGAACATTGGTGAACCTCTTCACCTCCACTAACTGTTGTCCAAAATCATGTGAACTACTTTCATGCATGCATTCTCCTAACAACAAAAGGTTACCACATCTATTGCATTATCTAGAAACACATGGTTTTGAAAAATAGAATTGCCCCTTAGTTGTTTCACAAAGTATACTTGTTATAAAATCCTTAACTACTGTAGGTGGCATATTAATACCACATTCCTTCATAATTTGGTTAGTATGCAAAGTATAATGTATATTTTGAAAAACATCATAAAAATAATGAAATTGCACATGAGTTTTACAACAAGAGATTTGTTGCTTATTAATCTTGACATACCAAGGTTTGCATTTCTCAAATGATCTTTGACTTATACTAAAATTTTCTATAACTGAATCATCTAGAAATTTTCTATATAATTCTGTTTGAGTTATGTCTAAAAGATGTTTTGGATGAGGATCACGATTTTTTGACTCCACCCTTAATTTCAAAACATCTCAAGCATTTGATGAAATCCTTGTATTATCATGCCAATATTTTTCAATCAAAGACCTAATTTCATTGTTTAATTTCATGTTAGACCTTGGGAGTCTACCACTAAAAGTCCAACATTGCTTGACTGGATCCTCTTCAATACTTAGTCTTCTTTTTGCTACTCTTCTTAAAGTTATAGCATGCACATTTAAATATCCACTTGTTTTACGTATCATTCTTTTGCTCACAACTGATTTATTAACTAAAGTAGTTGTTATTACTCTACGTGCTACATTCTTATCCTTAGATTGACTATTTTTTCCTATAGAACCAATAGCATTAGCAACACTAGATATAACTTGTTCCATTGAATCATCCACCTTTTTCAGTTTTACAAAAATGCCTAGTTTTTTCATTACTTTTCTCATTTTTGTCATTCTCATCAATTGTAATACAAGTTGACATTGAAATCCAAGAGTTTTTCTATAAAAAAATTGTTTGTACAATCTATTTGCATGTGTTCAAATTTGTCTCCAGGATATCTTACCACGAAGATCCTTCAAAGCATTACTTTCAATTTAAAAAAAAAAAAAACATTTTCATTTTCATGCATACAAGGATTTTCATTTTCATGCATACAAGGGTTTTCATTTTCATTTTTTGTTGTCTTGTTTCTAGTAGAAGCATTTATCTCATCAACATTATATTCATCTTGCTTTAAATCTTTAATCTCATTATCATTGAATGGATCATTCAAAGACATACCTGGATTTGTTCTTATATTTGCATTTTCCATGTTCTTGACCTCTTCCACATTTGCATACTCTACATTTATTTCATTCAAATTGGTCTCCTCTTCAATGTTCTCCTCCTTAATGTTGTCCTTTTCAATAGTCATCGAACTGGATGCTACATCATTCTTCATTTTTTTAATCTTCTCTCTTCTATCTCTTTGTCATTTTGCCTCTTTCTCTTGATGTGCTTCAATTTCTTCAACTGTCATAACCTTCCTCTTCCTTTTTTGTTGACATTTATTTAATTTGATGATTATCAAAACGTGTTGGATCTCTTCTTAAAAAATGTATGAAATACAAGTAGAAATAGATCCTTTGTTCAATATGATAGTTGCTTGATATTTGTTTGATCTCTCCAAGAAATTGAATCCTTCTAAAAAATAGATTTTCTACTTCATCACATCTATAAATTCTCTTAATGATTGAATCATTGTAAAAATTGCATAAAATATGTCCTCTTAAAAGCTCGAATTAACACTTTGCATATAAAAAAGTCATAGAATTTGTCGCTGTCGGTGTATTGGTAAAAATGAATGTCTCTCCAAGAAGTTGAATACCTGTAAAAAATAATTTTTCTACTTCATTCCATCTGAAAATTCTCCTTATGATTGAATCCCTGTAAAAATAGCATAAGATATGCCCCGTTGAGAGCTTGAATCGACACTTTGCACATAAAAAAATCGCAGAATCTGTTGCTATCCACCGTATTGGTAAAAGGGAATGTTGCAGGTTTCAGGTCGTACTACGAATTTATGAAAAAAAAAATTAGCTAAAATAGAAATGGGTGCCTATTTTAAAACAGGTACCTGCTCTAAAAAAGAAGAAATGGGTACCTGTTTTAAAAGGGGTACCCGTTTTGTGAAAAGAAAAATAAAACAGGTACCCGTTTGTAACGGGCACCCTTTATGAGTGGGTACCCATTTACAAACGGGTACCTGTTTCTTATTTTTCAAATGTGACACCCACCAATTTGCCTTGGTTTTAGGATTGGTAAAGGCTTGGAAACTCAAGCCTAAGCCTTGGACCTGCAACTAAGAAGCCATGAAAACAATGAGAAAAAACTAGTTTCACCATTGTGGCTGACGACTTTTTTTTTTAGAATATTTTAACAAAATTAAAACCCATTATAGATCTAAAAGTCTAGTTTTCAAATATGTAATTTTTTTTTACTATTGAACATAATTTTCTATTTATTAATTATTTTCTAAACAAACTAACTCATAAACTTGAAATAACACAGGTTAATATTTTTTTAATAACTTTTGATTTTGAAAGTTTCTTGAAAAAAAATTATGTCTGACCAAACTAGACATCATTCTCTATATAATAATTTTTTTTTTTACTAAATTGATTAGTTTAGCTCAAATTATGTTGGCCGTACATGAGGGGTTTTAAAAAACACTAATTAGGCTCATTAAAAAATTAATAAAAAAAATATTTATCAAAAAATTACAAAAAAATATCTTGACCAAAATTTAACATCCTAAGAATCTTTCCACAAAAGGAATTAGAAAAATACATTAATTTAGGTCAAATTATGTTGGCTGTACACATGCATGCTTTTGCAAAAAACAAGGGACTTTTAAAAAGCCACTTTTTGTACATCCAATAAAAACCCAACTTGAATCATCTGGGTATTAGAAAAAATTGCATATTTGAAAAATAGAAACAAATCCCGCATTTCTTATTTTAACATCATCTTAATATGCTATGTGCAAGTGCTTCAAATTGTCACTCCAAGTATGACAAAATTTGAAAAACAGGATAAACACTTCCACTTTTTGGCCAAAAAGTGAACTCATCTTCTTGCACTTACCCTATTTCCTAAAAGTCCATAGGAAACTAGTTTTTGGGACATTTTTTGTATGCTTAGATGGCTTTGTATACATACTTTTGTATATTAATCCGATGTATATTTTTGTCTATTTGTCTGTATGGCTTTGTTTGGACATGACTATATGGCTTTTTATATAAACTAGATGTTATGTTCATGACATTATGTATATGACAGTTTGTATTAAATATTTAATATGATAATCAATTATTGTTACAGGAAGTTGGTTTTACAAGTGCCAATTGTATTTGCTTGAAAGTTTATAAATCATTTTCAAATAATCTATTTTGTGCATATCTTGCAATCATTGAATTATGTGGGACTGTGCATTTCTTTGAGGCATCATTTCAAATAGTTCACGTGCCTTGTCTATGCTTCCATACTTTCCATACATGTCTACAAGGGCAACTTTGCAAATACAATACATGTGACAAAATTCCTATATCGTTTATGCTTTGATAGTTGTCCACACCATGTTCTCTAGATCCCATTATAGCATAGGCAAGGAGGAAGTTGATTAAGGTTGTGCAATTTAGTTTTAGACGTGCCAAAATTTGCATAAATGGCTGAAATTTATTTTTGTGCATTTGCTTGAGAGTTTTTAAAGCCTTATGAAAAATCCATTTCGTGCATATCTTGCAATCATTGCATTCCATGAGAAAACATTTCTTTGAGGCATCATGTCAAATAGTTCATATTCGTTGTATATGCTTCCACACAATTTGCACACATGTCTTGCAGGGTACTTACAACTACGACATTTGACAAAATTCCTATATCCTTTATACTTTGATGGATGTCTATACCGTGCTCCAAACATACCATTTCTAAGGTTTTGGAATTTGTCTTTACACTTGCCAATTGCATTTTCATGGAACTTTCTAAAGGCTTATCAAAAAATCTATTTTGTTCATATCTTGCAATCATTGTATTCCATGAGGCGACATTTCTTTGAGGCATCATGCCAAACAGTTCATGTGCCTTGTCTATGCTTCCACACTTTGCATACATGTCTCTGAGGGCAGTTGCAACTACAACATCTAACAAAATTCTCATATGTTTTATCCTTTTGATGGATGTCCATTTTGGCATAGGCAAGGAGGATATTGGCTAAGGTTGTGGAATTTTGCGTTACACCCGCCAATCACATTTGCTTGTAAGTTTATAATGCCTTATCAAAAAATCCATTTTGTTCATATCTTGCAATCATTGCATTCAATGAGCTGACATTTCTTTGGGGCATCATGCCAAACAGTTCATGTGCCTTGTCTATGCTTCCACACTTTGCATACATGTCTCTAAGGGCAGTTGCAACTACAACATCTAACAGAATTCCCATATGTTTTATCCTTTTGATGGATGTCCATTTTGGCATAGGCAAGGAGGATACTAGCTAAGGTTGTGGAATTTTGCTTTACACCCACCAATCACATTTGCTTGAAAGTTTCTAATGCCTTATCAAAAAATCCGTTTTGTTCATATCTTGCAATCATTGCATTTAATGAGGTGACATTTCTTTGGGGCATCATGCCAAATAGTTCACATGCCTTGTCTATGCTTCCACACTTTGCATACATGTCTACAAGGGCAGTTGCAATTATAGTATGCGACAAATTTCCTATATCCTTTACGCTACGATGGATGTCAATAAGTCATTCCAAACATTCTATATTGGTGTATAGATAGGGAGGATGTTGGCAAAGGTTGTGG
Organism: Cunninghamia lanceolata; assembly: GCA_027924645.1. Classification (NCBI taxonomy): domain Eukaryota; kingdom Viridiplantae; phylum Streptophyta; class Pinopsida; order Cupressales; family Cupressaceae; genus Cunninghamia; species Cunninghamia lanceolata. The sequence continues at coordinate 1,146,677 of BSBN01001494.1, read as the reverse complement.
AATTTGGCTTTACACATGCCAACTGCATTTACTTGAAAGTTTCTAAAGTCTTTTCAACAAATCCATTTCATGCATATCTTGCAATCATTGCATTCCATGAGACAACATTTCTTTGAGGCATCATGTTAAACAGTTCATGTTCGTCAAGTATATGCTTCCACACTTTGCATACATGTCTTGCAGGGTACTTACAACTACAACATTTGATAAAATTCCTATATGCTTTATGCTTTGATGGATGTCTATACTGTGTTCCAAAGATACCATTTCGAAGGTTTTGGAATTTGGCTTTACACCTGCCAATTTCATTTGCTTGAAAGTTTCCAAAGTCTTATCAAAAAATCCATTTTGTTCAATATCTTGCAATCATTGCATTCAATGAGGTGACATTTCTTTGGGGCATCATGCCAAATAGTTCACGTGCCTTGTCTATTCTTCCACACTTTACATACATGTCTACAAGGGCAGATACAATTACAAAAGTCCTTATAAACGATGATGATGAGCCTCATCATGATTATTCTATTGCTTCACATCCAAATGCACAATCATCATGCACCTCCCCTTGTGGTGAAAGACTAGCTTGATTTATACCCATTGTCTCAACCAAATCTGCAACTTGTTCTTCACGTTCATGGCTGTTGTAGGTTTGATAAAACTCATTTTTATTGTGCCTAGGTTGTCCTAGACATGCATAAGGTTCATAACTTCTAAAAAATCAATTTGTATTTCATTTTCTTGACCCATGGAAAAAGTTATAACCATTGTCACAAAGTCTAGAGGAAGACATGTGAAGACAACAATCATGACTTGAATGAAGCCCTTTGCAAGTAGTTTTAAATTGGGCATGGAGTTTACCTTCATGGACCATGGTAGATGTTGTGATGACTATTTTTAAGCTTCAACCCCCCATGATGACAATTCCCCATATAGTCGATCAAGGTAACCACCATCATGTAGTAACAAAGGACAATTAGGAAATTTTGAAATATTGTTGTGTCATGCATACAAATCATCATGAATAGGTGCATAAGGAATGTCCTAGCCCAAGACACTAAAGAGGATTATTAGAATGATGAAAGACCATGTTGAGATAGTCATGATGTCAAGGCATGAAGAGCTGAAACAAGGTGGAAACATGATGAATTTGGAGTCTCTTTGATTGAACTAACTGATATACCTACACATGCATGGATACAATGGTCAATGATGATAGAAAAGTATGTTAAAACTAAAAATAGATGATCACATGGATCTTTTCCTTGATTTCTTAGCCTTATATGTTATTGCTACACCATTTTCAAGGTCCTGGTTGACTGGATTAGTAAGAGGAAGCCATGGAAAGGCCTTGAAAATATTAGAGTGATGCAAGAAATAGAAGCTATGATGTAGAATAATGGATGTACAAATCTCTCCCAACTCAAGATCATCCTTGTTACAACATCATATTATTGTTTTATGCATGAGGAATGATAAAATGGGTGTAGCCCTTAAGATCCCTAAGATGAAAAAACTACCAAACTTTGATAGAGCAGTTCTTGGAATTCATGGTAGCTAGGAACATTCTGTTTGGACCTACAAGTGCATGTGGGGTCCATCCACAATAACCTCTCTCAGTTTCCTTCAACTCTAGTATATTTGACCGTGTCAGAATCAAATGCATTCTTGCAAAATGCTTCAGTTTCATGCAGTGGAAAGGTGCTAGGAGTGACATTTTGCATTCCATAGCTCGTGGGGCTAAACAGACTTCTCTAATGCGTCAGGGTGGGTGGGTAAATGCCAAGGGAGGTGTCATTTCACGTGCCAAGCGCCCTAGTCATTCGGGGTAGCAGGCTACTGGCAAAGTCCCTTAAGATCCCTAAGACAAAAAACTACCAAACTTTGACGGAACTATTCTCAAAATTCATGGTAGCTGGGAACATTCTATTTAGACCTGCTAGTACATGTGGTGTCCGTCTACAATAACCTCTCTCATTTTTGTTCAACTCCTGTCTGTTTGACCGTGCTAGAATCAAACACATTCTTGCAAAATGCTTCAGTTTCATGCAGTGGAAAGGTTGTCAGGTGCCATATTTTTTGATCTGCTCATTATGGGGGCAAACTGACTGTGCCAACATGTTAGGGTGGGTGGGTAAATGGTAGGGAAGGTTTGGTTTCATGTGCCAACCATCCCAATCATTTGGGGTTGTAAGCTACCGATAAAGTAGAAAGTTGCTAACACTAAAATTTTGCATTCCATAGGTCTTTGGGGCAAGATGACTACACCAACACATCTGGGTGGGTGGGTAAATGCTAGGGGAGGTCTTGTTTCATGAGCCAAGTGTCTCAGTCATTCTGGGCTGCAAGCTATCTACAAATTTGAAAGGTGCTAGGAGTGACATTTTGTATTCCATAGCTCGTGGGGCCGAACAAACTTCGTCAACGTGGTGGGGTGGGTAAGTAAATGCCAAGGGAGGTCTTATTTCATGTGCCAAGCACCACAGTCATTCGGTGCAGTAGGCTACCGATAAAGTCCCTTAAGATCCTTAAGACAAAAAAACTGCCAAACTTTGATGGAGTTGTTCTTGGAATTTGTGGAAGCTGGGAACGTTCTATTTGGACCTACAGTTGCATGTGGGTTCTGTCTGCAATAACTTCTCTCAGTTTTGTTCAACTCCTGTCTATTTGACCGTGTCATAATCAAATACATTCTTGTAAAATGCTTTAGTTTCATGCAGTGAAAAGGTTGCCAAGTGCCATATTTTTTGATCTGCTCCTCGTTGGGGTGAATCTACTATGCCAACATGTCAGGGTGGGTGGGTAAATACTAGGGGAGGTCTTGTTTCATGCACCAAGTGTCTCAATTGTTCCAGGCTACAAGCTACCGACAAACTCGAAAGGTGATAGGTGTCAGTAGCTTGCAAGCTAGAACAACTGGGATGTTTGGCACATGAAATGAGACCTTCCCTACCATTTAACCACCCATCCCAATGTGTTGGCATAGTCTGTTCAGCCCCATGTTGAGCAGAAAAAAAATGGCACCTAGTAACCTTTCCATTGCATGAAACTAAAGCATTTTGCAAGAATGCGTTTGATTCCGGCATGGTCAAACATACAGGAGTTGAACGAAACTGAGAGAGGTTATTGTAGATGAACTCCACATGCACTTGTAGGTCCAAATAGAATGTTCTCAATTGCCACGAGTTCTGAGAACTACCCTGTCAAAGTTTGGTAGTTTTTTCATCTTAGGGATCTTAAGGGACTTTGCTAGTAGCCTGCTGCCCTGAACGACTGCGGTGCTTGGCACATGAAACGAGACCTCCCCTAGAATTTACCCACCAACCCTGACGTGTTGGTGAAGTCCGTTCAGCCCCACGAGCTATGGAATGCAAAATATCACTCCTAGCACCTTTCCACTGCATGAAACTGAAGCATTTTGCAAGAATGCATTTGATTTTAGCACTGTCAAACACACTAGAGTTGACCAAAACCGAGAGAGGTTATTGTGGATAGACCCCATGTGCACCTGTAGGTCTAAACAAAACTTTCTCATATGCCACGAATTCCAAGAACTGCTTCGTCAAAGTTTGGTAGTTTTTTCATCTTAGGGATCTTAAGGGACTTTGCCGGTAGCCTGCTACCCCGAATGACCAGGGTGCTTGATACACGAAACAAGACCTCCCCTAGCATTTAACCACCCATCCCGATGTGTTAGAAAATTCCATTCGGCCCCACGAGCTATGGAATGTAAAATGTCACTCCTAGAACCTTTCCACTACATGAAACTGAAGCATTTTGCAAGAATGTGTTTGATTCTGGCATGGTCAAATCTACTAGAGTTAAATGAAACTGAGAGAGGTTATTGTGGATGGACCCCACATGCACCTGCAAATCCAAACAGAACATTCCCAGCTACCATGAATTCCAAGAACTACTCTGTCAAAGTTTGGCAGTTTTTTTGTCTCAGGGAACTTAAGGGACTTTGTCGGTAGCCTGCTGCCCCGTACGACTGCGATGCTTAGCACACAAAACTAGGCCTCCCATGGCATTTAAAATCCCACCCTGATGCATTGGCAAGGTCCATTCGGCCCCACGAGCTATGGAATGCAAAATGTCACTCCTAGCACCTTTCTACTGCATGAAACTGAAGCATTTTGCAAGAATACATTTAATTTCAGCATAGTCAAATGGACTAGAGTTGACCAAAACTAAGAGAGGTTATTATGGATGGACCCCACATGCACCTGTAGGTCCAAAAGAAATGTTCCCATCTACCATAAATTTTAAGAAAACCTTTGTCAAAGTTTGATAGTTTTTTTGTCTTAGAGATCTTAAGGGACTTTGTCGGTAGCCTGCTGCCCCAAACGATTGAGGTGCTTAACACCATATTTTATGATCAACATCAAAATCATGAGGACACTAAAGAAATCCTTGACACATGAAGACACTGATAACACTAAAGACATGGAGGACAAAGAAGCATGAAGACATGAACAAACTCTTGTCATGAGGAAGAACCACAACCCAATCCAACTACTGAAAGCATGACATGTTATGATGAAGAACGACAACCAAATCCAATGATCTAATGGCATGAACCAATAACATAAGCAACTATGTCCTACTATTGCAACATGATAAACATGAATGTTATGAACTAACATCCAAACCCTGTGACATCAATCTTGATATGACATGAGTGAAACACGAGTGAACATGATTAAGACCAATTAGGATCATCTTCATCCATTACTTAGATCTAACCCCATGAAGCATAACATGATGATGATGCAAATATCAAATGTATACCATAGAAAACAAATAAAATGAAACATGAGGCCTGCACTGCTCAAGTTCATACCACTGCTTGTCAAGTTCATACCACTGTTTGAGTGAGATCTTCACTATTCAAGTTCATGCCTTGTCTTGAAGCACTACAACTCTGTGCATCACATCACATACTCTTTGAAGAATCATAATGGTATCATCAAACAATAGACATAATGTCATGAACATAACATAAATATTTAATATAAACTATCGTATACATAATGTCATGAACATAACATCTAGTTTACATACAAATCCATATAGGCATGTCTAAACAAAGCCATACAGGCATATATACAAAAATATACATCGGTAACATACAAAAGTATGTCCCAAAACTAGTTTCCTATGGACTTTTATGAAATAATTAGTGGCCCTTGCTTGACCATGAAGATTGAGAGCCAATCCATGACTCATCCTCTCTCTGCCGTCAAGTAGACCTCTTTGACAGTTCAAGATCATGTAGCTCCACTTGTTAATACAATCAAATAATATGCACATTACTATAACAAAATGTACATGAAATATATAACATCACATATGTAATCGATCACTTACCACCATTTGATGATCACTCTCCATCATCTTTTCTCTAGCTTCTTTGTCCGTAGTTGGATGGATTGGAGTTTTGACATCCTATGAGAAGCATCAAAAAACAAAATTGACTAAACATAAATATACTTGAGGGAAGAAATTCATACTACTGTTTATATACAAAACAAAGTACAAGTAACCATCTAGGAAAGTTTTACGCATACTTACAAATTAATCCAACGAACCATCTAGGTCTTCTCTACTCTTTATTGTGTCAAGTATTGCCTCATGGTCAGACTCACACACCTTCCACAAGGTCTTGTTCAAAGGTCGACCTCAATATTATATCAAATGAACATTGGTTGCCATGACAAGGTTGGAGTAATGAAGAATCTTTTGATGCATGTCAAAGTCCTCACACAACCAAACATTAACACTCTTATGTGGGTACCTTCTAAGCCATGTTCCAGTAACAACCACTGAGCCTGTAGGGTATTCGATGTTTTCTCCATTTGTAACTGGGGCCTCTAATTTCTTTTTGGCCTCAACACAATGACACAAGTAATAATCTGTTCCCTCTTTGTTATCTTCATCTGCAATAACTACATAAACATGTCCTGCAATGATATGTGCAGCAAATTAGATGAAATTAGTCAACATTACAAAAATACTAAAAAGTTTAAGATAACATTAGGAATTTCAAATTTAACTATGCAAGTAGATATATTACCTGGTTGAACTAGATATGATATGTGGTCAAAGTCAACTGATGATTCCATCTCTATCATATGCAGTGTTGTTGGGGGTTGATACGTGTCAAGTGGGCTAAGATAACTTAAACACCATTCATCAACCCACTCCTTTGACTCACACTCAAATTCTAGGCTTGAATTGTACATGAAGAACAAAAGTACACCATCTTTTGTGTATGTATACTCCATGAACCTGCAATTGAGCTTCTAATAGAGTGTAGCTCACTTGATCCTGTCAGTGTACAATAGTCCTCATATGGTGTAATGTTAGTATCATCTATCAACCAAAAAAATCTATGAACTGAAGACTTACCTTCATTACCTAGATCCATCGAAGCATTACACCACTCGACAATTGATTTTACATTTTTCAACTTTGTATTGTCTTTATACTTTAACTCTTTTCATGCTATGGCTCTTTTGATACACACTCCTACACCATTATGCTCCCCCTTTCCATGCCCAACCTCACAAAAGTTCCACATATGTTGAACACCTGTAATATTATGCCTCTTGCTCAGCTAATAGAAATTCTGTGAGTTCTTGAATTGTGATGCATAGGTATCTGACCATATGATATGCTAATTGAATGATTGCCCCTTCTAGCCAAATCATTATAGAACACTTGAAAATAACCTTGCATGAACTCTGTAGAATACGTGCGATCATCACTTATTAAAAAATGATACTCCCTTACAATCTTTCTGTCATCCTCTCTACTATAAGTCACATGAATGAATGCAATATGCACAAATATAGAAACCTGTGTCAAGTTATAATATTGGGATTGCACCTCACACTATGGCTATAGACTGTAGTTCTCTAAAAAGTCAACGACTGAAACCATGCTACCAACTGGAAATGTGTCCTTGCATAACTTGAATTACAAGTCCAACCATTGAGCTCTATGGGCATGTCTTACATACTCATACACTACGCTGTCACGAAATATAGGCATAAATTGATACACTAGAATCTTCTGAATAACATATTTACACCTCTTTGCTTCTTTACCATCTCTTGTATTGTATGCCACTATTTTATACTTGCTGAACTCTACTAGTTCATTTCCAACCACATGTGTTCTTTCCATATGTTCACATATTGGCATACATTGCAAGCCACTACAATGCTGACATGTGCCATCCAAGCATAATTCCCTGTAGAATATTTGACCTTCCTCTCTATCACATAAAATTGTTGATATGAAGTCTCTTGAGGTAGTTGGTGGGGTACGTATGCCACAATCTTACAAAACATTGTTAGTATGCAAATATAATCATATAGACCGATAAACATTAAAATGTATAGAAAATTCAATATGTAATCTACAACAACAAGTAGTGTGTGTGTGATTTATTTTGACAAAGAAAGGTTTTAGCATTTCAAAATATCTTTGAGAAATTTTAATTTGAGGATACATCTCTAGAAATTTACCCAAAAACTATGTTTGAGTCATATCCAAAAAATGATTTGGATGTGGCTCACGGTTTCGACTACCAATTCTCCTTCTTACCACATCTCTTTGATTCAGAGATACCCTTGTGTAATTCTTCCAAAAGTCTTCAATTAGTGATCTCAAAGCTTTAACAACAACTTTGTCTTTCTGTGGGAGTCTCCCAGATAATGCCCACAATTCATTAGTGTTTCGATCCTCAACTCTTTGACATCTTCCAACGGCTCTCATTAGAGTTTTTCTATTTCTTTTCAAAGCTTGACTTTTCTTTCTAATGAGGTGAGATTTTTTTGTTTGTTGGCTTACAATTTTTGATGTAATGACAATCGTGTGACATTATTATGCTTGGTGCATGAGGTGGAAACCACACTCTCATACACACTCGTTATGTTCTTGACAACTAATTTTTCACTTGAGGCATTCGATGTTCTTAGGCCAAGAATATTCATAGTGGGCCTAAATTTTAGATTTCTCATCAGTTCAATAAAGGGTTGACATCTTCCAGTTTCGTTTAAATTCTCAAAGAATAATTTCCATATCTTATTCGCATATCTTCAAGGCAAGTGCGCATGGGAATCTTATCCTATATGGGCTCCAATACATTCTCATCAATATCAATTAGAAACTTAGGCTTCCTAAGCAAAATTCTAGGAGGCATTTTAATTGGTAAAGTAGACTCAACATTAGGAATTTCTTCAATATTTACTTGAGATGGGATAGATAATGTACCTTCGATTGGAGGTGATAAGGATGAAAATGACGTACCTTCAACTTGAGGTGTGAATGATGGCGTGCCACCAACTTGAGAAGAAAATGAAGATGTACCTTCGACTTCACCTGTGAAAGATGGAGTGTCTCCAATTCGAGAAAATAATGTTGGTGTTCCTTCAACTTGACCTATGGACGATGGAGTGTCTCCAACTTGGAGATTCACTTTCCTCATTGCACAGAGGTTTTTCATTTGTTCCCTTTGTGTTGCCAATTCCATCTCTCTCTTAGCTTCATTAGACGTGTCATGTTCCTCTTCAATTGGCAATGGTGGAATGTCTTCTTGTATGGTTGAAAATTTCCTACTTTCCCAAATTCGCCTCATTCTTTCTCTTTCCTCTCATTCTTAGCTTCACGCTCTTCTGGTGTTAGAGTCTTTGCTCATTTCCTTGGCATGATGATGATTTATACAAGCATGATGAATAAGACAATGATAATTAGAAATTTTATAATGACAGTGAATAGCACAGTCATAATGAATAACAAGGTTCTACAAACTTCTGAATAAGACACCTCATATCAAGATAACTTGAACATATAAAGTCATGGAGTATACACTCAAATACACAAAGTCATAAATGATGGAGAGGAAAGGTGGAGTTCATGAAAATAGACCTTAAACACTTAAACAAACTCAATCAATTCACCTAGAAAGTCTTAAATCATCAAATCATGGGCAATCCTTCATAAACTACTCCTTTTCCTAGTAGCCCTACAAACTTGGTTTGTTATGCATAACTTACAGGTAAGACCTCAAACCCATATATCAAAATCCATTTCAGATACCCATTAGGGTGTTCTTCAACATATCTCAAAAGTGCATACCTTTGTTTTGGAACTTCAATCTCTAAAAATGATTCTTCCACTATTTTAGGGCTCAATTAGCCCACTTTTACAAAGAAACTCCAACTTAAACACTCTACCAACCCCAAATCTCTATGGATAGTCCTTCACCAGCCTACAAGACCTTAGATTCAACAACTTTTAGTCACTGGAATCCTCTCTAATGCATCTAAACACTAAACCCTTACTCTAGGCCATTGCAAGCTTGTACAATGAGGGTTTAATAGAACTCAATACTCCAGACCTTTCCCAACCATATCACCACTTCAAACATGTCACAATATGCCTACACAAGCTTTACAAACCTTCACCCAACCTAAGTCCATGCATTTTATACAAACTCCCACTTGTAGCCATCCATCTTAAGCCAAAATTGTTGAAAAACAAATAGGGCACTCAAGTAATACAAAGTCATAGAGAATACACTCAAATACACAAAGTCATAAATGATGTAGAGGAAGGGTGGAGTTCATGAAAATAGACACAAAAGACAAATTGTTCTTGCATGTTCTCCATTGCTGCTCCTATGTACACCTTCCTATATGACTTCAATGAACTAAGGCAAATCCACTTGGAATGCTTTCAAAAACCTCAATATAGATTTGGGAGCCTATTTAAAAAATTCTAAAGGTGATTTCAATAAGTATTAAACACCCAGACTCAAAAGCAAACCCTAACTTGCTTGGGTGCCAACACTTACTCAATGATTGTAAAACTAGTCCTCTTGGGACAGTCATAATAAAAACTTGTCTAACCCTTGAAGAATGCTCTAAAATCCTTTGTTCAGGTCTGTAGGACCTTCTAAGACCTCTACCCAACAAGGAATATGCACAACCAACACTTTTAGACTTAGATTTGATGAACTTCCAATTGCTGCCCCAACACTGTCATGCATCATCATTTAGGACAGTCATCACACTTTGTCAAATAATGGCCAAGAAAGCTTCAAAACTCTTTAAGAAAGTCTAAAAGACCTTCATATAGATTCTTCACACCTTTTTCCCAATCACAAAACACACCAAGTATACAATGGAATACACAAAGTCATGGAGTATACACTCGATTACAAATACAAAGTCATAGAGTATGCACTTGAATACCTAATCATGAAGTATACACCTGAATCTTATGAAGGAGAAAGTTGGGAAGGTTTCCAAAAGACTATGATAGTCATAGTGGACTGATGTACATAATTAGTTTTGTTCCTTCAAGACTGTCATGAGTATTTCCATAAAGGAAAATAGGGCTGCCAAGAGACTTCAAAACTATTTGAAACCATAAGGTGTTGAGAGATCACTATTTAAAGGTATATATCTAATACTAAGCCTCCCTTTGACCCTATCAACTCATAAGAACATCACCTTGACTGCTCTTGACTGTCTTGCCCATTGAAGACCATTGTTTGGACTCTTAAATGAGTATTAAATCATTATTTTAGGTTTGGAAATCATGAATTGTATGGTTAATGTTTTACATATATGAGTTGTATGGAGGTGATTTTGAAGGATGACAAAATGAATTCCATCGAAGGGGACTGCTAATCAACATAAATTAACTATCCTAATAGTCTTAAACCAGTCCAAGAAATTCGTGATAGTCAAAAGAACATTAACCCTTGAAGATAACCTTCTGGATACTTGTGACAAAAGATCAAAGACATCTTAAGTAATGCATGAATTAAAAACAACTTCATGATGGTCATGACTATGATAGTGGACTGTTATATAGACTTGTGACTGTCCTACACTCATGAAAAGCTCTTTTTTAGTGTTTTATCTCCTTATAACTCCCTTTGTATCATCTTGTATCATGATGCTTGTATGTCCATATATTTGTAGATAACTCTCTTCTCTAGAATTTTGTTATGTTGATGAAGTCTAATACATAATCTCCATCATATTTTTTATGGATTGAGTGGTATCAAAGTGAGTTGTAACAATTTGTCAAATAGATTGTGGTGCTCATTTCCTCCATTTTTGTAAGAAAACTATCATTTCATGCTTTGGTGAGATTTTGGGGATTAAAATTCTCTATATTGAGAAGGTGTGATCCATAAATGGGGCCCTTTAAAGAGTATAAAAATGTCATTCCACTATGACTATTAGTGAATGTTGTTTTGAGGCATTTCAAGTGAAGGAGTTCAACTATGTTCATGTTCATATGTTCTTGCTAATTCTTGTGACCCATTCAAACAGGCCAAATTAGCCCTCATCCAAAATGTATTAGCAGATTTTTGATCATTGTGTTACAAAACAACCACACTTGATTTCTTTATATGTTAAGTAGGGTCAAAAAGGGTACTCAAATATGTGCTCATATTCTGGGTATGATTCTGGTTAGGAAATTATGTTGGAAAATGCCAATTTGCTGCCCTATAAGACCTAGTGGTAGTTTGTGAAGGAAACCACTTTGTTTGAGGTGTTAAGCCTAGGGTAAAGTGTTGTTTTTAGTACAAGGGAAGGCTGCATATAGGGTATTTGAAAGAAAACCATAGCCTCAATTCCATATCAAAAGGCAACCTATCAAAATTCCATGCTTGGGACTATCCTAACCAACATTTTGAAATTGTTTAGGAAATTGTCAATACACTATCTATGAATTTAAATCTCTCCACACCTCAAGATTATTCTAGTGAAGTATGGGTCAAGTGACTCATGAGATCCTACAAGCTTGTGAAATAAGGAAGAAAACTATCTTAATTAAGAAGAGCTGTCATTCAGCTACTCCCTAGTCATGCCTTAATTGTCACAACAATGGCAAAAAGGAAGACAATCTCATGAAATATGTTATGAATAGTAGTGACAAAATTATGCTTTGGATTAGTGTAGAGGGTGAAGAAGGGATATCAAGAGACAATTATTGAAGTCAAGGCTCATTAATATGCAATGCCAAACTCAAGTAGATAATCATGTGCATAAGCTAAATTGCCATAAAGGCCACTATGAAGAAGGAGACAATCTATTGTCATAACCAACACAAGTAGGATAATCATGAATAGGTACAAATGCCTTATTCAGGAGTGTTGTTGATCTTTGCAATGAGAATGAAAGTAAGGATGGTTGTTGCAGAAAGATATCCTAGACAAGTTCATTGCATGGAGACATAATTGTCATATTCAAATGCAAATAAGACTGTCACAGCTATGAGGGTAGTCATAACAGTCATAACAGTCCTAACTTTATTCGTAAGGTTCTAAGAGGATTATTTTAGAGATTTTTCAATACAGACAAAAGGTAAAAGTTTGAAGAAGATCAAGACTGTCCTAACACTGCAAACCATTGAAACACACATGAAGGAAATCTAAATTGCTGAAATACATAGTGTGCAATTGACAGAGTAGTCCTAGGGATAGCCATCTAGGGTTATTGTGATTAGATAAATATTGAATGATGAAGCCACTATGACATGATGAATTATACGAATCATGAATACAATGATGGACATCCATGGATAAAACCAAGGAGGACAAGATAAGATAGGAAATTTGTGAAGTTGCCAATGGCAACAAATTTACCACCTAGTTGTCCTTAACTAATCCATGATTGCAAATGGATGTATTTTGGCTTCTATTGACTAAAAGTGACTTATTTATGAATTGGTGCATAAGTAATGTCCTAGCCTAAGAAACTAAAGAGGTCTCCACATCCTCCAATCTTCTCCAAGAGAATTCATACTACGAGACATGTATGGAGAAGTTATCAAAAGGACACCTAACAATTGTGTCTAAATGATCAATAGAGACAAGTAGGTTTGTCATAATAGGGGGCATAGGATAGTCTAAGATTCAAGCCATTGCATGGTTCTATTAAATGAATTGAATTATGCATGTATTAAGGAATAAATCCTTCTATATCATCCTAGGGCAAAAATTAAGAGTCTTCCAAAATCAATTTTGGCTCCATTGATCATGAATATGAGTATGACAAACAATTGTTCACTAAAATTATTTTATGAAGTATTTGAAAATGTTTTTCTCTTGTATAGATGAAAATAGGTGAAATGAAGGCATGAACGGCCGAAACAAGGTGGAAGCATGAGGAATTTGGAGTCTCTTTGACTGAACTAACTGATATACTAGACACATATATATCTTAGAACATAAAGAACATAAAAAACATAAAGACATAAAGACATTTAAAGACATAAAGAACATAAGAACATATATATGTGAATTAAAATGGACATAAGTTGAACATACCTTAGAATTTGATATTGTAGTTGACTAATTCTCCAAAAGATGGCTTCAAAATCCTCAAATTCTTCTTTTTCAAAAGTTTGATTATGAATTCTATATAATTCTAGAATAGGATTAGTGAAATTTATAGAAAAAAGAAACACATATAATTAAATTCAATCTATATATCGACGGTAATTATCTTTGAAACAATATCACACATGAAACATGAAAATTTTAGTTTAAATAACAAAATTTTCTCCAAAAACATGCAAAATCAGTTCTTCTAGGTTGAAAAAAAAAGGTGGTGGATTGATATAAAAATGATTCTCAATAAGTCAAACAACATGAAAAGCATTTTCTTGTCTGATATACTCATGAAAAGTAGGAATAATAGTCATGTGGGGTCTGAAACACAGATCCCACATGCTTTTTTACCATTTTTCATGCTTCCCAAAACACGCTCACGTTATAATGTAAGTGCATTCTGGGAAGCATGAAAACATAAAGGTTCATGCATGGAAAAATCATAACCTTATCAATGTTGGTGCCAAAATCATGGTCTATGATGTCATACTCTCACATAAAATATAGTGTAACTATACATGTAGTGCATCAAATAGGTAATCAAGTGATGGTCCAAGAGTATCCCTAGACTCAAATATCCATGTGGTTCATGAAATAAAACTTTTTAATACTAGGAGGGACAAATGTAACCTTGTATCTACATGGAAGAGTCTCTCTCTCTCTCTCTCTCTCTCTCTCTCTCTCTCTTCATTTCTCTATCCTATATATATAGGGATTGGGAGACATGGAGAGATAGAGAGGGATATGGACATGGATAGGGAGAGAGCCTGGGGACATCCAGAAAGAGATGGAGAGATAGAGATAGAGTTAGAGAAAGGAAAAATATATATCTAAAGAGGGGCAAATAAAGAGATAGAGAGGGATAGGTGGAGATAGAGATGGGGAGAGGGAGAGATGGGGATTGAGATAGACAAAGGGATCTATAGAGGGAGAAAGGTAGAGATACATATATATAGAGAGAGGGGAGATAGATCTAGAAAAAGAGAGATAGATAGGGAAATACAGAGAGAGAGGTAGAGAGGGATATATTAAGAGATAGGGTTATGTGGATAGATAGAGATATGGAAAGAGATGGAGAGATGTCTAGTGACATAGGGAGAGAGATTTAAAGAGATAGAGGGATGGGGAGAGAGATAGAGAGGAGGAGAGAGAGGTAGAAAGGGATAGATTAAGAGATAGGGATCCATATGTCTAGAGAGATAGAGATAGGGATCCCTATTCTCCTCTCTACCTAAACCATAAATCTAAACCTCTAAAACTTAACCCCTAACCCCTAAACCCTAACCCTAAAGGTGTTCCCTAAACTCTATTTACTTGCACAACCCTAAACTCATGTAAACCTCAAATAGTGAGGAAGGGAGAGATAGAAAGGTAGAGTTAGAGAGAGGGGATCGAAAGAGAGAGAAAGATAGAGAGACAAGGAGAGAGATAGAGATAGAGAGGTAGGTATAGTTAGAGAGAGGGATAGAGGAGATAGAGATATCTCTCCTAGGCTCGGTCTCCTCTATATCTCCCTATTCTCCTCTCTACCTAAACCATAAACCTAAACCTCTAAACCTTAATCCCTAACCCCTAAACCATAAACCCTAACCCCTAACCCCTAAACCCTAAAAATGAGCAACCCTAAACCCCTAAACCATAAAACCTGGAAGCAACCCTAAACTTCTATCTCCCTATCTCTCCCAATATCTATTGGTCCCCTCACTCTATTTGTATCTAAACCCTAAACCCTAACCCCTAAACTTGAGCAACCTTAAACCCCTAACCCCTAAACCCTACACCCTAAACTCGAGCATCCCTAAACCCCTAAAGCTTAAATAATTCCCCTAAACCCTAACCCTAAACTGTAACCCTATTTACTTGAGCAACCCTAAACTCCTGTAAACCTCAAATAATGCCCCTGACCCCTAAACCCTAAACTTGATCAACCAGGATAAACACCTAAACATATCTAGTTCGACCTGGGATGATGGAGGATCAAAGGGAAATGGCTGTAGAATTCTTGGATCTTGATTAAATTATTATACTCATTGGGATGTGATTCAAGATCTAGGATCCAAGATATTTGTTTGATTGTCTATGTTTTCTTGGGGACCAAGTGTCTCATCATGGGATATTGATGGATAATGAATAGGACTAGCACGAGATGATGGATAGGGCTAATGGGATGATGGATAAGAGTGATGTGGGAACTTACTTGTTCATGGATAAGATCTTGATCATAGATAATATCTTGATCACATGGAGGATAAGCATGGATAGCACAATATTAGATATGGATAGGGTAAGTGGGGATGCATTGATATTCATTGGATTGGGAAGTAAGAGGTGGTGATGGGGGTTCACTAGGAGATGTTGGAGGATTAATGATGGGATTGATGTATAGAAGGGTTGACCATGAGATGGTAAGGAACCAAGATGGGATAAGATGGGATGTTTGGATTTAGATTAGGATGGGTGGTTGGTGTTTCCACATTCTTTGGACTAGGCTCTTAATGTATAGCTATTGGGTTTCTTAGATGGATGTGATGGGTTCTTGGATCTAGGATCAATAATCTTTGGATGTTTGACAACATGGCTACATGATGGGGTTTGACTTGGACTTATGGTAGGAGACTCTTCAATGAAATGGATAGACATAGGAGTGGATGATGATGTTGGAGTGGTATACATGTTATTAGGAGGTTCTTTGTTAGGCTCAAGGATAGGAATTTTAGTACATGATGTTCTTAGTTTCATTGCTAATAGTCCTTGGGTCACATCCTTCATGGCTTCATGGGTTGATGGACTAGGATATGCATATAGTTGATGGATAATGATGGAAGATGTTGTGGGGTTAGGATTAGGATCGAGTGAATGGATATAGAAGCCCAGATGAATTAGGATTGGGAGTGTTAGAGGGGGATGAAGTTGGATTAGTGGATTTAGATGGCTCCATATCTTTGCTTTTATTTTTGGATTTTGTAAAGACTCTTTGGAGAAAAAATTTCAAGCATTCATGGGTTGATGGATTAGAGCTTAGAATGTTTGATGGTAGATTAGATAGTGAGTTATATGGTGGATGGATGATAGGGATTGATGGATTAGGAGATGGGTGGACTAATGCATTAGTATTATGAGGATTGAAGGGAAATTATAAAATAATTCCCCTTTAACCCTAACCCCTAAACCCTAAACTTGAGAAACCCTAGAAACTCATGAACCCTAAATAATTTACCCCTAAAGGTTTGAGCAACCCTAAACTCATAAACCCTAAATATGCCCTTAAACCTAAGCAACCCTAAACCTCTCTCTCTCCTAAAACCCCTAAACCCTAAATAATTCCACTAAACCCTAAACTTAAGCAACCCTAACCTCATAAACCTGACCAACCCTCTCTCTCTCTAAAACAAGAAAACTAGGACTCTCTCTCTCTCTCTCTCTCTCTCTCTCTCTCTCTCTCTCTCTCTCTCTCTCTCTCTCCTTATCACCCTATCTCTCTCCTCTCTCTCCCATCCATCTCCATCATCTCTCCCTCTTCCTCCCTCTCCTCTCACATGTCGACAAAGAATATGGAAACAAGAAAACTAGGACATACAAAGATGGATGAGAATATAAATTGGGATGATGAAATAGAAACAAGATAATTTATGAAATTTCATTAGATGGGAAGAATGATGAGGAGAGGTAGAGAGGGGAGGGAAGTAGAGAGTGAGAGAGAGGATAGGAGGTAGAGATAGGAGGGAAGTAGAGAGTGGGAGAGGACTGTAGGAGCTAGACAGGGGAAGGAAGAAGAGAGAGAGGGTAGGAGGTAGATAGGGGAGGGAAGAAGAGACTGAGAGAGAGGGTGTCATGTCCCTCCATTATGTATTATTCATTCAAATAAAAGATATAAATGATATTATGAATTGAATATATTTAATATATTTAAATAATATTTATTTAAAACAATTAACAAGATATATTATTATTATATTTATAAATAACACATATAAACAATAATAATATATTATAAGTATATCTAATAATATACATATAAATATTCTTATATTTATCTTATATTATAATATAAGTATAAATAATATAATATAAATCATATATCATTTATTATGATATAAATGATATAATATAAATAATATAAAATAAATAATATATCATTTACGATAATATAAATGATATAATATAAATACAAATAATATAAATAAACTATGTTAAGGGAGTTACGTATGGTTAGAACTAGTTTTACCATAGCCCATAAAAGGGAATAACATAAAGTAATAAAAATTATAAAAGGGTAAGTATGTCTGTTACCACCAGGCATAATAAATATCCCTTGAAAGGGAAATAAATAAAGGTTGTGGGATAGAAAGAAAAGAGGATGAACAATAAATAAAAAAAAAGAGGAATATCCGATAAATAAATATATTTAGATTCGTATTATATTTATATATATATTTCTGAGTCATAAGTATAATAATAATATATAATAGTAAATATATATTTATTCATTGCATAATATAAGGGCATTCATATATGGAATGGGGCCTCTTGAGAAGATGGCGATCTCATAATAAGGAGCCCTTAACTAATACAAACAAATATCGAGTATCATCAAAGTTTAATAATATTTATTTATTAAGGGTGGTGACTGGTGGTAAATTACATCCCTTCAAACTTATAAATATTAACCGGCCCCTCTAACAAAAGGGAAGAAGGAATAGAAAAAGGAAGGGAATAAATATTTACCACAGACAAAAAAGGTACCTGCAGATCGTCTAAACAACAGGTAAGTATTTTAATATATTTAATTATTAAGATGTAATATATCTATATATATGTGTGTGTAAATATATATATTTATATAAATAAATATATATATATATATATATATATATTAATAACATATATAATAATACAATATAGAGATATTATGAATATTATAACAAATATTATAATATATAAGTATTAAAGAATAGGCAAAAGATAATAGAATCCAGTATGTCATCTAACCTAAGATAAATATATATATATAAAATGTTAGATATGTATATAAATGATAGAATAATAAGTATATCTCTACAAAGGGATTGATTATGAGATCACCTTTAAGAAGCAATCAACATGACCCTGAAGTACCGGCCTAGGACTAGTAGTCTTCCCCTTAATCCACTTACACACCTTATTAGTATGAGACTAGTGGTCAGAAGGAATCTAGTGTCTAGCACTCGAGCTGGCAAGTCATTGCCCCTCCGAGCTAAGAGTGAAGTATTGCCGGGTGTAGCATGAAGTTCTTGACCTTATGGTTGCGTAGGACCTGGATAATATTAATGGCCTAACGGTAGGTGAACCTCGAGCTGACTATAAGCCCCTCCGAGCCAAGAGTGAAGTACCTCTGGGTGTGAGGTGAAGCCTTGGGCCTACGGCTGTAGGTCTTGGAATCCTTAACCCACCCTCTCATGTTAGGTGAGTGGTCTGATTAATGGATAGGATTACGAACGTCCTCCCCGAGGTATGTCCATGACTCATGTGTGATTAATGATATAAGATAGATCATGAACCAATGATGAAAATGAATAACATATATGTGAATGTGTGTTAATGCATAATGATGAAATGAATTATATGAAACTTAATGTGAATATAATCTAATATGTTTCAGTCTTAATGATTATATGTTGAAAGAAATGATTAAAGATTACTAATGTTCTCTTTTACTAAGTTGGAGTTGTGTTAAAAATTGAAAAATTTAAGCTTACTAGAAGGGGACATTACAGAGGGTAGAGGTAGATAGGGGAGGGAAGTAGAAAGTGAGAGAAAGGGTAAGAGGTAGAGAGGGAGGGGGGAGAAGAGAGTGAGAGAGAAGGTAGGAGGTAGAGAGGTGAGGGAAGCAAAGACTCAGAAAGAAGGTAGGAGGTAGATAGGGGAGGGAAGTATAGAATGAGAGAGAGGATAGAAGGTAGATAGGGGAGGGAAGAAGAGAGTGAGAGAGAAGGTAGGAGGTAGAGAGGGGAGGGAAGTAGAGACTCAGATAAAGGGTACGGCGTAGAGAGGGGAGGGAAGTAGAGAGTGAGAGAGACAATAGGAAGTGCATCTACCCTTGTAGACATGTATGTAAAGTGTTGAAGCATAGACAAGGCATGTCAATTGTATGACGTAACACCTCAAAGAGATGTTCTATAATGGAATGCAATGATTGCAAGATATGCAAAAAATGGATTTGTTGAAAAGGTTTTAGAAACTTTCAAGCAAATACAATTGACATGTGTATTGCCAGTTATTCTCATCATAATGTGCGTGCATTGTAATGCACTTGCATTATTTTCAAGGTTCTTTGACATGTTTTTATCAATTTTTAGCAAAATCTGGAGATAATCTGGAGCGTGCTCCCCATCAGAATGACACTTTTTTCAATGAAAACTCAAAAAATACCACCATAATCTTAAGCTCTCTATTAGCTATCTAACCATATAAATTTTTTTTCACATTTTGAGTACGTTTAGTGTTTCATCTTGAATTTATTTTGTTGGTGTGTCCATTTTTTGTCAAAAACCAATGTCTATTATTTTTGACTTTGTTTTTTAACTGTTCATCAAAATTTAAAATAAGTTATATTTTTAGAAACTAGACTCCATTCTACATGAATTAAAAAAAAATGATTAGTTTTCAAACATTTTAGGGGGGAGCACACTCAAATTTCTATCTTTCAGGATGTGTCCACTTTAAAAATTACTGAAAAATCAATTATTCATTAAAAATTATGAAAAAAATCAGGGATAAACTACATGGTGTTAGCTAATTTCTCACTGGAGAGATTATTGAAATACTAAAAAAAGTTAACATTTTAGGGGGAGCACACCAGACGCTATGTTATGTTTTTTTGAGAAAAATAGGACCAATTTGTGTGCTCCCCCTTTTTGAACCCCTTAATCTCAACCATTTTTGGAAAAATATGTAGTTTAGAAACTAGATTCGGAGCACTACGACTCTTGTTTTTGTTCCATCTTCAAATTTTGAGTGTAGATATCTTCAATTTCTTATCCAACATCAATGTTTCCTGATTTTAGAAAAAAAGTGGCAACTTAAGACCCCATTTGTTCCCTCATCTTTGTGCACTTACCCATCTATTGGAGGAAAGAGATCAATTGAGAGTAGTGACCAAAAAATTAAAGCCCACTAATATGAAGGACAAAGAGTGGAACAAGCTTGATAATAAGGCACTTGGAGCATTATAAAATTGTGTCTTTCTAATTTTGTTCTTATGAATGTATCTAAAGAAACCAATACTAATAATTTATGGAAAAAGATAGGTTCAACATATACAACAAAGAGTCTTGTAAATAAATTGTTTCTAAAGAGGATGTGGTATTCTTTAAAAGTGAAGGGTGAAGAGTCAATAGTTTATCTCCTAAATGCATTTAACATGATTCTAAGTCAATTGTTTCAATTGATGTTAAATTGTATAAAGAGGATAAATGTATCATTTTTCTTTTCTCTATACCTAATTCATGTGATAATCTAATTGTTGCTATTAGTGGGAGTGCCTCTAAGCCTAAGCTTGAAGATTTTGTTGTTGCAACATTAAGTGAAGAAATTAGAAGAAAATCCATGAATGATTTCTCTAATCCTACTCTCTATGCGAGGGAGCATTCCAAAGGTAAAAAGGGGTAAGGGAAAGATAGGGGATAAAATAAAATATCGTAATAAATCTAAAGTAAAATGTTGGAAATATAGGAAATTAAGACATCTTGGGAAGGGATGAAAGTTTAAGAAAATAATAAAAGTAAGGATATATAATTTAGTGATAGTTCTTCTAATTCATGATCCTCTAGTAAAGAAGAAGATGGTGAATGCTCATGACTTATAGATATATGTGCAATGATGTTTGGTTTGTTGATTCTAGTGCTTCTTTTTAGGGGACTCCTCATAACCATTATTTTACCAAATATGAATGTATCAATGGAGGTAATTCCTTATTTGATAATAACTCTATTCATAGGATTACTAGTCAAGGTATGGTCAAGTCAAGCTTCAAGGATGGGACTTAAAATCTATGTAAATTTACGCATGTTCCTGATTTGACTAAGAATCTAACTTTTTTTAAAGATTAGTGATGCTAATGTGCATGTTGTTTTTTGAAAGGATTGTTGCATGATGGTCAAGGGAAAGAAAGTTTTGATAAGGGGTACTTGGAATAAGACTCTTTACAAGTTGGATGCTAGCATATTGATTGATCATATCTTTCTTATAGGGAAGGGATACATTGGTTGCAAATGGATGCCTCAAATAGTTAGATTAATCTAAGGAGATGTGTGTGAACCATTTTTCCATGGGAAACTCTCGGTGATGTAGGGGCATCTTCTTTATTTTCTAAATTTTGTGTTAGCAAGTGTTTTTTGGGTTCGTTGAGGGCTCGGATGACAAGAAATTGATGGTAGGAAGTTCCTATCGCTAAAGCGATAGGAACATGCATAGTTAATTAGCAATTTTCATAGGCATCATTTAAAAGGCTAAAGGCAATTAGTTGTAGGTAGATGTTGTTAGATGGATAAGAGGCAGATGGCGAAAAGGGCAACAGTTATGGAAAGGTTGGAATGAGAGTGAAATAATAGAAGAAGTGACTGTTATTTGGAGAATTCTGATATAAGAAAATGACTGAGATACCTTAGTGACGGTTATAGCAGGAACGATGGTGGTTGGAGGGAGGTTGTGAAGAGACTGAATTACAATCTTGTTAAGGTAGGTTAATGTCATAAAGTAGTAGATGTCTAGGAAGTGAAGCCGTTACAATGGGAGATGGATAGAGAAAGAGACATGGCCAAATAGTCTGGAAACAACCGTTATGGCTAGGGCAGGTAAGAACAGGATGAATTGTTGGTAGAGGAAGAATCGATATTATATGTCTAGAGGAGGTTGCATGTAAAAAGGAGAGAGGAGGCCAATGCAAAAAGGAGGCCAAAGGCCAAAGTATTGAGGGCCAATTTGGAAGAGAGAGGCCAATCTGGTGGAAGCTATGGATAAGAACACGGAGTAGGTTGAATGGTCATATGTGGAGGAAGGCTAAAGGGAAAAAGAGAAAGTCAAGGCAAAGAGTAAAGGCTACACGACTAAGAAAGGGTCAAAGTAATTCTAAGCAGGCTAGAAGGAGGCCATCTAAAGGAGGAGATCAAATAGAGAACGTGGTGGCAGAAAAAAGGAAGAGGGTGGAATGTTATGAAGGAAGAATATCATGGGGCGAATAGCATTTCTAAAGTAGAGTAGAAGGTGAAAGAAGTCATTGATAGGGAGGATTGGTAGGTAGAAGAGTTAGGGCATCACTGTAGAAAGTGTCCGGTTATAACTATTGGCACAATTTATCTGGGCAATGTATGTAAATGAAGATTTTTGTAATTTGTTCTTTCATAAAATCAAAGGTTGTTAAGGGTTGAGTTATTGATCTATATATGATGGCTACTATTGCTTTATTTGGCACAATCCATTAGGCTAATTTTGACACATCGTAACATTCCTGTTCCTATCGCACTATAGACAAATTGTATGTGTTAATGGCAAAGTTTTGTCACATAACTGAGTTTGATATGAAGGGCTTGTAATACCTGCTAAGGTGTAATCTTTTTAATACCTGGGTTGTTCCTATCACTGTTAAGACAACGAGTCTATAGAGGTCTAAGGTAAGAGATCAACATTACGGAAAACAAAGAGTGTGTCTTGTGTGTAAGGTTATTAAGTGGAGTATTTAGAGCATGTTTAAGAATATCGTGGTATCACTAGGTTATGCATATAGTGAGAGTTTTGGTAGAGACATGGTTGTGTTTTTTTATCTGTTAGTTTCAAATAGACAGATCTTCATCATTTTGAAGATGAAAAGGTGAAAGTTCAAACTTGTGTCCCATTTTAGGCCAACTTATTAGCACAATTGAATTTAAGCGATTCCAATTGAAAGTCAATTTTGGTCAAAAACATATTCTAGCTAGATTCATTCTAGTTGAATTATATATTTGAAAAACTTAATGTTCTCACAATTCCTAGTCATGTAAAATAACATTTTTAAAAGTCTGAAAATACCCTTTTTGTAGATCTATAAGTGTATTTTTCAAAAATATAATTTTTTTAATATTTTACTTAGTGTTTATAATTTCTTTTTTATATTTACTAAATTATGTCATCGGCACTGAAATATAAGGCTAATTGTCTTCTCAAGAAAAAATACTAAAATTTATTAAAATTTTGAAATGATGCACTAGAGAGATTTCATGTCAAAATGATATAATTATTTTCCATCTCAGATAAATAGTCAAGACAAAAAGTGAGGCCCCTCAAAATAGTTGTATTTTCAGTACATGAGACTTTCAAGATTTATTTCATAAAAGACATTTATCAAAATGAAAAGAAAATAATCTATGCACTAAAGTTTCAAGTTGTAAATACAAAAAAAAGATAGGAAAAATGAAATTTACTATAAAAAAGGTGGAGACCCCTTAACCTCAGCAACTAAATTATAGTGTTAATTTTACAAAAAAAAATCATTCAAATATTTTTTATTTTTCTTTAAAAAAAACATAAAATACACTAAAAAATCTTCATTTCATTACTTTATGTACCATTTCAAAATTTAAAACATATATGTCACTTTCAAGTGATTCAAGTTAAAAAGTTAAATTAGTGTTGGCCATTTCCTTTATAAAAGTGGGACACAACTTTGAACTTTCACCTGAAAATGTGTTTGTTGCTAGCCTCTATAGTAGTTTTGTAATGTACACAACAAGTGGGATAATGTTGGGATTAGGGGTGTTGTACACTTTGCAACTTGTAATAATGTGTTGGGATATTATTGCAATGTCAAGATACTTGTTAGACATAATAATATTCTAATGCAAGTGTAAATGGTCCCCTTAAGGACCCATAAGATTCCTCTAGACACTTGGAAGAAGTTTTAAGAGAATTTATGATGCATTGTAAGTGTGTTAAGAGGTTGACTCATCTACTTGAAAATAGTACTCTATTTTGGGGAGGTGAAGAGTCACAAAGTCTCATAAGGAATGTTTTAATGCACAATGACCTTGGAGACATGGGTGGCTCTTCTATGTAACTCATTCACACATGTTCAACATTGATACAAGTGTCTCTTGGTGTCTTACATGGTTTTAAATAACATTGGTGGTTTTATTCAAGCCTACTTGTTATAAATTAATGCTTGGGTGAGTAGTTTTAAAATCACAAGTTGAAGGAGTAGTGTTGGGTTGTTCATATGATTTGAGAAGGAAGATTGTCATTGAATAAGAGGTTTGGATTAGTGGATTCTATTTACCATCTTGTCCTAATATTAAAGAAATGTTAGATCTCTCTTTGGTGTTGGGTTTTTTACTTGAAAGGGTTTATTATGTTACATATTGTGGTAGTGTCTTTGTGGTGTTCTTATTATTGTCACTTATAACTTCATTTTAAGTTTGATAAATCTTATATTTTTTATTTAAATATTAGCCATTGAGATCAAATTTAATAAATTTTTCATGCTACTAATCAAAGTAAACCCCTAGTTTCAATAATTTACCCTTCACTTCCAAGAAATATATAAAGTTTTCATTCTCCAAAATACTTCTTTAATCCAATGTCATATTATGTAAATTTTATTACTTTAGGAGTTACAACAACCCAAATTGATCACCCAAGTTTGTACACATGCAAATATGTCAAGAAGAAGGCCTTTGTGTAAGAAATTATCTTTCAATGGCTAAAAATAGCCTAGGTACAGTCAACAAGCTTATTGGTTATAGATTTTTATTGCTGATAACCAAGTGGAATTATTGATGGAAGCCCATCCATTTATAATATTGAGTGTGTTGAATCTTTGTTTGGGATTGTAGATACTATAATGGTTAATGACCTATATATACTATGGTCTTCTTGCCCACCAAATAATGTTTCCACATTTTAAGGTCCTCTTCCACCAACACATAAAGATCTTTGTCATAGGTATAATAAACAAGGATGAAACCATGAAATAGCTCTAAATGATAACACACAAGACTACCTCCTTGCATTATAACAACCCCTATAGTGTAATTGATTGTATTTGTTTCCACTTCAAATGGTACTTGCAAATAGGGAAGAGCCAACACAGGTGCATTGCTACTTTGCTTCTTTTGCTCAATTTTTTTTTGAATTTTGACTCATTAAAACTCTTTCCATGGCCTATTATTGTATCCAACA
This sequence comes from Cunninghamia lanceolata, assembly GCA_027924645.1. NCBI lineage: Eukaryota > Viridiplantae > Streptophyta > Pinopsida > Cupressales > Cupressaceae > Cunninghamia > Cunninghamia lanceolata. The sequence goes on along the minus strand of BSBN01001494.1, from coordinate 1,121,068 downwards.
AAATTTCTATGAAAGAAAATAATTTAACAAACTTTCTTAAGTATAAGGTTGCCCCTAAAAAGCTCCATGTTTTGGTTATGCTTGTGGCTTGTTCAATTCACTATAAACTCTACTTTTGTTGCATTTATATGAACCACACCATATCCTACAACATGTCCCAGGTAAACTAAATTTTTATTAACAAATTCACGTTTCTTACCACTTAATCAAAGCTTGTTGTCCTGTAAAATCTACAACACTTTCTCTAGATGTACAACATGTTCCTCATATGTCTAGCTAAAACCAAGAAAGTCATCTAAGTAAACAATCAAATACTCATCAATTAGAGGGTGTATCACTTAATTCATAATCTCATGAAGGTTGTTCATTCATTATACAAATTGAATAGAAGCAGTAACCATTTAAATAAATCATGTCTAGTTCTAAATGCAGTTTTTGATGCATTCTCTTCTTTTATTCTAACTTGATGATATCCAGTCTTCAAATTCAACTTAATTAATAACCTAGTATGCAACAATTAATCTATCAAATCATCAATGTGGAGTAGAGAGTACTGATTATTTTTTGTAATCTTGTTTAGTGTCCTATAATTAATTCAAATGTGCCAAGAACTACCTTTTTGGTACAACCACTATAGAAGAACCATGTGGTAATTTTATAGACCTTAGGACATATAATTCTAAATCAACCAAATTTGTTTTCACTGAAGTAGCCTCAATTATGCTTTACTGATAGAGACTTATATTAGGAATTAGGAAATAGGAAATTGAGTAATAATTAAATTTCATGCTCTATAGATTTGTGAGGGGGGAACCGCTTGGATCCTTAAAGAGATCTCCAAATTGACATATGAATTGATCTACAACTCACTTTTCATTGTGTATGCAACCTACGCATGGTTTGAACCTCTACCTCATGTTCTTCTTCCTTCTTACCCCATAAAATCAATAATGTAAACTTTCCACTTGTATTTATGAGATACCTTGCTTTGGTAGTACTTATTATTGAAACTTAAGATTTCCCTTCATATGACCTTCTCATCATCCCTTCTCCATTCTTAATCAAATGGTACTTATTCAACCTCATATAGAAGATTGCATCTTGTTAATAGAGATAGGGGCTTCCAAACACTATACCACAAACATCCAAAGGAATGAAATATACAATTATCTCATCCTTTAAGTCTATGGAATATGAAAATTTGATTGTGCATTGTGTCTTTACTAGAATATCTACACCTTGTTTTAGCCAACTAAAAGAATATAATTTTGGGTGTTTCTTCATCTCCAACCCAAGCTCTTTTACCAAACTTTGTGAAATCAAGTTCACTTTAGAAAAATAATCAAAGAGTGCATTCACGTTTCTACCTTTGAGTTGCACCTTGACATGAATCAATTTAGTAGTCTCATCCTCATGTTGAACATCATCCTTAACCATATTCACCCATTTCCACATGGTTGCACAAGAAGTTCTCTCATCTATATCTGAAGTACATTCAATCTGCTTCACTTTGTAAGTACTAGAAATGTTCTTGTTCTTCTTGAACTTATTGAAGCAATGTGGCTCCAAGTACAACTTCTGATAAATTTTTTCATTGTGACCCTCCTTGTCACAATGTTTGCAAAAAATTTATTCTTTTGGACCTTATTGTTGTTCTTAATAGTAGTGTTGGTAGTTTTCTTGCCTTTAGACTTATTTTTACCATTATTGGAATCCTTACCTTATTGCCCTTCATTGTTACCTTGTTTCTTGTCATTGTATGAGTCAAATTTATTCTTATCCATCTCCAAATAATATACCTCCATAATAGCCTCATCAAGATTTTGTGATTTAGCCATTAGGATAGCTCATCAAAAAAGCCTAAACAATCCTCCATGTACTTCATGAGCACATATGTGTCCATCATATCCCTACCAAGTTGAACCACCTTTTTTCTAGAACTCACTCATATAGTCTTGGATACTTTTGCCCTTGTCTTTGATGAAAGAAGTGTCATTGGATTGCTCTATCTTCTGCATAGCATATTGGGTAAAATTATTTTTTCAATAAGTGCTTAAAGTCTTCCTATTTTGAAATTGGAGGAGAATTTCTTATTTTAAATGAAGTGGACTATACCTCATATGGTGTCAAAGCATGGTTAGATAGTTTCAAATAGGTGAAATAAATTTACTATTTAGAATTCAAATGAGACAAGTTGAAGTAGACCTTCATTTATGGCATTCATTGGTCTAACTTCTCTACATTCACTTCCCCATCAAAAGGTCATATTTTATTCTTTTCTTCAATTTTGAATGGAATATTGTTGCCACTAATTGATGTTTTTCCATGTTCATAAGTCTTCCTTGGTTGTTCTTTTTCTTTGGGACTCTCTTGTATACCTAATTTTTGAGTAATAGAAATAAATACACTCTCAAACATATCCATTTTTCCCATGTGACAAGAAGTTAGGGAAACATTAGTTTCTAACTTTTCAAATCTTTCCTCAATGTCATCCATATCTTTGTTACCTCCATGTTCCATCCTCCTCTATGTGTAACATATCATTTCTTCAACAAGACTAAAATCAAATATTTACCATGAGATAAAAATACATAAGGTGAAAAAGATTGATTTTTTTTTTGAAATAAACTTAAGAAATAAGAGACAACAATAAATATAATTTCCTTCTTGAAATATACAACATCATATAATTTACAAAGCTGACATCCTGTCATTTCATTACAATGATATACATTTACATAGTTTAAAAACACAAGTCACTTATCCAAAAGATATGTTGCATCTAGAATTCTAACATGCCATAACACAAGTCTCGGTGAGTCTTCTATTAGAGAGAGAGAGAATATCTTTTGAGTGCTTTATCCCCAATAACAAACTGACAGTCCCTCGCACACCCTCCTTTCTGGAAGTGGCCCTACCCTTCACAAAGAGTATAGACATAAGGTAACCAATGGTTATTTTCCATCTGAGTACTGGTGTTGTATTCTACATAACACTATCAATCACACAACCCTAGACAATCCTCTAACTAAGTATGATCATTCTGATAGGTTATGCAATCTGGATACGGTGAACCGACAAATGCGCGCAGAGATGTATGCATTACTTTGGCCAAAGGTTCTATATGAATAGACATTTAAAATAAATGTAGTCGTAATGTTCACCCACCTCTAGCTCGACTTGGATACTATCACATTCGACAGTTTGACTTGGTCAACTAGGTTTAAATATAGAGTTTTATCCAACTCAATTCTTGTCTTCCTGACATAAATGGATTCTCAAGACATGGTCATTGTACCATAGACCTTATGGAATGACTGTCTACTCATAGGTACCTCTTGGTTATCTTACTTATAACTTAAGCCGACTTGTAATCAAACAAATGGGATTTTAAACCAAGGATAAACATTAATGTTTAGAAAATATCTCCTTTCAACAAATAAAATTAAACATTAATATTAAGGGTACTCGACCCTTCATTATCAATCCATATATAAATAGCTAAATGAGTTATAACTATAAAGGTACTTCAAACAATCTTAACCCTACTAGGTAAATCTAGGGATTTGTTTTCCCTATTCCACCATAGTGGAGTAACAAATAGACATGGTTACTAGAAAAGAATAAAATAATATTGGAAAAGAAAGATCGACCCCTAGTATTCTTCCAAATACGTGGTCATATAAATCTTTCAGATTGAGACTATACACAAGTATATCTTAGTTACAATAAGATAAAGGTTCGAATATAAATATGAACTTCATCTAAGTTTAGATTAACTCCAAAAGTTGATGGACTCAATTAATTTGATATCCATATAAATATCTCAACAATTTTCTCTCTTTTGACATAAGTGAGCTAAGATGAAACTAGACATACAAGTGTTATCGTCTAAACTAGATATAGAGAAATCATCATACTCAGTGTGCCTTTAAAAACACAATGTGCTATATAAGATAAATAATTACTCTCTAGAACCTAAATGTTCTTTATAATGGTAGAAATATGATTATCTTAGTTACTCACTACATGCTACATCTACCTTACCTTAACATGTATGCACTGCTTAATACTATATCATACGGTATAGACAAGACATAAAGGCACGATGAGACATGGTTTACACACAATCTTAAGACTATTTCCTACTGCAAAACCATGACATACGGGAGTATGAAAGCATAAGCTTTTTGTTATAATCAGTGGTATACACAAAGCATATTTTATATGTGAACATGTTTAAGTAACTAAACTAGCATCCACTAAGTCATTATCTTTGTTATCATATGACCATAAAAACAGTTATCTATCTGAGTTCTCTACTCAAATATCACTAAATATTTGACTCAGAACCCATTCATAATAAAGATGAAAAGACTATGTATATGAAAAATAAAATAACTTCGAATAACAAAAGAACCTATTAAGAATTCTCTGACAGTCAATGATCACCCTCAATGAGTTTTCTCTTATTCAATTGCTCACTATATCTTCCTTCTGTAACCACTAACACTTCTCTCTTTATCTTTATATCAATTCTAAGCTTCGTCGATAGACCAGACTCCCATGTTAACTTATAGTATTGATTAACTAAGATATCTAACCTTCACTATTCTATGATTTTCCTTCTCTCAACTCTCCCAAACTCTGCTCCAAAACTAAGTTCTTTGAATCTCTATTATGACCCAAACACACAACCACCTCTACCTCTCTGCCTGATTCTACTAACAAGTCATTCCCTGCCGTAACCACTCATGACTCTCTATCATAAAGACACCACTCTTAAAATAGTTAAATGACTTCTAAAAGCCACAAGTATCTCCACTAAATTAGTCTGCGAAGGCTCTTAGTAGGACATGCAAAGTTAGAGGAGTACATGGTTAATAATTACCACTTCTCACACAACAACAACTCTCTCTCAAAAGAATTCAATGTTATTGAAGATGCTTATTAATGAATGCTTCATTATAATGGAGGTTGTTAACAAATAACCCACTATTCAAGTCATTCTAACCACTCAAAGTTCTACATATAATAGTAGTCTATGAACTTAGATATTAATATCAATACAAATAATAATAATGTTTTTACGTAAAATTAAACACAAATGTGATTGGGTTGAGTTCATCTCCCCTTCACGAACTAAAAGCAAAACTCTTCGATTTCATTTTGACAACAAATGAAATATTCGACATTTTAACTATAACATGAAACATGCTAACATTTCTACCAACCACGCCAATGAAAATACAAACATGATCTCATTTACAACTTAGAGATTGACGTGTTCGATAGAAAGCCATGCTAGTCATAAAACAACTATCGTTCAACATCGACAATGTCGATTTTAGAAAACAACAAGGCTGATGAGAAAAAACTTCAAAAGGATTCTAAACAGTATCAACATCTTGTCAAAATGACCAACAAACTTAAACCACTTGAAGAAACATTAATTACCTCAATTGACAAGGGTTTACTAATTGAAGGTTTGCAATACTTAGGTGACAAATAAACGGTTCAAAACTAAAGGTCTATTCTCCTCTCCTCAGAAGATACTCTCTCTCTTTCTCTAAGAGTAATCAAAACCTATTTTTCTGCATACAACCTGCAATTACCAGATCATGATTAGTGCATCATTAGTCCATTCATAAATCTTATGAATAACAAATCAAATTCTCATAACATAAATTAATGAATCATTTAATCGCATACATTATACTTAATCACATGTACTGATATCTAATTTAATCAATGATTTACTCTACCATTATAACATAATGTCAAATCATTTTCCATAAATTCACTTCTATTCACGTAGAAGTAAATAGTAAATTCAAATCCAAAATTAGGGATGTAACATATCTCTCCCCATAAGATTCATCATCCTCGATGATTCAATGTACCAGTTAAAAATTTAAAACAAGTTTTTTGTTTAACTGCTAAAAGCATGAAATAAATGAGTAAATTTCTAATAGAACTCATGGTAATCCTCCCATGTAGCACTATCTTCTGCATATTGGTCCCACTGGACCTTGCACTACATAACCTCTCTGTTATGCAAGTGGAGCTTGTGTATTTCAAGCACTTTGAGAGGCTTGAGCATGAACACTTGTGGGTCCTGTATTTGTAATGCACTCCAATTTAGAATATGGTTATCTCTTGCATTATACTTTTTCAAATAAGAAACATGAAAAACATTGTGCATTCTAGATAAGGTTGGTGGTAGAGCAATCTTGTAGGCAACTAGATTGATCACTTCGAGTACTTCAAAAGGTTAGGACCTATCGAGGAGCTAATTTGGAAGACTTCCCAAAATTTATAGAACTTTTCTAAGGTTTGACCCTCAAAAGGAATTTCTCTCCAATAAAGAATTATCTTTGTATTCGCTTGGCATCAGCATAGCTTTTCCATCTATCATTGGCTTCTGCCAATCTTTTCTGATCAACTTAACCTTTTCTTCCATTTCAGCTAGCAATTTTGGACTAATGCTAATCCTATCTTCTAGCTTATGCCAGCTTATAGGAGTTCAACATTTTCTTCCATACAAGGCTTCAAATGGTGCCATCTTGATAGCAGAATGATAGGAATTGTTATAAGAAAATTCCATATGCAGTAAGTACTCTTCCCACTTATATTGCTAATCCATGCAATACATTCATAACAAGTCCTCTAAAACTTGGTTAATCCTCTCAGTCTGACCATCTGTTTCAGGATGATAATTTGTACTCACATTTAGCTTGGTACCTAGCATTGTGAATAAGGTTTTCCAAAACCTTAATGTCACACGCGCATCTCTATCTGAGGTAATCATCTCAGGAACTCCGTGTAATCTAAACACTTCTTGTACAAATTTGCGAGCTAAAATTGTGCTCCATCAGTTAAATTTCTTGGTATGAAATATGTTGCCTTTGTGAGTTTATCTACCACAACTAAGATTGCAAGAAATCCATGCTTATGACTTGTCACTTCCATTCTAGTATATCATGTGGATACAAAAGTCCTACGAGATGTTGATGTTTCACTTTAACTCTTTGACATTCTAGACAATTCACTACAAATCTTGCAGCATCATTCTTCATTCCTTTTTTTTGAAATAAAGAGGTTTTACATCCACTAGAAGTTTGGTTACTCCCAGATGTCTAGAGTATGGTGTAGAATGAACTTCTTTCCACACAAGGCTCCTTAATTCAATAGAATTAGGAACATACATTCTTCCTCTGTACCTCAATAGTCCATCAGGTTCAAAATGAAACCCATCATACATTGAATCTTTAGGATCTACCATTAGACCTTTCTTGACCTATTCATAGTATTCATCTCCTGATAATTTTTGCAACACTAAATCCTTGAAGTTTGCATGAATAGAGACAATTGATTAAATATATCTCTGCCGACTTAAAGCATTTGCTACTTTGTTCTCTTTTCCTTTGATATAACTTATCTCAAAGTCATAGTTGGATGTAAATTCTAACCATCTCTTTTGATGAGCATTCAGATGTGGTTGAGAAATATATACTTAAGACTTTGATGATTTGACTTTAGCACAAAGGTTTTCCCTAACAGATAGTGACACCATACTTGCAAAGCATGCGTAACTACTACCAATTCTAAATCATGCAGAGCATAATTCTTCTCATAATCTTTAAGCTTTCTAGACTCATAGGCTATCACTCACCCATCCTACATAAGTACTCCCCCAAATCCATCTCCTAAGGCATCAGTTATTACCTCAAACTGACCTTCAGGATTGGGGACTCTCAGAATTAGTGTCGTTGTTAATTTCTCTTTTAAAAGATCAAATGGCTCCTAACATTTGTCTAACCAATCAAAATGTTTCCATTTTCTTTGCAAGGAAGTGATTGGACTTGCTATTTTGGATAAATTCAAAACAAACTTTCAGTAGTATCCTACCAAACTCATGAAGCTACGCACTTCATGCACATTCTTAGGTATAGGCCATTCTAGGATAGCTTTGATTTTTGCTAGATCCATCAAAATCCCTTCAGCTAATATTATGTGTCCTAAATACTAAATTTCCTTTTGGAAGAAAGACCACTTAGAAAGTTTTCCATACAAGTTATGCTATCTCAAACGCTACAAAACTATCTGCAAATGTTCTTCTTCATTCTTAGAATAAATAAAAATATCATCCAGAAAGACTAGAAAAACCTGTCCAAGCAATCTCTAAATAAACAGTTCTTCAGGTTCATGAATGCAGTAGAGGCATTTGTAAGTCCAAATGGTAACACTATAAACTCATAGTGCCTATATCTTGTTTTCAAAGCTATTTTGTGGATATCTTCATCCTTCAACCTTAGTTGATGATATCCTGATTGCAAATCAATCTTTGAAAACACAGATTCTCCATGCATTTGATCAAAAAGATCATATATACGCGGTAATGGATACTTATTCTTTATCATTTCTTCATTGAGCATACAATAGTCAATACATAGACTAAAAGTTCCATCCTTCTTCTTGACGAAGATAATTGGTGCACCCGAGGGTGAAACACTAGGTCTAATCAAACCTTTAGCCAATAATTCTTGCAATTGGGCTTTTAATTCCATCAATTCCATAGTAGTCATATGGTAAGGTGCTTTCGATATTGGTTCTGATCCTAGTTTAATGTCAATTGCAAAATCAAAGGCTCTTTTGGGTGGTAGACCTGGAAGTTCTTCTGGAAAAACATCCTAGAAATCTTGAAGAAATGGATACTGTATACACCTAAAAATGACAAGACTCTATCCAAACAAATATTCTTAATATTTATTTTATTTTAATTCCTCTATCAATAAATAAATAAATCAATTTATTTATCTGATTCACATTCCTCCACAAAATTAAATAAAATCATTTATTTAATTAAATTCTTCATATTCCTCCAAATTAAATAAATTCATTTATTTAATTAAAATCCTCCAAGTTCTTCTAAATTAAATAATATCAAATTATTTAATTACCTCTTCTGAATTCTAAAGTCATTCTAAATTTTTTTTTTATATAAAGGGGTAAAAACTTTATTGAAATTTAGAAAAGAACATTACAAAGCATTAAAGGGCCAAGGCCCTAGTAATCCATAAGAAACAGCCATACAAAGCATGAAACAACATCATCCTTCACCAATACCATTCCCATCCTCAGCAAGAATCTTCTCCAAGTCATATCGGAGCTCATGAGGAACCTGCTCCCATTCATCAATCTTCCACCATCTAAATGCTCAGAAGCCCACTTAGCCAAACAATCTGCTACCCTATTCCACTCCCTTGGAATATGGACAAAAGACACCATCTCCATCAAAGAAATTATCTACAGAATTTGTTGCACCATCATAGCCAACTGCCAACTAACATCAGAAACCTTCTGTGTATTCAGCAAATTAATCAAAACCTGTGAATCAAACTCATAGATAACCTTGCGCCATCCCAAAGCATAAGCCCTCTCCAAAGCATAGAGGATCGCCAAACCTTCCATAAGGTTGATAGTTTGCCATCCTTCATGAACAGAGTAGAAAAAAACTACCGATCCTGAAAAATCCCTGCCAGTCCCACCAATCCCAGCAGGCCCAGGATTGCCCCTTGAAGAACGATCAGTATTGAGCTTCAGAATGCCAGACGGAGGGGGAAGCCATCTTCCCACCCTTTGCACTTTCTTTTTCACTCGCCTTCCTTTCCTGACACAAGCCGAAGCTGGAGACAACCCCTGAATACCCAATCTATCCACCAACTTAGCATCTCCTTTCTCCAAAGGGAACACCACATCACACTTAGATTCCACAGTCTCCAGAATCATACTCATAATTTTGTGCCAAACTTGTTGAATCAACAACTTCTCACCTCAAAATATTCTGTGATTCCGTTCCAACCAAATCTACCATAGTATGAAGGAAGGCCCAGCATACCACACATCTTGCAAGAAAGAGGCCATAGAAGGAGGTCTACCCAGACTACTCCAAAAATCCATCAGGGATGAAGCATGAACACAGGGGCTTTTCCAAACTTCCCACCAAAAATGCCAAAGCTGCAAAGTCAAGGGACAACGGAAAAATAAGTGAGAGGAGTCCTCCTCTCCACATCCACACATAACACACATAGAAGGACCTTGAAAACCCCGCTTCTGAATATTATCCCAAGTCAAGCACCTATTCCAAGCCAAAGTCCAAATAAAGAAGTTACACTTCGGCCAAGAAAGCTTATTCCACACTTTCTTCCACCAGTGAACCTCCACCCCCTCCAGTTGGTTAGATAACAACACCTGATATCCAGAAGCAACAGTATAGACACCCTTAGGATTAGGAGACCAAGAAAGAACATCCCCTTCCTGGAGGGAGCTACAACGTCTATGAGAAAGGATACTATGAAGCTCAGCACACTCCTCCTCCATACCAACAATAGGCCACTAATCAGGATTCTTCCATCTTGCCACCACCAACTGCCCATGAGAAGAAAAGGACTTGAAGTCACTCACCCTTGACCAACCAACGTCACAGAACCTCTGGCACAGAGTCACCAAATTAGGAAACTGAGAAACAATGGGAGAAAAACCATCCCAAGAATCAGACCAAAAATGAGCTTTTGTCCCTCTTTTACAAATCCAAAATAAACCATCCTTGACCAGAGTAGCCCCTTTCTTGAGCGTACTCCAAATCACCGAGCCTTTCCCCACCAGTGGATACCGAGGAATATCAATTTGAGGGATCCCTGGGAAGTATTTCTGAGTTAATATCCTGGCCCAGATCCCATCCTGCTCTACACACCACCGCCAATACAATTTAGCAGCCAACGCCATCCCAGACAACGACGACTACCTTAACCCGAGGCCACCAAACTGCTTCGGGCTACAAACAATGTCCCATCTAACAAGGCTCCATTTAGAGGACAATAAGCTACTAGCCCATAAAAACTGTCTTGCTAAGGAATCCAATTCCCTAACAAAGCCCAAAGGGGCCACCTGAATCATACATCTATAAATGGGGAGGGCCTGCACCACAGACTTGAGAAACTGAACACGACCCGCAAAGGACAACCAGCGATGGGTCCAATGATTAACTTTCACACGAAATTTATCCAGAATATTCTTCCAAGACTCCTTGGGAAGTCTTCCAATAGAGATGGGAATACCAAGATAGGTCAAAGGGAGAACCCCAGTCTGAAATCTCAAGATATGAGCAATTCACCTCTGAATGGAACCTAGAGTATTGAAGAAAAAGATGGAAGACTTATCTTCATTGATCAATTGGCCCGAAGCTAGAAGATAAACATCCAACACCTTGCGCAAATTCAAAGCTTCCCTAATTGTAGCCATACCCATCAAAGCAGTGTCATCAACAAACTGCAAGTGAGATTGTGCAGGTAAACCACCTCCCCACCCCCAGCCCTGAATGAAACCTAACTCCACATTCCTTCTTATCAAGCATCCTAGACCCTCAACAAGAAGAAGAAACAAGTAAGGAGAGAGGGGGTCACCCTGCCGCAAACCCCGCGAGGCACCAAAAAGCTCAGAGTGCTCACCATTTATTAACACAGAGAAGGAGACTGAAGTAACACAACTCATAACCCAATAAATCCACGCATCTCCAAAACCAAAAGCACCAAGAACCTTCTGAAGGAAGGACCATCGAACACGGTCATAAGCCTTAGCCATATCAAGCTTGATGAACATTGCCTTATCTTTGGAATTAGCCATAGAGTGAATGGTTTCAGTTGCAATAACAACCCCATCCAGAATCTGATGTCCCGCCACAAAACCACTCTGTTCCTCAGAAATCAGCACTTTAAGCCACTTTTTCAACCTATCAGCAATCAATTTAGAGATAATTTTATAAATCACATTGCAAAGAGAGATAGGACGAAATTGACTTAACCTATCCGCCCCATCACACTTTGGGATGAGAGCAAGGAAGGTAGAATTCAAAGCCCGTAACATCTGTTTATTCTTATGAGACTCCTAAACAACTGCCAACAAGTCCAACTTGATAATCTCCCAGAATTCTTGAAAGAACTCAATCGGGAAACCATCAGGGCCAGGAGCTTTCCCCTCTTCATTTGAAACACGATCCCCTCTAGCTCCTCAATCGAAATATCACTCATAAGATGCTCATTCATCTCCCTAGAAACCAAAGAAGGGATACAAGAAAGGACCTGAGCTTCCTCATCAGAACCCCCCTGCGAGTCCTCCCTAAATAAAGAAGCAAAATATTGCATAGCTTCACATGTGATTTCCTGCAAAGAAGAAAGAGTTTCACCCCTATCATTCACCAGAGTCGAAATAGAATTGCCATGTCTCCTAGCTTTCACCGAGTTGAAGAAAAAAGCGATATTTTTATCCCCTTCCTGAAGCCACTCAATTCAGCCTTTTGTTTCCAAAAAACTTCCTCTCGTAGCTCACACTCTTCTAATGCTTTCAAAGCCCTAGTCTCTTCCCGAAGCAGGTCCTCAGTCACTCCATCCTCCCTGATCAACCTCGTAATACCATCCAACTCAGCCTGGGCAGCAGTCTTAGCATGGAAAATGTTTCCAAAGCACTGTCGATTCCAATGTTTAAGCTGATACTTGACAAATTGAAGTAACTTAGCAAAAGTATACATGGCTGTACCATAAGCAAGTCTACCATACCTCCACCACTCAACTATATAGTCATGGAGAGAGGAGTCGAGCAACCACATAAGCTGGAAATTGAAAGAAGGAGACCGAGGCACACGAGCTGAAGAAATAGCCAGCTTGATAGGCCAATGATCTGATCCCCTCCAATCCAAAATTTCAGAGCTAGAAGACCACAACCCACCAACCCAGTAGCAAGAAACCAGAAAGCGGTCAAGTCATTCTGCAATGAAGTTATTCCCAATCCTCTGATTATTCCAAGTAAACTGGCCATTAATGGGCTTGATATCCACCAGATTTAAAGCTGAAATGTTATCCTGAAGTAGCAACGCAAAAGGCTCAAGCCTCGCAATACCACCCCTCTTCTCAGCCAACTCAGAAATAGCATTGAAGTCTCCAGCCATAATCCACGGATGGAAAGGAACCATGCTTCAGACAAACCGGATATGGGACCGCAACAGTTGTTTACCCTGAAGTTCAGTAGGTGCATAGATATTGGAGAAGAGAACAGACTCCCTTGTCTCAAAACAAGAAGCAATCATAGAGATAGAAGACTGGAAGGACAACCACCAAAGAGGGTGGATCTTCTGAGGATTCCATAAACAAGCCACTCCTCCAGCAGACCCTTGAGCACCAATACACTGGCACTCTCCACTCCCCCACAACTTAGGCACTAAACCAAACATACACTCCACTGATAACTTAGTCTCCTGCAGGAAAAGAACATCAGGATATTGACTTCTAACCAAATCACGAACAGCTTTTTGTCGAGGGCCGCTCTTCAAGCCCCTTACATTCCAGGATAGAACAATCATTTCAAGGGGCTCGAAAAATGAGAATCCAGAGTCTTAACAGACCCTGACTCTACCAAAGTTTCCCCTGTTAATTTAATCTTATCCAAATCTTTTTTTCTACCAAGCTTGGAAGACTTCTCCCCAGCCCCTTTTTTTGGATCCTTTTGATGAAGACCCAAATGAGAAGAAGAAGACTTATTAATCTTCACCCCCTCAGTACCTACATTTGAAACAAGAGGAGATCCATCCTCACCACCCTTCTTCCCTACTATAATAGGAACCGATTCCACCTGGACTTCCATTTGAATTTCTGTGTCCATTTGCAAAGCCCTATTATCCTGCAAAACCTGAGTAGCTTCAGAAAGAAGGCCCTCTTGTCTTGTACCTGAAGCACCCTGATCCATATTCACCAAGCCTGGATTCACTTCCTGCTGGCTGAGATCATCTAAAACTTCAAATCTGTTGAAAGAATCTTCATCCTGCCTTTCCTTCAAAGTCCTCTTTGACCTCGATTCCTATTTCGAGCCTTGACAGGAACAAAACCATCAGCCCCATCCACATCACCAGGAATGGGTTCCTTCCCCTTTTCACCTCTAGGGGGATTGCGGGGAGGCTGAGAAGGCTGGGAGTCCACAGGCCTAGCCTTAGGGCATCTCCTTTGTAAATGTCCATATTCATGACAGAGACGGCACCGAAAAGGAAGAGTCTCATAGTCCAACTGCTACACCCAAGAGTAAGGACCCACACACATATCCACCGAATCTGGCAGGGGTTTACTTAAATCAATCTCAACACATATACGGGCAAAAGTCATCACCTTTTTAACTTGAGTCTGCTGTGAAGTACCAACTAGTTTTCCTAGCATTGAAGCTAACAAGTGTAAAACATCATCCCGCCAACATTCCACAGGAAACCTTGGTAGCTGAACCCACACTGGAACCCGGTTCAGAAGCTCTTCAGTAGGATTGAATCCTGCATGCCAAGGTTTAATGAATAACCCAATCTGATTATGAAAATAGGGGCCTCCTTCAAAGGCCTTATTGCGATCTGCCAAGCAATTAAATGAAACCATGAAAAAGTTATTTGCTAAAAGCATAACCTCCATTTCTCCCTCTGGCATCCAAGTCCATTGGGCCCATGATTCAAGAAATTGTAAAGAAACCCGCATCCCCATAAACTTGCACAGCAATGCATGCTTCGAATAATAATCAATATCTTTCGAAATCATCTCCAGCGGGATAACCAATTTGGCCCTCGCCTCACAATGTTCAAGACATCCATTGATCTTTGTAATCTGAGTACCACCAGACAAACCTGAACCAACCAACCCTAGATCTGGTGAGAACAAGTTATTATTAAAAACCTTCGAAGCGTGCGAAGGAGAATTTGCACCAACTACTGCTGAGCGAAAATCCATCTTGGGACTAGCCCCTGAAGACTCCCCGATCGGCATTGAAACTAAACAAGATCCAAGGCGGGCAAACAGGCCCCCAAGAAAAAAGAACCACCACTAGGGTTTAACTGATCCACCACCCAGCACTGCCTTCGAACTGCAGACCCAAACCAACCAGGCCCAAAAACCCCACCCACGGCCTCCAACCAGGCACAAAACCCCCGCATGCTCAGGGAGAAAGAGACACCGATGCCGCTGAAAAAACTTTGTACTGATAAAAAAAACACAACCCCAGACCTCCCCAAAACACATGCACTCCCCACACTTCGCACGACCAGGAAAAAACCAGAGGATCAGGCTAGGGCACGAAAGCCCTAGCTCGACATGCAGAGCAAAAAATCAACATCCTTTCTAAAGTCATTCTAAATTAAATAATGTCCAATTATTTAATTAGTTCTTCTAAAACTTAACATCCTCTATATTAAATAAATTAAAACATTTATTTAGATTATCTATTTCCTCTTAAAAATGGATTAACACCAAAATCAATCGATGCAAATCCATGTGCACACTTAATTAAATATTTTAATATTTAATTAGTTGTTCCCTCACCCACATGTCGTATTTATCCTCCAGTTCCAATTAGTTAACTCATAAATCAAATCTGTTAATTAGTTAGTCTTTTCTATTAACTAATTAATCAAATTAGTTAACTCTTCATTCTATTTCTATTAACTCCCCTGTTGCATGATGGAACAGGACACTTGTCCTCTTCCTATTTGTGCACATCCTCTCAAATATTCTCTACCATTGATCTTCTCATCCTTTCTATACTGTTGATCTTCTCTCTCACAAATCTATAAGTACAACCCTATTCCTCTATTTCTATCATCCAAGCTTTTAGTAAACTTACTCTATAGGAATTACAGCACGCCTTTGGCACCAAATCATTCCATAGCTTGCGATCACCCTTTTATCATTGCAATTGTGTTGAAGAATCTCTTCATTGCAAACCTATCATAGCCATTCCCACTTGACATCTTGGAAAATAGCAAGGAAGTGAACCTTATGAGGGCCATATTCATACACAAGATCATTTGAGATTGGCAACCAATGGAAGCCACGAAGTAAAGAGGTTTGCAAGGTTTGAGTTCTTTGTTTGTTTGATCTTCTTTGTTTCTTATTTCATTGAGTTATTAGGTATTATTGATATTATTGATATTCATGCACATTTTCCCATAAACATTTTTGGTGCCCACCATGGGGCCCTACCCCAAATTTAACCTCAAAGCTGAGTTTTTGTGCGTTAGGTTCCATACATAGGAAGATTATGTGCATCTATTCATTCTTAACACACATCTGAGCTCTGTTTCAACGCATCTAAAGATTCAGCACATTTATTCCCTGAAACTGCACTTCTATGCTCTGAAATAACACATTTATTCTAACTGTGCATATGTTCTCTAATTCTATGCTTTCATTATCTATAACTGCACATTCATAAATCTATGCATTTGTGTTCTATTTCTACGCATCCACCTCTGTAGCTGTGCATTTGTTCTGACAGTGATTTTTGAGTTATTTCTTGTGATTTCACTAACGCTAACATCTCTCATAGGAATATTCTCAAATCTACTTACAGGTTAGGGGTTGGTTAGACATCTAGCTGCATCATTAACTCACATCATAGATCTAATTAGCAAGGAAAGTAATTGGATTGTGTTGATGATTATTTTTACACATTAATAACAAAAGTTAAAATTCATAAAATGAACCTAACTGTCTTTAAAGATATGAAGAAATCAATTAAGATTACTTAATCCCAAGTTTCCGTATGGTTAGGTCTTGACCTGTTGGACAGCTCAGTAGGTTACTATGAAGCTGTAATATGCAAGGGGCCTTACGTGATTTAAGGTGATTGATTGCTTACTGGACTCTATTTATGCAAATTGTTGCAAATATCAACAAATTATTCATTCCTTTGCATAAATCTGTTATTGTATCCTGAAGCTTTATATGATTTTATACTAAAACATGCATCTTTTCAAATATGTATAAAGATTTCCAAATATCAACTCAAATTGCTCTTAATTCCTTCAAATGTTAGACAATCTCCTTTAGATTTCCGCGTTTAAGCTAAGTATTTCAAAGTTTGGGAAAAGCTAGGAAGAATTCAAAATCAACAACACTTGCTACAAGATTTAAATGCTATGTTATGTACATGATAAGAATTACAGCAAATTCAATTAAATCAATAGACTAAATCGTTAAATGCAAATGTCCTGAGTATTTTCACAAACATGCATTCAAGATTGTGAGCTTTAAGAGAAACTATTTCAACTACAAAGAAGAGCTAGAAGACAATCAGAAAATAGACATAGAATTTTGGATTCAATTGTATTTAAAACACACAGTCATATAAGATTTACAATGTATGAATGACTCTTAACTTCATTAATTGAATTCACAAAAACTTACAATGCTTTACAGATACAATAAGAAAGCTGGACATTCCACGCATTCCTTAGTGCAGACACAGGTGACCTCCTCTAAACTAAAATACTCTTTCTACTCAAAATTTCAGAACAAATTACAATTGCTTGCTAGTTTCTACAAATCCTTGTGTAAATAATATACATGTAGCAAAGTTCCTTATATGGATTTTAAACTTTCAAATTGCTATAGCTACAACCTTCATCTACGGCTGAGGTTTCTCCATCCTTGATCAATGGTGCATCTTTATCTCATAACTGTCTGCCAAAAATATCTATTTGGCATCTTTTCCTTCACTCAAAGGATGTTGTTGGAATCTTTACAAAATAAGATT
Source organism: Cunninghamia lanceolata (assembly GCA_027924645.1). Taxonomy (NCBI): domain Eukaryota; kingdom Viridiplantae; phylum Streptophyta; class Pinopsida; order Cupressales; family Cupressaceae; genus Cunninghamia; species Cunninghamia lanceolata. The sequence continues at coordinate 1,103,455 of BSBN01001494.1, read as the reverse complement.
CCCCTTCTCTTTGTTGACTTTTTCTTGCCAAGGCTCTTTATTTGACTTCTTTCTCCAAAACCCTTTACCCTTGCTTGCCTTCTCACTTTTTCAAATATTTCTTGAAGTTGCCAATTACACCTTCTATAAAGGTGTGGTCCCCTCCTAGACTCTTTGCCAAAATATATTCTTTCATTACAACTCCTTCCTTCAACTTCTTCTCTTTACTCTATGAGCCCTCTCTTCTCTTTTGGTATTTCTTTATTTTACCACGCTCTTCCATCAGTGTATCAATCATCTGTTTGCTGAGATTGGTATCAGGATTTTCTAAGCATGGTGCAATTATGGCATTGAACTCTTTTAATGCCCTTTCTAAATCATATGCTGGCATTTCCATGCATTCATGCTATAGGAGTCTTTCTGTTATCTTTTTATGCATTTTGATCATCTCACCTGCTTCTTCTTCTAAATTTTGTACAACTGTTGTACATTTTCTGATGTTATCCTCCTCAAATTTCAGCTCTAATATTGTCTGTGGCACTTGATTTGCCAATGTAATAGTAAGTGCTCCTTCATTGATCAATTCCTCTACTCTTCCTTCCACTTCTGTGATCTGTTCAATTTTAGATATGCATTCTTCTTTTCTAGTTTGGCACTTGTGTGTAAGTATCATACACTTGTTCTTTTCTTCTGTAACTATTTTCCAACTTCCCACAGCCTGCCTTATTGTTTGCTTACCCTCTTGCATAAAATCATTAAACCATTCATCAAAAATACTAGCTTTGAGCTTTTTATTTCTCATATCCTGTATTTCTTCTCTTGATACTACTGCTATGTTATCCGACAATTCTGGAACTATGGCACTGGGATCAAATATCCCCTTAATAAGTTGTTGAAGCTGGACAATGTGTCCTTTCAAATAATCCTGCTTGTCTTTATCTTTCTTCAGCATCTCTACTGTCACTTGGTGCATGTCTTCCCATTCATTAATATGTTGCTCTCTTGTGCTATGCCCCAGGTCCAAATTCAATATCTTGTATTCTTCCAAAGTTATCTCTCCTTTTGCCTTTTCTTTCTGTGGAATGGCTAGGTTCAGCATTCTAGATCCATCTAGACCTCTCTTTATAGCTGACATTGTCCTAGCTTTTCTCTTTTCTTTTCTTGGAGTATTACCACTTATCAAACTCTTATATCAATTGGTACTAATTGTACCTCTTTCTCCTTCTTTCCTATTTCCTCTCCTAACCATGCAAGAACCTCCTTTGTACCCTCTGCAATCTTACCTTCATTAATTACCTCTTCATGAGGTCCTTCCATTTCCACCTCTTCCTGTTGTTGTTGTTCTTGCTCTTGTTGTTGTTCCTGGTGTAGTTCTTCTTGTTGTTCCTGTTGTAGTTCTTCTTGTTGCTGTTGAAGTGGAGGTTCTTGATCTATGGGATTATTTGGTTGCTCTCTTGATTCAACTTCATTCTCCTCTTCTATCTCAGTATCTCCTCCACCTTCAACCTCTTCTTCATGAGCCTCTTCTTCTTGATCATCTTCTGCATTTATTTCACTTTGCAGGTTAACCTCCTCTGTTTGTTCCTTAGCCTTATTTTCAGCTATCTTTTTTGTTCCTTCTTTACCTTTAGGTATCTTCGCTTCACCTTCTGTTTTGTCTGTTTCTCCTATTTGTACTTGCTCTGTATGTACAGGGGAACACTCTTTTGTGCTATCTTCTTTTGCTTCCTTTTCTTGATCTTGCACATCTTCTGCATTCTTGTCTTCCTCACTGGGCTCATCATATACATTTAGCATGTTTAAGGCATCCACCTCTGATGTATCTTCCTTTGCTTCTCCTTCTACTGAAGCATGCCCTTCTATGCTTACTCCCTCATGTGTTTCTTCTTTCTCAGCTTCTTCAATTTTATGTGCCTCCTCTTGCACATCTTTAATAATTTCTGGTGGAACCAAAGTACTGAATGGATCCACTGATTTTATTTCTTCCTATACCTTTTCTTCTTCATGTTCTGTGCTGTGCTCCATTTCCACTTTAGCTTGAGTGCTTGCCTCATCCTCTTCACTCAGGAAATCACTTGAATCTTCTTCTATGTCAATTGCCTTTCCTTTATACATTGTTCCTTCTTCACTATCACTACTCTCAATGTGTACAGTTTCCACAGTAGTTTGTTTGGCTTTGTATGTTCTTAACTCTTGCAGCATTTCTCCAGCCAATTATGTTTTTACTTTAATGAATGTTTGTCCTGGTTCCAAAGATGTGGAGTCACTAGCTATATTTTTCATCTTTTCCCCTACTTCCTGTGTTCTAATTACATCAACTGGTTTGGAAGTCTCACCCTTCGACAAACTTATTAGAATTGCCCTTCTTACTAGTTGTCCTGCTGCTTCTTTTGCAGCCTGTGCCTCTTCTGCACTTATTTCATGACTAATGGATTTTGCATCAACAAAAGTATCAGATGCTACTGCTATTGTTATGCCCAAGGCATATGGGTCCATCAATGTAGCATTTTTATCCTTTTCCACAATTTTTCTCTTCTTTTCATAAAAGCACTGCAAGTCTTCACCGTGCTCTACCTTTCTTTTCCTTCCCTTCTTTGGGTATGTGACTTCCTTGCCTTCAGCTTTTAGTTCCTCAACTCTGTCTTTTAGCCATGTTTTTGAAAACAATATTATTGGTTTAGACAATACATCCAATGAGGTGTTCCAAGGTTTTGACCAATCAAGCTCTGTAATAGGAGCCAACCTTGCTTCTGCATAACTATGATGTAATAATTGATCATCTTCTTGAACCTCGGAGGAACATATATATTACCTATAGATTTCATTTTCTCAACAGTTAATCTTTTGTGAGCTCTTTTCCTCACATCCTTGTCGTTTTGGCAATCAGCCCAGAAATCCTCAATGTGTATCTGATGTTTGTACTTTTTATCCACAAAGTTTTGAATTTTGTGAAAAGAATCAAATCTTCTAACCAAATCAAACTCTTGAAAACCATAGTATCTCAGTTTTTGTTTTGAATAACCTGCTACTTCTTCACTGTAGCAAGAGTACCTACCAATAGCCCAAGGTAACCTTACATTTCCTCTATTGTTAAACTTCCTTTTGTACATCTTGAAAATCCTCAAGTTCTATCTTGAAAATTCCAACACGATCAGCTTATCAGAAGGATATCTGGGCAGCATAAATGGCTTCCCCTCAAATCCCTCAGTCCTTATGTAAGTGAAATGTTCAAACTGTATGAACCATGCACTATGCAATCCAATTGCATCTTCTTCATCTTTAGATAATCTATTGTCTAGTTCTTCTCTCAATACCCTTACCATGTAAGTATAGAAAACATCATTCACCAAAGAAAAATTCTTCAAAGCATTTTCCTCTTGTAAAATAGGGTAATGTTCATGTACTAATCTCTAGTCTAGACCATTTCCTAGGGCACCTACTCTTTCTATTCCATGAATATGAGGTCTGATTTCTAAAGCACATGAGTATAATACATAAGAAGACAAATAAAAGGGCAAGCATTTTCTGTTGTCTCATCATGGCATGCCTCCAAATAGCTGTACTGATGGCCTTGGCCTAGTGGATTTGCCCTGCTCCTTTTCTCCTGCTCTTATGAATTCAATGACAATGAACATTCCATGGCTCACACCTTGTGCCGTATCTTAATCCAACTAACCTGCTCAGTATAGTTATCATCAATATAAATTTCTTCTCTGAAATATACCCTCATCAGATTCTTAGGTAATCTGGTCACAGCTTGGGCTTATTTTCTGGGCTGTACCAGTTGCGAAATATTTTACCTTTACATTCTCCTTCATTTGTGTAAAAATTCTCATTATATTGATCAATGTCAATATCCCTCATTTTTCATTAATCTCCAATCCAAAAGTTCTGGCAATACCCTCTGTGGTTAAATCAGCAATTAATCTGTCATGTAACATGATCTTTTTGGTGGATGGATCATATAAAATCACACAGTCAAAACATAAATCCTTAGCCTCCATGGCTAGTGGGAAACCTGTCAGCTCTATATAATCTGCTCTCCCAAATACATTTCATATCTTGTGAGGCATCTGTAGCAATGATTTTCTTCAACACATCCTCTGCATCATAGTTTTCTAGGTTTGTGTCTATGCCTACTCCGCTTGTAGTGATTAGGGATGGACAACCTCTGTACAATGGCAACTCTTCTTTCTCTACTTCTTTTTATGGCTTTCTTTCTTTTTTTACTTCATCTGATGTATCCTTCTTGTGTTTCGGGGCCATCCTGTAGAAGCATACCACTTTTAACATTCGTTTTACTTCATGTTTAGGGTTTTTTACTATGAATACCTACTTTTACCATTTACCCTAACTTGTTTTTCCTTTTGTCTTTTACCCTTCAAATTTGTTAAGCTCTACTCAGCTAATTAACAATTAAAATAGTAATTTGACCAATCCTACGTTTTACAACGAAATTACTGAAATTAACAATATTTTAATAATTGAAAATAAATGGCGTTTTGGGTAAATACCTATTTTTCGTGACCATTTACCTGTTGACTTACTTTTTTCACCTTTGTCCAGCTACTGTAGCTCTGTCACTCTGGTAAATTCTACTCATTCACTGCCACAGTTCTCTTTTCTGCAATTTTTTACTCTTAACAATATATCTTGAAAGCAAAATAACATTAAAATTGCCCTAACCCTCGTTAAATTTCCCTTTGTTTGAGTGTTAAATTCGCATTAATTACAGCAATTAATGCACTGCAACCTTCAGCTTTCTCCTTCAGTGTTTAAGTTTTTTGAACTTTTAACCGTTAGCATAATTCAACATGCATACACTTTCTTTGTATATTTCATTGTATGTTTTCTTTGTATATCTTCGTTGTATCTTTCAACATACAAACCCTTTATGCAAAGAACTAACTAACTACCCTTTTTACCTTTTTGCTTTTCCGTACACCTTTGATTCCTTGTATATCAGGATTTTATATTATAAACATACAAATGCCCAAATATACAAAGACTTTTCTGTTATTTAATTATTTTTGACATCCGGCTTGTATCTCCACTTTGCATCTTTCGAATGTACATCCACTTGTATATCGCTAAATATACATTGTCATTATACAAGCGAAAAATGTACAAATAGTGGGGTCCACTTTACCTCTTTTACCTTTGCATCTCCGCTATGCACATAACCTTTATATTAAACCTTCAGACTTCAAACCTTCTATAAATCGCATTGTATTTCCCCTCGGCTCCGCAATGTATATAAAACTTTGTATATTTCACCTTGTACATTCCGAAACATACAAAGATGAAAACATACAATAGTTTAATCTCATTTCATAATGATTTTGGTTCTGGCACTTGTATAAAGTGAATTGTATATCGCAATATACATTAAGTCTGAATGCATCACTTATATCGTATTTCAATTTTCTCTCAATTCCGCATTGTATATATCACAATGCATGTCTCCCAATACCTTACATACAAACACAAAATATACAACCATTATTCCTTATTTCACTATCCTTTCAATTCCGCTTTGTATATAAATTGCAATGTATATAACTGAACATACATATACAAAGTGCAAAATATACAATGATTATGTCAACTTTGATAACTTTTCAATTCCGCGCTATGTATAACTCATTGTATATTTACTTTGTATGTCTGCCATTTTCCAAATATACAAGCCAAAATATACATAGTGGATTTCAACGTTTATTTACTTCAACTCTGATTCTTTTCGGGCCTGACTTGTATATTAAGATAAAAGGTTATCCAGAAATGTATACAAGTAAAATAACATACCAAAACCCGACGACCTCTCCTTTGCGACTAACACAAAACACTATATACAAATGCATTTGTATATGAAATGACCTTGTATATACAAAGAACTTTGTATATACAAAACACAAACCCTCTAATTGTACATATACCAAAAAACCTTGTAACTTGCAAAATACAGGGAATTTTGAGATGGTTCAAAAAGCAACCCCTATTCATTTTTCACAGAGAATTCACCCATACTATGCATGGGTAGTTAATGTTATTTTTTTTTCTCTATTTCCACTAAGGTTTGTACTTTCAATTACCTTTTTCCCTTTACCACCAAGTAGACCCACACACAGAAGCAACCAAAAGCTAGCTACAGCAGGGGTCCTCATTTTGCTAAGAAGTAAAATGGGGCATGTTGTGAGCATCACAACAGATTATTCATGAAAATCTCATTTAGATCTAACTAGGAGGATTGTAATTTGGTCTTGTTTCATCAACAACTCAAACATAGTCCCTACTAGAAGGATATAAAATTGAACCATTGCTATCTTGCTTCTTTCAAAGTTAACAAATCACGTGTGTGCCCAAGTAGCTTAACTCATTTAGTCTTTTTAATTTTAACTAGGGGAAAAGAACCATTGTTTATCCATGGCTTATGGAATGATACTAGGCCTATGCTCTCCCCTATCTTGGGTGACCAAAATGCCAAACATATCATTTCATATGTTTTTCCTTTAGAGAGGCCTGCCCTTGGATATCCTTCTATCCAAGTGGGAACGAGCTTAAGTGGTAACAAGCTAAAGCCAAGCTCTGCCTAGCCACTATAAATAAATTGTGCTTGGAGTGAAAGCTTCATGCAACGAGTGCTAATTAGTTATATCAACAGCCAACCTCCCCCAAAACCCTCCAAGGCACAACCCTTGAAGGCTGGGAGACTCCATAATGGAGAGTAGCACTGCCACACGTATAACCACTCAAATGGTTGCCCTTATTACTTATCCATTGTTTTAGAAGCTAAAATCCCCTATAAACCGGTGCCAGAAAGAGTGATTATCATCTTCCTAAGATGACTCATGTACTTATGATTCAATAGTACAGATAACAAGGAAATCTCAAGGTTTGTGAGCCTTGGGAACCTAGAACTTGGTGTACCAGAGAAGTTTGTGCACTTGTAATGGGGAGACCACATCCCAACTTCCTAAGTTATCTACTTTGAATAGCATAGCTGGTGTAAAAAACTAAGTGAGAATTCAGTTTATATTGCCCCTGCCATCCTAGGATTTGTACCTATTTTTAGTCAGAAAAAAGTCAAAAAAATCTTTAAAAGATCAAAAATCATGAAAATATTCTTTGTGTTTGTTGTGTCTTACTTGCCATAATTGAAAAATCAGATCAAAAAGACCAACTTTCAGCCAAGAAACCAAAAACATAAAAAAATGTGCCAAAAACATTGCCAAATTAGTCAAAAACATAGAGCTGTGCATTTGTTACGCAGAAATGCACTTATATTTCAACTTGCTGTGCATTTACCTTCTGTAACTATGCATTTATTGCTATACATATATCACAGTGAGCATTTCCTAGTCTTTTGAGAGAAAATTTTCAACCTTTCTAGGTACCCATTTTAGGCTTGTTCTAGTTTCTGAGATCAGGTTTACCACGTAGTCACCTCTTCCATCCGTTTCCATAGTGTACCCTCTTTCTCGTCAGTCATCTCATCCACCTTTTTACAAAATCTTTTCATAATCGAGTCAAAGTATCCAAATTAGGTTAGTACAAGGGATTTTTTAGATCATTTCAGATTCAAATAACCCTAGTAAGTCTCCACTATCAAGGATCAATCCTCCTCCTCTCTCAGAACTTCACTAGTGGTCTTGGTGCAAGACTAGTCTCTACATAGTAAATGGGTATCAACTATCCTTACTTGTGGCTATCGCCTTGTATCGACCAACTTGCTTGGAATCATTGATCAAAATAAATCCTTGTTCAAATCTTGTCACCACAAGTATCCTCTTCTCAACAATCTACACCAACACCTTACCAAAATCTCTAGTTTCACCCCACTCCTTTCCGCATCACCTTGCATGATCTTAACTAGATCCCAAACACAAAAGCAACTTGAAATGGTTGGAACATCTGAAAGAATTGTATCCCCTCACAACAGCAATGAGGAAATCTCCCATGAGGACTTCCAAGGAGCCCTCCAAGACTAGAAATTTCAACGCATGATGGACAAAGTGCTCAACAAAGACCCTCAAAAGTACTTTCTTCATCTTGCAACCCAAGGACTTAAACTCCCCCCAGACTTTGATCTCAACAAATTAAGAGAATCCGTAGAGGAAGAAACTCACGAGGACCACACTAGTGAATATAAAAGTAAACAAGCCACAGACTCAAATGTACCTCTAGACGCATTAACGAAACAAGTTGAGAAACTACCGTAAAAATTTGTGGATCTCCAAACGGGGACATCCACTAAACATTATTCCTTGGAGGACATCTCACCATATCCCTTTGATAAGAGCTTAAAAATGATCCCCTTCCCCTTTAGATTTGAAGTACCAAGATTTGGCAAGTATAGAGGAAAAGGTGATCCAAGGGATCATATTAGGGAATTTAGCGACGCGTGTCTAGAAGTGGCTCACAATGACACCTTCCTAATGAGACTATTCATTAGATCTCTAGGTGGACAAGCCATGGAATGGTTCTCATGACTTCCCCCGGGTATCAAAACTTTTGATGAGTTAGTAAACAAGTTCATCACACACTTCTCATATAACATTGAATACGAAGTTTCCATGCTTGACCTATGCAATACAAAGTAAAAGAGCAGTGAATCCTTCACTACTTTCTTACAAAGATGGAGACAACTCATGAGCAAATGCTCATATATGTGCTTGAGAAGCAAATGACAGAGATGTTTGTCCACAACCTTAACCTCGATCTAAGCTACCAAATCTAAATTCAATGCCCTACCTCATTTACAAAAGTCATTGAGATGGGATTATTTATCAAGAAAGCTATGATCACCAAGGGGCAAATAAAGTTGTTCAAGGACACCCCTAACTCTAACTATACCATAGACAAGTGAAAATTTTGGACAAAGAATAAAAATATCATCAATGATGGAGTAGTTGATGCCAAAGTAGTGGCTCCTAAACAACAACAACCAATCTTTACTTTTCAAGGAGCGTTAAACAATGCTTCATCTAGCGCACCAAGACAGTGGTACAACTTCACACCTAGACGAAAATTCACACAACTAGGGGAGTCCTATGAGTCCGTGTTGAGAAAGCTAATATCCAACAATGAGATCACTCTTCCCGCTACGAGCAACTATGAACCCCAAGTAAAACCTCCTTGGTGGAAAGAGACCGATTTCTATCAGTATCATAGGGGAAAAGGCCATAAGACTAATGAATGTATTCATCTGAAAAATGTCATTCAAGACCTACTCGACCAAAATCATATAGGCACAAAAGAGCATACCTCCAATGAGTCGCATGTGGCATACAAGGATCCACTCCTCAACCATGACAGGCCATACAATAACAACAATAACAATAGGCAAAACCAAAATAATGGGAACAATAATGCTACCTACGTGAACGTGCCGTTCGATTATACCATTAACTGCATAGCGGAACACATCCCACAAATCAGTGTAGTCACATTCAACCAATAATCAGAACCCAACAAATCTGATTACAACATTACCACCCACAGTGGTAAGGTCACATTACACACACTACCTCCAATGTCGTCACCTCCTCTATCTGCTTCCCCTAAGTATAGTGTCATAGACCAACTTTGAAAAACTCCTGCCCATATATCCATCTTAGAGTTGTTGTGTTTGTCTCCCTCCCACAAGGAGATTCTTGATAAAGCCCTAGTGGAAACAACTGTGCCTATGAACTTGGCCCAAGAGAAGTTCCAAGACATGGTAGGTCATCTAACCTCCACTAACACCCTATCATTCACCGAACAGGATGACCTTTCAGTGTCTCAGCCCCATAACACACCCTTGCATATCGTAGCCTTCATTCATAAACATCGTATCAAAAGAGTTCTCATTGATGGAGGAGTAGGTTTAAATATTTGCATGCTCAAGCTAGTCCTTACATTGGGGTTCTCAGAAAATGCAGTGGATCCAAGAAAAAAGATCACTATAAAGGCCTATGATGAAGAAGAAAGGACTACTAAAGGAATAGTGGTGTTACCAATACAAGTTGGACCAGTAGTGAAGGACATTGTTTAGCAAGTCCTAGATAGGGAGCTAGCCTATAACATCCTCCTAGGTAGACCTTGAATTCATGCCATGAAAGTTGTACCTTCTAACTACCATCAATGCATCAAATTCCCCCATAACGATGGATAGATCACTATCCAAGATGATCCTGACCCTTTTTAGCATTGTAACTCTATCTGCTCAAAGATTGACTGCATCATTCCCAACAATAGAGCTTCCATGTCTCCAACCCCCTAGCATGATTCTAGCTCCCAAGCTTCCTCGTCCAAACCCAAAGAGAAGAAAGTCAAAATCAAAGAAACAGGGGTAGGAGAATACTCCATTGAGCACTCCTTCAACTTAGCCAAGATACCTTTATCCCCAAATACCTTTGGGCAACCTAAGTACATTCCAATACCGTCTGCTCCTCCTCAACCTCCTAAAGCTCCCTTTGTCAAATGGGGGACCCTATCAGATGAGAGTGAGGAAAGAGATGTCTTGCAATGTCTCTACACAGAGAAAGATAACACACAATAAGAACCACCTAAGCTCCCAACAGAAATCTATGGGCGTGGTGAGTCTATCTTACACATAATGGGTTATGAAGGACAAGGTCCCATTGGCCTAAGAAAAGAAGGAATAATAGAACCCATCCAACCCTCCTCATCCTCATTGGCAAGAAATACAAGAGGGCTAGGATACAAGGACAAAGGCAAAGCTAAGGCCAATGCTTGTTTTGTGGAATAGATCCATAACCTACAAGAAGACAGTGACACAGACTCTAATGAGTATGAGTGGGATGAACTCTCAGAGCACTCCTATGAAGACAAAGGAATTGACACCGTTTGAACCTATAGCCCTTACCATGAGGAACAAACACTAATGCATAGACCATTAGAGTGCGATTCACCCACTCCTGAAAGTTTGACTTACAAGGAAGGTCAGAGTTCCAACACGATAAACAATCTGGAGGAAAGTACCATTCTAGATCCTATCCCTATCAATCTAAATCCTAACCATGTATCCATTCAAAACATCACACCCAATGAATTAGATCTACGTTTCGATCCCCTCCCCCTTGTGCATCTTGAACTTATCAACTGGGATTTATGAGGAACCCCACAACTAGACATGTTCCAAAATGATGATCCCTATATTAACTACATGGAACTTAGGGACCACCTACCTATAGGAGATCATAAAGTTGGCTTCTCCATTGAACTCAACACCATGGCTTATTTTGGAGAGGGTACCAAGCCTTCCAGTCGAAAAAACATAAAAATAAAAAATGGATCTGATGGTGAAAACCGCTCTGAGGCAGTGTCAGATCCCAAAATAGTAAAAAGAAATGATGCATTGAATGGTGAAAACCTCTCTAAGGCACCAGATGATGGAAGGCTTGACACTCTCCCCAATGACATGTACCAAGAGAATTCTCAAATTGTGGTAGAACCTGCAGAACCTGTCGACATCGAAACATAAGGTAATCCTAAGATCATTCACTTTGCAAAGTCTCTATCTCCACTGGAGAAAACAAAATTTGTACCTTTCTTCAAGAAGAAGAAAGCCAACTTTGCTTGGTCATATGCAGATATGCCTGGTTTAGATCTAGATTTGATTCTACATCATCTTCCACTAGATCCATGAGTTAAACCAGTCAAACAAAAGCTTGGGAAGATGCATCCCCACATTGCATTACTAGTAAAAGAGGAACTCAATAAGCTACTGGATGTAGGGTTCATTAGGGAAATTGACTATCCAGACTGGGTATCCAACATAGTGCCAATATCAAAACCTGATGGCAGAGTTAGATTGTGCAATGATTTACGAGATCTAAACAAGGCTTGTCGCAAGGATGATTTCCCATTACCTAATATTGACATCATAGTCGACTTGATAGCAGGACACACCATGCTTTCTCTTATGGATGGCTTCTCCTAGTACAATCAAATCAGGATAGCACCAAAAGACCAACATAAAATAGCTTTCACTTGTCCATGGGGAACCTTTTGCTAGAATGTCATGCCATTTGGGTTAAAGAACGCAGGGGCAACATACCAATGTGTTATGACCACTATCTTCCATGATATGATGCACGTCACAATGGAGGACTATGTAGATGACATCCTTGCAAAGTCACTAACAAGAGAATCCCACCTAGATGTACTAGAGGTCTTTCAAAGACTGGAACACTTCAAAGTTAGGTTGAATCCAAAAAATGTGTGTTTGGAGTCACCTCTGGCAAGCTCTTGGGCTTCATTGTATCAGCAAATGGGATCGAAGTGGATCCTACCAAAGTCCAATCTATCATGGAAATTCCACCACCAAAGAACATCACTCAATTGCGGTCTCTACAAGGCAAGTTACAGGCAATTCATTGGTTCATCTCACAACTAGCAGACAAGTGTCAACCTTTTACTCACCTATTGAATAAAAACATACCATTTAGATGGGATTAAAAGTGTGAGGAAGGATTTCACAAACTGAAGGAATACCTCATGAACCTACCTATTCTAATGCCACCTATCCAAGGTAAGCCACTGTATCTATATATATCTTCTATGCCAACAGCTCTCAGAAACCTATTAGTACAACAGGATTATGAAGGCAAAGAAAGGGCTATCTACTACATCAGTCGCACATTGGTGGGCTACGAATTGCAATATTCTCAAATAGAAAGATTGTGTCTTGTTGTGGTTTTTGCTTCCCAAAAACTATGACATTACATACTAGCACATTCAATCAATCTTATTGCACATATAGATCCACTAAAATACCTATTAAGCAAAGCAGCTCCTACAGGCTGCCTAGCCAAGTGGGTAATGCTATTAAGTGAATATGACATCAAGTATGTAGAAAGGAAGGCTATCAAAGGTCAAATCATTGCCGGTCAGTTAGCAAAAGCACCATTGCAAGATACCACACCAATTACATTCAAGTTTCCAGATGAATCCATTTTCAATGTTACAACACACTCATGGAAACTCTACTTTGATGGATCCCATACAAACCATGGATCGGGGGTAGGAATCTTGTTGGTCACTCCTCAAGGTGACACCATACCTAAGTCTTATCATCTACTATTCCCATATACAAACAATATAGTAGAGTATGAGGCCTTGGTCATTGGTCTCAAAATGCTAGCAGAGTGGAAAGTAAAGGAGCTATATGTCTATGGCGACTCCCAACTGGTAATCAATCAAGTCAATGACAACTATCAGACCAAAGATGACAAGTTAATACCATACACGCATATGGTAGATGACTTTAAAGAGTACTTTGTGATCATCTCCTTTGAGTAGATACCTCGCATTGAAAACAAAGCAGCAGATGCCATGGCAACCATTACCTCGCTCCTCGAGACCCCAGAGAATGAGTCACGGTATGAGTTCTTGGTGGAGTCATTTATGCAACCAGCTTATGATATCCCTAAAACACACTCCATTTGCCTCTTAGTCGGATCTGATTCACCCTTGTATGGTAAGTTTTACACTTACCTCAAGAATAACACCCTACCACCTGACTTGTCTACCAACCAATGCCAAACCTTCATTCACCAAACCTCCCATTACACCATTATCACCGACACCCTATACCAACGAGGTCTAGATGGTACTTTACTCTGATGTTTAGAATGTGAAGATCTCAAACTACATTACAAGACGTGCACAAAGGAATTTGCGGAACACACTCTAGCGATCCTTCTTTAGCTAAGAAACTCATGCGTTTGGGATACTATTGGCTGAACATGGAAACTAATTCATATCAGTTTATGAAGAAATGCAAGCAGTGCCAGATACATGGTAACCTCATCCATGCACTAGCTTAGGAGCTACAACCTTTAACGACACCTTGGCCCTTTTGTCAATGGGGACTAGACGTTGTGGGCAAAATCAACCCTCCATCATCTAAAGGCCACAAGTTCATAATAACCACCACTGAATATTTTACCAAGTGGATTGAAGTCGTTCCACTCACCAATGTCACAGGCAAACAAATTACCTCCTTCATCCTCAATTACCTCATTTTCTGATACGGAATTCCCTCATCCATAGTCATGGATAACAGAAGACCTTTCAAGAACCAGGATGTACAAGAGCTTTGTGACAAATTCAAAATCCAACACCATTTCTCCACGCCCTACTATCCACAAAGCAATGGCCAAGCAGAGGCATCCAATAAAACAATCTTGAGAATCCTCAAGAAAACTGTCATCTATGTCGGCCGTGATTGGCACATACAACTGAATCCCTCTCTATGGGCCTATCGAACTAGTATATGCACTCCCACAGGTGCTACCCCTTATGCCCTTGTCTATGGATCAGAAGCCATTTTTCCCATCAAGGTCAAGTTACCATCTTTAAGGGTGTCGGTAAAAGGTCTTATCACTGATGAAGACTACAAAGTTACCAGACTGCAAGAGTTAGAGTTGTTGGAGGAGAAGAGATAGAATGCTTTCAATAATCTCAAAGCCTATCAACAAAGAATGTCACGAAGCTACAATCATAGGGTCCATCCAAGGGTCTTCAATGTTGGTGATCTATTACTCAAGGAAAACCTCTGCAATCAATAGGATCACGAAAAGAAAGGTAAGTTTAAACCCAACTAGCTTGGTCCTTATGTAATCATTGCTGCCTATGGATCAGGAGAGTATCAGTTAGCAACATTAGAAGGTGAGTTGTTTGATGACCCAATCAACAGTATGCATCTTCACCGGTTCTATACCTAAGAGAATCCCAATGTAAGGGGGGCAAAAAAAAAGAGTGTTGCAATAAAAGAAAAGTAGTGAAAACCTGGCAAATAGGCGCTCTCTACGATGTGAACCACTTCCTCCATCTTTGGGAAACCAATCAACTTGTGTCCATTCCTCCTACCATCTTTTCTCATCTGATCCATATCTAGCTCACAATAAAACCTAATGATAACCTATCATGGCTTGGTACTCTATATCTTTTTATCACCTTATTAACTATGGTCTTATCTAGTATCCTATCCATAGTGTCAACTTGTCATAGCATCCATCGTCAATATCATAGGGTCACCTCGAACTACACTGTCTCTGCATCGTCACATAGGCAAGGCCATTATCAATGCTCCCCTGAGACTTCCCATCTGTCCCGTTTCTTGTCATCTATCCTTTAGTCCATCCACATCCATGCAGTCTCCCTTCACATAGGTTTTAGGTCCACGTAGTCCAAACTCCCAAACTATGTTGCCTCTGCGTCATCACGTAGGCAAGGCCATTGTCAATGTGCCCCTGAGGCACTAGGTCAGTCCCTTAGGGTCCGTTTCACCAAATAAGGATTGTGGTACCTTTCACTAGACACAAGAAAGTGCAACAAAAATAGAAGTTTTTAACGCAAGACATCAACCTATCCAAAATAAAGAAAAAAATAAGAGCAAAATGATCCAAATGATTCTATCTAAATTATGGCAAGAAAGATACATCTAATACAAGAATGTTTTGTTTCGATTAGTTGCATCTTAAACTCTTCACTTTTGTTATCATGTTTCCTATGCTACTCAAGGATGTCTAAAAAAAATAGAGATGCTATGATGGGGGCACGATTATTTTCTTTGATTGTTGCTTGTGGATTTATCTTTAGTAATGTGAAGCCTTGTCTAAGGACATGATCAACTCAAATGATCATCAAGGACATCAGAGGACTAACATGAAACAGGTATAATCCTTGTCTGTTGATATGCAAGAAATACTCAGGTCATCTTGGTTCAATTATACCTAGATGCTTGTATTAACTTGCTAAATCAAAATCCATGTAAGCGATACTCAGGTCATCATGGTTTAATTATACCTAGATGCTTGTATTTTCTTACAACATTTCAAAAACACAAAAAAAAACAAAAAAGCCCAATGATAAAATAAGCACTTCAAAATACTTGCACTATCAAGATGGAAAAACCATTTGCATCCAGAAAGCATCCACAAAGCATCCATATCCCATGCAGTAAAAATTCTATGCAGAGTATCAATGTTTACAAATAAAAGCTTGTGATTCCTTCATTCACATTTTCTTCTATCCATCAAATTTCTATCTATCATTGTATCTTTCATCAAACCTCTTCTACTTTGATTGAGTAAACCTTTTCCAAGTGTCAAAAGATCAATGTCCTTTCTGGCATTTTATCCAATTGTATCTTCTTGTTATCCGTATGGTTCATCTCATCCCAATCCAGTCAATCCGAGCAATGATCCAAATGCAAGTCCATCCTTAATCCATACAAATCAAGTTAATCAATCTCGTCAAATTATCCAATCATAATCAATGGTCTTGATCCTAATCTCACCGTAAACCAAATCAGTCAATCACAATTATCAGTGGGATATATCTTTCCCACACCTATCATGTTGATCTAGGGATATATCGTTCCCCACAATGACAACACTATTGTCAATCATTATCGATTAATCATTGGTTTACAGCTAGACAGGGGCAATACCTTGTTTGTTCTTGTATCATTTGTGCATACTTGCTTGCTTGTGTGTGTTATCATTTTATCTTGCATCATGTATCATTCAGCTCTTTCTTCATCCCTTATCTTACGTCCTCCATTTTCTTCACCCTAACCTAACTGGTCAACCTATCTCATCGTGAGATTGTTCGTCTTACGCCCTCAAAATTTTCTTCCCATCCAATCTCCCGAGGGGGCATCCTAGCATCATTAAACTTGTACCAGGGGCAAACTGGGGCATGTATCATTATCAGAAAACTTGTACTTCTTTGAAACAACGTGATAAAACACATTGCATCAAAGAGGGGCAAAATATATATACCTAAAAATGACACGACTCTATCCAAAATTATTTATTTATCTATAAATAAAATTCCTCTACCAATAAATAAATAAATCAATTTATTTATCTGATTCACATTCCTCCACAAAATTAAATAAAATCATTTATTTAATTAAATCCTTCATATTCCTCCAAATTAAATAAATTCATTTATTTAATTAAAATCCTCCAAGTTCTTCTAAATTAAATAATATCAAATTATTTAATTACCTCTTCTAAATTCTAAAGTCATTCTAAATTAAATAATGTCTAATTATTTAATTAGTTCTTCTAAAACTTAACATCCTTTATATTTAAATAAATCAAAACATTTATTTAGATTATCTATTTCCTCTTAAAAATGGATTAACACCAAAATTAATCCATGCAAATCCATGTGCACACTTAATTAAATATTTTAATATTTAATTAGTTGTTTCCTCACCCACATGTCCTATTTATCCTCCAGTTCCAATTAGTTAACTCATAAATCAAATCTGTTAATTAGTTAGTCTTTTCTGTTAACTAATTAATCAAATTAGTTAACTCTTCATTCTATTTCTATTAACTCCCCTGTTGCATGAAGGAACAGGACACTTGTCCTCTTCCTATTTGTGCACATCCTCTCAAATATTCTCTACCGTTGATCTTCTCATCCTTTCTATAACATTGATCTTCTCTCTCACAAATCTATAAGTACAACCCTATTCCTCCATTTCTATCATCCAAGCTTATAGTAAACTTACTCTGCAGGAATTATAGCGTGCCTTTGGTACCAAATCATTCCATAGCTTGCGATCACCATTTTATCATTGCAATTGTGTTGAAGAATCTCTTCATTGTAAACCTATCATAGCCATTCCGATTTGACATCTTGGAAAATAGCAAGGAAGTGCACCTTCTAAGGGCCATATTCATACACAAGATCATTTGAGATTGGCAACCAATGGAAGCCACGAAGTAAAGAGGTTTGCAAGGTTTGAGTTCTTTGTTTGTTTGAACTTCTTTGTTTCTTATTTCATTGAGTTATTGGGTATTATTGATATTATTGATATTCATGCACATTTTCCCATAACAGATACTTTTCTTCAAAAGACACACTATGTTTCCAAGACTTTCCTCAACTTGTTCCATTTTTACTATGAAGAGTCGACACCCTTTTCAACTAGCCTTTTTCAATTGTTTTGCAGAGATTGGTTGAATCATGACCTCTCTTTGAATACCTTGGAAAAAGACCTTATTTCCTATATCATTTAAGCACTTAATAGTTTTAGAAAAACAATCTACCTTGGCTCTATGTTTCCATAACCAACTCATTCCCAAGGTAACATCATAGGAACCTAAGGGAGCTACGTATAGGTTCATCTCTGTTGAAAAACTAGAGAGATCAATCTTAGCTTCAAACAAACATTGCTCTACCTGAGCCTTAGATTGGTTAGTATACTCTACTAACCAAGGTTTAGACATGTAACCAACTCTTCTAGGAAACTTATTCAAAACTCTAGGAGAAATAAAATTTTCAGTTGCTCTAGTATCAATCAAAATAGAGATAGGGACACCAAATAATGTACCTGTCATCTCTATGGGAGTGATCTGATACTCTGCTTGGTGGTTATCCAGTGCTAGATGAATTCTTTGTTGGAAAGCTGCTTGCTATTTAGGTAC
Organism: Cunninghamia lanceolata; assembly: GCA_027924645.1. Taxonomy (NCBI): domain Eukaryota; kingdom Viridiplantae; phylum Streptophyta; class Pinopsida; order Cupressales; family Cupressaceae; genus Cunninghamia; species Cunninghamia lanceolata. Next base: position 1,085,012 of record BSBN01001494.1, on the reverse strand, counting down.
ATAAGGCATTACCTCTTGGCTGACCACTCTGGTTTTTGGTTGGACATTGGTTGGCATAATGATCACCTCCACAAGTAAAGCATCCTCTAGGAGGTCCTCTCTTCTCCATTGACTTTCTAGTGTTATCTTCATTTTTTTTGGAATTACCATTCTTTTTCTCATTACCAGAGCCACTCCTATACTTCTGGGTTCCTTTACCATTTCTCCTATTCTCATAGTTCTTATCATTTCTCCTCTTGGATGGTTGGGTAGTTGGAGTCTTACTGAATCTTATGTAATTCCTGTCATGATAAGTTGATATAGACTTCAAATTTTATTCTTTCTTGATTGTCTTCTCGTAAACTTGATCCATGGTTGTAGGACCATGCACGTCCACTTCACCACCAATTTGTGCATTCAAACCCATGATGAACTTCCTAATTCAGAATCTTTCATCCTTATGATATTGAGGTACATATTTCAAAAGACGGGTAAACTTCTCTCCATATTCAAGTACTAACATGTCTACTTCTTCACTCACTTAATTCGAGTTATGGCATTACCGAAAGTTTCAATATCACTAAGCCATATCTCATTATCAAAATTGGTTCCATCAATGGTTTTAATTGTGGCTTCTTGCTCTTTCTTGGCCTTTAGGTAGCACTCATTTCTGATAATTGACATTCTAGCAGTCATCTTGAGTCGCACCACCCTGGCACAAGAAGTCCAAACATTAGTTACTAATAATGTTGGATAACAGGTTAGCATAGTGAACTCATAAGCCCTAGTGTTGAAACTGGTGGCTCTGATACCATATGTAACATACAATTTCTTCAACAAGACTAAAACCAAATATTTACCATGAGATAAAACACAGAAGGTGAAAAAGATTAAACTTCTTTTTTTTTTTGAAATAAACTCAAGAATTAAGATAAATCAATAAATATAATTTCCTTCTTGAAATATACATCATATAATTTACAAAGTTGACATCCTGTCATTTCATTACAATGATATACATTTACATAGTTTAAAAACATAAGTCACTTATCTAAAAGATATGCTACATCTAGAATTCTGACATCCATATCGCAAGTCTTGGTGAGTCTTGTGTTGGAGAGAGATCATCTTTTGAGTGCTTTACCTCCAACCACAGATCGACGGTCCTTGCACACCTTCCTTTCTAGAAGTGGCCCTACCCTTCATGAAGAGTATAAACATAAGGTAGCCAATTGGTTATTTTCCATCTAAGTACTGGTGTTGTATCCTACATAAGACTATCGATCATACAACCCTAGACAGTCCTCTAGCTAAGTACGATCATTCTGACAGGTTATGCAATCTAGATACGATGAACTAACAAATGCACACAGAGATGTATGCATTACTTTGGCCAAAGGTTCTATATGAATAGACATTTAAAATAAATGTAGTCATAATGTTCACCCACCTCTAACTCGACTTGGATATTATCACATTCGGTAGTTTGACTTGGTCAACTAGGTTTGAATATAGAGTTTTATCCAACTCAATTCTAGTCTTCTCGACTTAAATGGATTCTCAAGACATGGTCATTAGACCATAGACCTTATGGAATGACTATCTACTCATAGGTACCTCTTGGTATTCTTACAAAATTTGAGGTCCAAGGATTATCGACACTTATAACTTAAGTTGACTTGTATTCAAACAAATGGGTTTTTAAACCAAGGATAAACATTACCATTTAGGAAATATCTCCTTTCGATAAGTAAAAATAAACATTAATATTAAGGGTACTCGACCCTTCATTACCAATCCATATATAAATACAGGTGCTGCCACAATAATGGGTTACACTTTCTGGGACATCCTGATTTTTTCTGAAATCACATATTTTTAGAAAATATAATGATTGAAGCCTTGAAAGGTTCCATTTAAATGATTTTAATTGAAGAGGGTTTGATCAAACCCCCTTAGATTCAAACCCCCTTGGATAGAACCCTGCTAGTTTTAAACCATACATATAATGGAGTCTCCTCTACACCTATCAAAATGCTGATAAAAAACCACTTTTGATTTACCTTTTGGGGGATCAAATGAATTCATTTAAAATTTATGTTTTGTAAGTATCTAGTCCTTATTATAAGCTTCCCAAAAAGTATAATTTTAAATATATTTAATTTGATTATTATATTTATTTTTTATTTCTTGTGAATGTAGGTTTTTTATCGAACATCAAGTTTTTCGTTCTTCACATATAGAGAATTAGTAAATTAGTGATTTTTTTTTGAAAAATAACTATGCCCTAGGTATTGATGTCCTTGTTTCAACAAAAAAAGAAAAAATAAATTTTGATACATACAGAAAAAGTTATGTTTTATGGAATACGCCTATGTCTAAATTATAATTGGTTTTACTTCAAAACTTAATTAAAAAAACATTTTCAACAAAACATTATGAAACCAAATGCATCCCCTATATATCAGTGTTACCAATCTAAATTCAAAAGAATCTGAATTTTATCCTTTGTAGAAAACAATTTATGTGCTACAAAATACACATAAATAAAAAAAATGGTGTTTACTATAAAAACATTTATCAAAGGAGATGCAAAACATTTTACAATTTAACTCCAAACTTTTTTTAAAAAATATATTTAGAATCTACAAACAAAATCTCACAAATCACTAGTTCGCATCATCTTCAAATTCCTAACGGTTTAACATCTATAGGTGTCAGAAAGTAAAGATTTAGTTCAAAATGTTGATTTCAATGTCATGTTTGGCCAAAAAGTGTAACCTATTATTGTGGGATGACCCATAGCTAAACAAGTTATAACTATAAAAGTACTTCAAATAATCTTAACCCTATTGGGTAAATCTAGGGATTTGTTTTCCCTATTCCACCATAGTGGAGTAACACATAGACATGGTTACTGGAAAAGAATAAAATAATATTGGAAAAGAAAGATCTACCCCTAGTATTCTTCCAAATACGTGGTTGTATAAATCTTTCAGATAGCGACTATACACAAGTATATCTTAGTTATGATAAGATAAAGGTTTGAATATAAATACAAACTTCATCTAAGTTTAGATTTACTCCAAAAGTTGATAGACTCAATTCATTTGATATCCATATATATCTCTTGACAATTTTCTCTCTTTTGACATAAGTGAGCTAAGATGAAACTAGACATACAAGTGTTCTTGTCTAAACCAGATATAGAGAAATCATCTTACTCGGCATGCCTTTAAAAACATAGTGTGCTATATAAGATAAATACTTACTATCTAGAACCCAACTGTTCTTTATAATGGTAGAAATACAATTATCTTAGTTACTCACTACATGCTACATTTGCCTTACCTCAACATGTATGCACTGCTTAATACTATATCATACGGTATAGAGAAGACATATAGGACGGATGAGACATGGTTTACATAGAATCTTAAGACTATTTCTTACTGCGAAACCACGACATACTAAAGTATGAAAGCATAAGCTTTTCATTATAGTCAGTGGTATACACAAAGCATATTTTATATGTGAACAATTTTAAGTAACTAAACTAACATCCACTATGTCATTATCTTTGTTATCATATGACTATAAAAAGAGTTATCTGTCTGAGTTCTCTACTTGAATATCACTAAATATTTGACTCAGAACCCATACATAATAAAGATGAAAAGACTATGTATATGACAAATAAAATGACTTCTAATAACAAAAGAACCTGTTTAGAATTCTCTGACAGTCAATGATCACCCTCAATGAGCTTTCTCTTATTCAACTGCTCACTATATCTTCCTTCTATGACCACTAACACTTCTCTCTTTATCTTTATATCGATTCTAACCTTCGTCAATAGATCAGACTCCCATGTTAACTTATAGTATTTATCAACATAGATATCTAACCTTCACTATTTTGTGATTTTCCTTCTCTTGACTCTCCTAAACTCTACTCCAAAACTGAGTTCTTCAAATCTCTATTATGACCCAAACTCACAACCACATCTACCTCTCTACCTGACTCTACTGATGAGTCATTTCATGCCGTAACCACTCATGACTCTCTATCATAAAGACACCACTCTTAAAACAAATGACTTCTAAAAGTCGCGGGTATCTCCACTAAATTAGCATGCGAAGGCTCTTAGTTGGACATGCAAAGTTAGAGGAGTACGTGGTTAACAATTACCACGCCTCACACAACAACGAATCTCTATTAAAAGAATTCAATGTTATCGAAGATGGTTATTAATGAATGCTTCATTATAATGGAGGATGTTAACAAATAACCCACTATCAAACTCGTTCTAACCACTCAAAGTTCTACAAATAATAATAGTCTATGAACATAGATATTAATATAAATAGGAATAATAATAATGTTTTTACGTAAACTTAAACACAAATGTGATTGGATTTAGTTCATCTCCCCTTCACGAACTAAAAGCAAAACTCATAGATTTTGTTTTGACAACAAACGCAATATTCAATGTTATAACTATAACATGAAACATGCTAACATTTCTACCAACCATGCCAATGAAAATGCAAACGTGATCTCATTTACAACTTAGAGATTGATGTGTTCGACAGAAAGTTATGCTAGTCACAAAATGACTTATCGTTCAACATCGACAACATTGATTTCACAAAACAACAAGGTTGATGAGACAAAACTTCAAAAGGATTCTAAACAGTATCAACATCTTGTCGAAATGACCAACAAACTTAAACCACTTGAAGAAACATGACTTACCTTAATCGACAAGGGTTTACTAACTGAAGGTTCGCAATACTGGTGCAGGAGCACCCAAACCAATCTTGGCTTAATACTTAGTCAAATATGAATGTCCAAAGAGTTTTTAGGAAATAATTTAGTCTAAGATCCATGTGATAAGGTCTAAAAGGAGAAAATTTTGTGTTTAGAGTCATAATTTAGGTTGTTAAAAACAAAGTCTAAAAATGTAAGTAACAGGAAGAGTTTACTATGTCAAGTTAACAAATCATGTAATTAAAGGCTCCCAAAGGTCATATACATAGAAATGAAGTCACAACCAATGGGAAATAAGTTTAAACATGTATATTAGAGCCTTCACACATTAGAGGGAAGGCAACATAGCATTGTAAGAACACATTTTGATTAATAAAAAGTTCTCTTTTTCTCATGTTTTTCTGCAATGTTGATGTTCCCAAGGATGGTACGACCCCATACAACCTCCAAATGATATAAAATTAGATTTGTTGGAAAGGGTAATAGTCCTATTGCAGAGTGTGGTATGGCCTCTTGGAATACTTTCTACATAAATGGTTGAAACCCATTTTAAAGGGCATTCTTAGCTCAAATGGGTTTTTTATTGGGTTCAATTTCATTGAGTTTGGAGGGAGATATCCCCATTTTTCTAAAACTAATCTGAAATAACCTAGTTTTGAAGGGTCATTGTGAGAGTTTGTGAAGCCAATCAAGAGCATAAGTTTGTGAAACTTTGTAAAACCAAGTTGTTGCCACCTTGTATTACATCAAATTGGTATCAGAGCTTCAGGGATTAGATCTTTTGAAGGTGAGAAAGTTGAGAGAAGTTGAGAAGCAAGAAGAATCTTGCTTGTGTAGAAAATATGATGGATTTGTTGAGACGACTTTTGCAGGTAGAGGATTCACAAAGGAAGAAGAAACAAGAAGAAAAAGAGAAAAATAGGAAAGAGAAGAAGTTGAGGCAAGAAGAGTTTGTGAAAGAGGTAGCAGGTCTGAAACAAGACATAAAGAAACAAGATTTGGAGTTCCAGGAGTTCCTGATGAAGATAGAGCAAAGGATTAACCAAATGACAAGTTGGCACTTGAAGGTAAAGAGGAAGGTTGTGTGGCATATTCAAAGGCTGATCCAAAAGAAAAGATAAATGAAGGCATTAGAACCAAATATGAAGGCACAAGAACGTTTGATGGAAAAAGGTAGTGAACAAGCAAAGGAAGAAGAAGAAGAAGATATGGACATTGCAGCCATTCCCACAAAAGAGGATGTTATCACAGCAAAGTGGAAGAAAGAGTTCCTTATGAAGACTCAAGATGAGTTGAAGATGCATGATATTATGGTGGTTGAGGTAATACTTTGTTCATTGATAATTAAGGAAAAACTCCTTGAGGGAGTAGAGGACTTGAAGGAAATTGAGAATGAAGAATCCATTTCTACATGGCAAAAGCAAAGAGTTAAATAGAGCATCTACCCTTTCATGATTGTAGTCTTGAAGGGATATAGGCTAAGGTACCAAGTGCAAGGAGAAGGACAAGTTACTGAGTTGAAAATTGAAGTGTATCAAAGCATGAAGAATCTGATATCAAGTGGCAAGACAAGGAGAAAACTGATTTGCATGGACAAAGTAAAGCCAAAGGTGAAGATGAAGATCAAATGGATCTATTTCAACAAGCAGAGCATAGAAGACCACAAAGAGGAGCATTTAATGATGAAGACTTATTACTACTTTCACTCCAAGTGGACATGGAGTCTTCATTTGGCCAGGAGTATGGTGCAGGAGCACCCAAAGCAATCTTGGCTTAATACTTAGTCAAATATGAATGTCCAAAGAGTTTTTAGGAAGTAATTTAGTCTAAGATCCATGTGATAAGGTCTAAAAGGAGAAAATTTTGTGTTTAGAGTCATAATTTAGGTTGTTGTTAAAAACAAAGTCTAAAAATGTAAGTAATAAGAAGAGTTTACTATGTCAAGTTAACAAATCATGTAATTAAAGGCTCCCAAAGGTCATATACTTTGAAATGAAGTCACAACCAATGGGAAATAAGTTTAAACATGTATATTAGAGCCTTCACACATTAGAGGGAAGGCAGCATAGCATTGTAAGAACACATTTTGATTAATAAAAAGTTTTATTTTTCTAATTTTTTTTGTAATGTTGATGTTCCCGATGATGGTACGACCCCATATGGCCTCCAAATGACATAAAATTGGATTTGTTGGAAAGGGTAACAGTCCTGTTGTAGAGTGTGGTACGGCCTCCTAGAATACTTTCTGCATAAATGGTTGAAACCCATTTTAGAGGGCATTTGTAGCTCAAATAAGTTTTTTGTTGGGTTCAATTTCATTGAGTTTGGAGGGAGATATCCCCATTTTTCTAAAACTGGTCTGAAATAACCTAGTTTTGAAGGGTCATTGTGAGAGTTTGTGAAGCCAATCAAGAGCATAAGTTTGTGAAACTTTGTAAAACCAAGTTGTTTCCACCTTGTATTACATCAAATACTCAGATTGCAAATGAACAGTTCAAAACCAAAGGTCTATTCTCCTCTCCTTAGAAGATACTCTTCTCTTTCTCTGAGAGTAATCAAAACCTATTTTTCTGCATATAACTTGCAATTACCAGATCATGATCAGTGCATCATTAGTCCATTCATAAATCTTATGAATAACATATCAAATTCTTATAACATAAATTAATGAATCATTTAATCACATGCATTATACTTAATCACATGTACTAATAACTAATTTAATCAATGATTTACTCTAACATTATAACATAACATCAAATCATTTTCCATAAATTCACTTCTATTCATGTAAAAGTAAATGGTAAATTCAAAGCCAAAATTAGGGATTTAACACTATGTTTCATTCCACCTTTGAGTACTAATTTTAGGCTCAAAATCACTTAAATCTTAGGTTCTACTACATCATATGGTGGGCATAACACTTTAAACCCACTAAATAACTCAAAAATGTTTAGTAATATGTGTTTACAACCTTCTTTGATACAAATACAATTAATAAATTGTTTAAGCTAATACTAACCAACTCATCAATTATAGATTCTTACTATATGACAACTCAAAGCAAGAAAAAGTGTGTAATATTAACAGTTCTAAGTCTATGGGATAGTCACATGTATATGCATCCAAGCATGATCAAGAAGCAATGAAAGATAAGTGATAACAAGGAATAATGTAACATGACTAAAACATGATATTTGACCTAGAGAAACCATACATAGGAAGAAAACTGTAGTTAAGGGGAAAATACCTCCTAATCTTTACTATGTAGTAGTCTAATGTAGCCAAGTACAATGAATTAAGGTTTGAATACAACCTACAAATCTCTTCAACAATTTACATGAGCTAGTACAAACATCATCAAGTTGCTTTCTATAAAAGCCCTTCTCTAAACCTGTCAATTGTGTGCAAGCCACATTCTCCCAAAGATAAACACGAGTTTGAGCCCATGTTTAATGTTTGTAGAAATCACTAGTACCAAAACTTAAAACTAAACTTCGATACTATATGAAAGGAAATATACAACAATTTCCACATTAATTCTATGAGGAGAGATGTCACAAGTTATCTAATCTATACAAATTCCAACAACATTCTAGCATAGAAACAACACTCAAGAAATAACAAGAATAAATAAATAATAGAACAAACACACATGAGAGAGGCACTAATATACCCTTGGAGAACCATTTAAAAGAAAACCTAGCCTCCAAAATAATGAGACAAATTATTCTCAACAACAAAATGATTATAATACAATATTAAGATATGAGCCTTCACAAGATATCAACACTTTCTATGAGGAAACCATGCAATATATGGCCTTCTTTAGTAGAAATGAGCAACCATTGTTGTATTCCTCATGAAACCAATCCAAGAACAAATTGTTGAAATGCACAAGACAACTAAGGGGGGGTGAATCAATTGTCTCAAAAACTTTAACCACTTATGAATATCAACACATCAAATGCTCAATTACTGTTATTAATATTTAACCATGAAAACATGAAACAAGAAGCTTAACACAATAACACATGAGACACATGATTTTTTTTACGTGGAAAACCCTATAATGGAAAAACCACGATGGCTATTAGCCCACAGAAATAAATATGTTATAGCAATACCCAAAAATAGAGGCTCACTGCCTAAAATGCTCACTACAAAAGTTGGGGCTCACTGCCAAGATCAGCCCACTGTCAAGGGTTGGTGAATTGATTTGATATCATCTATTCCATGCCTAGGTTTAGTTCCATTGAAGCATAGTATAACTCCTTCTACTCTACTTTTCTTACACCTACGCACTCATCTTGGCATTTTTCTTGCTCAAGGACATCTTTTTCACAACTACATTACATGTTTTTATACACTTCATCAACCTTGGAATGTACATCAAGGTCGGCATTACATTCATCAACCATTGGAACAATCTTTAAGGTCATAATTTCAAACATACATAGAAATAGGTCTGGACCTAAACAAAATTAGCTAAGGGAAAGATGTATGTAGATCACGTTATTCCTTAGTTGGGACTCAAATGCAATCTTCCACATCATGACATGCTTCCACAATCTTTGATGTATCTCTGCAAGTAGTGAAAACAACCAAGTCAGCCAAGACTAGTTTTAACATTAAGTCTTCTAAGAATAGTCTTCATCCACGATCCATATTTCTCTTTGCGGACCAATCCAAAGGTAGGAACATGATCAGGAGACATCCACAAGCACATTGTAATCACCACGAACATCCGCACAACCTCTAATCACTTTGTCAAGAAGATTCTTCAATCCGGACCACTTGAACATATTGTAATCCATTGTCATAATGAAAAGATCACTTGCAGACCACCAAATCATGAACCATTAGAGTTGAAGGCACTTATCATCATTACAAAACTTGATTCTAGAACCGCAGACTAAAATACTTAAATGCAGAGGAATGAAGAGCATAATACATTCTCCCTGTCACCACCAAATATATAGAAAAAGTAGTTTTCACTTTGGTGAACATAACTCACTCAAATCTTCATACCGGAGGCTCAAACTTGGAACATAGCATCTTCAAACATGTATCTAAATAACTTCTAATCTGCAGACAAAGATATTCATTCTACAAGAAATGCAGAGCAAACTACTAGACTATTTTGCTATAAACAAGAGCATAGTTGACACCAATGACAACACTGATATGTTGATATCAATGACAACACTGGTTAGGCACATACTTACAATAGAAATGATATCCACACATTCTATTTCGTGCTCCTTAGGATATCCTCAACAAACAACTCAAGTTTGAAGATGCATACACCAAGCTTCACTCATAATGAGCATGCACGAGATGATGATCAACCAAAATATGATGTCTAACCTCCATCCCAAGCCTTTTATTTATAGGTAAAAGAGCAACAAGAATGGAAAAAATTACTAATTTTTCTAGCTACCCTTGATTAATACACCTAAGGACATCTCCAAGGTAGATTCGTAAGATTCATTTTAAGACCAAAAGTCATTACAACCTCTAAGGAAACCCAAATGCTCTCTCTAATCCTACCACCCAAGATCACTTGTCTCATGTGACCTCGAATTCAATACTTTTTACAATACATATAATAATTAAATACATTTCTTTTGTTTTCCTTCCACGTTAAATGCATTTGCCTAATGTGACTTCCACATTAAATCATGAGCCCATTAAGCCATGTGTTTACTAAACCATGGACTTCAATATTAAATTCATTACTCCAATGTGCCATCCATATTAAATGTATTATTAATGTTACACACAAGCACCTGGGGAAAATATTACACCCCAAAGCATGGCACCCATTTTGAGATGGACCACAACTTTATAAAATATTCAATATTCCTATGTGCAAGGTGTACAACACCTTTCCCAACAATGTTCAAGCTTGATTTAAATAACCTCCACATTCCTTAAGTGTGTGGACACATAAACTAATGCTTGGAAGAGGAAATGAACAAGCAAAACCCTTCACATTCCTTGTTTTTCATGCACAAAAACTTGAGTTCACCAATTTCTTAGAGAAATAGTTTGCCACTCTTAACAAATGCATCAGGGCAAATGGTTATTCACCACTAGGGTTTGAGAATTTGTTTTAATGATTTGCAAATTTGTTGAGGTGAACATGTGTTTGTCATCTATTGAAAGTGGTAAATTCATCAAATTTATAAAAATACTCCATTTTGACCATTGCACACAAGCTCATTTTCTTGCCTAGGATGCTCTAGAACATCCTAAGTCTTCAAAAACCTTCCATACAAGTTCTTGATGCTCTAAAACGAATCAAAACCAACTCTTTATCATGAAGGAACTCATTGACTAGTCTTCCTTAAGTAAAATGGAGATAGAATTAACCATTTGATCATAGTCAAAATCCAATTTTTGGAGCACTCAAGCCTTTTTCTATGTAACTAATTATTATTGGCCCACACCTCACAAGGATTAAAGTAAGTATGTTCATTTTTGTGACAAGTTTTGGTGGATGGGAATGCCCACACCTTTTGATGAAATGCATCTTCATCCATAAATAATAATTGCACCATTTGACTTGATTTTGAAGGTCCTATTTATCTTCCTTCTAACATGGAGTATGTTCTAGTTTATGGTGATTATGTCAACAAATGTGTTGAATTCAAGGCTATGACTAGTACCAAAGTTGAAAAGGTTCCAAAGTTCATGTACAAGGAAATTTTCACACTTTGGATTCCCAAGAGAAATTATCACATATCAAAGGCCACAATTCACATTGAAGATTATTGTATTAGTAGTAATAAAATATTATATTTAACCCCAATAATACATGCCCCATTATCCACAGGCAAATGGGAAAGTTGAAGTCACCAACAAATAATTAAAAAAATTAATGTTGAAATCATTATAGATAAATATAATGGCATCCAGTGATTTCATGAAACTAGTAGAAATCTAAATTTCTTTAAGAGGATATAATCTAATGTATTTCTAATGCCAGTAGAATGATTATTTTTGCTAATATAATAAGTTCTAGTCATAAATAGGTTGAACATGATTATAGTCATGGTTTAATGTTTTGCATTCATTAAGTACCATATCTACATCCATGAGGATAATAAAGTAAAGATTGTTGATTTTACTTATAAACATTCACAATTATGTTCTAAGCTCTATAAGATTTCTTTTTCCAATTGTGTTAGGGAAAATAAGGTTTAATGTCAAAAACAACAAACTAACTAAACCCTAACTGCAATGAAGTGCAAGCAAGCCTAGAAATCAAGTAAACAAACAGAAAATGAATTAATCTAAGCTACAACTTGTCTAATCTTCATTGTTCTCCTCCATCTTGCATTATGTTCTCAGATTTGCAATTCTTGCACAATCTTGAGAAGCTCAAGTTGATGAATGGAAAGATATTGGAGAGATATTCTAAGAGATTAAGAGCATAAGAACTAAAAAAAAAAGAACTCAGAGAGGTCAAAATGAGCTAGAAAAAGTGATTTTATAGAGAAGCCTATTTGAATGGATGGCCAAGATTTGATGTTGACTTTGGATGCAAATGGAGGGTTGAGATGAGCTAGGGTTTTCTCACCACTAAAGGACAAAATTGAATTTTAAATTGGGAGAAATGGTGAGGTGGAGAATGATTTTTAAATTAAATAGATTAGATTCATTTATTTAATTTATTTGAAGAGGGGAATAATGTGAGATGATTAAATTAAATAGGTGGAACCTATTCAATTAGGATAAGGCCTTTTAATTTAAATAAATGTTTATTTATTTAAATTAAAGGGGGCAATGGGTTGTGAATAATTGAATAATTAATCAATTAAAATTAATTATTTAACTATAGAGGAAAATTAGGGAAAATGGGCAAATGATTGATGAATCAATTAAATAATTGAAAATTATTTAATTAATAGTAAACTGTGGAAGAAATTGGTGTGGAATTAGTGTTTGTAGATTGAGGACACTTTTAGGTGTCTACATTTTTCCCCTCTTTGAGATGATGTGATTTATGTCGAGTAACATCATTTCAAAGAAGCTAAGGAAATGTATAGAGGAAAAGGATGATGATGGAAAGATAGGATGATGATGCCCCCTCGAGAGGATAGGCGGGTTGGACAATTGCGGGTAGGCTCTCGAAATGAAATGGATTGGTCAAGGAAGAAAGATAGGGGAATGGATAGAAGAAATGAATGATACGTTAGGCTACAATGAAGGTGGAGGAATGAAGATGCGAGAGAGAGAGATGGTGTAGGAATGAAGGATTGGCTATAAGAGGGGAAATGAGATCTTGCTTTGATAGATTTTTTAGCATCTCAATTGCAATTTTTCTACTTATCGTCATAGAACTTATTATGTCAAGGGATGACAAACACCATGACATGACAGAGGCCAAAGTGTGAAAATGTGATCCCTTGTGAAATAGGCACGTGACAGACAAGGGATGCCTGACTCAGACTAGTAACTGTGGTATCTTGTCAGAACATGTGATGAGATAACTGTGAGGTGTGCAAGTCCTTATGTAGGGAAGCAGTTATTCTTTCCAATGCATAGGATGTCTTTGATTCAAACCCAATGGAATCCTGATCACATCCAAGACACCTAGTTGTCCCAGTCATCTTGCCAAGAAAAACCACAAATAGCAATCAAAGAAAAAGGTCTCTCTCTATCCCCACTTCTCTTCATCACTTAGGGACTGCCTTGAGAAGCATAAGAACGAGACTTAAGAAAAAATCCAATAAAATAAGACAGACTAGACCAACATCCATTTGGACCTTTTGCCAAGTGATATGTGTTTGATTGATTGATGATGATTGAATGGAGGAGCTTGGTTTCAGGAAATGAAACATGTCGTATAAGACACCTGGTTTGGTTTCCACAATGCAACATCCTGTATAAGGAAAGTGATAAGAGGGTGACATCTCATATAAGACATGTGGTTTGGTTTCAAAAATGTCGCAACTTGTGAAATGATTGTTGATGTTTGATAAATGACGCTTGTCGTATAAGGCATGGAGTCCTAGTTTTGACGATGCCCCATTCCATGTAGAGTATGTGATGATTGATGAGAATAGTTGATAATGACATATGATTATCACAAGGTGATTGATTGATTTGACTAATTGGATAGCTTGTCTTTGTTGATTTTGGGATTGGTTTGAAGTGCATGTTTCTGTGAAAGATTTGACTGTCTGATCAAAGTGTCCATCTCATTAAGGGATGACTTATTATGACAATTGACTTGACGGGCCCTAAGGGACTGACCTAATGCCTCAGGGGCTCATTGAAGATGGCCTTGCCTATGTGAAAACTTAGAGGCGTCGTAGTTTGATCGGGTGGACTAACACTATTTATTCCTTGGGATTTTGGTTGATTATGTGAATTTTCTATAATTTTTGATGATATTCGATGTTTTTGGATTTTTTGAGGATATTTGAAATTTTTTGGATTTTTTGAGAATATTTGGATGTTTTTGTGTTTTTTGAAAATATTTGGATGTTTTTGGTTTTTTAGAATATTTGAATGTTTTTGGATTTTTGAAATGTTGTGTTTTTCTTGTTTTTTGACATGTTGGCATTGAATTATCATTTGATAGCGTTTATGCTAGGTACCAATGACAAGGGAGGACCAAGTCTAGGTGCAAGGGAATGAATGGGATTGGATGAATGGATAAAAAGGGTGGGTGATAGTGGATGGAAGGAATGTATGTGTAAGAGGGCAAGGATGTGATCTCCAAGGATTATGTCACATATGAATAACATGCCTCATTCTAGGTAGAATGCTTAGGATTTGTCATGGAAAAGATTACGACGATAGAATGATAGGATTGTTTGGAAAGGATGAGGTATGCCAAGAGATATCCAAAGTGTATGTCAACATTTTGCCCCCATTTCTTTATCAAGATCAAAAGGAAGAAGGGAGGATGAATGGACACGATGGGATAGGTAATGGTATGGAAATGGTATGATAGGATATGATAGGAAGGAAATGATAGTTCGAATGAGACAATGTGCCCCCAAGTGTAAGTGACATAGAAGATCATCCTACACATGATGCATGTTTGCTAGGTTTTCATCATGGTACTTAATCAAGGCACCACCAAGGGTGCTTTTCACCATTGGACGAATGGATTTCTCTTTACTTTTTTTATTTTTTTTTACTTTGATTTTTGGAATAGGGAGAAGGGGGAATATGGAAAGGAGGGACTCAAGTGTCTAGTTCCATGAAGGGTGATAGTCCCATTAGAGAAAGATGGCGTCGTATGGACCATGTCAAATGTCATTATGCTTAAGATGTTAGTAAGGGATTTGCATGAGAGGAAGATGGATTAGGTAGATAGTGGATTATGACGTGGATTAGGTAGGGAAAAGATAGTGGATTATGATGTAGATTTTGTAGGACTTATGTAAAAACATGGACCATAGGAAGGTGATGGGGAAGATATGTAGGACACTGGCTAAAAGATAGGGAGATGATGTTATGTGGAAATGTTATGGAATGGAAGAGAACCATGACCAACGGTTGCACATACCATGATAAGCATGGAAGCTGTTGATTGGATGGTGGTGTAGGAAGGAATGGTGGCGTTTTCTTAGTGGATGGGTGATTTAGGCATTTAGGTACCCAAATAGACTTAGGATTTTTATGACTTTTTCTTTTCTTGTGGGATGAAGGGATTTGGAATTTTGGAATGGAATGGAATGGGATGGTTGGGAGTTTTGAGATGTGGATGCCTCATTTGACTTGATTGCTTTTTGCTTCGATACCCAAATCATTTTAGTTTTGACCTTTTCTTGTGATGGTATGGGCTTGGGTAGCTCTTTGGATGTATTTTGTTTTGAATTTTTGCATTTGCACCCTTAGGATTTTTGGCTTTATGAAAGGAGGCATCCAAATGTTTATTTTTGAATCCCATGAGTTGGGCAGAAGCTTCATGTTTACATGATGTGTGCATTTGTTGATCATGAGTAGGGATGCGAGGGAATTTATGGAAGATAAGGATATAGTTGTTGGTAGTAATGGAGGTAGAGTGGATGGAGGGAAATTAGGAGTTGGAAGAAGCGAAGGTAAATTGGATGGTGGAAGGTGTATGGTCACATTCTTTTGACATTTGTAGGATGATGGAGGAGGGGTGACAACATATGTTTTGGGTGTATGGTAGGATTTGTGATGGAAAGTGGACTTAGGAGGAATGGAGGAAGTACCAACATCTTGAAATTGTTTACCTTGGGGTGTATATCCAAGGCCATATGAGAGTGGGGGTACATTGACATGGATGGGCTCCAAAATTCCTTGTTCATGAAGGCCTAAGCCTTTTCCATGATAATTCATGTTTTGGAGGATGTGATTGACAATGGGAATAGGTGTGTGGTTTGGACATTAGACATGAGCTCATTATTTGTCAGAGAAAGTGAAGTGGAGGACAAAGGTTGTTGTTGTCCTAGGAAGGAACACTCATGAATGAAGGTGGATAGACCAAGTCGATATGAAGGTGGATTTGAAATGGGATAGATGGTGGATGAGGAAGGATTATTATGATCATTATGATCTTGATTATGCTCATTAGGATCCAAGATATTTGTTTGATCTTCTATGTTTGCTTGGGAGGCATGTGCCTCATCATGAGAAGTGGATAATGTGGGATCATGAATGGGACTAGATGGAGGATGGATGATAAGCTTTTGACCATGGAATGAATAAAGTAAACTACGAGGATCATCATGGCTTTCTTGATCATAGGTAGGATATTGATCGTAGATGGGATCAAGTGCATTATGAATGGGATCAATAAGAGGGCTTTGATCTTGATGTGGAAGAGGGCTAGATGTTTCCATGTGCTTATGATCATACCCTTGACATATCTCTTGACTTTGAGTGGAAGTGGAAGTGGATGACTCTTGGAGAGGCTTGACATGTTATTTGTGATCAACAACATGAGGGCATGATGGACCTTGACTTGGACATGTTGGCTCAATAGGTGGTGGATCACATGATGGAGTTGGAGGAATAGGCATGACAATTGAAGGCTCTTTTCTTGAATTAAGGACAAGTGTTCAACATGGAGATAGGTTGTTCCTTGTTAGTAGCCAATGGATCACATCCTTTGCAAGGCATGTGTGGAAGAAAAATATAGTGGATGGATGATGAGGGTAGACAATGTGGACTTGTGATTAGCATTAGGTGGAGCAGAAAGTTCCCATGGTGGAGGGATAAGAGGGATGGATGGTGTTGTAGGATTAGGATTTGGACTTTGGTTGGATGGAGGGTCAAAGGGATTGGATGAAGTGGTGGATTTGGACAACCCTTTAGGCTTGCTTTTGTAATGTTTGATTCTAGGATGTGGAATTGATGTAGGATTAGAGTACGGTGGTAGAATATAATTATAGGATGGATGAGGTAGACTTATGTTCCCCTTGTCAAAGGTAGCATTGGAATTTTAAGGCACTTTGTCTTGTTGCCAAGGTGGACTTGGATAATCTTGTGAATAGGCTTGGGGTGCTAGAACCTTGTTCTCTAGGATCTCCATGGAATGACACATGGCTTCATATCGTTGTATGTCGTCTTGTGGGATTAGGACCATGTTGACAAGTGCTTGACTAGGATTAGGCTAATGATAAGGTGGAATGACTAGGAATGTGATAGAGTATGAGATTGATGAGATGATTAGATGGGTGATTGGGGATGATTAGGGTATGGTTAGGGTTGTGATTAGGATGACTTGGCAATGATTAGGATATGATTAGGGTGAGGTGATTAGGATGAATTTGATTGAATGATGTGGTTAGAAAGGGTGATTAGGATGTGAACGTTGAATGATGAATATATGAATAGGATGTGATTATGATGATGTCGAATGACAAGAATAATGATTAGGATGAAAATTGATTGGGATATGATTAGAATGATGTTGATTGGATGACAAGGATGATGTGGAATGACAAGGATGAATGTGTTGGTGAGAATTTTGTGTTGATGTGTTCGCTATAGGGATGACTAGGAGGATCTACTCCCTTTCTCTTCTTTTTGCAACCATGTCTTTACCATACAAGACTTGTGAATTTTGGTATGCTATGGGGATGTCGATGCAAGGTGATGAGGCCCAGACTATGATAGAGCTAATGGATATTAGTCTTTGAAAAGTCTAGCTCTAAGAGGGTACTCTCATCTACTAATGACCTTGTCAAAGTATAATTTGGATTTATCAAGACCTTGAGGTGTGTAAGAAATGATTGATTAAAGTGAACCCATGAGTTTCAGAAGGATGGACTTAAACTAGCCTTGTGGTACTAAGCCCAAGTTGTAATTGATTTGAAAAAGATATCAAGGTCTGTTGGTCTAGATTTGTACTTGTGATACAGTCAAGCTTCGATAGTTTCTCCCAATGTTTCAACCTTAGGAAGACTATTTTTGGGAACCTCTATAGATGTCAAAGGCTAAATGAAATTGAATATGTAGTGGAATGAAATTGAATATGTAGTGGGTGAACAAGACTAGTAGGTCTATAATGCTTTAACATAGGTGTAGTTAGATTTGATAAGAAGAGTAGGTCTAGAAATGATTAGGATGAAATTGATTGGATTAGAATGAACGATTAGAATATGATTAGGATGTGATTGATTGGATTAGAATGAAGATGATGATGTGTAATGAGGAGATTAGATAACTAGGAAATGATTAGGATGATGTTGATTGGATTATGAATGAAGATGATTAGTGTTTTGACTAGGATGATTAAGATGAGGGTGATTAGATGAAAGAGGTGATTAGGGTTTGATAAGGATGATGATGTGTAATGATTAGGAATGATGAATAGGATATGATTAGGAATGATGATGAGGATATGATTAAGATAAGGCGAAATGACTAGGAATGATGGTTGGGATATGATCAAAATATTTAGGATCAAACGGGTTAGGTTAGGAGGGTGATCAGGATATGAAGGTTGAATAATGAGGATATGATAAGGATGTGATGGTGATATGATGACTTTGAATGAACGTGTGGACAAGAATGTTTAGGGTGATGACTAAGAAAGCACACAAATCAATCATAGAAGACACTTGGCAATCAGATAGGCTATTTTTAGTGACCCTTGACGAGTTTGAAAACACTTGTAAACATGCACAATCCTAGGCTAGAAAGGATACTACTTGTTGAGTCCCTACTTGGATTTCTTCAAATACTAAGACAAGGCGGACAACTAGAGAATTTGGTGACACTGGCTCCCCCTTAACGGCATGGGCACACCAACTTCTCTTACCCTTCAATCCTAGGGACCAAAGGAATTCTTGTCTCCAAAATGAATAGTACATGTGGGGCATCTTCAGAGGTCTAACCTCCTACACCAGCAAGTAAAGGGATCTTGGCCACTAGCACAAATGGTTCTTAGTGAATATCAGGGGGACCAACACGTTTCCATGCATGCTTACTATTCTTCCTACTAGGATCCTTTAAAAGTCTCTAACCAAAATCTTGAGAGATTTATCAAAGATTTTCTTTGGGCTTTTTCAAACTAGAGAAAAGGATTCCATTGTGTTTCTTGGGAGTTCTATTGTCTTCCACACAACTTTGGTGGTCTTGTCCTTATTGAAACTCATAGATAGGGTCTAGCCTTATGTGCCAAATTGATTATTAGGTCCCTTGAGGGAAATGAGGCCTAAAAAACTTATTACATTACCTCTAGAACTCTACATGGTAGATGGGCCTTGAAAGGTCTAGGATTTCACTCTATTCTCATTATGAAGGATCTTATACAAATTTAAGGCACTTTTGTTGCCAAAGGTATCTAGAAGGCTTGGGAAGACATTAAGCCCTAGATTTTGTGGAATGGGAATAATTTCAAGACTAAAATTTCTATCAACTAGCAATCTCTTTGGTGGTCTCCTATGATCACTTGCCAAGGTAGGCCTCTTGCCAAAAATCCCTAGGTTCATGCTTTAAAGTTTTTCAAAAGAGGGATTTGCTAGCTTTTAAGCCTATTCTCTAGATCCACAAATCATTGGTTATAGTGACCATAATTTAAATCTAAATACAACCTTGGGAATCAAGAGTGTGAATCATTCCAATATGGAGTCTATTTTTTCAAAGATGATCCACAAAGTTGGGGTTTAGTGTACCAAACCTTGGTGGAAAGATTGGAAGTGGTATCCAAACACTTCTTTATAAAATTACAAGCCTTTAAAACTTTGTTCATGGTTCTCTCTTCATCTACTCATAGTTTCAAAACTCAATGCTAGGTGGATTCTTTAATCCACTATTACTCAATAGCAATGCATATTTCAAATAGTTTGGATTGTCATTTTGGAGCCCAATTTAGCTCACATTCCTTAGTATCTCCTTTACCGGTGTCTTCTTATTGGAACTCAACTTATCCATTTGGATGCTTGCAACCCCCTTTGTCCTTTATGTGGACATTTTGAAACTCCCAATCATTTAAATTTTTTATCTCATGCTTAAGCTATGTTGATTTAGAATATACACGATTTTTTCAAGCCCTTCTAGCCAAAGCTTTTCTCCTAACATATGATTCTTTTAGGTGATTGGCATAGAATGTCTTTGAGATTTACCTAGATTGTTGAACATAGAGAAGTATTGAGAGGGGGGTGAATCAGTACTTAATCAAATTATTTACTTCCAACAACATTAAAATAGATGTAAGCATTTAAACCATGAAAAGTAGAAGAACACATAAGCACAGAACCATAACACCAGATTTATGTGGAAAACCCTAGAAGGGAAAAACCATGATGAGTAAGATGCTTGGATCTATTGTCCAAATCTAGCCTCACAAATAGATACAAGATTACATTATCATTTATGGGCTACAACCCAAAGGAAGTTGCAACTTTGTAAACTACTACAATTGTTACAAAGAGGCTTCAACCTCTACAAAAAATTACTTATCTAATAAACACTGACTACTCCAACTTTCTGCTGACCTTTCCAACCTCTGCACAACTACTTCATCTCTACACAATCACAATACCAAGTTCCACAACACCAAAACACCTTCAACAACACTTCTCTAACATCACATCACCTCCACAACAAAGTCATATTACATAAAATGATTCTTTCCACATTTTATCATCAAAACTACTTCTGTGATTATCTTATTCACAAATTATTAATGCTATCACACACTACACAACTCATTCATCCTTCAATAACTTTGATCTTATATCTATACCCTCCTCGAGCGTTAAAATACTTCTCTTTTTTTTTAGCCAAGATGAAAAGTGCAACATGAAACATGTTATAGCCATAACAGCCAGCTCTAAAACATTTGTGGTAAGTAGAAATCTAATGCAGTTCAAAAGCAAGATATAATCAGGTCCTATTTTACCTTACCACACTCTTCCAAGTTGGCACACACTCTAAAAACGTAGAAAAAACATCATAATATACCAAGTAAGTTCCACAAATACTTATCCTTCCTTGCATTTAGCTCAGAACCTAAAGCGGTACCAGAGGAGTTAAAATTACATCATGTGGACCACTCCAAAGGCATTTTATGACTTGTAAATCATTCTTGTATACTTATTTTATTATTTTAGGCTATTTCACACTGACACAAATATTAAAACTCTAATGCCAGTGTCCTTAACATACTCTACTTACATAGTCTTGAAGTACAATAATGAAAATCATAATTGCGGTAAACATAATCATTTGAAACTTGAACTAAGCATACCAACCAACCATATGAGCTTATAATACAATCAACAAGGCCAAATATCAATGTGTGGTGAACTACAGCAACATTAACTATCTCCCTCTACTTACTAAGACCAACAACAAGAATTGTCTTCATAGAGCTAACTCTGAAAAAGCATCTGCGGTACACTTTATCACTTGAAATCTAAAACATGCATATCTTTTACTTAATTCTAGTTGTGCTCCAAATTGCAATGCCATATCTTCATTTGTAGATGAATGCAGAGCATTCTCCTATCTATCTGTGATTGTACTTACCATGTTTCACTACAGCCTTTACTCTCCTGACTCTAAGACACTTTGCGGTAGACTTTGTGAACTCAAATTTGAATCATAGATACCTGAGAACATTGTTTGGCTTCCTTTCAATCCATAGGCCCATATCTACATCAGTAGTAGAATGTGGTACACTTCCCTACACCTGTGACACCTTTCCTGACTTGAACTATACTTAACCAAATTTCTTCAAGCTTTTTGCAATCATTCTTTATCTAGTGCTAAGGTACATGTCATCATATCATTCAAATACATCAATGTTCATCTAGCATACCTTTCATGACAAGATTCATCATAGCTTATCAAATATATTGATAACATGAACTCATGTACTTACATATGAACTTCAGAAGATAAGGTATAACTGTGTACAAATGATACTGATCCATCTCCTTCACTTCACAACTCTTCTAATCAACACTCCTATGCCTACACCTCTATGCATCACCTTGCTTTCTCCCTTTGGTATCTCTATCCTTTGGTATTTCTATTGACATCACTGATCATCATTGATCAGCACTCCATACCACTGTTGACATCAATGAAAACACATATGCAACAATCTCTCCCTTTGTCATGGATGGATACACACTGACCTGATATGCACACATTTCTCCCCTTTTGACATCAATGACAAAGGGCTAGTGGTCTTCCTCTGTTCCTGCAAAGCATATCTAGCCTCCCCTTGCCTAAAAAATCCTTATTAGTCCATTCCCCCTAAGAAGTAGCCTCTATCTCTTCAAAGATTGATGTAGCAAAATCATGTTCTTCAATTTCCTTATGATATACACAATCATTATATACAGAGTTCCTTGCTAATGTCAAGATAGTACTGACTATAACTATCTTATTCTCTACATATCTATGCAATCAACAAAAAAACTTTACCTTCAACATGTCTTCATTTTACTTAGAAGGTAGAACATTTTTATAAATCACCTTCAACTAGGCATGAGTTGTGTCCTAGTTCTTCTTTGTAGAAGACAAAGTATGAAGTTGGCTCTCAAGCTAAATGTATAGTTCTACTTCCTCCAAAGTGGCTGCCACCTTCATTTTTTGCGCAACATTTTCATCTTCTATCAAAATGCTGATCAAAACTACTAGCCTCATACTTACCACTTTCCTTAGCTATCCTATCTCACTTTTTATTTGCTCCCTTTGATCCAAGAGATACTTCAGCTGGGAATGTAAATTTTCTATTTGAGCTCTAGTGGCTCCATCTTTGTCCTTCAAGGGATCATATACTTTGGCCACTTGATTTAATTGTGACTCAATAGAGTCAGCTTGATAATTTATGCTCTTTGTAGTTGCTGGTCAATTCAAACAAAATTGATACAAAACTTTGGCATCCTCTATACATTACTGAATATTTTCATAGTTTCTTGCAATTATTATGTGCCTTAGCACATCTCCCAGAGGCATCTGCCAATATTTTAGCATTCACCTACTCTGTTATCTTCTACTCAACTTGCTTCTCAAGATATGCTAAATGGGACTTGAAAGACTCCAACATAAGTTTCATCTGTTGAGTATGAGGCAAGGTTGTATCTCTCTTTTCCTCAGGAAATTCTTCCTAGATTATCTTAATTGCCTCTTCTAATATACTTCAACTCCTTCCACTTGTTGCTTCAAAATCTCTTGTCTTGCGATGGATTGGAGTATATCTCCCAGTTTTAGCTTTTGTAGGGGAGATATGCTAGACAAGTTAACTTGTCCATCTAGCACAGGCAATAGTAAGAGTTGTGGAGTAACTACTGGTTGTACTTGCGTTTGTTGGACCAAAAATTCCTTGATTGAATCAATATTAGAGCAGGAAGATGTATCTCGTGCTTTCTTTGTACTTTCCCCTATATCAACATTTACATGCTCTTCTTGCTAATCAGGGTTTTCCTGTTGCTCTGAATTCTTTGAAGGAGGATTATCTCACACAACATTCTGATCAGGTGTGTTTCCATCATTTTGTGCAACTTTCTCTTTGTCTTGTGTAGCTTGCTTTTATTTCTCCTCTTGATGAACTTGTTCTGTGTTATGCAGAGGAGATATAGATGTTATGAGATGGAGAAACTATGTTGTGTGATGGAGAAACTTGTGGTTTCTCCACATTCTCATAAAATTTTACTTCAATAATTTTCTTGGTCACCTCTTCAACTCCTTTTGAATCGTATCTATATTCTCTTTTTCCATGCTCGTAAGGACATCTAACTTGTGCTTTGTTCTTAACTCTTGAGCTTGCCTTTGAGAAAGTTTATCTTTTTCTTCTTGAGAAACAAAAGATACAACCATGTAAAGAGCTTGTTGTCTTAGATCCTCATTAGTTTTTATGGCCTTTTTATGTTCTCTACCTCAAAGCCTAAGCTAGTTTTTCAATAATCTTTTCAATGACATCAATCATGGGTAAGTTGTATTTAAGCGTATACATAACTACAAACTTTTCAATGGTGCTTTGATCCACAAGAGGAACATCCAGATATAGATCAATTTTTTCCTTTAGTAGTCCATGTTGCTTAATCCCATTGAAGATAGCCTCTAATTGAAGAGGGTCTCTTGTAGGGCAATTGGAGGAATTTGCTCAATTTTCTTCTCTTTCCTTTTCAACTTAGAAGATTCTCCTTCTCCTTCTTCTTCTTCTTCAACCTCCTTTACATTAGTCTTCTTCCTTTTAGCTTGCATTTTTTTCCTTGGTTGCTTCTTTTCACTTTCTTTCATCTGAGTTAGAATTTCAGATGCAGCTCTTCTTCTAGTTGAGGTAGTTTGAGGATCTGGAGGGTTGCAGAGAATTTACAGTAGCAAATGTGGATCTTCTGGTCCTTCATAATCCTTGTACAACTTGTGGAATGATAGAGGCTTGTTGTCTATCCTCCCCAAGGGCTTCTGATGTGGATTTTGGTGGAATACCCCACTTCTTATGCAACTCACCTTTATGCTTCTCAAATTGTTCCTCCACAATTTTCTTATGCATCTTGTTCCTTATTTCATCATACATTCTAAACCTCTCAGCAGTAGGTCTTTATTTCTTCTACTGAGACCTCATAGGGAAGTTTAGGAATCCAAGTAGTCCTAGGCTCAATTGTTTCCATGTAGATATAATCCTTGTCATCCAAAAAGGTAATTTGACCTTCATAAAAACTTACCACATATGTTGGGATTCTATCTCTGGAGTGCATGTTGGTTTTCAAGTTGAAATCCCAATACATTGTTTTATAGTAATTTGGTTCATTGAAACCTCTTATATGATTCTTAATTTGAGTGACAATAGGAACATGTTGTTGCTAGACCTTTCCTATAAAACCAAGCAATTCATTTAAAAAGTAAAAAGCAAGATAGATGATCAAGGTACCATACCTAAAAATGTAGCCAGTCTCCTTTGTTCTTCTCACATTCTCTAAGAGTTGTTCTCTCATGACCTCACAGAGGTCAAAGTCTTTGCCTTTCTTAACCATCTGGTAAGTAGTGTGAATTGTTGTAGTAGTGATAGATTCCTCTCTGTTTGTGAAGTAGACTTTATATGCAATTGTAAGATGCTACCCCAATTTTTTTTTAAACTGTACAATGATATCAGTGTTAGCATCAATTGCATAAACCAACTAAAATGCCTCACACTTTTTGATCACCCAGATCCTAGGATGGGCAAGGTGAGAGCATACAGTGATTAGCTTACAATAAGAAACTATACAATAAGGAAAATATAATTCATTTGTTGCGGCGAGCATCCACAAAAATGTGGGAATTCACCACTTCTTAGTGGGTGTGAAAGCAAGAAAGAAAGTACAAGTCCTCCACTTGTTCAATGGGTATTCACCACTTATCCAATGGGTAGAAAGAAGAGAGAAAGGTTCAAATACTCCACATTGGCAGTTGAACCATCCAGGGGTTAATTGTATGAGTTTGTATATAAGGAAATATTACAATGAATGCAACAAAATACATAATACGAGAGATGACTCATTTGTTCTACCAATAGCAATGTGTAAGTCTATGTAACAAATGAAATACCCAGTCCCCTATTATGTTGTACAGCTACTCTGCGCAAACATGTATTAACAGTAGAAAATGAAATCACTGCTAACAGCCCACAACACTGAGATTATTCCTCTTATCAACACAATATCAAACACACTACTGATTTGCATTAAACATCCTCAACCTTTATCATGTACGTCACCTTTTGAGAACATATAGATGGTCTAAAATGAAATCACAGCCTTAAAGACCACTGCCATTTGACTAGACTGATTCACCTGACCTAGGTATAAGACATTTAGTCAATTGATCATAATAGCTCATAAAATGTGGGACAACATATAATGAATGATTTCCTTGATCATGCATGAAATGAATACCTCACAATGATTTCATAGACAACTATATCTCCTTCAAATCACCACAAACTGATATGCTTAATTGTTATCATTCACTAAGTAAATTTGACTAAGATATATAAATTGATCATACACAGAACATGATGTCTGCTATGGTACGGATGGCTCAGGAGTACGGACTATCTCATAATAATTATCAATACATAAAATCCACTCAATTATCTATGTTTGAAGGCACCTAGTGAACTGAATCACATTGCACAAGACACTATTATCCAACAGCATTAACAACAAATTCTTTCACTGATCATACCCTTCAGGCAGTATAGCCATCCTGGTACAGAAATGTTCACCAAAATGGTATCACTCAACCAAAACTCTTCAAAATAGTCTCAACATGATCATGTTATCATCACAATGATACTACAACAAACTTATAAGATAAAAAAGCTGATACCAAATTTAAATGACAATCGACCATATCATGTTGGTACGATAGATTTAGTATGGATCATTCCCAGCAATTAGTATTTTATGCCAAAAATCATGTTAAGGATCTTTAAAAGGATCACCTAGTATATATAAAGGTATTCCACATAAGTTTGAATCAAAAAGACTCCATAAGATTTGATACCTTCACTCAGTTCATGTCTGGCCTGTATGGCCCTAGGATAGTACGACCTGCAATTTGGTATCCAAGAACACCATCAAAACTCACAAAAACTCCTTGACTTGGATCACCTATCAATACCAATATAAATGCATATTCAGAACTACTCAAAAGATAATGAAAAAGGAAACAATATCTAATCATACTATTCAAGTATGAACATCCAGTTCTATACAAACATCCCATAAACTCATCTAAAAATGCTTAGAATACCATAAAATGTACTGCAGATGATCACCAATGTATAACAATGACATTACATATGAAATTTGCCCATAATAATTATTATTGAAATCTTGATTAATTTCAACCCTGCATTGTACAACCAAATTGTACGACCAAATACAAACTAACATAAGAAATAGAAAAAAACTTTAAGTCACTCCAAATTTTCATCAAATTGATCACAATGTGGAAAAACTGGATTGCACAAACAAAACTCTACAAAATCTATTGATCTCGGTTAGCTCCATGTGACTCCTGAGTGAAGCCACCCCTTTCCCCAACTAGGGTGGATCTTCCACCACCAAAATTGAGCTTCTTCAAGTGGGTTTCCATCCACAAGAAGGTACAAAATGGAAGAACACACAAGTTCAATCTAACAGAGTAACAATACAAATTCCCAAGCATGCTCTTCAAATGAGCTCTCCATTTGCTTATAAAGACACCTGGGAGTTACAAACTCACATTTCTTGAAATTATCTTTTTTTTTTCCTCAACTTAATAAAAGGCTCATATTCCATAATGGTGCTCACTTTAATAATAAGTCTAGGAGAAAATAAACTTATGTCCTCATCCCACACTTAAGTCACCTTTATAAAATGCAACATTATAACTGAAGTGCACCAAAAATATAAATAACCTAATTAATTATCAACTTTTTTTCAAAGCACCAAAGTTGATAATTAAATATGTGCTCCACACAACTAAGAATGAGCATAAGTGTCCCTAGGAAGACTAGACTGAAAAAAGGAACATTATAGTCCCCTCTCCTTGAAATTGCTTGTCCTCAAGCAATACATGCCATCCAACTGAGAAACCTGCATAATAAGCAATAATATACCTGGATCACAAGTTAACCTCAAAAATGTTCCACACCATTTTCATTGTACTACTCTGATATATCTGGCAACTGTACAGCTAATACTCTATAATATACTCTAAAACATTCTACCAATCACCCAACCTTTTGGATCCCAAATCTCTTTTTTATACTTAACCATGAAAGTAAAGGAGTTGGCATTCTCCAACAAGACATCAACGCAATTCATCCAACCTGAAACAACAGATGGGAACCAAAAAATGAAATGTTCCTCCAAAGAAGAACACAAATAAGCTTGAACACAAGCTGAAAGTAACTCCAAACAACCATGAATCATCTGATTTTCATCATCCAAAAGAGCAAAATTAGCTAAAACACTTGCCTCTTTCAGCTGAAACCTTCTATCATCCATCTAAAAAGAGCTAGAAATAATTAAAAATGCAATCTCATGGCTGCAAAAATCAGATATAACTTCATAAGATTTTGATTTCAGTAAATTAATAATGGGACAGCCATCACCAAACTAAAATCTTATGGAAACACCAAGAATTTTAGATCATCTCCAACCAACATACATCAAAGTCATGACCAAAATTTCTCTCCAATCCATGAAAAAATATGCAATTGACAACTTATGATGGCTGATAGGAGTAAGGACAGCAGCTTCATGACAAGAATTTGACTCCCAACCAATCCATAAAACAAACTTACCAACACCACTATCCTCCATAGAACCCTGAAAATAAACTCCATTATGAAATTAAGCCATCATTGAACTTAATTCATTGTATACTTGAACCATATGCCCATCTTCAACAAGTGATGAAAACTTCCATTTGAAGAAGTTTTTTGTGGAAAGTAACATTTCGTGAGTGCTCCTCACCCAGATCCCATATCCTGTTACTATCCTCCTCCATATTGCTATCATCAAAATGGTCTTCATCATTTAACACAAATAAAGGATTATCAAAAGTTAACTCAACTTCCATATCAAACAAAGGATTATCAATTGATTGGGAGTTCTTTTCATTTCCATGCTCATATGGATCTTCATATTGCTCCAACTCTATATCTTCATACTTAGGAAGTTGTCCTAAGTCAAAATCATCTTGAATCGAATCAAGCTCTTCAATCACCAGCTTGATTTCATTTGCCAATACAATATTTTCTTGCTCCCTTAATTGATGTGCAACTTCAAACTAATTTTCAACTTCTAAGAGAGCCCTTTGAGTATACTCCAAAGAAGTCATAGTTGCCTTAAGCTCAGATGTGAGCTTATCAACCTCTACCTCTTTTCTTCTCAATGCATCACTGGTACGATCAACAAACTTAATGACATGATCACGATCATAAAGAAGATTCAAGTAATATGATTTTAGTGTTTCTAAAGCCCATTTCACTACATGCCAATCATTGAGTGAAGATCCTTCTTCCATACCCTTCTATCTCTTCACAACTTGTGCCTTCCAAAAGTGATCCTCAACAAACTTATGGGTGCTATCCAAATGTGTAAAAACTTGTACAATCTTATCTTCTGTGACTAACAGCTCATTTTTAAAATCCAAATCAGCAACACATAACAAATTTTTTTTTATATCTTTAAAGGTATGACTCTTGAAATCAGATGCTTTTAAGTTATCTTCTTCATGACCATTTAGTCCCACAAAAGTGGTCTCCTCTTCACTGTCACTTTGATCAAAAATTATGGCAGCTCCATCTTCAAGCATAGAGTCATCCTTAAGGGCTAATTTAACATCTTCAACAAACTCTACATCATCATGCTCTACCACTGAAACTTCAGAAATATCAATTGGTCCTACAGTTTGCATAGGATATCCCCATGTGAAATCAGCATTACCTTCTTTAGGATGATGAAAATGCTCAACATTAAGGGTCGTTCCCCAATTTTAAGCAGCTTCAATTTCTTTACCAGCTGTAATATCTTTATTATTCATGTCGTCAACAAGGCATTCTACTGGTAACAATGTAGGCTTGCATGAAGAATCACCATCTAACATTTTGTTAATCATTTTCATCTCTACTTCGAGAGAAAAGTAATCTTCAAAATCTTCAACCTCTTCATCAAATCTAGTACTTGCAAAATCTTCTCTTTCCTTTTTATTGATTTCAGCAGGAGGATTCCAACCTTCAATTTCATCCATTGCCATTGGATTTCCAACCATCACATTTGAAAATTCATCATGCTCTTTTGTGTCTTCAAGGTCAACCAGATTCTCACAAGCTTCACTGACTTGCTCCAAAGTAAATGCTTTGTCATCTCCATCAAACACATCAGAAATTTCTTTCCCATCAGCTTGTTCCATCCTCATGCAATCATCCTCTTCCCACTTTGGCAAATAAGGTCTTAATTTGTCTTCACATTGAGTCAACACCATTTCAACTAATACTTGTCCTATTGATAAGGATTCTTGATCATTCTTTCTTATATTAGCCAATAAAATAGACAAGAGTGGCTGAGATACCTCATCACTCTCATTAATGATTAGGGACATAATGGCTTGCATGGCTGTTATAACTTGGTCTTCATGAAACATGATAATGGTAGCAAAGAAATAATGAAAATGTTGCAAAATCTCTTCCACACACTCCATATCTAGTATGATGTTCCCAAAACCAAAATTTGCAATGATTCCAAGTATTGCAGATCTCTTTACAAAGGAAGGACTTTCTATATCAGCCAATCTATTGAAACACTCAATAATCATTTGAAACATTTCCTTCATTATGGATTTTCTGTAAGGAACTTCTGGAGCGGTGATTCTTGTGATCTCACATAGACAAAGAGTGACTGCAAGTCTTACATCTTCAAGAGGATGTTTCATCAACTTAGGTTGAACCAAAGCAATCATTAATGGCTTCAAAGCCCACTTCAAATTCCTACACTCTGATTGTTTGATCTTGGTCAAATGACTCTCAACTTCTCCCAACTTGCTGAGGAGTGTATACTTAGACATGTGCAACAACTCTAATTCATTTCCTAATGCAAATAGCGAGATTCCCACTACTCCTTTCTGCAAGTTACTAGGTTGGTCATTTATGAAAGAATCCTTGAAGTGCTTTGAAAGTGGACTTCTGCTCTAATCATCTCTTGATGCAATCTTCCTCTGAGACAATGTTTTATCCATCCTAACTGATGAAGGTGCATTCATCAAGTCAGTGGAATTTTCTGACATGCAACTAGAAATTTTGAACATACACTCTGCACAAAGCTATCATCCAATAGGCTGGCAAGCAGAAACTAGCTCTGATACCACTATAAGATGCTACCCCAATTTTTTTTTTAAATTGTACTATGATATCCGTGTTAGAATCAATTTCATAAACTAACTAAAATGCCTCACTTTCTGATCACCCAGATCCCAAGATGGGCAAGGTGAGAGCATACAATGATTGGCTTAAAATAAGTAACTATGAAATAAGGAAAATACAATTCATCTGTTGTGGTGGGCATCCACAAAATGTGGGAATTCACCACTTCTCAGTGGGTGTGAAAGCAAGAAAGAAACTACAAGTCCTTCACTTATTCATTGGGTAGAAGGAAGAGAGAAAGGTTCAATTACTCCACACTGGCAATTGAACCATCCAGGGGTTAATTGTATGAGTTTGTATATAAGGAAATATTACAATGAATGCAACAAAATACATAATACCAGAGATGACTCATTTGTTCCACCAATAGCAATGTGTAAGTCTATGTAACACATGAAAGACCCAGTCCCCTATTATGTTGTACAGTTGCTCTACATTAACATGTGTTAATAGTAGCAAATGAAATCACTGCTAACAGTCCACAACACTTAGATTATTCCTCTTACGAACACAATATCAAACACACTACTGATTTGCATTAAACACCCTCAACCTTTATCATGTACGGCACCTTTTGAGAACATATATACTGTCTAAAATGGAATCATAGCCTTAAAGACCACTGCCAATTGACTAGACTGATTCACCCAACCTAGGTATAAGACATTCAGTTAACTGATCATAACAGTTCATAAAATGTGAGACAGGATATAATCAATGATTTCCTTGATCATGCATGAAATGAATACCTCATAATGATTTCATAGACAACTCTATCTCCTTCAAATCACCACAAACTGATCTACCTAACTGTTATCATTCACTAAGTAACTTTGGCTGAGATATATAAACTGATCATACACAAAACATGATGTCTACTATGGTACGGATGGCTCAAGAGTACGGACTATCTCATAATAATTTTCAATACATAAAATTCACTCAACTATCTATGTTTGAAGGCACCTAGTGAACTGAATCACATTACACAAGATACTATTATCCAATAGCATTAACAACAAATTCTTTCACTGATCATACCCTTCAGGCAGTATAGCCATCCTGGTACGGAAGTGTTCACGAAAATGGTATCACTCAACCAAAACTCTTCAAAATAGTCTTAACATGATCATGTTATCATCACAATGATACTGCAATAAACTTATAAGACAAAAAAGCTGATATCAAATTTAAATGAAGATCGACCATATCATGTTGGTATGGCAGATTTAGTATGGATCATTCCCAGCAATTAGTATTTTATGCCAAAAACCATGTTAAGGATCTTGAAAAGGATTGCCTAGTATATATAAAGGTATTCCACATAAGTCTGAATCAAAAAGACTCCATAAGATTTGATACCTTCACTCAGTTCATGTCTGGCCTGTACAGCCTTAGGATAGTGTGACCTACAATTTGGTATCCAAGAACACCATCAAAAATCACAAAAACTCCTTGACTTGGATCACCTATTAATACCAATACAAATGCATATTCAGAACTACTCAAAAGATAATGAAAAAGGAAACAATATTTGATCATACTATTCAGGTACAAATATCTAGTTATGTATGAACATCCCATAAATTCATCTAAAAATGTTCAGAATACCATAAAATGTATTGCAGATGATCAACAATGCATAACAATGACATTACATATAAAATTTGCCCATAATAATTATTATTGAAATCTTGATTAATTTCAACCCTACATTGTACGGCCAAATACAAATTGACATAAGAAATAGAAAAAAACTTTCAGTCACTCCAAAATTTCATCAAACTGATCACAATGTGGAATGACTGGATTGCACAAACAAAACTCTACAAAATCCATTGATCTTAGTTAGCTCCATGTGACTCCTAAGTGAAGCCACCCCTTTCCCTAGCTAGGGTGGATCTTCCACCACCGAAACTGAGCTTCTTCAAGTGGGGTTCCATCCACAAGAAGGTACAAAATGGAAGAACACATAGGTTCAATCCAACAAAGTAACAATACAAATTCCCAAGCATGCTCTCCAAATGAGCTCTCCATCTACTTATAAAGACACCTGGGAGTTACAAACTCATATTTCTTGAAATTATCTTCTTTTTTTTCCTCAACTTAATAAAAGGTTCATATTCCACAATGGTGCTCACTTTAATAATAAGTCTAGGAGAAAATAATCTCATGTCCTCATCCCACACTTAAGTCACCTTTATAAAATGCAACATTATAAATTAAGTGCACCAAAAATATAAATAACCTGATTAATTATCAACTTTTTTTCAAAGCGCCAAAGTTGATAATTAAATATGTGCTCCACACAACTAGGAATGAGGATAAGTGTCCCTAGGAAGACTAGACTGAAAAAAGGAACATTACACCAATCCCCATTGTAGCATATCTAACACCTGGATCTGTTATGTCATTTACAGTCAAGGTCCTCTTATCAAATTTAGCACCGGTCAATTCAGTGACCTTTTCATTTTTGATAGATTTCATCACCGATATAGATTTAGTGGAGCATAGCCCAATGGATGTCCTAATTGCATCCTTAGTGATCTTGTGGGGATTATCAAGATACAAGAATTCATCATGAATTCTACTCAAAATGTATCTCACCCATTCATACTCATCTCAAAAATAGGGAAATCATTCCATACGTCCAGTTGCTTAGTCCCCACATTGGCATATTCTAGGTTATAGACAACATCATCATCCATGAGTTGATCTCTAAGCACCTCAAAATTTACATGGTTAATCTCATCCAATTTTGAGTGAATGTAAAACCTAACATCTTCTATGTATACAAAAAATGTCAGAATGTTTGAAAGTGCCCCATCCTTATCTACGTCCATTGCTTTGAAATGAAATTTCTTATACTTAGGTCTTGGTTTTTTAGTGACATCAACAACTTGCAAAGTCACCATCTCAAAATTCTTCAAATTTCAGAAACTAGGGATTTAGGAAAGAGCAATTCTGATAAATACCTTTTTTTTTCAATTGCTAGGGTTCCAAATTTGCCAAGTGCTCTAAATTCCTTCTTCACTTCTCAGCTCTGGGTGCAAGTGCTTTGATTTTGAATGAGCTTGAATTGTAAAATGAAGCATAAGTATCTTACAATTAATGCACCTTTATCCAATTAGGTGAACTACTGTCGAAATGCTCTGTAAATCCACAAAGATTCAAATCTATTCCACAATCCTCCACATCTTATGTTTTGTTATGGAAAGTTGGGGGAAAGAAATTATCTTTCCTTATCAACATCCTCATCTGTTAATTTCATGGCAATTCATCTATATGCCTAGCTTCCATTGTAGAAGCAAAAAAAATTAAATGGGGAAAAGAATAGATATGCACTAGTTAGCTTCCCCTAACCGCATGCCCTCTCTTAATCAACAATAAAGTATTCTGCACTAGGAAGAAGCACAACTTCTTCCTTCTCATTATCTTGTTCTGTCTTCTTTCTCTATATCTCTGTCATTTCCTTCTTTTGTTGAACTAGAGTTTCCTCTATCTTCCTTTGCTAAACTGGTGGTTTCACAGAACCACTTTTATAGAATTTTGCTATATAACCAAAGTTATTGCACTTGTAGCAAATAATATTATATTTCGGAATCATACCATTTCTCCTTACTTTAGTTCTACACTCAACAACCCTATGACCAAACTTATTGCATGCATAACAATAACCATAGAAGGAATGAGAGATCATAACATTAGGTCTTGTAGGAACAAATGAATTCTTCCTTGTGTTAACATTTCTTCTTGTGTTAGTTATACAATCAATAGCCTTATGACCAAATTTATTGCAAGAATAACAATAACCATAATAGGGTTGAGAGAACCTAAAATTAGTAGCCTGTCTAGGAGGAGATCTCTTGAAATCTTTCTTTTGATAACTAACTTGTATGAAGTCATCATCATCCCACTCCTGCTCCTCATCTTCAGTCTCCTCAAAGTCTTCAGTGTAGGGCTCTTCCTTTTTCATTTCAAACATGCCTTTAGGTATTCTGTTCTAGAACTTTAACCTTTCTCAAATCCAATGCCACCTTTATTCTTTAGAGGTCTTTGACTATTGATTATCTCATCAAGGATGTTGGTGCTTTTCTTCAGTTTTAGTCCTTTGTCTATCTGATCCTTTGCTTTCTCAAATTGTTTCCTTAGAAAAATAACTTATTCTTCAATCTTGGAGCATTCAACTAATTTCTCATTGAGCTTAGCCTTTTTACCTTCTTCAATTTGAGCTTTCAATTTGGAAATTGTTTCTTTTAATTCTTTAAGCCTAATATTGTATTCTTCATTTTCTTTCTTTGTAGCATCCAAATCTTCTAGGGGAGAAATGAGTTCTCCTTCAAAATCAACTTCACAATCTTTTGCATTAAAGGTTGTCATATCATTATCATATTCTAGAGGATTCTTTTCATTAGATAGTACTTCAGTTCCCATATGTTCCACTCCAAGATCTAGCTCAACTATTAGATTGCATTCAAGGAACTTGGCTCTGATACCAATTTTTGAAAACACAAAAGCATTGAGAGGGGGGGTGAATCAATACTTAATCAAATTATTTACTTCCAACATCATTAAAATAGATGTAATCATTTAAACCATGAAAAGCAGAAGAACACATAAGCACACAACCATAACACCAAATTTACATGGAAACCCCAGAAGGGAAAACTCATAGTGGGCAAGTTTCTTAGATCTACTGTCCAAATCTAGCCTCACAAATAGAAACAAGATTACATTATCATTAATGGGCTACAACCAAAAGGAAGTTATAACACTCTGAACTTCTACAACAGTTACAAAGAAGCTTCAACCTCTGCAACAAATTACTTATCTAATAAACATTGACTGCTCCAACCTTCTACTGACCTTTCCAACCTCTACACAGGTACTTCATCTCTGCACAATCACAATAAAATTTTTTGTAACACCAAAACACCCTCAGCAACACTTCTCTAACATCACATCACCTCCACAACAAAATCATATTACATAAACTGATCCTTTCCATATTTCATCATCAAGACTACTTTTGCAGTTGTCTTATTCACAAATTATTAGTTCTATCACACATTACATGGCTCATTCATCCTTCAAAAAATTTGATCTTACATTTATATCCTCTGCCAGCTTCAAAATCTTTCTCCTTTGTTTGCCAAGATGAAATGTGCAACATGAAATGTGCTATGGCCATAACAATCAGCTCTGAAACATTTGTGGTAAGTATAAATCCAATGTGGTTCAAAAGCAAGATATAACCAGGTCCTATTTTAACTTATCACTCTCTTCCAAGATGGCACACACTCTAAAAACATGTCAAAAACATCATCATACACCAAGTTAGCTCTACAAATACTTATCCTTCCTTGCATTTAGCTCCAAACCTAAAGCGATACCAGAGGAGTCAAAATTACATCATGTGGACCACTGAAAAGGAATTTTATGACTTGTAAATCATTCTTGTATACTTATTTTATTATTTCAGGCTATTTCATGCTAGTGCAAATATTAAAACTCTGATGCCAGTGTCCTTAACTTACTTTACTTACATAGTCTTGAAGTACAATGAAAATCATACTTTCGATAAACATAATCATTTGAAACTTGAACTAAGCATAACAACCAACCATATGAGCTTATAATTCAATCAACAAGTCCAAATACAATGTGTGGTGAACTATAGTAACATTAACTATCTCCCTCTACTTACTAAGACTAACAACAAGAATTGTCTTCATAGAGCTAACTCTAAAAAAGCATCTGTGGTACACTTTATCACTTGAAATCTGAAACATGCATACCTTTTACTTAAGTCTAGCTATCCTCCAAACTGCAATTCCATATCTCCATCTACGGAGAAGTGCAAAGCATTCTCCTATCTATCTATGATTGTACTTACCATGTTTCACTACTGCCTTGACTCTCTTGACTTTAAGACACTTTGTGGTAGACATTGTGAACTCAAATTTGAATCATAGATACCTGAGAGCATTATCTAGCTTCCTTTCAATCTATAGGCCCATATCTACATCAGTGGTAGAATGTGGTACACTTCCCTACACCTGTGACACCTTTCCTAACTTGAACTATGCTTAACCAAATTTCTTCAAGCTTTATTCATTCTTTATCTAGTGACAAGACACATGTCATCATATCATTCAAATACAACAAGGTTCATCTAGCATACCTTTCATGACAATCATCATATCTTATCAAATATATTGATAACATGAACTCATGCACTTACATATCAACTTTAGAAGAAAAGGTATGACTGTGTATAAATGATATTGATCCATCTCCTTCATTTCACAACTCTTCTGATCAACACTCCTATGCCTGCACCTCTACGTATCACCTTGCTTTCTCCCTTTGGTATCTCTATTGAAATCACTGATCATCATTGATCAGCACTCCATACCACTGTTGACATCAATGAAAACACATATGCAACAATCTCCCCCTTTGTCATGGATGGAAATACACTGACCTGATATGCACACATTTCTCCTCTTTTGACATCAATGGCAAAGGGTTAGTGGTCTTCCTCTATTCCTACAAAACATATAGACTCCCCTTGCCTAAATAATCCTTATTAGCTTGCTCCCCCTAAGAAGTAGCATCTATCTCTTCAAAGATTGATGTAGCAAAATCATGTTCTTCAATTTCCTTATGATATACACAGTCATTATATGTAGAGTTTCTTTCTAATGTCAAGATAGTACTGACTATAACTATCTTATTCTCTGCATATCTATACAATCAGCAAAAAAAAATCTACCTTCAACATGTCTTCATTTTACTTAGAAGGTAGAACATTTTTATAAATCACCTCCAACTGGGCATGAGTTGTGTCCTAGTTCTTCTTTGTAGAAGATAAAGTATGTAGTTGGCTCTCAAGCTAAATGTATAGTTCTTCTACTTCCTCCAAAGTGGCCGCCACCTTCATTTTTTGTGCAACATTTTCATCTTCTATCAAAATGTCGATCAAAACTACTAGCCTCATACTTACCAATTTCCTTAGCTATCCTATCTCACTTTTTATTTGCTCCCTTTGATCCAAGAGATACTTTAGCTGGGAATGTAAATTTTCTATTTGAGCTCTAGTGGCTCCATCTTTGTCCTTCAAGGGATCATATACTTTGGCCACTTGATTTAATTGTGACTCAATAGAGTCAGCTTGATCATTTATGCTCTTTGTAGTTGTTGGTCAATTCAAACAAAATTGATACAAAACTTTGGCATCCTCTATACATTACTGAATATTTTTCATATTTTCTTGCAATTATTATGTGCCTTAGCACATCTCCCAAAGGCATCTTCCAATATTTTAGCATTCACCTACTCTATTATCTTCTGCTCAACTTGCTTCTCAAGATAAGATGAATGGGCCTTGAAAGACTCCTACATAAGTTTCATTTGTTGAGTATGAGGCAAGGTTGGATCTCTCTTTGCCTCAAGAAATTCTTCCTGGATTACCTTAATTGCCTCTTCCAATACACTTCCACTCCTTCCACTTGTTATTTCAGAATCTCTTGTCTTGTGGTGGATTGGAGTATATCTCCCAGTTGTAGATTTTGGAGGGGAGTTATGCTGGACAAGTTAACTTCTCCATCTAGCACATGCAAAGGTAAGAGTTATGGAGTAACTACCAATATTATTTTAGTTTGTTGGACCAACAATTCCTTGATTGAATCAACTAAAGAGCAGGAAGATTTATCTTGTGCTTTCTCTATACTTTCCCCTATATCAACATTTACCTACTCTTCCTGCTAATCAGGGTTTCCCTGTTGCTCTGTATTCTTTAGAGGAGGATTATCTCACCCAACATTCTGAACAAGAGGTGTATTTCCATCATTTTGTGCAACTTTCTCTTCATCTTTTGTAGCTTGATCTTATTTCTCCTCTTTATGAACTTGTTGTTATGTGTTATGCAGAGGAGATACAGATGTTATGAGATGGAGAAACCATGTTGTGCGATGGAGAAACTTGTGGTTGCTCCACATTGTTAGAAACTTTTACTTCTTCAATAATTTTCCTGGTCACCTCTTCAACTCCTTCTAAATCTTATCTATATCATCTTTTTCCATGTTCATAAGGACATCTAACTTGTGCTTTGTTCTTAACTCATGAGCTTGCCTTTGAGAAAGTTTATCTTTTTCTTCTTGAGAAACAAAAGATCTAGCTTTGTCAAGAGCTTATTGTCTTAGCTCCTCATTAGTTTTTAAGGCCTTTTCTGTTCTCTGCCTCAGAGCCTGAGATAGGTTTTTGGGTACCTTTTCAATGACATCAATCATGGGTAAGTTGTATTTAATCATATACATAACTACAAACTTTACAATTGTGCTTTGATCTATAAGAGGAACATCCAGATATAGATCAGTTGGTTCCTTTAGTAGTCCATATTTCTCAATCCCATTGAAGATAGCCTCTAATTGAAGAAGGTCTCTTGTAGGAGAGACTGGAGGAATTTGCTTAGTTTTCTTCTCTTTCCTTTTCAACTTAGAAGCTCCTTCTTCTCCTTCTTCTTCTTCTTCTTCAACCTCCTTTACATCAGTCTTCTTCCTTTTAGCTTGGATTTTTTCCTTGGTTGCTTCTTTTAACTTTATTTCAGCTGAGTCAGAATTTTAGATGCAACTCTTCTTCCAGTTGAGGTAGTTTGAGAATCTAGAGGGCTACAGAGAATATTTTGTAGCACATTTGGATCTACTAGTCCTTTTTAATCCGTGTGCAACTGGTGGAATGACAAAGGATTGTTGTGTATCCTCCCCAAGGGCTTCTGATGTGGATTTTGGTGGAATACCCCACTTCTTATGCAACTCACCTTTATCCTTCTCAAGGTGTTCCTCCACATTTTTCTTATGCAGCTTGTTCATTATTTCATCATATGTTCTAAACCTCTCAGTAGTAGTGTCCTTTGATTTACTGAGAAAAATATCTGCATAGGTCTTTATTTCTTCTACTGAGACCTCATAGGGAAGTTTAGGAATCCGAGTAGTCCTAGGCTCAATTACTTCCATGTAGATATAATCCTTGTCAACCAAAAAGGTAATTTGACCTTTATACCACCTTACCACATCAGTTGGGATTCTGTCTCTGGAGTGCATGTTGGTTTGCAATTTTTTGAAGAAATCCCAGTACATTGTTTTATAGAAATTTGGATCACTGAAACCTCTTATATGACTCTTAGTTTGGGCTAATAGAATTAGGCTAGACAACTGAGAGGTGGGGGGGTGAATCAGTTGTCCGAGAACTTTAACACTTGTAGCAATTACTTCTTTACAACTTACAAACTGATTAATGACGTAAACATTAAAGCATGAATCATCAACACATGAGCATAAACAATATGAACACACACATAACACCAAAATTTTTAATGTGGAAACTTGGTTAAGGTAAATCCATGGTGGGGGTTAACCCACAAGATTTGTACCTTGTTAAAAGCACTTAGAAAAAAAGAGAAGGCACATGCCTTCGGGCACACTGCCTAGAGCTCACTTCTCAAAGGAGGCTCACTGCCTACAATAACTTATGTTTAATATAGAGATAATGAACTGAGAAATAGCATCTACTTCATGCCTGATTCAGTCCCTTTGAAAGCTCACAAACTTCTGCTCTGCCCCCAAAATACTTCTTCGATATATCTTCATCCTTTGCTGCTCTTGTTCCTTTGCTCCTCTTCTTCTCTGCTCTACTCCTGTATCTCACTTAGGGTTTTATCAATTTCGCACACACTCTTTTCCACAACTCATCAACAAGTATTTATATGCTTCATCAACCTTGGAATGATCATCAAGGTCAGCTTGACTTAATGCAGATCACTATACTATTGGCCAAACATAATTGAGATTTGAATCTTCCTCCAACAACATGCCACTTGCCAGAGAATTACTCTTAGATCATCCGCAACACTCTTAAATCATCTGGAATCATCTGGTCAGCCAAGACTGGGAAGAACAACAACACCAAGGAAGAAATATTCAACAACAAGCTCAATCTTCAATGCGGACCTTCAACATAGTAGTCAAATGATTTAGAGACCTCCACAAGCACATTGGATCCAACAAGAACATTCACACTACTCCAACTTATCAGAATCACTTGCATCTTCATCCAGAACCTCAAGAACATTATTTGCCTTGATTGTCAAGATAGAAAGATTCCTTGCAGACCTTGAAACCATGAACTATTTAAGTTGAGGATACACGCTAACTTCCCAAACATGCCTCTAGATCTGTAGATCACAATTTTTTATTTGTGGAGCAATCTGGACCCATTTCCTGTCACTCTATTCCTTCTGAACATTATAAAACTGGTTCTACTCAGATGGCCATAACTTCTTCAGATCTTCATTAAGACCTCTGAAATATTAACTAGAGCTACTTCAGACAATCCTCTACACAGCCATATGGTCTGTATACATTGATCTTCATTAATTTTCTCAATATCCTCAACATTTTAGTCTTCTAAGTAGGTAACAAAATAGGATACAGTTGACACCAATGCAACAAGGATATGTTGACATCAATGACAACACCACTTAGGTACATATTTGCAACAATCTCCCCCTTTGTCATTGATGGCAACATATGATGTGAAAAACTGATTCAACCATCAAGACAAGAACTTCTCCTTTCTCTTATCACTTCTGCAACCACTTCCTTCACTGCTACCCCTTTCATCAGCAACTAGTTTTTCACATGACTTCTCTCCCCCTTTGACATCAATGGCAAAGGGCACATATTTGCAATCTTTTCTCCCCCTTCGCTCTAGACTGACCTTCAATAATTTGCATATTGACTACTCCCCCTGAGAAGTATCTCCTTAACATCAATCTGGATCACAAGATGTGACTGTGAATTTCACTGGACTAATGCATCATAGTGCATCTTAGTTCTAATCAGGAGGGGTAATAACTCCTAACTTCTCTCTGAGATACTCAAATGTATCCTTGGGTAGAGGCTTAGTAAATATATCTGCAATCTGATCCTTTAAAGAAACAAACTCTAATCTGACTTCATTCTCATTTACCTTCTCTCTCAAGAAATGAAACTTGATGGATATGTGCTTTGTCTTTGAATACAACATCAAATTCTTTGAGATGTTTATTGCACTTGAATTATCACAAAAGATTGTAATAGGCTCCTCAAACACAATTCTGATATCCTTCAACATTTGCTTCATCCATAAGACTTGAGTGCAATTACCTGTTGCTGCTATGTACTCTGCATCTTCAGTAGACAGAGATATTGCCTCTTGCATTTTGCTCATCCAAGAAACCAATCTCTTTCCCAAGAAGAATGCACCACCACTTGTACTTTTCCTATCATCCACATCTCCTACCCAATCAGCATTAGTGTATGCTTGAAGAGTGAAGTCATTATCCTTTGGATACCATAAGCCATAATCAAGTGTTCCTTTGAGATATCTAAAAATTCTTTTGACAGCTACAACATGAGATTCTTTAGGATCAGCTTGAAATCTAGCAACAAGTCCAACTGCATTCATGATATCAGGTCTGGTCTGAGTCAGATAGAGTAGTCCTCCAATCATTGATGTATACCTTTTCTGATTTGCCTTAGGGGAGTCATCATCTTTAATCAACTTGCATCTGGTTACCATAGGTGAACCCACTGGCTTTGAATCTTTCATTCCAAACTTTTTCAACAACTCTCTTACATACTTGGATTGAGATATGAAGATGCCTTTATCTGACTGAATGATTTGCAGACCTAAGAAGAAATTCATTTCACCAAACATTGACATCTCAAATTTACTTTGCATCTGATCAACAAATGTTTTACACATGCTCTCATTTCCACCAAAAATGATATCATCAACAAATAACTCAACAATCAGGATGTGCTCATGATCAATCTTGAAGTAAAGATTATTGTCAGCAGTACCTTTGCTAAAACCTAATTTTAGCATATATTTATCTAACCTTACATACTAGGCTCTTGGAGCTTGTTTGAGTCCATACAGTACTTTCCTCAATCTGTAGACCATAT
Organism: Cunninghamia lanceolata; assembly: GCA_027924645.1. Classification (NCBI taxonomy): domain Eukaryota; kingdom Viridiplantae; phylum Streptophyta; class Pinopsida; order Cupressales; family Cupressaceae; genus Cunninghamia; species Cunninghamia lanceolata. The sequence goes on along the minus strand of BSBN01001494.1, from coordinate 1,041,893 downwards.
CTTTTTTATCAGACAATTGAAATCCTTCTAGTTGCTCAATGTAGACTTCTTCCAATTCTCCATTTAGAATGTTGACTTGACATCCATCTAATAAACCTTGAAACCTTTATAAGCAGCAAATGCAAGAAATAATCTGACTGCTTCTATTCTTGCCACCGGAGCAAAATTTTCTTCAAAATCAGTTCCTTCCACTTGAGAATATCCTTTGCATACCAACCTTGCTTTGTTTCTTACAACTTCACCATCTTCATTTAGTTTATTCCGGAAGACCCATTTAGTTCCAATCACATTTTTGTCTTCAGGTCTAGGAACAAGATTCCAAGTGTGATTCTTTTCAATTTGCATTAATTCTTCTTCCATTGCTTTTACCCAATTTTCATCATTGAAAGCCTCACTTACTGATTTTGGTTCAATCTTTGAAATCAAACAAATCTCCTCTTGATCTTTAGCAATTCTTCTCCTAGTTTGAACACCTTGGTTTCTATCTCCTATGATCTGATCTTCAGGATGATTCAGTCTTACATACCTAGGAGTTTTGGGATTTGCTTGAGCTTATGTTTCTTGAGCTTGTTCCTTAATATCTGCACTAACCTCTTGAGTCACTAAATTTTCTGGATCAATCTAGATCTGAATCTAGGTTTGAACTTGCCTTTATTGAATTTGACTTTCATCTTGATCATCTTAGTCATATCCGCAAGACCTGGAAGGTTTCTCCTTGCGTTCATCAACTCTGACATTAGTATTATCAACAATCTTTATCAATCTCTTGTTAAAGCACTAGTATGCTTTTCTTTGCATAGAGTACCCTAGAAATATTCCTTCATCACTTCTTGCATCAAACTTGCCAAGATCCTCATCTCTTTTGATATAGCATTTACTACTAAAAACTCTAAATTATTTCACAGTAGGAGGGTGACCAAACCACAGTTCATAGGGGGTCTTACCAGAATTGCCTTTGATCTACACTTGGTTAAGAGTGTAGACAACAGTACTTATAGCTTCTCTCCAATAGGCTTGAGGAACATTTGCTTCCATCATCATGGTCTTGGCTGCGTCTTGAATGGTCTGGTTCTTTCTCTCCACAACTCCATTTTGCTGAAGAGTCCTAGGAGCAAATAACTATCTTTTTATCCCTTCCTTTTCATAGAATGAATCAAACTCACCATAGGTAAACTCTCCACCTCTGTTAGATCTCAGACACTTTATATTCACACCAATCTCATTCTCAACCATAACCTTGAACACCTTGAATTTGTCAAGAGCTTCTAATTTTTCTCTCAAGAAAATTACCCAATCATCTAGGAGTAGTCATCAATCAACAAAATAAAATATCTGTCTCCTTGCACACTCCTAATTCTAGCAGGACCACAAAGATCAATATGCACAAGTTCCAACAATCCACTTGAAGACTGTTCTTTACTCTTGAATGAGATTCTGTTCTGTTTACCCAATTGATATTCTCTACACATGCTATCAACAAGTTTCACAAGCTTTGGAAGATCTCTCATAGCTTGAGTAGAACTTATCTTAACAATGTTATCAAAATTCACATGACACATCCTCCTATGCCATAGCTAACTTTGATCAACCTGAGCAATCAAGCAATTCTTACCAAAATTACTTAAATGAAAGATGTTACCTCTAGTCTGAGTACCAGATGCAATTTCAGTTCCGGATCTTTCAAAGATTCTGCATTTTCCATCCTTGAACCAAAGATCATAACCCTTGTCAACCAACTGTCCAACACTGAGAAGATTATGCTTCAATCCTTCCACATACAGAACATAATTAGTGTTATTCTTACCATCAAAAGACATGGATTCTCTGCCATAGATTCTACCAACTGAATTGTCTCCAAACTTCACAAATCCACCTTCATATTTCTCAAAACTTACAAACTTACTTTTATCACCAGTCATATGATGAGAACATCCACTATCAATTACCCATTCATCTTTTCCCACAACCTGAGCAGCCAAAGCACTTTCCATATTTGCATAGCTAGAAGATTCAGTAGACATCAGATCTTCTTCTTTGATAGCAATGAACACCCAATCATTATCAGTGGAACCTCCATGATTAGATTCATCATCTGTGACTCCTTTTTCACCAGCTTCTTAGACATATTAGCATTTCTTCTATCCTCTAGATCTGTTAGGGTTTGGCTTTGAAACCCTCTCCAGGCATCTTGAGGCAAAATGACCAATCTTATTACAAGCAAAACATTTGAATGGTAACTTTCCTTCATACTTACCGGATCCTCTTGGCAATCTCTTGGCAAGAAGAGTTTCAAGATCATCAAGCTCAGTTTCATCATCTTCGAGATCATTCCTTGTCTTCTCAAATCTAATTGTTCTTCTTGAAGAGCTCTCACCCGGATCATATCTTTTCTTCCCATGAACACTAGCCTTAAATGTAGACTCAGACTTGGGAAGAGAATCACCAAACTCACTCATTTCAAATGCTAAAAGCTTACCAACCAACTAATCCCTTGTAACAGTTGTCACAGTCTTGATTTCTTCAATGGCAGCAACTTTATGCTTGTATGTCAGAGGTAAGGATCTGAGTACTTTGGCAATAATTTCTGACTCTTCCAATACTCCACCAGCCCTCCTGATACCTATCACAAGTTCAGTCACTTTCTGCATAGGAAGTGATGTTTTGATCTTCGCTCATCATTAATCTTTCATATTTACCCTTTAGGCTCTATAGCTTGGCACATTTGACATATTTATCACATTCATATAGAGTTTCCAGCTTCTTCCAGGTTTCATGAGCAGTTTTAAATTCTAGGACATTTGTCATTTCTATATCAGTCAGAGCACTCAACAAGGCTTCTTTAGCCCAAATATTGTTTTTAGCATCTCTAATTTGATCCATTATTATAGGACCATTCTGTGGAGGTACATACTTATTGGTTGTTATCGACCAATATTGTTCACCCATGCATTGCAAGTGACACTCCATCCAACTTTTCCAAAGGGTGTAGTTTGTTCCATCAAATCTCGGACTATCCTTTCTGTATGTTGACATCCTGGATCTCCTCAAGTAGTCAAGCTTCTTTTAGAGGAACCTGGCTCTGATACCAATTGTTAAAATTAGGCTAGACAACTGAGAGGGGGGGTGAATCAGTTGTCCCAAAACTTTAACACTTGCAGCAATTACTTCTTCTTTACAACTTACAAACTGATTAATGATATAAACATTAAACCATGAATCATCACCAGATGAGTAGAAACAATATGAACACACACATAACACCAGAATTTTTAACATGGAAACCCGGTTAAGACAAAACCATGGTGGGGGTTAACCCACAAGATTTGTACCCTATTAAAAGTACTTAGAAAAAAAGAGAAGGCACATGCCTTCGGGCGCACTACCCAGAGCTCACTTCTCAAAGGAGGCTCACTGCCTACAAGAATTTATATTTAACACAAAAATAATGAACTGAGAAATAGCATCTACTTCATGCTTGATTCAGTCCCTTTGAAATCTCACAAACTTATGCTCTACCCCCAAAATACTTATTTGCTATATCTTCATCCTTTATTGCTCTTGTTCCTCTGCTCCTCTTCTTCTCTGCTATGCTCCTATATCTCACTTAGGATTTTATCATTTTTGCACACACTCTTTTCCACAACTCATCAACAAGTGTTTATATGCTTCATCAACCTTGGAATGATCATCAAGGTCGGCTTGACTTAATGCAGATCACTATACTATTGGCCAAACATAAATGATATTTGAATCTTCCTCCAACAACATGCCACTTGCCAGAGAATTAGTCTTAGATCATCTGCAACACGCTTAAATCATCCGGTCGGCCAAGACTGGGAAGAACAACAACACCAAGGAAGAAATCTTCAACAACAAGCTCAATCTTCAATGCAGACCTTCAATATAGTAGTCAAATGATTTAGAGACCTCCACAAGCACATTAGATCCAACAAGAACATTCTCACTACTCCAACTTATCAGAATCACTTGCATCTTCATCCAGAACCTCAAGAACATTATTTTCCCTGACTGTCAAGCTAGAAAGATTGCTTGCGGACCTTCAAACAACGAACCACTTGAGTTGAGGATACACACTGACTTCACAAACATGCCTCTAGATCTGCAGATCATAATTTTTATTTGCGGAGAAATCTAGACCCATTTCATGTCACTTTGTTCCTTCTGAACATTGTAAAACCGGTTCTACTCAAATGGCCGTAACTTCTTCATATCTTCATGCAGACCTCTGAAATCTTAACTGGAGCTACTTCAGACAATCCTCTACATAGTCATATGGTTCGTATACATTGATCTTCATTAATTTTCTCAATATCCTCAACATTTCAATCTTCTAAGTAGGTAACAAAATAGGATACAGTTGACACCAATGCAACAAGGATATGTTGACATCAATGACAACACCACTTAGGCACATATTTGCAACATGAGAAACAATAGGATCATGTTGTTGCCATACCTTTCCTCTAAAACTAGGTAATTCATTTAGAAAGTAAAATGCAAGGTAGATGATCAAGGTACCATACCTAAAAATGTAGCCAGTCTCCTTTGTTCTTCTCACATTCTCCAAGAGTTATTCTCTCATGACCTCACAGATGTCAAAGTCTTTGCCTTCCTTAACCATCTGGTAAGTAGTGTGAATTGTTGTAGTAGTGGCAAATCCCTCTCTGTTTGTGAAGTAGACTTTATATGCAATCCCCATTGTAGCATATCTAACACCTAGATCTATTATGTCATTTATAGTCAAGGTCCTCTTATCAAATTTAGCATTGATCAATCCAGTGACCTTTTCATTTTAGATAGATTTCATCACCGGTATAGATTCGGTGGAGCACACCCTAGTGGCTTCCCTAATTGCATCCTTATTGATCCTATGAAGCTTATCAAGATACACAAATTCATCATGAATTCTACTTAAAATGTATCTCACCCATTCATGCCCATCTCAAAAATCAGGGAAATTGTTCCATACGTCCAGTTGCTTAGTCCCCACATTGGCATATTCTGGGTTACAGACAACATCATCATCTAGGAGTTGATCTCTACGCATCTCAAACTTTACATGGTTAATCTCATCCAATTTTGAGTGAATGTAAAACCTAACATCTTGTGTGTATACAAAATATGTTAGAATGTTTGAAAGTGCCCCATCCTTATCTACCTCCATTGCTTTGAAAGGAAACTTTTTATACTTAGGTCTTGGTTTTTTAGTGACATCAATAATTTGCGGAGTCGCCATCTCAAACTTCTTCAAATTTTAGAAAGTAGAGTTTTAGGAAAGAGCAATTATGATAAATACCTTTGTTTTTCAATTTTTAGGGTTCCAAATTCACCAAGTGCTCTGAATTCCTTCTTCACTTCTTAACTCTGGATGCAAGTGCTTTGATTTCGAATGAGCTTGAATTATAAAAATGAAGCATAAGTATCTTACAATTAATGCACCTTTATCCAATTAGGTGAACTGTTGTCAGAATGCTTGTAAATCCAAAAAGACTCAAATCTATTCCACAATCCTCCACATCTTATGTTTTTGTTCTAGAAATTTGGGGGAAAGAAATTATCTTGCCTTATGAAAAACCTCATCTATTAATTTCATCCCAATTCATCTATATGCCTAGCTTCCATTGTAGAAGCAAAAAACATTCAAGGGGGAAAAGAACAAATATGCACTGGTTAGCTCCTCCCGACTGCATGCCCTCTCTTAATCAACAATGAAGTATTTTACACCAGGAAGAAGCACAACTTCTTCCTTCTTATTATCTTGTTCTATCTTCTTTCTCCATATCGTTGTCATTTGCTTCTTTTGTTGAACTAGAGTTTCCTCTATCTTCCTTTGCTAAACTAGTGGTTTCACAAAACCACTTTTGTAGAATTTCACTATATAACCAAAGTTGTTGCACTTGTAGCAAATAATATTATATTTCAGAATCATACCATTTCTCCTTACTTTAGTTCTACACTAAACAACCCTATGACCAAACATATTGCATGCATAACAATAACCATAGAAGGAATGAGAGATCATAGCATTGGGTCTTGTAGGCACAAATGAATTCTTCCTTTTGTTAACATTTCTTCTTGGCTTAGTTCTACAATCAATAGCCTTATGACCAAATTTATTGCAAGAATAACAATGATTATAAAAGGGTTGAGAGAACCTAAAATTAGTAGCCTATCTAGGAGGGCATCTCTTGAAATCTTTCTTCTGATCACTGACTTGTATGAAGTCATCCTCATCCCACTCTTGCTTCTCATCTTCAACCTCCTCAAAGTCTTCAATGTAGGGCTCTTTCTTTTTCATTTCAAACATGCCTTTAGGTATTCTTTTTTAGAACTTTGACCTTTCTCAAATCCAATGCCACCTTTATTCTTTAGAGGCCTTTGACTATTGATTATCTTATCAAGGATGTTGGTGCTTTTCTTCAGTTTTAGACCTTTGTCTATCTGATCCTTTGCTATCTCAAATTATTTCCTTAGAAAAACAACTTCTTCTTCAATCTTGGAGCATTCAACTAATTTCTCATTGAGCTTATCCTTTTTACTTTCTTCAATTTGAGCTTTCAATTTGGCAATTGTTTCTTTTAATTTTTTAAGCTTGATCTTGTATTCTTCATTTTCTTTCTTTGTAGCATCCAGATCTTCTAGGGAAGAAATGAGTTCTCCTTCAAAATCAACTTCACAATTTTTTGCATTAAAAGTTGTCATATCATTATCATCTTCTAGAGGATTCTTGTCATTAAATAGTACTTTAGTTCCCATGTGTTCCACTCGAAGATCTACCTCAACTATTAGATTGCATTCAAGGAACTTGGCTCTGATACCAATTGTTGAACACACAGAAGTACTAAGAGGGGGGTGAATTAATATTTAATCAAATTATTTACTTCCAACAGCATTAAAATAGACGTAAGCATTTAAACCATGAAAAGCAGAAGAACACAAAAGCGCACAACCATAACACTAGATTTACATGGAAAACCCTAGGAGGGAAAAACCACGGTGAGCAAGTTTCTTGGATCTACTGTCCAAATCTAGCCTCACAAATAGAAACAAGATTACATTATCATTTATGGGCTACAACCAAAAGGAAGTTGCAACTCACTAAATTGCTACAACAGTTACAAAGAGTCTTCAACCTTTGCAACAAATTACTTATCTAATAAACATTCACTACTCCAACCTTCTCCGAACCTTTCCAACCTTTGCACAACTACTTCATCTTTGCACAATCACAATACCAAGTTTCGCAATAGCAAAACACCTTCAGCAAAACTTCTCTAACATCACATCACCTCCACAACAAAATCATATTACATAAACTGATCCTTTCCATATTTCATCATCAAGACTACTTTTGTGGTTGTCTTATTCACAAATTATTAATGCTATCGCACACTACACAACTCATTCATCCTTCAACAACTTTGATCTTACATTTATATCCTCCGCAATCTTCAAAATCTTTCTCCTTTGTTGGCCAAGATGAAACATGCAACATGAAACGTGCTATGGCAATAACAATCAGCTCCCAAACATTTGTGGTAAGTAGAAATCCAATGCGGTTCAAATGCAAGATATAATTAGGTACTCTATTACCTTACCACACTCTTCCAAGCTGGCGCACACTCTAAACACATGGCAAAAACATCGTCATACACCAAGTTGGCTCCGTAAATACTTATCCTTCCTTGCATTTAGCTCCAGACCTAAAGTGATATCAGAGGAGATAAAATTACATCATGCAAACCACTCAAAAGGCATTTTATGACTTGTGAATCATTCCTGTATACTTCTTTTATTATTTTAGGCTATTTCATGTTGGCGTAAATATTAAAACTCTAGTGCTAGTATCCTTTTAACTTATTGTGCTTACACAGTCTTGAAGTAGAACAATGAAAATCATACTTATGGTAAACATAATCATTTGAAACTTGAACTAAGCATACCAACCAGCCATATGAGATTATCATTCAATCAACAAGGCCAAATATCAATGTTTGGTGAACTACAGTAACATTAACTATCTCCCTCTACTTACTAAGACCAATAGCAAGACTTGCCTTCATAGAGCTAACTCTGGAAAAGCATATGCGGTACACTTTATCACTTGAAATCTGAAACATGCATACCTTTTACTTAAGTCTAGTTGTTCTCCAAATCGCAATGCCATATCTTCATATGTAGAGAAGTGCAGAGCATTCTCCTATCTTTCTGTTACTATACTTACCTTGTTTCACTGCTTCCTTCACTCTTCTGACTCTAAAACACTTTGTGGTAGACTTTGTGAACTCAAATTTGAATCATAGATACCTGAGAGCATTGGTTGGCTTGCTTTCAATCTGCAGGCCCATATTTGCATTAGTGGTAGAATGTGGTACACTTCCCTGCACTTGTGACATCTTTCCTAACTTGAACTATACTTAGCCAAATTCTTCAAACCCTTTGCAATCATTCTTTATCCAATGCTAAGGCACATGTCATCATATCATTCAAATATAACAAGGTTCATCCATCATACCTTTCATGATAATCATCATAGCTTATCAAAGATATTGATAACATGAACTCGTGCACTTACATATGAACTTTAGAAAATAAGATATGACTGTGTACAAATGATATCCATCCAACTCCTTCACTTCACAACTCTTCTAATCAACACTCCTATGTCTACTCCTTTGCACATCACCTTGCTTTCTCCCTTTGATATCTCTGTTGACATCACTAATCATCATTAATTAGCCCTCCATACCACTGTTGACATCAATGACAACACATATGCAACATAGATTTGGCCTGCTTTTAGAGTGGAAATTCTATTTAGCATATGGAAAGATATGTGTGATGCTTTATTTTTAGAGTCTACTATTAATGTTCATCTTTCCATGTATACTAAAGCCATTATATGCTCTAATGCTATGCTACAAATTTAGATTTAGGGTAATGAAGTTACTCTAGAAGTTTCTCATATGCAAACCCTTACTGAGCATTGGGCCAATGCCCCCCCTTCCGCGCCCCCCCCCCCCCCCCCCCCCCTTTTCTATAGCTAATGTGTCACCTTCTCTTGCCAATAGGGATGCCTCTCCTTTGTATGGGTGTCATTGTGGCCATAACCATAGTGTTTGTTCCAAACGTGGCTCCATAGGTTTCCTCAACATAGATGTAGTGGCTAGTCTCCCTTGGTATATGGCCAATCTTATGCTTCTCAATGTCTCATGTTCTCATGGCTCTAGTTGATCAAGAAGAAGAAAAAGACAAAGAGGACACCTTCACAGGTTGGATGTCATCCCTTATGGTTAAAATCCCCTAGATGGATTGGGCAAACCCCTTGACCATGATCATCCTTCCATTGGGATAACTTTTGCTACATAGTAATGTGATTGTTTTTCTTTTGTTTATAGACTTTTACAACAACTTTCAAGAGTGTGATTCCATTCAACCCATCTTTTATATGAACTAATATATATAAATTTATATAAATTATTATAGAATTATACAATTTTTCATCATTTTAAAAAATACTTCTATAATTTCATATTAAATAAAATATAAGTCTTACATATAGGGAAGGTTGGGTCACCATATAGAGCAAAAGGAAATATTATCGATCAAAACAGCTTATAAAACCAAACGCATATTAAACACACGCATCAAGTTGGTTTGGTCAATCTAAATTTCAAAGATGCCGGCGGAATTTGTTACGGGTGTGAACTCGTAATGGTACCATGCGGAAGGGAATTGAAAATATGTGGAGAGAAATGAACCGCCTCTATGGAAGCACTTAGCCTTACTAGAGTTAATGCGGTCTGATCAAAGTGCTGGATGGACATTGCCTGCTATTATTCATGTTATCGTCACCTTCATGTTATCGTCAGCTACGGACAAAAATTCTTCCCAACTTTGAGTGACTTTATTTTGTACTGGTAAAGCATTGCACTACGACATTATGTCAGGAGTGACTTAATTTTGTTAAAGCATGCACCTCCGACAATATGTCACAATAGTGCGTTCCAAATCCCTCTACAGTGTCACACCTAATTTATTCGAAACGTTCAAAATGTTACAATCCCTCTCCTCTACATTGTGACACCGTTTTTCAACGATGAATGAACGTGTTGGAAAATATAACAATCCCTATTTTTTTCCAAACAGGGAACGATTGTGTTCGAATATATGCAACATTCCCTCAAATATACACTTGAAAGCAAGCGATCAGGCTTTCGGATAGATCTTGCTGTATTGCAAAAGCTTTACTTAATATTCCCTTATGGCCGATGTTGAGGTAGATAGATCTTGATTCAATGAATCTATCTGTTGAACTAATATGTTAATGAATCGGTATTGTGGGATAATTTAATAGATGCTTTGATCCAATTGCGCAGGTTGCTCCTATTCCTGCTGAATTGACCCAGGCTACAAGTGAAGAAGTGTCCATCGAGGTAGAAGCTTCAGCATTCGAAACTATGGAAGAAGAAACAGCTTCCGATGTGGAAGAGGGTATGTGTTGTTAATCCTTGTGCAGAACTTCTGCCCGTTATTTTTTAAAATTTATTTATTCGTCCAACATTTTTAATACTGAAAGCAATTTAGTATCAGTAAATCTAATGTTTTTCACCCATAACCGACTGCATGGCAGCATTCCACCCGACCTGAGTCTCCTCAAAAGTTTGAAGAGACTTTACTTGGGAGTAAACAATCTCACCGGTACCATTCCGCACTCTTTCAAAAATCTTACCTCATTAGTTGAATTGTATTTGGGAGAAAATGATCTCACAGGTACCATTCCCAGTTCTTTAGGAAATCTGTCCGGCTTGACTGTTTTAGATTTAGAAAACAATCTCCAAGGCCCCATTCCTCCTGAATTGGGCATGCTCACTCACCTAGCGAATCTTTTCCTTTATACGAATACCTTATCAGGCCCTATTCCCAGTTCTTTAACAAATTTGTCGAGATTGAATCAATTAGATTTATCTCAAAACCAGCTTAGTGGACATATTCCATGGGAAATTGGTACTAAGCTCCTCAATTTGCAATTACTCAGTTTATGGGGAAATCAGCTTAGTGGAAACATACCAAACTCTCTTGGAAATCTTTCCAATCTCACAATATAAGGGAGAGGATCCAATAGATAACCATGTTTATTGTGCTGTGTACTTAGATCTCAGTTAAGTATATTAAAAAAAATAGTAGTTGAGAAATAATATACTAATAAAAATTTATTAAGACACCAATACATGTGCACATACTCGTGTAACTATACACAAGTCACATCACAGAAACAACCAATCATATGGTCACACATAAGGCGATCCGCAGTACGTGCGTTGGTAAACATATTTCGGTCTAATTTTTTGGGCATCTTTTTAGAAAACTCAGTGAAGACATAGCTGATTAGGCTACATTGTTATACCCAAAACCCCAAACAATAGCTCTAAGCACTTAACTCAGATATGAAGGTATGATAAAAATTTTATGAAAATCCAATGTATCATTTAGAAGCTTAACATGTGCGAAGTTAGGATGTGTCCTCTCCCCTAAAGCCACTTCATTTTTCTCTATATATAATCAATTTCCACTCCATGTTTTTCTGGAGTTTCCTTTGAGAATTTGGGGGTTCTTTATATATAAAATCCTTGTATCTTTAATTGTTCTGTTGTTTGCTCTCACTTTCTTTTTCAAGTTCAAATTTAATTGATTACCTAAAAGTACAGTTCTGGTTTCTTTTACTAGGTCTGTATGTTAATGACTATTATATAGCATAACCATTGTAGTTTATGAATGAGTTCAAACCCTATTGGCAAGCTCCTCATGAAATGACATTAGGTAAGTCTCAGTCTTAATCTTATATTTTAACTTCTTGTCTCTCTTTCTTTCCTCGTATAGGCGTAAGTACTTCAAATTTCAATACAGCCACTTCATTTCTTTCTATATATACTCAATTTTTACTCAACGTTCTGCTGAGCTTCCTTTCAGTATTCGGGTTCTTCAGGGTAAAATTCTTGTGTCTTCAATTATTCTGTTGTTTGCTTCCTCTCTTTTCAAGTTCAAATTTAATTGATTACCTAAAAGTATAGTTCATATTTTGGTGACTATTGTGTGACCCTATTGGCATGCTTCTCATGGAATGACGTTAGCCGAAATCTCGGTCCTAACGGTATATTTTAACTTTAAGGTTGATAATGTAGCTGGTACTGTAATTGGTCTTACAACTTACTTTTAAGAAGAACAATGGAAGAAATGACGAAATATTCAATTTGATACCAAGGACAGCTTTAATGTTGTGTACATGAAAATTGTTCCACATCAGATCTAAGCAACTTATTTATGAAGCATCACGGTTTATAGTAATGGAAATCATTAACTGTATATCTTATTTAATTTTCTACTCCTCTTTGTTGTTTACTTTGCACGCGTCTTATATTCGAGTAGGTTCAATGTGATACGGAACGAAACCCCATAACTAGTGGTAAAACCATCCTCTGCAACAAATTAGGAATTCATTTTTTCTTATACCTTAAATATGGGTTCAGTATGAACTGTAACCGAAACTGATATCTAACCCTAAAATCATCCTCTTGTAACAAATTAGGCATTCGCTTTTTCTCTGACACTGCATGAATATCTAATTTAAATTATGATAACTACTTCTTACGTCCTCTAGATCAAATTGGTCTGCAAAGAGTGTTGAATACCTGGACTTTTTATTAGAAACACTTCGATAATTCTCATTCAAGAAAAAAATATTAAGAGAGTACATTTGCAGGGTTGCAACGAAAATCGGTCGGTAACTAAGCACCATCTAAAAGATCAAAACAAATTATAGATCTGAAGAAAAAATGCCACCAAACCATCAAGCACAAGCCTCTTAACCAGAAAGAAAATGGGACAGATCATCTGGGGACGAAGATTAGCCCGTGCAAGGGCTTGCCTGCGGTCTTTGTTGAAGCTTATTTATTTGAAGCGTGAATTGCTCTTTCAAACAAAGTTAGAAACTTTTGCCCGGTGGACCATAAACATGGAAAAGAAATGGTCAATTGAAAGAAAAAATACACTGAGTACGTAAAAAAATACCATAAAAAATATGCTAATTTATAATAATTTTTAAAAAATGCAAAGATAACTTTAGACACTTCACACTATTGAACCTGTTACACCCAACTTTAATAAGAAAAATATTTGAATGAATCTAGCAGAAATTGTATATATACTTTATTTTGTTTTGGTTGATTCTAAATATTCTTGCCTATTACATTTTTAAATTTTCTAAATCAAAAACATAGTTTTGAGTCTCTACCCATGGTGTAAATATGGATGTTCGTTCTATTGAATAACAGTCTGAACAATACCATGGCGCTGGCCTCCTCCACTCAAAGGAGACATGAGAATACAATGGTCCGTTGGTATTCTACTTTTATATATCTATTGCTTGCACTTATAATTACAATTTCAATGTTTCTTATTTCTACTTATGATATGAATCTGTGGTACAGCCAAGGACAATCCAACAATCGGAAATGAAATACAGAATGACGCTTCTGTAATAGGATGTTTGGAAAATGTATATAAGATATTGGGATTAGATGCCACGATGCAATCTATGCTTCTCGCCGCGTGCTTTTCTGGCAAATGCAAGTGTGGGACTTGGTGGATTCTTTCGACACTCTCTGGGCTCTTTTCCTCTGTCACACTCGTTGGTCTTGTTTACCGGATGAAACGTGTGTACTTCATTGGAGGCCAAAAGCTCCTCTTCACTGTTTTGGTTTTCATACTTGTTTCTCTCTGTGTGATGGGGGTCTTTCCACTTTGGGTCTGCTGAAACTCTTATCTGTTACGGTTTCTTGGTTTCTGCCAGTAATGTCTAAGTAGATTATCAGAACAACATTTCAAACTAAATCATAACTGAGCACTCTCAGTGGTGTGAGTGCCTGTGTTTAATATGTGTTTAAGTTTTATAAGCTGTTTGATCGACCATATATTTTGGCCATGTACGTTAACCATATTGTAAACTTTATATATTTAAGATAATTATATTTTATTTAATATGAAATTATACAAGTGTTTTTAACAAGAAAATAAAATTTACAAAATTATGTGGTTTTTTCTATTAAAAATCCAATAAAATTTACAAAATTATGTGGTTTTTTCTACTAAAAATCCAAAACCTATTTTTGAGTAGGCAATTTTATTATAAAAAAATATTTGTTATTTTTAAGAGAGATTTTTTTGGAGAGGTGTGATTTTCTTGAAAAGTTATAGTATTATTAAGCATGTCATATTTTTACAAGGGTAAACTCATGCTTTAGAATACAAGGTATTTGTGAGGGTTAACTTTATACACTTTTAAAGTGATGATTCAAATAAGTCAAATTTTTATATTAGTTTACTTGGCAAGTTAACTATTAAAATTGAAGTTTTGGGTCACCTCATCAAAGTCAATATTTTATTGTCTAGGTGTCACTAAATTAAAAAGAACAAAAGTTAGCCTATAACATCTATATTTAAGTAATATTTCTATCCACCTATATGTCACATGACATGATTTGCTAATTGTTTGATTTGACTTTTTATATGAAGTATCTTTTATTTAATTGTTAGTATTGAAAATCATATAACTAATAGCTTTAGTTTCTAAACAAATAAATTTAGAGTCAAGAAAGAAATGGTCCTTTAATGTCCAATACACTCGCAAGTATTGGACCTCACTTAGCTATTGGTTGCTTTCCTCTATAACACTTTTCTTTACTTCTTTATGTGGAGAAATAAGAAGTTTCCCTACATTTTATCTAGATCTAATTAAGTGTCAAATAATGAAAAATAATCATGTACATATATGCAATATGGGTTGATCTTGAAATGTATACTTAGCCTTTTTTATTCTGAAGTGTTAATGTGAGATAATTCACTATTTTGTTGTACAGTTGATGATTAAATCTAAAAACCTAAGATTGGATTTGGGGTTCCTAATTTGTGATGAATTCTAGTAGCTTCTAAGCTAACACAAGATTAGGTCAATCCATGCAGCTTACTTTGGGGTTGACTTCCTTCCATGTGATCAAATCCTCCTATCATAGATATGTTTGATTTTGATGTGACCTACATTGCACTGCTATCTTTACATCTCTTTTCAGATGGTGGGTTATGCTTAAAAATATAAGGGAGTCCACTATTAACTAGGGAAAGATTGGAATTTCTTGTTAGTAGTTAGATCCCTTAGGTTATTGAATAATATTGGTGATATGCCAAGTAATCTTGATGTAATTGTTTAATTCTCTTTATGAAAACACTTTACAATTGCTTCTAATTAGATGTTTTGTTGATCTTTTGGTGAGAACTAATAATGTAGGACTATTTATATAAATGCATGATTCTAGTCATTCAACTCAAGGTATTTGGTGTGCAAGATGATAGGTAATGGTCAAAATCTTTGAAAGGGTCAACTAGGGTGCTAAATTTGAGTTGATTAGATAAGGTTGTGCCATGTGGCATAGTCTAGAGATAAAGTTGTGTATGTACTCTAGTCTAAGCTAGTCACATAAGTGTTATAGGATCATAATGATCTTGCCTATAGTTATGGATAAAGCTACAAATTTTGGATGATAGATTCAAGATTAGGGTTAGTTTGTGTCTATAGGTACTATAATTGCATTAGGCCTATATGGTAGTCATATAATGATGTGGTGGTCATATCTCATGACCCTTGAAGGCATGATTTTACTTCTCCTAGTGGTTTCTTGTCTTAATGACCCCCCTTAGTCTTTTTTTCTTTTGTCCCTCCTGTTTTACCTTCCAATTGACTTTTCTTAGCTTCTACGTTGCCTCACTAATCCCTTCTTTTTTTCCTATTTTGGGCCATCCCTTTTGGTTTCAAGGTTGCCCCTAGTGTCTCAGGTCACCTCTAGTGTTTCTAGGTCACCCGAGTGACCTTGACTGGTAAAAGGGATAACCCTGTTATTTTTCAATGCATGTGTTAAGTGTTTGTTTTATTTTTTCTTCTTTCTTTTTAGCTTTTTTTAACTCACAATTTTTCATGCCAACTCATCCTTTTCTCTCTTTCCTTCCTTTGTGAACTCATGATCAATTTTTATCTCTTCTAACTTTTTCTATTTTCTCTTTGAGTTCACATTAGTTTTCTTTTAGTTTTATCAAAGTTTTCTTCTTATCTCTTCACTTATTCATGGATTTGTTTCCATCTCTTCTTGAGTTGCACTTTCTTTTGGTATGATCTCTTTTTCTATTCCCTCCCAATTCTACCTATAAATATCCATTCATTCTTCATTATTTTTCATGCTCTAAATTTTCTCTAGTGCTCTCACGATCTTTTGAATACAAGCTTTTTAGTTATTAAGCTTCTTATAATCTTCTCTATAGGTATTGAGCCTTTTGATTACAATTTATTAGTTTAGATATCTTTAGGATAGATATCTCATAGAAGATTTAGTCCATCCAAGCTTCTCAAACAAGCCTTGAGTCTAATTTTAGCTATACAGGCCTTAGAGCTTCATTTCTTCTTGTCATCTTTTTAATCCTCACATCCTCACCTTTTCCTTTATCATTAAGTGGAGTTCCTAACTACAGAGAACATTACTAGATAAAGCTAGACCTCTAAGGAATTTTTCCCCAGCATTGGTGCCATTTAGTATAGGTTCTTTCATTGTTTTCTAGAATAGAAGTAGTAATTATAAAATCAAAATTGCTCTTGAGGAAAAAAACTCTTATATTTATTTCTTTTGATTTTAATGGATTTCTAGTCTAGGAGATATTAAGGAGTAAAAAGTGTCCACATGTCTTTTTACCTCCTTGTTTAGCTCCTAGGTCCCCTTGTTTACTTTATACACTCAAAATGTTTCTCCCGATGCAAAATTGCCCAACTTTGAGATAAAATTTGAATATGGGCACTATACTTTATCTTATCCTAGACCCAAAAGAGGAAAAAAGACTTGGGTGATACCGCCCAAGTCTCTTCTCTTAGGTTAGGGCTAATTTGAATCTATGTCGGCCTTAAACCTCTCTAGATATTTCTTTTTGTCATCTCTTTTGGTTTAATTTGATGATTATGTGTGGGAAAGCATATATAAGTGTGTTTGTGAATTCTGTATGGACTAAGATGGAAATATCTAACTTGGCATCTTGAAGTGAAGCAAGCAAGAGCATTCATCGTGATTCTAGAGTAGATTTGTGTGTGCTATTATTATGTTGTTGTAGGTTTGAAGATATCATCTATCTCTCCTTAGGAGTTGAAGGACCTTCATCCTCTTAAGGGTTTAATCACATATAGGTGATATCATTGTTGTTTATCATCATATCATTATTGTTTTCAGCCTCTGCCCTACAAGGGAACACTCTCCTTATCAAGCAACAATGTTGGGAAGCTTGAATGATATCCTAAGATTTAACTGAGGCAAGTCCCTAAACACCATAACCACCCAAACCCTCTCTTGTCATCTTGTGTGTAGGTTATAGGAGGAAAATCTCAAAGATATGAAGGTACAGGAAGATTAAGTGCAGATTAGGGTTTCAAGATCCAATAGAAGTTATGGAATATTCTCTCATCTAGGACTTGGGTGGTTTCACCCTAGTCTTTCTGCCCTTTCTAACTTCAGATCTGGCATTAGGGCAGCATCTAAAACAACTTCTCAATTGACACCTCTGGTAGATTCTTCCACTTAGGACATGGGTGGTAAGGTCTAAATAGTCCTCTGACACCTCTACTTTTTGGAGATAGATTTTCTCATCCCTCTGATCCTCCCTATATAATTATTTTCTAGGATTTTGTCATATTTTGTCTATTATAAGCAAATCATTGTAGAACTAGGGTTTAATGCATTGTTAACCTAGGGTTTGAGGAAAAGACTAAGTTGAATCTGATCCATTTGTAGCAAATAGGAGTGTAAGGTCAACAACTAAGTCCTCCTTCATTTGGTAGTGATTTGGCTTGGCCTTTTCCTTGAATGTTATGTTGGAAGAGGGTTTGATCTAGTTTGCGTGCTAGTTGTTATCATTCTCCCTTTTTCACACTTAACATTTTGGTGAACCCGTAGCTTCAAACAGTTGCATCTTGTTAACTGTTAAAATTAGATCTTACATTGATTCATTGCATATTTCCTCATTATTCATTAGAAAATCTTGCATAATATTGGAAAAAGTGCATTTTTTTATTGGTAAGAGAGCTATTTCTAGCCCTGTGGTGGAGGTCACAAGCGGGACCTCCTCCCCATCAACATATCCACTTAATCAATTTAGAAGACACATAGAAACCACATGTTACTTGGGGGATTTGAACTTGGATATCCATCGTGAGATCCTTATGGCCTTTCCATTTAAGCACAACCCATTTTATGGAAAAAGTGCATATTTTAATATTAACAATATCATTGATAATCTCCTTAGTTGGTGCATTAAGTGTTATAAAACTTTGCATGAGTTTTGTAACCCGCTGCCCTAACACCAACACCTTGGTGAGAAGAAGTTGTAGATTGATGGGTTCTAGTACTTTCAATAGCAACAGTGTGCAAACATTAGAAAATCCACTCTTCAACTACTTTACACAAGGTGAATCAACATCTTTACCAAATATCACCAACACTAACATGTCAGAAGAACAAATATTTCATGATTCTGAAGATGTAATTGACATAGTTACACATGTGCCTGATGCTCAAATCAAGAAACTAGACAAAGAACTAGTTGATTTTCAATAATTTGTAGGAGGTGAACATCTAGCTCAAGAAGTAGTACCCCTTGTTGATGGTATAAGAGAATTATTACGAGAAGGACAAGAAGGTGTTGACATGCTCTGTGGAATAGCCCATATAGTGGATAACAATATTATGTCAGTGGCTAGCTGCGTGAATGTCATAAAAAATGTGTCACCACCTAATTATACAAAATCACAAGTATCAGCACCTATGCTGACTACTGGAATATCCACTTTTACATCATCAATTCTCACTATCAATGCACAAGCTTGTAGTAATGTTACCACTTGAATGGGTACATCTAATGGAAACAACTCACAATCTTACAAAGTTGTACATTATAATTACCAAAACACAACACCTTGTGTGTCCATACCCATGAATAACTATTCTCAACCACCTCTCACTTACACCTATTCCCAACCACCCCTTACTTTCACAACTGCAGCATCCTCAAATACACAAACAACATCACCTAGTGATGCATCCTAAACCAACTAATAAAGTATGACATCTTTACAGCAAAAAGTAGCAAATATGACCAATACTTCATCTCAACCTAATATACCAACGTACCATGTTTGCAATCCTTTATCTTACATAATCCTAAGATCTTAAATGCCTTACAAATTTGAGACTCCCCACTTTAAAAAATACAATGGCAAAGGTGATCCTAACAATCAATGCTCTTTCCACGATTTCTCAAAGATACGGTTTTGGAATGGGTTTTATCTCTACCTCCTAATTCAATACATTCATTCTCACAGCTAGTTGATTAATTCTTGTAACATTTCCAAGCAAACATTGGACCTACTATCTCATTGATTGATTTGGTCCATTGTAAACAAGGTTTGAAAAAGAAATTAAAGAAATTTATCTATCTTTATCAATCTCTCTTTGCACAAATACAATATCTAATTAGAGATGAGGATGTACAAAAAGTATTCATTATGAATCTACAACTAAACATACATGATAAAATATTGTTAGTGAAGTATATAGTTCTTTTCAACCTTCATGTACAACTCTCTGTGATTACCAACTTTCAGCTTAGTTAGTATGAGAATCATAACTCATCAACTCCAGCTGGTCAATCCACAACTGAAACATCTCAACAATCATTTAAAGGGCATAACAAGAATTTCATCAAGATCAATGGACAACAGTCAAACAACTTTCAATCACAAGTATCAGCCATTACCAAACCTAATCGGACCCCATTTCAATTTAGGCAGCAACAAAGACAATTCACTCCATTATCATATTCTCTTTATTTGATAACGACTCAAGCAGTAACCAACAATCTTTTGAAGCTTCCTCCTACTCATCCACTAGATAGTAGCAAGATGCAAGGACCTTCATTTGATGCTAATTACTTTTGTGAATATCACCATTTGGCAGGACATGACACTGAAAGATGTATATGTCTTAAACATGAAATTTAAGACCTCATCGATTCTAACATAATATAGGTGACCGATGTGAATGACAATGGAAATAAGTCAGTTGCCCCTCCAAATCAAAATCTACAAATCTTCACTAATCCTTTTCCTAAACATAAAGACAACAACATGGTGGAACAATAGAATGAAATAGAGCATGAAGATGAATTTCTCAAATATGATGAAATAGTTGGCATGATAGAAGTAGATGGGCCTAAATTCAAAGATCCACCTCATCCACAAGAGAAAGGTATCTACACTGAGGTTCCTCCTCTATTATCCCTTCAAGGATCGAGAGATAACCAAAATGTGTTATAAGATATGCAAATTGAACATTCTACATGTAATCACAATAAGAAAGAGGAAGTTATAACGATGAAAAGTATCCCATTTCATCATGAAAGGCTCATTTATCAAGCAAACCAGAATAAGAAAGGAAAAGAAAGGAAAAGAGCAAGATATGAGTTGCACGCCAAAAATGGTAATGATTCACCTCCCCGCAAGCATCAGAAGATTTCAAACTACAAATTCTTGTGAATCAAGCACCGTGCAACTACTTTGGTAATGAAATTCAAACAGGTATGAATTTCTCACCCATTCCACCACACTTGATGGAGCACCTCTCCAAGATGATCACAAGTTTGGCCTCCTCTTATATATATATATATATATATATATATATATATATATATATATATATATATATCGTTATGTTGTGTCATGTCCTCTTGTGTTGTGTTAAGTGTTTGTTTAGGTCTCCTTGGATGACCCTTGATACTCTTGTAAGGTCAAGGATATAAGGAGACTACCTCCATTGTGACATTCCTTCTATTTGTTTATCTATTCTTCTATACTTCTCTTGTTGTAAATTATTGTGCCTTGGGGGCATAACATTGTGGAGGGTGATTTGGAGGCATCCTTCCACATTGTGGCCCTAAGTCACTTTTGTCTCCTCTCTCATTTTTTGTGATTTCATTCTTCTGTTGTGCTTGTGGCTCTACTAGTCATGAGCGGATGACGATAACAAATATACACTTTTGATAAGGACCATGTATCCCTAAACAAGAAAACAAAATGGACCCATTCCATACATGAAGATGGGGGTAATTTGTTACTAATGCTTGACTAGTAGAATCACTCTTGTGTCGTGATGTGATCATGTATCGTGTTGTGAAATTGTTGTAACAAGCCTTTCAAATACTCTAAACTTACTTCTATGCAATTTGAAATCCTTTTATCTCATTTTATATCTACACTTAGTTCTAAGATACCTTAAGTATAACCTCCCGACTATACTTGGTTACAAATCCACACATATAGCCTTGGTTTGTGCGTATGACATGTTACCTTATTTCTATATCAATTGATGATTTGGTTATTACTTTAGCTAATATTTTCTTTAAAAAAAAGCTTGTTTTGATCTTAGTAATCTTTCATATATATGAATAGTGTTGTTAGCCTATGATACTAATGTGTTTCTATTGTGATTGTTGGGAACATTCGGCAATTGTAAGCACATGTCACTTTGGGGCATGGGCTTTGCAAAAGCTCTTGTTCCCTCATGTGTGATTGCTACTAGCAAGCGGGAGCAACCACTTTAAGGTGGAGGCATATATTGTGAAATGCTTGGACATCTTAGACACTGTGATAAAATGTGTGGTATGCTACCTTTTCACTGTAAGGTGTCTTCGCGATGCAGGCGGGGTTGTATACTTTGTCTTTGTGTGTTGTGTATGCTTCCTTTTCACTGTAAGGAATCTCCATGATGCAAGTGGGGTTGTATACTTTGTCTTTGTGTGTTGTGTATGCTTCCTTTTCACTGTAAGGCATCTCTGCGATACATGTGCGGTTGTATACTTTATCTTTGTGTGTTGCATATGCTTCCTTTTAATTGTAATGCATCTCCGCAATGCAAGTGGGGTTGTATACTTTGTGTGCATACTTCCTTTTCACTATAAGGCATCTTCGCGATGCAGGTGGAGTTGTATGTTTTTAAAAACCCTTCTATGGAAGGCAAGGTTGTGTATTCCCTTGAGTGGTTGCACATCCTTTTGAAAAAGTCCTCTTGTAGGAGGTGGGGTTGGGTCTTGAGTTACTCACCCTTAAGCATGTTTTTGGTGGTCATAGTAGAGTAGCTTGACCATCAAGTGTGTTTGGCATGCCTTAGATGGTGGCACATAGCGATCAACTCCCCCCATCACCTATGTTTGTTGTGTATAAGACATATAGAGTGTTGACACACTCTATGGTGCTCATGTATTCCATTTGTTTTGCATGTTTTGTGGTGGCGCATAGAGATGATCTCCCCCCATGCCATGTGTTTTGCATGCTTTTGGTGGTGCGTAATGATGAGCTCCCCCCATGCCATGTGTCTTGCATGTTTTGTGGTGGTGCATAGAGCTCCCCCACACTGTGTGTTTTGTATGTTTTTGATGGTGGTGCATAGTGATGAGCTCCCCCCATCGCCTAGTTAGTGTTGTACAATTGTGTAATCATGTCTTTTCTTCTTATATGCTTCGTGTACTACGTGTTTGCACTCATGCCTTCTCCATGTATTGCGTACTTCTTACTATCTTCTTCATGTTTTACGTGATTGTCATGTGTCTTCTTATATTTGCCTAAGCTTGGGGACTAGAGATAGTCTTCCGAACTTAGGGTGTGTTTTTGGCTCTAGTGCTTGATGTGTTTGATGTACTTTGATCATACTTTAATGCATGTATTGATCATAAGATCATACACACATTAAAGTGGGGGCTAAATTTTGAGTAAAAAGTATCCACATGTCTTTTTACCTCCTTGTTTAGCTCCTAGGTCCCCTTGTTTACTTTATACACTCAAAATGTTTCTCTTGATGCAAAATTACCTGATTTCGAGATAAAATTGGAATATGGGTCCTATGCTTTAGCTTATCCTGTATCAAAAAGAGGCCAAACAACTTGGGCAGTACTACCCAAGTCTCTCCTCTTAGGTTGGGGCTAATTTGAGTTTATGTCAGCCTTACACATCTCTAGAAGTTTCTCTTTGTCAGATATTTTGTTTTAATTTGACAATTATGAGTGGGAAAGCATATATAAGTGTGTTTGTGAATTCATTATGGACTAAGATGGAAATATCTAACTTGAGATCTTAAAGTGAAGCAAGAAAGAGCATTCATCATGACTCTAGAGCAAATTTGTGTGTTTTGTTATTGTGTTGTTGTAGGTTTGAAGGTATCATCTATCTCTCCTTAGGAGTTGAAGGATCTTCATCCTTTTAAGATTTTCATCTTATAAATGATATCATTATTGTTTATCATCATTTGAATCATTTTATCATTATTGTTTTTAGCCTCTACCCTGCAAGGGCATGCTCTCCTTATTAATGAACATTGTTGGGAAGCTTGAATGCTATCCCAGGACTTGACTAAGGCAAGTCCCTAAACACCATAACCCACCAAAGCCTCTATTGTTCTCTTGTGTGCAGGGTACATGAGTGAAATCCAGAAGATATGAAGATGCAGGAAGACTGAGTGTAGATCAAGGTTTTGAGATCTGACAAGAGTTATAGAATATTCTCTCATCTAGGACTTGGGCAGTTTCACCCTAGTCTTTCTACCCTTTCTGACTTCAGATCTAGCATCAGGACAGCATCTGAAAGAACTTCTCAATTGGCACCTCTGGCAGATTCTTCCACTCAAGAAGTGACGTTAGAACACAAGGATATACTGAGAGGGGGGTGAATTAGTATATCTCTAAACTTATTTTAGTTTAACATCAACAATGAAAACTTCTAACTGCTTTAACCAGAAAATCAACAAATTAAACCAATTAAAGCACAACACATAAGCACACAACCACAACACCAGAGCTACGTGGAAATCCCAAGAAGGGAAAACCATGGTGAACAAGCTACTTGGATCTACTGTCTAAATCTAGCCCCACAAATAAAGATAAAATAGGACTGCAATATTATTTATGGTCTACAACACAATGGAAGCTGTAACTCCCTAAAATACAATGCATTGACAATTACATAATGATGCTACAACCTCTGGATACTACATTCAAAAGATCTTACTGAACAAACCACCTCTACATCATCTACACTTCACTTTCTCTACCCAGTGAGTACTGCTATCTCCAACACACCTTCACAAACACTCACATCTTCTCACACAGTCTTTGCACACTCTCACTCACTCATACCTTCCTCAAAAAATAAGATCTTTCATTTATACCTTTTGCAAATTTCAAAATCCTTCTCCCATGTCGACCAAGATGAAATATGTAATCATGAAACTTGCAAGACCACTCCAAGTTGGCATCCAAAAGATGTAGAAAATCAATGTGGTTCAAGCCAAGTGATAACCATGACCTATTCTTCATTAGCACATTCTTCCAAGTAGGTGCACACTTCAAATCATTTGGCGGGAACATCAAAAAGACATGAAGTCAACCCAACAAATACTTATGCTTCCACATAATAGCTCTAGACCAAAAGCAGTACCAAAGGGATCAATTAACATCATGCAAATCATCACACAAACAACATAAGACTTTCTCAAACCTTATCAACCAATCCTTCTTTTGAAATATATGTTTTCTTTCTAGCGTAAACAAATAGAAACTGACCCTGGTATTACAAACGAACACTAAACACATAGTCTTGAGATAAAGCATTGAAAAAATAAATTACGATGCACTTCATAACCTAAAACTTAAATTATACCATCCAAATGAATATCTAAACTCATCCTCCAAACATCAAAGCCAAAAGATAAACTGCAGTGAAATGCGGTGGCTTTTGCTATCTCCTCCAGACAACCCTAGTTAGCAGCAAGATGTGTCTTTGTTCTGCTGACCCCAGAGAACCTATGCGGTACACCTTCATAGCTAAAACTTGAATATTATCATCTTCTCATCTATAAATGATCAAACTTCAAACTGCGGGACCTTAACTTCAATAGCAGAGAAATGCGTAGCATTTCCTGGATGTATCCTGACTGCAACAACTTTGAACAACTGTCTTCACTCTGTGAGCTTTAAAAACTTATGCATTAATCTTCAAGCTCTGAAATCAAGAATATACAACCTTCACATAAGACAAAATCCCAAACCGCAAGGCCATACCACCAAGTATGAAGGAATGTAGAGCATTCTTCCAAGCTTATTCTGTGTAAACTCTAGTGCCTTGGACAACTTGAATCTTCCTTTTAAAACTAAAGTGATGCTTTTCCTCAGGAAACAATGAATACAATATTTACTACATAATCATGCAAGATGCAAAACAAGGGACCCAAGAGCTAAACCTAGGAGGGAAAAAGTCAAGGAGACATTTTTCGACATTACACTTATGAGGATATTTGAAAATCCCCAACATAGGATTTCTAACCTAAAAATAGAAAATAAATCACTTTCAAGGGGAAAAAAACTTGGCCAAAATTTGGATCTACAAATGTACCTACTTTTTTTATCACCACGATCTCTCTAGGGTGAGGTGAGAGAATACAATGGACCAATATAGATGATCCTAAATTGACAAACTGGATTGATATAGATGATCCTAAATTGACAAACTACTTGCAAAAATGGCCCTGGCCCTGGAAAGAGCTCTAATACCACTTGTAATGAACTTGCAAGACAAAATATGCAGAACACATAGAAATATTGTAGAAATGAGGAAAAACATGATTGCTTTATTATCTTCATAGTGCCACTTCAAGGGGACAACCTCTAATAGAGCATACACTCCAATTATAAATATTCCAAGATGCCTTCAATTGAGAAGTTATTACAATATATAGATTTTTTCCAAAGACAACTACTACCATCCTATGTATGTGGGATAATTACTTTATTCTAACAAGTAGTGGGATGACTTACAAAGTATATGCATTCCTTTATTAAAGCTACCTAAGTGTGACTTACAAAGCATATGTGCCCAACTACTACTAGCTAAGAGAAGGTAGAATGAGGTACATAATATTTTATAACTTTTACTTATATCATCACTCTACCTAATGCTACGATTACTAAAAGTACAACAATTGTATGAACTTAATATAATTTTAAAAGAAGTTGAATCTATTTATTATTAGTAACAATACTTAAAGGTATTATCAAATGGTTGGCAAGCACAAATATTTATACCCATTTAAATATTCAAGATATATTTTATGATTCTATTGAAAAAAATACTTTTAAAGTATTATCATTTATTAAGATTGTATATCTTATTTCTATCAAAAATATTATTATTAGCCAAGCTAATGCTTATATATTTCTAACATTTGTAGGACAAAGTTATATAAAGGAAGGCCTCTCATATATATATATATATTCAATGTTGAGATTACATTCTATGAATTTATCTATATAGAATTTACCTATATATATTCTTATTGTATTTAATCTAATATAAAATAAGAGATATATTGTGTTTGGATCTTCCTATTAATTTAGTTTGTTTGTTTTGATTCATAAATTAGTATAGGATAATTATTAATATAGATATCTTAAATACATCTATCTAGAAACACATAAATTTTAATTTTAATTAAAAACAATTTTATTTTATCTTTAATAATCAAAGAAAACCCCTGATTGTCCATGAAAATTCCCGGAGGAAAACAAATTAAAATGTTGCCAAAAGTCTCCACAAACTAATATGTTCTTGCCTATGCTTTTACAATCTGTTTACCAACCAGAACATGGAAGCGAAGAGGATATTTTGATTCCCCGCTTTTGGCTTAAACAAAGGGCAGGGAAGACGGTAGACCCCACCACCACGGTTTGAACCAGCGAAGCATCGATCGTACGTCAAAACTATCATGCATTGTCCACTTACGATTAAGATTTGTTATTAACTGGAGGAGGAGCACTACAAATGTAGACACGGATATAGCGTTTTATTTGACTTGTGCATGGGATCCATCATCCGGTAGTAAAATTGATCCACCTGAAATAAAAGATTAGATTAGTCGAATTAGTCGATAATTCTCTTAACCTTGGAAGGCATGAGTTTTCCACAGTTCATGACAGTAAATATGCAAGTGCTTCTGAAATCAACTGTGTATGTTTTTGTATTAAAAAAAACGTTTCGGATCATGCTCAATGATCCATCATTAGGAAGAGGATAGTTGAAGATTGGATAGCAGACTTGAACTTTATAAATGAGTGAGAGGAAGAAAGGCCCGAGAAACCCACAAAGGTCAAAATGAAGTAAGGTCAAAGGAAAAAGGAAAGAGATCAAAGAGAGGGTATTGGGGCATCATACAAACCCACAAACCAAACACAAGCTAAAGTAAAAATTATAAATATTAATCAAGTACAAGTAAAGAGAGGATATAGAGGCATCATACAAACCCACAAACCAATCACAATCTAAAGTAAAAATTATAAATATTAATACAAGTACAAGCAACCATATATAGAATACAGAAGTATAGTCAAAACATACAATGAAATATACACAGTTAATTCCAAAGGCACTTGCATATTTAATTCTCTTAACAGTTATTTTTTACTGTCCTTTATTTATTTGTTTTGTTTTAAATCTTCTATAATTTGTTGTTTTTGTTATCATTTTCTTTTCAAATAAAATTGTTAAAGATTTTAATTTTAAAATATTTTTTATTTTTTAATTGAAAAAATGTATATATACAAAGTAAAAAATAGTTGAGAAGAGCAGCCAGCAGTAAAATGTCTTTATACCTTACAGTAAGATGTCTTTGTATACCTTACATTAAGATGTCTTTGTATACCTTACATTTTATGATGTAGTATCATTCCTCTTCCACTAATTCTGACAAGTAAAACGACAAACCCAATCTACCTTTCCCTCTTTAGATTTTTCTACCTTCTATTTCACGCCAAACAATATGTATGTATGGGAAGAGGACAGATAAACATCAAACCCACCCCCTTAAAGTCAAGAAATTATTTGTGGTAAAATTTTCCGCGAACTGAATCTGTTCTTGCGTGCGCTTTTACACTGTTTACCTACCGTAACAGGAAAGCCACAATATTTTTATTTCTGCTTTTGATTTAAATAATGGGTAGAGAAGACGGTAGCCCCACCACCGTGATTTGAACCACAAACTAACATTTTAGTCCTTCCAAGGACAATAAACAATGTGTATGTACCGAAAAATATCTGCATCCTACATTTTAGTCCTATGATTCCTTACCATCACCTCAGGCACATGCATCTTTTTCAAAACTTGTAAAATGTATTTCCGGCATCAGTTCACATCAAATATTGTTTGGCCATAGATTTAATAGGAAGAGTTGATGCGCTATACGTTATTGTCTTTTTTATCAAGTGCCACGCAGTGGTTAGATTTACCTTTAGTTTGTTATTATTATTATTATTATTTATTTTGTATCTCAAATAATTTGATTTGTGTTCATGGAGGATTATATTTGCAGCAATGATTTTGAAGTTTGTAGGGAGTTTTTTTTTATGAAGGGTATTCTACCATGGATCTCATTAAAAAATAATTATTTATAATCAACATATATATTTTTTAAAAAATTAAAACTATAAAATAATTTTTAAATAAATAAAATAAAGTAAAACAATTTTTGAATAGGTTTAAAGTAAAATAAAATTAGCATATCTATAGGTTGTTTTTAAATATCATCCACTTCAACAGTTAAAGGTCAATTTTGGCCAATAAAAATAGGACAAATATTTACCACTTTTTGATGTGAATGAGGTGTAAAATTGTTATTGGTTGTTTGACCATTGAAGTGGATGATATTTAAATAGAGTGATATTTATATTTAAAAAATATATCTAAAATAAGCCAAGAGATATCCTTCTCAAGCTCTATTCCACTTATGTGTGGTAAATTGATTAATCTCTCTATATTTTTTAAATATAGATTTGCTAGTATTCCACTTATGTGTGGTAAATTGATTAATCTCTCTATATTTTTTTAAATATAGATTTGCTAGTATTTAGTTTTTTTTTTTTGATTCTCAAGTAAACAAAATTTATAAAATGTGTAAATAAATAAATTCGTGGAAGCCAAATGGATAGAAAAATAGAAAAATTTGGGCTTTATCAGGTTAAACAAAAAAATAAAATAATTTGTCAAAGCCAAATGAATAGAAAAATAGAAAAACTTGGATAGTTATGGAGTGAAATCTTTATTACGTTTGAAGAATATGAAAAGTCTTGCAACATAATCTTTTTAAATTAACTCATTGAGTATATCAAATATTCTAACTCCAAATAATATAGATATATTTTTTTAAATATAAATATACTAGTTAATTAGTTTTATATATTTAGTTTTTACTTCATCACAATATATTATGATGTTTGTAAATTATAAAATGAAAAAAATTATGAAAAAAATATTTAATTTAATTTTTTTAATATTCCAACAATATGAAATAATTTATATATACACCATTAACACCATGCTAAAACATACAAATTAACAGCAAGCCAAAATAAGCATAAAATATTTTTTTAAAGAAGACTAGGATTAAAAGAATATTAAAAGTAAATGGTGATTTTACAAAGGATTTAAATGAATATGAATTTTTAATATTGCAGCAATATCAAATGATTTATGTATACACCATTAACACCATTATTCCACCAAATCATGAAATTCATACCTGTGATATATGTTTTAATTATTAATTTTAATATGTTGGCTATATTTTTTTAATGTTTATAATTATTTATTTTAATATGTAGACTATTTAATTATTTTTATAAAATAAAATAATTCTTAAATAAATAAAAATAATTCTTTAGTAAAAAATGTAAATAAAATAAAATAATTGTAAATTAAATTAAAAGAACTCTCAAATAAATAAAATAACTCAAGAATCATATTTCTAGACTGATTAATTTTTATGTATATGTACCTAAAAAAATATGTAAGAGACATCAAAATAGAAAACTCAATCCAGGGTTGTAAGAATCCCTCTTTTTTTACTCCAAAAAATGGACATAACAAAATTATATAATTTCAAGTGTACTTTTAATTCTTGTATAATTCTTGTTATGTCCTATTTGTGATGCTGAGCTATACATACATGTATGCTTTTTGCTGGCATGCTGAATGAGCACTTGCACTCTAACTCATGAATGAATACTCCAGCTAGCCCAAGCTTTCTCCAAATTGATCTCTTCATGCAACTTGTTTAAGTTTTTAAGTGCGCGACATCTAAGCCAGTGACAGGTTCATGGCCCTTGATCCTAAATGTCAAATAGGTGTGGGACATGTCAGCCTTATTTATTCACATGACACTTTGCTACTTTGCTCCGAAAGGGTCAAAGTTCTACAAAAAGAGAAACTTGGACAATGAAGACCCGTATGTGGTGTTAAAGAAAGTATCTTTGTTTTTAGCACCTCAGTGGAAATTGTTTTAATAGGAGATTTCAATGCTAGAACAACCAACAATCAATCTCTTCAAATGGGAGGAGATGAAAGAGGGGACAGCAATCCCTTATGGCTGGAAGAGGGTGGGGACTAACTTTGGGAAAGAATGTCACAAGATGGAAAAGGCAGTGTGACACATTTTGGAGCCAAACTTTTGGGTCTTTGTAGTTTGTATGACATGGTTATATGTAACGATACAAGATCTTGGCCAAGATCTGGGGGTATTATATGCAAAAGCTACAATGGTCAGAGTGTGGTTGATTATGTCATCTGCTCTAAAAAATTGACTGCTAGGTTGCTGGAGTTTGTTATAGGGGACTGCCCTATGGAGATGAAGTCTGACCACATGCCCCTCTTGGTTAAGTTTGGCTTTCTCACAAACAAGCAAAGTGAAAAGCAAGCTCAACATGGGGTGAGGACAGCTAATCCACATAGTAAAATCATTTTGAATCAAAAAAACCAGGAACTTCTTACTGTTGCCCTTGGACAGCACATTGAGATGACCAAAAACAATGTTGGGCTTAAGGAAAACATTGTTACAAGGAAACACATTGACAGCAGTTTGCTGGTCCCTTTGATTCACAAGGCTCTAAAAGTTTGCAAGAAATCCAAGCCTCGAAAAGGAGTCTCTAGCACTTTCCCAGCTAACCCCTGGTATGATGAAGAGTGTAAAGCGGCAAAAAGATCCTACAAAGAGAGCGAGCCAAACAAAGAAAACAAGAAAAATTATGAGAAGTTGCTAAAAGTTAAGAAAGAAAGTTTTGTTATCCTAAGAAGGAAGGAGCTAATAGTGTTACGTAAACCAATCCCAAAGGCTTTTGGAAGGAGCTGCAGCAAGAGAAGAAACATACAGAAAATAATATCACAGAAACTCAATGGTTAGAGTATGCAAAACTGCTTTATGAGCGCGACCATGAGGAAGCCTCTCCTCCCAATGTTAACACATCAATCAAGCTCTTTTCGGATGAGGATATCAAACAGGGTATAAAGAAATTAGCAAATGGTAAAGCGCAGGACATTGATGGGCTGCAAGCTGAATTCTTGAAGTGGGAAGTTGAACACCTTGCTCCACACATCAAGAGAGTTTTTAATGAGGTCACACAATGGGGCTTTCCAGTGGAGTGGACAACTAGTGTTGTTATCCCTCTCTTCAAGAGTGGGGATATCAATAATCCCTCTAACTATTGTACTATCATGGTCAACCCTCTTCTTGGAAAGTTGTTTGGGAGCTTGATTGAACGTAGAATCAGCAATTGGGCAAAAAAAGAAGGGAAAAGAGCAAAGGGTCAGGCTGGCTTTAGACCAAGGCACTCTACCATTGATCACTGCATTACTCTTAGGCATTTGATTGAAAAAGCTTGAAACACCCAAGGTGGGGAAGCTTATTGTTGTTTTGTGGATTTTAAAAAAGCTTTTGACATGGTTCCTAGAGACAAACTATGGAAAAGGATGGAAGAATTGGGGGTTCCTGATGAGTTTAGAGCAACTATTCACAAACTTTATGAGCGTGTTAGAGCAAAAATTAGAACTAAAGAAGGCATGTCTGAATGCTTTGGCAGCAACATCGGGGTCAAACAGGGGTGCCCACTTTCCCCCATTTTGTTTGGTCTTTACATTGACAAACTCGAGGAATGGATAAATAAAACCGAAGGTGATGGCATCCAGTTGGCCAGTTTTGTGGTAAAGCTACTTTTATATGCGGATGACCTTATTCTTATTGCAAAAGTAGCCCATGGTTTGAAGGGTCATTTGAAGGCTTTAGAGCTATTATGTTATCATGTCAAATGCAAGTGAACATTAGCAAGACTAAAGTCATGATCTTCTCTCTAAAAAGGAAAAAACAACAAACTAATTTTATTTTCGATGGAAGTCCATTGGAAATCGTTGAAGAATACAAGTATCTTGGCATTATTTTCACAATAGGCTCAGTTGGGAAACTTGCAGGGTGAAAAGGATTCAAGGGGGTTGGCGAGCTTCTTACCTTCTCCAGAACAGGTGTAGGAAAGTGGAACTTTGGGATTGGAAAACCAAGAAAACCCTTTTTGGTTTGTTGGTCATGCCAGTTGTCCTCTACGGCTATGAGGTTTGGGGGAGCAGCATGATAAATCACAGATGGAGATAGCTGGAAAGAATTCAAAAGCACCTTATCACCAGTAGTCGTAAAGTTAAAGCAACTGTTCCATATGAGATTCTTTTGGCAAAAGCCAGTACTTTCCCGATGGAAGTTGCTGCAATATCAAGGTTACTAAGTTACCTAAAAAAGGTGGAAAACATGGGGAATCACCGGTGGCCCAAAGTGGTGGTGAACGAGGTGTTAGATCAGAGGAAGAAGACGTGGATGAAACAAAACATCAAGTGGTTGGAAAAATGGGACATTAAGTTGAATGAGTGTCCTAACACCAAAGAGGAAATAAAAAAGTTTGTTTTAGAAAAATTCAAGACTGCCATGTGGACAAATCAGATTGGGCATAAAAAAATGCACTATATTAAAGAGTTCAATCCCACTTGGGAGAATGGGGATAAAGCATACTTAAGTGCTGATCTTAAAGGTAAGGCTAGGCTCTTAGGGGCACAATTGAGGACCAGTTCACACCATCTTAGGTGCAAAACTAGTAGATGGACGGTTCCCAAGGAAAGGTGGGAAGATAGGACCTGTATTTTTTGCAGTGATAGAGCGGTTGAAATTGAGCAGCACTTCATTAGGGAGTACGATGCATACAAGGATATCCGTATGCAGCAGGATAACAACGTGAATGTTGGCAGTTTTAGTAAATTATTTGAGGAAGAGAGGATTCACAACACGACCCGGCTGTTGGTAAAGATCCATAGAAGGAGGGATGACATCGAAAGGAACATGAAGAAATCCTAGTGCTTTGGAATCTTGGTCCCATAGACTATTTTGGTCTTGTGGACGTTATTAAAACTCATTCATTCATTCATTCATGATTCTCACTGCCGATCAGATCTGAACCCAAAAAATCTCCCGAAAAAATAAATTATCACTGGGAATGGAGAATTTATCCTTCAAATTCCACCTCATCATAGCTTGACACTTGGATGGAATCTACTTATTATTTATTAAAATTAACTTGGTGTTTTGTTAATTATAATATGTCAAACGTTTATGTTCGATAAAAGTTGTATCACTTAACTTCAGCCCGCCATAATTCCAATATGTTGTTTGTATTGTATGAAGTCTATGCGCGTCATTCAATAACTCTCCCCGTGTTTTGGAAGGCAGGTGATAAGTCTTTGTCTGATGGACAGCACTGCATGATCACCTGATTTACTTTTTCCGCGTCAAGTACGTGTAGAGTTAGACGTGTGTCATAGCGGTCGTAGGCTAAGGAATCTAGAATGTCAGGGATTTTAAACATTCAATTACAGATGGTGAATGGTAATTGCTTTTTTATTTTTTATTTTGTTGTAATTGGAAATGCCCTTACAAGTAGGTATATATTGTTGGTGTTGGAAATAAGCCACACCCGGACCGATGATGGACTGGTCCAAGAGGGGCCAGTAGTTCAGTGGTAGAGCACTCCAGCAATGAATGGAAGGTCCTAGGTTCAAGTCCTAGTTGGTCCATGTCTCAACATGGTATCAGAGCAAAAAAAAAATTCTTGGGCCGTGAGGTATGTTGTTGAATGCGCATGACCTATGAGAATATTGACTCGAGTTTCGTGATCGGCTATTGGCAGGATCATGCAACGCATTTCATATTGATTGATATTCTTTTCCAGCATTTAGAGTGCATCCTTTGAAGTTTCGAGGAACTTGTATATAGGGTTGGATAATTGCATATCTTCATTGATCGGCTCACACAATTATTTGAGAAGATAAGCATCATGCATCGGTTAAGTGTGCTTGGGAATAACGCAGGAGTCTCACCAAATTTCAAAATCGTAGCATGCAAATCTACTATCGCTAAGGGTCACTGTATTGTTAAAGATCTACGTGCTTTACACTGAGAAGCGTCTAAAGATCGATGTGTGAATACAACACAATCCACAGAAAGGTTCCCATAGGCTACAAGAATAGAGGTTTACAAATCTAACCAGCAGGCAGTGATAAGAAAATTGATCCCATGCTGTGAAAATCAATGGAGTCAACTTGGTGCTTCTCATGGGAGAGTCTTGTGATAATTGTTGATCTGATGAATGGAAAGGCTGATCCTTGTGTGGCAATGAAGATGGCTGGAGATGTTGATTTTCATGCGATGAAAGCTAGAGTGCTGGTTATGTTCTTAAATAACACAAACAAGATATTTTTGCTTAGTGAAGTGAAATCACATGAATGGGTAGTGAAGCACTATGCTTGCAAGGTTGACATTCTCAGCAATGCTGGATGCTTCAAGGAAGCCCTTGACTTTATCAGAAAGATGCAATTAGAAGATCTTGCTTCTATGTGGGGGATTTGGCTTGCTACTTGCAAAATTCACTGCAACACTGAAACTAAAGAAAGTATGCCTAAATGTTTGAACTCGTAGAGGAGTCACAAGTAGATATTCTAAGAGAATTGGAGTCTGGATCAAGTGGATCAGCAAGAAATATATTTTTGATAGAGATAAGTCAAGGCAAGGATCTTGCAAGGGGTTATGAAGTCTGGGACTCACAACTAAGAGGGAGTCTGACAAACCAATAGAGGCAACCTTGGACGAGGAGGTCAAGAGGTTGATGCTAGTACTTGGAGCTTCAGAGGGAGTCACATCATCATGAAGAGCCCTTGTTAATGCATTTTTCTGTAAGACGGAGAAATTTGAGGTGAAAGCCCTTGTTAATGCATTTTTTCTCTGAGACAGAGAAACTTGAGGTGAAAGCCCTTGTTAATGCATTTTTTCTCTGAGATGGAGAAATTTGAGGTGCAAGCCCTTGTTAATGCATTTCTCTGTGAGAGGGATTTAAGGTGCAAGCCCTTGTTAATGCATTTCTCTCTGTAAGAGAAATTTGAGGTGCAAGCCCTTGTTAATGCATTTCTCTTGGTGAGAAAGATTTGAGGTGTAAGCCCTTGTTTCCACCCTATGGGAGTAGCCATCGTGGATGTCATGTGTATGACTCCATGACAACATCACGTGAGAGAGTCCGTGATGATTTTATTGTACTTGTGTTTTTCACCCTCTGGGAGTAGCTATGGTGAACGTCACGATGAGGTGATGACATCACATTGAGTGATTCCGTGATGGGCACTTGTTCACATTTACCATACATGGGAGTAGCCATGATGGTTGATATCACGATGAGGTGATATATTTCTTTTCCACACATGGGAGTAGCCATGGTGGACGTCATGTTGAGTGACTCCATGATGATATCACGTTGAGAGACTCTGTGATAAATTCTTCTCACTAATAGGTGTAGCCATTGTGGGTGTCATGTTGAGAGAATCCATGACAAGACATGATACCCTTGCATAGGACTCAAGGAAGACTTTTGCTACACCTCCCTAGCTAAGAGGGAGTGTTAATGTTTATAGCTTAGGGAGGTTATAGATTTCATGGCTGAATGGTTCTAGCGCTAGAGAAAACAATACATCCATTGACCAACTCCCTCCTTATGCACTCCAATGACAATAGTTAATGATAATAACTATTATTGATTATGGAAAACTGATTTGGGAAAGCAATCAGTCAAATAAACTAAAGATAAACAAATCGATTCCATGAAATGGTGCCTTTTTGAAAGGGTAGTGGCTAATGGTAAGAAAGCAACCCTTCAAGGCACATAAGGACTCAGTGGAAACTTTGCTATACCTCCCTAGCTAAGAGGGAGTGTTGATGTTTTGTAGCATCAGGAGGTTATGCTAATGGTCTCCAAACTAATAATAATCAAACAGTTAATTAATGAGACACGATATTGGAAGGGTGCGATCATTCTAGCATATGTGTCACCTTCTAAATATATATATCAATCAAAGACAAGAAAGAAACAATTACATCTGATCTGGAAAATTTAACATGGTATCAGAGCCAGGCCTAGGCTAGGAGCCCCAAGCACACGAGAGGTGTGGCTTAAGGGGGGGTGTTGGTGTTGGAAATAAGCCACACCCAGACCGACGATGGACTGGTCCAAGAGGGGCCAGTAGTTTAGTGGTAGAGCACTCCAATAGCAAATGGAAGGTCCTAGGTTTGAGTCCTAGCTGGTCCATGTCTCAACATATATTTAGGTAGTTGTAAAAATTTGTGGAGAAAAAAATGTGTATTACTTTTTTTCACCAGAAGTTTTTACGATTAATTAAATGGATTGAGGTATATTCTTCCTTACCTTCATGCATTCTTCAATTCCATCACCATTAATATGATAAGTAAGCACTAGTTGATCTTTAATATCTACAAGGATAGACTAAGAAGAGATTAAAATTGTATAAAGATAATTATTGAAGGCTGAAATAAAAGGTGAAATATCTTGGTCAATAAGAATGTTAATAATTAATTTGTTAATATTTTTTTAAAAAAAAATTTATGGAGATCATCTACAAGATAGTTTTTGCTACCCAATATGAGAGCACAAGTCTTAAGCTGCTGAGAGCCAAGGACTATAATAATATAACATGTATACAATAATTTTCTGGATTCTACGTAATAAAATTATTAATTTAAGCATCCACTTTGGGATCATACCGCATGATCCATCATCACGATGAAAAATATTAGAGTGAAAAGGCAGATTAGCTAGCATAAAAAGAGAAGGGAGGTGTGAGAATTAAAGAAGAGGAGGGTTTTAGGGTGGAGGGAGAAGAAAAATAATAACCTCTTAAGTAATTTTGACTACAATAGTATCTACGAAAGAAGGTACTTATAATAATAATTGATCATTACCATTAAGAAACATTTAAAGAATGTTTTTAAGCACAAATGGGATATAAAATTAGGAAACTTACTCCAATAGGAGCCCAAATGTGAGCATTTAACATACCCTAATGTAAACCACTTCAGGTTGAGACTCAATACACAAACTTAAGTCTAGATGAAGGCACAATGATTGGAACCACCACACATCACAATCTTGTGGGGGAAATGGGTATGAATAAGACAAGCAAATGAATCTCACAGTGCAAACTTGGGAAATTCAACAAAGGAAAAGTGAAAAAAATGAGTGACATGGTTAAATCCTGATATAAATATCATAATGTAACACACTATAGAAAATACCTCCTACTTATTAATGAGTGACATGGCTAAATCTTGGATGAACAAACAAAAACATGGCATGATCTTGGGGAGTAAGGATTATTGGAAGGATGTCTAAAGGAACAACATCAAACTTGAATATGATATAAATATTAACCTAATTTTGGAGGATTTCACATCCGTGAAGGCCTCAAAGAAAAAGGTTTAAAATGGATGAATTTCAATGCAAGGAAACTTCAAATATGAAAAGACATTCTAGCCTAGTTTAATCCTTTTTAGATTTTGATTTGTCCAAGCAACAAATTACTTAAGGAAAAAATATGAAACTTCAAAACCAAGAAGTTAAAACCATGGTTAAATGTCTAATTTGTTCGGAATAACAGTTAGAAGAAAAAAGGAATAAAAGCTAGGAAATCTTCTTAGAGACAAAACTAGATGCAAAGACAAAAGGAAATCCATGCATTGTAAGGATTTTGGATATGGATTAAAGCTTACAGAGAAAAGAGAATAAAGTGATCAACTTGAAGGTGTGAATACAAACCAAATGTAATAGGAAAATGAAACCTAACTTAATTAAAAGACCTTAAGCATCTAGATTAACCTTAAATAAATATCCCTTGGAAATAAAAGAAACACATGAGCTTGAAGTGATTGTAACCATTAACTAACCTTAGAGAAAACATATCAAATCAAACCCAAACTTTGCAAAACTTAGAAAAGCTAATACAACTAAGGAAATTAAACCATGACAGGAAAACTAGATGATTGGAAACAATGAAAATAAACCAAGAACCTTGGACACAAAGTAATAACTTTTAACCCTGGGAAACTATAAAATAACTAATCTAGAAGATAAAACACAAAAATTAGTAAATAATCAAAGAGGGCACTAAGTTTGAAGAACTTAGGTGTTTTTTGAGGAAAAGTTCATGACAAGTAAAGGCTCACTCTTCTTACTCTTGAGATGTTTTATGTAGGACCTTTTGCTGTCAATAGGCAATCATGTATCAACCAAAATGAGATAATCCCATTTTTAATGTTTTCTTTGTATTATAGTTTCTTTGTCAATGATTAAAAGCATTCATAGTTTGGTCAATATATTTATGATGGTCTCAAGATGTTGTTGCAGTAACATGAAGATATTTAGTTGTGGCATTATTGTCACACTTATTTACAAAAGGCCCAAACACACCTTCTACACCATGATGAATAGTTCGAGTTACATGGTAATGGATAGATCATGTTTTTATCTCTAAACTTGTATAGGAATTTGCTTCATGGATCTATATGGTTGATCCTCTAGAAGTTAGTTACAGAAGGATTTCTCCAGTATTCCATGATTTCCTCCACATGAGGAATACTTTCCCGCACCATTTTTAGAAAATTCAAATTTCAAACCTTTTATTTTTTGGAATTTGTACCACAAGGCCATGTATTAAGGAGTTAGTGGATAGTTGGATTCTTACATCATTGTTATATGTTGGATTATAGAATCTATGCAAGCCTAGTTGGACCAACTAGAAAATAGAGTGAGGTCAATTCCAAAGGAAAATATATCATCTACTATGAAATGTGGCATATGATAATGTTTCCCAAATATTCTACTTGAATATTGAACCACATTGAGGGGATAAGCTGAAATTGTAAAATTGTACCAAATTAGGAGGGTCATCCTAATTCATGGGGGATTGTAATGGATTGCATGGGACCTTGATGTGTATAAATATGTACCTAAAATGCAAAGCAGAGCATCTTCAATTCACCTCACTTAGAAAATTTTCTAGAAATCAATCAAGTTTTGATATTCAAGTATTTATTTATAGTTGTTTATCCTGGCACCCATTGTAATGTTTATTTATTTGTAATAAGGTAATTGATGTAGTCAAGGATAGGGGGCCAAATTAATGGTATAGCCCTTTCATTAACAAAAAACCCAAATAGACACATCCACAAGATTTTAAATTCTTAAATCCAATCTCATGCCCACAAAGAGATCACAACCACTCAAATTAGACACATGCAACTTCCTAGATTTAGTCTTTACACAAGGATCAACTGAACAATAGATTAGATTTAATTTATTACACAAGATAGATATATTTGCATTTTATTCTAGTAACAATTTGATATAGTCTCCCCTAACTAGAGATCAATAATTTTTAACACAAGACTTAGAAGAAACCTCTTCGTACATGAATCTCATGTATATTCCTTAAATAATAACTTTTATTACACATGTACTAAGGCCTAAAAATTGGAATGCAACACCTCTATCCAATTCTAGGGAAACTTTAATAGAGTTTTCCTTTCCAAATTCAATTTAATCCCAATCTACAAAAATGGCATGCAAAAGAGAAACTCCTCAAATTCACCACCTAAAAAATAGGTCCACACACTAAGTACTCCTTAGTCTCTTCAATTGAGCTTCCTAGAAACCTACAAGCAAAGAACACCAATCTCCTTTGATCCTGTTAGTGCCTGAATTGACTGGTAGTTTTCTGAGCATTTTTCATTTAGGCACTCTCCCTAAGTATCCAAAAAATGTTCTAAGTGATGGACCTCCTCAGCATTTTTCAGCTGCATCATCATATTTTCTTGAGGAGGAGGTCATCATCATCATGTTTGTTTCGATGGTGGACGGCATCATCATGTTCTCCGCCGACCGGTTTCTCATCGTCATCATCATATTGAAACATCGGGTGATGTTTGGTTTTTTTATCCTGATGATGCTGACGAGCTACAGTGCGCTTTGGTTTGCTTGCGGGGGTGATTTTTCAAAGTCTCTGGTGATCTTGCACTTATCACCTTGCCTAGACATGATGATGATGTTGCCCCGATATTCTGAAGGGGTTATTCTTTGAGTTGCTCGACCTAACTTGTTTTTTCTTAAGGGTCGTCGTCATCATCATCATATTTCCAGTTATCATCCTGCTGCTTGCGGAGGTCATCATATTTTCTGCCTTCATGATATTTCGCCGGGGTGATATTTCTATCATCGGGTGATCTTGGTTATGATCATCCTGATGATGTTGTTGAAGATTTCTAAGTGCGACCCGATATTCACTGCGGTCATCATATTTTGAACGTCAGGATGATCTTGGTTAATATCATCCTGATGATGTTGTATCACTTCTTGTTCGATTGTTTTGTCATCCTGATGATGCTGACGTCATCCTTATATCAGGGTGATATCTTTCTTTCTGCCTATCTGCATCATGATATTTCCGAAGGAGGGGGTGATATTTTCATATCACTCGAGTGTGTTTGTTCCAGCATCATGATGATGCTTATATCAAGGAGATATCCGCCTGCTGGCTTCGCGCTTTATCTACTGGGGGTGATCTTTTCAAGCATCATCATCATATTCATCTATCGCCCTGATCTTATAGTGGAGCTACAGTGCAACCTGATATTTGCACATCAGGATGATATTTCCAAATATCCGGTTGTCTTCCGAATATCATGATGATGTTAATATGATGATGACGTCATCAAGATCCGGGGGTCATATTTCTAACACTGATCATCTTAAAGAGACCTCCTGATATTTGTAAACATGATGATGATGTCATCCGGATATGAGGAAGTGCGCGGCAGGAAGATATGATGATGACGTCAGCAGGATATGATGATGACGTCATCAGGATGTTCATCGGCCAGACTTTTGGAATAAGCTCAGCAGGAGGATGTTCCTCCGATGGATCAGGTTGTGCCGATGAAGGCGATTATCATGCGTTTGTATTGCGAATATGATGCTGACGTCAGGGTGATATTTCGAACAACAGGATATCATGCTGCTGGAGGATGATGATGATGAAGTCTTATACTAGTGTCGTCAGGAGCAAAAGCACCGACATGATATATGCTCATGACCTAGTATATAAAGTGTTAAAGAGGTCATCGCGGGGTGCATGTGGGATAATGTTATCCTGCATATTCGAAACATCATGATGATGAACCTCGGCGGGAAGTGGTTGCGATCGACTGTTTGATGATCTTCCCAAGGCCGCGGGTTGGTGCGCCATTAATGGCGATTGTTGCAGAGGTATGGGCGATGGCGTGGATGGATCCTGTACCCAACTGAGGGTGTACATCAGCGGACAGGGGCGCAGGGCTCGAGAAATCTTCCTGTCTCCTCCCCTACCTGCTGCATTCAAGTTTGGGCGCTAATCTGGTAATGTTTGAGCGCCATCTCTCTGATACTGTATATCTGGCGGGAGTTTTGGTCAACCTGGTAGTTAATGCTGAAGACATCCTCCTGCTATATAATGCAGACGATGTTATTCATTCAAGGTTGTTGAAAGTTGTAGATTTTTGGCTCTGTAATCCAAAACCAGCTGATCTGGTTGCTCTGTACAGCTTGATCTTGTGAGTTTATGTATCTCCTGTTGTAGGACTTGGCATGAATCCACTGGTTTCATGGTTGATCTTGTATGAGTAATGCTATCTTAGCATGTGTTGTGTTAATTCTGTCTCCAGTATTGCATGTATTCTTCTTCTGGATCTGGATATTTGCGTAATGTTTAGATTCTAGAGCATAGAATTCCTATGTTGAATGTCTGATCTCTTAACCTCTGCTCAAGGGGCAGATTAAACTATTTTCAGGTTGAACATTGGGAAGGGTATACTGCAGTAGGGATGCCATAAGTAGAGATGACTCAACACTCTGTATTGGGAGATATCTGTAAGGCAGATATCATGTGTATCCCCCTGAAGTCCAGTTTTAGCTATTCATGCTGATCATTCACAGGTGTATGTCTACCGACTCCAAGCCCTGGATAGGCACCAATCATGCTGTGTTCTCGTGTTATACACCATGTCCAGCTTTGCATCCAAATTCATATCAAACCATTTCATACTTCCACCTGTTAGTTGTAGGAGTAGGATTAGGAACCCCCTGCATGCTCTCATACCCAACCAGACATCATGTCCAAGAATGTTGCCAGCCTTGTGATCTATCATACAGATCTTGGTCCATACATGAGAGTATTCTGCCTGTTGTTGTCAAGTTAGATCCTTCTATCTTTGAGCTAGTCAAGGTTACATCTTGAGTTATAGGGATACCCCCCTTGGTGCGGTAGAACCAGAAGTGAAGGGGAGGAGCTCACGCAACCTCCTGTATTCAGTTGGCCTGAATCTGCCTGTGCATTAGAAGTGGCAAACCCTGATGCTGATTCAGAAGAATTGTCAA
The DNA here is from genome assembly GCA_027924645.1 of Cunninghamia lanceolata. NCBI lineage: Eukaryota > Viridiplantae > Streptophyta > Pinopsida > Cupressales > Cupressaceae > Cunninghamia > Cunninghamia lanceolata. The sequence continues at coordinate 999,037 of BSBN01001494.1, read as the reverse complement.
CAGATCCTATCAATCCTCTCTTTAGAATATACTTCTATCTGGATTAGGTGTTCTGTACACCTTGCAAATCCTTGTAATAATATGTTGGGATATTATTTTAATGAAATGGGATGCTAGTTAGACATAATATTATTCTAATGTAAGTGTAAATGGTCCTTTAAGGACCCATAATATTCCTTTGGACACTTGGAAGAAGTTGTAAGAGCATATATAATGCATTGTAAGAGAATTAAGAAGGTTTATTAGTCTCCTTGAAAAATGGCATTCCATTTTGGGGAAGTGAAGAGTCACAAAGTTTCAAAAGGAATCTTTGAATGCATGATGACCTTGGAGAGGTGGGTGGCTTGTGCATGTATCTCTTCCATGCATTTTGAAAATTAGTACAAGTGTCTCTTATGATCTTACATGGTTTTAAATACCAAATTGATGGTTTTACTTAAGTCTAATTACTACAAATTAAAGGCTTGGATGAAGAGTTTTGCAATAATGACTTGAAGGAGTAGTGTTGGATTGTTTGAATTCTTTGAGAAGGAAGATATTGATACTCTATAAGAGGTTCAGATGAGTGGATTATATTTTCCATCTTTTTCTAAGATTAATATAGTGCTAGATCTCTCTTTGGTGTTGGATTTTTGCCCAAAAGAGTTTCCCAGGTTACATATTGTGTCAATCTCTTTGTGGCACGTTCTTATTATTGTTTCTTATAGTTTTATTTTCAATATTACAGATCTTTTATTTCTGATTTATATTATTCACTAAGGTTGTATTTAAGATATGTTTGATACTCTTAGTCAAAGTATTTAACCCCTAGTTTCAACATTTGGTATCAAAGCTTGTGTTGAATTGATCCTATTTAGGAAGGGATGCTTTATTTAGAGTGGGTGCTTTGGTTGCAGTGGGAGTATTTTATTTTTCTAGCAAGTCTAGTTTGAAATAATATTTAAAGGAAAGATTTGAGATAGAGAATTTTAATGGCCAAAATTTTAAACTTTGGAAATTGAAGAGAGAGGATCTATTGGAGGACAGAGATCAATGGAGAGTAGTGACCAAAAATTAAAGCCCACTAATATGAAGGACGAAGAGTGGAACAACCTTGATAATAAGGCAAGGAGCATTATAAATTTGTGTCTTTCTACATTTTCTCTTATCAATGTATCTAAAGAAACTAATACTAATAATTTATGGAAAAAGATAGGTTAAACATATACAACAAAGAGTCTTGTAAATAAATTGTTTCTAAAGAGGATGTTGTATTCTTTAAAAATGAAGGGTGAAGACTCAATAGTTTCTCTCCTAAATGCATTTAACATGATTCTAAGTCAATTGTTTCAATTGATGTTAAAATGTATAAAGAGGATAAATGTATCATTTTGCTTTTCTCTATACCTAATTTGAATGTGATAATGTAATTGTTGCTATTAGTGGGAGTGCCTCTGAGCCTAAGCTTGAAGAGATTGTTGTTGCAATATTAAGTGAAGAAATTAGAAGAAAATCCATGAATGACTTCTCTAATCCTACTCTCTATGCGAGGGAGCATTCCAAAGGTAAAAAGGGGTAAGGGAAAGATAGGGGATAAAATCATGAAATATCCTAATAAATCTAAAGTAAAATGTTGGAAATATAGAAAATTAAGACATCTTGGGAAGGGATGAAAGTTTAAGAAAATAATAAAAGTAAGGATCTATAATTTAGTGATAGTTCTTCTAATTCATCTTCCTCTAGTAAAGAAGAAGATGGTGAATGCTCATGACTTATAGATATCTGTGCAATGATATTTGGTTTGTTGATTCTAGTGCTTCTTTTTAGGGGACTCCTCATAACCATTATTTTACCAAACATGAATGTTTCAATGGAGGTAATTCCTTATTCAATAATTACTCTATTCATAGGATTGCTAGTCAAGGTATGGTCAAGTCAAGATTCAAGGATGGGACTAAAAATCTATGTAAATTTACGCATGTTCCTGATTTGAATAAGAATCTAACTTTTTTTAAAGATTAGTGATGCTAATGTCATGTTATTTTTTGAAAGGATTGTTACATGATGGTCAAGGGAAAGAAAGTGTTTATAATAGGTACTTGGAATAAGACTCTATACAGGTTGGATGCTAGCACATTGATTGGTCATATCTTTCTTATAGGGAAGGGATACATTGGTTGCAAATGGATACCTCAAATAGTTAGATTAATCTAAGGAGATGTGTGTGAACCATTTTTCCATGGGAAACTTTAGGTTATGCATATAGTGAGAGTTTTGGTAGAGACATGGTTGTGTTGTTTTATCTGTTAGATTCAAATAGATAGATCTTCATTATTTTGAAGATGAAAAGGTGAAAGTTCAAAGTTGTGTCCCACTTTGGGCTAACTTATTAGCACAACTGAATTTAAGGATTCCAATTGAAAGTCAATTTTGGTCAAAAAAGATTCATTCTAGCTAAATTATATATGTGCCACAACTTTTCTAGCTAGAATTGTCCACTATATATATATATATATATATATATATATATATATATATATATATATATATATATATATATAGCATCACTTTGGTGCTAATTTACCAAAATAAATATATTTGAAAAACTTAATGTTCTCACAACTCCTAGTCATGTAAAATAATATTTTTTAAAATCTGAAAAATACCCCTTTGTAGATCTATAAGTGTAGTTTTCAAAAATATAATTTTTTTAATATTTTACGTAGTGTTTATAATTTCTTTTTTATTTTTACTAAATTAGGTCACCGGCACTGAAATATAAGGTTGATTCTCTTCTCAAGAAAAAATACTAAAATTTATTAAATTTTTTTTAAAAATATGATGCACTAGAGAGATTTCATGTCAAAATGATATAATTATTTTCTATCTCAGATAAATAGTCAAGACAAAAAGTGGAGGCCCCTTGAAATAGTTGTGTTTTCAGTACATGAGACTTTCACGATTTATTTCATAAAAGACATTTATCAAAATGAAAAGAAAATAATCCATGCACTAAAGTTTCAAGTTGCAAATACAAAAAAAATGATAGAAAAAATGAAATTTACTATAAAAAAGGTGGAGACCCCTTAACCTCATTTTTCAACATTTTATCACCAATTAAATTATAGTGTCAATTTTACAAAAAAAAATCATTCAAATATTTTTTATTTTTCTTTAAAAAAAACATAAAATACACTAAAAAATCTTCATTTCATTGCTTTATGTACCATTTCAAAATTTAAAACATATATGTCACTTTATAGTGATTCAAGTTAAAAAGTTAAATTAGTGTTGGCCATTTCCTTTATAAAAGTGACACAACTTTGAACTTTCACCTGAAAATGTGTTTGTTGCTAGCCTCTGTAGTAGTTTTGTAATGTACACAACAAGTGGGATAATGTTGGGATTGGGTGTGTTGTACACTTTGCAACGTACTTGTAATAATGTGTTGGGATATTATTGCAATGTCAAGATACTAGTTAGACATAATAATATTCTAATGCAAGTGTAAATGGTCCCCTTAAGGACCCATAAGATTCCTATAGACACTTGGAAGAAGTTTTAAGAGAATTTATGATGCATTGTAAGTGTATTAAGAGGTTGACTCATCTACTTGAAAACAGTACTCTATTTTGGGGAGGTGAAGAGTCACAAAGTCTCATAAGGAATGTTTTAATGCATAATGACCTTGGAGACATGGGCGGCTCTTCTATGTAACTCATTCACACATGTTCAACAATATTGAGACGAGTGTCTCTTGGTCTCTTACATGGTTTTAAATACCATTGGTGGTTTTACTCAAGCCTAATTGTTATAAATTAATGCTTGGGTGAGTAGTTTTAAAATCACAAGTTGAAGGAGTAGTGTTGGGTTGTTCATATGATTTGAGAAGGAAGATTATCATTGAATAAGAGGTTTGGATTAGTGGATTCTATTTACCATCTTGTCCTAAGATTAAAGCAATGTTAGATCTCTCTTTGGTGTTGGGTTTTTTACTTGAAAGGGTTTATTAGGTTACATATTGTGGTAGTGTCTTTGTGGTGTTCTTATCATTGTCACTTATAACTTCATTTTTAGTTTGATAGATCTTATATTTTTTATTTAAATATCAGTCACTAAGATCAAATTTAATATATGTTTCATGATCTTAATCAAAGTAGTTAACCCCTAGTTTCAATAATTTACCCTTCACTTCCAAGAAATATGTAAAGTTTTCATTCTCCAAAATACTTCCTTCTTTAATCCAATGCCTTATTATGTAAATTTTATTACTTTAGGAGTTACAACAACCCAAATTGAGCACCCAAGTTTGTACACATGCAAATATGTCAAGAAGAAGGCCTTTGTGTAAGAGATTATATTTCAATGGCTAAAAATAGCCTAGGTGTAGCCAAGAAGCTTATTGGTTATAGATTTTTATAGCTGATAACCAAGTGGAATTGTTGATGGAAACCCATCCATTTATAATATTGAGTGTGTTTAATGTTTGTTTAGGCTTGTAGATACTATAATGGTTAATGATCTATATATACTATGGTATTCTTGCCCACCAAATAACGTTTCCACATTTTAACCTCTTGCACCAACACATAGAGATCCTTGTCATAGGTGGAATAACCAAGGATGAAACCATGTAATAGCTCTAAATGATAACACACAAGACTAATGTAAGGTGAGGAAATTTAATAACTAAACATAGCTCTCGAAAGTAAAACATTTCCCAAAGTAAGAGATAATCAATCAATAACAGTTCCATTTATCCATAGCTAAACATAAGATGGTAAGAATTCATGAATATGTACCAATGTCCATATATAAGAATGAATTGCAAATTCAGTTTCATACACCCAACTTGGTGTTACAGTACATCTATTTCAATGTTACAAAAGGAAGTGCTAATTTAAGATAATAATGAATCTTTTACAATTTTACAACTTGACAATGAAAGCCATACAAAGAATAATATAAAGCATATATCCATGTCAAATACAATGACTAAACTTAGCTGCCTCGATCCTCTAATCATCCACTAACCAAGACCAAGAGAGTGGTTGAGGTGCTTTTTCCACCCAACCACGAAGTACTGGACTTCCCTGGGTTTCTTTCTAACTCGAAGAAAGCACCAACCCTGCACAAGGAGCCTAGCAACCTCGAACAGTGTAAGCAGGAGGGAATCACTCGATGCATGCCTGTTGCCTATATGCATCATAAACCTAGAATGACATAGACTCGTGCAAATAGGATGTGGCAAAGACAAAATAACAAAGTTCTAGGCTTTTAGACAACCCATCTATTTCAATGGTACTAAAGCTTGGCCAAGCAAATAAATAAAAATGATAGTTTAGAAAAAGTAAACTATCATCTCTAGAGCCCACATTCGGCATCCTATCCTGAAAGTTCATACTTACCAAAACATATGCAAGAATAGTTTTCTAAATATGATGATTTTTACAGTTTGAAAACCAAAATGTATCTATTTGTCTAATATTGTGTTGTTCTTTGATATATCGCCAATAAGATAAAAATAGATCTCAATACAACATTCATTTTCATTCAAGTAACTCAAACAGTAAGTTTATATAATAATTCCACTATACTCTTTACATCTGTGTAAATAAAAAAATAAGATAAAAATCTCCTTCGCTACTTTTCATTTTACATTCAGTTATAGAACACACACACACACACAAACAAACAAAGTAGTGTTGTTACAGCATACCATTCATATTACAATGACACAAAATTATAAATAAATAAAACTGAGGAATCAGTATATAGAGCAATGCTCAGAAATATTCATAAAATTTATATTACTATTTACGGTGTCCAGATGATTCTCAACATATTGTAAATTTACCCACACACACACACACACACACACACACACACACACACATATATATATATATATACGAAAGCCAAAAAAAATAATTTCCAGTTCACTCGCTGAGAGAGTTACGAATTTTTATATACACCAGACAGTGTGATTTACAATCCAAGAAATAGTTAATAATACAAGTTCTTTGATAACCTATTTCCCACATTTGATTAAAGTTTGGCGGCCTCATATATTAAAAAGCATATAGAAATCTATTTCAAAGTCTTAAGTTTATTGAAGACTACATATGCTGGAGCGACGGCTTTCATAGTGAGAAGAAGAGTTTTTAATAATACCAATTAAAAGATGCATTTATACCAGCAACCTAGCATATATAAAATAGAACTCAAAAATTGGACTGGCGGCCCCAAACGACCATGCAGCTAAAAAGACATACGGCAAAAATTATGATAGAAGCTACAAATTACACACAGTATAAAATGGTAATTTTAATCAATTCTGATATACTCTAAGTTTTTGATTTCAATGAGAATCTTAGGAGTCAACAGCCTTGGTTTATTATTGAGGCGACCTCCGTATGGGGGGTCGCATGAGGTGCCGACCTGTGGGGAGCGATGTCTCCCCACTGTCATACAGAAAACTTCACTCTTTTAGCGCCAGTTTAAGGTGCGATCCCATATGAATTGGTTCTGTCTTATTTCAGGCATAATTTTATATGTATAAAATGTAAGTTTTCCTTGCTACTATGGCTTAAGTTTTCCTTGCTACTATGGCTTACGACAGCCAATATATTAAGACTTTGATTACTAGTTTATATATATATATATATATATATATATATATATATATATATATATATATATATATATATTTATAAATAAATACATATATAGAGTAATGTGTATATGTGTTTATATATATATATATAGTTTAAACACAATTCTCCAATACTGCCATATATAGGCAGTTAGCATAAGCATACAATTTTTATATGAAATATAACACAATTATACATATTTACACACACACACACACACACATATAGTTTAAACACAATTCCCCAATACTGCCATATGCAAGCAGTTAGCATAAGCATACAATTTTTATATGAAATATAACACAATTATACATATTTATATATATAGTTTCGGTATATATTTGTATATATAAGAAAACAAAAATAAAATATTTCAAACAATTTTTGGTGGTTTCACGTTTTCTATACTATTTGGTTTCAAGTTAACAAACTGTAATATCATTTAAAATTTTCAACAATTTTTACATAGAATCAACAAAAAAATAATCAATCATACAGATACTAAACCAGTCTAACCTATTGGATTAAATAAAAACCTGGCTTCCATTGCTCTTTCCAATTAAATGCTTGAAAATCTTAATCTTCCAGAAGCTCCTCTGTCCCAGGTTGTTCTCCCTTTTTCCCAAAATCCTTCCACAATTCTTTTGTTGTTGTTATGAAATTCCAGAGATGAAGAGAAGATGTTTTTGAGATGCAAGATAAGAGATTGGTTTTTTTCTTTTTTTGTGAATGAATGTTAATTCTTCTTTTATTATTTTTCTCCTCTCATGTGTTTTGCTTTATTGAGCTTTTATTCCCTAAATATGGTTTTGTTTTTCTAGTTTTTCTCTTGTTTTGTTTCTTTCTTTCTTGCTTTGTTTCTAAAATCATGTTTTAATTTCTATTTCTATCTTCTAATTTTTCAATAAATAATATTAAAATAATTAACATGATTATCTCAAATTTCAATAAAACAATTAATAAATAAAATCCTTTCTCAAATAAAATCAAATAATAACTAAATCATATATTCTATTTTTTTTAAACACACACATTATTTAAGTAAAAATTAATAATCTAACTAAAACACAAATGACTAATTCAATTATTCTATTCTCAAGCCACTCACAATATTGAAATAACAATTTAATTAAATATTCCAATTAGATGCCATAAAATAAAAGAATTCAATTTTTACTAAACTATTAAATCATTCAATATGCAAACTTATGCAACTACATGTCACTACGTGAAGTGTGTGAATATATCCCTCCACCTTAACCCTGCCAGGGTGCTAGCCTCCTTTACCTCAACCACACCCTTGTCTTCTACAACCTGCAACTCATAGTAGACTCAAATTTCCCGTCAATAGATTAGTAACCAAATAGCCAAAGCATTATTAACATGATCATTACATTCATTCATTACATCTTTTCATATCAAAATTATTCATTCATCTTTCAAAATAATAAATTATCTATCTAGCACACGTAATTATCCATAGATTATTTCCACAAAAAGTAACCACAGATAGTATCAAAGTTTGAGACATGACATCCTTCTCCACTTGGAAGAGACATCATCTCGATGTCTTGTAACAAACATCTACATAATGAGTCTTATACATCAGATATCCATAATAAAATAAATGTCATCATAGGCATAATGAAAATAAACTAAAGTCTCAAATGAGGAAATAATCTATCAATGTCCTCTACATTTTCCCAGGTGGCACTGTCCACCGAATACTGGTCCCACTGGACCCTATACTGCACCACATTACGGTTTCCCAACTTAACGTTGTGCCTCTCCAGTATCTTAGCAGGCTCCACTAGCACCACCCCTGGATCCTGAACCTACAATGCCCACCAGTCAAGAATGTGAGATGCATCCAGATGATATGGCTTAAGTACAGAAACATGGAAGACATTATGTATCCAGGAAAGCGCCGGTGGTAGAACAAGCCTATAAGTAACTGGATTAATAACCTCCAAGACATCAAACGGTCCAACATATTTATGGGTGAGCTTTGACCCCTTTCCAAAAGATATTGAACTCTTCTGTGGTCAAACCCTCAAAAAGACCTTGTCTCCTGCTGAGAACTGTCTAAAGGTCCTATTTCTATCTGCAAAGCTCTTTTGTCGATCTGAAGCTTGCTTCAACTTTTCCTTAATGAGCTTCATCTGATCTTCCATTTCTCTCAACATCTCTGGTCCTACTACAACCCTGTCTTCCACTCTATCCCAACTGATAGGTCTTTGACACTTGCAACAATACAAAGCCTCGAAAGGTGTCGTAACCAAGGAGGCGTGAAAGAAGTTATTATAAGCAAATTCAACTAGAGGTAAGTACTCCTCCCACCCATGCTGCTGATACATACAATACATTCTGAGGAGATCCTCTACTACCTGGTTCACCTTCTCAGTTTGACCATCAGTCTGAGGATGATACACTGAACTAAAGTTTAGTTTTGTTCCTAAAGAAGCATACAAAGTGGTCCAAAATCCAGAGGTCATCCGTGTGTCACGATCTGAGATGATCATTTTAGGTACACCGTGCAAACAGAAAATCTCCTGCACAAATTTCCTTGCCAACACCAAAGAACCATCCTTAAGGTTTCCCGGAATGAAATGGGTAACCTTCATCAATTTATCTACCACAACCAAAATGACATCATATCGAGACTTGGTCATGGGTAATCCTTGGATGAAATCCATAGTAATTACCTGTCATTTGTATTCTGGCACCCTATGAGGGTATAGAAGCCCTGCTGGATGCATATGCTCAGCCTTAACTCACTGGCATTCTAAGTATCGACCTATGAAAGAAATTACATCTCTCCTAAGTCTAGGCCAGAAATACAGTGGTTTAAGTCCTCCAATCATCTTTGTTACACTGGGGTGCCCAGAGTAAGGTGCATTATGAAACTCTTCCAACACAAGTTCTCTCAGTCCTGCTGCATTTAGAACATACATGCGTCCATGAAATCTCAAGAGTCCATCAGACTCAAATAAATATCCATCATATCTGTGATCTGAAGGGTCCTGCTCTAGGGCTTGTTTCACCCTATCGTAAAACTCATCACCAGGCAAGGCCTGCATCACCTGTTGTTTGAAAGTCAACCTTATTGTTATCATGGTTGCGAGATGTCTCCTTCTACTCAGAGCAACTGCCACTCTGTTCTCTTTTCCTTTTATATATTCAATACCAAAATCATATTCACTCAAGAACTCCAACCATCTTCTCTGTCAAGCATTCAGGTTGGGTTGAGTAAATATGTACTACAATCCCAAGTGATCTATCTTTAGGTCGAAAGGATTCCCCAACAAATAGTACCTTCATGTCTGAAGTGTGTGCACTATGATAGCCAACTCAAGGTCATGGGATGCATAATTCAGCTCATGTTGTTTCAATTTCTGAGACTCATAAGCCACTACTTGCCCTTCCTAGATAAGCACTGCTCCTACACCTTCCCCTGATGCATCTGTAATCACTGTAAAGTACCCATTTGGATCTGGCACAATTAGGATGGGTGCAGAAGTAAGTTTTTCTTTCAATAACTGAAATGCTTGCTCGCACCTATCCATCCATTCAAGCTTCTTTCCTTTTCTCTGAAGAGCTGTGATGGGTGATGTAATGGTTGAGAACCCCTTCACAAATTTTTAATAATAGTTGGCAAGCCCCATAAAGCTCCAGACTTCTGACATGTTTTGTGGCACTGGCCACTCCATAATCATTTTTATTTTATTAGGGTCCACTGCTATCCCTTTAGCTAAAATAACATGGCCCAAATAGTGAACTTCAGTCTGATAGAAGGTACATTTTGACATCTTCCCAAAGAGTTTATGGTCCTGCAATCTCTACAATACAATCCTCAGATGTTTGTCATGTTCTTCCTCTAACTTGGAGTATATTAATATATCATCAAGAAAAACAAGCACAAAGTCATATAAATAATCCTAAAAAATACTATTCATCAAATTCATGAAAGTTGTTGGGGCGTTAGCCCAAATGGTAACACTGTGAATTCATAGTGCCTGTATATGGTCCTGAAGGCAGTCTTTGAAATATATTCATCCTTTATTCTAAGCTGATGGTATCCTGAACTTAAATCTATCTTTGAGAATACTTTCGCCCCTTTCATTTGATCAAACAACTCATCAATCCTAGGGAGTAGATACTTATTCTTGATGGTGGCTTTATTTAACATCCTGTAGTCAATGCATAATCTCAAAGTGCCATCCTTCTTCACAAATATGATAGGTGCTCCCCATGAAGACACACTTGGTCTAATGAAACCCTGGTCAAGCAATTCTTGTAACTACGCCTTAAGCTCATACAACTCAGTTGTGTTCATTCTATACAGGGCTTTGGATAAGGGCTTAGTACCCGATAACAATTCTATAGAGAAATCAAATTCTCGCTTTAGAGGTAGTTCAATCAGCTCATCAGGGAAGACATCTTGGAACTCCCTCAAAATAGGATGATCTTTAGCTAATGACTCTGAACTATCAAGATCCCTGACCTTTACTGCATATATAGCACACCCTTTTCTGTTGGCCTTCTTCAGCTGCTTGGCTGAAATCTGCCTAAGCTCTAAGGGTCTTTTGAATCCATGAATCTCAACCCAATTACCATGATCATCTAAACATTTAACTATTTTCTCTTCACAATCTACCACAAACTTATGTTCAGAAAGCTAGGTTATTCCCAGAATCACATCATATGATCCTAAAGGTGCAACATACAAATTGACTTGAGTCTCAAAACTTGGAAGTTCGAGTTCATTGCATGCCAGACATTGCTCTACCATTTTCTCTACCTGATTTCCATATTGTACTTTCCATGAATTAGCCATGAATCTAGGTCTAACTGATATCTTAGATAAAACACTAGGATCTACAAAGTAATTGGTAGCATCGGTATCTATCAAAATTGAAATAGGGCATCCAAAAAGCTTACCCGAGAACTGAATAGGAGTCGCCTAAAAATATGCATGTCAGTTATCTACTGCTACATGAATGTGGTGTTGATTTCTATTCTTCTGATTATTACTCCTCTGAGGACATACACTAGCATAATGCTCACCTCTGCAAGTGTAGCAACCACCACGGGGTGCTCTAGGTCTATCTGAACCATCTCTCTTGTTATTGCTGTTATTATTGTTATTGTAATTTGTCCTCTTATTGTTGTTCTGATTGCCCTCATTAGGATCTTGGGAATTATTCCCTCTCTTCAGGGTCCTAATCTGCTTATTGTTGTTTCCTTGATTGTTCTGATTCTAGTTTCTCTGATTATTTCCCTGAGGCTTCTTGTTGCCATAGTTTGCATCTCTACTTTTCCTGTAATTAGCCACCTGCTGTAATTTCTATTCTTGTTTAATGGATTTCTCAAAAACTTCTTCCATCATGGAAGGATTATGTATATCCACATCAGATCCAATTTGAGGCCTAAGCCCCATGATGAACTTACAGATTCAAAACCTTTCATCTTGCTAATACTGAGGTACATATTTTAGCAAATGAGAAAATTTCTCCCAATATTGTGTGACCGTCATACCACCTTTTGTGAGATTCTAAAACTCTGTCATTTTCTTATCAAAATATAACTGCGGTAGCCACCTTTTTCTAACTATCTGCAAAAACTACTCCCATGTCACCTAGCCAGGCAACAGCTGCTTCTTAGCCTTCTCGTTATCCCACCAAGTGGCAGCCTCACTGGTGAGTTGATAGGATCCCCAAATAGCCTTTGTTTCACTAGATAAATTCCTTAGGGAGAAATATAGTTTTTTCCATCTCGATTATCTAGACTTCCACTCCGTCACCAATTATTTTTCCATCAAATTTGGGTGGGGTAACCTTCTTGAGATCTTTGCCCAATTCCTCAGCCACCTTCTCTTATTTACTAGGGTTCCTTTCAGTCTCAGGATTTTCTATACAAACCTCATCCCCATTCCCTTCATTTGACCCGATATTCACCCTCGGCTGACCCACTCGCATTTCCTATTCTATGCCATCCATTCTAGCCTCTTGCCAATTCAACATGGCAACAATCTGATCTAGTCTCTCAAACGGATCACCACGAGATCCACCTCCATGCTGGTAAGTGAATCGAGTATCCATTTGGGTTACTCTGGAAAACATTCATTAAAGTGTCGTTAGGCATAGGTCCAAGCATTGAACCTAGCTCTGATACCAAATGTAAGGTGAGGAAATTTAATAAATAAACATAGCTCTCGAAAGTAAAACATTTTCCAAAAGTAAGAGATAATCAATCGATAATAGTTCCATTTATCCATAGCTAAACATAACATGGTAAGAATTCATGAATATGTACCAATGTCCATTTATAAGAATGAATTACAAATTCAGTTTCATACACCCAACTTGGTGTTATAGTACATCTGTTTCAATGTTACAAAAGGAAGTACTACTTCAAGATAATAATGAATCTTTTACAATTTTACAACTTGGAAATGAAAGCCATATAAAGAATAATATAAAGTATATATCCATGTCAAATACAATAACTGAACTCAGCTGCCTCAATCCTCTGATCATCCGCTAACCAAGACCAAGAGAGTGGTTGAGGCACTTTTTCCACCCAACCACAAAGTACTGGACTTCCCCGGGTTTCTTCCTAACTCGAAGAAACCATTGACCCTGCACAAGGAGCCTAGCAACCTGGAATGGTGTAAGCAAGAGGGAATCACTCGATGCGTGTCTGTTGCCTGTATGCATCCTAAACCTAGAATAACATAGACTCTTGCAAATAGGATGTGGCAGAGATAAAATAACAAATTTCTAGGCTTTTAGACAACCCATCTATTTCAATGGTACTAAAGCTTGGCCAAGCAAATAAATAAAAATGATAGTTTAGAAAAAGTAAACTATCATCTCTGGAGCCCACATTTGGCATCCTATCCCGAAAGTTCATACTTACCAAAACATATGCAAGAATAGTTTTCTAAATATGATGATATTTACAGTTTGAAAACCAAAATGTATCTATCTATCTAATATTGAGTCGTTTCTTTGATATATCACCAATAAGATAAAAATAGATCTCAATACAACATTCATTTTCATTCAAGTAACTCACATAGTAAGTTTATATAATAAGTCCACTATACTCTTTACATTTGTGTAAATAAAAAAAAAAGATAAAAATCTCCTTTGCTACTTTTCATTTTACATTCAGTTATAGAACACACACACAGACACAGATATATATATATATATATGTATGTATGTATGTATGTATGTATGTATGTATGTATGTATATTTAACAAGCAAAACTTCATAAACAGAGAAAAATCCAAAACAAAGTAGTGTTGTTATAGCATACCATTCATATTACAGTGACACAAAATTATAAATAAATAAATCTAAGGAATTAGTATATAGAGTAGCGCTCAGAAATATTCATAAAATTTATATTACTATTTACGATGTCTGGATGATTCTCAACATATTGTAAATTTACTCACACACACACACACACACACACATATACGAAAGATAGAAAAATGATTTCCAATTCACTCACTGAGACAGTTACAAAATTTTTATATACACCAAACAGTGTGATTTACAACTGGCAAATAGTATATGATACAAGTTCTTTGATAACCTATTTCCCACATTTGATCAAAGTTTGGTGGCATCATATATCGAAAAGCATATACAAATATGTTTCAAAGTCTTAAGTTTATTGAAGACTACATATGCTAGAGCGACAACTTTCATAGTGAAAATAAGAGCTTTTAATAATACCAATTAAAAGATGCATTTATACCAGCAACCTAGCATATATAAAACAAAACCCAAAAATTAGACTGGCAGCCCCAAATGACCATGCATCGAAAAAGACATACGACAAAAATTATGATAGAAGCTGCGAATTACACACAATATAAAATGGTAATTTTAATCAATTTTGATATACTCTAAATTTTTGATTTCAATGAGAATCTTAGGAGTCGACAACCTTGGCTTATTATTGAGGTGGCCTCCATATGGGGGGTCGCATGAGGCGCCGGCCTATGGGGAGCGATGTCTCCCCACTATCATATAGAAAACTTCACTCTTTTAGCGCCAGTTTAAGGTGCGATCCCTTATACATATTTATATATATAGTTTTGGTATATATTTGTATATATAAGTAAACAAAAATAAAATCTTTCAAACAATTTTTGGTGGTTTCAAGTTTTCTATACTATTTGGTTTCAAGTTAACAAATTGTAATATCATTTAAAATTTTCAACAATTTTTAAATAGAATCAACAAAAAACAATCAATCATACAAATACTAAACCAATCTAACCTATTGGATTAAATAAAAACCTGGGTTCTGTTGCTCTTTCCAATTAAATGCTTGAAAATCTTAATCTTCCACAAGCTCCTCTGTCCAGGTTGTTTTCCCTTTTTCCCAAAATCCTTCCACAATTCTTTTGTTGTTGTTATGAAATTCCAGAGATGAAGAGAAGATGTTTTTGAGATGCAAGATAAGAGATTGGTTTTTTTCTTTTTTTGTGAATGAATGTTAATTCTTCTCTTATTATTTTTCTCCTCTCATGTGTTTTGATTTATTGAGCTTTTATTCCCTAAATATAGTTTTATTTTTCTAGTTTTTCTCTTGTTTTCTTTCTTTCTTTCTTGCTTTGTTTCTAAAATCATGTTTTAATTTCTATTTCTATCTTCTAATTTTTTAATAAATAATATTAAAATAATTAATATGATTATCTCAATTTTCAATAAAACTATTAATAAATAAAATCCTTTCTCAAATAAAATTAAATTATAACTAAATCATTTATTCTATTTTTTAAAAAACACACACATTATTTAAATAACAATTAATAATCTAACTAAAACACAAATGACTAATTCAATTATTCTATTCTCAAGGCACTCACAATATTGAAATAACAATTTAATTAAATATTCTAATTAGATGCCATAAAATCATCTAATATAATAAAAGAATGCAATTTTTACTAAACTATTAAATCATTCAATATGCAAACTTATGCAACTACATGAAGTGTGTGAATGATATCTCTCCACCTTAACCCTGCCAGGGTGCTAGCCTCTTTTACCTCAACCACCCCCTTGTCTTCTACAACCTACAACTCATAGTAAACTCAAATTTCCCGTCAATAGATTAGTAACCAAATAGCCAAAGCATAGCTAAAGCATTATTAACATGATCATTACATTCATTCATTACATCTTTTCATATCAAAATTATTCATTCATCTTTCAAAATAATAAATTATCTCTCTAGCACACGTAATTATCCATAGATTATTTCCACAAAAAGTAACCACAGATAGTATCAAAGTTTGATTTGTGACAACTAACTCCTTGCATTACAACAACCCCTATAGTGTAATTGATTGTATTTGTTTTCACTTCAAATGGTTCTTGCAAATAGGGAAGAGCCAACATAGGTGCGTTGCTACTTTGCTTCTTCAGCTCCTCAAATTATTTTTTTGAATTTTGACTCATTAAAACTCCTTCCATGACCTATTATTGTATTCAAAAAAGTTTCTATGGAATAAAATAATTTAGCAAAATTTTTTAAGTATAAGGTTGCCCCTAAAAAGCTCCATGTTTTTGTTATTCTTGTGGGCTTGGTCAATTCACTATAAACTCTACTTTTGTTGCATTTATATGAGCCACACCATATCCTACAACATGTCCTAGGTAAACTAAATTTTTCTTAACAAATTCACATTTCTTATCACTTAATCGAAGCTTGTTGTCATTTAAAATGTACAACACTTTCTCGAGATGTGCAACATGTTCCTCATATGTCTAGCTAAAAACAAGAATGTCATCTAAGTAAACAATCAAATACTCATCAATTAGAGGGTGTATCACTTAATTCATAATCTCATGAAGGTTGTTGGTTCATTATACAAACTGAACAAAAGCAGTAACCATTTAAATACATCATGTCTAGTTCTAAATGTAGTTTTTGATGCATACTCTTCTTTTATTCTAACTTGATGATATCTAGTCTCCAAATTCAACTTAATGAATAACCTAGTATGCAACAACTAATCTATCAAATCATCAATGTGGAGTAGAGAGTACCGATTATTTTTGTAATCTTGTTTGGTGTCCTATAATCAATTCAAATGTGCCAAGAACTACCTATTTGTTACAACCACTATAGAAGAACCATGTGGTAATTTTATAGACCTAAGGACATACAATTCTAAATCAACCAACTTCATTTTCACTTAAGTAGCCTCAATTATGCTTTACTAATAGAGACCTATAGTAGGACTTAGGAAATCAAGCAATAATTAAATTTCATGCTCTATGGATTTGTGAGGGGGCAACCGCTTGGATCCTAAAAAAGATCTCCAAATTGACATATGAATTGATCTAGAACTTCCTTTTCATTATGTGTATGCAACCTATGAATGGTTTGAACCTCCATCTCATGCTCTCTTCCTTCTTACCCCATAAAATCAATAATGTAAACTTTCCACTTGCATTTATGAGATACCTTGTTTTGATAGCACTTATTGTTGACACTTTAGATTTCCCTTCATATGACCTTCTCAATCATCCCTTCTCCATTCTTAATCAAATGGTACTTATTCAACCTCCTATAGAAGATTGCATCTTGTTCATAGAGATAGGGGCTTCCAAACACTATACCACAAACATCCAAAGGAATGAAATCTATAATTATCTCATCTTTTAAGTCTATGGAGTATGAAAATTTGATTGTGCATTGTGTCTTGACTAGAATATCTACACCTTGTTTTAGCCAACTGAAAGAATATAATTTTGGGTGTTTCTTCATCTCCAAACCAAGCTCTTGTACCAAACTTTGTGAAATAAAGTTCACTTTAGAAAAATAATCAAAGAGTGCATTCACTTTTCTACCTTTGAGTTGCACCTTAACATGAATCAATTTAGTAGCCTCGTATTCATATTGAACATCATCCTTAACCATATTCACCCATTTCCCCATGGTTGCACAAGAAGTTCTCTAATCTATATCTGAAGTACATTCAATCTCCTTCACTTTGTAAGTATGATAAATGTTCTTGTTCTTCTTGAACTTATTGAAGCGATGTAGCTCCAAGTGCAACTTCCAACAAGCCTTTTTGTTGTGAACCTCCTTGTCATAATGTTTGCAAAATATTTATTCTTTTGGACCTTATTGTTGTTATTAATAGTAGTGTTGGTAGTTTTCTTGCCTTTAGACTTATTTTTACCATTATTGGAATCCTTACCTTATTTCCCTTCATTATTACCTTGTTGCTTGTTAATGTATGAGTCAAATTTCTTCTTATCCATCTCCAAATAATATACCTCCACAATAGCCTCATCAAGATTTTGAGATTTATCCATTAGGATAGCTCATCAAAAAAGCCTAAAAAATCCTCCATGTACTTCATGAGCACATATGTGTCCATCATATCCCTACCAAGTTGAACCACCTTTTTTCTAGAGCTCACTCATGTAGTCTTGGATACTTTTGCCCTTGTCTTTGATGAAAGAAGTGTCATTGGATTTCTCTATCTTCTACATAGCATATTGGGTAAAATTACTTTTTCAATAAGTCCTTAAAGTCTTCCTATTTTGAAACTGGAGGAGATTTTCTTATTGTAAATGAAGTGGAATATGCCTCATATGATGTCAAAGCATTGTTAGATAGCTTCAAATAGGTGAAATAAATTTACTATTTAGAATTCAAATCAGACAAGCTGAAGTAGACCTTCATTTTTTACATTCATTGGTCCAACTTATTTGCATTCACTTCCCCATCAAAAGGTTATATTTTAATCTTTTCTTAAATTTTGAATGGAATATTGTTGCCACTAATTGATGTTTTTCCATGTTCATAAGTGTTCCTTGGTTGTTCTTTTTCTTTGGGACTCTCTTGTATACCCAATTTTTGAGTAATAGCAATAAGTACACTCTCAAATATATCCATTTTTCCCATATGACAAGAAGTCAGGGAAACATTAGTTTCTAACTTTTGAAATCTTTCCTCAGTGTCATCCATATCTTTGTTACCTCCATGTGCCATCCTCCTCTATGTGTAACATACCACTTCTTCAATAAGACTAAAATCAAATATTTACCATGAGATAAAAACACATAAGGTGAAAAATACTAAACTTTTTTTTAAATAAACTCAAGAATTAAGATACATCAATAAATATAGTTTCCTTCTTGAAATATACATCATATAATTTACAAAGTTGACATCCTGTCATTTAATTACAATGATATACATTTACATAGTTTAAAAACACAAGTCACTTATCTAAAAGATATGCTGCATCTGGAGTTCTAACACCCATATCACAAGTCTAGGCAAGTCTTCTGCTAGAGAGAGAGAGCATATTTCAAGTGCTTAACTCCAACCACAAACTAACGGTCCCCCACACACCTGCCTTTCTGGAAGTGGCCCTACCCTTCATGAAGAGTATAGACATAAGGTAACCAATGTTTATTTACCATCTAAGTACTAGTGTTGTATTCTACATAACACTATCGATCACACAACCCTAGACAATCCTCTAGCTAAGTATAATCATTCTGACAGGTTATGCAATCTGGATACGGTGAATTGACCAATGCACGTAGAGATGTATGCATTACTTTGGCCAAAGGTTCTATATGAATAGACATTTAAAATAAATGTAGTCGTAATGTTCACCCACCTCTAACTCGACTTGGATACTATCACATCTGGTAGTTTAATTTGGTCAACTAGGTTTAAATATAGAGTTTTATCCAACTCAATTCTAGTCTTCCTGACTTAAATGGATTCTCAAGACACGATCATTGTACCATAGACCTTATGGAATGACTATCTACTCATAGGTACCTCTTGGTATTCTTACAAAATCTGATGTCCAAGGATTATCGACACTTATAACTTAAGTCGACTTGTAATCAAACAAATGGGTTTCTAAACCAAGGATAAACATTACCATTTAGGAAATATCTCCTTTTGACAAGTAAAAATAAACATTAATATTAAGGGTACTCGACCCTTCATTACCAATCCATATATACATAGCTAAACAAGTTATAACTATAAAGGTACTTCAAATAATCTTAACCCTACTGGGTAAATCTAGGGATTTGTTTTCCCTATTCCACCATAGTGGAGTAACACATAGACATGGTTACTAGAAAAGAATAAAATAATATTGGAAAAGAAAGATCGATTCCTAGTATTCTTCAAAATACGTGGTCATATAAATCTTTCAGATCGAGACTATACACAAGTATATCTTAGTTACAATAAGATAAACGTTCGAATATAAATTTGAACTTCATCTAAGTTTAGATTAACTCCAAAATTTGATGGACTCAATTCATTTGATATCCATATAAATCTCTCGACAAGTTTCTCTCTTTTGACATAAGTGAGCTAAGATGAAACTAGACATAAAAGTTTTCTTGTCTAAACCAGATATAGAGAAATTATCATACTCAGTGTGCTTTTAAAAACACAGTGTGCTATATAAGATCAATACTTACTATCTAGAACCCAACTATTCTTTCTAATGGTAGAAATGCGATTATCTTAGTTACTCACTACATGCTACATCTGCCTTACCTCAACATGTATGCACTACTTGATACTATATCATACAGTATAGAGAAGACATATAGGCATGATGAGACATGGTTTACATAGAATCTTGAGTATTTCTTACTGTGAAACCACAACATACTGGAGTATGAAAGCATAAGCTTTTCGTTATAGTCAGTGGTATACATAAAGCATATTTTATATGTGAACAAGTTTAAGTAACTAAACTAATATCCACTAAGTCATTATCTTCATTATCATACGACCATAAAAAGAGTTATCTATCTGAGTTCTCTACTCAAATATCACTGAATATTTGACTCAGAACCCATTCAAAATAAAGATGAAAAGACTATGTATATGACAAATAAAATGACTTCAAAAAATGAAAGAACCTGTTAATAATTCTCTAACAGCCAATGATTGCCCTCACTGAGCTTTCTCTTATTCAACTTCTCACTATATCTTCCTTCCACAACCACTAAAACTTTTCTCTTTATCTTTATATCAATTTGTCGACAGACTAGACTCCCATGTTAACTTATAGTATTTATCAACTGAGATATCTAACCTTCACTGTTATGTGATTTTCCTTCTCTCAACTCTCCTAAACTCTACTCCAAAACTGAGCTCTTCAAATCTCTATTATGACCCAAACAAACAACCACCTCTACCTCTCTACCTGACTCTACTAATGAGTCAATCCCTGCCATGACCACTCACGACTCTCTATCATAAATACTCCACTCTTAAAATAGTTAAATGACTTCTAAAAGCTACGGGTATCTCCACTAAATTAGCATGCAAAGGCTCTTAGTTGGACATGCAAAGTTAGAGGAGTACATGGTTAATAATTACCACTCCTCACACAACAATGATTCTCTCTCAAAACTATTCAATGTTATTGAAGATGGTTATTAATGAATGCTTCATTATAATGGAAGTTGTTAACAAATATCCCACTATCAAACTCATTCTAACCACTCAAAGTTCTACATATAATAATAATCTATGAACATAGATACTAATATCAATAGGACTAATAATAATATTTTATGTAAACTTAAATGCAAATGTGATTGGGTTGAGTTCATCCCCCCTTCACGAACTAAAAGCAAAACTCATCGATTTTGTTTTGACAACAAACAAAATATTCGACGTTATAACTATAACATGAAACATGCTAACATTTCTACCAACCATGCCAATGAAAATACAAACATGATCTCGTTTACAACTTAGAGATTGACATGTTCGATAGAAAGTCATGCTAGTCACAAAATGACTATTATTCAACATCGACAATGTCAATTTCCTAAAACGACAAGGTTGATGAGACAAAACTTCAAAAGGATTCTAAATAGTATCAACATCTTATCGAAATGACCAACAGACTTAAACCACTTGAAGAAACCTAACTTACCGCAATCGACAAGGGTTTACTAACTGAAGGTTTGCAATACTCAGATGACAAATGAACGGTTCAAAACCAAAGGTTTATTCTCCTCTCCTCAGAAGATACTCTCTCTTTCTCTGAGAGTAATCAAAACCTATTTTTCTACATACAACTTGCAATTACTAGATCATGATCAGTGCATCATTAGTCCATTCATAAATCTTCTGAATAACAAATCAAATTCTCATAACGTAAATTAATGAATCATTTAATCACATGCAATGTACTTAATCACATGTACTGATATCTTATTTAATCAATGATTTACTCTGACATTATAACATAATGTCAAATCATTTTCCATAAATTCACTTCTATTCATGTAAAAGTAAATAGTAAATTCAAAGCCAAAATTAGGGATGTAACATATCTCTTCCCATAAGATTCATCGTCCTCAATGATTGAATGTACCAATTAAAAATTTAAAACAAGTTTTTTGTTTAACTGCTAAAAGCATGAAATAAATGAGGAAATTTATGATAGAACTCATGGTAATCCTCCCATGTAGCACTATCTTCTACATATTGGTCCCACTGGACCTTGAACTGCATAACCTCTCTGTTATGCAAGCAGAGCTTGCACATTTCGATCACTTTGAGATGATCAATCGTGACCACTTCTGGGTCCCGTATCTGTAATGCATTCCAATTTAGATTATGGTTATATCCTGCATTATACTTTTCCAAATAAGAAACATGAAAAACATTGTGCATTCTAGATAAGGTTGGTGGTAGAGCAATCTTGTAGGCAACTAGATTAATCACTTCGAGTAATTCAAAAGGTCCTACATATCAAGGAGCTAATTTGGAAGACTTCCCAAATTTTATAGAACTTTTCTGAGGTTTGACCCTCAAAAGGACTTTCTCTCCAATAAAGAATTATCTTTGTATTCGCTTGGCATCAGCATAACTTTTCTATCTATCATTGGCTTCTACCAATCTTTTTCTGATCAACTTAACCTTTTCTTCCATTTCAGCTAGCAATTCTAGACCAAAGCTAATCCTATCTTCTAGCTTATAGAAGTTCAAAATTTTCTTCCATACAAGGCTTCAAATGGTGCCATCTTGATAGCAGAATGATAGGAATTGTTATAAGCAAATTCCACAAGTGGTAAGTACTCTTCCCACTTATGTTGTTGATCCATGCAAGACATTCATAACAAATCCTCTAAAACCTGGTTAACTTTCTTAGTTTGACCATCTATTTCAGGATGATAAGATGTACTCACATTTAGCTTGGTTCCTAGCATTGAGAACAAGGTTTTCCAAAACCTTGATGTCACATGTGCATCTCTATCTAAGATAATCTTCTCAAGAACTCCATGTAATCTAAACACTTCTTGTACAAATTTACAAGCTAAAATTGGTCCTTCATCAGTTAAATTTCCTGGTATGAAATGTTCTACTTTGTGAGTTTATCTACCACAACTAAGATTGCATAATGTTAGTTTCTAGACATTTGGAGACCTTGCACAAAATCCATGCTTATGACTTTCCACTTCCATTCTGGTATATCATGTGGATACAAAGTCCCGTAGGATGTTGATGTTTTGCTTTAACTCTTTGACTTTCTAGACAACTCGCTACAAATCTTGCAGCACCATTCTTCATTCCTTTTTTTTGAAATAAAGAGGTTTTACATCCGCTAGAAGTTTGGATACTCCTGGATGTCCAGAGTATGGTGCAGAATGAACTTCTTTCCACACAAGGTTCCTTAATTTAGTAGAATTAGGAACATACATTCTTCCTCTATACCTCAATAATCCATCAAGTTCAAAATGAAACCCATCATACCTTGAATCTTTAGGATCTACCATTAGAGATTGCTTGACCTTCTCATAGTATTCATCTCCTGATAGTTTTTGCAACACTAAATCCTTGAAGTTTGCATGAATAGAGACAATTGATGAAATGTGTCTCCGTCGACTCAAAGCATCTTCTACTTTGTTCTTTTTTCCTTTGATATAACTTATCTCAAAGTCATAATCAAATATCAATTCTAACCATCTCCTTTGATGAGCATTCATATGTGGTTGAGAAAATATATACTTAGGACTTTGATGATCTAACTTTAGCACAAAGGTTTTCCCTAACAAATAGTGACACCATACTTGCAAAGCATGCGTAACTGCTGCCAATTCTAAACATGCGAAGCAT
Source organism: Cunninghamia lanceolata (assembly GCA_027924645.1). Lineage (NCBI taxonomy): Eukaryota > Viridiplantae > Streptophyta > Pinopsida > Cupressales > Cupressaceae > Cunninghamia > Cunninghamia lanceolata. The sequence goes on along the minus strand of BSBN01001494.1, from coordinate 975,223 downwards.
AATTCTTTTCATAATCTTTAAACTTTCTAGACTTATAGGCTATCACTCACCCATCCTACATAAGCACTCCCCCTAATCTATCTCATGAGGCATTAGTTATTAACTCAAATTGACCTTTGAGATTGAGGACTCTCAGAATTGGTGTTGTTGTCAATTTCTCTTTTAAAAGATCAAATGCCTCCTGACATTTGTCTAACCAATCAAAATGTTTTGCTTTTCTTTGCAAGGAAGTGATTGGACTTGCTATTTTGGAGAAATTCAAAACAAACTTTTAGTAGCATCCTGCCAAACCCATGAAGCTACACACTTCATGCACATTCTTAGGTAAAGACCATTCTAGGATAGCTTTGATCTTGGTTGGATCCACCGAAATTCCTTCAGTTGATATTATGTGTCCTAAATATTGAATTTCCTTTTGGAAGAAAGAACACTTAGAATGTTTTCCATACAACTTATGCTCTTTCAAACGTTGCAAAACTATCTGCAAATGTTGCAAATGTTCTTCTTCATTCTTAGAATAAATAAGAATATCATCCAAAAAGACTAGAACAAACTTGTCCAAGAAATCTCTAAATAAACTGTTCATCAGGTTCATGAATGCAATAGGAGCATTTGTAAGTCCAAATAGTAACACTGTAAACTCATAGTACCCATATCTTGTTTTGAAAGCTATTTCATGTATATCGTCGTCCTTCAACCTCAGCTGATGATATCTTGATCGCAAATCGATCTTTGAAAACATAGAAGCTCCACACATTTGATCAAAAAGATCATCTATATGCGGTAATGGATTCTTATATATTTATCGTTGCTTTATTGAGCATATGATAATTAATACACAGACGCAAAGTTCCATCCTTTTGCTTGACAAAGATAACAGGTGCACCCCACGGTGAAACACTAGGTGTAATCAAAACATTAGCCAACAATTATTGCAATTGGGCTTTTAATTCCATCAATTCCATAGTAGTCATATGGTAAGGTACTTTCGATATTGGTTATGATCATGGTTTAATATCAATTGAAAAATCAAAGACTCTTTTGGGTGATAGACCTGGAAATTCCTCTGGAAAAACATCCTAGAAATCTCAAAGAAATGGATACTTTTATTCAAAAGACACACTATGTTTTCCAAGACTTTCCTAAACTTGTTCCATTTTTACTATGAAGAGTCGACACCCTTTTCGACTAGCCTTTTTCAATTGCTTTGCAGAGATTGGTTGAATCTTCATGTGAGGCCTATTATTTCACTCCTTTATTTTTTCTCGTTTCATATTACTTTTGGAGACATTTTAGACATTTGGGGACTGTTGATCCTGAATATGTAGACTTTCTAGACTCTACTTCTTTATTTTGGTTAGTTATGCTTAGTATGTGGTGATTTGACTATACCTTGATTTTGATTCACTGATGATGATTAGGCATGTGATATACATTCTGATTCTATTAGAGATACTAGTTGTGAGATCATGTTATGATTTACTCTGCAATTTTTATCTTGAGATGGTTTATAGAAATGTAAATTATGAATCTAATTATGATATAATTTTTATGATGCTTTAAATGATTATGTGATGGTGTGAGCGTATGCTTTTCCTTGATTTGGCTATGATATACATGTTTGATTAATCTTTTGTTTAAGTGCGCAGGTGATTTTCCCAAGCCACGGAAAATTAGAGATCATCCCACACAATTTTGTGAAATTCTGTGTTGAACCAATCTAGTTCCAAGAGGAACCAAGATCAACTATGTAAATACATGATGAATTTTCGTGTTGTTTGTGTATGGTGTCTTTTGGGCTAGGTCTACCTATTTTCAATTGATTGTATATTGGTGTTGTAAATGTGTAATGTTTATTTGACCTAATTTTTGGGTTTTAATTTTTGTGACCCCTTTTCATGTGATTTTCTACATCCTAAGGTGCTCAATTTGGGTTAAAAGTGACCCTAGGTTGTACCACTAGGGTCTAGGGCCCATTTGAGCTTGTCTAACCCTAAGATAACTCCCATATGGTCACTTAAACTTCACCCTGAAGTGAAGTGACGAAAATGGAAGTTTGGGGAGGAGTGGAAAGTTGGGTCAAACCTTCAACCTTATCCACACCTCATTCCAAGACATTGGGGTACCTTGCATTGAAGGCTTGGGAAGTCTTCAAGACCCCTAATTGTGGAGGACCCAACTCCAAGGCTCTCACACATTGGTGAGAGTACCTTGGGGTTTTGTGGGCTTTCATGAGAGGATAGGATATGGACACATGTCGTACCCTCATCCTTTTTGAGCTCCACCTTACTCTCACACATGTGTGAGAGAGCACAAGTGGAGGGGACAAAACTTGGTGGAATGGGAGGGTGACATGTGTCACCCCCACATTCCATGGAGCTTGCAAGTGGATGTGAGGAGGAAGGAAAAGGTGACATGTGTCACCTTCTCATTCCTCAAGGCTCATGAAGAGAGCCTATTTTTCTCCCTCTTGAAGAGAGGGACAGGATTCTTGATTTTATTACATTTTGCATTTTATTGGAATTTTGGGGAGAGAGTTAGAGAGTTTTTGGAGGCACATTTGGAGGAGGGACTTGGAGGTGGAGTTGGAAGTCTCTACTTCAACTACCTACCATTGTTGGGCTTTTCGAGGTAGGATTCAAGTCTTAAAGCCTTTCCTTATGCATTATCTTTTGTTGTGTGTGTTTTGTATTTTGTTGTTGTGGGGTTTTGAGGGAGTTTGTAAGAGCCTCTCCATTTGGATAAGATGCTCAACATGTGTGGGATGGGGGAGGAGTGAACCTCCTCGAGGTCACCCTCCTAGTGTTGGAATTTTATGGCCTTGAGGGCAAGATGATGAGTATGGAGCATTTTGTATGGCATGAGTGCCATGGTGAAATCTATGTGTTTCTTGGAGTAATTATTTAGGCTTGAGGCCTTGTTGTGTTTGAGCTTTTGAGATTTTAGGAATGGCCTCTTGAGTTGAGTGATGTCCACTCCCCTACCCCTTCAAACTCATTTCCATGAGTTTTGTGTTGTGTTAAATCCATGGGTGTTCTTCATGATTTTGTTGGCTTGCTCATTGTTGTGTTGTGGAGTGTTAAACCTTGTGTGTGGATGACCTCCAAGCTCGGGGAAGACTCATTAGTGGGTCTATGGTAGGGAGGAGAGTGGTTTTTGTGGCTTGGTTTTCCCTCCCTTGTATTTTTTCTTGCAGGTGTTATTGTTGGTTATGGAGCTTGGAGGAAGTGCATTTTAAAGTTATGTTCATTGTTATTTTGGCTATTGAGAACCATGGCCAAAATGGCCCATGTGTAGTTTGTGTAAATGGAAGGAGAGAAAACACTCTCTCGTTATGTATTGTTTCAAAAGATTTTAATGTTTTACTCTATCTTGTTATTATTGCAAAAATGTATCATGTTGCTGATTTTATTATTGTTGGGAGTAGTTTCATGTCAAATGTGATTAGATGGCATTGAAATGAAATATATAGTTGTTGTTTTAAAAAAAATAACATAAGAATGATATGCTGTTGTTCTTGGCTTATTGTTGTTAAAGAAAAAAAGAGATTATAGCTATGGTTATTTAAAACAGAAATAAATGATAGAGTTAGTTATTCTCTTTAAAAAAAAAAGTTGAAAAAACCTATTTATCTTGCAAAAAGGAAAAGTTTATTCATTTCTGCCCATTTAAATTGTTTATGACAGCAATTGAAAAGATTATAGATAAAGTTGTTTACTTGTTTTTTTTTAAAATAGAAATATATCTTGGAATGGTTGTAATGATGTAAATATTAGAATGACTTCAATGAAATCTTTGAAAAAAAATATATATACAATTATATATATATATACACATATAAAATATATGTATATATGAATACATTTATATATATAATATATATACCTATTTATATAAAATATTTTATATTTTTAATGTTGTTGATAAATAGCTTACAATAGAGAAACTGTGTATATACTACTTGTGTATATATATATATATATAAACTATTGGAAAATATTTTGTATTTGGGAAACCTGTGTATACATCTCTGGGTGTATATATATACACAAACTATTTATTTATTGAAAAATTTAATAAATAAAATATATTAAATGTGTAAACCCTAACGGTAGGGCAACAACATTTTCCTTTTGTTATGTTTTTTTTGGACTGTTAAAAAAAAGGGGGGCGGCGGCCATGCCACCGCCCCACCTGTGTTTGTTGCAGGGGGCAATGGTGTCAAGTGACTATTTTTGTAGTAAAGGTGGGGCCTAACCCCCCCCATCTTCCCACCATATGGTGGGAAGGTGGGGGGGTGTCCACCCCCGCCCAACATTCTTTTATGTGTTGTTTTTTTAAAACAAATTATAAACCCTGTGTTTGGAGCTTAAACTGTCGGTGGCCGCTCCTCCATGGTTACGGTCGTTCAGCCTGTACCATCTACGCTACTTGTAAATCGAACCTTGTGAAATTTTTACTATATATATATATATTGGCATGTAGCTTTTACTCTTGATATATATACATTTTTTTTGGGATATTTTCTCAGTATGCATTTACACACACACACACACACACACACACACACACACACACACACACACACACACACATATATCACGAAAAACAAATAGGGGCTTTCCCTTAAGCTTTTACTCACATAGTATACCTCTGTGGGCAAGCTTCCATCGCTGCCCTATGCTTAGACCTGCAAAAAAAGAGAAAGGAAGGAATGAGATAGGGTTAGAAATGAAAATGAGAGAGAAGAGGAATAGAATAGAATAGAAGTTGTTTAGGGTTTGTTGTAGGGCTCCATAGGAAATTAGTATTTTATTTTGGAAGGCTTCTAGGGCATGGGAATTTTAAATTAGTTTTCTTTTTATTTTCCCCCTTTTTTGTCTTGGGGATATTCTTATTGTTTTTATTTATTTGGGATGCCTTTGACCTTTATGGGTAAAGGGGTGAGTTTTATACTAAGTGTGGGTTTTAAATAAATCATATTTGTCTAGTTGTTATTTCATTTATTTAAGGATTAGGAAATTATGCTTTTATAATTTATTGGCTTGGGTCAATTAGAGTTTGTTAAATAGAGTTTGTGGGGAACTATTGTAGTAATTTACTAATGCTTTGGGGATGTAGTTTAATTTTGTAACTCTAGATTTATAATGCAACTTTAGTATAACAAGGCCGATTTAATTAATTTAATCGTATGCTTAGATTTAATTGAAGTAGAATAGTAATTTAATTATTTAATCTAGTTAATTAATTAGAGAACCTTAGTGCGGCTAATTAATCCCCCTAGCGTAATTATGTTAATTAATCAATTTTAATGGGTATAGTGAACTATTTGGCATGATTTCCTAATTAGAATAAATCCTTTATATGCTCTAGTGGTGTTATGCTGCCAGATTTTTTCAGGAATTAGGGTTAATTTTCTTAAGCAATTTAATCCTTGTGTTGGGTAATATTTTTATGATTTTCACAAATTAGTTGTTTTGATTAAGTGGTATTTAATTCTTTTTATGCTCTAGAATTAGGGTTTTGATTCGACTCGTGTCGAAATCCCTTCACTCACTTAGGAAAACTTAGGGTTTCGATCAATTGATCCTAACCCTAATGGCGACGCTCATCGTATCGCATAACCCCTAGTCGGTATCATCATGCAGAGGATTACGCATGTAATCGCAGTACCCCAAGATTTGATTGACATGTTTACACCATATGCATATTGCCACCAAGTACACTGACATGTGCGAGGGGGTTTCTAGGGATGTGTGGAAATTTTTCGATAGTTCGTGTCATAACTACATGACAAATGTGGACATGACACATGTCTTGCGTGTCGTGACTGCATGGGAAATGTAGGGCATGACATTTGGTATCAGAGCCCAAGTTTAAACACTGGGCTTGTTTGGGCACATTATTATTCTACAGATTCATTTGATTCATGAATACCTTGTTCTTGGAGGATGCCACCCAGAACAAGGCGAGCGCATTCACGCGCCACTGCATCCTCAGAGGTACATAGTGACTCATCAGCTGAGGGTCAGGGACTGCCACCACCTCAAGAACCACAGGCACCACCAGCACTTGATATAGGGCCACAGATTTTATAGGCTTTACAGGCAGTATTAGAGAGGTTACCACCAGCCGCAGTAGAGCCACGTATCGAGCTGCGTGTCAAGCCCCATGTTGATCTGCGAGAGGCGACACATGAGGAGCCGCATGCTGAGTCACATGCAGAGCCACGTGTCGAGCCCCATGTTGAGCCGCGAGTGGTGCCACATGTAGAGCCTTATGTAGAGATACTTAACACCACAGTAGAGGAGGTTAGTTCAGCTTACAGAGCTCGTAGCAGGAGCCCTCTACACCATGCAAGGCAAGAGGAGGCTGTGAGGATAGAGCAGATTTATCACAGATCTTACGACCATGGATGGCGGAGGGGGTGGATGAGCCTTTTAGAGGACATAGAGACCGAGGGGACCCCATTAGAGACTTACTTAAACTGAATCCACCCACCTTCATGGAGACCATAGAGGGAGCCGAGGCTGAGGCTTGGCTCATCAGTTTAGATAGGTGCTTTGCGTTGCGTCCTTATGGGAGCAACACAAAGGCATGCATGGAAGTTCACCTTTTTAGAGACGCAGCGGCGACACAGTGGCACACTGAGGAGTGCAAACATCGCCTATCACTAGACACTCTTACTTGGGACACCTTCATTGAGCACTTTAATGTGCGTTATCTTTCGGATCACTACAGACAGCGTCAGATTGATGAGTTTCATGACTTGCAGCAGCAAGGTTCCACTGTAGCGCAGTATGAGAGTAGGTTCATCGAGCTGTCATGGTATGCAGAGTACCTCCATGATGAAAAACTTTTGGTTCACAAATTTATCAGAGGTTTGAATCATGGGATATCAGGACCAATGTGCATGGCAGACCCCCAGACCATGAGTGAGGCTACCGAGAAGGTATACATAGCAGAGGAGATTCAGGGGCGGGGTCAGAATTCAAGTCCCCAGTTTCAAGATCGTAGCCAACAGTAGTAGAGTTTCCGCCGACCACCACCACCACCACAGAGAAGAGGATTTAGTTCTGCACCATTACCTCCTAGACCTCCACAAAAGCAGCAGCAATAGTATCAGCAGAGGTTTAGGCCCCAGCAAAGGGCACAGGGGAGTCATAATCATAGTTGGCAACTGCAGGGCCTGCATAGGGATTGACACCAGGGACCACCTGCAGGGCTTGCTAGATCACACCAGTTATACATAAATTCTTAGGGGTCCACAGGTTGGACTAGATAGTAGTAGAGTAGCAAGACATAGTCTGGACAGGTACAGGCTCGGGGGCCATGCTATGTTTGTGGTGGAGCAGGACATTTAGCCAGAGAGTGTCCACAGGGCTTTACAGCAGGGGGACAACCTTGTGCAGGAGGATCAGAGAAGACAGTTGGAGATGTGGGTAGATCCCACCGTATGTTTGCAGTGGTTGATAACCGCCAGGCTAACTTCTAGGCCTCAATGATGGAGACTGCAGGTATGCTTGGGGAAGTCCCTGCCGCTATTTTATTTGACTCTGGCGCTACTGATTCATTTATATCTCCATCGTTAGTGGAGTGTTGTAGGCTAGTGGCCTCTAGGTGGGAGGTAGAGTTGGCCATTGGGGCCAAGATGATAGTAGATGCTTTGGTTCAGTATTGTGAGTTATCTTTGGGTGCCTTCACTACAGTATGTGACCTTAGGGTTATGCCCTTAGGATCCTATGGTGTAGTTTTAGGCATGGATTGGCTTGCGGCTCATAGAGCCAAGCTAGATTGTCGCCAAAAGGCAATTAGCTGCTTAGACAATCATGTCATGACAATCAAGATGGTGGGCATTCAAAAACCCACGGTAGTTCGTATAATATCCGCTTAGCAGCTTAAGTACTGCATGTAGAAGGGATGTCAGTTGTTTGCCATCACGGTTAGTGACAAGTCAAAGGATGAGCCAGAGGCTTCATTAGATGACCATCCCATCTTGAGGGAGTTTGCCGATGTCTTTCCACCAGAGTTACCAGGTATGCCACCTCGTAGGGAGGTAGACTTCCACATTGACCTAGTGCAGGATGTTGAGCCAGTGTCTCGTGCACCCTACAAGATGACCACTCATGAGCTCACAGAGCACAAGTTGCAGTTAAAGGAGTTGCTCGAGAAGGGGCACATCTAACCTAGTGTTTCACCTTGGGATGCACTGGTCATCTTTGTGAAGAAGAAGGATGGGTCTCTTCGTTTGTGCATGGATTATAGGCAGTTTAATAAAGTGATGGTGAAGAACCATTATCCTCTACCTAGAATTGATGATCTTTTCGACCAGATGCAGGGAGCCAGAGTGTTCTCTAAGATAGACCTGAAGTCTGGTTATCACCAATTGTGCATCACAGAGGTGGACATCCATAAGACCTCCTTCCAAACTCGATATGGCCACTATGAGTTCATTGTGGTACCCTTCAGCTTGACAAATGCCCCTACAGTGTTCATGAGTCTCATGAATGGGGTGTTCCGTACTTAGATCAGTTCGTGATCATTTTCCTTGATGATATTTTGATCTACTCACAGACCAAGGAAGAGCATGAGGAGCACTTATGTCAGGTATTGCAGTTCTTGAGAGAGAAGCATCTTAATGGAAACTTGGTGAAGTGTGCCTTTTTCAGATTCGAGGTATAGTATTTGGGGCACATCCTAACTGGCGATGGTATCTCTATAGATCCATCAAGATCAGGGCTATCAGGGATTGGCTAGCACCCACCAGTGTGACAGAGGTCAAGATTTTTATGGGGTTAGCTAGGTATTACCATAGATTCATAGAGGGCTTCTCTAGGATAGCACACCCCATCACTTCCTTTCAGCAAAAAGAGAAGAGCTTCACTTGGACTGGGCAGTGCGAGAGGGCCTTCGGGGTCCTCAAGGAGCATCTTACCAGTGCTCCCATCTTAGTGGTTCCTGATCCAGCAGTGGATTTGATGGTTTGTACTAATGCATCACTAGAGGGTTTGGGAGTTGTACATATGCAGAATGATAGAGCGATCACATATAAGTCGCGAAAGCTCAAGACCCATGAGCTAAACTACCCCACTCATGATTTAGAGCTCGCAGCAGTGGTTCATACTCTGGTTCGTTGGACACTTTCTTCTGGGTCGTCGCTTTGAGCTTCATTCAGATCATCACAGTCTTTAGTACATATTCACGTAGCCAAATCTAAATGCCCGTCAGCGGCATTGGATGGAGTTTCTTTGTGAGTACGACTTTGATGTCCACTACATCAAAGGGAAGGAGAATGTGGTTGCTGATGCATTGAGTTAGAGGTGCCATGAGATCCTAACCTTGACCTTGAGTGTGGACTTGAGAGGGTGCATCATATAGCATCTGCCTGAGGATGAGTGGTATCTTGAGGTGCAACAGGAGATCCAGTCACAGAGGGCCCTTGTGGGCAAGTTTGCAGGATATTCCCTAGAGGTAGATGGGCTACTTAGACATCGACAGTGCATCTATGTACCCCGTGTAGGTGACCTACGGGCAATAGTTATTTTTGAGGCTCATAGAGCACCTTATGCAGCACACCCGAGGGTTAAGAAGATGCATGCCAACTTACGATAGCTATACCATTGGGTGGGTAAGAGACAGGATATTACAGAGTTTGTTGCTCGATGCCTTGAGTGCCAGAGGGTCAAGGACGAGCATCAGCATCCAGCAGGTCTTTTATACCCTCATGATATACCTGAGTGGAAATGGGACACCAATTCCATGAATTTCATTATTGGTCTTCCTATGTCATCTCGTCGCCATGATGCCATCATGGTGACGATTGACAAGTTGACTTAGGTGGCGCATTTCTCACCTATACGCACGATGTACAATGCACCATCAGTGGCAAGAGTATTCTTGGATGAGATTGTTAGATGACATGGGGTACCTTGTCGCATCATTTTTGATAGAGACTCAGTGTTCACATCAGCCTTTTGGAGGGCATTATAGCAGGCGTTGGGCACATAGCTCAACTTTAGTTCAACGTATCACCCTGAGATCGATGGTTAGACAAAGAGGGTGAATCAGGTATTAGAGGACATACTCCACATGTACGTTATGGATCACCAGTCTAGATAGGAGGAGTATCTGTATCTAGTTGAGTTTGCCTACAATAATGGTCATCACAGCTCGTTGGGTATGCCTCCTTATCATGCCTTGTACGACAGACCTTGTAGGACACCATTGAGTTGGGACCATATTGAGGACAGGGTTACTATTGGGCCTGAGCTGGTGTAGGATATGGAGCATCAGGTGATCTTGATTAGACAGACTTCAAGAGGCACAAGATCGACAAAAGAAGTATGTCGATGCTAAGAGATCAGATCAGAACTTCTCAGTCGGTGACAGAGTATTCTTGAGAGTGCGGCCACATAAGAGTCCAATCCGTTATGGAAAGGGATCAAAACTTGAACCATGTTTTGTTAGGCCTTTTAAGATATTGGAGCGGATAGGACCCATAGCCTACCGTCTAGCCTTGCCACCAAGCCTGTCGTGCATCCACGATGTATTTCATGTATCTGTTTTGCGGCGTTACATATCTGATTTATCTCATGTATTGGACTGGAGTGTTTTATAGGTAGAGGTGGACAGGTAGCTAGCTTTGGAGCCAATTCACATATTGGCTCATCAGACGTTGGGCCTTCAAGGTTGAGAGCTAGACCGGGTTAGGGTTCAGTGGGACAGGTATGACAAGGTCACGACAACATGGGAGGATGCATCTAGATTGAAGACACTTTATCCTCACCTCTTTGACGACTTCTAAGAGGAAGTTTAGTCTTAGGAGGGAGGATGTGAGGCCTATTATTTCACTCCCTTATTTTTTCTCATTTCATATTACTGTTGGAGACATTTTAGACATTTGGGGACTGTTGATCCCGATATGTAGACTTTCTAGACTATACTTATTTATTTTGGTTTCTTATGCTTAGTATGTGGTGATTTGATTATACCCTGATTTTGATTCACTGATGATGATTAGACATGTGATATGCATTCTGATTCTATTAGAGATACTAGTTGTGAAATCATATTACAGATTTACTATGCAATTTTTATCTTGAGATGGTTTATAGAAATACAAATTATGAATCTAATTATGATGTGATTTTATGATGTTTTAAATGATTATGTGATGGTGTGAGTGTATTCTTTTCTTTGCTTCAGCTATGATAGACATGTTGGATTAATCTTTTGTTTAAGTGTGCAGGTGATTTTCCCAAGCCACGGAAAATTAGAGATCATCCCACACATTTTGTGAAATCCCATGCTAAACCGATCTAGTTCCAAGAGGAACCAAGATCAACTATGTAAATGCATGATGAATTTTCATATTGTTTGTGTATGGTGTCTTTTGGGCTAGGTCTACCTATTTTCAGTTGATTGTATAATGGTGTTGTAAATGTGTAATGTTTATTTAACTTAATTTTTGGGTTTTAATTTTTGTGACCCCTTTTCATGTGATTTTCTACATCCTAAGGTGCTCAATCTGGGTCAAAAGTCACCCTGGGTTGTACCCCTAGGGTCTAGGGCCCATTTGAGCTTGTCTAACCCTAGGATAACTCCCATATGGTCACCTAAACTTCACCCTAAAGTGAAGTGACGAAAATGGAAGTTTGGGGAGGAGTGTAAGGTTGGGTCAAACCTTCAACCTTATCCACACCTCATTCTAAGACATTGGGGTACCTTGCATTGAAGGCTTGGGAAGTCTTCAAGACCCCTAATTGTGGAGGATCCAACGTGACTCCAAGGCTCTCACACATTAGTGAGAGTACCTTAGGGTTTTGTGGGCTTTCATGGGAGGATAGGATATGGACACATGTCGTGCCCTTGTCCTTTTTAGGCTCCACATTACTCTTACATATGTGAGAGAGCAGAAGTGGAGGGGGCAAGACTTGGTGGAATGGGAGTCTGACATGTGTCACCCCAACATTCCATGGAGCTTGCAAGTGGATGTGAGGAGGAAGGAGAAGGTGACATGTGTCACCTTCTCATTCCTCAAGGCTCACGAAGAGAGCCTATTTTACTCCCTCTTGAATAGAGGGAGAGGGTTCTTGATTTTATTACATTTTGCATTTTATTGGAGTTTTGGGGAGAGAGTTAGAGAGTTTTTGGAGGCACATTTGGAGGAGGGACTTGGAGGTGGAGTTGGAAGGCTCTACTTCAACTACCTACCATTGTTGGGCTTTTCGAGGTAGGATTCAAGTCTTAAAGCCTTTCCTTATGCATTATCTTTTGTTGTGTGCTTGCATTGTGTGTGTTTTGTACTTTGTTGTTGTGGGGTTTTGAGGGAGTTTGTAAGAGCCTCTCCATTTGGATAAGATGCACAACATGTGTGGGGTGGGGGAGGAATGAACCTCCTCAAGGTCACCTTCCTAGTGTTGGAATTTTATGGCCTTGAGGGCAAGATTATGAGTATGGAGCATTTTGTATGGCATGAGTGCCATGGTGAAATCTATGTGTTTCTTGGAGTAATTATTTAGACTTGAGGCCTTGTTGTGTTTGAGATTTTGAGATTTTAGGAGTGGCCTCTTGAGTTGAATGATGTCCACTCCCCTACCCATTCAAACTCATTTCCATGAGTTTTGTGTTGTGTTAAATCCATGGGTGTTCTTCATGATTTTGTTGGCTTGCTCATTGTTATGTTGTGGAGTGTTAAACCTTGTGTGTGGATAACCTCCAAGCTCGGGGAAGACTCATTAGTGGGTCTATGGTAGGGAGGAGAGCAGTTTTTGTTGCTTGGTTTTCCCTCCCTTGAATTTTTTCTTGCAGGTGTTATTGTTGGTTATGGAGCTTGGAGGAAGTGCATTTTAAAGTTATGTTCATTGTTATTTTGGCTATTGAGAGCCATGGCCAAAATGGCCCATGTGTAGTTTGTGTAAATGGAAGGAGAGAAAACACTCTCTCGTTATGTATTGTTTCAAAAGATTTTAATGTTTTACTCTATCTTGTTATTATTGCAAAAATGTATCATGTTGCTGATTTTATTATTGTTGGGAGTAGTTTCATTTCAAATGTGATTAGATGGCATTGAAATGAAATATATAGTTGCTATTTTAAAAAAAAAATAACATAAAAATGATATGTTGTTGTTCTTGGCTTATTGTTGTTAAAAAAAAGAGATTATAGCTATGGTTATTTAAAACAGAAATAAATGATAGAGTTAGTTATTCTCTTTCAAAAAAAGTTTGAAAAAACCTATTTATCTTGCAAAAAAGAAAAGTTTATTCATTTCTACCCATTTAAATTGTTTATGACAGCAATAGAAAAGATTATAGATAAAGTTGTTTAGTTGTTTTTTTTTAAAACAAAAATATATTTTGGAATGGTTGTAGTGATGCAAATATTAGAATGACTTCATTGAAATCTTTGAAAAAATATATATATATATACACACATAAAATATATGTATATATGAATTATATGAATATATATATAAATAATATATATACCTATTTATATAAAATATTTTATATTTTTAATGTTGTTTGTTTATAGTTTACAATAGAGAAACTGTGTATATACTACTTGTATATATATAATATGCTGGAAAATATTGTGTATTTGGGAAAACTGTGTGTATACATCTCTAGGTGTATATATATACAAACCATTTATTTATTGAAAAATTTAATAAATAAAATATATTAAATGTGTAAACCCTAACGGTAGGGCAGTGGCATTTTCCTTTTGTTATGTTTTTTTTTTGGACTGTTAAAAAAAAGGGGAGCGACGGCCATGCCACCGCCCCACCTACGTTTGTTGCAAGAGAGCGGTGGTATGACCGCCACCCCCAAGTGACTGTTTTTGTAGTAAAGAGGGGGACGAACCCCCCCATCTTCCCACCATATGGTGGGAAGGTGGGGGGGGGGGGGGTCTGCACCCCCCCCCAACATTCTTTTCTGTGTTGTTTTTTTAAAACAAAATATAAACCCTGTGTTTGGAGCTTAAACTGTCAACGGCCGCTCCTCATGATTACGGTCGTTCGTTCTGTACCATCTATGCTACTTGTAAATTGAACCTTGTGAAATTTTTACTAAATATATATATATAGCACTGTAGCTTTTACTCTTGATATATATACATTTTTTGGGGGATATTTTCTCAGTATGAATTTAAGCACAGAGATATATATATATAGCAAAAAAAGGGGGCTTTCCTTTAAGCTTTTACTCACATAGTATACCTCCGTGGGAAAGCTTCCATGGCTGCCCTGTGCTTAGACCTGCCACAAAAGTGTTGAGTACTAGTGACTCAAATTACAGGTTCATTGGTTCCTTAGTGATCCTTTGTTATCGGCCTGACTCCTAGTATCGGCAGGAGTTCGGTGTCTTATGCCGATCTCCAAGGTCTTACCGATGTGTGATGTCCATCGACATGAGGGTGGTCATCGGCGGAGCCTGTGGTAGTGTCTCCAATCTCTTTGGTCTCACCGATGGTAGTGAGCTATCGGCATGAGGCTTTCCGTCGGCATAGCGATGTAATGTCAATCCGGTGAAGCTTGTCACCCCGATGGATGTATCCTATCGGCGGTATCAGTGTGAGATCGTCTATCAGCAGAGCTTTGTGGAGTTGCTCCGATAGTGGTTGTCACCCTGATGGAAGACTATTTTGGCGTCGGTGAGACTTTGGTCTTCGGCGTAGGTATTGTTTGCTTCGCCGATGGTTGTAGTCTCTCCGATGAAGCATTAGTGTCGGTGTGAAGACTATCGGTGTGAGAACATCTATCAGTCCAGTGAAGAGAAGTTTTGCCAATGGTGTTGGTTACTCCGATGAGACTTACCTTGGAGTCGGGCGTCGGCGTGAGGATCTCTATCGGCCCAGCCTTGAAATGTCATCCGATGAACTGGAGAAGGTTGGCGATGTTGACATCGGTATGAGAAATACTATCGGCCAAGCCTAGGGATGTCGCTCCGATGTCAACTGTCACCCCGATGGAAGTTGGCGAGGGGTTGGCATCGGCAGGAGGAACCTTATCGGTGAAGAAGGAAGGAGTCACGTCAAAGGAAGAAGTCACTCCGACGGTTCGTTAGTGGTTGACAGGCTAGGGTCATCGGCGGCAAAAGTGCCGACGGTAAACTTACCATGTGTTCGTGCATATATGTAGTTGATGTGTCAGTCGACAGATGCATGTGGGACTAAAGGTCCTCATGAATATGCAAACGGTTTGGTAGTTTTGTAATGGTTGAAAAAGAGCAATGCTAGTTGGAACGAACAGTGAGGTGCATGTGTCGATTGGATTGCTAAAGCAATGTGGAAATCGATAGTCTACAACGAGTGAGTTCAATTCGATAGAGCTCTATTTTTTCTCCTTCTGTGAAGTCCTTTGCTGTATGTTGTATGCAGCATGTGAACAACATGTGAAGGGACTGAGAAGAGAATGAAAACAAAGTTCAGGAGAAAGGGAGTTCTGGCTGAGAAGGGTGATACTGTCAGCTATTCTTCAGAAGGAGCAAGATGTAAATCTTCATGAAAGGCTTATTGCCAGTTTTGTATTGTAACTATTTTTCTGTTGCTGAATAATACAATGGTGATCTGGGCTTTTGGAGTGTGGGATTTTTTACCCATAAGGGTTTTCCCCACGTAAATCTGTGTTCTTGTGCTGTCTTTCATGATTAATGTCTATGCTGTGGAAACTAGTTAATGTTCGCCTATGCTTTCCTCTAAGGGTCAATGTTGGAAATGTTACTATGTCTGTTTCCGCTTTAAAGGCATAGTTGTGCGTGTTTTTGAAGCTTTTGGAAAGAATTTAAATCTGCCGAAGACACCACTGTTCTTAGAAATACGTTCTAAGATGCCCTCATTTCCTTACAGTGGTATCAGAGCCTTCTTCTAGGATTTGCTTTGTTGCTCACATAGGCTCTATGTTTGGATTTGCAACGTTTTTGAACTAACTTGACGAAATCAACCTTCAAGGTTTGATGATTTCCTACACTTTAGGTCCTGCTACACCTAGGTGGGTGAACCTTGAAATATTAAAGCAGTGGATGAGTGGACTAACTAGATCTATCTATAATGGCATAGGATGTAAGATAGATGAAAAAGAAGCTGACTACTTAATTCTATGTATAATGTTTAATAGATGATTGGCAGAAATTGTATAAGCAATATCAAGGTTTTAAATAATGAGTTGAATGAGACTAGTGCCTTGTTGGGTAACAGAGTCAATTTGAAGGACCTAGACCAGTAGTTTAATGGTAATAATTCTAATTGCTTGGCACAGTTTTGGTTTATAGCTTGTATAAACATGCAAGGAAGTGATTGACAAACTTAATCCAACCAATATAATCAATTATCTTATAATTCACCAGAAGGTATTTTAATCCTTACTTGAAGGAACCAAATGAAATGAATGGGCAAGATTAACAGATAATATTTTACTGGAGACAGAATAGTAATCCTAATTGTATGGCTCTACTTAGTAATCCTAACTTACTACTTCCAGGCTACTGCGACTAAATTAGAAGGGTTTAATTCCTCAGATGGACACCAACCAAATTAATCACACAGATACAGCAAGTGTGTAATGACAGATTAACTATATACTTGATATCTTAATCTGAATAACCAGGAAATGTAGAAATGGAGACAGCCACACAATTGAATATTTTCAACAAGCAACTGATACCAAAATAGAAATACTGAATCAGAGAACTTCAAATTTCTTCTTCAAACAAAATATGCAACATAGTCAATTTGAGACATTGTATATTATGTATATATGAAATCTTCTACTGCTGATGATTTTTCAGCATCGATTGTTTAAACTTATATAGATATTTTCATGAAGAGATACAACTCTTCAATAAGTCTCTTGGGAATTTAACCAACATAAACAATAATTACATAAGCTTAATTAGGCTCTATTTAGCCATAAATAGACTTTTGCCAGATGATCTAAATACTCCTGCTCACGGTGAGAATCAGTAAGATCAACTGTGCTCCTGGTGATTATATCAAGGGTGACCATTTCCTCCAATTGTTTGCAAACTTCTTTAGATGCAGAGGCTTTATCTTTCAGAGCTCCTGTGGCTTTGTGCAATATAACTTGACAATCAACAGTCCACTCTTCTTTGCTCTTTACCTCTCCATTATCTTTAAATATCCTCGGCACTCCTGCATCTGAGGCATCAGTCCCTTCCTTAGCATCAGCTTTGAGTTTGTCATAATAATTCTGGTGTTGTTTGAGCAATGCTCTTGCATCAGAGATATCTGTACCATCAGTGGCACTTCTGTTTTGTAACTCAATCACCTTTTCTTGTATCCTCTTATCAAGCCTTTCATGTTCTTTGATTGCTTTATGATTTTCTGAGTAGTTATCCCAAAACTGGTTTAACCACCGTACCATGTTTGCATACCTGCTCTGCAGTATTGTAACAAATGCATCTATTTGAATTTGTTTGGCCTGATCAGGGGATATTACTTGACTACCTTGTGAGCTCTCACCTTGAGTTATTCTTTTTGTAGTTTGGCCAAAGGTGCTCTTAACAGCATCCTTCAAGTAATCATTCTCTTTTGTTAATCTCTCACAATTCAGTTTATAAGCATCTCTTTCCTTGATCAACATCTGAGCTTGTGCTTTATTTAACTTTGCAACATTGATACCAATGTCTGCAGTAATTATAGGGTCAGTTTCACCTGCTCTGAAAGTCATAACATGGCCAAAAGTTTTTTCAGTGTCTATGATGGCCGTCTTCTTATGGGGAGGATACAATGCCCATATCATCAAAGAATTTTCATCATTATTGTATCTAGTTCCCATATATACTTCATTAACTCCTTCTGGAGTTAGCTTATACTTGTCATTAGCATTATTCAAAAAGCTATCAAAAACCAAAGCAGAATTTAAATCCAAACCAGGAAAAATCATAACCCCTGCATCCTTGAGCAGCTATCTGCCTTTGCTTGGTGTCATGTCCTGCATTTCTTTATCCACTGTTTCCTTCAACATATCTAATAACTATTTTTCATTGTCAGCAGAAACATCATCTACTGACTCTCTAATTTCTTTTCCTTTGTATTTATACAGGAATGACCTAAATTCCTTTGACTGAATGAATGTATCATCTGAAATGAAAGAATCATAAGCCTTTTGCCGTGGATCTTCATCAGCAGACCCCTCCTCATCATGTAGCACAACTGGAGGCTGATATTGTTGCATCTTCCTTTTGGACATTTCTATTGTTTTCTCTTGTGGCTGTTCCTGTTCTGCCAGTTCTTCATCTTCAGAGGATACCACTTCAACCTCTGCTAACTGCTTTTTCTTTTCATTTAACTCCCTATTATATTTCTCTACCACCAATTCGACTTCAGCTTCTTCCAAATTTCTAATAACATCATCATGTGGATAATGGATGTGCATGTATCCACTAAGATTTTGTTTTCTTCTTGCAGAATCAATGAAACCTTCAGGGTCGAACCCTTTCCTCACTTCAGTAGTCATCATATTATAATGCATTAATTTGTCCAAAATGAGATTGTATCCTTCTTTCGAAACCACAGTAAAATCTCCAAAGCACAAAGTACTGGGCATGAATGATTGTTTATCATGTGAACTTAGATGCATGACATTTGAACAATGCATTTGCCTAATTATTTCCAAATATGCAAGTCTATCAGGGACAGTTTTAGGCAATATGAATGGAGCATCCTCAAAACCATAAACTCTGATCATAGTAGCATCCTCAAAACAATACCAATCTCCCCAATTATGAGTGACAGTAGGGGGGCCACCAAAATCTTTTGGTCTGAGGAATCTTTTTATTTCATTTGAAATTGAGTATTCACAGGGGTGATTGAGATATCTATACAGTACTTTTACACAATGCTCTTCAAATTGAGCATAGCTAGAGTTGGCATACCTGCTATCCCAGATTCTGGTCCACAGTTGTACAGGTATCTTTTCCCCTTTCTTATCTGCAGCAACAACTCGAAACTCACTTGGCCACAACCCTACTTCCTGGCCATAGTATAACACCATATGCATAAGCATTGAGTAATGCTCAAAAGAGCACGTTGGAGCATTATTTTTTATTGCAGATAGACCAGAGTCTATTCTATTAGCAATGTAAGAAGCATAATCAAATTGTCTGGCATTATGACACTGGACATCAGAGGCTATGACCATCAGAGGAATAGTCATGAATTCAGGGACCTCTGAGCCAAGGACTTGGCCTACAGAATAGTAAGTATATTGAATGTATGGTTCAAAAATGGCTACATGAAAGGGAGGGCCATCATTCTCAGTCAAGGGTATCACTTCTCCTTCAATCCTGGGCCTATGAATGGGTAACCTCCATCCATTGTAGGTTGTATCCATTCTCCAATACTCTTTATCCAAATCTTCATAAATAATAGGGACAGTGCACAAATCATCTAAATCATACACCTCACAAATAGCATTTTTTGACAGGTGTACAATTGGTTCTCCTTGAGGGTTGCAGATAGCTTTCAGGCCTGAATTGTAATGCCTGGCTAGCAGTTGAAGGAGTTCTACATTCAAGAATACGTTAGGTACAACCAGTTTGCCTAAATTCATGTGCCATGGGTTTGACACAGGAGCATTTCTAAACCGTCTATTATAGTGAAATCTGAAAAGCTCATACCCCCGAATTGGGGTCCAGATATCTCCCAGGCGTTTATGTTTATCTTCCAGTTTTTCTACTTCTGCTCTGAGTTGGGCAGACCTCCTAGCCTTGGGAGTTGACCCAGGCAATTGATCAATTAGGTCCTGATTTAGTTTTCTATCCTTCACTTTCTCTTCAGGGGTTTGATCAGTTTTTTGCTTTTTTGGCTTACTGGTTTCCCCTTGGGACTTTCTTCCTTTTCCCTTTCCCGAAGTTTCCATTTTAAAAATTTGGCAGGAAATTCAAATATAGGAAATATAGTGGTTTATGTATGTGTACCTGTCATTCGATGGCTGGAATTGGAAGCCTTTGCTTTTGCCCTGAGAATTCCTCTGTATTCTGCTCTCGGACGGTTTTTTTTTTTTGCAATTATAATGATCGTATGAATTTCGTAGCCGTTTTATTAATTATCTGATCAATTCAATGTTCATCGCTGTGAAGTGTCACATCGCCATAGCCCTTCTTATCGGCGTGATTTTTGAAATGTCTAGGCGACCTCAACGTTTTTTATGGCGCGAACAGTCAATCGCCGTGACCCCTCAATTGTTTTCCCGACGCTATGTAATGTCATATTTTAAGTGGGCAAGACCATCGGCATGACTTCCTTCATCGCCAAGGGTTTTAGATCTCTCTGCGATATAGCGAGTCCCACCGATATGATTTGCTTATCGGGAAGATTGAGACTATCGGGATAATAAAATTATGTTCTCCCGATCTTTATTGTCTCGCCGATAATTATCTTCATGTATGAATTTTATCTTTATCGGAATGACATTCACTATCGGGATAGCTTTCTCAAGATATCCCGATCCAAATCATCTCCCCGATGATTCTTTTCATATCCTTCATCGGGCAAAGTTTAGTAAAGTGTCACCGACACCTTTTGATCGCCGTGACTTGTGAATCGGCAAGACCTGGTTCTTTTGTTCCGATATGTCAAGTTATCCCGATAGAGGTGTTTCGCTGTGAGTCTTGCCGATGGCTTCCTTATCGCCAAGACTCTTAATCATCGGAGGCTTACTTGTTTTTTATCCCGATAGTTTATTTCTCATCGATAACTATTTTCTTCGTTACCCCCACAGGATGTTCGGTGAAACTCTTGCCGAAGTGCTTTATCGGTATGACTTACTCCATCGGTGACTTCCATAATTCCTCTTCCGATCCCGATTTTCACGCCGATGGTTGTTTTCAAACGATTCCTTGTGTATCGGTGTAAGCAACACAACCTCTTGTCGATGGATTGATTTTGATGAAATTTGGCATTGCTCATCCATAGACATCTTGTGAGATACAAAAATCTTTTATTGTGGTCTTTTTGGGATATTCTTCAGGGTTTATTCAAATATGATGGAGTAAGGAGATAGTAAAAATTTCAAAGTTTTACTGTGCTAACACTAGGGATGCGTGGAATTTTTTTATAGTTTGAGTCATGACCACATGACAAATGTGGACATGACACGTGTCTTTCTTGTTGTGACCGCATGGGAAATGTAGGGCATGACACTTCACCTTTCTTTGAATACCTTGGAAAAAGACCTTATTTCCCATATCATCTAAGCACTCAACAGTTTTAGAAAAATAGTCTACCCTGGCTCTATGTTTCCATAACCAACTCATTCCCAAGATAATATCATAGGAACCTAAGGGAGCTACGTATAGGTTCACCTCTGTTGAAAAAATAGAGAGATCAATCTTAGCTTCAAACAAACATTGCTCTACCTAAGCCTTAGATTGGTTAGCATACTCTACTGACCAAGGTTTAGCCATGTAACCAACTTTTCTAGGAAACTTATTCAAAACTCTAGGCAGAATAAAATTTTTAGCTGCTCCAGTCTCAATCAAAATAGAGATAGGGACACCAAATAAGGTACCTATCATCTCTATGGGAGTGATTTGATACTCTGCTTGGCGGTTATCCAGTGCTGCATGAATCCTTTGCTGGAAAGTTGCTTTCTATGTAGGTAAGGTATTACCTCTTGGCTGACCACTCTGGTTCTTGGTTGGACATTGGTTGGCACAATGATCACCTCCACAAGTAAAGAATCCTCAAAGAGGTCCTCTCTTCTTTGTTGACTTTCTAGTGTTATCCTCACTATGGTCAAAGGAATCTCATTTTTCCACTAGTATAGTTGCACTAAATTAGAGTAGTGGTAAATGTTGACCCATTTTCCTTTGTCCAGAGTCAAATAATTCGCCTTGAAAATCTCCTGGATATCCCTTGGAATATGGCCTTGTAGGCCTTAATCCCTCCAAATTCTAGTGCTCTGCCCCACAAAAATCTCTAAAAACTCATCTCGAGAATCCTTCAAAAAAACCTAGAAACCTTTTGCCTTCAATGTCTTCCTTTTGTGGGGATTTTCACTTTCATACTTGGTCATTTTGGTATGGATATTTAATGTTTGGATATTTGGATCTTAGTTAACATCCAGCTTTTATCTTAATATCTAGACCTTAGCTAAAATCCTGATATCTTTCAAGTATCCAGACCTTAGTTAATATTCAAATGTTTTCTTAACATCCAGATCTTAGCTAACATCCGGACCTTTTCATGTATCCAGACCTTAGTTAATATCTAGATATTTTCTTAACATCTAGATCTTAACGAACATCTGGATACTTCTCGAATGTGTAGACCTTAGTAAATACCTGGATATTTTCCTAACATTCAGATATTTCCTAATGTCCAGATCTTTCCCAATATCCATGCCCTTTGTGAATGCCCTGATGACATCATCCAAATTCCCTCTCTAATGAAACTCTTCATGTTGATGACATCATCAGGATATTCAAGGGTTGCATATTAAAAGTTCATGTCTTTACATCAGATATCCATGCAGATGACAACTTCTTCATGTTGTGAAGGTAAATTTGATGGGCTATGCATTCAGATATTTGTGAATGTGCAAACCTTGAGGATATTCTTGGATATCATAACCCGCAGACTGTCGAAGCTAATGTCATATCTCCATTGCGTAGCTGCGAGATGATGACATGTGGTGTGTTGGCACTCCTCCTCAGGAAATTTTAAGGGAGACTCTCCTCGGGTGTGTGCCGTTGCAACAAGTTGCACCCTCGGTGTGTTCTGTTTGGTGGGCCTCGACAAGATGACAGAGACAAAAGAGAAAGATATAACTATAGACTCAACATGCCAAATCACCTTTTGCCGAAGGAAGACTCTTCACAGGACTATTTAAAGGATTTTAGCAAAGCTAAGAAATTACCATGTGGCTAGAGTCTTTGGGCCTCAACGAAGAATCAAAAGGGAAAGCAATGGTCATTGATTCTAAAAGTAGACTCATCTAAGGATAGGATTCAAAACTGACTCTCAAGCATCCCAAAGGCAGGAAAAATGTGAACTCGGCTGACAAGCCATTGCAGGGGTTAAAATTTCAAAGGATTAGGAGCTGATGAAGAAACTGAGACTCAAAAATCTAAAGATTTAAAGTGTTATAAAATCTTTTCTTAGGAAATTTTGTCTCATATGCCATCAATACGGACCCAAATATCTCTCAGCTACCCCTTCTGAATATTTGTTACATTCATTGGTGTATATCTTGGAGATCAAAAGTGCTTAACATTTTCTTCCCTTTAGGAGGCCTTCTTGGGGATTTCATCACCTGAAATGATGACCTCAACCACGTGTGTTGACGATGTATACAAAGAGAAGAGAGAAAAAGTTGTATCTCAAAGAGGAGCCATCATCGTGTCTAGTAAAGCCCCAAGACCCTCAATCCATTGAGACTTGTGAGGTGAAGAGAATAGGAGAGGCCCTCCTAATCTCATGCTTGTAGACGAGCCCTTTGTTCATGGTCTTATGCCTCAAAGTACCTAGCGTATATCAAGGACTCCCTAGAAACCTTGTTCATCCTAGCATATGACCTTTCAATCATTTTTCTTTGTGGTGCATTGCTATTGGGGGTAGAAGATACTCATGTGTGCTTTCTAGTGGTAGAGATAGAGTTCACTTTGGGCAAGACTTTTGCCTCCAATGCAAGGGATTGCTCATGTACATGGCTATCCCTAGCTATCCATCACTAAGTAGATAGTATATTGTGAGTCCACAAGGATTAACACTCCCACTTAAATAATTATAGGATGTTATTGTGTTTGGCATGTCTTCTTTTGATATACCAGTGAATGCCTTTATCCTAAAATTCCTCAAAGTCCAAACCAAGTGTCTTTTATGTGCAACTATTTGAAAAATATTTAATCATATCCTTTTGACAAAACTACACCTAATTCAATGCATCCACCCCATGTTTTGGTGGTTGCACTCTGACATACCAAAAACTCAGTTTCAGTCCAAACAGACTTTGCCAAAACACAGTCCAAAAATTTGACAGACTTTTGATCAATGTACCCACTTCCATTTCAGCATATCCGCCACCTATTTGGCAATTTTGCTCTGTCTATCACAATAATCTATCAAAAAAGTCTCTATCAATGACAGGCCCCAAAATTTATCCAACTCTGCCTCAGTGTATATGCCCCCTGTTTCAACGATAATTCAGGGAACACTTAGAGATAATCATGTTGAGGTGGCATCTAGTCATCATCAACTAATCCCATTGTACCACATCGACATGTTCAGATACATTGAACCTGGCTATCAAGATAGAGATAAAGATGGAGCTTTCTAGAAGATCATGTTGTACACATCTCATTGGTCTAAGTCATTAGGGTTGTATTGTATTAATCTTGGCCATTGATTCTTGAATCAATCTGGGCCCTTGGTTGTAATCTTGAGCTCTATATAAAGCTCACTCTCTTCATTTGTAAAGGTTCATATGATCAGAAATTAGAGAGTAGAATAGAAGTCCTTCATTAGAGTAGAAGCTCTTGAAGCATTGATAAGACTTTGGCAAATTGTTGTAAAGATACTACCAAAAGCAATACATTTTCATTGAAGCTTGGTGACAATTGTAGTATGTTGGGATGTTAAGCATGGTTTCCAAATTTCTTAAAGATGATTCAAAGCAAGCTAGATAGATTTTAGATACAGTTCATTTATATGGTGAATTTATGTGAAGATATTTGATGAATTCCTCGGTTCATACTTTCTGTGGATTGTCAATGGTGATTTGGAATGCAAAGTTAGCTTGAACCATCTTGTTGCAATAGTTCAATTGTGGATATTCATTCAAGTTGCGCCAGCTATGGGTATTTGGATGCATGTTTGCACTTTGAAAATCCTTCACATTTCCTTTGAAGATTGCACTAGTTTCGTGTAGTTGTTTCTCTCATGGAGAAGCGAAGCTCGGTTGGAAGGAATTTGTCTATCAAAGCATTATTCATCATTTCATTGTCCTTAGATTAGATTTCTCTCAACCCTTTCCTTTTGTTATTTCTTTGAGTTAGATTGAAAGAGTTCCATTCATTCACATTCAAGAAGTAATGAATTCCACCCATGTTCATGAAGAAGGAGCAATTTGCGTAAGTCTCTTTGTGATTACTAGCAAGATCACAACATTCCACTGAGTCTATCCACGTGCAAGTCAAGACCTGACATTCAAGGAACCTTGGAGTACTCTTGTATGATCACATAGTTTAGCATTCGAGAGGCTTTATTCAAGAGACGATAGGACACTTAGTGTTTAATTCTAATGTTGTTGTTGTCACAAAAACATCATCAACACTAATCACTAATATGGGAGCAGATTTCATAAGTTTTGGAGTGCTACCATCACAATTCTTGCTACAACACTTTCATTGGATTGGGTATAAAATTCTTTATTAAAGAGTCTCATTGTAAGTTCAAATTATACATGTGGCAACCTAAGAAATTGTATCACCTATCTTTATAAGAAATAAGAGTGTTGATTCTATGCTAGCTACAAATACCTTGTGAATAGAGTTCCTTTGCAGCTGTTAATGTGATTCTTGTTCTCAAATTTGTATCCACAACATGAATTGGTATGAAAACCTCTTTGAACATTTATTGAATGATATTGTAAGAGGTTTGAATCTATTTAATTTCAGCAGTGACGGTGTTGCATGTCTATATTTGTTTTAATTTGAAATATATATATATATATATATATATATATGGAAAACTCCAAAAGTTTTAACTAGGGACATTACAGTGGTATTAGAGCATAGACCCTGCCAGCGTGTGGGTTAAACTAATAATTGCACGCAGCTCAATCAAAAGGATCTGAGAACTTTAGAAAGAGAAAGGAAAAAGTTGGAGGCATCACAATAGGATACAAGTGTGGATTTGAGAATAGGAGGCAAAGGTAAGAAACACATGGCAGATGGTGATGATAAGTTTAACACTTTTATCAAGAATTAGGAGCAAACAAATCAACTGTTAGCCCAAATGATGCAAAAAATGTGAAGTATAAATGCCACTTTGAATTCCACTAGGTCAACTTAGACTCCCATAGGTGAGCAAAGCACTTCAAATTATGGCATATTCAATAACACAAATAATACCAGGGTATCAGTTGGATCAATAGCTAGGCCATTTCAGCCAACATTCTTATCCAAAGTAGAGGCACCACTAGAAGAAGAGAGCATAATCCAGCAACATATGACATCAATGCTTTGATGGATGAATACCTAGGACTTGATCCAGACATTATAAATTAGATAACATTTACAAACTACTGCAATTTCAAGACAAGGTACATGCCAAGAATTGAGAGAAGACCTCCTACACATTAGCCCCATAGAGATCTACAAATAGGTCGAGTAAGTTGACTCTTCCTCTATTTGATGGTTCGACAAAAATTATTGCATGTGCTTGAGTCAAAAAGCTGGACACATAACCTTCACTCAGCCCATGAATGGTGGTACCATGGGTTGGTTAACAAAGGCATAACTATATTGTTACCTATGTTGATCTTACACAAAGGCTCATGGATAGGTTTGACAGGAAGGATCCAGAGGTTCATTTCAGAGAGCTAGCACAATTGAGGCAAGAGGACACGGTAGAATAGTATGCAGTGGAATTTCTTAGGTTATCGGTGATGGTATTGGATGTGATGGAGAAGAAGCTCATTGTGCTATTTGTGGAGGGTCTTATTGTGATGTAATCACACATCGCCCCATTGCAAATGGGGACCCACTCTTTTTTCTTGCTTTCTGTCCTTGTTTTGCTTTAGGTTTATTTTTCCTCTGAGCTTGTAGGATTTTGATAGTGTTGTGTATCCAAGTCTCAATAGTTTCTTGCCAAGAGGTCTATATGCCTTCATCCTGATGCATGTCTAAGACCCTGAAAATGACTAAGTCTGATATCCTGAAAATCCTGAAAAAATGACTAAGTCTGAAATCTGGTGGATCCTCATAAATCTAGAATCTGCATGCTAAATCCTATGGATCCAGGACCTATCTCAAACATCCTGGAAGTATATTGATAAATATTTAAAGTATAAGAAATACTTAAACATATTTTCAATATACTTCCATTCAGGAAATCCAAAATTTGACTAAGGTAAGAAATTCCTCACTCCATGTCCAAACCCGCCCAAACTGGGCAGCCTCACAAGGTCCTCTTGGACAGTGCCTTCACCATTAGGAGAGTTTGTCTAGACAACACCCTCAAACTCACCCAGGGAAAGTTAGGATGTTTTCACAAGTTTTTTCCGATTGAAGGGAGTTAGGAAGTGATGATGGAGTCAAAAACTAAGATTTTGATGAAAATTCCATGCCTCACCTCTAAACTTGTCTAGACTGGGCGGCCTTAGCACAAGGTCATGGATTCAACGTCATGCACATGCACTTGTCCAGACAGACCCCTCAAATCCTCCCAAGGGAAAAGTTGTCAAATTTACAAGGTTTTGAGAACAGAGATGATAAAATTCAAAGAAATTTCATAAGTTTGAATGATTCTAAGGCTTCACATGACACTATCCAAGCACTCCTTCCTAGCCCACCTAGCCTAGGTGGCCTCAAGGTGCTCTCATGGACTTTGTCTTGTTCTAGGTGACATTATCCAGTCAACACTTACACATCCACCCTAGGAGAAAAATAGTTAAGTTTTGAGGTTTTCAAGCACAAGGCACTGAGAAATGATGAATTTCAAGCAAGGTTTGCAAGTTGGAGGGAAGTTAAGTAGATTACAAGCAACATTCCATGCATCACCTCCAAACCAAGCATTACTTAAACTACTCCCAACAAGGATGAATTAATTGGAAAGAATGATAAAAGATCACTAAGCCTGTGTCTTGAAATCCTAAAAATTGGCTAAGTCTGAAATCTAGTGGATCCTCCAAAATCTAGAATGTGCATGTTAAATCCTATGGATCCAAGACCCATCTCAAACATCTGAGAAATTCAATATCTGACTTATACTTAAACATATTTTCAATATACTTCCATTCAGGGCATTTTTGATATGGCGACAAGACTTGCATTCCAAGAACACCTTCTGAACCCACCCTACCTAGGTGGCCTTGGCATGGGGTCTTGGATTCAAGGTTGTGATCACGCACTTTCTCCATACACTACCTCCAAATCTGCCTTAGGGAGAGAATTTTCAAAGTTTAGAAGAGATTTTGAGTGAGTTCAAGACAAAATCCAAGGGTGGTATCCCAACCCGCCCAACTTGGGCGGCTTCATAGGGTGTCTATGGATGATGTCTCCACCAGGTGACACTCTCTAGACAATAGTCCCAAACCCGCCCAAGGAGAAAAGTGGCTAAGTTTATAAGGTTTTCTAGCATAAAGCATTAGAAGATGATGAAATTCCAATGGAGACTTTAAGGTTTGAAGGCATCAAGAGAGTTTTAAGTAGAAATCCAAGGGTCACCCCTAAAGCCGCCCTACCTGGGCGGCCTCAAGAGGTCCTTGTGGATTATATCATCTACCACATGAAGCACTCCAAACACTATCTCTAAAGCCACTCAAGGTGAAGAATAACATAAATTGCAAAGTTTGTTTGATTTCAATGATCAAGATGGCACCAAGGAGATGAGATAGTCAAGTTGAAGGAGTAAGAAGTTTCTAAGTGACAAAAATCCAAGACCTACTCTCAAACCTGCCCTACCTGGGAGGCCTAGAGAGGTGAGCTTGGAGTTTTGGTGTCTAAGCATTGTAACTACTCCATCTTGACTCTCTAAACTCACCATGATGCCTCACATCCTAGAGAGAGTCATTCAAGAAGAGGGAAGCTTGAAAAATCACTAAGTCATGAAGATGGAGGAATGAACAATGAAGTTTAGAGTTGAAAAATCCAAGCCTACCATTGAAACCCGCCCTTGAGCACTACACTTGGACAACTCCACCTCCTCCACATCACATCATCCATACACCTCCCTCAAATCCGCCCATGCTAGGTAGCCTTAGACCATTCAATTGAATAACATCATGTCATTCACATGACATCCTCCACCTATCACCTCCAAACCTGCCTTGTCAAGTGACTTCCACCATCATGCATGTTCTCCACATCATTCACTCCATGCACTCTATTCAAGTCCACCCTTCTTCCCAAGGTTGTCCATCTCATGCAAGGAGGTTGTATTATCAAGGAAGTAAGCAAAGGAGCTCTTAAATTATCGAAACCAAGCAAAAAATTGTCTAAGTCATGAAAAATCCTCACACCTCCCTCAAACCCACCCATGCTAGGCCGCCTTGAGCCCTTCATCCAGACAAGGTCTTGTCCACAACACACACTCCATACACACCCTCCAAATCCGCCCAACATAGGCACTCCAGAGACTTAGGCATGCATTTCACGCGAAAGGATATGTTCTGAAATGTCATTTTTTTTTAATCCCACATGCATAAGATGAATGTAATTTGTTATTGGAAATCCTTCATATCAAGTCTTAATTTGATATGTTTCTTTTTGTAGGTGATGGAGGGTCCAAGGAGGTGAATGGTGAAAGCTCATACATGAGAAGTTTGGAAGCAAGAGGAAAGTTGCTGAAGTTTGTCATCATCACCACATGAAGGAGAGCTCCAACATCAAGTTTATCTTACTCCAAAGACTTCATATGTCTGGATGAGGAAGACATCAACGCCATGCAAAGGGGAGCTAGTCTAAGATGATCAAGGTTACAAGTGTAGTTCATCATCAAGAGCATCATCCATTCGAGATGAGGATCAGTGGAAGGTTGTCACTTCACCATGCACATCTTGAAGGAGGTCATCATCCAGAAGCTCACATATCATGTGCCAGACAAGAAGAACTCTCATCAGGCACTAGTCTACTCCATGAGTCCATGCGACTATCTAGAGGCATAATCCTGCACAAGCACAATAACATCACAAGATGAGAGATGATCATGATCATCAAAGCAATCCATGAGTTACATCAAGACAACAAGAAGAAAATATTCTAAGTGAACATGAGGTGAACCAGACTAGTTTGTTTGAAGATGCTGAGGTGGCACGTACACATCATCAAGCCAATTGCATTCTGCAATGTCATTCATTCAAGAGGGCCCACCATAAAGATGCTCCAAAGATGCTTATCACATTGGGAAATGTGCCTTCGTTGCCTCTTTCATGTTCTAAAAATAGCAAATTTTGTAACAAATTGCCTTGTTGTCTCAATCTCGGCCGTTGATTGCTAAATCAATCTGAGCCATTCATTGTAATCCTTGAGCTCTATATAAGGCTCACTTCTCTCATTTGTGAAGGAGATTAGAAGTAGAGATCAAGTAGGAGTAGAGTAGAGAGGGAGCTCTTCGAAGTCATGAAGAGAGACATGAGATTGTTGTAATCACACACTTCAAAAGTAATACAAGCACATTGTTGTTGTTTTGCATGGTGATCTTGTGGCTTTGAAATGTTAGCAAGGTTTCAAGTTCTTGAATATGACGGAGATGTGTTTCCAAGTAACTTAGATGAAAAAGTAGATAGAGTTCATTGATGTAATGGATATATGCAATGATATTTGATGAATTCCTGTTGGTTCATACTTTTGATGGCTTGTCAATGGTAAGTCATCATGTAAAGTTAGCCTGAACTACCTCTTGTAAATAGTTTGATTGTTGATGCTCCTTCGAGTTGCGCCAACTGTGGGTACTTTGGAGTGTGTC
Source organism: Cunninghamia lanceolata (assembly GCA_027924645.1). Taxonomy (NCBI): domain Eukaryota; kingdom Viridiplantae; phylum Streptophyta; class Pinopsida; order Cupressales; family Cupressaceae; genus Cunninghamia; species Cunninghamia lanceolata. Next base: position 944,569 of record BSBN01001494.1, on the reverse strand, counting down.
AACAATATGAAAATCCTTGGTTTATCCTTTGGAGATTGCACCTATTTCATGTAGTTGTTGCTTGTCATGGCGAAGTGAAATTTGGTTTCTAAGGGAATTTATCTACCATAGCAATGTTCATCATGCCATTGTCCTTAGATTAGCCTTCTTAACCCTTGCCTTTTGCCTTTTCTTTTCACAGTTGATCAGAGTAAGTTCCATTTCACAAGGAAAGAGTACATGTTTGAATGGAGTAATGAATAAATTCTGCACAAGTCCCTTTGTGTAAACAACATTATCACATCATACCACCGAGGCTATCCATTGCAAATCATGTATAAGGAACCTTGGAGCGTTCTTGTTTGATCACGTAGGTTAGCATTCGAGACGCTTTGTTCAAGAGAGGATATAGCACTTGGTGTTTTATTCTAATGTTGTTGTTGTCAAGAAAACATCATCAACAGGTCTAACTAAACCTCTCAAGGGTTTACTTAAGGCCTTTGATCCCCCATCACTATCAGATGCAATCAAGAGAGCCTTAACTTTGGAGAGTTTGATTCCTAAGAGCAAGGCCCCACCTCCAGCACCACAAAAGAATGCACTACAGAAGGAAGTCCCTCTTCCACAAAATAAGATGAAGATTATCAACAAAGAAGAAGCCACAAAGAATGAGCTTAGGAGGAAGAAATTGTGCTTTACTTGCAAGGAGCCATGGGGACTAGGCCATCAATGCCTTGACTATGGACAAGTACATTACATAGAGGTTCTCCTGGATGAAGAGACAAAAAAAGAGGAGCTAGAACTAGAGGTTGAAGAGGGAGAGATTCAGGAGGGCACCCTTGCTTCACTTTCAAGTGCACCTAAGTATCATCCATTCAGAGTTTGTGGGGTTTTGCATGGGCAAAAGATCATAGTATTGATTGATAGTGGAGCCACCCATAACTTCATAGATGAGGACTTGGTATCCAGGAGAGGATTAGACACAAAAGACTTTGAAGGATTCAATGTCATAGTTGCAGACGCCTTCACCATTCCTTTCACTAAGAAGATACATCATCTTGACATCACATTGGGAAGACATAAGATGTGTGATGGTTTCTATGTTGTTGGATTGGGAGAGAGTAAACTGGTTTTGGGTGTATAGTGGCTTTATATTCACCCTAAACTATCAAACAATGGAGCCGAAATTCAAATCAAAAGGGGAAGAAGTAGTGCTTCGCAGCATCGAGGATAGAGCTCCAAGAGTCATCATGGCCACAAGGATGGAACATCAAATGATGACAACCACAACTTCTTCCATAGATGAGATACTTTTTGTGGTGATATTCAATCTATTTTGGATCAGCATAGTATGGTGTTTGATGTTGTACCTCTAGGATGGCCACTGAGTAGAGAATTTCATCAAGAGAGAGGAAAGATATGTTGGAGATATATTTCCCATTGAGGAAGTAATTGGCACCATTAAGGGATATCAAGGGGATGCTCATAAGCTTGGTGGAAGGGTTTCAAACTTAGATATGTTTGCAAAGGATGACAAAAGGGGCATAATGGAGAAGAGAAGTGATAGCATATTGCAAACATGTTGTGAGGAAAACATGACCAAATTCACTGTCATCATAAATCTTTTCTTGGGGGGCTGCTACCCTCATCATTTCCAGCCACTATGCTCCACCATTTGTAACCATACAACTATATTCTGTCATAGGATTGAGTGATTTTCAGTTTGTTGTTGGTATTGGAGTATTTTCAGTCATTGCATGGTTGTATTCATCTTTTGTGTTGCTAATTTTTGCAAAGGATTTTTAGAATTATAGTTGTACCATTTTTGCATAGCTGGCTTTTAGGGTTTCTAATTTTGGACTACTGTGATCAGTCACACTCGCCACCAGTTTGCAGATTTTTGAAAATTTTTCATAATCATGTTGTTTGTGAAGGGTTTCAGCTATTGGAACTGCAGAAAACAATTGTTCTAGCTACTATACTATTGTTTTGGATGAGGTTTCAAATGAATTATATCTGTTGCAACTTTGCTCCAACTTGTATGCAAGTTGATTGGTCCAAACTCACGAGCCTATAGTATAGTGGTAAGATCTATTAGAACTAGAGAGAGTTATCATCATGCTCATTTTGAGAACAGAGTAGCGCAAGAGAAACATGGTGGCAAATTCATAGGGCAAACTTTGGTCTTGTGGGAGCTTGAAGATATCCTCAAGCATGGGGAAGAAAGCATCATCCGTCATCACGTCAAGAGGAGCATGTTACAGGTTGGTTGTTTTCATTACTTGATCTAGGTCAAAGGTGGGGAAGTATAATCGTGCATCTCATCACAGGTCTTCCAGAGGAGTTGTTCCACTTGACAGAAACAAGATCCAAATGCTATAGCATGATTCATAGTGTTGGCACAAGGGCATTTGAGAATCTAAGTATGCTTGGTGTTTTTTGGCAGAAGTTGTTTCATTTGACAGGTACATCTAGACTCTACGGACATTATAGCATGATTCATTGTTTGCAATTGCTTGTGGACAAGCAATTTGAGAAGGGCAAACTGTCATGTCCCCTTTTTTAGATTAAAATAATAAATAATATTATTTAAGTTGGGCCCAATAATTTCTAATTTTACGAGCAACTTAATAATATTATAATTAAAATAAAGGTGCTTTTAAACACTAGTACTAAAATAAAAGTATTTTTAAATACTCAAAATAAAAATAAAATAACATTAAAATTAAAAAGTATTTTCAAATACTTGGAGGGAAATTTAGGACCCAAGGGCTCAATTGGAAAAGGTATATCAAGGAAGCACCTATCTTCATTTGATCATCACGATTTCATTTTGTGTATTCTTCATTTTGAGCTTGAGTTCAATTTTGCATTCAAGGACGAAAACCCTTGGCTACAACTCTACAATCCAGGAGGATGAAAACCCTCTTGACTCTCTCATTCGAGAGGTTAGGACGAAATCCTTGCCTCTTGCTTGGCAATTTTACACAAGAATTGCAAGCTGGATTGAAATTGAAGGTTTGTGCAAAATTGCAGGTGTAGGCGTTCAAGATTTGCAAGAAAATATAAGGAGTAATTGGCTGACCAATTGGAGCACCATTGTTTGAGGGCTTCAACAAACATGCTATCACTATTTGGTAGATCACCTCATTCCTAACTGATCATAGCCATTAATCAACATCATAGATTTGGGCGACAACTGTGAAGAGGATAACACACCTATACCCTGTGGGTTACTTCATCTTTCAAGGGTGGTCGCAGCTTAATTAAGGTGCAGATCTAATATATAATTCTTGGGTAAGTGCAAGAAGATGGGGGGCCAAAAAGTGGCCAAAATAATTTCAAAAAAATTTAAGTCATAACGCGAGCGCGTTATAACGCGCTCACGTTATGGCTTGGTAATGACAAGCCTTAGGCTCATCATTATCGAGACATAACGTGAGCGTGTTATAACGCACTCGCGTTATGACCTAGTATATAAAAAAAGCAGCGAATTTCATTTCATTCTCATTTTCTCCTCTGCTCGCGGCTTCCAAACCCTCAAAAACGCGCTCACGTTCTACAAAACGCCAATCAACACAAAAAGCTTATCGATTCATTGCCAAAATGCCGCCGTGACGTTGAGCACGCCAAAGGGGTGAGTTATCTTTGTTTTTTTGTTTGAATTTCTTTCTAAATAGGTAAGTTTTTGTTGATTTTTGATGTATATTTCGTTAATTGTCAGGAAATGTTAATGCACCTCCTCCTCCTCCTCCTCCTCCTTCTCCTCAAAATCCACAAAACCCTGAGGAGGAAATACCTGCAGAACAACAACCTCCTCCATTCATTCCTTGACATGCCCCTGGAACACAAGATAATATAATGGGGCAAATTGAAAACAACAAAAAGGAAATTGAAGATATAATTGCAAGGTTGAAAGATCCTTCCACTTCAACCTTGCATAGGTCCATGCTTGCCGAATCTCTTGAGTCTATGTTATCAAATGTAAATTCAATTAGCAAGCAAATAACTAGTTGAACCGATAAAAAGAGAGAGTTTAGAGATTACTATACAGACAAATTATCATACCAAGATGTCAAAAAATTACAAATTACAAAATTAGACTTGTGTTCAATTTTCACAAACCCACAAACAAATCAACCTCCACCCATTACATGCAAGAGGTTCCCTATCCATTGGTGCAACAACCAAGTGATAAGGGACAATTTCGGGCAGAGGTGGTGGATGGTTTTTGACCATCCTCCATGCAATAATAATGAGGTCCCGCAATACTTTTTGAGGAAACTCTACTGCGAGTTTGTCCTTAATAAAGTGCCAAACTATTTTGATATGCGGGACTTCCAGGGTAGAGGTGGGGGCTCAGCACAGGATAGACCAGGGGCACGTCTTGACCCACAGTGGGTAGTGAGATGAGTAATCAACAGACCAGCCCACGAGCATGTTTCTATCCCTTCCATTGTGAAGGAGAGTGTTGAGGTCGATACACTGAGGTCGATTAGTGCCTTGACCCAGAGCATCATAGAGCATGCCGGTCCTACAACACAGAGTGGGTTGGGAGATAGTGCGAGGAGTAGGGTCCCACCGCATACTTGCCAAGCTTGCGGGTCAGCCTGTGGTTATGACCCCATGGACAGTCAGGACGCAGGTGCACAGGGTACATCTGCAGCTGAGCAGATGGTGATGACAGATACCCTCCTGAGTGAGACTTTCGGCCTTGATACTCAGGTAAATATTAGCAAGTTTATTGAATTTAATTTATTAAATTTCATTTTTGAAATACAATATTAACTAATTTAAATTGATGATTTTAATGAAATTTCAGGGTCATAGCGTCGATGCAGTTTTCAATGGTTCTCTACCTGCATTTTTCACTAGATTATCTACTATTGAGGTATGTAACTAGTAAACAATTATAAATATTACATGTGAATAGCATCGTTATATGAATGGTATTCTAATTTCTAATTTTGGATGTTGAATAGGTTAATACTGTAGATTTCATGGCAACACCTGCTAGCGGTGGTGGACTTCAAAGCTTTACGAAGGTAATAAAATAAATATTTTAATGAATGAATTGTACTTACTAAATTTTTGTATGTGATTTGTGTGCTTTATTGTGTCTACTTCCATGTTTAGATGAACATGTGTGTATGTTAGGAGCCATGATTTGCATCACTATTATAATTTTCGTAATTGAATAATGTTGTTTTATTTCCAGATGATACAGGCTGCGGAGACACCTCCCCATGTTCATAGGGCAATGGAGCAGGGTGTGGCCTCTGCGATTCATAGCTCCATGGCATTGACAGGGGTATGAGGCAAATTAGTAAATTTCAATTTACATTCATTGTTATAGTTGTCTATTTTTGAAAAATCAAAAGATTATTGATTTGAAGTTTAATTTCTATCTGGATGGTTTCTATAGGACATGACATCACCAGGGCCTATTCCTGCTACTGAGGCAAGCGAGGAGACAGATTATATGTTAGCGGTAAGTGATTATTTTGTTAAATGTTTCATTTTTTATAACATGTAATTTCTATATATTAATGTCTATACTTTTTATTGTAACAGGTAAAGATGTAGGAAGAACTAAATAGGAGGAGTAGCCCTCGGGTTCGTAGTAGACCACCCACATGCATGTCTCCATCCCCTAGAAGATCAAAGGCTGCTCGTGATTTATTCTCTTCACCAGCCAGAGGGGAATGACTTTTTATTGTGTTCCTTTGTTGTATGCCTATATGGCATTTGTGGACATATATTTTGTATTGTACATAGTTGACATTGTATGCCTATATGGCATTCTTGTAAGCCTATATGGCTATTTTGTATATATGTTATACTTATATCGACAGATATTGATGTATGCCTATATGGATATTTGGTTAATACAAATCTTTTTTTATTGATGGCGTCCATATTTGCATTATAAATCCACTTTTGAATGGATATTTGTAGATGGCTACTTCAAATATTTAAAGTCCGATTGTATTACATAGGATGTTTGCATTTTCTTTGATAGGCTTGATAGGCCATGGATTACATGATGGTGTTTGATGGAAAAGTATGGTACTAGAAGACTCTAGTTCATTCTTAATAGGCTTGTGATTGATAATATCTTTGCATGATTGCACTTGATCTTGGATCATGGGCATGTTGTTAGGATTTTGATTGCATTGTAGTGTTTGATGGATAGGCATGGTGTAAGATACCCAACTAGTTCTACGAAAATTTTTCCTTACTTAAACAATTTTACTTGCTATCAATTCATCAACTACTTCAACAACACAAAGATATACATCAAAGATAACTACTTGAATGAATCAACCTTAGAGTTGGGTACTTGTCTAGTTATTTGACTCAATCAACTTGCAATGTCTTATTACATGGATAATGCATTCAATAGCATGAAGTTACAACTTATTCAATGGAGATACAAAAGAAAGGCCTTGAAGCCTTGATGTTTACAATGGCGTCTACACTTGATCAACTCAATCAAACTCAATGATGTCAACTGAATGTCAACACCTCACAATATCACAAGGGAGCATCACCTTGCTTGTTGAGGGAGCATCACCCCAACACTTGAAACTCGCAGGCCTCAAGATCACAAGCTAAATAGCTTTGCAGAGAGAATTCTATCAAAATGATTAGATAACAAATGAATGAGAGGGCTCCTCCTTTTATAGGCCTTCCAAAGGCAATGAAGGCACATTTTTCAATGCACAAAGAGGAACCAAGGCACGTTTCCCAAGAAACATATACAAGGGAATATTCCATCTGATGACTCATTCTGAGTTGGCAAACTTATCCAGGGGCCCTGACACAGATCCAAATGCTACCCTTCTGACCAATGAGCATTTAGGTAATTGTAACAACATTAACTCCTTCTAGAGATCCTTAGGTGCAGATTTCTGACTTGGGCGCCAAGTTGAGGTGATCTCCTAAAGTTGCGCCTTGCCAACATTAAGTGCCTATTAGAGTTTATGGATGCTCTGGATTATTTCCAAGAGTAGGCGCCCAAATGAGTTCTCTGGAACCCAGGTGTTGATTTCATGCATCATGAGTTCTAGGCGCCAATATGATGTCATAGTTGCAAGACTCTTAGGGTTAGGCGCCAACTGAAGGTAGTAGAGACTAAACTAGGCACCATCCTAAGCTGGGCGCTTCCTTGAGGTGGCAGAGACATGGATGAACGTCTGGTGGGGTTTGATGACTCTATATTGACGCTCAAATTCACTTAGGCGCAATATTAGTGTTCTTCTGACAAGGCGCCAGATAGGAGGATTCTCAGGGGTTTTGGCGCCTAGGTTACAACTTGTCAATTTCTCAAAGAATCTTTGAAACACTTGACTTCCAAGGATTATCATCTTACCCTCTGATGGAGCGCCTTGTTCCAAAATTGGTCTTGGGGACTTGCATCTCTCTTAGGCACATGTTTGGAGTAATGTCAACTGGTATCAGCGCCTATTATCTCAATTCACACTTGACATCAAACTTTTGAATCTCTTTTACCCTAGCGCCTTTATCTTCTATCAAGCGCCTAACATTCTGGAGGTGAATTCTATCTTAATCCAAGTCTTCAAGGTCCTTCCAAGTTTAGGCGCCAAAATAGGGTTATGGAGGAGCAGAACCACACCTTAGGAGGATGATTGAACCCTAGGCGCCAATTTGAGGTTGCAAGAGCATAGGTATGTGCCAAGCAGAGTTTGATGCTCAAAACATTAACATTATTCAGTGAAATCCTTTTTTGACTGTAGGCGCCATTTGGAGGCTAGAAAGAGGGAAGTTGACACCAACTGCATTAGATGCATTTCTAAGGTGATGGAGACCAATAAGTGCGCCTTGTCCTCTGGCTCTATTCCTTGTTAACTTTACAACTTAGATTATCTGAACAACACTGAGAATGCTTCCCTTCTTCCTGATACAAGTTGAAAGATCCACTGGGCGAAATTTCAGGTGTCTGGAGAGATCATCAACCAAGGGCGCTAATAGAGCCTTTGGCAAATGGAAAGAGCGCCTTACTTAGATTTGATTTCTGGATGCCAGAATTGAGGAATTTTGTGCCTTGGCTAGGAGTTTCTCATTTCAATCTTGATTATTCATCTAAGTGACTTTCTTTAGCTCCCAAGCCTTCAATCTATCCATTACCCCCTGCTAGGCGCTCAAAATAGAGTGTTAACGCCTTATGAAGGTTAGGCGCATTCTAAGGGTGGGGTAGGCAAGTGAGGGTGCCAAACCAGGCCTTGAGACTTCTCTCCTCATCAAAGGCTTTCAATCCTAGGCGCCAGATCCAAGGAGTTCCAACCAACACATGCACCTAGTGCTGTGAGTTCACCCAAAGGACATCTTTAACTTCAATCTTCATCCATCTATGCTAGGTTCTCAATTGGAGGATCCCTAGAAACATGTATAGGCGCCTTGAGGTTCTTAGGCGCTTAATTTGGATGATCCTTGTGCTAGGCGCTTAGTAAGGAAAACTAGAGTGAAATGGGCGCCTAGGCTCCCAAGCTTCCATACTTAGTCAAATTTTAGGGTTCTGACCTTGTTCCTGCAAAACAAATAGATAGAGTTAGTCCGAAACCAATTCATTCCCTCATCATTTGGAATTAGCCTCCGGGAATGAGGAATAGGCTAATCCATTATACACTTGATGATCAAGCTGGGAACGAGGACATGACACATGGTACTAGGCTAATCATTTTGGGTTTGGCATGAGCCTCGGACAAGGTAATAGGCATAGGGTTTTTATCTTGCATAATGATTTTTTCAAACCAAGGGTCCATGATGGAAATGATTAAGGATGATAGAATGTTTGGATTTTGGACTTTGAGATGTTTATGGTTGTAAATGTTTATTGTTTGGACTCAAATTTTGTTAAATGGTTGTTTGAAAGAGGACACATCAAACACAACAATAAGATTGGTTTAAGTATGGATGCAAATGATGTTTACTAGTTTACTAATGTGATGATGATTACTAATGTGATGATGATTACTAATGTGATGATGATTTTGCATGTTTTCAATGGTTGGGATCTACAAGTTATGCATTTTTTTGGGATGCACACCTCATTGATTGTAGTGGGATGACTTGAATGCATATTGCCTATATCCACAGGATGACTTTGTTATTTTTCCTTGTCTATGCTCATTTGCACATTGGTATGTTGCATTGGGATGAGAGGATTGATGTTGCTTTGATAGTGATGTGTATTCGTCACCCAGTGATGGATGATATTATATCGTGGTTGGGTGTAATGGAAAAACTCTTGGATTATGATTATTATTTGTAGTGAGAGTGCTTTGACATCTTGGCTACTATTTTTAGGAGATGGTTATCTTCATGTGGTTGTAGATGTTGATCCTTGGTTTAGAGGTGTTTGGTAGTGTGTCTTGGTGGACTCTTGATTCTAGATTAGAGTATTAGCATGATACAAGTTCTCTTCAGACTAGGATGTCTATATTGGTGCATGTGATCTTCTAGGAGGAGATGTTAGATCATGATGTCATGTTTGGATACCTAATTTTGTAGTTGGAGTTTTGACAGTGGTCTTGTTGGTTCTCTTGGTATTGAGTACATTGGTCATGTGCTTGGGAGCTTCATGATAATGTGGTGTTGCATTTGGAGCTTAACATGGATTAATTGGTTGTAGGTTCTCATACATACTTCAAGACTTGGGTGAGGCTAGAGTTCTCTTGGGATTAGAGACACTTGTTGAGATGGTTACCCTTTAGATGTTTTAGCAGGAAGACCAAGGAGACTTTCACTTGGATATGGACGTGAGTTAATTATGGACCTAGAGAAGATTCTTATTGGAGAGATTCATTGTGGCTTGGTGTATCTTCGACAAGCATTCTCATTCCCCACTCTTGGTCTACTCGGCAGACTATCATCTAAGAGGTATTTCCCATCCTTTAGATGAATTTTTTTAATGCTTTATCTTCTCATGGTTATGGATCTTGAGCTATGGTTATTGGTTCTAGAGGGTTCATTCGAGGGGTGTCTCTAAACATGCTTTTTCTCAGGCGCTAAACTGGAGTTGTCTAGATGCACAAGTGCGCCTCCCTCAATGAAGTTCATTTTGTTAACTTAGTTCATCCTAGTGACTCAAGGGGTTGTTATATTCTTTAGGCACAATCTTTCATAGACTAAAACATTCACTCCATGTTAAGGCGCTCAAAGGAGGCTCTGGAGATGGAAAATGGTGCCTTAACTCACTTATGTAAATTTTGGACTTTTAGGCAATTGCAAGATGTCTTGGAGGGCTCAATTCTTCAAGGCGCCCATTTTGTTCACCACTTGTAGCATCACTTGTTCAAGGCACATGTGTGATTTGGTGAAAAATAGGCGCCTAGAGTGAATAGGCTTTCATCCTGACTTAATACACTGCCTCCTTCTGACGATTTTTGGGGCAGCAGAAAACCTTTCACCACGGGCAAATGTCTTAGAGATATAAAAAATTGAGAGAGGTTATTGTAGAGGCACTCTACGTGATCGCGTTGCCTTAGACGAAATGTTTCTAAGTGACACAGTTTTCAAGTAACCTCTCGTCAAAGATTGCTGCCTTTTTACACTTTGGACTCTTCAGGGATATCGTCAGTACAATGTAGCTCAGACTGTTTCGGCATGTTTGGGTGAAAAATAGGACCATGCCTAGCGTAAATGTACCCATTCAGATGCATTGGAACAGTCAGTTTGGTCGCATCAGGAGCAGGATGAAAGTTACACCCCTTTGCAACTTTACACTGCCTCCTTCTGACGATTTTTGGGGCAGCAGAAAACCTTTCACCACAGGCAAATGCCTCAGAGCTATAAAAAATTGAGAGAGGTTATTGTAGAGGCACTCTATGTGATCATGTTGCCTAAACAGAATGTTTCTAAGTGACACAGATTTCGAGTAACATCTTGTCAAATATTGCTGCCTTTTTGCACTTTGGACTCTTTAGGGATATCGTGGGTACAATGTACCTCAGACTGTTTTGACATGTTTGAGTGAAAAACAGGACCATGCCTGGCGTAAATGTACCCATTCGGATGCGTTGGAATAGTCAGTTTGGTCGCATCAGGAGCAAGACAAAAGTTACACCCCTTTGGAACTTTACACTGCCTCCTTCTAACGATTTTTGGGGCAGAAGAAAACCTTTCACCACGGGCAAATGCCTCAGAGCTATAAAAAGCCGAGAGAGGTTATTGTAGAGGCACTCTACGTGATCGTGTTGCCTTAGATGGAATGTTTCTAAGTGACACAGTTTTTGAGTAACATCTCGTCAAATATTGCTGCCTTTTTGCACTTTGGACTCTTTAGGGATATCGTGGGTACAATGTAGCTCCGACTATTTCGACATGTTTGGGTGAAAAATAGGACCATGCCTAGTGTAAATGTACCCATTCGGACGCGTTGGAATAGTCAGTTTGGTCGCATCAGGAGCAGGACGAAAGTTACACCCCTTTGCAACTTTACACTACCTCCTTCTAACGATTTTTGGGGCAGCAAAAAACCTTTCATGCGGGCAAATGCCTCAGAGCTATAAAAAACTGAGAGGTTAGTGTAGAGGCACTCTACATGATCGCATTGCCTTAGACGGAATGTTTCTAAGTGACATGGTTTTTGAGTAACATCTCGTCAAAGATTGCTGCCTTTTTGCACTTTGGACTCTATAGGGATATCATGGGTACAATGTAGCTTGGACTGTTTCGACATGTTTGGGTGAAAAACAAGACCATGCCTAGCGTAAATGTACCCATTTGGACACATTGGAACAATTAGTTTGGTCGCATCAGGAGCAGGATGAAAGTTACACCCCTTTGCAACTTTACACTACCTCCTTCTGATGATTTTTGGGGCAGCAGAAAACCTTTCACCATGGGCAAATGCCTCAGAGCTATAAAAAACTGAGAGAGGTTATTGTAGAGGCACTCTACGTGATCGCGTTGCCTCAGATGGAATGTTTCTAAGTGACACGTTTTTCAAGTAACATCTCGTCAAAGATTGCTGCCTTTTTGCACTTTGGACTCTTTAGGGATATCGTGGGTACAATGTAGCTCTGACTGTTTCGACATGTTTGGGTGAAAAACAGGACCATGCCTCGCGTAAATGTATCCATTCGGATGCATTGGAACAGTCAGTTTGGTCGCATCAGGAGAAGGACGAAAGTTACACCCCTTTGCAACTTTACACTACCTCATTCTAACGATTTTTGGGGCAGCAGAAAACCTTTCACGACGGGCAAATGCCTCAGAGCTATAAAAAATTGAGAGAGGTTATTCTAGAGGCACTCTATGTGATCGCGTTGCCTCAAACAGAATGTTTCTAAGTGACACGGTTTTCAAGTAACATCTCGTCAAAGATTGCTGCCTTTTTGCACTTTTGACTCTTTAGGGATATCGTGGGTACAATGTAGCTCCGATTGTTTCGACATGTTTGGGTGAAAAACAGGACCATGCCTAGCGTAAATGTACCCATTCAGATGCGTTGGAATAGTCAGTTTGGTCGCATCAGGAGCAGGACGAAAGTTACACCCTTTTGCAACTTTACACTGCCTCCTTCTAACGATTTTTGGGGCAGCAGAAAACCTTTCACCACGGGCAAATGCCTTAGAGCTATAAAAAACTGAGAGAGGTTATTGTAGAGGCACTCTACATGATCGCGTTGCCTTAGACAGAATGTTTCTAAGTGACACGGTTTTTTAGTAACATCTCGTCAAAGATTGCTATCTTTTTACACTTTGGACTTGTTGTGACCAAATCACATCGCCCCATTGCAAATGGGGACCCCCTTTTTTTGAATTCCAGTGCTTTGCTGAGTCTTGTATGATGTCTTAAAGCTATTTCATGATGAAGTCAGTGGTGTTTGAGTCTTAGAGCCCCTCGATGACCTGATCCTAATGTTTGAGATCCTGAAAAAGACTAAGTCTGGTATCCTGATCCTGAAGATCCTGAAAATTGGCTAAGTCTAAAATCTGGTGGATCCTCAAAAATCTAGAATCTGCATGTTAAATCTAGTGGATCTGAGACCTACCTCAAACATCCTGAAAGGTATATCGAAAAATATTTAAAGTATAAGAAATATATTTTTCAATATACCTTACCTTGGGTACTGTCAATTCTGGGTGCGAAATTGCTCCAGGTTCACCTCAAAACTCCGCCTAGAATTTAGGGCGCCTTCCATCATCTAGACAACCTTAAGATTGCGCCTAGAGTTGAAGCAGAGGACTTAGGTGCCATTCCTTGTTGCTCCTGCCAGAGATGGGCGCCTTGTTGTGAGGAGAGGTTTGAAATCTTAATTCTAAGCACCTATGATGAGGAGTTTGGAACTTTAGCGCCCTAAGTTAGGAGGATCACATTGAGCGCCTAGAACTAGATTCCTTGGCGGGGTGAATTTAGCACCCTAGATCAAAGAGCGCCCACATATAGAAGAGATGAATTTGTGCCAGGGTAGAGATGTGCGCCTAAGGGGTTCTTGAGATGAAATTATCAAAACATTCACATTGGCACCTAGCATCAAGGAGTTTAGAACTTTGGCACCATTTCTTTAAACTTAGGCACCCTTTTGATCCCAAATTAGCATTCAAAGGTGCCTGAAGTTGAGCTCCATGAGCTTGAGGTGCATTTTCTTGTTATTGGTGTCTAGAAGAGGATATACTCCAAAACATCCTAACTTGAGCGCCTGGATGTCAAAGGAGGTAGATCAATCACATAGGAAGCATAAAACCATGTAAGTTAATGTTGTTGGAGTCTATAATGATCAGGACGCCTTGAAGAGAAGTGAGCGCCCTGTAGTGAATTGAGTGCCTTGAACTTAATTGGCACTTTGATGAGGACTATAGCGCCTTAGGAGAGGTTTTAGCACTGGTCAAACATGAAAAGATCTTCTAGGCGCCAATTCCCTCCTGAGTGACTTCACATTGGCGCCTAGGTTGAAGAGAATTTTTATCCATGTCTAAGCGCTAGTAAAGGCTTGTATAACCTCCAGTCTGTGCTTATCAATCATGAATTGCTAATGACTCCTCAATGAGCGCCTTAGGAAGAAAGAGTATGAAATCCTTGATCCTGATGTTTGAGAAGATCCTGAAAATGACTAAGTCTGATAGCCTGATATCCTGAAACACTGAAAAATTGACTAAGTCTGAAATCTGGTGGATCCTCCAAATTCTATAATCTACATGTTAAATCCAGTGGATCTGAGACCTATCTCAAACATCCTGAAAGGTATATTGAAAAATATTTAAAGTATAAGAAATTCTAAGTGACACAGTTTTCGAGTAACATCTCGTCAAAGATTGCTATCTTTTTGCACTTTGGACTCTTCAGGGATATCGTCGGTACAATGTAGCTCCAACTGTTTCGACATGTTTGGGTGAAAAACAGGACCATGCCTAGCATAAATGTACCCATTGGGACGCGTTGGAACAGTCAGTTTGGTCACATCAGGAGCAGGACGAAAGTTACACCCCTTTACAACTTTACACTGCCTCCTTCTGATGATTTTTGGGGCAGCAAAAAACCTTTCACCACGGGCAAATGCCTCAGAGCTATAAAAAACTGAGAGAGGTTATTGTAGAGGCACTCTACGTGATTGCGTTGCCTTAGACGGAATGTTTCTAAGTGACACGGTTTTCGAGTAACATCTCATCAAAGATTGCTATCTTTTTGCACTTTGGACTCTTCAGGGATATCGTCGGTACAATGTAGCTCCGACTGTTTCGACATGTTTGGGTGAAAAACAGGACCATGCCTAGCATAAATGTACCCATTGGGACGCGTTGGAATAGTCAGTTTGGTCGCATCAGGAGCAGGATGAAAGTTACACCCCTTTGCAACTTTACACTGCCTCCTTCTGACGATTTTTGGGGCAGTAGAAAACCTTTCACCATGGGCAAATGCCTCAGAGCTATAAAAAATCGAGAGAGGTTATTATAGAGGCACTCTACATGATTGCGTTGCCTCAGACAGAATGTTTCTAAGTGACACGGTTTTTGAGTAACATCTCGTCAAAGATTGCTGCCTTTTTGCACTTTGGACTCTTTAGGGATATCGTGGGTACAATGTAGCTCAGATTGTTTTGACATGTTTGGGTGAAAAATAGGACCATGCCTAGCGTAAATGTACCCATTCGGACGCGTTGGAATAGTCATTTTGGTCGCATCAGGAGCAGGACAAAAGTTACACCCCTTTGCAACTTTACACTACCTCCTTCTAACGATTTTTGGGGCAGCAGAAAACCTTTCACCACGGGCAAATGCCTCAGAGCTATAAAAAACTGAGAGAGGTTATTGTAGAGGCACTCTACGTGATCACATTGCCTCAGATGGAATGTTTCTAAGTGACATGATTTTCGAGTAACATCTCGTCAAAGATTGCTGTCTTTTTGCACTTTTGACTCTTTAGGGATATCATCGGTACAATGTAGCTCGAACTGTTTCGACATGTTTGGATGAAAAATAGGACCATGCTTAGCGTAAATGTACCCATTCGAACGCGTTGGAATAGTCATTTTGGTCACATCAGGAGCAGGACAAAAGTTACACCCCTTTGCAACTTTACACTGCCTCCTTCTGACGATTTTTGGGGCAGCAGAAAACCTTTCACCACGGGCAAATGCCTCAGAGCTATAAAAAACCGAGAGAGGTTATTGTAGAAGCAATCTACATGATCGCGTTGCCTTAGACGGAATGTTTCTAAGTGACATGGTTTTCGAGTAACATTTCGTCAAAGATTGCTGCCTTTTTGCACTTTGGACTCTTTAGGGATATCGTGGGTACAATGTAGCTCCGACTATTTCGACATGTTTGGGTGAAAAATAGGACCATGTCTAGCGTAAATGTATCCATTCGGACGCGTTGGAATAGTCAGTTTTGTCACATCAGGAGTAGGACGAAAGTTACACCCCTTTGCAACTTTACACTGCCTCCTTCTGATGATTTTTGGGGCAACAGAAAACCTTTCACCACGGGCAAATGCCTCAGAGCTATAAAAAACTGAGAGAGGTTATTGTAGAGGCACTTTACATGATCACGTTGCCTTAGACAGAATGTTTCTAAGTGACACGGTGTTCAAGTAACATCTCGTCAAAGATTGCTACATTTTTGCACTTTGGACTCTTTAGGGATATCGTGGGTACAATGTAGCTCTAACTGTTTCGACATGTTTGGGTGAAAAACAGGACCATGCCTAGCATAAATGTACCCATTCAGACACGTTGGAACAGTCAGTTTGGTCGCATCACGAGCAGGACACCAAAAATGCAAAAGTTGCTTTGTGCAACTTGACAACATTGACACTTTTTTGCAACATGACTCAAAGACTCAAACTGACCCCAAATGACTCAAAGTGACTTAAAATCACCTTGACTTTGGTGCTCAATGTACATTATAGAGGTCGAGGTGCTCCTTATGATTCAAACATCTTAGATGAGCGCATAGGAAAGGAAAAAACTCTAAGTTTCATCATCATGAGCGCCTAATATCAAGAGACTTTAATGGCTCAAACCTTAGCATGGAGTCCTAAGGTGCATTTCATGTCTCCTTTCATCCAGTTTGGATCATCAAAATTGAAAGAAATAAGTCTATTAAGCTTGGACGCCCTTGGTCTTCTTTTCATTCATTATGAGCGCCTTGGGAGAATGGTATATAGGTCATCATCATGATTGGGCACCCTAGATCCAGAGTGTTGGAGAGATCATCTAATGGTCTCTAGAGGAAGTAGGGTGAGTTATGAGTTTGGTCGCATCAGGAGCAGGACACCAAAAATGCATAACATGATGATGTAAAAATGTGTACATATGTGTAAAAATGCAGGAGGAAATAAAAAAAAAAAAACCTAACAAATTAATGTGCATACTTACAACTCAATGTAACATGACTTTACAAAATCAATGTGAATACTTACAAATTAATCCAATGAACCATCCGAGTCTGCTCTACTCTTTATTGTGTCAAGTATTGCTTCATGGTCAGACTCACGCACCTTCCATAATATTTTGTTCAAAGGTCTACCCTGATACTTTATCAAATAAACATTGGATGCCACGACAAGGTTCGAGTAATGAAGAATCTTCCGATGCGTGTCAAAGTCCTGAAATAGCTAAATATTAACACTCTTATGTGGGTACCTTCTAAGCCATGTTCCAGTAATAACCACTGAGCCTGTAGGGTATTTGATGTTTTCTCCATCTGTAACAGGGGCCTCCAATTTCTTTTTGGCCTCAACACAACAACATAAGTAATAATATGTTCCCTCTTCATTATCTTCAACTACAATAACTACATATACGTACCCTACATTGATATGTGTAGCAAATTAGATGAAATTAGTCAACATTACAAAAACACTACAAAGTAAGATGACATTACCTGGTTGAACTAGATGAAATTAGATGCATATACGTGCCTTATATTACCTGGTTGAACTAAATCTGATATGTGGTCAAAGTCAATTGATGATTCCATCTATGTTAGTTCCAGTGTCGTCAGGGGTCGATACGTGTCAAGTGGGCTAAGATAACTTAACTGCCATTCGTCAACCCACTCCTTTGACTCGCACTCATCCCAGACTTGAATTGTACAAGAAGAACAAAAGCATGACATCTTTCATGTATGGATACTCCATGAACCTGCAATTGAGCTTCTGAAAGAGTGCATCTCATTTGATCCTGTCAGTGTACAACAATCCTCATATGGTGCAATGTTAGTATCATCTATCAACCAAAAAAATCTATGAACTGAAGACTTACCTTCATTACCTGGACCCATGGAAGCATTACACCACTCGACAATCGATTTTGCATCTGTCAACTTTGCATTGTCTTTATACTTTAACTCTTCTCATGCTATGGCTCTTTTGATACATGCTCCTGCACCATCATGCTCCCCCTTTCCATGCCCAGCCTCACAAAAGTTCCACATATGTTGAATACCTGTAAAATTATGCCTCCTACTCAGCTAATAGAAATTCTGTGAGTTCTTGAATTGTGACGCACAGTTATCCAACCATATGATATGCTGACTGAATGATATGCCCCTTCTAGCCAAATCATTGTAGAACACCTAAAAGCAACCTTGCACGAACACTGTAGAATGCGTGCGATCATCACTAATATAGAAATTATACTCCCTTATGATCTTTCTGTCATCCTCTGTACTATCATTCGCATGAATGAATGCGATGTGCACAAATATAGAAACCTGTGTGGAGTTGTAATATTGTGATTGCACCTCACGCTGTGGCTGTAGACTGTAGTTCTCTGCAAAGTTGACGACTGAAACAATGCTACCAACCGAAAATGTGTCCTTGCATAACTTGAATTACAAGTCCAACCATCGAACTCTATGGGCATGTCTTGCATACTCATACACTATGCTGTCACGAAATATAGGCATAAACTGATACACTAGAATCTTTTCAATAACTAATTCACACCTCTTTGCTTCTTTACCATCTTTTGTATTATATGCCACTGTTTTATACTTGCCAAACTCTACTAGTTCGTTTCAACCGCATGTGTTATTTCCATATGTTCACATATTGACAAATGTTGCAAGCCACCGCAACGATGACATGTGCCATAAAAGCATAATTTCTTGTAGAATATTTGACCTTCCTCTCTTTCACATAAAATTCTTGATATGAAGTCTCTTGAAGATGTTGGTGGGGCACATATGGCACAACCCTGCAAATCATTGTTAGTATGCATATCTAAACATATAGACCTATAAGCATCAAAATGGTTAGAAAATTCAATATGTAATCTACAACAACAAGTAGTGTGTGTGTGATTTATCTTAACATAGAAAGGTTTTAGCAATTCAAAATATCTTTGACAAATTTTAATTTGAGGATACTTCTCTAGAAATTTACCATAAAACTATGTTTGAGTCTCATCCAAAAAATGCTTTGGATGTGGCTCGCAGTTCTGACTACCAATTCTCCTTCTTACCACATCCCTTTGATTCGGAGATACCCTTGTGTAATTTTTCCAAAAGTTTTCAATTAGTGATCTCAATGCTTCAACAATTGGTTTATCTTTTCGTGGTAGTCTCCCCGAGAATGCCCATAATTCATTGGCATTAGTGTCCTCAATTCTTTGGCGTCTTCCAACAGCTCTTGATAAAGTTTTCCTATTAATTCTCAATTCTTGACTTGTCTTTCTAATGAGACGAGCTTTCCTCGTTTGACTACTTACTATAGTCGATGTAATCACACGCCGTGTTGCATTACTATCTTTTGTGCGTGAGGTGTTACCCACACTCTCATACGCACTCATTAGATTCTTGACAATAGATTTTTCACTTGACGCCTCTGATATTCTCAACCCAAGAATCTTCATGATAGACCTATACTTTATACTTCGCATCATTTCAACGAATAGTTGACATCTTGCAGTCTCATTTAACTTTTCAAAGAACAATCTCCAAATCTTATTAGCATATCTTCTACAAGTGCATTTTGGAATCTTACCTTCCATTGGCTGCAAAATATTCTCATCAATATCAATCAAATACTTTGGCTTTCTATGCAAAATTCTAGGTGGTGTCAAGTTAGGTAAATTCATCTCAACATTAGGAATTTCATCAATATTTAAATGAGATGGGTTAGATGGCATACCTTCAATCAAAGATGGAATAGATGACATACCTTGAGGTTGAGGTGGGAATGATGGCGTACCTCCTTCATCACCTGTGAGTGATGATGTACTCTCAACTTGAGATGTGGTAGATGGTGTCCCTACATGTTGACTTGCGGTAGAGGACGTGTCTCCAACTATGGTATTCAAATCTCTCGTACCACAAAGTTTTTGCATTCGTTCTCTTTGTGCCGCCAATACCATATCTCTTTGTGATGGTTGTGGTTCCTCTTCAATTGGTATGTCTTCATTTATCGTGTCCAATTTCCTCTTCTCACGAAGTTCCCTCATAGCCACTACTTTCTTTGCATTCTTAGCTTCTATCTCTTCCTATGTTGGTTTAATTCTTGATCGTTTCCTCGGCATGACGGAGAATTTGTCTGTAGCATGATAAAGAGACCAATATTACTTCCTAAGAAATGAATACAAGATAATAGTGGGATTGTACTTTTATTATGTTGTAAGGATTTATTCTTGTATAGTTTGACATCATGGTATGTTAAGGTCTATTTATTACACATAATTATTAAAGAGCCCAAGTGTAGAAAATATACATGGCATCATGTGAGATTGTAGGTTGCTTTCTTGATTGGGAATGTGTCTATTTTAAACATGTATGATAAAGCATGATAAAGTAATTCAATTCAAATTAAGGAAAATGTAAAGAACATGCATGTAAAGACTTGACATACCTAAAAAATGAAGATTCGAATGGAAAGAGTAGCCAATTATGTAGTGTTTTTTCTTCTTGCATCAAACTCCTCAACAATTTGAGTTTTTCACCACTTGCTTCCTTTTCAATGTTAAATTGAATAACACTCAAATATAATTACTAACAATAATACTATTAACCTATCTATAATGTTAAATTCCTAAAATTGAATCACAATTAACATTGCAACACTACAAAAATTGAAACTTGAATAGATATATATCAAACTTGGTGTGAAAACTATGTTATTTCCTCCTTCTCAAGTTGGCAATGCAGAAAAGGTGGTGGAAAGATCATGCAAAGGTGGTACAATGTGTCAAATGTGCATGTGAACTTCCCAACAGCATGAAAGCACTTTTTTTTTGTCAGAACACGCGTAGAATCAGTAAAAAAATAGAGCATGTGGGCCTGGATCACGAGGGTAACCACTTTTTTACCGTTTCAATAGAAAGACAAAACGCAAGCGCGTTATAACGTGCTCGCGTTTTGTCCTGCTATAGATTCATCACATCCTTTCCATTGATCACATCTCTTTCCTGTAAGAGCTTGCCAGATGCTCTGCCATATGATAGGCATAACAATGAAGGGGCAAGCCCTCATAATCAAGTTCTTGATAGAAAATGCCCTCAACCCTCAACATCAAACCCTAATCCCTCAACCCTTAACTCTGATCCCTCGACCCTTAACTCTATCCATCATCCCTTAACTCTAATCCCTCATCCCTAAACCCTAATCCCTCAACCTTCAACCCTCAACCCTAAACCTTATCCCTAAACCCTAATCCCTCAACCCTCAACCCTAATCCGTCATCCCTCAACTCTAATCCCTCATCCCTAAACCCTAAATTCTATCCCTAATCCTACACCCTCAACAGACTCGATACTATACCTTAAACTCTAATCCCTTATCACTAAACCCTCCAACCCTATCCCTAATCCTTACACCCCCCACACTCTACTTTAACCCTAATCCCTTGAACCTCAACCCTATCCCTAAACCCTTGACCCTCGAACCTCAACCCTCAACCCTCGACGTCAAGCCCTAATCCCTCAACCCTTAACTCTGTTCCCTCATCTCTCAACCCTAACCCTAAACCCTCAACCCTCAACCCTCAACGTCAAATCCTAATCCCTCAACCCTTCACTCTAATCCCTCAACCCTAAACCCTATCCCTATTCCTAGACCCTCAACAAGCTCGATACTATATCTTAAACCCTAATCCCTCTACCCTCGACACTCTTATTTAACCCTAATCCCTTGACCATTAACCCTATCCCTCAACCCTCGACCCTAAACCGTATCCCTAAACCCTAATCCCTCAACCCTAATCCATCATCCCTCAACTCTAATCCCTCATCCCTAAACCCTAATCCCTCAACCCTCAACCCTAAACCTTATCCCTAAACCCTAATCCCTCAACCCTCAACCCTAATCCTTCATCCCAACTCTAATCCCTCATCCCTAAACCCTAAATGCTATCCCTAATCCTACACCCTCAATAGACTCGATACTATACCTTAAACTCTAATCCCTTATCCCTAAGCCCTCCAACCCTATCCCTAATCCTTACACCCTCCACACTCTACTTTAACCCTAATCCCTTGAACCTCAACCCTATCCCTAAACCCTTGACCCTCGAACCTCAACCCTCAACCCTTGACGTCAAACCCTAATCCCTCAACCCTTAACTCTGTTCCCTCATCTCTCAACCCTAACCCTAAACTCTCAACCCTCAACGTCAAATCCTAATCCCTCAACCCTTCACTCTAATCTCTCAACCCTAAACCCTAGCCCTAAACCCTCAACACTATACCTTAAACCCTAATCCCTCAGCCCTCAACCCTAAACCTTATCCCTAAACCCTAATCCCTCAACCCTCAACCCTAATCCGTCATCCCTTAACTCTAATCCCTCATCCCTAAACCCTAAATGCTATCCATATTCCTACACCCTCAACAGACTCGATACTATACCTTAAACTCTAATCCCTTATCCCTAAACCCTCCAACCCTATCCCTAATCCTTATACCCTCCACACTCTACTTTAACCCTAATTCCTCGACCCTCAACCCTATCCCTAAACCCTTGACCCTCAACCCTCAATGTCAAACCCTAATCCCTCAACCCTAAACCCTAATCCCTCAAACCTAAACCCTATCCCTAAACCTTCAACCCTCAACACTATACCTTAAACCCTAATCCCTATCCCTCAACCCTTAACCCTTAAAACTTAAACCCTATCCCTACACCCTCAACACTTGACACTATATCTTAAGCCTTAAACCCTCATCCCTAAAGCCTCAACCCTCAATCCTTAAACCTTCAACCCTAAACCCTATCCCTAATCCCTCTACCCTCGACACTCTAACCCTAACCTCAACATTAAATGCTAATCCGTCAACCCTAAACCCTAATTCTAAACCCTCAACCCTCAACACTATACCTTGAACCCTAATCCCTCAACCCTCAACCCTAAACCTTATCCCTAAACCCTAATCCCTCAACCCTCAACCCTAATCCATCATCCCTCAACTCTAATCCCTCATCCCTAAACCCTAATCCCTCAGCCCTCAACCCTAAACCTTATCCCTAAACCCTAATCCCTCAACCCTCAACCCTAATCCATCATCCCTCAACTCTAATCCCTCATCCCTAAACCCTAATCCCTAATCCCTCAACCCTAAACCTTATCCCTAAACCCTAATCCCTCAACCCTCAACCCTAATCCATCATCCCTCAACTCTAATCCCTCATCCCTAAACCCTAAATGCTATCCCTATTCCTAAACCCTCAACAGACTCGATACTATACCTTAAACTCTAATCCCTTATCCCTAAACCCTTCAACCCTATCCCTAATCCTTATACCCTCCACACTCTACTTTAACCCTAATTCCTCGACCCTCAACCCTATCCCTAAACCCTTGACCCTCAAACCTCAACCCTCAACCCTCAACGTCAAACCCTAATCCCTCAACCCTTAACTCTGATCCCTCGACCCTCAACCCTATCCCTAAACCCTCAACCCTAAACCCTCAACCCTCAACGTCAAATTCTAATCCCTCAACCCTTCACTCTAATCCCTCAACCCTAAACCCTATCCCTAAACCCCCAACACTATACCTTAAACCCTAATCCCTCAACCCTCAACCCTAATCTGTCATCTGTCATCCCTCAACTCTAATCCCTCATCCCTAAACCCTAAACGCTATCCCTATTCCTAGACCCTCAACAAGCTCGATACTATATCTTAAACCCTAATCCCTCTACCCTCGACACTCTTATTTAACCCTAATCCCTTGACCATTAACCCTATCCCTCAACCTCAACCCTCAACCCTTAACCCTCAACTCTCAACATTAAACCCTAATTCATCAACCCTAAACCCTAATCCCTCAAACCTAAACCCTATCCCTAAACCATCAACCCTCAACACTATACCTTAAACCCTAATCCCTATCCCTCAACCCTTAACCCTTAAAACTTAAACCCTATCCCTACACCCTCAACACTTGACACTATATCTTAAGCCTTAAACCCTCATCCCTAAAGCCTCAACCCTCAATCCTTAAACCTTCAACCCTAAACCCTATCCCTAATCCCTCTACCCTCGACACTCTAACCCTAACCTTGACATTAAATGCTAATCCGTCAACCCTAAACCCTAATCCTAAACCCTCAACCCTCAACACTATACCTTAAACCCTAATCCCTCAACCCTCAACCCTAAACCTTATCCCTAAACCCTAATCCCTCAACCCTCAACCCTAATCCCTCATCCCTCAACTCTAATCCCTCATCCCTAAACCCTAAATGCTATCCCTATTCCTAAACCCTCAACAGACTTGATACTATACCTTAAACTCTAATCCCTTATCCCTAAACCCTCCAACCCTATCCCTAATCCTTACACCCTCCACACTCTACTTTAACCCTAATCCCTTCAACCTCAAACCTATCCCTAAACCCTTGACCCTCGAACCTCAACCCTCAACCCTCGACGTCAAACCCTAATCCCTCAACCCTTAACTCTAATCCCTCATCTCTCAACCCTAACCCTAAACCCTAAACCCTCAACCTTCAACCCTCAACATCAAATCCTAATCCCTCAACCCTTCACTCTAATCCCTCAACCCTAAACCCTATCCCTAAACCCTCAACACTATACCTTAAACCCTAATCCCTCAACCCTCAACCCTAAACCTTATCCCTAAACCCTAATCCCTCAACCCTCAACCCTAATCTATCATCCCTCAACTCTAATCCCTCATCCCTAAACCCTAAATGCTATCCCTATTCCTACACCCTCAACAGAATCGATACTATACCTTAAACCCTAATCCATTATCCCTAAACCCTCCAACCCTATCCCTAATCCTTATACCCTCCACACTATACTTTAACCCTAATTCCTCGACCCTCAACCCTATCCCTAAACCCTTGACCCTCAAACCTCAACCCTCAACCCTCAACGTCAAACCCTAATCCCTCAACCCTTAACTCTAATCCCTTAACCCTCAACACTATACCTTAAACCCTAATCCCTATCCCTCAACCCTTAACCCTTAAAACTTAAACCCTATCCCTACATTCTCAACACTTGACAC
This sequence comes from Cunninghamia lanceolata, assembly GCA_027924645.1. NCBI lineage: Eukaryota > Viridiplantae > Streptophyta > Pinopsida > Cupressales > Cupressaceae > Cunninghamia > Cunninghamia lanceolata. Next base: position 919,648 of record BSBN01001494.1, on the reverse strand, counting down.
TATATCTTAAGCCTTAAACCCTCATCCCTAAAGCTTCAACCCTCAATCCTTAAACCTTTAACCGTAAACCCTATCCCTAATCCCTCTACCCTCGACACTCTAACCCTAACCTCGACATTAAATGCTAATCCATCAACCCTAAACCCTAATCCTAAACCCTCAACCCTCAACACTATACCTTAAACCCTAATCCCTCAACCCTCAACCCTAAACCTTATCCCTAAACCCTAATCCCTCAACCCTCAACCCTAATCCATCATCCCTCAACTCTAATCCCTCATCCCTAAACCCTAAATGCTATCCCTATTCCTAAACCCTCAATAGACTCGATACTATACCTTAAACCCTAATCCCTTATCCCTAAACCCTCCAACCCTATCCCTATTCCTTACACCCTCCACACTCTACTTTAACCCTAATCCCTCGACCCTAAACCCTATCCCTAAACCCTTGACCCTTGAACCTCAACCCTCAATGTCAAACCCTAATCCCTCAACCCTTAACTCTGATCCCTCGACCCTCAACCCTATCCCTAAACCCTAAACCCTAAACCATCAACCCTAATATGTCATCCCTCAACTCTAATCCCTCATCCCTAAACCCTAAACGCTATCCCTATTCCTAGACCTTCAACGGCTCGATACTATACCTTAAACGCTAATCCTTTATCCCTAAATCCTCCAACCCTATCCCTTAAACCTCATGATTAATAGCCTTGAACATAAAAAAGTTTAAGGGGAGCATAACGCGAGCAAGTTATAACGCGCTTGCATTATGTCAAACATGAGAAACAGCAGACTTGCGGGAAAGGAAAAATGCAAAGCAAAACATAACGTGAGCACGTTATGTCTTGCTTTGGGAATCCCAAGCCTTGGGCTTGGGATTTTCTTTGGATTTCCAACCCAAAGGCTTGGAGTGCCTTATGAATAGTCACAGACATGTTTTTCTATATTCTTCAAAATTTCACATAATTTCGTTCGTGCTAACCCTCAGATTTGTACGTGTTTCAAGGTCGACCAAATCGAACACATGGGTAATGTTAGGCTTTCTCTTAGCTATTTGACGATGTGATTTTTTTCACATTTTAACAATGTTAAGCCTTTCATCTTTAATTTCTTTTGTTTGTGTGTCCGTTTTTAGGCAAAAACCACTGTTTGGTCTTTTTTCATTGTAAAATAACTATTCATTCAAATTTCAAAAAAATTACATATTTAGAAACTGGACTCCATTCTACAAATATTAAAAAAAAAATGATTTTCAATTAGTTTTCAAAATTTATAGGGGTAGCACGGCCAAAATTCTATTTTTTAGGATGTGTCCACTTTGAAAATTAGTAAAAAATCAAATATTCATCAAAAAATTATCAGAAAAATTGGGCATAAACTACATGCTATTAGCTAATTTCTCACCGAAGTGATTTTAAAAATACCAAAAAAAAGTTGACTTTTTGAGGGAGCCACAAAACATGCTATGTTATGTTTTTTTGACAGAAACAACACCAATTTCTGTGGCTCCCTCTTTTGAACCCCTTAATCTATGCCATTTTCAAAACAAAATAGTAGTTTAAAAAGTAGACTCGGAGCACTACAAACATTGTTTTGGTTGCATCTCCAAATTTTGAGTGTAACTATGCTCAATTTCTCATCCAAGGCCAGTATTTCCTGATTTCAGAAAAAAAGTGGCCACTTAAGACCCCTTTTTGGCCCCCCATCTTCCTGCACTTACCCTCTTGGCAGTTTGTTGGAGGCCAAAGAACCTATTTCTACAATTTACTACTGATTGGGTGATGTGCTACATTCCTGTGATGACCTGCAGCAACTTCAACCCATAATAAGGGGATTTGACATAGCTGAGTGAACCTAGCTGGAACGGCGATTCATACAGCTTGGGTGCTGAATTTGCAACCGCATCAACCTATATATTTCATTCATAATTGTTTTGCTGGCCACATCAAATGTTATAGGGATATTGAATACTACCGTCATATTTTCTGCTCATTCACTTCTTTGGAATAGCCAAGGGGAATACAAGGCATAATCACCGTTTGTCAAGCATTCACACCCTATTGAGCAGGATCCAATCTATATTGTGGTTAGTTGCATCGATGAGTGAAAGCAGACTTTCATAAAAGAAGCAACAAGAAGATCCTTGTAATTCGCAAAACATTGTAAATGACCTAATCACTAATATAGGAGCAGATTTCATTAGTTTTGGAGTGCTAACAACACAGTTCTTGCAAGAGCACTTTCATTGGATTGGGTATAAAATTCTTTATTAAAGAGGCTCACTGTAATGTGTCGTACCTGTTTGTATTTTTTTTTTAAATCTTTTTATGTGTTTTATTTTTATTTTTTTAAAGTGTGATCTTTCAGACTAGAGAGAAGATACATAAGAGGTTTTCAATTTTCCTACAGATGTGTTGTCAAAGCATACAGTATAGAGCATATAACCAAAACCCAGAAAATATACAATGAATATGAAGAAACTTACCCAATAGTAAAATGGCCAATAATGAATTACTATGACATACCCTTGTTTAGAAATGCAACTTGGTACAACAGCCGAAATGGACCAGCAAGTGGGTATGGCTGGAAATGCATCAAATCTCTATAATATGATAAGTATTGTTCATACAATTGTTAACAGCAAAGAAATGAGCCTCAAACGCCTCACTAAGGCCAAGCAAGAAACTGTAATGAAGGAAGAAGTGCCTCTAGAGGACCCACGTCCTCACTGGGATATGTACGGCCTGGCTGAATGAGAAGTCTGCAACAAATGTCACTAAAATCACCTTGTTTCTCCTCTGTTAACGGTCTGAAATACCTTCCAAGGGTGGGCGACCAAGTAGGAACATGATTTATGCCAAAAACATCTCCAAATCAGCTACCTAAGAAGTACGACCTGCTCTAGGACAGTACGACCAGCCAAGGGAAATGTGCAGCTGTCACAAACTCTTTAAAAACTCCTCCAAATCTACTATAACTAGTATATTAGCTACTCACCACAACATCTCAGAATGCCATAACCTCAGAAGTCTCAAAATCACAACATATTAACTCCATTGAAGCAAAATAGTGAACACCGAGTGTATCCACCTTTACTGGCACCTTTGGGTGATCTTCCACACTTGTAGTATGCCGTTACTCAGGGAAGTTTTCATCTCCAAGAGCCTCAGGTTTGAATCCTCAAACCCTTCACGATAGAAAACCCTAGAAGAGCTCACAAAGAGAAAATATCATAAGCAAGCATATCACAAATGAGCCTCTTTTTACCTTATATTTCCCTCCTCAAGTTGGGCGTTGGATTTGAGAGGGAAAATTATAACTTTAAACTCACCTTATTTCTCCTAGGAATGGGCGCCCATGGTCAAGACATTAACTTATGTCTTTATTTTCATTAAGTCACTTTTCCACAATATATTATAAAGTCCACTTTTAAATATATTATTAATAACTTCGGACTTTAAAATAACTGCCAAGATGGTGTCGGAATGCAACAATCTATAGCTCGTCGAAAAGCCCTTGACAAGACGAATCTGATGCCACTCTAAAAATGCCAAACCGACACTAACCTCGAACTTAATAAAAATAATAAGTAACGACCAAGAGCAATCTGAGCCAACTCAGAAGGCACCAACTGGATCCTCTGAATTTGAACCTCAATTCCTCCACCGACACAAATCTCCAAAGCCAAAACAACTCCAGTTCCCTAACCAAACTGCTAGTCCATGGGAACTCTATGATGGACTAACCATGAGTCAAGAAGGGGACATTACAGTCCGCCCTCCCTAAGATTGCTTGCCTCAAGCAATCTCAGATCAGGATGCTCCAAAATATGCTCACTCTCCCAAGTAGCATCCTCTACCGGCAAGTTCTTCCATTTAACCAGGTACTCTCTAATAATCCTCCTCCTCAAATTACACTCCCTGGTGTCAATTATGGCCTCGGGTACCAATATCAACTTCCCCTCTTCATCAAGAGGAGGCAACTCTGCTGATGGTCTCACATTATGCCCCAATGCCTTCTTGAGGCATGATACATGGAACACATTATGTACCCTGCTACCTGCTGGAAGCTCCAACTCATAAGCCACTTCTCCAATCCTCTTGGAGATCCTAAAAGGTCCATAATACCGTGGCTTCAACTTCTCTACTCCACTCTTCTTGAGAGTGGACTACCTATAGGGCTGCAGCATGAGATATATCATGTCACCAACCTCAAAAGATCACTCAGTCCTTCACTGATCTGCATACTACTTTTGCTAATTCTGAGCTTTTTGTATATTCTCCTTCAAAGACCTCATGATGTCTTGACTCTCTTGAAGAAGGTCTTTGGCCTTAGGCACTCTGCTATCACCAAACAGTAAATCAACAAAGCTCGGTGCCTCATACCCGTACAATGCCATGAAGGGTGACATCTGAATGGACATGTGGTAAGTGGAATTGTAATAATACTTCCCCATGTGAAGCCACTTGACCCATGCCTTCTACTGCTCGGAAACATAGTTTCGGAGGTATCCTTCCACCCATTTGTTGACTATCTCTGTTTGCCCGTCAATCTGGGGGTGGTAACTCGTACTGGGTGTGAGCTTTGTCCCTGTCAACCCAAAGAGCTCCTGCCAAAAATTGTTAAGAAACATGTTGTCCCTATCACTAACAATGTTTTGAGGCAACCCATGGAGTCGAAATATCTCACGAAAGAACAAATCTGCAACCAGTACTGCAGTGAAAGTAGTAGTGATGGCAAAGAAATGTGCATACTTTGTCAATCTATCCACTACCAAGAAAATGCAATCCCTGCCTTGGACTTTTGGTAACCCTGTGATAAAGTCCATCGAAATGCTATCCCATTTCCTCTCAGGAATGGGCAGGAGCTGCAATAATCCTCTTGAAAATGAGTGCTCCTATTTGTTCTGCTGACATATCGAGCACTCTATCACATACTACATCACCTCTATCTTGAGGCCCTTCCAGGTGAACCTCTCTCTAACCTACCCATAAGTTTTGAAGAACCCCAGGTGTCCTGCCATCGGCAAGTCATGGAATGCCCTCAAAACTTTATGTTTCATCTGTGAACCTGGCACCAAGAAGATCATGTCCTTGTAAATGATCAAATCATTTACCACTAAGTACCTGTAATCTTTGATGGTGCCATCAATTATTCCAGTAGCCCATGCATCCTTTGCATATTTAGTAGATATCGTCTCCCTCCAATCATCTGCAATGGCACCAAGTGCACATAAATGGGGCCTCCTAGATAAAGCATCGGCAACAATATTCTTCTTACCTTTGACATATACAATATCAAAGTCATAGGCATGTAGCTTGCTGACCCACTTTTGTTGCCTCTCGTTCAAATCTTTTTGTCTAAGGAAATGCTTCAGACTGTTATGATCTGTTTTGACTACAAATTTGTTGCCCACCAAAAACTGTCTGAATTTAGCCAAGGCATACATGATGGCTAACATCTCCTTGTCATAGATGATGTCGCTGTGCTCTACACCCCTCAACTTCCTACTCTCAAATGCTATGGGGTGCTTGTCCTGCATTATTACCAAACCAATGCCTTCTCCTGAGGCATCACACTGCAACTAGAAGGGTCTATTGAAATCTGGTATGGCCAACATAGGGCATGTACTCATAATCTGTTTGAACCTGTCAAAGCACTCATGTGTACTCCCTATCCAACTAAATGCATCCTTACGAGTCAAATCTGTGAGGGGTGCAGCTCACTGAGAAAACCCCTTCACGAACCTACGGTAATATCCAAATAAACCCAAGAATCCCTTGAGCTGAGTGAGATACTTTGGTGGTGGCCAGTCCACCATTGCCCGAATCTTCTCTGGGTCCACCTTCACACTACTTACACTAATAATGTGACCCAACTATAACAACTCGACTCTCTCTCCAGAATGCTCAGAACGATGTCAATGTGTTTCAGATGCTCTTCCCATGTCTTATTGTAAATCAAAATATCATCAAAAAATACCAGAGCAAACCTCCTCAACTATTCTCAGAAAACTCTGTTCATGCAAGACTGAAAAGTAGCTGGTGCATTGGTCAGGCCGAATGGCATAACTAGGAACTCAAAGTGCCCATAGTGACACCTGAATGCTGTCTTCTCCACATCATCATCTTTGACCCAAATTTGATGGTACCCAGATCTCAAGTCTATTTTGAAGAAGTAACATGCCTCATGAAGCTCATGAATCAGCTCAGCTATCCTAGGTATGGGATACCTGTTTTTATTTGTTTTCTTATTGAGCTCCCTGTAATCTATGCACATTCTAAGGGTCCCATCCTTTTTCTTCACAAGAACCACTGATGAAGCAAATGGGCTCTTGCTTGGCCTGATATGACCCATCTCAAGAAGCTCTTTGATAGCCTTCTCAATCTCATCCTTATATCTTTTCAGGTGCGTGTATGGTGTAGTGATCACTGGTTTCACACCCTCCTCCAACTCGATCACATGCTCAATTCCCCTGTTAGGGGGTCTACCAAATGGAATATCACTAAACACTTTGGTGTGTTTAGTCCAAAGAGCCTATATGTCAGGTGGGTATTCCCTCTTCTGCTGCTCTGAAACTGTAGGCATCACCATCACCTCTGCTGCCCACTGCACATGATCATGGCGAATCAGCCTCTCCATCCGCCTGAGGGAAACAACTCGCAATCCACCATCTGAAATGCCTCTGAGCACATGTCTGACTCCGTCCACCTCAAACTTCATCTCCATCGTCCTCAAGTTGAGAGTGAACTCGCCTATCTCATGTAACCACTTCATACCCATCACCACATCCATATCACCCATGCTAACAACATAGAACTCAGACTGGAAAGTGTAGTTGTTTAGCTGGATGGTCAAATTAGGAATCCTCCTAGTGCAAGTGAGTATGAAACCATCTGCTACCTTCACTTTGAACCCTGAGAACTCCTCTATCTTCAATCCCCTCTTGGCAACCAAGCCCTCATCAATGAAGTTATGAGTGGCACCTGTATCTAGCAAAGTAATGCATCTCTGTCCACCCAACACTCCTCGGATCCTAAATGACCCCTCTCTGAATGCTAGAAATATGGGCTGTAGGTAGGGAGGTCTCCTCATCCTTATCTGGTACTTCAGTGCAACATTTGATCCTAAATCATCATCTTCTGTATGCTGCTATGAATGTGTCTCTAACTCCACCGACTCATCTACTGAGAAATATTCAATCTGTTTTGCCTTTCCTTGGGCAGCACACTTGTGCTTAGGATCCCAAGGCTCTCTGCAGTACAAACAAAGTTTCTTCCTCCTTAGATCATTCAATTGGTTATTGTCTAATCTGGAAGAACTCTTCTATGGTTGGTGTCCTGAGTCCCTATGGAAAGGTCTCCTGTCTCTCTCCTTATCCCTCCTATGCTGAAAGTTCTTGTTCTGAAATTTACTCCTCCATGTGGAAGACTCCATATCACGAGCCTTCTTCATGGCCTCCTGCAATGTCATAGGGTCTAAACCCTTCACCCATCCTCGTAGAGGTTCAGACAATTCATCAATAAAGAGAATGATCAACCTCCTCTCTGATATGTCTGAAACCATGACTGAAAGATCTTGGAACTCTAAAATGTACGAGTCCACTAATCCACTTTGTCTCAACTATGCTAGCTCCTTGAACTGCAACTTAGGGTCCTTCTTATCGAACCTGTCTATGAGTCTGGCTGTGAACTCTACATAAGATGTGATCTAGTCATGTCCCAGAGTCACCTTCTCATTGCTCCACCACTTGTGTGCACTGGCCTCCAAATGTAAGGCTGCATATGTGATGGCAGCAATCTCTAGCATGGGGATGATCTGTAGATAACTGTCCAACTTTTGGACCCAAGCTCTTGTTGTAGTCTTCCTTGAACTATCAAAATAGGGTAGGGTCATCTTAGTGACTTTCTTTTGTAGCTCATTATTCTACTGCCTGTTACCCCTCCTGGGCCTTTGTCTCATCCTGAGATCTGAATAGTCCCTAAAAGTCATCTCCGCTCAAAACTCTACACTAGAGGCCTACCAGTCCCTGAAGATCTCATCCTGAAACTCAACCTGTGTAGCATCTTGTTCAAGCATCTCATCCCTCGACACAAATATAGGAATGCCGAGTCTATTTGCGGCTGTGAGCTATGTAGCACCTCGATTATTCACCAAAGCCTCTCCATCATGATCCCTGTGTCTATTTCTGTCCCCAATGTTTCTGTCACCATTCTGCTTTCCCTGACCTCGATCTTTGTATCTATCCCCATCATTCTGGTCTCTATTTCTGTCATCCTGGTCTCTATTCATGTCATCCTAGTCTCTATTCCTGTCATTCCAATTTCTATTCTAGTCTCCATTATCCTCATCCTCCTCTAACTTAGGAAATAATCGTCCAAGAAGCCGTGTAAGTGCCAACTGAGACCTGTCCATGCTAGCAATAATCTACTGTTGTCCTCTGGCTAAATCATTAACGATATCTTTGGTGCTAGGCTCTCCAATCTCTCTATCCCCCATTTCTTCAGGCGGTTCTAGGAGTACACCGGAAAAGGGATCTATTCTTGGGACCTCGAGATCTTCCTCACTATAAAAAACCACTGGTTGCTCCTCAGCAGCTACCATCTCTATATCAATATCAAACGGATCAATCTGTGGCACTAGATTCTCTGGTTGCACTAATTGTGGATTTTGTGTTCTCTGTGGATTTCTTGTACCCTGTCTCTGTCTAAAGTAATATCTATCAGCACCCAGCTACATGTCTCATTCTCACTTCTGCATGTCTATTTACAACCTCACAGGATGGCAAGATCACTGCTTTGATATCACTATAATGTGTTGTACTTGTTTGTATTTTTTTTAAATATTTTTGTGTTTTATTTTTATTTTTTTAAAGTGTGATCTTTCAGACTAGAGAGAAGATGCAGAAGGGGTTTTCAATTTTCCTACAAATGTGTTGCTTGAGCATACAATATAGAGCATATAACCAAAACCCAGAAAATATATAATGAATATGAAGAAACTATTGACTACCCAGATAGTAAAATGACCAATAATGAATTACTGTGACATACACATGTTTAGAAATGCAACTTGGTACAATAGCCAAAATGGACCAACAAGTGGGTATGGCTGGAAATGCATCAAATCTCCATAAAATGATAAGTATTGCTCATACAATTGTTAACAGCAAATAAATGAGCCTCAAACGCCTCACTAAGGCCAAGCAAGAAACTGTAATGAAGGAAGAAGTGCCTCTAGAGGACCCACATCCTCACTGGGATATGTACGGCTTGGCTGAATGAGAAGTCTGTAGCAAATGTCATTGAAATCACCTTGTTTCTCCTCTGTTAATGGTCTGAAATACCTTCCAAGGGTGGGCAACCAAGTAGGAACAGGATTTATGCCAAAAACATCTCCAAATCAGCTACCCAAGAAGTATGGCTTGCTTTAGGACAGTACGGCCAACCAAGGGAAATGTGCAACAGTCACAAACTCTTTAAAAACTCCTCCAAATCTGCTATAACTAGTATATCAGCTGCTCACTACAACATCTCAGAATGCCATAACCCTGGAAGTCTCAAAATCACAACATATTAACTCCATTGAAGCACAATAGTGAACACCAAGTGTATCCACCTCTACTGGCACCTTTGAGTGATCTTCCACACCTGTAGTATGCCGTTACTCAGGGAGGTTTTTGTCTCCAAGAGCCTTAGGTTCGAATCCTCAAACCCTTCACGATAGCAAACCCTAGCAGAGCTCACAAAGAGAAAATATCATAAACAAGCATATCACAAATGAGCCTCTTTTCACCTTATATTTCCCCCCTCAAGTTGGGCATTGGATTTGAGAGAAAAAATTATAACTTTAAACTCACCTTATTTCTCCTAGGGATGGGCGCCCATGGTCAAGACATTAACTTATGTCTTTATTTTCATTAAGTCACTTTTCCACAACATATTATAAAGTCCATTTGTAATTATATTATTAATAACTTCAAACTTTAAAATAACTGTCAAGATGGTGTTGGAATGCAATGATCTATAGCTCATTGGAAAGCCCTCGACAAGACGAATCTGATGCCACTCTGAAAATGCCGAACTGACACTGACCCCAAACTTACTAAAACTAGTAACAACCAAGAGCAATCTGAGCCAACTCAGAAGCCACCAACCGGATCCTCCGAATCTGAACCACAATTCCTCCATCGACACAAACCTCCAAAGCGAAAACAACTCCAGTTCCCTAACCAAAATTCTAGTCCACGGGAACTCTATGATGGACTAACCATGAGTCAAGAAGGGGACATTACACTCACTGTAAGTTTAGATTATACATGTGACAGACCTAAGAAATTGTATCACCTATCTTCATAAGCATAAGAGTGTCGATTCTATGCTAGCTATAAATACCCTGTGAATAGAGTTCCTTTGCAGCTGTTAATGTGTAGCCGTTTAATGATATTGTAAGAGATTTGAATCTATTTAATTTCAGCAGTGACAGTGTCATGTCCCCTTCTCCATTAATAATTAATATTATTATTATTATTATAGAAAAAGTGTTTTTTAACACTACAAATATATAATATATAATATATTAATTAATAAGCAAATACATATATTAATAAAATAATGAAATAAAAGGAAAGATTCAAATTTTGAATTGTGGCGCTCATTTTTGGGTCCTTGAGACCTAAATTGGTAAGGTATTTGTACAAGCCTCTCTACTTCATTTTGGCATCTGATTTTTGAAATAAGATTTTGGCAATTTTCTCTAAAAGAATATGTGAAGGACAAAACCCTACAGAAGATTGGCGAACTAAGAGGATGAAACCCATCTTAGCTTGCAAGTTTCAGAGGTAGGACAAAATCCCTATTCTCTAGTTGGGCAGTCCCAATCAGTTACTACAACTGTGATAAATCAGGTCAATTGTGTGTTTCAGGAGGTGGCGCACTGGTGGAAATTAGGGCAAATTTATAACAAGTTCCAGGAAGGTACATCAAGATCCAAATTTGAGGAATAATCATATCCAGTTGATTTATCATCCAATTCCAAGGCAAATATAAGCGTGAGTTGAAGACAATCATGGACAGATCAGATCATTGATTTCTAACACTCAGCTGGACATCAAGTTGGATTTGCAAGCAGATTCCCATTGATTTACTTGGTTGTTGAGGTCACAGAGGTAGCTGGGTTATTTGGATTGCTGAACCAAGAGCATTTTTTCATATCACCCATAGTCATTTGCGGAGCAAATCCATACTTGTTTGTGAGATTTAGGACAAGGAAGATTTTGGACCTATCCGTCTTAGAAGAGTCAGCACATAATCAAGTAGATCATGGCTATTGAACCAACAAAGAATCGGTTGATATTCACCCCATTCAGGCAAGACAAGGCAATATCAGTCATGGATCCTTAGATCACTATAGGTATTGATCATTGTTCATTTTCTCTAAAGTGTAGATCAAGAGTTTGATTCCAAAATACATGTAAGTGCAGCCTGTGACAAAGTTCAATTTTGAAGTGAAGTCTATGTATAGTATTAAGCTAAACAGTTGAAGAATCTCTGATTGTTCAAATGATACTATTAATTTGAAGCAATCATAAATGGTTATACAGCTGGCATAGACTACACCGTTGGCATTATTTGTTTAAGCTATGCAGATGTATTGTGGATATTTATGTTGTTAAATTCCCTTCATATGTAGAACATACGTACATATCTGTAAATTCCATTTAGTTTCAGCTGATATCTGTTTCAAGCATATACTTCTATTTATAGAAAAAAATGGTGATTGCATTAAGACTAAATCGTATAATAATTAATAAGGATATTTCAATGGTATCAGAGTAAGGAGTCCTGCCAGCTTGTAGGTTTGATTTATTTTATGCAGTTGAGTCAAAGAGATCAAAAAGCCTTGGAGAGAGAAAGAAGATGATTAGAGGTAGCATCGCAAGAGGTTAGCATTGGAATTAGAGGCAAAGGTAAGAAAAAGATGGTAGATCAGTAGGATGAGTGAAAGGCTTACATGCAGAGATAGGAACAAATGACACAAATGCTCATCCAAATGATGCAGAGCATGATTACTAATATCAACTCCATTCAAACCTACACAAAATCATATGGGAGAAGAGATTAATTTGAATCAGAATGGGCCTGGAAATCACACAAATAACACCACAATTCCAATTGGACCAGCACCTAGACCCTTCCAGCTCACATTTTTGCCTAGAGTTGAGTTACCATAGGAAGAGGAGCCAAACCTGGTAGCAAACAACATTAATACTTGCATAGATGAGTACATAAGACTTGATCCAAATATCAAAAGTTAGATCCCATTTGCACAATTCAGCAATGAAAGATCAAGGAATGGGCCACAGGGAGAGACAAGACAACCTACAAAGCAGTTCAATAGAGATTTAAAAGAGAGGGTGAGTAAGTTGACTCTCCCAACTTTTGATTGTTCAAGAAAGGTCATTACTCGGGCTTGCGTTCAAAAATTGGATACATATCTCTCCCTCAACCCCATGACGGAAGACGAAGCCATCAAGTTTGTTATTTTTCATTTGGAGGGTATAACTCATGAGTAGTGGCATCACAGATAAATCACACAAGGGCATAAACATATCGTGGCATATGTTGATTTCACATAGAGGATCATAGATAGGTTTGATAGGAGGGATCCGGATATGCATTTCAAAGAGTTGACACATTTGAGGCAGCATGGTTCAGTAGAAGATTATGTAGTAGAATTTCAGCAAGTATCAATCATAGTGCCAGATGTTACGGAGAGGAGACTCATGTTTTTGTTTATCGAGGGATTATCTAAGTCACTCCAAGGATTGGTTAGAGCTTTTGAGCTAACATATCTACAGGAAGCTATCTAAAGGGCTCTGAATTTGGAGGATTCCACAACCAAGAACAAGTTCTACCCTAGGAATGCACCATCAAGACATCATAAGAGACCATCCACAAGGGTTTCCTGCAACCTAAGACATTACCTCCTAAACCAAGCAGAATGGAAGAAACTAAGAATGAGCTTCAGAGGAAGAAGTTGTGTTTTACTTGTAGAGAGTCATGGGATCCAGGACATTGCTTGGGGAAGGGGCAGGTACACTACATAGAGATAGTCTCCGATGAGGATTCAAAGGCAGAAAAGTCCAAACCCGAGGTTGTTTTGGCCCTTAGGTAAGGTTGAGCATGAGGATCACGGAGGAGAAGAGTCTTCAAGAAGTACATTTGCCACTCTTTTAGGAGCACCTAAATATCATCCTTTTTGTGTGCAAAGAGTGTTACAAAGACATAGAGTGATAGTATTGATTGATAGTGGGGCTATGTACAATTTCATTGACGAGGGATTGGTAACTAGGATGGGCCTGAAGATAAATGATTTTGAGGGATTTAATGTGATAGTGGCTGATGGATTTACTATCCCTTGCACTAGGAGGATCCAACAGCTTGACATTACCCTAGCAAGGCATAGAGTGTGATGATTTTATGTGGTTGGCATAGGTGAGACAGATATTATTTTGGGTGTGCAATGGTTACATTCACTTGGTGAGTTTACACAAAATTATCAGATGATGGAGCTGAAATTCAAATTTGACGGTAAGGAGGTGGTTCTTTGAGGCTTGTCTAATGGGGCTATGAGGGTTGTTTTGGCCAAGAGGATGGAGAGAGCCTTTCGTAGAGGACAGGTAGATTGGGTAGTATAATGTTTGATCACATATGAATTTTCACCCATGAGTGAAAAGACTAATGTAGATATTCAACCCATTATGGACAAGCATAGCATCGTATTCAGTGATATTCCTTCAGGGTTACCACCAGATAGGGGATTTCAGCATGCCATTGAGTTGGAGGAGATATCAAAGCCAGTCATCACTACACCTTATCATCATCCAAGGAGGTACAAGGAAGAGATTGAAAAGGCGATTAAGAAGTTGTTGGATATGGGACACATACAACCAAGCTCTAGCCCTTTTGCTTTCTCTGTGGTGTTGGTTAAGAAGATAAAAATGAGAGAGGATGCTCACAAAACAACTTTCAAATGTCACTATGGGCATTATGAGCTTCTAGTCATGCGATTTGGGTTGACATGCTCTGGCCACATTTCAGTCTTGCATGAACCAAGTATTTGTTAAGCAGTTGAGGACATTTGTATTGGTTTTCTTTGATGACATATTGATCTATAGCAAGATTTTGGAGGATCATTTGAGGCATATAGATGAGGTATTGGGTATACTTAAGTAGCAGTCACTTTTTGCCAAGGCATCCAAATGTGAGTTTGGGTTGACTGAGATTTTGTATTTAGGGCATAAGATTAGTGCCCAAGGCATCAGTGTAGATGAGGAGAAGATCAAGGCAATAATGGATTGGCCTCAACCCAGGACTATATCACACTTGAGAGGGTTTGTGGGACTTTCCAGCTATTACAGGGGGTTCATCAAAGGGTTTTCACAGCTGGCTGCCCATTGACGGATTTGACAAAGAAGGTAACTTTCTCTTAGAATGAGTCAGCACAGAGAGCTTTTGATAAGCTCAAGGAAGAATAAGTCCATGCCCCATTTTAGCTATTCCAAATTTTTCACTTCCATTTGTTTTAGAGTGTGATGCTTCAAGAGAGGGTATTGAAGCATTATTGATGCAAAACAAACACCCCATAGCATTTGAGAGTCGGAAGCTCAAGGAGTCAAAGAGGAGTTTCTTTATTTATGACAAGGAGATACTAGCCATCATGCAGGCATTGGCTAAGTTTAGGCAGTATTTGGTTTGCGAGAGATTTGTGGTGAAGACGGATCATAACAGCTTGAAGTTCTTCCTCAATCAAAAAGATTTGAATGATAGACAACAGAAATGGGTAAGTTGCAAGATTATGATTTTGATATTGAGTATGTTAAGGGGAAGAATAAAGTGGTGGCCGATGCATTATCTAGGAAGCCTTATTTATGCTCCATGATTGACATATCTGCTGATTGGAGAGCTTCTATACTAGCTGAGTATGCCAAGAATACATTTGCTATTGACATTTTGGATGGCAAGTTGCAAGATGACAAGTACAAGGTAGTTGATGACCTCATTCTCTATAAGGACTAAGTGTACCTTGTCCCAGGATTGAAGATGAAAGAGAAGATTCTGAGAGCATGTCATGACACTCCATTGATTGGTCATCAAAGGTACTACAAAACATATAGACAGGTGAGAGAATGGTTTTCTTCGAAAGGCCTGAAGGGGGATGTTTTGAAACATGTTAGAGAATGTTGACTTGTCAACAAAACAAGGTAGAACAAACATTTCCAGCTGAATTGTTGCAACCCCTACCCATTCCAAATAAAAAATGGGAGAGCATTTTTATGGATTTCAACACCGGTCTTCCGCAAGTGCAAGGTAATGATTGTATCTTTGTGGTGGATAGACTCATTGAGTATGCTCATTTTTATGCTATATCTTCTGAATATAGATCTCCACAAGTGGCTGATTTGTTTCTTAAAGAGGTGTTTAGATTGCATGGGCCGCCTAGAAACATTGTGAGTGACAGGGACAGCAGGTTCATTACTTTGTTTTAACAAGGAATTTTTCAATTGACAGGCATAGAGTTGACTCCAAGCACTAACTATCACCCTCAAACAGATGGACAAATAGAGATTGTCAATAAATGGCTTGAAGGGTATTTGAGAAATTATGTTACATGGCAGCAAATAGAATGGATTAAGTGGCTCCATCTTGGGGAGTATTGCTACAATTCCACTCATCACATGTCAATAGGTATGACTCATTTCAAAGCATTATATGGTTATGATGCATTATCAGTTGTGGATTTGATTCTTTCGGACAACAAAGTTCTTGGAGCTAGAGATTTGGTACAACAAAGCATGGATATCTTAAATGCTCAAAGAGAATTTACAACAAGCTCAAAATCAACAAAAGATGTATGTTGATCGCCACTAGTTGGAGAGGATTTTTGAGGTTGGAGACTTAGTTTTTCTGAGGTTACGGCCTTATAGGCAATCTTTCCTCAAAGGGTATGGTGCGGAGAAGCTAAAGCCACAATTTTATGGGCCTTACAAGATCACACGAAAAGTAGGAGAGGTGGCATATGAGTTGAAGCTACTGGAAAACAATAGAATTCACAATGTTTTTCATGTATCTCACCTTAAGAAGGGGCTAGGACAACATGTTACCCCTTCTTTGGAGCTGCCCCCACTTGATGACGAAGGTAAATTGATTCTATAACTACAAGCGATCATCGACATGAGAGAAGAGAAGCTAAGGAATAAGGTCATTTTGGAATATTTGGTAAAGTGGAAGAATTTGCCTATCGAGGATGCTACATGGGAAGGAGCTGAGATTTTTTATCATCTAAATCTGAAATTGCTTGAGGACAAGCAATATTTGGGGCAAGAAGACTGTCACGTCCCCTTCGCCATTAATAATTAATATTATTATTATAATAATAAAAGTGTTTTCTAACACTATAAATATATAATATATAAAATATTAATTAATAAGAATATACATATATTAATAAAATAATGAAATAAAAGAAAAGATTCAAATTTTGAATTGTAGCGCTCATTTTTGGGTCCTTGAGACCTAAATTGGTAAGGTATTTGTACAAGCCTCTCTACTTCATTTTGGCATCCAGTTTTGAAATAAGATTTTGGCAATTTGCTCTAAAAGAATCTGTGAAGAACAAAACCCTATAGCAGATTGGTGAACTGAGAGGATGAAACTCCTCTTAGCTTGCAAGTTTTAGCGATAGGACAAAATCCCTACTCTCTAGTTGGGCAGTCCCAATCAAGTACTACCATACTGCAACTGTGCTAAATCGGGTCAATTGTTGTTTCAGGTGGTGGCACGCTAGTGGAAATCAGGGTGAATTTATCACAAGTTCCAGAAAGGCACATCAAGGTCCAAGTTTGAGGAATAATCTATCCAGTTGATTTATCATCCAATTCTAGAGCAAATAAGAGTGTGAGTTGAAGGCAATCGTGGACAGATCATATCGTTGATTTCCAACACTCAGCTGGACATCAAGTTGCATTCGTAAGTAGATTCTCATTGATTTACTTGGTTGTTGAAGTCGCAGAGGTAGTTGTGTTATTTGGATTGCTGAACCAAGAGCATTTTTTTATATCACCCATAGTCATTTGCGGAGCAAATCCATACTTGTTCACAAGCTGGGACAAGGAAGATCTTGGACCTATCCATCTTAGAGGAGTCCGCACATAATCAAGTAGATCACGGCTAATGGAACCAACAAAGAATCAATTGATATTCACCCCATTCGGGCAAGACATAGCAATATTAGTCGTGGATCCTCATATCACTGTAGGTATTGATCGCTGTTCATTTTCTCTAAAGTGCAGATCAAGAGTTTGATTCCAAAATACATGTAAGTGTGGCCTGTGACAAAGTTTGATTTTGAGGTGAAGTCTATGTATAGTATTAAGTTGAATTGTAGTTGAAGAATCTTCGATTATTCAAATGATACTATTAATTTGAAGAATCAGAAATGGTTATATTGTTGGCGTAGACTGCACTGTTGGCATTATCTGTTTAAGATATGTAGATTTATTGTAGATATTTCTGTTGTTAAATTCCCTTCATACGTAGAACATACGTACATATCTGTGAAGGGGTAAATTCCATTTAGTTTCAGTTGATGTCTATTTCAAGCATATACTTATTTTCTATCTATTTATAGCAGCAAACCATGATTGCATTAAGACTGAATGGTATAATTATTAATAAGGATATTGCAGACAGTGGTGCATGTCTATATTTGTTTCAGTTTGAAATCAATCAACCAATCTATGTGTGTGTGTGTGGAAAACTCCAAAAATTTTAACCAAGGACATTACAATTGATGATCAGTTGCTAATCATTATTTTATATGTTGATTACATGTTGTTCATTGGATATAGTAAGGGAATGATTAGGGATATCAAAACTCAATTGTCTAGTGCCTTTGATATGAAGGATTTGGGGGTTGTGAAGTACATTCTAGGTATAGAGATTAGTAGGGATTAGGCTGGCAGAAAGTTTTGGCTCAATCAGATTATGTTCAAACTATTTGCAAAGGTTTGTAATGCATGACTACAAGCCAATTAATATTTCTTTACCTGTTAGTACTAAGTTATCATTGGATCAGTGTCCTAAGTCAAATATGATTTGGAGGATATGTTAAATGTTCCATATGTTAATGGTGTAGGTAGCCTAATGTATGTCATGGTTTGTACAAGACCAGACATTTCCCAAGTAGTGGGAGTTCTTAGCAAGTTTGTATCTAACACTAGTAAAGAGCATTGGACTTATGTGAAAAACATTTTCAAATATTTGTGAAGCACTTTAGATTATTGTATTTGCTATCATGGGATTGATGATGTGGGCAAGTTTCTTGATATATGGGGTCCACAAGCGATTATGTGTTTACTTTGTTCAGGAGAGCTATCAGTTGGATAAGTAAGCGGTAATCTACAGTTGCATTGTTGTCATGCCCCCGCCGAGATCGCAGCACTTATAAGCATTTATGTGATCACAACCCTTAAACTATAATAGGGGCAAGGTAAATATGGTATGATTCATAAAATTAATAAAAGCATTTAAATAGATATTATCATGGGCAACGATTCCTAAAGGCAATTAATTAAAAATTAAAAGGGATTCAAGTCAGCGGTCAAGGACGAATAGTTGTGACTCTTTCAAAAGGCAGAAATCATGAAAGGTTGTGACTCCCTCAAAATAAGTTACAAAGGGGAGATCATTTCTTGGGCAAAAGGGATTCATTCAAGCCTTATTCAAGCATTAACTTGTCAATCCATCAAGAAATAGCAATCAGTAAAAAGCAATCAATAATAATCTAGCAAATTCATCAAGCAATCAGTTTTCAATTTGAGGAAGTGTCTTGCAAATAGGAAGGACGAAATCCCTTCCAAGTTCACAAGAGGATAAGGACAAAAACCCTTATTGTTCTTGTCAAGTTTGGATGAAAACCCAAATCTTGGTCAAGGATGATGAAAACCCTCCAAGGTGGACTAAGAGTTGGAAGGACGAAAACCCTTTCATACTCTTGGCAAGTTAAGGACGAAAACTCTTGATATTGCCACTATTGAGTTAGGGACAAAAACCTCTAATTCAATAGATTTGTAAGTATTTCCAAAGAATTCACAATATGATTGATTTTGAGAATTGTGCTATGATTTATTGATCTAAATATTATCATAAATTCTTGAACTTTGATAAAGCTATATCATTTTGAGCAAATATTAATGTTTAAGGCATAAAATCAGGAATATCCCAAAAAGGGGCATTACAATTGTCCACTGTAGAAGTAGAGTACATGGCTCCAACACTTGTCTATAAGGAGACAATGTAGTTACAAAGATTGTGTTTAGGTATTGGCTTTGAGTGCAGACAGGTTAGGACCGGATGTGACAATCGAAGTGCCATATGTTTGGTGAAAAAATTATTGTACCATGTTTGTACGCAGCATATTAATGTTCAGTATCACTGTGTCTATGAAATGGTTGAGGGTGGCAGAGTCATGATACAAAAGGTTAACACTTTGGTTAATGTTGCAGATTCTCTCAATAAGCCCGTGAGCATAAAGAAATTCAATTGATTTAGATAGTGGCATGGGCTTTGCCTTGTCTAGCACTTAATTTAATTTTAAGTTTCCTATTATATTTTGCAATGTAAATGTCAAGTGGCAGAATATTAGAATAAGGGGTATCATTCACCTTGCAATCCTCGGTCTTCATTAATTGTATTTAATTATGTAGATAATAAATAATGTATGATCTCCAAACATATTACTGTGGGCTAAATGGGACGCCCCTGTATGGGTGGGGTAATTATTTATTTATTATTTATTCTTCGAGATATTTGGGATTGTGTAAGAAGACATTGAATACAGAGATTACATTGAAAAGATCAAAACAAAGAGTTACAGGGCACCTTCCTAATTTGGTGGTTATGACACAAACATTGAATACTCTCATGGAGTACCTAGGATTGAGATCTTAGTCAATTTGATGGTTATGATGGAATCTATGGCATCTATGATGTATAAGAAAGGTGTAAGATTTGTAAAAAATGTAAGAGAAGTTACATACTATTTCAAGATGCTTGACCATGACCATAGGGGCATTGTATTTTTGCCATAGCTTATGGTTTAGACTCATGGTTTTGGATTGTTTCTGACATTTCCATATATTGGAGGCATGGAATAGTGGATTGTAAGGTTTTGTTGTAAGAACTTTTATGCTGCCAGTTTACTATCAGAGGGATAAGTGATTGTATTGGCGTATGCTCTTTTGAGATTAATACAAGCTTAGGTCTTTTTGGTGGCGGGGCTTTTTCTCGCAAAGGTTTCTCCACAAAAATTTAGAGTTATGGATTGCATTTGTTACGTTTGCTTCTTTATTGAATCATTAATTTTATTGGCTTAATCACATGCTTTATCGGACTAAATCTCTGTTGTGATAATATTCATTTTGTTGTTTACCCTATTAATCAACAGTGGATAGTTTGTAGATTCTAGGTTTCTCTCATAATAAACATAGAAGTAAAAAAATTTCTAGTTGCCTTTTGCTTGGTTTGCAAGTAAAGATTTACATTTCCAAGCATTTTTCTTTAGCATTATTCTATCCACAGTCATATGAAATGAAAAAATTATAAGAAATATGCACAAGAAAATAAAATAGGAACTTTATTGCCTGCATGTTTCCGATCCCAGCTGCATCCAATTTCTTTTTATCATCTACTATATTACAGCTTTCAGCATGGGGTGAATTATTGTTCCATTTTCAGATTACTGGATTGGTAATATTTCATTTAGTTCTTGGGCACGAGGTGGAAACCCATGAGTTCAACAATACATAAGGTAAATGGATTGTCGGATTCCACAAGCAAGGTCTCATATGCCAAATTGATGTCTGTCTTGGTCATGACTAAAAATAACCTTTTCTTAATATGAGAAGTCAGCTAGTCCTGATGTTCCAAAGCACTGGATTCTGTATTTTATTTGCTTAGTGAAGGGCAATGAAGTGCAACATGCTTCTAATGTCAAAGGCTTTTCTAAAAATTGACAGACAATTTCAGGTAAGTGGTATTTCTTAAGTGTATCAAATCATGTGATGATTTATTGGGATTTAACTGCAAAGTTTCAAGTCAATCTTTATTAACCCTTATTTTTATTCCATGAGTAATGGTTCCCAATTTGACAGACATTTTCAGGGAAAACAGGCCATAATCTTATTAAATGCTCAAGAACAGTAAAAAGCAATATTTTAAATAAGTAAAACGAAGGGTACCTTTTTCACAGCAAGTTTAGGAGATGTCTTGTGTGGGTTCCCATTCAGCCTTTCAAAAACTGCCAAATCTCTGAGTTGTTCTCTTTGAGTAGGCTCCTTG
Organism: Cunninghamia lanceolata; assembly: GCA_027924645.1. Lineage (NCBI taxonomy): Eukaryota > Viridiplantae > Streptophyta > Pinopsida > Cupressales > Cupressaceae > Cunninghamia > Cunninghamia lanceolata. Next base: position 898,242 of record BSBN01001494.1, on the reverse strand, counting down.
GCTGTCTCAATACAACCCCAACCGAAGCTGTTAACAGTGACCCAATTGAGGAATCTTTTCATGTCAGCTGAATGAATGAATGAATAAACAGATGCTCACCAGGACACATATCAAGACAAGTGCCAGTTAAAAATGGCCGACGATGACTATCTTCCTCTTCTAAATCTGCATTAGTTGATACCATACTCATATCCAGTGAAGGGGGGTGGGGTTTTTCATACCCTTGCCCTCTATATTTGTTTGAACTGTTTACAAAGTTGTGTGAAGGTTCCTGAGATTCACCAGGATTATGATAGGACGACGAGGGTCTCTGATTGTTACGTTGTCTTGGCAAACTAGAATTTGGAGGTTGATGGGTGTGGGAAGGGAATTTCTCGGTCATGTCATCATCCTGTTGGTGGTGGTTGTAATTGGGTTGACTCAGATTGGCTCTTCTATTTCTGAATCGGCCGCCATGTGTTGTTGCCCTACTGTAATTGTCTTCGTATCTTGCCCTGTTCCTTTCCATTTCAGCTCATCCACATCAGCCAGAAGCACCATGCCTTAATTTAACAAATTACCTGGTCAACAAGACAATGGTTTGTCCATTTCCATTTTACGCCTAACTATTTCTTGTTTTGGACGACATCCAGAGAAGCATTCCATATTTCTTTATTATGGTAACGAGACCTTGCAAGTAAAGTCCGGCGGAGAAGGATACTCACCGTTATGGAGTTTCTTAGGATGCGGTCCCATGGAAGGGGGTTCGGCAAGTTTAGGCATGTTTGTTCGTGTACAGCATATAGGGCATCATCAATATTATAAGAACTTAATATTTGTACTAGCAATCGCACTTCGGTGTGCAATGGGTACGTCGAAGAGTTGTGGAAGGTTAATTAGTAAAAAAAAATTACTATTTGCATATAAGTATGAATGCATGAAGTCAATTGGTAGGCAGTAAGCAAATGATGATGTGTGTGCAATCAAGGTCTTGATGAATAGGTGGCAGCTTCGGATTGATTATTCATCCACTTAAATTTAACTTTATATATTATTTAATGTTTAAAATTTAGTCTCTTGAGTTACAACATCCTTGGAATGCACAAAAATCATATAAAAAGTTATAATCTCTCTCTCTCTCTCTCTCTCTCTCTCTCTCTCTCTCTCCTTATCCCTTCTCTTTGTGTATATACACATCTCCCTCTCTATCTCTTTTTCACTCTATGAAAGTGTTGAGAGAAGGAGAGTGTTTTGTTGTTTTTTATGATATGCAATTTTGACTTTATGAGGTTGATTTGTTCATATAGTGTAGTAGGTAATCAACATATGAAATTATGTTATGGATCAATGGTCAAATGATTGTAGCAATTTTATTTTTAAAATTGTGCTATTGTGGATGAGGATGTGCCATGTAATTTGGTCTTAAATTGAGTCAGATGTGGATTAGTCTTTTTATTGTGATTTGGTTTGATATTAATGTAGCCTTCAAAGAAATGTATGTCTTGATCTATTATCATAAAGGTGTTGTGTTGAAAAGCATAATTGGGCTTGCTTTTGTTAGAGTAATAGGTTCTTTACTTAATTAATTTAATCATATTGATTATTTAATTAAGTCACCTTTACTTTATTTCACTTAAGCTAAACTTAGGAATCTCTTTTTTGCATTATTAAATTAGTCTTGACACTTGTCACATGCTAATTTAATCTCTTCCTAGGGTTTATGTCTAGGGTTTCTATCTCCTTTTATAAGGATTGTTTCATTGTTGTAAACATTCATTTAGGTTATTATGCATCTATACATTTCTAGTTGTAGAGCACCTTTGTGCCTTTGATCTCCTTGTATGTCACAGGTTATTTGCTTGCAGGTGTTCACTGGGTTCTGTGAGGTTGGTTTCACAACTTCTACATGGTATCAGAGCTTGGACCTAAAGATTCTTATTCACTAGTTTAAGAGAATAGGCGTTGAGCATTCAAACGGTATAACCTCAGCTCAAAAGATTTCTGGGTTCTGTCGATAGCATCGAAATCCAATTTGAATATCTCTTATTTTTTGCAAAAAGTGCACAGATTTCAAAAAAATAGATCGCAAATCCGCGTCCATATTTTTAGCCTCTACTTGTTTTTTTTTGCCTTTTTAGAGCAGTTTCACGAAATCGTGTATATCTTTCTCATCCGGACTCCGATTTTAGCAAACAAGATATCAACAAAAAGAGAACTCCGAGCACTATCCAATGGAGCAGGTATTTTTTTTATTTTTTCTAAGTAGCATGTTGTTCTCACCAGAAGTCGGTCTTCTTTTTCGAAGCAACCTTCAATATTTTGGGCATATCTTTTGCATACAGACTCTGTTTTTCGCAAACGAATAGGCATTGGAAAGGTCTTCCAGTGCTCTTTCTAGATATGTAGACTTTTTTTACCATAAATTTACCAGGTACACAAAGAATAGCATAATGTGTTTTTTTGTTTATTTCAATTTTTCTACTTTCTTAGTTGCATAGGGGTTTGGTTTTTCATGTTGTGGGGGGTATTTTATTTGCTTTCAGTATCTATATACATCAAAAGAATAGAAAACCCTTCCCACACATTGTTTCAAAACCTTAAACATTATGGCGGACACCCCTTCAGTTGAACGTCTTACCCCTCATAACTATCACATCTGGAAGGCTCATATGACTAGATTGCTCATGTCCAAGGGTTTGTGGTCCTCTTTGGATCAAGTACAACCAGTGTTCACGTCAGTTTGAGATCCTTCAACATAGGAACAAAATGGATGAGGCCATGGGATTCACTTCACTTCATGTTTCAGATAGTCTTCTATTTCACCTTAAGAGTTACACAACTCCTAGGGAAATGTGGACCAAGTGAAGTGATCTATTTGGCACCATCAATGAGTTCCGAGCACTACAAATTGAGGCAGAGTTGACTACCTTGCTACCTGATTCATATTCCTCTATTAAGGATTTTCTGATGAACTTCAAGTCTCTCAGATCACTTTTGCAGGGTTGTGGGAAGAACAAAACTGACACAGAGTGTATTTACCTAATCTTGTCTAAGCTTCAAGGCCCCTTTTAGGTATTTTCTTCTACATTTTATTCCACCATGGATGTGTTGGGTACCACTTTTACCATGCCTACCTTTGAGGTTTTCTGTGATCATTTGACACTAGAACAATTCAAGTTGACACGGTTGGATGCTCTCACAGGATCGAAGAACCATGCCTTGGTAGCTCAGCCATCTAAAGGGAAACAAAAGAAGATACATAAGCCCAAATCAGATTTAGCAAGTAGTGAGAGTTCCTCCAAGCCACCTCCAAAGTCAGATTCAAAACCACATTCCAATCCAAAGCAGGACAAGTCTTCTAAGTCTAGTGAGTCTTCCTCCAAGACAAAGAAGAAATCAGGTGATCCTTGCAGTTTTGTGGCAAGGAAGAACATCCAGTTAACAAATGTTGGAAGAGATTAGAGGCTTTAGAGGAGGCCATGCAGCAGCATAATATCTCATCACCTCAGTGTTCTTTCCCACACACAAGGAAAGGTCATGCTCTATTTGCACGGGCCTTACCTTCATCATCTACATGGATTCTAGATTCAGGTGCTTCTCACCACATGACACATACTCAGGAGTTTCTTACCACTCTTGCCCATTATGGCACTTTACAGATTGCATTTGGTGACTCCACTCATCTTTCAATTTTGGGTTCAGGTATTGTTCCATTAGAAGGTGGTTGTCTTCAGGGTGTTCTTGTTGTTCTTGACATTTCGACCAACCTCCTTTCAGTTTATCAGATTTGTCATTTTGGCTCTAGTAGGAGAGTTGATTTCTCACCAAATGATGTGGTTATTCAAGACCTCCATGATCTTGATCTTGTTGCGGCTACTAGGAGTGTTGACTGTGCATCTCGCTTATATAGATTTGATGGATTTGAGAGCTCAGATGGTTCTAGTTTATCACTTATAGCACATGCAGATACAGTGAGTAGGCTTTTGTGTGAGCGTTTTGGCCATGTCAATTACAAATATCTATAGCAGATGAGTACACAGGCACTAGTGTTTGGGCTCCCTAAGATTTCTTGTATTGATGGTGTTTGTCGAGGATGAGTTCTTGGCAAACATCATCGGGATTCTTTTCCTAAGGGTAGAGCCACATGTGCTAAGGCACCCTTAGAGTTGGTACATAGTGACCTCATGTCATTTCTGACTCCTTCATTTTCAGGGGCCAAATATGTGCTCACATTTATTGATGACTTCTCCAGGCATACATGGGTGTACTTTCTTAAGTACAAGAGTGATGTCTTTGATTCCTTTAGGATCTTCAAGGCATTCGTGGAGAAGCAGTCTAGTCTTTCTATTAGGAGGATACGCATAGATAATGGGGGGAGTATGTCAATTAGGCTTTTAGGGACTTTTGCACTAAGCATGGTTTGCAGCATCAGCTTACAGTTCCTTACACCCCTCAACAAAATAGTGTTGCTGAGAGAAAGAATAGAACATTTTGGGAGATGGCCAATTGTATGATTCAGTCACGTAATATGGATTCTTCATTTTGGGTTGAGGCAGTGAATTGTGCCAATTATATTCAGAATCAGATGCCTCATCACGCATTATGACATATGACTCCTGAGGAGGCTTGGATCCATCTCAAGCCTGATGCATCTACATTCTGAGTTTTTGGTAGTGAGGCTTGGACATATATTCTTGATGCTCAGTGAAAAGCCATGGAGAGGAAAAGTTGACTACTCATATTTGTTGGCTACTGTGAGGATGTTAAGGCATACAAGTTATTTGATCCTGATTCTAGAGAGGTCTTGTTTTGACGAGATGTCCAGTTTGATGAGCGCTTTCCTCAGATGGATTCTTCATCACCAACTTCTCCCTCATTGCCTACTCCTCCCACTTCCTCTCTTGAGGATTCCTTATCTCTTGAGGATGATGTTGATGATGATCCACCTTCACCACCTCCTCCAGATATTGAGCCTTTGCCTAAGTGGGCCCATAATACTCTTGATGCAGCTGGATCTTTGGCAGGTGATCCTTCAGATTCATGTCATACTCGTTCACAGACATCAGGTGCTAGTCTTTTGAGTCATGCCATTTCAGATGATCCTCAAAAGTTTTAAAAGGCAACAGGTAATCTTGAGTGGGATAGGCCCATGGAGGAGGAGTATTCTTCATTGATGAAGAATAATACTTGGGATCTTGTTCATCTTCCTAAGGGAAGAAAGTTACTTTGGTGCAAGTGGGTGTACCGTACCAAATTTTCTATAGATGGTTCGATTGATAAGTATAAGGCTCGTCTTGTTGCGAAGGGGTTTTCTCAGACCTTGAGGGTATTGACTACTCCAAGACCTTTTCTTTTGTTGCCAAGATAGATTTTATTCACCTTGTACTTTCACTAGTAGCTTCACAAGGATGGACAGTTTTTCAAATGGATGTGAAGAGTGCCTTCTTGCATGGAGACCTTCATGAAGAGATCTATATGGAGTAGCCTCAGGGGTTTGTGCAAGACATTTCACTAGTTTGCAGACTTCGTCATTCATTATATGGCCTCAAACAAGCCCCTCAGGCTTGGTATGAGAAGATGGACTCTTTTCTACTTTTTTATTGCTTCACACTATGCCATTCTGATCCCACAGTGTACATTTAGTCACAGGACGGTGATCTTTTGATACTTGTGCTCTATGTAGATGATTTGATTCTCACAGGTAGCTCATCCTCCATGATTTAGATTGTTCAATGAGCTTTGATGGAGCAGTTTGAGATGATAGATCTCAGTGTTCTGCACTACTTTCTTGGTCTACAGGTTATTCAGTCTTCAAATGGGATTTCCATATTTCAGCAGAAGTATGCTCTTGATATGCTTCATAGATTTGGCATGCTTGATTGCAAGCCTACCCCCACACCATTTTAGTTAGGTGTTGTATTCTCTTCCACTTTCTCTACTCCTTCAATAGATTCTACATTATACGGGTAGTTGGTTGGCAGCTTATTGTACCTGACACATTCATGTCCTGATCTTTCCTTTGTGGTTGGTCTTGTCTCTCAGTTATCACATGATCCACATGAGAGCCATTGGCAAGCTATCAAATGCATATTGAGGTATATTCAGGGCACATCACATTATGGCATTCACTATACATTAGGAGCTTCTCACATTGTCAGCTTCACTGACTCAGATTAGGCTGGTGATGTCAATGATAGGAAGTCTACTTCTGGCTTTGTCTTTTGCCTTGGTTCTGGTCCCATGCATGGTCTTACAAGAAGCAATCTACTATTGCATTATCATCTACAGAGGCTGAGTATTGAGTTGCAGCTTTAGCTAGCCAGGAGGTTCTACGGCTTCGTCAGTTGCTGACTGAGTTTGGCTTTCCTCTTGATAATCCCACACTTCTTTGGTGTGACAATCAGAGTGCTATTTATATTTCACACAACCCAGTGGAGCATCAGTGGACCAAACACATTAAGATCTACATGCACTTCATTTGGTAGATGATTCAAGATGGATTTCTCATCTTGGAGTACATTCCTACAGAGGAGCAGGTTGCAGACATCTTCATGAAACCTTTGGCATCGCCTCGATATCTTCAGTTGTGATTGATGCTTGGGGTGAAGGAAGTTGTCCTTAGGGGGTCTTCATGAGGCCTTCCTTCCTTCATGTTTTTCATACATGCTTTCATCTCATTTTGGAGAGGAGTTTTTTCCCACTGGGTTTTCTCCTATTTCTCCACTTTACAAAGATCCTTTGGTTGTATTTGGGTACCTCATCAGGCCTAGTTGTCGGGACCCATCTTTGCTTTCATGCATTTGTCCTTAGTTGTTTTAGCTTCTCCCTAAGTTCATCTTAAGGGGGTTTGTTAGAATAATAGGTTCTTTACTTAACTAATTTAATCATATTAATTAAGTCACATTTGCTTTATTTCACTTAAGCTAAACTTAGTAATCTCCTTTTTGCATTATTAAATTAGTCTTGACACTTGTCACATGCTAATTTAATCTCTTCCTAGGGTTTTACGTATAGGGTTTATATCTCCTTTTATAAGGATTGATTCATCATTGTAAACATTCATTCAGGTTATTATGCATCTATAAATTTCTAGTTGTAGAGCACCTTTGTGCCTTTGATCTCCTTCTATGTGATAGGTTATATGCTTGCAGGTGTTCACTAGGTTATGTGAGGTTGGTTTCACAACTTCTACAACTTTGAGGTTAGAGGTGAAGATCTAAAGTTGTCTTAGTTATAGCCAATCTCTTAAAATGTTTATTTACACTTTCAAAAACACGTCACCAAGCAATGTAGATTCAAGAAGTTGAATGTAGTGATATTGTGCCTAAATGTGACTTCAACTTTAAAATTGTTGGGATATGGTGTTGTACACCATTGCATAATTTGATATTTTAGAATGTTGTAATTAAATAATTATTTAGTTGTGATGCACCTAGGTGGTGTGGTTAATCACACTACGTAATTATTTGGGGACCACTTTATGTTATATGCAACATTGGGATATTATTTGTATTATTTGATTAATTGGGAAAAGTTAGTACCAATAGTCAAATGGGGTCAATGGTTTTATAGGCTAATGGTTTTATGTATCCATGGTTTTAGAACACGTGGTTTTATCCAATACCACGAGTTGTATTTGTATGAGCTTGGTCTATAAAAGAAAGCACATGGTTAGTGGTTTGGGTGGGGTTGGCCATTTCATTGTAGGTGAATGGAGGTTTCGTGAGAGGTTGTCATTGTATTGAGCTCTCTCCTATAAGTGCATATTGTGAAGCATGACAGGTGATGTGTGGATTCATGCTTTACACATGGAGGATGCATTGGAGGTGCTTGATGGATTCAGAGGTATTCATGGAGACTCATGGCATGTATTTTAATATATTTATTATTGAATAATACATATGAGTGTGGATGCTTTTGGAGGCTGGGCTTTTCCCTGAAAAGGGTTTTCCCAGGGTATATCTTGTGTTATCTTGTTATTTGTTCATTTGATCTTTGCATTATGGTTGTTTTTGCATCTTATTCTCCTCTTGGGTTATGTGCAATTGGTTTAATTAGACATGCAAATTCCTAACAAGTGGTATTAGAGCCATGTTTATGGTTGAGGGAGGTGTGAGCTCCCTGGATGTGTATAACCCTTGTGTGTGTAGATCATGTGCAAAATGCAAGCCATGGGAATGCATGTAAGGATTTGGGACACTAAAAGGTTTTGTGTAGGTTGTATTGCAGTTTGGGGGTTCTAGGTATTGGAGATTTGTTGTGCATGTTGCAGATCTAGTAATTGAAAAATCATGGCCAAAGAGGGTTTTCTTAGTTTAGCTAATGAGGGTTTTGAGGAGGAATTTCTAAAGATGACCTCCTGGGACAAAGCGGACCTCGCAATTGAGTCCAAGAGGCCCAAGAGGTGAAGAAAAACATATAACTTTGTCCATTTTGGCCATTGTGACCTGGAGAGAAAAATTTGCCCATCTGTTGGTACGTCGTACGAACGTAGGTACGCAGAGCAAAATTAAAAATTAAAAATTCCTGCCCTGCACAATGATTTTCTATAGTTTTGATAAAAATTTTGCTAGAAAAAATTAAAATTAAAAAAAAAACTATAGTGTTTGAAATTTTGCAAGATAGAAATTTTTTTTTAAAAAAATTAAAAGGGGTTTGGGGGGGTACGGCGTCCGCAGACAACCTATTTGGCCCCTTGCGCTTACAATGCATGGCCCCTGGCCCACAGGGGACGGTCAACCCCTTGCCGGCTGGCAAACCATGGCCGACAGGCCCTGGGCCCCTAGTCTGGCATCAGTCCGACAGGCAAGTCGTGCCCCTACCGGCGAGCGGGAGCCTTTACCGACGCTGGCGACCGCCAAGCCCCCATGGGCAAAAACAAAATGGTCATAAATATTTTATGGTGGCCATGAAAACTTTAGCAGTGGAAGTGATAAGGTTTTTTAAATGACAATGTTTGATATTTAAAGTCGGGCCTATTTAAAAATTAAAACCTCCTTTAATGCAATTTTGGGGTCCGATGACAAAATAAAATTGGGAAACTTCTTGGAGTCCACCTACGCTGGTCAAAGACAAATAATGATGCCAACCCAATCATATGCCACGTTAGTATGCCACCTAAGTGCCTAGTCAGTTGCTTACATCAGCAGTGATGTCATCATGTACGAATAGGGCCCACCAGGGGTCCACGTTTAGCCCTAGGAGGGCATTTTTGTTCGGGGGGCATAACTTTCACATACGGTATCAATTTTTCAACTTCTTATAGGCATCGGAAAGGTCTCTCTAAGAACTATGCAGTGGTATAGGTTTCATGACTAGATTTTGCTATTTATGTTAGAATTTGGTGCATGAAGCTAGGCATTACTATGGTACAATTTCATGTTCATAACTTTTGCATACGGAATCAAATTTTCAATTTTGGATAGGCGTTGGAGAGCTATTGCATTGTACTACAGTTTGGATTGTGTAGATTTTCAGTTTGATGTGTAGAGAGAAATTGGTACTTATTTGATCACTTGTAGGAGCCTGAGATTTAGAGTGTATTTATGAGTGCATTCGAATGGATTTTTTGACACAAACTTGTGGGAGTACACGTTGTTATGAGGCCATCAGTATGGTATAGTAGGCTTTCAGATTTGGTGCTTCTTGATATAGGTTTATAGGTGTTTTCAGAGTTACGACTTTGATGGAGATAGGTACACAAGTTGTCTTCTGGTTTAAGGACATGGTTGATACATGTGTGAAACTTGGAGTCTCATTTCAGTGGGAGTTGAGTACAGGTACAGCGATGACGATGGTTATGGTGTCATGGATATGTAAGTACACTTTTGCATTGGCATGACATGATCATGTATGTGATTGACAGGTATGGGCTATGATGTTAGATTCATGATTATAGGTAGTGTTGTGGTGTTGTTTTAGGGGATTGTTCTTATCTCTTGGATGCTTGATTAGTTCCTTGACAATGGTTACTTGTTTGTGGACTTGTTTGGCAAATTGAATCTGGCGTTGATTTGGTGTTTGAGTCTTGGATTCTACAGGCTGTCTTCTTTGATATCTTAGTTTGCATATTACTAGTGTGATGATGAGTTTGCATGTTACATTTGTTTGGATCTACGAGTTATGTAGTTTTGTGGATTAGCTACCCCTTGGCTACAGTGGGATAACTCGGATGTGGACTGCCTATATCCATGAGATTGATTCAGTGTTTATGCATACTTTATTAGTTGGCCTTGTATGTGGTCATTTGTACATTGGTATGTTGCTTTGGGATGAGAGGATGGATGATTAGAGTGCCTGGATAGTCAGTTGTTGGGACTTGTAGCATGTTTATCACGATGTCATGGATAGCTTGGATACATGGTTTTATGTGAGCTTTTGACAATGATGGTTTTATCTTCTTGTAGATCATGGTTTTACTCAACCTTTTGGGAGATGTTGATGTTATAGTGGGATTCCTTGATTGATTTGGGGCCATGGATAATCTTCATTTAGGAGATGGTTTCTTTGTTGTCATGGATAGCTTGATATCATGGTTCAATGGGAGCTTTTGGTAGTGATATGGATTTATCATTTGTGATGGATGATCTTCTGCAGTGGTTGTGGGTGTCTTGGAGAGGCTCTTGGATTATGATTCTTGTTTCAGTGAGAGTGCTTTGACATCCTGATTTCCATTGTTAGTAGATGGTTATCTTCATGTGAGTGGAGATGTTGACATCTTGGTTTACCATGGCCCTAACTTCTTTGAGTCTTTGGTTGAGGTGTCAGTTTATTATTTGTTAGTTTGCAATGTTTATCCTTGATTTAGAGATGTTGATATTGTGTCTTAATGGACTCTTAATTGTGTGTTAGAGTTTTGGCATGATATAGATTCTCTTGAGATAGGATGTATGCATTATTTCATGTGATCTTCTTGGAGGAGATGGTTAGATCATGATGTCATGATGAGCTTCTTGATTATGTAGATGTGCAGTAGAAGCATTGACAGTGATCTTGTTGGTTCTCTTGGTATTGAGTACTTTGGTCATTTGCTTCAGAGTTTCATGATAGTGCAGTGTTGCATTTGGAGTTTCAACATGGATTGATCATGGAGGTACTCTTAGATACTTGGAGACTTAGGTGAGGCTGGATTTCTCTTGAGATTAGAGACACTTGTTGAGATGATTACTCTTTGAAGGTTTCAGCAGATAGACCGAGGAGCCTTACACCTGGTTATGGGCGTGACTTCATTATGGACCTAGAGGAGATTGTTCTTGGAGAGAGTTATTGTGGCTTGGTGTATCCTGGAGGAGCATTCTCATTCCCCACTCTTGGTCTACTCGGTGGTTTATCATCTATGAGGTATTGCCCATCGTTTTATATGCATTTGCTTTATGTTTCATCTTCTCATAGATATGGATCTTAAGCTACAATTATTGGTTCTGGAGGGTTCATTTGAGGGATGTTAGCATGGTTATTTCCTTGTTCATATAGTTTGATTTATGATATTCATTATGAGGAGTTTAGGAGATGTCATTGAGCTTATTCCTAGTTATGGAATGGTTATGAGTTTGATCTACTGATTAGAGAGGCTTACATCCATGTTGGTTATATGTTACATATGTTCATTTGATCTTATGAGATTGAATGATTGGGTGTTGTTGAGGCTTTTCATTTGGGGTTGTAGAGGAGATCATACTTGACACAACTTAGCACTTTGAGGTGTTTGTAGAAGGACATTATGATTTATAGGTTTTCTCTCTTTGTCTTATGGTTACTTCCTAGAGGATCATGTTGATATGGTTGGACTTGGGAGCGTTATGGTGACATGTTGTGAGAGAGTATGCAGCAATTTATCATGCATGTGTGGATCATTGTGATTGTTCTTTTTACTACATTGGCTTGTTGATTAGCCACACCTTGGTTTGAGTTTTGATTGATAAACTTGGTATGCCTTGGATCTATTTTCATATTTGACATTACCCATGCAGTGGGAGTTCCTGGATGTATGTGTTCTTCATTGATAGGTTTTATACATGGAGCTTGTGATTGCAGTATATGGGTTGGATATGTTGTTGGCATGAGTTTATTGATGTTTTTGATACCTATGAGGTATGGATGGTTGGATGTATTAGCATATGTTGTGGGTCCTATTTCCAATCATGTGGGTTTTTATCTTTGACAACAGCCTAGAGCCTTATGTTATCACTTGGATTTGATGCTTGTGTTCTTTGGATTGGTGCATCTTCACCTTGGCATGTTCCTTTTCTTCCATAGGTGGCAAGTTGGAGGATGACGGGAGTTATCGCTTGAGATGGTGGTCACTTTGATTTTGTTACAGGTATCTTGATAGAACACAAGAGCATGCTAGAGATTCATGTGTGATTTCATGTTTGCCTATGGTGATGTATTTCATTGATTGGCCCTTATGCAATGTATACAACAAGTGGGAGAATGTTGGGATATGGTGTTGTACATCATTGCATAATTTGATATTTTATAATGTTGTAATTAAATAATTATTTAGTTGTGATACACCTAGGTGGTGTGGTTAATCACACTACGTAATTATTTGGGGACCACTTTATGTTGCATTTTAACATTGGGATATTATTTGTATTATTTGATTAATTGGGAAAAGTTATTACCAATAGTCAAATGAGGGTCAATGGTTTTATAGGCTAATGGTTTTGTGTATCCATGGTTTTGGAACACATGGTTTTATCCAATACCACAAGCTGCATTTGTGTGAGCTTGGTCTATAAAAGCAAGCACATGGTTAGTGGTTTGGGTGGGGTTGGCCATTTCATTGTAGGTGAATAGAGGTTTTGTGAGAGGGTGTCATTGTATTGAGCTCTCTCTTGTAAGTGCATATTGTGAAGCATGGCAGGTGATGTGTGGATTCATGCTTGTACACACGTAGGATGCACTGGAGGTGCTTGATGGATTCAAAGGTATTCATGGAGACTCATGGCATGTATTGTAATATCTTTATTGTTGAATAATACATATGAGTGTGGATGCTTTTGGAGGCTGGGTTTTTCCCTGAAAAGGGTTTTCCCAGGGTATATCTTGTGTTATCTTGTTACTTGTTCATTTGATCTTTGCATTATGGTTGTTTTTGCATCTTATTCTCCTCTTGGGTTATATGTAATTGGTTTAATTAGACCTGCAAATTCCTAACAAAAATGTCTATAATCTGGTGTATATCTTAAGAGCAATTTTTAACAACACTTGATTTCTATACGCTTATGTCTGTAGTCCCTCAACTTGAGATTTTGGCATGTGGAACGATAGGATAATGACTATATTTAAGATGGGTTGACTTGAGAGCTTGATATTAGGATTGTGGATGAGGTGGACTATGCCATGTTGTGTGACCTAGTTCATAGATTAGGTCATGAGATTCAAGTTAGAAGTAAGTTTGTACACAAAATAAATCAAATTGAAAATTATGACTATATATTTATGATATATTCAAAATAATGTAAAACAAAGGAATAAAATATAAAAGCTTACGTTTTATCCCTTATAATACATTAAATCTTAATATGCCAGCACATTGTAATTTTGATGTTAGTTGAAATAAAGTTGACCAAAAGTTATTTACATTTACACACACATACACAATTAAATTAGTAAAGTTGTTATTATTGAAAACAAAAAATTGTAAAATCAAATTCTTTTATTAAACTAATGCAATAATGTACTAACTATTCACATGAAATTGTACGATACTACTAAAAAATAATTCATAATTATTTATATAAATATTTTTTTGTTTTTACTATATAATTTGAATGACCACACTATGCAAATGAAATTAAAATTTAATTTTAACAAAGTTAAAAAAAATTAAACTAAAAAAAGGGCCCTAAGCTCCAATCCATGCTTACAATAATTTGGATTCTTTCAATGAATGTAATTAACAACTTGTGCCCGAGAACATGTTTTTGCATGATAAAGGAGGGTACAAAATTAAAAATAAGAATATAATCAAAGTCAAACAAGGTTAGTTTTTCACTTTCTATGGCATAAAGTGTCTCATGTCATAAGAACATGTTTTGCTTAAGAAATAAAGCTCAAAATCTTTGCTTGATTTTAATTACAAAACAAGAACTCTCCCATACGTCATTAAAGATAGCTTTAAGATCCAACGACATCCATAAATCTTATTGTCTTGCATCCTATTAAGGTAATTTCCATCATTGATATGCCAAGCCAAGTTGGTCCCTCTCAATATTTGAAGCACAGTCAGCCGTTTGGTGAAAAACTTGCCCTCTTGAAAGAGAGGTCACAAGTTCAAATCTTGCAGGGGGTAGGGTATGTATGCCTCATATTTGAAGCACAATTAGGTGCCTCCTGCATACTGGGAGTATGAGGTAGTCTCATATGTTATAAGCCACCTGTAGACCCAAAACAGGTTGACCGACATCGTAGACTATAAAAGGATCCATTTCCATTTCCAATATGGGAATGCCTTCAACATAATTAAAACAAACTTTTGAAAAAACACATTGAAGTTAGAACTTTTATTTATGAGGATTTGATATAGTTGGAGTTTAATTGTATGTAGCATGATCTTTATGAGTAGTAACTACAAACATTTTAAATTGTATTTCTCTATGAATGTAGATAATAAGTATATAATGAATGTCTTTAGTTAGTACATAAGTACATTTAATAATAATGTTTTATAATATATTATAGGATATTTCATAAAATAAAATAAAAACATTGGATCAAAGTTTTGCAAGAATGTTTAGAGGTTGTTTCTCACAAATTTAATCATATTATTTGAATTTTTTGTGATGTGTCACTTTATAATGAGTTCTACTTGACAATTATTCAAATGACCAATAATAAAACTCTAGGTCTTAATGGATTCCCCTATGAGTTCTCTAGGTATTGTTGGTCATGACTTGTTTCAAGTTTCTAGCAAAGCTCTGCAAATAACTCCTCAAGCAACATTATCAACCAAGGAAACATTAAGTTCATTTCTAAGGCTAGGGATACTGATCTCATTACCAATTAGAGACCCATCACTTTACTCAATGCCTCCTACAAAATATTGGCTAAAGCATTGTGACTGCATTTGTGTATCATCCTTCTCACAATTTTTAGACTAGATCAAACTGGGTTCATTAGGAAGATATATATCCTAGATAATGTTATTGGTTTCTAGTAATGAATGGGATGGGTTCATACCTGTCAATGACATATTCCATTCCTTAATCTTGACTTTGAAAAGGATAATGAACACATTGAGTAGATTTTCATTTTGGCAATACTTAAAGAGTTAGGGTTTATAGATTTATTTCTCTTTGTGGTTCAAACTCACTTTGTTGATGCTTTGGCTTTTCTTTCTATCAATGGTCCCATAATATATGAAATAGTTAGCCTTATTCCATTCTATCAAAAAATATGGCCTACTTACTCTATCAATGGTGTGCTAGTTGCAGAGACCTTTAGATTTATTCTTGCTCATAGAGAGACACAAGGTCTCGTCAAGAGAATTTCTCTCCCTAACTCAAATAGCCAATTTTTGAATGGGCATTTTTTGGATGATTCCTTTCTCACTTTGGCCAAGAACAAAGCTTCCTTCAATGAATCCATGGCCTACCTTAATGTACTTTTTGTAAAGTTTCTAATTTCATCTTGCAATGGAACAAGACTCAATGTTATTAGCAAAGCATATTTTCCTTGCTTAATTGGTTTTATAAATTCTCTTGGAAATGATTAAGTAAGCAAGAGATGTTCAAACTTTTTGGCATTCCCTTTTCTTTGGAGAGCTCTCCTTTTACCCTTTTGCAATGTGTTGCAATGCATTGAGAAACAAGCATATATTAGATCACTAAGCATGAGTCTTTCTTTGGTTGGTACTTGTTTTAGATTTGAACTAAATTCCTTGTGACACATGTCTACTATTTCTCATGATGGGCTTTATGTAAAATGGCTTACAACAAGCTCCCTGAGCTTAGATCCATGATTTCCCATGGACCAATGTCAAGCAAACCTAAAGTTTTCATAAAGTCATGTAGGATATTTTCTACCTTCAGCAAGACAAAGGAGGAATGGACATCATTGATGCCCATAAATAGATCATTGTGCTTTGCACATGCGGATTTTATTGTGTCTAATAAACTAATTTTTCAAATCAATTCCACTACAAATCTAAAGGTTTAAAACTTTTAGTGATTGCCTCAATACTAAGCTTGTAAGGTTTTCACTTTCCTAAGGTTCCATTTTTTGCATTTTATCTCGAATGCTTGGAGTTACAAACTCCTTTTGTTTTCATTATTTGTGATTTGTATTCCCTAATTCCCCAAGATCTATCCATGTGTCTTAAGTCAGTGTATTTTATCTTAAGTTTATTTTAATTCATTTTATTCATTGTATTCTTAGTTTTAATCCCTTTGTCTTTTTGTCACCTTTTGTCTTTAAATCCTTTAACTTAAGTTTCTCAAGACCCCAAGATCTTAAGATTGTGACAAGTGTCACAATCTTGGATTCTCATACTCTTGTACTTAAGGTTCTTTTGTCCCCAATCCTTGAGTGCATTAAATGATGCTTTTCATTGGGCTTGATCTTTGATTCAATATGTTGTTTAATTCTTGTTTCCTAAGTAATTGAGCGAAATGTGTTTTAAATGGAGTTTAATCCTAGCTTAATTTTTAACTCGGTTATCTTTAAAGTTGCCACGGTTTATCTGCTTCTTGAACTCTAAGTAGAGTATTGTAAACTAATACCTCCAATAAGATTATGTTAAATTCAACAAGAAAGTTACATGTTAGCGAAGGAATGAGAAATCATTGCATAAGCCTATGTAGAATTCTATCTAGTGCCATGAATGATTATACTTGCTTTACTCATCTATTTTATGTATATTGTTTTCTACTTTGTATATGCTAACACACCTTTATTTCTCACATACAAATAAAATTGGGTAAAATAATTTATCACAATAATCCTTAAATATTGTGATTGGTGCTTAAAATGTAATAGGCAAATATCTTGAGTTTTTTTTTAAATATGTATTTAATAATTTAAATAAAAAGAAAAGTAAAAAAGATAGAAGTGAGAAAGTATAAAATAGAGAAGAAGATATAATTGGAATAAACAAAAAGAAAAGAAAGAATATGAATAGGGGAAAGGACCCAATAAATATGTACCTTAACTTCATGCCTCTCAAAATTATATGTGACAATTTTAAATGACTCAACTTTTTACAGCAGCTTACTTGGCAAAATCATTGCTTAAACCTAAGGCTTCAAGTCCACATGATCAAATATGATGGTATAAACATGCTCATTTCTAAAAGGTGTCAAAAATAGGGTTTTTAGACCCCTAACCCCTAATAAACAATTGTGGCACCTAGCCTTTGAAATTACTGGTACTGATACTTAAACATTTTCCCCTAATGTTATCCTTACAAACACTAAAGTCATTTATTTAATTAGATTATAAAACATCTCTAACTCCTAATTACGTGGAGACACAAATAATAAATTAAAAAAAAATTAACACTATAGGACAAACAATCTTAATCTAATCAAATTAATTTAATAATGTAATGTTGCTATAATAAAACCTTGAAGCCCAAATGGGGCAAAAAAAAGTGGGTGGAAGAAATCACACCCTAAAGCCCAAATGGGACCAATTTTAGAGAAAAAAATAAAGACAAATTTGGTGAGAGCTATACTACTAAGGAGTGGAGGAGGATCCGTATCATCTAGTTTTCCCCATGCATTAGCAAGTTCAAGTCATCTAGGAAAGGCTCCCAACTAGAAATCATGCCCTCTTCTTTTTATTTTTCATGTGTCTAAATATCACGAGTAGGTGAAATAACCAAAGCAAGTGGAGGGAACTTGCCAAAATCTGACCATCTAGCAAACCCACAATCATGGGCCTAGGGAGAGCTAGACTGAGGGTGGGAGGGCTATGACCACCAGTGACAAAATTATCCCTGGTGCTTTGTGCAGGGGCTAAGAAACATGAGAGTGAGTTTTTGTTCTCCACAAACATTCTAGTTGCATCCACGATGATGTCCATGAGGAGATTGACCTTTGCTAGGGGATGGAGTTGGTGGAACCTTGGAAACTATACAAGAGGTATTACCCCAAAGATCAAGAAGCATCTGTAGATGTGCTACTTCAAATATAACCTTATTATCTTACACTTGAATCTACATAAGCACATTAGAACAAATCATAGCCTTAGTATAAAGTGAGAGATGGATATCAACAAAACAACCAAGAAAATAGTAGAATTCTTGTCCTTCTAAATGCTAAAAAGAATTTCCACCCTAAAAGCATGCCAAATCTGGATAAACTTGGCAAGGATTTTAGGCCAATTCCTCAAAAGTACCATATTCCATGAGAATAATTCAGGGCAAAAAGGCCTATTAAACCATGAATCCAATCCAGCCCGAGCTTTGGAAAAAAACTAGAAAAGGTGCTTAAGAGTCTCTTGTTGACCACAAAATGGGCAGAGAGGATCCCTAACACCTAGATGAGACAATTTGACACCAATAGCGAGACCTTAATAGAGAATGCACTAGGTGAAATGGGCCAACTTTAGCTCAAGAATAGCTAACCAAACAATCTAGAATATACGTTGCTAAGAGCACAAAGAAGATTGAAGAAGCCATCTCTGCTTCAATTTGGGCACCAAGTGAAGGTGTGGAGAGAGCCATGCATAACCTTTACGAGGCTTGTAATAGAAAAATGGTGTATTAGGATACCATTTCCAATCTTTCCACTAAGGCTTGAACCTTCAAACCCTAATCTTATGAATCATATTAGGAGGAACTGAGTCAATTATTGTCTATTAAGTTTCAAAATCTTGATTAGACATCTTGTATTTATCTTTAGTCCTAACTAAGAGAAAGTTTCTAATTACCTTATAATAAAGGTTTGGAAGGGCTTTGATTCCCTTCTTAAAAAATTTCATAGTATGGACTTAAGGAGTCTTAGCAAGAGGAAAATCTTGGC
The DNA here is from genome assembly GCA_027924645.1 of Cunninghamia lanceolata. Classification (NCBI taxonomy): domain Eukaryota; kingdom Viridiplantae; phylum Streptophyta; class Pinopsida; order Cupressales; family Cupressaceae; genus Cunninghamia; species Cunninghamia lanceolata. Next base: position 879,292 of record BSBN01001494.1, on the reverse strand, counting down.
AAGAAATAACTAGAGGCCACTAGATAAATTACTAGTTAATATATAGCCCCTTTCAAAAGCCATTATCATCCCATATAAGCCAATGTTTAATGGGCATTGAATTTGGATAGGATTCTTCATTAGAAGAGTATGGAAACCAAGACCCTTCCAAGCTTATCTCCCATAGGGGCACTGGAAGAAATACAATAATGAAACAAAATATTCTAGGCCTCGTCACCTTCAAGGACTATAATAATCCATTTGGCACACAAGGATAATCCTTGACATTGAGTAGAATTTAAACCCATCTCTCCAAAATCATGTCCATGAAGCAACAATACTCCCAAGCCACATGATGGAAACCTCTATTATTAAAAGAAGCCCAGAGGAAGTCCCTAAGAAGCTTTTCAAGATTCAAGTAGAGGTCTTAGAAGGGACATAACAAGAAGAATAATAAACATGTGTGGTAGCCAAAATTTTAGAACATACCTAAAATTTCCCTGCCATAGAAAGAGGCTTAGTGATCCAGTAGGCTAATTTATTCTCAATTCTAACGATAAGTTCTTGCCATAAAGAGGATGGTAAATCTTGGAAGGCAAAAAAATTCCAAGAAATCTGAAGATTCCCCCATGATCACCTTCCCCAATCTTAAAATAGATAACCCTAAAATTGCTTGCTTCAATCTTAGAATGCATCTGCCAGCTAACCTTAAATTTCTTGCACACTCCCATTTTGATGACTAATCTACCCACATAATAGGAAGTTTAGTGACCCTCCTATGGAAGAATACATGAAGCATTGGCCTTTTAAGGTTGTTCCTAGTCCTACTCATAAGCCCATAGTTATGGTCACTTATGAGGGTGAGAAGTGCCAATTTTCCCTAAGGAAATTTCTTCTATGGTGCTCACCAAGATGAAGGAAATTGTTGAGTCCTTTCTTGGCCACACAATTAGGAATTCTATTACTACTATGCCTACTTATTTTAATGATTCCTAGAGACAAGCCACCAAGGATGCCAACCTTATTGCCAACCTCAATGTTTTGAGGATCATTAATGAGCACACTACCACAACCATTTCTTATGGCCTCGACAAGAAGGGAAACTCTTATATAAAGAATAATATTCTCATTTTTTACATTGGTGGAAGGATCTTTATTGTTTTTATTCTAGTAATTGAAGTGAATATTTTTGAAGTGAAGGCCACTGCCAATGACATGCATCCTAGAGGCAATGACTTTGATAGCATAATAGTCAATTATTTTGTAAGGTAGGTAAAATCAAATGCAAAATGCATCTTTTGACACTATAAATATGCAAGGGAGTTTTTACTCACTTATTGCAACAATTGTGTCTTTAGACATCATTTCTTCTAATATTTTCCATTTTTGTAGGATTTCAAGGTTGCATGAAAAGGCATTACTAACAGGTAAGGTCAATTATGTCCTTACTAGGGCTATGACCCATTTATTTTAATAAAGGATGAATACTATAGCATTTGAAACATTTGAAGAGGAGCTTTATATTTTTAATATCAAAGAATTACAAATATTTATAATTAATATATAATGATATCTATATGTTTTGAATTTGGAGTGTTTTGATTGTCCTAAATTCATGACATTATCAATATCATTTGGTGACAATGCCTTCATTTGCTTACATTTTGCTATATTGTTGTATTTTCCTTATGAGTGTTATTGTTCTATCAATGACCTTAGCAATGCTTGCTAGAAGAGTTTGTAATACTAACCAACAAATACCTTGAATTCATGTAGTCAAAGATGTCTAAAATCCATGGATGTATTGTGTACATCTTGGATTGAAGATTTTCTAGCTCAGATAATACCTTGATTTATCCACTATTTTCATCATAAAAATCAACAATCTAGACATGGGTGTTTGCAAATCAAGTTATCTTTGAGTGAGAAGAAAATGAAGTCAAGGGTTGGTGTCCTAATTTAATGTAGTGATTCAAATAATTTTGCATAATATTTTACCCAATAAGATTTTATGCTCCATGCACATCTATGGTGACAAATAACTTTGAATTCTTCTTTAATTCATAATTGTATGCTTTGAATTAGCTCTGTATTCTAAAATCAATTTAGAAACTTCAAATATGATTTTCAAAAAAAAATTCAAATCTTGTTTCACAATCTAGATTTCATGTAGATTTGTTTACCAATGAAAATATTTTTGTTATTGTTATTTGAAAACTTATAAAAATCCTTTATAATAGAAAAACCACACAACAAAAAATTCGATAGAGACTATCAAATGATGTATGTGTGTGTATATGAGATTGTTTTGTACATACTATATGCTAATTCTAGTTAGATAATGTTCTTTAATAATCCACTAACAAAATGTTACAAAATCATTAGCTTCTGTTGAAAAGTTCCTAGGCATTGCCAACTAGATGGTTCACAAAAGTTTCAACATATGTGTGTGTGTCTATATATGTATGTATCTAATGTATGTATGTATGTATGTATGTATGTATGTACAATCATGTATGTACATTGGGGTAATGTTGGTTACATAATGTGGTAAGACAATCCTTTGATAAAACATTACAAAATTGTTGGCTTCTATTATAAAGTCCTTAAGCCATTGCTAACTAGATTGTTCATAAAATTTTTAACATGTTCTACACATTGTACCAAAAACTTGACATGACACTCATTTTCTAGCTTACCATAAAGCCTAGGAATGGCTCTAGCTCCTCTATAGGACTATTTTTTGAAGTATTTTTAGGAGGAGATAATACAACAATTGTGATTGACATATTCATCATTGTTAAAGAAAGATGATCAAACATTGCTTGATCTAAGAGCCCAAAAAATAGATTTGGTTTGTAGGGGAATGAGGGGGGCTATTAACTTGGAATTTGTTAACCACAACATAAGTAGGGATTACTCTGTGATACATATCCATGGGAATTTGATGGTGTTTAGGTAGAGGGCTTGATGGAGTGTTCAAGTGCATCTTCCTACTTGCATCTTGTGCTTGATTCATATCCTTCACCATTTGCCTCTATTATTTTTCAAGCCTTTCTTTCTTTTGCTTTAATACTTCCTTTATTGTTGGATCTTTTCCTTCCCTCTTTTTTTCTTTAATTCTCTTTCAAGCTTCTGTTGGTCCCTCCATTCCTTTTATTCAATTTGTGAGATTTTTCTTGCCGATGTCTGCTCCTTTTTTCTTGCTTCTTGTTGCTCATGCATGATTATATTCATCTATTGTAAGGACATACAATTATCTACCTAGATGAATTACACCATCATCTAGGGGATTAGACTTCTTGCAAACCCTTTCAATTGGCATTTTTATAAAGTTCTTCAATTGACCATCTAAATGGTTTTGTGTATATTGAGTGCATGTCACCTACTAGTCTAGTGTTCATTGGATTCCAAATTTGAATGGTTTTTTGTATCTTGAGTGCATCTCACCTATTGGTCTGGTATTTCATTAGCATCCAAATCTATAGTTTCCCAATCTATGGGATTTATATAATAATGAACCACCTCACTTCATCATTTTTTAAATCAATTTGCATTCCAAGGTTAGTGGCTCCTTGTTTAACCCAATTTGGCGGGTTTACCTATATTAGCAAGCTTGTTCCATTATCTAAATCAATTTGTTCCTATGTTTGGTTCACATGAGTAGACAAATTTATGACTTCATTTGAACCTCTTTTTTAATGTTGGTTGTTCAATATCAAACTACCTCTTCATGAATGTGATTTTTCTATTTGTGTCAAATATTGTTGCACTTTAGCCTCTTGATATCTTATCAACCATAATATGTTTGTAATACTTTAGCCTCTAGTTGGTGTTGCAACCCTTCTCCCAAAAATGCAAGGAGCTTCAACTTGGGAGAACAAGATAGACTCAAGATCTTGCTTCCAAGCTTGTCATAATCCTTTCCAAGTGAGTACAGTAATCAAGATAATCAACAAGTGTTTAGATAGAAAGATGAGAGTAAGGCTCATAGCACAATATATGCCCCCAACTTAAAGTGATTACTAACTCCATCAGGGAGCAATTTATTTTAAGGTAGAGTGAGGAAGAAATATAAAACAGGCACAGGAGCTTTCCAAAAGCACATGTCCAAATGGTATGTGTTTTCAAAAGCTACATCGCGACAAGGGGTTGCCCCCAGGATGAGCAAACCAAGGCGATGCTTACAGGCATGATACACAATGGCTTGTGTAGTCATGGTATGACGTCGAGCATTGAAATAAGGTGCCACATACATAAAACATCATAACTCACGAAGATGATAGAGGAAAGATCACATGAAAGTAGAGTACACATAAATTGAATCAACATGAAATAATGCTAAATCATCCAAGAAAAATAACAAGATTTCTCATCCTTCCTCCTTGTACCTTTGTGCTAACAAGGGTGCCAAGGGAGAACTAACAATCAACAAAACATCACAATACAGGGATAACAATACATACAAACATAACACAAATGAAAGGGAGGGACCACACTTGTGAGCTGACCTGTAACAATCATTCTCCCCCATATTGCTTTATAAAATGGATGGTGGACAAGCTTCTCTAGGGACTACATCAATCGTGGTGAGAAGTGCTAGAGCCAAACCTTGTTCGAAGTTGTTAAATTTTGTCACCCAAGACTTGACATTCCTTCGTGGAATGGCCAAGTGCTTGATGATATGCACAATAATGAGGTGATGAATGATTATTTTGTTGAATATTTTTGTGTTTTGGAGTAGGAAGAGTGATTAAGCCGTCTTTGAGTAGACTCGGCAACATACACTCTTGTTGAGATAGAAGAGAAGATATAGGTGGAGTAGGAAGCGATCCTTTTTGTTGTGAACATGGTGGAGAGAACATAGGAGAAGTTAGAAAACCTAAACCTACTTTAGACAAGTGCGGTGTTGGTTCCACAGGTTCCTTTTAATTCCTTCTTTTTTGCATCCTAACCCATTTCCATTGAATCCTTGTTTAGAAAGAATTTTGAATCCGCACCCATAACACTTCTCCAAGTCCAAAGGAAGAGGAGAGGTCACATGATTGTCTTTGTTGAAATGTGTTGAAGAAGAAGGATCATTCTTTTCATCATGGTGAGGAGGATCAACCTTTGTTTCAACTATCCCATGGGGGTTGAAATCTAAAGAGACCTCGTCACTACCAAGACATGTATTAGAATTAGATGATACTTTATCACAAATGGCTACTATTTCTATAGAAGAAGGTGGATATTCATCAATTTTAAAGGTTCCATCGCCATTAATCTTGAGTTTAAACTTTGTAGGAGAAGGAGATTGTATTGAAGAAATTTCATTTACCTTTGAGATTTTCGGGTGTGAGGGTGAGACTTTATATTCACCCGCAAAGGAGGATGTAAAATCTAACGAACCCCAATTATCACCGAAAAATGCATTCGAAGAACCAACATTATCTTGATCATTACTGTTGTTGGCAGCAAAGAATAGTGGTTTGGTTTTTGTTAAAGAAAGGATCAAATCACTTAAAGGAATTTGATATCTCACTTCCATTTGCAAGCAATTTTCTTGAGTTAAATCAGCTTTAATTGTATAAGGTTTGTTTTCAAAAATAAATTTTATTGAATGATGAAGGGTAGACGAGACTGCCCCCATGGCATGAATCCACAATCTACCAAGAAGAAGATTGTATGAAAGAGAATTAGGCATGACATGGATAAGGGTAGGCAATGTCATAAGTCCAGCCTTAATATCTAAGGTAATTGTACCTAGTGATTGCTTACCAACATTACCAAAGCCATGAATGTTGAGTTTATCTGGTTTGATGAGAGATGTATGAACATTGAGTTTATGTAACAAGACTATTCCACAAACATTAAGACCTGATCCACCATCAATCAGAGTGCTTCTTACTCTCATTCTACCAATGATAACAAATATCATAAGAGGCTCATATTGGTTTTGCACCTCTATGGGAGGTAATTCATGTTGTTGAAATGATATATCTGATGTTGTCGCATGCATACAACTAAACATAGATGCTACATTATTCAGTTTAGTAGAAGGTGGAACAAGTACCTTTTGTAGAGCCTCATGGAGCATTATGTGGTATGTATGCAATGTTTGGAGCTGCTTGAAAAGATCGTATTCTTTGCCAATATGTTGAGGAAGAAAAGGTGCTTTAGGTAGGATAGGTTGAGAAGGTGGAAGAGAAAGGGGAACACTTGGTGCTTGCTTTCTTTGCTTGTTATTGCGGGTGTTGTATGTGTGAGAAACCGCATCATAATGAGATTGCTACGACACATTTTGAACACCTTGATTTCTTTGAGTAATTTGCTATGCATAATTGAGAATGTTACCTGGGGGTCAAGGTGGTGTTGGATCACCTCAAACCGTAATCAACGGTTTAGAGAAAAGAGGCGAATTGCTCTTATTCACTATCCCTTTAGTGGGTGGAATAAGTCTATTAATGATTATTGAATTGACAATGTTTTCCTTTTGAGTAAGCTCAACATCCATCCTCGAGTGATTTAATGTGAGAGACCGCTCTTTATCCACTAATGCTTCATCTTTTGAAGGGAGAGCATTGGAATTAAGGGAGGGTAAAGTGTTGTTAAGAAAATTGTTCATGATGGTATCCTTAGTGATGTCCAAGGGGTTTGAACATGTAACCAAAGGAGAAATATGAACGATCTTCACATCCTTAGTGATATCCAAGGTACTTGAACATTCAATCAAAGGAGGAAGATCAAGGGTCTTCACATCCTTAGTGATATCCACGGTACTTGAACATTCAACCAAAGGCAGAAGGTCCATAGGATGAGCCATAGAAACCTCATGCACTATGGTAGAAATAGAAGTAGTATTCTCAATATCATCTAATGTCACATCTATAGAAAAGAGATCATCCAAAAGAGGAGGTAAAGCAATGTTAAGAAATGTATCGACAATTTCTTTCTCTTGCGCCAAAATATCCTCACAAGTGGGAACAATTTTGGGGGAGGGATCCAAAGCATAGGGTGAAGTAGGAAAAGCTAAGTCACCATCATATGCCTTAGAGATGATTTCAATGGTGTTATCATGAGTTGTAGTAGAAGTAGAAGGAGATCTAACATCATCATCTTTCTCATGACAATTCATTAAGATGATTTTAGTAAGATCTTCTAATATCGAAGGAAATATACCCATGAGAGTCATGAAACTAGAAAAATCAGATGTATAAAAAAGGATGTCATATATAGAACATATAGTCACATCAATATCATACATGGATGCTATGTTATCTAAAATGTGAGGATGCATATTAATGAATTTAGAGAAAATTTCAAAATCTATGATATATACATGCAAATATACCGAAGAGAAGCAACTAGAAGAGTCCATAATGAAATGTCTTGTTTACTATATGCAAATATGATATGGAGCAGAAATGTACAATCAGAACTATTCATTAATGAAGTTCCATCAAGATGAAAATAATATTGTAATCAAAGACCTACAATTGCAAGAGAAGCAGGGTCTTCCAAAACTGTGATATTCTTGGTAACCACAACAACTAAGTCTTATAAATGTAGGATGTGTAGTATGTGAAAAAGAAGTGCCTAAATGATTTATCCACTTAAATGCAACAAATATTTAGAGAACTTTTCTTTGATGAAGATGCACCAAATGCAAGACTAGCTAGGGTTTATTATCAAAACCCTAGATTTTGAATGCTTACTCCCTAATCACAATTTTTCAATGCAAGAATTATTTTTGAACACAAATCATATTTATGACATGCTACAACAATGCAAGATCAGATTTGAAATGTAAATGATAGCTAAAATTTTGAAAGAAGATCTTAATTACAAACCCTAGGTTTTTAAATTTGACTGGGTTTTCCAAAAATGCAACTTTTTTAACAAAACCCTAGCAAATAAGAGTTTTAAATGCAACATGTCATACCATAAAATGATTAACTACTGTAATATTAATCAGATCTGATGCAAAAATTATAAATCTAATTCATTCTACGATGATCTAACTTTATGAAATGCAAACAAGGTAACAAATATGCTCTTTTCAAAATCTAAAATGAAATGTTTACTTTCCAAATTTCAAATGCAAGGATGAAAGAATGTTCTAAAACAAAAAGGATGATAAGGAACAAAAAAATTAAATCCCTTTAATCAACCCAATAATGCAACAAGATCTGAAACAACACACTAATCTACAAACCCTAGGTTGAAGATTAGCTAGATTTCCTAGAAATGCAAGGTTTTTGCAAACCCTAACAATGAAACAATGCAAAAATTAAGCTATGAAAGTATGCCAAATGATGACTAAATGAAATCCAATCGGATATAGGGTAGAAAATGACTCAAATCTGAAGCAAGAAGGATGCCAAAGTGCAATAAACGATGAGTTCACCAAAATGTTAGGTAGTAAAGAGAGACTAGCTCAAGAGATCAAACTAGGTCAAACCCCCTTCTATCCAACATTAAGACACAAGCCGAGCTTGGCTTCTACCCAAGAAGGAGAGCCAAACTATAGGAGCTTTGTCCCTTTGTTGTATAGAGGAGAATCAACCAAATCCAACCAATCAAACTAGGGAAAAACAATAAACCCTAATTGAGCAAGATCGAAGCATAACAGACTATCAAAAACAAATACAGACAATTTGAAAGCACAACAGAGACCAGTGAAGAGAGAACTTGAATCCAGAGTCGGAAGGCCAAAGGAATAGGGTGCTTGGGTTCCCTAGACCCTAATTAGGGTTTTTCAAAATGTCAAACCTCCTGTGTCTTCGCCTTTCTGTGTTCCTAGTCCCTGTAACTTGATTTTTGCAAATTCCTCAAGATCTAACCTACACACGCACAAGAAGGAAAATGGTTGGGTGCTATTTAGGAGCTTTCCTAAGTCAAGCCCCATGAATTGTGTTTCCACCTCCACAATAACAATGATGAGAGATAAAGAGTGTGTGCCCTAGGAGGGCAGAGGCAAATCTTAAGTAGAATGGAATGCTAGAATAAAGCATGAAGGAAAGAAGTCACCATTAGCATGGAAACCCTAGCATGCTTGATGCAAGATCACAACTTGTCTCAAGAAGTTGGTGTAGCCCAAAGAAGTATAAATATATTCACAAGACCTACAACAAGTTAGTGTCATAGCAATAATCCACCATAGAGAGCTTTAGAGAAGAGTAGAGAGCGTGAGACAGAAGAAAAGAGAGTGCAAGAATGCCTAGATTGCTTAGATGTTCACATGAATAAACTAACTTACTTTTATATGTATTCCTGCTCACAAATGATGAATAAAACCAAATGGAGCCAACATGAGGAACCGCTTAAGATGTCTTAAGCTGACATTCCTAGAAAAAAATAGGCTAGGGCTAAATGAGGGACCAGGGCGCTTGGGCGCCCTTGTCCTTTAGCCCCAAAAATCTCGGCATAAGTCTCTTTAGGTGTTCTTAGGTCGGTCTCATTGTTATTTTTTCAGGTTTTATCATAGGGATTGAGAATTAATTGTTTAATGTTCAAAAAGGTGTTAAAATAGGTCCTGATTAACAAGTGTAAACATTTTAGGTCCACCCGGGTGCTAAACTAGGTGTAAAATGCTAGTGTATACATTCTATGACATAACACAAGTTTCTAATAATATTTTCATAGAAACTCATGTTTATATTTCATCATATTGGATGCCATAAAAAAAGGTTATGACCTTCATAAGATCATATTACAATATAATGACTGACTATAGATCTAGTTCTTGGCTGCACTGTATTCACTCTAAATGTAAGGATGGTCTTGGTCTCATAGATCCAAAAAATTAAGGTCCATGTTTGGTTACTAAATGGATTATTAGAGTTGCTCAAGGTGATGAAGCTTGGAAAATACTGTTAAGAAATAGATTTGTAACAATGGATGTTAAAGGGAAATGGCAGAAGGTTCACTGGCTTGACAAAATACTCTTTGCCCAATATTTCTATATCAAAGCTTCTTTTCCAATGCAGTCAATTTGGAAGGCTTGAGAAAGAGTGTGTCATCTTCTCTCTTGGAGATATTCTTTGCAACATGGATTTAGCTTTTCTTCTTCCTCCATTTGGTGGAACAGACATGTACAATACCATGGGGAACCTCTAGCTATTACATTTCCTAAACACACCATATATTTATTCAGAAAGGACATTAAACAATTCAGTGATTTATGGGATTTTTCTTCAATGCAGTGGCATTCATGGACTACTATCAAAGACCAGTTTGATCTGAGTGACGAATATCAACAATTCTTGGTCTTTGTGCAATCTCTTGTGCCTCCTAATCTTACCATCAAGCTTTGTACACTCCTATCTTGCAACTTTTACAAAGACTGGCGTTGGTTATCTACCCACCACTTTTCTTTTTTCCCCCTAAAGCAAGTGTACTAGCATCTCCTTCCTTCTCTTAATCTTTCATCCTACCTTAATACAAAATGGAAATGGAGATAAATTCTGGACCAAACTCAGTGCTCAAATTTGGAAAACAAAATTTGATGCTAATGATCAAATGCTTGCATGGAAATTATTACATTATAAGTTGCATGTCAGAGAAATAATTAGATTTTTATCCACAGCCTATCGGATGCCCCACTTGTCAAACTGTTGAGTCTATTAAACACATTTTTTGGGACTGTACTATTGCTAAAAGATCTGGAATACTGTGTTCACCTATGTTCCATCTATTTTTTATCACCACTTGAACTAGAAAGAAACTCTTCTTGGCTTTGGTCTTGTAAATAAAATTGTTACTGATTTTGTGAGACATGTTATACTTTCACACATATGGAAAATAAGATGCTCAACTATTATTTCTAAATTCAATACACACCCGAGTGTATGCATAAAGATGGGGGACCAAAAAATAGGCCAAAACATGAGCACGTTATAACACGCTCGCGTTTTGACTTGCTTTAAAAGTAAAAAAACTTCATTTTCTCCCATTCACCTACGGCCAAAGGAGTTTGTATGCGAAAAAATAGTCTTCAAAGCATGAACGCGTTCAAGGAAAGTCTCTCCAAGCAAGTTCAAGGGAGAAATTGACACTTTCATGATGCCACCTCGCCACCAAAGACATCGTGAAGCAAATTTGGAAGGCCTAGCAGCCGAATAAGGTAGGGTTTGTTTAATTTTTATTAGTTTGAGAAGAATTTGACTTTTGCAATGTTTAATTAGTTTTTTATTTGCATTTACAGTTAATAAGGAAAGAGAAAACCCAAATCCAGCTGAGGAGGGTCAAAACAACCCCCAGAACCCTCCAAACGCTTAAAACCCACCTTCACTTCCTCACAATGTAAGGGATAGTCAAGAAAACTACCTACGGATAATAGAAGAAAACAAGAAACATCTTCAAACTCTTATTCAAATGCTAAGCAATCCAAGTGCAAGCACTGATCGTAGGAGAGCGCTTGTGAAGTCACTGGAGGAGATTGTTTCCCACATCGTCTCGGTGACAAAACAAATCACCGAATTTCAAGACTAGAGGGAGAGGTGTCGGCAATACTATGCTGACAAGTTGTCATATGAACAAGTGAAGAATGAAAAAATTACAAAATTTCAATTATGTGCACACTTTATTAATCCCAAAACTGGCCAAAGATTAAAAGAAACTTGCAAACAGTTTCTTATTCAATGGTGTAAGAATGAAGAAATATCCCAAAACTTTTGGGATAGATGGTACCTTTGATGAGCGCCCATGCAACAATGATGAGGTGCCACAATATTTCTTGAGGAAACTCCATTGCGAGTTCATCCTCAAGAAGATTCCCAATTATTTTGACATTCATGAGTTCCAAAGTAGAGGTGGTGGCTTTGCCCAAGATAGAGATGGAGCTCAACAAGATCAAAACTGTGTGTTTGTGCCCCTATTGAGGCCAAAACGTAGGTCACTCCCTTCGACTTTGAAGGAGAGTGTTGAGGTGGAGACATTACATTCATTGACTACTCTCACCCAATCTCTATCACAGCATGCCGATGATCTTACCCAGGCCGATGAGGGTGAGAGAAGTAGGCATCATTTGTCCCCACATTTGTGTAGTTCATGTGGGAACATGTGTGATTATGGGACGTAGGACTCATGGCAAGACCTTAGGCAAGATGTTGCGACGCAAGAGCAGCATCCAATGATGGAGACATCCATATTGGATGAGATTGTTCTCACCGATGATCTCTTACATACTACATTTGGTATTGACTCTCAGGTAATGTTTTGCAAGTTCATCTTGATTTAATACATTGTTATTTGAAATTTGTAATTAATTTTATATGACTATCTATATTATAAGTCAAAAATAATGCAATTGTCTGCGCAATGAAATTCCAAGGTTAGAGTCTTCATCTTGCCTCAGTTAGCTGTCCATTGTCAAGTTATGAGAGGAGGTCAAGTCAACAGGTATGTAATTTATCACATGATCGTAATTATTGTAGATATGTCAATGGTAATATTATTTTGTGACAATTTGATGATTTCAACAGTCACCGACACCTCCATGGTTTCCTTGGTCCCTTGGACACAAATTCACCACTTTTACAGAGGTAAATTTAACCATTTCTAATCATTATGCATTTTTAAAATAATGTTATGTGTTTATTTTGGTCGAATAATCTTGAACTTGATTTTTAGATGCTGAATGTGGAGACTCCTCATCTTCGTGAGTCAACGCAGATAGACATTGCTGCAGCCATGATGTCTTCAAATCCTTTGACCGAGGTATGAGCCAATAACATGAAAATGTCATAATTTTGTATTTCTTATTTTATCTTATGTCATTTGATGTACATAAATGATATTTATGTTTAGTCAATTTTTCTTCTTGATGCTTCTCATAGGAGGTTACAACTCTAGCCCATCCAACTACGGACAAAGATAGAGACAAGATGATGGAGAGTGATCATCGGATGGCGGTAAGTGATCGATTACATATATGTGATGTTATATATTTCATGTACATTTTCTATAGTAATGTGCATATTGTTTGATTGTATTAATAGGTGGAGCTGGATGAACTTCTGTCGAAGAGGTCTACTCAACGGTAGAGAGAGGATGAGTCATGGATTGGCTCTCCATCTTCACGATCAAGCAAGGACCACTGATTATTTCATAAAAATCCATAGGAAATTAGTTTTTGGGACATTTTTTGTATGCCTAGATGGCTTTGTATACATACTTTTGTATGTTACCGATGTATATTTTTGTATATATGCCTATATGGCTTTGTTTGGATATGCCTATTTAGGTTTGTATATAAACTAGATCTTATGTTCATGACATTATGTATATGACAACTTATATTAAATATTTAATATGATGATCAATTATCGTTACAGGAATTTGGTTTTACACGTGCCAATTGCATTGCTTGAAAGTTTATAAATCATTTTTAAATAATCCATTTTGTGCATATCTTGCAATCATTGTATTTTGTGGTACTGTGCATTTCTTTGAGGCATCATTTCAAACAATTCACACGCCTTGTCTATGCTTCCACACTTTCCATACAAGTCTACAAGGGTAGCTGCAAATACAATACATGTGACAAAATTCCTATATCATTTATGCTTTGATGGTTGTCCACACCATGTTCCCCAGATCCCATTCTGGCATAGGCAAGGAGGAAGTTGGATAAGGTTGTACAATTTGGTTTTAGATGTGCCAAAATTTGTGTTTGGTTGAAATTTACTTTTGTGCATTTGTTTGAGAGTTTTTAAAGCCTTATGAAAAATCCATTTCATGCATATCTTGCAATCATTGCATTCCATGAGACAACATTTCTTTGAGGCATCATGTCAAACAATTCACGTTCGTTGTATATGCTTCCACACTTTGCATACATGTCTTGCAGGGTACTTACAACTACAAAATTTGACAAAATTCCTATATCCTTTATGCTTTGATGGATGTCTATACCGTGTTCCAAAGATATCACTTCTAAGGTTTTTGGAATTTGGCTTTACACTCGCCAATTGTATTTTCTTGAAATTTTCTAAAGGCTTATCAAAAAATCCATTAAATGTTCATATCTTGCAATCATTGCATTCCATGAGCTGACATTTCTTTGAGGCATCATGCCAAACAGTTCATGTGCCTTGTCTATGCTTCCACACTTTGCATACATGTGTCTAAGGGCAGTTGCAACTACAACATCTAAAAAAATTCCCATATGTTTTATCCTTTGATGGATGTCCATTTTGGCATAGGCAAGGAGGATAGTGGCTAAGGTTGTGGAATTTTGCTTTACACCGGCCAATCGCATTTGCTTGAATGTTTCTAAAGCCTTATCAAAAAATCCATTTTGTTCATATCTTGCAATCATTGCATTCAATGAGGTGACATTTCTTTGGGGCATCATGCCAAACAGTTCACATGCCTTGTCTATGCTTCCACACTTTGCATACATGTCTACAAGGGTAGCTACAATTACATGTGACAAATTTCCTATATCATTTATGCTTTGGTGGCTGTCCATACACTATTGCAAACATTCTATTTTGGTGTACATATAGGGAGGATGCTGGCAAAGGTTGTGGAATTTGGCTTTACACGTTCCAATTGCATTTACTTGAAAGTTTCTAAAGTCTTTTCAACAAATCCATTTTTTGCATATCTTGCAATCATTACATCCCATGAGAGGACATCTCTTTGTGGTGTTGTATGATCAAATAGTCCACGTGCCTTGTCGATGATTCCACACTTTACATACATGTCTCGCAAGGTAGTTGCAACTACGACTTTTGACAAAATTACTATATCCTTTATGCTTTGATGGATGTCTATACTGTGTTCCAAAGATACCATTTCGAAGGTTTTGAAATTTGGATTTACACCCGCCAATTTCATTTGCTTGAAATTTTTTAAAGCCTTATCCAAAAATCCATTTTGTTCATATCTTGCAATCATTGCATTCCATGAGGCGACATTTCTCTAGGGCATCATGCCAAACAATTCATGTGCCTTGTCTATGCTTCCACACTTTGCATACATGTCTACACGGGAAGCGACAATTACAACATGCGACAAATTTCCTATATCCTTTATGCTTTGATGGTTGTTCATACGATGTTCCAAACATCTTATTTTGGTGTACAAATAGGGAGGACCCTAGCAAAGGTTGTAAAATTTAGCTTTACACGTTCCAATTGCATTTACTTGAAAGTTTCTAAAATCTTTTCAACAAATCCATTTTTTGCATATCTTGCAATCATTGCATCCCATGAGAGGACATCTCTTTGTGGTGTTGTATCAAACAATCCACGTGCCTTGTCTATGCTTCCACACTTTGCATACATGTCTCGCAGGGTAGTTGCAGCTACAACTTTTGACAAAATTGCTATACCCTTTATGCTTTTGATGCCATCCTAGCTCAACCATACTCACATCAATTTGGCTCTTCACCTTGAACACTTGCTCACAACATATCATGCCTTCATTATTCACATGAATTATAACCTTCATGGTCCTTTAATATGACATATATCTTGTCTAGAATCATGCAATAGAATATATGATCTCAACTTGATATGTTCATGCAATGAACTGAGCAATTCAATCTCCCACTAGGTCACACTAGCTTCACTCTATGTTTAGAACAAAACCAAATCTTGATTGGAAGACTTATAGAAATTCACTATGGTTTGAAAACACTCATACATGCTTAAATTCACTATACCAACCTTATCCATGCATGGTCAGAGCTCTGTGATCAGTATAACATGTACTTTCTTTGTAAGTGGTCTAGGAGCTTGTAGCCCTTCTTAGAGACCTTTTATGTAATAACTACCTTAATACACATGATAATTGAGATATGAGACTTGATTTGGATACCCTTTTGGTCCTTATTAAAC
Source organism: Cunninghamia lanceolata (assembly GCA_027924645.1). Lineage (NCBI taxonomy): Eukaryota > Viridiplantae > Streptophyta > Pinopsida > Cupressales > Cupressaceae > Cunninghamia > Cunninghamia lanceolata. The sequence continues at coordinate 863,480 of BSBN01001494.1, read as the reverse complement.
ATACGTAAAACTTAGGTATGCTTGTTTTGTATAGAATAGATAAAACTTGGACTGTTACAATCAAATTAGGCCTATTTTAGGGATTGTTTTCTAACAGCAGAGACCAAATGGATTGATCAAGCCCTAATGATGAAATAGTTCATTGTGATTTGATATTTTTTATTCTTCTTCATATTCCATTTTTCATAGTAAGCCTAATGGCGATCATATGGATAGTGGTGAGTACATACATACTAATGATCTAGACCTTGTGATGCACCTTGTAGGACATGCATTGATGACATAATCTTACCTCCTACTAATGATATTCTTGTGATTTATAATGATTCTCCTCTCACATGCATTGAGTGAGGTTCTAGCTTCTTAGAACATTCATGGTCTATCATTATATTGAGCATCTTGTCTACGGTCCATCTTTTATCATTGTTTCTACCTAGCTATTATGAGCATTTACGATCAAATATTGACATATTTTTCTATTTTACAAAATTTACATCATTGATCCTACATTTTTATATCTTATATACCATGCCTTATGATATTACATTTTCATATCTTAAATATCATGATCTCATATTACTATATCTTGTCTTATAATCTCATCTTTTATTATGTACTTTATAGAGTATACATGTTATCATCCAACGCTTTTTTATCTTATTTTGAGAGTTTAGTATTGATCCTTATTGTTTATATCATTCTTTGATCCTATGTCCATATTGGGAGACATCATGCTACCTCCCCTTATCTATTTGAGCTATCATTGATCTATCCCTTATTCACCATTATCAATTTGATCTATCATTAAGCTATCATTGATCTATCATTGAGCTATCATTGATCTATCATGAACACTAGGGTTAATCACACAATTAGGTTAATCACCATGTAAATGGCATGAAATTATGTAAATGCAATGTATTTTGACCTCTAATCATGGTTGTCACAGTCAATACAACAATGGATCAGTCCATTATCTCTTTGTATTTTGCCCAAAAAACCTTGTGAAATATGGGCTCTAGTCAGGTAGAATGAATAACATACATCTCTAAATGTTGTTCACACGTGTAGGCATAGATTAAGGTTTTAGGCATTGAAACGTGTCCTCCACCAGTGGTAATGTATGCATAAACTAGTCATGAACTTGGTGATATTATAAATGTATGCATAAACTAGTCATAAACACTCATTTTATAAATGTACAGTTATATGCAAATGGTAGCAGTCATATGTCAAGCTTAGAATGGTCATATCAACCTAAGGACTACTTGATTGAATCCTCAGGGCTAGGAGTGACATTTTGCATTCCATAGGTCATGGGGCCGAACGAACTTCACCAATGCGTTAGGGTGGGTAGGTAAATGCCAGGGGAGGTATCGTTTCATGTGCCAAGTGCCCCAATCATTTGAGGCAATAGGCTACCGACAAAGTCCCTTAAGATCCCTAAGACGCAAAAACTGCCAAACTTTGACAGAACAGTTCTCAAAATTTGTGGTAGATGGAAACATTCTGTTTGGACCAACAAGTGCACATGGGGTCCGTCCACAATAACTTCTCTCGGTTTTGGTCAACTCCAGTCCGTTTGACTGTGCCGAAATCAAACGCATTCTTGCAAAATACTTCAGTTTCATCTAGTGGAAAGGTGTTAGGAGTGACATTTTGCATTCCATAGGTCGTGGGACCGAACGGACTTCACCAACACATCAGGGTGGGTGGGTAAATGCCAGGGGAGGTCTCCTTTCATGTGCCAAGCACCACAATCGTTCGGGGCAGCAGGCTATCGACAAAGTCCCTTAAGATCCCTAAGACAGAAAAACTGCCAAACTCTGACAGAGCAGGTCTTAGAATTTGTGGTAGCTGGGAACGTTCCGTTTGGACCTACAGGTGCATGTGGGGTCCATCCACAATAACCTCTCTCGGTTTTGGTCAACTCTAGTTCGTTTGACTGTGCCGAAATCAAATGTATTCTTGCAAAATGCTTCAACTTCATGCAGTGGAAAGGTGCTAGGAGTGACATTTTGCATTCCATAGGTCATGTGGCTGAATGGACTTCACCAGCATGTCGAGGTGGGTAGGTAAATGCCAGGGGAGGTCTCGTTTCGTGTGCCAAGCATCCCAGTTATTCCAAACTGTAAGCTACCGACAAACTAGAAAGTTGCTAAGACTAAAATTTTGCATTCTATAGGTTAAGGGGTCAAACTGACTACGCCAACACGTTCGAGTAGGTGGGTAAATGCTAGGGGAGGTCTCATTTCTTGCGCCAAGTGTCTCAGTCATTCCGGGATGCAAGCTACCAGTAAACTTGAAAGGTGCTAGGAGTGACATTTTGCATTACATAGCTCGTAGGGCCGAATGGACTTTGCCAACGCGTCGGAGTGGGTGGGTAAATGCCAAGGGAGGTCTTGTTTTGTGTTCCAAGGGTCCCAATCGTTCAGAGTTGTAAGCTACCGATGAAGTCACTTTGTCGGTAGCTTGCAGGCCATAATGACTAGGATGCTTGGCACATGAAATGAGACCTTCCCTAACATTTACCCACCCACCCCAATGTGTTGGTACAATCCATTTGGCCTCACAACAAGCATATCAAAAAATAAGGCACCTGGCAAGGTTGTGCTGCATGAAACTAAAGCATTTTGCAAGAATGCATTTGATTTTGGCACAGTCAAATAGACTGGAGTTGACCAAAACTGAGAAAGGTTATTATGGACAGACCCCACATGCACCTATAGGTCTAAACAAAATATTCCCAGCTGCCATGAATTCCTAGAACTGCTCCATCAAAGTTTGGTAGTTTTTTCTCTTAGGATCTTAAGGGACTTTGTCGGTAGCTTGCTGCCCTGAACAACTGGGGACTTGGCACATGAAACGAGACCTCTCCTAGCATTTACCCACCCACCCTGATGCATTGGCAAAAGCCGTTTAGCCCCACGGCCTATGGAATGCAAAATGTCACTCCTAGCACCTTTCCATTGCATGAAACTTAAGCAGTTTGCAAGAATGCATTTGATTTCAGCACGGTCAAACGAACTGGAATTGACCGAAACCGAGAGAGGTTATTGTGGACAGACCCCACATGCACCTGTAGGTCCAAACAAAACAATTTGAGCTACCACAAATTTCAAGAACTACTCCGTCAAAGTTTGGTAGTTTTTCTATCTTAGGGATCTTAAAGGACTTTGTCGGTAGCCTGATGCCCTGAATGATTAGGGTGCTTGGCACATGAAAAGAGACCTCCCCTGGCATTTACCTGCCCACCCCAACATGTTGGTGAAGTTTGTTCGGCCCCACGACCTATAGAATGCAAAATGTGACTCCTAGCACCTTTCCACTGCATGAAACTAAAGCATTTTGCAAGAATGTGTTCCTTGTCACCATAGGCAAATGAAATTGATTTAGAAAAAATTGAGGTAGGTGTTTGTAGGTGGACCTAACATCCAACTATACATGCAAAGAGGATGTTCCTGGATGTCACAGTTTGATGGAATAGTCGATGCAAAGTTTGTCACGTTTTTGTTTCTTGGGGCTCTTGAGAGATTATCTGTGTTCGATATAGCCAAGAATGACCATGAGGCTTTGCCACCGAAAGGAAATCCCCCCTAGCATTTACCCGGCCACCTAGATGCGTTGGCACCATTCGTTTGGCCCCAGGAGATTCCTATCCTAAAAATTCAGTCATAATACCTTTCTGGTAGTTGGAAATTCAATACTATAAAGATGTTCTCACTTGATCCAATGTCTTGTAGGGCATCAATTGAGGCTGCCCTTACCACTGCTATCAATTGTTTGTCATTAAAACTCATTAACACTCATTATGAAATAGTAACATCATTCAAACAAATTAGAACTAATAGTAACACCATTAAAACTCATTATGAAATAGAAAGTAAAGGACATATCATCATGAAATAATCATGAAAACCTACCTTAGTTTGCTTCCAAAGGCAACTTCATTAGGATTATGTCTACCTCCATCATACTAAAATCCTGCATGCAAATGCAATTGTATTATTTAGCTAAAATGAGTAGTTAAAATATACAAGGTGAAATTAGGATAGCAAAGAAAAATAACATACCTTTTTGTCATTCCACTAATTCAATCCAATGAACCATCAAGGTCTACTCTACTCTTTATTGTGTCGAGTATTGCCTCGTGATCAGATTGATGAACCTTCCACAAGGTCCTGTTCAATGGTCTACCCCCATATTTGATCAAATGAACGTTTGAAGCCACAAAGTTAGAATAATGAAGAATCTTCCTATGTGGCTCAAAGTCTTCGAACACCCACACATCAAACTTCTTCAGTAGGTACCTTCTAAGCCATGTTCCAGTAACAACCACTGATCCTGTAGGGTACTCAATGTTTTGTCCATCTATAACAAGGGAATCTAATTTCTTTTTTGCCTCAACACAATGACACAAATAATAATATGTTCCTTCTTCATTGTCTTCAGCTACAATAACTGCATAAACATGCCCTGCATTGATACGTGCATTCAATTCGATGAATATAGTCAATAATACAAGAAAAAATACAAAATAAGATGACATATTGAATTTTATTAAATTAGAATGTTGATAATACCTTGTTGAACTAGATCTAAAACATGGTCAAAATCAACCGATGATTCAATCTCTGTCATTTGTAGTGCTGTCGATAGTCAATACTGGTCAATTGGGCATAGGCCTCTTGTACACCAATCATCAACCCACTCCTTTGACTCACAATCATACCAAGCTTCATATGTACATGAAGAGCAAAAGCATGCCATATGTCGCGTATGAATAGTCCATGAACATGCATTAGAGCTTCTCAAAGACTGTAGCTCACTTGATCTTGTCAATGTACACCAATCCTCATATTTTGCAATGTTAGTATTATCAACCAACCAAAAATATCTACAAACTATAGACTTACCTTCATTACCTGGACCCATTGTAGTGTTACACCATTCGACAATAGATCTCGCATTTGTCAACTTTACATTATCTTTGTACTTTAACTCTTCTCGTGCCAATGTTTTTTTTATACATGCTCCTACACCATCATGTTCCCCCTTTCCATGCCCAGCCTCACAAAAATTCCACATATGTTGAACACCATTCACCTTTTGCATCCTGCTCACCCAAAGGAACATCCGCGCGTTCTTGAATTGTGATGCACAATTATCTAACCATATGATATGCTAACGAAATGATATGTTCCTGTTGGCCAAATCACGGTAGAACATCTGAAAGCAACCTTGCACAAACTCCATAGAATGTGTGCGACCATCACTAATATAAAAATGATATTCCCTCAAGATCTTCCTGTCATCCTCTGTACTATCTTCTGCATGAATGAATTCTATTTGCACAAATATAGCAACCTGCGTAGATTTGCAATACTGTGATTGCACCTCATTCTGTAGTTGTAGTGTGTAGTTCTCTACAAAGTCAACAATTGAAACGATTATACCAAGTGGAAACGTGTCCTTGCATAACTTGAATTGCGATTCCAACCATCGAGCTCTATGGGTATGCCCTGCATACTCATACACTATACTGTCATGAAATGTAGACATAAACTGATACATTGAAATCTTTTGAATAACCAAATCACACCTCTTTGCTTCTTTACTATCTTTTGTATTGTAGACCATTGTTTTATACTTGTCGAAACTCTACTAGTTCGTTTCCAACCGCATGTGTGCTTTCCATATGTTGACATATTGGCATACGTTGCAAGCCACCACAATGCTGACATGTACCATCCAAGCATATATTCCTGTAGAATATTTGACCTTCCTCTCTTTCACATAAAATTGTTGATATAAAGTCTCCTGAAGTAGTTGGTCAGGCATGTATGCCACAATCCTACAAAACATTGTTAGTATGCAAATCTAAACATATAGACTGATAAACATCAAAATGGTTAGAATATTTAATATGTAATCTACAACAAGTAGTACGTGTGTGATTTATTTTGACATAGAAAGGTTTTAGCATTTCAAAATATCTTTAACAAATTTTAATTTGAGGATACATCTATAGAAATTTACCAAAAAATTGTGTTTGAGTCATATCCAAAAAATGCTTTGGATGTGGCTCACAATTTCAACTACCGATTCTCCTTCTCATAACATCTCTTGCATTAGGAGATACCGTTGTGTTATTTTTCTAAAATTCTTCAATGATGGATCTCAAAGCTTCAACAACAACTTTGTCTTTCTGTGGGAGTCTCCCAGAGAATGCCCACCATTCATTGGTGTTTGGGTCCTCAACTCTTTCACGTCTTCCAATGGCTCTCATTAGAGTTTTTCTACTTATTTTCAATTCTTGACTTGTCTTTCTAATGAGGCGAGCTTTCTTTGTTTGTTGGCTTACTATTGTCAATGTAATGACACGTCGTGTGACATTACTACCTTGGTGTGTGAGGTGGAACCCACACTCTCATATGCACTCATTAGATTCTTGATAATGGATTTTTCACTAGAGGCATTCGATGTTCTAAGGCCAAGAATCTTGATAGTGGGCCTAAATTTTAGATTTCTCATCAATTCAACAAATAGTTGACATCTTCCGGTTTCATTTAAATTCTCAAAGAATAATTTCCATATCTTAGTCACATATCTTTGGCAAGTGCGCATGAGAATCTTATCCTACATGGGCTTCAACACATTCTCATCAATATCGATTAGAAACTTAGGCTTCCTATGCAAAATTCTAGGAGGCGTTTTAATTGGTAAAGTTGACTCAACATTAGGAATTTCTTCAATAGTTACTTGAGATGGGATAGATGACTATTTAAGGTGAAATTTTGATGAAGAGGATTTGTTTGTGTTTAGGGTTGATTTTGCTAGTTTGTATGAATCCTCCTTTCACCTCTAAACATTCAAGGACTTCAGCCGAGTAGGAAGTCTATTACAAGCCTTCAGTCACTCAGAATATAGGGGAAAATTGGAATTGTGTGATTTAGCTATTTAATTAAGTCCACTTATGCTCAAAACCTCAATTATGCAAATTTGGAAGCAAACAAACAAATCACAGAAAATGCTTGCACACAAAGATATCAAATGACAATCAAATGTGTACCAGATTTCAAAGTTCAAAAAATGGAAAAGTCGGGGACTAATGAGTGGGCGCCCTAGTCCAGTGCCACCATTTCTCTCGGGATATGGGAATCTTGTATGCAGCCTATTCCTATTGTTCTGAAGATTCTTCAGTTGCAAGATTCAAAGGACTAATGAGTGGGCGGCTAAGTCCAAGTCCCTATTTTCTCTTCTGATCTGTAATTCTGATAGTCTGCACTAATCTCCTGCAATTCCACTTTTTCTACTCCTGCAACCTGTAACTTGCAATCATGGAAAAATGCGTTGGGGGTTGTGGTGTTTAGAGGCTTGCCTTAGTCAAGCCCCGAAGAGACATTCAAGTCTTCTAAACACCATTGTTAGATAAAGAGTGCGTATCCCTGCAGGATAGAGGCAAAAATCCAAATGATAAATGATTGAAACCACAATTGATATCACCTTGTAGTGAAGATCTCATGGAAGGAAGATGCTCTTCATGCCATGAGGAGATGGATGCCAAATGTGCAAACACAAACACAATAACAACACAAATTCTGCTCTGCAACACACAATGAATGCCTTGAATCACTTCTACACAAGCTCATGAATCCAAATTGCCATCTAGTTTCCATCTAGTTTACAAATGAATCATTAATCATGCTTATATATGCAACTACAAACATTCCCGCTAAGAATTTCGTAATTTAAACTTACTGTGTCGGCATAGGACCTAAATAACGGTCATAAACTGACACTTTGAAATTGGTCCTGACCTAAAATAGGGCATGACTAGGGCGCGAGCGCCCAAGTCCTCCCCCTATTTCAGACAGAAATCATTTCAAGTGCATCCCCTGAGTCCAAATTGCCATGAAACTTCAAGGTTTTCTCATCGGGATGTCAAATTATCGTGCAAGATGCTCTAAATGCATAAATAGGACCCGAGAGTTAAACCTTCATATGGAAAAGCCCCCAAGGAGACATTTTCTGACATAATATTTAGCCCCCACTTTAATGTATGTATAAATGCGAGGCCAATACATGCATTAAAGTATGGTCAACAAACACATCAAACACGCCAAGCACGGAGAAGACACGCCAATCACAAAGAAGATAGTAATAGGCATGCAAAACGTTGAAGAAGACGGTTACAGTCACGTAAAACACGAAGAAAACAACATTGAAGACACACAAAACACGGTGAATATAGTGAATGCAGTGAAGATAGTGATGATTTTCTTTTTCTTTTTCTTTTCATATATATGAAATGCAGATGCAAGTTTAAGGAAAGTAAACACACCACCCATAATGCAGAAGGGACTCATCGCCACCAGTCTTTAAGACTGTATATGGGGCAACAAGCACGCCAAACAAATCAAGCACGCCATACAAATCAAACACGCCATACAAATCCCAAAGCATAGGAGGGACTCATCACCACCGATCTTTAAGACTATGCTTGGGAACAAACACGCAATACAAACACACTTGGAAGACACAAAAAAACACGGCAGACAAGTGATGGAGTGTCCCTATTTCTAGGTTCAATGCCATCTCAGGCACATTACAGACACACATCGATGATTGGGCTTCGCCACAACAATTGTTGAAGACATGCTTAAGGGTTGAGTTAGTCACAGAATTGCTCCTTGCCTCGCGATGAGGACTTTTTGAAAATGACAGGATGTGCACTCTCTTTGAGACATAAACCATCCCCGCCTTGCGATGAGGGCTTAAAATAGAAAAGGGATGCGATATCCCCACCTCACGATGATGGCTTACATGATTGCAAACAAATCTCAGAGTGCAGGAGGGACTCATCGCCACCAGTCTTTAAGACTGCACCTAAGAACAAGCACATTGCTGACATCTACAACAGACAGCCTACCTTATATATGTCCCCACCATAAGGTGGTTGATATCAGGGATTGATATCAAGCATGTTAAGGTAGGAAGAAAACACACAAGGGAACACGAGCTCTCGCAAGGCCCATGCCCCTTGGAGGTGACATGTACTTTACGATTGCCAAATGTTCCCACAAACACATTCCTGCAAGAAAAGTGTTAGCGTCCAAATAATCATGATAAGAACCAATGCAATGCATAATACTAGATTCAAGATAGACAAAGTGCACGGAGCAACAGTATTGTTATGTTTTATAAGTGTGATAAGACATCATCAAGATCACATGACAAAGTGCATGGAGTGATTCTACTAGCCAAGCGTCGGATAATATATATCAACCCCATCGTCATATAGGGACTAAGTCCAATTTTTTATTTCTCGCTAAAGGGACGCTAGGTCCACATCAGTATAAAATGTTTTTTGTCATCCACCCACTAGCTAGAAACACTAGAGGAAGGGAAACAATAAATCAAAAGAGGGGAAACAAGTGCCTTAGGGACAGTCATGTAGGAGGGTGCCCCCAAGTCACCAACTACAACACTATGTCCGTAAGACACAACACACAATAGTGAAAATAGAGGAGAAGCAATATAGAAGAATGATGATACAAATAGGAGAAGGGTCACAATAGAGGCAGTGTCTTGGTATCCTTGACCTTACAAGAGAATCGAGGGTCATCCCAGGAGGCCTAAACAACACATAACACATCATGGGGGAAACACAACACGAGAGATAAAGGGTTAGAAATACTTACATGTAGGGATCATCGAACTAAGTTTTGTCATCAAGCAAATCATTGTCATCTTCCCACTCCTAAATGTTAGAGGAAAGTGGGACATAAGGTACCATAGCCCAACTCTTGTCCTTGTTTTCAAGTTGTCCATTCTTAAGATCTTCATGGTTTGATTCAATGTTTGGTGAGATATTTTCTTGTTGAGATACAAATCATTGGGCATATTATTGTCGTATCCTCCTCCTTTCTTTTGCTTCTCTATTTCTTTTTGTCCTACCACTTATCTCTTCTAAGATAGTGTTTTTCTCTTCCATAGGTTTTCGTGTTTTAGAGGAGGAAGCACCAAGATCAAATCTCATTTGTCTAGGTGGAATATTTTTGTTGTCAACGACTACCTCCCAATCCTTATAAGGATGGCAAGGGAGGAACCTCAGCATAGGGTCCATTTCCTTTCGGTCTAGGATTCTCTTCAAATGTGAGTTGTTCGTCTCTTGTTGTTTCTTGCATAAAGGGACCGACCACTTGATGTAATAGTTTTGTTTTGTAGTTTCTATAGCCCAAGAAGTTAAAGTCTGTTCATGGCTCCGGTTCCACCTCAAATCTTTCCCAAAAGTAATCCAGTGTACAATGTTGTCTTGTAATCAAAGGTTTATACTTATTGCGAGGGATAGTAATCACTTGTCCATTCAAAGGAAATTTTACACAATTATGAATTGTTGAAGGGACAACTTTCATAGCTTTTAACCATGGATGTCCCAATTTTATGCGAAAGACATCAGAAACAGGGACAACATCAAACCATTGTTCTACATGTTTTTCAAATACAGTGACCAATAAACATATCTTCCCAGAGGTGTTTACAAAGGTTCCCTTCTGTGTCTTAATCATCATATCCGAAGCGTCATAAGAGCCTTGCATTAATTGATGTGAATAGAGGAACTCTTTTGTTGCCACACTATTCATGCAATTAGGATCAATAAGGGTTCCATCCACAGGATTTCCCATTATTTTTATAGTGATATAAAGAGGTCCTTCAGTTTCTCGAATTGTTCTATCATGAAGTGTAAAGATAAGTTCAGGTTCAGGGACCTTTCTTTTCATGTAAGGCCTAGTAGGGAACTGTTGTGTGGTTACACAACACGCCCCATTTTGCATTATCAAAACAGGGACCCAACTTTTTGGCTTGGCTTGTGTTGTCTGTTTTCTGGCGGTTTGGTAAAAATAGGTCAGGTGCATCATCATCATGATATTCGATGAGGTTGGTCATCATCATGAGGTCAGTTTGTCAAAGTTCATATTTTGTTTCTATGACCTCATATTTAGAAAAAGCTTGAAATTCCATGCAGGTTTGCCTTTTTACATCACTTGAAAATTCGTCCATATGAGGGAGTTATGAGCAGTCAAAGTTTTGGTCAAACCTGATAATCGCAAGGGTCATCATATTTTTATATCCTTGGTCATGTTGTCAAGGTCATCATGATCTTGGTCTATCACCCGATAAAATCATGCAGTCGAAATATCCGGACGTCAATCTTAGGTGATAGTGCCCTTTACCCATCAAATGACCTTATGCGCATCGTGAGCATAATGTTTTGAGTGTAACCCGATATTTCGTAACAACGAGCATCATGATACTTTAACATCGCCTGATATTATAATATCATGCTGATATTATAATATCCCCCTGCTTAGGAAATCCACTATCTGCATATTTGCATGCGCATGTCAAAATCCTATCGGAGGGTCATCATCCTGATCTTTCAAAAAAGGGTCATATTTGTTGATATTCGCTGATATGATGACAACGTCATCATATCCTCCTGATCTCCTTTTGCATGATCATGATGATCACCCTATCTTTTAAGGGAGGGTGATATTCTATTCCTTAGCATGATCATATTTTAAATATCACCCTAGCGCTAACCTGATGATGACCTCAACTCATCCTCATGCTCCGAAGACGGAATATGATGGTTACGTTATCATGATATTCGATGAGGAGGATCATCATATTTTTATCCTGTCATGTTGTCAAGATCATCATGATCTTGTTTGTCTACCCGATATTTCGTAATGTCCTCCTGCCGAAAAATACGACCTTTTGCAAATATCCTGATGACGTCATCCCGATCTGATAAACGAAGAAGCAAATATTAGGATGACATCATCATCACATTTCCCTTCGGCAGGATATTTTCCAAAACATGATCCGATTCGCGAATATGACGATGACGTCATGTTCCTTTAAGTTTAACAAAAGCCCCGGATATCCTGATGATCATCATCATCCTGATCTTTCGAGAGGGTTACCTTGGCCGCAAAGGGGTCATATTACATTCACCACCTGATCATCTTCCTTAGGTGACCCGATATTACATTTATCCCCTGATCTTAACTAAACATGACGATGACGTCATCTTTTGCATTTTAATGAAGCCCGGATATGACGATGACGTCACCATCATATTCCTTTCCTCAGCAGCAGGATCATATTTCATATCCTCCTATTTTCCTTCGACATGATGATGATGATGATGTCTTTCTTTTCCCCAATATACAGAAGCGAAACATGACAGTGACATCATCTGGACATTCGGAAGGGGGAGCATCATATTTCCAAAATATCATGCAGACGAAAGTTTTAAGTCTTGCTGTCGGCCTTATCTTGAGTTATCATGCCGATAGAACATGTCTTCCCGATGGATGGACATCATCATGATTTTTGGCGTCGGTATAAGTTTAACCGTCGGCCTAATGAAAAATTGTCATTCCGACAGTGTGTAGTCACGCCGATACATACATGATCATATTTGAACCCGATATACATGAAAATGGGCGGGAAAACAGAGCGATAGAAATTTGGAGCCCGATTGCCTGTAGCTGCACATTTTGAGGCATGTTTAATAAAACGTTTTACTTCCTGTTGTTTATCCGCATGATGATGAACTTAATGTTTGTCTGTTTATTTGCAGGAAGTCATGATGCTGTTAGAGCTGTTGCTGAGCATTGTATGGTTGCACATGGAGGCAACGTGAACCAGAAATGAGGAGGATATTGTCAAATATGCTGTTTGCCAGCTGGAGACCTATAATGAGACACTGCAGGACAGAAAGAATAAGCTGGACAACAGCAGGGATAAGTATGAAGCGCACAAACACGCCATCATCAAGGTGAAGACTCAAGATGGAGGAGGAATAGATCAGGTTGTGCAGGCATACAAACAGATCCAAAGCAGCATGCAACCCCATATGCAACAGCGTCATCATCCGGATAGCGAAAGTTCAGAAAGCGATACACATGATGATGACCCGCATGCATCAGATGAAGAGCATGATGAAGATACATCATAAGGGGGGGAATATCTTGCATATGCCGTATAGATAGTTGCCAGCTGGCAACTTGTGCCTTTTTGTAAAATTGACAAGTCATGAAGTGATGACCGTTGATTTGTATTGACATATCTGATCCGTGGATCTTTTGTAACGGATTCCTCATCTTATTCTATAAAAGGTGGTGGAATGCCTTGTTATATTCATTCGAAACTTAATTGAAATTTGATTGCTGAAGTATTCAGGACTTATTTCAAAGCTGCTGTATATGTACATGTCTTTTGCATACTTAATGAAAGGGAAGAGTATTTTGATTACAAATCTTCGTAAATCTTGAGTAATCTGTGTCTGAATTCTGGATATGTGCTTTGATTTGCTGCGTCCCTTGGAGTGCTCATCATGTTGCATGTATTGTTTTCATTCACTATCCTCTGAAGTTTGCATCAACTGTATCTAGCTGTGGAATGTCCTGGTGAACATATGGTTTGATTTCTTCTCCTCATGACAGTATCAAGCATGTATGTGGATCAAAAGCTGAAGGTTCAACTTAATTAGAAGTATTTCCTTTAATTTCTTTCAATTTCAGAGAATCTCACTATCACAATTGCAAATAAACTGATAATCTTAAGCAGAACAGAGAAATATGCTGACATCCCGTAGGTAACTGAAAATCATTAGCATATTTGAGTTAAATGCATGCAGTATTGAAAATATCATGCAAAGAATCATAAATAATGGTAGAAATCATGCAAATATCAGCCTGTAGGCACATTATTTGACTGAATTCACAGTGCAGAGGTAGAATTGTTGGAGATTTATGCAGAGCAGACATACAGAGCAGGATATTTGAAGAAATGATGATGAACTTTGCAGAGATACGTAAGCCCCCCTGAATGGAAAACAGCAACACACATCAACCACTGAGTAACGTCAGTAGATTAAGACCTAATCAACGGAGACTTGGGATCATGAATTCTCCGAATTCATCGTATCTTTCAAGATGAGTAAAGGTTGTTGTGTAACTTTTATTCTATGTTTGTGAATGACTAACATCATGATCAACATAAATTGGCGCTAGAAGGAGGGCAGAACTGGAAATCCTCCTGATCTCCACATCATCACCAACAGAAGGAGGGCACGTCCGGAAGATCACGCTCATCATCAGTATTTTCAGGTTTGATGACGCATAGAGTAAGGTACCCTCAGATCGTCTGTGAATTTCAGTAAATTACGTAAATATTTACTGTGAAAAGATTGTATATGCACATTCTATGTAAAGATTTCCAGATCTCACATAAATATTGCAAGCTTTACAGTAGATCTTTCTGAATTCACTAATATCGGCTAAAGGTACGTAAATTTGTTCAAACTTTGAGACTTTTAGGCCTTTGGCACTCGAGGTCTTGTGTTACGGGTCAGGATATCCCAATATCCTGTCACATTTGCAGTGTCTTCGCAAATATTTCGTAAATATCCAGTCCGATTTGCAATTTGACCGCAAATATCACCTCATCCAGTGAAATCTAACCAATATTTGCAAAATTTCAGCCAATTTGCCTCCAAATCGAGAAATCCTGGCTTACAGGATAAATACCAGGTCTAGACCTAGTGAAGTTTTGAAGAATTGCCTGTTAGAGGTTTCAGACCTAGGACTGTAGACATTCACCATACTCCAGGATCAAGCGCGTCTAGAGCTTCACCGGGACCTCCTCCTGTGACCCCTGTCGGTTTGCAAATACCTTCCGGTATATCCGCGACACCTCCTGTTCAAACCCAGGGTATACCTTTAGTTCAACCTCAGCCAACTGCACCACCAGTTCAGCCCCCCCTCGCTTCTAACGCAACATAAATCAACATCATCATCAACATAAAATGGCGTCATGAGGAGGGGAGAACATCAGCAGAACATCATGATCATGATTTAGAAGGCGGCCCTGAGCTGTGAATTTTTGGATTTCTGCAAATATTGCATAAATATTTCAGCATTTCAGTTAAATGTCTGCAAATATCTCTTATCTGAGATGTTTTGGTTACACCTTTGCAAAGATCTAGCTTGAAACATCAAAGATTAGTTTGATTTTCTGGACTTTCAAGTTTTATCCTGAGATATGATGGATCTCATTAAAATTTCAAAATACTAAAAAATTGAAAAATAGAGTCTCATTTTGATGGATGTATATGAAGGCAATTGTCAAATTAACATTCCTTTATTTGAAGAAACTTTGAGTAGGCAGCTTTACCCTCACAGTTTGTCTAACTTTGGTTTATCCACCTGTTGCAGGATACACCAGACTGTGGAACATAGCGAAATAAATTGTTTAACTTTCCTTACAAGGTTGGATTTATACTTGAAAGGACTAATATTCTTCCCAGATGTGTTCAGGGCTGAAGTTTGCCAGGAAAATGAGGAAATTCTGGAACAACAAGCAGATGCAGCACCAGAAGTTATTAATTGTCCAGACACTGAAGTGGATCGTTCTGAAGATTTTGAATTATATTTGTCTAGAAATATACAGTGTAGTCAAATATTAGGTTTATCCACTGATGATGTCCTGATTGAAAGCTGGTGCAGATTACATGATGAAGAGCATTCAGAGAGAGATTGCTACGCCTGCTTGATCATGTTGAAAAAGATTCTAGAAAATACAACAGCTGAGTCGGTTCCAGAAGGTAATGAAGAGGAAACATCTTTCCTGGATTCATTTTATGGTGGGATTGATAGGAGTTCTCTACTTCCTAATACAAGTAAGGATCAGTCAGTATGCAGGTATGAATCTTGTGAAAATTTTAGAGAAGAAACCACTCATCAGGATAATATTTGTGATTCTGATCCTAATACTTTTGATAAAGAAGATGAAACGTCTTTCCTGGAGTCATTCTATGGTAAACAAATAGTAGAGCAATGTAAATTCACTGCTGATGATGAAGTTCCTATGATGGTAACTCAGGGAGTCATAGAAAATAAAATAAATGCTGATTTATTACATGACTTCTTTGAATTAAATGATCAAATACAAGAGTGTTGCAGGTTAATGGAACCAGATCCTCTAATAGATAGAAGATGTGAATTGTTTAATGAACAATTCCTGAGAGATGAAGATGTAGAAGACTTTAGAGTTGTTGTGCATGATCAGACGTTACTCCAGAAATATTTTGAAAATGAAATAGGGGAGTGTCCTTATCAAGTGAAAGTTGTTTCTCTTTTACAGTCACATGATTTAGAAATGATAAATTTCTGTATATCAGGTTGTGATAATAAAGATACTTATTTAGATGCTGATGTGCAGGAAATTGAAGAAAATATTGAGAAGTTTCCTGAACTGGAGGATAAACTGAACATCCAGAATGAAGGGATAAGGCTGGATAAAGATGAAGAATTAATACATCAAGAGTCATACATCCTTCAATTTGAAGTGAGACCAGGCACTGAGCCAAGCAGTGAAAATATAATGACAAATGGAAGATCAGCTGGCAATGAAGAAGCATGTCCAGCAAAATCAGAAATACACCAGGTTGTATTTCTCCTTTCCACAGTGAATGATGTTGATTACTATTTTGATTATGGAAATTCAGGAGATAGGACATGCACATGGATTAATCATGAACATGATGAGCTGCCTCAGTTGCTGATCATCAAGAGTCATTCTGTTGAATACAGTGAATTCAGAATATCAGAATATTTTTCAGAATATAAAGATAAATTTGCTAGGTTGAGAACCATAACTGATACCCTAAGACTCCTGCACAATCGAAAGAAGTATGCAAATACAGGTGTATTTGGGTCTTTTTCTGGTTTTTGTTTGCCTAGTAGTGGTTTGTATATAATTTTGTAGGATAGTTGTTTGTACAGTCTGCTTGTTTTGCTTTCTTGTTCTGTTTCTGTTGTTTCCTTTTTGTAGGTTAGTTGTTTGTATAGTGTTTCTTCTGTTTTGTGTTGTTTTGGTTGAGTTTTTGTTTTGGTAAGTCAAGATGATGCACTTCATCACCTAAGAAAATAACTAAATTGTTAGGATTCAAGTGATGAGATCAGATTTAGATATAGATTGTAATTCATTCTGATAAATATTCATGATCAGGTTTTATAATATCTTTTCATCAGGTGCCGTTTCTTGTCCAAAGTGAATCAAACACAATGAAACACCTAACAACCTTGGGCTTGTTGAAGATATGAGTATAGGTGTTAAGTGAAAAATCTAAAGGGACTCCCTTGCTACCAATACAATCTCCAACCTAAAGCTGCAAGTGACCATACCTTGTACAAATGAGTTGACATGATGATATCAGATATATAAATAAAAAAAAAAGTATATATATATATATAAACAATAAACTTAGGCCATCTAAGTAACTCTACCGGGGCTATAGATGTCTGCTGGCAGTGGGGCTCTACTTAGGGAGATTGTATAGATAACCTTGCCGGGGCTATGAATGCCTGCTGGCAGCAAGGCTCTATCCAGGTTGGCTATGAGGGATGATCTCCAACTATGTAGTTTGACACCAGTTACTTATATTTTCAACTTACTTTCAAGATGAGGATAATTAATCATATGCACACACATGATCCTTTGTTAGCACTGTTACCTTGATGAAACTTTATCATTCAAAGATCATGATGATTTTACTTAGAAAGAATTAGAATACTATAGATGAATATGATCATATCACTTGAATCATTGGAATTTTGTTGTTTTCTTTGGTGGCAAGTTGTTGTGTGGTTACACAACACGCCCCATTTTGCATTATCAAAACAGGGACCCAACTTTTTGGCTTGGCTTGTGTTGTCTGTTTTCTGGCGGTTTGGTAAAAATAGGTCAGGTGCATCATCATCATGATATTCGATGAGGTTGGTCATCATCATGAGGTCAGTTTGTCAAAGTTCATATTTTGTTTCTATGACCTCATATTTAGAAAAAGCTTGAAATTCCATGCAGGTTTGCCTTTTACATCACTTGAAAATTCGTCCATATGAGGGAGTTATGAGCAGTCAAAGTTTTGGTCAAATCTGATAATCGCAAGGGTCATCATATTTTTATATCCTCGGTCATGTTGTCAAGGTCATCATGATCTTGGTCTATCACCCGATAAAATCATGCAGTCGAAATATCCGGACGTCAATCTTAGATGATAGTGCCCTTTACCCGTCAAATGACCTTATGCGCATCGTGAGCATAATGTTTTGAGTGTAACCCGATATTTCATAACAACGAGCATCATGATACTTTAACATCGCCTGATATTATAATATCATGCTGATATTATAATATCCCCCTGCTTAGGAAATCCACTATCTGCATATTTGCATGCGCATGTCAAAATCCTATCGGAGGGTCATCATCCTAATCTTTCAAAAAAGGGTCATATTTGTTGATATTCGCTGATATGATGACAACGTCATCATATCCTCCTGATCTCCTTTTGCATGATCATGATGATCACCCTATCTTTTAAGGGAGGGTGATATTCTATTCCTTAGCATGATCATATTTTAAATATCACCCTAGCGCTAACCTGATGATGACCTCAACTCATCCTCATGCTCCGAAGACGGAATATGATGGTTACGTTATCATGATATTCGATGAGGAGGATCATCATATTTTTATCCTGTCATGTTGTCAAGATCATCATGATCTTGTTTGTCTACCCGATATTTCGTAATGTCCTCCTGCCGAAAAATACGACCTTTTGCAAATATCCTGATGACGTCATCCCGATCTGATAAACGAAGAAGCAAATATTAGGATGACATCATCATCACATTTCCCTTCGGCAGGATATTTTCCAAAACATGATCCGGTTCGCGAATATGACGATGACGTCATGTTCCTTTAAGTTTAACAAAAGCCCCGGATATCCTGATGATCATCATCATCCTGATCTTTCGAGAGGGTTACCTTGGCCGCAAAGGGGTCATATTACATTCACCACCTGATCATCTTCCTTAGGTGACCCGATATTACATTTATCCCCTGATCTTAACTAAACATGACGGTGACGTCATCTTTTGCATTTTAATGAAGCCCGGATATGACGATGACGTCACCATCATATTCCTTTCCTCAGCAGCAGGATCATATTTCATATCCTCCTATTTTCCTTCGACATGATGATGATGATGATGTCTTTCTTTTCCCCAATATACAGAAGCGAAACATGACGGTGACATCATCTGGACATTCGGAAGGGGGAGCATCATATTTCCAAAATATCATGCAGACGAAAGTTTTAAGTCTTGCTGTCGGCCTTATCTTGAGTTATCATGCCGATAGAACATGTCTTCCCGATGGATGGACATCATCATGATTTTTGGCGTCGGTATAAGTTTAACTGTCGGCCTAATGAAAAATTGTCATTCCGATAGTGTGTAGTCACGCCGATACATACATGATCATATTTGAACCCGATATACATGAAAATGGGCGGGAAAATAGAGCGATAGAAATTTGGAGCCCGATTGCCTGTAGCTGCACATTTTGAGGCATGTTTAATAAAATGTTCTACTTCCTGTTGTTTATCCGCATGATGATGAACTTAATGTTTGTCTGTTTATTTGCAGGAAGTCATGATGCTGTTAGAGCTGTTGCTGAGCATTGTATGGTTGCACATGGAGGCAACGTGAACCAGAAATGAGGAGGATATTGTCAAATATGCTGTTTGCCAGCTGGAGACCTATAATGAGACACTGCAGGACAGAAAGAATAAGCTGGACAACAGCAGGGATAAGTATGAAGCGCACAAACACGCCATCATCAAGGCAAAGACTCAAGATGGAGGAGGAATAGATCAGGTTGTGCAGGCATACAAACAGATCCAAAGCAGCATGCAACCCCATATGCAACAGTGTCATCATCCGGATAGCGAAAGTTCAGAAAGCGATACACATGATGATGACCCGCATGCATCAGATGAAGAGCATGATGAAGATACATCATAAGGGGGGGAATATCTTGCATATGCCGTATAGATAGTTGCCAGCTGGCAACTTGTGCCTTTTTGTAAAATTGACAAGTCATGAAGTGATGACCGTTGATTTGTATTGACATATCTGATCCGTGGATCTTTTGTAACGGATTCCTCATCTTATTCTATAAAAGGTGGTGGAATGCCTTGTTATATTCATTTGAAACTTAATTGAAATTTGATTGCTGAAGTATTCAGGACTTATTTCAAAGCTGCTGTATATGTACATGTCTTTTGCATACTTAATGAAAGGGAAGAGTATTTTGATTACAAATCTTCGTAAATCTTGAGTAATCTGTGTCTGAATTCTGGATATGTGCTTTGATTTGCTGCGTCCCTTGGAGTGCTCATCATGTTGCATGTATTGTTTTCATTCACTATCCTCTGAAGTTTGCATCAACTGTATCTAGCTGTGGAATGTCCTGGTGAACATATGGTTTGATTTCTTCTCCTCATGATAGTATCAAGCATGTATGTGGATCAAAAGCTGAAGGTTCAACTTAATTAGAAGTATTTCCTTTAATTTCTTTCAATTTCATAGAATCTCACTATCACAATTGCAAATAAACTGATAATCTTAAGCAGAACAGAGAAATATGCTGACATCCCGTAGGTAACTGAAAATCATTAGCATATTTGAGTTAAATGCATGCAGTATTGAAAATATCATGCAAAGAATCATAAATAATGGTAGAAATCATTCAAATATCAGCCTGTAGGCACATTATTTGACTGAATTCACAGTGCAGAGGTAGAATTGTTGGAGATTTATGCAGAGCAGACATACAGAGCAGGATATTTGAAGAAATGATGATGAACTTTGCAGAGATACGTAAGCCCCCTGAATGGAAAACAGCAACACACATCAACCACTGAGTAACGTCAGTAGATTAAGACCTAATCAACGGAGACTTGGGATCATGAATTCTCCGAATTCATCGTATCTTTCAAGATGAGTAAAGGTTGTTGTGTAACTTTTATTCTATGTTTGTGAATGACTAACATCATGATCAACAGGAACCTATTGTTATAGTTGTGATTAGAAGCCATGTGTTAAATTTTTTCAAGTCAATGCAATATCAAATTTTAAAATATTTTCAAAATTTATGCAAAAGACAAGTGCAACACTATGTATGAAAATGACCTAAAATGCTTGATTTTTTCAACTTTTTCAATGCAAATAAGCGAAAGAAAGGGTGTTGTAAGAAAATTGATTAGGGGAAGAAAATAATATGTCTGATATCAGTCCAATAAATCCATAATATCCTTCACAACACACTTTTGATGCAAACCTAGGATGATGACAAGTCAAAACCTAGTGAAAATACACTAAAATATGCAATTTTTTACAACTTTTCAATGGAAAGACCTAATAAAAGGGGTGTTGTAAATAATTTTAGAAAGTGCAACAGATTATATCAGTAATATCAGCCAACTAAAGCCATAAAATCTTTCACAACACACTTGGAATGCAAATCTAGGTCAAACCCTAGGGCAAATATAGCCAAAATATGTAATTTTTCACTAAATTTCAATGCAAAAGAGTATGAAAAAAGGTGTTGTGAGGAAAATGATGATAGAAAGAAAATTATAATAGTAATAATAGCCACCTAATTCTAAAAAATCTATCACAACGTGCTTATAGTGCAACTCAAGGTCAAACCCTAGGGAAAATATAGCTAAAATATGCAATTTTTCATCGAATTTCCATTGTAAGAGCCCAATAAAAAGGTGTTGTAAAGAATTTTATGAGGGGAAGTAGATAATAACCTTTATAACAGCCAATTATTGTAGAAAAATCCTTTACATGCCTATGGTGCAAATCTAGAGAGACGATAAAGCCAAATCTAGTGAAAAAATCAATGTTTTCAAACCCTAGGCATGAAATTTTGCAAGCAAACCACTATGATGCAACACTACAATTAGAAATCAATCCTAATGAGTGTTTTAAAAAGGTAGTAAAATCTGAAACAAGATTTTGACTACAAACCCTAGCTAATGCAAAACCAGGTTATATGAAAAAAAATGCACAATTTCAAGCAATTTTTATCAATTTAAGCATGAAGATGCAATCTAAATTAATGATCAATAAAAAATATCTGTATTTTAAATTAGATATGATGATAATGACATAAATTTAATGAAATTAAATGCAACTAATTCAAATTATTTGAAAATGCAAGCTAAAAATACCAAAATTTTTATTTTTTGGTAAATTTTCAAATGCAATAAGATGAACAATAAAATGAATGAATGAAATCTAAAGCACAACACTCACCAAGGTGCAAAATTCATTAAAAACATGGGTTCACCAAAATGTTCAAAGTGAAATTTTGATGAAGAGGATTTGTTTGTGTTTAGGGTTGATTTTGCTAGTTTGTATGAACCCTCCTTTCACCTCTAAACATTCAAGGACTTCAGCTGAGTAGGAAGTCTACTATAGGCCTTTGGTCACTCAGAATATAGGGGAAAATTGGAATTGTGTGATTTAGCTATTCAATTAAGTACACTTATGCTCAAAACCCTAATTATGCAAATTCAAAAGTAAACAGACAAATCATGGAAAATGCTCACACACAGAGATATCAAATGACAATCAAATGCATACTAGATTTCAAAGTTTGGAAAAAAGAAAAGTCAGGGTTTAATGAGCAGGCACCCTAGTCCAGTGCCACCATTTCTATTGGGATCTGAGAATCTTTTCTGTAACCCATTCCTATTGTTCCAAAGATTCTTCAGTTGTGGGATCCAAAGGACTAATGAACGGGTGCCCGAGTCTAGGTCCCTATTTTCTCTTCTAATCTACAATTTTGACAGTTTGCACTACTCTCCTGCAACTCCACTTTTTCTGCTCTTGCAATTTGTAACCTGCAATCATGAAAAAATGGGTTGGGGTTTGTGGTGTTTAGAGGCTTGCCTCAATCAAGCCTCGAAGAGACATTCAAGTCTTTCAAACACCGTTGTTAGATAAAGAGTGCATATCTTTGCGGGATAGAGGCAAAAATTCAAATAATAAATGATTGAAAACACAATTGATATCACCTTGTAGTGAAGATCTCATGGAAGGAAGATGCTCTTCATGCCATGAGGAGATGGATGCCAAATCTGCAAACACAAACACAATAACAACACAAATTCTGCTATGCAACACACAATGAATGCCTTGAATCACTTCTACACAAGCTCATGAATCCAAATTGCCATCTAGTTTCCATCTAGTTTACAAATGAATCACTAATCATGCTTATATATGCAACTACAAATATTCCTACTAAGAATTTCGTAATTCAAACTTACTGTGTCGGCATAGGACCTAAATAACGGTCATAAACTGACACTTTGAAATTGGTCCTGACCTAAGATAGGGCATGACTAGGGCGCGGGCGCCCAAGTCCTCCCCCTATTTCAGACAGAAATCATTTCAAGTGCATCCCCTGAGTCCAAATTGCCATGAAACTTCAAGGTTTTCTCACCGGGATGTCAAATTATCATGCAAGATGCTCTAAATGCATAAACAGGACCCAGGAGCTAAACCTTAAGAGGGAAAAGCCCCCAAGGGGACATTTTTTGACGTAACAATGACGTACATTCAATTGGAGGTGAAAAAGATGAAAATGATGTATCTTCAACTTGACGTGTGAATGATGGCGTGCCACCAATTTGAGAAGAAAATGAAGATGTACCTCCTACTTCACCTATGAAAGATGGAGTGTCTCCAATTCGAGAAGATAATGATGGTATTCCTTCAACTTGGCCCAGGTGGACGATAGAGTGCCTCCAACTTGGAGATTCACTTTCCTCATTACATGGAGGTTTTGCATTTGTTCCCTTTGTGTTGTCAATTCCATATTTCTCTTAGCTTCATTTGATATGTCATGTTCCTCTTCAATTGGCAATGGTGGAATGTCTTCTTGTATGGTTGACAATTTTCTACTTTTCTGAATTTGCCTCATTCTTTCTCTTTTCCTCTCATTCTCAGCTTCACACTCTTCTAGTATTAGAGTCTTTTCTTGTTTCCTCAGCATGATGATGATTTCTACAAGCATGATGAATAAGACAATGATAATTAGAACCTTTATAATGACAATGAATAATGGTCACAATGAAAAAATATAAAATAAGTTATCATGTTTGGTGATTTGCATCACTTTAGGAGCTCCAATTTCATTAAATTCATCACTGTCCTTGTTTATTAAGATATGATAGACCATGATCAAAGTCATCATAAATAGGACAAAAATCATTAAAAGATATGATAGACCAAAAAACTATCCCAAAAAACACTCAAATTCCTTGAATTGACAACATTAGGATCATGAGAAAACTCCCCTAATTATTGCTTATGTTCATGTGTGAGTATTTCTTGGGCTAGGGAAGTATAGCTTCTTCAACTCAATGATAGGACCTTGGACCATTTTCTATGCTATGACTGCTATAACTAATTAGTAACATGACTATCACAAGGTGGTTGGGTAACTCTTTTGTATAATAGTCCTTTTGTAAAATGAATGATGTGTGTTCTTGCTGAGTGGCAAACCCTCTTCCATTGTCATAGAAAGAAACATGCACATTAGGTCTTATTGGGAAAACTCTCAAGCATTGGATCAATAATCAATCTCATGAAGATACTAAAACCCCCATGATGACAATCCCCTAGATCTATAGCATATGATTTTTACTTTCAAAACATGACTGTGCTATTTATAAAAGTCATAAATGACTAATCAACATTGAGAAATGACAATTTCAAAGGCTTATAACCACATTTGCACTGATGACCACACTTTGTAACTTTAATAACATCAAGACAGTCCTTTAAAACTTGCCTAGCAACCTAAAATATGACCCTAGCATAATATGGACACTCACTAATGACTATAATGTTGGATAGTCACCAATATACTGGATAGTCACTAATTTAACTCTTCTCCCATGAGGATTGTCTTGCCATAGGACTATTACTAAGTATGCCCCTCAAGATCCTTGTCTTCCTAAGGATTTAAGAGCCTTATTTCATATGCATTTTCTTCGATTAACATGGTTTCTTGACAAGTCTAATGGCTCTTTCTATGGTTGTAAGTTAGGTCAATATATCTTCACAATTTCAACAAGTTACATGAGGGTTTCATGGAGGATTATTCACATGAAAACCATAACAAGGTCTATTATTAGTCAAGATAATGTCATGATAAGGTCATCCAAATGGTGCCATAACAATAGGAAGCTTTCATAGGAAGAAGGAAATGTTTTGATGATAATGGAAAGGGTAGATGAAGAGGTATTTTGTTGCCTTATATAGTCATAAACACGTCAAGAAGCAACTATCACAATCCAAAATAATCAAATACTACCCAAGCCATTAGGACACTCATATACAAAGGTCTCCCAAGTTGTCAAATTCCTAAGTGAGAACTATATGAGAATGGTACAACATTACTAAAGGCCATAAAACCCTTAAGGAAACTACACATGTAGTGAGAGGTATTATTACAATCCAAGATGGTCAAATATTACCCTTGACTTCTTTAGGATAGCCATACCTAGGACTATAATAACAATCATTAAACTAATCTCTATAATTTAGGGTATTGAAAGGTATATAGTCGATCAAGGTAACCACCATCATGTAGTAACAAAGGACAATTAGGAAATTTTGAAATATTGTTGTGTCATGCATACAAATCATCATGAATAGGTGCATAAGGAATGTCCTAGCCCAAGACACTAAAGAGGTCTCCACATCCTCCAACCTTCTCCAAGAGAATTCATACTATGAAAAATGCATGGAGAAGTTATCAAAAGGACACCTAACAATTATGTCTAAATGATCAATAGAGACAAGTAGGATTGTCATAATAGGGGGCATATGATAGTCTAAGATTCAAGCCATTGCATGGTTCTATTGAATGAATCATTATGCATATTAAGGAATAAATCCTTCTATATCATCCAAGGACAAAAATTAAGAGTCTTGGAATCAATTTTCGCTCCATTGATCATAATATGAGTATGACAAACATTTATTCACTAAAATTATTTTATGAAGTGTTTGATATTGTTTTTCTCTTGTATAGGTGAAAATAGGTGAAATAAAGGCATCAAGGGCCGAAACAAGGTGGAAACATGATGAATTTGTAGTCTCTTTGACTGAACTAACTGATATACCTACATATGTATGGATCCTACAATGGTCAATGATGATAGAAAAATATGTTAAAACTAAAAATAGATGATCACATGGATCTTTTACCTGATTTCTTAGCTTTATATGTTACTGCTACACCATTTTCAAGGTCCTGGTTGGTTGGATCAGTAAGAGGAAACCATAGAAAGGCCTTAAAAATATATGAGTAATGGAAGAAATAGAATCCTTTTGGGAAAATGGGTGTAACCTTTTGGGAGAATGGAGTGTTTGTTACAAAAAATGAATTTTTAATCAAGTTTCCATCCTAAAACCTTTCTGCCCTAGACTTGTACATCAATAGTTTCTATGGTAGCAATTGCAAGAAGCTTGGTGAATAACTCGCTATTGCATCATGAGCTAAGTGAGTTTCTAGAGCATGTATGGTAGTGCAAGGGCACATGTGGCAGTGTTGGAGTGCATGTAATGACAATTGAGAACATGTATATATTTTCTAGAGAATGTTTTGATGTATCAAAGTGATAAGAAGCAATTGCTCGAGTTTGTCTTTGTTATTGCAAGCTATAGTTTGATTTGGTTGCAATGTATGAAGACATACATACACGGTTCATGTGTTTTGGTAAACAACTTTTGACTAAGTATGAAAACATATTTAAAGAACATATATATCTTAGAACATAAAGAACATAAAGACATAAAGAACATAAGGACATATATTTAAGTGAATTAAAATGGACATAACTTGAACATACCTTAGAATTCGATATTGGAGTTGACCAATTCTCTAAAATATGGCTTCAAAATCCTCAAATTTTTCTTTTTCGCAAGTTTGATTATGAATTTTATATAAATCTAGAATAGGATTAGTGAAATTTATGGAAAAAACAAATGTATATCACCAAATTCAATCTATATATCAATGGTAATTAGCTTTGAAACAGTATCACACATGAAACATGAAACTTTCAGTTTAAATAATCAAATTTTCTCCAAAAACATGCAAAATTAGTTCTTCTACGTTGAAAAAACAAAAAAGGTGGTGGATTGATCTAAAAATGATTCTCAATATGTCAAACAACATGAAAAGCATTTTTTTGTCCAATATACTGCATGAAAAGTAGGAATAACAGTCATGTGGGGTCTGAATCACGGTTCCCACATGTTTTTTCCCATTTTTCATGCTTCCCATAATGCTAGCGCCTTATAACACAAGCGCATTTTGGGAAGCATGAAAACATAAAGATTCATGCATGCAAAAATCATAACCTTCTCAATGTTGGTGCCAAAATCATGGTCTAGGATGTCATGCTCTCACATAAAATATATTGTAACTATGCATGTAGTGCATCAAATAGGTAATCAAGTGACGGTCCAAGAGTATCCCTAGACTCAAATATCCATGTGGTTCGTGAAATAGAACTTGTCTATACTAGGAGGGACAAATGTAACCTTGTATCTACATGGGAGAGTCTCTATCCTCCCTCTCTACAACTCTATTTGCCTCTCTTTCTCTATATCTCTCCCCCTCTCTGTCGACCCCTTGTAATGTGAGGGAGAGAGATATAGAGATAGAGAGGTAGATATATTTAGATAGAGGGAAGATAGATAAATAAAGAGATAAATAGAGAAATAGGTAGATAGAAAGGGATGTATATAGAGAGGGAGGGAGACATAGAAAGGGCGAGGGGGAGACCTAGATAAATAAAGAGAGATAGAGAGACTGGGAGACATGGAGAGATAGAGAGGGACATGGACATGGATAGGGAGTGAGTCCGAGGACATCCAAAAAGAGATGGAGAGATATAGATAGAGTTAGAGAAAGGAAAAATATAGAAAGAGGGGCAAATAAAGAGATAGAGAGGGATAGGCAGAGATAGAGATGGGGAGAGGGAGATAGGGGGTTTGAGATAGACAAAGGGGTCTATAGAGGGAGAAAGATAGATAAAAAGGGAGATAGAGATACATATATATATAGAGAGGGGAGATATAGGGAGATAGATCTAGTGAGGGAGATATAGATAGGGAAATATAGAGAGAGAGGTAGAGAGGGATATATTAAGAGATAGGGTTATGTAGATAGATAGAGATAGGGAAAGAGATGGAGAGATGTCCAGAGACATAGGGAGAGAGATTTCAAGAGATAGAGGGATGGGGAGAGAGATAGAGAGGAGGAGAGATATATAGAGGGAGGGAGAGAGAGGTAGCGAGGGATAGATTAAGAGATAGGGATATGTCCAAAGAGATAGAGATAGGGAAAGAGATCAAGAGATACAACTTCCAGAGACATAGGGAGATAGATTTGAGGTAGAGGGATTGGGAGAGTGATAGAGAGGAGGAGTGAGATAGTGAGGGAGGGAGAGAGAAAGGTAGAGTTATAGAGAGGGGATCGAAAGAGAGAGCAAGATAGAGAGACAGGGAGAGAGAGAGATAGAGAGATAGGTATAGTTAAAGAGAGGGATAGAGGAGATAGAGATATCTCTCCCAGGCTCAGTCTCCTCTATATATCCCTATTCTCCTCTCTACCTAAACCATAAACCTAAACCTCTAAACCTTAACCCCTAACCCCTAAACCATAAACCCTAAACCCTAAATAATGCCCCTAAACCCTAACCCCTAAACCCTAAAAATGAGCAACCCTAAACCCCTAACTCCTAAACCATAAAACCTGGAAGCAACCCTAAACCTTTATCTCCCTATCTCTCCCAATCTCTATTGGTCCCCTCTCTCTAGATCTCTCTCTAAACCCTAAACCCTAACCCCTAAACTTGAGCAACCCTAAACCCCTAACCCCTAACCCTTAACTCCTAAATCCTAAACCCTAAACCCTAAACCCTAAAATCAATCATCCCTAAACCCCTAAAGCCTAAATAATTCCCCTAAACCCTAAACCCTATTTACTTGAGAAACCCTAAACTCATGTAAACCTCAAATAATGCCTCTGCCCCTAAACCCTATTTACTTGAGAAACCCTAAACTCATGTAAACCTCAAATAATGCCTCTGCCCCTAAACCCTAAACTCGAGCAACCAGGATAAACCCCTAAACATATAGTTTGATAGGGGATGATGGAGGATCAATGGGAAATGGATGTAGAATTCTTGGATCTTGATTATCATTATCCTCATTGGGATGTGATTTGATAGGATCCAAGTTATTTGTTTGATTATCTATGTTTTCTTGGGGACCAAGTGTCTCATCATGGGATATTGATGGATAATGAATAGGACTAGCATGGGAAGATGGATAGGGCTAATGGGATGTGTTAGAAATTAAAGCATAACTACTTAATGGAAATCTGATTCAAGATAAATTTCAACAATCTTTAAGTGTGCATTAATAATGAAGATTGTAACAGAACATAAAACCCACTACAGATAAAGTGCCAAACATGAAGAATTCAACACAATCACATAGTGTTTATGTGGATAAAACCCTTGCGAGTAAAAAACTCCACCAGAAAAGAGGCACAAGTTTGTATTAATATGTAAAAGATCTGTACAATACATTAACTACACAACTCTCTCCACAAGTGTTCAATCCAACAACACCTAAGTACCTAAAATCTATATTGCAGCAACAAATACATGGCAAATACTTATAGAAATGTTTTCCACTCCATTCTAGGCATTCACCTTCTCTCTCTTAAGATTCTCCAACCTGCAAACATTAATTACCATCTTGCAAGCATTTTACACTTGTCCAAAAACAACCATGCAAAGGTTGGGGGCCCAAGACTAAATCTGGCCTCTTACAACATCTTATGACGCGTCATAACCATCATAGATTCCACAAAAGAGTATATTTCAAAGATAGGAACCTTGGGCTAAATATAGCAAATATGCAACTAACATATCCGTCATAGAATCTCAAAATCTTATGACAACTTGTAGCTGTCATACATTCACTTACCAAACATTATGATAGTTGTCATACATGCCAAATATAGTAGATTCCTCAAAGGGAGCACGCCAACCCTCATTTAATTTGAGTTTTTACATTTTCCAACAGTAAAAGTCACTTCGTAATTACCTCCAGTTACTCTGAAATTACCCCTGCCAGTGAAACTAGTACATCTCCTCGTGGATAATTATAAATTACATATAATAAATAGAATAAATACAATATTGGGATTTACAAGGTTAATGGCACCTTATCCCAACATTCTCCCATTTGACATTATACATTGTAAATCAACCCATAGGAGATCAAATAAAAAATAATTAGGCACTAGAAACAAGGCCCATGGCCTCTACACCATACAGACTTCTCTGTGCTCACAGGCTTGGTCAATGAATTTGCAACATTCCCCTGAGTGTCTATCTTCTTTAGCTCAATCTCTCTATTTGCAACCAACTCTCGAACAAAGTGATACTAAACATCAACATGCTTAGTCCGAGCATGATACATGGGATTCTTGGCCAAACAGATAACACTCTGGCTATCACAACCAATTTGAATGATCCTGCAATCAAAACTAATACCTGTACACAGTCTCCTCAACCAAACTACCTCTTTAGAGACATGCGTTGCAGCCATATACTCTACTTCTGTGGTGGACAAAGCAACGATGGGATGCCTCTTACTCATCCAACTCACTGCACCTCCAAACAGAGTAACCACATAGCCACTAGTGGACCTTTGACTATCCAAGTCACCTGCCCAAGGTGCATCAACAAAACCCTATATGTCCAAAGATTTATCAGCACTATAAATACCAGAATAAACCAAACAATGATCAGGAGTACCTGCAAGATATTTAAACACCCTCTTCGCATAGTTCCAATGCTCTCTACCAGGGTTAGACATAAATCTGCTCAAAACTCCCACTGTTTGGGCAATATCTGGTCTAGTGCAAATCATTGCATACATCAAACTCCTTACAACACTAGCATATGGCACATTAGACATATCCTCAAAATTATCTTCAGTCTTTGGACACATATTTAATGAAAGCTTAGTACCAATGGGTAAAAGAACTCTAACTAGGTTACAGTCTTGCAAACTAAACCTCTGCAAAATAGTATTCACATACTTACTTTGTGACAACCAAAGCTTTCTATTAACTCTATCCCTCATCATCTCCATTCCCAAAATATACCTTGCAGCACCAAGATCCTTCATCTCAAATGCACCTAAAAGTTGGGCTTTAAGCTCACTGATCATACCCTTAGTATTGCTAAAAAATAACATGTCATCAACATACAAAGCAATAACCAGTATAGAATCATCAACATAATAAATGTAAACACAGTGATCCTCCTCACTTCTAACAAAACCCAATTTCAAAACAAATGAGTCAAACTTTTGATACCACATTTTGGGGGACTGTTTCAGACCATAAAAAGAGGTCTCTTTAACCTGCAAACCTAATGTTCTTTTCCTTTTACCTCAAAACATGTAGGCTGTTGCATAT
The DNA here is from genome assembly GCA_027924645.1 of Cunninghamia lanceolata. NCBI lineage: Eukaryota > Viridiplantae > Streptophyta > Pinopsida > Cupressales > Cupressaceae > Cunninghamia > Cunninghamia lanceolata. Next base: position 831,953 of record BSBN01001494.1, on the reverse strand, counting down.
AAATTTCTTCTTCAAGATCTCCATGCAAGAATGCAGTCTTAACATTCATTTGCTCAATCTCCCAATCATAAGCTGCAGCAATGGATAAGAGAAATCTAATAGAAGTCAATTTAGCAACAAAAGAGAATATCTCACCAAAATTAACTCCCTCTCTCTGGGAGTAGCCCTTGGCTACCAGTCTAGCCTTGTACTTTTCTAATGACCTGTCTGCTCCAAACTTCTTCTTGAAGACCCACTTACAACCTATGGATTTTCTTCCTTTGGGCAAATGAACAAGATCCTAGGTGTTACAAGAGTCTAAAGCCATCATCTCCTCTTGCATGACTAGCTGCCAAGACTCACTATCATCTGCAGAAATAGCTTCCCTGTAGGATCTAGGTTCATCGTTAGTACTCAATAAAGCATATACACAACAAAAATATGGTGGGCTATACCTGTCAACTGGAGCCCGTTGTCTTGTGGATATCCTCAAGGGTGGAGTAAAAGACTCTTCTCATTGTTCTGCATGATCATCTGCACCAACTTCTTCTATAACAATAGATTCAGCTTCATCAGAAGTACTTGAATTGTCTTCTTCTTCTTCACCCCCCAATCCATCATTTTGTTCTCCCTGAGGTGCATCTTGCTGCTCTAACTCAAAGTGCACTCTCTTTACCTTTTCTTCTTTTTCTTTTGGCTACTCAGGTTCAGAAATAGCTCTAAGTTCCCTGAAAATAACATCTCTAGAAAAGATAATATTGTGGGTTCGTGGATTCCAAAGCTTCTAACCTTTCACATTATCACCATATCCAATGAACATACACTTTTCAGCTTTTGGATCCAACTTAGATCACTTTTCCTTAGGCACATAAGCAAAAGCCTCACAACCAAAAACCCTTAAATGTGAAACAAAAGGTTTCTTACCTGTCCACACTTCATAAGGTGTCGAATCAAGAGCCTTACAACGAGATTTGTTTATCAAATAAAAATCAGTACACACAACCTCTGCCCAAAAGCATTTATCCAACTATGCATCATTAAGCATACTTATGGCTCTTTCCATAATTGTTTGGTTCATCCTTTCTGCAACACCCTTCTGCTGTGGTGTATACGAAGTTGTCTTTTGTCTGATTATACCTACATGCTTGCAAAACTCATCAAATTTCTTAGAGAAATATTCCCCTCCATTGTCAAATCTTACTATTTTTATCTTTAAACTTGATTGGTTCTCTACTAAGACTTTGAATTCCTTAAACTTAGTGAAAACTTCAGATTTATGTTTCATAAAATAAATCCATGTATATCTAGATACATCATCAATGAAGGTGACAAAATAACGAGATTTTCCAATAGATTCATTATCCACAGGTCCAAACACATCCATATGAATAATTTCTAATTTCTCTTTTGCTCTATTGCTTCTTGAAGGAAATGGTTTTCTATTTTGTTTACCAAACACACAATGCTCACAGAAATCAAAGTGTTCATCAGAATAAGAGAAGTCATCCAACAATTCTTTATTCTTAATAGTTTTTAATACATTATTGCTTGTGTGGCCCAATCTACGGTGCCACAACATACATGTATTTTCAGTAGTGGCCTCAGATACATAGGAGGCATTACAAACTGTAGTGGCTTCAAGCTTAAACAAGTTCCTGAATCTCTTCCCTTTCGCTACCACCAAGTTCCCTCTCACCAATCTGCAGCCATGCTTGTCAAATGTCAGATGCAATCCCAAATCATTCAACTTCAAAACTGAAATCAGATTTTTGGCTAATCTAGGAACATACAAAATACCAGGGAGGGTTTTAATCCTCCCATCACTGAAACACAACAATACCTTTCCTTTCCCAACAATCAAATATGAAGAGTTGTCACCAAGGTAGATATTACCTCCATCATATTCTTCATATGTGGAGAACCATTCCTTATGCAGGGTCATATGAAATGAGCATTTTGAGTCAACCAACCAGTGATCATTAGAAACAAGATTACATGCAAAAAGTAAAACTTCTTCACCTGCATTCAAGGACTTATTCGAAGCACTCTCCCACTGTTTCTTGGGGTTTCTGTACTCCTTCACATGTCCCCTTTTACCGCAGTTCCAACACTTAACTCTGTTCTTTTGACCAGGTGTCTTAGAACAGCCCTTGGACTTGTCCTTATCCCCTTTCTGATCTCCCTTTGGTCCTCTTTCCTTAGACCTTCCCCTGATACTGAGAGCATCACTTAAACTATCTGAACTCTTCTTCCTCAATTCCTGTGCCAGTAAAACTGCAACAAGAGCATCCAACTTTGGATCTATGAGGTTAGCAGTGATAACCAAAATGACATTTTCCCATGATTCAGGGAAAGAACAAAGAAGCAAGATACATTTATCTTTTTCATCAACTTCAACATCTACCGAAGCTGACTCATCAACAAATTAAAAGAATTTAAATGCTCTGCAACTGACTCACGCTCTTTCATTTTCAAATAAAACAACTTCATTTTTAAATAAAGTTTATTTACCATACTCTTGGCTTGGTAGGTCTCACCCAATCGATTCCACAATTTGTATGCGGTCTCTTCCTTTGTGACATTCAGTAGCACAAAATCTGAAAGACACAAACAGATGGTTCCCCGTGCCTTCTTATCCAGTCTATCCCACTCATCCGGTGAGACATCGTCAGGTTTCTTCTCTTTTTGGACAGCCAACCATTGGTTTCTTTCTTCCAACAAATCTTCCATTTTCAACTTCCACAACTCATACCCCGTTCTGTTGAATTTCTCAATGTCCAATCGAGAGGTTGATGCAACGGTGGATGCAGCCATAATATCAACACAAGATCTGCAAAACAAATGCAACCAAATCTCCCACTGCAACTATAGCTTCCACACTACCATCCAAGAGTCAAAGCTGGCCAGGCTCTGATACCAAATGTTAGAAATGAAAAAGCAACTACTTAATAGAAATCCGATTTAAGATAAATTTCAACAATCTTTAAGTGTGCATTAACAATGGAGATTGTAACAGAACATAAAACCCACTACAGATAAAATGCCAAACATGAAGAACTCAACACAATGACACAATGTTTACATGGAGAAAACCCTTGTGGGTAGAAAACTCCACTAGGAAAGAGGCACAAGTTTGTATTAATCTATAAAAGATCTGTACAATACATTAACTACACAACTCTCTCCACAAGTCTTCAATCCAACATCATTCCGGCAGCACCTAAGTACCTAAAATCTGTATTGCAGAAACAAATACATGGCAAATACTTATATAAATGTTTTCAACTCCATTCTAGGCGTTCACCTTCTCTCTCCTAAGATTCTTCAACCTACAAACATTAATTACCATCTTACAAGCATCTTACGCTTGTCCAAAAACAGCCATGCAAAGGTTGGGGGCCCAAGACTAAATCTGGCCTTTTACAACATCTTATGACGCATCATAACTGTCATAGATTCCACAAAAGAGTATCTTTCTAAGATAGGAACCTTGGGCTAATTATAGCAAATATGCAACTAACATATCCGTCATATGTGTCATAGAATCTCAGAATCTTTATGACAATTTGAAGTTGTCATAGATTCACTTACCAAACATTATGACAGTTGTCATACATGCCAAATATAGTATATTCCTCAAGGGAGCATGCCTACCCTCATTTATTTTGAGTTTTTACATTTGCCAACAGTAAAAGTCACTCTATAATTACCTCTGGTTACTCTGAAATTACCTCTGCCAGCGAAACTAGTACATCTCCTCATGGATAATTACAAATTATATATAATAAATGGAATAAATACAATATTGAGATTTACAAGGTTAATGGCACCTTATCCCAATATGATGATGGATAGGAGTGATGTGGGTTACTTGCTCATGGATAAGATCTTGATCATAGATAATATCTTGATCATAGGGAGGATAAGCATGGATAACGCGATATTAGATATGGATAGGGTAAGTGGGGATGCATTGATATTCATTGGATTGGGGAGTAAGAGGTGGTGATGGGGGTTCACTTGGAGATGTTGGAGGATCAATGATGGGATCAATGTAGAGGGGTTGACCATGAGATGGTAAGGGATCCGAGATGGGATTAGATGGAATTTTTGGATTTTGATTAGGATGGGTGGTTGGTGTTTCCACATGCTTTGGACTAGGATCTTAACATAGCTATTGGGTTTCTTAGATGGATGTGATGGGTTCTTGGATGGGATCAATAATCTTTGGATGTTTGACAACATGGCTACATGATGGGGTTTGATTTGGACTTATGGTAGGAGACTCTTCAATGAAATGGATAGACATAGGAGTGGATGATGGTGTTAGAGTGGTAGACATGTTATTAGGAGGTTCTTTGTTAGGATCAAGGATAGGAATTTGAGTACATGATGTTCTTAGATTCCTTGCTAATAGTCCTTGGGTCACATCCTTCATGGCTTCATGGGTTGATGGACTAGGATATGCATATAGTTGATGGACAATGATGAAAGATGTTGTGGGGTTAGGATTAGGATCGAGTTAATGGATATAGGAGGCCCGGATGGATTAGGATTGGGAGTGTTAGAGGGGGATGAAATTAGATCAGTGGATTTAGATGGCTCCATATCTTTGCTTTTATTTTTGGATTTTGTAAAGAGTCTTTGGAAAAAATCTTTCAAGCATTCACGGGTTGATGGATTAGAGCTTAGAATGTTTGATGGTGGATTAGATGGTGAGTTATATGGTGGATGGATGATAGGGATTGATGGATTAGAAGGTGGGTGGACTAATGAGTTAGGATTAGGAGGATTGGAGGGAAATTAAAAAATAATTCCCCTTTAATCCTAACCCCTAAACTTGAGCAACCCTCAAAACTCATAAACCCTAAATAATTTACCCCTAAAGGTCTGAGCAACCCTAAATTCATAAACCCTAAATATGCCCCTAAACCTAAGCAACCCTAAACCTCTCTCTCTGTCTCCCAAAACCCCTAAAACCTAACCCCTAAACCATAAATCTGAGCAACCCTAAACCCCTAAACCCTAAATAATTCCACTAAACCCTAAACTTAAGCAACCCTAAACTCATAAACCCGACCAACCCTCTCTCTCTCTCTAAAACAAGAAAACTAGGACTCTCTCTCTCTCTCTCTCTCTCTCTCTCTCTCTCTCTCTCTCTCTCTCTCTCATGTCGACAAAGAATATGGAAACAAGAAAACTAGGGCATGCAAAGAGGGATGATGATATAAATTGGGATGATGAAGTGGAAACAATATAATTTATTAAATTTTATTGGATGAGAAGAATGATGAGGAGAGGTAGAGAGGGGAGGGAAGTAGAGAGTGAGAGAGAGGGTAGGAGGTAGAGAGGGGAGGAAAGTAGAGAGTGAGAGAGAGGGTAGAAGGTAGACAAGGGAAGGAAGAAGAGAGAGAGGGTAGGAGGTAGACAGGGGAGGGAAGCAGAGATTGAGAGAGAGGGTAGAGGGAAGTAGAAAGTGAGAGAGGGTAGGAGGTAGAGAGGGGGGGAGAAGAGAGTGAGAGAGAAGGTAGGAGGTAGAGAGGCGAGGGAAGCAAAGGCTCAGAAAGAGGGTAGGAGGTAGACAGGGGAGGGAAGTAGAGAGTGAGAGAGAGGGTAGAAGGTAGAGAGGGGAGGGAAGAAGAGAGTGAGAGAGAAGGTAGGAGGTAGAGAGTGGAGGGAAGCAAAGACTCAGAGAGAGGGTAGGACATAGAGAGGGGAGGGAAGTAGAGAGTGAGAGACAATAGGAAGTGCAACTGCCCTTGTAGACATGTATTTAAAGTGTGAAAGCATAGACAAGGCATGTCAATTGTATGACGTAACACCTCAAAAAGATGTTCTATAATGGAATGCAATGATTGCAAGATATGTAAAAAATGAATTTGTTAAAAAGGCTTTAGAAACTTTCAAGCAAATGCAATTGGCATGTGTATAGCCAATTATGCTCAGCATAACGCGCTCACGTTATTGATTTCACATAACGCGAGCGCGTTATATTTGGCATGTGTATAGCCAATTATGCTCAGCATAACGTGCTCACGTTATTGATTTCACATAACGCGAGCGCGTTATAATATGCTCACGTTATCCTCAGCTTTCTTTAACGTATTTTTATCAGTTTTTAGCAAAATTTGGAGGTAATCTAGAGCGTGCTCCCCATCAAGATGACACTTTTTCAATGAAAACTCAAAAAAAATACCACCATAATCTTAAGCTCTCTGTTAGCTATCTAACCTTTTTTTTTTCACATTTTGAATATGTTAAGGGTTTCATCTTGAATTTCTTTTGTTAGTGTGTCCATTTTTTGTCAAAAACCAGTGTCTAGTATTTTTTACTTTTTTTTAACTGTTCATCAAAATTTGAAATAAGTTACATTTTTAGAAACCAGACCCCATTCTACACGTATTCATAAAAAAAATAATTTTTGATTAGTTTTTGAAAATTTTAGGGGGGGAGCACGCTCAAATTCTATTTTCAGGATGTGTCCACTTTGAAAATTACTAAAAAATCAATTATTCATAAAAAAATTATCAGACAAATCAAGGATAAACTACATGGTGTTAGCTAATTTCTCATTGGAGCGATTATTGAAATTATACTAAAAAAAAGTTAACATTTTAGGGGGAGCACACCAGACGCTATGTTATGTTTTTTTGAAAAAAAAAAACCAATTTGTGTCCTCCCCCTTTTTGAACCCCTTAATCTCAACCATTTTTGGAAAAAAATAGTAGTTTAGAAACTAGATTCGAAGTACTACGACTCCTATTTTTGTTCCATCTTCAAATTTTGAGTGTAGCTATCTTCAATTTCTCATCCAACATCAATGTTCACTGATTTCAAAAAAAAAGTGGCATCTTAACACCCCATTTTGGTCTCTATCTTTGTGCACTTACCCCCCTGGGGATTGGAATTGTGAAGCTTTACTCTAACATCTATTTGCAAATTATTGCCTTGTATTATCAGTTGAAGAGTTCGTTCAATGACAATCCCAGTGTTGCATACTAGATGGATTAGATCAAAGCTCAACTTAGCAATCTCATCGTTCAAAGGAAGAAATTCCATTTCTAGATCAGCAATTAATTATATGCAGGGGAACAGGGCTGGAACAAGGCATTTTTATCTAAAGGTCTGCTTTGGTGCTAGGATATTTATCTTAACTCTTGATTCTTGCTCAACATGTTATTGAGGTCTCGTTGCTGCTATTTCAGATGTTTTGGGGCCTTATCATAGTTGATTATGCCTTGATCATGGAGGCTTCTTACTGTAGTTTCATGATAATAGGTTCATTCTATGGTTGAATTTCTACATTTCCTTACATCAAATATCTTTGGCGGAGACAACTGTTTGAGTGGTCTAGGGTTGTGTTTTTTTGCTTTGTCCCTTTGAGGAGGTTGCTGGTCAGTTTCTGGAAAGATGTATTTGTATTTCTGGACTTGAGTTGTTCTAGTTTAGCTCTATTTTTTTCCCGCAGTCTGTTGGACTGCTTCTATTTGTATTCTACTTTTTTACAATTAAAAAAAACATCAGATACTTCTCCTAGGTTACATAGTATTAAAACATATTATTCAATGGCAAATCAGAAAGGCCCAATTGATTCACACAGTTGTCTCGAAAACGTAAGTAATTGTCGTAAATTAAGTAATAGCATAAGAAATGTTTTACTAAAAAAGCCTTCAACGTTTAATGCTTTACACAAAAAGATTTCAACGTAGAGATACCAAAGAAAACAAGAGCTGCAATGCAGCCAGAGTCCCTGCTAGCTGCAGGGTAGGGAAAGCATGCAAGGAGCCACAAAGAAAAGAAAAATAAAAGCAAAAGCATTTTAATGTGAATTGGAACTGAGAAATGTGTTTTGTTAAAGGAGAATATATTTTGCTAAAGAGCTACACCAGCCAAATTTCCGTTACTTCTCCAATAACACAATTTCAACAACAATAAGCTTGAATAATAGTGTAATGCAAGTGTTGATATAACTTACTTTGTCATATTTCTTCAAAATTTTGTGAACAATAATGGAATTCTTTGCAACATATTTAATTAGGTTCTAACCTTCTTGAATTAACGCCAAATAGTCATCACCAAAGCGGTGACTCACGCACGGCAAGATGCATATGCAATAAATGTCGGGCACGTGAACTGAAGCAGTCAGCTATAGCTGATATTTCATTTGAGAGTTCGGAGAAGAAGCTCTGGCCACAAACTACCCACAAACAGTACATTCTTAAAATATAACCTTATAGAGCCAATCCCATACCATACAAAATACTTGAAGATATTAAACAAAAAAAATTCTAAAATAAAATTTTGTTAAGCAAGTTAACAAAGAGATTAGAGTAACACTCCCAACATAGCAAACTAGACAATAATAGACCAGTACAGATCCCATGCACAACAAACTAGAATTTTCTTCTATGACCAGAAACAAAAGAGACTAACCTAAAATAGTAAACATTTAATGTCATGGAAGTCCTTAACAACCATTCTCAGGTGGTGAGCTACTTTTTGCATAACAGAAAGGCTAAAGCACTGGACTTGGTGATGATTTAACAAGGTATAAGCACAATGAATATTATATGTACATAGCTTTTCTAGAAGTTTTGTTACTCTAGCCATAAGGATTCCATTTTGACAAAAGGAACCATTTGATAGGAATGTTGTCTTTCCTAAATTAGAAGTGTGGGGTGCTGAAGCCGGTTTCAGATTGGGTACGGCTGTGGTTAAAATTCAAAACGTAGAACTTGTCATGTTACAGAATCAAAAATACATGATGTTGTCTTCTAATAATCTTCCATGCAAATAAGTGTTCATGAAATTCAAGATGAAGGGTCTTGCAGCGCTGAAGCCTACTTGTTCATTAACCTTTCTTTTGTATTTAAAGTATAAAGGCTTATGGTCTGCGGGACATGGAAGTGTTTTCCAACCTAGCTCTCTGCAGGATGCTAGTAACCATTTCCTAGGATAGGAAACAATTTTGGATTAGTGGTATCATCTAGGTGCCAGATAATTTCATCATCATCTTTGATTTTTCAACTGTAAGACAGAGAAAGTTAGGTCTAAAGTAGTGTTCCCTTGGAATACCTCTTTAAATTAAAGGGGAAAACCCGCAAACTGACTTGAATATGAAAGATAATGCCTTACCAAAACCCTTGGTAACATGAGCCCAAATGTTCAAACATTTTATCTATTCTTCATTTGCACTTTGTGGAACTCCTAAACCTTGTTATATTATCATATTCCATCAAACTCACAATGAGCTGAATCTTGATGGTGCCAAAAGGCCAGTCCTGTGCCAGAGGGAGTTGGAGTTCTCAAGGACCATAGAAGCTTGATCATGGCCTTCTAACCAGTGGTATGGACAAGAAGAAAGATTCTGCCATCCCCACGGGTATCCCCCACCTTCATCAAACCACAACATTGCAGTTCAAAAATTGTTACAAACAAGAAAGCAAAAAATAAAACAATATTAAATAAAATAAAATAAAGGAAAAAAAACATGTACAAACCATAAAATAATATACCTCTGATGAGCAGAGCAAAAAGAATAAAACTAAAACCTTTCTTTTAAAAAAGCACGGCCTCTGCCTCTATAAGAGGCACAACATCTAGTTCCAGAAGAACCTCCAAGGCTACTTCTGTTGACTATAGTAATTATTTCCAGCGGAGGGTAAGTACAGTAGTTAAGGGAGATAAATTGTACTATTTAGTGCAGCCAATGCAACCTCCAACCTCAACGAGAAAAAAGGATCGAAATTATCAAAGGTCGGAGAAGAAGAGAAATTCAGAGAAATATAAGGACTCAAGGTACAGGGATTCTAGGGACAAGGAAAAAGATAACAGTAAGGATAAGTATAAGGATGATGATAGAGAAAGGGAAAGGAGCAAAGACAGCAGCAGGTACATGGATGATGAAGATGTTGGAAGAAGGAATAAAGGGGAGAGGCATAAGTATGAGGACAAAGATGTAAATACTAAAGGGCAAGAAAAGTTTTGATAGAAAGAAAAGAAAGAATGATGAGAGTGATGAGGAGACAAAGGTTAAAGAAGTGGACTCTAGAGGATGAAAAATCGGATGATGAATTGGATGGACCTTCAAAATTTCTATGCTCGAAAATGGTGATGTTGCAGTGGATGAGGCTGGAAATAAAAATCTGCAGAATGGAGAAGCCATGGATATTGATAAGAATGAAGACAATATTGAAGAGGATGTTGATCCTCTAGATGCATTTATGAACACATTGGTTGTGCCTGATGCTGAGATCCTAAGCAGCAAAACTGATAATTCTGTACATTTAAGAAATCAAACAAAGGCAGTCTTGGAAGGATTATGCCTGACGATAATTCTGATGCAAAAAATGAGGAAGGTGAAGGTGATGATGATTTCATGAAAAGAGGCAAAAATTGAATAGTCAGTCATGGTGCACTTATAATTATAATATGAATTTGAAGCTTACCTGGAACTTATGAAAGTCTGTCTTTTTTCCTAGGCATAGAATTCAATTGAATATTGTGAGAAAGTAGCCACCACATCCAAGGGGTTGAGCTTAATTGGTTAAAGCATTGAGTTCTCATTGTGGAGACCCAAGTTCAAATCCCAAAGGGACATCTAAAAGTTGATTTCTAAGTTGTGACTCTTGGACTTCCATTGTTGGCTTCTAGCCTTTCTCGAAAGGAGCTTTATTAGTTTCATGTTGATGCTCAGTTGAGCAGAATATTTGTAAACGATTAGCAATATAAAAAAAAGGTAGCCACCATGACCATACTTCTGTTAGGGCCAACAAGAGGGAATTATTTAGGCCTGATTGATCTATTTTTTTTATGAATAAAAAGAAGCTCAATGCATAGATGATGGGACTATAAAAAATTGAAGAGGAAAAAGTGAAAAGGCAAATGCTTTCATTGTGGTAAACATGGACACAATATATGCGATTGTTTTAAAAGGGCCAAGGACCTGCTAATGAGCACTGATGAATATGGTGATGAAGTAAATGCTAAGGCTGGTAAAACCACCAACAGTGATATGTTGTTAAAATAAATTCTGAACGGATGGACTGAACTCAAATTGCATGTGTACAAGGTTTCCAGGAAAGAATTTCATTATGTCTCTATATGTAGGTTTAGATGCAAAAGGAACATAAATGGCACTCAATAAAGGTTCTCCTCAGGCGGATCAGTGGCTTTGGCTAGGCTACAGATTTTACTGATTTTACTGTTAATGATGAAAGAAATGATGATTGTAACTTTCAAGAATTGAGAAGCATATAATGGGAGTTCTTGTGTACATATCAGAAATTTTGTGGAGGGGGTTGCATGCAGTTCCAAATGTCACGAACAGGGGAAGTTCTTTGTCATTAGCATGGGAGAAACCTGGTTGCAGGACCGAGTCCTAGATATATTCTCTTGTCCAAACTTTTATATTCCTTGCATCACTATGTATTTTTTCATGTATATTTTCCATTAATATGTTGTGCATTTTATGCTTAAAATTTCTAGAATGGTTCATGGTTTAATGCTTCAGATTTTTGTGTGTGAAACTGGGCCTACTGTGGTTGATCTATGTGACAATGGCCCAATACCTCAAACATGGCGTAGGAATTTCCAACAACATGAAAGACTTTTCATTTTTTTGAAATATGGAAAACCCCTTTTATTTTCCAGGAAGGGTGCATAAATGCGTATATTAAATATAACATTACATTTCGCTCGGAAGTAATTAAACCTGGTAATCCCCAACAGGACAACGTGCTTTCATCAACAGGCCATTGCCTCATAGACAACAACATTATGCATTTTGCATGCATGTATTAAACAATATAATTTGAGCATCTACTTTAGAAGCTTGCTTAATCAAAAAAGTTGCTGAATTGTTTTGTCCACTTCAATGACCTTGGATGAGTTGAACAGAGCTATGATAGGCATTTTGGTTTCAAATTCCTGTTTGCTTTCCACATCCTCTCTTTTATCACAATTTTGATATACTAGTCACATTCACGAATTAAATTAAACTACAGTTTTCAATTTGTTTGTCACTAACGTAGGTGAGGTTAACTCTCAACATCACAGCAGATTTTCGATCCTTATTTTCTTGGAATACAAAGCAGGTGAATGAGCATATCTAGGAACTTTTTCAGTAGGAATGGTTTTTCCCAATGAAATTTGAGAAAGTTGTTGATTATACAGAAAACATTATATACAAAGAACTATATGTTGTCTGATATCTTATACAGAAAACATTATATACAAAGAACTATATGTTGTCTGATATCTTATATGGTTTTGCAGATCTTTGTGCTTGTAGCTGCAGAGTATGTAACACCAAGAAACTCTGTAAATCAGGTCCTCGGGCGGCTTCTCTCATGTATTCGTTTCAAGTTTTCCACTATGAATGGCAGACTAGATCATATTTATGCATTCTATTATTGAAGAAATTGAGCATTAAATATTTTCTAGCCAGTGATTCTATGTTTTTGTAGTGTGCGATTTATATCATTCTCTGCTTTATTTGTGTGTTCTCAAACATCCCCAAGAGTGCATTGGTACCACTTCATTTGTATTGAATATCATTTGTTTCTAGTTCTGGTCTACATATGAAAAGGAATTGATGGATATATGATCATGTATGTGGTCATCAGATCTCATTGTGGGATCGCATTGTGACAACTAAAGAGCGAGCTAGGTTCCATGTCCAAGCATTAAACAAATACACCTTTTTTGATCAAGTGTGTGATCCTTTCTCCATGCATACGGAGAAGCTTTTGACAATTTACTTTGTCATCTCTTGAAAAATAACTTAGCTGGTTGCATTTTTTTCAGGCAAGCAATCAGAATATGCTGGAGATTCCATTCAACTTAACTGTGTACTAGAATATATTACCAATTACTGGTTCCTTGGTTTTTGATAAGAAAGTAGTTTGGGAAATTCATAAAAAACATGCACATGCGCCTCTTCATTAATGTTAACAGCCTTGTAAATTGCATATACAAACAAATGAACCATAATAAACCTTTTAGAACAAAACATAGTAATCACATTTAAATCTTTTAGAAGAAAACATAAGCAGCCGGTGCTGCATTTCTGTCATGTGGCATTTAGGACTACTCTCTCACCACTGCATATAAGGCCGGATACTCAAAGGGATAAAATTAAACCTACCATTTTGGTGGGGACCTAAATCCAACTTCACAGCGGCTATAGGAGCCACACTGATGATGCCCAAGCTCCTGCTCTCCCCATCATCACGTTCATTCTGCTTCTTGGGAAGCCCCGCCTCACTCTCACCTTCAAATTTAGTACTTATACTCTTTTCTTCAACAATGGGGGTTCCAAAACAGGTAATGGCACTATTTGGGTTTACTTCTAATTCCTCCTCAATTTTAGGCTTTTTCAAAACAGAAGGCGTCTGCGGCGGAGGCGGGGGCAGAACCAGGGACATGGCCGTAGACGAAGGCCCTTCGTTTGCAATTCTCTTACCCTTCTCATCGTCAACGAATTTTCTCTTGCTATCCACGAGCACCACCTCAGGCTCTGCTTTAGATTTCTTTTTTGGAGGAGTGCATCTTTTTCTGCTGTTGGTACTAGAGTGGGAAGCCGCATCAATGCATTTATCCGCGCTTGGCTCCGGTTCTGGATCTCGTTCTCTCTCATGGCAAACCACACGGGTAACAACCATGCTTCGAGCTCGAGTGAGAGGAGGCACATACTCTACTCGTTCTGCACTTCCCCTTCATGCTATCGCTATCCACCACAAGATTACAGTTTTTCCTCTTCCTCTTCGATTTCTTTATTTGCTCCTGAAACACAATTGACAAAATTCATACATAAAGACTAATACAGTCTACTCAAACCCTAAATGCTTGAATTTTCACATGCAATGAAATGATAACAGCACCTCCAACTCCTACTCCTCTTCTTCCTCCTCGTCATTCTCGAAGATGGTGTCTGCAAGACCCTGTAACATTCGGCTTCTATCAGGTCCCATTCATTGTTATACAACTGTGTAAACACTAGAGGACAATGCATGTTAGAGGTGTTGTTTAAGAGGACCGGTAAAATATGAAAAAGCGGAGGCCAAACCTTCAGAAGCCGCTTCAAAACAGGACTGGTACAAACCCTGCACACCGGCCACATACTTCCATACGTGCCAACGGAAAAACCCTCCAAAAGCTCGCTATCCAGAAGGAAGACACGTCTCCAGCCTAGAAACCCTTCAAATTTTTTCTTCTGCTAGTCTCTAATTGGCCAACACAATTTCTCCCAATTTTTTTAAACAGAAAAACCAAAATCCCCAGCAAGAAAACGACGGGCGAATCAGAAAAAAAAAAAAATAAGGAAAACACTATTTTTAAAATTTCTGTGCAGTAGACGTTAGCAAAACTAACATTTTCCAGCGCTGGCACGGTCTCCCAGACAGACACTAATAGGTTTTAGTGAGATGAAAACATTAGTCCCCGCTTTAGGCAGGGACTAGCAAGGGGTCAAGAAGCATTAGCGCGCAAGTGAAACTTTATGTTGTTGTATGTTCATTATCTTGTTGATCGCTAGTTTAACGCATCTCATCATATGCCCAAAGATACCCACAAAACAAATTGCATTTATCAATGATGGACTTTAAAGAGCCCAACCTCACCACCTCAAATTCTTGGATAATATTGCAGGCACAAAATAACAAGCAAAACAAAACATAGTGAAACCTTCCCTTCCATGACAAACAAGTTTATTAATAAATAAACTCTCCTAGAAGAACATAGTTATAGTGAATTAATGAGTTAAATGAACACAAATGATTTTAATTAAATCACACCAATATTTTTTTAACATGACACTTATTTTTATTTTTTATAAGTTAAAAATATTATTTTATTTAAATTAATTTTTTTAATTATAAAAAAATTAAGATAATAATGATTTATTGACTAAAATATAATTCTCCTATATCAATAATATCATTAAGATAATTGTATTCCATGTCTCCTTTGAGTGGAACACAAAGTGCTATGTAGACTAAGGTTTAGAAAAAGACAGAAAATTGATTGTATATAGAGAGAAATGAAGTGGCTTTGGGGGAGACCCAATAGTTGTGCACCTTAACTTCACGTCTTTCAAAATCATATGCGGTGATGTCAAATTACTCTCAAATTTTTATAGTACTTTACTTGGAAAGTTCATTGCTTAAACCTAAGGTTTAAAGTCCACATCATCAAATATGATGCTTCAAAAATGCCCATTCATAAATTGTCTAAAATAGGTGTTTTAGACCTTTAACCTATGGTAGACAATTGTGACGCCTACTCTTTGAAATTATTTTAACCAATAACTAAACATTCTTTCCCCTAATATTATCCATACAAACCCTCAAATCATTTATGTAATCATATTTTGAAAAATCTCTAACACCTAAAATGTGCACATACAATAATAAATTAAATAATTTAATGCTATAGGATAAATGCTATGGACCTAATCAAATTATTTTAATATTGTAATGTTGTTAAAATAAAACCATAAACCTAGGAAAAGTCTTCCCCATTCTTAAATAAATTTTCTTGCCCCAATTTTAAAATACAACCTCTAAATAAACCTGAAATTACTTGTCCACTCCCATGGTAGCCACCAATCTACCCACCATGAGCCACAAGAAGGAATTTTGGTGACCCTCATGTGTTGTATTTTTATTCATTTGTAGTTAGTCTCTGTAGAGTTTAAAGTGCATATGCATGGTGGGAAAAACAAAAAGGAAATGGAAATTGACCTCAAGACAACTGACAACTGCATGGGAGTTTGGCAACATGATTACGTAGAGATCATCCCTAATGACTAGGGCAATCAAATGAATCCCTTGTATGTTGCTTTCACAAACATAGAGAGGGTCATCGACAACATTGCACATTCTATTGAAGAGCATAGTGCATATAGTGGTAGAAGAAGTGAAAGGACAAGTGTTAGAGGTGGCCAAACACCTCGTTGGACTAGATGAAGTGCTTCAATCTTTTCAAAATTCAATATTAGAGTGCAAGGATGAGCAAAGGAGTTATGTGAAAGTTGTGGGTATTAGAATGGGGAGATATGACAAAACCACTATGGCCAAGAAGATATAAAAAGAAAGGAGTTGGACATAAAGGGATGTTGTTGCTTCTTGTTTGATGTAATACTAGAGGACACCAAAAAATTGCTTGGCACCTTTACAAAGTAAGTGTTTTCACTAACACTAGCTAAGGAAAGGAATTTCTAAGAAGTCATATGCAAAATCTTGAGGTTTTAATAGTTTTAGATGATGTGGATGATGAAGAGAACATGGATGTGTTGATGGTGAAAGAATTGCTTGTAGCAAGAAGTTTATTAACAGTTACATATAGGGACAAAGGTGTGCCCACAAGTAGTAGAATTTCTTATTTCATGAGGTAAAAGGAATGACATAGACTCTTTCCAAAAAACTCTCATGTCAGTATGCCTTACCCCTTACAAGGTTTCAAATATCTATTTCAAACTTGTTTTGAGAATCATTAACAAGCCCATTGTCACGGCCATTGTCTATGGCCTAGAAAGGCATCTCCTCCACTGAGAAGATTCTCTTTTGACTTTAGTGGGGGGACCTTTGATGTTTCTAATATGGTGATTGAAGAGGATATTTTTGAAGTGAAAGTCACTGCTAGCCACACATCTCAGAGGTGAGAATTTTTATAGGAGATTGACATTACAATGATTGAAAGTAAACAATTCAATGAAAGGCAAAGATTGTGCACCACACATTTTACCTACTTAAGCACTTTGCATGCAATTTCCAACAACCACATTTATTTACTATGTTTCATTCATTTCCTATCATTAAATTGGGAAGCTTAGTATAGGTTGAATTCAAAAGTGTTTGTGACATTGGTGGAGAGCTTAGTGAATGTCTAACAATAGAGGAAGAGGGTATGAGATTTCCTCTATTGAATAAAGAAGCAGGGTAAAAGCCCAATAATGGATCTACTTGGACTCACATTAGTGATGATCATTCTTCTGAAAACCCTTCTATTTTTAAGCCTAACGAGATTGCTAAAGAGAGATAGATTGAATCTAAGAAGATATGGTACATTGTTGGGCCTACCATATCCACAGCCATTTGTCAATATTCTCTTGGAGCCATTACCTATACCTTCGTCAATCATTTGGGCACCATTAAGCTCATTGTTGTGGCTATTGAGAACTTTGTCATAACTAGACTAGCTTTTAGACCTATGGTAAAAAAAAGACTCTAATATGTGTGTAAATTGGCTTTAAGGTGCTTTAGGCTAAACTGGGTTGTAACAAGTTTGTCAATGTATATGTGCTTTTTGCATTAGTGTTCAATGATATTTAGTTTTTAACATAAATTCTCCATGGTTTTTTTGTTTCCCGTGATTTAGAATCTCATGCATTAGGCTTTAACTATTGTAGTTTTGGGTTTATTCTACCAACTAATGGATCTTCTAGATTGTTGGGAAGGTCTCTTGTAATGGGTCTATTTTTCATTTTACTAAGTGGTTTGTATCAATTTCTTTTTTTGTCATCAGGACTTTCTCTAGCTAGATATTAGGTATCAAATTATTCTTTGAATGATACAAATCATTTTAATCTTTATTTTGTTATCATAACTTTCTGAAGCTGGGTATTGGCTATTTTTTGAATAATACTATTTGTATCAATTGATTCTTTATTTCATCATGGTTTTCTCAATTTAGATATTGGCTATTCTTTAAAATATCATTGCAAGCTATGGTAAAGAAGAATATATCTCTTTATGCCTTGAGAATTTTAGATAAATTCTTTTAGTTCAAGTTTATGTTAAGCAAATATTGAAATTGATCTTCTTTTTCATATGATAATTTCAAAGCAACTACTATTGTATGTATCACATGAAACTTAGGTAATCTATATAGGTTAGTGTCCTCTTTAAACACCCATTTAAATTTATCTATTTATTTATATGATTGTTCCAAAGAATACCATTACATAATGCACGTTTATGTGGCTATCAAGTTTTAAAATAAAAATTTTTAGTTTAGTTGTCTGATATAAAATTTGTCTATAACAACCTCTTTGAATTTGCACCTCATGCAACTTACAGATTTTTTTCCCATTTTAAGTCAACTCATTTTATCTATATATGTTTTTGGGTGGATTCAAAATGTACCCACATCTTTAAATGAATGTTGTCATGGCTAATAATCATCTAATGTTTGGATGATTTTTCCAATAACATAAATGTACCTATATCTTTAGATGATTGTTCTTATGTCTATCCTCTAGCTATGGTTTGGATGATTGTTCTTATGGGTGATAAAGTTTACAATCTCTATTTGAATATCTATGTTATATTATGCCTAAAAATATTTGTATACTTGTGTAAATATCTTTCAATATACTTTTGGATAGATTGATCTCTATACAAAATGAAATGACCAAGGTGCTCTAATTTGAATATCATTGCAGCTAGGCATGAGCAGTGCTTTGAAGACAGTATATGTGGCCAAGCCTTTAGAGCAAGGTAGATACACATGCTAGGAGTAAACATGTAGAGGTCATGGATTATATTGAATGTGACGGCTTTATTTCTGATCCTTGTCTATATTTTTGCACCTCTAATATTGAAACCATTTGGGCAGTCTAATGAAATTTCAGATCTTTTAAGGAAGTTTGCCATATGGACGTTGCCCCAACTATTTACATATGCCTTGAATTATACAAATCTATATTGATACTTAAATTTTATGTTTGAAATTTGTACTAAATGTGATTTATGTACAAAATGGCAAACTTTACATCTTTCTCTTTGTCTCGTGGGTATTTCGATATCAAGTGGTTGAGGTCTCCAAAAAGAGTGTTAATTGCACATTACTTGAAAGAGAATGAATCACTTATTAGAAATTAGGATTTTTACATATGACAAGAACATATATTATTCATTAAAAACAAATTTCTATTTGGTTTAGGATTAGAAGTTGTACACTAGAGTTGCATTGATTGTACAAACTAAAACTATTCAATGTGATGACAAAGACATAATATTTTATTTTATTAGCATAATACTTTAATATGTAATCTTTATGTAAAATGAAGTAGATGGACTTATATCTCATGTGGAATTAGATTTTAACCACTATTACTTATATTTTTAATAAGAGAGACAAGTAGTTGTGGACATTTTTGTGTATTAATAACATATGTCAAGTTAAACTAAAACCACTAATTAAATGGCAATTCCACTAAACAATAAAGACAATATATTTATATTATGAGAAATACCCTCACAATTATTAATAGGTGAACAACTATTGGGTCTCCACCCCAGTTTCAATATTGTACTTATATTTCAAGGAATTTAAATGAAAAAATGAAAAAGGTTTAGCAGGCTTGTAACTAAATTGAAACTAACAGTTAGGATTCTTCATAAGATTGTGCTAGTGACTGCTGTTGGATGACCATATAGGGGCCTCATCCCATAGTCGATCAGTATTTCGAGACAATTGAGCATGCGAGGGGCCGTCTTACCAAGGTATTTTAATCAACACCAACGGCCATAAAGTAACTCCCTTCTCTGAGCTATATATATATATATGCCCTGTATGTTCTAAACTTTAGTCCAAGGAGCACTTGCCGCCTCTTCTCAAAGGAGACATGGGAAATCGACAGCCCGCTGGTATGCTACTTTTCTATATCTATTGTATGTATTGCTTGCACAGTTCAGGGCTTAAATTTGATGGCTGCATATATTTTACTTTTTTTTTTTCTAATTTTCTTCTAAATAACCCCATATTCCCATGGGACTTGTGGAAAAAAAAGGGGTTAAGATAATTTGTTTTTATTTTATATATAGTAAAAACTACCAATTAATAAGCTAAGCAGTATTAATAAAAAAATTAAGATGATTTTTTTTATATAATAAAAAATTACAAATTAAGATAACTATTTAAAATAAGCATAAAAATAAAATATTCATGGTGGGGTCACTAGCTCCACAAATATCTCCTAAAAAAATTGAGCAGCCATAGCCAAAATAAGCTAAGCAGCCCCATGGGGACATGTCCTTAGACAGTTATATTTTAGTTAATAGGATTTAATAATTGAGTGAAAGTATTTGTTGTATTATAATTTATTAATAGAATGTATTGGATTTAACTCTTAAAAGATTCATAATAAAAAAATTTAGGCACTCACATTTATTATTATGGAAAAATACAATGTCTCTTTAATAATAATTCATTATTGTCTAATTAATTGTTTTAAATCAATTTAACATATGTCGTTAATTTACAAATATATGTACAACTACCCATTATCTCATACTAAAAATACAAGTAATAGTAATTGAAAGCTAATCCAAATAAAATATAAGTTAATCTAGTTAATTGCAAATAAAGATTATGTATTAAAATATTATGCTATTTAAATAAAATATTATGTGAGTGTCATCACATTGAATTGTTAGAGTTTATGCATTTTATAATTTTTTTCTCTAAACAAATAAAACATGACTATCACTATCAAATAAAAATTTACTCTTAACAAGTGATTCTTTCTCTTTCAAATTATGTGTAATTAATGTCCATTTTTTCAACCTTAATCACTAAAATATTAAAGTACATGCAAAATAGAGAAAAATGTAAGACTCCCTGATTAATGCATAAATCACATTTAGTGAAAATTTTAGATATAAAATTTAAATCTTGACACTCAAATTTAAACATGACTATTTAAGAGAAACAATCTTTTCATATAGCAATTGGCCATTAGATTAATGAATTGGGAAAATTTCAAGATGATTACAAATATTTTATGTTGGAATTGTTTTGTAAGTTTTAATTCCATGAAGTTTAAAATGGGAAGACAAGGAGACAAAAAGATGAGAGAGATGAGTTTTGAGAACAAAGGACTACATACTTAAATATGAGAATGGTGAAGGAATGGCAAGACACAATATATACTAGCAGTTGCACCATGTTGTGTGCAATGATTGTGTTGATAAGATGAAATGCAATAATATTTTGAGTAGGCAAAAAAAATCTTTGTAATAGAATTAAGAAAATAAACTTTTTATTTTTTTAAATATGCAAATTCATTTACAAAAATTATAAAGTAAAATGCAAGGAACTATAGTTTAGCCAATAGTGAAGGCATTTGAATTGTCATCACTATAGATGGTGGCAATACATCTAATGTTGTCATCTTGGTCGATATGTGATTTGATAAGTTGTAACGTAAAGATTTGTTGAAACAAAATTGAAATGGTATTATGAATAGGAAAGTAAGTATAAATGTGTATATGACAATGGGAGGGATTAGAGACATTATCTATTTCACTATGATTGATGATTTTCCCTTTTGATTGGTTGATATGCTATGACCAATGTGAAGACATAAGTACATAATAGTTTGACATGAATTACCTGACTTACTATAATGTCAAAAATTGCTTGTACACTACAAATTGTCCTTATTTTGACATACCATTCCTATAGCATATTTTAGGGATCATTTCAACCCAGCCTTGGCCTTTTCCTTCACTAGATTATCAAATTTCTACATCACATTTTGATTCTTCTCGCTGACCTAGAATCACATGTTAAAATTTGAGTATTTTCTCTAAGACACAAGCACATCACACGAACGACTAGTATAACATTAGTTTCTTAGCCAATTATCTGTTGTTGTGCTATAACACCTTTCTATTCAAAAAATACCTTCAACCTTTGAATCAAACCCTTTATCTTCCCCACATGAACCTTTTGGAGAAGCAACTTTTGAATCTCAACTCTCTAACACATGCAACTCTTTCTTTTGACTCTCTCTTGGCTCCATATTTATTAGAGCTCCATTGTTGATTCTTCTTGAGGTTACATACTACCAAATTCTCATTGATAACTCCATGTGCTCACTTATCTCTTCTATACATGCCAGTACTATTGTTTCAATAAGTTGTCAATCTTGCTTTGGATAATATTACATCTCTTCTTTTTCATTTCCTTCAACATTTCTATTGGAAAATATTTTAGTGACCATCACCAACCTTTATCTAATCTCATACACACACTAGTTTATCTATCCTTATAGAGCTAGGATTTGATATTCATAGTTTTCTTTTGATTTGTTGCTCTTAATCCTAGACACGGTTAGGCTAGGTGCACACACTCCTATTTCTCTCTTTATTAGTGACTACCCATGGAGATCTTGAAAGATCAAACTAGGGTCTTGACCGTTCTTAGCAAGATCCCAAGCAATCCCAACCATTTTTCTTGTCCCAGTTATAGGTACTTCATGGCTCTACATTCGCATAAAGGCTTGCTTGTATCTCTTCCTTCTCTTGTTAATTTTAATATTTCCTTTGATTTAGATGGTTTAGATCACTTTTCAACATTTCTATGTACTTTAGTATATCTCAGGTTTGATGTTGTTGTTGTCCTTATTTCCTATTGTGTAGAAAAAATCAAAACCCAAAGAAATACATTAATTTTGCAAAAGTAGATCTACAGTGCATAAGTAGGATGGCAATGCATCATAGGAATATCTCCAAGATAGTAAGCTTCTAAGGTTAATTACCAAGTACATCTAGAATTCTTATTCTTCACTGTGAATTTAGTTTTTTAGCTTTGTTTACCAAATTCCAATAATTTGCATTTTACAACCCAAATCACATTAATGTAAATAGAAATTTAACAATAACTTAATTTCCCCTTTACACTTTGTAAGGAAAGCAAGTGTGGAAACACCTTCCTAATGCCAATTTTTAGAAGAGAAGTGCAAAAAAAACTCTCAATTTCCAATTACAGTTCATTAAAGATGCACATTAAACAGAATGACATAATAGACACTTAAGAGACACACACATAATGAACACCAGATTTGCATGGGAAAACCCTTTACGGGAGAAAAATCCACACACCAAGCAAAGCCACTATGTATTACAGTAAAATATAGTTTACATACAAAGTTCACAGACTTGTGCTTCCAGATGTTTAGTTCACAACATCAACTTCGGTGACACAACATTTCTCTGATCAGCCCCACACACACTACACTGAACAATTCAAAGATTACTTTTCACAATTGTAACATGTTAACCTCTTCACATTCGGTTACCCCTTTGAGAAATCTTCATTCTGCATTCCATGCTATCCCAGAGACCATTCGATTCAGTTCCTATAGCAAACGATTCTCAAGCAATCTGACTGTCAACACCCATCAAACTGTCGCATCAAAGCATCACTGTCACTGCCCTTTCAAAGAGACTCCAAATAGTCTCCCTTCGAAGTCCTTGTGTCACCTCGACAAGAGTCCAAGCTTCGCCAAACACTTCTTCATACTATTGAGGAGACTCGAAACAGAGTCTCGTTGAAATCACATTATTCACCACATCGAAGGGACATGATATCGTCTTCTACCAATATAAGGATGTCACTCCAATGAAGAACATACCGTTCCATGTGGTCCCCACTACCATGTCACTGCCATGTCACTAAGTCACACTTTTGTCATCACTCCATCGACATCATCCAATCCTCGCTCTCTGCTTAGCATCGATTGGGTCCCACCAAGGCACCCGCGGGCTGGCAAGTATCAGAACATCGAAGAGACTCAAAATAGAGTCCCACCGAAACACTAAGTCACTCCGATATGCTTCATATCGGCTGTCAAGGGGACTTCTTAGAGACTCCCACTGATATCGCCATGTCTCACGATGCAGCCAAAGCTCTGTACCGAGTTGTTGAGGGGACATCTAAGAAGCTCCCACCAAAAATGAATAGTTAGGCTGATGAAGGAATAAATGCATAACATGGCAAGTGGAATATCAAGCCAGTAATTTGAGGCACATTTTCCAACAGGCTCCCACTTGATGAAGAACTTATTGGCTTCTTCCAATGCTCAAAGTTACTGAATGTCATAGGCCCCAGGGCCCATCAAACTGGCACACCATCTGTACTTATATGTGCTTACATGCTTCGTCAATGCATCAACAACATTTTCCAGAGTATCCACCTTTTCCAAATTAACCTTTCCATCCTCCACCATATCACGAACAAAATGATACTGAACATCGATATGTTTCATCCTGGCATGGAAAGTGGGATTTTTTACCAAACAAATGGCACTTTGAGTGTCACAGCAGATAGTAATCTGCCCTGCATTAAATCCAATATCAGAACACAAATGTCTAAGCCAAATGGCTTCCTTACAGGGGTGAGTTGCTGCCATGTACTCAGAACCTCGGTAGTGGACAAAGTGACTACAGCCTGCTACTTGCTCATCCAACTAACTGCACCACCAAACAGAGTGAATACATATCCACTGGTGGATCTTCTATTGTCAATGTCCCCTACCCAATCAGAATCCACATATCCACAAATGCTAACTGAACTTTTAGATCGAACAGATATCCATGATAGCATAAGGCGTATTCAGCAATACCCTTCAGATATATGAAAACTCTTTTCACAATATCCCAATGTGACCTTCTTGGATTAGCCATAAATTGACTAAGCACTCCCATTGCTTGGGCAATGTCTGGCCTAGTATAGACCATTGCATACATCAAACTGCCAACTACACTTGCATAAGGCACCTTGGTCATGTCCTCCATCTTAGTAGAAGATTTTGGACAATCTTCAATAGATAGCTTCATTCCCTGAAACACTGGAACAACTAGCTACTAGCAATCTGTCATATTAAACCTCTCAAGGATAGTATTAATATACTTGCTCTAGCTGAGCCAAAGTTTTCTATTTGCCCTATCCCTTCTGATTTTCATCCCCAGAATATACCTAGTTGCACCTAAATATTTCATTTCAAACTATGCTGACAACTGAGATTTTAATTCAGAAATCATACCCTTACCATTCCCAATGAATAACATATCATTTACATTAAGGGCAATAATAAGTAAATGATCAATTTCAGTTTTATAATACACACAATGATCTAATTTTGATCTCACAAATCCCAATGACAACACAAATGTGTCAAACTTTTGGTACCATATTCTAGGCGACTGTTTTAAACCATACAGAGATTTCTTTAACTTGCAAACCAGATTTTCCTTACCTTTTTCAACAAAGTGCTCAGGCTGGGACATGTAAATTTATTCTTCCAAATCTCCATGAAGAAATATTATTGTCACATCCATCTGCTCAATCTCTAAGTCATACGCTCCTGCATGTGACAAAAGAAATCTGATAGATGTCAGCTTAGCTACAGGAGAGAATATTTCTCCATAATCAATTCCCTCTACCTGGGAATAACCTTTCATGACCAACCTTGCTTTATACTTTTCAACACTGCCATCCAGACCAATTTTCTTTTTAAATACCCATTTACAACCAACAGGTTTTTAACCTTCAGGCAAAGGTACCAAATCCCAGGTTTTATTATTTTTCAATGATGTCATTTCTTCATTCATGGCTTCCAACCAAGAATCTGAATCAGACATATTAATAGCCTCTCTAACAGTCCTAGGCTCATCAATGTTAGTAATCAAAGCATAGGCACAACTAAAATCCAACATAGAATATCGAAACCTTTCAAGTTACCACTTTTCACGTGTAGACCTCCTCAATGGCTAAGGTTGAGGTTCTTCTTCTTGTTCAAAATTTTCAGAGCTACTAGAGCTCTCCTCACTTTCAAGTACAATAGGAATTCATTGTTCTTCCTTCTTTGGAGTAAGAGGGATTTCAACAACATCCTTCTTCTTATCTTCTTTCATCTTTAACTGCAGATCCATTGTAGAAGGTTTTAGCTCACAAAAGATTACACTTCTGCTATACAACACCTTCTCAGTAACAGGATTCCAAAGCTTGTATCCCTTACCACCAATACCATAGCCAATAAAGATACATTTTACAGCCTTGTTTTCCAATTTAGATCTTTTCTCATTTGGCACATATTCATATGCCTCACAGCCAAAGACTAATGTGTATTAAAGAGGGCTTCTTACCAGACCATGCTTCCAAAGGTGTTTTGTCAACAAGTCCTGAAGTAGGTGAATGATTAACCAAGTAACATGCCATAGCCACGACCTCAGCCTGGAACTTCTGCTCCAAACCAGCATTGCTCAACATACTTCTCACCCTTTCCATCAGCGTCATGTTCAACCTTTCAGCAACTCCATTCTGTTGTGGAGTGTAAGGTGTAGTCTTATGCCTTTTAATCCCATGGTCTTTGCAATACCTTTCAAAATCCGTAGAGCCATTATCCGTCCTTAAGCATTTTATTTTTCTACTAGTTTGATTTTCTACCAAGGTTTTAAATTCCTTAAACTGACCGAGCACTTATGATTTACTTTTTAGAAAATACACAAATGCCCTTCTCGAATAATCATCTAGAAATGAAACATAATATTTAGACTTTGATAACGAAGGAACATTCACTGGACCAAATACATTAGAGTGAACATAATCCATTATGCCAGAAGATTTATGAGGACTAGAGTAAAAAGAAACATGGTGTTGCTTTCCATAAATGTAATGTTCACAAAATTCAAACTCAAGGTTACAATCTTTAAGCCCTTCAACCGGGTTTTTGTTTTTCAAGGATTTTAAGCCTTTTTCACCAATGTGATCGAGTCTATGATGCCACAACATGGTTTTCTCTGCTGGGAGTTTCACCTCCAAGGAATTTGCACCCAGAGGAAAATCGTTTTCCTTCCCTACGTGAGCAGCTTTGCTTGACTTTGCAGAGACACTGTTACAACAAACAACAAGTGTGTCTAGCTTGAACAAATTACCTATTCGTGCACCCTTTGCCAACACGATTGAATCTCTAGTAATTTTACAACCACCATTCAAGAAAGAAACTTGCACACCAACATCATTAAGCTTACTTATAGAAAGTAGGTTACGAGCCAGACCTGGTATGTGCATAACATCATATATTCCTTTTATTCTTCCATCAAGAAACTTAATTCCGACCCTTCCACGATCAACAATTTCCAAGTGAGAATCATCACCCAAATACACCCTTCCACCTTTGTATTCTTCATACTTGGAAAACCAATCTCTATGAGATATCATGTGAAAGGACGCACCTGAGTCAATTAGCCAAACATCATCTGATGCCTAAGTCACCAAGGCTGCAATGAAGGCATCTACTTCACTCTGAGAAGAATTATTATCAGAAAAAATTGTTCTTCTTTTTCTTCTTTTTCTCCTCTTTGCAATCCTTCCAAATATGTCCAGTCTACCCACAATTCCAGCATTTCACCTTGGACATTTTGCCAGGAGACTTTGATCTCACCTCTGACTTGGACTTATACTTCTTGTCTTTCTTCTTGCCTTTTTCCTTTGGTCTTCCTCTAATAGAAAGGGCCTCCTTGGCCATCTCAGAAGACTTCCTTCGCATTTCCTCTGACAGCAACGAAGTAACCACATCTTCCATCTTGAAAGCGGTTGTTGTAATCCTAATAACCATTACTAGGTGATCCCATGTGTCAGGCAATGAACACAACATGAGCATGCAATGATCCTCATCTTCTATCTTCACAGCCACATATGTCAACTGAGCAATGATCATATTAAATGCATTTAAGTGATCTACAACTGACGCTCCTTCCTCCATCTTCGAAGAGTACAACTTCTTTAGGAATAGTTTATTTACTAGAGATTTCCCCTGATAAATATCACCAAGCTTCTTCCACAAAGATTTCACAGTCTTCTCTTCATGGACATTCAGGAGAACTAAATCAACCAAGCATAGTCTAATCAGACCCTTGGCCTTCCAGTCCATTGCATCCCAATCATCTTGCGAGGTTGCAAAAGGTTTGGTTGAGGACACTACAGTCCATAACTCATAATCCATGAGCAAATATTCCATTTTGAGTTTCCACAACTCAAAATTGCCACCATTGAATTTCTTAATCTCTATTCTTCCAAATGTGCTTGCCATCTTAAATCTGCAATAAGATTTCAAAACAATTTCTCTGCAAAACTCCCAATCAACAAAATTAGCACAAAAAACCTAACTCACCCACAAGGATAACACAACTGGCCAAGCTCTGATACCACTTGTAAGGAAAGCAAGTGCAGAAATGACTTCCTAATGACAATTTTTAGTTGATAAGTGCAAAAAAACTTTCAATTTCCAATCACAGTTCATTAAAGATGCACATTAAACAAAATGACAGAATAGACAATTAAGAGACATACACAGAATGAACACCAGATTTACGTGAGAAAACCCTTTATGGGAGAAAAACCCACACACCAAGCAAAGCCACTATGTATTACAGTAAAATATGGTTTACATACAAAGTTCACAGACTTGTGCTTCCAGATGTTTAGTTCACAGCATCAACTTCGGTGACACAACATTTCTCTGATCAGCCTCACACACACTGCACTGAACAATTCAAAGATTGCTTTTCATAGTTACAATGTTAACCTCTTCACATTTGGTCACCCCTTTGAGAACTCTTCATTCTGAATTCCATGCTTCCCAGAGACCATTTGATTCAGTTCCTATAGCAAACGATTCTCAAGCAGTCTAACTATCAACATCCATCAAATCGTCGAATCAAAGCGTAACCGTCACTGCCCTTTTGAAGAAACTCCAAACAGTCTCCCTTCGATGTCCTTGTGTCACCTCAACAAGAGTCCAAGCTTCGCAAAACACTTTGTTGGACTATTGAGGAGACTCGAAATAGAGTCTTGCCGAAATCATATTGTTCACCACATCGAAGGGACAGGATATCATCTTCCACCGATATAAGGATGTCACTCCGATGAAGAACATACCGCTCCATGTGGTCCCCACTACCATGTCACCACCATGTCATTGAGTCACACATTTGTCATCACTCCATCGACATCATCTAATCCCCACTCTCCGCTTAGCACCGGCCAGGTCTCACCAAGGCACCCGCGGACTAGCAAGTATCAGAATATTGAAGAGACTCAAAACAGAGTCCCACCAAAAAACTAAGTCACTTTGATATGCTTCATATCAGCTGTCGAAGGGGCTTCTTAGAGACTCCCACTGATAATGCCATGTCTCGCCGATGCAGCCAAAGCTCTGTACCGAGCTATCGAGGGGACATCTAAGAAGCTCCCGCTGAAAATGAATAGTTAGGCTGATGAAGGAATAAATACATAACATGACAAGTGGAATATCAAGCCAGTAATTTGAGGCACATTTTCCAACACACTTACCAAAAAGAAAAGACAAAAGTAAAGAATAGTTTGACGTGAATTACATGACTTACTTGGGAGTAAAGCTACCTATGTGGTGATAATAATTTGATGGAGGATAATTTATTCATGCATAAAATAAAGTTATTGGAAGTTCCTCCAAATTGATTGTCATTGCAAAGTAAATTGGAAATGTTAATCTATGAATACTTGGCATTAGATAAGAGTCAATGGTAGCAGTCAACTTTGCATTAAAACTTTATCATGTACATGGAAGAAAGTGTGCATACAAAGAATCCTCATAAGTGAATTTTAAAATTGGTTAAACCTTTCATCATAAACAGGCCACAGTAGTAAAACAATTCTATAAAAAACATTGCTTAATTTCTTTTGCAAAAAAATGCAATGCTTATCATAGACAATTCCTTTGACTAATTTATTTGACAATATAGTATAATATATCACGAGGGCTCAAAAATCAAAAAAATCTATTTTACAAGATGAATTGATTAATTTTTTTAGCCTTTTTCCTTTGTCTTACTACATCATCCTCATGCAACTTGCTCAAGATATAAATGATTGGTAAGGGATTAATGTTAGGCATTTACAAATTTGTAAAATGTAATTATAAATAAACATTTCCTAGTAAAGTTTCACTTTTCCAATCTTGAAACATCTTATTTTCCTTCATCTTGCTATGTCATCCTCATGTAACTTATTTAAGCCACAAAAAAAGTTAGTAAGGGATTAATATTAAGCATTTACAAATTTATAAAATATCATTATAAATACACATTTCTTCGCCAATCCTAAAACAGCTAGTTATAAAGTATATAATAGTTGCAATCTAATTCTATTACAAAATTTGTAATGTTATAAGGACAAATGTGAGATATTGCAAATAAATATTTTTGGCACCTATGCTAAGAAAACCATCACCATCACCACTATTTCTTAGAAAAGTTTCACTTTGCCAAACTTGAAACATTGTGTTTTCCTTCATCTTGCTATATCATCCTTGTGTAACTTGATTAATCCATAAAAGAAAATGATAAAGGGGTTAATATTAGGCATGTTGAACACATAGAATACTAAGAGGAGGGGGGTGAATCAGTATTCTATTAAGCCTTTTATTTATTAAACTAGTAATCCATTTGCCACACACAACAATAAAGCAAATTAAACATAGAAGAAGTAACCACAATGCATCACATATGAACACCAGGATTTTTACATGGAAAACCCAAAATCAGGAAAAACCATGGTGAGTGTTAGCTCACAATATATTATGTAGTAACAATACTGAATTACAAAAGAGGCTCACGACCTTAGGGCTCACTACCAAAACACGCTCACTACCTAGAGAAAGAAAGAAGGAAAGAAGGATGGCTCACTGCTAGGTTGAACTACTCTGATTGCATCTACACATGCATGGTTACAACTCCAATGAAGTTCAGAAATACTATCTCAAAACTCTTTCTGAACTTCATTGGAGTTGTAACCATGCATGTGTAGATGCAATCAGAGTAGTTCAACCTGGCAGTGAACCATCCTTCTTTCCTTCTTTCTTTCTCTAGGTAGTGAGCATGTTTTGGTAGTGAGCCCTAAGGTCGTGAGCCTCTTTTGTAATTCAGTATTGTTACTACATAATATATTGTGAGCTAACACTCACCATGGTTTTTCCTGATTTTGGGTTTTCCATGTAAAAATCCTGGTGTTCATATGTGATGCATTGTGGTTACTTCTTCTGTGTTTAATTTGCTTTATTGTTGTGTGTGGCAAATGGATTACTAGTTTAATAAATAAAAGGCTTAATAGAATACTGATTCACCCCCCTCCTCTTAGTATTCTATGTGTTCAACATGCCTAATATTAACCCCTTTATCATTTTCTTTTATGGATTAATCAAGTTACACAAGGATGATAGAGCAAGATGAAGGAAAACACAATGTTTCAAGTTTGGCAAAGTGAAACTTTTCTAAGAAATAGTGGTGATGGTGATGGTTTTCTTAGCATAGGTGCCAAAAATATTTATTTGCAATATCTCACATTTGTCCTTATAACATTACAAATTTTGTAATAGAATTAGATTGCAACTATTATATACTTTATAACTAGCTATTTTAGGATTGGCGAAGAAATGTGTATTTACTATACTCTGTTTCATTGCTTTGCTTTTACATGGGAACAAGATCTCTCTTCTTCTGCTCTTATCGCCTTCACAAAATCACAATCTTTCACATTTCATACGCACACCTTCATATTCGCACTCTCCATATATATATATATATATATATATATATATATATATATATATATATATATATATATATATATATATATATCTGCAACACTTAGAATCTTCATATTAGGTCGACCTAATTAGATGAAGCGTGTATTCAAGCAATTTGTAACTTGTTGGCCAAATCTAGTCACTAAAATACATAGCGGACCCAAACCACGCTTGAATCACATTCTCATATGTTGGCTTCAACTATAGTACCCCTTAGAATAAAGTTCCAATCAATAGAACTTATCATGCACACAAATCAAACTATCATGTCGACCTCAATAGATTGTTACTAACTTAGTCTATCTATCAGACTACAACTTTCATTACGGACCACAAGACCTACTCAAAATCATATCCAAGACTTCTTAGACATTAAAGATCATACCTTCAAAACCGTAGAATATAATATTAACATGCAGCAAAATGCAGACTGTTGAAACACAGACTCTGTCACAGCCAGTCACTATCAAATCATGTAGCGATACTCAATAGCTTACAATTATCTTTCCAGTGAACCTCAGACTCTGCAATTCTAGATTTAGACACTTCATAAAAGTGTTTACAACATCTCAAAACTGCATAACTAAATATCTAACTCCAGAGGAATGCAGACCAAAACAAATGAGTTTTTAGTTCTGATTACCTCTATTCTCTGCAATTTCAGACTTAGGCTACTTGAAGATATACTTCCAGAACTGATCAAGGTCTAAAACTCAGGATATAAGATCATCTAAGAGTTGGAAACATCATGCCAGAGCCGTAGAACCAAATCTGCAACAGTGCGGACCAATGCCAATCCAAACACTGTCTCTCTGTCACTGTCTTTGTATACTGTCAATACTTAGCCAAAATGACTAAGTCCTCTTCACCAAACCAAAACCTTTGTTCTAACCTTGTTCCTTTTTTTGTTGCCATCAATGAAAACATCTTCAAACATCAAGCTTAGCCAAATTGCCAACAAGGCATTTACAAATTTGTAAAATGTCATTATAAATAAACATTTCTTGACAAAGTTTCACTTTTCTAGTCCTAAAACATCTTGTTATAAAGGTGTATATAATAGTGGCAATCTAATTCTATTACAAAATTTGTAATGTTATAGGAATGAATGTGAAATTCTTCCAATGAATTGCTACTGCAAGGATAGGTGTGTGAGATAAACCCATGCCACCTATCGCTACTTCACAATTACTTTGAATTAGCATTATTGACCCTTTACATATATACAATGATTTACCTCATTTTACTACCACTACTTCTATAATAGAAAGACCAACTCCACTTCTAGATAAATGGGGTAGGTTAAAAAATTATTAATCACCCAAATTTGTTGCCTTGTTCTTCTCTATTTCATTAATATCATTCTTGTAACTAAGAAATGAATGGTTAGCAGTTAATTCTTGTTTATTTTGATATTCATTTCTATTAAATTTCAAGTCTTTTCTAATTCAACTTAAGGATGGGGAACTCGTTGCAATTCCCAATTCATCAATAAATAATATAAGTAGAAACTAACACAGGGATGTTTGTATGTAACTAGGCTACATTTAGCATGAAGAATTGAATTCCACTTGACTAAAAGCTACCATTTTCTTCTAATTTAGCCAATGATTGCCATTACACTTGGAATGTTTAAGTTGAATTGGAGTAGATAGATGTCCACAATTCCACCAAATATGGCCTTGATCCGCATGTATTGGTGATATGCATAACGACATTCTTGCATGCCTTTCCTAAAACGATTTCGCTAGCTATGTATGGTTTCCAATGCCTTGCTTATAAGTAGTGGTAGTAATGATCACCTTAGCTATGAATTATAAGTTTCCTTTATTTCTTTGAATATTTCTATTTCTTTTGATTTCATTTTCTATTTACTAAAGTTGGGGATGATACTAAAAAATAAATATCGAAAACCACTTATGACAATTAAAAAGTGGTGACTAAAAATGCAATTTTGATATGAGGAATACTTACTTTTGAGCATGAATTCTCTCATATGGAAATGGAATCCTTTTATAGTCTACGATGTCAAGCGACTTGATTTTGGGTCTATAGGTGCCTTATAATATATGAGACTACCTCATACTCCCAATACATAAGAGGCACCTAACTTGCTTCTAATATGAGGTGTTCATGCCCTATCCACTACAACATTCAAACTTGTGACCTCTTTTTCAAGAGGACAAGTTTTTCACCAATAGACCAGCTCAGGCTGTATCAGCTAAAAAATATAAAAACCTATTGACTATTTTTTAAAAAAAAAACCCTATATTAACATAATAGTATAATGAAAATATATTTATTTTATCTCCACCCCTCCCTCCTATTAACACAAAAACATAATATAAATATATTTTCTTAACTTTTCCACCCTCTAATAAATATAAAAATATAATAAAATATGTATTTACTTTACCTTTTCTACCAAAAAATCTAAAAAAAATCCCCTTCTTACAAATCCCTTTCCCTACAAAATAACATTGCCTAACAGATAAGAAAAACTTTAAAAAAATTTCCATGCTAAAAATATATATATATATGCAATCAAATGCAAAGATACAACTATAATTATTATTCACATAGTAAATAAATCCCTATACATAGTGGATAGTCTAGAGCATAAAATAAATCTTTTTTTATTGAAACAAAGTAGTAAATAATTACAAATGAGAGAAAGTAGCACAAAGCTACAAAGAACAATAGAACATGAAATACAAACAAGAATACATAAGACAATGTTCCAACAAAAGCAAAGATGCCATAAAGGCAATCAAGCCAAACATTTTAGAAAAAACCCTATTGGAGATGAAAAATACTTATGAATTGTTGTTGAAACCCTAGGAATTTACCATGTGTCAATATTACACAAAATCCCAAATGACTATTAACAACTAATATGTGCTTGAAATTTGAGGTACATGGTGAAGTGTGGAAAACAATTGAAATTCACACAGTGTTGACGCTACAAGTAACTAAAAGCATTATTTTTTTACTCTTTGAAAACCCTGTTTCTACTCCTCTCAAATGCTAATCAACTATTGCTATCACTCATCTACACCTAGGCATGCCTACATGACCTCACTACCACTTAGAAGAATGAAATTCAATATAAGCAACTATTTCTACTATTTAGGTACCAATAAAATCCTTTTATCACTACTCAAAAGGCTATATTAACATCAATTAAACAAGTAAAAATCTTTAATTGATGTTTCCAACATAACAATTTAGTCTCCTTTACTGTTGCTATCAAGAAAAATAATGTTTCTCAAAGACCCTACAAAAAGTGAGAATGACAATCCTGAGAAGCTCCAAAAATCAAACTCCATTTACCAATAAAAGCTTCAAATCTCTAAAGAACTGCACTAATGGCTAGGAACAATCATAAAACTATTACAATAAAGTCTCCAAAATAGGAAAATTTGTTACAACCACCATTTCAACCATGAACAGTCAGAGATCTTCAAGCAAGATAAAGTGCCTAGAAGTAGCCATGAAACTATTACAATTGCCAATAAAGTCTCCAAAACAAGTAAAGCTATTACAACCACCACTTCAACCACGAACACTCAGATCTATGAGCAAGATAAAGTGTCTAAAAGAAAACCCAAATCCATGCCAACTTACAAATCATCAAGAAAACTATCAGAACACTTATGAAGTTCCATAGCAAAGTGTAACATAAAAAATTGCATACCCTTGCAATTTCACGCTACGTTGCACAGCCGCCTTAGCGCTTGCACCTTCTCTATGCATTATAGGCTAAGGTTTGTTTAATTTAGGCTTTTTTCTCTCATTTTCCTCAAATTTCATTCTGATACTTAGATAATCATATGATCCTAAGGTATCCTTTATGACTAGGAGTTGGTTTTGCTTAGACCTGAGTGCTTTGTTGTAGATGTCGACACAACACACTAGTGTCCCACGTCCATTTTCTGATAAGTAACTTCTCTTGGATGTTATCACATGCCTCCAATGATCATGATACTTTTGGGTAATGCCTCTCCAAAGTGTAGAATGTCTCTTTACATGATATTTTGAGATTCTTTCCCTCTATTGGTTGATTTGGAAGACTTTGGGAAAACAATGGATACAACTCTTGGATTTATCTCATGCACTCTCTCAATTTAAAAAGCTCATAAAACTTTCTTGGTTCTACTCTACAATATTTCTTGGTGAATTCAATCTCTATAGCAACTACATGAATGTTTGTACTCCTTTTGTGATGTTGTATCATCTTGGCTAGCACTTGGACATTTTAGTTTACTCTTGCACTCATTGAGGAAGCTCTATCTCATTGAGGTCTGAAGCTGTGCAATAGATTTAGACTCTTGAGAACTTGCAATTTTCTCTCCTTTGTTCAAACAAGTAAGATTGTTCCATTCTTTTGTTTTAGTGCTTGGTATTTGTTATATATGAAAAGTGGGAAGATGGTGGATTGTGTTAAAGTCTATCAAATCAAACCCTCCATTCACAATAACATTTGAGGACAAAAACTGAGCTAAGTCACTACAGATGAATGAGGACTCAACTAAAGGTTTAAGTGCTCAGGAATGATATGGAAAGATATATTAGATTAAGAGATTTTTCAAACCCTAGATCGAGTAAGCCTCAAACCCTAATTGTAATGAAATCGGGCACAAACAGATAGACTGCTACAGGAAATTGTACAGGAAGATTTAGGGAGGATTAGAAAAATACCAGAAGTTAGATTTTTGGAAATAGAGACCTTGCGGACTACGGGGTGGGTGCCCAAGTCCAATAGGGTAGTTTTTCTATAGATCTGAAGCAGAGAGATGTGTCAAACTATATCCAGCTCTTGAGTTTAGGGTCAAGCCTATCGGGAGGACTACAAGGTGGGTGCCCAAGTCTAGTAGGTATGAATATCTGTAACTTTCTTCTAGATCTTGAATCTTTATCCTTTAACTTGCTTCTCTGTACCTGTACTTTTCCAAATCTCGCACCTGTAACCTGCAATCACAAAGATAGGGGTTTGGTGGTTATGGTGTTTAGGATCTTGCCTCAGTCAAGCCCTAGAAGGACATTCAAGTCTTCCAACACTGTTGTTAGATAGAGTGCGTGCCTAAGGAGGGTAGAAGCCAAATCCAATGATGAAATGAAATGATTGAAACACAAATAGATATCACCTTAGAAGTGAAGCCCTCATGGAGATGAAGATCCTTCAAATCATGAGATGGATTAATGAAGCCAAATCTGCAAAAAACAAACAAACACAATAACAACACAATTATGTTCTGTAACACAATGAATGCCTTTGAAATCCCTTTGCTCAAT
Source organism: Cunninghamia lanceolata (assembly GCA_027924645.1). Classification (NCBI taxonomy): domain Eukaryota; kingdom Viridiplantae; phylum Streptophyta; class Pinopsida; order Cupressales; family Cupressaceae; genus Cunninghamia; species Cunninghamia lanceolata. The sequence goes on along the minus strand of BSBN01001494.1, from coordinate 795,262 downwards.
ATCACAATTTCGTATTATCCATCTAGGTGTAAAATGAAATCATAAACTCACTTATATAGGCTTTTTCGCTAACATTCATAATTTAAATTGAATAGGCAGACAAAGGGAAACCTTTTGAGAGGGCCCAAGCTGACACGTTTGTTTTAACCCTGGCAAATCAGGCCAGACTTGGGCATGGGCGCCCAAGTCCCAAGGCACATTTAGGTCATGTTTAAGTGCTTAGAATAGGCCCCTAAGTCCCATAAGACATGGGTTTTGGGGGAAATTACTCTGGAATAAGTATTAATCTTGCATAATGTAAATAAGGGGACCTAGGAGCTAAACTAGGAGGTAAAAAGGCATAGGGAAACTTTTTACTGCATAACATTTAGTCCCCACTTTAATGTATGTATGATCTTACGATTCCATACATGCATTAAAGTACGGTCGAAAACACATCAAACACACCAGACACATAGAGCTAAGGCATACCCAAAGGTTGGAGGAATATTTCTAGCCCCTAATCTCAGGTAAGCACTAGAAAACACATGGAAGACACAAAAGACACAAGGAAGATAGTAACAAGCACACAAAACATGAAGAATACCGTGGAAACACACAATACACAAAGAAGACATGAGATAAGTCATTCAATACACGAAGAATACATTGATTTAACAATTAAAATAAGTACTAAACTAGGGGGCAGAGGGAGCTCATCCCTACGCCCCTTTAGACTGCCAAAAACACACCAAATCAAACCCAAAATGTGGAGCGAGCTCATTGCTACATGCCTTTAGACCACACCAGGGGGAAGACACGCCAAACAAAAATCCAAGTGTGGAGGGAGCTCATCGCTATGCGTCTTTAGACCACACTTGGGGGAAAACACAATAGACACATAGGGAAGACACACAGAATACACGAGCGCCGCATAGTACTGTTGATAACTAAGAGGGGGGGTGAATCGGTTATCTTAGTTATTTCAACCTTCTGAACTTTCTTAATAATTAATGCAGCATCAATTCAAATAAGCAAACATAACCATGAAATGGAAATATACATGACACAATATTTTTAACATGGAAACCCTGTTAAGGGAGAAAGCCACGGGGTGATTAACCCAAGATTGTATTCTCTGTTAGAAGAATAGAAATACAAAATGGCACTTGCCAATTAGGGCTCACTGCCCGAGCACACTGCTCACAAGAGACTCACTGTCTACAAGTTGTAAGAAGAATAATAAGATACTTGAACTGATGTGAAGCATCCACACATGCTGGAGTTCAGTTCCGGTTAGGCTCAGTAAACTGATCTGCTACACTTCATCCTTCTTCTTTTGTTCTGCTGTCCTTTCACATACCGGACCTTCCTTACTGCTTTCTTTTAGCTCTTCTGCTTTTCTTTGCACTTTACACAACACACACACACCTTTTCATTGAAGTCCATCTGGTATATATATATCCGCACAAGGGATTTCATCCTCTTTCTAGTCAACATCCAGAATAGTCAATATTTCCCAAACTCTAGTCTGTTGGCTGAATCCTTGCTTACCAAGTGATGTGGATCTAAAAGAAACTTATAGAAGTCATCTAACACATCAGCCAATCATGAATGATGCCTTAAGAATCTTTATCACCATCAACATCTCATCCGGAATAACTTCTAATGCTCTACCTGTCAGTTCTTCCTTTGTCTGTTCTACCAAACCGGACCCTAATACTTGAATGCTTATATCTCTTTACTCTTGCATCACTGGAGGCTCAATTCCTGGAATCTATCAGTCAAGGTACTCCTCTTGACTTCCCCAAGTCCGCACTTTCAAAAGATACTTCCTCTGAGAGATCTGGACCTGACTGTCGGACCTTGCCACATACTCTGTTCTTGCTTACCGGACCACAACACTCTTCAGTCTGACTTCCGGTATAGGCACACCATGTCCTACGGATCTTGCCAATAAGTACATCATTGACATACTACATGTCTTATACACGGTAAACATAGGCAATGGGAAGGAGCTTATTGCTAAGTCCCACCATCTAAAAAACATTTCAGACACACCTAACAGTTGAGCTACACTACCACAACTGCCAAATACATGCTTAAAGGTGAATGACTCAAGATCCAACCCCGCCTTCGTAGAGGACTTTGTATAAAAGGATGTGCACTAGCTCAAGAGATACACCATCCCACCTTTCACATAAGGGCTTTGTATAAAAGGATGTGCACTAGCTCAAGAGATATGCCATCCTGCCTCGTGATTAGGGCTTTTTGCTTTTAAAAGTATGTGCACTATCTCAAGAGATACACCATCCCACCTTGCAATGAGGGCTTTCAAACATGCTTTGTTAGTGTAAAATCAAGCAGATACCATTATATATGCCCTCACGTTAAGGTGGTTGATCCCACTTACTGGTATCAAGCACATTAAGATAGAGTGAAAACATGCAAGGGAACAAGAGCTCTCGCAAAGCCCATGCCCCCAAAGGTGACATGTGCCACGATCGTTGAATGTTGCCACAAACACATCGATAATAAGTTTGCTAAGATAAGATAACAAGATATAAGATTTGGTTAGAAAATATTACTCTAAGATAACAACCAAATCAATTTATGAAAGCTATGCATAAATCATATATTAGATCACATCAAAGACCAAGGCTACACTCACGGGTTCAGAACTGAGTATAGCCATTGGGCTATATTGCAGGTATCTCATAACCGAGTGTAGCAACAAGGTGAGATACAAAACCATCCAAAGTGCATGGAGCAGATTGAGAGTATTGCGAAATGTTTCTTATAAGAGATAACACAATATGATACATCACATGGAGTGATTCTACTAGTCAAGCGTTGAATATTTATCAACCCCATCTTCATATATGGACTAGGTCCATTTTTTCTTTCTTGCTAAAGGGACACACAATCCTTATCCGTATTTATTTGTTTTCGTCATCCACCAACTAGGTAGAATCACTGAAGAATGTAAACAATAAAAATGAGAGAGGAGAACCAAGTTCCTTAGGAATACCACGTAGGAGGATGCCCCCAAGACATATTCCACAATGCTATGCCCCCAAGGCACAACACACAACAATAAATAGAGGAGAAAAGAGTAGAAGAATGGAGAAACAAATAGAAGAATGATCACAAAAGAGGTAGTCTCCTTGTATCCTTGACCTTGCAAGAGTATCAAGGGTCATCCAAAGAGACCTAAACAAACATTTAGCACAACATGAGGCAACACAACACGACTCATAAGAGAAGTCCACTCTTGAGAGCATCTTAGAAAGGTGCTACGTCAATTGTGGTTGGATGAGTGATACTTACCTTCTAGAGGTTGTCTTCTATCAAATCATCTTCTTGATAAGGAATAGGTGGTACATAAGGTACTATGGCCCACTTTGAAACTTCATGTTGTATTTCTTTTAGCTCTTCATTTGATTGAATGGTTGTTGGAGTATCTTAGATCTTAGGAATATGATTGTCATCTTGATTAAGCTCAACATCTATCCTTGAAGGATTTAATGTGAGAGGCTTGTCTTCATTCTCTAATGCTTCTTCTTTTGTAGGGAGAGCATTGGAACAAAGGGGAGGTAAAGCGTTGTTAATATAATTGTTGATTACCTCACCTTTAGTGATATCCAAGGAAGTTAAGCATGCGACCAAAGGTGAGTTGTTTATTGTTTTTGCACTTATAGAGATTCCCAAGGCATTTAAACATTCAATAAAAGTGGGGAGATCAAGGGTCTTTACGACTTTAGTGATATCTAAGGTACTTGAATATTCATCTAAAGGAGAAATATCAAGGGTCTTCACTTTCTTAGTGATATCCAACATACATTAATATTCATCTAAAGGAGGAAGATCAAGGGGATGATCAATAGAAGCTTCATGCATTATAGAAGGTTTAATTTTGTTAGATGAATGCTCATTAGATCTATCCATGGAGTGTTCTTCGTTGGAGGGGGTTATTCATCCATTAATGTCTCATGCTTCAAAGGGAGAGAATTGGAATGAAGAGAGGGTGGAATGATGTTAAGGGATGTATTAATAATTTCATTCTCTTGCACCAAAATGTCCTCATTGATGAGAACAACTTTGGGAGAGTGATCTAAATCATGGGGTGAAATAGACAAAGGTAGATCACCATTGCATGTATTAGAGAATAGATCCATGGTATTATCATTATGTGCAATAGAAGGCAAAGGAGGATCATCATCATCATCACCACTTCCTTCATTATTATCTATGAATTTAGTAAGATCTTCTAATATCAAAGGATATATCCCCATGAGAGTTACAAATCTATCAAAGTCGGATATATAACAAAGAAGTTCATATGTGGAACATGTAGAAATGTCAATGGCATATATGTATCCTATTTTCTTTAAGACTTGAGGATGTTTATAAGTGTATTTAGAGAATTTCTCAAAGTATATAATGTATGCAAACAAAGCTTCCAAAGATGAATAACAAAAGGCATCCATGATGAAAGCTTTGCACACCAAGTCACTAGTTTGAGGAAATACAGTTTTGGAGAACCAAAAACACACTAATTTCACTACAAACAAAGTGACATGATGTGAAAAAGTTCTTCACACAAAGGCAAATTAAATGGTTTTAAAAGTTTGTGTAAAGAATTGTGAAGAAGGTGTTAGATTGCTTAATGTTGAAATACACAATGTGTAATTTGCAAAAAGTGAACTTTTGAAAGCAAGGATGCAAAAGAATGCAAGATAATTCAACACTACAATTCAAGATCAGATTGGAATAAATGTTAAGAAGGGGTAGAAAAAACTTGACTACAAACCCTAGCTTTTGGAATTACTAGGTTATATGAAAAATGAAACTTTTTAAGAAAAACCCTAGCAAATGGAACCTTCAAATGTAAGATTTGATATGAATTAATGATGAGTTACTATAATAAGGATCAGATCTGATGTGAATCTTTTTTCATATGCAACACAAATTATGCAAAACTATGTCTTAATGCAAGCTTAGAATGCTTGTTTTTTCAATTTTTTTCAAATGTATGCTAAATTTTTGAATGCAAGATAATTAATATGATATGAATGAATGCAATGACTAATTACAAAACTTAGAAAGATGCAAAGTACTTATTGTTCTAGGTTCACAAAAAATTTATATATGAAAAGTGGGAAGATGGTGGATTGTGTCAAAGGACCTATCAAATCAAACCCTCCTTTCACAATAACATTCAAGGACAAAAACTGAGCCAAGTCACTACAGATGAATGAGGACTTAGCTATAGGTTTAAGTGCTCATGAATGATATGGAAAGATAGATTAGATTGAGATATTTGTCAAACCCTAGATCGAGTACGATTCAAACCCTATATGTAATGAAATTGGGTGCAGACAAATAGACTGTTATAGGAAACTATATAGGAAGATACTTAGGGAGGATCAAAAACATACTAGAAGTTGGATTTTTAGAAATAGAGACTTTGCGGACTACGGGGCGAGCGCCCAAGTCCAATAGGGTAGCTTTTCTATAGATCCGGAGCAGAGAGATGTGTCAGACTATATCCAGCTTCTGAGTTCGGGGTTAAGCTTGTCGAGAGGACTATTGGCTAGGCACCCAAGTCTAGTAGGTATGAATATCAATAACTTTCTTCTAGATCTTGAATCTTTATCCTTTAACTTGCTTCTCTGTACCTGTACTTTTTCAAATCCTGCACCTGTAACCTACAATCACAAAGAGAGGGGTTTGGACATTGTAGTGTTTAGGAGCTTGCCTTAGTCAAGCCCCAGAAGGACATTCAAGTCTTCCAACACCGTTGTTAGATAGAGTGCGTGCCCAAAGAGGGTAGAGGCCAAATCCAATGATGAAATGAAATGATTGAAACACAAATAGATAACACCTTAGAGGTGAAGCCCTCACGGAGATGAAGATCCTTCAAATCATGAGGAGATGGATTGATCAAGCCAAATCTGCAACAAACAAACACAATAACAACACAATTCTACTCTACAACACAATGAATGCCTTTAAAATCCCTTTGCTCAATATCACAAGTTCACATTATCCATCTAGGTGTAAAATGAAATCATAAACTCACTTATATATGCTTTCCGGCTAACATTCATAATTTAAATTGAATAGGCCGACATAGAGAAACCTTTTGAGAGGGTCCAAGATGACACACATTTGTTTTAACCCCAGCAAATCAGGCCAGACTTGGGCGCGGGTGCCCAAGTCCCAAGGCACATCTAGGTTATGTTTAAGTTCTTAGAATAGGCCCCTAAGTCCCATTTGACATAAGTTTTGGGGGAAATTGCTCTAGGATGAGTATTAATCTTGCATAATGTAAATAAGGGGACCTAGGAGCTAAACTAGGAGGTAAAAAGGCATAGGGAAACTTTTTACTCCATAACAATATTTAATTCTAATTGATTTTTATACAATTATTGTTATGGTGTACTACCACCATCTTTTTCCTTTTTGCACTAGTTGCATGTTTGAGGGTTTCTTCCCCCCTATAGACCAGGGAATCAAATCCTTTTAGCTTATTTGTTTGGTTGGTTGCTCTCAATTCCTATACGCACTTAGGATAGGAGCACACACTGTCATTTTCTTGTTTTATTCTCTTCATCAATCATTGCTCATGAAGGTAGACATACTAAAACCGGGGCATGACTGAGGCAAGTCCCTAAGAAGCACAACCATTCTTCTTTGTCCTTTTATATAAATTCTTGGAGTGAAGACTCTCAAATGCGTGGAGGTTTTGTTGTGCTTCCTCTCTTTCTTTTTTTATTTCATTTACACATCATAGTTATTTCCTTTTTAGATTTTGTGTTACCTAGATGATGTTGGGTATGTATTGTGTTTAAATTTATGTTGTGCATATAGTCTAGGTCTATACATACCTGGTAAATTTAATTGTTGTTGCATTTTAAACTCCAACGCCCAACACAAACGTCCTCACAGTGTGCTTTCGTTTGAGGCAATGAGATCATCCCTCTAGTTATAGGTTCCATTTTTTATCTCTTTCTTCCTCTGCTATCATTTATCTCAATTTTGTACACAGTAGTTCAATTTCAGTAGTTTTTTAATTTTCCCTTCATTGTCAAGCACCTAGTCTAATTGTTTTGCATTGATTGGGACACATAGTGGTTCTATTAAGACCTAGAGTAGGTTCTTGAACATCTAAAACCTTAAATAATAAAATTTATAGACTTTAGAATTAGTGAGGAACTCCCTTGGTTGAAAATATTCGATTAAGGAGTAGTTTTTCCTACACCACCCAAAGGTGATGGTTCTAAGGAGTTACTAATAAACATTATAGATACGTAAAGAAACTATAACAAATAGAAGCCATCATGCTTCAAATAAAATCTCTACCACACATCATCAACACAAAATCCTTTTTCAGAAGAGAAGTCCACTAGCACATGAATAAAAAGAGAAAATTTAGAACAATCAAGAACAAAATCACTTAGAGAAATACCCAGAAAAGAGAATTTTTGACACTAAACAATTGTGAATTAATCTGTGTTTTTTTAAGAAAAATGTATTGGAGACTATTGATTTGGGATTTGACCTGTTCCAACTAAAGAGCAACATGGAGATTGGTGTTCGAAAACTCTGTTGCTGAGCACATAACATAGCAATTTGAAAGAAAATTTTAGAGTAGAGTTTAGCAGTTTCAATGCCCAGGTGAATGCTAACTTTAGAAAAAAATAGTTGTGCATCCAAATTTCTAGATGTGTAATAAAAAGTGCATGTCTCGTTGAATCTGTTACAATATTCTTTGCCAATCCAAACCCAAGAATGGATTCTTTCCACTTAAGTGATGATAAAAGAGAGAATGTATGTTATTGAACACAATATTCCATAGTTTTTTAAGCTATAATACAATAAAAAAATATGTTTAATAGATTCATTAGCAAGACAAGTGTAGCATTTAATTGGCTAAATAGTAAGAAAATGAATTCTATCTCCCACAAGCAATTTATAATGCAATAATTTCTAGGCAAGCATTTGTGCATCAGCCTCAACCTTGGATTTCTAAGTCTGAGCACTTAGTTTGGACCAAAATTTACCAGAGAATCTGCACTTCCATTTAGTATTAAGATGGGGGGATAAATTCAAGGTAGGGATAAGATGATAGTAAACTTGTTTCAAGGAAGAGAAAAAGAAGTGGTGGGTAGATAACCAGCACCAATCTTTGAGAAAATTGCAAGAAATTGGGGTTGCATAGCTTGGTGACTAAGTTAGTAGCAACAAGAGATTGAACAAAGACAATGAAATTCTTGTGTTTGTCATCTAGGCCAAACCATTCTTTGATATCCTACCATGGAAGCCATTTCATTAAGGATAAATCCCATAAGTATATAAATTTCTTAATATTTTTTTTCTAAAAAATGGATGGCAAGTTTAGGAAATGAGATTGCCAATGGCTTCCTTTGAAACTAGACATATCTATTCCACTAGATGGAGGGAGATAAAAAAACTAATGCCATGTTGTAAGGAATCTCTCCAATACAAAAGATGGCAAACCCTTTTCCATGCTTTCCATGATATGGATTTCATAGGAGGGAAATATTTAATCTAAAAGTTAGGGGTAAAGATAATTTTGTCTTGCCAGCGGATATTCTGCCATTTCCCTTTCACTTCAATAGTAACAAATCTATGCCTTAGTAATATTTTCTATGGTTCATCGCCTTGAGCCACTCTAATGATCCATTTAGAAACCAAACATGTTCCTTGAGTTTCAGGATTTGTGAGGCCAAGACCACCCTTGCATTTAGGTTGGATGTAATGAAGCTAAGAAATAGCCTTGTAGCCAACTTGGTGACATCTCACTTTGACCAAATAAACTATAAAATGATCTTATGAAGGTCTTCATATCCCTTTTTTGAAGGCATCCAACATGAGGAATAATATACATGACTATCTACAAGAATTTTGTTGGCAACTTGAGCTTTCCTAGCCAAAGAAAGAAATCTATTGCTCCAATTAGAAAGCTTGTTTTTAATATGTTGAGGTACTAAGTCCACATATAGACAAGAGACAACCCCAATCCAAATGAGATACCTAAATAATGTGTAATTTCACCATGTTTAATTTCTTTATAGTCATTTGGAATCCAATGTGGCATGGGGCCGACTTGCATCATTAAGAATTATGTCTTATGATGAGCTAATTTAGGACCAAAACATAGAAATAAAGATTCAAGATATCAAGATTGTTGTTCAATTCATTTTCAAAATTTTGAAGAAAGAGAAGACTATCATCAATAAAATGGAAATTAATAACTACCCCATTTTGAGGAATTAAAATACCCTAGATAAGTCAAAGTTGATTGGCCTTTTTGTAACATATATCCCATAGTATTAGCAATTAGAACATAAAGAAATGGAGATAAAGGGCAACCTTTCCTAATGGAGAACTGCAAGGGAAGGGAATCAAATAAAAATTTATTAACCACCACATGGGTATTTGCATCTTTGAAATCATTTGAATGTGAGCACAAATCTTTAGCCCAAATCCTAGTCGTTGCAACATTTTAAGGATAAAGTGCCACTGTGTTCTATCAAAGGCTTTGTCAAAGTCATGTTTGACCTGTTGCAAGTATGAGGTTATCCAGTGTTGTCATTGATGTCAACATACTCATATTGCATTAACAAGAAGGATTTGATGAGCTGTGTGCTGAGGATATTGAGAAAATTAGTCTCAGTCAGGAACAGTGAAGAACAGTGATGAAAAGAAGGTAAATGTACTGTATAGGATGAGAACCGGAGGATGCGGATTAAAGGGTTAGTAGATATGAGTCTTGAGATGCTACAGTTAAGATTTCAGAGGTCCGCATGAAGATCTGAAGGAGTTGTGGCTGCCGGTATAGAACCGGGTCCGGCAAGTATCCGGAGGTGACAGAGGATCACAAAAAGGTCCGGTGAGGTCCGGAATTGTATTATCCTAATCTGCGGATTGGAAGGAGTGTTTGGGATGTCCTTGTGATGTATCATCCTGATTTGTGTATGATTTGGAGGTCCGGAAGTACCTCTTGCATTATGACAGTGGCGACAGACTGTGTTCTTAAAAGTTCCGGATGAGGAAGACAAGAGATCCCAGTAAGCAGAGGAAGTGCGGATGTATCCGGACCTTCAGACAGGCTTGTGAAGGTTCTTGGATCATGTTTAGGTTGTGTTGTTGGTCCGCATTGATGGTAGAGCCCGGAATTGAAGTTATTCTTCCGGATGAAGTTCTTGCTCTGTGTAGCCGACCGGATGAGTTGTTCATCCTGCGAATGTTCTTGTGATGGCCGACCGGATGTGTTATTCATCTTGCGGATACTCCTATGGTTGTTTGCCGACTTAGATGTTTGTTCCTAAGTCGATGTCTTGTATAAATAACGGTTTGTGAGTTCATTTCAGTGTGTGGTGTGAGGATGAGCATGGTATAGCGAAGAAACGTGCGAAAGGCAGAGCAGAGATTGTTGGGCTTAATTGGAACTGATCCGGACATGGTAGAGATGTCATTCTCCAGTTCAAGACTGTGATTTTCATCACTTTGTAGACAGTGTGTCTCCTTGTAGGCAGTGGGCCTCTTTGTGAGCAGTGTGCTCGGGCAGTGAGCCCTTATTGGCATGTGCCATTCATTTTTCTTTATTCTTCTAACAGAGAATAATTCTTGGGTTAATCACCCCGTGGTTTTTCCCTTAACCGGGTTTTCCACGTCAAAATCTTGGTGTTCAATGTGTTGATGCTTATCTACTCTTGTGTTTATGTATTATGCTTCCATGGATGATTATTTGATATGCTGCTAACTAACAACAGTGAGTTAAGTGTTTGAATGAGAAGAAGTTTTATACAACTGATTCACCCCCCCCCCTCTCAGTTGTATGCCCTAGATCCAACATGACCAACATAGTATTTTGTCTTGATTATTGAGACCATTTTCAAGTTTCCCACGCAAGAATAAGATTATCAAGTAGACAACTACCTCTGAGAAACCTAGTTTGTTCAAATCTTACAATACCTTGAACAACAAGCCTAATTCGCAAGGCCGAAGCTTTGGAAATATTATTATAGGATGTGTTAAATGAGGTAATAGGATGCTATCCAGAAATAGTACCTTCATTCTTTCCTTTAGGGAGAAGTTTAATTAATCCTTTATTGATATTTGTCCCTAAAGATCCTCTTTCAAGGGATTCCAGATATACGCTCGATAAAAATCATCCTTGAAGTGAGGCCACATATTTTGGTAGAACTCCACTAGTAGTCCATCAAAACTAGGGATTTTGTTATGATGCATGGAAAGAAGAGCCCTCTCCAAATATTCAAGAGAAAGAGACCGGTCCAAGAATTTTCTATAACCAGTATTAATCTTATTTGGATACAGGCTTTAACAATATCCTCTAAAGATTATTGGACATCATCCCAATTACTATCTTCCTTGAATCTAGGTTTTCATTAAAAAAACTTTAGAAAGAAAGGTTATTTCATCCAAATATGTATGCAACAAGCCCTGGTCATCCTCCAAAGATAATATTTTCTCTTTCTTGTGCTTATAACTCAAGTAATTAAAAAAGAACTTTGAACCTATATTGCCCTCCTTAATGTATTAGATTCTAGCTCTTATTCTAACATCTTTCCTTTTATAATTATCTTGCTTACATAACTGCATTTCAGTAGAGGCAATAGAAGCTTGAATCCTAGTATTAGAAGGGTCAAGGACAACTTATTTCTTAGCATGTTCTCATTTCCCTTGAAGGGACTTTTCATTTCATTTACATTGCCAAGCTTTATATCTACCAAAAGAATGAAGGGAAGTGGTGCACATGGAAAGGGCATCACACCACCAATAAATCCAAGACACATCCTTCTGTGGTTTAGGAATGGAATTCCATATGCCCACTAGAGTATCTACACAATTCAGGTCTTTTAAATGAGAGATGTTCACTTTAAAAGGTAGCTGAGAGGACATGGAAGGGGAAGAGGAAAGAGAAATTGAATATAAAAAGGGAAAGTAATAAAAAAGGGTGGTGGTGTAGTCAACTTGAAGTAAGGAATTGGATGAAAGAGGAGAAACAAGAAGGTTGTGAGAGATGTAAAATCTATCCAGCGTGTTGAGTTTCAAATCCAAACTAGATTTATAGCTACATCAAGTGAACCAATTGTCAACATGGCTCAGGTATTTATTGTTAGTGTATATTTTACCTATGTCTTATTTTACCTCACATGGGTAAAATACATGTGTCGTAAGCCTACTTATGTGGGTTAAGTGTCGACTTGGAGAGTTTGACACAACTCTCCAAATGATGTGTCAACATCCTTTTGACACTTGGTGAGTCGAGTGTTGAAGTCAACTCAATATCCTCACTCATCCTCACCTATTTGTACTTGCCTTTTTGACTATTTTGAGTAGTGGATGTGGTGGACTTGCATCAAATTTGTATGCTTTGTGATTGATTTGCAATGTTTTGTTCATGTTCAATCGTCTTAGAGATTCTGGAATTCTTCACGGTATTAGAGCACTACTGAGGTCGTTTGTAGGTTTGATTATTGTTCTTTTCAATTTTTTTTTGCATACAATCAAGTTGTTGTCTCCTGCGTGTTGTGTGTGGGAGGAGCTCTCTTTTTGCAAAGGTCAATCACAACTTGAAGGAGGTGAATCCCATGCATGAAAGGTCAAACGGGCTGAAGATTAATCGCAGCCTACTTTGGAAAATCTCACTACAGGCACCACAAGGACTCACGGCCCAGACATAGGCCCTGTTCATGGACCCCCAACACACATGCCCTATTTGGCATGTTCATGGGCCCTATTTGGCCTATACACGCCCCCATTTGGTTTAGAATCGATGGGTTTTTCCCCTTCAAATCATAGAGATGTCCATGCTCTGTCCAATGCCTTGTTCGGGTCAAAAATCACCCTTCACGCCCTCTAATAATTGGGAAAACAATCTAGCTTGACCTGCAAGTGCTTCCCAAGAGTGCACGTCTGATTTGGGCATTTTTAGACATTTTTTATTTTGCAGATGTTTTTAAATCTCTATGAAGAGGCCCAAAACCCTAGCAATCACCTCTTTGATCTCTGCAGACCGATTTCTCTATAAAGTAGGTTGAATTCATTTATACTATTCTGCACTGTGAAAACCAACTTCATTATGAAGAGGTATCAATTCTTATAGAGGAAGAGACGTTGCATAAAGAGGTGTCCAAGTAGATTTGGCAAGGTATTTTTGCCCCTGGACCAAGGTGTTTTAGTGTTTTAATCCTGCAGAAAGGGTGATTCAAAAGATGTGTTCTTGTGTGTGAAGCATTTTTGCAAAGGCAAAAAGAGGCATCCAAAGCAAGTCGTCCCCTGCCATATTTTTTGGCTTCATTTTGCCCTAATTTTCCCCTTAGCCTGATAGGTGCCCTTACTTTGGGCTTTGTAATGGGTAGGCTCCAAATAGCATTTTAAATTGTGTTTATTAAAATAGATTAAGAAATTATAAATGCAAAATTTGGGGGGAATTTAATAATTAAGGGAAATCACTTTAAAGAATTAAGGTTTTTAAAATCTCTTGTATCTTCGCATGTCAAAGATGGAGGGGTGAGGTCTGATTTGGCATGAGGCCAATACCCCCTCACAATCAAAACCTTTGTAATCTTCATTCATTTTTTATTCTAACAAGTAGTTGGAAGGATAGGTTCACTCAGGGTTATACACTTTTTTTTCTATTTTCTAGTGCACATGTATTAAATTGGGCCATTTATGGGAAACTTGTTTGTATCATAACTTTTGATCGGTAGCTCAAAATTTAGCACCATTTTTTGAAAAAGTTAATGTTTTCACATTTCCCATCTATTGGACCTACTTGCATTATAAAACACACTAAGTTATAAAGTGCCAAAACTTGAGGGTCATCTAATCAAGGGGGTTTCCTAATGTGTTGATTTCTATTGTCTAAGGGAATTAACCTGTTCTAAAATCATGGGATATCAAAGTCACTCTTCTGTAATCAACCTAACAATGGGAAACTATAAGCCCTGGTGTGAAGGCATCCTTAAACATCTTAGGTTCCATATTCTCATACCCTATCTATATGGACTTGTCCTTGAACCTGGTAAACAACCTCAGAAGACTAAGTGGTTCAATCATCATGATCATATTGTTGGATTAATCAATTTACATATTCCAAATGATGCTTTGTATGCCATCATGGATATTGACTATCCACATGCATTATGGATCAAAATTTGGGAAATACATGGAGACGCAAGCATTTCTCCCTTCCCACATGATCCTGTTATGATCACAACACACATCCCTAATCATGATATAGAAACAAAATGTCCAGTTGACATAAAAGAAGTCATCACTCCTCCTATTGTTTCATCGGATTTCAGAGTTGCTTCTTCAAATCTTTCAGCACTTTTGTGCATGAAATGATATCAATCTTCAGGTATCATTGCTGATTGGGACATATTTCTACCTAACATCACTTGTATGTTTGTAAAGCCCCACATTGCTAACATGGAAGCACACATTGAGGACATCAATCTTCTCTTCAATGACAATTTCAATGAAACTGCATCTCCATTATCCTCTTCAAATATTCATGCTCTCCATCCGTCTACACATGGTTTTGGATTGTCATCATCTTCATCTATTAGGCATGCACTTGATTTGATTATGGCATCCTTCAACATCGACATGGGGACACCTGAGTGCTCTTTGAGGACATTGAAATGGGAATCATCATCCTTGGATCAGCTACAACATGACTCAGGATCATACATACATCTTCCAGTATGGGAAGATATCTTACATCTTCAGGTGGTTTCATTTATTCCCAAGGGAAGGAACATTGTTCGGCATTCTTGGATCTACATCTGCATCCTTTATCGACTATCCAATCTCACTGCAACAAGACATGTATTATGGGGGGTTCTCATAGAATGTCATTTTCTCTCCTATGGGGGGAATCATATATTGTACTTAGTGAAATAAGTAGTACTACATTTGTATAATTTTCATACATATTTTCTCTCTTTTGGAGGGTAGTATTTTCCCACAGGGTTTTCTACCTTTCTCCACTTCATGAGAGATTACTTTGTAAATGGGTACCTCACCAGGCCTAGTAGTAGGGACCCATCTCTTCTTGTACGCGCCTAAGCTAGATGCTTAAGGGAAGGTGTTAGTATATATTTTAAATACCTATGTCTTATTTTACCTCACATGGGTAAAATACACGCGTATTGAGCCTACTTATGTGGGTTAAGTGTCGACTTGGGTAGTTCGACACAACTCTCCAAGCAACGTGTCGACATCCTTTTGCCACTTGGTGAGTGGAGTGTTGAAGTCAACTCCTAAGTTGACTCAATCTCCTCACTCATTCTCACCTATTTATACTTTCCTTTTTTGGTTATTTTGAGTAATGGATGTGGTGGACTCAAGCATCAAATTTATATGCTTTGTGATTGATTTGCAATGTTTTGTTCATGTTCAATCATCTCAGAGATTCTAGAATTCTTCATTTGTCATGTAAGACATCCACAACAACCAAGGAGTTGCAACAATATGTCCAACTTTCAAATCCTTCTCTATCGAGTTTTATGAAATTAGACTAGCTACGGTCATTATGTTGTTCCACCATGTTCAAATATTTGCCTAGGATCTAGTCTGCTACTGGAAGATTTGAAGACAACCAATCCCAAAGGGCAATGCTTTCTTTAGTATTATTGGGTGCATAAATAGAGCATAAATTGATAGTTTATCCATTGGTAAAAATGAGGGCCCATACACAATTATGTGAAGGGTCCTCACCCTTATCAATAACAAATTTATCCAACCAAGGTGATAGACCTAAAACAACTCTTTTGTTGCCCTCTCTATGAGAGTATGCAAGAAGGAAGCATCCTTCCATACGTTGAAAAGAGAAGCTTTAAAATGAACTCTAGTTGATTTAACTTCTTAGAGAAAAATAATATCACGTCTCCATTTGTTAATAGCTTTCTTGACTTTATACTTCCTATGAGGCCCGGGTGAGAACCCTCTAACATTCCAAGAGAAAATATTGCAATTCATGGAATCAAGATATGATGTTATCATCTTTTGATGGCATGACTGAAAAGCGATTGTGTGACATGATGTCATGATCATGATGTGTTGATTATAAGAAGTAGGAGATCTTGATCTTTGATGAGCACATGGGGGGGAAGAGGCTCAAGGTGAGGTGATTAAGGAAGAGGGTGGAGGGGAAGGAGATCAAGATCGAGTTGGAGAATGATGAGAAGAAGGATGGGAAGAGCTAGAGGGTTCCTTCCTTTTCCTAACCACTCTCCAACTATCAGACATAATTGCATCTTGTAGGGAGAAATAACAGTATGAGAGGGAGGATCAACAGTAAGAGAGGTTGAAGTAATAGTGGAAGGTAGAGAAACCACACTAGAACAAGGAGTGGAATAGAAGGAATGGAATGAGGAGGGAGGGATTTTAGTAGAAAGTCAAGGTTGGGAAGAGGTTTGATTGGGAGGGGAAGTATGAGATGGAGGAGTAAGGTGAGCAGAACTACTATTTCTTAAAGGGAAGTCACGAATCAAGTGTCCTTGTGGTAGTAGAAACATGCATTTGGCTTGTTAAGATAAACTATTGGTTGTTCCATTTCAAAACCTGGGCCTATCAATTTAATATTCTCTAGCAGGGATTTGTTTAGGGGTAAGTACAAAAAGTTGGGGGGCTAAAAAGTGGCCAATTTTTTTTTCAAAAAAATTTAATACATAACCCGAGTGCGTTATAAAGCGCTCGCGTTATGACTAACTATAAATTAAAAAAAAGAACATTTGTGCTCATTTCATTTCTTTGTTTTCCTCTACACCCGCGGCCTACAAACCCTAAGAAGCGCGCTCGCGTTTTGGAAAAGTTGATTCAACACCAAAATCTTACCGATTCATCACCAAAATGCCACCACGACGTCGACCAGGCCAAAGGAGTGAGTTTTATTTGTTGTTTTGTTTGAATTTGTTTTTAAATAGGTAGGTTTGAATTGATTTTTGATGTAAATTTTATTAATTGTCAGGAAATGTTAATGCACCTCCTCCTCCTCCTCAAAATCCACAAAATCCTAAAGAGGAAATACTTGCCAAACAACAAACTCCTCCATCCATTCCTCGACATGCCCCTGGAACAAAAAGAAAATCTAATGGGGCAAATTGAAAACAATAAAAAAGAAATTGAAGACATAATTGCAAGGTTGAAAGATCCTTCCACTTCAACCTTGCATAGATCCACGCTTGTTGAATCTCTTGAATCTATGTTATCAAATGTAGATTCAACTAGCAAGCAAATATCTAGTTAGACGGATAAGAGGAGAGAGTTTAGAGACTATTATGCAGACAAGCTGTCATATGAAGATGTAAAAAAATTACAAATTACAAAATTAGACTTGTGTTCCATTTTCACAAACCCACAAATAAATCAACCTCCACCCATTACATGCAAGAGGTTCCCTATCCATTGGTGCAACAACCAAGCAATAAGAGACAATTTTTGGCAGAGGTGGTGGATGGTTTTTGACCATCCTCCATGCAATAATAATGAGGTCCCGCAATACTTTTTAAGGAAACTCTATTGTGAGTTTGTCCTCAATAAAGTGCCAAACTATTTTGATATGCAGGACTTCCAGGGTAGAGGTGGGGGGTCAACACAAGATAGACCAGGGGCACGTGTTGAACCACAGTGGGCAGTGAGATGAGTAATCAGTAGACCAGCACATGAGCATGTTTCTATCCTTTCCATTGTGAAGGAGAGTGTTGAGGTCGATACACTTCAGTCCATTAGTGCCTTGACCCAGAGCATCATAGAGCATGTGAGTCCTGCAACACAGCATGGGTTGGGAGATAGTGGGAGGAGTAGGGTCCCACCCCATGCTTGTCAGACTTGCGGGTCAGGCTATGGTTATGACTCCATGGATAGTCAAGATGTAGGTGCACATGCTACATCTGCAGCTAAGCATATGGTGATGACAAATACCTTCCTGAGTGAGACTTTCAGCCTTGATACTCAGGTAAATATTAGCAAGTTTATTGAATTTAATTTACTAAATTTTATTTTTGAAATGCAAGATTAACTTAATAAAATTTTAGGGTCATAGCGTTGATGCAGTTTTTGGTGGTTCTCCACCTGCATATTACACTACATCATCTACTTTCAGGGTATGTAACTAGTAATAATTATAAATATTACATGTGAATAGCATCGTTATATGAATGGTATTCTAATATTTGATTTTGGATGTTGAATAGGTTAATATTAGAGATTTCACGGCAACACCTGCTAGTGGTGGTGGACTTCAAAGCTTCACGGAGGTAATAAAATAAATAGTTTAATCAATAAATTGTACTTACTAGATTTTTATATGTGACTTGTGTGCTTTATTGTGTGTACTTCCATGTTTAGATGAACGTGTGTGTATGTTAGGAGCCATGATTTACATCACTATTATAATTTTCGTAATTGAATAATGTTGTTTTATTTCTAATTGATGCAAGCTGCGGAGATACCTCCCAATGTTCATAGGGCAATAGAGCATGGTGTGACCTCTACAATTCATAGCTCCATGGTATTGACAAGGGTATGAGGCAGATTAGTAAATTTCAATTTACATTCATTGTTATAGTTGTTTATTTTTAAAAAATCAAAAGATTATTGATTTGAAGTTTAATTTCTATCTGGATGGTTTCTATAGGACATGACATCACCACGGCCTATTCCTGCTACTGAGGCAAGTGAGGAGACAGATTATATGGTAGTGGTAAGTGATTATTTTGTTAAATGTTTCATTTTTTATAACATGTAATTTCTATATATTAATGTCTATACTTTTTATTGTAACAACTAAAGATGCAGGAAGAACTAAATAGGAGGAGCAGCCCTCGGGTTCATAGTAGACCACCCACATAGCCATCTCCATCCCCTAGAAGATCAAAGGCTACCTGTGATCTATTCTCTTCACCAGCCAGAGGAGAATGACTTTTTATTGTGTTCCTTTGTTGTATGCCTATATGGCATTTGTGGACATATATTTTGTATTGCATATAGTTGACATTGTATGCCTATATGGCATTCTTATAAGCCTATATGGCTATTTTGTATATATGTTATACTTATATCGACAGATATTGATGTATGCCTATATAGATATTTGGTTAATACAAATCTTTTTTATTGATGGCGTCCATACTTGCATTATAAATCCACGTCTGAATGGATATTTGTAGATGGCTACTTCAAATATTTAAAGTCCAATTGTATTACATAGGATGTTTGTTGATCCAATAAGCTAGCTATTGTTATTCAGGTATCACCTAAACCTCATTTTGGAACTAAAAGATAAAAGTTGTATTTAAAAAAAAATGAATCATCATGTTGAGCAGAAAATATTCATATTCTTTATAAGTTGCTCAATTGAAAATATTCAAATGAGTATGCTGATCCATATTCTTTATGAGTTGGTCAATTGAAAATATTTCTTAATTTCTTGTTATTATACCATATTGGGATGCAAAGAGTATGTTTGTTGTTTGAATAAGATAGTCAAAATCATATGCTTATGAGCACCTGATGACCATTGTGGCTATTAAATGCAATTCCTCTTGCATATAAGGCGAGGTTATGAGATTACATTGAGTCTTACCTAATTTTAGTATGCAACATAACATTGGGGCTATAGGCTTCCATAAGTCATACCTCGGGGATTTTCAGTTTAAGGCACAAATTTGCTTTAAGACCTTAGGCGCATTTCTCTACTTGCACAACCTCAAAACTCCGCCTAGAACTCAAGGTGCCTTTCATCATCCAAACAACCTCAAAATTGTGCCTTGATATTGAAAGGATGTTTCAAAGTATAAAGGAAGGCACCTTAAGGGAGGCAATTCATCTTGATTATCAAAGTTGATCAAACACATCAAACTGAGCATCATACCTCTAGGCGCATTTTTGCCTCTCTAAACTATCCATTTTGGTGCCTTGATGTAAAGTGAAGTCTAAACTTAGTGAAGATTGTGCCTAGAAAGATATTACCTTGGATATGCGCCTAGAGTCATCCTAGATCATCCATTTGTGCCTAAGAGTCAATATAACATAATATAACTTAGGAAGACTTTGAAAATCGTCAAAAGAAGCCTAGGAACCTTTTCTTGTCTCCATCCATTTTGGGCGCCTAGAGGAAAGTGAACTTCAAATCACTTCCAACTGTAGCGCCTAGTGTTAGAACCTTTAAAACGACTAAATCTTACCAAAGGAAGTCTAGGCACCTATTGTCACTTGGATCATCATGAATGAGCGCCTAAGTGGAAGGAGAATAAGCATCTTGTATGGAGGCACACTTTTGTGTCTAAATAACCTCATTTTGGCGCCTTGAAGGAAGATGTTCTAAATACTAAGATCTAGCGCCTAAATGTAAAATGGTCTCCTATAGGTTTGAACAAGTGATTGAAGCTATCAAATTGCCAAGAAATGAGCTAAGTATACTAAGACGCCTTTTCTTGTCTAAACTATCCATTTTGGCACCTAGGAGGAAGGAGATTCAACATCATGAATCAAGGCGCCCTTTGCCATCAAAACAACCTCACATTGGCACCTTGGAGGAAATCAACTTAAAACTACAAGTCTTGGAGTTTTTTCATATTTTGATTATGTCTTTTGAGAACAATTATAATGATTAAAGGATGAGGTGGGTAAAAAGTCTTCATCTAGCTTAGGCGCCCATTCAATATTTAGCTTTTTCACATATCTTAATCTGTGCCTTGACTTGGAGGAGTTAGTTTATGCTTTAAAATAATTTCTATGTGTTTATATGATTCAATATTTGTCAATAATTTAATATGCTGGTACAATGTAGCTCAGACTGTTTTGGCATGTTTGGGTACAAAACAGGACCATGCCTAGCCTAAATGTACCCATCCAGACGTGTTGGAACTATCAGTTTGGCCATACGAGGAGAAGAACAAAAGTTACACCCCTTTGCAACTTTACACTGCCTCCTTCTGACAATTTTTGGGACAGTAGAAAACCTTTCACCACGGGCAAACACCTCAGAGATATAAAAAATTGAGAGAGGTTATTGTAGAGGCACTCTATGTGATCGCGTTGCCTTAGATAAAATATTTTTAAGTGATACAGTTTTTGAGTAACAACTCATCAAAGATTGCTACCTTTTTGCACTTTAGACTCTTCAGGGATATCATCGGTACAATGTAGCTCAGACTGTTTCGACATGTTTGGGTGAAAATAGGACCATGCCTAGAGTAAATGTACCCATCCGGACGCGTTGGAATAGTCATTTTGGTCGCATTAGGAGCAGGACGAAAGTTACACCCCTTTGCAACTTTACACTACCTCCTTTTGACAATTTTTGGGGCAGCAGAAAACCTTTCACCACGGGCAAATGCCTCAGAGATATAAAAAACTGAGAGAGGTTATTGTAGAGGCACTCTACATGATTGTGTTTCCTTAGACAGAATATTTCTAAGTGACATAATTTTCGAGTAACATCTTGTCAAAGATTGTTGCCTTTTTGCACTTTGGACTCTTCAGGGATATCGTCGGTACAATGTAGCTCAGACTGTTTCGACATGTTTGGGTGAAAAACAGGACCATGCCTAGCATAAATGTACCCATCCAGATGCATTGGAATAGTCAGTTTGGTCGCATCAGGAGCAGGATGAAAGTTACACCCTTTTGCAACTTTACACTGCCTCCTTCTGACGATTTTTGGGGCAGTAGAAAACCTTTCACCACGGGCAAATGCCTCAGAGATATAAAAAATTGAGAGAGGTTATTGTAGGGACAGTCTACGTGATTGTGTTGCCTTAGACAAAATGTTTTTAAGTGACACAGTTTTTGAGTAACATCTCGTAAAAAATTACTGCCTTTTTACACTTTGGACTCTTCAAGGATATCGTCAGTACAATGTAGCTCGGACTGTTTCGACATGTTTGGGTGAAAAAAAAGACCATGCCTAGTGTAAATGTACCCATCTGGATGCGTTGAAACAATCAGTTTGGTCACATCAGGAGTAGGATGAAAGTTACACCCCTTTGCAACTTTACACTGCCTCCTTCTGACGATTTTTGGGGTAGCAAAAAACTTTTCACCACAGGCAAATGCCTCAGAGATATAAAAAATTGAGAGAGGTTATTGTAGAAGCACTCTATGTGATCGTTTTTCCTTAGATGAAATGTTTCTAAGTGATAGTTTTTGAGTAACATCTCATCAAAAATTGTTGCTTTTTGCACTTTGGATTCTTCAGGGATATCGTCGGTACAATGTAGCTCAGACTATTTTGACATGTTTGGGTGAAAAATAGAACCATGCCTAGCCTACATGTACCCATCCAGATGCGTTGGAACTGTCAATTTGGTCACATCAGGAGCAGGACACCAAAAATGCAAAAGTTGCTTTGTGCAACTTGACAACATTGACACTTTTTTGCAACAGGACTCAAAGACTCAAACTGACCCCAAATGACTCAAAGTGACTTAAAAATAAATGAAATAGTCTTAGAAGATCTTATTACATTCAATTGACTCAATCAAAACAAAATTTTATTTTTTGACCCCTCTTGGAGGCATGACAACCTAGGTGCCCCTGCACCATTAGTGCAACTGAAGTCGATAAAGTTTTCCTATTAAGAAAAAAGTGCTTCCCTTAGCTTCAAGAAATATAAATATTCTATACTAAAAAGGTGAACCACGTGAAGGTGGAAGCTCATGTCTCACCTAAGACCTAAGACACATGTAGTCTAGTAGACGCAGGACACCTAAGACACCTATTTTCTAGTCTCTATCTACCTAGTTGACATATCGTATATACCTAAGACACAATTTGGTGCAGGAGCACCAAGAAGACTAAGGTCTTGAGTTCTCTTGTTTTTGTTGTTCATTTTATTTTGTGGATTCAATAAGGTCTTGGAGGCCATTCTAATGTTGTAATAAGGGCTATAATGCCATGTTTGTAATAAGCCATCTTACAATCATACATTGTATAGGAGGCAGTCATAAAGTCTTAAGGGGCAGTGGGCTAAGATAGTTAGAGTGAGTTGACATTCATTTGCATCTAATTTGGCATCTTGAAACAATTCTAAAGTAGAGTAAGACTCATTTTCCTGAAAATAGTTTAAGAAACCCTTATCTAGGGTTTTGGTAAGAATCATGCATTTTTTGGCCATTCCAATGATTTGATTCACTTTTGATCAGTGCAATGGGTTGTTGTAGGTCTGTTCTAGTATGCTATGATGAGTTTTTGGCAGGAAATCTGAAGAGAAGAAGTTTTCTTTGAGGAAACCTAACAAAACCATGTGTTAGGTGATGTTTAGAGACATAGAGAAGGAACCATAGAGGCATTTTTGGGAACAACAGATTGTAGGAGGACAAAACCCACAAAATTCATAGTTTTGGCATGAATACTAAGTGCTCAAGTCATTGGTTGAGTTCTGTGTGTGAATTTAAGGGGGGTCTCTTTGTATTTTAGGCCAAATTAGGTCTCTAGGTTATTGAGAGGAGTTATAGGTTAGGGTATATCATCCAAAACAACCCATACCTAGTTTTGGATAGTGATAGGGAGTCCAAATAGGTATCTAATGATTGTCCAAGTTCTGTGTTTGAAGATCTGTGTCAAAAGTTATTAGGACTGTTCTCCTTTTTTAGGGCTACAAGCCATTTCTTGGGTTTGTGAAGGAAGTGTTAATTCTGAGTTTGATCTGCCATTGGCAATGATTGGAATGGGTCCCATACCATCTAAAAGCACCTTTTCCATGAAGAATTCAGAGTCTCTAACTATTGTTCCCACTTTTGTATAATGATCATGAAATTTGGGTTTTAGAGCATAAGGAAACCTTATCTAGTTTGCCATCCTCCAACTATCCCATTGCCTCTACATCACAATTAGAGACACCTATTATCTAGTTAGAAACCAAGACACCTAGAGACACCTATATTTCATACATTACCTAAATTTTATACATTATTCTTAGGATCAACTTCATCCATCACTTAGGTCTAACCCCATGAAGCGTAACATGATGATATAAAAATGTGTATATGTGTAAAAGTGGAGCAGGAAATTAAAAAAGACAAACCTTACAAATTAATGTGCATACTTACAACTCAATGTAACATGACTTTACAAAATCAATGTGAATACTTACAAATTAATCCAATGAACCATCCAGGTCTACTCTACTCTTTATTGTGTCAAGTATTGCTTCATGGTCAGACTCACGGACCTTCCACAAGATTTTGTTCAAAGGTCTACCCTGATACTGTATCAAATGAACATTGGATGCCACGACAAGGTTCAAGTAATGAAGAATCTTCTTATGCGTGTCAAAGTCCTGAAACAACCAAACATTAACATTCTTATGTGGGTACCTTCTAAGCCATGTTCCAGTAATAACCACTGAGCTTGTAGGGTATTCGATGTTTTCTCCATCTGTAACTGGGGCCTCCAATTTCTTTTTGGCCTCAACACAATGACATAAATAATAATCTGTTCCCTCTTCATTATCTTCATCTGCAATAATTGCATATACGTGCTCTACATTGATATGTGTAGCAAATTAGATGAAATTAGTCAACATTACAAAAACACTACAAAGTAAGATGACATTAGGAATTTCAAAAACTATGCAAATAGATATATTACCTGGTTGAACTAGATCTGATATGTGGTCAAAGTCAACTGATGATTCCATCTGTGTTAGTTCCAGTGTCGTTGGGGGTCGATACGTGTCAAGTGGGCTAAGATAACTTAACTGCCATTCCTCAACCCACTCCTTTGACTCGCACTCATCCCAAGCTTGAATTGTACAGAAAGAACAAAAGCATGACATCTTTCGTGTATGGATACTCCATGAACCTGCAATTGAGCTTCTGAAAGAGTGCATCTCATTTGATCCTATCAGTGTACAACAGTCCTCATATGATGCAATGTTAGTATCATCTATCAACCAAAAAAATCTACGAACTGAAGACTTACCTTCATTACCTGGACCCATGGAAGCATTACACCACTCGACAATTGATTTTGCATCTGTCAACTTTGCATTGTCTTTATACTTTAACTCTTCTCGTGCTATGGCTCTTTTGATACATGCTCCTACACCATCATGCTCCCCCTTTCCATGCCCGGCCTCACAAAAGTTCCACATATACTGAATACTTATAAAATTATGCCTCCTACTCAGCCAATAGAAATTTCGTGAGTTCTTGAATTGTGACGCACAGTTATCTGACCATATGATATGTTGACTGAACGATATGCCCCTTCTAGCCAAATCATTGTAGAACACCTGAAAGCAACCTTGTACGAACTCCGTAGAATGCATGTGATCATCACTAATATAGAAATTATACTCCCTTATGATCTTTCTGTCATCCTCTGTACTATCATTCGCATGAATGAATGTGATGTACACAAATATAGAAACCTGTGTGGAGTTGTAATATTGTGATTGCACCTCATGCTGTGGTTGTAGACTGTAGTTCTCTGCAAAGTCGACGACTGAAACAATGCTACCAACCGGAAATGTGTCCTTGCATAACTTGAATTGCAAGTCCAACCATCGAGCTCTATGGACATGTCTTGCATACTCATACACTATGCTGTCACAAAATATAGGCATAAACTGATACACTAGAATCTTTTCAATAACCAATTCACACCTCTTTGCTTCTTTACCATCTTTGGTATTGTATGCCACTATTTTATACTTGCCAAACTCTACTAGTTCATTTCCGACCGCATGTGTTCTTTCCATATGTTCACATATTAGCAAATGTTGCAAACCACCGCAATGATGACATGTGTCATCCAAACATAATTTCTTGTAGAATATTTGACCTTCCTCTCTTTCACATAAACTTCTTGATATGAAGTCTCTCGAAGATGTTGGTGGGGAACGTATGGCACAACCCTACAAAACATTGTTAGTATGCATATCTAAACATATAGACCTATAAACATCAAAATGGTTAGAAAATTCAATATGTAATCTACAACAACAAGTAGTGCCTGTGTGATTTATCTTGACATAGAAAGGTTTTAACATTTCAAAATATCTTTGACAAATTTTAATTTGAGGATACTTCTCTAGAAATTTACCATAAAACTGTGTTTGAGTCTCATCCAAAAAATGCTTTGGATGTGGCTCACGGTTCTAACTACCGATTCTCCTTCTTACCACATCCCTTTGATTTGGAGATACCCTTGTGTAATTCTTCCAAAAGTCTTCAATTAGTGATCTCAATGCTTCAACAATTGGTTTATCTTTTCGTGGTAGTCTCCCCAAGAACGCCCATAATTCATTGGCATTAGTGTCCTCAATTCTTTGGCATCTTCCAATGGCTCTTGATAAAGTTTTCCTATTAATTCTCAATTCTTGACTCGTCTTTCTAATGAGACGAGCTTTCTTCGTTTGACTACTTACTATAGTCGATGTAATCACATGTCGTGTTGCATTACTATCTTTTGTGCATGAGGTGTTACCCACACTCTCATACGCACTCATTAGATTCTTGACAATAGATTTTTCACTTGAAGCCTCTGATGTTCTCAACCCAAGAATCTTCATGATGGACATATACTTTATACTTTGCATCATTTCAAGGAATAGTTGACATCTTGTAGTCTCATTTAACTTTTCAAAGAACAATCTCCAAATCTTATGAGCGTATCTTCTACAAGTGCATTTTGGAATCTTACCTTCCATTGGCTGCAAAATATTCTCATCAATATCAATCAAATACTTTGGCTTTCTATGCAAAATTCTAGGTGGTGTTAAGTTAGACAAATTCATCTCAACATTAGGAATTTCATCAATATTTAAATGAGATGGGGTATATGGCATACCTTCGATCGAAGATGAAATAGATGACATACCTTGAGGTTGAGGTGGGAATGATGGCGTACCTCCTTCATCACATGTGAGTGATGATGTACTCTCAACTTGAGATGTGGTAGATGGTGTCCCTACATGTTGACTTGCGGTAAAGGACGTGTCTCCAACTATGGTATTCAAATCTCTCCTAGCATGAAGTTTTTGCATTCATTCTCTTTGTGCCACCAATACCATATCTCTTTGTGATGGTTGTGGTTCCTCTTCAATTGACATGTCTTCATTTACCGTGTCCAATTTCCTCTTCTCACGAAGTTCCCTCATAGCCACTACTTTCTTTGCATTCTTAGCTTCTATCTCTTCCTGTGTTGGTTTAATTCTTGATCGTTTCCTCGGCATGACAGAGAATTTTTCTGTAGCATGATAAAGAGACCAATATTAGTTCCTAAGAAATGAATCCATACAAATAACTAAAATATATGTCATTCAACCCTTCATAGTAAATGTACATACAATCATCATGTAAAAGAGTAAATGTCACTCAACCAAAATAGGTACAAAGCATACAAAGTAAATTATTGCAGCCATGAAAAGAGTATATGGAACTTCATGCTTGAAAAGGTTGAGGTAGACCCAATTTGACATGTTTGTTGTTACTAGGGCTACTAGGATTTGGAATTGAGAAGGTGTTTTGTTGGTACTAGGGATACTAAGATTTGGGTGGCTTGTGAAGGAATAGACAACAATTATTGTGTCATGTGCATGTACAAATCATCATGAATAGGTGCATAAGGAATGTCCTAGCCCAAGATATGTGCATACAAATTATCATGTCATGTGCATACTTGTATGATCTTGGCACCTATTCATGTATGATCTTGGCACCTATTCATTTGTATTTTAACTTGTTAATATGACAAGATAATAGTGGGATTGTATTTTTTTTATGTTGTAAGGATTTATTCTTGTATAGTTTGACATCATGGTATGTTAAGGTCTGTTTATTACACATAATTATTAAAGAGCCCAAGTGTAGAAATTATACATGGCATCATGTGAGATTGTAGGTTGCTTTCATGATTGGGAATGTGTCTATTTTAAACATGTATGATAAAGCATGATAAAGTAATTCAAATAGAATTAAGGAAAATGTAAATAACATGCATGTAAAGACTTGACATACCTAAAAAATGAAGATTCGAATAGAGAGAGTACCGAATTATGTAGTGTTTTTTTCTTCTTGCATCAAACTCCTCAACAATTTGATTTTTTCACCACTTGCTTCCTTTTCAATGTTAAATTGAATAACACTCAAATGTAATTACTAACAACAATACTATTAACCAATCTATAATGTTAAATTCCTAAAATTGAATCACAATTAACATTGCAACACTACAAAAATTGAAACTTGAATAGATATATATCAAACTTGGTGTGAAAACTATGTTATTTCCTCCTTCTCAAGTTGGCAAAGAAGAAAAGGTGGTGGAAAGATCATGCAAAGGTGGTAGAATGTGTAAAATGTGCATGTGAACTTTCCAACAGCATGAAAGCCCTTTTTTTTTCAAAGCACGCGCATAATCAGCATGAAAACAGAGCATGTGGGCCTGGATCACGGGGGTCAACCCTTTCTTAGCATTTCTATAGAAGGACAAAACACGAATGCATTATAACGTGCTCGCATTTTGTCCTGCTATAGATTGATCCTTAAATATTTGTGCCTATCTCACCTTCGATAGCACCTTTACAATATATCACCTCTAGTTCCATTAGCTCATGTTCTATATCTCACTTATCTCTCCCCCTCGACCCTTGAACCTCAACCCTCAATGTCAAACCCTAATCCCTCAACCCTTAACTCTAATCCCTCGACCCTCAACCCTATCCCTAAACCCTAAAGCCTCAAGCCTCAACTCTAAACCCCTCAGCATGAAATCCTAATCCATCAACCCTTCACTCTAATCCCTCAACCCTAAACCCTATCCCTAAACCCTCAACACTATACCTTAAACCCTAATCCCTCAACCCTCAACCCTAAACCTTATCCCTAAACCCTCAACCCTAATCCCTCAACCCTCAACTCTAATCCATCATCCTGAAACCCTAAACACTATCCCTATTCCTAAACCCTCAACGGGATCGATACTATACCTTAAACCCTAATCCCTCAACCCTCAACCCTAAACCTTATCCCTAAGCCCTAATCCCTCAACCCTCAACCCTACTCCCTCAACCCTCAACTCTAATCCCTCATCCCTAAACCCTAAACACTATCCCTATTCCTAAACCCTCAACGGGCTCGATACTATACCTTAAACCTTAATCCCTTATCCCTAAACCTTCCAACCCTATCCCTAATCCTTATACCCTTGACACTCTACTTTAACCCTAATCCCTCGACCCTCAACCCTATCCCTAAACCTTCAAACCTCGACCCTCAACCCTCAACCCTCAACGTCAAACCCTAATCCCTCAACCCTTAACTCTAATTCCTTGACCCTAAACCCTATCCCTAAACCCTAAAGCCTAAAGCCTCAACCATCAATGTCAAATCCTAATCCCTTAACCCTTCACTCTAATCCCTCAAGCCTCAACCCTAAACGCTATCCCTAAACCCTAATCCCTCAACCCTCAACCCTAATCCCTCAACCCTCAACTCTAATCCCTCATCCCTAAACCCTAAATGCTATCTTTATTCCTAAACCCTCAACAGGATCGATACTATAACTTAAACCCTAAACCCTTATCCCTAAACCCTCCAACCCTATCCCTAATCCTTATACCCTCAACACTCTACTTTAACCCTAATCCCTCGACCCTCAACCCTATCCCTAAACCCTCAACCCTCGAACCTCAATGTACTCAACCCTCAAAGTCAAACCTTAATCACTCAACCCTTAACTCTGATCCCTCGACCCTCAACCCTATCCCTAAATCCTCAACCCTTAACTCTAATCCCTCAACCCTAAACCCTAAACACTATCCCTATTCCTAAACCCTCAATGGGCTCGATACTATACCTTAAACCCTAATCCCTTATCCCTAAACCCTTTAACCCTATCCCTAATCCTGATACCCTCAACACTCTACTTTAACCCTAATCCCTCAACCTTCGACCCTTGACCCTCAACCCTATCCCTAAACCCTTGACCCTCTAACCTCAACCCTCAACCCTCAAAGTCAAACCCTAATCCCTCAACCCTTAACTTTAATCCCTCGACCCTCAACCCTATCCCTTAACCCTAAACCCTAAAGCCTCAACCCTCAACCCTCAATGTCAAATCCTAATCCCTCAACCCTTCACTCTAATCCCTCATCCCTAAACCCTCAACACTATACCTTAAACCCTAATCCCTCAACCCTCAACCCTAAACCTTATCCCTAAACCCTAATCCCTCAACCCTCAACCCTAATCCTTCAACCCTCAACTCTAATCCCTCATCCCTAAACCCTAAACGCTATCCCTATTCCTAAACCCTCAATGAGCTTGATACTATACCTTAAACCCTAATCCCTTATCCCTAAACCCTCCAACCCTATCCCTAATCCTTATACCCTTGACACTCTACTTTAACCCTAATCCCTCGACCCTCAACCCTATCCCTAAACCCTCAACCCTCGAACCTCAATGTACTCAACCCTCAACGTCAAACCCTAATCCCTCAACCCTTAACTCTGATCCCTTGACCCTCAACCCTATCCCTTAACCCTCAAGCCTAAAACCTCAACCCTCAACACTCAACATCAAACCCTAATCCCTCAACTCTTAACTCTAATCCCTCAACCCTAAACCCTATCCCTAAACCCTAAACATTATACCTTAAACCCTAATCCCTCAACCCTAAACCCTATCCCTAAGCCCTAATCCGTCAACCCTCAACCCTAATCCATCAACCCTTACCCCTAATTCCCCTCATCCCTAAACCTTAAACACTATCCCTATTCCTAAACCATCAACGGGATCGATACTATCCCTCAACCCTTAACCCTTAAAACTTGAACCCTAAAACCTATCCCTACACCCTCGACACTCGACACTATATCTTAAACCCTAATCCCTTAACCCTCATCCCTAAAGCCTCAACCCTAAATCCTTAAAACTTCAACCCTAAACCCTATCCCTAATCCCTCTACCCTTGACACTCTACTTTAACCCTAATCCCTTGACCATCAACCCTATCCCTAAACCCTCAACCCTCAACCCTCAACATTAAACCCTAATTCATCAACCCTAAACCCTAATCCCTCAAACTTAAACCCTATCCCTAAACCATCAACCCTCAACACTATACCTTAAACTCTAATCCCTATCCCTCAACCCTTAACCTTTAAAACTTAAACCCTACCCCTACACCCTCAACACTCGACACTATATCTTAAGCCTTAAACCCTCATCCCTAAAGCCTCAACCCTCAATCCTTAAACCTTCAACCTAAACCATATCCCTAATCCCTCTACCCTTGACACTCTAACCCTAACTTCGACATTAAACGCTAATCCGCCAACCCTAAACCCTATCCCTAAACCCTCAACCCTCAAAACTATACCTTAAACCCTAATCCATCAACCGTAAAACCTAATCCCTCAACCCTAAACACTATCAATAAATCCTCAACCCTCGACACTATAACTTAAACCCTAATCCCTCAACCCTCAACCCTAATCCCTCATCCCTAAACCCTAAACCCTATCCCTAAACCCTCAACCCTCGACACTATACCTTAAACCCTAATCCCTTATCCCTAAACCCTATCCCTCAACCCTTAACCCTTAAAACTTAAACCCTAAAACCTATCCATAAACCCTCGACGCTCAACACTATATCTTAAACCCCAATCCCTTAACCCTCATCCCTAAAGCCTCAACCCTCAATCATTAAACCTTCAACCCTAATCCCTCTACCCTCAACACTCTACTTTAACCCTAATCCCTTGACAATCAACCCTATCCCTAAACCCTCAACCCTCAACTCTCAACATTAAACCCTAATCTGTCAACCCTAAACCCTATTCCTAAACCCTCAACCTTCAACAATATTCCTTAAACCCTAAACCATAATCCCTCAACCCTAAACCCTATCCCTAAACCCTCAACAGTCAACACTATTCCTTAAACCCTAATCCCTCAACTCTAAACCCTAATCCCTCAACCCTAAAACCTAATCCCTATCCTTAAACACTCAACCCTCAACAAGTTATACCTTAAACCTTAATCCCTTAACCCTCAACCCTCAACCCTAATCCCTCATCTCTAAACCCTAAATGCTATCCCTATTCCTAAACCCTCAACCCAAGACACTATACCTTAAACCCTAATCCCTTACCCCTAAACCTTAAACCCTATCCCTCAACCCTTAACCCTTAAACCTTAAACCCTAAAACCTATCCCTAAACCCTCAACCCTATACCCTCAACAATATACTTAAGCCCTAATACCTCAATCATCAACCCTATACCTTAAACCTGAAGCCTACACCCTCAAACCCTCATCCCTAGACCATATAACCTCACCCTTATATCCTAAACCTCGAATATTGTGCCTCAACCCTATACTTAAATTAAACCTAAACCATACATGCTCTCAAGCCAAGTCACCCTATGCCTTATATACCCTCAATCCATATTGTAAACCCTAAACCCTAATCCCTGTGCCTTACACAGTTAATCTTATACACTCAACAACCTGAATATTGACCCTCAACTGTAACCCTCAACCCTCTACCTATTACTTAATCCCTAATCCCTCGACCCTCAAAACTATACAGGCTCAGGTCCCTATATACACTAAACCCAAAACACTTACATACATACATGCATACATACAAACATACATACATACAAAGATGCATACATACAAGCATGCATACATGTACATGCATACATACCTACAAGAATAGATATAAACATCCATGAAACATACTTATGAAATTTGAACATATCTCATTCAAAGGAAGACATAACGCGAACGTGTTATAACACGGTCGCATTATGTCAAACTGGGAAAACACCGACAAACATGCAAAAAAATAAAAAAGCACAACATAACACGCTCATGTTATGTTGTGCTTTGGGAATCCCAAGCCTTGGGATTTGCTTTGGATTTCCAACCCAAAGGCTTGGAGTGCCTTTTCAACATCCACAGACGTGCTTTTGTAGATTCTTCAAGATTTCAGATAATTTTGTTCGTGCTAACCCTCAGATTTGCACGTGTTTCAAGGTCAAACAAATCAAACACCTGGGTAATGTTAGGCTTTCTCTTAGCTATTTAACGATGTAATTTTTTTCACATTTTGACAATGTTAAGCCTTTCATCTTTAATTTCTTTTGTTTGTGTGTTCGGTTTTGGGTAAAAACCACTATTTGGTCTTTTTTTCATTGTAAATTAACCATTCATTGAAATTTTAAAAAAATTACATATTTAGAAACTAGATTCCATTCTACACATATTAAAAAAAAGAAAAAATGATTTTCAATCAGTTTTCAAAATTTATAGGGGTAGCACAACCAAAATTCTATTTTTTAGGATGTGTCCACTTTAAAAATTAGTAAAAAATCAAATATTCATTAAAAAATTATCAAAAAAATGGGCATAAACTACATGTTGTTAGCTAATTTCTCACTGAAGCGATTTTAAAAATATCAAAAAAAATTAACCTTTTGAGGGAGCCACAAAACATGCTATGTTATGTTTTTTTGACAGAAACAACACCAATTTCTATGGCTCCCTCTTTTGAACCCTTTAATCTATACCATTTTCAAAAAAAATTAGTAGTTTAGAAAGTAGACTCGGAGCACTATGAACATTGTTTTGGTTGCATCTCCAAATTTTGAGTGTAACTATGCGTAATTTCTCATCCAAGGCCACCATTTCCTGATTTCAGAAAAAAAGTGGCCACTTAAGACCCCTTTTTGGCCCCCATCTTCTTGCACTTACCCTTAGGTCAATTTCCACATAGACCCTAGGATGGACTCTTAGGCTGGATAATTTGTTTGAGTTATGTTTGCACCAAATGACCCTACCAAGTTGAGCAACAATGTCCTTTAGGAAAGGTCGAAATGCAAGATTTAAATAAAGTAGCTCTATACACATAGGGTAATGCGATCGAGAAGGGCTTTATGGATGGAACTCGAAGTTCCAAACTTGGAGGTAACAAACTTGACCACATATTACCCATGTGCCATACTGCAACACCAATTGGGCATGATCCGATGATTTAAACATACATGAGATGTAGCCTTTGCCCAAGCCTCTAATGTTTTCTATTTCCCAACCCATGTTTTCCCAATTTATTTTGGCTCATTTATAGAAGTCTATTTTTGTAGGAACCCTCTTAAGAACAAGAAAATCTATGAAATCAATAACATCATCTGGTAATTGAAACTCCAAAACTTTTACCTTTTGGGTCTTGGTCTTCTTTAGTAATTTCTTTGTCAAGATTGGAGGTAGCATCCTTCATTTGGTGTTGCTTAGTTGTATTGTTTTCCATAACAGGATTTCCTTCCAGTTTCTTGGCCGGTGGGTCATGCACTGAGTTGCAGGTTGGAATCATAGCTTCTGGGTTGGCTTCAATGGTGGGTTCTATTCTCACCTGTCTTGTTGCTTCCTTGAGCCACATTAGGGCACGGCCAAGCAGCTCAATCTGGGGTTAACTGGACCACTCTACTTAACTAGCACTTGCACCATAGGAGGTTCAAGGAATATGCCGATAGCAACAACCGACTAGTTTTGAAAAATTTCCGGCGTGAGACAATTCTGAGCACTATAATGCTCACATATAAAAGCCTATCGGCTAAAATATCATCCACTTCAATGGTCAAACATCAAATAGTAATTTTACACCTCATTCACAACAAAAAGTGGTAAATATTTGTCCTTTGACTTTTGAAGTGGATGATATTTAAGAATAACCTAAGTGGACTATATGGACAGCAGAGACCAGACGCTACCAATCCGTGGAGTTTTGCTTAGCAGGAGCTGTCTTCAAAACCCTCGTTTTTACTTCGCTCCAGAACTGTCTCTCTCTTGTGGCTCCGGAAACTTCTTCCTATCGCGCTCTTCCTCGATCAGCATACAATAAGTCTTGATATACACGTAAGCGCGTAAGTCCTTGTTTTACTTACGTATTGTTTTTATTTATTGGTCGCTATCGCCAATTCACTTATCTATGTCAAATGCCTTTTTTAAAATCCTTTTCTCGAAACCTCTGACGGAATTTCTGTCCTTAGTAGTTTGAGGAAATAAAACGAAATTTCTTGTAGGACCTTTTATTATTCTCTAAATGATACCTTGAAAAAGTCTAAGCTCATAATTTCTTCAAACAACAGCCTTCCAAGAAATTTTGTTTTGACCTGTAGTGGTGACTTTATCAAGGTACCATTTAAATAATAATAATAAAAAGTTTGTGTTCTATATTTATAATGGTTTCTCAGGATATATCTGTAGACAGCAAGGAGTTGACATCAATAATCCACAAGGTTCTAAGTGTGTGCAAAAGATCTAGGTCTAAGAGAGGAAAAAAAAAAATAGCTTTCCAACAAATTCTTGGTATGATGAAGACTGCAAGGCAGCAAAGAGAATGCTGAAAATCTGGGGAAACAAGAAGGAATATGATTAAGATTCACAGCAGAAAATCCAGGATTCTGAAAGAAAAAGAGGGCAACAAGAAGGCGTCGTTTGAGCAGCAGGTCCATCTGAGACTTTTGTGTTAGGCGGCGGCGGTATCTGTTGATCCCATAGGCTGTTTGGCCTAGTGAACGTTATTAAAAAATCTTCATTCATTCAAAGAACACATTTCTATTTGTTTTGGTCTTTTACGTTGAGGTACATCACCATTCAAGGAGAGATGAGAACAATCACCATTCAACGAGAGATGAGAACAAGATGGTTTGCTGGTATGTTACTTTCACTTCCAATTACAATTTCATTGTTTCTTGTTTCTACTTACAATTACAATGGCAGCCAACGAGAACGGGAGACTGGAAGAGGCTCGTGCGATAAGATGTTGGAAACTTGCGTGTGTGATATTGGGATTAGACATCGGCATGCAAGCTGCGCTTATCTGTGGATACCTTTCGGGCACTGAAGACATAACCAAGTGTCGGATTTGGTGGATTCCTTCCACACTCTCTGCAATCTTTTCATTTCTGGTACTCGCTGGTCTTCTTTACCTGATGAAACGTTTCTGCTCCATTGGAATCCAAAAGCTTCTCTTCACTGCTTTGGTTTTCATACTTGTTTCTCTCTGTGTCATGGGGGCCTTTCCACTTTCGCTCTGTTACGATCTTTTATTTTCTGTCGGTAACGTCTAAGTTCCGGTAATCTATGTGATTTTTAGAACAGCATTTTATTAAAAATCACAATTGAGCACTCTCTCAGTGGTGTTTATTGTAAATTTT
Source organism: Cunninghamia lanceolata (assembly GCA_027924645.1). Classification (NCBI taxonomy): domain Eukaryota; kingdom Viridiplantae; phylum Streptophyta; class Pinopsida; order Cupressales; family Cupressaceae; genus Cunninghamia; species Cunninghamia lanceolata. The sequence goes on along the minus strand of BSBN01001494.1, from coordinate 759,031 downwards.
ATAAGAGTTATATTTTGGCCGGTAGATTATTATTATGTACATACCTTTCTTGCTTTCAATTATAATTATTAAACTTTTATCCGTTTATCTGAGATGCTTTGAATGGACAAGGATAGCTATAAATTTTCATGTTCAATGTAAAATTGATATTGCTCATTAAAGAAAAATATAAAACTGGATAATTATTGCTTCCAGAGGTAAAAGCACGTAAACTAAGGGGGTGCTGGCTTTTGAAGAGGAGATCATCTACTTCACACTTTAGTTAGTTTTAAGAGTGCACAGGTTAGAAAGAGCACTTTATTTTAAGAGATTAGTATATTAGTAGACATTGCAATCGCTCACCGTAAACAGCCAATCGGCTGTTTACAAAATTTTCGACTCTGTTTCAATTTAAAAAATCTATTTGATCTGATCAGTTGATAATGGTCGACTGATTCAAATCTCCTATTTTTGAATATGGTCCATTTATGTTGACCCGTAGGCAAATTTTTGACCGCTAGTGTGTTTACAATGTGCTGGCTGTTTAAGCTCTTCCCATTGCAATAATGAATTAGAATTATAGGAGTTTTTTATATTTGGATATCTAATGTACAATGAGATTTAGGTTAAGTTTTAGTTCTTCAAAAAAAAATTATGGTTCGCTACAAATTCTTATTCATTATGAAAATCCAAAATATATAACTCTAACCATCATAAAAATGGAAATCACCCAACAAAAACTTATATTCATTAAAATTGAGATTGAGAGTATAACATTTTAATTCAATACTCACCTCTAAAATTCTATCTTTAGTCTTAAATCTAAAGACAAACAAACTCATTGCAATTTATTAGTTATTCTGTTATAATTTTTTTTTTAAAATATAAATTTTTTGCAATCCCTTTAACCTCATTTGATTATAGTGATCAATAAGATATAAATAAACTTCAAAACATCTATTACACAATAGAATAAACAAAGACTTATAAATACTAAAGCAACCGTGCACACACTGTTACAATGGTCCGCTGGTATGTTATACACAAAGAAGTTGACAGTTTTTCAGTGTGCAAACAGCGAACTCTTGTATAATACATGTTGTAAGCTAAATCTATTGCACAAGACCTGATGCATCTAAATTTTTTAGATCATATTATGTCTTTCTTTGCGTGTTGATGGCAATAAATATAAATACTACGCTTGCCAAACATGCCGATAACGCCAAAAGAAATAGTTGGCATGGATTACCTGCAAATACTGCGTGCTTATTTTTTTCCAGCTTCTGCATAATCTTGGAATATATTAAATAAAACAGCACTCTTAAAATCACATAGACAGTCGATAAAGAAATCTCAACTAATAATGGCCCTAGCTGCAAAAAATTGTGTCAGAGAGAAGCGCACCTAGCATGCCGACTGATGATAATAGGCAAAGTGGGCAAAGTGACATAAGTTTACTCCCGGAATGGCATTAAGTAGAAAGCAAAGAGGACAATTTCTTGGATAATAAACCAAAGAGAGCAATTTCTTGGCGAATAAACCAAAGAGAGCAATTGTGATCTCCGAAGTGCCTACCCATTACATTGTGATATCCAAAGTATTTGACCATGGTGGAAATCCTAAGGTCTTCAATGCTCTTATAACCTATGTTGCCATACAAGTAGTGCTTGAATCTCTCTATACCAACAATAGAACCATTAGTATGAAATATTTATCATTTTAAATAATTCAAAATTTTGTAGTATTATTTAGAAATAATTATAGATAGCTCATGATAAAGAAATATATTATATATGGGAAAAATAAAAACAATAACATTCTTTTTTTAGTTTATTGTTTTTGTTTTTGTGACACACCCTTTTGCTTCTAACTTGAATGCCAATAGGCTTTATAAAACCAAACATTTTGGACTCTTTGTCAACCAAGGTAGTTGTAGCATTCCATGGCAAATTTCTAATATAGATTGAATTCTCATTTGCTAGAAGTCATACTAAATGTCAAGATGAATGAAAAATTAAGAACTCAAAAAATAAATATTACATTGTAACTCGAACTCAATGTTAGACATGTCCATCAAACATAACAAGGATAAAAAGAATATTGTGGCAACCTAGTGCTTATGCAAACTTGATACTCTCTTTGGCAATAGAAGCAAGTTCCAAGCATTATTAAGTAGTTTGTACTTAAGATGGTACATTTTGTTTTAGCCTAGTATTTATTAGAATTTTCACCACAGTCTATTATGTACCTAGGGATATCATAGTATAATGTATATAGGTGGGTGAAGATGCCAACATGTGGCACACATCCCTTAAGTTAGTTATATTGGGTCATGTGGATAACTTGTGTAATTAGTTATATTAGGTGATGAGTAGGCCGACATTGGGTTTACCCCTCCATTATCTTAGTAGAAGGTCTATATAAAGGAAGTGATTATCATTGTAAAGAGACGTGTTGAGTATGATATTGTATTTGAGATCTCTTGGAGATATAGTGTGGGTGGCTTCTTCCATAAGGAATATTGTACGGTGTTACCCTACCTCAAGGGTTTATTCTATTTCTAGATATATTGGATATTAGGACATCTTGGCCCACAAACATCTCTTATGTTGTGTGAGATCTATATTATAAATTATATTATTTCCATTATTATATGGTGGATCTTATCAACAAAGATGGGTGCAATGGCTACCACTAGTAAAATGGTGGTATAACACTTCCTTCCATACGTCTTCCAAGATATCGAGCCATATTTTCTTTCAGATCTAGGAAAACCTATGATGAAACCCTTAGAAACCTCCTCCCACCACTGACTTGGGATAAATAAGGGCTATAGAATGTTAGAATGAAGGTAACTACAATATATGAAAATTTGAATTCAACTATAAATATGATCTTAACCAATAGTAGACCAAATGGAGATTGTAAGAAAATAAATCAACAACACAAAAATATATAGAACAAAAGAACAAAACACATAACACAATGTTTACATAGAGAAACTCTTTCAGGAAAAAAACTCCACCAAGAAGAGAGGCCAAAATATATATATAATCTTTAAAAATAGAGATTACGTAAAATCCTTCCTTTCTCCTCTTCAATCTTCACTTCTTCAACACCTACAAATAAAGTTTTCACTCTAACTCATTATGTTACATTTCATAACCCATGTTTATATAACATTTTCACCCTCTAAACGGGGCGTCCAAGTTGGTTATCATATCCCAACGCCTTCCTTGGGGAAATCCATGAATTTATGACAAAACAATGTAGGTTGTAATCCCCATTACTTACCTCTTACACATGGACAACTAATTTGTCCTTATGGACACCTAATTTGTCCTATCTTACAAGGCAGTTACTGTTTTCATGTGGAGGTGTTATAACCAACAAAAACATCATTACAAGTGTCCAAAACAACCTCACGGGGATTTGGGCACCCAAAACAACCTTAACCTCCAAGATTCTCTTCTGGTAAATAGTAATTTCATGCTAGCAAGTAATTAGTTACTGACTCTAGTAAAAATTAATTACCGTAGTAGTAAATTTTGATGCTAAAAAATATTTACAACTAATGGTGAATTCCTCATCCCTTATGAATGATTCACAAACAATATTAAAAGTAATTAAATACGTAGGATTTACAAGGTTGATGGAACATCAATCCTAACACAAAAGACTTGGAGTCTTAATTGTCTCCCATTTATTTTGTTGACATACCATGCATTCTACTACAAATTTATAAACATCCTCCTTCAACCCCTCCCAAAATAAATCTCACTTTATTCTATGTGATATGTTTTCAAGATTCTAGAGTGTCCACGTATTGGAGAAGCATGTAGTTCTTCCAACACCTTAAACTTAAGGGTTGAGTTCTTGTAAAGGTACAATATGTCCTTATACCATAAAACATTTCCTTTCCATACAATTTTGTTTCACACACTTGAATCCTATTGGAGTTTCTCAATGAGGGTTTGAGTATCTATGTCCTTCTCCCACTCTTCTCTTGCCTCATTTACCCAATTTTATGGTACTATGGAAATGGCATACAAAAATGACTCTTTGGGTTCATCCCTCCTCAATAGAGCATCAACCACAACATTCTCCTTGCCTTTCTTAAATATATGATGTCAAAGTCATAACCCAACATCTTTGTGACCTGTTTTTGTTGTTCTTCAAATGACAACCTCTATTCCAAAAAATATTTGAGACTATCATGATCTATGTTTACCATAAATTATCTTCCTATTAGATAAGGTCTCCATTGTTTGATTCCACGCAAGATAGCCAACATTTCCTTCTCATAAACTAGCTTCAACAAATTCTTATCTTTGAGTTGGAAACTTTCAAATGCTATGGGTATTCCTTCTTGCATGAGTATTAATCCTATGCCATGTCCTAAAGCATCACATTCCACAACAAGTATTTTATAAAAATCTAGGGTAGCTACGACTAGAGTTGTGCACATGGCTTCCTTTAGTTGCTCATAGAATTAGTGATTATTATATGTTCTTACCATTGTTTAGCTTCACCTTTTAAGGATAAACCAAAAATTATTTTCCATGCAATTCCTTTACCTTGACCTATTTTATATATGTTCCATCATTCTAATGCATCTCCACTTCTCTCAAAATCAGGAATCGTCATTGAACCAAGTGGGTTTCTAATTTTTTACATCATGCTTGAGTTTGATTGAATTGTTTTGTAATGATTTCAACCTCAAAAATAAAAATACAAATAGTAGACCCTTGATAGATTTTGACACACTTTCTAGAAATGTAAAAATATTAGAAAATTTTTATGATTTGTGGCCTAAAAAGTGAATTTATGAAAAATCATTAAATTGCAATAACTCACTCAATATTGATGATAGAAACCTAGTTTTTGGAAGTTAATGATTTCAGCCTCAAAAATAAAAATACAAATAGTAGACCCTTGATAGATTTTGACACACTTTCTAGAAATGTAAAAATATTAGAAAAATTCTATGATTTGTGGCCTAAAAAGTGAATTTATGAAAAATCATAAAATTACAATAATTCACTCAATATTGATGATAGAAACCTAGTTTTTGGACTGAAGTGTCCTTATATCATCCTCTAGCTTTAGTAAAACATTACAAAAAAATTTACAACTATTTGAAAGATATAGGTAAATCTTCAAAAATTAGGCTTTTGTCCACATTTGCTGAAGTCATATGTCTGATACCACTTGATAAGATCCACATGTATAATAGTGGAAATAATATAATTAAGAAGATAGATCTCACACAACACAAGAGATTCCTGTGGGCCAAGATTACCTAATATCCAATATATGTAGAAATAGAATAAACCCTTAATAGGTAGGATAACACCGTACAATACTTCTTATGGAAGAAGCCACTCCATATCTCTAAGAGAGATCCCAAATACAATATCATACTCAACACATCTCCTTACAATGATAATCACCTCCTTTATATAGACCTCCTAATAACATAATGGAGGAGTAAACCCAATGTCATCGTAAGTCCCATCACCTAACACAAGTTTTCCACATGACCCAATATAACTAACTTAAGGGATGTGTGCCACATGTCGGTATCTCCATCCACCTAAATACATTATAATATCATATCTCTACATACATAACATCTAGTTACTGTCATAACTAACCCTTATTTTTAGATTCTAGTGTATAATTATGTAAGCCCATTTGTGTGAAACAAGAAAGAACATCAAACAACTAAGTTATCTTATAAAGACAAGACCTGGCTGGGAGATACCTTGGGGTAGTCATTTTTTAATTGTGTGATTTGATCCCTTTAAATAGAGATAAAGTACTCAATATTTTATCTAAGTTGAGCAGTGTGAAGGCACCCATTAACAAGACCCTCAAGATGTGTGCTAGGTATGCAAAGTGAAGAAATAGTAGATAATTTATTACTAAATTGTTGGTTTACACTATTGAACACACATAAATACTGAGAGGGGGTGAATCAGTACTTAATCAAATTCTTTCCTTCTAAAAGCATTCAATCAAAATTAAGCACTTAAACCATGAGAAATAAAAGATCACACAAGCACACAATCATAACACCAGATTTACGTGGAAAACCCTAGAAGGGAAAAACCACAGTGAGAAAGCTGCTTGGATCTACTGTCCAAATCTAGACTCACAAATAAAATAGGTTTACATTAACATTTATGGGCTACAACCCAAAGGAAGTTGCAACTCCCTGATACACATTTTTATGGGCTTAAACCCAAAGGAAGCTACAAATCCCTCAAGTGCTACAACACTTACAACAAAATGAGGCTTGTACAACCTCTGTACAAAAACACTTATCTGATTCAAATGATTCAACATAAAAAACTACTTTAGTCTCAATCTTCTACTAATCTCTACAAACTCTGCATTACTAACTTCTTGCCATTCACCTCTGCAAAAACACTATACTTAACTCCACAATATCATAATTCTTTCAAATACCTCTTTTCTGTCATCACAACCACCTCCACTAGCTCTGTAGTGACATCACTTCTATGCTACCATGCCTGAACTAATCCTTTCCACATTTCACTATTAAAACAACTTCTAAAGTTATATTATTCATATATTATAATTGCAAACACACGATGCACACACATCACTCCTTGCAACAATCTTGATATGTCTTTTATATCCTCTGTAAGTCTTAAAAAATTTACCTTTGTCGGCAAAGATGAAACGTATAACATGAAATGTGCAATGGCCTTGTTTGTCAGCTCCCAAGTCATCTGCGGTGATGTAGGAATCAAATGCAGTTCAAACCAAGTGATAGCCATGACCTAATTTACCTTAGTACACATCTCCATGATGGCACACACTTCCAAACACACATCACAATCATCAACACACACCAAGTCAGCTTCACCAAACACTTATCCTTCCTTACATTTAGCTCCATACCTAAAGATGTACCACAGGGACCAAATAACATCATGTAGATCACTTTACAAACATTACATGACTTGAAAAGACATTCTCATACACTCCTTTCAAAACTTCATGCTACTTTATGCTAATGCTAGTATCCCTAACACACTCTGATTACACAGCGTTGATGTAGAACATTGAAAATCATACTTGGGGTGAACAAAGACACTTGCAATTTGAGCTGAGCAAACCAACTGACCATATGAGCTTATCTTTCAATCACCAAAGCCAAATATTATGGTGTGGTGAATGCGGTGGCTTTTACTTTCTCCCTCTCATTACCTTAACTAGCAGCAAGACTTGTCTTCACACAATTGACTTTAGAAAAACTATTGCGGTACATATTATCACTTGAAACTTGAGTCATATATGCATCTTACCAGTATCTAGATATCCTCCAAACCACAATGTCATATCTTCAATAGCGGAAAAGTGCAAAGCAATCTTCTAAACCATTGTGATAGCAACAACTCTGTTTCACCACTTCCTTCACTCTGCCAACTCTAAAACACTTTGTGGTAGGTTTCATGATCTCAAATTTGAACCACACATACCTTAGAGCAATGTCTAGATCTATCTTTCAATCGACAAGACCATATCTTCATTTGCAGTAGAATGTGATACGTTCTCCTAAACCTTTGACACCCTTCATGAATGGACAAACACTTAGACATTTTTTCTACAAACTTTTGCAACTTCATCTTGAGAGCCAAGCACCATGAGTTCATATCATCAAAATACAACATATGCAACCAATGCAACACATAAAACACTTCAAACACCTTCACAACTTACTCTTATCCAATAACTTTAGAAGATAAGGTATGACCGTGTACAGATGATATTGATCTCTTATCTTGCACCATCACTGCTCCTCTGATCTATTGTACAATTGTGTATAGATGATACTGATCATTGATCTATTCCTTTGATATCACATCGGCACTCCTTTGATAGCATATATTCAACACCATGATTTCCACATTACAACTCAGTTGGTCACATCAATGCCAACATATGCAACAATCTCCCCCTTTGTCATTGATGGCAACACTAACCTGATATGAAAAATCCCCCCCCCCCCCCTTTGACATCAAGGGAGAATGGCTAGTGGTTTTCTTCTGCACTGGCAAAAACATATAGGCTCCCCCTAGCTGTACAAACCTTATCAGATCCTTTATCAGTCTGCTCCCCCTGAGAAGTAGCCTCTGACACTTCAAGACTGATGTAGCAAAACTTTGTTCTTCATTTTGTTTGTGATATACATAGATAATATATATACAGATTGCTTTGTTCATATCAAAATAGCAATATTTATTCCTGTCTTACTCTTCGCATATCTATACAACATCAAAATTTGTCTTACCTTCAACATATCTTCTATTTTCTCAGAAGGTAGAACATTCTTATATATTACCTTCAACTAGGAAAGAGTTGTATCACATTGTTTCTTTGCTGAAGATAGAATGTGTAATTGGCTTTCTAGCTAAATATATAACCCTTCTGCCTCTTCTAGTGTAGATGGAACTTTTACTTTCTAAGAGACATTATCTACCTCTGACAAAATTCCAGTCAAGGATGCTAACCTTAGACTCACAACTTCCCTCAGATGACATATTTCTCCTTTGATTTTCTCCCTTTGATCTAGAAGTTGCTTCATTTGGGAGTGAATATTTTCTATTTGTGCCCTTGTAGCATCATCTTTGTCTTTCATTGGATCATATACATTGGCCACTTGAGTTATTTGTGACTCAATAGAATCAATTTGATCCTTTATGTTCTTTGTATTTGTTGGCCATTTCAAACAAAATTGATATAAAACTTTAGCGTCCTCTAAGCATTTTTGAATGCTTTTTACATTCTCATTCATTTGAGCATGTGCTTTAGCACATCTTTTAGATGCATCAACATTCTCTTGCTATTTACATGCTCAGTTACCTTTTTCTCTACATGCTTCTCTAGATAAGAAGAATGTGCTTTAAGAGACTCCAACAAAAGTTTCATTTGTTGAGTAGGAGGCAATGATGGATCTCTTTTTGCCTTAGGAAATTCCTCTTGGATAATTTTTATTGTCTCTTCTAGTAATTCAGCTCCTTCAACTTGTTGTTGTAGAATCTCCTACCTTGCGGTGGATTGAAGGATATCTCCAAGTTGTAACTTGTGGAGAGGAGATATGCTAGACAAGTTGACTTGTCCACCAAGCACTAACAGTTGTAATAGTTGAGGAGTAACCACTGGTTAAATTTGCATCTATTGCACCAAAAATTCCTTGATTGAATCTACCAGAGAGGAGGATATATCCTATGATTTTTTGAAACTCTCCCTTGAATCAAGTATCACTTACTCCTCTTGTTGATTAGGATTAACCTGCTACTCAGTATTGTCTAGAGGAGGACTACTATGCTCAGTATTATGAATAGGAGATACATTTCCTTCACCTTGTGCACCATGATCCTCTTGCTCCTCTTGTGGATTCTGTTGATCAATGTTATGTGGAGGAGACACTGTATTGTGAGGTGGAGATACCTGTTATTGCTCCACATTTTTAGCTTATTTTACTTCTTCAAAGATTTTCTTTGTCACATCCTCAGTTTCCTTTTGGATCTTGTCTCTATCATCTTTCTTTATACTCATAAGGGTGTCTACCCTCTGCTTTGTCCTTAGCTCTTAATCCTGCATCTATGACAATTTGTCCTTTTCTTCCTGAGATATAGTTGTTCTAGCCTTATCTAGAGCTTTCTTTCTTAGATCTTCATCAATTTCTATGGCCTTTTCTCTCCTCTGCCTCAAAGCCTGAGCTAGACCCTCTGGAACCTTTTCAATAATGTAACTCAAAGGCACATTGTATTTAATCATGTACATGACCATAGCCTTCTCAATGGTCTTTTGATCTACAGGAGGCACATCCAGATGTAGTTCTAATGTTTCCTTTACTATACCATGATTCACTATCCCTTTGAAAATATCCTCTAACTAGAGAGAGTCTTGTTGAGACACCACCAGAGGTGTTTTCTTAGTTTTCTTTTTTTTCCTCTTTATCTTAGAGGTTTCTTCCTCTCCTTCTTCCTCTTCAATCTCCTCTACTTGAGCCTTCTTCCTTTTGGCAGGGTTGTTTAGGCCTTGCATGCTTCTTTTCTATAGTTTTCATCTGAGCCAAAGTTTCAGATGCAACTCTTCTTGTAGTGGCTACAATTTGTGCTGAGCGAGAGGGTTGCAGAGCATTTGTAGCTATAAATGTGGATCTACTAGTCCTTCTAGGCACATGGGCAACGAGAGGATTAACAAGAACAAGTTGAGGATCCACCGCAGGGGTTTTTGATGAAGATTTAGGTGGAACATCCCATTTCTTATGTAATTCTTCTTTGTGTTTCTCAAAATGCTCCTCCGCACTCTTCTTATTCCTTTTTTCTCTTATTTCATCATAGGTGCCAAACCTTTCTATTGTTGTATCCTTGGGTTTGTTGAGAAGAATATCAACATAGTTTTTTATCTCCTCTGTGGAGACCTCATAAGTCAACTTAGGAATCGATGCAGTCTTAGGTTCAACCGCTTGGACATGTACGTGTAATCTTTATCAACTAGGAAGGTGATTTATTCTTTATATTTCTATACTATACTTAATGGAACTCTATCTTTGGCTTGCATGTCAGAATGTAGGGTTTTGAAAAAACCCCAGTACATTGTGCTATAGTTCTTTGCATCACTAAAACCCCTCATATGATTCTTGATTTGAGAAGCAATAGGAATATGTTGTTGCCAAACCTTTCCCTTAAACCCAGGCAATTCATTCAAGAAGTAAAATAAAAGGCAAATGATAAGAGTGTCATACTTGAAATTATAGCTTGTATCTTTTGTTATCTTCAAATTATCCATTAGTTGTTCTCTCATGACCTCGTAGAGGTTAAAGGCTTTTCCTTCCTTCACCATCTGATAAGCAGTGTGGATTACGGTACTAGTGGAAGACCCCTCTCTGTTTGTATAGTAAACCTTGTAGGCTATGGCCATTATGGCATACTAGACCCTTGGATCAGTTATATCATTCACACTTAGGGTTCTTTTGTCAAACTTCACCCCAGTCAATTCTGTAACCTTCTCATTCTTTTTATTTATAGGCCAAATGCAATGGACCCTTAGGTCGAATGAGTCTTAAGAAGAAGTCAACCGAAAGAGTTTGATTGAGCCTTTTAAGAGGCCAACTATGCTTAAGAGAGGTACAATTGTACCTAGAATCTTTATTATTGAGCTATTGCAACTCATGAGAGAGAGACCAAGTGAAGGTTGTACTTGTGAATGCATATATCCAAGAATGAGTTGAGTTAGAAAACTATTCTAGAGATATTTAAATTATGTGTAAATGGGTTTTATAGAGAAATGATCTTCAAACCTATTCTAGGCTAAGGATACCCACAAGATTATTAAAAGGATAAGTTCCTTATGCCATTAGGAATTCAAGCTATATATTATTTGATATTATATTATCTTTTGATATTCATGAGAAGGTGAATTTGAGTTATTGGTATTTGAAATTATAGTTAATCTTCGATGAATTATTAGTCAAATGAATATGTTCTAGATTAAGACAGATAGAGTCTTCAATCATAAAATCCTATGACTTATATAATAGAATCTTGCATATGTAGAAGAGTTCAGTCAGTTTGAGATTAGGTAGATAGGTCATTGAGTAGATGACAGGATGTCATAGACTCATGATTGAAAGGATGCAAAGAGGGACTTAATGTATGATTCTTAGTCAACTAAATTCTCACCTTAGACTTGTCAAAATGACTAGTAGATAAGGATATTGTTACAAATTAAAACCAGTATGGTATAATCAAGTCGAAAGAATTATTATGATATAAATTGGAAATAAGAGTGTTGTCTCCAAGTCGAGAAAAGAGCAAGTAAACATACGACTATATTTATTAGAAACTTTGGCCAAAGTAATGCAAAAGTCACTACTTGCATCGTCAGTTCACAGTGTAGCAGATAGCTGAACAATCAGACTAGGTAATACATAGCTAGTCGATTGTATTAGCAAGGACACCTCACTATATCTCAGATGGCATAATGAATTAGTTGATTTGCATTATCTAATACCCTCATGAAGAGAAGGACCACTTCTAGGAAGGAAGGTGTGCAGAGACCGCTGGTCTGTGGTTGGAGGAAAAGCACCAGGGTGATGCTCTCTCTTGTAGTTGATTGCTGAAGACTTGTGAACAAGAACACATTGCTTATTTTGTATATGATATTGGTAAAATTGTAAGTCGTAAGAAATATGACCAATTGCTATTCATGGAATTTTGTTATTTGCATGTAAAGTGACCATTCTTCTAGATACATGTATTGTACTTGAAATTGCAATATGTAATCTTTTGATTATATTTTAAAAAAATTGTTTAGGTTTTTGCTTAATTATGTTTTAGGATATTTAATATTCCATTTGGGATGTTACAATCTCCCTTCTGTTGTGTTGACTTTGCTAAGGAAAGCATGTATATCGGGAACTCCCATGTTTGTGTCTCCAATCCTAGAGAATTGGCTGAGCATCTTAGATGGAGAGAGGTACATTTGTAATTAGGTTTGACTTCCTTGACTGGTTCATCTTCTTCCATGGTTGTAGTTCTGAAAAAGAATCAAAAGTAAGATAATAGTTAGTCTTTACAAATCAACTTTCATCAAGTGAACTTGTCCTGATTAAAAAAAATAATATATCAAGGATCAGGCGTCGGTCTTGATCCCTTCTTCCTCTTCAAAGATGGTAGATATCAAAAGGTAAATGGGAACTCCATGAACCTGACCCTGCTAAAGACACATAAAAGCAATCGATCGAGGATCAGGAGTTAGGGATGACTTGGTACCCCTACCTTCTAATCCACAAAGACCAAGTGGAACCCCTGTAAACCCGGACTCACTAAGGGTATACAGAGGTAATCATTGGGGATCGAGGGTCGAGGATGACTTGGTATCCTTAACTTCCAACTTGTAAAGACTAATTGAAACTCCCATGATCTTGATTCCAATAGAGTTATATGAAGTAAAATGTTGGGGATCAAGGTCAGGGATGACTTGGTATCCTTAACTTCCAACTTGTAAAGACTAAGTGGAAATCTCATGAGTGCTTTCTTGTAGAAACTACACAAAGGAAATCATCAGGGATTAGGGATCGTGGATGACTTCTACCTTATGACCCTAGGGGATTTGTTAAGTGAAACACCGCGAGGCCAATCTTGATAAGGGCAAAGGCAAGGGTAAATGGGGATCAGATTCGGGGCTTCAATAGTGCTAATGACTAGGGTATCATTCCTATGACAAGTCACCATCAAGACTAGGGTTTTTGAAGGATTTTTGGCTTACAACTAAATTACACTACCTAAGGGAAAATGCAAAACATGTTGTAGGATTACTACAGAGATCACTCTTTTGAAAGTAAACCCTAAGACAATAAGAGAGTAGGGAAAACACCCAGGGAGGCAACCCAAACTCAAACATGGGAAATGACTCAATACAAATGCAATGAAAGTCCCATATTCTAGCTACCTATGCAGAATTGATTAAAAACAACAATGACAACTCTACCTAGTTTCAAGAAGCGGTAAACTAGGTGTGATGGTTGGAGAAATTCCCTCCTAGCAAATCCCATTGCACTCAATACTCTCCTACCAACTGAAATTCTTTGGCAAATTCATGGAATGGGAGTTCAAATTTTAGGAAAAAAAAAGCTTTATAAGGGAGCTTAGATCACAAAATGCAAAGATGAAATGAGGAAATGGGTGATCAAACACAATATAAACCCTCCTCCATCATGTGAGAACCTATCCATATGTAACATGGCATCTCATATTACCCAGATATTACATTCCCAATTTACTATCAAGTAAATAATCATGATCATCATAATCATATGTTTAACAAACACTAATCATTTGCATAATGATTTTGTAAAAAGTATATCTTTTTTCGAATATTTTCAACTGAAAACATGTTCAAAGATAGCATGTTAGTGCAATCCTTCACTTTACAATCACAATGTTTTGCTCATAGCAATAATGATAAATTTACATAGAATTTGACTGTCAAGTCATATAAATAGAATATACTGCATTTGGAGTTTTGATATCTGTCATCATAAGTCTTGGCTTGTCATCTGCTTAGTAAGGAGAGCATCACCTGAGTGTTTTTCCTCCAACCATAGAGTGGCGGTCCCCTGTACAACTTCCTTCCTGGAAGTGACCCTACCCTTCATGAAGGGAATAGATATAAAGACATAATAGGTTTGCTATCTGAGTCTCTAGTGTTGTGTCCTTCATAACTCATCATGGTCATACAACTATAGATCCACTCTAACTGTGTATGACACTACTAGATGGTTATGCCATTTGGAGCATAGTGAACCGACTAATGCATGTAGAGATGGATGTATTACTTTGGCTAAAGATTTAATATACACAGGCATTTCGCAATGAACGTAGTTGAATGTCCACATACTTCTAACTTGACTTAGAAGCTATCTCATCCTACAGTGAATTTAGTTTGGCCAATTCTAGCAATGGGTGTCCAGAATAATTCTCACCCATTGTCTTCCTGACTTAGATTTTTATCTCTAGTTTTGGAGTATAATACCCACCAGGGTTTATAATGAGGTCTTGATCCTTCAAAGGCCTCTCGTTGCAACTGCAACCTAGAATTTCATGACTTCCTGTCATTCTATTGCTTGTTCCAAAAGTTTAAATATGTATATATTTTCTTGTCTCATGTGTCTAGTACTGACACATATAATAGTTTTGATGAGACATCTTATGTTTGCCCAAGATATTTAATTTGGTTCATGGATTCATATCTAATCCAAATCAACAATTTAATGTTTGATAAAATTTAATCATATTCTTGTAAAAAGATTTGCATGTTCATTATGCATGTATGCAAGATCCTTAGAAGTTATCTTTTCTAATCCTAAATCACACACATAGGAGTAATTAAGAACCCTTACATAAATGTTTTCTTGACATACATTATAAAAATAAACTTTAAGGATAAACTTTCAAACAATACACTTACCATTTTACAGCCAAGATGATAACATCAAATGGTATATTCAAATCTCTTGAGGCCCAAATATTCAACCAAACACAATATTGTTAAATATATCAAGATAATCATTAGTCATCAGTAAACAATATAGGTAATGTTGGGCTCAAAGACCACCCACTTAATACCTAGGCTCAGGTATCTAAACCCCAACTCTGCTTGACTGTCTAAAATGTTTTAGTTCTAGTACCTCTCAATAATAATATAACTTCAGGCTTGCACTACTGTTTGCACCCTTGACTAATCTTAGAAAAAGATTGTTATATTCAACTAGTTTCCTTTACTCTGGAACAATCTAAGGTTATGCATGCAAGAAAGTTTCCTTCTAAATTTCTAGGGTATTAACGACTTATTATTAAAGCCAAAATAATAACTATTGTAAAGAATAGGCTTCCACAACCATAGAGAACTGACAGTGATCTCATTGAAGCCAAGTTCTTCGAAGTATCAACTTGCTACCAAAATAATTCATAGCATATAGTCAAGAATGACAGTTAAGATTCTTAACTATAGTTTTCTAACTATTCAAGAATAAGAATATTTATATCAAGGCCAACGAACTGTTAATCTATACGATATAGGATACAGTATATGTAGACCAAACTATTATCAATCTTATATGCTATAAAGCAACTATTGTGAAATAATATGGCTGATATCGGCTTATCCAACCATTCATTAACACAAGAAAGTATTCAATAAAAGAAGGATACTATGTATCCATTTATCACGGCTTTGGCCATAGATAAGACATTGCCTATTAAAAGTTTAAAACAATCCTTCTCACGCCTGTAAGCTCTCGGCTCGAGCTCGAGGGTCTTTCTTGATTCTTCTCCCCCCAAGCACAATCCACACTAAACAATAACAATAATGATCAATAATGATCTTCCCTTGACTCCCGTGTGTGTCCACACCACCCAAGGAATAGAGCTCCCTAAGAAAGCTCAGCAAGAGAGCATGTAGCCTGCCAACTGCTATCTTCTTTCCCAAAAGATAGCTCCACCAACGAGGATCATTTCCACTCTTTCCACTTTACGTGGTCGTGGTCTAGAAGTTATCAAAACCATCGAAAAACTTATCTCAAGTAGATAAGTGTTTAAAACACAAAAAGAAGACATAATATAATAATGTTATTAAAATATATAATTAAATAAATACAAGATAACAACTTTAATGGTAGCAACACCATTTCTAAGGATGTTGATAATAATCATTTTTCAAGTTGCGACAATGGGGCTGAGGTCTTCTTCTCCTTCACAACCTCTTGCTGACATCA
Source organism: Cunninghamia lanceolata (assembly GCA_027924645.1). Lineage (NCBI taxonomy): Eukaryota > Viridiplantae > Streptophyta > Pinopsida > Cupressales > Cupressaceae > Cunninghamia > Cunninghamia lanceolata. Next base: position 742,731 of record BSBN01001494.1, on the reverse strand, counting down.
TCGTCAGTCATCAAGAAAAGCAAAGAAATATGGCCAAAAACTTACCAACGAGAAGAATAGTTAAACTCTAACCTCTAAATACTTATATCTCTTGACCAAATCAAATAGGGTTTGATGTTGAGAATATTTCCAAAATAATTAATCGACATTGGTCAAATTGAGTTTAACTCAACAAGGGAAAACAACTAAAACATACCCAGTCTCACGAAGGTTCACGTAATGTACATCTTCAAACTCAAATGGCAAACCTAACTTTTCCAAACATCTATTTCCTTCTCCTGAGTGATACTCTCCTTCCATTCTTGGAGGTGCAAATCTTCTCTTGGTTACACTCACAATCATACAAACTATTATCAGTGTATCATCAATAAATCATTATACATCATGCTTAAATAATCTAAATAACATATAATCTCATTTCTAATGCTAAGCATTAATTATAATCCATATAATCAATGATTTATCTTGACATTTTCTTAAACGTCAAATCATTCATCTATGATTACTTATCCATTTAATCACATGAAAGTAAAAGTGAAACATAGTCAAAGTTTCGGGATGTAACATATCTCCCCCCATATGAATCATCATCCCTGATGATTTAATGTATCTAAAGTTTATAACATAGAGAGAGTTTTGTTCATCATAATTAAAAGCTTAAAAGAGATGGGGAAATCTTTGATAGATATCACCATAATTCTCCCAAGTGACATTCTCTTCTGCATATTGGTCCCACTGAACCTTGCATTGAGTAATTTATTTATTATACAAGTGTAGCTTACGTATTTTGAGCACCTTGATGGGCTCAATCACTACCACCCCTGGGTCATTCACCTATATGGCATTCCAATCAAGAATAGGAGTATGATTATCTCCTGCAACCTACTTTTTCAAATAAGAAACATGGAAAACATTATGCATCATGGCAAGAGTGGGTGGTATAGCAATCTTGTATACAACTGGCTTGACCTCCTCGAGAAATCCGAAGGGACTCACATACTTAGGAGCTAGTTTGGATGTCTTCCAAACTTAATAGAACTCTTTTGTGGTCTAACTCTTAAGAGGACTTTCTCTCCTACTGAGAAATGTCTTGTGATGCGCTTAGCATCCACATAGATTTTCTGCCTATCATTTGCTTCCGCTAGCCTTTTCTTAATCAGATGGACCTGTTCTTCCATTTCTGATAGTATTTATGGACCAAGGCTAATCCTATCTTCTAGCTTATCCCAGCTTATAGGAGTTCAACACTTTCTTCCATATAATGTTTCAAATAGAGCCATCTTGATAGAGGAATGATAGGAATTATTGTAAGCAAATTCCACAAGAGGAAGGTAATCTTCCCACTTGTATTGTTGGTCCATGCAATACATTCTCAATAGATCTTCCAACACTTGGTTTACTCTTTCAGTTTGGCCATCTGTCTCAGGATGATAAGATGAGCTTATGTTTAACTGAGTTCCAAGTGAGGAAAATAAGGTTTGCCAAAACCTTGATGTCATACTGGCATCCCTATTTGAGATAATCTTCTTAGGAATGTCATGCAATATGAATACTTCTTGCACAAATTTGGAGGATATGACTAGTGCTCCATCTGTCAAATTCCTGGGTATAAAATGCGCTACCTTGGTGAGTCTATCCACCACTACCAGAATAGCATTGTGTCTATTTCTATACATTGCAAGTCCTTGTACAAAATCCATCCTAATGATTTTCCATTTCCATTCCACAATCTCATGAGGGTATAAAAGTCATGCCGGGTGATGGTGTTCTACCTTTACCTTGTGAAACTTTGGACATCCAGCTACAAACCTTGCAACATCCCTCTTTATTCCTTTCCAGAAATATAATGGTTTTACATCAGCTAGCAATTTTGTCACTCTAGGATGTACTGAATAGGGTGTGGAATGAACCTCCTTCCACATGATATTCCTTAACTCATCAAAGTTCAGAATGCACATTCTTCCTTTAAACCTTAATAGTCCATCTCGTTCAAAGTGGAATCCATTATACCTAGAATCATGAGAATTATCCATAAGGGCTTGTTTTACTTTTTCATAGAATTCATCTCCCTTGGACTTTTGTAACACCTAATTCCTAAAATTAGAATGTACATGGAGATCATCAAGGAGATATGTCTCCTACTTAAGGCATCTGCCACTTAGTTTTCCTTGCGCTATATGTATTTAATCTCAAAATCGTAATTAGATATTAATTCTAACCATCTTCTCTAGCGAGCATTCAGATGAGGTTGAGTAAACAAATATTTAAGTCATTAATGGTTTGTTTTTAATTCAAAAGGTTTCCCAAGTAAGTAATGTCTCCACATTTGCAGTGCATGAACCACTATTGCCAATTCAAGATCATGAGGAGCATAATTCTGCTCATAAGATTTCAATTTTCTAGATTCACATGTAATAACTTGCCCATCTAGGACAAGTACACCCCCTAATCCTTCTCTTGAGGTGTCAGGGATGACTACAAAATGACCATCTGATTCAAGTACCTTCAAAATCAGTGTCGTAGTCAACCTTTCTTTTAGTTAGTTGAATGCCTCCTGGCATTTCTCTGACCAATAAAATCTTTTACATTTTCTTTGTAAGGAAGTAATAGAATAGGCAATTTTTGAGAAATTAGCCACAAACTTCTTGTAATATCCCACTAGGCCCATGATACTATAGAACTCATGCACATTTCTAGGTGTTGGCCATTCCAAAATGGCTCTAATGTTTGTTGGGTCCACAGTAATTCCCTTAGCTGAAATTATATGACCCAAATATTGTACTTCTTTTTGAAAGAAGATACACTTTGAGAGCTTGCCATACAGTTTATGCTCTCTTAATCTCTGGAGAATAATCCTTAAATGTTGAAGGTGTCCCTCCTCATTTTTGGAGTAAATCAAAATATCATCAAGAAAAACAAGGACAAACTTGTCCAAACAATCTCTGAACACACTGTTCATTAAGTTCATAAATGTTGCAAGTGCATTCGTTAATCCAAAGGGTAGTCCACAATGAACACATAGTGCCCATACCTCGTTCTAAAGGTTGTCTTATGAATATCTTCATCTTTTAGCCTCAATTGATGGTATCCTGATCGAAGATCAATCTTTGAAAACATAATTGCCCCTCACATTTGATCAAAGAGATCATCAATGTGGGGCAATGGATACTTGATCTTTACCGTTGCCTTGTTTGGCATATGATAATCTATGCATAGTCACAAAGTACCATCTTTCTTTTTAATAAAAAATACTGGTCATTCTATAAGGAGCTTTAGATATAGGTTCTAATCCTGGAATTATATCTATTGAAAAATCAAAATCTCTCTTGGGAGGTAATCCCGATAATTCATCAGGTAACACATCCTCAAAATCTTGAAGAAAGGGGTACCTATCCATATCTGATCTCTCTTGATCTATGGATTCTCTTTCTTCAACTCCTTGGAGTTTTTAAGATTCATAATACATCAAATCATCTTGGAAATAAGATTCTTTGTGGTTATTTATTTTCTCCATTTAATAGCAAAAAGTTGACATCCATTTCTCTGGGCTCTTTTCATCTATAGGGCATATATTTACCTCAATTTAATCTCTCTAATAGTGCCTTGCAGTTCAAAACTTTATTCCCAAGGTTATCTAGGCATTCTACTATTTTAGCAAAACAATACACCTTAGCCCTGTGCCTCCATAGCGAATTTATTCTGAGGATGACATCATATGAGCCTAATGGGGCTACATAAAGGTTCACTTCAATAGAAAAAACTTAGGAGTTCAACCTTAGCCTCAAAAAAACATTGCTCTACCTTAGCCCTTGTCTGATTAGCATATTCAACTAACTAGGTATTTTCCATGTAACCATCTTTTCTAGTAATCTTATTTAAAATTTTTGGAGAAATAAAACATTTCGTAGCACCAGTATCTATCAAAACTAAAATTGGAATCCAAATAAAATACCTATGGTTTTAATTGGAGTAATTTGATATTTCGCTTGCCAGTTATCCAAGGCTGCATGTATTCATTGTTGGAAAGCTACCTGTTGTGAGGGTAAAGGATTTCCTCATGGTTGATTACCTTGTGTCTTATTGGGACATTGATTGGCATAATGGTCACCGCCACATGAATAACACCCTCCCGTGGGTCCTCACCTTTCATAAGGCTTTCCTAAATTATCTCCATTTTTCTTGGAGTTATTATTGTTTTTCTTATCGCCTTTAGATTCATTCTGATTATCTTTGAATCCTTTATCACATTTCTTTTTGAAATTTTGCTTATTGCCTTTTTTCTTAAATGACTGGGAAGATTAGAACCAATTAAACTTTTTACGGTTCTTTTCCTAGTATGCAGATATGGATTTCAACTTTTGTTCCTATTTAATAGCTTTCTCATAAACTCGGTCCATTGTAGTGGGACTAGTGCACATCTACTTCGCCTCCAATTTGGTCATTCAAACCCATGATGAACTTTTAGATGCGAAACATTTCATCCTGTTGATATTGGGAACATATTTAAGGAGACGAGTGAATTTCTCCCAGTACTCATTCACAGATGAGTCACCCTGTCTCAGGTTTTGGAAGTCTATAAGCTTCTGATCAAAATACAATTGTGGCAACCATCTTTTCCTGAACAGTTCCACAAACCTTTCCAAGGTTAGACTTAAGGAACTCAATCTTAACTCCATCTTCTTGTCCTTCCACCAGGTGGATGCTTCAACTGCCAATTGGTATGCTTCCCATACCGCTTTGGTTATTTCATAATAGTTTCTTATTTGAAAGTATTTCTCTAGTTTTGTAAGCCATGCCTCCATGGCATCTCCACTTACAGTCCCATCAAATTTGGGAGGTGTAATCTTTTTCATATCTTTGGATAACTCTAGAGCCAAGTGGCTCCTTTTATCCTTATCTTGTCTCATTTGGGAGTTATTCTCTCCATGTCCACTTTGGTTGGTATTGTCATGATGTTCCTCGTCTTCACCCTCGTGGAAGGCTTTCTACCTGGGTCCATTCTGACCCCTGACCTCTTGTTCTAAAGCTCCAATTCTTTCCCTTGTCTCATGGAGCATAACAAGGACCTCGTCAAGTTTTGAATCGGAGTGGCCAAAAGGTTTCCCTTCCTCTTGGCTACCCCTAGTGTTGGTTCCTGTCTGAACCATGCTGCAATCTACTTCTCTTGAAGTTTACAGGTTAAGCATTCAATTAGTTTTTCATACTATTGAATCCATTCATAAACATAAATCCATTCTCATTAATGCAATCTTAAACAAGAAAGGAAATCTTTTGCCAAAATTTCAAAATTGCATATTAGTATCCATGGATCACATAATATCCATCATTTATTACAAATTTTTACATCTTGCAAAGTTACAAGTCACTTTCAGAAAGGGAGATCTTCCTACATTCATCCTCATCCACGAGGTTTACCAAATCAGACTTGGGAGGTGGATGTACTTGCAGATACTCATCCATAACCTCCTAAGTGATAATAGGAGCATTAGGACCACTTCCAAATGGTAAGTCCTTAGGTGTAGAGGGTTTCACTGATTCATTTCCAGAGGTAGGAACAATAGCCTTAACTGCTTCAATCCTTCTCCTGCTTGATTCATTTAATAGCATCAGCAAAGGTTTCAGTATCAGATAACTATGCACCTTCTAGGTAATGAGTTTGGCCTAGGCTTTTCATTCTCAAGGTTTGCTCCCTCATAACCTTTAGGTAACATCTATTTCTCGTTACCTTCTTCCTTAGGGTCATTCTTGTTCTTACCATTTTGGCACAAGAACATCCAAACATTAGCAATTGTTAATGTCTGAGGAAGATTTCATGTAGTGAACTCATAGGTCCATGTATTGAACCTGGTAGCTCTGATACCATATGTAACATGACATCTCATATTACCTAGATATTGGGTATGTGCAAGATCATAATGGGCCAAACAATACTTCTAAGTGACAATGAAAATGCTAAAAAAATAGACTTAAGCAACTTCACGAGAAAATTCGAATGGGTTACCTACATAATTTGAAAATTGTGTAGTAATAACATTTGTAGGAAATTGAATGTAGTTTATGGGCTACTATTTTTTTTTTGAAAAAAAATAAATTTATTTGGTGAAAATTGGATATTTCAATGAGGCACTACTTAAATTTTTGAAAAAAATAAAAAGTAGGTGTCATTCTGGCCAACCTAAGTATGAAAAAAAATTTGAATCTTTAGATACAAGTAGAGGACACATGCCCAGATGTGACGCATATTTTTATGATATTTTTTTGTAAGTAAATAATTAGCTATGAATTTTTTACAACTTTTTAAAAATATTAAAAAGTAATTTTCCAGCCAACCTAACTTGGTCAAAAAAATATAAAATTCATTTTTTTTAGATCTGTAGGTAATGAAGTGTAGAGTGTGACACAACTTTTGGATTTGAAAAAGGTCAAACAATTTGAAAGTTATGGATGTTTTTCAATTAGTGTGTCTCTCAGGAATTCAGACATAGTGTAGGTAGAAAATTATTAATAATTACCTATTAAAATGATAATCAGACATATATTATATTTTTAGAATCCTGACAGTGTCCTGAATATACCCTTTTGATTTTATCAAATTTGGATCAGAAAAAGTCTGTCATCATCAAGGGTGAAGTTGAGGAAAATCTGTAAAAAAACATATGAATTCTTCATTCACATTGAAAAGCTAGGTTTGGATTCCCGAGCCTAAATTTTTTTGGGGGGGGGGGGGACTTTTTAAATCAAAATAGAGGAAATGGATATCTGTTTTGGAAAAATGCTTAAATTTTTTTTTCCCATAACGGATATCCATTTTGGAAATAGATATCCATTTCTCCAAAATAGATATCCATTTTGAGAAAACTTCCCAAGCCTAAATCTGAGCCTAAAAAGGTGTTTCATGATTTTGGCTAACACTTTCACGTGATTTTTTCTCCATTGCCATTGTTTGGCCCATCATGATCTCTCACACACCCTATTACATTCCCAATTTACTATCAAGTAAATAATCATGATCATCATAATCATATGTTTAACAAACACTAATCATTTGCATAATGATTACGTAAAAAGCATATCTTTTTCTGAATATTTTCAAACTAAAAATGTTTAACATTTTCAAAGGTAACATGTTAGTGAAATCCTTCACTTTACAATCACAATGTTTTGCTCATGGAAATAATGATAAATTTACATAGAATTTGACTATCAAGTCATATAAATAGAATATACTGCATCTGGAGTTTTGATAGCTATCTTCATAAGTCTTGTCTTGTCATCTGCTTCGGAAGGAGAGCATCACCGAAGTAATTTTCCTCCAACCATAGACCAGCGGTCCCCCGCACAACTTCCTTCCTGGAAGTGGCCCTACCCTTCACGAAGGGAATAGATATAAAGAACCAATAGGTTTTCCATCTGAGTCTCTAGTGTTGTGTCCTTCATAACTCATCACGGTCATACAACTATAGATCCACTCTAACTATGTACATGACACTACTGGATGGTTATGCCATCTGGAGCACAGTGAACTGACTAATGCATGCAAAGATAGATGCATTACTTTGGCCAAAGATTTAATATACATAGATGTTTTGCAATGAACATAGTCGAATGTCCACACACTTCTAACTCAACTTAGAAGCTATCTCATCCTACAGTGAATTCAGTTTGGCCAATTCTAGCCATGGGTGTCTAGAATAATTCTCACCCATTGTCTTCTTGACTTAGATTTTTATCTCCAGCTTTGGAGTATAATACCCACCAGGGTTTATAATGAGGTCTTGATCCTTAAAAGGCCTCTCGTTGCAACTACAACCTCAAATTTCATGAGTTCCTGTCATTTTATTCCTTGTTCCAAAAGTTTAAATATGTATATATTTTCTTGTCTCGGGCATCTAGTACCGACATTGATAATAGTTTTGACAGGACATCTTAATTTTATCCAAGATATTTAATTTGGTTCATGGATTCACATCTAATCCAAATTGACAATTTAATGTCTGATAAAATTTAATCATTTTCTTGTAAAAATATTTGCATGTTCATTATGCATGTATGCAAGATCCTTAGAAGTTATCTTTTCTAATCCTAAATCACACATATGGGAGTAATTAAGAACCCTTATCATAAATGGTTTCTTGACATACTTCATAAAAATAAACTTTAAGGATAAACTTTCAAACAATACACTTACCATTTTATAGCCAAGAGGATAACATCAAATGGCATATTTCAAATCTATTGAGGCCCAAAGATTCTGCCAATCACAATATTGTTAAATATATCAAGATAATCATTAGTCATTAGTAAACAGTATAGGTAATGTTGGGCTCAAAGACCAACCACTTAATACCTAGGCTTAGGTATCTAAACCCCGACTCTACTCGACTATCTAAAATGATTTAGTTCCAGTACCTCTCAATAATAATTTATAACTTTGGGCTTGCACTACTGTTTTCACCCTTGACTAATCTTAGAAAAAGATTGTGATATTCGACCGGTTTCCTTTACTCTGTAACAGTCTAAGGTTATTCATGCAAGAAAGTTTCCTTCTATATTTCCAGGTTCATAACGACTTGTTATCAAAGCCAAAATAATAACTACTGTAAAGAATAGGCTAGTGATCTCATTGAAGCCGAGTTCTTTGAAGTATCAACTTGCATAATGGCTACCAAAACAATTCATAGCATATAGTCAAGAATGACTATTAAGATTCTTACCTATAGTTTTCTAACTATTCAAGAATAAGAATATTTATATCAAGGCCAGCGGCCTATTAAGCTATATGGTATACAATACAGTATACGTAGACCAAACTATTATCGATCTTTTGTGCTATAAAGCAAATGTTGTGAAATAGTATGGGTGATATTGGCTTATCCAGCCATTCATTAACACAAGAAAGTATTCAATAAAAGAAGGATACTATGTATCCATTTATCACAGCTTCGGCCATAGATAAGAGATTGCCTGTTAAAAGTTTAAAAAATCCTTCTCTTGCTTGTAATCTCTCAGCTTGAGCTCCCTCTTTCTTGATTCTTCTCCCCCCAAGTATAGTCCACACTAAACAATAACAATAATGATCAATAATGATCTTCCCTTGATGCCCGTGTGTGTCCACACCACCCAAGGGATATAGCTCCCTAAGAAAGCTCAGCAAGAGAGCATGCAACCCACCAACTGCTATCTTCTTTCCCAAAAGATAGCTCCACCATCGAGGATCATTTCCACTCTTTCCACTTTATGCAAAATATAAGGCATGTGCGCCACCTTGTGGCACCACCTTGTGGTCAAGTGGTTATCAAAACCATCAAAAAACTTATCTCAAGTAGATAAGTGTTTAAAACACAAAAAGAAGACATACTATAATAATGTTATTAAAATATATAATTAAATAAATACAAGATAACAACTTTAATGGCAGCAACACCATTTCTAAGGATGTTGATAATAATCATTTTGCAAGTTGCGACAATGGGGTCGAGGTCTTCTCCCCCTTCACAACCTCTTGCTGACGTCAACGTTAGTCATCAAGCAAAGCAAAGGAATATGGACAAAAACTTCCCAGTGAGAAGAATGGTTAAACTCTAACCTCTAAATACTTATATCTCTTGACCAAAGCAAACAGGGTTTGACATTGAAAATCTTTCCAAAATGATTAATCGACATTGGTCGAATTGAGTTTAACTCAACAAGGGAAAATGACTATAACTTACCCAGTCTCGCGAAGGTTCACGTAATGTACATCTTGGAACTCAAATGGCAAACCTAAATTTTCCAAACATTTATTTCCTTCTCCTGAGTGATACTCTCCTTCCATTCTTGGAGGTGGAAATCTTCTCTTGGTTACACTCACAGTCATACAAACTATGATCAATGTATCATCAATAAATCATTACACATCATGCTTAAATAATCTAAATAAATTTTAATCTCATTTCTAATTCTAAGCATTAATCATAATCCATATAATCAATTATTTATCCTAACATTTTCCTAAACATCAAATCATTAATCTATGATTACTTATCCATTTAATCACATGAAAGTAAAAGTTAAACATAGTCAAAGTTTGGGGATGTAACACCATAAATGTGCCACCAAGGGTCGTTAGGGCTCCTATCATATCCTTCATCAAGGATAACCCTCAGAGCTACACTCCTGATCATGCCAAGAGGACAAACCACGAAGCCTCGACACTGGTGACACACAATACTAAACTTATTGTCCCTTAAAGTAGGGAGTCGGGAGATCTTTTACAATCATGCTAGCATGACTAACCCAATAGACCGGTTAATTCCACTTAGAAGGACTATTGGGGTGTCGGGGATGTTTCTGTTGTCATTCTAGAATGACAAACTCTGCAAGCCCGACAGGTGAGCATATTGGAATAGAAAAAGAAATCAATTCATCAATCAAGAAGTAGGTAGAAACTCAAAAATTAAATCATAAAGAAGAAAGGGGGGTCCCTATTTGTCCATGCATAAATAGGGTGTGTTGTGAAAGAAAAGAGCACAAGAAATCCACCCACAAAGACAATGAGCTTCTAAAATGCACAACCATGGCAGGCAAACATTATTACCATTACCATTGTGGAATGTATGCAACACATGACAATTTTATTTACAAGACCATTTACACATGAGAGTTTTATTTACAAGACCATTTATACATAGTAGCCAAAACATATAAATAGTTTGCTTACAAACGATGCACGTACAAAAAGCAATAGATCCATAGAAAACCATCTATGTATGGCCTATTTACAAGGAAAGCAAGACATAAACAAGGAAAGGTTGTCAAAACATTTGTAAGATGACATAATCCATACTAAATGCTAGCCATATATTTTGCAAGTGCATGAAATATCTTGATCGACACACTCCCTCCATAGATTTGATCATAATAGAGCTCTTTAAACTAAAAGAACAAGCGATCATGTTTTTCATACACAATTTTGAAGTCAGCCAAGGCACCCTAGAATGCTTGCATCTCACCCTCCTCCAACAAATATCTAGGAAGAGACATATTCCTAGCATGATCAACAATCCTAGAGCAAGACTGATACAATGTGTAGGAAAATTCATGGAGCCCCAAAGGCACATTCACATCAAGTGTTGCATTATTTTTTGACCCATCATGAACTGGTCCCATCACACTCTCATTTGAACTGCTACTCGAGATTTCCACAACCTCAATAGGATGTTGAAGCTCTACCATTTCACAAGCTTATATCTAGAAACAAATTTTCAAAAGGAGCAAAAAATTTTAAAAGACTCACTAACACATAAATCTTGTGGTTATTACTACCAGCAAGTGAACATGTCTTTATATACTACTTGGAAATTTGATTTAGTGCAATGATTTCTAATATATTGATATCTGAGTATATTTAAACTATGATTTTTCCTCAAGGATTTCCTTTCTAATTTATTATTTTTTTAGCATACTAAACTAAGATTATATCTATAATTATTTTAGTCATAAAAAACCTTTATAAATTTAATAAAAAACTTAAAAGATAATTTAAGTGAATTTAAAACTAGGAACAAATGACATATTTATTTAAAAAGTGGATTTAAAATGTCAATTGCCTACAAGAGTTTAAACTATGATATTAAATGCATGTTGTCACTATTAAAGTGGATTTAATGTCTAATAACCCAAAGTCTTGTATGGCACTGAACCATTTTATAGGTATGTTTAACACTCCATCATCCATGCAGAGAATTGAAAAGAATAGAAATAGATTTTTGTTTAGAGTAAATTAAAATTTATTGAAAATAAAGCTATGTTGTACAAGGACAACAAATAGGGATAGTGCAAAATCATGATCAAAGGTCCAAAATGATAGTGCACACCTCTCTGTGCATAGCTCTAAGTCATTGCACAAATATGAGAGACTTCAGCCACAAATATATGGCACGACTCATTTCGAGATAGTGCGCCACCGCCTGGAGATGATGCACATAAATAGTGGCAAAGAGAATTGGCCAGTGTTTCTTTGCTTAGTCCTTACGGGTAGCTTAATTACATTGTGCAAACAGAATATTAAAAAAATAAAATTGTTTGCTTAGTACTCACTGATACCTTATTAGATCATCAAAACATATTCAAAAAAGCAAAAATCAAATAAACTTGATGAAATATATATTGGGTTCTCAATCAAATGCTTTACACAAAAGATGGAAAAATGTGGAGACACTTTTATTTCATTAGTCATGTCCCCCATAATTTAAGCAAATGTATTTGTGATTTTCCTCCCTGCTTACAATAATCTTTAGATTTTGGAATAAGGAATTTAATTCATTCAAATTAATTGATAGAAAATATATTTGTTGTTGAAATTGCAAGCTCCTTTATAAACAATACTGGGGAGCAATTTTTGGTAGAATGTTGATACATATTAAAAGCACACAATGTATTTGAGAGAAAGACAATAAAATGTGTTGCTTGTGACGTGAAATTAAAATGGATAATAAAGGTGAGATAAAAAATTAAGAGAAACCAATGGACATAAAGGATATTCTAGAAAAAAATCAACTTGATGTTCTTGTTCAAAAGATTTTACATCATGTTTCACTCCCAACTGAATCATTTGGAGCCAAGGACAAGTCAAACTAACAAGGCTATGAATATTAGTTTTAGCTAGAGTAGTTAATACTAATATCATCTATAGCTTTAATATGAATATTCACATTGAAAAGATGCTTTTGCAAAGTCATTAATGCTAGATTTGCTCCTGAGATTTTGTATAACATTTTGGTGGATGGCTGAACATTATAACATATTAGTCATGGCAAGAGGTTGAGAGGAGAGTACCAATTATTTATTTTTAATTTAATTTAGTTTTTTTGTAATAAATACCTCAAATAATATCTTGGTTCAGGCTTTCAGCTACTAGAAGGGTTTACAACAACAATTGAAAGAGAAAAAATTATGTCAAATGGATATGTAATTACTGATATTCAAATGATTTGGAAAACACAATGGTCTTTCTTTAGAGCCATGTTAACGACTGGAAACTCTATATCACCTTTTTCTGGTTCAAATAATAGGGGAGCAATAATTATTGAGTTGTTCAATTGCTAGGCCCTCCAATTTGAAATATTGTTGGTATTTGAAAAATATAGTTCAACCTTTAATCCCTTCTGTATGTTTTAATTTTCCCTGCTGGCCAAAAATTGTACTTTGTAAAGAGGCTATACCATGATTGAAATCAATCTGAAATATTTTCATGCAATAGAAATTTATATGGACAAACATACCTTGGGGACACATCCCAAAGATTTTTGGGTTGTCCTGCACATCCATAGGTGCTTGGGGATGGGGAGGAAATGTCCTTTCATTGTCCCCAATAAATAAAACTGAAAATTAAAAAACATAAGGCGTTTGGTGGACATTCAGCACAAAAGATCTCACTTAGGAACTAAGTAATCAAAGTCATGAGAAGTTAATGAATATTTTGCAAAAACAACTCCAATTTTAAAACTCCACTCAAAGCTAAAGATTTATTTTCTTTAAACACATTAGAACGAAGCAAAAATTAAAGTGGACTATTGAAGAGTCCACTATAATTTACCAATTCAAGACAATAGCCGTACATCCAAAAACAAATAAACATTGACTAGATTTTATCAAAGAGAATTTACCAATCACCTTTGTTTGCTTTTCATTGAGCAAAGGAAAACCCAAAAAAGGAAAATAAAAATCTAAATCCAAAAGAATTTTTGTTAGGAAAAAAAAGAAATAAATAAATTTGTCATGTTGTTACAACAACACATGGACCACATGGGTGACCAAATCATTATAAATACTATGATTTGAATGGTAATGTGTTCATACTATCAATCTCTAGTGATGGTGAAGGCAATTGAAACTTTCATGGGGGCATGCTATATTAGAATATTTATATGTTCATGCCTTAGCCTTCAGAATAAATGTAATATGTTCAAGAGAAATTGAGTGGCTATAATTGTACCAAAGTGATGTGTATGGGTATAAAATGGTGTGCTATCAGTTGAATATCTAATGTAGCAATTAGAATAATGACACATGCAAAGAAAAAGGATGCAAGACATCTTAGAAATAGTGTGCATCACTATGACATATGCACAAGTCTCTAAAATGTGCGTAGCCATGAAAGAAAATAGTGCAACTAATACAAGTAAATGGCACCTTATTAATGAGTGAAATGATAAAATGGTGCTATCATTAGTTCAACATAAGGCACAAATAGAAGTAGCACAATCATTAGAACAATGCATGAGCCAAAGTGAAGGTGTGCAACCAAGGAATGTTGACCCCTAATTGGCATTGGCAGTTGGCATGGATGTCAAACAGGTACATAAAGTTGTTTGGGTAGAATGGCAAATTAACACAATCATTGGTGATCAGTTCATGATTGTTGAGCATGTTATATTTCATTTAAAGGTGAAGGTGATAAAGGGCATTCTTGAGTTGGCTTGAAAAGCATAAAGGTTATTGATGTTTATCCAAGTTGATTTTTCTAAGTGAAAAAGGCATTGTTTTAGGCATATTGTAACATTCACATTCTATGCGTATGTTATATTTTGAAAGGCATAAATCAATGTTATAAAATCACATATCATATTCAAAGGTCATATATTATTTAAGTGTTTGACCTTATCAACAGGTCTCAGCATCAAGTAACAGCTAAAAGGTGGCATTGTGTGTAAATGGGTTACCGACCCTTTTAGGGCAAACTGTGACAGTCAGTGACATCAGTATAATGTGGAAAAAGATTGTTTATCACTCATTTTGTAAAGTTTAAGTTTGATGTATAACACAGCTCGACCTAGGGTTTGAAGTTTGTTGAATATTTCAAAGATTCTAAGGAATGATTGGGGTTCATATGTAAGATGTGACTATGCTCAGTTAAGTGAGCAGTGGAAAAGAGCAAAGGAAGTTTTCAGGCAGTTACTCCAGTCTGAGAGCACAGTATGTGATAACAAGCTAGTTTCGAACAAGTGTTATCTTTTCAATTCTTTATGGTTATGGTATTCTAGCTTGATTTACTATTGTTGCATTTAACATGTAAACAAAGAGTTAATGGTTTATTTTGGGTTCGTTAAAGAAAAGAAAATGAGGTTTCTATTTTGGGTTTATTTATGAATATGGTTTCATCAAAGCATGGTTAGGGTTTCATGCATAAACGACTATTTGAGAACACTAATTTTTGCTAAACCCTTGTGTAAACAAAGTCAGGGTTTGTTACATGAACAGGTATGAAGTTATTTCATTAAACCCATATACAGTTTGAAGAAGGCTTGATTAAGGGTGTTGATAACAGTTGTTAACTCACACACAGTTCTTTTCTAAATGGCTTTACTCGACCTCCTAACCATGACAGTTATTGATCTTGTAAACTGCTGTAGGCAGTTGGAAAATAACAGTTACTTGTACAAACTGTTTGTTGAAAGGAAGAACGAACTCTAAGACAGTATAAAATGTACAACACGCTGTTAAGATGTTTATGAGATTGTACATTCATGTAATATCATTAAGATAGCAACAATGTGTCATTGCAAAATCATTCTTGATCTATTGAGTTGTATGTACACATTTTGATATTTGTGATTCTTGAGTCTCAAATGAAATGAGACAGTCAAGATTTGCATTGTAATGAAACAGAGAAACCCTCTGTATTAATTTCTAAATCTTCATTGTATCTTTGAGAAGATATTATGCCAGTGAGGCAGTGAAATTGATATGCCAGTGAGGTAGTTGTAAACAAAATGCAAGTGAGGTAGTTGAATAAGCCAGTGAGGAATGATTGGTTAACCAATGAGGCATAAAACAGCTAGTAAGGCATAAAAAACTAGTGAGGCATAAAACAACCAGTGATGCATAAAATAGCCAATGAGGCTTTGTAATTGGTGGTTTTTGGATTAAGCCAGTGAGGCAATTTCTGAGTGGTTTTTCATCCCTATGAGGGTTTTCCACTCATGAAAATCATTGTGTCATGGTCTCACTTGATGTGTGGTTTACTTGGTCTTCATACTTAAACATTTAGTCTTAGTTATCTTTCAGTATTTGAATTTGATTAAGTAGATGTTGTCAGAATCATCATGTCATGTACACAAATTTGAAGAGAAGTAATTAAATTGTGTTTTATTACAACACTGATTCACCCCCCTCTCAGTGTTGTTCATACTCCAACAAGTGGTATTAGAGTCAAACCCTTGCTAAAAGTTTAACCAACTTAGGGGGTTCTTGGTGGAGTACTTGTCATGGCCAGCCAAGAAAGTTATTCTAGTTTCAAAGCACCATTATTTGATGGGTCTCATTTTTCCTTTTGGAAATTTAGGATGGAGTCCTACTTGTCTTTCTTAGGATATGATGTTTGGGCAACTGCAAAGACTATTTGGGATGAATTGATTAGTATTTATTAAGGTGATGAAAAATTCATTGAAGAAGGTGATGAAATTTTGTTAATGGCAATAGTTAATCAAAATGAAACTCAGAAAGAAAACAGTTCAAATCAATCTGAAGCTGAGGTTCATCTTGAGGGTGAACTGAACTGCGCCCTTAGTGAAATTAAAAGACTTAAAAAGGAAGCCATAGTGCAGAAAAACCAAACTCAAAAGGATACTGAACCTTTGGTTAACAAAACAACTGCGTATGAAAAACAAATTTTAGATCTAAAACTTCAGCTTGAGGAAAATAAGAGAAACCTTGAAGTTACTCAAGACCAATTAAATGTCAAAGAGAAGGAATGTTGTATGCTAGAGGCAGAAATTGTTGCCTTGAGAAAAAATCTTGTCATGTGTAAAAGCAATGACAAGTTGGATGATCTCATAGAAAAACAAAAATTTCACAAGGATAAGGGTGGTCTAGGATTGACAAAGGGACAATGCTCTAATTCCAATAATAATGAGCATGTTACTATTGCTAAAGAAAAACCTACTGCAAAAAGAGGTAATCCTCTTAGATTTAATCTGCATTTTTTTTGGCTATTGCTTCTATTGCAATCAATACGGGCACAAGGCAAGTGAATGCAGGGTTATGTCTAGAAGGAAGCCTAGCTTTGTAGATGGAAATCTATTCAAGTTTTTGAATAAGTTGAAATGTCATACCTGTGGCAATTTTTGGTCATATAGTTAAATTTTGCAGTTCTACCTTTGCGATACAGCCAAACAAGGCTAGTACTCAACCTAAGACATCTTCCAATGTTGAGAAAACAAAGTTAGTTTGAAAATTGAAGAAAATTGACAAAAATGCTGAAGCAATGCTTGTCCAAACAACCTTTCATACCCAAAAGAAAGACCTATGGGCTGTAGACAGTGGGTGCTCTCACCACATGACTGGTGATAAGAGCAAATTAATCAAGTATGAAGACTATATTGGTGGATCAGTCAAATTTGGTAATGACTTTTGTGTTTTCATTAAAGGAAAAGGGACCATACTTCTTAATGATGACACTCCCCTACATGATATATATTATGCAGAAGGTTTAACTCACAATCTTCTTAGTGTGATTCAAATCTGTGACAATGGTTTCAAAGTCACCTTTACTTCTCAAGGCTGTGAAATCAACAAGAAATCTAGAAAAACTGTTGCAGCTAGTCTAAGAACAAAAGGTAATATTTATAATCTTCATGAGACCACTAATAGTAGCAGAAATGGACATGTTTGCTTCATGAGTCAAGTTGAAGAGAGCAAACTTTGGCACAGAAGACTAGAGCATATCAATTATGACAATCTTGTTAAAATTGACAAGAATCAAAATGTCAAAAATATGCTAATCATTTCTAAACCCAGCAATAACACTTGCAAAGGGTGCCAAGAAGGTAAGAAAACAAGGGTAAGTTTTAAATCTAAGGAATATTCTTCAACTCAACCCTTACAACTTGTTCATTCTGATTTATGTGGTCCTACAAGGACTAAATCATTGAATGTTGAACGTTATTTTATGCTTTTCATTGATGATTACACCGGAAGGACATGGGTAACCTTTTTGAAACACAAATATGAAGCTTTTGACAGGTTTAAGATATTCAGAAAGATGGTCGAGAGGGAATCAGATTTGAAAATTAAATGCCTAAGATCTGATAAAGGTGGGGAATATACCTCACAAGAATTTGTAGATTATTGTGAAGAGCGTGGTATTAAGAGGCAATATTCAACCTCTAGGACACCACAACAAAATGGTGTTGCATAAAGGAAAAATAGAACAGTCAAGGAAATGGCTAGAACAATGCTGCATGATGCAAATCTGCCAAAAATCTACTGGAAAGAGGCTATCCATACAACTGTTTATACCTTGAACAGGGTGCAACTAAGGGTAAAAACGAACTATACCCCCTATGAATTATGGTATGACAGACTTGCTAATGTTGAATACTTTAGAATTTTTGGTAGGAAATGCTTTATTAAAAGACATGATGAAAGTTTAAGTAGTTTTGAGTCCCACTGTGCTGAAGGTATCTTTTTAGGCTGCTCCACTCATAGTAAAGCTTACAAATGCTTTAATAAAAGATTGAAAAGAGTGGTTGAAAGTACTAATGTGAAAGTTGATGAAGTGTTGCAGCCTTATGAACAACAAAATGAAGCAAATGAAGAAACTCATCTACCTGAGAAAGAGATGGAATCAGAAGAAGAGGAGGAAACACTTAATGCTCCTGACACACCTTAGGCATTAACATTCAAAACTCCTTCAAAATTTGTACAGAGAAACTATCCTCAAGAACCAATAATTGGGGATAAATCTATTGGGGTTCAAACAAGGAGAAAACTCACAAATACAAGTGATCAGGTACATTTGTGCTTACTTTCACAATTTGAACCTAAAACTTATGTAGGAGCTAGCAAAGATGAATCTTGGATTAATGCAAAGAAAGAGGAACTAGATCAGATTGAGAAAAACAAAACATGGGAATTAGTTCCTAGACCCAAGGACAAAAATGTCATTGGTGCAAAATGGGTTTTTAGAAACAAACTTGATGATAAGGGGAATGTAGTCAGAAATAAGGCAAGACTAGTTTGCAAAGGATACTCTCAGATTAAGGGTATTGACTTTGATGAAACCTTTTCCCCTGTAGCTAGACTTGAGGCAATAAGGATTTTTCTTGCATTTTTTGTTTATAAGAATTTCAAAGTCTTTCAAATGGATGTCAAAACAACATTTTTGAATGGTGATCTTGAAGAGAAAGTATATATGGAATAGCTTAAAGGATTTGTGTGTGCTAGAAAAGAAGATTATGTGTATAGGTTGAAAAAGGCACTATATGGCCTGAAACAAGATCCTAGAGCTTGGTATTCTAAGCTTGATAAACATTTAAAAGCTCAATGATTCACAAAAGGAGGAGTGGACAACAACTTATACTATATGACAAAAGGTGATAACATTTTAGTTGTTGTTGTATATGTAGATGATATCATATTTGGCAGCAATGATGATGATTTGCACTCTACTTTTCCAAATATCACGAAATCTAAGTTTGAAATGTCTATGCTTGGAGAAATTTATTTCTTTCTTGGTTTGCAAGTTTCTCAACTCAAAAACGCCATCTTTATATCACAAATGAAATATGCAATTTAAGAGATGCTAAAACGATTTCAAATGGATGCAAGCAAACCAGTTGGCACTCCCATGGAAACTGGTTGTAAGTTAGGCAAAGATGTTGACTTACCTAATGTAGATCATACTCTATTCAAGTCTATGATTGGTAGTTTGATGTACTTAACTATGACAAGACCTGACATCATGCAAGCAGTATGCTTGGTGGCTAGATTTCAATCAACACCCAAGCAATCTCATCTTAATGTTGTTAAAAGGATACTTAGATACATTAATGGTACTATTGATTATGGTCTTTGGTATCCAAGGCATAATGATTTTTCCTTGTTAGCTTACACTGATGCTGATTGGGCAGGCAGTATTGATGACAAAAAAGCACTTCCAGAGGTGCATTCTTCTTGGATGGTAGGTTGGTAGCTTGGCATAACAAGAAACAAGATTATGTGTCCCTATTAACAGCTGAAGCAAAATATATTGTTGCTGCTACGTGCCGCACTCAAGTGCTATGGATGGTTCAAACTTTGAAAGACATTAAAGTGGAGGTATCTAAGCTTGTTCAGATTCTATGTGATAACACAAGCACAATAAATATCTCCAAAAATCCTATGATGCATTCCAAAACTAAGCATATTGATATTCATTACCATTTCTTAAGGGAAAAAGTTCTGTCCAATAAAGTTGCTTTGGATTATGTCGCATCCAATGATCAGGTGGCTGATATTTTTACAAAGCTAAGTGCTACCAAAAGAAGTGTCTGAAAGCCTAAGGGATAGACTTGGTGTTCTCCCCCTTGGTTCTCTTAAATAAATCAGTTTCTGGCCTTGGTTTCAGGGGCAGCTTCTTAGCCTATTCTTTATCCCTGATGTTTTCAGTTGGCATGTTCACTGTGTATGTATGCTGCATTAATATGGCAAGTGATAAACATGCTTCACCATTGTTTCAGTTTGTGATCTCTTTTCATGTTACTGCACCATGGGTTTACAGTGACAGTTGGCATGGCAGTTTGGTGATTGTGGTTTTGACAACATTTTGCAGTTATTATTTCAGTATTTTTGATGGATCATATGATACTCTCTTTGTTCTGACAGTTCAGTTTGATGTTTCATTTGACAGTTTTATGAGGAGTATTGATATATGTACAAGTTTCACAATCTTTGGTTACTGTATATTTCTTTGATATCTGATCTTTTGCTCTTTCAGTTGATTCAGTTATTGACACCTTGTTGTTGGTATGCTAGTTGAGGACAGTGGCACCATGATATATTCTGATGATTCTTGATACTGGAGTTGGTAACATTCTCTTTTAGTTTCTTCTCCTTCACCTTTGGTATTGTTGTCAAAAGGGGGAGAAAAATACAGGTTATTGATGCTATTGCTATGATTTGATGCCTATAATTTGATGCTCATTACATGTCTCAGTCATTACTGTTACATTACATTCATGTTGAGTTCATTTATGTGGACATATACATATGGGGACATACTGTATGAGATAGTACAGTTTTGGTAACTTCATGCTACAGTCATTTCATGCTTATTCAATGATATTGTTCAATGGAATCAATGGTATGTATGTGATACTAGTATATGTGTGATACATCCTTGTTTATGTGCAAAACTGTTATAGTTATGGTGAGTCTTGATGGTGTATGTCACATGTTCCCAACTGTGCTAAAACATGTTATATGTTCTAGAAATTTACTCATATAAATTGTTATAGTCTTCATATGATGATTAGCTTTGGTTATGATGTCACAAGGAAATGGTTTATAGGTTGTTTGACATCAATTCCAAAGGGGGAGTTTGTTGACCCCTGATTGGCATTGACAGTTGGCATGGATGTACATAAAGTTGTTTGGGCATAATGGCAAATTGGCACAATCATTGATGATCAGTTCATGATTGCTGAGCATGTTATATTTCATTTAAAGGCGAAGGTAATAAAGAGCATTCTTGAGTTGGCTTGAAAAGCATAAAGGTTATTGATGTTTATCAAAGTTGATTTTGCTAAGTGGAAAAGGCATTGTTTTAGGCATATTGTAACATTCACATTCTATGCTTATGTTATATTTTGAAAGGCATAAATCAATGTTATAAAATCACATATCATATTTGAAGGTCATATATTATTTAAAGTGTTTAACCTGATCAGCAGGTCTTGACATCAAGTAACAGGTAAAATGTGGCATTCTGTGTAAAGGGGTTACCGACCCTTTTAGGGCAAACTAGGACAGTCAATGACATCGGTATAATGTGGAAAAAGATTGTTTTATCACTCATTTTGTAAAGTTGAAGTTTGATGTATAATGCAGCTTGACCTAGGGTTTGAAGTTTGTTGAATATTTCGAAGATTCTAAGGAATGATTGGGGTTCATATGTAAGATGTGACTATGCTCAGCTAAGTGAGCAGTGGAAAAGAGCAGAGGAAGTTTTCAGACAGTTACTCCAGTCTGAGAGCACAGTATGTGATAACAAGTTGGTTTCTAATAGGTGTTATCTTTTCAATTCTTTGTGGTTATGGTATTCTATCTTGATTTACTATTGTTGCATTTAGCATGTAAACAAAGAGTCAATGGTTTATTTTGGGTTCGTTAATGAAAATAAATTGACGTTTCTATTTTGGGTTTATTTCTGAATATGGTTTCATCAAAGCATGGTTAGGGTTTCATGCATAAATGGTTATTTGAGAACACTAATTTTTGCTAAACCCTTGTGTAAACAAAGTCAGGGTTTGTTACATGAACGGGTATGAAGTTATTTCATTAAACCCATATACAGTTTGAAGAAGGCTTGATTAAGGGTGTTGATAACAGTTGTTAACTCACACACAGTTCTTTTCTAAATGGCTTTACTCGACCTCCTAACCATGACAGTTATTGATCTTGTAAACTGCTATAGGCAGTTGGAAAATACCAGTTACCCATACAAATAGTTTGTTGAAAGGAAGAAGGAACTCTGAGACAGTATAAAATGTACAACACATTGTTAAGATGTTTATGAGATTGTACATTCTTGCAATATCATTAAGATAGCAATACTGTATCATTGCAAAATCATTCTCGATCTATTGAGTTGTATGTACACATTTTGATATTTGTGATTCTTGAGTCTCAAATGAAATGAGAAATCAAGATATGCATTGTAATGAAACAGAGAAACCCTTTGTATTGATTTCTAAATCTTCATTGTATCTTTGAGAAGATATTATGACAGTGAGGCAGTGAAATTGATATGCCAGTGAGGTAGTTGTAAACAAAATGCTAGTGAGGCATGATTGGTTAGCCAGTGAGGCATAAAACAACCAATGAGGCATAAAATAGCCAGTGAGGCCTTGTAATTGGTGGTTTTTGGATTAAGCCAGTGAGACAATTTCTGAGTGGTTTTTCATCCCTATGAGGGTTTTCCACTCATGAAAATCATTGTGTCATGGTCTCACTTGAAGTGTGGTTTACTTGGTCTTCATACTTAAACATTTAATTTTGGTTATCTTTCAATATTTGAATTTGATTAAGTAGATGCTGTCAGAATCATCATGTCATGTACACAAATTTGAAGAGAAGTAATTAAATTATTTTTTATTACAACACTGATTCACCCCCCCCTCTCAATGTTGTCCATACTCCAACAAGGAAATTTCATGAGAAAGAGTGTGCGAGATATGACAAGTAAAGCTCAACCATTAGAAGAATCTGCTAATTGTTTAAGTCATTGAAAAGATGTGCATAACATTATGAATGGAATAGATATTAGAGTTTAAAACGAGGTACAATAATGAAGGACAATCATTATATTGGGTATAAAAAATGACCTCCAAATGCCTAGTAGTAATACATCCTTCATAACTGTCTGATCAAGAGATCCCATCACTATTTAAACAAACATTACAAAAAAATCTGCAATAACAACATCAACAGAAGGCCGAATAAAATTGCAAATTTTGCTATGATGGTGTTACTGACATGTGGCCTCTTACCAACACAAGATCTTGAAGCAAGGGATTTGTGAAATGAATTCCTGCCAAATATAACACAACAAATAAATAATCTACCTCCACAAAACTCTTAAATGAATTTAACAAAAACTACTTTCAACCTTGTCTTTAGAGGGAAAGAAATAGATTATTTGACATTTAATATCACCATCAATGAATTAACAATGGTACATTCCACAATGGTAATGGTAATGGTATGTATTAATTGACATGATCAAGAAAAAACAATACACATTTAATCCAACAACTTACTCAGAATGGTATGTAATGGTAATGGTAATGGTTGTATTGAAAACATGTAAATTCATAAAAAAAATCAATCCAACTTACTTAGCCACAAATTGAAGACGGCTAACTATAAACAACTTGACATGAGTAGCAAAATCTCGGACAACATCACTTACCACCCTTGAAATTTTATAACCAACCTACAACATAAACAACAACAAACTCTTCAAAAGAAAACTACTTTAGAAAACGAGTACCCAAAACTCTAAAAGCTTCTTTATAATGCTCGAATTGAACTACTTTTGAAATAGAGACCCCATACTTTTCAAAATAACCCATATGAGATACCTTCAATAGAAAATAAACAATTTTCCATTGAAAAATGAACAAAAGAGAAGCTTAGAAGTGATATGCCAAAGTAAAATTGGTCAAATGAAAGTTATAAACTCAAAACCCACCAAAATCTACCACAACTTGATCGACGTCAACAAAAACCATTTATGTGATGCCTGAGAAAAAAGACTCACCTTTTAAAACACCATCTAAATGGTTGCAAACTCCTTGATGTTTGCTTCAAGGCAGAACTTTAGCAGGAATTAGCTTATGTATGCAAAATGTAGATCTGCTAATTGAAATAGAATTCAAGACAAGAATTAGCTTTAGAGAGACCAAAGGATAGCCAATGAGAGACATTTGAAGCTTTGGAGAGACAAAAAGATAGCTAATGAAGCATTAACATCACAAGAGAATGGAGCAACAAGAGATCTCCATTGTCAGTCAAGCTTTGGCCAAGATGTATGTTGTACCTGTTGCAAATATGTGCCTAAGTGGTGTTGTCATTGATGTCAACATATCCTTGTTGCCATTGGTGTCAATTGTATCCTATTTTGTTGTCTGTATAGAAGACCGGATTGTTGAGGATATTGAGAAAATTAATGACAATCAATGCATGCAGACCATATGGCTGTGTAGAGGATTGTCAGAGGTTGCTCTAGTTAAGAATTGAGAAGTCTGCTTGAAGATTTGAAAATATTATGGCCATCTAAGTAGAACCGGATTTTAGAGTATTCAAAAGAGACAGTGTGACAGTAAGTTGGTCTGAATTGCTTCGTAGTGAAATATTATGGTCTATGGATCTGAAGGCATGTTTGGGAAGTCAGTGTGTATCATTAACTCTAGTGGTTCGTGGTTTGGAGGTCCGCAAGCTATCCTTCTAGTTTGACAGTCATGGCAGATAGTGTTCTTGAGGTTCTGAAGGAAGATACGAATGATTTTGGTAATTTGGTTTAGAGTGAATGTTATTGGTGATTTCAATGTTCTTGTGGAGGTCTCTGGATCGTGTGGCTACTATGTTGAAGGTCTACATTGAATTTTAAGCCTGTTGATTGAAGATTTCTTCTTTGAGGTTGATGTTCTTCCCAGTCTTGGCCGACCAGATGATCCTAGCATGTTGCGGATGTTCTAAGAGCATTTTTATGAAGTGTGGCATGGTTGTAGAAGAAGATTCAAGTCTCAGTTGTGTTTGTCTGATAGTGTGATGATCCGCGTCAAGTTTAGCTGACATTGTTGATCATTCCAAGGTTGAAGCATATAAATACTTGTTGAAGATTTGTTGAAAAGCATCCTTGTACACAATGAATTAAATCTAAAGAAGGGATCAAAAGCAGAGCAGAGAAGAAGAGGAGCGAAGGGAGTATAGAGTGAAGAGTCAGTGAAGAAGAATTTCAATATAAGAGCAGAAGTTTTTGAGCCTTCAAAGGGACTGATTCAGGCATGAATGTAGATGCTATTTCTCAGTTTATTATTTATGTATAAATCATAATTTCTTATAAGCAGTGAGCTATGGGCAGTGCACTCGAAGGCATGTTCTTTCTATTTTCTTAAGTACTTTTAACAAGGTACGTAATTTTGTGGGTTAACTCTCACTGTGGTTTTTCCCTTAACTGGGTTTTCCACGTTAAAATTCTGGTGTTGTATGTTCATGTTGTTTCTGCTCATATGTTGACTTATGCTTAAATGTTTTCATCATTAATATGATTATAAAGAAGATTTAAAAGGTTAAGAAAAGGTTAAAGTTTAGGGACAACTGAGTCACCTCCCCTCTCAGTTGTCTGGACTATTTCCAACAATTGGTATCAGAGCCAAGTTCCTCTAAAAGAAGCTTGACCACTTGAGGAGATCTAAGATGTCGATATACAAGAAGGAAAGTCTAAGATTTGATGGAACAAATTACTCCCCCTGGAAGGTACGCATGCAGTATCATCTAGAATGTATGGATGATGGCTTTTGGACAATAACCAAGAATGTGTATAAGATTCTGAAGAATGGACCTTCAAATATAGATGAACTCAGAGATGCAGAACGCAACACTCTAGCATTGAGTGCCCTATCTGATACCGAATTGGGAAATGTCCTGGATTTGCAAACTGCTCATGAAATCTAGAGTAAATTGGAAAATCTGTATGAAGGTGACAAATATGTTAAATGTGCCAAGCTACAAAGCCTGAAGGGTAAATATGAAAGATTGGTAATGAGTGAAGGTGAAAACATTACTTCCTACATGCAGAAAGTAAATGAACTTGTGATCGGTATTAGAAATGTAGGTGGAGTATTGGATGAATCAGAAATTATTGCCAAGGTGCTTAGATCCTTACCTGCAGCTTACAAGCACAAGGTTGCAACCATTGAAGAAATCAGGATAGTAACAATAGTCACAAGGGATCAGTTAGTTGGCAAGCTTTTGACATTTGAAATGAGAGAGTTTGGTGATTTCTTCCTAAGTCTGAATCTACTTTTAAGGCCAGTGTGTATGGCAAGCAACGATATGATCTAGGTGAAAGCTCTTCTGCAAGATCAAACAGATTTGTGAAGACAAGAAAGGATCTTGAAGATATTGAAATAGAAACTGTAGATCTTAAAGCTCTCATTGCCAAATGAATGCCAAGAGGATCTGGTAAGTATGAAGGAAAGTTGCCAGTTAAATGTTTTTCTTGTAATAAGATTGGTCATTTTGCCTCAAGGTGTCCGGAGAGGCTTTCAAAACCAAACCCTAACAGGTACAAGGGTCAAAAGAATTGTTACTATGTCCAAGAAGCTAGACAAGAAGGAGTCACAGATGATGAATCTAATCATGGAGAAGGTGATTGAGTGTTCATTTCTATTAAAGAAGAAGATCCAATGTCTACCGAATCTGCTAGCTGTGCAAATGTAGAAAGTGCCTTGGCTGCTCAGGTTGTTGAAAAGGATGAATGGGTGATTGATAGTGGATACTCTCATCATATGACTAGAGACAAGAGTAAGTTTTTGAGTTTTAAAAATTATGAAGGAGAACTTGTGAAATTTGGAGACAACTTAGCTGGTAGAATCTGTGGTAGAGGATCCATCTCTTTTGATGGTAAGAACAGAACTAATAATGTTTTGTATGTGGAAGGACTAAAGCATAATCTTCTCAGTGTTGGATAGTTGGTTGTCAAGGGTTATGATCTTCATTTCAAGGATAGAAAATGCAGAATCTTGGAAAGCTCCGAAACTAAAATTGCATCTGGTACTCAGACTAAAGGTAACATCTTTCACTTAAGTAGTTCAGGCAAAAGTTGTTTGATCGCTCAAACAGATCAAATTTGGTTATGGCATAGGAGGATGTGTCATGTAAATTTTGATAACATTGTTAAAATAAGTTCCACTCAAGCTATAAGAGATCTTCCAAGACTTGTGAAGCCTGATAGTATATATAGAGAATGTCAATTGGGTAAACATAACAAAATTTTATTCAAAAGTAAGGAACTAGGTTCAAGTGGGAGATTGGATCTAGTACATATTGACCTCTATGGTCCTGCTAGAGTTAGGAGTGTGCAAGGAGATAGATATTTCATGCTGCTGATTGATGATTACTCCCGGATGATGTGGGTAACTTTCCTAAAAGAAAAATTAGAAGCTCTTAACAAGTTTAAGGTGTTCAAGATGATGGTTGAAAATGAGATTGGTGGGAAATTGAAATGTCTGAGATCTGGCAGAGGTGGAGAATTCACTTCCGGTGAGTTTGATGCTTTTTGTGAAAAGCATGGGATAAAAAGACAATTATCTGCTCCTAGGACTCCTCAGCAAAATGGAGTTGTGGAAAGGAAGAACCAGACCATTCAAGAAGCTGCCAGGACCATGATGATGGAAACAAATGTTCCTCAAGTTTATTGGAGGGAAGCTGTAAGTACTGGCGTCTACACTCTTAATCGGGTGCAGATCAAAAGAAATTCTGGTAAAACTTCTTATGAACTATGGTTTGGTCATCCTCCTACTGTAAGATATTTCAGAGTTTTTGGTAGTAAATGCTATATCAAAAGAGATGAGGATTTAGGCAAGTTTGATTCAAGAAGTGATGAAGGAATATTCTTAGGATACTCTACTCAAAGTAAGGCTTACTGGTGCTTCAACAAGAGGTTGAAAAAGATTGTTGAAAGTGCTAATGTTAAAGTTGATGAAAGCAAAGAAGGTCATTCCAAGTATTGCGGATATGATTCAGACGATCAAGATGAAAGTCAAAGTCAAGGAAGGCATGATCAAATTCAGACTCAAATCTAGATTGATCTGGTAACTCCAATAACTCAAGATATTAGTGCAGAAGACGAGGAACCAGTTCAAGAAATAGAAGTTCAAACAATTCCCAAAACCCCCAGGTATGTAAGAATGAATTGTCCTAAAGATCAAATCATAGGAGATAAAAATAGAGGTGTTCGAACTAGGAGAAGAGTTGCTAAAGATCAAGAAGAGATTTGTTTGATTTCAAAGATTGAACCTAAATTAGTAAGTGAAGCTTGCAATGATGAAAACTGGGTTAGGGCAATGGAAGAAGAATTGGTGCAAATTGAAAAGAATCACACTTGGGATCTTGTTCCTAGACCTGAGGACAAAAATGTTATTGGAACCAAATGGGTCTTCCAGGATAAATTGAATGAAGATGGTGAGGTTGTAAGAAACAAGGCAAGGTTGGTATGTAAAGGTTATTCTCAAGTGGAAGGAATTAATTTTGAAGAAACTTTTGCTCTGGTGGCAAGGATAGAGGCAGTCAAATTATTTCTTGCTTTTACTACTTTCAAAGATTTTAAAGTTTATCAGATGGATGTCAAATCATCATTTCTAAATGGAGATTTGGAGGAAGAAGTCTACATTGAACACCGGAATGATTTCAGTTGTCTGATCAGGGAGATATGGTTTGTAGACTAAGAAAAGCCTTGTATGGACTCAAGCAAGCTCCAAGAGCTTGGTATGCTAGATTGGATAAGCATTTGCTTAGGCTAGGATTTAGCAAAGGTACTGCTGATAGTAATCTGTACTTCAAGATAAATCATGAGGACATTCTAATTGTTGAGGTCTTTGTTGATGATATCATTTTTGGTGGAAATGAATGTATGTGCAAAGCATTTGCTGATCAGATGAAAAGTGAGTTTGAGAGGTCAATGTTTGGTGAGATGAACTTCTTTCTAGGTCTGCAAATTGTTCAGTCAGATAAAGGTATCTTCATATCTCAGTCCAAGTATGTAAAAGAATTGTTGAAGAAGTTTGGAATGGAAGATTCAAAGCCAGTAGGTACTCCTATGGTAACTAGATGCAAGCTAAGGAAAGATGATGACTCCCCAAAGGCAAATCAAAAAAGGTATATATCAATGATTGGAGGATTGCTCTATCTGACTCAGACCAGACCTGACATTATGAATGTAGTTGGACTTGTTTCCAGATTTCAAGCTGATCCAAAAGAATCCCATGTTGTGGCAGTCAAAAGAATTTTTAGATATCTCAAGGGGACAATTGATTATGGAATGTGGTATCCAAAGGACAATGATTTCACTCTTCATGCATATACAGATGTTGATTGGGCAAGAGATGTGGATGACAGAAAAAGTACTAGTGGTGGTGCATTCTTCTTGGGAAGAAGATTGGTCTCTTGGATGAGCAAAAAGCAAGAGGTAATTTCTCTATCTACTGCAGAAGTAGAGTATATAGCAGTATCAAATAATTATTCTCAAGTTCTGTGGATGAAGCAAATGCTGAAGGACATCGGAATTGTGTTTGAGGAGCCAGTCACAATTTTGTGATAATTTAAGTGCTATAAGCATTTCCAAGAATCCGGTATTGCACTCAAAGACAAAGCATAGATCTATCAAGTTTCACTTCTTGAGAGAGAAAGTTAATGAAAATGAAGTCAAGTTGGAGTTTGTCTTCCAAAGATCAGATTGCGGATATCTTCACTAAGCCTCTTCCCAAAGATACTTTTGAGTATCTCATAGAAAATTTAGGGGTTATTACCCCTTCTAAATAGAACTAAGATGCACTAAGGTGCATCAGTCCGGTGGAATTCACATTCATATATTGTGATCCGGATTGGTGTTAAGGAGGTGCTACTCAAAGAAGGAGTAGTCAGTATGCAAATTTTGGGATCAGTCTGAAGCAAAAGGGAGAAAAGATAGCAAATATGTGCCCTTTGCCATTGATGTCAAAGGGGGAGAGAAGTCATGTGAAAAACTAGTTGTTGATGTAAGGGGGAGCAGTAAAGAAAGTAGTTGCAGAAGTGAGAAGAGAAAGGGGGAGAAGTTCTTGTCTTGATGGTTAAATTTAGTTTTTCACATCATATGTTGCCATCAATGACCAAGGGGAGATTGTTGCAAATATGTGCCTAAGTGGTGTTGTCATTGATGTCAACATATCCTTGTTGCCATTGGTGTCAACTGTATCATATTTTGCTATCTGCATAGAAGACCGGATTATTGAGGATATTGAGAAAATTAATGACAATCAATGCATGCGGACCATATGGCTGTGTAGAGGATTGTCAGAGGTTGCTCTAGTTAAGAATTGAGAAGTCCACATGAAGATTTGAAAAAGTTATGGCCATCTAAGTAGAACCGAATTTTACAGTATTCAAAAGAGACAGTGTGATAGTAAGTTGGTCCGGATTGCTCCGCAGTGAAATACTATGGTCTGCGGATCTGAAGGCATGTTTGGGAAGTCAGTGTGTATCATCAATTCTAGTGGTTCATGGTTTGGAGGTCCGCAAGCTATCCTTCTAGTTTGATAGTCATGGCAGATAGTGTTCTTGAGCTTCCAGAGGAAGATACGAATGATTCTAGTAATTTGGTTTAGAGTGAATGTTATTGGTGATTTCAATGTGCTTGTGGAGGTCTCTAGATCGTGTGGTTACTATGTTGAAGGTCTGCATTGAAGTTTGAGCCTATTGATTGAAGATTTATTCTTTGAGGTTGATGTTCTTCCCAGTCTTGGTCGACCGGATGATCCAAGTATGTTGCAGATGTTCTAAGAGCATTTTTATGAAGCGTGGTGTGGTTGTAGAAGAAGATTCAAGTCTCAGTTGTGTTTGGCCGATAGTGTGATGATCCATGTTAAGTTTAGCCGACCTTGTTGATCATTCCAAGGTTGATGAAGCATATAAATACTTGTTGAAAAGTTGTTGAAAAGCATCCTTGTACACAATGAATTAAATCTGAAGAAGGGATCAAAAGTAGAGCAAAGAAGAAGAGAAGTGAAGGGAGTATAGAGTGAAGAGTCAGTGAAGAAGAATTTCAATATAAGAGCAGAAGTTTTTGAGCCTTCAAAGGGACTGATTCAAGCATGAATGTAGATGCTATTTCTTAGTTCATTATTTCTGTATAAATCATAATTTCTTATAGGCAATGAGCCTATTCTTGAACAGTGAGCTCTGGGCACTGCGCTTGAAGGCATGTTCCTTCTATTTTCTTAAGTACTTTTAACAGGGTATGCATTTTTGTGGGTTAACCCCCACCGTGGTTTTTCCCTTAACCGAGTTTTCCACGTCAAAATTCTGGTGTTGTATGTTCATGTTGTTTTTGCTCATATGTTGATTTATGCTTAAATGTTTTCATCATTAATTTGATTATAAAGAAGATTTAAAAGGTTAAGAAAACGTTAAAGTTTAGGGACAACTGATTCACTCCCCCCCTCTTAGTTGTCCGGACTATTTCCAGCAGTACCAATCTCTGCAATCCTCACCATCCAATTTCCATTGACTTGCACCATTCTCTAAAAATTACACTGACCAATCTCCACCAACCTCCACGAAAGATTGCATGAATAAATTGCATCAGTAAATCCAATGTACCAAAGGCTTGCAACAAATGGGCATGATCAATTCAATGGTCATCCTATACCTACTAGGCAAGCATCATCATTTGATTAATGCCTACTATAGTACGAACCTGATCAACTCGCTCCACGAGTGAAACACCTATTGGTGTAATAAATATTTTAATATAATTAATAATATTCAATTTGTTTTTTATATATTAATTATTATTAACAAGTTCCACGTAGTGGCTAGTACCTATCATTTGTTTGTGCTTATATATGTATTGTAGTCAGAGAGACAGAAATGAATGCATTAGAAGGAGACATTGTAATAGAATATAGTTTATAGACATTAAGAAATGAGTATCATAGTAGTTTTTTGGCATAGTTCCTATAGAGTGTGACACACATCAGTGATAACAAATGATTGTATAAGGATAAGGTAGGAATGAGAATTGTTTTGTAATATATGCTAAGGAGAAGAAAAGTTAGTAGTAATAACAAATGATGTATAATGCTTTGTGCAAACTTTACCTTTTATAAACATTTTTTTTAATGAATTTCTCTTTCTATTCCTTGGAGGAATGTAGGGTTGTTCGGAGCTCAGGGAGTCAAGACACAAAGATGAATTGAGTGGGTTGGGGAATTATTAACAATTGATGGTGATGTGGAAAATAATGGTAATAGGGATGGAGATGATTGATATAGGAAGAGGAAGCTTTTTGGTCATCATGATAGGAAGCACAAGAAGAAGAAAGAAAAAATGAAGACATGGATAAGGAGGACAAGGAAAAAGACTAGAGTGGACCATTGAATGAACTAAGGATTGAGAATCTAATTACTTGAAGGAAAACATATAATTATTAATAACTAAACTAGATGATTGAGTGGGTTTTCATGGACTTTCCCGAAGAAGGGGAAGGAGAAAGCAGAGAGTACTGCAATATCAATACTACTATCTTTGAATTTTAAAGAATTAGAATTTGAAGAAAGGACAAGTTAAGACTTTGAATTGGATCAGAAAAATGGTTCCTTCACTTTTACCACTGCAGCCCTTAAGGTGAGAGAGTAAAAGATGATATGATTCTGGATAGCCATGAAGTTAACTAGCAACGATTTTCCGTTTAAGACTTGAGTAAAAAGAGGCTAGAGGATTAGTAGATTCAACTACCATGTTAAAGTACAAGATTTGGAGAAAGAAATGATGTCTAAAAAACAAAAAAATTAGCAATAGAGAGTCAGCAGAAGCAATTTATTTCCCCTACACCCTGAGTTATTCAACTGACTTCTGCCAAGCTGCCAGAAGAAGCAAGGGACCTTCACTTCTAAATCAAGACATGATTTGATAGCACTAAAAGAGCAATCAAAGTCTGCTCTTGGAAGGTATTTTAATTATGAGGAAAATCTAAATGTCTATCAAAATTAAGATACAAAGTATGAACCTAACAGTAGTAGCCCTTGGTAATGGTCTCTATTAAAGATAGGTTGTATTCTCAAGTTGTAAAATGTCTGACAATACTCAGAACTCTGTGGTGAAAGTGTTATTTCTTGACGTTTATGAAGAATCGTAGATAGAAAATCAGCTTTCCCCATGCACTTTTAGTTTGGAAACTTATTGTTTTGTATGTGTGGGTCTTTTTGTTGTGTGAATGGAGGAATCAACGGGTCAATGACTACGTACTATTTTTAAAGCTAGCTGTTGGGGAATTACTCTGTGTTCTGATTTATTCCCTCTAGAAAACAAAATATGGTAAAGTAAAATAACATCCACGAATCACCAAGGGGAGATCACGCTACTCCCCCACCATCGCAGGGCTAGCTCTTTCCATCGGTTCACTTCAACACTAGTTGAAATGATGATAGATAGAACCGAAACAATGGCTCATTAATGCCGTAGAGCGAGAGCTATAAGGACTTTTTATTTTCCTAGCTATAATTTGGTTGGATCTTTCGATAGATCAGGGCCCCTATTGAGGGTCAGAGGGCTAAAACTACTTCCCTTTCTTCTTCCTACATCTAATAGGTGGATAGGTAAATGAATTCAGCTAAGATTTGTTTTTCTTGCCCAGCCACAACTCACAATGAGAATGAGGATGGCAAGGTGCGGGAAAGGCACAAATAGAAGGAAGAGGTAGAGCCCCATGAGAGTGTTTCTGCCAGTAAAAACAAGGAAGAAGAGTCCTCTACTGACTAATTTGATAATTAGGACATGGTGATGATGCCTTAGGTAGAGGTGGAAGTCGATGATGTATACTGTGGCTTTTACTTCTATTATTTTACCAAGCTCTGGTTAATAGGACCTTATGAATATACAATCTTCAAATATACAAACTCTAATACCATCTCCTTGCATCCATATGAGACTCCTTTCAAGACAAGTCCCACTATGCTTCCTCTTCCCACAAGGATGTATGTCCCTTTTATATAGAAGGGCGTCAGATGTATAAGCCATACCTTATATATCTTCATTGGTATGTGACACTAATATTGTTGATAACTGAGAGGGGGGGGTGAATCAATTATCTTAATTACTTCTACTTCTAATCTTTCTTAACAATTAATGCAGCATTAGATCATATAAGCAAACATAACCATGAAATGGAAATAACATCAATACACATGACACAATGATTTTGATGTGGAAAACTCTGTTAAGGGAAAAAACCACGGGGTGATTAACCCAAGATTGTATTCTTTGTTAAAAGAATAAGATAGTACAAAATGGCACTTGCCAATTAGGGCTCACTGCCCAAGCACATTGCTCACAAGAGGATCACTGCCTACAAAAGTTTATACAATGAAACTAGATACTTGAACTGATGAGAAGCATCCACACATGCTGAGGTTCAGTTCTGGTTAGGCTCAATACACTGATCTACTGCACTTCATTCTTCCTCTTCTTTGGAGCTGCTGTCCTGTCACATACCGGACCTATATTACTGCTGTTACTCTGCTCCTTTGCTTTTCTTCGCACAACACAACTTACAACTCTCACCATCACATCTAAATCCATCTGGTATATATATATTCATACAAATGATTTCAACACCTTTCTAGTCGGCATCCGGAATAGTCAAAATTATCCCAAACTTTGAT
Source organism: Cunninghamia lanceolata (assembly GCA_027924645.1). Taxonomy (NCBI): domain Eukaryota; kingdom Viridiplantae; phylum Streptophyta; class Pinopsida; order Cupressales; family Cupressaceae; genus Cunninghamia; species Cunninghamia lanceolata. The sequence continues at coordinate 707,788 of BSBN01001494.1, read as the reverse complement.
CTGTCGGCTGAATCCTTGCTTGCCAAGTGATGCGTATCAAGGAGATGCTTATAGAAGTCATCAATTATGTCGGCCAATCATGAGTGATGCCTCAGGAAGCTTGAACACCATCAATATCTCATCCAGATTTAGGTCTGATGCTCTACCAGTCAATTCTTCCTCTGTCTACTCTGCCAAACAGGAACCCAACACTCAAGTGCTCATGTCTCTTCATTCTTCCATCACCGGAGGCTCAATCCCTGAAATCTATCAGTCAAGGTACTCCTCTTGACTTCCCTAAATCCGCACTTTACTGAGATACTTCCTCTGAGAGATCTGGCCCTGACTGTCGGACCTTGCCACATGCTCTGTTCTTGTTTACCGGACCACACCATTCTTCAACCTGACTTCCGGTAGACATATCATGCCCTGCGGATGGGTGGGATGAGCTTTGTTGCCATCAATGACAATATTCATGAAGCCATATAGTCTCTATTGCCAACAAATTTCCCTTCTATGTAGTGTTATGGTCGTAGATCCGATGAAATAGCTGCTCAATAATTTCAATAAAATGAGAGAACACTAGATGGAAGTTTAGAAGGAAAAAAGGATTTACGAGCTCCAATCTCTATTGCCTTTTTGCTGGTTTTCTTTGGAAACATGGAGTCGGTCGACCTAGAACACTGGATGGAAGTTTAGAAGAATATTAAAAGGATTTACAAGCTTTGATCTTTGCTGCCTTTTTGTTGGTTTTCACTAGAAACATGGAGCCGGTCGACCATCGATGGAATCAACACGACCTCAGAGGAGATAAAGTTAATGGTAGCTATCAGAATTTGCATCCGAGGCTCGTGAGCTTGCTACACTGGACCGGCAAGGGAAATCGATCTACACTTATTTATTCTGCATCCTATACTAATGCAAAAAATACAGGCCTAACAATCTTACTAGAGTGGTTGATTGTGAAGAGTTAAAATAAAACTAAACTTCGAACACAAATGAATTGTTTTCTTTCTTGAAAAGATGCAACAACAATTGGAGTGCCATTTTCTGCTACTCCAGCATACTTGACCAGTACCTGTGTTTGTTTTCATGTTGGCAAAATGTAGAAGCATATGGTGATTTGTGTTCAGCGACCAATCACAGATCATCACTTGAACAATGGGTAAGTGTAGATGAAATTGGAAATGAAGAAAAGACTAATGACAACAGAAGCTGCTACACAACAGTGCACATCTAATGCCCAACTTACAATGAAAAATTAATGAATTTAGTCTAGTGGATAGCCATTGGCAACCATACCCAATGAAAGATTACTTTTTTAATAAAATTTCATAAAGATTTAATAAGAATCCCTGTACAAATGTCTTTTTTACATTGATTATAATATTGACTTTTACAACAATAATGTCTATTTGATTGAATTTAAAGTATGGGCCACACTCATTTCATTTAATTTTTGACTTTTACAACAAAATGTCCATTTGATTGGATTTAAAGTATGGGGCACACTCATTTCATTTAATTTTGGTATGACCGATATTGATTTGAGTATTTAATGTTTGCCTAAAAGGGTAAACAACAATAGCCAATCAAATATTTTTACAAACTTTGCAAACTATAATCATGATCAAAATACAATAAATTGATTGATGGAAACTTAAAAAGACTAATAATAAATATATGAATAGTTATAATAACTTGTACAATATTCAGAATCTAAATATGCCGTCGTTCAGTAATGTTTCGCAAATTTCTAAACGCGAAAGGTGCGGATTCAATCCAGAGAGCTCGGAGTGCATTTACACCGTCCCGACAGTATTTTTGATAGGAAATCTGGGCAACTTAGGCAATTCTACAGACACTGAACGGGATCACCGTAAAGTGTAAACAAACACAGTAAAGTAGAACCCTAGCTATTGCTGTACCTAGGGGAGAGGACCCAGTAGTTGTGCACCCTAACTTCACGCCTCTCAAAATCATACGTGGCAATTTCGAATCACTCCAAAATTTTTACAGTAGCTTACTTGGCAATGCCCCTGCTTATAACTAAGGTTTCAGAGCCACATCATCAAATATGATGCCACATCAGCATGCTTTTTGTTGAGGTGTCAAATAGTTCCCCCCCAAAAAAGGTGGACCAATAGGTGTGCATTAAGACTCCCTTTGATGGTGTGCTGATTTGGCATCACATGATTGGTTACTTTTTAAATCTAAGGGGCACATTTCATTCAATTATTAGTACTTATTGTAACACTAACAGCCTTAAAGTCACAACTACTAGTACTAAACTTCAAAAAATATTGGAACTTAAGGTCACAAGCTACCATCTCAACTATTGGAACTATCTCACCTATTGGGTCTTTTCCCTTCACAATCCATTCAGCCCAGAAAACGAATTGAACTGTTTTTAATTTTTTTTAAAAACCCTGGTGGCGTTTCGGAGACGTTGGGCGTCTCCAGAGGGTACATCTCTGCTTCTGCAGGGCGTACCGGGCACGTTTCCCCTCTGCTGGTGGCGGTAGAGGTACGTCCCCACAACTCGGAGGCGTCCCGTCCCGAAAACGGCTGGTTTTGGGGCAGAGACGCGTTTCCATTGTACACTGTATTTTAACAGGATTTACTAGTCAGGATCGAGTATAGTCTGTATTGCTTTTGATTGTTAACAAATTCTGAAATTGTGAGAGTATCACTCTAATTATTTCATGAGTAGGGTTGAAATGGGAGGACACGATCAACTAAAATTGTTACTAGTTTGAGCACTGAGTGAACGCGTTTGCATTCATTCGTGGGGGACAGTCCATGACGAACTTCAAAGCCTTGCGTTCTAAGTCTCATTGTGGTCAATTCTTTCGGGAATGTGTAAGATCATTGTTAATCTCCTTCTTCGTAGCAAGATAAAAAGGAAAGTTGTAAATGAAAATCTCGAATGGTCTCACTTTCTATTTGTCATGAGTAAAGGCTTAGTTTCTTTGTAGTTTTTTTTCAAGGTTCACAGAAATACATATTATTCCTAAATGCAGGGGGATCCAAAAGTGACGGTACCAGAGGGCTTCAGAATGAGGACAATTCCTTCGTTGGGAATTTTGAGAGTGTTCATGTTGTTCCTTATAAGTGTAACCGAAAGAACAGTATGAACAGACAAGGGTGTAGATTATATTCAGTTTGTTTTTATTATTAAATTACACTTCAAAGTGTTGAAAGGAAACTCCCATGATTATTTGAAATTTAAGGGCAATATTTTTTAACCTCCAGATTGATGGAGGGAGACCTTTTGATTCAGTTAAGATACAAAATTTTTGGGCATCCAGTCACAGGAATACCTAGCAGAATAACAGCTGGAAGAGTGGCATACCCACATAAGTAATCTTGGACACAATCGATACAGTGGTGTCTATTGGGCTTTTCCTACATTTAAAATCATTGAAAGTGTCAGTCTGGCTGTCTGGTGGGTGTCTTTCAGTGTGCTTTACCTTGTTCATACCTCTCCTACAGTGTGTTCGCCGTACTTACCATGAACTGTTGCAACATTCATTAGGATCAAAGTAGCATTCATAAATGAAATGGCATCGATCAATTTTAAGAGCTATGCGTATAAAAACCACATGAAATCACCATTCGAGAAAGGAAACTGAAATCACAAGGGGGTCCACGTAAAAATAGAGCTTTAGTGCTTTCCCATAAGGAAATTCTCAATCCTTTCATTGAAGGTGAGACCACATATGGGAAGTGGAGGCCATAGGAGTCTAGCTGGACCAAAAAGAGAAGGTAATGACAGGAGGGGAGCCTCGATAGGTAGCTTCAATCAGTTCTTGGCCACAGAAGCATTCGTTCAGGCAGCCTAAAAGGCATGGCAGTGGGGAGGACCGCAACCTACTTTTCCAGCATTCATCTCATTCGACAAATTGGTGCACCTCCCTTTCATAAAACCCTTTGTGCCTTTGCCAAAGGAAGAAGAGATACCTGAATAGACCAGGAGGCAGTCTGGGTGCTGAGCCCTTACCTCCAGCTGTACATTGACACAGCATGTTGTCAAAGTGAAAATAGGGAGTGAACTTGTATTTTTTATACCCTTGGCACCCTTATAATCACCTATTAAAGCCATCAGAAAATTTAGATTTTGCAGGCATCCCAAATTGGGTGGCTTCAAAAATCTAAAATTGGCTCTTTTCTGATTAAGTCAAGTACCCCCTTTTTTTCTTTGTTTAAACATTTAGCTGAATGACCGTGTCAACCCCTCTTAGAGATTAAGAGAAAATTCAGTAGAGAGGAGAGGGACTTTCTCGGTTATCCTGGCTGTAAGCGGTTTCAGTAACTTATGGGAGCTCAGTACTGTGCATTAAGCTGCCAGTGGGGAAGATGGCCATGTCCTTTTCCTTGTTGTGGCAAAGCAAGGTGGGATGTAAGAGCTTGCTCTGGTGGCATTTTCGGAAGGTGGCGAGGATGACTTACAACATCCGGGTAAGTGGGTCTTGGAGAAGGTTTGTAATGGCAATTGAGCAGCAGTCCCAGGGAAAGGTGCTGGGAATGGAGAGGGCCATGGTAGCTGGAGAGATGCCAAGCCCTAATCCCCATCCCATCCCATCCCACATTCTCCCAAATATAAACTATGATGGTGACTGCTGTGAGGATAGAGAGGCCCATGCAGAAGTAATACCAGTTGAATTGGTCCACCCCAAAAGCCACCACACATCTTCTGTTCAATAGAATAGAATAGAACAGAAGAATTTTAATGTCCTTGAGGCCAAAGATAGCCTACGGGACAACAGACCTTGCCATTTTATCTTTCTGATTTGTAGCCCTTTTATTAATAAGCTTGCTGATGAGCTCCCCCGTTTTCCCCACCTTCTCCTCTTCGAATAAATCATGTAATGAAGCAGCCATTAAAGTATTTGCATATTTATCCCAGATGTCCCTGTAGGCTTCACAATCTAGAATAAAGTGCTTTTTTGATTCAACTGCCCCGGCCGGGCAAAAGATACAAACTCTTTCCTCCCATTCTTCTTTAGGCCTCTTCCATCTATCTGTTTCACATTGAAGATGATGTGAGCTAGTTCTCAATTGTGCTATAAGAATCTTTGCTCTCCACGAGATATTCGCCTCTATGTATGCTTTTTGTTGATGTTCATAGGTGGGGTTATATTCATCCAAGTAATATTTACTCTTTCTACCTTAATGGCTTTTCCCACATAGCCTTGCAAAATTTATCCATAACAAAAGCCTTTATTTATTTGTTAAAATTGGGACACACATTTAGGTGGATGCCCCATTTGTTCATCTACTTGAAGTTTTGATTCATCTAGGATTTCTTTCTCACTCATGACTTCTTTGATGACAGCCTTAGGCCACCTATGTGCCTCCATTTGCTCAGACTTTTTAAGGTAACTAAGGAAACACACCATGGCAATGGCTTCAATAGGGAAGGTGCCTATTTCAGCTAGAAGGATCTCATATGGTATTGAAGCTTTGAGGTTGAATTTGCTTGTGATCATGCATATTTAAATCCTCTCTATTTGCTTCTATTTTACCTCTGAAGTGCTGCTAGCCCATAATTCACATCTATAAAGCACCATGGGAATGACTAAAAGCCCAAAAAGAATCCGCATAGTTTTCCAGTCCCATAACTCTACCTCCCTACTTATATTTTGCAATGCATAAAATGCTCTCCACCCTCCTACAATTCTTTTCCTTTTGCAAGTATCCCAACTGAGCTTGTTGTTGAAGTCAATCCCAAGATACTTGTACTCTGTTACTTCCTCTAGAATATTCCCTTAAAAGTAAAAGTTGCTCTGCCTTTTGTTCTTCTTATTGGAGAAGATCATGATCTTAGTCTCGATGGTGTAGACTTGCATACCTACTTCTTTACAAAAGTGCTCTAAGGCATACAAGTGCTCTTGTAGCCCTTGAGCAGATCTAGCGATCAAGATGAGATTGTTGTTGTACAAGAGAAGCCTCACAACATACTCTCCTAAACGAACACTGTCCCTTCGCAAATTTAACCATTCTTCTAGTTTGTCAATATATAAGCCAAAAAGGGTAGGAGAGAGAGCATACCCTTGTTTGACCCCAATTTCACTTCTAAAACTTTTTGAAAGACCCACTTGAGTTCTGATTTTTACCTGAACTTCCTCATACAGCCTATGAACAACCCCTCTAAAATGCTCTGGGATACCAAGATCCTTCATTCTACACTATAGTTTACTCTTGGGAACTGTTTTGAAAGCTTTCTTGAAATCAACAAAACAACAATACGCTTCCTCTTTACCATCCCACACTTTTTCAATGATATGCCTCAAACTGATGCCATGATCTATAGGTGAGTATTTTGGTCCAAAACTTGCTTTCCCTTTTGCTCTCTTATCTTTTTCTTCTACCCATTTGCTGATCTTGTGCTCTACCATGCTTCTGAAAAGCTTTGCAAGCAACGTATTGATCATGATGGTTCACTAATTAGATGGATTGTTTACATCACCGCTCTTAAAAAGAGGTATCGCTAGACTAGTTGTCCAATCACTTGGAAATCCATGCTGAATGATGCTATTGAAAATTTTCTTGATATGAGGAACGAGCATGTTCTTTCCCCATTTTAAGTATTCTGCCTGTAACTCAACCATGTCACCCCTGAGCTCATCTTCTTAATAACTTCCTTGACCTTTTGTAAAGTAAATAATTTTATTGTTGTGTTGACTGTAGGGGGTGCCTCTGCTTGTGGTTCATGCTTGTAAAGTTGCTTTGCATATGTAAGCAATTGAGTAGCTGTGATGTTTTCTCTGTGTGCTGTTTTCTTTGCTGAAGTTTCTTCCAAAAATGTTTAGGGTTATTCTTTCCTAAATAAATTAATTCTTCTCTCCTTGTGTTCATGTACTCTCTTTTTTTGCTTTAACAATTTGCTTGTACAAATTTTTGTTCACCTCTTCTCTGCCTAGCTCTTTGAAAGCTTTCTGTGCTGCCTTGCATTCCCCATCGAACCAAGCATTTGTTGGGAAACAACTTGTTTTCTTTATCTTATTATTTTTTGCCTTTTTACATCTTTCAAGAGCCTTTTGGATTATGCTTTTTAACTCGTAACTTATGGAGCCTTGTATTCTCTTTTCCTTCTTTTGCAATTTTTGCTATAAAGCTTCCATGAATTTTTGCTCTAAAGTGGTTTTCTCGAGTTATAAGAATTTTTCTCTTTGTCAAGGGTGATTGTTTGGGCTGCTCTTTTACCATATGCTGATTTCTTTTCAGCCAAGACAACCTTGTACAAACTGGGCTATGGTCTGATTGTAGCTCCGTAGGCTGATCTTCTATCATTGCCTTTGTTATCTTACCTATCAAGCTTCGCGAGCAAATGACGTAATCAACAACACTCACAACATTGTAGGTTTTACATGTGTAATTCCCAGATTTCTTCCACCTGCTCAATGAAACAAATGGAGAAATGAGGTTTAAGACTGGGTCAGATTTTTAAAAATTGGGGAAGGCAATAATTAGAGTTTCAAATAAACAATATATTATTAAAATAATTCTTTTTAGGTTATGAGCATTTATTGTACATGTTAAATGTTTAATTTTTTAATTGTGTGTTTATTTGGTTAATAGGCCATTTTTAGATGAATTTTTTTTTCCCAAAGTTTCAAAATTGTAATCATCCATATTGTCATAAATATTTCATCATAGAAAATCGTTGTACTAATATTTTTTTTTTTTGATAAAACATCATAATAGAAAAATCACAATATTTTGTTTTTATCATAAAAAAATAACAAAACTATTAATATTGGTTGTTTCATTTATGTGTTTCAAGCACGTTTTGCATTTCAGAGAAAGAAATGAATGATTTGGGTGCATTTTGTTGAAGACCAGTTGTCTGCAATAGGTATGGAATTGAACAAGAGTACACTCTTTTGCAGAATGATGTGAATTGGCCAGTGTGCAAATTTTGTTGCAAGCTTTGTGGACACCGACTGGCAAATATCATCCCTCCTCTAGTATTATAAATATCTATTATACACCTCTTCATCCACACATTTCATACTTGTTCATTCACATTGATTTTCTTTGCTCTTTGGTTGTGTTTTGGAAAGGTGGGTCTTGTTGTGACCAAATCACACATCGCCCCATTGCAAATGGGGACCCCCTTTTTTTGAGTTCTGATGCATTGCATGAAGTTTTGATGATGCCTTAGGTTTGTTTACTCTGCCAATCCAACAAGAAGTCTCTCTCCTAGAAGTTTTTGCTTCATAACTGGAGGTCTCCTTTGGAACATGAATTTGCAGTAATGAAGAGTCTTAATCAAATTCCATCCAATTCATGACTCTTGAGATCAACCCTGATGTATGTTTGAGATCCTGAAAAGACTAAGTCTGGTAGCCTGAAATCCTGAAATCCTGAAAAAATGGCTAAGTCTGAAATCTGGTGAATCCTCCAAATTCTAGATTTTGCATGTTAAATCCAGTGGATTCGAGGCCTATCTCAAACATCCTGAAAGGTATATTGAAAAATATTTAAAGTATAAGAAATTCAACTTATACTTAAATATATTTTTCAATATACCTTTACCCTGAGAGACCCTGAAAAATGCCTAACTGTTCCCGAAGATCCAAAATCTTGATCCAGTGCGATAGGATGTAGGATTGGCGCAAAATCTTGACGAAATGTGCTTCCGAACAGAAAATAAAATGTGGATCACTTGCGACTCAACCAATACGCCCAACTAATGCACCAATTTTGAAGGAAAAGCAAGGTTTTTTGAATGACGATTGAAGAGGAAATCAAAAGTGCCAACTAATGCGCCTCATTCTAGAAGATCCTTCACCCTTGATCTAATGCGCCACAGCAAGGGGAAATTGAAACCTTGATCCAATGCGCCACTAGTGGAGGATGACTTATCCCAAGTTTTAAGGTATATTTTTAGAGGATTTGAAACCTTGATCAAATGCGCCAAGATGAAGAGGCAGGTTTTGAGTGTTAAAGTGCAAATTTTATAAGTTTCAAGAGGAATCAACCACCCTCATCTAGTGCGCCAAAAGCAAAAGTGAGGAAGATTCAACGACCCTCATCCAATGCGCTCAATACAAGGGGATTTCAAAACCCTCAACCAATGCGACCAAGGTAGAAGGGATTCAAGACTAATTTGCAAGAATGTAATATGTATCTCAAACAAGGAGATTTCAAACACCTCAACCGATGCGCTAGCCTTTGAGGATGTGAAAATTTGATCCAAGGTATATGCGTTTTTAGGAAGAATTTGAAGTCCTTATCCAATGCGCCTAAGAAGAAAGAAGAGAGGAAGATTTCAATATGTCCATCCAATGCGCCAAAGGGATGAAGACCTCAAACATTGAATCTACTGCGCCAAAGAGAGATGAAGAAGTTTAAACCTCTATCTAGTGCGCTGATGCCTTGAAGAATTTGAAATTCCATGTGCTGCGCCAATGCATGAAGACATCACAACTTCTATCCAATGTGCTACCTTGAGTTAGAGATGAGGATTCAAACATTTAGATCCAATGCACCAAGGAGATGAAAGTTAAGATTATTTTAAGAGGAACTCAATACCATGAAGGGATGCGCTAAGATTCAAGAAGCTCATCTGCTGTGCCAGCCCTTAGAAATTCTGAAAATGCACTTAAATTAAGGAAAACTCAGACTTGTGATCTAGTGTGCCAAAATAAGAAGAAACCAAACACCTCATCCAATGCGCCTAGAACAAGGAGTAAAAAATAGTGATTAAAAGTGAAATTTTAACCAGAGCATGAAATTGTCAACCAGTGCGCCACTTTGGATGGAGATTACATTCAAGTTTTATAAGGAGTGAAATTGGCATCCAATGCCTCATCCATATATGATGCTTAATTTGAATTTTATGATTGCTTTCTAGCGAAGAGTAGATTTCTCATCTAATGCGCATAAGCTAGAAATACATGAAGTGATTCTTATGTGTTATAAATCAAGTATTATCAAGGAATTGATGTTGCTACTTTGTTTGTTTGCAGGAACAAGGAACTTAGATGGAGCTAATGAGTCATCAGAGGAGTTAACTTCTGGAATCACCTTCATGCTAGGAGTGAAGTCAACAAGTTGCAGTGTGTAAGGAAGACATCAAGTAGCTGTTCTAAGAAGTCACTTCAAGGATATTCTATTGGATCACTTCAAGTATCAGCTAGCTTCTTCATCAATCTACTGGAACTTTTCATCAAGCTCCATCATGTTCAAAAGACGAAGTTTCTATCCATCCAAGCTTCAAGTCAAGTTCTTTCAAGATTTAAGATCATCTTCAAGGAATCATTTCATCAACTACATCATGATCATCAAGAGCAAGTGCTTGAATCAACTTCAAGTTGCAGAGGAAGTATCATTCCAAGAGGCTCACATCTAGTTTCATATGCTCCATCATCAAATGTTCGAAGGCATTCATCCATTCAACTTCAAGACTCTTCAAATTTTCAAGTCCAAGAGAGATCTCTACTTCATGTCATCATCATCTACTCTTACATGAAGGAAGCATCATCATCATCTCCTACTACTCTATATCAAGATATATCCAGAGAAGATTATCATGTATCCTACAAGAAAAAGAATAGCAAAGTCAATCAAATGAAGTAACATCTATCATACATCCAGTTTACAGGAAGATGAACAAGGCAAGATCAACAAGATACATTCCCAGACATCTCAAGTGTTCAAGTATCAAGAGCAATCACATTGAATCCATCATTACAAAATGATACAATTTGAAATATGCTGAAGTGGCACCTACATGGCAGACACGTCATCATCTAATCATATCAGCCACATCATCTTAAATGCATTAAATATATCATTTAATAAAAGAAGCCAAAGGGACACCTATGTGAAAGATGTTTTAAATGCTTTCGCCTTACCTTATCACATTGGAAAATGTGCCTTCATTGCCTCTCTCTTTTGTACTAAAAATAGAAAGTTGTTGTAGCTACCTGTTGAGGTGGCATGATCTAGACCCTTGGCTATCGAATTGATCTAAGCCATTCATTGTAATCTGGAGCTCTATATAAAGGCCTTGTTGCCTCATTTGTTATTTAATAGTTCAGAAATTAGAGGTTAGTTTTGTAGGAGTAGAATAGGAGAGACTCTTGAAATTCTCTAAGAGGGCTTGAAGTTGTTGTAAATATTTCTCAAGATTAATGCAAAGACATTGGAGCATTGTTTGGTGTTAAGTGTTGTCTTGTGAAATAACATGGTTTCTTGTACTTTGATGAAGTGGAGAGATGTTTCAAATTAGAAATAAAGTAGATTAGAAGCTCATTGATGTAATGCATGTATGTGTTGGATATTTGATCAACTCTTAGCTCATGCTTTTAACATTCATCGCTGGTGAAGTGTTGTGTAAAGCTAGTCTGAGCCTTATCATTTGCTTTAGTTCGATTGTGGATGCTTGTTTGAGCTGCGCCATTTGATGGGTGTTTATATGAGCCTTCATGATTTGAAAACCATTCACATAACCTTAGGAGATTGCATCAACTTCATGTAGTTGTAGGCACCCTTGGTGAAGTGGAGTTAGGTTAATCGAGGAGTTTGTCTATTCAATACATCATCATTGCTTCATTGACCTTAGATTAGATTCCTAAACCTTACCTTTTTTCATTTCTTTATCATTAAAACTTTGTATATACATCATCCACACTGAAAGGAGAAATAAGCTGAATGAAAAGAGAAGAATCTGCGTAAGTCCCTTTGTGATTATCAGCAAGATCACATGTAATCACTGAGTTAACCCATCATAAATCTTAAAAGGAACCTTGGAGTTACTTCACTGGATCACATAGTTCAGCCTTTGAAGAGCTTTATTCAAGAGAGTGGGATACTCTAGTGTTTTACTCTATTGTTGACTTGTCTAAAAACAATCATCAACAGGTCTCTTTTACAGGTTTGTTTGCACTCCTTTAGAACTGTGTTTTGATTAATCCAACAAAATGTCTTGGCAATGGTTTGTGTTTTGCTGTGTGTATGACTTTGTAAGGGTTTGGCTCAATAACTTTCTAGGGTTTTCCTTTAAGTGTATTCTTTCTGTTATGGTTTTGAGTTGTGGAGCTTTAAAAATCTCAAACATGACCCTGCACTTGTTGGGGAAATAATCTCAGAAATTCAATTGACGTATCTACTTCATGAACAAGTGTCTGTTAGCATTTCTGAGATACACTTGTCTCCATTGACATGTTATTTTGTTGTTTGGCAAGTTATCTTAGGTTTAGATTTTTGAGCTTCAACATGCAGATCTTTGTCAAGACCCTTATTGGTAAGACAATCACCCTGGAGGTGGAGAGCTCTGATACCATTGACAATGTACAAGCCAAGATCCAGGACCAACAGAGGCTCATTTTTGCTAGAAAATAGCTTGAAGATGGATCGCTACAGATGCTAGCCCTTGTGCTAAACAGTGGTGAAGCTGAAGTCTCCTCAGGGGTTACTTAGAGGAATAGTGTTGTTTTTAAATTAATTAATTAATTAATTTTTGGCTATGTAGAAGTGGTGAAGAGTACTTTGCATTGATGCAATCTGATCTGGATTTGAAAGGGTAGTGTATGTTATAATGTGGCATAGTGTTGGGTTCTTGGTCTTCCTTCTGTTTTTCTCCAGCCCTACCCATGGTATGTGTTTTTTCCTTGCTCCATGGTATCTCATTTGGAAATTAGATTCTTTCATGTGATTGGTGAGTTTCATGATATTTTTTCATATTTTGTCTAGAAATTAGATTTTGTATTTGGGAGTTGGTAGTGACTTTTTAAAAAAAATAAAGTTTTTATTGGGAGAAAAGTGAAGTGTGAAAATGCAAAACTAGGGAGGATTTTCAGATCAGAAAAGACAGAAACTTGAAGTGGGAAAAAGTGGTTCCTCATGTGCAAGAGTGAGGATTTTATGATCAAATCCTAGACACCCAAATCATTGGCTTTCTGTTAAATGGTCTGAATAGTCTTGAGAAGGAAGCATGTGAGTATAATTGACCTAATCTCATACACACAAATCACAAGCATTTTGGAAAATGCTACATAGAGCAGAGTGTTGAGGTGTGAAAATATAAAACCGGCGAGATTTATTAGTTCAAAACAGGAGATATGAAGCTTGAAATGAGAACTTGCCCAGATTGAAGATTTGATGTTCAAATTTTAGACACCCAAATCACTAGCATTCTGTAAACTTTTCTGAAGACCGATGATTAGAGTATAATCGACCTAATCCAAGACACCTAAAATTATAAGCAATTTGGAAAAGTAATCGATGATTAGAGCAATAAGAAAACAACTGGTGCCCGAGTTCAAAAGTATGGATTTTATGTTCAATTCCAGACACCCAAGTAATCAACATTGTGTAAAATGATCCATTTTTGTTTTCAGAAGCAATGTTTCAGGATAACCAAATCATAAGCATTTAAGAAAATGCTCACTTTCATCTTGAAAACAAGGCTTGAGTAGTATATCAAATTGTGAAAATGCCAAATCTGTGAGGATTTTTAGCTCAAAACCTAGATGGGAAGCTTGAAATGAAAAAAATGGTTTCACATGAGCAAGAATGAGGATTTTATGTTCAAATTGCAAGCACTTGAAGAATTAACTTTTCACAGATTGCTCCAACTTGGTCTTCAAAATCAATGATTTGAGTATACTTGATCTAATCTCAAATACCCAAACCATTGAAAAATGTTTCATATTTGTATTGAATTTGAGGGCCGAGTAGAATATTGAAGTGTGAAAATGCAAAACCAGTGAGGATATTTAGCTTAAAACTTGGGATAGGAAGCTTGATATGAGGAAAAAAATGGCTTCCCATTTACATCAATAGGGATTTTATTTTCAAATTCCAGTCACCAGAATCATAAAGCATGCTCTGTCTCTGTGTCTCGAAAGTCATTATTTGAGAATACTTGACCAAATTCCAAATACCCAAGTCATTAAGTGTTTCGGAAATTCCAAATATCCTTGTCTTGAAGTTAAGGGTTAACTAAAATAACAAGGCATGTGAATGCAGTAGCTGTGAAGATTTTCAGCTCAAAACCTGAGATAGCAAGGTTGAAATAAGAAAAAATGGCTTCTCACTTGCAAAACTGAGGATTTGAAGTTCAAATTCAAGACCTCCATATCATTTTCATTCTGTAAAAATGCTTCCAACTTGGTCTTCAAAATCAATCATTTGAGTATGATAAATTGAATCTCACGTACTTAAATCATAAGCCTTTTGGAATATTTGTATTGAGATTCAGGGTTGAGTGGAATATTTGAGGTATGAAAATTTCAAAACTAACAAAAAATTTCAGCTCAAAACCTAAGGTAGGAAGCTTCAAAGGAGAAAATACTGACTTCCAGAATGGGGATTTTATGTACAAATCCCTCCTATGCAAATTTGTAGCATTATGCAAAATGCTCTAACAGTCTTAAATATGTTACAATTGACTTACATTTAGATACCCAAATCATAAGCATTTCAAAAAATAAGATTTATATTGAAATAATGATTAGAATTCTGGTAAATGCTTTAGTTTGTCTTGAAAACCCAACAATTTGAGTGTAACTAACCTAATCACAGATTCTCAAGAATCAAATCACTAGATTTTCAAAAAATAGGATATTGTGCTCAGATCCTAGATTCTCAAATCATTTGCATTCTACAAAATCCTCCAACTTGTTCTTGGAAATTAATGGTTTAAGCATAACTTACCTAATCCTTCTTACTCGAATCATAAGCATTTCAGTAAATGATCCAACTTGTCTTTGAAATTGCGGTTAGAGTGCAGTTGATCTGTAAGTGTGAAACTGAGGTTTGAACCTTTGTCAAATGTATTTTCAGCTTCAAATCTGAGATAAGAAGTTGAAACAAGAAAAAATCAGCGCCTGTGTGCAGAACAGGGATTTTCTACTCAAAATGCTTATACTTGATCATTAGCATTCTAGAAAATTCACAAGCTTTATTTTGAAAATCACTTATTTGAGTTTCATTGACCTAATCTCAGATACCTAAATCATAAGCATTTAGGCTGGTGCTCCATCTTTGTCATGGAAATTAAGGGCCGAGTGTAATTGACACATACGTGTGTCAATGAGGTTTGAATCTTTGCTAAATGGATTGCATCTCAATGTTGAATTGCCCAGAATTTGTTGTGAAATGAATCTTGTAAGCTGTATCTAGTTAGTTATGAGTCTGAGTATCACTGTTGGATTTTGGCATTGATTACACTTGCTGCCGGGATTGGATTTTTTCGACTCACTTCTACTAGCCATGGTTTGGCTTGTAGTTTAGAACTTGGTATTACATTACAATCAATTCAATGAAAAATGAAACGTAATTGTGTGAGAATTTTAACAGTTGGGACCTATATTATTGTTTTAAATAATAATAGGTGGAATTCAACTTACACAGTTGATGGGCTTGGAATTTTAGTTTCACCAAGAAGTGTCTGTAGCATTCATTACCTTTGTATGGTCAAAAGACTCGAAACAAAGAATCTTTACTTAAAATGAGAAAATTGACTGGAAAAATATCTTTAAATTTTTTAAGCTATCCCAAACTGTCGTACACCTATCTTGCTTGTCATGCTATAGGAGATATGTTGTGAATGTTGTTGCTATTGAGAGGATAAGGTGCATCCAAATTAGATTTAAAGAGCATTTTTTGTAACTACTGCATACTCAGTACACAATCTCTTCAGCTGTCTTGCTCCCATGTCTAGAATCCAGTTAGTCACCGTATGTTTGAAAGATGTGTGCATGCATGTTGAGGTTACTTTAAAGAATTAATCCATGTATATTAAAAAACAAAGGCACAAGTAACCTAGCCACATTGAAGAAATGCATCAAAGCTCCATTAGATAAAATGTGCATTTCAGGGCGTACTTTGTGGGCTGTAATAATTGACCTTAGTCTGGGTGGTGAGGTTTTTTTGGTATGTAAAATAAGAAATTCATGGACTTCAAGCAAAAATTTAGTAAAAACTCAAATTTTGTTGGCTAAAGCGACACTAGACATTCATAATGTACATTGTATATTGTAATATTAAAAATATTTGTTAATAAGCAGTTTATAATTTTTTTTCCTGAAGCAATATCCCCAGGAAGAGTTGGTATAGGTTAAAAGCATAGTTACCGGATATTCCACCCCCCTCTCCCTTGGTACGCGTATCGCCGTATCGGATACGGATACTCATAGGATACGGCTCGGATACTTCTTGGATACCGTATCCAACCGTACCCAAAAGAGACCCTATTTTTTTCCCATGCCGGATACGCGCAGATGCAGCATTCTCATGATATTTGTGCCGTATCCCAAAAATATTAACCCTGGAATGTTAAAAACTGCCGCAAGCAACTGTTCCATGACCTAGCATGCTGATTTCTTGTTGCAGGGAACTACTCTGGACCAACACGCACACAATGGACATATGTCTTTCTACGCGATTGTATTTACTCAAATAATCGCATTCATTCTAAAGTTGGAGAGATAGTGTCAACAAGCAATGGAGGAAGAGGCAAATTTTATTAATTGGTGATACTTTTTTTAATTTTTGGCTTTTTTGTTTTACTTCACATTGTAAACTTTTATTTATTTATTAAGTTTAATACATTTAACTTTTTTTAAGTTTAATTTATTAATATATAATATATTTGTTAAATATATATTAGTTATATTAAATTTAAATTATTTAATATTATTTATTGCTAATCTATCTATTTATCTATATATATGCACGCACGCACACACACACACACACACACACACACATATATATATGTCGTATCTAGTCGTATCCATATTAGGGGTCTTGAAAAATAGCCGTATCCGTATCCGATACCTTATCCGTATCCGATACCGTATCCGTGTCGATGCAACTCTGGTTAAAAGATGATACAATAGATACTGATGCATTCTCCCATATTTGGACTTGAAATGTATTTGGTCTACAAAGATTAGCTCCAACCCTGAATCCTAGTTCCAGAAAATTGGATAATACCCTACGTTTGTTGTAGAGGATGGGTCTAGTTAGACCTTCACTTTATAGGATGAACAGAAATCCTGAACTGCATGGAATCCTGAAAATAAGTTAAGAAATAAGGTTGAGCCATAAAGTTTTCTCGAACCTAGTGCAAATGCCACTGAGAATAGTTCTATCTAACATCTAGCACATCTATTAACGAATAATGACAAAGATATTAAAAATATCTTGTACTGGATGTTTTTCTTGCATTGCCCTTTGGTTACAAATTGATTTTAATCATAAAGTTCTGGTCTCAAGGGGGTGTGTAAAAACTTTGTGCTTGCATACTTGTGTGTTGTCTAACAACACTTGCTCAACCTATAAAGCCATGAAATTATTTGTTCGATACAGATGTGAAGAAGTTTCAATTTGTAGAGGATGACTTACCTAAGACTTCTGCACAATACTATGGTCAAGTATTTTCTTGTTATATGCAAGTAACTTATATATAACTTCCCACGGAATGTTTACCTTTTAATGGCTGAATGGTTTTTGTTATAGATATTAGTTTCTCTTTTCCTTCAATATTGTGTGGTTAAAATAATTTACTGTGTCTGGTATTTTGCAAGTAATTTGCTTTGTGTTTTGTACAACAAGAAATGGATCCTACATAAATGCCTATAGCTTCACGGTCAGATACGAGACTCAAACAGATTTTGCTCACACATTAAAATAGAGTTGCCTCTAGTGGATTACTATCCCCTTCCAGTTCATGTTCTGGGAATGATGTGTTGTCATCAAGTACCAACTTGGCTTTAGATAGCCTAGTAGCCTCTACAAATGCATCATCCTCACTGTTAGAATCTCCATCCACTTTCGCTAAGAAATTGCAACTCGAGGTATAACCGGCTCTTTTCTTTGCCATTTGCTTACATTCCACATAGGTATTTGCTTGCACCATCTTTACCTATTGAATCTTCAATGAATACACATACACCAAATCATATTTTTGCAAGGCCAACAATGGCCAACCTTTGTTTATTTCTTTTACTTCCGGTGCACAAGGAGTGAGAAACAAGAGGGATCATATGAAGAACCATGACATTTGCAAAATGGACGCGAGCGGGAAGACCGTTGGAGCGGGGGATGCTGGCGTGAGTGTCTCTGCTAATGCTGTTGGCTCGTCCTCTGCTCGGGGGTGTGTGGGTGTCATAGTTGGCGATCCTGCTGATCGTGTAGGGTCTCTTGTGAAAGTTGTGGCTTCAGTGGCAAACATTGTGGTTGAGGAGGTAAGAGTTCCCACCGAAAGAGTTGGGATTTCAAAGGAAAAGATGAATGCTGGAACGCATTGTTTGCTGGCTGAGAATGGATCTGATGCATCTGCTCCAAGGCAGCGGACCACTGATGACCCTTGTCGGTCTTTTGCTGCGGTCGCTAGATCGAGTGCCCTTCGTGCTTCGGGGGGAGGAAGGGAGTTCGGCCTCTCCCCTGTGCTTGCTCTTCCCCAGTAGTGGTGTGTGGCCCCGAGGTCACATAAAATGAAGAGTTTTACCGCAATACTGGTGCAATATGCAGGGTCAATGCATTGTGGCCCTCTCTGCCTGACCTGCACAAGTGGGTTTTGGAGTCTTGGAGGCCGCTGATCTCTGGGAAGATTGAGCTTTTTCCCAGTGCTTGTGGTTTTTTCATCGTGACTTTTGCTTCTTCTAAGCAACAAGCCACAAGATCTAGTGCTGGATGGTAGGGTCTGGATGTGGGGAGATCATTCCTTGTCCATTAAACCCTGGACTCTTAATTTCAACCCTCTAACTGAGCTGCTCAATATCAAGCCGATTTGGGTGCGTCTTCTGAACCTCCCCCTTCAGTTCTGGGAGGATTCCTGCTATGAGGGCATTGGCAATGCCATTGGGCGTTTTCTAAAAGTGGACTCTACTACTTTCATGGGTCACTCCACGGTTGCTCGTATTTTGGTTGATATTGACACCTCCAAACCCCTTTTTGGAGATATTGTTTTGATGGTAGGTGATAGGCCTTGGAAACAGCCACTGGATTACGAGGGTATCCCCTTTAGATGTCGGCGTTGTTTCACTGCTGGCCATTTGGCTTCTGGTTGTCCTTTATCATGCTGCAAATGTGTTGCAATTTGGTGGAAGGATGCTCTGGATGATCACCTAACTATCAGTGCCTCCCAGGAGGTTGATTTGTCTTGTGGTGATGATTCTTCCCAGGAGGATGAGCTCCCTCTTCAGGCTGCTACGGTGGATGGTTTGGCGGATCCTCTTTCAGCTCCCTTCTCGGATCCGGCTTCTCTTGACCGATGCACTTTTGTTCCAACTGTTGTTACTCCTTTTGATTTGCCTAATTCGGATTTGGCAACTCTTTAGTCGGTGGCTGCTTGCCACGCCCCTTTGCCTTCTCTGGGGTCGGCTTCGGTGGCACCACCCTTGGCTATTTCAGCCCAGGAGGATCCCCCCCCATTGCTCTGCTCTTTAGATTTAGACTCAGAGGTCTCTTGGATTGTGGTTCATCGCAGAAAGAAAGGGCTCCCCAAGTCTGTTGGAGTTGTACCTTAGGGCTAAGGGTGCCAGATTTGCTTGTTCGGGATTTGTTGTTGTTTGATCCCTTGTCTGGTTTTTCTGCTGTTAGTGTGCTTCCGGTGCACTGTTTGGTTTGCCTTTTTGGGCTGTTGGTTGTTTGGTTGTTTGTCGTTGTGTTGGGCTATGCCCCGGTAATCTGTTTACCATTATCTTGATCTTGTACAGGGTTCGGCACCCTTGTTTTGCCGCTTACCATAATAAAAAACATTCCACCTTTTGTTTTGAGTTCCAACTCATTATGGGCAGCACTGGTATCATTCGCCTAGTAGTTCTTATGAAAATTGACATTTCATCAGAATTTTGCCTCTAGCAAGTGGTTTGCCTTCAATAATATATACCTCCATTTTTTATGGAAAACAAGCAAAAGGTGCATATATGAATAAGATTCAACCTTCAAAAGTTGCCCCTGCCTTAGCACTTAAGCCACCTTGGCTTTTCCCCTTAGAACCTCAAGCATCAGATGCATCAAAGTGCACTTCATCATGTAATGCCAAGTCTTGCAATTCCATCTATAAAACAACTTTCTCCAAGTTTCTTTGGTGCTCCATCATAAGTGAGGCCTCTAGTAGTGTTTCAAAGCCCCTCATATATTCAATGTTCCACCCATTTCTTAAAAAAATGGTGTTGGTATTCATTGATGACGCCTTCATTTATAGTAAATCATGGAATGATGAACAATTCATAGAAAATATTCTAGAGTTTCTAAGTGTAGAGGGCAACACTTTTATAAAGGGGATGGGAATGTCATGATGCTAATATGATATATTCCTAATTATAATAAGTTAAGCACTTGTGGCATGATTAACCTTACTAGATTCATTTATTAGTCTTAGTTATTCCTTAAGATAACTTAGTTATGGTGAAGGGGTGTGTCTCTACACATTTATGCATATAAATAAGGAGAGATAGACTCTCCCAAACCATCATATCATCTAATATTGAATTCACATATTATTTTCTTATAATTGGAGGTCACCCCCTTGAAGTGGTCTGCTATTTTCTTGATTTTTACATTTACTTCCAAGAAATATCATAACAAGTGGTATCAAAGCTACGATTTGGGCCAATATTTTTGTTTTCGCCATAACTTTCAAACCATTGCAAATTTGGACCTTATTTTTTCTGGGTTTTGAGGTATGTGGTAGGTAAGCTTCTAGGTAAAAAAATAGAGTTCTATCATACATTTTACGCAAGTTATTTTAATTTTGTTTTTTTTGCCATTATTTAGCTCTACAGGCCGTAAGTGTTAGAATTTTTTTAACAAAAATTACATTTTTAGAAAGATTATGAAAAATTAGGTTGGGTTAGTTCATTTTATTATTAAAGATAAAATATAGTTAGTAATTTAGTGGTCAAAGTTAGGTCAAAATATTGTGTTATTCTTCTTTATAGGCCACAATTTTTTAAATTAGGAAAGTTTATTTATTTATAAATTATTATTAAAAAGAAATCCATAATTTAGTGGCCAAAATTTTGGGTAAAAAGACAAGCATCAAATTTAGTCATAGCCCACGTTCTAAAATTTTATGGTTACAACTTGCACTAGATACTATCCTCCATCACTTAATAAAGAAAAATCTAGAGTTCAAGATACAAACACATCATAAACCATGCCATCTTTTGGATCAAAGATTTTTTTGATTCTAAAGAATATTGTCCACCACCTAGAATCACAGAAGCAATTCCACCAGGATGTGAAACAATAGTAAATTATATTAAGGATAATTTATTTGACCCACTTGTAACATCCTTAAATGAGGGTTCTCAGAAGTTTAAAGAAGACATATTGTTAGAATTAAAGCCCCAACAAAACCATCAAGGTGAGTACAACCCTAATAGATAAAATCAAGGGATAGGACAACCTTTTCAAAGTCCAAAATTAAACCTACCCAAAATAGGCATCCGTAAGTTTGATGGTACAGATGTAACTTCGTGGATAAGTCTCATGGAATAATATTTTAAACTCCATAATATAACAAACAATGTGATGGTTGACATAGCCTCACTGCATTTATAATCTGAACCTTACCAATGGTACCAATGGATGATGAGTGAAAAGCAAGGGAAAACACTTAGTTGGAAAGAATTTACAAATGACTTAGTAGCCCATTATGAGCAACCATGGAAGGGAAACTATTTTACCCAACTAACAAATTTAAAACAAATAGGGTCTATAGCTAAATATAATGCTGAGCATATGAGATTAGCAATTCAATCTCAAGATGTGACACCTTATTCGAGGCTACAACTATACATCAATGGACTTAATGACCAAATTAAACATGATGTTCGTTTGTTGGAACCTCCTACAGTTAGAAAAGCTATGCAACATTAAGCATTGCACATTGAGCAAAGAAACCTCACCATCAAAAAATCCATAGAGGATCAAACTATAAATGTGACTAATCCTATTAACAAAAATGGGGACAACTTCCTTAACCCAAGACAAATTACTAAGCTCTCACTTGAACAAGAGGCAGAGAAAAGAGAAAAAGGTCTATGTTGGCATTGTGATAGTAAATGGTCTAGGGGTCACAAGTGTGGTAACAATGAGAAGAGATTAATGATTATTGAGAATAAAGTTGAAGAAGGAGAAGTAGCTATAGAGGAACCAAATAGAGAACTTAAACATACAAATTTAGAGAAAGAAAGTGCTACTATCTTGCTACATGCATTGAATGGCACAAGAACACAACAAACACTCAAGGTATTTGGTTATATAAAAAAGAGAAAGGTGTGTTGGTTGATACAGGTAGTACACACAACTTTATTGATAGAAGATTGGCTATTGAACTCAATTGTTTTGTGTTTCCAATCTCTAATTTTCAAGTTATGATAGCATATGGGAAACAACTCTCTTATGGTGGTAAATGCCATCATATAAAACTCTCAATGGGATATTATAAGTTAGATTCAAAAATGTTTGCTATCCCATTTGGAGGAGTAGATGTAGTTTTAGGAGTGCAATGGCTTATGCAGTTGGGAACAGTGTCCTTTAATTTTCAAGAATTATTCATGACCTTTAGTATAAAAGGACAAAAAATAAACTTATAGGATACAATCACCACCAAGTCAAATTATTAGCTCCCATAGGATGGAGAAATTACTTAAGAAAGGTTCTTATGACATAGGGGCACAATTACATTTTTTAGAAGCACAAGATGTGAAAACTCAAGATCAATCAAAGATTCAAGAAATCATCGAACGACAATATCAACATGCATTTCAAAAATCCAAGGGTCTACCAATAGTCAAAGACCGTGATTGTTCCATTGAATTAATACCAAGAAGTATTGTTCATTAAAAAAAAAATTCTTATTCATCCCCAATGATTATGGTTAACAAGAAGGATGAACCAGGGAGAATGTGCCCACATTACTAGGAGCTCGACAAAGATAAACTTCATATTCCGAATATTGACGAATTGGTAGATGAATCTATTAATGTAGTTCTCTTTACTAAGTTAGATTTACATTTAGACTATCGTCAAATTCAAATAAAGGAAGAGGATATAAATAAGACTACATTTAGAACACATGGGGCTCATTATAAATTATTTTTTATGTCATTTAGTGTCAATGATGCTAAATCAGCTTTTCAAAGCTCCATATATTCAATGTTCCACCCATTTCTTCAAAAAATGATGTTGGTATTCGTTGATGACATCTTCATCTATAGTAAAACATTGAATGATGAACTATTCATAGAAAAGATTCTAGAGTTTCTAAGCGTTGAGAGAAACACTTTTCTAAAGGGGTGTGGAATGTTATGATCTTAATATGATATATTCCTAATTATAATAAGTTAAGCACTTGTGGCATGCTTAACCTTATTAGATCCATTTATTAGTCTTAGTTATTCCTTAAGATAACTTAGTTAGGATGAAGGGGTGTGTCCCTATGCATATAAATAAGGAGAGATGTACTCTCCCAAACCATCATATCATCTAATATTGAATTCACATATTATTTTTTGATTATTGGAGGTCACCCCCTAGAAGTGGTTTGCTGCTTTTATGATTTTTACATTTCCTTCCAAGAAATATCATAAGACTTACCGTCTCAACTTTCTATGCACCAACAACATTGCAGAGTATGAAGTCCTTAGTGTTGGCTTGCGTGTTGCTTTACATCTCTCAATATTGAACATCTTCATATATTTGGTGATTCACAGTTGATTATAAGACATGTCACTGGATCTTATCAAGCAAAGCAAGATAAGCTATCTCAGTATTGTGACTTAGCCTTATCACTTTTGAAATGCTTCTCCTTTTTCACAATCGACACAATTCCACGGAAAGATAATCGACATGCAGATGCAATGGTGAGCATTGCCTCACTTATGTACCTTGACGATTCATCTGCGGACTACCACTTCACCATTCATAATATTGCTTCATCTATATCTAAAAATTCATCCGATATTGCCTTCTATTGTAACATTGATTCAGATGAACGATACTCCCATACATTCTAAAATTTGCATGATAGTACCTTTCTTAATCCATCTAAAAATTCTCGAGCTTGTATTCGCAAGCTCACGATGCATTACATCATTCTATCTAATGTTCTTTATCATAGAGGTTACAACGGCCTCCTTCATTGTCTCAACAAATCAGAGATTCACATTGCCTTGGAAGATGTACACTCAGGTGCCTACAGAGGGCATTTTGGAGGTCGATCTTTGGTTCAAAGGTTGCTTCACATAGGTTACTATTGGTAAAGTATCAAACAAGATTCCTTTGCTTTCATCAAAAAGTGTACTCAATGTCAACAACATAACAATCTCATTCGAGCTCCTGCCCAAGAACTTCATGCCCAAGTATCCCCTTTGCCATTTTCCATATGGGGCTTGGATCTTATTGGAAAAATTTCTCCTCCTTCTCAAGGACATACTTTCATTCTCACAACTACTGACTACTTCATGAAATGGGTCGAAGCAGTTCCACTTCGATCCACAACTATTGAAGTAATATGTTGCTTTCTTCTCAATAACATAATTTCTCGATTTGGTCTTCCTTATGCTATTGTTTCTAATAATGGTTCATCATTTAAGAATAAAGAAGTGAAGAAGTTCCTCGATAAATTTCACATTCAATATCGCCTCTCTACACCATATTATGCATAATCAAATGGCCAAGCAAAAGCTTATAATAAAACAATTGAGCAAATCCTTTGAAAAATTGTTAACACACATGACAAGGATTGGCACACTTAACTTTCTTACGCATTGTGGGCTTACCAAACGAGTGTTCATACGGGTAGGGGTACCACCCCGTACATTCTCATCTATGGTGCCAATGCAGTCATGCCTTTGGAGTTAGAATTCCTTCATTATGAATTTCTCTCAATGGCATTCTTGACGATAATTCTTATAGAGAACAAAGACTTCAATAGCTTGAGATGCTTGATGAACAACGCATAAACACCCTTGAACATATCCAAGCCTATCAAAAGAATATCCAACGTAACTACAATGAATGTGTCATCCATCACTCATTCGCAGTTGGTGACTTGGTGCTCTACGAAAATTAATGCAATGTAAATGCTCCTGTAGGTGAAAAAGGGAAGTTTAGCTCGAATTGGTTGGGACCTTACATAATCATTGAACTCTACAAATCAGATGCATATAAATTATCAATAATGAATGGTACACCTCTCAAAGAACCTATGAATTCTATTCACTTGCATAGATTTTATGCTTAGTTTCCTTTCTTGACTTTACATTCTGTTGGTTACCAAATCTGCAGAGGGTTTGCCAGTTCCAATGCACGGGTGGATTCGGCCAACAGATTACGAGAGGTTGCGTGAGCTGCCTCCCCTTCACTTCTGGTTCTGCCGCAACAAGGGGGTATCCCTATAACTAAAGATATAACCTTGACTAGACCAATAACACAATGATTTAGCTTTACGATAACAGGCATAATACTCTCATGTATGGACCAAGATCTGCATGATAGATCACAAGGTTGGCAACATTCTTGGACATATTTGTCTGGTGGGTATGAGAGTATGCAGGGGTTTCCTAATCCTACTCCTACAACTAACAGGTGGAAGTGATGAAATGGGTGGACATAGTGTCCTAGATGCAAGACAAGGGGTTTTGGCTCATAACTACTGACCCAGGAGCAAACTGGTGCCTATCCATTGGGCAAGGAGTCAACTAGATGTATACAGCAGGTGGTTTGCAACTTTCACTCAAGTTTCAGGGGGTTGGACTGATGCTTGCCTTACAAACATCACCCAAGGATGGGTATCTAGCTGCCTCTACTTACAGATATCCCTGCTGACATGCAACCTTCTCCATGCATTGACCTAAAACAGTTTAATCCACTCCTTGAATGGAAGTTAGAGACCAAACATGTGATACAGAACCTTATACCCTAGAATCTATGAAACCCTTAGCAACTAGATTCAAAAGAAGGAGAATAACATGCAGCAAATAGAGACAAGCAGATAAACACATGCAATGAAGCATTTCTCATATAAAATCAACACTGAAACTGAAATATGTGCAAAATACAATCATGCTGCACTCATAAACTCCAAAATGGGATGCAATAGCCAGGATCATGCCTTGTTCTTCATTATTTACACAAAAATGCCCCAAGCCTTCAACAACTTAAAATGGGTCACACAGTCTGCTTAAATAGCAAGAAAATGTACCCGACAGATTAATTACATGGCCAAACAAAAATCTGCCAGATACAATGCATCAGAAAAATGGCGCTCAAAATCATCAATGCAGCAGAGGGACAAAGAGAAAGGAGTAGGTGGGAATCGGGATCTGCACCGCCGCTCAAAGATATGCATCATAAAAATGGTGGTTGAGCTATCAACTCGACCCATGCCCTCCTGTACAAACTACCATTAATGTTTCAGCTAGCCACAGCCTCTGGAAATGCAGCCGCAGCAAACCTCAAGAGTTTTCCCGCCCAAAACAGTCACAGGAACGCAGGAAAAACCCATCGCTGCAGGTTCAAAATATGGCCGTCGATCAAAAACCCAGCCGCGGAGATCAACGGCCCCAAAAACATTGAAAAGTCACCAGCCAATGATACTATGCCACGTAGACACTTGCAGTTTCTGACGCTGGGTCATCGCTTACTTTTTCCCTTAATTTTTCCTGCCGAGAGCCAACTGCCGGAACCTCATGCGGAAGCCACCACGTGGCAAGCTCCGCGGCACCCTTGGAACGCTAGAGACCCTCCATTTTACTTTTGAGAAAGGGACATGTGGCAGCCTCCGCAGTGTCTCTGAAACATAAAGATCCTCCTTGAAGCTCATGTGGGTGCCGACACATGTCGCCTCCCACGCCACTCTTGAGAAACATTTGAAACTTTGTTGGGAAACAGGGAGAGGCACGCAGAAGCGGACATTTGGCAAGCTCCGCAACATCTTAGAAACTGTAGAGACCCTTTGAGAAACCCCAGCGGAAGCTGACATGTGTCGAGCTCCACGCTCTTCTTGAAACACAAAAGACTCCTCTTTGAAACTTCGCGGACTGCGACACTTGGCGCTTTCTGCGCCCCACTTGATATTCAAACCAGGTCCCACCTCCAGCCTCACTTAACATTGCAACAAAAAGAAACAAACACGGAAGCTGACACTTGTCAGCTTCCGTGGCAACCTCAAGGGACAGATGGCACATTCCGTGCACCCATTGCAACATATAAAGAATGCCCCCGCAGTTCGACACTTGGCGCCTTCTGCCACACTGAAACATTATAAAGGGGCTCTTTGAAACTCAGGCGAAAGTTGCCACTTGGCACCATCCGCGGTAGCAACTGCTAACTGGGACCCACCTCTTCTGCACTGAACATGAAACAAATAGAAACTAAAGTGGAAGCAGACACGTGTTAGCTTTCGTAGCAACCACAAAAGACACGTGGCACCTTCTGCCCCTGCATAGAAACTTTTGAAACTTTAGCGGAGGCTGACACATGGCAGGATCTGCGAAGCCTAGAAACTTCAAGGGTCTTTTGGAAACTTGGTGGAGATGCGAAACATTGAGTCTTTTAGAAACACTGGCGGACGCCTCCACGTGGTGCCTTCCGTGCCACTCTCAGAAACACTTAGAAACTGTGTTGAAACTTGGCAGAAGCTGACACGTGGCGCCTTCCGCGCTCAAGATGGAATCTTCAGGGGAGCATCACGACTATTGACACGTGGCGCTTCTGCACGCATGCAACCTGAAACAAAATAGAAACATTTCCTGCCACGTGGCACACTCCACGTTAAAGTTACACAATTAGAAATAAAAGTGTGGCCTGAACTGTGACTCAATACTTGGCGGATCCCGCGGCATTAGCAAAACAAGACCCTCATAGCCACAGTTAGAAACATTCTGACACTAAAGCTGCGACCCAATATGCATTTTTATGCATCTGACCCAATTTCTAACATTTTTCAGGGGCCGATGGAGATTTCTGACCTGCCATTGCATATTTTTCCTGCAGAGGCCGAAAGCATTGGAACTTTTTGGATTTCACGGGAATGGGCCTGCATATTTAAATCTTTGAAACTTGAATGTTTATGCAGGCACCACCACATTCCATTAGTTTTTGTTGTCCTATTTTGCTCCCCAGCCAAATAGCACAAATCCATGAAATCTCTAAGTGTTTTCCCCTTTATAAATGCAAGGAAAAACATTCCAAATCGACTAAGTCCAAAAAATCTTGAGTTTTCCTTGTGTTTTTAGCATTTTCAGAGTTTCAGACTTTCGAGTTCTCCCCTTCATCATACCATCCTAGTCAGCTCTGAACTTCGTTTTGTTCCTTGCAAAATCCTCTAAGTGTTCAAAGTTCTTCTGGTGTCAGGGGTCGGACTTTCTTCCTTTCTTCCTTCCTTTTATTTTGGAAGGAGAAAGGTAGAAGGCCTAAAGTCCAAGCTCTGACACTTTCCCTTTGAAAATAATTCTAAGTGTAAGGCATTCCGCCATTCCACTGATCCTTTTGGGGGGACCCACAACAGGCTTGCGGAACCACAAAAAGAAGACACGTGGCAAGGTTTGAAAGTTGATCATCCAAGTGACCCGATGGGTACCACGTGGTCTACTTTGTGGAATTCTGCCATTTCGTGGAACATTTCAATGAAGCTTTGTCTATAGCTGTAGAACCGCAGGAAGTTGCCAAGTGGCTGTGACGTCATACAGATTAACTTTTACTGAGGAAGGCTCAGAGTTCGAGTTCTACTTTTTTTTCTTTCAAAATATTTCTAAGTGTTTCAGACTTCGGTGCTCGGACCTTTCTTCTTCCCTCTTCCTTTCTTTGGAAGAAAGAGGATAGAAGGCCCAAGGCTTGAACTCCACCAAAACTTTCAAAAAATGACTTTCTTTAGACTTGTAGGGCTCAGACTTTCTTTCTTCTTCCTTCTCTGGGAAGGTGTAAGGTGAAAGGCTTGAGGCCCAAAGTCCGCCGATATTGTGATCTTCCTTTGTATAGCAGAGCTCGGGGGGTGGGGTTTTCTCCTTTCTTCCTCTCTCTTAAAAGGTGGAACACTGAAGGCCCGAGGCTCGATCTCTGGTAACTTCCGCAATCTTCAGAAACAAAGGCAAAATAAGTGGAATCCAGGATCCGCCATGGTTAATCATGATGAAATCTTGCTAATAAGGCATAATGTAGGCCAGACTGAAAGTCAAATGTCCAACTCTAGCTGGAATTTATTGTTGGAAATTTATTGTTGCAGGTAGAAGAAAATGTAAGGTTTCAACATAGATATTTGTTTAGCTACTTCTAAGAAGATATTTTCTGCATTTATGTAAAAAAACAAATAGATATTTTCAGACATTCCTTTTGTAAAATATCTTTTGACAGGCCCATAGTGCAAATTTATTACAGTAGGTTATGGCACCTCATTGTAAAATGCTATAAAATGCATGAAATCAAATATATTATGTTGATAGTTGATCTAAAAAATCACACCTGCTTTTAGCTGTAACTGTGCCTCTTTAAGAATAAACAAGAGATTATACCTTTTCATAAATTCTTTTGCTTTGTGTAATCCTTTTGTTTGAGTATCCATTTGTGAATGCTTCTTTCCTTTTGGATTTCAATTAGTCTCTTTTACCTCTACAATTCGTTTGTGATTTGTGTATGTTGGTCCATTGTTTGTTGTTATTCTGTGCATACATGGTTGATCTGAGAGCCTACATTCAAACTTGGTGAATCACCTTTCCTTTCAGTTCTCCTTCTTCCCCTTTTCCCCAATGGTGATTTAATTAGGTTTAGTCTTAGCCCACTCTGAATTGTATATTCAGGGGAAGGAACCAACCTTCTTTGGAGGTTTGATTTCCTTGCAGGGTCCCACACTTGTAAATCATCCCAATGTTTCACTAGATTCTTGCAACACTAAATCACTCCAACACATGGTGCAAATCCAAGTGACAACAATTTCCTTTCCTTTTCTTTGCATAGATTAGATCACCTAATTCATCCACACAACAACATCTCATCCATACATGTATTAATTAAATCATTGTCACATTTATTAAACAATCTTAGTAGGTTATTTATTTATATCACAATTGTATTCAATTATCACATACATGTCAATTCACCACATTTAATTAGATCTTTGTAGCATTTAATTAAACAATTTAATTAAGTTGTTTAAATTAAATCACAAAAGCATTTAATTAAATCATCCATAACATCATGTACACATAACACAATAATATCAACCAAAATGCATATAGATATATATAAAAGTTTTAATACACGATGTACAAAATCACCACTACAACAAAATGTGGTGTATCATAATGATACAAAAAATACAAGTCTCATCAAGGACCGTGGCTACCAAATCCCTCGGGTCCTAATGGTGGCTGTGTAATGGATGGCTATTGATGGGAGGCTATAGATCATGAGTGACTCCTAGATCCACTCCATGTCTACATACCCCTGATCTCGTCCCTGAGCCCTGCCACCTCCACCCTGGCATCTGCATACTATTGTTGTAGCTGATCTCTCTTGGCTCATAATCGGTCCACCTCTACCTACAGAGCTATCACACAAGGATGATCCACCGTGGGTTTTGGTCCTTCCATGGTTGCCTGAAGGTCCACCAGAGCCTACTCTCTCTCAGATGTGATCTATCCTAGCTCCACCAAAGCCTCCTTGTAGGCTTCTCTCAGTTGCGCAATGGGCTTGAATATGTCCGTGTGTCGTCCGACAGTATGTTGTGGCCTATTTTCTTGAGGAAGGCAAACTTTATCCCACACAAATAGTGGGTATTTTTTAATCTTTCATGCCTTTCCAAATGAAATCTTTCATGATATTTTTGATGTTAGTTATAATTCTAGTTGGAGCTCTCAGAACCAAAAAGAGGTATATTGGAAGGGCCGATAATATAGACTTTATCATTGTAATTATGCCTACAAAACTCATCCATTTTCCTCTCCATGTTAAAATCTTGGATTTGAAAGCTTCCATTAGTGAGTTCTGTATATAAGCTTTCCAAGCTCTCACAAACATGGTAACACCTAGAGAATAGGAGGGGAGAGACCCCCTTATGAAGCCCAAAATTCTAACAATTCTTTGTTGAATTCTAGGGGGGACATTAAGAAAGAGGATTTCAAATTTTAAATCATTTATATTTGTCCTGAGACAATAGAGTATGAGTCAAGAATGCTTCTGGTAGTGTGCACTTCTATCAAACTGGCCTCCCCAAACAATATGGTATCATCTACAAATTGCAAGTGAGTGAAAGCCTCAAAGTCTTCCATGGCTATTATTCCAACCCATCTCCTCTCAACTTTTGCCTATGTTATACTTCTTAGACTAAGGAATCAACCATTATTATATAGAGATAAGGGGACAAGGGGCCCCCTTTGTGAATTCTAAAAGAGGGGGCAAAGAACCCCATAGGACCACCATTGATGAGGATCGAGTAATTGGGAGTGGCTATGCATTTGAAGATCAATTCCCTCCAAGTATGATAGAAACCAAACTTCTCTAGGACTTTCATTAAGAACCTCTAGCCGACCTTGTCATATGCTTTATTGATATCTAATATGACGATCATACTTTGGTTGTTGGTGTTGGAAATTGAGTGGATGATCTCATGAGTGGAGATTATCCCTTATGCTATGGATCTCCTTGGGAAAAAGCTACTTTAAGAGTTGGAGAGTAGATGAAACATTTTTAGCCTATTTGATATAGTTTTTGACCTAATTTTATATAAGGTGTTGCAAGGTGAGATGGTTCGATAGTCTAAAAAGGACTTTGGTGAAGTTTTTTTGGAATGAACCTTTGATGAAAGTACAAATCAAAGATTTCAAAATATTTCTAAATTTTTGAGACTTATTGCAAGCATCAACAATTTATTTGCTAAGAATGTGCCAACATCTCTAGAAAAAAATGTTGGGAACCCATCTAGACCAGGGCCTTGTTTGAGTGCATTTGATTTAGTGATAGTTTAATTTCTTCTTTAGTGAATGGGTCCATCAACATTTTTTTATCTATATTTGATATCACAGGAGGAATAAGAATAAGGAGCTCCTATTGTTCCTCAAGTGTGAAGGGGACCTTACTACCCAAAAGAGAAGAGACGAACTAAATTGCCTCCTTATTGATTTCCTTCGGGATGTTGAGCCTGTTGCCATCCAAGGAAAGAATGCTTGAAATTTTAGTACCATTTCTTCTTTCTCTTGTAGATTTATGGAAAACTTTTGTGTTCAGTCGCCTTTATTCATCCAGACCTCATGAGATTTTTGTCTGCAATTTATTTCCTCTTTGGCTTGTAGACCAGTTAATTATGCTAAGAGAGCTTTCTCCCTCTTGAAGTGGTAAGGGAACATACCACTTCTAATCACTTTATCATTAAGATTGGATAGATCTCTTTCCACTTATTCCTACTCTGTAAGATATTTTTGAAACTGATCTTGTTCCATTCCTTGATTATGGATTTGAGAAAGGAAATCTTTAGAGTTCGGGCAAACATTTTTGTGCCTTTGATTTTGGGCATTTGTTCCCACCACATCTTAAGCAAGTCAAGGAAGGACTTGTCCATGAACCACATATTCTAAAATTTAAATGAGCACTTAGGATTTGCTAAGTCCTCGTACCAAACCAGACTGATAGGAAAATGGTCAGAGCCTGGGCAAGGGATAATGTCTCCTTCAACAACAATGTTAAGACTAAGTCATTTGGCTAAGAGAAAGAACCTATAAATCCTCCTAGAAATATTTAGTATGCCATCTCTTTTATTATTCCAAGTGTAAGAGCCATTCTTTGGTAGAACATCAACTAGAGAGTTTTATTGCACAAAGTTGGATAAATCTATTTGGGATTGAGAAACACTATTGATGCCACCAAGCTTATCATTTGCATTAAGAACAACATTAAAATCCCCTCCCAGTATGAATATATCTTGAATGGGATTGAGAAGTTCTTATTAGAAATTAGGATCTTAGGATACTAATCATTATAAATAAAATGTAAAATAAATAAAATGAGAATTATACAAGCATAGATTTAACACATTATACAACATATACATGAGGAAAACCCTTCTAAATAAAAACCCCATAAAACATCAATTTATTATAAAACACTTACTAAAAATAGTCTACTAAAAAATAGACCAAACCTGGGGACACTTCTCTACTTACTTCCACATGGTTAATAATACTTCATGTGCATAGTGATATAATTCACTATAAGTCTCCAAATTCCATTACCTCTCAATGAGAGAGAACCTCCTTAAATATGGGAGGGGTGACAAAATAACTGAAGGGGTATTAGTCACACCTATTCAAAGAAACCATTTGTAAATAATTAATAATCTAATAGGGGTGTGTACAGAAAGATGGGAAACTAAAAAGTGGCCAAAACCACTATTTGGTCTAAAAAAGATATAACATGAGCACATTATAACATTCTCGTGTTATATCTTGTTACTAACATTTACTTCCTTATACTTTAATTTATATGTCATGTATATAGTTTCAAGATGTTTGAGAATGGTTTTGGATCTCTATGAGTTATAATGCATATTCTAGGTTTTGGAGGATCCTATAATTTTTCAGGCTGTCAATTTTATTAATCAACAGGCTCCTATCATCTTGCAGTTGTCTCTAAGGGTAGTCATAACTATTCAAAAGCATCATAAATCCTCTCCTTAGAAATAGGAGGACATACTCTTATGCAAGAGACCTGGTAAGGAATCCAAGCAAAATACCAAGTTAAGTTCAAGAAAGTGGCAGTCCTTTAAGCATTTTTTAGGAGATTTTCAAGCTTAAAGACTAGGTCACCTTCTTTAAATAAAATCATGGAGAGAAATAAGCCATGATTGTTGCTACTATGCCCAAAGAGAGTGTCTAGTCAATAAGAGGTTAAGTGCTGCATTCAAAAGGCATTCAAGAGGGTTTGCCCACTCGACCCCTGCAAGGGGCATTGCCTCTTGACCCCATGAGGGAGAACTACCCCCTTGACCCCCATAAGAAGCACTACCCCTTAAACTCATTGATCATTGCCACCTCTCTCTCTCTCTCACTTGAACTATATTTTCCATCTCTCTAACTCTATCTCTTCGTCTCTCTGTCTCCCTCTCCCTCTCTCTATGTTTCCCTCTCTATCTCTCTCTATTTCTCCCTCTCCCCCTAACTCTTTCTATGTCCCCCTCTCTAACTCTATATCTCTATCTCTCTTTACCTTTCCCTCTCTCTAATGCTATCTCTCTATCTCTATGTCTCCCTCTCTCTCTTTCTATCTCTCCATCTCTCCCTCTCCCCATCTCTATCTCTCTATCTCTCTATCTTTCTATCTCTATCTATACCCCCTCTCTCTCTATCTTTATATCTCTCCCTCCCTCCCTATCTATCTCTCTCCACCTCTTTCTATCTCCATCTCCATCTCCATCTCCATCTCTCATTCTCTATCTCTCCCTCTCCCTCTATATCTTTATATTTATCTCTCACTATCTCTATATGTCTTTCCCCCTCCATATCTTTCTCTCTTTATATATCTCCCTATGCCTCTTTGCCTCTCTCCCCTTCCCTTTCTCTCTTTCTCTCTCCCTTTCCCTCTCTCCCTCTCTCCCTTTCCCTCTCTCCCTCTCTATACCTCTCTACCTCTATATCATTCCCTCTCTATCTCTCCCTCACTCTCTAACTCTATCTCTATCTCATCTCTATCTTTATCTCCCTCTTTATCTACCTTTCTCCCTCTATCTATCCCTTGTCTATCTCAACCCCTCTCTCTCTCTCCCTCTCCCTGTCTCTATCTCCATCTATCCCTCTCCATATCTCTATCCACCCCTCTTTCTATATTTGTCCCTCTCTCTAACTCTATCTCTCTATCTCTCCATCTCTGTCTATCTCCCCCTTCTCTCCCTCTCCCTCTCCCTCCATATCTCTCTATGTCTCCCTCTCTCTATCTCTTTATAGTTCTCCCTATCGCCCTCCATCTTTCTATGTCTCCCTCTCTCTAACTCTATATCTTTGAGCTCTCTCTCCCTCTCTATCTCTCCCTTCTCTATCTTTCCCTCTCTCTCTCTCTCTATATATATATATTTATATCTATTTCTACCTCTATTTATTTACCTCTCTATCAT
The DNA here is from genome assembly GCA_027924645.1 of Cunninghamia lanceolata. NCBI lineage: Eukaryota > Viridiplantae > Streptophyta > Pinopsida > Cupressales > Cupressaceae > Cunninghamia > Cunninghamia lanceolata. The sequence continues at coordinate 672,732 of BSBN01001494.1, read as the reverse complement.
CCCTCTCTCTATATATCTCTCCCTCTCTATCTCTTTCTCTATGTCTCTATGTCTTTATCTCTCTCTCCCTTTCTATTTATTTCTAGAGAGAGAGAGAGATGAGTTTAAGGGGTAGTGCTTCTTACGGGGGTCGAGGGGAGTATTTCTCCCTCATGGGGTCAAGGGGCAATGCCTCTTGCAGGGGTCAAGGGGGCAAAGCCTCTTGAATGCCTCTTGAATGCAATGCTTAACCTCTTAGTGACTAGGCACTCTCTTTGGGCATAGTAGAAACAATCATGGCTTATTTCTCTCCATGATTTTATTCGAAGAAGGTGACCTGGTCTTCAAGCTTGAAAATCTCTTAAAAAAATGCTTAGAGGACTGCCACTTTCTTGAAGTTTACTTAGTATTTTTCTTGGATTCCTTGTTAGGTCTCTTGCATAAGAATAGGTCCTCCTATTTCTAAGGAGAGGCTTGATGATGCTTTTGAATAGTTACAACTACCCTTAGACAACTACAAGATGATAGGAGCCTGCTGATTACTAAAATTTGACTAAGTCTACAAAATTATAAGATCTTCCAAAACCTAGAATCTGCATTATAACTCCTAGAGATCTGAAAGCATTCTCAAACATCCTGAAACTATATACATGAAATATAATTTAAAGTATAAGGAAGTAAATTTCTATATGTACATGTCATCTATAATTAAATGTTTATTTCATGTATATAGCCCTAACCTAACCTAGACATGATCCTACTCTAGAGTGAAAGAAGTTGGAGGATTTGCTACACTTATCATCCAAAGTATTTTAATTTCTCTAAAATGCAAGCACGTTATAATGTGAGCTCGCTTTTGACTGCTTTGGGAAATTCCAACCCTAAGGGTTGGATTTGCCTTGGGCATCCATCCCAAAGTGTTGGACGTACCTTTTGGATGCCAAGGACGTGTTTTCAACAAAACTTAGAAAATCAATCAAATCTTGAGCATGCTCTCCATCATGTTTACACGTTTTTCAACGTGAATACAAAAAAATGCTAGGATGAATTCAAGCTAACCATGTATTTTTTCAAAAGTCTGATAACATTAATGTTTACATCTTGAATTTCTTTTATTAATGTGTTTTTTGTAAAAAACCTGTGTAGTATTTATGGTGTCATTTTTTATGCATTTATCAAAATTTGAAACAAATTATATTTTTAGATTCTAGACTCAATTCTATACACATTGTTTTTTTTCTTAAATTTTTGAATAGTTTAAAAAAAAAAGGGGGAACACGCTCAAATTTTTATTTTTCAGGATGTGTCCACTTTGAAAATTCATAAAAATCATATATTAATTAAAAGCATAAACTACATGATGTTATCTAATTTTTCAATAAAGCGATTTGTGAAATACTTAAAAAAAGTCATCATTTTAGGGGGAGCACACTAGACAATGTTATAGTTTTATGACAAAAATATGAACACCTTTTGTACTCCTCCTATTTGAACCTCTTAATCTCCACCATTTTTAGAAAAAAATGGAAGTTTAGAAACTAGATTCTGAGCACTACAAATCTTGTTCTTATCACATCTTCTAATTTTGAGTGCGGTTATCTTCAATTTCTCATCCAAGATCATTTTTTACTAATTTTAGAAAAAAGTGGCTACTTTTGACCCCCTTTTGGTCCCCCATTTCCATGCACATGTACCCATAGTTATTAAATTATTAATTATTAAATGATATATGTTTTATAAAGCATATAATAAACACAAGGTTTTATAACCTTATATTAGATCAATATATATAAATTTATAAGGTATGATCCTTAATAGCATTATGTACATCAATACAATTTGCTTATCTACAATAATCTTGAGTAAATTATCTTTCATCCTCAGTAATCTTGTCACATATGTAATTATGCTATTCATGTAATTCATCCTCTATATTCAAAATAACTACTTAAAATAAGTAAAAAATGAATTTTTTTGAATATAGAAGATGAATTACACGAATAACATTAATAAAAAGTTGGAGGTAAAAGTTGGAGGGAAATGTTAAAAAAGAGGGAAAGAAATGTATGCAACTATTTGACATTTTTTTCATTATGTAATTGCTGCATAACTTCAACCCCCCTTTTTTCATAGCATAATTTCAATCCCTAAAATGCAGTTGCTCCGCTATAATAGGAAAAGATTCTAAATTATCCTTCATACTTAATTTAAAGTTTGCATGGGATCACCTGTGCTACTCAAATTTAAGTAGGAAATCTACTAATGCATTAATGGGACCATGGTAGTAGCCAAAATTAGGAAAATGACATTCCTTCATATACCAGTGGGCATAATGCCCCCAAAACCAATATAAACTTTGCACATTTCATTTTGGCTACCAACCCGCACTCATTGTAGATCTTGACCCCCTCTATGTTGTTCATTCGTTTGGCCCTCAAGTATCAGATGCATACATGAAAGATGCAAAACAACTCACATGACTTGTCTATGCTTTTACATTTCACATTACATGTCTACTAGAGAACATGTAAGTACAACATCTGACAAACATGGTGCTTCCATTATGCTTTGATGGATATCCATACTCTATTCTAAAGCTCCCATTTTTACACAGATTGCAAATATGTTGGAAAATGTTACAAACTTTGGGTGTCCCTTGGTCAGGATAGATACTTTGTTGCGTATTGTTGAAAGCATCTTCCTAGTTACATATAATATCAAATGTTATGTTTTGTGTCTTCAACTATGGAGTCCAAGTAATTACAAATCTTACTTGTTTTTCTGATCCAGATTCTATATCCCATTCTATTCTATTAGAGTGATCATGTAGGTCTATGAAAGCAATTGACTAGTTACATGTAATATGAGATTTTATCTTTTTATGTCTTTAGCTATGGAGTTGAAGTAATGCTAATACATCAAATGCCCTACTAGGATAGCTAAATGATTTAAATTGAACTTTGACTAACACATATAAAAGATTTCATTATACAAAACTTTCTTATCATGTAATTATAGAGCTTTACTCTAACATTAAAATGTGAGTTTAAATACTTGTTTGTAGTTTTTGACGATCCAAAATAAGGTGAGATGTCATTATATATATATATATATATATATATATATAGAGAGAGAGAGAGAGAGAGAGAGAGAGAGAGAGAGAGAGAGAGATTAGTTTGTTATAATTTTTTTGGTTTCCAAATCCTTTCTTCACAATTTCCAAGTGTCAAACAAAAGAGTTTCTAATTTCCTTCCATTTCTTAATCTACGTTGCAGTAAAGGAGATGTTTGTACCATTTCAAGGGATCATAAATGATCTTAAAGGAAGATTGTTGTGGTACAAGCAAGATTGGACTAGTGGCTTCATTGTAGGAATTAGGGGCTCTACATGCTAGTTATTGCAATTCAAAGATAATAATAATATATTCTGGAGTGGAGTGAGCTATGATAAAGTGATTATGAAAGGGTTAATTAAAATCATTCAATGCTTTAAATGACCCATCACAGACAAGTGTCATCACATTATTTGCTGGTGGCTAAACTATGGCTAGAAGCCCAACTTAAATCGAGCACTTTTGTTTTGTTCTTTGTGTGCCCTCCATAAGATTCATCGACGTGATAATGCCTACCAAACGATTGACTATGATTTGCTGAATGCTTAACTCTAAGATATGTGTGGACCCTTCCTCCTTTGCAATTTAATTCGATGAGTTCTTTTTTGTGGATCAACCTACACATGTACTCTATTTTTTTAAATTGCATATCTATTACCAATATCAAGTTTAGTTACATCAAAATTGGCATATTCTGCCTCATCCTACTATTCTAGAGAAAAATATAGAATATGTATAGCATATAGTTGTGGATCTACCACACTATTACATCACATCTATCCACATCCTAAAACTTTTATTCTTTTTTAAACAATTTTTACTAAAGTATAAAAGCAAGGACTATTTCCACTTTCTTTGTATTGTTCTGCATACTACTGTAAAACACTCATATTTTCACTGTCCCTCCTCATTTTCATTTTCTTGGTCTATTCCCCTCTCTTGTTCCTCTTCTATAGTTTGATCCTTGTTACCATCACTTGCCTGTACCATGTTAGATCCCATGTCTTTTGTCTTGTTATCCTGTCTTTCATAGTTTGTTCCAATATACTCCCTATTGTTACTTTCTTTGTACGAATCTATTCCTTTATAAGTTCCCACTGGTGGAAACACTTTGTATGCTATAGTTCCACCTTGATCATCAAAATTTTGAAATAAAATTTCCAAATAGTTTAGCTCTTCATCCCTTCTCATTTCCCATTGGCGCTTCTTGTTGTACTTGTTTTGGAAATCTATATACTCCTTATGGAATTTCTTGTCTATCTTTCTTAGGTCATGTGGCCAAAATTTTGCAACCTTTATATTTGATCTGAAGATGACAGACGAGCCTTCATCGATAATTTTCATGAACCTTTCTATTGGTAATTCCAATGTCATTATCACTTGTTTCACAATTTTATATATTGTAAGTCTACTATTAGACTCAGTAAGTTCTCTCTGTTTGTCCTAGAAGAAATTTTCATTTAGTCTTTTCCACAAAAAAGATAGGATCTCAGTTGATAATGCAAGCCAAAAACTGTTATTTTTACTACTTAGACCATTTACAAAACCACATAGAATTTCTTTCCATGCAATTTCTTTATTATAGTCCCAACCCATAGTATTCCCCATAAATCTCCCCCACATGACCTTAGCAAAAATACATTAAGAAAAACATGTTCACAGGAATCAACATAGTTACAAAGATCACACATTCTATTAGGACTGTATTAATGACTAACTTTCTCAATAACAGACACCATCTGAAACAACATTTCTTAGGTTCAATGAGTTTTGACCAACAAGACTTTAAGGGTCTTGACCATTCTTTACTGTCTAATCCCAAATCCCAGGCTTGTTTGACATGTTCATACACCTCATAGGAATCAGTAAACATGTTATACGACTATTTTGGTTTTATTCTGTTCATTATAGTTGGACATCCTTCCATTTGAGCTCCCTAACAAATTTTCCATTACTAATCATCTTAACATATTTTTGGCATTTTTCCATTTTTTTAACAATTATAGAATAAGTTCTTTTATTAGAATTTGGTAAATCAAATTCTATTTCTAACTGGTACCAAATTTTTAAACAATCATTATTAAAAATATGTTGGAACTCTTTGATACCCTTTTTATTCCAACTTGCTGTAGAACAACCTTGGAATAAAGCCAATTGTTTCCCTTTATGTTTAATGTTCCACCAAACAAATTTGCTGCTACATATTTTCTTACTACTTTCATTAATAACTCTACTATCTGAAAGTAACTCTCTTACTATTTCCCAAGCCTTCCAGATGTTGTAGAATACCACAGAACCCTTAGGTCTAACTTTAAAATTTTGAAAAATGATATCAACTGGATCCAGGTTAGTCCATTTTATAGCCTTCAATGGAACTGCCTCTTGAATATTCCTTCTCACTAGAATTTTCCATGGTTCCTCTCCCTCTGTTACATCCCCAACTTATGATTTAACATTAATCTTATTTTGTGTGGTAATTAGGAGGATTAACCACAGTCTAATGAATAGATATTTTGGAAATATCTGATTTAAGCATTGATTATGATAATACTGACTAATGTTAGTTAGACACGGGAATACATGTTGATATGATTATTTAAGCTTATGAATTGAGAATTAGATGATGATGCACTGATCATGATTTTATGTTGGTGAGTGAAAACATGAAATGAACCTTCCTTCAAAGATTTAAGGAGAGTATCATCCGGGAGGAAGAGATAGATGTCAGGAAATGGGCCAAATTGCTATCTGAGTATCGGATTTTATGTCTTTATGAACCCTTGTAAGTTGACATGAGTCACATCTTTTCTTTGATATTTGATTTCCTTTTTGAGTCATCTTGTCAGTTGTGTTCTCTTGGTGATGTTTGCATCGACTCGACTAAATGACGTTCTTAGAACACTGTCGCAAGTCAAGAGTTAGTCTTGTTAAGTGATGAAGAACTTTCTTGTTCTTTATTTCCAAATCAAGATTTTAAACCTATTATTTTCTTTATTTTTTTATTAGGGTTTATAGTCGTGTGAGGGGGAGTGTCACTCGACCCTGGAACCCTAATCTATTGGTGGGTCATCCTTTGTTTTCTTTATGATGATAATCTTTGATAACATAGTGGTTATTTAACCCTTATTATTTTGTTAAGGGAGATTACATAAGTTATTAAGGTGTGAACCTCCTTAGAGGTCAACCACCTTGGTATCATTGATATAGGTATATAATTATACTATATTATCCACGTACTGGTTACATTCGATGCCCATCAACCATGAGGAGTGGGTAGAGGGAATATAGGTTGAGTGGAAGCCTTGTTGGAGCCCTCCTCATGGACCAGCTTGTAGTGGACTGTGTGGATCAAAAGATCCCGTGAGGTGGCATGCAAGGAATGCATGCAAAGAACCTTGTTCTTGCCTTTGTATTGAATGCTATCAAAAGGAGGCATCATTATCATTATGATTATTGTTGTTTTGTGACTCTCTTAGCGGAGCTAGTGAGAGAGAAGAACCAGAAGAATTTCACGTGAAAGTCTTGTTATAGGCTGCTATAGCAATAAGGGAAGGGTGAGGAAGCTCAAACTTGGTGTATAGGATAAGCTTTTTGCCAGCTAGATATCTATCTCTATGTCGTAGTTATAGGTATGTCATTTTTGAGAGCTATTGGCTCATGTACAATGGCATTTAATACAGTTAAATCTCTCTAATAATTAGGAGCGTTGACTGTGTCGACTAGAGATAATTAATAATGTGTGTTCTTGGCTTGTAAAGCTGAATGAATATATATATCTTTGATGAATTTCTCTGTGGCAACAGAGTGAATGCAAATTGTTGTTGAAGGATTAAGAGGCTGTATTGTATTCTTTTTATGATATTCTTTGATGCTATTAAATCTTGATGTCACTCAGCCAACTAGAGGCCGTATTATCTCTACTAGTTACGCATGCAAGAGCATTACATGTGGTAAACCAGTCTAAACTATTATCAAGCCAAGAATCTTTTTAATGATGTTTCCTTATAATTGTTCATCAGTCGACAAGGCATGAAGACATAGTGTTTATTATTGAGCCCAATAGGGTGTTATTGTTTGATGAGTATAAGCCAAGGGTATCGGCATACGCCATCAATACCTACAGAACTGTGCATATAATATAACTATGGTTGAACCATATGATAGAAATGACCACTCTATACTTAGTGGTAAATCTACGTTTGGTGCCATGGGCACTTAGTACTTTAACATATCAACTCAAGGTAAACTATGTCAACCTTCGACTATCTTATATGGTTTTCTTTGTGCATATAATGTATGCTGAAGTTATAATGACTTCTCATGGAAATGGGAAGGTTAATATAGACATTTTGATATAATCTTGGCAGCCATGATTGCAAATTATATTCCCTTGGGAAGTTATTCTTTTGATACGTTCTTTTTACAAGAACTTACCCTATGTTACTACAAACTTTATTGTATAAAGGAAAGTAAATGCTTTCTTTGCGAATGGCAAATATTCTTATTAAGTATATGGTAATAAAAGAATCTCTTGAGAGAGAACTTTCAAAAGAGATCAACTCTATGAGTCAATATAAGTATTCCTTTTGATGATATGAACTAAGTATGAACCTTGAAATTAGGTAAATAGAGTAAACACCAACCAGGTGAGGTTAAGTGTTGAAAACATGAATGAACTTATTTCTTTAAGAAAGTGTGGGACAGTGTGATGTGGAGTCACAAGTTCCCTATTGCCTAAGCAACAAGACCCTTGGTAATGGGTTTTCAAGATAGGAGTCGAATGTCTGAGGAATGGACTAAGGCGTATTTAAACTTATCTATCCAAGACCAAGAAAGGTCAAATTATGTTACTGTAGGACATGACAGCTTATAAGTCGAGTCAAGGTGGTGGACATACGACAACGTTCATTGCGTAACGTATATGTATGTAAATCTTTGGCCAAATTATTGCATCTGTCTCTGCATGCATTGTCAGCCCACAGTACTCCATATGGCATAATGTCCCCAGTAGTGTCATGCATAGTTATAGTGGATCTATAGTTGTGTGACCATGAGGCATTATGAAGGACACAACACCAGATACTCAAATGGAAAACCTAACGGTTCCTTATATCTATACCTTCCGTGAAGGGTAGGGTATTTCCAGGTAGGAAGTTGTGCGGGGAACTGCCGGTCTATGGTTGGAGGAAAAGCACTTGGATGATACTCTTCTTCCCAAGAAGAAGACAAGCCGAGGCTTACAAAGACAAATGTCATATGTTCTAGATACAGTATTTTTCTCAATATAACTTGATATTTAGTTATTATGTATAATTTGATATTTGATGCCTTGAGCATAACTTTGTACTTGCATAGTGAAGGTTATTCACTAAAGAGAGATTATTAGATATTGTAATTCTAAGTTTTGTTATGTTCTGGTAAAGAATAACATGCTTAAATATTGTAATGATAATGATTCATTCTTGATTAACTATGTTTTGGATAATTATGATGTTATCTAATGTTTGTTAAGATGATTATATATGTTTAATCATGAGCATTATGGAATGTGATGTTACACCCTCCAAGGCCTTAACAATCCATTCAACAACTAAAGTTGCTCCCTGGATTTTTAAGTCCTTCAACCCTAAACCTCCCTTATCCTTACCCAGGCAAAACCATTGCCATTTGACCATATTTTTCTTTTTCTTTTTCCTTACCATCAGACCATAAATAATTTCTCATGGTCTTTTAAACTTCTTCCACTTGATAGCATGAAGCTACCTAGCCTGAAGCAAAGTATATAGAATATACAGACAATATCTTTTGACAAACTTGGACTCTTCCAGCTAAAGATAAGTACTTGTTCCAACTTTTTTGTTTTTTCTCAATTTGGAATAAATCCATTCTCAAATGCCCTTTAATGAAGGCTTAATTGCAAATGGGATACCTAGAAACCTTACCTGTTTAAGCACCCCTCCCCATTGCAAGTGGAAATCTTTCAACCACTCTGGAGGATCTTCATTCTAGCCTAAGAGTAAGGATTTTGCATCTGAGATCTTAGCCCCAGAGGCTACACAAGACATTTGCAACCTTTCAAACATATGTTCTAAGTTACCCTTCTCTAGTATAGGGAAAAGCTTTGTGTCATCTGCAAACTGTATGTTCAACATCATCTCTTTATTTGGTAGTTCAATTCATTTCACCTTGCCACTTATTTTATCTGTTATTAATAAATAATGTATTGCCTCAACACCAATTATAAAAAATGTTGGTGCTGATGGGCAACCATGTCTGATCGACCTTTCCATGTCAAAAGCCTCTGTTAATGATCCATTTATATCTATTTGAGCATTAGCATATTTGTTAGAACCTTTATCATGTCACAAAAATATTTAGGAAATCCCATTGCATTCAATATGGCAATTACAAATGACCATTCAACTCTGTCATAGGCTTTTTCAAAGTCTAACAACAATATCCCCCCATTTTGTCCTGTATCTTTAGCCCACTGCAAAGCTTCCCAACTAGTGATCAAATTTTCTAGTATGTACCTTCCTTTTATAAACCATGTTTGGGCATAATTTATAATCTTTGGGAGAATCTTTGTCAATCTCAATGCCAGTGCTTTAGCCAAAAAATTTATCTGATAAATTCAATAGCATTATAGGCCTCCAATTGTTGATGTTCCTTCTATCCCCCTCTTTTGGTAACATTTTTATAATTTCTTTATTAATATTTCTCCCAAGAGATCCTTTTTGGTATGCTTCTAAATATATCTCATGCAGATCATCAAATATCCAATCAATATTTGCTTTGTAAAATTCTATAGGCAATCCATCTGCCCCTGGGGATTTCTCATTTTCTAGGGAAGTAATGGCCTTATTAATTTTTTTCTTTTGAGATTATTTTCCCAAGCAATTCTTTCATCTCCAGTGTTATCTTTTCTGGAATAATTTCCTAACATCATTTTTGTGCTCTTCTACAGTCTGTACTTTGATCTTCTGCTGTGAGTAGACCACTATAAAATTTTCTAAATAATCTTTTGATATCCTCATTATCTTGAAAACATCTATCCTTATCACAAATAGGTCCTATAGATTCATTGTGATTCTTTTTCCTCAGCATATTGAAAAAATATTTTGAACCTCTGTCTCCATCTTTCATCCAATTGAGTTTTGCTCTTACCCTTGCACCTTGTGCTTTCAATGTTTGGTATTGTCTAAGCTTGTGTTTTATCTCTCCCACTTTATGAATTCGGTCTGTAAAATGCACTCTATTGAGGAATCACTTGGTCATTAATAATTAATTGTTTTTATATGCACCACCTAATACAAAAATGTCTAGAATAATCGACATTATTGGTTAGGCATTACTTTAGATATACTTTAATGATGATCTACTGCTTCTTTCTCACTTCAATATCATTGAATGAATACAATGTAAATTCAAACACATTACAGACATTCTTCAAAAACGACAATATACATTTCCATCTGGACTGAACAAAATAAATTCTATTATTATAATATTTCAATAGCAATTAAAAGATCAACATACTAATCCTATTAAATTATTAATAATAATAAAGTATCAACAAATAGTACTAACCATACTAAATAAGTGGTGTTAAAATAAAAGATTCCAAAAAATTGAAGAACGAACTGTAGATAGATTCTTGCAGCGGCAGGATCTAATATAATACAAATACATTTACATCTAGACTCACGATGATGTGCCTGCGCTTGTAGATAAAATAAATACTTACCATTCTCAAACAAAAACTAATAATATACACTCAATAATTTAACAATAAGACAAAAGATGATGTGCCCGCTCTTCTGTCTATTCAATTCTTTCATTGCTCAAATAAAAAAATCCTTTTTAATATAAAAATTGGGTGCTCGATAAAGTCTAGCTCAATGGACAAAAAATTGTACCCTACTTGGTTTAGATGGTTTCCACCTAAGAATTTGCTGTACCCTGTAACTGTCAGGTGTTACATTCATCACAGATTCTCAGATATTGATGGGTCCTTGCCTTTTCCACTGAGTTGAATGCATTTTAATGTTGATCAGTAGTTGGTCGATGCATGAGGGCCGGAACTTGACTTTACGCTGAACGCATGAGAACGGAAGATCTGATTCCCCACCTTTTTTTATTTATACCCAAGATTTTATCTGAGTCTTCCAAGCTGCCTAGGAAATTCGGTTAAGGAGAGAGAAAGAAATTGAGTTCATGGCATCTCCCAAATCTAATGGAGAAGAAGCAGGGACCTGGAAGTTAGTGATGGAGAATGATCAACCCATGAACCCCCCAGTCACAGTGAAACATACAAAGTTATTCATCAATGGAGAGTTTGTGGATTCAGTTTCAGGTAATATATATAAAGTATATTGTTGTTTCTGGCTCTAATTTGTGTCAGGTAGAATATTCTGAAACACTTTTAGCAGTCAGTACATATTGAATGTATGAATTAATGATCTTTTTGCACTTAAGGATTAGGAGTACTTATTTCATCAAATACATTCGATCCAGTCTTATGTTTTATAGTGTGGGTCATATACAGAACAAGACTTAATTTCTGGTAGATTTTGTATGAAAATTTATAGCACTATTTAATAAAAAATATGCCATATAGTTTTATATATTTCCTTAAAATAAAATTTATATAATAAAAATTACAATTTAACAACTATCTAAAATAAGCAGAAAGTTTTAAAAAATACAAGATCATTCACTCTTAAAAAATAAATAATAATTATTATATAAAATTAACTAAATAATTTAAGGGGCCACTTTATTAATAGTTCCATAGTTCCATAATTAACTAAATAATTTAAGGGACCATTCTATTAATAGTTCCATTTAGGGTAGTTGATGACTCAACAAAGAGGTATTTAAAACTGAATTGTGTTTTCTTAGCTTTAAGGGTAGTAAGTTGCCATTCAATGTAGAATTTAATTGGAAAATGATCTAAAAGGACAACATTTGACAATGGCTCAACTAGCAAGGAAAAATAGTTGAAAAAGGAGAAGAAAGATTGAGCTTTAAAAATGAATTGTGTTCTCTTAGCTTTAAGGGTAGCAAATTGCCATTCAATGTAGAATTTAATTGGAAAATGATCTAAAAGGACAACATTTGACAATGACTCAACTAGCAAGGAAAAATAGTTGAAAAAGGAGAAGAAATATTGAGCTTAAAAAATGAATTGTGTTTTCTTGGCTTTAGGGGTAGCAAGTTGCCATTCAATGTAGAATTTAATTGGAAAATGATCTTAAAGCACAACATTTGACAAAGGCTCAACTAGCAAGGAAAAATAGTTGAAAAAGAAGAAAGATTGAGCTTTAGAAATGAATTGTGTTTTCTTGGCTTTAGGGGTAGCAAGTTGCCATTCAATGTAGAATTTAATTGGAAAATGATATGAAAGCACAACATTTGACAAAGGCTCAACTAGCAATGAAAATAGTTGAAAAAGAAGAAGAAAGATTGAGCTTTAAAAATAAATTGTGTTTTCTTGGCTTTAGGGGTAGCACGTTGCCATTCAATGTAGAATTTAATTGGAAAATGATCTTAAAGCACAACATTTGACAAAGGCTCAACTAGCAAGGAAAACACTTGAAAAAGAATAAGAAAGATTGAGTTTTAAAAATGAATTGTGTTTTCTTGGCTTTAGGGGTAGCAAGTTGCCATTCAATGTAGAATTTAATTGGAAAATGATCTTAAAGCACAAAATTTGACAAAGGCTCAACTAGCAAGAAAAAATAGTTGAAAAAGAAGAAAGATTGAGCTTTAAAAATGAATTGTGTTTTCTTGGCTTTATGGGTAGCAAGTTTTGATAAAGATAATCGGGAAGGGCCCGAACCCATAACAAAAAGCTAAAAAGGCAAAAGAAACAAGCCACATAAGGAGAAAACCTAACCTAAACAACAAAGAGAGCACCAACAGAACCAACTGCTATGAATCTCACAAGACACGAGACTAGCCAATAGCGAATCTCACTAGAAGGAACAAGCCCGACACAAAAGAGGAACACAAGAGAACAAACAAAAGACCAGCTGCAACACCCCACACAAGGGGTGAGAAAGGCACCAGGCAAACCAACACTAAAGAACCACTCAAGGTGGTTTGAACCCAAACCTCATTAAAGAGCTTTGTTTAGTTTCAGATCCTAAAACAGTACCAAAAGTTTTTGAAGAAATCCCACTGCTCACCAGCATAGAAGGGATAGTGTGTTGCTTTTTAGAGGAAGATTCAACACCAGTGGGCTCCCTATTGTCACTTTCCTATAAACATTGCTCCTTCCTAACTTCTACAGCTGATGGAGCCCTCCTAACCTTAGGATTCGTTTTAATCATGTCTTTGTCTTGCTGATTAGAAACCCTGCAACCTGTAGAAGCATGTCCTAACTTGTGGCAGTTAAGACACATCACTTGAGATTCCTCGTATGTAATATTCTACACCCAGTCACCCAATCTTGAAGAAAGCGTGCAAGAAGAAGGGATCACTTTGTTAAAACAATTGTATTGACACACAGTCTAGCATGGGTAAATATTTTCTTGTATTTGGTCATCTCATCAACATTAATGAGATCCCCCATGGAGCCAGCAATGGATGCCCATACTTCCTCTTCCCAGTATTTAAGAGGTAACCCTGGGAGATTTATCCAAATAGGCATCCTATCAAAGCAAACTTTTCCAATGTCCAGCCCTGGCTCCCAGCTCTTGAGAAACAATCAAGATCTACCTAAGAACTGCAGACCACATTTAAGGATCTGCAATATGTCTTCATCAAGCAAGAAGGAGAATAGGAAGAAACCCTTCATCATCTTTGTGATTTTTAGAGGCCACTTAATTTCCATTTGCTTACAATCCAGGCCCTAACAACAGTTAGATTCAGCCTGTAACCCAGAAATTTCCCAACCAGGGCTTTAGTCCATCTGTTGGAAGATTTATCTAAAATTGAATTAGGGATGAAAATCTGCCCCTTAGCAGAAGCGCTAGAAGAATCTGGGAATAAGGGAGGGGCACCAAAAATTGTAGCAGCCCTAGGGACAACCTCTAAAGGATGAGAAGCCACCAATCTCTGGGGATCCTCCTCAACAGATCCATCCTTAGCACTAGACCCCGCTGGGTGGGGCTCTTCAGAAACCACACCATTCGAATGCTTTCTATCCAGCAAAGAAAGCAAAACATTTTTGATAGGGGAAGAACCAACAACAATCAAGGGGGGAAGAAATCCCCATCTCAGCACCTTGCACAACCCTCCCACACTATTTGCCTAACCAGGGGGCTTAGCCCTAGCATTAGACACAGTTCTCTAAGCCTCCAACCAAAGTGCTAAGAGACTCTCTTCCTCAACTTTTACACTGGGAGTGTTCCAACCATCTACCTAACTAGAGGCCTTTGCCTTGGCACAAGACATAGTACTTTGAGCCTCCACCCAAAGGGCAAAGAGACTCTCATCCTCAACCTCCTCACAGGGAAAGAACCAGTCATCCTCATCATCTGAGAAGCCTCCTTTGTCATCATCCTCGTTGTCATCCGCTCCTTCCTCATCGCTCTGAGTAGGGGTCGTTGCATTTCTGCCATTGCTCTCCGCTGCCCTCTGCCGCCTCTCCCGTTCGCTCCATGTAAAATTTCACAATCCCAAATTAGAAGCATTATTTAGGGGTAGCAAGTTGCCATTCAATGTAGAATTTTATTGGAAAATGATCTTAAAGCACAACATTTGACAAAGGCTCGACTACCTAAGAGAAATAGTTGAAAAAAAAGAAGAAAGATTGAGATTTAAAAATGAATTGTGTTTTCTTGGCTTTAGGGGTAGCAAGTTGCCATTCAATGTAGAAATTAATTAGAAAATAATCTGAAAGCACAACATTTGACAAAGGCTCAACTAGCAAGGAAAAATAGTTGAAAAAGGAGAAGAAAGATTGAGTTGACATCATGTCTCTATCAAGTCTTTTAAGAAGCTATTTAGAGTTGGAACAATGGCTACTCCACATATGCCACATAGTTTGATTATATGATGATGACTAATGTTGGGATCGAAAAGGCCCAATTTATCATGCTAATCATACTTTTCTTTTGCCAGTTGTCCAATGCATGGGAATAGTAGGTACACATTTTTTAGAGGCATCCTCCACCATATTAAAATATCCACACATGATCCATGTAGCTAGAGGTAACGAGTCAACAATCCATCACCAAAGAACAAGGTATTCAATAGCACCATTGGAAGCATAAACATCCAAAAGAATGATTATTAACATTCAAGAGAGTCCATGATGCTTTATTAGTGAGGTCACATTGTTGGTCTACTAAATGTGGCTACCATTTAGGAGAAATAAAGATGAAAACTTCACATCTACCTACCTCATGTTTGCTACACAAAAATGACTAGTTTCACATATGATACGATAAACAACACAAAGTAAAAGGTCTAAAATTTTAACCTCCTATAAACACAAAATATATAGGTTTACAAATCTATCAAACATCCCACATTGTATACTTTCTTGTGAGGCTTGTTAGATCTCAAACATTCCATGAGTGAAGGTTCATTCTAAAGGCATATCATCCCTATCAAGCTTGCCCATAGCTGCATAGATATCTTACAAGAAATCTCCCTTGGAGGAGGTATTAAAACCTCCCAATTGAATAATTGGTGTGAAATTTCTCCTTTTATCTAGCACATACTCTCCATCCGCTAGACTCCTGGTTGGGCTTTATGAACACTTGGTAATAGTACTTGGGGAAGGAGTAGGACAAATTGGGGTTACATATTGTGAGGATAATGCACTAGCTAGAAGAGGAGTACATATAAATTTTGGCTTGTTAATCTCCTTGGAGGATTCTCCTTGAGAAGGATGGATAATTCCCTTCCACTTATCCAAGGGCTTTGAGACTATGGTAGGCTAGAGGTTTTAAAGAGACCCTGGATTATTGATAGGATGGGTTTTTTGCCCATTATTCCTATTATTCTTACAAATCCCCAATGAACTAATCAACTTTCCTCTTTTTTGGGAAGCAGAGGATCCCCTGAAGGCTTTGCCCTAGGTTTGTCTTTAGAAAGAACAAGGGGACAATCCTTGATCTTATGCTCAAAGGATTGGAACCTATAGCAATTGTTTTAGGTAGATTAAAAGGAAGACAACCCTTTGGGTAATGACACATTTAGTCAATTTGAATATCAAATGACTCCTTCAGATCTTTGGAAAGATAAATCTCAAGTCAAACACATTTTTTTGGGTGGGCAGAAAAACTTGTCAAGTTCAAAACAAATGACATGGCCTAAAGAGGTTGCAATATGGTCTCAAAAAATCCAATAGGGAAAGGGAAGGCTAAGGAACTCAAGCTAGATAGGGACCCACAAGGATTTCCCTTTGGAGATGACAAAATCCCAAGTCCATGGTGTAAAGACTAATAATGAGCTACACATGTATCAAGGATCATGCTTAAGAATCGATTCTATGTGACCAAGATTTGCAAATCTAATAAGGAAGAACCCCTTGTTGAGGTTTTGAACAACATTAAGGTGGACCCCATGAGGGACCCAAGCCTTTTTTAAATCCATTCTGTGAGCATGCTTTCAAGTAAATCCTCTTGACAAAATTTTTTTCAAGCCATTTATAGGCAACTATCAAATTCTTGAATAGGAAAAACTACATCAGCTGGGGTTTCAAAAGACATTCCTTGTGAAAGACTTTCAAAATAAACTTTCAAGGACACTTTGGGGAGCCATTATCTTGTACTTTCAAATCAGCCCAACATCAACAATAATTGTTGCAATGTTGGTATTTGAAGCCATTTAAAGGCAAAGCTTGCCCAAAGGTGAGAAAAACAAAAAAAACTACAATAAATGCAGAATGCTATACTAATTGATGATCAAAGAGGAGCAGTATGAAAGGTGATGGAAAATAAATACATGCAAACTAAGCACAAAACTCTAGCAAAGCCAAGTTTCCTTTCGTTAATGCTTTTTTCCTTCAAAATTTCTTCACACAAAACACACACTGATATGCACATTACTTATTTTTCTTAAATATATACTTTCATGTTGACTACTTGTTTATTTTGACACACATCTTCATAGTAGTTCACATGCAAGTCAAAGTGGGGGGTAGGTAGGGCACGGGGCATGGGGGAGGGGGGGAAGGTGTAAGGATGAAAAGTGTACTCATAGAACATTTCCACTCCATTTTGTGCTCACCTAGACTTGTTTACGTACCTATTGTAATGACTAGTTTACAAAATGACATATTTTCGTGTGGGGTGGGCAATTCAAACTTGACTTTGTTTGGTACCAATGCTTTACATTCTATTTTGAAATTGACTTCCTATCATTGGTCACCCATATCTTATTCCTTTCCCTTGTTGACCAATTACCAACTTCGGCTCATTGGTCAAGTATTCCATTTAGTCCTTGTTTATTCACTACAACCCTGCTTACATTGATTTCAGATGATAAGTTGATTGTGGTCATTCGATAATGGTAGGGTTTAAAATGCAAGATAAAGAGAAAGGTATTAAGTTTGATCTTGGCGACTGTTGGGTTGAAGTTATGTGTTAAAAGCTCAATGACATTGGGTGCAAATCTCATAAATCGGTTGGATGAAGGACCTTACACTAGTTTACTCATGCCCGATGCAACAAAACTAGAGATTTCAAAGTGAAATAATCTTCGCCATTGATCCTTATTCAAAACTTAAGCTATTGTTCCCCAGTGGCCCTTGTTTCAAACACATTTACCACACTGTTTGCCACCTGTAAAGAGAATGATTTTATGATTGCTAAATTTAGAATATTATGAGGACTAGTAAATAAAGCTCCTCCTATCTCACAAGTTTTCAACTATGTCGTGCTGTCTTGCCTTTCTCACTATGTGTCTGGCATCAACTTGCACTAAAACTTTGTACTTACCATGTCAGAGACACAGACCAATTAGAATGCAACAAATTATACGATATTGATAAGTGGAAGATATTATGCAAATTAAAATGCAAACATGTTGATGTTAGACCTATTAAAATTCAAATGCTAACTTCTAATACTATTTAGTTGAATGATTTTATTAGAATATCTCTTCATATGAGTTTTTTATGTCTTAGTTTTTTCAATTGACATATGTAATTTATAAGAAGGGTATCAAAAATGATTTTATTAACATATCTCTTGATATGAGCTTATGAGCTTTTTAGTTTTTATGTTTTAGTTTTGTTAATTGACTAGGTGAAGTGTACCATGTAATCCTTTTGTTCCTCTATTGGACAAGACTCTTATTATTTGAAAAGTTTTCTTATGGCACTTATTTATGTGAAGTGTGAGATTATCTATAATAATTGACACTAATTCTGTTAAATTATTAATAATAATAATGAATTACCAATAAATAGTAGTAGACAAGACTCTTATTGTGTGAGAAGTTTTCTAATGGCACTAATTTATGTTAGGTGTGAGATTATCTATAATAATTGACACTCAGGAAATTAAAAGATCAACACACTAATCTTGTTAAATTATTAATAATAATGAAGTACCAACTGTTAAATTATTAATAATAATGAAGTGCCAACTAATAGTATTGAACAAGACTTTTATTGCCTGAGAAGTTTTCTTTTGGCACTTATTTATGTGAGGTGTGAGCTTATCTATAATAATTGACACTCAGTAAATTAAGAGGTCAACACACTAATCCTGTTAAACTAATAATAATGAAGTTCCAACCAATAGTTATACACATAATAAATACTGTCACTAAAATCTTCATAAAAATTAAAGAGAGAATTGTATATAGATTCATGTACGTCATGATGTGCTGGTCCTGTGGATAAATTCATAAACAAGAAATAATAATGTACACTCAATGTAATTTAGCAATGATGAGACATACAATGATGTTCCTGCTTTTGTGTCGATTCAATTTTTTCCTTTCTCAAATGCGAAAATCCTTTTTAGATAAAAACTGGCTGTTCGAGAAAGTCAGGGACAATGATAAAAAACGCCTCGCCACCAGGCAAGAGCTGCCCTACCTGTGACTGTCAGATGTTATATTCATGACAGATTCCCATCTTGATCTGTCCTTGTCTTTTCTGGTGAGTTGAATGCATTTTAATGTTGATCAGTAGTTGGTCGATGCATGAGGGCCGGAACTTGACTTTACGCTGAGCACATGAGAACGGAAGATCTAATTCCCCACCTTTTTTTTATTTATACCCAAGATTTTATCTGAGTCTTCCAAGCTGCCTAGAAAAATCGGTTAAGGAGAGAGAAAGAAATTGAGTTCATGGCATCTCCCAAATCTAATGGAGAAGAAGCAGGGACCTGGAAGTTAGTGATGGAGAATGATCAACCCATGAAATCCCCAGTAGCAGTGAAACATACACAGCTTTTCATCAATGGAGAGTTTGTGGATTCAGTTTCAGGTAATATATTGTTGTTTCTTGCTCTCATTTGTATTAAGTAGAATATTCTGTAACACTTTTGGCAGTCAGTACATATTGAATGTATGAATTATTGAGCTTTTTGCACTTTAGGGTTTAGGATTATTTATATCACCAAATATATTCGATCCAGTCTTATGTTTTAGAGTGTGGGTCATCTACTGAACAAGACTTAATTTCTGGTAGATTTTGTATGAAAGTTTACAGCACTATTTAATAAAAAAATATGCCATTTAATTATATACATTTCCTTTCCTTTATTTTAGATGTTAAAATTCAAGATGATTCACTCTTTAAAAAAAACTATATAAAATTAACTAAGGGTCCACTCTATTAATAGTTCCATAATTTCATCCTTGCAATAAAAGGGTATCCAAATTATATATTTTAAAAGCTACATGGCCTGAACCTTAAAGAATTAAGCATTAAGCAGCTGGGACCATGCTCTTATGGGCCTAGCAATTTCCTAAAATCCATGTCTTTTAACTGTAGTGTTTTTTGCTTCCCTTGTTGGTGCTGCACATTTGGATTGGTTTTAACTTTTAAAAACCCATTAACATATACATCAAGTTGAATTAACTGTGTGTGGATAATTTTATGAAATTATGTGCAGGAAAAACATTCGAGACTTTTGATCCAAGAACAGAGGAAGTAATAACCAGTGTATCGGAAGCCACAAAAGAAGATGTTGATTTGGCTGTGAAAGCAGCCCGGGCTGCCTTTGACCATGGCCCATGGCCTCGCATGTCTGGCCAAGTCAGCTCTCTCACTCATCATCAGGGAAACTACTACTAACTTTGAAAAAAAAATGAATCATAACCCAACAAATGTTGTTGCTGTGGTTGCAGGAGAGGGGCCGCATACTTAACAAGTATGCAGATCTGCTTCAACAACATTTCAGCGAGATTGCAACACTGGAAACATGGGATGTGGGAAAACCTCTGGATCTGGTTCATGTGATGGATGTGCCGGAGGCAATTGGCGTTCTCCAATACTATGCAGGTATATATTATAACTGTTGAAGCATTTCTATCAAGAGTAAGAGAAAAAACTATGGTTTCTTTGAACTGGGATATCCAATATAGGAGATCAGGTCCAGGATCCGGTTTAGCCCCTTCAGTAACCAAGAAAAGAAGGATGTTTCAAGAATTTATTAAATGGGAATATGTATCGTGACCCACATTACTTAAATATCAACCACTTCAGTGGTCAAACAGTCAATAGTAATTTTACACCTCATCCACAACAAAAAGTCAATTTTGGCTAGTAAATTATACTCCCCAACAAAAAGTGGTAAATATTTGTCCTATTTTTATTGGCCAAAATTAACTTTTGACTGTTAAAGTGGATGATGTTTAAGAACAACCCATAATATAAAATATTTTTTAAGATTGTATACAATATATATAACCAAGTTGCAAAATTTTCAAGAATTTTTTCAACTGTCATATTATTGATATGAATTATATAATGTGATTCTAAATATTGTTGTTAAAATTTTATAAAGTTTCCAATCAATTATCCAATAGAAAAGATTAAAGATTAACCAGTTTTAAATTATGATATAATTTTCTAAATAATGTTTAATTTTTGCAGGGTATGCTGATAAAATACATGGGCTGACGTTAAAGATGAATGGGCCATACCAAGGATATACATTGCATGAACCCATCGGAGTTTGTGGTCAGATAATACCCTGGAACTTTCCCCTTATCATGTTTTTCCTTAAGATCAGTCCTGCTCTGGCCAGTGGATGCACGGTAGTCGTCAAACCTGCAGAGCACACTCCCTTAAGTGCGCTCTACTGTGCTCATTTATCCATAGAGGTATATGATACAAACTTTTAAACATTGCAGTTGACATTCATAATTCACGAGTGAAAGATGATGGATTTATATTAAGGCTATGGTTCTATGAAAGGGTTATTTAAAAATTTTAATTTTAAGGATTTTGTAATAGTAGGCTATGTTAAGAATTTTATTTAGAATGATGTTTAGTGTTCAAACTCAAGCCTGAGAAATAATTATCTTTAATTGATTTATGATAAATACAGGCTGAAATACCTCCTGGTGTCCTGAGAAATAATTATCTTTAATTGATTTATGATAAATACAGGCTGGAATACCTCCTGGTGTCCTTAATGTGCTCCCTGGTTTTGGAGAAACTGTTGGTGCTGCCATAAGTAGTCATATGGATATTGATAAGGTACATATAAAATAAAAAAACTATTACATTTATATTGGTTTTTAGAATTAAGGAATTGAAAAAGGTAATTATGAATTTGAATCTAATATTTAGTTTCTTATTATGATTTGAGTGTGGTTCATTTCTCCAATACTTATCTTAGTCTGGCTATAATGTGGTGTTAATTTTCCATAAATAAGTTAGGTTTGAAACCTAGGATCTCTCGTGCACCCAATTATAATGCCCAGATTTTGGTAACATTAAGGACAGGGTCCCATGCAACTGCTTAGCTTATTATTTCCCCAGCTCAATTTTTTAAGGAATAAAATACATCTATCTTAAAAATGCCCAGATTTTGGTAACATTAAGGACGGTCCCATGCAACTGCTTAGCTTATTATTTCCCCAGCTCAATTTTTTAAGGAATAATGGAAATGGAAATGGATGTGGGAGGCACCTAATTGTGCTTCTAATATGAGGCATGAATTGTGCTTCTAATATGAGGCATACATACCCTACCCAGATTTGAACTTCTGACCTCTCTTTCAAGAGGACAAGTTTTTCACCAACGGGCCAACTCACCAAGAACTTTGAATAAAAGGTCTTATTTTAAGAAGGAACTTTCTTCTTCTTTACCAGTGTCCAATCCAACTCTTGTGGTGTAAGCTCCAGGGATCCAGGACTATTAGAGGGCCCTGAAAGATCATTGGATAAATCCTTAGCAGAGACCATCATCCTCAGCACACTTCTCAGTCCTGAAGCATTTGGAGCCATCTCATCTGTATTTGGGTTGATAGAAAAAACCTTGAAATCTCACTCACCCAAATATTCCTCAAAATTAGGAAACAAATCCGTCACCTTCTTGGCTGGGGAGGGAGGTATGAAGGAGGCATCACACTTGACCTCCTCCAAAGGAGCAATAAGATGGTGGGGGATTTTGCAGCATCCTACCAAGTAGGTTTCAGAAAATTCTTAGAACCCTCAGACCATGAAATATTCTTTCTGCCACACACTCTGGAACTAAGATGACCATAGACATAATGCCTTCAGCATCTGAAATTTAACTTCTCATAGTCCACCACCTACCGCCACTCTCTATCACCCACCTTCAGAATAATTTCTTCGGGGAGCTCCTTAGAGAGATCCATTTCTACACACAAACGAGCATATAGGTGGTACAAGTCCTGTTGACAGTCTCCTTAGCTAAAAATATCAGCTTCCCAAGGGAATTGACAATGGTTGATATCCCAGAGGATCCCCAAAATCGTTCAGGTAGATATGGCACTCTGATCCACATCAAACCAGAAGAGAAAGAATCATATCTAGGGTCAAAGGATCGAAACCAAGGTTGAATGCATAGAACATGACCCTTATAGGTTCCACAGACCAGCCTGCATGATTAACTTTTTGTCCTTGACAGAATGGAACTCTAAAATGAAGAATCCTCTGGCACACGGGTAAATAAAAATCTCTTTCCAAAAAGTGTCTCCACGATCGAGACATTCATTCATGGAGATCTGTTAGTTTGGTCCAAAATTTGTGGGACTTGCAAATGAGTACATGTTCAGTCAAGAAATCCTCCCGATCTGCTACTCCTGTTAGAAAAATGGTAATGTACCAGAAAAACCACAGGCAAAGATCTCTCAATTTTATTTTCAAAAGAAAATTTGCAGTTACAAAACTTTTTCTTATGTCTTGGCATTCAAACTTGACAACTTAAATAATCACCAATCAAATCTAAAGATAGATCTCCATGCATAAAAGTGTGAGTAGCACTTTGGGATGCAATTTTGCATGGTGTATAGGTGGAACATGGCCAAATTATTTTTTTTCCGGAGCCCTCTCCAACAACCTTGCAGGTTTCCTTTCCTTGATCTTCGGTCCTAGGGGCAGATACCTAGGTCACTAGAGGAGATCTCATTGTCCACTGCTCGTCCATGCTAGAATAAGTCAAACTGACTTCACATTTCAACAACCCCTAAATCCAAAACCACTGCCGGAGCACAAACAGTAGGCTTTGGGCCAAAAGCTGAACCCCTGCCATGTAAATCTGTATCACCTTGATTAAACCCCACATACTCAATCCTTGTGGAAGAGTTTAAGTGAAGCAATTAATCTCTTGCAGCTATGGGTTAACCTAAGTAACTGCCTGGCCAGGGTTTGTTAGGGCATCCAGGTAGGATCTGCCCCCGAGCGCCCTAGCCTCCGCAGTGGAATCCGCGGGAGTATCTTACTCCATTTTATCCCCTTCTCGAACTGTACCGATGCTGCACAGTGGAGGAAGATCTACATCCTTCGCTAGAGAAAGAGGCCTCTGAAGAGGTCGTCTCAGCTTCATCACCGCTAGGGTTCGAGCCTGAAGAAATCGACCTTGAATTCTTAATAAAAACACCAGAAGGCCTGGAGAAAGATCCGTAGCCTTAATCCTGGCAGCACGTACAGGTCTTGGTGTAGCATATTCCACCGAGATCTTCCTGCCCTCCACATTCTCCATCAAGTTCTGCAATGGTTTTCTCTGCTTCTTCAAGTTTCTGGGACCGTACGAATGCGAACTCTTTGTGGCGCCCAAGCTCCCATACCCTGGGCATGCAAATATCAAGGATCCTACCGAAGGGGCATAATGAAGAGAGTCTTAAATTTGACAGTCAACCTTGCCTATCAAGCAATTTTTTTTAATGACAGTTATCTATTCAATAATGCTATTAAAATATTATGACATACATTAATATAAGTAAATTGTAAAAAAACCAAATATATATATCATCATGATCGTATATAAATTTTGACAGTTTGTCCAAAATCTCTCCTTTCATTTCAGAATTTCTATTGTATTTTACAGCTAAAATGCCTAAATACAGCTATACAACTGTCAAATTTAAGTCTTGATAATGACATTGCGAAAAATCTTCTTACCCTTTACTTTGCACAGTCATTTATAGGTCAACATGTTAATATTTAAATATCTTAAATACATCTTTTTACTTCAAATTGGACAGTAATTTACATGTCAACATATTAATATTTAAATATTGTGAAACATTAATCCATAATTTTTTTTTATTAATTCATGTTTGTCATGTTTTAAATTTATCACCTTCCCCATCACACTTCTTTATCAATTATCAGGAACATTCAAGAATAATGTGAAAATTGGAGATTTGGTTAGATATAAATATCTTAAATATATCTATTTAAAAAAATGGAGAGATATCAAGAGTTATTGTATTTTAGTTTACAATTATTTTATTTACTACATATATATGGATATATAGATTTTAATTTACTTTAAAGTTTTTTTTTTTTTTTTACTATTTTATTTAATACTTATGTTTTGTATAGAATACATAAATTAAAATAAAATAATTTCGAAGTAGTTTAAAATTTATATATCTATATGTAGTAAATAAAATAGTTTTAAACTAAAAAAAATCTCTTAAATAAATTAAAATTTATGTGTATGTGGTAAATAAAATAATTCTTAAGTAAAATAAAAAAACTATTAAATAAATAAAAATATAATCAATGTAAATAAAATCAAATAATTATTAAGTAAATAAATATATAACAATGTAAATTAAATTAAATTTTTGCCTTGGGGATCTCGTGTTGGTTAGTTTGTTTTGCAGCATGCTTTGTTCTGTCCTGGGGCCTTGTTTGTAAAGGGTTCGACGCCTTGTAAGCTCCTTATTTAATAAAAAACAATGTAAATAGTTGTAAATAAAATAAAATAATTCAATATCTTTTCTTAAGATATTTAATAATTAATATGTTGGGTTGTCCAATTTAAGGTAAAAGGTAAGAGTTTTTGTTAACACACTCATGCCATTACACTATACTCTTGCTATTACACTCCACCCTTTGCTACCACCTCTTGGGCCTAATGAAGTAAATAGTTTATTTTGTTTTCAAAACTATAGAAAAAATAACTCTTCAAATAAAAATAAAGTAATTGAAAAGTTATGTTCTTATAATTTGTTTTCATAAAACTTTGGCACTACTACACTATTGATATAATTGTGTACTTAAGATATGAAGTAAATAATTTATTAAAATTGAAGATAATTAGTATAAATATATTTAAGATATCTATACTAGTTTATTCTAAGTTCCGAAATTTGTTTAAAAAACAATCTATCTTTAGATGCTATCTTCATTACATAATGTAATTTGTATAAACATTTTTTTCTTCCCTATCTTTTTTATCCAATCTATTTAATTTATCTATAAATATTCAAATAAGGTATGTTGAAGTTGACAATTTTTAATATATTTAAAATTTTGTAATTGTAAAATTAATACATTATATGTTATTTAGGTTGCATTTACAGGGTCAACTCAAGTAGGGAGATTGGTAATGGAGGCTGCAGCAAAAAGTAATTTGAAAGATGTGACACTAGAACTTGGTGGGAAATCACCTCTAATTATCATGGACGATTTTAATATGGATGAAGCTGTAGAAATTGCTACTGCTGCTGCATTTTTAAACATGGTTTGTGGAAATTTTTAGTCATTGATATTATTAATGGAATCATATATTATTTATCTACAAGAATTCTCTAAAATTAAATTAAAACTCTTTTGGTTAATGTTGTAGGGGCAATTATGCCTAGCAGGTTCAAGGGTGTTTGTTCAAGAAGGTGTGTACAATGAATTTGTGAAGAAAATGGTTGAAAGAGCGAAGAAGCAAGTGGTAGGTGACCCATTGAAAAGAGGAGTGCAACACGGCCCTCAGGTATTCCACTCTTATCTTTGGCCATGTTAGTAAAGATGCTTATTCTACAATTGAAATTATAAAAATTTACTTATTCAAAATTGGAAGAAAGTATTCATTACCATATTAAACAACAATGTAGAGAATATAATTCCAAAGACAACATTTTTTGAAAATATGTGAGATACAAACTAATGCAAGCTATAATAAACACCCTTTAGCATCTATCACACATTAACTCTTTATGAAAGTCAAGTTCTTTGAGAGTATCTTCCTCTCTTAACAAAACATTTTATATTTGTAATTTTTTTTTTTTTTAAGGAAAATTAGGTTGAGTGATAGATTATATGACAATTCAAAAATTTAAAAAGTATTTAGTTGATTTCAATAGTTGTTAGATAGTTTTTTTTTTTTTTAATGGTAACTTTTTAATTGTAGCTCATAATTGTTTAACATAGATTTAATAAAATAAAATTGTTTTATTCTTATTTATATAATAATAAATAATTTTAATTTTATTGCAGAATAATAAAGTTCAATTTGATAAAATTTTGAAATACATTCAATATGGCAAGATAGATGGAGCTCATTTATTAATTGGTGGCCATTCTTTGGGTGGAAAGGGATTCTATATTGAACCAACAATTTTCATTGATGTTGAGGTAATTTCTTCCTAACAAATCATACTTACAAATTAGTTTTAATATTTTAGTTTATCATTAACTAATTAACTTGCATTGAGTTGGAGTAGTTTGCTATTCTAATACAATATAATGCAGGATAATATGAGGATTGCCAAAGAAGAAATATTTGGTCCAGTTATGTCTATCTTAAAGTTCAAGTAAGAATTTTAATAAATAGATTAAAATGATATATTTTTTAATATATTTATAGCATTAATATTCAAAAAGAAAATTATCTTTTTTCTTTTTACAATATTGATGCCACTTGAAGATTTAATTTGCGTTTTACGATATGGTTTGTGCAGGACTGTAGAAGAAGTTATAGAGAGAGGAAACAAGACAATATATGGTCTTGCAGCTGGTGTTTTGACTAAAAATATAATTATAGCTAATAGAGTTGCAAGATCTCTTCGTGCAGGAACTATTTGGATCAATTGTTACCTTACAGGTGGAAGTGATTGGTCACTTGGAGGGTACAAGATGAGTGGAATTGGGAGAGAGTTTGGCCCTTATGGCCTTCAAAACTATTTACAAGTCAAAAGTGTTATTACTCCTCTTCAAGATTCACCGTGGCTATAACTCTCTGCTATTTTCTTAGCTTTGGCTTTGTTCTGTTCTAGATCTTTGTCTTTGTGTTGCTGCATTAGCTATTTTTCCTACTGTTCTTTACAGCCCTGTTCTGACCATTGGTTTTCTAGTTATGATATCTCTTGTATGATATCATTTTGTATGTGTTTGATCATTAGCATTGTAATGGCAGAAGATAACTCTGCATAAGGGGTTTGAGTATAACTCTGCATAAGAGGTTTAAGTAGGTTATTCTAATACAAATTAGTAATTTTGGTACCTATCTTCAAATTTTTAATGTTATGTTATTTTTAATGACTCTTCACATGCTTAGCCATTGACCAAAATAATACCAATTAATAATACTCCACTAAATATTTAATGATTTATATTTATTGTTTGAAAGGATCTCATCATTAATTATTGAATTTTGTTAATTACAATAAAGACTTTGGGAATTATTGAATTCTAATATATCCATATATTTATTTCCATTAAATGCACTTATTTAAACTCTATTTTATTTTATAATGTTCAAAATAGTCTATTAAAATAATTAACCTCATTTGTTTAATCTTATTTAATTTTTAATGAGTCTATTAACATAATTAATCTCATTCTTTTTAATCTTATTTAATTCTTAATGATTGTTTATATGATTAGCATTTCTCCAAAATAAATTCCACCAATTAGTAATACTCTTTTAAATACTAATGATCTATTTATTTTATTAAATGATCTTTTTGTCCTTTATTATTAGATTTTTCCAATCAAAATTAGTTAAGGGATTAACACAGCATAAATTCTTTAATTATAAAATATTCAGAATTGTTTTTGTTAAATATGTTTATTAAAATTACTATTCCAATTTAATAATGCTTAAAATATTCTATCAAAATAATCAACCTAACTCCTAATTTGAAAGATATTATGATTTATTACCCTTAATGTATTGCTAACAAGTGGGGGTTGATACTAACTTATTGAAAGGACTCCAAATCTACTAACTTCAATATAATTAAGGAATAGTACTTTATCTTACCTTGTTATATAAGATGTAACATATTAAAGGTTATTTAATCATATGGCCTTTCCACCACTTAGTTGCATTCCATTTTTCTTTTATAGGAGACATTTTATAGAAAAAAATTGTTAGGTTCTACGAAAAGCGAGAACCTTAGCCAGGATTGTAGATCACACACATTGCAATCGACAGATGATAAAAATCAAAATAGTAGAATGGAGAGATTATCCTGAAAGAGAGAAATCAAGAGACAATTGATAGATGATAAAAATCAAAATAGTGGAATGGAGAGATTATCCTGTAAGAGAATTTAGAGAATGCTCACATTACTCTCACTGACTAGCAGATGTGAGAGGTGAGTGTTGTATATATAATAAAATATGAGCATAAACATTCAAGAGAAGTAAAAACTCCAACTACCAAAAATAAGTGAAAGTTTTACCTACTTGGTAAATGTCAAATTACATAGTTGCACCTACTTAGATAAAGACAAATAAATGGGTATGAGAGGTGGCATATAAATTCAAAAGAGGGTGTGAGACTCAACTACCCAAAAGTGGGTGAGAGTGACACATGTAGTTGATGGATTATGCCATGTGGTCTCATAATGACCATGCCTATATATGCCATGTGGTCTCATAATAACCATGCCTGAATAACCTAAGCAAGCTTAATAATGTGTTAAAAAAATAATCCCCTAATATAAGGAAAATAAAAAAATTACAATAACACCCCCCTTAAACATAGCTTAGGTAGGTGAAAAGATATGGGTCTTAGCAAATGAAGCTTGATGAGGTACCCATGTACAAAGAATTCTCCCCCAAAAAAGAGAAGAAGCCCCCCCCACAAAGGAATAGCCCCCCAAATAGAGAGAGAAAATACCCTCTAGAGTAGAGAGAGTTAAAGACAAGGAATAAGAAGTCCATCTCAAAGTAGACACTAGCCACACCCCTAGCAAAGCTCGCAAATGAAACAACTTTCTTTTAGTAAAGGGTTTGGTAAAGATGTCTATGATTTGGTCTGATGTCTGATAGTACTTGAGATCAATGATGTTTCCATTAATCAACTCTCAAATGTAATGCATATGTATCTCAATTTGTTTAGTCTATTGGTGATGGGTTGGATTCTTTGAGATCTGTATTGCACTCTAATGATCACAAAAGATGATTGTAAGCTTTATGAATGGAATGTGAAACTTAGTGAGAATATTTTAAAGCTAGATAGACTTGATGGTGGCATTAACTGCTCCTTGATACTCAGCCTCTATAGATGAAAGAGCAATTATAGACTACTTCTTGTTCGACCAACAAACAGAACCAGAACCAAGTGAGAAGAAATACCTTGAAGTAGGCTTGTGATTATGAGAATCGTCTACCTAATATGAATCTGTGTGTCCCACCAAGTCAATATCCATGCTCATTACATACTGAATACCATAATTGTGAGTGTCCTGAACATAATGGAGTATCTACTTGGCTACTTTCCATGTAACTTGAATGGGGCTCTTGCATGAACCAAGAGACCATGTCCATGACATGAAATGTTAGGCCTCATGTGAGTCAAATAAATGAGACTCCCAACAAGATGTCAATATAAAGTGCCATCAACCAAGGGTGAAGAACACTTAGCCTCAAGTTTGACTCCTGATAGAAATAGAGTCGGTGCAGGCTTACAATCAGCCATGCAAAATCTAGGGAGCATATCAAGTGCGTACTTGGGTTATGTAATGAAGATACCTGAAGATGACTAAGTGATCTCAATCCCCAAGAAGTAATGCAGAAGACCCAAGTTTGACATTAGAAATTAATCATGAAGAGTAGGTTTTCATTACGTTGATGGTGGATAAGTGACTCCTTGTGATCAACAAGTCATCGACATAGAGAACCAAAAATGTCAGACTATCATCCTACACAGAATGTATACATTTGGATCATAATGGTGTCAAGTGAACCGAACTAACAGAATGAAGGAGTCCATCTTGGGATACTAGGCCTGAGGGGCTTGTTTGAGGCCATAGAGAGACTTCCAAAGTTGGCAAACTAGTGAAGGATCTTGGACGAACCCCTGTGATTGCTCCATATATATTTCCTCCTAAAGGTCACCATGAATAAAAACACTCTTTACATCCATCTGATGAACTTCCGAATGATGGGTTGTAGCGATAGTAAGGACAAGTTAGATTAATCCATTTTGGCAATCGACACAAAAGTCTCAGAGTAGTCAATCCCATGAACGTAAGAGAATCCTTTGGTGATTAAGCAAACCTTATACTTGTCAACAAACCCATCTGCTATAAATTTTGGTCAATAGATCCACTTGCATCAAACAAGTTTCCTTCCCTTAGGAAGGGGGACTCCCAAGTATGGTTCCTCTCCAAGGAACAGAACTCTTCCTGCATAACAGCATCCCACTCAAGATACCAAAAGCTTATCAAAAGGACTATGGATTAGAAGTTGAAGTGACGAAGAGATATGGAGCCTACTAAAATTGTGACCCTGTTCTTCTAATAACTGAAGGATCACCAACCCAATCACTTGCTGACTGTAATGTCTAATGAGCCCAAAGAGGCCCAGTAGCAGGAGAGTTTGAAGGAGAATCATCAACCTCTAAATTATGACTAGGAGAGGAAGGTGGATCCTCATCATCATTGTTGCCCTCTAAAGTGGAGGAAGAAGACTCCTCATCATGATCAAGAGGATTAAGATCCTCTAAAGAATTGTCATCATGTTGCAGTGTCTCCAATGTGATAGTAGATGGAGAAGTGGTAGGAGAAGAACTGCAAGAGTCCTTATAAAAAGAAACACTCCTCTCAATGAACAAATCATGTGTGGTGGGGTGGAGAAGCCTATATCCTTTAACACTATTTGGGTAGTCAACAAATATGCAAGGTTTGCTTTGTGTCCATCCATAGCCTTGCATTTCTCTATTGGAATGTGGGCCCATGTAGGAGAACCAAACACCTAAAAGTGCTTGACTATTGGTTTTCGACCAGTCCAAGCTTGGAAAAAAGTTACCCCCTTCATAGATCGATGAGGATCTCGGTTCTGGATGTAACAAGCATAGTTGATGCCCTCTACCTAGTACTAAGGTGCCAATGATCTGAAATGTATCATACAATTGGTCATCTCTTTCAAGGACCTGTTCTTACATTCTACAACACCATTCTGTTGAGGGCTATATGGAAATGTGTGTTGCAAGTCAATACCTTCTAAAGCATAAAACTATTCAAACTGTTGGTTAACATATTCATCCCATTGTCTGTGTGCAGAATCTTGATGGTCTTCCATGATTATTTCTTTGCAAAATCTTTGAAGTCTTGAAAAGACTCAAAGACCTTAGACTTTTGTTTGAGAAAATAAACCCAAGTGTTTCAAGAAAGATCATCAATGAATGCTAATACATATCTGGCCCTGCTAAAAGATGGATGTGGAAATGGCCCTACCAAGTCACTATGTACTAACTCTAGAATTTGTATGATCCTCCTTGCTTTGCCTTTGTCATATTTATCCTCAGGATGCTTACCAAGAATGCACCCCTAGCAAAATCCATCAGAAAATTGAATAGAAGGCAACCATGAAACCATGCCTTGTTGACTGAGCTACTGCAAGTAGCGGTGATTTAAGTGGCCCAACTATTGATGCCACAAACAACTCACCTCATCTAAATTGTGAGTGAGTAATACTGTTGAAGAAGAATCAAGAACAAAGTGAGAAAAGTGATATAGTTTGGACTGATGATCTGCTTTCCTCATAGAAACTGTAGACCCATTGTGCAACTCATTGATTTCCACTATGTCTGGTGTGAACTCAACCCGCTTACCAGAGCTTATGTGAGTGATTTGATAAATAGATAGGATATTAGTTGACAAAGATGGATTGCAGAACATCCTAAAATGTTCCTTCGCTCACATCAACATGCCCTCTCCCATGCACTTCAAAAAGAGTGTCATCACCCATTACTATAGAAGGCATAGACATGGCTCTAAGAAGGCAAAACCATCATGTAAGGAATCCATGTGGTGCGGAGCACTTGAGCCAATGATCTAGATATTATATTTTGAAGCAACAACAACTAGGGCCTTGTTCTTTCCTTTCGCCTTACTTTTATCTATGTCCTTTGAACCCTTCTGATGAACTCTATTTGATAGAGTTAGGCACCTTGATGTTGTTCTTTTCAATAAGATGTGTAAGGCGATCAATCTACTTCTTTAAACACTTGTGTTCATCATTGAGAGACCTTTTATAGTAGGAACACTTGACCTTCTCCTTCTTAAGTTGTTCACCTTTTGATGAAGAGGTCTGATTAGTTGTATTTGAGGAAGTTGGTTTCTAATCTTTCTTCTTCTTTCCCTAGTTCTTTTGTTTCTTATCTTATTTTCTAGACCCTTTCTATTCTTTTATACCTTGATTTGCAACTAGGGCATGTGGTTTAGAGGTTTTAATTGTACCCATGTGAACCAATTTATCTTGCTTCTTATTGAGTTCTGTAATAAACTCATCTAGAGAAGAAATTTATAGTTGGAACCTAGAACACATTTTGTGGCATGAAAAGCATAAACAAATACATAATAGTTCAAACCAAGCTTAGAAAGAATACTTAAGATTAGTTGCGTTTCTTTATTTTCTATTCCACACTATTTTAACTGTAATCTGATGGCTTTTAACATTGTGAAGAAGTCTTGTATTCTATAAAAATCACTAGGACTCAACCCTATGAGTTGGTTCTCCAGTTGATGACCCCTTATTTCATCTTGTTTACCAAAGAGACTTTCCAATGTGGTCCAAACATCATTTGGTGCAATGGTAGATTCGATGTGAAAAAGTAAGTCAAGAGACATTAACATACATAAGGTACCAAATGCTTCATCAAATTTATTAAACCATTTTTTCTTTTTTGCATCCTCTATGGGTTCTATCTCAAGTCCCATTGTAACCCTGTGCAATCCTTGCCTTTTGAGATAGATTATCATTTTAGATTTCCATTCAAAATAGTTATATGGTGTTAGAATATGAACTATTGATGGATCCATATGTTGTTATGCAGAAAGACAAGTGCGAAAACAAGTTACATGAGACACCCCCTTTTTACTTGTTTTTGAAATGACCCCCCAGAAATTACAATCTTTGCACTTTATAATTAGTGTGATTTACAATGCGAATATCACATTTTCAGACTCTTACCGGGCCCAAAATAGTCAAAATATTGAAAATACAACTCAAGTACAATATGAGATCAATTTGAGAGCACCAATATGGAGTAGACAGAAAAATATGAACTCTAGAAAAAATAGGACCCGAAAAGGAGTCCATTTGCACAAGTTATGGCTCTCGGAATGTCTCAAAATGAGAACTATGCAACAACTTCTAAAATAATATTCAATTTCTAAAAACTAAAGAATCAAATTGAAAAAAAAATCTCACCACAGTGTAGAGCATGAAATTCTACCCCAAATAAAAAAATTGCACCAAAAAGGACCCCCGTACAGCCAAGAACGGGCCTCTCGAAGTTGGCATGCAAAATTAAAAAATGCAATGGTAAGGGGTCAATCTTGGAGGGTGCGGATGTATGATATCATGTTGATGTCATTAAGGAATATTCTCAAATTGGAATATTCTAAATGTTGAAAATCAAGGTGAAATTGTTGCTATAAAACTTTAATTATGTGTGTTCAAATTTAAAAATTAGATTAATAAGTTGCAAATATGTGTAAGTGATTTTGCACTTTCAATCAATGTAGTAGAGAAGAAAAAACATGATAGAAGTTGACACATAATTTACGTGGAGAAACCCTTACGGGAAAAACTCCACACCCAAAGAGATTTTATGCTGGTATTAAATCCTATAATCAAGTTTACATTTAACACTGAATCCTCTCTGAATTCTGGTAGCACTTCGAACGTTACTCCTTCAACTTCAAAACTTGTCATAATTTCTACCAACTCAATACATCATTATATAGAAGCCACGGATCTCAAAATACAATAAACTATATCCAATAACATGAGACAAATCCTCATGCAAATACCAAGCGCCCAATATAGTGAACTCCAAAGCTACATAGTAGAAATCACCCTCTTAACTGCAAGTCTCAAACATGGGTGCCCAAGTAATCCCATTTAAACTTAGTCAACTGAAGTGTTATGTCACAATAATAAACACAACTAAAAGTCTCAAGATGGGTGCCCAAGTTGTCCCAATCTATTTTAGTTAACTGAAGTGCTCCAACACACACCAATGTCATGCAAACAACATGCATAATTGATGTCCCCAATCTAAATCTATAACAACCTATTTGTATCATGCAAGAGTCATGCAATAGCATGTAACATCATGCAAGAGTCATGCAAAACTACACATGAGTTAGAGTGACATGCAAGACACATGCAACACCATATAATTACATGCAACTAACATGAAACAACATGCAAGTCCATGTAAGTAACATGCAACAACATGAAAGTCCATGCAAGAAATAGGGTAAGTGCAAGAAGATGAGTTCACTTTTTGGCCAACAAGTGGAAGTGTTTTTCCTATTTTTCAAATTTTGTCATATTTGGAGTGACAATTTGAAGCACTTGCACATAAAATATTAAGATGATGTAAAAATAAGAAATGTAGGATTTTATTTCTAATTTTCAAATATGTAATTTTTTCTAATACCCAGATGATGCAAGTTAGTTTTTTATTAGATGTACAAAAAGTGGGGATTTTTAAAAGTCCCCTGTTTTTGCAAAAGCATGCATGTGTACGGCCAACATAATTTGACCTAAATTAATGTATTTTTCTAATTCTTTTTGTGGAAAGATTCTCAGGATGTTGAATTTTGGTCAGGATATTTTTTTGTAATTTTTTGATAAATATTTTTTTATTAATTTTTTAATGGCCCTAATTAGTGTTTTTTTAAAACCCCTCGTGTACAACCAACATAATTTGAGCTAAACTAATCAATTCACTAATTTTTTTTTTCCATTATGTAGAGAATGATATCTAGTTTGATCAGACATATTTTTTTTTCAAGAAACTTTCAAAATCAAAAGTTATTAAAAAAATAGTAACCTGTGTTTTTTTTTTTAAAAAAAAACAAAGGGGTAAAAACTTTATTAGAAATCAGAAAAGAGCATTACAATAATAACTAAGAGACCCAGCCCCAGAAAACAAGGCGAAAGCCCCACAGCATAAACAACATCAACTATCCTCATGTATCCTGCTATCCTCCTCCAAGAACCAGTCTAAATCCAGATGCAGCTCAGGGTTAACCTGATCCCAATCCTCAACTTTCCAACCACTATCATGCTCAGAGACCCATTTGGCCAAGCAGTCGGCAACTCGATTCCACTCCCTTGGGATGTGAACAAAGGATGCCTCCTCCAACCGAGAACTAACCTGAAGAATCCGCTGAACCACCGAAGCCAACTGCCAATTAATATCAGATATCTTTCGCTCATTCAAGAGATTAATCAAAATCTATGAATCAGCTTCACGTATAACTTTTCTCCAACCCAAAGCAAGGGCCCTCTCAATAGCATGCAGAATTGCCAGACCCTCCATGAAGTTAACAATCTTCACCCCCTCATGTATAGAGAACAGAAAAATCACCGACCCAGCTGAGTCCCTACCAACTCCACCAATTCCAGCAGGCCCAGGATTTCCCCTAGAAGAACCGTCAGTATTGATCTTTAAAAATCCATTGGGAGGAAGTAACCACCTTCCAACCCGTTGAACCCTCTTTTTTCCATGCCTACAGTTCCTGGAACTGACAAAAGAAGAATGAATTTCTTGAAGACCCAGTCTGGCCACCAACTCATCATCACCTCTCTCCAAGGGGAAAACCAAATCACATTTAGCTGAAACTGACTCCTGCACCATTCCTAGCATACGCAGCCAAACTTGCTGACCCACCAACTTCTGATCACGAAAAATTCGGCGGTTCCGCTCCAGCCAAATCTGCCAAAGTAGAAAGGTAGGACCCACGAACCAAACTTCATGCAAAAAGGAAGCCATAGAAGGAGGTCTTCCCATACTATCCCAGAATTCAACCAAAGAGCATGCATGAATACAAGGAAGCTTCCATACCTCCCACCACCAATGCCAAAGCTGCACAACAAAGGGGCACCGGAAGAACAAATGCGAAGAATCCTCTTCTGCTCCCCCACACAAAACACAAATTGAAGGTCCTTGAAATCCCCATTTACGAATGTTATCCCAGGTCAAACACCTATTCCAAGCCAAAGTCCAAACAAAGCAATTGCATTTAGGCCACGAGAGTTTATTCCACACCCTTTTCCACCAATGAACCTCTACCCCAATTAGCTTCTGAGCCAATAACACCTGATAACCAGAAGCAACAGAGTAAACCCCCTTAGGATTATGGGTCCAAGCAAGAATATCCTCTTCCAGAAGAGAACTACAACTCCTACTATGAAGAATCTTGTGAAGCTCAGCACTATCTTCCCCAAGTCCCAAATCTGGCCACACTGCGAGATCCTTCCAATGAGCTACCTCCAACTGACCAAAAGAAGCAACAGACTTGAAGTCACTCACCCTAGCCCAGCCAGCCTCGAGAAATCTTTGGCACAAAGGAAGAAGGTTGGGGAACTGAGAAGTAAGTGGAGGGAATCCATCCCAAGAATCCGACTAGAAGAGAGCTTCAGTTCCCCGTCTACAAATCCAAAATAAACCTTCCTTGATAAGCTTAGCACCCTTTTGAAGAGTATTCCAAATCACTGAACCTTTCCCCTCAAGAGGGTAACGAGGGAGATCCTGTCGTGGAATCCCCGGGAAATGCTTATGAGATAATATCCTAGCCCATGGCCGATCCAGTTCCACACACCATCTCCAAAATAGCTTAGCAGCCACAGCCACTCCAGATAACGCAGACTGTCGAAGACCAAGACCACCAAATTGCTTTGGGCTACACACAACATCCCACCTGACCAGGCTCCACTTGGAGGATGACAAACTTCCCGCCCATAAGAACTGCCTCGCAAGAGAATCCAACTCCCTCAGAAAACCCATTGGAGCCACCTGAAGCATACATCGGTAGGTAGGGAGAGCCTGCACTACCGACTTGAGAAGTTGAACCCGCCCCGCAAAAGACAACCATCTGTGGGTCCAATGATTAACTTTTGCACGGAGCTTATCAATAATATTCTGCCAAGAACCCTTGGGAAGAGGGCGAACAAAAATTGGGAAACCCAGATATGTCAAAGGGAGAACCCCTATCTGAAACCTCAAGATATTAGCAATTCTTCTCTGAATGGGGGTCGGCGTATTGAAGAAGAATATGGATGACTTCTCCTCATTAATCAATTGTCCTGAAGCAACAAGATATATGTCCAACACCTGCCTCAAGTTAGTAGCTTCCCTAACAGTAGCCATCCCCATCAAGGCAGTATCATCAACAAACTGTAAATGAGATTGCGGAGGCAAGTCTCCACCCCATCGCCAACCCTGAATGGTGCCAAGCTCCACCCTTCTTTTCAACAAACGTCTAAGGCCTTCCACAAGAAGCAGAAAAAGATACGGAGAAAGAGGATCCCCTTGGCGCAAGCCCCTTGAGGCACAAAAAAATTCAGAATGATCTCCATTTATCAAAACTGAGAAGGAAACAGACGTGACACAGCTCATGACCCATTGGATCCACTCCTCACCAAAGCCAAAAGAAACAAGGATCTTCTGCAAAAAAGACCATCTAACCCTGTCATAAGCCTTAGCCATATCTAGCTTAATGAACATAGCCTTCTCATGGGATTTGTCCATGGAGTGGATGGTCTCCGTAGCAATGACAACCCCGTCAAGAATCTGTCGACCCGCCACAAATCCACTCTGTTCCTCTGAAATCAGCACTTTAAGCCACTTCTTCAATCTCTCAGCCAATAACTTAGAAATGATTTTGTAAGCCACATTGCAAAGAGAGATTGGCTGA
Source organism: Cunninghamia lanceolata (assembly GCA_027924645.1). Lineage (NCBI taxonomy): Eukaryota > Viridiplantae > Streptophyta > Pinopsida > Cupressales > Cupressaceae > Cunninghamia > Cunninghamia lanceolata. Next base: position 634,127 of record BSBN01001494.1, on the reverse strand, counting down.
AACTGAGATAACCTATCAGCCCCTTCACACTTGGGTAAGAGAGCAAGGAAGGTGGAATTCAGAGCACGAAGCATCTGCTTATTCCTCTGGGACTCAAGGACAACCGCTAGAAGATCCAACTTTATGATATCCCAGAATTCCTGAAAAAATTCAATTGGAAAACCATCGGGACCAGGAGCTTTACCCTTCTTAATCTGAAACACAATCCCCTCCAGCTCATCAAGAGAGATATCTTTCATCAGATACTCATTCGCCTCCCTGGAGACCAACTGAGGAATACAAGAAAGGACCTGTGCTTCCTCAACAGAGCCCCCCTGAGAATCCTCCCTAAATAAAGTAGCAAAATACTGAGATGCCTCAGCAGAGATTTCCTGAAACGAGGCAAGACGTTCACCCCTATCATTCACCAAAAAAGGAATGGAATTACCATACCTCCTGTCCTTCATAGAATTGAAGAAGAAGGCAGTGTTTTTATCACCTTCCTGTAACCATTCAACCCGGGCCTTTTGCTTCCAATAGATTTCTTCCCGCAATACAAATTCCTCAACCACTTTCAAAGTCTTAGCCTCCTCCCTTAGAAGATCCTCAGAGGCCCCATTCTCACAAATCAACTGCGTAATATTATTCAACTCCTCCTGGGTAGCAACCTTAGCATGAAAGATATTACCAAAACATCGCCGATTCCACCTTTTAAGCTGATATTTGACAAACTGAAGAAGCTTGGAGAATGTGTACATTGCCGTACCAAAAGTTGGTCTACCAATCCACCACCACTCAGCCACAAGTTTATGAAGAGTAGGATCCCGTAACCACATAATCTGGAACATGAATGAGGGAGAACGAGGCCTTCGGGCAGAGATAATGCTAAGCTTAATAGGCCAATGATCAGAGCCTCTCCAATAAAGAATTTCAGATCAAGTGGACCATAAGTCTCCAACCCAATAACAGGAAACCAAGAATCGATCAAGCCTCTCAGCAACACAACTCTCACCAATTCTCCTATTATTCCAAGTGAAGCAACCATTACTTGGCAGAACATCAATAAGATTTAGTTCAGAAATGCTATCTCTGAATAACAGAGCAGAAGGCTCCAACCTAAGAATACCACCTCTTTTCTCAGACAACTCCACAATAGCATTAAAATCGCCAGCCATAACCCACGGATGGTAAGGAGCTAAGCTACGAACAAAATGAAGATGGGACCAAAGAAGTTGTTTACCCGGAAACTCAACAGGAGCATACACATTAGAGAGGAGAATACACTCACCAGTCTCATACCAAGAGGCGACTAGGGATATAGAGGATCTAGAGGACATCCACCAGAGAGGGAAAATCTTCCGAGGGTTCCAAAAACAAGCCACCCCTCCAGAAGCACCAAGAGCCCCCATACATTGGCATTCACCATATTTCCACAACTTAGGAGCCATGGCCAACATATTATCTACAGATAATTTAGTCTCCTGAAGAAAAAGAACATCCGGAGAATGATTCCTAACCAAATCACGAACAACTTTTTGTCGAGGGCCACTGTTCAAGCCCCTTACATTCCATGAGAGAACAATCATTTCTGGGGGCATGAAAAATGTGAATCCAGAGTCTTGATTGACCCTGACTCCACCAAAGTTTCCCCAGTTAATTTAATCTTCTCCATATCCTTCTTCCTTCCCAACTTGGAAGTCCTGTCACCAATCCCTTTCTTCAGTTCAATTTGCTGAATACCCAAAAGAGGGGAGGCCAAAGAGCTCTTCCCCACATTCTTGCCTCCTTTCAGGGGCAATGGGGAACCACCTCCACCACTCTTCGAAGCTCCAAAAGAAGATTCTTGTTCAGTCTGGACAATCAATTGTTGATCCGTATCCATCTGCCCAACCCCAATCTCTTGCACAACCTGCATGGCCTCCAATGGTGGCCCATCCTGTCCTGTACCCAAAGTTCCCTGATCCAAGTTCAGCAACCCCGGATTCACTTCCCCCTGGCTGAGATCATCCAGCACCTCAAACCTATTAAAAGTTTCATCAACCTGCCTCTCCCTCAAGGTCCGCTTCTAGCCCCGATTCCTATTGCGAGCCTTGACAGGGACATAGCCATCATCTCCATTACCATCACCCGGAATAGGCTCCTTACCATTATTAGCCCTAGGTGGATTACGAGAAGGCTGAGAAGGTTGGGGCACCACAGGCTTAGCCCCGCTGCAAGTGACCATATTCATGACAAAGACGACACCGAAAAGGTAGGGTTTCATAATCTAGCTGTTGCACCCAAGTATATGATCCAGCACTCACTTCAATAGAATCTGGTAGTGGCTTGCTTAAATCAATTTCTACACAGATACGAGCAAAAGTCATTACCTTTTTATACTGCGTCTGTTGTGAAGACCCAACAGGTTTACCGAGCATTGAAGCCACCAAATGCAACACGTCATCCCGCCAACACTCCACTGGAAACCACGACAACTGAACCCAAACTGGGATCCGACTTGGTAGTGCATCAGTCGGGTTGAAGCCAGCATGCCATGGCTTGATAAACAAACCCACCTGGTTATAAAAATAGGGGCTGCCCTCGAAGACTTTATTCCGATCTGCCATGCAATCAAAAGAGACCATAAAAAAGTTGTTCGCAAGGAGCCTAATCTCCATCTCCCCCTCTGGCATCCAAGTCCGCTGAGCCCAAGATTCCAAAAATTGCAGCGAGACTCTCAAACCCATGAACTTGCAATAAAAAGAGTGCCTTGAATAGTATTCAATATCGTCTGCAAGCATTTCCATCGGGATAATCAACTTCGGTCGCTCTTTGCATATTTCCAAACACCCATTAATCTTTGTTATTCGGGAACCACTAACCGATCCTAGATCATTCATCTCCATCTCTGAAGAAAACAACGTATTATCAAAAACATTCACTCCATGCGCCGGAGGCTTCGAACCAACTGCTGATTGGAAATCCAATTTGGGGCTAGCCCCAGATGTTTCCCCACCCTGCATAGCAAAAAACAAGAACCCCAGCAGGCATGCAAATCCCCAGGACACGTTTGCAAGAAATGGAAAAAGACAAAACCCCAAGGGAAGGATCAAAACCCTTCCACCCACAAGCCACCCAAACGGCAGCAAGAAGGCCTCCAGAAAAGAAAAAAACCCACCACCACCACCCCGAAAGCTTCAAAAAACCCCCCCCACAATGCAGAAGTGAGCAACACACAGAGAACGAGCTAGGGCACGGTCGCCCTAGCTCAGCTTGCAGAGCACGCGAATGCCATCTTTTTCCGCACTACACTCAGTAACCTGTGTTATTTCAAGTTTATGAGTTAGTTTGTTTGGAAAATAAATAATAAATACAAAATTATGTTCAATAGAAAAAAAAATTACATATTTGAAAACTAGACTTTGAGATCTATAATGGGTTTTAATTTTGTTAAAATATTCTGAAAAAAAAAAAGTCGTCAGCCATAGTGGTGAAACTAGTTTTTTTCTCTTGTTGTTTTCATGGTCTCCTAGTTGCAGGTCCAAAGACTTGGGTTTCCAAGCCTAAAACCAATGCAAATTGGGGGGTTTGAAATTTCAAATTTTTAGAAATGGGTACCCGTTATAAAAATAATGAGTACCCATTTCTAAAAAATAAAAAAATTAGCAATAGGCATATGGCTATTTTTTAAATTTTTTTGAAAACGAGTACCCGTTTTGCTTCGGGTGCTCGATCCTAAATGGGTACCCGTTCCAAGCGGCATTTTTCATCTGCGGGAGACTTCCGCGAAATGTATACTCATCTTTCTGCTTTCACCCAACATGCAACAATGTAAGTCCATGCAAACTCATACAAGTGACATGCAACAACATGCAAGTCCATGCAAGCTCATACAAGTGACATTCAACAACATACAAGTCCATGCAAGCTCATACAAGCTCATGCAAGTAACATGCAAGTATCATGCATCTCTAACTCCATTGATAACTCTCACATCATATTCATGCAAAGTATATCAACATTATCCACTCATGCAAACAAAAAAGAAAACTCCAAGTCTACATTGGAATCTCCTCTAAAGTGGGCGCCCAAGATAGGTGCCACCTCCTAGGAAGTATCACCAAGTTAACATAGACTTCAAGAAGTCAACACAAAGTGTCCATGGGCTCCACTTCCAAAGTGGGCACCCAAATTGGGACCTACCTCATAGGAGATAACTACAACATGTTTAAATGATATGATAAATAATATTTTATTTCTCAAGTCCTTGTGTGTTGGAGAACACTTTCCAAGAACTTTGGAGACACATGAAAATGGTTAGGATTGTAAAGTTAATGACAACTTATCCCAACGTTCTCCCACTTGACATTATACATCTTTGAGGTAATTATTAAATAATATAATATATAATTTTAATTATTATATATATATTATAATTACAATTATTATAATATATCTAATTTATATTAAAATATTATATTATATAACTATAATAATTCATATAATTATATAATATAGTTAGAATTAGGCTTGCCGCTCCGGATGCTATTGCATCAACTCTTCTTCCATGGCCTTTACCCAATTTTCATCATTGCAAGCTTCATTCACAGTTTTTGGTTCAACTTTTAAAAGCAAACAGTAATTCATTTGTTCTTCTATAGCTCTTTTCCCTGTCAATACCCCTTTGCTTTTGTCTCCAATAATTTGATCTTTAGAATGATTGATCCTTGCATACTTGGGAGTCTTAACTGCATTTTCTGGAGCCTTTTCTTCTTCATCTTGACCGTCTTCTTGTTCATCTTTCTTCTCATTTACTATGACAATAGGTTCATCTGATTCATAGCCAATCAGATATGATGTTCTTTCCTTGTCTTCATCCACCTTCACATTAGCACTCAACAATATTTTTTAGCCCTTTGTTGTAGCACTGGTCTAAGCCTTACTCTTGGTAGAGTATCCAAGGAAGATTCCTTCATCACACCTAGCATCAAACTTGCCTAGATCTTCTTCCCTTCTAATATAGCATTTGCTTCCAAAAACTTTGAAATATTTCACTGCAGGAATTCTTCCATATCACAACTCATAAGGAGTTCTAGTACCATTACCTTTGACTTGAACTCTGTTTTGAATGTAGACAACAGTATGTATAGCTTCTTTCCAATAAACTTCCAGTAGATTAGCTTCCTTCATCATGGTCCTAGCAGCCTCTTGAACTGTCATGTTCTTTATTTCAACAACTCTATTTTGCTGAGGAGTCCTAGGTGCAGACAACTATCTCTTTATCACTTGTTCTTCACAGAAAATTTTGAATTCATTTGATGTGAACTCACCTCCTCTATTAGACCTCAAGCATTTAATTTTTAGTTCTATCTCATTCTCAACCATTGCCTTGAAGGATTTGAACTTTTCTAGGGCTTCTGATTTCTCTCTTAGAAAAGTGACCCAAGTCATTCTAGAATAATCATCAATAAGCAACATGAAGTACCTATCTCCTTGTAGACTTCACACCCTTATAGGACCACACAAATTTGTATGCACTAGATCTAACAAATCGACAGAAAATTGATCTTTGCTCTTGAAAGTTGTTCTTGTCTACTTCCCCAACTAACATTCCTTACAAATGGTATTGACAGGTTTCACAAGCTTTGGTAAATATCTCACAGCCTGTCCTGAACTTATCTTCACCAAATTGTCAAAGTTGATATGACACATCCTTCTATGCCACATCCAACTCTCATCCATCTGAGCCAATAAACAATAATAATTAGTTCCTCTTAATTGGTAAATGTTACCTCTGGTCTTCTTATCAGTAGCAATCACTGTTCTAGAGCTTTTCATGATCTTGCACCCATTATCTTTGAATTTCATATCATAACCTTTGTCACACATCTGACCAACACTCAAAAGATTATGCTTTAAACCCTTCACATATAGGACATCATCAGTGTTGTTCTTTCCATCAAAAGAAATAGATCATTTTCCACAAATCTTACCAGTTGCATTATCTCCAAACCTAACCATACCTCCGTCATACTTTTCCAAACTCACAAACTTACTTTTGTCACCGATCATGTGATGTGAGCATCCACTATTAATAATCTATTAATTCTTATCTGTCTCAACCTGAATAGCCAAAGCATTTTCTTCCACTTTCCTTCACACAACTAGCAGGATTAGTAGACATAGTTTCTTTTTTAATGGCAATAAACAAACATTCATTTGCACTAGTACTAGCATCATCAGATTCATCATTTGTCACACCTTCATCATCAAGATCTCTAACATAGTAGCATTTCTTTGGAATCCTAGGTCTATTCTCAAATCTTTTTCTATTCCTTTCAATTCTCTCATGACACCTAGAAGCATAGTGACCAACCTTACCACATGTAAAACATTTGAAAAGTACTTCTCCTTTGAACTTATCGAAACCTCTTTGTAGTCTATCAACAAAGTTGGCTTCAATTTCATCAAGCTCATCATCAAGTTCAACCTTATATTTCTCAGCTCTAGAGATCTTTTCTAAAGTGCTGGCTTTGATGGTAGATTCAATCTTCGGCAAAGCATCACCAAACTCTCTCATTTCAAAGGCTGTAAGTTTTCCAAGTAACTGATCCTTAGCGATCTTTTTCACAGTCATCACTTCTTCAATTGCAGCTACCTTGTGACTATAGGATTTACGCAATGACCTAATAATTTTCATCACAACTTCATTATCATCAATAGTTCCTCCCATACCTTTGATTCCATTTACAATTTCATCAACCTTTTGCATGTAGGCTATTATGATTTCATCTTTGCCCATCTTTAAACCCTCATATTTCTCTTTCAAGCCTTACAATTTGACACTTTTTATAGATTCATCTCCTTCATATAGATTTTTCAACTTTTCCCAGACTTCATGAGCAGTATCTAGATCAATGACTTTTACCAACTTAATGTTAGACAAGGCACTTAACAGGGCATCTCTAGCTTTTATATTTAACTCATATTCTTTGATTTCTTCTTCAGTTGTTAAACCATTATGAGGCATGGTATACTTTGTCTCTGCTACTTTCCATACTCTATAACCAAGACAAAGAAGATGGATTTTTATTTGTACCTTCCATAAAGCATAATTTGTCCCATCAAACTGCTGAGCTTCCTTCTTGTAAGACATTCTGGATCAACCTCAAGCTGTTAGGCTTACTTCTGAGGAACCTTGCTCTGATACCAATTGTTGAAATGCACCAAAAAACTGAGAGGAGGGGGTGAATCAGTTGTTTCCAAAACTTTGACCACTTATGAACATTAACACATTAAACACTTGTTCACTATTATTCAAATTTAATCATGAAGGCATGAAATAAGAAATTTAACACAATAACATAATCAACACGAGACACCAGATTTTTACGTGGAAAACCCTATAAGGGAAAAACCATGGTGGGTGTTAGCCCACAAAAATAAATATGTTATAGCAATACCCAAAAATAGAGGCTCACTGCCCAAAATGCTCACTACAAAAGTTAGGGCTCACTGCCAAGATCAGCTCACTACCAAGGGGTGGCTCATTGCCAAGGGTTGGTGAACTGATTTGATAGCATCTACTCCATGCCTGAGTTCAGTTCCATTAAGCACAGTATAATTCCTCTGCTCTGCTCTTCTTACACTTTTTCCCTTATCCTCACATTTTTGAACAAGGACATCTTTTTCACAACTACATTACATGTTTTTATATGATTCATCAACCTTGGAATGTACATCAAGGTCGACATTACATTCATTAACCATTGGAACAATCTCCAAGGTCGGCATTACAAACATACATAGAAATAGGTATGGACCTAAACTAAATTAGCTAAGGAAAGAATGTATGTAGATCACATTATGCCTTAGCTGGGACTCAAATGCAATCTTCCACACCACAACATGCTTCCTCAATCTTATATGCATCTCCACAAGTAGTGAAATCAACCAAGTCGGCCAAGACTGGTGTTAGCACTAAGTCTTCTAAGAACAATCTTCATCCACGATCCAAATTTCTTTTTGTAGACCAATCCAAATGTAGGAACACAATCAGGAGACATCCACAAGCACATTGTAATCACCATGAACATCCGTACAACCTCTAATCACTTTATTCATAAGATTCTTCAAACCAAAACACATTAACATAACTATCAACCACTATCATAAGAAAAAGATCACTTGCAGACCACCAAATCATGAACCATTAGAGTTGAAGGCACATAACGACATTACAAACTTAATTCCAGAACCGTAGAGAAAAATACTTAAATGCAAAGGAATGTGGAGCAGAATACATTCTCCCCGTCACCACCAAATGTATAGAAAAAATAATCTGCACTCTGGTGAACATAACTCACTCAAAACTTCATACCAGAGGCTCAAACTTGGAACATAGCAACTTCAAACATGTCTCTAACTAACTTCCAATCCATAGACAAAGATATTCATTCTACAAGAAATGCAGAGCAATCCACTAAACTGTTCTGCTATAAACAAAGATACTCTTCAATACACTATTTCCACTGGAGGGGCAAATTTTCTCAAAAGCCCTTAGAAATTTACTATTAGGAATACTTATTCATTACCTTCAACATCTAACTCATTACAAGAAAGCATCAAAACAAGAGCACAGTTGACACCAATGACAACACTGATATGTTGACGTCAATGACAACACCGGTTAGGCACATACTTGCAACAAGAGGGAAGGATTTGACATCTAAAAAATGAAAATGGGTGACAATGCTTGCTTGCATCATAACCACATAGGTACATATATTTCATTATTGAATGGTCCACATAAGTCCTGAGGTATATGGAGTCCACTTACCATGATATTAGGCCTCAAAAAGATCATTAATGGTGGTCTTGAGAGTTGTTGGAGTGTCTCATCATGTATTTGAAAATTCACGAAAATGGGGTTTTTTACACTATTAGGATTCGGACTTTTGAAGGAACCCAAAACTTGGAACTTTGGAGGTAGGGAAATCCTTGGAACCAAGAACATTCTATGTCCATGAAAATTCCAAAATCCCCAGTGTAAAAATACAATTGGGGTTCAATAATTCTGGAGGAAATGAGGAGAGGAGAACATAGGGTTATGAGGAAATGAATTTGGGGGAATAGGGATTTTGGGGGAATGAGTTAACTCACCTCTTGGGGGAATATACTAAACAAACTTGGTCCTGAATATGCTACTTTTATTTCTAGCTTTCACACTCATAGGCTAACTATGGGATCTGCATACACTATGCCTTCATTTGCCTCTTTTTCTGAGATGTTAATGCATGAATAACAAAATCTTCTTTCTATGGGTCTCATTAAGCCATCACAAACTCAAGCTTTGTTGGCTATGCAACCTAAGGGACAAAAGAGTCAAGACAATTTATCAAGAAACAAAAGAAATCAAAGAAAAATCCACATACAGATCAAGCACAAAACAAATCCTATTTAGAGGAATCATCTAAGAAGGAGAAGCCTATTTGTGCATATTTCAAGAGGACTAGACATGAAGAACATTCTTGAACATTATAAGAAATATATTGATGAATTGAAACATCTTCTTAAGAAGAACACCATTGATTTACCTTCTAGAATGTCTGAGTCTGCTTCTTCTTCTTCTCATTCCAAAAATTCAAGATCTATTAAGGAAAAAGGCCATATAGGTTTTACTTTTGAGTCACATAAAAATAAAGAAAAATCTCTTTGTGCTTCTATAGGTCTTGGATCAAGGAGATGGCTTCTCGATTCTTGAGTTTCTCACCATATGGCTTCTTCATAGTCCATGTTCTCTTCTTTTGAGCCTTGTGTTATACCACCTATTTTGATAGGCAACAATACTTACATGAATGTAATTGGGAAGGGATCTATTGATATTAGGGATGACACTTTCAATCATGCTTTGTGTGTACCTCATTTGTCAAACAATCTTCTTTCCATTTATCAAATAGCCCACGATGGAGCAAGGAAGACTATGGAATTTACACCTAATTTAGTTGTCATTCGAGACTTGGAGAGTAGAGAGATTAGTGCTACTGGGATGGTTGATTATGCATCTTGGTTATACCCCTTTTCAGACTTGCGCCTGATGATGGCTATGACCCTTTGGTTCTTGATCACACTCCTTTTGTGACCTTTTATTTTGAGGAGAATTTTGGTTACTTGAACCTAGGTATTCTCACACCTGATCCAATTCTTGAGCCTTGTATTTCTTCTTCTCCTCCTCTTTCTTTTTCTGAGCTTAGCATTGCAGTGACGCAGGAGATTCACATTGGTCTTCCTGATTTAGTTCCTTGGGACACATTTCTATCTGACATCTCTTGCTTGTTTGTAGAGTCCCACATTTTGGATTTTGGAGACACTATTGATTGCATTCATCTTCTCTTTGATGGATTTGATTCATCTTCAAATGTTATGAGGGCACATTCAAACCCTCCTATTCCATCTTTGCTTACATTTGCTTCTACAATGACAATTTCTATAGATATTCATGAGTCCACATATCCAACCTAGTCATCATTCATGTTGACATCCTTTGCAGAAGTACCAGATTCTCATTGGTCCAATTGTCTTGCCTATGGTGAGCACCATACATCCATGGTTATTGTACCTAAATTTTCTATGGTACTTGATCCATCATATCAACATTTGCCACAGTTTAGCATTGGCTTAGAGATCCTTGAGCCACATTTGGAGAAGGCATCTTTGTCTTTAGAGCAGATATCTTCATCTTTGGACCTTGTTATGTTTCAATTTCCACTTGGTTCTAGACTATCACTTTTATTAGTTAGGCTTGGGACTCTTGATTTGGTTGTGGCATCTTTTGACATCAACATGGAGACAAATGAATAGTTTTAAGGGAAATCATACATCTTGATCTTTCTTCCCTCATATTCCTTTTAGGAATGGGAAGACATTCTACATACGCCTTTTGTTTTGTTTCTTCCTAAGGGGAGGAATATTGTTTGACGATTGTGGACCATCTTCTACATCCAGTTTTTAGCATCAACCATTGACACTATTGCTTACTTTCAAGGGGCTTCTTAGTCCTTCTCTTTACTCTCTCTATTCTCTAGGGGACGTTCTCTCTCTATTTGTGGGGGGTTCTATTCCTTTCTTTTAGGGGGCTTCTTCTCTTTGGGGGGGAATCTTTGTATATGTGTATCTCATTAGCTTCACTTGCCGAGACACATCTGATCACCCACCTAAGCTATGCTTAAGCGGGGTGTTAGTGTAGGTTTGTTATTCCTTTTCCTAAGGTTTTTCTTACATATATTATTAATTTATCTTAGGTTAATAATGTGAGTTTAATTAGGTGAGTGGGTATTTTGAGGTGTCATCATCCTACAAGGGAGGTGCATTTGATATCTTGGGAAGATGATCTTCCTATCTTTGGCCCACTTGGTGGTTACTCCCTATTGGCTAGCTTTTTCTCAATTATGCCAATCACATATTGCCATAGTTTGGATTGACATGCTTGAAATGCAAAAGGAATGGCCAAAAAATTATAAATTTCCCCATGGTCAATGGGTTTCCAACCAAAATAATTTAACCAAGAAAGAGGTTAGGAGAATGATTGCATGTAGTATTGTGTCTTATTCTATTTAAGAAAAAGTGTCAAGACACTTGAAGTCCTATTTAATATTATCTTCATCCTCCAAAAGCATGAAGAAAGAGTCATTTATAAAGTTTCCATTGAACAATTACTAAGAGGTTGAATATAAAAAGGGAAATTTCTTTAAAAAAATGTTGTGAAATGGTGTTGGCAAGAAGATAGCCAATTCCTTCAATAGCCTAAACATAGAGTGAGGTTATAAGACGACATCCCTGGCATAGAGAATAAAAAACATTAAAGTTCTTAGATTGAACACGATTAATGGTGAGACAAGTAGAGGCATCTACAAAAATCATTTGGACTAACTAGATGAAAGTGGCACCAAATCCAAGAGCCCCAAGCATGGATAATATGACCATCACCATTCAATTCTATCATGGGCATTTTCAATGTTGATTTTAGTAAAGAGAACCCATGGGTTAGATTTGTGTACCCATTCCATACCTTCCCAAACTATAATTATGTTGGCAAGAATATATCTACTTTGAATAAACCAAGTTTGTTCAAGTTAAACCATCAACAAGAGGAGATGTCTAATTGACATGGATAAATCTTTGGCAATAATTTTGTAGGAGGCATTTAATAGGGTGATGGGTCTTGTAACATCTCAAACTGAAATGCTAATAAAAACTTTCTCAAATAAAAACATTAAATGCCAAATTCTCAAAATAATAGATATTTATTATCACTTTTTTTATACCAAGTAAAATAGGTACTTTTGCATTTACAAAATACATGATATAATACATCAGCTAATGCTCTTTACATGTGACTTACAAGTCTTTACAAATTAACATGTACAAAGAAATGACATCTTCTGCTCACAAGTCTTTGGCAGTCAACTACAAGAGGGAGAGCATCACCCTAGTGCTTTTTATCCAACCACAGACCAGCGGTTCCCCATGCACCTTCCTATTGGAAGTGACCCTTCCCTTCACGAGGGTATAGATAATGAGAATCAACTGATTCTATGTGCCATCTAAGAACTAGTGTAGTGTCCTAGCTAGGGACAATTGGGTTAACAACTTCTAGTCTAGCTCTAGCTATGTATAACCCTCTGACTATTTGAGCTATCTAGAAACACAATGAACCGACAATGTAAGCAGTGATTTTGCATTATTTTGGACAAAGTTTCTTATAAATAAGTCGTATGTTCACACACTCTTTTCTCGACTTGGAGACAATCATTCTTATATAATAAATCAATATACTTTAGTGTATGTACCCTATATATATATATCTTATGACATTAAGTAATCCCATTGTACTACAAGTCAACTAGACAGGTAAGTGGTAAGAGCCTAGGTGACTTATGTACTTGCATCGAACCCCTCTTTGCATCCTTGCAACCTCAAGTCTATGAAATTCTATCAATCTACTCAATATCTAGTCATCCCGATTTCATGCTCAGGGGTAAAATTAGATAATCATTCTTTAAGACATGCAAGGTTTATCTTAGAGCTTTATCTTTGTCAACTTTGACCTCTATATCCATGCCTCCAAGGCATAGGCATTAGTGAAAATTCATACTTGACATGCTACTTGTCAAAGTCATCAATAGATTTCAACATTTATCATATTTAATATTTACACACTTGTATTACAAAAATTTATTTCTAAATAAAAGAAGGTATTCTTATCAAGATAACTTATAATCAAATATCATTTGCCTTAATACTACCATTGGAAAACTATTGGCTAAACTTAACCATTTCATAGATTACTCATGGTTATTCTTAGTCATAGATAGAGCTTATTAAGGACTGTGGTAACAGTACTTAGCTTATCATAGACTATCTTTATCTTTCAATTACATAAGCAGTGTATACCTTTTGGTCTCATAGCTATATATAAAGCTAGATAGTAGAGCTATATCACTAAATGACTTTAGATGCATTGGGTCTAGGCTATCGACCTCTCGTGGAGAATAGAACCCATATCAACTTTATATAAATGAGGTAACAGATAGAAGACAAGGACCTCGGTCTTTTAGTAGATGAAAAATAATAGAAATTGACAACCGATCTTTATCTCCCAAAGATACATATTTTTCGTGTGACCTTAACAATAGTCGATCACACTTAATCTGTGTTAAATATTTATTATTAAAATAGAGCTAAGGAAAATGGTTGGCCTTTCGGCCTTTACCGAGACACAAAAGTATACTCATTCAACTCGGCTTTTTCATAAGAAAGAATAGTGTTATCTATATTTCATCCAAAGACAAGATACTTGATAAAAGAAATATCAGCCATTCATATCTGCCTCTACAAGTTCAAGATACGGTTTAACTGCACATGAATATATTTACCAAGGTAACCTTTCTTTTTGCATGCTTCCTACTGTGCATGGCTAAAAATAAACTAGTAATTTAACTCAAAGGCACAAAGAGAGTTTATTTGCTAAATATTATACCACATCTAGTAGATGATAAGAGAGTTCAGTCTGGTTTCAATATGAATACAAGTTTGACAGTAAAACTCTCGGCCTCAAATGGTTGTTGGCCCAAGTGGCCTTTTAAACCAATGATCATAAACAAAATCTTTTGGCCTCAGATGGATATCGATCCAACTAACTTTATAAACCAAAGGACATAAAACAAAGGCTTTCATCCTTTACACAGGTGCAAAGATATGCAGAACCAAAATGTCAATCGTTGCATTAACTGAGTTCAGTGTTCCTACATTTTCATTCAACTTCAATGATGAGATAAATAAAATACTTTTAGTTTAACCAAGAATCTAAGTGAACATGTTTATGCAGGTGCAAAATGGCTCAAGGTTATTGCTTTGGTTATACTATGCTTTTCCACACAGGTGTATGAGCTAAATTACTTCTTTCTTGATGTTCAGACCCCCTCTCCCTAGCTGTAGCATGTCCCTTCTTTCTATTCCATCGATTCTCCCCCTTTTTCAATTCAAGATTCAGTTTTAAAACAAAAACACCCTGCCCTTCTCTTAGCCATGCCCATGCCTATATGTTGGGATTAAGGCCCCTCATCCCTCTAGGAATATAGGAGGCATTCAGATCATGGAAAGTTATATTCCCACTACTCATAATTTTTATAAGAAGGAAGAAATATCTTGAGACAATAGTTTATTCTCCCTGTGCTTGGCAATAAAATAATAGTATGAATATACATCATAATAATGATAATAATAATAACTAAAAAATATTAACTTTAAATAGATAAATATCAAGTCCAAGGGCCTTATAGGACAAGAGATGTAAACATTGAACCGGGGCTCAAAGGATGTATTCCAAATGATGGGGTATTAGCATTGATATAGGACCCCATAATTCTTGCAAAGCATATGTAACAAGAAATAGTCGTCAAGCTAAGATCATGACTTACACATGAGGTGATAATGAATCTGATTGGCATCAAAATGATGAAAGAAAAGAATAATCTAAAAATCAAAGGCATACTGACACAATACAACTACTAAGTGCATGTGTGGTTTTCAGATGGCACAATTATCATTGTATTCACATGATCTATCACCCAGTCCCTAGTGATGCTCTCCCTCCCTTTCTAGGAGAGGAAAAGAACACTATTCCTATATCCACCTTAGTCGCACAATTGTAGTTAGTCCATTTCATCACTCAATCATGTGTATAATAACATAATCACATACAATACTCATTGCATAATAATAATAATGTAAATCAAATGTATTTTATAATCTAACACAATATTACTCTTGTCTCTCAGATTTGCACCCTTGCCGAGTTGTGAAACTGGGCAATTTGGAGAAACATGGGATCTTTCCTAGGTCTGTGGGTGGCCTGTGACGGAAAGAACCTCCGGAGAAGGCCGACTTCCTCTTGGTACTTCACCTAAACTACCTAAACTAAAACCTTTGTAGAGAAAAGGGTAAGAAGGCTTGCATAAAAAGAAACCTACTGTCTAAGGTGATGCACCAAACGATCATCAGCAAATACACAGAAAATGACACACTACAGAACCAGTAATAATCAGGATTACTTACACAACCCAACACATCATATTCCTTGCATCATTACTTTGTGAGGAGGCCAAATAACAATAGTCTTGTTAAGGAGAAATAGATTTTCTCACTACCCAAAAACTGATGACTATCCCTTGCACATCTCACAACCTGCAAATAATATGTAACCCCTGCATAAAGGCTCCAACATGCACTACAACTCCAAGGACAAAGAACATCACAAAGACCTGCACTAACACTGAGGACACACAATATCAGGAGAAAATGGGAAGGTATAGACTGCTTATTACTGCCAAAGAGGTGTTACAATGCTGCATATCTCTGAAAATGGGTTACAAAACTCTTCACTTCTGCAAAAGAACTCATAAAATTACAATATACAGAGTTGTGAAGAGCCAAAACCTCCTAAAATTGATCAAGGAAGAAGATTAAATACAGCTCAAACAACTATAAACAGCTCATGCTCCACTCAAAAAAGATCAACTTCCACCAACTCCATTAGCTCCTTTCTCGTGCATCTCATGAATAGTGAAAAAATATCCCCTTAAAATGCTCCAAAAAGGGGTCCCAATGCAGAAATGGTGGAGGCATGTCATCCACTATCATGAAGGCACTTAAAAATATTATAAAATATTTGTTAGTGCTCTCTAGTGCTTCAGATCTCTGTCATCATCCTCTGCAGCATTAAAAATATCATAAGGACACATTTTCTGCATTTACATAACATTTAACTAAGAGGCTTATAATTGCACCACCTTAGTAAATGTTTTACAATTCAAAAATTACATAACCCTATGCAGAAAATAATGATATTTATGAAATTTAATTCCCTGATTTCGCATGATTTAGGGACTAATTAAATGTTGTAAAAAGAAATGACAAAAAAGACATCTTCGGCTCCTAGACAAAATGACGTGATTCACCATACACCTTTGCACCATCTTGCATCTCAAGACCATGTCAACATGTCTTAGAACCCCGAGCCATCATGCCTATACACGGTTCGAAGTAATACATTTTTTAATAAACAACCCTTATGACTCCCACCAGCATGCCATGACTTCACTCTCAAACCACCTTGTAACTCCCAACACACCCAAGTCTTACATACATCCTTTCATCTACCTTATAACTCCTAGCAAACATGCATTTTTATTCACCCACTTACCCTTGAACACCACCTTACATCTCCTAGTCCACATGCCTTAGCCAAAACATATCCTTCGACCTTGTCTTGCCCACAATACATTTTACTTGGCTTTAAAACATAAACAAAGGGCATAAACGCCACGACCCCCTCTTGCATCCCTAGGTTCGAAAGACAAGTCATGACCAAGGGATTACCATGATATTTTAAAACAAAAGCTAAAAGAAACTCAAAAATGGACCTAAGTCTATTTGCCAAACAAGAAGGAAAAACCTAAAACTCATTTCATTTTTTGCTTTCTGTTGCTTGAGCTTGGCCGCCGCCATGAGGGTTTGAAGGTGAAAAAACGCAGCATTTTTGGTTGATACCTGGACCGTTCTTGGTCAAACTTCTGACGAAATGCAAGGTAAGTTGCATTTTCTTGATGTTTTATCTTCTTGTTTGGTCGATTCTAGGCATTTTTGGCCGCGATTTGACTACTCATTGATTCATTTTCTGTTGTTTTTCTTGGCATTTTTTTGATGGCCGAACTTCTGTATTGTTATTGGCTGTGTTGAGGCCGTGATCTGAGAGGAAGAATGAAGAAATATTTGTGGTGTTAGCACAACATTTGGTAGACACAAAGGCAAATCCTTCACTGTCAAATGTTTCTCCATTTTTCTGAGTCTTTCATTGTATTTTCGCTGCCAGAAGCACGCGATTCTTGAGCATTTCTGAGGTTTTTATGAGCATTTTGTGTCAAAGAGATTCAAAGGGATTTTGAGTTTCTCCTTATACCTGTACCCTTTGGCTATGAACAAGCACAACACATGATAAAACTTGAAAGAAAACCTGCAAAATGATGCCTTTATGTGTTGTAAATTCGAACACTTGTATTTGCCTGTGTGTTGCTTTGATGGAAACTTAAAAAAAACCTTTTTTTTTGTTTTGAATTTGATTGCATATTTTGAAATGCTGAAGCATGATTCTGGTCTTTTCTGAGTATAGTGTTCGAAATAAGTTTTAAAAACTTACTTTTTCCTTTATATTCTACATTTGTTGGTTGTTCATGGGCTCCATCTTAACACAAAACTTGAAACACTGACATACTGCCTTGCTGCTTGAAAACTGTATTCTGTCAGTTGTAGCATGATCTTGAACTCCATTTTTTAATGATTCTCTTTCAACAAGTTCTGTAGCGTTTAAACTTGAACAAAATTCTGCATCTTTTCTTCATTACTATGGAAACTCTATTTTTAATAAGTCTGATGGCTGTATATGACCTTGAAACTCCATTTTCCGTCAGCTTCATTCAAGATTTCTATGAATTCTTGTTTAAAAACAAAATTGCATTTTACCTTATATTGTGACCTGAGGCTCGATTTGGAACATTTCCGTATACTCTTGTTCTACTATTGGAACTTGCTGTATTTGATGCTTCTCTATTTACACTGGCTGTTTATCTCCATTTTATGTCTTTGAGTATGTCTTTGAGCATGTCCAAATGGTACATCTTCTGTGATATTGACAAAAACCCTTGGAGGTATGAGAGAGTGATCTTAGCATGACTTTGACATTCTATCAACCTGGCAAGAGCCTTAAACTGATGCATGCTTGAAAGCACTGGCAATGATAACCTCCGTCACATGGCTGTACCTTCACAATGGTGCTCTCTTTTGCTCAGATGACTACTTTGTTGATTATCCTCATTGGTGACTGTTATGCAAGACTTAACAAGGAATCCATACGGCCTTGTTGCCTTACGAAATGAAGTTGTTCTCAAACTACTGACAGTCTCCAGCTTGCATGTCATTGTCTACATGGATTTTGCTGTTCCATTTATCCTACATGATTATTTTCTTGCTGCTGTGTATAAAACTAGTTTGCTGTTCATTTTTTGATATTTAACTGTTGTTAGCATGAACTTTTCTTTACTATTGATGATTATTACTTCATCATACTTGCTGCTCTGTTGATCATGTCATTAGTCCCCGATGGTTTGTTATCCTAAAGTTGGCTGTCCTTGTATGACTGACACCTCTTGACAACTATATCTGCCTTTTGAATGCGCTCTTATAGTTATGCTTTTGCATTTGTTCATTGCATCTGAAATGTTCTGTAAGGTCTATGAGCTGGGCTCAACCCTTGTGGGAGCCACATTTCCTCCACTCATAACGGAATTGATGAATCAAACAGAAACATAATTACATCTGTATCTGCACATGAAGCAAACTTGTTAGAAAATAAATGCATGCTTGCAGTCGATATTCTTGATTTGTCTTCTCAAAAGCCTTTGTGGCGCTAACTGGTTTACTGCATCTGAAAACACAAATCGTATGTTTATAAAATGTATATCATATGATGTATGATGCCTTTCCATTGCTCTAACATCGGTTTTCCAACATTTTATGCAGATGACAGGATATCAAGGAGACAACGGCTGTATATAGGACAATGCAAACAAGATAGGATGACACAGGGCACGTCAACAACATGAAGGCTCGTCATCTAGGCAATGATGAGTCACCCTATCTCATATGTATATTCACTTTTTAGTTTATTTATAAATGTATAGTTTGTCTTTTCATTTTGCAATGAAACAGCTAGTCTCACAGCTTGTGTGAGAACTTATACACTTATTTTTTCAATACATTTGCTGATCTTTTAAAAGATTTGTACAATCTCTTAAGTTTTTCTGAAAAATATCTGAATGCAACAATTCAGTTTTATCTCAATTTGTATCAAATGTGCTTGGGTTTAACACAACAGAAGTAAAATGTACCTTTCCCTCTTTCAAAAACTGAATAGCCCTACCTGATTGAGCTAGTAGTGAAATCTAGGTAACATCTTTGGCGACATCTGCTATATGTTTTCCTGCTAAACATTAGACCAGTTGCCTGAAGCATATCCATTAGGCATAGAGTCATACATGCTTGACAAAACTTGAAAACACTTCCTTTCTTTCTACAACTAACCTCAAACTGTTAACTCTTCTAAATCATCAAGTGTATGGGTATGGTTAGTGATAGTGAATAAAACACTGTTACTGAGGATATGTATTTATTTGATGAGTTAGAGGGGATAACCTACAGGAACATCTCCTTAGCAAATTGCGGTGATTTATTACAACTCTATGAGGGAGATAGGCATGATGTGTGACAGTGAGTACATGTATTCACTGTTTCATATGATGGCTGTCTATTATATAGCTTTAATACATGGCAACAGTTTTAAAACTTTCACAACCAGGCCTAGGAAATACTAACAATTGTGTGCAACCGCACTTAGGGAAACGAAAACTGCTTCTAATCTAGTGTGTAGCAGCACTTATTTAACATGAAAAACCTAACCTATCCTATGTCTAACCAGCAGAGGCGTTGCTCAAACATGACCATTCACTAGTTCTTTGAAATAGCTACCCATCCTTAACAACTTACAATATCTCACATGCTCAGAAATAGCCTCCAGGAGGTGAATAATTGACAAAAGTATTATCAATTGATGAAATGAGCTTTGGAGAAGGAAAACAAGTCCACCTACCTCATAAAGCTGATCATGCTTGCTGCTGTTCTGAGGCATATAGGCAGATTGAACAAGTTGCTCCTTGGTTTCAAGCTTCTCTGCAGGTGCAAACATGACTGATAACACCTTGTTAGGCCTGACTTCAGCAAGATGTCTAATAGGACATCCGTTCAAACTGATGAACTCCACTCTCTCTTTGCTGGCTTCTGGCTTATGTATTTCTGATTCCTCATCTTTCTGATTTAAATGCCTCATTTGTAGTGTCAGATTTCCTTCCTCCAGAAGATGTACAACCTAATCTTGTCTGCCATCTAAGTTTGACAGAAAGGATTCAAGATCATTCCAAAATGAATCCTCCTGTTCATTTTTATCTTTCAGCTACTCCAAGACTTGACTATCACATTGATTGTCTTCTGTCAGCAATTCATCAGTTCGTCTAACCTCTTCCTGTTCATTCAGCTCGATAAAAGAAGGGAGTTCATCTACTAAAAACATGAAATCATTGCTTTTGATCCCTTTTTCAAGCTTCTCAACCTGTTGTCCTAACTGTTCATGTTCCTTTTCTTCTTGCAAGATGTCTAACTTCTTCTCCTTTTTAACACTTATAGGTTCATGAACAGCAGGTTCTTCTTTTATCTCGGGTAACTCATTCTTTTTTCCACTAAACCAACTATCTTGATAGACAATAGGTCCACCTGGGCAAAGATGGATAGTAAAAGGGCAGGAAGGCTGATCTGACAAGGAAACCTGAGGAATTGGCTTAGTCTCTTGCAGACATATGGGTTGTTCTTGTTCAAGTATAGGTTCTTTCAGTGGATGAGACTCTCTAAAACTAGGAATATTCAATTCAGGAGATTTAAGAGACTCACCTTGCTTGAAGCTTGGTATTCTGAACTCGAAAACCTCTTCTTCAAAGAATGGATTTAGAAAACAAACAACAAATTGAGTTTCCAACTTTTGAAAAGGAGCCAACAAAACACTCTTTTGCTCTTCTTCTGCTAGCTGGATGCTAGAGCATGGTTCCGTTTGGGTGTTTCGTGGAGGGTTTTCACAAGGTGAAAAAGATGGCCCTTTCCAAGTTGGAATCTTAAATTTAGAAGGCTTCCTGAAACTTAGAATTTCAAACTTTAGAGAAGGTTCCTTGGTAGGTTCAGCTTGACCTATTGCGTGGACTTGCACGAGCTTAGGAAGAGGAGAAGGGCTTTAGACCTTAGGCTGTCGAACCTAAGCTATTAATTGCCTCATTTGCTCTTCCTTGGCAACAATCTACCTACTCAAACATTCCTCCTTATACATTTTTGCCTCCACCTCTCTCTGATCAATATAAGCTTGATAAGCAAGCTCCTCCTGCTATATACTATACTCTTGCTCTGCTGTGACAGTGTCAAATTCCCTTTGCAAGTTTAAAGCTATCTCCCTGATACTGATGTTAACATTTTGAGGCTGATTTAGGGGGTAGTTAAACTGGTCTTGAGCAAAATGAGCTTCCTACAAATGGCTATAGGTGTGGATAGGTTGCCAAGAAAGCTGAGCAGGGGTGGGAGGGTGGTAAGCATGATGATTATGCTGATAATCTGCCGTTAGTGGGTTATTCGGGACAAAACCGACAGCATATTTTGCTTGGTAGGGCTGATAATAAGTGGCATAATCATCATTGTCATGAAATGGAGGATGATAAGGCATGTTCCCATGAAACATATACATGTCTATCACTCAAAAAGCTAGAAAATCAGAATAGCGTACATTTTCTGGATTAAAATTTGAAACATACTAGCACTTGAACTGTTGAAACCAATAGATGATCTTGCTAGAGTCACCAGAGTCGCTAGATGTGTAAAAACAATACCTCTAAAAGGCTGCAACTACTACTCTACACACCAAACAACAGTAACCATATGTATAAAAATGGACTTCACAATCCCACCGGGCATGCCAAAAACTATTATCACTCAGATTTGCACCCTCGCCGACTTGTGAAACTAGGCAATCTGGAGAAACATGGGATCTTTCCTAGGTCTGTGGGTGGCCTGTGACGGAAAGAACCTCCGGAGAAGGCCGACTTCCTCTTGGTACTTCACCTAAACTACCTAAACTAAAGCCTTTACAGAGAAAAGGGTAAGAATGCTTGCATAAAAAGAAACCTATTATCTAAGGTGATGCACCAAACAATCATCAACAAATACACAGAAAATGACACACTACAAAACTAGTAATAATCAGGATTACTTACACAACCCAACAAATCATATTCCTTGCATCATTACTTTGTGAGGAGGCCAAATAATAGTAGTCTTGTTAAGGAGAAATAGATTTTCTCACTAACCAAAAACTGATGATTATCCCTTGCACATCTCACAACCTGCAAACAATATGTAACCCCTGCATAAAGGCTCCAACGTGCACTAAAGTTCCAAGGACAAAGAACATCACAAAGACCTGCACTAACACTGAGGACACACAATATCAGGAGAAAATGGGAAGGTATAGACTGCTTATTACTGCCAAAGAGGTGTTACAATGTTGCATATCTCTGAAAATGGGTTACAAAACTCTTCACTTCTACAAAAGAACTCATAAAATTACAATATACAGAGCTGTTAAGAGCTAGAACCTCCTAAAACTGATCAAGGAAGAAGATTAAATACAACTCAAACAGCTATAAACAGCTTATGCTCCACTCAAAAAAGATCAACTTCGACCAACTCCACTAGCTCCATTCCCATGCATCTCATGAATAGTGAAAAAATATCCCCTTAAAATGCTCCAAAAAGGGGTCCCAATGCAGAAATGGTGGAGGCATGTCATCCACTATCATGAAGGCACTTAAAAATATTATAAAATATCTATTAGTGCTCTCTAGTGCTTCAGATCTCTATCATCATCCTCTGCTGCATTAAAATATCATAAGGACACATTTTCTGCATTTACATAACATTTAACTAAGAGGCTTATAATTGCACCACCTTAGTAAATATTTTACAATTCAAAAATTACATAACCCTATGCAGAAAATAATGATATTTATGACATTTAATTCCCTGATTTCGCATGATTTAGGGACTAATTAAATGTTGTAAAAAGAAATGACAAAGAAGACATCTTCGGCTCCTAGACAAAATGATGTGATTCACCATACACCTTTGCACCATCTTGCATCTCAAGACCATGTCAACAAGTCTTAGAACCCCGAGCCATCATGCCTATACACGGTTCGAAGTAATACATTTTTTAATAAACAACCCTTATGACTCCCACCACCATGCCATCACTTCACTCTCAAACCACCTTGTAACTCCCAACACACCCAAGTCTTACATACATCCTTTCATCTACCTTATAACTCCTAGCAAACATGCATTTTTATTCACCCACTTACCCTTGACCACCACCTTACATCTCCTAGTCCACATGCCTTAGCCAAAACATATCCTTCGACCTTGTCTCACCCACAATACATTTTACTTGGCTTTAAAACATAAACAAAGGGCATAAATGCTACGACCCCCTCTTGCATCCCTAGGTTTGAAAGACAAGTCATGACCAAGGGATTACCATGATATTTTAAAACAAAAGCTAAAAGAAACTCAAAAATGGACCTAAGTCTATTTGACCAAACAAGAAGGAAAAACCTAAAACTCATTTCATTTTTTGCTTTTTGTTGCTTGAGCTTGGCCGCCGCCATGAGGGTTTGAAGGCAAAAAAATGCAGCATTTTTGGTTGATACCTGGACCGTTTTTGGTCGAACTTCTAACGAAATGCAAGGTAAGTTGCATTTTCTTGATGTTTTATCTTCTTGTTTGGTCGATTCTGGGCATTTTTGGCTGCGATTTGACTGCTCAGTGATTCATTTTCTGTTGTTTTTCTTGGCATTTTTCTGATGGCCGAACTTCTATATTGTTATTGGGTATGTTGAGGCCGTGATCTGAGAGGAAGAATGAAGAAATATCTGTGGTGTTAGCACAACATTTGGTAGACACAAAGGGAAATGCTTCACTGTCAAATGTTTCTCCATTTTTCTGAGTCTTTCGTTGTATTTTCGCTGCCAGAAGCACGCGATTCTTGAGCATTTCTAAGGATTTTATGAGCATTTTGTGTGAAAGAGATTCGAAGGGATTTTTAGTTTCTCCTTATACCTATACCCTTTGGCTATGAACAAGCACAACACATGATAAAACTTGAAAGAAAACCTACAAAATGATGCCTTTATGTGTTGTAAATTTGAACACTTGTATTTGCCTGTGTGTTGCTTTGACAGAAACTTAAAAAAAACCCTTTTTTATGTTTTGAATTTGCTTGCATATTCTGAAATGTTGAAGCACGATTCTGGTCTTTTCTGAGTATAGTGTTTGAAATAAGTTTTAAAAGCTTACTTTTTCCTTTATATTCTACATTTGTTGGTTGTTCATGGGCTCCATCTTAACACAAAACTTGAAACATTGACATACTGCCCTGCTGCTTGAAAACTGTATTCTGTCAGTTGTAGCATGATCTTGAACTCCATTTTTTAATGATTCTCTTTCAACAAGTTCTGTAGCATTTAAACTTGAACAAAATTCTGCATCTTTTCTTCATTACTGTGGAAACTCTATTTTTAATAAGTCTGATGGCTGTATATGACCTTGAAACTCCATTTTCCGTCAGCTTCATTCAAGATTTCTCTGAATTCTTGTTTAAAAACAAAATTGCATTTTACCTTATATTGTGACCTGAGGCTCGATTTGGAACATTTCTGTATACTCTTGTTCTACTATTCAAACTTGCTGTATTTGATGCTCCTCTGTTTACACTGGCTGTTTATCTCCATTTTATGTCTTTTAGTATGTCTTTGAGCATGTCCAAATGGTACATCTTCTGTGATATTGACAAAAACCCTTGGAGGTATGAGAGAGTGATCTTAGCATGACTTTGACATTCTATCAACTTGGCAAGAGCCTTAAACTGATGCATGCTCGAAAGCACTGGCAATGATAACCTCCGTCACATGGCTGTACCTTCACAATGGTGCTCTCTTTTGCTCAGATGACTACTTTGCTGATTATCCTCATTGGTGACTGTTATGCAAGACTTAACAAGGAATCCATACGGCCTTGTTGCCTTACGAAATGAAGTTCTCAAACTACTGACAGTCTCCAGCTTGCATGTCATTGTCTACATGGATTTTGCTGTTCCATTTATCCTACATGATTATTTTCTTGCTGCTGTGTATAAAACTAGTTTGTTGTTCATTTTTTGATATTTAACTGTTGTTAGCATGAACTTTTCTTTACTGTTGATGATTATTACTTCATCATACTTGTTGCTCCATTGATCATGTCATTAGTGCCCGGTGGTTTGTTATCCTAAAGTTGGCTGTCCTTGTATGACTGACACCTCTTGACAACTGTATCTGCCTTCTGAATGCACTCTTAGAGTTATGCTTTTGCATTTGTTCATTGCATCTGAAATGTTTTGTAAGGTCTATGAGCTGGGCTCAACCCTTGTGGGAGCCACATTTCCTCCACTCATAACGAAATTGATGAATCAAATAGAAACATAATTACATCTGTATCTGCACATGAAGCAAACTTGTTAGAAAATAAATGAATGCTTGCAGTTGATATTCTTGATTTGTCTTCTCAAAAGATTTTGTGGCACTAACTGGTTTATTGCATCTGAAAACACAAATTGTATGTTTATAAAATGTATATCATATGATGTATGATGCCTTGCCATTGCTCTAACATCAATTTTCCAACATTTTATGCAGATGACGGGATAGCAAGGAGACAACGGCTGGATATAGGACAATGCAAACAAGATAGGATGACACAGGGCATGGCAACAGCATGAAGGCTCGTCATCCAGGCAATGACGAGTCACCCTATCTCATATGTATATTCACTTTTTAGTTTATTTATAAATGTATAGTTTGTCTTTTCATTTTGCAATGAAACAGCTAGTCTCACAGCTTGTGTGAGAACTTATACACTTATTTTTTCAATACATTTGCTAATCTTTTAAAAGATTTGTACAATCTCTTAAGTGTTTCTAAAAAACATCTGAATGCAACAATTCAGTTTTATCTCAATTTGTATCAAATGTGCTTGGGTTTAACACAGCAGAAGTAAAATGTACCTTTTCCTCTTTCGAAAACTAAAATGCTCTTCCTGATTGAGCTAGTAGTGAAATCTAGGTAACATCTTTGGTGACATCTGCTATATGTTTGCCTGCTAAACATTAGACCAATTGCCTGAAGCATATCCATTGGGCATAGAGTCATACATGCTTGACAAAACTTGAAAACACTTCCTTTCTTTCTGCAACTAATCTCAAACTATCAACTCTTCTAAATCATCAAGTGTATGGGTATGGTCAGTGATAGTGAATAAAACACTGTTATTGAGGATATGTATTTATTTGATGAGTTAGAGGGGATAACCAACAGGAACACCTCCTTAGCAAACTGTGGTGATTTATTACAGCTCTATGAGGGAGATAGGCATGATGTGTGACAGTGAGTACATGTATTCACTGTTTCATATGATGGCTGTCTATTATATAGCTGCAATACATACCAACAGTTTCAAAACTTTCACAACCAGGCCTAGGAAAAACTAACAATTGTGTGCAACCGCACTTAGGGAAACGAAAAATGCCTCTAATCTAGTGTGCAACAGCACTTATTTAACATCAAAAACCTAACCTATCCTATGTCTAACTAGCAGAGGCGCTGCTCAAACATGACCATTCACTGGTTCTTTGAAATAGCTACCCATCCTCAACA
Organism: Cunninghamia lanceolata; assembly: GCA_027924645.1. NCBI lineage: Eukaryota > Viridiplantae > Streptophyta > Pinopsida > Cupressales > Cupressaceae > Cunninghamia > Cunninghamia lanceolata. The sequence goes on along the minus strand of BSBN01001494.1, from coordinate 607,164 downwards.
ACTTACAATATCTCACATGCTCAGAAACAACCTCCAGGAGGTGAATAATTGACAAAAGTATTATCAACTGATGAAATGAGCTTTGGAGAAGGAAAACAAGTCCACCTACCTCATAATGCTGATCATGCTTGCTACTGTTCTGAGGCATATAGGCAGATTGAACAAGTTGCTCCTTGGTTTCAAGCTTCTCCACAGGTGCAAACATGACTGATAACACCTTGTTAGGCCTGACTTCAGCAAGATGTCTGATAGGACATCCGTTCAAACTAATGAACGCCACTCTCTTTGCTGGCTTCTGGCTTATGTATTTCTGATTCCTCATCTTTTTGATTTTAAATGCCTCGTTTGTAGTGTCAGATTTCCTTCCTCCAAAACATGTGCAACCTGATCTTGTCTGCCATCTAAGTTTGATAGAAAGGATTCAAGATCATTCCAAAATGAATCCTCCTGTTCATTTTTATCTTTCAGCTGCTCCAAGACTTGACTATCACATTGATTGTCTTCTGTCAGCAATTAATCAGTTTGTCTAACCTCTTCCCGTTCATTCAGCTCTATAAAAGAAGGGAGTTCATCTACTAAAAACATGAAATCATTGCTTTTGATCCCTTTTTCAAGCTTCTCAACCTGCTATCCTGACTGTTCATGTTCCTTTTCTTCTTGCAAGATGTCTAACTTCTTCTCCTTTTTAACACATATAGGTTCATGAACAGCAGGTTCTTCTTTTATCTTGGGTAACTCATTCTTTTGTCCACTAAACCAACTATCTTGATAGACAATAGGTCCACCTGGGCAAAGACGGATAGTAAAAGGGCAGGAAGGCTGATCTGAAAAGGAAACCTAAGGAATTGGCTTAGTCTCTTGCAGACATATGGGTTGTTCTTGTTCAAGTATAGGTTCTTTCAGTGGATGAGACTCTCTAAAACTAGGAATATTCAATTCAGGAGATTTAAGAGACTCACCTTGCTTGAAGCTTGGTATTCTGAACTCGGAAACCACTTCTTCAAAGAATGGATTTGGAAAACAAACAACAAATTGAGTTTCCAAATTTTGAAAAGAAGCCAACAAAACACTCTTTTGCTCTTCTTCTGCTAGCTGGATGCTAAAGCATGGTTCCGTTTGGGTGTTTGGTGGAGGGTTTTCACAGGGTGAAAAAGATGGCCCTTTCCAAGTTGGAATCTTAAATTTAGAAGGCTGCCTAAAACTCAGAATTTCAAACTTTAGAGAAGGTTCCTTGGTAGGTTCAGCTTGACCTATAGCGTGGACTTACACGAGCTTAGGAAGAGGAGAAGGGCTTTGGACCTTAGGCTGTCGAACCTGAGCTATTAATTACCTCATTTGCTCTTCTTTGGTAGCAATCTACCTACTCAAACATTCCTCCTTATACATTTTTGCCTCCACCTCTCTCTGATGAATATGAGCTTGATAAGCAAGCTCCTCTTGCTACATATTATACTCCTGCTCTGCTGTGATAGCGTCAAATTCCCTTTGCAAGTTTAAAGCTATCTCCCTGATACTGATGTTAACATTTTGAGGCTGATTTAGGGGGTAGTTAAACTGGTCTTGAGAAAAATGAGCTTCCTACAAATGGCTATAGGTGTGGATAGGTTGCCAAGAAAGCTGAGCAGGGGTGGGAGGGTGGTAAGCATGATGATTATGCTGATAATCTACCGTTAGTGGGTTATTCGGGACAAAACTGGCAGCATATTCTGCTTGGTAGGGCTGATAATAAGTGGCATAATCATCATTCTCATGAAATGGAGGATGGTAAGGCATATTCCCATGAAACATAGACATGTCTATCACTTAAAAAGCTGGAAAATCAGAATAGCATACATTTTCTGGATTAAAATTTGAAACATACCAGCACTTGAACTGTTGAAACCATAGATGATCTTGCTAGAGTCGCCAGAGTCGCTAGATGTGTAAAAACAAGACCACTAAAAGGCTGCAACTACTGCTATACACACCAAACAACAGTAACCATATGTATAAAAATGAACTTCACAGTCCCACCGAGCGTGCCAAAAACTGTTGTCTCTCAGATTTGCACCCTCACCAAGTTGTGAAACTGGGCAATCTGAAGAAACATGGGATCTTTCCTAAATCTATGGGTGGCCTGTGATGGAAAGAACCTCCGGAGAAGCCCAGCTTCCTCTTGGTACTTCACCTAAACTACCTAAACTAAAGCCTTTGCAGAGAAAAGGGTAAGAAGGCTTGGATAAAAAGAAACCTACTGTCTAAGGTGATGCACCAAACAATCATCAACAAATACACAGAAAACAACACACTACAGAACCAGTAATAATCAGGATTACTTACACAACCCAACAAATCATATTCCTTGCATCATTACTTTGTGAGGAGGCCAAATAACAATAGTCTTGTTAAGGAGAAATAGAGTTTCTCACTACCCAAAAACTGATGATTATCCCTTGCACATCTGACAACTTGCAAACAATATGTAACCCCTGCATAAAGGCTCTAATGTGTACTACAGCTCCAAGGACAAAGAACATCACAAAGACCTACACTAACACTGAGGACACACAATATCAGGAGAAAATGGGAAGGTATAGACTGCTTATTACTGCCAAAGAGGTGTTACAATGCTGCATATCTCTGAAAATGGGTTACAAAGCTCTTCACTTCTGCAAAAGAACTCATAAAATTACAATATACAGAGCTGTGAAGAGCCAGAACCTCCTAAAACTGATGAAGGAAGAAGATTAAATACAACTCAAACAGCTATAAACAGCTCATGCTCCACTCAAAAAAGATCAACTTCCACCAACTCCACTAGCTCCTTTCCCGTGCATCTCATGAATAGTGAAAAAATATCCCCTTAAAATGCTCCAAAAAGGGCTCCCAATGTAGAAATGGTGGAGGCATGTCATCCACTATCATGAAGGCACTTAAAAATATTATAAAATATCTGTTAGTGCTCTCTAGTGCTTCAGATCTCTGTCATCATCCTCTGCAGCATTAAAAATATCATAAGGACACATTTTCTGCATTTACATAACATTTAACTAAGAGGCTTATAATTGCACCACCTTAGTAAATGTTTTACAATTCAAAAATTACATAACCCTATGCAGCAAATAATGATATTTATGACATTTAATTCCTTGATTTTGCATGATTTAGGGACTAATTAAATGTTGTAAAAAGAAATGACAAAGAAGACATCTTCGGCTCCTAGACAAAATGACGTGATTCACCATACAACTTTGTACCATCTTGCATCTCAAGACCATGTCAACACGTCTTAGAACCCCGAGCCATCATGCCTATACATGGTTCGAAGTAATACATTTTTTAATAAACAACCCTTATGACTCCCACCACCATGCCATCACTTCACTCTCAAACCACCTTGTAACTCCCAACACACCCAAGTCTTACATACATCCTTTCATCTACCTTATAACTCCTAGCAAACATGCATTTTTATTCACCCACTTACCCTTGACCACCACCTTACATCTCCTAGTCCACATGCCTTAGCCAAAACATATCCTTCGACCTTATCTTGCCTACAATACATTTTACTTGGCTTTAAAACATAAACAAAGGGCATAAATGGCACGACCCCCTCTTGCATCCCTAGGTTTGAAAGACAAGTCATGACCAAGGGATTACCATGATATTTTAAAACAAAAGCTAAAAGAAACTCAAAAATGGACCTAAGTCTATTTGACCAAACAAGAAGGAAAAACCTAAAACTCATTTCATTTTTTGCTTTCTATTGCTTGAGCTTGGCTGCCGTCATGAGGGTTTGAAGGTGAAAAAATGCAGCATTTTTGGTTGATACCTGGACCATTCTTGGTCGAACTTCTGACAAAATGCAAGGTAAGTTACATTTTCTTGATGTTTTATCTTCTCGTTTGGTCGATTCTGGGCATTTTTGGCCGCGATTTGACTGCTCATTGAATCATTTTCTGTTGTTTTTCTTGGCATTTTTCTGCTGGCCGAACTTCTGTATTGTTATTGGTTGTGTTGAGGCCGTGCTCTGAGAGGAAGAATGAAGAAATATCTGTGGTGTTAGCATAGCATTTGGTAGACACAAAGGTAAATCCTTCACTGTCAAATGTTTCTCCATTTTTCTGAGTCTTTCGTTGTATTTTTGCTGCCAGAAGCACACGATTCTTGAGCATTTCTGAGGTTTTTATGAGCATTTTGTGTGAAAGAGATTCGAAGGGCTTTTTAGTTTCTCCTTATACATGTACCCTTTGGCTATGAACAAGCACAACACATGATAAAACTTGAAACAAAACCTGCAAAATAACGCCTTTATGTGTTGTAAATTCGAACACTTGTATTTGCCTGTGTGTTGCTTTGACGGAAACTTAAAAAAATCTTTTTTTTTTGTTTTGAATTTGCTTGCATATTTTGAAATGCTGAAGCGCGATTCTGGTCTTTTCTGAGTATAGTGTTTGAAATAAGTTTTAAAAACTTACTTTTTCCTTTATATTCTGCATTTGTTGGTTGTTCACGGGCTCCATCTTAACACAAAACTTGAAACACTGACATACTGCCTTGTTGCGTGAAAACTGTATTTCGTCAGTTGTAGCATGATCTTGAACTCCATTTTTTAATGATTCTCTTTCAACAAGTTCTGTAGCATTTAAACTTGAACAAAATTCTGCATCTTTTTTTCATTCCTGTGGAAACTCTTTTTTTAATAAGTCTGATGGCTGTATATGACCTTGAAACTCCATTTTCCGTCAACTTCATTCAAGATTTCTGTGAATTCTTGTTTAAAAACAAAATTGCATTTTACCTTATAATGTGACCTGAGGCTTGATTTGGAACATTTCCGTATACTCTTGTTCTGCTGTTCGAACTTGCTGTATTTGATGCTCCTCTGTTTACACTGGCTGTTTATCTCCATTTTATGTCTTTGAGCATGTCCAAATGGTACATCTTTTATGATATTGACAAAAACCCTTGGAGGTATGAGAGAGTGATCTTAGCATGACTTTGACATTCTATCAACCTGGCAAGAGCCTTAAACTGATGCATGCTCGAAAGCACTGGCAATGATAACCTCTGTCACATGGCTATACCTTCACAATGGTGCTCTCTTTTGCTCAGATGACTACTTTGCTGATTATCCTCATTGGTGACTGTTATGCAAGACTTAACAAGGAATCCATACGGCCTTGTTGCCTTACGAAATGAAGTTGTTCTCAAACTACTGATAGTCTCCAGCTTGCATGTCATTGTTTACATGGATTTTGCTGTTCCATTTATCCTACATGATTATTTTCTTGCTGCTGTGTATAAAACTAGTTTGCTGTTCATTTTTTGATATTTAACTGTTGTTAGCATGAAGTTTTCTTTACCGTTGATGATTATTACTTCATCATACTTGCTGCTCTGTTGATTATGTCATTAGTCCCCGGTGGTTTGTTATCCTAAAGTTGGCTATCCTTGTATGACTGACACCTCTTGACAACTGTATCTGCCTTCTGAATGCACTCTTAGAGTTATGCTTTTGCATTTGTTCATTGCATCTGAAATGTTCTGTAAGGTTTATGAGCTAGGCTCAACCCTTGTGGGAGCCACATTTCTTCCACTCATAATGGAATTGATGAATCAAACAGAAACATAATTACATCTATATCTGCACATGAAGCAAACTTGTTAGAAAATAAATGCATGCTTGCAGTCGATATTCTTGATTTGTCTTCTCAAAAGCTTTTGTGGTGCTAACTGGTTTACTGCATCTAAAAACACAAATTGTATGTTTATAAAATGTATATCATATGATGTATGATGCCTTGCCATTGCTCTAACATCAGTTTTCCAACATTTTATGTAGATGACGGGATAGAAAGGAGACAATGGCTGGATATAGGACAATGCAAACAAGATAGGACGACACAGGGCACGACAATAGCATGAAGGCTCGTCATTCAGGCAATGACGAGTCACCCTATCTCATATGTATATTTAGTTTTTAGTTTATTTATAAATGTATAGTTTGTCTTTTCATTTTGCAATGAAACAGCTAGTCTCACGGCTTGTGTGAGAACTTATACACTTATTTTTTCAATACGTTTGCTGATCTTTTAAAAGATTTGTACAATCTCTTAAGTTTTTCTGAAAAACATCTGAATGCAACAATTCAGTTTTATCTCAATTTGTATCAAATGTGCTTGGGTTTAACACAACATAAGTAAAATGTACCTTTTCCTCTTTTCAAAACTGAAAAGCTCTACCTAATTGAGCTAGTAGTGAAATCTAGGTAACAATTACTTTATCCAAAATAATTTCACTGAAGAATTATAGGTTTGCATGAAATAAAATGTTAAATATGTTTTCTTTTAGAACGGGGTGTGATAGGTCTCCAATTGTAGATCAAATCTAGATCACCATCTTTAGGTATGAATTTGATATTTCCTTTGTTAATAATAAGATTTAAAATTTGGTATGAAGCTTCTAAATAAATCTTGAATAAGTCTTGGTCAATGCCATCCCAAAGGATTTTGTAGAACTCATACGAAAATCATTACAACCAAGGGCTTTATCATTAGCCATACCTAATGTAGCTGAGAAATGTCATAGGTTTAACTTGGTTGATGAAATGATTGCAAAGGGATCACATCCAAGTAAAGTAAGTCTTGGAAGACCTTGGTATAAAGTTGGACAAAGGCATTCAAAACATGAGGGAGTCTGGAGAAGGATTTCCTCGCTTCTTTGATGCACTTAATTTTTTGAAGGTAAAATATTTTAGCCGCAAAGCTTGGAAAAAACCTTAGAAACATGATCATCAAATTTTAACTAGTGAAGTTTGGATTTGCTTTGAGATCCCTTGGTACCATAAGCATTTGCGACTTGCACTAGTTGTCATTGCTTATGCACTTGAATTTGGAAGGGTTTGTGAAAAGGCATTACTTCAAGCTAGGTAGTTGACTAATTGACCTCTACTTGGACATGACCACATAGGACTTGCAACATATCCTTGCCAACTAGTGACCAAACATTCTCAAAAAATAGGCAATACAAGTCATGGCATTGACCAATAATCACTCCACTTAGTATCCCATTTTGGTCATGGTACTAAGTTCCACACATGTTAGATATGGGCCAACATGGACTTGTGATGGAGCAAGGATTTGTTCGAATAGAATTAATACTTTTCAACCTTAGGAATTTGAACGCCGCATTCAATTTTAAATTTGATCAATGAGTGGTTAGAAAGAATAAAATATACTAAGGTTCCACTAGTAGTGAGAAATAGTTGGAAAAAGAGAAGTATGGTTGCACTAACATCATAGAATGATCAAGCCACTGAAGGAGTCTTTCAGACCCATTATACAAGTTATACCATATGGAAGATGTATTTTTTTAGCCGAGATTCAAGTCATAAACCCAGCCCAATTTGTTACACATGTAAAACCATGTCTCTCTTTCACCAATTGTCCATCCCATGGGTAAATGTCCTTTCTAATTAGATGTGACCTCAACTATAAGTTAAGTGATTGGAAATGGGGGACAAATTAGTGGCCAGCCTTGAGATTGTTAGAAAAACACGTTCTCATTATAAAAAACATAATGTGTACATGGTTTAATGCATACACATTTTTAATGCCTTGAGTTCATATTTTTTATGATCCTACTCATTTAGGTTTGGATTTCCAAGCCTAAGGGTTGGACATCTCTTGTGGATCCTAAATTCATGTTTTTAACATAAAACAACTCAAATTCAAACTTCAAACTCATCAATTTTACATGTTTTGCAATAAATTTTGATGAAACCACCACCAAAATAAAGAGCTAATTCTCAACTTTCTAGCCATACAATTTTTTTAATATTTTGAATAAATTAAGATATTTATTTTTATTTTCTTTGAAGAGTGTCTTCATATTCCTCCAATATATATGTATTGATTTTTTTAAACTTTTGACCCGCTTATCCAAATTTAAAAAAAAAAGATTCTTCTATGCTTCATTCTATACATTAAAAAAATTAGCATTTTCAATTACTTTTGTGCAAGTTATGTGAGCTTAGTGATGTAATTTTTAGGATGCATCCAATTCAAAAAATCACCAAAAAAGAATATTCAATAAAAATATATACTTGTAGTACTCACTCTTGGTTATATTTACACCAATTGGTTTTAAAAATACCTAATTTAGCAAAATAAGGGGGGGGACACACCAGACACTATGTTATATTTTAGTGATAAAAACAAGAGCACTTTTGTGTGTGCACAACATTTCACCTCCTTAACCTTAATTTTTTTTAAAAATATTTAGTAGTTTAGAAACTAGATTCAGAGTACTACAATTCTCGTTCTTATCATATCTTCAAATTTTGAGTGTACACATCTTGAATTACTCATCCAAGTTTAGATTTAGCTAATTTTAGAAAAAAAAAAGTGGCCACTTTTGACCCCCATTTTGTCCCCAATTTCCATGCACTTACCCTATACTAAAATCATCATTAAAAACCTAGTGGTTCAATGGTAGTTCATCAACAAGTCACTACCATATCAAAATCCTTTTAGTTGCATCATTCAAGGCATATATATTGACAAAGATAAAGGATCTATTAGCTATATTGAAAAGGACCCACAAGGCTTTGTTAGATGGGTCACAACATAGTGGCAATGCCATTTATAACAAAAACAATTACCATGAAACCTCGACCTTGCTCATGATTACTGGTGAAATAGATATTATCTAGCCATATGGCATGACACATGTTTGAAAGTAGAAACTCAACAATCTTAATCTCCTATAGATAAAGAAAGTCTAGAGAAGAAAATCTCTATCAAGAATCCTACATGATAAATTTATAGTTTGGGTCTATAAGACCCTCACATTCAATGAGATGTAACTCATGAAGAAAGATAGTCTAAGGATATTTCCTTGGAGTCCAACCCTTTCAATGTAGAAAATCTATTCTTTCCAAACTAAATCTATCTCTCATAAGAGAATTCTTGAAACTGCATTTGTCATTTCTTAAGAACATATTCTCTTTCCTCTACCTTTTGGGAGGGTTACCTGAATGCCTACCTCCCTGTAGTTCAGAGGAAATTTGAATAACAAACTTGATTAGTAGGATAAGTTACTCTTATTGAGTGGAGTTCTAGTGTATCAATATTTACTAACATCTTTGAAGGACTGATTAGTAAGGCATGTGGGCTCTAGCTAAATAGTGACTGCTTTATTGATTTTTTAATTGCATGTGGCTAAGAAGTTCATGTGGTTGTCACTACTTTTTTGTTGCCCTACAACTAGGAGGGGCCCATTGTCATGTCTTTGGTAGCCACACCATTGTTAATATGACCACCATTGTTGGTTTTATTACCTTTGTTGGGCCCATTATGACCATTTGTATGGTTCCATATATTAGTTAAACCATATTCAATTTTCTCTACCTCATTAATTAATCTCTGGAGTCTAGTTTGGTCTTGTAGTGTACTAATGGGTAGTCTCTAATCTTATGGTCAAAAGCTTGGCATCAAAATCAAGTATTGGGTAAGTTAATATACAAAACGTGTTGTGTGTGGTGCATGTCATCAATCTGTATATCCAAGGTTTATTTTAAATCTTTGGAGGGGTCTATCTCCACATAGACACAACACTACAATTGAGCCAAATTAAAATTTAAATTCTCAACACAAACCACCCTCTTAAGGGAGGAAGCAAATTGGTTAAGAATGACCAACATGTAGTTGCAACCTAGGGATCTTGAACCATATAGGAACTTTAAGATCTTTTTGATTAGACGTAACAAAATCTTTTATCTAAGGAGAGAAAAATAGTAAAGAACTACACACATAAGGACCATGGCAAAGGATTGCATCTACATGGTTATCTTTTACAAAGGGAAAGAGGAAAACCCATTTGGTTAAGTTCTGGATACCATCTAGCTTGATCTAATGAGGGACCCATCCAGAAGTTGCCTAGATGTAGAGTATACTTTAGACGGTATGCAACCAAAAAAATAACTAATAATCATAAATTGTTCAAACCATTTATAGAATCCATACCTCATGGTAAACCATAGAAACAAACTTGTGAGGTTTCTTCTATAGTGGTGTCATTGCTCACTTCAATTCTTATTGTTTTAACATTAATAGTTGAAGAGAATGGCTTGGGTTCCATTTAAACAAAAAGGGATAGCCACCCTAAGGACAAGAAACCTAAAAAGATTCAATAATAAATGCAGGAAAGATTAAAAAATACTACTACATAATTCAAAGCAATATGGTGAACAATAAAACAAAAGACACTGGCATACAAACCAAAACTAGCCTCTCTTTCTCTCTCAAAATCTCTAAAAACTTCTCCTTTTTAACTTATATATTTGATAGTCCATTTTACGCTCTCTCAAACTCGCTCTCTCAAAATCTCTCCATAAAGAAGTTGATCACAAAACTAGAGAGGTATATTCTATTGTTGAAGCAATTTGTTTTGTTGAATATAGAACATTTTTTATGTAAATATGTAATGGATTTTTACATTAGTATTTTGAATCACACCATTAATATGGATGATGAAACCCCATTAAATTATTTAATGATCAAATAGTCAATACAATTTTACACCTCATTAATACTCAAAAGTGATAAATAGGGGCCAGTGCAAGAAGTTGGGTCCACTTTTTGGCCAAAAAGTTGAAGTGTTTTCCCCAATTTTCAGAATTTGTCACATTTGAGGCACTTAAAGATTGAATCTTGAAAAAAGTTAGTAATATGAAATGTAGTACTCAGAGTCTAGTTTCTAAATATGTAATTTATTTTAATACTTAGATGATACAAATTGATTTTCAATAGACATTTCTAAAACCCACTATTTAAAAATCACTTTTTTAAACCATACTATGCACGTGTACGACCAACATAATTTGACCTAAATAAAAGTATTTTTCTAAATCCTTTTGGGGAAGGATGTGTAGTACAGTGAAGTTTGATGAGGATTTTTTTTTATAATTTTTTTCCAAATATTTTTTTATTAATTTGTTATTGGCCCTAATTGTTATTTTTGAAAACTCCTTGTGTACGACCAACATAATTTGACAAAAACTAATCATAAAATTATTTTTTTTTTTCATTGTGTAAAGAATGATATGTAGATTGATGACATATTTTTTTTTTTAAAACGTTAAAAATTAAAATTTATTAAAAAAATACAAACACCTATCATTTCAAGTTTTTGGACCAGTTTGCTCATAAATTAAATAATAAATAGAAAAACAAGTCCAATCAAAAAATAAATTACATATTTGAAAACTAGACACTGTCATTTGTAATGGGTTTTAAGTTTGTAAAAAAATTCAAAAAAAAATGTCGTCAGCCATATAGGTAAAGTCAGTATTTCCTCTTGTTATGTACTTAGACAAATACTTACAGGTCCAAGGCTCAAGGTCGGCTACCCATGTCTTTCCTGAGCCTAAAACCAAACTAAAGGAAAGGAAAAAGGTGGTCGGCCATTTCAAATTTCTTAGAACGGGTACCCATTCTAAAACGGGTACACGTTATATAACTGGTAAAATGGGTATTTGTTATTTTTACAAACGGGTACCCATTATGTTTACGAATGGGTACCCATTTTAAAATGGCTACCCATTTCTTTTATATCTATTATTTCCCATTATTAGGGAGAAATGTACTATCATGGTATCCCTGCAACTTACATGTCTGATGTACGGGCCGACATCGATATTTTTGCATTTTTTTACTTACAAGTGTTTAGTGGAATCTCTTGGCATGCCATATAATATTCAGATTTTGAAAGGAATCAATCATATAAACAATTTTGAAGTGGAATCAAGTGCAAGAGATATTTTCAAGAGGAATAAAAAAGAAGGTTTTTGTTATTTACATCTACTTTTACTTCAAAATCTATGCAACAAAGGATCTACATCTAGTTGTACTTCAAAATTTCAAAGAAGTACATCAATATGAAATTAGATTAAATATCATTTGTTATTTTATCAAGAGGGTTTGGTAATCATGGGATCAAATCAATGTAAAAAAATAAATAAAGGAGGGTCATGACACCTCAAGAAATTGAAGAAAATAGAGAGAAGGAAGCAAAAAGGCAAAGAGATAGAAGAACAAAGATTCAAGAGATGAAGAATATTGAAGCATCTAGTTCCATAAATATTGAAGAGAAAGATATTCAAGAGACTATAAAGGATGGGATAAATGTAGGTGATGCAAATGTGGAAATGGTGAATTTTGACGAAAATGTAACTATAGAAATAAATGCATGTATGTCTTCAAACCCAACTTTCAATGATATGAAAAATATGACTATAGAAACAAATCTAGGTATGTCTTCAAGGCCAACTTTCAATGATATAGAAAATGTGACTATACAAACAAATCCAGGTATGTCTTCAAAGCCAACTTTCAATGATATGGAAAACGCGACTATAGAAACAAATCCAAGTATGTCTTCAAACCCACCTATCGATGATATTAATTGAATTAGTTTATTAAATGAAGCTGGATATGCCAATAATGAGCTCAATTATACTACTAAAAATATGGAAAGAGGAAATGAGAATGAAATCCTTTATATGAGTGAAAATGAAAATGTTTTTTAATATTGAAATAAATGCCTTGGATAATCTTCCTAGTAAGATTTCTTGGAGACAAATGAGAACCCATGCAAATAGATTATATAAAATATTTTTTTATAGAAAAACTCTTGTATTTCAATGTCAACTTATGATGCAATTGATGAAAATGTGGAAATTGTGAAAAGTAATGAAAAAGTTAGGCATTTTTGTAAAACCTAAAAATAAAGATGAATCAATGAAACAAGTTTTATCTAGTGTTGCAAATGCTATTGATTATATTGGTAAAAAGAGTCAATCTAAAGATAGCAATGTAGCACAAAGAGCTATAACAACTGCTTTAGTCAATAAATCATTTTCGAATAAAAGAATGATAAGTAAGACTAGTGAATTTCTAAATATAAATCCTAAAACTTTGAGAAGAGCAGCAAAGAGAATAGAAACTATTGAAAATAATCCAATTAACCAATGTTGGATTTTTAGTGGTAGACTCCCAAGGTATGACATGAAATTAAATAATGAAATCAAATCTTTAATTGAAAAATATTGGCATGATAATACAAGGGTATTGTCTAATGTTAGATGTTTTAAAATTAAGAGTGGGGTCCAAAATTTGTGATCCTCATCCAAAACATCTATTAAACATGACTCAAATTGAATTATATAAAAAAATCTTAGATGATTCAGTGTTAGTACCATTTAATATTACTATAAGTCAAAGACCTTTCGAGAAATGTAAACCTTGGTATGTAAAAATTAATAAACAATGAATCTCTCATTGTTGTAAAACTCATGTGCAATTTTGTTATTATTATGATGTTTTTTGATATATACGTTCTACTTTGCATACTAACAAAATTATGCAGGAATGTGGTATTAATATGCCACCTCAAACAATTAAAGATTTTGTAGCAGGTTTGTGATGCAGAGGTCTTCAGCAGAAACGTGCAAAATATTTATTTTTGTCAATATCGGCAAGAGACTTTCAATGTCTTACTGATCTGTGCTTCTTTTTTCCTTATCAGCTTGACTTGCCTTGTCGGTCTAGCCGTGGAAAATCTCCCAGACGCTCCACTTATGCCGATATCCTCTTCATCGGTGACACTCACAGTTGTCACACCGATCGGTGAGAACTACACTATCAACCTCGCAAATTTTTGTTCGCCCGATGCTTTTTCTTATGCCGATATGCTAAACCCCAAACTCCATCGTTGACAGCACTTTACACTATCGGTAGCCGCTTACAATCTCCAACCTACGCCTCGTCTCACGTCGATGTCCTCATCACCAAGACATATACTATCGGCGAAGACTTCATTCCCTCTGCCGACATCACTTGTCACCCTGAAACTCTTTACGCCAACTCCCTCGTCGGCCAGACTCGCTTCTTCGGCCAGACTTTAATCTTATTCTTCGATACCAATACTCTTGCCGATACGACTTACCTTTTCCTTGCTCTTCGGTGAGACCATATGCTATCGGCTCAACACAATTTCATCCACCCGATGACTCCTCTCACGCCGATGTCTCTTCCATTTGCCAATGCAGTGTATTCACAACTGTCTAGGGCATACATTGGGCATATACACACAAGGTGATATCAAGATGCAACAACAATATACACAAAAGAAATACCTTCATACAGTTGCGGTCTATACAGATACTGTCTATGACATACCATTGACCTATATACAGAAAAATATATTTCCTCAAACAATATACACAGGCGGCGGACCTCCACATGTAATGGGTGTAGATACATCAAATGTACAGTTAGACATAGATTGCATAATTCCTATTCTGCCATATTTATTGGACAAGAGAAAACAAACAGAAACTAATATACATACTTCATTCCACATATTTCACTGAAGTCCACCTGTGAAATGGATTTAATTGAGCATCACGACCGTAGAAGAATTGAATCTAATACAACAACAATTTTATACAGATAACATACAGAGTAATTTAATGTACAAGGAATTTACACAGAATTCAGACTTTTCAAAACACAATTTGTAGAATTTCTATTCCCTCTTTCCAGTTCCTTACATTTTTCAGTTCCAGAATGAAAGACCCCAAAAAAAAAGACTTCTTTTCTCGACCATCTCTTCCTGTTTTGTTAACCCTGTAACCTCTGTTTGCGAGATTTTTTTGATCTGCGAGATTTTGAATTAACCAAGATTATTAACAGAAACCTTAATTAATCCCATGACATCTGTTGTGCTTAAGACAACAAATCTCCTAATGACTAGACACATTGTATAACCCTTCACAATACCCAAGATGTCTGAAATGTAAAGTTTGATGTTTACAGACAGGGAATGCCAACATAAAATGTCACATTAGTTAATGACATACAAATGCTACCAGGTAGCATGAAATGTCAAAATATATGTTAAAACCTTATTCTTCTCCCTTTTGTGCATCTTTATCCTGTTGAAGGGGTGCTCCTGCACCATACTCCCCGGGAGAAGAGATCTCAAGCCCCTTTGAGATTAGAGTTGGGAGGTCTGCACCATGGTTGGTAATATGATCTGCAAGCATCCAAACGGCCTCTGAGTTAGGTTGCCCGTGCCAAGTCACCAAATACTCCAGGTATTCTGTATTTCTTGTCTTCTTTATCACTCTTGAGTCTAAGATATGCTTCAAATTTGGTGGATCATGCTTAGGAATATCATCATCTACTGCATCCTGCAATGGTTCCTATTCGATGTCTACATTTGGCTTGTATGGAGTCAAATCACATACATTGAAAATGGGTGACAATCCAAGATCAGGAGGAAGTTGGATCTCATAAGCATTATGCCCACAATTCTTTAAAATCTGGCATGGTCCAATCTTCCTCTGCATGTGCTTGGTATACTTACCTTTGGGGAGTCTCTCCTTCTTCAGATTTACCCACACCAAATCTCCAACCGCAAACTGTAAATCTCTTTTCTTTTTGTCAGCATAGGTTTTGTACTGCAATGTAGTTTGTTGGAGATGGTTCTTCACTTGACCATGCACTTCTTTAATGGCTGAAGCAAAAGCTTCTCCATTTGCACTAATAGGCTCTCTTGTAGGTAGATCTCTTAGTTCTAGGATACCCCTTGGATGAATTCCATACACTATCTGAAAAGGTGACTTTCCTGTACTCCTATTGATGGTGTCATTATAGGAGAATTCTGCTTGGGGTAGGATATTATCCCATTTCTCTCCATGCTACCTTGTTAAACACCTTAACAGATTTCCCAATGAATGATTAACAACTTCAGTCTGCCCATCTGTTTGAGGATGGTAGGCTGATGAGAAGGACAAATTGGTTCCAAGCTTTTTCCAAAGAGTCCTCCAGAAGTGGCCAATAAACTTTACATCTCTGTCTGAGACTATGCTCAATGGCAATCCATGGATCCTCACTATTTCCTTGAAAAATAAGTCTACAACATATGAAGCATCACAAGTGGTTTTGCATGGCAAGAAATGTGCCATTTTACTAAATTTGTCTACTACCACAAAAACACTATCATAGCCTTTCCTTGTCCTAGGCAAACCTAGTACAAAATCCATGCTTATGCTCTCCCATGGCCTAGAAGGAATGGGCAATGGTTGATACAAACCTGCATTTGTGGACCTTCCTTTGGCTTTCTGACATATTACACATGCTTCCACAAATCTTCTCACATCTGACTGCAGCTTAGGCCAATAGTAATGCCTCTTCACAAGATCAAGAGTTTTATCAAGACCAAAATATCCTGCCATGGCCCCACAATATTTCTCCTGAATAATATTTAGTCTCATAGAACATCTTAGAATACATAGTTGTCCACCTTTGAAAAGTAATCCATCTTGAATCAGAAATTTAGAGAACTCAACATGATATTTGTGTCCAAAAGAAGTACATACCTTGTAGATCTCGCTAAAGTCTTCATCATCATCATACATTGTCTTTAAAGAATCAATCCCAACACTCTCCAGTTGGATCTGATTGATGGTCAAAACTCTCTGGCTCAAAGCATCTGCCACTTTGTTCTTAACCCCTTTCTTGTGCTTGAGCGTGAAAGTGAACGCTTGCAAAGTTTCCACCCACTTCATATGCCTATGGTTCAGCTTCTCTTAACTGTTTATGAAACTGAGGGCCTGATTATCTGTGAATACTATGAATTCTTTTGGCATTAAGTAATGCCTCCATTTCTTAAGTGACTGGACTAGAGCATACATTTCCAAATCATAGGATGAGTATCTCTTCTTGGCATCATTTAATTTCTCACTGAAGAATGCAATAGGCCTACCTTCTTGGCTGAGTACTGCTCCAATTGTAATATGACTTGCATCACATTCTACTTGAAAATTTTTGTTGAAGTCAGGAAATGCAAGAACTAGTTGTTCTGCCACCTTCTTCTTCAATGTTTCAAAGGAATTATCTACCTCCTTTGTCCATGTAAACTTGCACTTCTGTCGTCCCTTTATAGTGTCAAGCATGGGTGCACAAATATGACTAAATCCCTTTATAAACTTCCTATAAAAGGTTGCTAACCCATGGAAACTTCTAACATCATTTAAGGTTTTAGGAGTTGACCAAGACAATATGGCACTTACCTTCTCTTGATCTATTTTCAGTTTGTTATGTGAGATAACAAATCCCAAGTAGATGATATCTTCCTGCATAAATAGACACTTTGCTAAATTGATCATTAGCTGCTCTTCATATAACCTTTTGAGAACCTAGTCTATATGGATGAGGTGCTCTTCCCTCATATTACTGAAAATCAGGATGTCATCTAGATATACTATGACAAATTTTCCTATGAATTCCCTCAAGACCTCATTCATTAACCTCATAAAGGTACTAGGGGCGTTGGATAAACCAAAAGGCATGACCTTCCACTCATATAACCCCTCATTAGTCTTAAATGCAGTTTTCCATTCATCACCAGGTCTAATCCTAATTTGATGATAGCCACTTTTCAAATCTATTTTTGAGAAATATTTAGCACCCCCCAAACAATCAAGCAAATCTTCTATCCTAGGGATTGGAAACTTATACCTGATGGTTATCTTATTGATCACCCTTGAATCAGTGCAAAGTCTCCAAGTGCCTTCCTTCTTTGGTGCTAGTACAGTCAGTACTACACATGGACTTAGACTTTTGCCAATTAGGCCTGTCTCCAACAACTCTTGAATTTGCCTTGCTACCTCTGTATTTTGATCTGGAGTGAGCTTATATGCTACTTTGTTTGGAAGTGTAGATCCTGGGATCAAATCTATACAATGGCTAATGTCCCTACAAGGTGGTAGGGAACTTGGCATTCCATCAGAGATAATGCCTTTGTACTTGTCCAATAGCCTTTGGACAGCTGGGTCTATGAATTTTTTTCTCTTCTCTCCCTTGACTTGTTGCTGCTATTCTTTGTTTACCTTTAGGAAAGGGATTAGAGCATATATAACTGCTCCTTCTTCTCCTATCCCTTTCATGAACTATTTGCCTTCTACCATCATCACTTTGACTTCTTTTCCTTTTGACTCCACCTCCTTCTCCATTAATAGAAGCAATTCTATCACCTTACCATTCTTGGTAATTGAATAGGTGTTTCTAACTCCATCATGGTATGCTTTCAAGTCATACTGCCATGGTCTTCCAAATAGGAGATGGCAAGCATCCATCTTGGCAATGTCAAACAATAACCTATCCTTGTTCTGCAATTCTACCCAAGCCTGTTCTTCTATAATTGTTTGCTGACCTTGGTGGAGCCATGAGATCTTGTATGGGCAAGGATGTGGTAGTCTTCTAAGCTTAAGCTTTTCTACCATCTCAGTGGACACAAAATTCTCAGTAGATCCAGAGTCAATCAGAACTTTACATACCTTTCCTCTTGCCTTGCAAGTAGTTCTGAAGAGAGACTTCCTTTGTGGAGGTTCTTTTCCTGGCACCTTCATGGTGGTCATTGCTATCCTAATCATCAAAGATTCTCCATTCTCAGGATACCCATAACTGTCAGGAGCATTCACACTTTGATTAGTTCTTGAGCTTGCTACACTTTGACAATCAGATTCTTGGATCAGATTGATCCTCTTTTCTCCTATTGAACTTGTTGCCTTTGCTAGACATTTGCTGGCTATATGGCCTTCTTGGTTGCAATTATAGCATCTAATCGGTCCTCTGCCCTGAGATCTTCCCCTGAATGGTGGTCTTCTGCCTCTAAAGTTTCCCCTCTGATTGTAGCTCCCTCCTTGATTCTGACTGCTGTCTCCTCTGTTGTTCTCTTGGTTGGATTCACTTTGGTATCCAAATCCTCTACCTCTAAAAGGACTTCTTCCTCCTCTCTATTGTCTTCCTCTACCTCTATTGTTCTGCTCATGCCTTCTCTTCAATTTTTCTTCCACTTTGAGTGCTAACTGATAGCATTTTTGAATTGTCTCTGGGTTATGCATACTTATGTTTTCTTGGATATTAAACCTCAATCCATTGAGGTATCTTGCTACCTTTTCTTCCTCACCTTCCTTTGCCTTTGTTTTTACACATAGTTTCATGAACTCTTCTGTGTATGAGCTGACATCTAGCTCCTTCTGCTTCAAATTTTGTTTCCTCTTGTGTAATTAGATATTATAATCCAATGGAACATAGGCTTCCTTCACTAAAGCCATCATTCTCTTCCATGTTGCAACTCTGTTCTTTCCCTCTTTCACCCTGTCATCTTGGATGAAATTCCACCAAGTCAGTGTAGCTCCTTTCATTTTGGATTGAGCCATCTTCACTCTTTGGTGTTCTGGTATCTCTTCTGTCTCAAAGAAATTATTCAAGGAGTCTATCCACTCTATCACCGAATCAGGTTCCATTTTTCCTGCAAACACTGGTAGGTCTATTTTCACATCCATGGTCCTTCTTTCCATGGACCTGAGGGCATTGAGTAATGGTCTCTGGTCTGCAGGAACCACTAGCTCTTCCTGCTTTGGGGTCTTCTCTTCATACCCATCTTCTTGTTCACTAGAGTTTTCTTCCCCTTTCTCCACTCTGTCCCTCAACTTCTCTAGTTCTTCCTTCAATGCCTGATTCTGAGCTCTATCAGCTCTACTCTCTGCTATTTGCTTTCTTACCAAGGCCATCAATTCAACATTAGTCATCTTTGTTGGGTATGTTTCTGATCCTTCTCCTTCTGACATCTTGTCTCCTTCTTCTTCCCAAAGAACACTCCTTAAGCTCTGGTACCACTTGATGCAGAGATCTTTAGCAGAAACGTGCAAAATGTTTATTTTTTTCAATATCAGCAAGAGACTTTCAATGTCTTACCAATATGTTCTTCTTTTTTCCTTATCGGCCTGACTTGCCTTGTCGGTCTAGCCGTGGAAAATCTCCCCGACGCTCCACTTACGCCAATATCCTCTTCATCGGTGACACTCACAGTTGTCACACCGATCGGTGAGAACTACACTATTGGCCTCACAAATTTTTGTTCGCCCGATGCTTTTTCTTACGATGATATGCTAAACCCCAAACTCCATCATCGGCAGCACTTTACACTATCGGTAGCTGCTTACAATCTCCAACCTACGCCCCGTCTCACGCTGATGTCCTCATCACCAAGACATATACTATCGGCGAAGACTTCATTCCCTCTGCCAACATCACTTGTCACCCTGAAACTCTTTACGCCAACTCCCTCGTCGGCCAGACTCGCTTCTTCGGCCAGACTTTAATCTTATTCTCCGATACCAATACTCTTGCCGATATGACTTACCTTCGCCTTGCTCTTCGGTGAGACCATATGCTATCAGCTCAACACAATTTCATCCACCTAATGACTCCTCTCACGCCGATGTCTCTTCCATTTGCCAATGCAGTGTATTCACAGCTGTCTAGGGCATACATTGGGCATATACACACAAGGTGATATCAAGATGCAATAGCAATATACACAAAAGAAATACCTTCATACAGTTGCGGTATATACAGATACTGTCTGTGACATACCATTGACCTATATATAGAAAAATATATTTCCTCAAATAATATACACAGGCGGCGGACCTCCACATGTAATGGGTGTAGATACATCAAATGCACAGTTAGACATAGATTGCATAATTCCTATTCTGCCATATTTATTGGACAAGAGAAAACAAACAGAAACTAATATACATACTTCATTCCACATATTTCACTAAAGTCCACCTATGAAATGGATTTAATTGAGCATCACGACTGCAGAAGAATTGAATCTAATACAACAACAATTTTATACAGATAACATACAAAGTAATTTAATGTACAAGGAATTTACACAGAATTCAGACTTTTCAAAACACAATTTGTAGAATTTCTATTCCCTCTTTCCAGTTCCTTACATTTTTCAGTTCTAGAATGAAAGACCCCCCAAAAAAAGACTTCTTTTCTTGACCATCTCTTCCTGTTTTGTTAACCCTGTCACCTTTGTTTGCAGGATTTTTTTGATCTGCGGGATTTTGAATTAACCAAGATTATTAACAGAAACCTTAATTAATCCCATGACATATGTTGTGCTTAAGACAACAAAACTCCTAATGACTAGACACATTGTATAACCCTTCACAATACCCAAGATGTTTGAAATGTAAAGTTTGATGTTTACAGACAAGAAATGCCAACATAAAATGTCACATTAGTTAATGACATACAAATGCTACTAGGTAACATGAAATGTCAAAATATATGTTAAAACCTTATTCTTCTCCCTCTTGTGCATCTTTATCCTGTTGAAGGGGTGCTCCTGCACCAGTTTGTTTTGTGAAACATCTAATGGATACTTATTTTATTCAAAAGCAAGTATTTCTGGACAATGCAATAGATGTGGTAACTTTTCATTTTTAGGAGAATGTATGCATGAAAATATTTCACATGAATTTAGAAAACAATTAGTTGATGTCAAAAAGATTCAAGAATGTTGAATATTCTTTAAAGGATGGAAAAATTGGAAAGTGTTGCGAGTTAGTCACAGAAAAAAATTGTGTGCATGCATTCATCAAAGAGTTTAAGGATAATATTGTATCCAAATATGTGAAACACTCCAAATATGCTCGGTGGCTTGATGGACAATTTCACACATGTAAAAACACATTTCCAATTGGAACTATCCTATCAGTGGTTGACTTTGCAAAAAACTATACTCTTGCTCCACAAGAGGAAATTCAATCTCAGTATTATAATTCAATGTTTGTGGCCATCTTTGTTCATACTGTATACAAACATGCAGATGATAGTACAAAAGATAATAAATTTTTTTTGAGGGAGTATCAGTTCTATTTGAGTGATAACCCGTTACACTCTTCAGAGTTTGTGCAATAATGTTTCACAAAATTTAATGAAAGTTTAAAAGAAAGAGAAATCCAGATGGCACAACATTTCATATGGTCAGATAACTATACAGGGAAATTAAAAAATGCAAGAATGTTTTATTGGCTATGTAGGGCTCACAAAGAAAACAATATCCAACATATGTGGAGTTTTTTTTGAAGTTGGACATGGTAAAGGAGAACATGATGGAGTTGGAGCATGTGTGAAAAGAGCTCTTGCTAGAGAGCAACTAAAATTTGATGCAACAAAATTTAGAGATGTATGTGCAATTGTGGATTGGTGTAATAAAAAATTATCTATGAGATCGAGTGACAACTCTACAATTCGATGATTCTTTTGGTTAGTTGAAGAAGAGAATATTCCTACTCAACTTGATTGTGAGAGAATTACTAGATCAACAAAATGGCATTCATTTAAGAGTTCAAATGCAAGCACATGGACTATATGGACTAGGGGGCTTGCATGTTTTTGACAATTTTGTATTACAAGTGATTGGGGAGCATGCGAAAATACATAATGAGTTTAAGAATGGAAATAAAGATCCTTGACACCTACATAAACGCATGATCAACTTGAAACAACAATTGAAGACGATAATCAAGTGTTTGCATCAAATGACTATGATCGTGTTTCAAACCTTGTACAAGAAGGTACTTTAATTTTCAATATTTTTTATTATATTTTTTGTAATCTATATAATTAATTATATATGTATGCATGTACATATTTATGTGATTTAGATACATGTCACACATTATTGAATTAAATTTTTTTTTTGTAGGACATGTGTATGTTGTTGTTGCACCTGAGGGCAATGAAGAGGAAACCAAGTATTGGTTGGCTCGATGTGTTTAGACAAAACAAAAGTTGTTACATCCTAGAGTAGATGATGATAACTATGAGTATCCAATAGGTTATGTGGTTGTTGTTGGCACCTAGCTATGAAAATATCTAATAAGAAAGAATGGTTTACTTGCATTTGAAGATTATGAAAGACATAAGAAGATCATACACTACTCACAATTGGTTGTGACAACAAATATAAAACTAGTTAGATATCAAGGGAGACCTGCTAATAAATAATTATGGACACTTTCTATGGAAGAACACGAGTCAATTATAGATGCATTACAAAAAAGAGAGGATGCAAATGGTACAATGGAATAAATTTCTAGGTATGTATATAGTTGTATATATTTAATCAATAGTTAATATAGTTGTATTAAGCCATCCTCTTACCTACCCTTAAACAATTTCCTATAAATATAGAACTAATTTTCTCACATGACACATAGTTTGAGTGGCTAGGTTATTTACTTGTGTATTTCCCCTTACACAACCTCTCTTACATCCCCTTAAGCCATCCTCTTACATCCTCTTAAGTCATTCTCTTAGCTCCCCTTAAGTCATCCTCTTACATGGACCCTTAAGCCATCCCTTTATCTTATAATTTGTATTGACTCGTGTATCTCCCCTTAAGCCATCCTCTTACATCCCCTAAAGCCATCCTCTTATGTATCCCCTTAAGACATCCTCTTACATGGACCCTTAAGCCATCCCTTTATCTTATAATTTGTATTGACTCGTGTATCTCCCCTTAAGCCATCCTCTTACATCCCCTAAAGCCATCCTCTTATGTATCCCCTTAAGACATCCTCTCAGCTCCCCTTAAGATATCCTCTTAGCTCCCCTGAAGCCATTCTCTTACATCCCCTTAAGCCATCCTTTGTGTTATCTAGTTACATATTGCATCAATATTTTATGTTTTTGGTATATATATATTTTTATTCTCATTTCACCTTTTATATTATTCCCTTTTTATCTTAAAATTTGCATGGACTCATGTATATATATAGTTAATTACCTTGTACATTTAAACATTATTTTTGCAGGTGTACCTTACAAGTAGATCTTTGCATGATTTTCAATAGAAGTTTTCACCATACAAATATGTGAGGTCAATTTTATAGTCTTCAACTAAAAGTGAATGCATTAGGTAATTGTATATATACTCGTATATTTCATAGTCAACATGTTATCTAGTTATATATTGCATCAATGTTTTGTGTTTTTGGTATATATTATTTCATTCTCATTTCATCTTCTATATTATTCCCTTTATCTTTAAATTTGTATCGACTCAGTAAATATATAGTTAATTTACTTATACATTTGAATATTATTTTTGCAGGTGTACCCTACAACTAGATATTTGAATGATTGTGAATAGAAGTTTTCACCATACAAATTTGTGAGGTCATTTTTTGTTAGAAATGAAAGCAACACTACTTTAGTGGAAATCTGATTCGAATAAATTTCAGCAATCTTTCAAGTATGTATTAACAATGGAGATTGTAACAAAACATAAACCCACAATACATAAATATACTAGAAGCATAATGAAGCACATAACACAAGTGTTTAACATGAAGAAAATCCTTTCGGGTAAAAAACTCCACCAAGAAAAGAGGCCAAGTTGTATTATCTTCACAAAAGGAGATTACAAATACATTCACTTCCTCTGTCCTCCAACCTTCACTCCAACAAAACCTGGGTACCTGTAAACTGTTATATATATCTCATCTACTATCCTATGGTTTTTATAGAATTTACACAACCTCAAGACATTAAATGACTTCTTACAAGCCCATAACACTTGTCAAGAGTCAACAATACAACCTTGGGTGTTCGTGACCAAGAATAGGCTCTTACAAGGTCATAAATGATGTCATACATGCATCCTACACTTGGGAAAAAAGTGCCCATGCAAGCTTGAATGCCTTGGGGCTAAAAATAGCCACTTACAGCATCTGATGACATGTCATATGCTAGTATAAGTGTCATAGATTCTTATGACAACTTACAGTTGTCATAGAATCTCTTACACCTTCTTACAGCATCTATGATGTGCGTCATAACACTAAAAATAGATTATTCCTCCACATGTGCACCCCACTTTGACCAATTACCATTTACAATAGTAAATGACATCCCATAACTATCACCGGTAACTCCAGGACTTACCGTACAGTAACTCCATAATTACCATGGACAGTAAATAATTTTTTATTTTTTATTTTATTTTATTTATTTATTTATTTATTTTTACTTCTGCCGGTGAAACTTGTACATCCCTTATGGGTAATTACAAATAATAAATGGAATAAATACAATATTGGGATTTACAAGGTTAATGGTACCTTATCCCAACATTCTCCCACTTGACATTATACATTGTAAATCAACCCATTGGAAATCAAATGAAAATTAATCATGCACTAGAACCAAGGCCCATACCCTCTCTGCACCACATGAACTTCTCTGTGCTCATAGGTTTGGTCAATGAATCTGCAACATTCTCCTGAGTGTCTATCTTCTTCAGCTTAATCTCTCCATTTGCAACCAACTCTCGAACAAAGTGATACTAAACATCAACATGATTAGTTTGAGCATGATACATGGGATTCTTGGCCAAGTAGATAGCACTCTGGCTATCACAACCAATCTGAATGATCCTGCAATCAAAACCAATACCTGTACACAATCTCCTCAACCAAACTGCCTCCTTAGAGACATGAGTTGTAGCCATATACTCTGCTTCTGTGGTGGACAAAGCAACTATGGGCTACCTCTTACTCATCCAACTCACTGCACCTCCAAATAGAGTAAACACATAGCCACTAGTGGACCTTCGACTGTTTAAGTCACCTGCCCAATCTGCATCAACAAAACCCTATGTGTCCAAAGATTTATCAGCACTATCAGTACCAGAATAAACCAAATAATGATCAAAAGTACCTACAAGATATTTAAACACCATTTTCACATAGTTTTAATGTTGTCTACCAAGCTTAGATAGAAATCTGCTCAAAACTCCCACCGCTTGGGCAATATTTGGTCTAGTGCAAACCATTGCATACATCAAACTCCCTACAACACTAGCATATGGCACATTAGACATATCCTCAAGATCAGCCTCAATCTTTGGACACATATCTAATGGGTAAAGGAACTCTAATTAGGTTACAGTCCTGCAAACTAAACCTTTGCAAAATAGTATTCACATACTTACTTTGTGACAACCAAAGCTTTCTGTTAACTCTATCCCCCCTAATCTCCATTCCCAAAATATACCTTGCAACACCAAGATCCTTCATCTCAAATGCACCTGAAAGTTGGGCTTTAAGTTCACTGACCATACCCTTAGTATTGCTGAAAAATAACATGTCATCAACATACAAAGCAATAACCAGTATAGAATCATCAACACAATGAATGTAAACACAATGATCCTCCTCACTTCTAACAAAACTCAATTTCAAAACAAATGAATCAAACATTTGAAACCACATTTTGGGGGACTATTTCAAACCATAAAGAGACCTCTTTAACCTGCAAACCCAATCTTCTTTTCTTTTTACCTCAAATTCTATAGGCTATTACATATAAATTTCTTCTTCAAGATCTCCATGCAAGAATGCAGTCTTAACATCCATTTGCTTAATCTCCCAATCATAAGCTGCAACAATGGATAAGAGAAATCTAATAGAAGTCAATTTAGCAACATGAGTGAATATCTCACCAAAATCAACTCCCTCTCTCTGGGAGTAGCCCTCGGCTACCAGTCTAGCCTTGTACTTCTCCAATGACCCGTCTGCTCCAAACTTCTTCTTGAAGACCCACTTACATCCTATGGCCTTTCTTCCTTTGGGCAAATGAACAAGATCCCAAGTGTTATTAGAGTCCAAAGCCATCATCTGCTCCTGCATGGCTAGCTGCCAAGACTCACTATCATCTACAGAAATAGCTTCCTTGTAGGATCTAGGTTCATCGTTAGTACTCAATAAAACATATACACAATGAAAATCTGGTGGGCTATACCTGTCAATTGGATTTAATTGTCTTGTAGATCTCCTCCAGGGTGGAGTAAGAGACTCTACTTGTTCTTCTACATGATCATCTGCACCAACTTCTTATGTCACAACAGATTCATCTTCATCAGAACTACTTGAATCTTCTTCTTCTTCTTCACCCTCCAATCCATCATTCTATTCTTCCTGAGTTGCATCTTGCTTCTCTAAATCAAAGTGCACCTTCTTTACCTTTTCTTTTTTTTCTTTTGGTTGCTCAAGTTTAGAAATAGCTCTAAGTTCCCTGAAAATAACATCTCTAGAAAATATAATCTTGCGGGTTAGTGGATTCCAAAGCTTATAACCTTTGATATTATCACCATATCCAATGAATGTACACTTTTCAGCCTTTGGATCCAACTCAGATCACTTTTCCTTAGGCACATGAACAAAAGCCTCACAACTAAAAACCTTTAAATGTGAAACAAAAGGTTTTTTACCTGTCCACACTTCATAAGGTGTCGAATCAAGAGCCTTACAAGGAGATCTGTTTATCAAGTAGCAAGCAGTACACACAGCCTTTTCCCAAAAGCATTTATCTGACTGTGCATCACTAAGCATACTTCTGGCCCTTTCCATAATTGTTTGGTTCATCCTTTCTGCAACACCATTCTGCTATGGTGTATATGAAGTTGTCTTTTGTTTGATTATACCTGCATGCTTGCAAAACTCATCAAATTCCTTAGAGCAATATTCCCCTCCATTGTCAGATCTTAATATTTTTATCTTTAAACCTGATTGGCTCTCTACTAAGACTTTGAATTCCTTAAACTTAGTGAAAACTTCACATTTATGCTTCATAAAATAAATCCATGTAAATTTGGATACATCATCAATGAAGGTTACAAAATAATGAGATTTTCTAATAGATTCATTATCCACAGGTCCAAACATATCCGTATGAATAATATCTAACTTCTCTTTTGCTCTATTGCTTCCTAAAGGAAATAATTTTTTGTTTTGTTTACCAAACACACAATGCTCACAAAAATCAAAGTGCTCATCAAAATAAGAGAAACCGTCCAACAAATTTTTACTCTTAATAGTTTTCAGTACATTATTGCTTGTGTGGCCCAATCTACGGTGCCACAACATACATATATTTTTAGTAGTGGCCTCAGATACATAGGAGGCATTATAAATTGTAGTGGCTTCAATCTTAAATAAGTTCCTGAATCTCTTCCCTTTCGCTACCACCAAGTTCCCTCTCACCAATCTGTAGCCATGCTTGTCAAATGTCACATGCATTCCCAAATCATTCAACTTCGAAACTGAAATTAGATTTCTAGCTAATCCAGGAACATGCAAAACACCAGGGAGGGTTTTAATCCTCCCATCACTGAAACACAACAATACCTTTCCTTTCCTGACAATTAGATATGTACAGTTGTCACCAAGGTAGATATTACCTCCATCATATTCTTCATATGTGGAGAGCCATTCCTTATGTGGGGTCCTATGAAACAAGCATCCTGAATCAACCAACCAGTGATCATTAGAAACAAGATTACATGCAGAAAGTAAAACTTCTCACTTGCATTCGAGGACTTATCCGAAGCACTCTCCCATTATTTCTTGGGGTTTTTGCACTCCTTCACATGTCCCCTTTTACCGCAATTCCAACACTTAACTCTGTTCTTTTTACCAGGAGTCTTAGACTAGCCCTTGGACTTGTCCTTAGCCCCTTTCTGATCTCATTTAGGTCCCCTTTCCTTAGACCTTCCCCTGACACTGAGAGCATCCCCTGAACTATCCGAACTCTTCTTCCTCAATTCCTGTGACAGTAGCACTGAAACAAGAGTATCCAACTTCGGATCCGCAAGGTTAGTAGTGATACCAAGGATAACGTTCTCCCAAGACTCAGGTAAAGAACAAAGAAGTAAGATATATTTATCTTCCTCACTAACCTTAACATCTACTGAATCAAGCTGACTCACTAACAAATTAAAAGAATTTAAATGCTCTGCAATTGATTCACCTTCTTGCATTTTCATGGAAAATAATTTTTTTTTTAAATAAAGTTTATTTACCATACTCTTGGCTTGATAGATCTCACCCAACCATCTCCACAACTTGTATGCAGTCTCTTCCTTTGCGACATTCAACAGGACAGAGTCTGAAAGACACAACTGGATGGTTCCCCGTGCCTTCTTATGTAGTCTATCCCACTCATCTTGAGAGACATCGTTAGGTTTCTTTTCTTTTTAGATAGCCAACCATTGGTTTCTTTCTTCTAACAAATCTTCCATTTTTATCTTCCACAACTCATACCCCGTTCCGTTGAACTTCTCAATGTGCAATCGAGAGGTTGATGCAACGGTGGATGCAACCATAATAACAACACAAGATCTACAAAATAAATGCAACCAAATATCCCACTGTAGGTACAACTTCTACACTACCACCCAAGAGTCAAAGCTAGCCAGGCTTTGATACCAAATGTTAGAAATGAAAGCAACACTACTTTAGTAGAAATCTGATTCGAATAAATTTTAGCAATCTCTCAAGTGTGTATTAACAATAGAGATTATAACAAAACATAAACCCACAATACCTAAATATACTAGAAGCAAAATGAAGCACATAACACAAGTGTTTAACCTGGAGAAAACCCTTTCAGGTAAAAAACTCCACCAAGAAAAGAGGCCAAGTTGTATTATCTTCACAAAAGGATATTACAAATACATTCACTTCATCTGTCCTCCAACCTTCACTTCGGTAGAACCTGGGCACCTATAAACTGTTATATATATCTCATCTCCTATGCTATGGTTTTTATAGAATTTACACAACCTCAAGACATTAAATGACTTCTTACAAGCCCATAACACTTGTCAAGAGTCAACAATACAACCTTGGGTGTCTATGGCTAAGAATAGGTTCTTAGGAGGTCATAAATGCTATCATACATGCATCCTACACTTGGGAAAAAAGTGCCCATGCAAGCTTGAACGCCTTGGGGCTAAAAATAGCCACTTACAACATCTAATAACATGTCATATGCTATTTTAAGTGTCATAGATTCTTATGACAACTTACAGTTGTCATAGAATCTTTTACACCTTCTTATAGCATCTATGACATCTGTCATACACTAAAAATAGATTATTCCTCCACATGTGCACCCCACTTTGACCAATTACCATTTACCATAGTAAATGACATCCTGTAACTATCGTCGGTAACTCCGGGACTTACCATGCAATAACTCCATAATTATCGTGGATAGTAAATATATATATATATATTTTACTTATGCCGGTGAAACTTGTACATCCCTTATGGGTAATTACAAATAACAAATGGAATAAATACAATATTGGGATTTACAAGGTTAATGGCACCTTATCCCAACAATTTTATAGTCTTCAACTAAAAGTGAACGCAAATTAGGTAATTATATATATATACTCTTATATTTCTCATCCATCCTCTAAATCCATCCACTTGTACATCCCCTTAATTCATCCTCTTAGCTCCCCTTAAGCTGAAAGGAAGCTAGGTGTGCGGAAATCGCTTCCTACACTAATCTAGTGAGGAGAGATGTATGCAAATTCAATTTAATTCTTACAACTACAGCAACATAGAACATCTAACAGAGATATTGCAGCAATACACATACACACAGAAAGTAGACAGAAGAGAGAGAGAGACAAGATATACGTGGGGAAAACCCTTACGGGTGAAAAACCCCACACTCCAAAACATAACTCAAATGTATTACAGTAAACAATAACAGATTACAATACAGTTTCAGAGCCAATGCTCTTTCAGGAGTCTTTGAATGTCGAATCTAGAGATATTCCAGTAGCATAATAGTACTTATACCAAAGTTATCTATCTCCCATCCAAGCACCTGTTTATATAGAGTTTACAAGGCAAATATGGAACCTTTTAGAGATGGGCATCCAACTTGGACTCATGCCCCAAAACCCATGCCTAAGGACACTTGTCCAACATCCCATCCTGAAGTGGGCGACTGGTCCCAAGATAGGTTACGACAGATGCTCTTACGTACCTTACAGCTGTCACAGAATCCATCATACACTGACTAAAAATATCATATTCCTCTTACATGTCATAACCGCCCTTGACAGCCCAAAGATGCCTTTCTCTCATGCAAATATATTCACCGACACTTGTCATTAATTAAAAAATGTTTGAGGTATTTGTACTTACCAAACCCCCAAACCCCCAAGCCCCCAAAGCCCCGTTAATTATTCAAGGGGGAAACTGCGGCTGCCAAAGTCACCAAATTTACCCTGCTGCATATACACAAGGTGCTGACTATGCCAACTCAACATGGGATAAATAAATACAACATTAGGAATTTGCAAAGGTTGAGACACCTTAATTCCCAACATAAGCCATCCTCTTACATCCCCTTAATCCATCCTTTTATCTTATAATTTGTTAATTGACTCGTTTACATCTCCCCTTAAGCCATCCTCTTACATCCCCTTAAGCCATCTCTTATGTATCCCCTTAAGACATCCTCTTATCTCCCCTTAAGCCATCCTCTTACATCCCCTTAAGCCATCCTTTGTGTTATCTAGTTACGTATTGCATCAATATTGTTGGAATACAAAACAACACTGAGAGGGGCAGTGAATCAGTGTTGTATAATTTTTAAAATCTTTTTGCACCTTTTAATTTACAAGACAGAGAATGAAAGAGACATCAATAATCTATCAAACACATATGCACAAGTATGATGATGAATAGTGTGAACAAAACCTTATGAACAAAACATTAGGATACACACACATAGAGGCAGACAACATGAACCATAACACAAGTTTTCATGAGTGGAAAACCCTCATAGAGATGAAAAACCACTCAAAAATGCCTCACTGGCTTAATCAAAATGTCTCATTGGTAAGTACAAATACCTCACTGGTAAAATGTGTCTCACTGACAATACAAGCCTCACTGGCAATACACACAATTATCTTGGACACAAGAAAACAATTCAGAGGGTTACCCTGATTCTCTATACCACAAAACCTTATATCTCCATGACAAAGATTATCAATCTTCAAACTGATCAATCACCCTATATTTCATCACCAAAACTGATAAACTCAACATCTACATGAAGATTTGATCCTGCTCATCATTAATCATTTAACAAACTAAATACCAACATCATATAGTCTCTGAAACAAAATTTCTCTGACCTTCTGCAAAATCATGTCATCTTTTAATCACCATCATTCATCTCTCAATTCTTAGATAAAATATTCATCTTTTAATCACCTGATTCTCCTGCAAAAAACTCTTTAAAAACCTCATAAAAAATTGTCTTCAATGCTGCATAATATCAGTCCTCAAAATTCAATCAATCAATTCACCTGCAATATCATTATATATGAAATGACCTTTCATATTCTTCTTCTCTTTGATTCATTTTCCCTTTTCAAAAATAATTCTTCAATAATCTCCAATCTGAAATTAATCTTCAATACTAATAATTCCAACTCCCCTAAATCTCTCTCATATTCAGATCCTCTTCTACAAAAGCCTTTTGCATAAAGAAGTGAAAAATTCACAATAATCCCGATACATCCTTTAATAAAAGGCATTAAAAAAAACTAACACTTCTACCCTTTTAAAAGAAATAAACTTCCACCTTTTTAGCTTCCATGCCACGAGTAGAGTTATAAAATTAGAAACAAATCTTCTTAAAATTATGCTTTATGCAATTAAAGCTCTTAAAAAGACTGCAAGAGAAAGGGCTAAAAATAGCCTTAGAAAAGTCTTATTCAATGTAGACAAAACACTATTGACAGCCACAGACCCATCAAATATGAATTAGGGAAGCGAGGTCTACAATTTAAATATTGACCATTGATTCTCCATTGTGCACCTTAGAGGATTTAAACATAAACCTTAGATTTGCTTTTTAGCACTCATGCGCTCATGTGATGACCTATGGAGTTGGTTGAGCTAGGAGAAGGGCCGATTAGGCCACAATGTTGATACCCTTAAAGATGTCACTTGAGTGATAGTGACCTGCAATAGAGATTCATCTAACAAATATAACATAAAGTGCTTTTAATATATGATGGGCAGAGAAGAGTATGAATTAGAATTTGTATTTTAGAGTTTTTAGAATGCAAAACCCTAACCATGAAGTCTAATAAAAAATCTAACACTTTATGGTATATTATGGAGGACATCACCAACATCTCTATCTCTGTTACAGAGTTCTTGCTTATCACACTTTCATCCATAAAGATCCTCAACTCCACACCTTTGAATAATGAAATACTTATTACAAGTTTCTGATTAATAACCCTAACCAAGATGAGTCATCCACAAACAAACTCTCATCAAGAACACAGTAAATAGATCTACTTTCAAGATTTACTGTGATTGAATTCATCATGAAGCATCAATACTTTGAAACAACACTCAATGAATTCCCTCATGAATTCCTTACTTTTTGCATACCATGACATTATCATAAATAAGCAAGTACTCATCAACTAAACACCTCCTGATGAATGAACTAAAACATAACGAGTTTATGAACACATTAACCTCTGCACTCTAAGAAAGCATAAGCAAGCACCTTAATCTGAACCTTCATGATGACTTTACTCTGCATGAATATGCACCATGAAATCTCAACTTTGTATCATGCCTATGCACCTTTGTCTATGAGATTTAATCACTTGAAACACACTCTGAATGCATCAAATCAACACCAACATGAAGACAAAATCTACCTAATCCTATTTCTTCTCTTGCTCTTGTCTTGAACAACAACATTGATGCAACAAGAATTCTTCCCAACTCAGCCTGATGACCCCAAGAGAATGATCTCTACAATGGAACCAAGTGGACAACCTATGAAGAACATGACTGCATGAAGCGACACTTTGTCAATCTTCTTGTGTATGTCCAACCTTGTATCATCATAACACAACCAAACCATCAATGGAAAACTACTCAGCACCTTTTTGACATCAATGACAATCAACCTCCATCAATCTCCCCCTTTGTCATTGATGGCAAAACTTGCATGATGCATTCTCTCTCTTCCCCTTTTTGACATTGGATGACAAAGGATGAATTAACTCCCCCTATCTAATATATATCAAGAAACTTGAACACTATCTCCATCACCATAAATAAAGACTGTCTTAATCTCTATGATCATTCTTTCTTGTCCTCTGTATGCAAGGTAAGGGACTGTAGACCTTATGACTGATGCCTTGTTAGTTCTTCTACATTTTGCATACAAATCTATCAAATAATCATGATCATGTCACAAATCAAAGACAAACCACTATCTACAAATTGTCTATCAACTTACAAAGGTTTTTGTGACATCATATATCATCTTGATGAGAGTATGACACCATTGCCACTACTTGACATCTAAACACTATCATAGTAACTATCTATTGTCTCCCCTTTGCCATCTCATTAAAACACAGTGCTGATTTTTGAACCAAACTAATCCATGAAGAACCATGACAAGCCTTGTACTAGTCTGATTAAGACATATTGTTTTGTCATAACTACTGTCACTTTGCGCCTTAACTTTGAACATGCATAATGACCTCATGCAAGATATCAATGTTTCCTACTTATAATACAACTATTTTGCATGGATTCATGGTCCTATATTGCAGTTGACAAATAATGACCTGATCATTGAGAAAACCCATTATCGCACCATCTTTAACCACTGATAAAACATACCAGTTGCAAGTAAAGACTTTTATATCTGAGAGCAATGTAATATAATTGTATAAGCAATGAAGATGTCATTGTGTACTATAGAGGCATTATATGACTGAAATCCAACAGATTCAAGATACAAATAGATATATACTATGCTTGAGCAAGAACCTATAATTTTTTTTTTCAAGGAGTACTATTCATTATCACACATAATTGATTATCAAGACTTGATTAAACATGAATGAGCATTATTACTAATAACAGAGATAGACTAATTTCACTATCTCCCCCTATGATATTTGCTTTCTCTGCAACTTATTACTCCACTATCTTTTTCAAAACATGTTTCCATCATGCTAATTTCTCTGCAACAAGAAACTTACACTTGCCAAATTCACTTTCTTGACTATATTCTATCACTATCAATGCTCCCAAGTCAAGCATACTTGTAAAACTTTCACTGTATCTTGCAATCATGATGCTGCTGTAACTGCTATGCTCCAACCATACTCACTGCAAGAACTCAAACAATGGTTTGCAACCACAAGGAAGGTTTGCATATTCAAAGTTCAATACAATCTACTATCTCTGCTTTCATCAACTGTCTGCTACCTTTGCAAAACACAATCTACTGCCTCTGCTAGCAAAAGGTCTGTCTGCTACCATCTCTACAATATCTCTTCAAGAGACTGCAATATACAAGAGGCAAGTCTGCACAACAAGTCTAATACCACTTCATAACTAGAAGTACACAACTTGCACATACCTTCTTGAAGCCTATCAATGAAGAAACCCATCAAAGAAACATGTCAAACTATCATACCAAGAACTCTTCTGAATGATCATGAATTTACATCTCCATTTCACCATCTTCTTTTGACACTATCTCCAATCCACATGAAAGCTCCACTTCTCATTCATGACACATAGCTCAAAACACATGAGCAAAACACATGATGATCAACACTTCACATTCTCACTGACATATCAAGAACATTCCCTGAACATATTATCATCTTGTTTGCACTGATCACCTATATTACATATTGACAAGTATCAAATGATCTCCTAAAACTTCTTGGGGTTAAATGATAGGACATTGGACAACTCCCCCTCACTTCATGCTATATCTTATGCAACCGATGATGTGACTTGTACAAGATGCACAAGTTTAGAATCTATCTTCTCTTTTCTTTCTTTCATTCTCCAAACTTTTATAGGTTCTTTCTTCTATTCAATTTTCTTCTTCCAAACCTTTTCAGCCTCTTTCCTTTTCCAACTTTTCAAACCAAAAGATTCTATTCTTCCATATATTCTACAACTATATACCTTATGACCAAGAGAGTTACACTTGAAACATACAAGATTAGTATTTCTTCTGCAATCAACTGATTTGTGTCCAAAATGATTACAGGTATAACAATAACCAAAAAATGAGTAATTATACCTATACATATATGCTTGTCTTACTAGAGCATCTCTTCTTAGATTTCTTCTTTGGTTGTGCATTTTGATAAACTCATCTTTAGTTTTCACCTTAGCTTCAATCTTCTTTTTGCCTTCAGGAGCAGCAACATGATAACTTAGATCAATTTTCCTTCTAGGAGTCTCTCTGACTTTGGAACACTCTCCTTCTTCATAACCTATACCAATAGTGTCCTTATGATTCTTTTGTTTGCCCAACATTTCATGCAACTTGTTTGTGCTTTCTTCAAACTCCTGATATTTCTTGGACAGAACCTTGAGACCTTCATAATATTTTCTCAGATTGACAATTTCTACCTCTAATTTCAGACATTCAATTCTTTTCACCTCAAGGTCAAATTTTGTTACATCTATTACTCTTTTGGCTTCTTCAATTTTAGTCTTTAGACTGATAATCAATTTATCAGATTCATCAACATGACTCTTTAAGTCTACAATCTGATTTCTTGCCTTTTCAAGATCAGAAGATACTCTTTCAAGATTTGAAAGTGCTTTGTCTTTGAAGTCTTTTTCTTATTGTAGCAACAACTCTAATATTTGGTTCTCCTTTTTGTATTTCTTGATTTCACCCAGCACACACATGAGTTCTCCTTCTATATCAATCTCACAATCATGTTCATCATCACTCATAATATAATTTTCTTCTTTTGAATCAAATTGGATCTCATCTCCTTCATGTGAATGTCTCCTTTCATTATCAGTTTCCTCAGACACCAAGTTGTCCTCTCCTTCAAGTGTATCACCTTGATAGATTCTAATCAACTCCTTCCACACATCCTGAGTAGTTTCACAATGCATAACTTCACAATAAACTTCATTAGATAATCCAGACAGAATATCCTTCTTTTCTATATGATTGCATTCATAAGCCTATTTATTACTTGTAGTATTAGATGATTCAGAGGAAATAAAATACCCATTCTCAACTGACATCCACACACCATACCCTAAAGAGGATAGATAGACTTGAATTCTAATATACAAATAGAAAAATCTAAACCATCAAAGAAAGGAACTCAAGAAAACTCTTCCTCTAATTTAATAGGTCTGACTCAACTTGTGAAACATTTCTATCAACTGATTGTATATCAACATTTGAGTTTGGTATAGATGGTGTCTTTTGATCAGTATGTGACATGATATTTCTCTTTCCCTTATTTATTCTACACTTTCCCATGGTACTCCACTATTAGGACCTACCCAAGCCTGCTAGAATTCTATAGGAAAGCTATGCTCAAATACCACTTGTTGGAGTACATGACAACACTAAGAGGGGGGTGAATCAGTGTTGTATAATCTTTAAAATCTTTTTGCACCTTTTAATTTACAAGATAGAGAATGAAAGAGACATCATTAATCTATCAAACACATATGGACAAGTATGATGACGAATAGTGTGAACAGGACCTTATGAACAAAACATTAGGATACACACACATAGAGGCAAACAACATGAACCATAACACAAGTTTTCATGAGTGGAAAACCCTCATAGGGATGAAAAACCACTTGAAAATGCCTCACTGGCTTAATCAAAATGCCTCACTAACAAGTAAAAATACCTCACTGGTAAAATGTGTCTCACTGGCAATACAACCCTCACTGGCTACCATGTGCCTCACTAGCAATACATATAATTATCTTGGACACAAGAAAACAATTTAGGGGGTTACCTTGATTCTCTATACCACAAAACCTTATATCTCCATGATAAAGATTATCAATCTTCAAACTGATCAATCACCCTATATTTCATCACCAAAACTGATAAACTCAGTTCATCTACATGAAGATTTGATCTTGCTCATCATTAATCATTGAACAAACTGAATAGAAACATCATACAGTCTCTGAAACAAACTTCTCTGACCTTTTGCAAAATCATTTCATCTTTTAATCAGCATCATTCATCTCTCAATTCTCAGATAAAATATTCATCTTTTAATCACCTGATTCTCCTGCTAAAAACTCTTTAAAAACCTCATCAAAAGTTATCTTCAATGTTGCATAATATCAGTCCTCAAAATTCAATCAATCAATTCACCTGCAATATCAATATATATGAAATAACCTTTCATATTCTTCTTCTCTTGGATTCATTTTCCCTTCTCAAAAATAATTCTTCAATAATCTCCAATCTGAAATTAATCTTCAATAATAATAATTCCAACTGCCCTCTGTTAAAGAAAATAAAATCTCTCTCATATTCGGATCCTCTTCTACAAAAGCCTTCTGCATAAAGAAGTGAAAAATTCACAATAATCCACATACATCCTTTAATAAAAGGCACTAAGAAAACTAACACTTCTGCCCTTTTAAAAGAAATAAACTTCCACCTTTTTAGCTTCCATGCCACGAGTAGGGTTTTAAAATTAGAAACAAATCTTCTTAAAATTATTCTTTATGCAATTAAAGTTCTGAAAAAGACTACAAGAGAAAAGGGCTAGAAATAGCCTTAGAAAAGTCTTATTCAATGCAAACAAAATACTGTTGATGGCCACAGACCTGTCAAATATGAATTAGGGAAGTGAGGTCTACAATTTAAATATTTACCATTGATTCTTCATCGCGTGCCTTAGAGTATTTAAACATAAACCTTAGATTTGCTTTTTAGTGCTCATGCGCTCATGTGATGACTTGTGGAGTTGGCTGAAGCTAGGAGAAGGGCCGGTTAGGCCACGATGTTGATACCCTCAAAGATGTCACTTAAGTGACAGTGACCTGCAATAGGGAGTCATCTAACAAATATAACATAAAGTGCTTTTAACATATGATGGGAAGGGAAGAGTATGAATTAGAATTTATATTTTAGAGTTTTTAGAATGCAAAACCCTAACCATGAAGTCTAATAAAAAATCTAATACTTTATGGTATATTATGGAGGACATCACCAGCATCTATGTCTCTGTTACAAAGTTCTTGCTTGTTACACTTTCATCCATAAAGATCCTCAACTCCACACCTTTGAATAATGAAATATTTATCACAAGTTTTTGATTAATAACCTTGACCAAGATGAGTCATCCACAAACAAACTCTCATCAAGAACACAGTAAATAGATCCACTGTCAAGATTTACTATGATTGAAATCATCATGAAGCATCAATACTTTGAAACGACACTCAATGAATTCCCTCATGAATTCCTTACTTTTGCATACCATGACATAAGAAAGTACTCTTCAACTAAACACCTCCTGATGAATGAACTAAATCATAACAAGTTTATGAACACATTAACCTCTACACTCTAAGAAAGCACCTTAATCTGCACCTTCATGATGACTTTACTCTGCATGAATATGCACCATGAAATCTCAACTTTGTATCATGCCTATGCACCTTTGTCTATGAGATTAATCACTTGAAACACACTTTGAATGCATCAAATCAACACCAAAATGAAGACAAAATTTTCTTGATCCTATTTCTTCTCTTGCTCTTGTCTTGAACAACAGCATTGATGCAACAAGAATTCTTACCCACTCAAATTGATGACCCCAAGAGAATGATCTCTGCAATGGAACCAAGTGGACAACCTGTGAACAACATGACTACATGAAGCAACACTTTGTCAACCTTCTTGTGTATGTCCAACCTTGTATCATCGTAACACAACCAAACCATCAATGACAAACTACTCAACACCTTTTTGACATCAATGACACTCAACCTCCATCAAATATTTTATGTTTTTGGTATATTCTTTCATTCTCATTTACTTGTACATTCATTATTTTTTACAGGTGTACCCTACAAGTAGTTTTTTCCATGATTGTGAACAGAGATTTTCACCATACAAATTTGTGAGGTCAATTTTGTAGTCTTCAACTAAAAGTGAATGCATTAGGTAATTTAATATATATACTCATATCTTTCATATTCAACATGTTATATCTAGTTACATATTGAATCTTGATGTTTTGTGTTTTTGGTATATATTCTTTCATTCTCAATTCACCTTCTATATTATTCCCTTTATCTTAAAATTTGTATCGACTCATGTAAATATATAGTTAGTTTACTTATATGTATTCATTATTTTTTGCAGGTGCACCCTACAAGTAGATTTTTCCATGATTGCCACTACAAGATTTCATCATAATGTAAATGCTAGATCAATTTTGTAGTCTTGTCAAACTAATAATGGACCTATGAGCTAATTGTATAGATACTCATATGTTTCATCATGAGCACTATAGTTGCATTGTATTTTGATATTTTGTTTCTTCAATATATATTCTTTGAAATTCAAATTGCATAATTTTTTGAGCTCTACATAGTGGTGCTATTGGTTCATTATTATTTTTCTCCTAATCTATATTTTTAGTTTTGAGACTCTTTTTATGATATTTCTATAGCATTAAGATTATGGTAATATTTGCTATTGGAAACTATACTTGCACTAAATATAAAGTTCCTAGATCAAATTTTACTAGGGGATCATTGGTTATGTAATTTTGGGGGGTAATCTTGTGCATTTCTTTTGTTGGCTTGATCTTTGTTTGTTTTATAAGAGGAGTCTATCATAGTCAACAATAGGTTATTCAATCTATCGTTATGTTATCACCTTTAAATAAGGAAATTACAATTCATTGTGAGATGGAATCCTAAAACATCTTAGATGGCTTCATCTCTTGCCCCATCTCTATGGACTTTTTCTTGAAGCAGGTAGTCATTGGTGGAAGCAAGTATGGGCTAACAAGAATGATCATATCCTAGGATTGAATGGTTGTTGTGTTGGTAGTGACACTATTATGACATCATGTATTGAGTTCCCTCACACTCTTTGGAGTCCCATAATTTGGGAGATGCATGGAAAATAGAATGAGCTTCCATTCGTAGATGATGCTATTATGGACTATCTTGTACCCCTTGATGATTGTGACAACCTACCATATGATGATTCAATACAACAACAAAAATTGTTAATGATGAATCTAGCTCAATAGTGTCATGACAATATAGATAATTCTCTTCATGTTCCTTATCCTACTAAAGAGACTTCAAATTCTACGGCTCCTATTAAAAATTTAGAGGATTCATCTTCTTTATTTATGAGTCAACATCTTGAGGCTGAGGACTCTTATATTCAAGAATTGACATGAGACAACTTTATTTAAGGAATTATTAGTAAGTCTATTATGTAAGTTGTACTATCATTTATCAAGAAATATTTAAAGACAACTTTATGTAAGGAATTATTACTATTAGGTCTAGCATGAAAGTTATCTAAGTTGTACTATCATTTATCAAGAACTATTTAAAGACAACTTTATGTAAGGAATTATTACTATTAGGTCTAGCATGAAAGTTATCTAAGTTGTACTATCATTTATCAATAACTATTTAAAGACAACTTTATGTAAGGAATTATTAACTTGAAAACAAAGGGGTAAAAACTTTATTAGAAATCAGAAAAGAGCATTACAATAATAACTAAGGGACCCAGTCCCAGAAAACAAGGCGAAAACCCCACAGCATAAACAACATCAACTATCCTCATGTATCCTCCTATCCTCCTCTAAGAACCGGTCCAAATCCAGATGCAGCTCAGGGTTAACCTGATCCCAATCCTCAACTTTCCAACCACTATCATGCTCAGAGGCCCATTTGGCCAAGCAGTCGGCAACTCGATTCCACTCCCTTAGGATGTGAACAAAGGATGCCTCCTCCAACCGAGAACTAACCTGAAGAATCCGCTGAATCACTGAAGCCAACTGCCAATTAATATCAGATATCTTTCGCTCATTCAAGAGATTAATCAAAATCTGTGAATCAGCTTCACATATAACTTTTCTCCAGCCCAAAGCAAGGGCCCTCTCAATAGCATGCAGAATTGCTAGACCCTCCATGAAGTTAACAGTCTTCACCCCCTCATGTATAGAGAACAGAAAAATCACCGACCCAGCTGAGTCCCTACCAACTCCACCAATTCCAGCCGGCCCAGGATTGCCCCTAGAAGAACCGTTAGTATTGATCTTTAAAAAACCATTGGGAGGAAGTAACCACCTTCCAACCCGTTGAACCCTCTTTTTTCCATGCCTACAGTTCCTGGAACTGACAAAAGAAGAATGAATTTCTTGAAGACCCAGTCTGGCCACCAACTCATCATCACCTCTCTCCAAGGGGAAAACCAAATCACATTTAGCTGAAACTGACTCCTGCACCATTCCTAGCATACGCAGCCAAACTTGCTGACCCACCAACTTCTGATCACGAAAAATTTGGCGGTTCCGCTCTAGCCAAATCTGCCAAAGCAGAAAGGTAGGACCCACGAACCAAACTTCCTGCAAAAAGGAAGCCATAGAAGGAGGTCTTCCCATACTATCCCAGAATTCAACCAAAGAGCACGCATGAATACAAGGAAGCTTCCATACCTCCCACCACCAATGCCAAAGCTGCACAACAAAGGGGCACCGGAAGAACAAATGCGAAGAATCCTCTTCTGCTCCCCCACACAAAACACAAATTGAAGGTCCTTGAAATCCCCGTTTACGAATGTTATCCCAAGTCAAACACCTATTCCAAGCCAAAGTCCAAACAAAGCAATTGCATTTAGGCCACGAGAGTTTATTCCACACCCTTTTCCACCAGTGAACCTCTACCCCAAGTAGCTTCTGAGCCAATAACACCTGATAACCAGAAGAAACAGAGTAAACCCCCTTAGGATTATGGGTCCAAGCAAGAATATCCTCTTCCAGAAGAGAACTACAACTCCTACTATGAAGAATCTTGTGAAGCTCAGCACTATCTTCCACAAGTCCCAAATCTGGCCACACTGCGGGATCCTTCCAATGAGCTACCTCCAACTGACCAAAAGAAACAACAGACTTGAAGTCATTCACCCTAGCCCAGCCAGCCTCGAGAAATCTTTGGCACAAAGGAAGAAGGTTGGGGAACTGAGAAGTAAGTGGAGGGAAACCATCCCAAGAATCCGACCAGAAGAGAGCTTCAGTTCCCCGTCTACAAATCCAAAATAAACCTTCCTTGATAAGCTTAGCACCCTTTTGAAGAGTATTCCAAATCACTGAACCTTTCCCCTCAAGAGGGTAACGAGGGAGATCCTGCCGTGGAATCCCCGGGAAATACTTATGAGATAATATCCTGGCCCATGGCTGATCCAGTTCCACACACCATCTCCAAAATAGCTTAGCAGCCACAGCCACTCCAGATAACGCAGACTGACGAAGACCAAGACCACCAAATTGCTTTGGGCTACACACAACATCCCACCTGACTAGGCTCCACTTGGAGGATGACAAACTTCCCGCCCATAAGAACTGCCTCGCAAGAGAATCCAACTCCCTCAGAAAACCCATTGGAGCCACCTGAAGCATACATCGGTAGGTGGGGAGAGCTTGCACCACCGACTTGAGAAGCTGAACCCGCCCTGCAAAAGACAACCATCTGTGGGTCCAATGATTAACTTTTGCACGGAGCTTATCAATAATATTCTACCAAGAACCCTTGGGAAGAGGGCGAACAGAAATTGGGAAACCCAGATACGTCAAAGGGAGAACCCCTATCTGAAACCTCAAGATATTAGCAATTCTTCTCTGAATGGGGGTCGGCGTATTGAAGAAGAATATGGATGACTTCTCCTCATTAATCAATTGTCCTGAAGCAACAAGATATATGTCCAACACCTACCTCAAGTTAGTAGCTTCCCTAACAGTAGCCATCCCCATCAAGGCAGTATCATCAACAAATTGTAAATGAGATTGCAGAGGCAAGTCGCCACCCCATCGCCAACCCTGAATGGTGCCAAGCTCCACCCTTCTTTTCAACAAACGTCTAAGGCCTTCCACAAGAAGCAGAAAAAGATACGGAGAAAGAGGATCCCCTTGGCGCAAGCCCCTTGAGGCACAAAAAAGTTCAGAATGATCTCCATTTATCAAAACTGAGAAGGAAACAGACGTGACACAGCTCATGACCCATTGGATCCACTCCTCACCAAAGCCAAAAGAAACAAGGATCTTCTGCAAAAAAGACCATCTAACCCTGTCATAAGCCTTAGCCATATCTAGCTTAATGAACATAGCCTTCTCATGGGAGTTGTCCATGGAGTGGATGGTCTCCGTAGCAATGACAACCCCGTCAAGAATCTGTCGACCCACCACAAATCCACTCTGTTCCTCTGAAATCAGCACTTTAAGCCACTTCTTCAATCTCTCAGCCAATAACTTAGAAATGATTTTGTAAGCCACATTGCAAAGAGAGATAGGTCAGAACTGAGATAACCTATCAGCCCCTTCACACTTGGGTATGAGAGCAAGGAAGGTGGAATTCAGAGCACGAAGCATCTGCTTATTCCTCTGGGACTCAAGGACAACCGCCAGAAGATCCAACTTTATGATATCCCAAAATTCTTGAAAAAATTCAATTGGGAAACCATCGGGACCAGGAGCTTTACCCTTCTTCATCTGAAACACAATCCCCTCCAGCTCATCAAGAGAGATATCTTTCATCAGATACTCATTCGCCTCCCTGGAGACCAACTGAGGAATACAAGAAAGAACCTGTGCTTCCTCAACAGAGCCCCCGCGAGAATCCTCCCTAAATAAAGTAGCAAAATACTGAGATGCCTCAGCAGAGATTTCCTGAAACGAGGCAAGACGTTCACCCCTATCATTCACCAAAAAAGGAATGGAATTACCATACCTCCTGTCCTTCACAGAATTGAAGAAGAAGGCGGTGTTTTTATCACCTTCCTGTAACCATTCAACCCGGGCCTTTTGCTTCCAATAGATTTCTTCCCGCAATTCAAATTCCTCAACCACTTTCAAAGTCTTAGCCTCCTCCCTTAGAAGATCCTCAGAGGCCCCATTCTCACGAATCAACTG
Organism: Cunninghamia lanceolata; assembly: GCA_027924645.1. Classification (NCBI taxonomy): domain Eukaryota; kingdom Viridiplantae; phylum Streptophyta; class Pinopsida; order Cupressales; family Cupressaceae; genus Cunninghamia; species Cunninghamia lanceolata. The sequence continues at coordinate 562,371 of BSBN01001494.1, read as the reverse complement.
CGTAATATTATTCAACTCCTCCTGGGCAGCAACCTTAGCATGAAAGATATTACCAAAACATCGTTGATTCCACCTTTTAAGTTGATATTTGACAAACTGAAGAAGCTTGGAGAATGTGTACATTGCTGTACCAAAAGGTGGTCTACCAATCCGCCACCACTCAGCCACAAGTTCATGAAGAGTAGGATCTCGTAACCACATAATCTGGAACTTGAATGAGGGAGAACGAGGCCTCTGAACAGAGATAATGCTAAGCTTAATAGGCCAATGATCAGAGCCTCTCCAATCAAGAATTTCAGATCGAGTGGACCATAAGTCTCCAACCCAATAACAGGAAATCAAGAATCGATCAAGCCTCTCAGCAACACAACTCTCACCAATTCGCCTATTATTCCAAGTGAAGCAACCATTACTTGGCAGAACATCAATAAGATTTAATTCAGAAATGCTATCTCTGAATAACAGAGCAGAAGGCTCCAACCTAGGAATACCACCTCTTTTCTCAGACAACTCCACAATAGCATTAAAATCGCCAGCCACAACCCACGGATGGTAAGGAGCTAAGCTACGAACAAAACGAAGATGGGACCAAAGAAGTTGTTTACCCAGAAACTCAATAGGAGCATACACATTAGAGAGGAGAATACACTCACCAGTCTCATACCAAGAGGCGACTAGGGATATAGAGGATCTAGAGGACATCCACTAGAGAGGGAAAATCTTCCGAGGGTTCCAAAAACAAGCCACCCCTCCAGAAGCACCAAGAGCCCCCATACACTGGCATTCACCATATTTCCACAACTTAGGAGCCATGGCCAACATATTATCTACAGATAATTTAGTCTCCTGAAGAAAAAGAACATCCGGAGAATGATTCTGAACCAAATCACGAACAACTTTTTGTCGAGGGCCACTGTTCAAGCCCCTTACATTCCATGAGAGAACAATCATTTCTGGGGGCATGAAAAATGTGAATCTAGAGTCTTGACTGACCCTGACTCCACCAAAGTTTCCCCAGTTAATTTAATCTTCTCCATATCCTTCTTCCTTCCCAACTTGGAAGTCCTGTCACTAATCCCTTTCTTCAGTTCAATTTCTGAATACCCAAAAGAGGGGAGGCCAAAGAGCTCTTCCCCACATTCTTGCCTCCTTTCAGGTGGGGAACCACCTCCGCCACTCTTCGAAGCTCCAATAGAAGATTCTTGTTCAGTCTGGACAATCAATTGTTGATCCGTATCCATCTCCCCAACCCCAATCTCTTGCACAACCTGCATGGCCTCCAATGGTGGTCCATCCTGTCCTGTACCCAAAGTTCCCTGATCCAAGTTCAGCAACCCCGGATTCACTTCCCCCTGGCTAAGATCATCCAACACCTCAAACCTATTAAAAGTCTCATCAACCTGCCTCTCCCTCAAGGTCTGCTTCTGGCCCCGATTCCTATTGCAAGCCTTGACAGGGACATAGCCATCATCTCCATTACCATCACCTGGAATAGGCTCCTTACCAATGTCAGCCCTAGGTGGATTACGAGAAGGCTGAGAAGGTTGGGGCACCACAGGCTTAGCCCTAGGGCACCTACGCTGTAAGTGACCATATTCATGACAAAGACGACACCAAAAAGGTAGGGTTTCGTAATCTAGTTGTTGCACCCAAGTATATGATCCAGCACTCACTTCAATAGAATCTGGTAGTGGCTTGCTTAAATCAATTTCTACACAGATACGAGCAAAAGTCATTACCTTTTTATACTGCGTCTGTTGTGAAGACCCAACAGGTTTACCGAGCATTGAAGCCACCAACTGCAACACGTCATCCCGCCAACACTCCACTGGAAACCACGGCAACCGAACCCAAACTGGGATCCGACTTGGTAGTGCCTCAGTCGGGTTGAAGCCAGCATGCCATGGCTTGATAAACAAACCCACCTGGTTATAAAAATAGGGGCCGCCCTCGAAGACTTTATTCCGATCTGCCATGCAATCAAAAGAGACCATAAAAAAGTTGTTCGCAAGGAGCCTAATCTCCATCTCCCCCTCTGGCATCCAAGTCCGCTGAGCCCAAGATTCAAAAAATTGTAGCGAGACTCTCAAACCCATGAACTTGCAATAAAAAGAGTGCCTTGAATAGTATTCAATATCATCTGCAAGCATTTCCATCGGGATAATCAACTTCGGTCTCTCTTTGCATCTTTCCAAACACCCATTAATCTTTGTTATTCGGGAACCACTAACCGATCCTAGATCATTCATCTCCATTTCTGAAGAAAACAGCGTATTATCAAAAACATTCACTCCATGCGCTGGAGGCTTCGAACCAATTGCTGATCGGAAATCTAATTTGGGGCTAGCCCCAGATGTTTCCCCACCCTGCATAGCAAAAAACAAGAACCCCAGCGGGCATGCAAACCCCCAGGACACGTTTGCAAGAAATGGAAAAAGACAAAACCCCAAGGGAAGGATCAAAACCCTTCCACCCACAAGCCACCCAAACGGCAGCAAGAAAGCCTCCAGAAAAGAAAAAAAACCCACCACCACCACCCCGAAAGCTTCAAAAAACCCCCCCCACAACGCAGAAGCGAGCAACACACAGAGAACGAGCTAGGGCACGGTCGCCCTAGCTCGGCTTGCAGAGCACGCGAACGCCATCTCCAATCCTATAATTAATTATCCATCAAGGAATTATTAACTTAGGTCTATTATGTAAGGAATTTTTATTATTAGGTCTAGCATGAACTATCTTTGTAAGTTATCATTTATCAAGAACTATTTTATACATTCTGATAGTCATGTATACTAGATTCAAAATTTGAAAATAATTATCTACACATTAGATATTAACATACTAGAACTATTTTAAACACATTAGATAGTTTTCCTTTGAAATTCAAAAATGTACTAGAGATTCTAACATGTCTCAATAATATAATCTAGAAGTGAACAATAAAGCATAAACATACTATCTAACATATTAAAATGTACAAGCATATAGTCAATAATATATATACATGTAGATCTATAGATAAGTCCATGAAATACTAAAATATAGGTAGGACCCATGAAATGTACTAAAACATCTACTCATAGTCAGCATATAAATAAATACAAATCATAGTTCATGAAATACTGAAATATCTCTAAGTCCATGAAATATCAAGTTCAATATATACAGTCATAGTCCTGGTGGCATATAAAAAACAATGCATCGTGCAGTCCATGAAATAAATATCTATGTCCTATGATCATCACTCAAGTTCAAATCTAAAAAAGGCCTCTTTCTTTCTCGTGAAATATATGGATCTGCCTCATGCTGCACATGAGAGAAAGAAACTTGAAATCAGATAATTTTTTTTAAAATGACACATAAATGTGCATATGAAATTTAAATTTCATTTCATTTAATTTGATTTAATTTAATTTAATTTATAAAATAGTCATATTAAATAATTAAATCTAGACTAATGTATGCATAAATTACCATATGATGCGGGTCATCTCCTCCCACATTCTGTTGCCCAGGTGATTGTATAGCTGTTGGTCCTAAACCAATAGTCTCAACTGCTAATTCCTGGATATTCAAATAAAGCACTCAAGAATTAGGTTAGCATCCAAAATCAATTTAAATTATAAGAAAAATATGAAATTAAATATTAAAAACTAGGCTTTAAAGTGTGCATAAATTATCGTGTGATCATGCTCATCTACTCCCACATTTTGTTGTCCAGGTGGTATAGTTGTTTCAGATTCTAGACCAAAAGTCTGAGCTACTAATTCCTAGAAATTCAAATAAAGCAAGTTTGAAATAGGTTAGAATATAAATACTGAAACATGTAACCATATATATAGAGCATATAAAGACCTAGAAATTGTACATAGAAAATTTAGCAAAGTTTAGGACCTGAAAATATGTGGATGACTCGTGAAATTGTCCCTGATCAGTATCCTGACCAGTCGCTATCCTAATGGCACTCCTATCATCCTACACTTACATATATGGGCATATATAAATTTATATAAACTCAAAAAAGAAAAATACAAATTTAGTATATTTTTTGAAAACACACACCAGGGAATACTCAAGCCTAACAGATGACGATGGAGGAGCACTGCAAGCAACAACTTCAGGTGGTCAGTCAGACATGGAAACTGCCACGTGATAGGTCCTCGTTGCAACAAAAATGTTTCACATACATGTATAGAGTTAAATTTAATTATACACTTGTTAATTTAAATATAAAATCTAAGTTTTGAAGAAAATTTAAACTAGAACTAGATACATATGGTTTTAGGGTTAATATATATTGGTTTACCTCGTAAGGTGTGCCAGTCTCTACAACTGTCGATGCAAAACTTAATGTATCAAATCGTGTTGAGGCCCTGGAGCGAATCGAGATCTACACCAAATAGTTCACAATATATATTTCATTCATGATTAAATATAAATTTTGATATGTTCAAATTATGCACTCAAGAAACAAAATAAAATGTGGTCCATGTACCTGTGTAGGATGATCATCCGAATATAGTAGATCCAAGTATGACTCCACATCTGATGTAGTTGCATTTGATGTGGATGTAGGATCAGGACCATAATAAGGTTGATTACAATTTTGACACAAATGTGCCCCTAACATGTGTGAGGCTCTATGATGAGATGCACCGACTCCTCCATGATGCTCTCCACCACTGAATTCAGCTACCATGTGGGCAGCTTGTTCAGTGAGATTACCTGAGAGTCTACTCAATGCTCCTAATGTCGACAACACTGCCTGGTGCTAAATGGGTGCAAGAATCATGGGCAAAATAGGAGCAACCATAGGAGCAACAAGAATGGGTCGATTGGGATCAATTTGTGCCCCTAGCCTGTGTTGTGGCATGCCACCACCAACACCCTAGAATGGTCTAATATCAAAATAATTAGGTTTTTAACCCAATTGAAACTCCACCCATAATTTTCTTAAAAAATATAGTGGTACCTCAAAATTAGCGTGTGGTGGGTGATCAAACACCATCCACCACCACTCCCAAAAATGTCTCGATATCGCCTCATGCCTACACCACTTAATTGATTTTTTTTTGTTGTTGGTATAGGTTGATTAGTTGTGGGGTGAACAAAGAATGGGGCTAATGTTTGTTTGGTAATGTGAAGATCAAGGATGTCTTTATATGAAAGACCATCCGCATAAAATTGCCTCCTCTCCTCTCGCCAAAGGCAGGATCTATTTAGGTCTGCATTAATAGACCTAACAGAATCAATAATGGTTTGCATTGAAGATGCAAACCGTACTACATGTGGGGGCATCAAGTGAGGCTAATTATTAATCAAATTAATATTTTCCTCAATTGTGTTAATATTTTCATTAATGATTTGTCACAATTGAGCCTCATTAAGTGGAGGGGGTGGGGGGTTTTGTAAAATAATTTCATCTATCAAAAACTCATCCATTGGATGGTCACCTGCATTTCCAAATATATCTATATCAAAAACTTACAAATATAATCACAAATGTATCCATATTGAAAACTTACAAACAAATATCTAGAAATAAACTTAATCTAATATCTAGAAATGTAAGTTTAAAATATCCATGAATAGAAAGCTTAATACTTGAAAATTATGCACAAGTACAACTAGTCAAGAAAAAAATGGACATGATTGTTGAGAGTACTATGTTTTTACTACATTTGACTCAAGAGACATTTACTTTTTAAAAAAAAATTGAAATTAAAATAGTTTTAATATACACATTAAAGATTCAAGTTGAAACATCAAATAAGTACCCCAAGATGTGTTATTAAAATTTTAATTCATATGTTATGTTTACCTAGGATTTATCAAACCTAAATTAGATCATTATGATTATTAAAAGATAATATAGGTGATTATTTTATTAAATTACCATTCTTTATGTCGAAAACATGTTAATTGGAAATAATAAGCAAATGATTAGGTTGTTGAAATTTTACATTTCATCATAGTTTCTTATCAATAATTTAAAGTTTGCTAATTTTATCTTAGGAATGTCAATTAGAATAGATGTCTCTAGAGATAACATAAAACTTTGGTTAAGTTAGAGGATGTATGTTGACTATTTATTTTATAAATTTAGGATGAGTTCCCATTCCTATGGGAATAGTGACTTCATTTGAGTAGTGTCTTCAACACTAAATATGAAATTGAGAACCCAAACCATGTGCCCCAAGTATATGTGTGTAGTTTTTATCTTTATATATGTTATTATTTGCACCAAACTAGACATTGCCCAATGAGTAGGAGTCCTAATAAGGTTAATTTGTACAATAGATATGAACAAAATTAGACTCTAGCAAAGAGGGTCTTCATATATATTCATGGACTAAATTTAATGTATTATATTTTCTACCAAGGGGTCTTGCTTTGACAAGGACATTACATATATAGGGATTTATGGATTTTGATTAGATAGTAGATATACCCAATAGGATTTCTACTAGTGGGTATGTTTTTAACCTAGTTGGTGGCACATAGTGTTGGTTAAGAAAAAGATAGGCAAGTGGTTGGTATTTCAACTATGAAGATAGTGCATGAAAAACATTCATTCCTAGATGAAATATTATACTAGATGAAATTAGGATACAAAGTAAATTCCATGTGATATCTAGTGAGACTAGGTACATCACATTTGTAAAGAACCCTACATGTTTAGCATGCAAACTAAGAACACTAATGTGTGATAAGTTATTTTGTGTGACATAGTGGAGGATAGAAGGGTTATGATTGAGAAGGTGGATGCCTATATGAATTTGATGTAGCTGAATTGATGAAGGTTATGAGCAAAAAATAAGTATAGGAATGGAAAATTATTAGGCCTAGATGTTGTAAACATTGAAAGTATTTAAAAGTGATGGTAACTTTCAATAAGGACCTATTTTAAATGGTAATTTATTTGTATGACCACATAACCTGGGCTTATTTAATTGGTATAGTTTCTTTGATATCTAAAATCCCATCATTCCTAGGTATAATTTCATTTATATATGCATTGTTTGATGTCAACATTGACTTCATAATGAGTGTGTTTTTTGTTTTCCTATGTTTTACATGGAATCAAGACAAGAAAACATCATTATTGACAAATTGTTGGCAACTTGTTAAGGAGTGACTACCACCACATATCACCTCAGCCTGTACTAATCACCTTTCCTAACATTTTACCCACCTTCAATTATACAAAGTAATTAAAACATCTCTTTTTCTACAAATAGCACATATTCATAGTTCTTCTCATACCATTCATAAGAACTCCATTAACACATCTTAAGCTTTCTCCCCCATCACACAAATAAAAGAGATTAAAAATACCTTTTAACACACTCATAAGCACATCCATGACAACAAATCATTTCAAGTACCATGCAAATAAAGAAACATCCAAAATAAATACAACCTGAAACAAAGAATATTACCTCAACACTTTAAGATCTAAATCTAAAACAAGATTTTCAACTCTTTATTCTTTCTCCAAACACAGCATTCCCCTTATACAAGCTCTAAAAAGCATTACAAATCTTATAATATTATTTCTAAAACAATAAATCTAACTCAAGAACAATACTATCTTCAACTTTTCCTCTTCTATTCTAGCTCTCTAACTCCAAACATGCAAGTGAATAATGAATTCAAAAGAAGTGAACCCCTATCCTTATACTATTCCCAAGTTTTTGGAAGACCCTTAGATCTTAAGTTCTCCTTTGAATGTTGGTCATCCTTGTGCTAGGTTGGAAGAAGTTATGACAAAGAGGTATGGTAGTTTGGTGGCTAATTACTGGACAAATGCTAATGGAAGTAGGGAATGGAAACATTTTAATGAAGAAATAGATACTACTAATAATATTACCTTATTAAACCTAACAAAAAAAATAAGTGGATATAGATTCAATTTATTCTCCAAAAAGTACACCTTAATCTAAACTATTGAGTTGAGCAGGGACTACTCTATTAAGTTAGGATTCAAACTCTTATCTACTCATTAGCCTACTAATTTTAATTTAAGAAATCTATTTGTGTAATGCCCACCTATGTCGACCCTTGTCATTGTGTAAGAGATGGTTATTTGTGCATAGATCATGTTATTTCCATCCTTATGAGATATGTTATTTGTTGTTTCTATAACTTCATGGTTGGGATGCAACCTAGTGTGTCTCAAGTTTTAGAGTTTATAGTTTAGTTTCAAGGTTTATCAAGTTCATAGTTTTAGGGTTTATAGTTTGAAGTGTAGTTTTAGGGTTTATAGTTGTTTATTGATCATAGTTTTAGGACTTATAGTTATGCTTAGCATTTTAGGGTTTATAGTAACATAGTTTTAGGGTTTATCAAAACATACTAGTATAATTTTACTTAAACCCTAATTTTTCAATTTAAACCTACAATCATAAAAAAATACATAAAAAACAAGCAAAAAAACAACCTGGAGGTCTTCAGAAATGACAAGGTGGCGGGAGGAGATGACAGGGCAAAAAAACACTGGAATTGAGTTGGCAGGGCCTTTAGCAACATGTACCTGTTCTGTTATGTTGCTGTTCTTGTCGGCCTGTGGAGGAAAATGAGCCCGCAGGGGCTTTTTTAAAAAATTATATACAATTACAAAATGGGTACCTATTTAGTAATGGGTACTCGTTCTATAATGCGTACCCATTTACTAATGAGTACCCATTTAGGTTCAAGCACCCGTTTAGGTTTAGGTGCACATTCCCAAATAGGTAAGTTCATTTCTTTTAAAATAGGTACCCATTCCTATCAGAAATTTTTTCATCCATGCGACCTCCCCTACATGTGGACCCAACTTCTTGCTTTTACCCATAGTTATCTTATTTTAATTGGAAAAAAATTACTTTTGATTGTTGAACAATTAGATGTTTAAGATTGGTCAATAATTACTTATATAGGTAATGAGTCTTTGTACAAAATCTGATTTTATGTAAAGTTGTTCAATGTTGGGGAATTTGTCAAGGATGTTGACATTGACCTATCTAACAATAAAAAATTTGCTCAGTGAGTTTGAAATTGTTAAAATCCTAATATTTTCATCCCTAATTAAAATTTACATAGTCACAAATTAAGCTCCACTCCTTTATAATGTTATTTATAAATTTAATGTCCACCAATTAGGGACAATATGTTGTAATTGTATCAACATCATTTTTTCAAGGTACAATGTTACAAGGCATGGGAAAATTCACATTTGCTAGTGAAGTAGGAGAGAGGGGCCAATAGTGGTGCAAGCTAACTTTGTGACAATGTAGCGATTAAATGAAATTGCATATGACCTCTCCTTTTTTATAAATGTGATATGGAATCTTTTCTATCTACAAGTAAGGTTTGGAGGTGTGACTCATCGTGCAAATGATCACATCAGCATGTCTAGTCAAAGGTGTCCCTAAAATGAATTTTTAAAGATTTGACCAAAACTTTGTCATGGAATCCCCAATAGTTGAAGAATAAAAATTATTTATTGTTAGAACAACATCATATTCTTATTTAAAATACAACCTATATGCAACCTAAATGATCTCAATACCTTTCGGTAACCATAAATCTTGTTATCTCTAACCTTCATATCCAATATCAATGACCCAATAGTTAAACACAAAATACTAATTATTGTTATAAAAACACCACATTTTTATTTAATACAACTTATATTCAACATAAATGATCATAAAACATTTTGATAATCTTTTACATTTCATCATAAATAAAGGTATTTATTGTACTCACCTTTTACATTTTTCACATGACAAACATATAAGATGAAGTACTCTAATACATGTACATTACCACACCAATAGTTGTACACATAAGAATAGTATTTGTTCACATAAGAGAAATACTTGTCCACATGAGCACCTTATTTTACAAATAACACACTTATATTGAATAGTTATTCTATTTAAAATAAAGCAAAAAAGTATTTATTACATTTGTTAAAGAATTTATTTATAATTTTTTAACATGACATTGATGGTTTCTCATTTGTTCATATAAAGGCCCATCTTGACAAATTTTTGGTCATTTGTTGATTTACATGTCGAAATATATTTATACTATACATTGTTGATAAATATTCGACATGTATAAATATATTGCAAGACTAAATACCATAACCACTTGAATGCTGCCAACAATAGGGCCACACCAATAGAATATGCTTAAATCAAACTTACCCCAACTTCCACGAAGAAATCTATGAGTGGTAGGTTTTACTTAAGTCTATAATTGAAGCACTCACAAAAGACAATGTCAAATAAAATATTGTAATATTAATTCATTCATGTCATTTCTAAATAATAAATTAAGAAAATTATTTGAATACTGTAATGTCCCCTTCTAGGAGGAACAAAATTTCTTAACCTTGAACACAATTTCAACTTGAATCGAATGGCAGATATAGAATGGTAGCTGCTCTTATTGGCCGATCAGATAAAAATGCAAAGATATATTTCTTATGATGTTGTTTGTGGAAATGATTGGACGTACTGGCTGAGAGCTTTCAATATGATTAATTTATGAGTGTCTTGACTGATTAATATTCGTTGCCTTGCTTTCTTAATGCCGTCCTTTGATGGTCTTAAAGGAATGTTGTGAGATCGATAGCTTAATGGCGGATCAATTACAATGCCAAGATCTTTCTTGTAATGCTGTTTGCAATTGCTAAGGATTATTTGCCGATGTTCCCTGATTGGCTGAAGATCTTTGTCTTACTTCTTATGATCTGCTGTTTATGCACTAAAGAGAATGATTGATGTTCAATACTTCAACAACAAACCAAAATATTGCATTGAATGCCACCTTGTAATTTCACCTTCTCAAGGCACCGTACTTCAACAACAAGTCTTCGATCAGATGAGATGTCCCCTCGCTGAGTATGATTGATGAGTAAGAGGATATGAATCTGAGATCCGATGATTGTGTGTTCCTTCTAACTTGAATTGTATTTCCCTATTTTATATCCTTCGTTCCTCTTGAAAGATTAGGACTTCATATCAATGGGTGCAACTCTTCTTTAAGACAAATCACACCTTGCCATATTAATTCTTACAAATCGTGTCTTGTTAATGAATCGGTCTACTTCATATATGATATTTGGTCGCTAAACTTAAGATTGCTATTTTCTTAAAGCGTTGCTGTGTGCCTCCTTGGTCAGTGATTATTATTGCTCCTATTGTGGAGTTTGCTGCTTTTATATGCCTTTGTTGATAATCAATGATTTCCCTTTTAATAATAATAATCATTGGTCCTACAATTTGTCTCTTCATTTGTATGCTTTATCAATATTTATAATTATTGTCTTTGCTAAAACAATAGACTTCTCCATTTGGGTCGATCTTTATGATCACCGCTTGGTATTAATTATTATATTAATAATTATAATGATATTTATTTTTATATTTATATTTATATTAATAATTATATTTATTATTTTTATTTAATAATATCTATATTAAATTAGTCATCCATATCTTTAATTTGAATGATGGATAATCGATTAATATGGGGACATGACAAACCCTCCCCACTCGAAATTGCTTGTCCTCAAGCAATCACCGTGGAGTTCTTTGCACCTATAATGTCTATTTTCTGATGCGTTTGACTTTGAATGAACACGCTTGATTGATTGTGATCCCATGGAAGAGTATTTGTGATCAAAGAGCATATGTTTGATGTGTTTGGATAATAATGTTGTGATGTAAGCATTATAGATTAAGAAGTTTTGAGAGTATTGAGATTCCAAGATTTAAATGATGAAGACATTCTTATAGTTTTATCTTCAACATGTTATTGATCTTCTGAATTTGAGGAGTCATATTTGTCGAAGAGTAATTAATTATGTGATGTTAGGATCACAGAAGTTTTGACAAGCCTTTGTTGAATAGCGATGTGCTTGATGAAATATAAGTATTATAGATGAAGAATGACGCTGGGAATTTGTGGGTTATGGGCCCACAATGATGACTTAGTAGTGGTTTTTTTTGTGTTATTTGAATCAAGAGAAGAACTCAAGGAGACTCTTGGAAGAATTGGTCCAATATAGAAATGAATTTGATTCATGGGTTTTTGTGATTAATGAAATTAACTTTTTATGTTCTATACTTCCCTAATGTCTCTTTGAAGGATATACTAATTTTTCCTAGATCTCAGGGTGGATAAACCATCCCTCCCTAGTCTCCAAGTGGTGTATGCCATTCATATGGAGTGTCATAGTCCTTATGTGGCACATGCCATTCATATAAGGTCCTTTCAATCTAATGTGGCGCATGCCATTCATAATAGATCGCCTCAAACTCATGTGGCACATGCCATTCATATGAAGTTCACCATTTGTTCTTACCTTATGTGGCGCATGCCATTCATATAAGCTACCTTCGATCTAACATGGCACATGCCATTCATGATAGATCACCTTGGACTCATGTGGCGCATGCCATTCATATGAAGTCCACCATTTGTTCTTACCTTATGTGGCGCATGCCATTCATATAAGGTACCTTTGATCTAATGTGGTGCATGCCATTCATGATAGATCGCCTTAGACTCATGTGGCGCATGCCATTCATATGAAGTCCACCATTTGTTCTTACCTTATGTGGTGCATGCCATTCATATAATGTACCTTTGATCTAAAGTGGCGCATGCCATTCATGATAGATCACCTCGGACTCATGTGGCGCATGCCATTCATATGAAGTCTGCCACTATTCTCATGATTGCCCTCTCTACATATGCCATGCTAGGAGAGTGAGACTACTAAGATGTCCTGGTAGCCACTCCCTAAGCCCAAAGGCAGTACCCTTCATACTGAAGGCAGAACCCCTCTGGCCCATGTGGGCTCATTATGTCCCCCCCCGGGTGGCATACCTAGAAGAGGGCCCTCACGTTGTTTCCTTCGTTTCTTCTTCTCCATCATAGCGAAGGTATATGTAGAATAGTGTAATCAAAATCATACCATTATTTACTTACAAATATAGGTAACAAATTATACTCCATATGAGTATCCTCTTTCTTATTTGCTATTATGCTTCCCTCGATATATATATATATATATATATATATATATTCCTTTGGGTGCTTGGTCCTTGAATCAATTTTCTTTCCTTCTTTTACTTGCACTTATTTCATTCTCCTCTTGTATGTCCAGGTTTGATATGACTTCTATAATCTGGGCTTGAGCTCGTTTTCCACATTTATGCCCCGGTCCCCATACTTCCTTGCATTTGTAACATATCCTTTCCTCCCTTCCACAAATATGCCCTTTTTTCCATTCTTTCTCACAATCAAAACAAAGGCCCTTTTTTCTAAGCTCTTCTCGGTCATGGTAAGAAAGATATGGTTTTTTGCGTTCATCTTCCCTTCTGAAAGGTTTACCCTTTGAAGTAAAGTCTTTGGGAAAACTCTCCTTCTTGTGTAGAGAGGGTTTGCTTTGCTCTAAATGTGTTGCCATTTCTATGGCATCATCAAGTGTAGTGGGTCTAAGTGCCCCCACTAATCCTCTTAGTTTTTCATCCAATCCTTGAACAAATAAGAAGGTGAGTCTTTCATTCTCCATTTCGGTAACACGAATAGCTATCTTCTCAAATTCATTCACATACTCATCTATTATTCCTCTTTGTCTTACAAGGGTCAAGTCTTGGAAATCTTGTTGTGAATGTCTACGGTCAAATTTCTTGAGGAATCTTTTAGAGAATTCTTGATAAGATGTGATGGATTCATGGCCTAGTGTATGCTTCCCATGATGCCACCATTCATAGGCCAACCCTTCTAGGTGTAAGATGGCAAATTGGAGGGCATCTTTCTCTGTCATTGGGCAGAGTAGGAAATAATCATTTAATTTTTGTAACCATGAATGTGGGGAGATTTTGTTGGTTCCATCAAAATTTGGGAGGTTAACCTTATTTGCCTTTTGTTTTATATCTTTGTTGATTGGTCTTTTTTCTTTCCTTGCTATCTCATTCCTCTTTGAGTTGCTAAAATTGTTGAAGGATACCAATCCTCTCAATTCAGGTTCTAGGTTGGCATAGGCTCTAATCATGTCTTCAGTGCTCATGACTGGAGTAGTATCATTCTCCCCTCTTGAAGTGTCTTCACTTGGTAGAAATGCCAGTAGTGGAATCCTTGTGCTTGACGAAGAATTATTGTTTTTGGCTTGATTAGAGACTACTTCTCTCCCATTTGTGGATTGTGCCTTTAGATTTGCTACGTCGTTTCGCAAGGTTTGCATAGTTTGTAAAAGTGCTTGAGTGGCTTGATTTTGATCATTCAAATTCCTGGTAGTTGCTTCAATGAGTTCTCTCAATTCGTTGTTCATCCTTACTTGGCTGGTTCTTGGCCTTCTATATGTTTGCATATAATATCCTCACAGGTTGGCAAGACGTAGTTCTAATACCACTGTAATGTCCCCTTCTAGGAGGAACAAAATTTCTTAACCTTGAACACAATTTCAACTTGAATCGAATGGCAGATATAGAATGGTAGTTACTCTTATTGGCCGATCAGATAAAAATGCAAAGATATATTTCTTATGATGCTGTTTGTGGAAATGATTGGATGTACTAGCTGAGAGCTTTCAATATGATTAATTTATGAGTATCTTGACTGATTAATATTCACTGCCTTGCTTTCTTAATGTCGTCCTTTGATGGTCTTAAAGGAATGTTGTGAGATCGATAGCTTAATGGCGAATCAATTACAATGCCAAGATCTTTCTTGTAATGCTGTTTGCACTTGCTAAGGATTATTTGCTGATGTTCCCTAATTGGCTGAAGATCTTTGTCTTACTTCTTATGATTTGCTATTTATGCACTAAAGAGAATGACTGATGTTCGATACTTCAACAACAAACCAAAATATTGCATTGAATGCCACCTTGTAATTTCGCCTTCTCAAGGCACCGTACTTCAACAACAAGTCTTCGATCAGATGAGATGTCCCCTCGCTGAGTATGATCGATGAGTAAGAGGATATGAATCTGAGATCCGATGATTGTGTGTTCCTTCTAACTTGAATTATATTTCCCTATTTTATATCCTTCGTTCCTCTTGAAAGAGTAGGACTTCATATCAATGGGTGCAACTCTTCTTTAAGACAAATCACACCTTGCCATATTAATTCTTACAAGTCGTGTCTTGTTAATGAATCAGTCTACTTCATATATGATATTTGGTCGCTAAACTTAAGATTGCTATTTTCTTAGAGCGTTGTTGTGTGCCTCCTTGGTCAGCGATTATTATTGCTCCTATTGTGGAGTTTGCTGCTTTTATATGCCTTCATTGATAATAATGATTTCCCTTTTAATAGTAATAATCATTGGTCCTGCAATTTGTCTCTTCATTTGTATGCTTTATCAATATTTATAATTATTGTCTTTGCTAAAACAATATAGACTTCTCCATTTGGGTCGATCTTTATGATCACCGCTTGGTATTAATAATTATAATGATATTTATTTTTATATTTATATTTATATTAATAATTATATTTATTATTTTTATTTAATAATATCTATATTAAATTAGTCATCCATTTCTTTAATTTGAATGATGGATAATCGATTAATATGGGGACATGACAAATACATTTGAATTTGATATTCCTACCCAAAAAAGACAAAAAACATTAAAGACTTAACTATCACTTTCATGATATTAATGTGGAAAAATACCTTTTAAAAAGAAAAATTATAAATTAGTTTTTTTATGATTAATATTTATTTTGCAGTTGTTGAGTATCTTTGGAAATCATTAATATTAATAAATTAAAATACTTTTGAAGTTGCTTCTTTCTTCTAAAATCATCAAAAATCTCTTAAATTATTGCACCCATGGAACTTTTAAAAACTGATAAGAGCACCTAAATTACTATCAAATGATCAATACTTTAAATAGCCAATAAACATATACATTTATACTTATATAGTATAAATGTATAGTAATTGACTTACAAAATTATAAATATTTATACCCTTAACCATTTGATAATACTTTTAAATACTATTACTAATAATAGTCCATACATGCATTGAGACAAAGTTAATGTCCATACAATTTGAATTATTCTATTGAGAGCTTAAAATGGGCATTAAAGATTTATCACTCTACTTAAATATCATCCATTTCAATGGTCAAACAATCAATAGTGATTTTCCACCTCACAAAACAAAAGTGGTAAATATTTGTCCTATTTTTATTGGCTAAAATTGACCTTTATAATCAAAGTGGATGATATTTAAGAATAGCCAAGATTTATTGACTTACTTGATAATTGTGATAAAGTGGATGATATTTAAGAATAGCCAAGATTTATTGGCTTATTGGTAATTGAGATGACACCTATTTTTAACATTTTTATTTTTATTTTGGCAAGATTGAAAAGGGAATATTTGGAATTTAGGATAGAAACATTTCAAACTTATTATTAAAATTCAAAGTACTCAAGCCTTGCAATATTTTTTGGTTGGCAAGAATATTATACAGTGGAATGAAGCCAAGGAAGACACGGATTAGAGAGAAGTCGAGTATAGAAAGTTGGGGATTCCAAGCACAGCGGGCTGCTGCAACGAAGATTTAGCTCGCCTCTGCTGCCGCCATTACAGCACCTGGAATCTGGATCTCCACCAATAATCATTATTACTAGTAATATTGTGCTAATTAAACTGCACTGGGGAAGTGAATGTCTGCCCAAAGGACCATCCTGAAGAAGCGATGTTATAAAATGTAAGTGTATTGCCGTCGCTGGTGGTGACCCGAAAAGACAGGCTCTGGCCATTCAAGTAGGAGTTGCTCTGCCAATTGGCGCCCCAGTTTCTCGACATTGTCTGCCATCCCGTGTTCGATCCCTTTATCCACACCGCGCTCACCACTCCACTTCCGCCCACATTCGAGATCAGCACAAGCTCGAAGTAAGATCGTCCGTTTATGGTGAACCGAACGCCTCCAGATTTCATGCACGGCACTCTGCAACAGCAAAAATAGTAATAAAAAGGATTCAATATATAAGAAGAGTTTAAAATTTTGATTCTGTTCAGATAAAATTGAAAAAAACATATTTATATATGTAGAAGAGTCGATAAAACTCCTCAGTATAAACAACCAACCAGCATGTTGTCGTCAATATATTGATTGTTTATATGAAGAATCTTTCCTAAGAGAGGGAGGGGTAAATTATTCCTCAATGTGTGGGTTATTTATGTAAGGAATCTTTTGTTTGGAGGAAAGAGTAAATAATCTGTTAAGTTTTAAGTGGACAAACCTTTTTGGGAAGGGAGAGGGAAATGGTAAGACTTAATCAGTTGACATGTTGTAAAACAACCTCATTAGTTGAAATTCAATCAATAGGATGGTTTTTGATAATTCAATCGATAAAGAACAGGATCCAAGATGTGGAGACCAGTCGATTGAAATGGTCTGTGACAAAAGTGGAGGATTTAGGAGGTCAAAAATTTTGTGTACAGTCTGTGCAGACTGTTTAGATGGGAAGAACTTAAACAGCCGGTTTGTTGTAAAACGTATCAGCAATCGAAATCCTGCTGACAAGAATGTTTGTCGAAATCCTGTTGACAAACAAGTCGAATGCATTGTAGGGCAGTCGAAAGCATTGGAGGTCTATAAAATAAGTCGACACAGTTGCAGGTCGAAAACACCGAAAAACAGTCGACACACAATGTGCAAGCAGTTTACGGTGGGCAGTTTAGATGGGACAAAGAAAATAATCCATCAATGTGTATGTGAGAAATCTCTAATAGAAAGGGATAAATAATCCATCAATATATTAGCTATTTATGTGAAAAATCTCTCAAGAAGAAAGGAAGGGTAAACATGCTAGCTATTTACATAAGAAATCCCCTATACAAACTCCTCATCACATTAACTACAAAGTGCAAACTGTTTAAACTGGCTATTGTTATTGACAATTTGACCATTAAATCAGATGATGTTTAAGTAGTGGTTTAAACTTTCTTCGAAAAAATTTAAAATTTAAAACTTTGTCATGTAAACAATCTGTACATTGTAAGAGGGCTGTTGTAAAATATCATCCACTTCAATCGTCAAAGGTCAATTTTAACCAATAAAAATAGGACAATATTTACCACTTTGTGTTGTGAATGAGGTGTAAAATTTCTATTGGCTGTTTGACCATTGAAGTGGATGATATTTAAGTAGAGTGTTGTAAGAGTGCTTTTGGATTCAAATGCGATGTTTCAGAACACACACAATGATCACAACACTCCTCTTCTGGTGATAACCACTGTGTGTGATCCAAAATATTGATGAAAAATATACAGTTAAATCCAAAAACACTCTCACTATCTCAGTGACTATGAAAATCTGTACATCACCTACAAAGCTTGTTAAGTGCAGTCTTTTCTACAAAAGTGCCCCCTTTTTACATTACACCCAATAAATGACAACAAAATGGCGTTAAAGATTGATAGATACCTTCTATAGACAACGGGCACGATTCCTCCCCTGTAAATGGCGATCTGCTCCCACGCAGGCTGCGCCATGTCGAAGTGCTGCAGAGGAGGATTACACCATCCTCCGTTGTCATTGGGCAGCGCGTAGTTTGGAGGGCAGAAATTTGTGGCCGTAATGGTAACCGACTTTCCAGGCAAACACCACTGTGTATCTCTACTGGTGTCGCATTGTATCTGAAAGCATTCCCCGCAAGACGCCCCGTCGTTGAACAGAGCTGTGCTGAGCGCCGCCGTATTGGTCCCATACCCGGCGCTGTACAGGTCACCGTATCCACACGCCCCTCCTGCAGACAAATCGAAAATCCCCATTAAAACTTGCAACATAGAAAACAAAAGGCTTTACTAGTTTAGCTGAACTAATAGTACCATTCAAAGTTAGTTTTGTTAACACAGACTGGCTGTCACTACACCAAAAGCTTAAGCTGTCGGTGAAGGCGCCACCAGAGAGGTTAAGGGGTACCGACGGAAGGTTGAGGGTCCCAGCACGACAACAGTTTATCCCACGAGTCGAGAGGTCCATACTGGACACAGTCACCACGAGGCAAGCAATGTTAATACAGACCGGTTGCCACTACACCAAAAGCCTAGACAACAGTTTACCTTGCTACTACACCAAAAGCGTAGACAACAGTTTACCCCACGAGTGGAGGTAAAGCTTAACCAGCGGGTGCGTTGTAAAACGCCTGGCTGGTCGAAATGTTGTCAACCAAAATCCTTTCGACAAATTCATCCACAAACAAGGGCATTTAATAGGTCGAAAAATCCCTAAACAGCCAGCACAACAACGTGCCGGCTGTTTATGATGGGCAATGAGTGGAGAGGTCCGTACTGGACACAGTCACCATGAGAAGAGCAAACCTGTTAAGAGTCGAACCCTCCCGAGTAGAGTCACCAGTTTTGTTAACACAGACCGGCTGCCACTACACCAAAAGCCTAAGCTGTTAATGAGGGCACCACTGGAGAGGTTAAGAGGTACCAACGGAAGGTTGAGGGTCCCAGCATGACAACAAGTATAAAAAACACTGTGTGTTTTAGATACATTTGGTAAATTTACAGTCGTGCACAATTTTTTCAAAAAAATTTACAAACTAATCTCATAGACAATAAAAACTTGATATTTAACTGCTGATTACAACAGATTACCCATAGTGCCGGAGGCGTCGCCGCCTCCATAGAAGGTCGCATGGGCGCTAATCCATCCCCCGTCACCATCAGCGGCTGCTTGAATAATTATCAGTAGAACTCCCACAAGGCTGGCCGCTACATGGTTTATCTCCGCCATGATTCTGCTCCAAACGAAAAACAAGATAGAGAAACACAGACTTTAGGTATCTCTAATCTTTTATCTGTGTATCTTATCTTCAACGATCGTCTGCATGTTCCAAAGCAGAGTCTGTATAAATAGGTGTGCCCTTTTCAGATCTGCTTTTTTCAATAATTGGCTGACCCGTGAACACTGTGGAAATACTGAATATAATATTTTGACGGCCCACCCACCGTCTCGTATTTTATACTCTCTCACGTTCTCTGCACATGCCATCGTCATGATAAGGGCTTAAAATGCGCTTGTATTGTAGTAATCTCAGATTTCAGGGTTGATAATGTCCAGAACAGAATTATTAAAGGGATTGATTTCTCACCTCCAATTTTACAGTCACCGCCGCCATCAACTTCAAACTCAATAATTGTGACCACGTGGCTGCATGTCGTAAGTGCGAAGCAAAGCAAGTGCATCATCACGTGGACGTGTTGTTTGTGCGGCTTTGATTTGGGCACGCGTCCTTTGCGCCACGTGTAGATTAAATGTTTTTGTCTTAACACTCACGTGGGAAAGTGGAAACTTGTTAAGGAATCAAGGTTTGAAGAAAGGGACTAGACGCTACGTAATATAGTAGCATTCTAATTTTGATTTTTAATTTTTAATTTCTACCTAGATTTTGATGTTATATTTTTCTACATAATCCAAGGTTGTTCATACACAATCCACCCATGTTCAAAGCATATATTCCTCCGCCTTTGAAGTAGAGCTCATGTTGATTCGGTTGTTGCCCTGAAATTAGGCATCTTACATGAAAGTCTTAATAAAAGAGTTCAAGAAGAAGACATGGATTGAATAAAATGCTTCTCTTTTCTAGTTTGGGGAATATATGGTGTGGAATAAGCATGGGCAAACAACACTTTTCTAACATGGTTTTACTTTTGAAATAGCATATCTTGACTTGTTATACTTACACAGAAGAAAAAGAAAAAGTTTTTTTTTTATTAGTGAATAATGATATAAATTCTAATAAAAATGTGATGAGGCAAGTTGTGAGAAATAAGTGTATTAATTTAGGATAAATTGTTATTTCTTAGAAATTTGGATATTGAAGTTATAGAGTTGAGTTGTGTATGTTCTTTGAGATAAAAAAAAGTGTAAGTTGAATCCAAATGTAATCAAAAAAATATCTTCATAGATTGTGAAAATATCATGTCTTCTAAAATCTTGATCTTCAAATAGTATTTATGTGTATGGGAATCTCTAAACAAAGTTGGATATTGAAGTCATAGAGTTGAGATTAATTGATCAACTTGCATAATCAACTTTTTCCTAGACTTTAGTGTACACATGTATCTATGTCATCTATGATTTATCTATTAAATAGGTTTCACTTTTTAGTCAAATCCTACCATATTATAATGATGTATAATTTTTAATTAGTTATTATTATTGGTACTTTCCAATCAATCAAAAACTTTTGCTTTTTAAATTTATTTTACTTTTTTATTGTTGACAAAGTAAAACTACAATTTTTTAATAAGAAATAATCATAATATTATTTATTTAAACAATGATTGAATGAAAAAGTTAAATTCTCATTACAACCTAAGCCTAGATCAAGAAAATATTAATAATGACTTTCTTACAATACAAAAATAACAAGTGCCACATAGTGGCATAGTACTTGCCTTTGAAATATTGTAATAATAGATTTATTTTTGCAATAGAATTTTTTTCTTGTCATGTTGTATTGTTGGAATGAGAATTGTAAAGCTTCTTTCATTTGATATAGTGCATCATGATTCAAGATATCTTGAATCAATTTTGTTCTATTCTCACATAAAAACTAGTTATGGTGGCTGTTGATTTGCATGTGATAGGGATAATTGCCTCCCTTATGTCAATTCAAAGATGTCAATTCAATGACTTGACAAATGATGGAAGACAACATGAAAGACTTAGAATGAAGATTATGTACTCCTTTTCAGCACCAAATCTAAATGTGTCACTTTTCTTTGCTCGTTTAATGCTTTAGAATGATAAGAGATTATTTAACTGTATCAATGTGTATGTGATGCCTTAAATGAATGTAAATAAATGCCTTTAAAAGCTAGTATAGGACATCAATTTACAAAAATGTGTACTTAGTCAGCTCTCAACAGGAAACATAAAGTGAGCTAGTCAATCTATAACATCCCATCTGGAATATTAAATAAACAAAATACAAATATTGCACAAATAAATTCCATTTTTTTTATATAACGAACTTGATTCCATCATTAATAAACTTGTTAATCCAAAGTCCAATAAATAACTACAATATATGGTCGCTTCACATGCGACTTACAAATTTTAAATATATTTGTCAAGTATAAATACAAATGGACGATTTCCTTGCGATTACAACATGTTTCAATTTTCATTTACATAATAAGTAATGTTTTCTGTTCACAAATCTTCAAAGTCAACTGCAGGAGAGAGAGAGAGAGAGAGAGAGAGAGAGAATCACCCTGGTGCTTTTCCTCCAACCACAGACCAGCGGTCTCTCGCACACCTTCCATATAGAAGTGGCCTTTCCCCTCACGATGGTATAGATAATGCGAATCAATTGATTCCTTGTGCCATCTAAGAACTAGTGCAATGTCCTAGCTATTAACAATCGGGTTTACAACTCTAGTCTCTAGCTCTAGCAATGTATAGCCACTATAATTGTTTAGCTATCTGGTACACAGTGAACCAACAATGCAAGCAGTGATTTTTGCATTACTTTGGCCAAAGTTTCATTAAATGAGTCGTATGTTCACACACTCTTTTCTCGACTTGGAGACTACATTCTTATAATTTAGTAAATTATATATATATATATATATATATATATATATATATATATATATCTATTGCGACTTGTTAACTCAATACTAGTCTATCTGACTTAGAATATTTCCTTATTCTAGTACAAGTATAAGATGAGAGCTTAGGTGACTTATAAACATACAATGAGCCCCTTTTTGCATCCTTGCAATCTCGGGTCTATGACAATCTATCATTCTACTCAAAGACTTGTTGACCCATTTCCATGCTCTTTAAAATATACATATTATATATTCTCAAGATTTTCTTGACTCCGTCATCAAGACATTTCTCTTGACATCTATAGACTTCTAAGACTCTTTTCTCTAAGATATATATGCCTTAGTCTATGATTATATTTGACTATTTCTTGTCGATAATAACAAACATATGACTATTCATTGTCATTCCAAAATAAAACAAATTATGAAAACTATTGACCCATCTTAGCCAAATCTAGAGATTAGACTCCTCTTTATTCAAAATAAGAGTGGTATTTGGAAACTCTTAGTTTCACAAAACAAACTTCTCATAATATTATAATAATAAGAGTTCATTTACACTCTAGTCTTTACTAAACTTAAATCATTGAGGGTAAGTGCAAAAAGATGGGGGGCCAAAAAGTGGCCAAATGGTTTTAAAAAAAAAATAATACATAACGCGAGCGCGTTAGCGTGTTATAACGCGCTCGCGTTATGAAGTACTATAAATAAAAAAAAGGGTTTGCATCTCATTTTATTTCTTTTTCTCCACAACTCCCGCGGTCTGCAAAACCTAGAAAGCACACTCGCGTTTTGGATTCCTCAATTCAACACAAAAATCTTATTGATTCATCGCCAAAATGCCGCCACGACGTCGAGCACACCAAAGGAGTGAGTTTATTTGTTTATTTGTTTGAATTTGTTTCTAAATAGGTAGGTTTGAGTTGATTTTTGATGTATATTTCGTTAATTGTCAGAAAATTTTAATGCACCTCCTCCTCCTCAAAATCCACAAAATCCTGAGGAGGAAATACTTGCAGAACAACAACCTCCTCCATCCATTCCTCGACATGCCCCTGGAACACAAGAAAAAATAATGGGGCAAATTGAAAACAATAAAAAAGAAATTGAAGATATAATTGCAAGGTTGAAATATCCTTCCACTTCAACCTTGCATAGGTCCACGCTTGCCGAATCTCTTGAGTCTATGTTATCAAATGTAGATTCAATTAGCAAGCAAATAACTAGTTGAACGGATAAGAAGAGAGAGTTTAGAGATTACTATGCAGACAAGTTGTCATACCAAGATGTGAAAAACTTACAAATTACAAAATTAGACTTGTGTTCGATTTTCACAAACCCACAAACAAATCAACCCCCACCCATTACATGCAAGAGGTTCCTTATCCATTGGTGCAACAACCAAGTGATAAGGGACAATTTTGGGCAGAGGTGGTGGATGGTTTTTGACCATCCTCCATGCAATAATAATGAGGTCCCGCAATACTTTTTGAGGAAACTCTACTGTGAGTTTGTCCTCAATAAAGTGCCAAACTATTTTGATATGCAGGACTTCCAGGGTAGAGGTGGGGGGTCAGCACAAGATAGACCAGGGGCACGTCTTGACCTACAGCGGGTAGTGAGACGAGTAATCAGCAGACCAACCCATGAGCATGTTTCTATCCCTTCCATTGTGAAGGAAAGTGTTGAGGTCGATACACTATAGTCCATTAGTGCCTTGACCCAAAGCATCATAGAGCATGCCGGTCCTGCAGCACAGAGTGGGTTGGGAGATAGTGCGAGGAGTAGGGTCCCACCCCATGCTTGTCAGGCTTGCGGGTCAGCGTATGGTTATGACCCCATGGATAGTCAGGACGCAGGTGCACAGGCTACATCTGCAGCTGAGTAGATGGTGATGACAGATACCCTCCTGAGTGAGACTTTCGGCCTTGATACTCTGGTAATTATTAGCAAGTTTATTGAATTTAATTTATTAAATTTTATTTTTGAAATGCAAGATTAACTAATTTAAATTGATAATTTTAATGAAATATCAGGGTCATAGTGTCAATGTAGTTTTTAGTGGTTCTCCACCTGCATTTTACACTAGATCATCTACTGTCGGGGTATGTAACTAGTAAACAATTATAAATATTACATGTGAATAGCATCGTTATATGAATGGTATTCTAATACCTAATTTTGGATGTTGAATAGATTAATATTGTAGATTTCACAGCAACACCTACCAGCGGTGGTGGACTTCAAAGCTTTATGGAGGTAATAAAATAAATAGTTTAATGAATGAATTGTACTTACTAGATTTTTGTATGTGACTTGTGTGCTTTATTGTGTATTTCCAGATGATGCAGGCTGTGGAGACACCTCCCCATGTTCTTAGGGCAATGGAGCAGGGTGTGGCCTCTGCAATTCATAGCTCCATGGCATTGACACAGGTATGAGGCAAATTAGTAAATTTCAATTTACATTAATTGTTATAGTTGTCTATTTTTGAAAAATTAAAAGATTATTGATTTGAAGTTTAATTTCTATCTGGATGGTTTCTATAGGACATGACATCACCAGGGCCTATTCCTGCTACTGAGGCAAGTGAGGAGATAGATTTTATGTTAGCGGTAAGTGATTATTTTGTTAAATGTTTCATTTTTTATAACATGTAATTTCTATATATTAATGTCTATACTTTTTATTGTAACAACTAAAGATGCAGAAAGAACTAAATAGGAGGAGTAGCCCTCGGGTTCGTAGTAGACCACCCACATGCACATCTCCATCCCCTAGAAGATCAAAGGCTGCCCGTGATGTATTCTCTTCACCAGCCAGAGGGGAATGACTTTTTATTGTGTTCCTTTGTCCTATCTGGCATTTGTGGACATATATTTTGTATTGTATATAGTTGACATTATATGCCTATATGGCATTCTTGTAAGCCTATATGGCTATTTTGTATATATGTTATACTTATATCGACATATATTGATGTATGCCTTTATGGATATTTGGTTAATACAAATCTTTTTTATTGATGGCGTCCATACTTGCATTATAAATCCACATTTGAATGGATATTTGTAGATGGCTACTTCAAATATTTAAAGTCCAATTGTATTATATAAGATGTTTGTTGATCCAATAAGCAAGCTATTGTTATTCAAGTATCACCTAAACCTCATTTTGGAACTAAAAGATAAAAGTTGTATTTAAAAAAAAAAATGAATCATCATGTTGAACAGAAAATATTAATATTCTTTATGAGTAGCATAGAATGTCAACTATATGCAATACAAAAAAATGAATCATCATGTTATTCTTTATGTTTGAGATCCTAGAAATGACTAAGTCTGGTAACCTGATATCCTAAAACACTAGGACGAATATCCAAGTCATTAGGATGATTGCGCCTTGAGAAAAAGTCATAAGATGAGCGCCTAAAGGAGACTTTCTTAAACATTCAAACATTGAGCAACAAGCATGAAGGGTTAAGGCGCAATTTGCAACTCATAAAGCCTCAAAAGGGCACCCAACTTAGAGAGAGAATTTATTTAAGACAAGGCGCCCATTGACACCTATTCCACCATAAAAGTGCACCTAAGGTGGAAGGAGAACAAGCCTCTAGTAAGTGAAGCACACCTATTGTCTAAACCACTTCATTATGGCACCCTAGCATGAGGAGGAGTATATAAGTCAATAGGAAATGGCACCTAGAATGCAAATGAAGGACTAAGTGGCATTTTCAATAAGCATCAATTCACCATGAGCTTTCAATAAATACATCAAATTGAGCCCCATAAGCCTAGGCACCCTTTGCCTTCAAAAGAACCTTGTATCGACATCAAGAGTTGGTTGTATCGGCATATCAGTAGACCTTGGTTAGGCTTTGCTGATAGTGGTTTGTCTTGCCAACGAGTGTGGTTCGAAGTCAAAGACATCGGTGTATCAGAAGATAATCCCATCAGCACATCAGAAGAGCAGTTGAGAGATTCACCGATGAAGGGGGTCACACTGACAGTCGAAATCCATCGGTGTATCGGCCCAACGAGATTAGAGTTCACTGATGTTTGGAGTCTCACCAATGGGTGTGGTCCGAAGGTTGTCATTGGTGAGATCGGTGTGTCGGCAAAAGAGTTTTTGAGTGTGCCGATGGTATTAAGTCCTACTAATAGGTGAGGGACATAGAGTCTCGTATCAGAGCAACAAAGACATCGGTGTAAAAGGATATAAAGTCACCGATAGCGGTCTGTCTGACCGATAAGAGTCAATGATGGGATTTTTGTCATAAGTGAAATCAAACGGAGTCATGGTGGCATCGGCCTATCGGACGATGAAATTTTAAGCTCGCCGATGGTATGTTGTCTCGCCAAATAGTGAGTTTGAAGGTTCAAAAGTTGATAATTCTATGCTTCCATTGTGTGCTCTGCATCAGACACTCATCCCTACTACAGTCTAGCATTCTCTAGTTGTGTTCTCCCCTTTGTTTTTGTGAACGCCTCTGGAAGTAATGTTGAGTTACTTGTGATGTCCTTATTGACTGGTGTTGTTTTGGATTCATGTGTAGTCCTTGTTCCTTATAGTCTATTGTCTACCTGACTATTTGTTGTAACTTATTGAACCACTATAATTTTGAATATTTAGATTTAGAGGGCATTAGACACCAAAACTTCTTAACCTTTAACAACCCAACCTAGAATCAATAGATTTTTGTCCATCCCAACTATTCTAGTCAAGACAAAGCATGTTGATTCTCATTCAATCCAAAGTTCATTAACAGGATTATCTTATCATAATATTTAGGGAAATGACCACCTAGATGGACAATGATGTGAGCTATCTATAAAGAAACTTGCAAGAAGTATAGGAGGCATGAGAATCCCTCCATGGTGTTTATCAAGTTGAATGATCTATGACACATCATGTATCATTAGAAAATATTCTCAAAGAGAAAGCAAGTGAAAATACTCAAAACAACCCATAACAAGATGGAGAGGTTTAAAAGATGGAGGTTGCAACACTTTCCAACCTCATAGCCACACTAGTCCAATGGATCAGGATAATACTATCAAGCATCCACATAATAGTAGATAATCTTATCAAAAGTCACAGAGAAATTTCTAAGGACCAAAGTGTTATCCCTATGACTTGACACATACTACTTGTTTCATAAAGCAAAGGGACATGATATAAATATTGTTGTTATATGGAGCCTAATCAGACTTGGAGGTTAAATTTACCCAACTTTTATCAGCGTGGTTTCTCCCCAAATATTTTCCTACTAGTTTTGGCGCCTTGAAGTCTAAGTGCATGAAAATTGAAGTCTAAGTGTTTTTCTTCAGGATCTAGGCGCCAGTTGAGGGTTGTAGTTGCCAAGAAGAGCACCTAGCAAGAGGAAGTCTTTTGGAGTCTCCAAAACACATCAAACACTTGACTAACAACAAGATAACTTTTTCCCAAGTTAGGTGCTTCAAGAGGGAAGTTAAAACATGAATAAGCGCCAACTTGTCTAGGCGCAAACTCAAGCTTGTTGAGGATACACATGGCGCCCAACATTCCTTGGTGATTTCACGAACTTCAAACGCTCAGAACTGTTCAAGGAATGCCCAATGCCCCTTCTTGATGATAGGCACCAAAGTGAGGGTGGAATTGCACCTTGATGGCATTAGGCACTATCTAGAGTATGCTACTCCATGGAAATGTGCCTTCTTGCTTAGAGTAATTCAAACACTCCAAGGTCTTCAGTGATCAATTCCCCAACTTATGAAATGTCCTCCTTCATTTTAAAACACATTGTAATGCTCCAGAGAGATGACTATACCTAGGCGTCAATCTGGGTTAGAAATGCCTCCAAAGTGCGCCTTCTCTTTCAGAATGCAAAACAAGGTCCAAAGGTGCTAATAAACTGAAGTGCTTCTTTGGAAAAGTCCAGGAGGTTAAGATGCACCTTGTCTTAATGAGGTGCAACCCTTGGATAAGAAAGCTTGTAAAGTGTGCCTAACTTAGTGAAGAGGTTGATAACTTCTAAACCCTTCCTGGAACTTAGATTGCTTCAACTGAAGATCATCTCGCACTAATACATCACCAAACTTTCAATCACAAGATCAATTCAAACTTAGGCATTCATTAAGAGTCTTTCCAATGTTGGCGCATCTGAGAGGTTAAACTAGCAAGAGATGGCACCTAGCTTCCTAGACCTTGTTTCAATATGTTTGAGTTCCAAATTTGACTCAATGGTATCAAGATGGTGCCATAGAGTCTTTGGACTAGTTCCTTAGAGTTTCAAAAACATTCTGGCTCCTTGAAAATTCCTCCTACATGCTTGGGCGCCATTTCAAGATCCTAGAACCATGATGTAGTGCTTTATTGCTCTAGGCGCCCATTCATGATTATGCAACTTGAGATTGGTGCCTAGAGTGAATAGGCTTTCATCCTAACTTAATACACTGCCTCCTTCTAACGATTTTTGGGGCAGCAAAAAACCTTTCACCACGAATAAATGTATTAGAGATATAAAAAACTAAGAGAGGTTATTGGAGAGGCACTCTACGTGATCGTGTTGCCTCAGACGGAATGTTTCTAAGTGACACGGTTTTTGAGTAACATCTCGTCAAAGATTACTGCCTTTTTGCACTTTGGACTCTTCAAGGATATCGTCAGTACAATGTAGCTCGAACTGTTTTGACATGTTTGGGTGAAAAATAGGACCATGCTTAGCATAAATGTACCCATCTGGACGCGTGGGAACAGTCAGTTTGGTCGGATCACAAGCAGGACGAAAGTTACACCCCTTTGCAACTTTACACTGCCTCCTTCTGACGATTTTTGGGGCAGCAGAAAACATTTCACCACGGGAAAATGCCTCAGAGATATAAAAAATTGAGAGAGGTTATTGTAGAGACACTCTACATGATCGTGTTGCCTCAGACGGAATGTTTCTAAGTGACACAATTTTCGAGTAACATCTTGTCAAAAATTGCTGCCTTTTTGCACTTTAGACTCTTTAGGGATATCGTCGGTACAATGTAGCTCGGACTGTTTTGACATGTTTGGGTGAAAATAGGACCATGCCTAGCATAAAAGTACCCATCTGAATGCATTAGAATAGTCAGTTTAGTCGCATCATGAGCAGGACAAAAGTTACACCCCTTTGCAACTTTACACTGCCTCCTTCTGACGAGTTTTGGGGTAGCAGAAAACCTTTCACCACGGGCAAATATCTTAGAGATATAAAAAACTGAGAGAGGTTATTGTAGAGGCACTCTATGTAATCGTGTTACCTTAGACAGAATGTTTCTAGGTGACATGGTTTTCGAGTAACATCTTGTCAAAGATTGTTGTCTTTTTGCACTTTGGACTCTTTAGGGATATCGTGGGTACAATGTAGCTCAGACTGTTTCGACATGTTTGGGTGAAAAAAAGGACCATGCCTAGTGTAAATGTACCCATCCAGACACATTGGAATAGTCAGTTTGGTCGCATCACGAGCAGGATGAAAGTTACACCCCTTTGCAACTTTACACTACCTCCTTCTGACGATTTTTGGGGCAGCAGAAAACCTTTCACCACAGGTAAATGCCTTAGAGATATAAAAAACCAAGAGAGGTTATTGTAGAGACACTCTACATGATCGCGTTGCCTTAAACAGAATGTTTCTAAGTGACACAGTTTTCGAGTAACATCTCGTTAAAGATTGCTACATTTTTGCACTTTGGACTCTTCATGGATATCGTCGGTACAATGTAGCTCAGACTATTTTGACATGTTTGGGTGAAAAAAAAGACCATGCCTAGCGTAAATGTACCCATCCGAACGCGTTGGAATAGTCAGTTTGGTCGCATCACAAGCAGGACACCAAAAATGCAAAAGTTGCTTTATGCAACTTGACAACATTGACACTTTTTTGCAACATGACTCAAAGACTCAAACTGACCCCAAATGACTCAAAGTGACTTAAAATCACCTTGATTTTGGTGCCCAATATACATTACAGATGTCGAGGTGCTCCTTATCATTCAAACATCTTAGATGAGCGCATAGGAAAGGAAAAAGCTCTAAGTTTCATCATCATGAGCGCCTAATATCAAGAGACTTTAATGGCTCAAACCTTAGCATGGAGTTCTAAGGCGCACTTCATGTCTCTTTTCATCCATTTTGGCACCCTTATGTAGATTTTTCAACTTGATTTGGCACCCTGTATGTGAAGGAAGATCTAAAGGCATGAAAGTGGATGTCATTTTGCGAGAGTTTGGATCATCAAAATTGAAAGAAATAAGTCTATTAAGATTGGGCGCCCTTGGTCTTCTTTTCATTCATTATGAGAGCCTTGGGAGAATGGTATATAGGTCATCATCATGATTGGGCGCCCTGGATCTAGAGTGTTGGAGAGATCATCAAATGGTGTCTAGAGGAAGTAGGGTGAGTTATGAGTTTGGTCGCATCAGGAGCAGGACACCAAAAATGCATAACATGATGATGTAAAAATGTGTATATGTGTAAAAATGTAGGAGGAAATAAAAAAAGACAAACCTTACAAATTAATGTGAATACTTACAACTTAATGTAACATGACTTTACAAAATCAATGTGAATACTTACAAATTAATCCAATGAACCATCCGGGTCTGCTCTACTCTTTATTGTGTCAAGTATTGCTTCATGGTCAAACTCACGCACCTTCCACAAGATTTTGTTCAAAGGTCTACCCGATACTTTATCAAATGAACATTGGATGCCACGACAAGGTTTGAGTAATGAAGAATCTTCTGATGCGTGTCAAAGTCCTGAAATAGCCAAATATTAACACTCTTATGTGGGTACCTTCTAAGCCATGTTCCAGTAATAACCACTGAGCCTGTAGGGTATTTGATGTTTTCTCCATCTATAACAGGGGCCTCCAA
The DNA here is from genome assembly GCA_027924645.1 of Cunninghamia lanceolata. Lineage (NCBI taxonomy): Eukaryota > Viridiplantae > Streptophyta > Pinopsida > Cupressales > Cupressaceae > Cunninghamia > Cunninghamia lanceolata. The sequence continues at coordinate 530,868 of BSBN01001494.1, read as the reverse complement.
TTTCTTTTTGGCCTCAACACAATGACATAAGTAATAATTTGTTCCCTCTTCATTAGCTTCATCTGAAATAATTGCATATACGTGCCCTACATTGATATGTGTAGCAAATTAGATGAAATTAGTCAACATTACAAAAACACTACAAAGTAAGATGACATTACCTGGTTGAACTAGATGAAATTAGATGCATATATGTGCCCTATATTACCTGGTTGAACTAAATCTGATATGTGGTCAAAGTCAATTGATGATTCCATCTGTGGTAGTTCCAGTGCCGTCGGGGGTCGATACGTGTCAAGTGGGCTAAGATAACTTAAATGCCATTCGTCAACCCACTCCTTTGACTCGCACTCATCCCATGAACCTGCAATTGAGCTTCTGAAAGAGTGCATCTCATTTGATCCTGTCAGTGTACAACGGTCCTCATATGGTGCAATGTTAGTATCATCTATCAACCAAAAAAATCTACGAACTGAAGACTTACCTTCATTACCTGGACCCATGGAAGCATTACACCACTCGACAATCGATTTTGCATCTGTCAACTTTGCATTGTATTTATACTTTAACTCTTCTCGTGCTATGGCTCTTTTGATACATGCTCCTGCACCATCATGCTCCCCCTTTCCATGCCCGGCCTCACAAAAGTTCCACATATGCTGAATACCTGTAAAATTATGCCTCCTACTCAGCCAATAGAAATTTCACGAGTTCTTGAATTGTGACGCACAGTTTTCTGACCATATGATATGCTGACTGAACGATATGCCCCTTCTAGCCAAATCATTGTAAAACACCTGAAAGCAACCTTGCACGAACTCCGTAGAATGCATGCGATCATCACTAATATAGAAATTATACTCCCTTATGATCTTTCTGTCATCCTCTGTACTATCATTCGCATGAATGAATGTGATGTGCACAAATATAGAAACCTGTGTGGAGTTGTAATATTGTGATTTCACCTCATGCTGTGGCTGTAGACTGTAGTTCTCTGCAAAGTCGATGACTAAAACAATGCTACCAACCGGAAATGTGTCCTTGCATAACTTGAATTGCAAGTCCAACCATCGAGCTCTATGGGCATGTCTTGCATACTCATACACTATGTTGTCACGAAATATAGGCATAAACTGATACACTGGAATCTTTTCAATAACCAATTCACACCTCTTTGCTTCTTTACCATCTTTTGTATTGTATGCCACTGTTTTATACTTGCCAAACTCTACTAGTTCATTCCCAACCGCATGTGTTCTTTCCATATGTTCACATATTGGCAAATGTTGCAAGTCACCGCAACAATGACATGTGCCATCCAAGCATAATTTCTTGTAGAATATTTGACCTTCCTCTCTTTCACATAAAATTCTTGATATGAAGTCTCTTGAAGATGTTGGTGGGGCACATATGGCACAACCCTACAAATCATTGTTAGTATGCATATCTAAACATATAGACCTATAAGCATCAAAATGGTTAGAAAATTCAATATGTAATCTACAACAACAAGTAGTCCGTGTGTGATTTATCTTAACATAGAAAGGTTTTAGCATTTCAAATTATCTTTGACAAATTTTAATTTGAGGATACTTCTCTAGAAATTTACCATAAAACTGTGTTTGAGTCTCATCCAAAAAATGCTTTGGATGTGGCTCGCTGTTCTAACTACCGATTCTCCTTCTTACCGCATCCCTTTGATTCAGAGATACCCTTGTGTAATTCTTCCAAAAGTCTTCAATTAGTGATCTCAATGCTTCAACGATTGGTTTATCTTTTCGTGGTAGTCTCCCCGAGAACGCCCATAATTCATTGGCATTAGTGTCCTCAATTCTTTGGCATCTTCCAACGGCTCTTGATAAAGTTTTCATATTAATTCTCAATTCTTGACTGGTCTTTCTAATGAGACGAGCTTTCCTCGTTTGACTACTTACTATAGTCGATGTAATCACACGCCGTGTTGCATTACTATCTTTTGTGCGTGAGGTGTTACCCACACTCTCATACACACTCATTAGATTCTTGACAATAGATTTTTCACTTGAAGTCTCTAATGTTCTCAACCCAAGAATCTTCATGATAGACCTATACTTTATACTTAGCATCATTTCAACGAATAGTTGATATCTTACAGTCTCATTTAACTTTTCAAAGAACAATCTCCAAATCTTATTAGCATATCTTTTACAAGTGCGTTTCGGAATCTTACCTTCCATTGGCTGCGAAATATTCTCATCAATATCAATCAAATACTTTGGCTTTCTATGCAAAATTCTAGGTGGTGTTAAGTTAGGTAAATTCATCTCAACATTAGGAATTTCATCAATATTTAAATGAGATGGGTTAGATGGCATACCTTCGATTGAAAATGGAATAGATGACATACCTTGAGGTTGAGGTGGGAACGATGGCGTACCTCCTTCATCACATGTGAGTGATGATGTACTCTCAACTTGAGATGTGGTAGATGGTGTCCCTACATGTTGACTTGCGCTAGAGGACGTGTCTCCAACTATGGTATTCAAATCTCTCGTACCACGAAGTTTTTGCATTCATTCTCTTTGTGCCACCAATACCATATCTCTTTGTGATGGTTGTGGTTCCTCTTCAATTGGTATGTCTTCATTTATCGTGTCCAATTTCCTCTTCTCACAAAGTTCCCTCATAGCCACTACTTTCTTTGCATTCTTAGCTTCTATCTCTTCCTGTGTTGGTTTAATTCTTGATCGTTTCCTCGGCATGATGGAGAATTTGTCTGTAACATGATAAAGAGACCAATATTAGTTCCTAAGAAATGAATACAAGATAATAGTGGGATTGTATTTTTTTTATGTTGTAAGGATTTATTCTTGTATAGTTTGACATCATGGTATGTTAAGGTTTGTTTATTACACATAATTATTAAAGAGCCCAAGTGTAGAAATATACATGGCATCATGTGAGATTGTAGGCTGCTTTCTTGATTGGGAATGTGTCTATTTTAAACATGTATGATAAAGCATGATAAAGTAATTCAATCTGAAATAAGGAAAATGTAAAGAACATGCATGTAAAGACTTGACATACCTAAAAAATGAAGATTCGAATGGAGACAGTACCCAATTATATAGTGTTTTTTTCTTCTTGCATCAAACTCCTCAACAATTTGAGTTTTTCACCACTTGCTTCCTTTTCAATGTTAAATTGAATAACACTCAAATATAATTACTAACAACAATACTATTAACCAATCTATAATGTTAAATTCATAAAATTGAATCACAATTAACATTGCAACACTACAAAAATTGAAACTTGAATAGATATATATCAAACTTGGTGTGAAAACTATGTTATTTCCTCCTTCTCAAGTTGGCAAAGTAGAAAAGGTGGTGGAAAGATCACGCAAAGGTGGTACAATGTGTCAAATGTGCATGTGAACTTCCCAATAGCATGAAAGCACTTCTTTTTTGTCGGAGCATGCGCAGAATCAGTAAGAAAACAGAGCATGTGGGCCTAGATCACAGGGGTCAACACTTTTTTACCATTTCAATAGCAAGACAAAACAACGCGCTCGTGGTTTGTACTGCTATAGATTGATCACATCCTTTGCATTAATCACATCTCTTTCCAAACCTTCCCCTTCAGACTTGAAGGACCATAAGGTTTTTGAGGGAGAACTTTTCCTGTTTCCTGCAAGAGCTTGCCAGATGCTCCGCCATATGATAGGCATAACAATGAAGGGGCAAGCCCTCATAATCAAGTTCTTGATAGAAAATGCCCATCAAGGAAGAAAGATAGATCTTCTTTGGAAGCAAAAGTTCTAGTTTGTGACAAATCCTTATCCAAGCATAAATAGCAGGGGTTCTGTCAAGCGATTTACAATCCACTTCCACAAAGTCTCCTGAAGACTTCCTGATTAATTCCAAAACATCCACACCCCAAAACTAGAGAGGCAATCAATAAATCAAACCCATAAATCTACATTTGACGAAATAAAGCCTCAACACTATACCTTAAACCCTAATCCCTCAACCCTAAACCTTATCCCTAAACCCTAATCCCTCAACCCTCAACCCTAATCCCTCATCCCTCAACTCTAATCCCTCATCCCTAAACCCTAAATGCTATCCATATTCCTAAACCCTCAACAGACTCAATACTATACCTTAAACCCTAATCCCTCTACCCTCGACACTCTTATTTAACCCTAATCCCTTGACAATTAACCCTATCCCTCAACCTCAAGCCTCAACCCTCAACCCTCAAATCTCAACATTAAACCCTAATTCATCAACCCTACACCCTAATCCCTCATACCTAAACCCTATCCCTAAACCATCAACCCTCAACACTATACCTTAAAACCCTAATCCCTATCCCTCAACCCTTAACCCTTAAAACTTAAACCCTATCCCTACACCCTCAACACTTGACACTATATCTTAAGCCTTAAACCCTCATCCCTAAAGCCTCAACCCTGAATCCTTAAACCTTCAACCCTAAACCCTATCCCTAATCCCTCTACCCTCGACACTCTAACCCTAACCTTGACATTAAACCCTAATCTGTCAACCCTAAACCCTATCCCTAAACCCTCAACCCTCGACACTATACCTTAAACCCTAATCCCTCAGCCCTCAACCCTAAACCTTATCCCTAAACCCTAATCCCTCAACCCTCAACCCTAATCCATCATCCCTCAACTCTAATCCCTCATCCCTAAACCCTAAATGCTATCCCTACTCCTAAGCCCTCAACAGACTCGATACTATACTTAAACCCTAATCCATTATCCCTAAACCCTCCAACCCTATCCCTAATCCTTATACCCTCCACACTCTACTTTAACCCTAATCCCTTGACCCTCAACCCTATCCCTAAACCCTTGACCATCGAACCTCAACCCTCAACCCTCAATGTCAAACCCTAATCCCTCAACCCTTAACTCTGATCCCTCAACCCTCAACCCTATCCCTAAACCCTAAACCCTCAACCCTCAACCCTCAACGTCAAATCCTAATCCCTCAACCCTTCACTCTAATCCCTCAACCCTAAACCCGATCCCTAAACCCTTAACCCTCGACACTATACCTTAAACCCTAATCCCTTAGCCCTCAACCCTAAACCTTATCCCTAAACCCTAATCCCTTAACCCTCAACCCTAATTTGTCATCCCTCAACTCTAATCCCTCATCCCCAAACCCTAAGTGCTATCCCTATTCCTAAACCCTCAACAGACTCGATACTATACCTTAAACCCTAATCCCTTATCCCTAAACCCTCCAACCCTATCCCTAATCCTTATACCCTCCACACTCTACTTTAACCCTAATCCCTCGACCCTCAACCCTATCCCTAAACCCTTGACCCTCAAACCTCAACCCTCAACCCTCAACGTCAAACCCTAATCTCTCAACCCTTAACTTTGATCCCTCGACCCTCAACCCTATCCCTAAACCCTAAACCCTAAACCCTCAACCCTCAATGTCAAATCCTAATCCCTCAACCCTTCACTCTAATCCCTCAACCCTAAACCCGATCCCTAAACCCTCAACCCTCAACACTATACCTTAAACCCTAATCCCTCAGCCCTCAACCCTAAACCTTATCCCTAAACCCTAATCCCTCAACCCTCAACCCTAATCCATCATCCCTCAACTCTAATCCCTCATCCCTAAACCCTGAATGCTATCCCTATTCATAAACCCTAAATAGAGTTGATATTATACCTTAAACCCTAATCCCTTATCCATAAACCCTCCAACCCTATCCCTAATCCTTATACCCTCCACACTCTACTTTAACCCTAATCCCTCGACCCTCAACCCTATCCCTAAACCCTAAACCCTTAACCCTCAACGTCAAATCCTAATCCCTCAACCATTCACTCTAATCCCTCAACCCTAAACCGAATCCCTAAACCCTCGACACTATACCTTAAACCCTAATCCCTCAGCCCTCAACCCTAAACCCTAATCCCTCAATCCTTAACCCTAATCTGTCATCCCTCAACTCTAATCCCTCATCCCTAAACCCTAAATGCTATCCCTATTCCTAAACCCTCAACAGACTCAATACTATACATTAAACCCTAATCCTTTATCCCTAAACCTTCCAACCCTATCCCTAATCCTTATACCCTCCACACTCTACTTTAACCTAATCCCTCGACCCTCAACCCTATCCCTAAACCCTTGACCCTCGAACCTCAACCCTCAACCCTTAATGTCAAACCCTAATCCCTCAACCCTTAACTCTGATCCCTCGACCCTCAACCCTATCCCTAAACCCTAAACCCTAAACCCTCAACCCTCAACCCTCAACGTCAAATCCTAATCCCTCAACCCTTCACTCTAATCTCTCAACCCTAAACCCAATCCCTAAACCCTCAACACTATACTTTAAACCCTAATCCCTCAGCCCTTAACCCTAAACCTTATCCCTAAACCCTAATCCCTCAACCCTCAACCCTAATCCCTCATCCCTCAACTCTAATCCCTCATTCCTAAACCCTAAATGCTATCCCTATTCCTAAACCCTCAACAGACTCGATACTATACCTTAAACCCTAATCCCTTATCCCTAAACCCTCCAACACTATCCCTAATCCTTATACCCTCCACACTCTACTTTAACCCTAATCCCTCGACCCTCAACCCTATCCCTAAACCCTTGACCCTCGAACCTCAACCCTCAACCCTCAACGTCAAACCCTAATCCCTCAACCCTTAACTCTGATCCCTCGACCCTCAACCCTATCCCTAAACCCTAAACCCTAAACCTTCAACCCTCAATGTCAAATCCTAATCCCTCAACCCTTCACTTTAATCCCTCAACACTAAACCCTATCCCTAAACCCTCAACACTATACCTTAAACCCTAATCCCTCATCCCTCAACCCTAAACCTTATCCCTAAACCCTAATACCTCAACCCTCAACCCTAATCTGTCATCCCTCAACTCTAATCCCTCATCCCTAAACCCTAAATGCTATCCCTATTCCTAGACCCTCAACGGGCTTGATACTATACCTTAAACCCTAATCCCTCTACCCTCGACACTCTTATTTAACCCTAATCCATCATCCCTCAACTCTAATCCCTCATCCCTAAACCCTAAATGCTATCCCTATTTGTAAACCCTCAACAGACTCGATACTATACCTTAAACCCTAATCCCTTATCCTCGACACTCTTATTTAACCCTAATCCCTTGACCATTAACCCTATCCCTCAACCTTAACCCTCAAGCCTCAACCCTCAACCCTCAACTCTCAACATTAAACCCTTAACTTTGATCCCTCAACCCTCAACCCTATCCCTACACCCTAAACCCTAAAACCTCAACCCTCAACGTCAAATCCTAATCCCTCAACCCTTCACTCTAATCCCTCAACCCTGAACCCTATCCCTAAACCCTCAACACTATACCTTAAACCCTAATCCCTCAACCCTAAACCTTATCCCTAAACCGTAATCCCTCAACCCTCAACCCTAATCCGTCATCCCTCAAGTCTAATCCCTCATCCCTAAACCCTAAATGCTATCCCTATTCCTAAACCCTCAACAGACTCGATACTATACCTTAAACCCTAATCCCTCTACCCTCGACACTCTTATTTAACCCTAATCCCTTGACCATTAACCCTATCCCTCAACCTCAACCCTCAACCCTCAACTCTCAACATTAAACCCTTAACTCTGATCCCTCGACCCTCAACCCTATCCCTAAACCCTAAACCCTAAACCCTCAACCCTCAATGTCAAATCCTAATCCCTCAACCCTTCACTCTAACCCCTCAACCCTAAACCCTATCCCTAAACCCTCAACACTATACCTTAAACCCTAATCCCTCAACCCTAACCCTAAACCTTATCCCTAAACCCTAATCCCTCAACCCTAATCCGTCATCCGTCATCCCTCAACTCTAATCCCTCATCCCTAAACCCTAAACGCTATCCCTATTCCTAGACCCTTAATGGGCTCGATACTATACCTTAAACCCAAATCCCTTATCCCTAAACCCTCCAACCCTATCCCTTAACCCTAATCCCTTGACCCTCAACCCTATCCTGAAACCCTTAACCCTCGAACCTCAATGTACTCAACCCTCAACGTCAAACCCTAATCCCTCAACCCTTAACTCTAATCCCTCGACCCTTAACCCTTAAAACTTGAACCCTAAAACCTATCCCTACACGCTCGACACTCGACACTATATCTTAAACCCTAATCCCTTAATACTCATCCCTAAAGCCTCAACCCTAAATCATTAAACCTTCAACCCTAAACCCTATCCTAAATCCCTCTACCCTCGACACTCTACCTTAAACCTAATCCCTCGACCCTTAGCCCTAAACTCTATCCCTAAAGCCTCAACCCTAAACCCTAATCCCTAATCCCTCTACCCTCAATACTCTACCTTAAACCTAATCCCTCGACCCTTAACCCTAAACGCTATCCCTAAAGCCTCAACCCTAAACCCTAATCCCTCAAGGTTCTAAACTCTAATCCCTTATCCCTAAACTCTAAATCCTATCCCTAAACGCTCAACCCTCAACCTTAAACCTTAATCACTCAATCCTTATCCACCCCTCTCCTCCCCTATCTGGCTCACTCCCATCTCTACCCTCCTCTGCCCTCGACACTATACATACATACATATAGGCATAGATAGATAGATAGATACATACATACATACATACATATAGGCATACATACATATATACATATTGGCATACATAGATACATAGATACATAGATACATACATATAGGCATACATACATACATACATGATTAATAGCCTTGAACATAAAAAAATTTAAGGGGAACATAACGTGAGCACGCTATAACGCGCTCACGTTATGTCAAACATGACAAACAACAGACTTGCGAAAAGGAAAAATGCAAAGCAAACCATAAGGGGAGCGCGTTATAACGTGCTCGCGTTATGTCTTGATTTGGGAATCCCAAGCCTTGGGCTTGGGATTTGCTTTGGATTTCCAACCCAAAGGCTTGGAGTGCCTTTTGAATAGTCACAGACATGTTTTTCTAGATTCTTCAAGATTTCACATAATTTCGTTCGTGCTAACCCTCAAATTTGCACGTGTTTCAACATCGAACAAATTGAACACCTGGATAATGTTAGGCTTTCTCTTAGCTATTTGAAGATGTGATTTTTTTCACATTTAACAATGTTAAGCCTTTCATCTTTAATTTCTTTTGTTTGTGTGTCTATTTTTGGGCAAAAACCACTGTTTGGTCTTTTTTTCATTGTAAATTAACTATTCATTGAAATTTCAAAAAAATTACATATTTAGAAACTAGACTCCATTCTACAAATATTAAAAAAAGAAAAAAATGATTTTCAATTAGTTTTCAAAATTTATAGGGGTAGCACGGCCAAAATTCTATTTTTTAGGATGTGTCCACTTTGAAAATTACTAAAAAATCAAATATTCATCAAAAAATTATCAAAAAAATTGAGCATAAACTACATGCTATTAGCTAATTTCTCATCGAAGAGATTTTAAAAATACCAAAAAAAAAAGTTGACCTTTTGAGGGAGCCACAAAACATGCTATGTTATGTTTTTTTGACAGAAACAACACCAATTTCTGTGGCTCCCTCTTTTGAACCCCTTAATCTATGTGATTTTCAAAAAAAATTAGTAGTTTAGAAAGTAGACTCGGAGCACTACGAACATTGTTTTGGTTGCATCTCCAAATTTTGAGTGTAACTATGCTCAATTTCTCATCCAAGGCTAGTATTTCTTGATTTCAGAAAAAAAATGGCCACTTAAGACCCCTTTTTGGCCCCCCATCTTCTTGCACTTACCCTTGAGTGCATACTCATTTTTCTTGACAACTCAAGGTAGCTTTTTACCTTAGATAGCTTTATTAATGCTATTATATTAAATCATTCATCGAACATTCTGCCATTCTTGGCTTCTTAATTCGAAATATGTACTCTTTTAAAAAAACTTGAGGTAAATCCTCATTCAAGATTTAATCTCAATGATTACTATAGTTTCTCAGTTCTACTAACCAATCATGGTTTTCCATTCAACCTTTACATAGGTCCGAATCCCAAAAGTTTATAAGAATATCTAAGCAACCTTTTGGTCTTACAGCTCTCTTAATCAATAAAAGATTTAAATTCTCAAGATATAAATACTATCTTTATCATTGTTTTCTAAGTGATTCAAGTGATTTTCTATCACTGTTTTCTATATATGTTTTTGTGATAGCCTATCACCATAATATATTCGATATATGTGATAAACTATCACTATAATCCATATGTTATGAGTGATATGTGTTGAAGTTTATGATAAACTTGAAACACCAAGATCACCTGCAAAACCTAAGATTTACCTTCCATAAGAGAAAAAAGAAAAGAGGAATAATTTGCACAATAAGGATGAATTAATGAAATGGATTAATGAATTACATGTCAGAACTTGCTTTTATATTTATAAGTTAGAGAAAAACCCTAATATGACTTAAGAATAACCTAAGACTAAAATTAGCCCTAAGTAAACTTAATAAAGTGTAATTAAATATTTAATTACACCAACGCCCCCACTTAAGTTCAACTTAGGGAGAAATGAAAAACATGCAACTAATGCAAGAATAGGTCCCGACTACAAGGCCATGTTAGGTACCCATGAACAACAAGAATCTCTCATAAAGTGGAGAGAAAGGAGAAAAATGCAGTGGGAGAAAAATCCTCTCCAAAAGAGAGAAAATACAACAAGTACATGAACATGTGATGGACGAAGGACTAACACTAAGACCCCCCAAGAACTGAATCCATTACAAAAGTACAATCATGAATGCCCCCATAAGAGAGGAAGAAGAGAGGTCTGATGCCTCCCCAAAAGTGAGAAGGATGAAACCCCATGTGAGGAAATGCTCCCTCCCAAAATAGAGATGAGAAGAGAAACCAAGACGCTCCTTAAGATAACTCATGCAGTGTTGGAAGATGCTCTACACAGAATAAAGATGAAGACCCATGAACGTTGAGCAACATTCCTCCCTTTGGGAAGAAATAGAACTGCAGATGTGTGCATAATGTCTTCCCATTTCAGATAGGAATATATATGAAGAAGGATAAATGTCTTTGAACTTTACATATGATCCAAAGACAATAATGATGCTCCTAAAAACTGCTCAAATGTCTCCAATCCACTAAAAAAATCTGACTGAATAGGAGGATGAAGAACAATCTCTGAAGTAGATGATGGTGATGGAACTCCATCAAAGCTGTCATCAAATAGAAGACAAATGTCCTCAATGTGGTCCTCCAAATCTGCAAGGTGGGACTCTACAAACAACAATGATATATCTGGTAGATATGCATCCTAACAAGCCATCTCTGGAAGACTAATAATGTCCTGCTACAAAGAATCTAATGTAGCAATAGGTAATACAGATGTGATATCGATAAGAGGAGAAGGAGAAGCAAGAGAAGTCTATGTGTCATCTGAACTAGAAAGACATGTCAAATATGTAAGCTCCTCAATTGTATCATCTTCAAAAGGTATACAATCTATATCATCAAGGGGTATGTGGAAATCCATAGCAAGATCATCTGGGAATGGAGAGATATGTGGGTCTCCATAGATCTCCCAAATGTTAGTCCAAAGAGTGTGTGGGCACTCAATATGTGAGATAGAACACATGGTGTCATAATCAACACTAGAACCAATCAATCCTATCATATGATCAACATAATTTCCCCATGCAGTTTTCCTCCTAGGTGTATCTAGTTCAAGTATGAGTCCATAAAGATAAGACAAAAGATTAAGCCGCCTGAGATGTGTCAAGATGCCCTTTTGCCAAGACTCATAATTATCCTTACCCAATGTTACCATAGAAGGGTGAATAGTAAAACCCATGATATCTCCTCAAATAAATTAGATTAGAGATCAACAATCTGAATATGTATGAATGCTAATAAATGAAGCCCAACAAAACAAATAGAACTTCTCCAGGTGTCAAAATGTCTAGAATATCAAACAAAAGCCATAAAACTGACAAACTGAATAAAGAATACTTGTGGCTAAATTTGGAAAAAGTTCATGGATGGTTGTGTAGAGCTCCTCAATACCTTTCCAATACCGCAAGAATCATGAAAATTAGAGATCGTGGCAAAAAGATATGAGCTCAGAGGCTAAAAAAGTGATCTGGACTTAAAACAACAATAAATGTCACCAACAACAAAATTTGGAAAAAATACCTACACCATTGGATTGTTCTCATAATCATCTTTCCAATGCCTATTCATTCATGAAAATCTGACTTCCTTTTCCCAAGAAATGGCAAAAAGAAAACAACTCTAATACCATGTTGAAGTTGATAATTAACTCAAACCACAAAGATCACCTGCAAAACCTAAGATTTACCTTCCAAAAGAGAAAAAAGCCAAGAGGAATAATTTGCACAATAAGGATGAATTAATGAAATGGATTAATGAATTACATGTGAGAACTTGCTTTTATATTTTCAAGTTAGAGAAAAACCCTAATATGACTTAAGAATAACCTAAGACTAAAATTAGCCCTAAGTAAACTTAATAAAGTGTAATTAAATATTTAATTACACCAAGTGCAACTTAGGGAGAAATGAAAAACATGCAACTAATGCAAGAATGGGTCCTGACTACAAGGCCATGTTAGGTGCCCATGAACAACAAGAATCTCTCATAAAGTGGAGAGAAAGGAGAAAAACCCAGTGGGAGAAAACCCTCTCCAAAAGAGAGAAAATACAAGTACATGAACATGTGATGGAATGACTAACACTAAGAATATGTACTATCACTGAGAATAATATGTATTAAGTTCTTTACTATCACTGTGTTATATGCACATGCATATCATAATTCACTACCTTTGTGATACATTTGTCATCGTGTTTCACTATATCTGTTATACATATATAGTATCGTGGTTCACTATACTATGATAACTAAGATAACATGTTTCACTATCTCTGTGGTTTATAAATTGTTGCATTCCCAACTTTTGATTAAGCTTAATCTTGTACTTTAATGTGGTAAACAGGATAATTAATCTTAGATTAATGATTTTGATGTTTGTGGAAAATATCAAGTAGAATCATTGATTATATGTATATCGATTGATGATTATATTAGACATGAGAATACATGTTGGTAATATTATTTTATCATAATGATTTATGAATTAAATGATGATACATTGATCATGGTTATATGGTTGTGAGTGTAACCAGGAAAAGAATCTTTCCTCGAGGATGGAAGGAGAGTATCACCTGGGAGAAGGAAATAGATGTTGGGAAAGGATCAGAATTGTGAGGCCTACCTTTTCACTCCCTTATTTTGATTTGGTATCAGAGCCCAGTTTAAACACTAGGTGTGTTTGGGCACATTACTTATTTCAAAAATAATTCTGATTTGTTACTACCTTCTTCTTGTAGGATGCCACCTAGAATGAGGCAAGCACATTCACGCCGCACTGAGTCCATAAAGGTGCATAGCGACTCATCAGCTGAGGGTCAGGGACCGTCGGCACTGCAGGCACCACAGGCACCTGATATCAGACTGCAGATCTTACAGGCATTACAAGCAGTGTTAGATAGGTTACCATCGACCGCAGTTGAGCTGTGCATCGAACCACGTGCAAGCCTCGCATTGATCCGCGAGAAGAGCCACATGAGGAGCCACGTGCTGAGTCGCTTGTGGAGCCGCATGTAGAGCCCCACGTCGAGCCACGAGTGGCACCACGTGTAGAGCCTTATGTTGAGATACCTGATACGATAGTGGAGGAGGTTGGTTTGATTTACAAAGCTCGTAGAAGTAGCCATCCGCATCATGCTAGACGAGAGGAGACGGTGAGAGTAGAGCAGGTTTTTCACGAGCATTATGGTTATGGTGTGGATGAGCCTATCTAAGGACACAAAGACCGTGGGGACCCCATCAGAGATTTGTTGAGGTTGAATCCACCTACCTTCGCTGGGACCACAGAGGGAGCCGAGGCAGAGGCTTGGCTTATTAGCTTAGACAGGTGCTTTGTGTTACATCCTTACGAGTGCAACATGAAGGCACATGTGGCAGTGCACCTGTTGAGAGATGCAGCAACGACTTGGGGGTGCATTGAGGAGTGCAAGCACTGCTTATCTTTGGATACACTTTCATGGGACACATTCATTGACCGCTTTAATGTGTGATATCTGTCAGACCATTACAGGCAGCGTCGTATCGACGAGTTCCATGATTTACAGCAGAAAGGGTCTACTGTAGCACAGTATGAGGGTAGGTTCACAGAGCTGTCATGATATGCGAAGTATCTCCATGATGAAAAACTTATGGTTCACAAGTTTATCAAAGGTTTGAATCAGGGGATATCATGGCCTGTGCGCATGGCAGACCTCCAGACTTTAAGTGAGGCTACCGAGAAGGCATACATTGCTGAGGAGATATAGGGACGAGGTCAGAGTTCATGCCCTTAGTTTTAGGATCGTAGCCAGTAGAAGCAGCAAAATTTCCATAGACCACCACCACCACCTCAGAGAGGAGGGTTTAGTTCTACACCTTTACCTCCTAGGCCTCCACAGCAGCAACAACAACAATTTCAGCAGAGGTCTAGGTCCCAACAGAGGGCATAGGGAGGATAGAATCACGGTTGGCAGCAACAGGGCCCGCGTAGGGATCAGAAATAGTAGGGACCACCTGCGGGACCCATGAGATCACAGCAGTCTTATAGGGGTTCTTAGGGCTCCACTAGTCAGACTGGATAGCAGCAGAGTAGTAGGACTCAGATGGGACAGGTATAGGCTAGGGGCCCATGCTATGTATGTGGTGGGGCAGGACATTTGGCCAGAGAGTGTCCACAAGGTTTTACGGTAGGGGGATAGACTCGTGCAGGAGGTTCAGAGCAGACAGTTAGTGATGAGGGTAGATCCCACCGTATATTTGCAGCGATTGATAACCGCCAGGCCAACTTCCAGGCCTCAATTATCGAGACAACAGGGATGATTGGGGATGTCCCCATTGCTATTTTATTTGACTCTAGAGCTACTAATTCATTTATATCTCCATCATTAGTGGAGCGTTGCAGGTTGGTGGCCTCTAGGTAGGGCGATAGGTGGGAGGTTGAGTTGGCCATTGGGGCCAAGATGTCAGTAGATGCCTTGGTTCAAAACTGTGAGATCTCTTTGGGGCCCTTCGCTACATTATGTGACATTAGGGTTATGCCTTTAGGATCCTATGGTGTAGTTTTAGGCATGGATTGGCTTGCAGCTCATAGAGCCAAGGTAGATTGTCGTCGAAAGGCAATTAGCTATTTAGATGATCATGGCACATCAGTTGAGGTAGTGGTCATTCAAAAGCCCATGGCAGCTCATATGATATCCGCTTAGCAGCTTAAGTGCTGCATGCAGAAGGGATGTCAGTTGTTTGCCATCACTGTTAATGACAGATCAGAGGATGAGCCAAAGGTGTCATTAGATGACCACCCTATCTTGAGGGAGTTCACCGATGTCTTTCCACCAGAGTTACCAAGTATGCCTCCACGTAGAGAGGTTGAATTCCACATTGATCTAGTGCTGGGTGTCGAGCCAGTGTCTCGTGCACCCTACAGGATGACCACACATGAGCTCACAGAGTTCAAGTTATGTTAGAGGAGTTGCTTGAGAAGGGGCACATCTAACCTAGCGTTTCACCATGGGGTGCACTAGTTATCTTCGTGAAGAAGAAGGATGGGTCTCTTCATTTGTGCATGGATTATAGGTAGCTTAACAAGGTGACGATGAAGAACCATTATCCTCTACCTAGGATTGATGACCTTTTCGATCAGATGCAAGGAGCTAGAGTGTTCTCTAAGATAGACCTAAAGTTTGGTTATCACCAGTTGCGCATCACAGAAGCAGATATCCATAAGATTGCTTTCCGGACTCGATATGGCCACCATGAGTTCACTGTGGTACCCTTCAGCTTGACGAACGCCCCTACAGTGTTCATGAGTCTCATGAATGCGGTGTTCCACACTTACTTGGATTGGTTCATGATCATTTTCCTTGATGATATTTTGATCTACTCGTGGACCGAGGAGGAGCATGAGGATCACTTGCATCAGGTTTTGCAGTGCTTGAGAGAGCAGCAGCTTTATGGCAACTTGGAAAAGTGTGCCTTTTTCAGGACCAAGGTGCAGTATTTAGGACACATCCTGTCTAGCGATGGAATCTTCGTAGATCCATCAAAGATCAAGGCTATCAGGGATTGGCCAGTACCCACCAGTGTGACAGAGGTCAGGAGTTTCATGGGCTTAGCCGGTTACTACTGTTGATTCGTAGCGGGCATTCCAGGATTGTGCACCCCATTACTTCCCTTCAATAGAAAGGGAAGAGTTTCACTTGGATTGAGTAGTGAGAGAGGGCCTTTGGGGTCCTCAAGGAGCATCTTATCAGCGCTCCCATCTTAGCGGTTTCTAATCCTGTGGAGGATTTTGTGGTTTGTATAGATGCATCACTTGAGGGTTTGGGAGCCGTGCTTATGCAGGGTGGTAGGGCGATTTTGTATGAGTCATGAAAGATCAAGACACATGAGCTGAACTAACCCACTCATGATTTAGAGCTCGTAGAAGTGGTTCACACTCTTGTTCATTGGAGACACTTTCTTTTGGGTTGTCACTTTGAGCTTCATTCGGATCATCACAGTTTGCAGTATATTTTCACACCGCTGAATTTGAACGCCTGTCAGTGGTGTTGGATGGAGTTTCTTTGTGAGTACGACTTTGATGCCCACTACATCAAAGGGAAGGAGAATGTGGTTGCCGATGCATTGAGTCTGAGGCACCACGAGATCCTTACCTTGACCTTGAGTGTGGACTTGAGAGAGCGCATCATTTAGTATCTATCGAAGGATGAGTGGTTTCTTGAGGTACAATAGGAGATCCAGTCATAGAGGGCCCTTGTGGGCAAATTTGTAGGATATTCTCTCAAGGAAGATGGGTTGCTTAGACATCTACAACGCATCTATGTACCCCGTGTAGGTGACCTACGTGTAGTAGTTCTTTCAGAGGCTCATAGAGCACCTTATGTAGCACACCCAGGGGTGAAGAAGATGCATGCCGAATTGTGACAGTTATATCATTGGGCAAGTATGAGACGAGATATTGCACAGTATGTTGCTTGATGCCTTGAGTGCCAGAGGGTCAAGGCCGAGCATCAGCATCCAATGGGTCTTTATACCCTCATGAGATACCTAAGTGGAAATGGGACACCATTTCCATGGATTTCATTGTTGGTCTTCCTATGTCATCTTGCTGCCATGATGCCATCATGGTGATGGTTGACAAGTTGACCAAGGTGGCACATTTATCACCTGTATGCATGACGTACAATGTACCATCAGTGGCAAGGGTATTCTTGGATCAGATTATTAGATTGCATGGAGTACCTCGCCGTATCATTTCTGACAGGGACTCAGTGTTCACATCAGCCTTTTGGAGGGCATTGCAGCAGGCATTGGGCACACAACTCAACTTCAGTTCCGCTTATCATCTTGAGATAGATGGAGAGACAGAGAGGGTTAATTAGGTTCTAGAGGTCCTAGATGGGAGGAGTATCTTTATCTAGTTGAGTTTGCCTACAATAATGGGCATCACAGCTCGTTGGGTATGCCTCCTTTTCAGTCCTTGTATGACAGACCTTGCAGGACACTTTTGAGTTGGGACCGTATTGAGGACAGGGTTGTGATAGGGCCAGAGTTGGTGCAAGACATGGAGCAGCAAGTGACCTTGATTAGACAGAGACTTCGGGAGGCACATGATCTACAGAAGAAGTATGCCGATGCTAAGAGAGTAGATCAGAGCTTTTTGATTGGGGACATAGTATTCTTGAGAGTGCGAATGCACAAGAGTCCAATCCATTATGGAAAGGACTCTAATCTCACACCATAGTTTATTGGAGCTTTTGAGATCTTAGAGCGGATAGGACCCGTAGCCTACCATCTAGCCTTGCCACCTAGCCTATTGCGCATCCACGATGTTTTTCATGTATCTATTTTGCATATCTGATTCATCTCATGTATTGGATTGGAGTTCTCTATAGGTAGAGGTAGACAGACGGTTGGCTTTGGATCCAATTCACATATTGGCTCGTCAGACGCTGGGCCTTCAAGGTCGAGAGCTAGACCAGGTTAGAGTCTAGTGGGACATGTACGATGAGGTCACGACGACTTGGGAGGATGCAGCTAGTTTGAGGGCACTTTATCCTCACCTCTTTGATGAATTCTAGGAGGAAGTTTAGTCTTAGGGGGGAGGATGTGAGGCTTACCTTTTCACTCCCTTATTTTGACACAAGGAACACTCACACCACTTCACAACAAAACACTCAAACATAAAAGCAAGAAGAACTCCCTTGGCTTGCACAAAACAAAACTCATAAAAATGAGTTTAAAGGGGTAGGGGAGTGGACATCACTCAACTCAAGAGTGCCACTCCAAATATCTCCAAAAGACCAATTTTCACAAGGCCTCAAGCCATCACGTAAATACCAATTTTTAAATAATTTTCCCATGGCTCTCAAGCCATTCAAACTTGCTCATTTTCACAACTTTCCCTCAAGGCCAAAATACCACAAGAAAAAGGATGTGACCCCGAGGAGGTTCACTCCTCCCCCACCCCACACATGTTGAGCATTTTCTCCAAATGGAGAGGCTCTTACAACACCCATAAAAATCCCAACACAACAACAAAATATGAAAGTACACACACACATCACACATGAAATGTAAATTACATAAGGAAAGGCATTAGCCTTGAATCCTACCTTTAATAGCCCACAAGGAAGATAGTTGAAGAAGAGCCCTTCCAACTCCACCTCCAAGTCCTCTAAATGAGCCTCCAAAAAATCCTCTAAGTTTCTCCCAAAATTCAAATTAAAATAAAAATTCAAAACAATTCAACAACCCCCTCCCTCTCTTCAAGAGGGATTAAAATAGGCTCTCCTCATGAGCCTTGAGGAATGGGGAGGTGACACATGTCACCTCCTCACTCCTCCACACAACCACTTGCAAGCTTCATGGAATGTGGTGGTGACACATGTCACTCACCCATTCCACCAAGTCTTGCCCCCTCCACTTGTGCTCTCACACACATGTGAGAGAGAAAAGTGGAGCCATAGAAGGAGTGGGTACTACAAGTGCCCCAATCATCTCCTATGAAAGCCCTAAAACCCCAAGGTACCCTCACCAATTGTGGGAGAGCCTTGGAGTTGAGTCCTCCACAATTTAGGGGTCTTGAAGACTCCCCAAGCATTGGAAAGAGGAGTGGATGAGGTTGAGTGTTTGACCCAACCTTCCACTCCTTCCCAAACTTCCATTTTCGTCACGTTACTTCAAGGTGAAGTTTAAGTGACCAAATGGGAGTTTACCTAAGGTTATACAAGCTCAAATGGTCCCTAGACCCTACGGGTACAACCCAGGGTCACTTTTAATCAATTTTTAGCACCATAGGGTGAGTAAAATCACATAAAAAGGGGTCACAAAAATAAAAGCTCAAAAATAAAATCAAATAAACATTACACCTTTACAACACCAAATACAATCAAATATAAAAGGGGTAGACCTATCCCAAGCAACACCACACAACAACATTATGAAAATTTCATCATGCATACATAGTTGATCTTGGTTCCTCTTGGAACTAGATCAGCTTAACATGGGAAATCACAAAATGTGTGAGATAATCTCTGATTATCCGTGGCTTGGTTAGAACACCTGCACACTTAAACAAAAGATTAATCCAACATGTATATCATAGCCAAAGCAAAGGAAAACATACACTCACATCATCGCATGATCGTATAAAACATCATAAAATCTCATCACAATAGATTCATAATTTGCATTTCAATAATCCATCTCAAGATAGCATCACATAATAATTCCATAACAATAATCACAGAACTAGTATCTCAAATAGTATCATAATGCAAATCACATGTCAATATCCTCATCAGTAAATTGAAATCACAATCTAGTCTCATCACAATCATGCTAACATAATAAATCAAAAGTAAAGGCATATAGTCTAATAATCCTACATATCGGGATCAACAGTCCCCAAAAGTATAAAATGTGTCTCCAACAGTAATATAAAATGATCAAAATAAGGGAGTGCAAAGGTAGGCCTCACAAGAATGCCATCTGAGTATCAGAATCGATCATTCATGAACCCATGCAAGATAGGGTGAGTATAAGTCTTTTTCCTTGTAAGTTGATTTCAAATTTGACTATTGTCGGCAAGTCGACTCAAGATCTATCGACGTCATTTATGTCAAATCGACTAAATAATATTCTTAGAACATTCTCATAGTCAACAGTAACCTTGTTTGGATGTCGAGTTTTCCTATGTTTACGTGTCTATTTCTTTATTAGATTTTGTGTTTATCGTGTAAATTATATCTTAGCAATAGTCTAATATAGCAAAGTGGGGGAGTGAGACTCGACCCTATAATTCGCATATTAATGTTACCACCTTAACGATGGTAATATAACTTGGTGATACCCTAGATTATTTTAATAATTCTACAGTATAATTTAGATGTAAATGATAATATGTGAGACATAACTATTTTTCCACTTGTAGTGGTCGAGCACTTTGTTATATAATTTTATATGTTTTTTAACCAACCGTACCACTATCCATGATGAGTGGAGAGAATGGGAATGGTGGTAAAGCTGATCACAAGCTTAACATTTCAAATGATTCCTGAATGGGAGGTATTGTGGTCTTCATGGAGTCTTAAAACCCGCAAGGTGGTAGGATATGCCAACCGTTTTACCCACTTCCACTTCAAAGGTGGCGGTTATGAGTGGTATCAGAATAACAACATGCACACAAAAGGAAAAGAATGATAGCCTTTTGGTGGAGAGGATTATTATGATTATTATTTTTAGAGGTCGATAGGGAAGGCTACAGGAGTAGCAAGACACTGGTTGAGAGCTCGCAAGAAGCAACTAGTAGCGGCTTTGATAGACTAGCACCTAGCTGAACATAGTTTGGTTACATAACCACCACCTTAGGTAAGACTGTTTATTATAGTCATGTTGATTCTATGGAATGCAGATGTATACATAATGTTATTATTGGTAGCCACACAATGGTTAAACATGGATTGTATTATCCTTTATGAAGGCTTTATTATGCTTGATATTTAAGTTATGGCCTTCGTGGCCAAATGATTGAAGATAATGTGTTTATCTTATGCAATAAGAACTGCATGTTTTTTAATATTGCTGAGGCCATAGGGATGAATGGTATTGAGCACTGTTGTAGCAGTCTCGTGTCCCAAAGCTGATAAGACTAAGGGTAATTGACATATTTTATAATCATTGAAAGATATTGATAATCTTGGAGTAGGTCGAGAGCCATGCTCACTGTTTAATAATAATGCCTTATGAGCAGGCTGCGAGCCTTGCAGAACATAATCATAAGCCTTTTGATTAGGCCTTTAGCTAATACATTGTAAAAAGGTAAGAAAAATGAAAAGGTCAATGGCCATGTAAAATGGAACAAAGAGTTATTCATGATAATCATATTTTTTACAGTATCCATGCCATGGAGGCCTTCAAGGCACTTAAAAGGAGAAGGAAACACTTGTGTTTTTAGAAAGCATAACTTTTTACCTTCGAGTGTAAACTATATATATATAATATGACTCTTAGTATCCATGGTGTAAAACCAATTTATTATTGATAACCTTGTATTGGTTGCATTAAGTGCATGCTAAATCTTGCATGTCAAGAGGGTAAACCCTCGACCATTGTTTTATTTCTATATAGGAAAGGATTTGAAAAACAAGTATGAAAACTTATTTGTGGAAAACATATTATGGATATGTTTCTTTGTTGAATGGCAGTGCTTCATGCAAGAAGTTTAGGGTATCAAGAACCCTTTTGAATTCTTTTGACCAAAGGTCTACCTAACATTGTTAACTTATTAGACTATAGTGATATGTGTTATAGTCGAAGAGAATTCAATGAAAACCTTGAAATAAGGTAGCCATAGAAACTTAGACTGGGGATGGTCTTTTAAACTAAACCATGAACATGTAAATTTATAAAAGAAAGTATGGGAATAGAGTGATGTGGAGTCAGAGATTGCTTGTTGCATAGGCAACAAGACCAATAATGAATGTACTCCTAGAATCGTAGTCAAAAGTCCAAGTTAGATGGACTAAGGGTGAATTGAACCCATCATCCTATGACCTAGAGGAGTCAAATTATGAACAATGTACGATGAGATAGCTTCTAAGTCGAGTCAAGGTGTGTGAACATTCGACTACGTTCATTGCAAAATGTTTATGTATATAAATCTTTGGCCAAAGTAATGCATTTGTCTCTACATGCATTAGTCGATTCAGTGTGCTCTAGATGGCATAATGCTTCCAGTAGTGTCATACATAGTTAAATTGGATCTATAGTTGTATGACCATGCAGTATTATGAAGGACACAACACCAAATACTTAGATGGCAAACCAGTTGGCTCCTTATATCTATTCCCTTCGTGAAGGGTAGGGTGACTTCCACATAGGAAGTTGTGTGGGGGACCGCGAGTCCGTGGTTGGAGGAAACTTAGCACTTGGGTGATACTCTCTTTCCCAAGCAGAAGACAAGCCAGGACTTATGAAGATAGATGTCAAAGTTCTAGATACAATACATTCTTTTATATGACTTGACAGTCAAATATTATGTGTAAATTTAGCATTGATGCTATATGAAAAACATTGAAAATGTATAGTGAAAGGAATTCACTAATATGTTATCTTTGGTTTTGTTGTAAATTTCAATTTTGAAATGTTCTAGAAAAGATATGCATATTGATTTTGATTATGATATTGATTATTACTTGTTTAACCTTGATTATGTTAATCATGACCTTGTACTTAATGGTAATTAAGCTGGTTAATTTTGGGTAATGAGAGATGGCTTGTTACATATGGTATCAGAGCTATCGAGTTCAATACATGGACCTATGAGCTCACTACATAAAAAAATTTCTCTAACATTAACGGTTACTAATGTTTGGATGTTCTTATGCCAGAATGGTAAGAAAAAGAATGGCACCCAGAAAGAAGGTAACAGGAAAGGGACGTTACCTTAAGGCTATGAGGGAGCAAGCCTCAAGAATGAAATGCCTTGAACAATCTGGTTGCTTGAGAGGTGCATGGTTGGTTGATGATGAAACTTTCACTGATGCTATTAAAAGCATCAAGCAAGAGATGGGGAAAGAGGTTAGGGCTACTACTCCTATCTCTGAAAATAAATCAGTGAAAACCTATGCACCTAAAGAACCAATCTTGGAAAGTGATCTTACGGATCCTAATGTTACTCGAGAGGCTGTGGATGAGTACCTATGAGTACGTCCACTTCTTAAATCTGATTTGATGACCTCAAGACTGAGGATAAACTTGGGAAGATATCCCAGTCTGAAAATGACTTGCAGTAGCAAGATGTAAAGAACAAATTTTTGTAACTATGGATGGATTATATGTAATCCATGGAAACTATAATGCATTTTGAAAATTTGGCAAATCTTTCCTTTCTTTTTAAGATTGCATGAATGAGAATGGATTTACATTTATGAATGAATTCAATAGTATGAAAAACTAATTGAATGATTAGTCTACAAACTTTAGGAGAAGTAGATTGCAGCACAGTTCAAACAAGAACCAATATGGGAGATAGCCAGGAAGAAGGGCAACCTTCAAGCCACTTTGATTCTAAACTCAACCAGATCCTTGCTATACTCCATGAGATGAGAGCGAGAATTGGAACTCTCAAGCAGGAGGTTAGGGATCAGCATGGACCCAGGCAGGAAGCCTATCACGGGGGTGATGACGAGGCACGTCATGAGGACACCACCCAAAGTGAATGCGGAGAGAATAACTTCGAGGTGAGACATGAAGAGGATAGAAGAATCCAGTTGGCTTTGGAATTATCTTGAGATATGAAAAAAGTTACCCCTCCTAAGTTTTATGGGACGGTAAGCGGAGATGTCACAAAGGCATGGCTTACCAAAATGGAGAAATAATTTGAAATAAGAAACTATTTTGAAATCACCAAAGCAGTATGGGGAGCATGCCAGTTGGTAGGTGAAGCATCCACTTGGTGGATGAATAAGAA
This sequence comes from Cunninghamia lanceolata, assembly GCA_027924645.1. Taxonomy (NCBI): domain Eukaryota; kingdom Viridiplantae; phylum Streptophyta; class Pinopsida; order Cupressales; family Cupressaceae; genus Cunninghamia; species Cunninghamia lanceolata. Next base: position 506,713 of record BSBN01001494.1, on the reverse strand, counting down.
AATGGAGTTAGGCTTGAGATCCACGAGTCTAACCTGGGAAAGGTTTGTGGAACTCTTTAGGCAAAGATCATGGTTTCCTCAGCTAAATTATGACCAAAAGCTTATAGATTTCCAAAATTTGAGACAGGATGATTTAACTATGAATGAGTACTGGGAAAAGTTCAGTCACCTACTCAAGTATGTTCTGCAATATCAACAGGATGAAAGGTTTCACATCCAAAAGTTTATTATGGGATTGAACACCCAGATTGGGGGTGAAGTTGGTGTGCATGGTCCCACTTCAATGGACCAAGTTTATGAGAAAGCTATTAAACAAGAATAGAAATTGAAATCTATGTCTGCTTACAGGGAAAGGAATCAAAAAAGGTATAATTGGTACCAATCCTCCCAATCTTTTAAGAAAAAGGGTAAAAAGTAGGACTTTTCAGAGAAAAATGATAAAGGGTCCAAGAACAAGCAAAATGAATCCAAGGGGGGAAAGAAAGGAAATAATAACTCTAAGAAAAATGGATATAATTTTGGAAAGCCTCATGAGAGGCGAGGAATCATGGGAGGGTGTTATAGATGTGGCGGTGATCATTATGCCAACCAGTGTCCTAACAATATGTAGGGAACTCAGCCACGAGGAAATCCTTTAACCTCTCAGCAGGTAGCATTCCAACAATGCATACATGCAGCCCTAGATAATAGGCAAGCTGAATATCAAATCACTCCTATCGAAACTACAGGTATTTATCTGGTTTTCCAATTATAGTTTTGATAGATACTGGTGCAATAGAATGTTTTATTTCCCCTAAAGTTTTAAGTAAAATTTTTAGAAAAGTTGGATACATGGCAAATACTTGGTTAGTTGAATTGGCAAATTAGACCAAAACTCAAGTAGAGCAATTCTTGTTTGAGGCTAAGGTTAAACTTCTGATTTTCTCCACTGAAGTGAACCTTTACGTAGCCCCATTAGGCTCATATGATGTTATCCTTGGGATAAACTGGTTATGGAGAAATTGAGCTAAGGTGGATTGTTATGTCAAAACAATAGAATATCTAGATGACCTCGGGAATAAAGTTTTTCTGCAAGGAAACCCTAGAGAGGTCAAACTAAGACAAATTTCTGCCCTATAGATGAAAAGAGCCCAAAGAAAGGGATGTCAACTTTTTGCTATTAAAATGGAGAAAATATATGGCCTTAAGGAAACTAATTTCCATGATGATTTGATGTTTTATGAATCTCAAAAACTCCAAAGAGTTGAGAAGAGGGAGTCCATAGATTAGGAAAGATCAGATATTGATAAATTCTCTTTTCTTAGAGATTTTGAGGATGTGTTTCTGGATAAGCTACCAGGATTGCCTCCCAAAAGAGCTTTTGATTTCTCTATAGATATAATTCTAGGATCGGAACCTTTATCTAAAGCTCCATACAGAATGACTACAACTGAGTTAATGGAGCTAAAAACTCAATTGTAGGAATTGCTTGATAAAGGACTAATAAGACCCAGTGTGTCACCTTGGGGAGCACTAGTAATTTTTGTGAAAAAGAAAGATGGTACTATGCGGTTATGTATAGATTACTGCATGCTAAATAAAGCAACAATAAAGAACAAGTACCCATTGCCCCACATTGATGATCTCTTTGATCAAATGTGAGGGGCAACTGTGTTTACTAAGATCAATCTTTGATCTGGGTACCCTCAATTACGGTTAAAAGATGAGGATATTCATAAAACAACTTTCAAAATGAGGTATGGCCATTACAAATTTATTGTCCTACCCTTTGGATTAACAAACGCACCTACAACGTTTATGAACTTGATGAACAGTGTGTTCAGAGACTGTTTGGACAAGTTTGTCCTAGTTTTCTTGGTGATATCCTACTTTACTCTAAGAATGAGGAAGACACCTTCAGCACTTAAGGATTGTTCTTTAGAGGTTAAGAGAACATAAACTATATGGAAAGCTCTATAAGTGTACTTGCTTTTAAAAGGAAGTGTAGTATCTAGGCCATATAATTTCAGCTAAGGGAATAGCTATGGACCCAGCCAAGATTAAAGCCATATTGGAATGGCCAACCCCAAGAAATGTACATGAGGTCTAAATTTTCATGGGCCTAGTAGGTTATTACAGAAAATTTGTAGTAAACGTTTCAAAAATTGTTTATCCTATCACTTCTTTGCAGAGGAAAGGAAAAAGATTTGAATGGTCAAACAAGTGTCAGGAGGCATTTGACCAATTGAAGGAAAGGTTGACTACGGTGCCTATCTTAAAGGTACTTGACCCGGAAGGTCATTTTGTAGTCATTACTGATGCCTCAGGGGAAGGCTTAGGTGGTGTACTTGTCCAGGATGGGTAGGTTATTGCACTAGTAGAATCTTGGCAAATAAATGACTACGTGATTAAAACTTTTAGTCATGGCAACTAAAAATGACTAAATTCTACTAATTTTTTGCAACATAGCTATAAATGACTAATTAATGACTAATTTGATCATCGGGTAAAAAACACAACTAAATAATTAGTCACACAAATAAAAATGACTAAATAATTAGTCACACAAATAAAAATTATACAATATGATATTAAAGTGGGTAATTAAAAAAAATATTTATAATTGGAAAGAGAGGGAAATTTTTTCGATGAAAAATAATTCAAACAAAAGAAACCCCCGTATCATCGTGTGACAAAGAAAAGTTTTTGAAATATGGTGAGGTAGAGTTATGCTCTGAAAAGGGTTTTCCAGTTGGAATCAGAGGTCAAGGGTTCTAATGGAGGCAACGATGGATCTGATGCGAAGAATGTTGCCTATGTAATCACAAAACATGCTTAATAACTTGTTGGCTCTCCTTCCCAAGCACTCTGCCAAGTTTCTCTCATGTGTCAATTAGCCCCTCTAGGTAACCCCCCATTTTCTCCTTTTATTTGTCCTCTCATTTTCCCCATCTGCCCAATGTAGTTTTGGCTAAATTTAATGATTTCTTGTGTATTTGTTTATTGCAAATTTGTTACGATCTAGCTTAATACCCACTTCAGTTTCTGCTAGCCCTATCATAGTTTAGTCCCCTGAATAGTCATTATTGTATTGAAGTATTGGTTATTAATACTAGTGTTGGTGTGTTCTAAAGAGTACTCAATATGCTCCGTTGTTAAAATGGGGTTTGATTTTTCTTAATTGGGGTCATCTTAGGTGGTTCATCTTGGCTTAAAATTCCCAAGTGATGAGATTGCAAATCAATCTAGGGTTTCTAGCTTTTTTTTTTGTGATATGGAAGTCACCCTTTCGGATGTTTCTCTCCTTGATGACCGTCTAACTAAAATATCCTTTTAGCATGATGATTTTCCTCTCATGGGTAAATTCATGGGAAGAAGACTAGATGACGTAACACTCTATGGATGGATACGGAATCTACAAGGCTGGATACAAAGTTAAATTCTTCCTTTTAAGGATTTCTTTCTTCTTCAAGTCTGCTGAGGAAAGAGAATTTTCTCAAACAAGGGTCATGATATTTTTGGCAAATCAGGGTTGTTTTATGTCCTCTGGAAACCATTTTTAGACCTAGATCATCTCTTTTTCAAAGGTTCCCTTTTGGATCCCACTTCTACAACCTCCCTCTGGTTTGTAGAGAAGTGAAGATAGTTCAGTTGCTTGCAAAGATCTATACCTCTAGACCAATGCTAGTCACAAGTTACATAGTGCATCATAACGATTGTCTTACACCCTATGCAGTTGTTAGTACCTAGATGGCACAACCAATTTTAATCATCAATATCAACACTATAAAATTATATGCTTCTGTGCATCATGCAAATGGTACTCATGCTTCCTAACACTCGAAAGCACTCATTGCCACATGTTTACTTGCATTCAGCACATCTAAAAAACTAAATAGAAAATAAAGGGCACTTGATAGCAAGGTTTCCCTTCAAATTTAACTCCAAAACTCAACATACAATTTAGCAAAATTATCCCTTAGATTTTTGCTCTATTATCCAATTAATTTACCCTCAAAATTATCAAGCCTAACAATTCAACAATATGACCTCTCAAATTTCAACTCTAAAATCTATCAATTTACTATGCAAGATAACAATTCTTTGGGTTCTCAAATCTTTATCTTTCTACTTCCTTTCATTTAGAATCATATGGTCATTGGCTTCTTAGGTCTTTATCTTTCTACTTCATCACATACTTGCATTATCATGTCATAATATGTCTAACACACTACCATGGAAGCCTCAATGCATCTTGTATAAATCCAAATAGTTAAAAAAAAACAACAAAGTAAGAAATATACTCAACAAAAGTGATGACAAATTGGCACATTATCTTCTCATTTTTTTGTACAGTTGAGAACATTCCAAATGTCTTCAAATGTCAAATTCTTTGATATATCAAATGACTCCTCCAAATTATTATTTTTTTTAAATAGAAAGTTCATAGTTTATAATAATAAGAAATCATCAATCTTTTTTCCATTTCTATGATCTGAAAGCAAAAAGCAAGCACTCAATAAAGAATCAAAAATAACAAAGTTAGTTAATATGGTAGCCAAAAATAAGCTTCAAACAATACAAGGAAACAAGGATTACAACCTAGTTTGAAGTCTTTCCCAAAATTTTGAATCAAGAGTAAACCACTAATGATAAGAAATAATAATAGGAAACATGGTTTACAACCTCATCCCCATAAATTGTTGACACAAAGCAACCTAAAGAAAAAAGAAACTAAAAGACGACATTTTTAAATAATCAAAGCTCTATAATTGTTTAATTATGATTAAGTACGTGTGCATGCTAAGACTTCTCTATATGACACATAGTACTGGCATGCCCAATGTGTTTATGATTACCACCACCATGAGGATGCTCAACAGGATTCATTGCCACACCACGAACCTTGGGCCAACAGTTGCTTTTGATCCCTATATTTGTGATATGCATTGCCAGCTTTGAGCATTGGATTTTCTGTCCTTCCACCACCAGTAACCTGACCAATCATGGCTCTGTAACTACTTGGCACAATCTTCTTAGCTCCAAATGGAAGCTTTACCCTGTAAATTGAAACCAATTTCCAAGACTCATCAAACAAGGCTATTAAAAACCTGCAAAATCAAAAATTACACAATTCTGAACATTAAGAGAGAACTTAGATAATTGTTCCAAAATTATTTCCACTACCTTTGGAATAATTGCATTTATCAGCTCACTATAACCTTGGAAAAAAAATTAAGCATAGAAATATGCCATAAGTTTCCACAAGGTGTACACCTAGAACTCAAAATAGTTTGAAAATAATTTGGAAAAAGCCACCATCCATAGGACATCACAACAGATGCATCACATGTTTGTTGCTAGCCAAAAAGCAAGATGATAACCAAAAATGATAATGAGTCAAGGGGAACATCAAGAAGTAGTACATTCAAATTAAATTTCAACTAGCTGCTAAATGAGCACAACCCACTTTGACTTGTCATAAGTTCAAAATATTAGAACAGGTACATTTTTATGTCTGCAAAGGTGACAACAATCCAACAATGGATCAAACATTTCAGATTGAAATGCAATACAAATGCATTGCAAATGACAGCAATCAAATTTGAAATTACTCATCTCATAAAAGAATAGTGGATGTAAAAGGCAGAAAAAGTGTTCTTTGATTTGATCGGGCCAATGAGAAATATTGTCTCAAAAATTCAACTATATCACTATGACTTGTTCCCTGCCGTAGTACCGCAAACTATTTCTTTGACCATTGTGGGACCATGGTATACTAAACATCACTTGAAGCCTTTCACCGCACTCCTTCATTGAAACTATCGCGGGGCCACACTATTCAACACTTACCGCAAGCTCACTTGAGGCTGCCGCAAGGGCGCGATGTACTATTTTCCTCTGCTCTTTCTTACTGCCATACTACAAGCCTCACTTGAGGCCGCTGCGGGGCGGTGTATTGTTTTGCTCTGCTCCTTCTTAGCACCATACCATAAGCCTCACTTGAGGCCATTGCAGGGGCGTAGTGTACTGGTTTCCTCTGCTCCTTCTTACCGCCATACCACAAGCCTCACTTGAGGTAGCCACGAGGGGCACAATGTATTATTTTCCTCTGCTCCTTACCGCATTATCACCAATTATTCTCTTGACTGCCACAGGACCACGGTGAAGTATCATATGCCACTTAAATTTATACCACCAGCCCACCACTTCATTTTGAGACCGCTACGGGGCTACGGTAATCGATCTCTACATACCGCGATGCCGCAAGTGCAATCTCTTCTTGCTGCGAGATAGCAATAACTGCTCCCTTGTTATCCTTGGTTTCCGCACAGTCGCCAAGACCTTTTGAGTGACCTGCGGGAGTGCGGTAAGAGATAAAAACACATCAATGGTCAAAAATACAAATATCTTTCACATGGACTTGGTATGGGGTTCTTATGAATGACTCTTGGAATAATTTTAAAATAAATATGGATCCCTACGATGGATTTATGGAAGGAAATTTGCATGAAACCAAGTGGGACAATCAAAATTTTGAATGGTACTAATGAATGACTACAAACCTTTCTATTCTTGTCTTGGCTGGGCCATGTACAAGCCGCCGCAAGGTTGTGGTGTACTATTTTCCTCTACTCCTTACCGCCATACCGCAAGCCTCACTTGAGGCTGCCGTAGGGCACAGTGTACTGTTTTCCTCTGTTCCTTCTTACCGCCATACCACAAGCCTCACTTGAGGCTGTCGCGAGGGCGTGGTGTAATGGTTTCCTCTACTCCTTCTTACCACATTACCGTCGATTATTCTCTTGGCTATCACGGGACTGCGGTGAAGTATCATATGCCACTTAAATTTATACTGCCAGCCCACCACTTCATTTTGAGACCACTGCAGGGCTACAGTAATCGATCTCTATATACCGCGATGCCACAAGTGCAATCTCTTCTTGCTGCGAGATAGCGATAACTACTCCCTTGTTATCCTTGGTTCCCGCACACCTGCCAAGACCTTTTGAGTGACCTACGGGACTATGGTGAGAGATAAAAACACATCAATGGTCAAAAATACAAATATACTTGGTATGGCGTGCTTATGAATGACTCCTGGAATAATTTAAAAATAAATATGGATCCCTAAGATGGATTTATGGAAGGAAATTTACATGAAACCAAGTGGGACTATGAGAATTTTGAATGGTACTAACGAGTGACTACAAACCTTTCTATTCTTGTCTTGGTTGGGCCATGTACAGGCCACCACGGGAGCCCAGTGTACTATTTTCCTCTGCTCCTTCTTACCGCCATACCGCAAGCCTCACTTGAGGCTACTATAGGGTGTGGTGTACTATTTTCCTCTACTCCTTCTTACTGCCATACCACAAGCCTCACTTGAAGCCATTGTAGGGGTGCAGTGTACTATTTTCCTCTGCTCCTTCTTACTGCCATACCACAAGCCTCACTTGAGGCCGCCACGGGGGCACAGTGTATTGTTTTCCTCTGCTCCTTCTTACCGCATTACCGCCAATTATTCTCTTGACTGTCGCAGGACAACGGTGAAGTATCATATGCCACTTAAATTTATACCGCCATCCCGCCACTTCATTTTGAGACCATTGTGGGGCTGCAGTAATCAATCTCCGCATATCGCGATGCCACAAGTTCAATCTCCTCTTGCTGCGGGATAGCGATAACTACTCCCTTATTATCCTTGGTTCCCGCACACCCGCCAAGACCTTTTGAGTGACCTGTGGGACTGTAGTGAGAGATAAAAACACATCAATGGTCAAAAATACAAATATCTTTCACATGGACTTGGTATGGGGTGCTTATGAATGACTCCTGGAATAATTTTAAAATAAATATGGATCCCTAAGATGGATTTATGGAAGGAAATTTGCATGAAACCAAGTGGGACTATGAGAATTTTGAATGGTACTAATGAATGACTACAAACCTTTCTATCTTGTCTTGGCTGGGCCATGTATAGGCCTGTTATGGGTTCCATAGGGTTTCTAGAAGTCTATCTATATAGACCTTACAAATGTCTTATAAACCCTTAGAAAACTTCATAGACCCTTAAAATGCTTGTGCATACCTTTAATGACTTGATAGAGTTCCTAAAGATTGTGCAGAATTTCTCATGGTTTATGCATGGTCTTCCACTAGCAGGACCTAGTCCTGCTTTAGGACCTCTTAATGGCCAGTGGACATCACCTTCACAACCACCAGTTCCTTATCCAATTGCTGCTCCAGGTAAATAATCTCCTTGTTGATGGTGAACTTTTAGTTGTATTTCACCTATTATGAAACCATACATTCTTAAGTTTGTCATGCTATTCAAAGGTAAAATTTTAAATCCTAAATGTAACATTATGGGCTGATCTGTAACTTATATAATTATTCAAAGATTGGAGTTAAAATATAAGGCCTTAGTTGCTTTTGGTCTTTGTCTTTCGGTTGAATCATTATCCAACAAAATCAGTGCATACTTGCTGAAGCAATGAAGTATTTTTTGAAAATTTAGGCCGTTTCTTTTGGGTTGAGTGCTTTTGTAGAGTTTGTAGCCTAGGGCCCAGGCTAAAAGCTTGAGTTTGGGAAAATGAAATCAAAATCTTATGGATTTGATTATTGAGTTCGGGGTTGTATATATGTAGTTGAATCTAAGTCTTAGTGATGGTTTTTGATGTCTATAACTGGAACTCTGTGAGGTATTGGTGCAGGAACACCTAACACAAGGTGGCCTCCATGAGGCATTTGAATCAAGTTTTGTTTAGAAAATTGTGTTTTCTGTTGTAATAAGGTTTATTCGACCAATGCATGTCTTTTCTGTTTGTATCTAGACTTAGAACAAACTTTGTAAATCCCAAGTAATTAGGTTGCATCATTATTGGTAAGACGGTTGGTCTCCCAACCGCTTGGAATGGGTTGGTGTTCCTCTGGCAAGTTTATAAAACTAGGGAAATGAACAAGATCATATAGTATTGTAATCAGATCAAAGAGGAGATTGAATGTAATTGTGCATTGTGTTAAGGAGAAATTGAACTAATATGTGTCATCAATTTGTTTTCCATTCTCTATAATTACAAATTACATAGTTGTAGATTTCTTTTCCTTTCTGTAATTCCATTGTTGCAAAATGTCGATGTGAACCATTCCACTGGTGAGATTTCTGTCAAAATCAGTGGAATGGCTTCGTTGTATCATATTCATTTGTTTCCTGTGTTGTTTCATTGTTCGGCGGTGCAGAGGATCCAGACGGTGCGAGGTGCACAGTAGGTTGACCTAGCATCTCCATGTACTAGGGTTTGGATTGGAGGAGTTGGAGCTGTTATCAATGAGACAGAGGCCATCGAAAAATCTTTCCTCGCTCAGAGCGACGAGGATAGTCTAGCTAAAGGGAGCTTCAAGCCGATGAACAGAAGTCACAGCCTAAGATTCAGATCAGGGTGACAAAGCACATCGGCCAGAAGTTGTGCATGCTTGCTGATGAGTAGGGTCTCACTGAAGATAACACATATCGGCAATCGGGAGAACAAACAAGGAGTCTCATCGATAGGAAGTGTCGATCAGACTTGGCATGTCAGCGAGGCATTTCCTACCATGGCCAATGGAAATTGTCTTAGCAATAAGTGAGAACCATAGAGTCATCCATCAGGGACAGCTGTGGGGTCAGAGTGATAAATTGCAAGGTGCCGACGATGTAAGTCGTACCAACTAAGGCTCCCCATCATATTGGTATCAAATCCAGCGAAAGCTTGGGTGGAGGTGTTGTGTATTTGATTTCTGTCACTGAGAAGGCAGATAAAGAGTTGCTCATGCCACCTAGTTGCGAGAAGGAATAGGACTCCTGTAGTGTGTGGGAAGATGATGTTGAGGTCTGTCAAGACCATTCACCAATAGAGGTTTGGCTGGAAGAGGGTGCAGAGTGAGGCCACTACGAGTGGAAGTGGTAGTGCATCTCCAGGATCTGTTGTTGGACGAGAGGAATGGGTCTGTGAAGCAGTGTGTAGGATGGATAGCTGATTGAGCATTGTGTTGTAGTCGAATTAAGGATTTGCAGAAGTGTTGGCGTTGTCTGTGAATGTTTATGTCAGACAGAGAAAGCGAAGGAGAGGCTAGCGATATGCCTCCAAAGGGGATGACCATTGAAGTGGTCAAGAAATTTTAAGAGATGGAAGAGATGATCAAAACTGGAGTCAGGGAAGCACTCCAAGCAGAATTGAAGGCAATGAAGATAGGCAAAAGGATAGAGGAAGATTCAGATGAAGAAGAAGAGAAAGAGGAAGAAGCAGAAGAGGAACAAGAAGAGGCAAAGATACCGGTTGAACAAAAGCAATTCCTGGAGGCCATTAAGGCTATTGGCAAGGACTCTTCAGAGGCTCGGATAGATATTCCCATGTTCAGTGGAAAGATGAATGTTGATGAAGTTATGGAGTGGATTGAGGCTCTGAACAACTACTTCAAATACAAGGAAGTTCCTGATAGTAAGAAAGTTAAGTTTGCAAAAATTAAACTCAAAGGTGCTGCCCTTACATGGTGGAATTACACCCAAGGAGAAAGGGTAAAGAATGGGAAGAGTATGATATCTTCGTGGAGCAGAATGCTAGAGAAGATCAAGTCCCAGTTCCTTCCATCTAACTACGAGGTGCAGATTTATAGGAAGATGCAGAACCTTAAGCAAAAAGATATGGATGTGGCTACTTACACCGAGGAGTTTCACAAATACACTCTTCATTGTGGGTACATGGAGGATGAAAAAACTAAGGTAGCAAGGTATCTAAATGGTCTGAGGATCAATATTTAAGAGGAAGAGGTGACAGAAATTTTAGAGGCAGTTTTGGAGGAAGAAGTCCTAACCAGAGGCCTAGTGGTGAGTCTAGCCAAGAAGAGTAAGTTGGAGACTCAAGTAGCAGAGGAGGCTACCGAGGAAGAAGGCCTAATGAAAGAGGTGGGACAAATGGATCAGATAGAGGATCCAAGTTCTCCAACATGAGATGTTATAACTGCAATCAGATAAGACACCTGGCCTATAAGTGTCCAGAGAAGGCCTCAACTTCTCATGGCAATGAGAGAAGAACCACATTGACTCAAGAGGATGCAAGGAGTGTGACATCTCCTGAAGTAAATTTGACATCAGAAGCGGGAGAAAATCTAATGATCAAGAGGATGTTGCTCAAAGCACCAGTGAAGACTAAACCATCACAAAGGAGAGCACTTTTCGAGATCAATAGCAAAAGCAAAGGTAAAATATGCAAGGTAGTCATAGATTCTGGTTCAACAGATAATATGGTGTCTAGGGAAATGGTGGATAAATTGAACATAGAAAGAATTCCTCATCAAACTCCTTACAGAGTATCTTGGGTAAGTGATAGTCAATCACTTTTGGTAGATGAGCAAGCATATGTTGATTTTGAAATTGGATAATATAAGGAGAGAATTTTATGTGACATTTTGCCCATTGAGTGTTGTCACCTACTTTTAGGTAGGCCATGGCAATTTGATAGGTAAGCATTAGATGATGGATATGCTAACACATACACCATCAAGAAGGTTGGGAAGACTTTTGTGATGACACCATTACAGGAGGATACTGAAGCAAAAAAGGCAACCAAGGTCATTTTGGTGGGTAAGAAAGAGTTTGTGAAGATCAATGACGAAGAGACAACGCAAGGTGAGGATACCTCAAGGAGTGGGATTGTCAACGGTCCAAGTTTGAAGGTGATTTTAGTTTTGAATGATGGAGATCAGATGGTGATGTCTGAGATGGATCAGAAGATGATCAAAGAGCAAGTCTGCAAGTAGCCACAAGTTGATTGGAAAGAAGAAGATGCTATCATAGTAGGAACCATTGTTTGTCCTCTAGAGCCAACAAGAGTTGCAAGGCAAACATATTCTACCATAGCAGTAGTGCAAGCAACATCAAACAAGGTTTTGAATGTAGGTGTTCAGGCAGAGATGACAGTAAGGATGAATAGCGAGCAAAGTATGGGTTTGGTTGCAAGCACTCACTCATGGCAAGTTGTGAGTAGAGCCTAGAATGCTAGGCATGAGTTTTTGATTCCATGGAAGCAAGTTGCAGTCTAGAGATCATGGAGAAGGCATGATGCAGCAAAGGATAAAGATGGAGCAAGCCAAAGAGTCAACTCATGGGACATGAGTTCTTTTCTAGGTGGAGTGTATGGTGCAGGAGCACCTAACACAAGGTGGCCTTCATGAGGCATTTGAATCATGTTTTGTTTAGAAAATTATGTTTTCTGTTGTAATAAGGTCTATTCGACCAATGCATGTCTTTTATGTTTGCATCTAGACTTAGAACAAACTTTGTAAGTCCCAAGTGATTAGGTTGCATCATTATTGGTAAGACAGTTGGTCTACCAGCCGCTTGGAATTAGTTAGTTTTCTCCCAGCCGCTTGGAATCGGTTGGAGTTCCTCTGGTGAGTTTATAAAACTAGGGAAATGAACAAGATCATATAGTATTGTAATCAGATCAAAGAGGAGATTGAATGTAATTGTGCAAATGTAATTGTGCATTGTGTTAAGGAGAAATCAAACTAATCTATGTCGTCAATTTGTTTTCCATTCCCTGTAATTACAAATTACATAGCTGTAGATTTCTTTTCCTTTCTGTAATTCTGTTGTTGCAAAATGTCGATGTGAAGCATTCCACTGGTGAGATTTTTGTTGAAATCAATGGAATGGCTTCATTGTATCATATTCATTTGTTTCCTATGTTGTTTCATTGTTCGGCAGTGCAGAGGATCCAGATGGTGTGAGGTGCATAGTAGGTTGACCTAGCATCTCCATGTGCTAGGGTTTGGATCAGAGGAGTTGGAGCTATTATCGGTGAGACAGAGGCCATCGAAAAAGCTTTCCTCACTCAGAGCGACGAGGATAGTCTAGCCGAAGGGAGGTTCGAGCCGCTAAATGGAAGTTGCAGCCTAAGATTCAGATCGGGGTGACAAAGCACATCGGCTAGAAGTTGTGCGTGCTTACCGACGAGTAGGGTCGCACTGAAGATAGCACATATCGGCATATCAGGAGAACAAACAAGGAGTCTCGCCGATAGGAAGTGTCGGTCAGACTTGGCATGTCAGCGAGGCATTTCCTACCATGGACAATGGAAATTGTCTTAGCGATAAGCAAGAACCATAGAGTCATCCATCAGGGAGAGCTGTGGGGTCGGAGTGATAAATTGCAAGGTGGCCGACGGTGTAAGTCGTACAGACTGAGGCTCCCCATCAGGTATCAGTCCATGAATGTTCTTTTATCAAATGTATGTATAGATGTGTATCACCTATAGAACATTGTAAGAGAATCATTGTAGAAGATGAATTGACTCCACATGCTTCTTAACTAACTCTATTTCATTTCATGAATACATGAACCTTCTTAAATGGATAAGCCATCTTTCCATAAGAAATACATTTTTCTTGTTTCTAAGAAACATAGTTGAGACTCTGTTGGGTGACAACTTCAAATGGATGTGAGTTGATCTATCAAGCGCCCATATTCAAATCTGGTAGATTTTTTATTTTAATTTAAATCTTTATTGTAGGTTATTTTCCCTATATTATTTATTCTTGGTTTGAACTCCATGATTTTGTGGTTTTTTGTTAGGACCCAGAGCTTTCATATGCAGGACCACCTACAAGGCACCAAAGGAGTCATTTGGATCATGACTTAGGAGCTGGTTAGTGGTATAATGGTGGTTGAACTGTCCTAGTCTATACAACTAAGAGATGTACTTGTGTACTTTATAGTTTGTTTGTTTAATTTTGTGATGCTTAGAAAAACATCATAAATAGATAAGATGATATTTTTTGTAATTTATTCCTTCAATCACTTGTCATAGGTCCAGTTGGAGGTAGCAAAGCTGGTGGAATGGAGGGTGTACCTTATCTGCCTATTTATTCAAGCAGAAATGTTGTAAGTTCCACTTCGGATCACCAAAGCCTTCACAAAAACATCTGCACAAAATTTAATAATGAAGAATTTATGCACAAATTCTCTTTTGAATGATGCACAAATCCTCCACTGCAACACCACACCGTTTATGGGCCTTGCGGTGATGTGGGTGATTCCTACATCACCGCAAGGCCTAGAAACAAACCATACGATGTTGTGGTGGAGGCTTTGTGCGTCATTCAAAAGAGAATTTGTGCATAAATTCTTCATTATTGAATTTTGTGCAAAAAGTTTTGTGAAGGCTTTGGTGATCCGAAGTGGAACTTGCAGCTACAATATCTGATAAAAATCTATTTCCAAATATGCTTTTGATGGATGTTCATATCCTTATCCAAAGCTCCAATTCACACACAGATAGGAAGGATACTTTCAAAGGTTAAGGAGTTGGGCTTTGTAGTGCCCCCTCATTTTTGGCTTGTGATAGTGGTAGTTTTGCATTGCTCTTTGTCAGTCTGAGACAGTCGCTAGTCTTTCATTGCATTTATACAGTTCTGAGACTTTTGGATTAGTAGACTTATGGTTTATGTTTATTTTGATCATGATGGACTATGTTCGACTGATTTAGTTTTGACATGTGTCATGAGTTCATGATGACATTAGTATTATTCCAGTTATGATGAGTTTGACATGAGTAGTAATGGTTTAATATTATCATGTTTTATTCTATCTATTGATATCTGAATTCAAATAAAGTGGTTATGGTCTTGTTTCAAGAGCAGAGACAATGTAGTACTACTCACTCCGAGCACCCTACTACATCGTGATTCTCTGTCTCTATGTGTGTTGATATATATATGCATTTGATTGTATACAACCTATTGTTCTGATGTAGGCTGTAGGTACCGAGCCTCGACTCCACCTGATATAGCAGGTTTGAGCTAGCTCTTGCACCAATGGGTATCGGTGATGGGAGATAACACGAGGTTTATTCTGCTAGGTCAGTCCTAGTCTTCTGTTGTAGTCATATGTCGTGATGTGACATGTGGTCCTTGCTGGTCGTCATGTGTTGTGGAGTATTGTCAAGTTTTGTTTTAGTTGTGCCTATGTGTAGTTTGGTAATACTTTAATGAATTTTTATTTAAAATAATAATGCTTTTAATATGTTTTATTGGATAGTATCTTATTTAGCCTAATAACACCTTAGTAAAATTTTAAAATAGATTAAAATTAATCAATTTGTTAATCTAAGAATATTTGTGTCATAAGTTGTTGATCTGGGTAATGAGTATATAGTTGATTAAAGAATATTATTAGTGAAGAATTTATGGTGGTGAGTTATCGAATGGGAATTCTCAGATTTGTGAAATCTCTATTATTAGTAAAATTTTAAAATTTTCGGAGGAGTGGGGATTGTGGTAACGGATGCATGTTTGTGGCTATGATTTTAATGGATGGGGAAGAGGAAGAGGAAAAGACAGAAATTTGGTAAAAACAAAGAATTGGTTGTGAGAAACGGAGAAGATTTGAAGGGGACTAAAATTTGGGTATGTTCATGTTGACTCTCTGTGTGTGAAATTTGTATTTTTGTAGCTTGGAATTTAAATCTTGTTGTAGCTTAAATCATTCTATGCGTTGTGTGTTTGAATGTAGTTGCCTGACCACGCCCTCATCTTGGAAATTGCACTTTGATGTCTGTCAATGTTTTAACCTCTATTGCTACTACCAAATTTACTCTTCTTTTGGTTTATTCTTTGTTAAAATCCTTCTTGAAATCTTGGAGTCCAATCATTTGTAAATCTTGCAAAGTGACCCAAATTAAAAAGGAAATAACCCATATGTATCATTCTTCTAGTTCTTGCCTCATTTCTTTTCCTCAGCTACTCGCAGTTCCCTAGTAAGGCCTTATCCAACTTTGTTTCTCAGAATTTTTGCCAAGATTTGAAGCTCTAACATTGTTTTTTAAGGAAACGATCTAACTACATGGCATTTTTTGCAAATTTTTACCTCAGCTGGAAGCCACCGTATTAAATGTTGCTGAAGATGGTGAAATACCTCAGATTTTTCCTTTGACCGTACGACATGTGACTCCCATTTGCATTTTTCTTATGGTTATATTTCTATTCCTTCCTCCTTGTTGACTGTATGACATTGGGGGGATCTGGTGCAATTTCTTTTTGAAATTTTTCTGCCCTCTCTATGGGACGCTATGTTGGTGCATGCAACTGGAGTTAAGGTTTTGAGCTAAAATCCATAGGCATTTTCATTGTAAAACCTTCAAATTTTCTAATTCCTTCGGCCTATGCAGTTGCATGTATGTATCTTTGTATGTACATGGCCGTTTGTATGTATCTTTGAATGTACAAGTGCATATGTACATTGGTGGGCCCAAAAAATAAGTCAAATCAGCTTCAAAAAGTGCAAAATTTGGTTGTATGCATCTTTGTATGCATATCAGACTTGTATGTGCAATTCTAGGCATGAAAAGTGGATGTACATTGAAGATTCCATCACAGATTCCTAGAATATTCCATGCTTGTATGTAAGGATTGCATGTATATTGTTGTTGTATGTTTGATATACAACAGGTAGATATAATGGTGATATGCAAAGGAAACATACATCGCCAAGATACAAAGGCAGAATCTACATCGCAAAGATACAAGCGCGCATGCAAAGGAAAGGATGCAAGGGTCTTATACATTTGCCACATGCAAGAAAATGCTACATTGGCAGCAACATACAAGGGAAATATGCAAAGTCAATGTGCAAAGGTCAAATACTAAGATGGGGTCCACGAATTGCATGTATATGCGATTGTATCTTTGCACATACAATCGCATATACAATGCAACATACATTCCTAATATACAGGGCCCGAACCTGAAATGAATATACATTCTAATTGATACAGGCATAGGTGATTGTATGTTTTCCTTGTATGTATGTTTGCATTGTATGTCAGCACATACAAGGGTCATATACAAAGCGATATACAAGCAAGACCTGACTGACAAATCAAATTTGGCAAATTCAGCGTTGAGTCCATAGTTTGTATGGTGAAAGTTTTTGTATATGCCGATATGCACAAGGAGTAAGATACAAGGCTCAGACCCAATTGAAATTGCAATTTGTTTTATAAGGATTTGGGGTCTGCCTTGTATGTTGGTGATTATATGTATATACAATCACATATACAACCGCAGGTGCAAAAGCAAAGATACAATGGATCGGTGATGAAGGTGCAAGTTCAGCGATGGTGATCCAATGGCAAGCTGCCACGTGTCCGAGAGCAGTTGTATGTATATGCTTTTGCATATACAAAAATTTGAATGAGTAATGGGTGAAATGGCAAAACGTATGTTTGCCAGGAAAAGTCAGCGATGGAAAAAGGGCACCTACATGGCGCGATCTCACTGGTGGATGACTTTTCAATATGAATTAAAGCCATTGATCTTGGTGATGATGATGGAATCGATGGCCCTATTTTGAATGCCTAAGGAAGGAAGGATTTTCTTTGTATCTGCAGCCGCATTTCAAGCGGGAAAAACTGTAAAGCACACAACTGTTGTATTTTCTGAAGTTGCTGCATCTCGCAGGTTGGTAGGCCATTAATGGCAAGTTTGCAAGAGGTATGGGTCAAATAGATGGGCCAACTACCATATTTGATGAGAAAATATTCAGGCAACTGCACGACTCCTAATATCACCTGCTCCTTCTTCTTCTCTTAGCTGCATTGAATGATTTGGGCGCCATTTTGATGGTGCGTTGTATCTAGTGGAATTTTTGAAATGACCTTGTACTTAATTGCTAGGTACACGTTCTTGCTATATAGCGAACTATCACTCATTTTTTCTGGTTGTTGAAGATTTGGGCAAATTTTTGGAGGAAATAACGAAAAATAGAGCATTTCTTGGTTGTTCTATCTCTTTTGGAGTTTATGAGTTGCATTTGAGTGCACCTTGCACATATGTTTAGTTTCATGTTATTTTTATATGAAAAATGTATTGTTGCATGTGTTTAGCTATTTGTCTCCATTTGTTGTATGCATCCCTTCTTTTGAATTTGGTTGCTAAGGGTTCCTCAGATTCTAGGATATAGATTTGTTGTATTGCATGTTTGATCTCTAACTTCCATTCAAGGAGTGGATTAAACTATTTTAGGTTAAGTATGAAGAAGAATGTATGTCAGTTGGGATATTGGTAAGTAGAGGCAGCTAAAGACTCAGTCTTGGGTGGTGTTTGTAAGGCAAATACCAGTCTTAACCCCTTGAAACTTGAATGCCAGTGCAAATCATTCACTTGTATACGTCTAGTTGACTCCTTGCCCTAAGATAGGCATTGGTCTGCTCCTGTGTAGTAGTTAAGATCCAAAATCCCCTATCTCGCATCCAAAACATAAAAACAAATCATTTCAAAGCTTCAACCTGTTAGTTGTAGGAGTAGAAATAGGACCCCTACATACTCTCATCCACAACCAGTTAGATATGTCCAAGAACATTGCCAGCCTTGTGATCTATCATGCAAATCTTGGTCCAAAAATGAGAGTATTCTACCTGTTGTTATAAAGCTAAATATTTATGTCATTGGGCGAGTCAAAGTTAAATATTTAGCTATAGGGATACCCCCCTTTGGTGTGGCAGAACCAGAAGTGAAGGGGAGGTAGCTCACACAACCTCCTGTATTTGTTGGCCGAATCTACCTGTGCATTGGAACTAGCAAACCCTCTACCAATTCAGAGAGAAAGACCCAACAAAGTGGCGACTTTGCTGGGGAGTCAAGCAATTTGAAGACTGGAAGACCCATTTTCCAGTGAGGTTGTTGCAACAATACCAAGGAAAACCATGTGGTGCTCTACTAGTGTGATGAATCGAGAAAACAAAAGTGCCTTGTTGATATTATGTCCTCTCTGTGAGAGGTGGTGACTCTATTGATTAAACCTATCCAAAGCTGCAACATATTTCCAGGTATTCATCTTTTGATTCAAAAATAATGAGTCTAGAGCAGTAGTCCTGGTTGTGCTCTCAAAGAAGACCATTTTTTATTGAAATATATAAAGTCCTAAATTTCAAAGGAATATATGGTTACCCAAATGTTATTCCCAATAAGATTAGATAATGTTTTCTAAAATATAGTAGATTAAATTCTGAGTCTGCAAACAAACATCTACAATTTTTTTGTAATTTGATAGAAGATTATGAGGTAGAGGCTGAAGATGTAGTAATAAGACTTTTTGTTCAGTCATTAGAGAATGATGCTAGGGTCTGGTTTTCAGACCTGCCTATATGTTCAGTTTCTTCATGTGTAGATTTAGAAGTTGCATTCCTAGAGTAGTTTGGTGAAAGATTTGATTTGGCCTCATTGATTATACATTTCATGAATATCCAAAAGGAAGATGAGGAACTGGTTCCAACCTTTAATCTTAGATTTATTAAATTGCTCAAGCAAATTCCTGAATATATGAGACCCAATGATGCATTATGCTTGGCAATTTATTTGGCTGCATTTGATGAAGAAATGAGTTATTTATTGAGAGATAAAGAACCAGCCATGCTTCACCAAGCTTACAAATTTGCTCTGGATATTGAAAATAATCAGAAGTATGGAATGCCAGTAGGTTTCATGACTACAAGCCTTCAAAATAGTTTTCAAAGTGAATATGTATCAGCTTTCCCATTGTGTTCATTGAGAGATGATTTTACAAAGGGGAATGTATTTCAGAACAATGGGTGCAATCATGATGTAATGCATAAACATGAAGAAGATGCTGTCAAAAATGTGGGCACATCCTATAATGGTGAAGACAAAGATTGTTATCAACCTCTAGAAAAGAAGCCTGCAGATGCAAAATGCATTTCAAATGATCAAATGAAAGATATATATGAGGTTGTGTTTTGCAGTAATAGGCATATCCAAGTTATTCCTGATTATTTATATGAGGTGGATATGCAGAGCTTCACTCTAAATATAGAAAACATTGATTCAAGGGATGGCAGGGAATGTGTTGATGACTGTCAGCATTTAGACGCATGTGTGAGCCTTTCAGATGATGAAATATATATGGATGCTGAATATGAGTGCTTCCTTGAAGATTATGACCACCTCTACAATGCAGAGGTTAAAAAAATTGCTTTTGATTATCAGTGCATTGGTGAAGAGAAAAATTAAGGTCACTATTCAGATGTAAATGGACAAGTTGCAGATGTGTGTACTCATACAGTTGGGGATAATGTTGGTTGCAGGGGTGACTATGAAGCTTTTGATGAAGGGCTACACTCTGAGCTTTTTATGCCTTCTTTTGAGACATTCCAGGTGGACCTTAATGATAAAATTGCTGAGCATAGTAATGATGGATATCTGAATGTTTATGAAGATGAATCTAATTATGAAGTGTTGCTTGTGCCTGAAAATTGCATATGTAATACAGAGGAGCTCTTATTTTTTGAAGAAGGGCAAAATTCTGACGTGGATTCATTTGTTTCATGTGAGTCTCTTATTTTTCCAAGCAACATCAGTGACTCATATGATCATGATAGTCTACTGCTAAGAATGGTAAATGCTTATGAATCTTGCTGTAGATTTGAAGAAAGAGAAATGGGCAACAGCACAACCAATTGCAAAGTAGGGTACTGCAAATGGTTAAATGTTTTCAGGCTTCATTTGAAGAAATCAAAAGAAAATTAGATATTTGATAAAGGAAAATTCTGGTTTTTCCTTTTTGGTGGCCCTGGGCCACCAAGTAAATTTTAAAAAAGTGTGATTTGTGATGTAGGTTGGTGCAGTGTTTGACTCTATGTGCCCAATGGATAAGGGACTAGTCTACATCCCAGAGATCTATGGTTCTTGCCATACTTGCAAGAGGCATGCGTCCCCAGATGGAGCCAATGTTGGTGCATGCACCTGGAGTTAAGGTTTTGAGCTAAAATCCACAGGCATTTTCATTGTAAAACCTTCAAATTTTCTAAGTCCTTTGGCCTATGCAGTTGCATGTATGTATCTTTGTATGTACATGGCCGTTTGTATGTATCTTTGAATGTACAAGTGCATATGTACATTGGCGGGCCCAAAAAATAAGTCAAATTGGCTTCAAAAAGTGCAAAAATTGGTTGTATGCATCTTTGTATGCATATCGGGCTTGTATGTGCAATTCTGGGCATGAAAAGTGGATGTACATTGAAGATTCCATTGCAGATTCCTAGAATATTCCATGCTTGTATGTAAGTATTGCATGTATATTGTTGTTGTATGTTTGATATACAATGAGTAGATACAATGGCGATATGCAAAGGAAACATACATCGCCAAGATACAAAGGCAGAATGTACATCGCAAAGATACAAGCGCGCATGCAAAGGAAAGGATGCAAAGGTCTTATACATTCACCACATGCAAGAAAATGGTACATTAGAAAAAACATACAAGGGAAATATGCAAAGTCAATGTGCAAAGGTCAGATACTAAGATGGGGTCCATGGATTGCATGTATATGCGATTGTATCTTTGCACATACAATCGCATATATAATGTGATATACATTCCTAATAGACAAGGCCCGAACCTGAAATGAATATACATTCTGGTTGATACAGGCAGAGGTGATTGTATGTTTTCCTTGTATGTATGTTTGCATTGTATGTCAGCACATACAAGGGTCATATACAAAGCGATATACAAGGCGGACCTAACTGGCAAATCAAATTTGACAAATTCAGCGTTGAGTCCGCAGTTTGTATGGTGAAAGTTTTTGTATATGCCGATATGCACAAGGAGTTAGATACAACGCTCAGACCTAATTTAAATTGCAATTTGTTTTATAAGGATTTGGGGTCCGCCTTGTATGTTGGTGATTGTATGTATATACAATCACATATACAACCGCAGGTGTAAAAGAAAAGATACAATGGATCGGTGATGAAGGTGCAAGTTTAGCGATGGTGATCCAATGGCAGGCTGCCACATGTCTGAGAGCGGTTGTATGTATATGCTTTTGCATATATAAAAATTTGAATGAGCAATGGGCGAAATGGCAAAATGTATGTTCGCTAAGAAAAGTCAGTGATGGAAAAAGGGCGTCTACGTGGCATGATCTCACTGGTGGATGACTTTTTAGCATGAATTGAATCCATTGATCTTGGTGATGAGGATGGAATCGACAGCCCTGTTTTGAATGCCTGAAGAAGAAAGGATTTTCTTTGTATCTGCAGCCGCATTTCAGGCAGGAAAAACTACAAAGCACACAACTATTGTATTTTCTGAAGTTGCTGCATCCCGCGGGTTGGTAGGCCATTAATGGCAAGTTTGCAAGAGGTATGGGTCGAATGGACAAGCCAACTACCATATTTGATGAGAAAATCTTCAGGCAACTGCATGACTCCAAATATCACCTACTCCTTCCTTCTTCTTCTCTCAACTGCATTGAATGATTTGGGCACCATTTTGATGGTGCGTTGTATCTGGCAGAATTTTTGAAATGACCTTGTACTTGATTGTTGAGTACACGTTCTTGCTATATAGCGAACTGTGTCACTCATTTTTTCTGGTTGTTGAAGATTTGGGCAAATTTTTGGAGGAAATAACGAAAAATAGAGCATTTCTTAGTTGTTCTATCTCTTTTGGAGTTTATGAGTTGCATTTGAGTGCACCTTGCAGATATGTTCAGTTTCATGTTATTTTTATATGAAAAATGCATTGTTGCATGTGTTTAGCTGTTTGTCTCCATTTGTTGTATGCATCCCTTCTTTTGAATTTGGTTGCTAAGGGTTCCTCAGATTCTAGGATACATATTTGTTGTATTGCATGTTTGATCTCTAACTTCCATTCAAGGAGTGGATTAAATTGTTTTAGGTTAAGTATGAAGAAGAATGTATGTCAGCTGGGATATTTGTAAGTAGAGGCAGCTAAATACTCAGTCTTGGGTGGTGTTTGTAAGGCAGATACCAATCTTAACCCCTTGAAACTTGAATGCCAGTGCAAATCATTCACTTGTATACGTCTAGTTGACTCCTTGCCCTGAGATAGGCACTGATCTACTCCTGTGTAGTAGTTATGATCCAAAACCCCCTATCTCGCATCCAAAACATAAAAATAAATCATTTCAAAGCTTCAACCTATTAGTTGTAGGAGTAGAAATAGGACCCTTGCATACTCTCATCCACAACCAGTTAGATATGTCCAAGAACATTGCCAGCCTTGTGATCTATCATGCAAATCTTGGTCCAAAAATGAGAGTATTATGCCTGTTGTTATAAAGCTAAATCTTTTTATCATTGGGCGAGTCAAAGTTAAATCTTGAGCTATAGGGATACCCCCTTTGGTGTAGCAGAACCAGAAGTGAAGGGGAGGCAGCTCACGCAACCTCCTGTATTTGTTGGCCGAATCTACCTGTGCATTGGAACTGGCAAACCCTTTGCCGATTCGGAGAGAAAGACCCAACACGTTGTACGACCGCCATACAAGCCTTCTCAATGATCTTTTTAAATGAATTTCTTCTACCTCTCAAAATTGCTTTAAGTTTGCACTTTCTGAGTAATCGTTGGACTCTTCCCAACTCTCTGTATTTTGATTTGTTGCCTAAATTTATTTAATGAAAATAATATTAATGAAATATTGTCTTACCTATGACATCTCTATTTTCCTCTGAAGCTTGAGTCAGTTCTCCTCTGCCAGTCAATTGAAATGCTCTAGTTATTCTCTGTCTAGACCTCAGATGATTTTCATTCCCATACCTATAACTTTTCTTTTAATTCTCCAAATAAAAATGGTGGAATGTGTTTCTTCTGCAACCAAAATTTTAAATTTAGTTCATAGAATAGTTAGTTGTTGTTATTGAATTTAATTAGAATGCTTGGAGGAAATCTTGCTATTAGGGAAACTTCTAGTTAACTCTATGAACAATTCATTAACTTTGGTTTTTGAGTTTAGTTTTGATTTTTTAAGTTAATATTAGAATATTAGAGAGAAGTTAATATTAGAAGGTTCATATGTTAGTAGGATAGAAGTGTATCATTTTAGAATTAAACTTATTTAATTAATGTTGTTTTTTTTGGTATATGCAAGTAGTTTAATAATTAAGTTGTGCTCATTTTATTAAATATAATTTTGTTAATTGCTATCCTATGATATGTTATTATTTTTGGAATTAAACAATGAGTGAGAGTTATTTGAATTTTTTATACTAGACTCATATGGTCATTAAATATTAGTTATACTTTTGCCACCTTGTTAAATTTAAACTTGTTAGTTATGTATTGGAATATGCTAGTTCGTGTCACGTAAATGTTAGTAAGTAAATAAATAATTAGTTTAAGTTTTAGTGCGTTTTGAGTTAAGCATGTTAGATTCTATGGTAAACGACTATGCAATTATTAGATGAATCAATATAGGCTATTTTGTCGTTCTATGTTGCCGGTCTATGTTACTCATTGGTGTTATGTTGAGTCGAATTTTAATATGGTCTTGTTTGGGAATTTCCTTGTTCAGAGCAATGATGTATATAGGGTAGTTATTTCCATGATACATTATTTTAGTAAATAAATATAGATATAGGAATTTTAAAGTGATTTGAAGTATTGTTTCTAGTTTCATGAGGTAACAATATTGTGATAATCAAGTATTGATTCCCCTGTTAAATATTAATTTGCTAGTCATGCTTGTAGTATACTATTCTATGCTACGTGAATGGTTGATATCATAGTATATGTTATTTTACTTCATCTTAGAGAGAGTAAAAACTTTGAGCCGATTGTCGGTTTAGACCATCTATTGTTGTTATTTTAGTATGGTCGAAATTCCTTATTTAATTTGTATTGGATTTTGCATTGATGTAATTGGGTTATTGTGTTATTTTTGTCCTGAGTCATATTGTTATAAGACATGTCGTAAATCGTCTATATCCTTGTTTTATGTTGTGAGACAGATTTATGTAAGTGGCCTTGTGTGCAATTACCAACTCCAAAGGTTAGGCCTTTTGGGTCTTCAATCAATTTTGTTGTCATTCTGTCCAGATGATTCTTGATTTGAGTGGTTTTATGGGTAAGGAAAAAGTTTTATTGCTGAAATAGGAATTGGAAGTGTTGGATTGTAAAAGTTAGATGTTATCAGTTCCCTTGCCCTTGTATGTTTTTTTTTTAATACTGATTAGGAGTGCTAGTTGTATGTGGGGGAGTGGCTTCCATGGTGGGGCCGGTGCCCAAAGTGGCTGCCTGGAAAACCCCATGGAAGTGGTAAGCAAGTGATAACTAAATAATTGATCTAGGTGGGTTGGGTAGTAATCCATATAACAAGATAAGTATGAAGCCTCTCCCATGCCTTGAGTGCTTTCACAAGCTAAGGATGGGATGAGAAAGCCTGGTTGGCAAGGTTGACTTCCTCGTCTCCATGAGAGGAAGTGTTGACTCCGCATGTGTCACCCTATGGGGCCAATGCCTATAGAGAGGTCACCAGGAAAACCATAGATGGGGGCCAACTTCTAGTGAGAGATAGCTTGAAAAACCCATGATAGGACCATGCGATTACACTCTCCCTACTGTAGCGTAGTTACTTCATGTTTTATCTTTTGTTGTTACCTCTGGAGTGCAGACTTGTCTTGATGGTTGATCCCATCTTGATGAATTGATTGTCTTGTTTTGGCAAGTACTGTCTTGTCTGTGCAGCCTTGTTATCATGTTTGCCTGCATGGAGTCTGTATCTTGTTGTTGCATTCATTGTTGTAACTTTGGTCTAGTGGAGCCTTGATGTTATCTCCTAGCTCGGAGGGGTGGACCTCAGAGTTCCACATGGTTGGGTGGCAGAGCTATCCATTGGTCTTCTTGGAGATTCAGTTTGAGTCCAGTGCAGAAGTGTTCCAGTTCCAGATTTGCTTTACACTTTCAGAGTTGTATACATTCATAAGTATTTATTTGTAAACTGACGTGATCTATCTTGTAATCTTGTATTGTAGCTTTGTAAATTAACTATCCTTGCAAATATTAATGTTATACTTATTTGTAGTAGTATGATGTATATCACTTGTGTTGTTAAGACTTAATGATCAGCTGATGCAGTTATGTTTCCCTAGAGAAGTTAGAAGTGCACTTTTCTTTATGTTGTGTATAATGATATCTTTGCCTACTGTTATTGCAAATTCTTGCTTTAAAGAAAAAAAAAATTATTTCTGTAATTTTGCTCTTTTTAGTCTAACTCTCTAGGGTTGCATGATGGGGCGTCATAGGCTTTACACCCACTGGTTGCATTTTCTTAAAATTTTCTAAGGACTTTTCAGAAAAACCCATTTTAGACAATCCTTTAATCACGACATTCCATAATATCACATTTCTTTGAGGCATTTTTTGAAACAGTTCGCTTTCCTTGTCTATGCTTCCACATTTTCATGTATGTCTAGCAAGACACTAGTAACTACAACATATGACAAAAAAATCCCTGTTGTTATGCTTTGATGGATGTCCCTCATTATTAATGGATATCTGATATAGTACACATTATTATAGTGCAAGCCTATTTTTCAGATTGTTTCATTTAGCATCACCAATATTCTCCACAAGAACATTGTCCCTATTTAAAATGATGGAAATGGTTCACATCTCTCAGAACAATTTCTCTTGCAACAATCTTGGAGATGAATTTAGATGCAGTATGAAAATCAGAACATACTCGAAGGTTCTTAACAACTCTAATGGTTGTACTAGGGGCCATGTTTAACAAACCAAATGCAATTGCTAACTTTTCACTATGGTGGTAGATAAATGATTTTTTTTCTTCTATTCCATAGCATTAAGTAAAAGTCTTGAATCTAGAAATACCCTACTGCCTTCATTTGCCAAGCCAATTTCTCCAATTTTGCATAGATCTCCCATGTTTGTGGATGTGATATATCTCCTACACAAAAAAGCATGTACCATTTTATACCCTTCAATCCAACTACATGCAGGTATCTTTTTAATTCCTCTATTTTTCATCAATCTCCTTACTATTTGAACCCCCACACCTGCCCACTTCTGCACAAATGTTTTAGAGAAGAACATAAGTTGCAACATTTTTAGGATCCAACTAAAAATGTAGTGTTGCTGGAATACTCAACCTACATTCAAATTCTAAATTCTGGGAAATTATATACAATAAACAGATTGATGGTTGTTTGGATAGTGAAATTAGCTTTCTTAGAAATTAACTGAAATATCTTGTCTTGAAATATCTAGAAGGATTATTTTAATTAAAGAGGATTTTGTGGTTATTTTTGTAACAATGATTTTACAATGTAGCTAGCTTGCTATTTTCATTCAAGATACAAGTCATCAAAGTCAAGCACATACCAAAAAGATGGTACTTTATTTCAAACCCTCAACCTCACTTAGTTTAGTTTGCTTACATGGGGATATTAAGGAAGTTTCTAAACAATTAATATATATCATTTATTATTTGTGAAGGAGAATCCTGTGAGATCCAATATGGCAGTGGATCAATATCTGGTTTCTTAAGTAAAGATGATGTCACAGTTGGGAAACTTGTTGTGAAACATTAGGTTAGTAATTTTTGGATGTTAAGGCTTCCCAGTTGGATATTAAAGATATTTTCTCATCAACTTAATTTGGAATTTATGTATAAATGGATTATTTCATGGTGCAAGTCTTTACTAAGACAACACATGAACCAGAGTTGACATTTTTGTTGTCTAAGTCTGATGGCATTCTTGAGCTTGGTTTCTAGGAAATTTCTGTTGACAATGTTGTTCCAGTCTAGTTAGTGTTGATAGCCTTCATTCTATAATGTCAACTTCATTCTATAATCTGAGTGTATCACCTTTCTTAAATGTTGAACAAGGTTATGAAATCAAGGGTTCAATATGCATATTTTAGGCCTATGTTGAACACTCTATTTAAGGCATTTGTTGACAAGGCTACAGTTTTTTAATTGATTTATCTTTCTGTTGTGTTTGGACTTACTTTTGTAAACTTGCAATATACAATGCACTTTTATTCTTTTTGAATTGAGACTAATAGTAATTTTGTTGGTTGTATTGAGGCACAACTTCATTCATGGTAGAAAAGGCAGCACCATGTTGCTCATATCAGATGGCACATTGCATATAAAGGAGGAAAGATTCTAGGGTTATTGTTCGCTGCATTTAAGGAGAGAGCTTCATATATGAAACACGATCAACACTCTCCTTCTTGGGTTCTACACGTTACAGCTTGCTCTAGGAAGATTGCCCACGTTGCAGAAGTTTTAAGAGATGAAAGGGTCATGTGCTTGCATTGAAGGGCTCCAAGCATGCATTTCCACACTAGTAACAGTCTGGCAGATGACATAGAGTGCATACCTAGGTAACAGTAATAGTGATGAACTATTTTCAAGGAATTTGGAAAAGATACAGTGATGTCAAAGGTACTCAAGGCATTCAATAGAGGGGCAGTATTCTACGTTGATGGGAGGCAAAGTACAAGTGAAAGCATGCCAAAATAATGAGCTAGGTAGTTGCAGTCATGAGGCATTATTATTTTATAAAGGGAAAATGCATGAAAGTAGGTTGGCAATTGATTGGACAATGCATTTCAAGAAGCTACAAGTTTGATTAGGACAATGTATAGCCTAGTCATAAGGCAATGTTGAATAATAGTCCATGACAATTGAGGTATCCTACCAAAGATGATAGTCATCAGAGGCATAATCATCAGAGATAAGGATAGTTTATTGCTACAGGTAACAATTCACAAGTGGCAGCTTATGAACTAGAGCAAGTTGGGTGCATGAGATAGGATATCTATAGAGATGAAAGTGTGATCTTGAACTAGGACAGTGAGCTTCATGGGATGGTCATGGATTTGTGAAGAAGACAT
This sequence comes from Cunninghamia lanceolata, assembly GCA_027924645.1. Classification (NCBI taxonomy): domain Eukaryota; kingdom Viridiplantae; phylum Streptophyta; class Pinopsida; order Cupressales; family Cupressaceae; genus Cunninghamia; species Cunninghamia lanceolata. The sequence continues at coordinate 478,004 of BSBN01001494.1, read as the reverse complement.
CTAGGAATGTCTTTGTGCTTCTATGCTCAGTGATACTCAAAAAATTAGTTTCTTGCTCATTGTTTGAGCTATGTATTGTAACCATGAAGGTTTTTTAGCAAAGAGAAAGCATTGTAACTTATTTTCAGATATGCATGTTGTTTGTAAGCATTTTTTATCAATAAAACAAGTTGTTTTTACCTTCTCAAAGTTGTTTCATTGTGCAAGCTTCAAAATATACTACTAAATATACTAATGACTAAATGCAAGATTCAAAATGACTAAATATACTACTAATTAACGTCAATTAATAATTAAATTGACCAAATATGCTACCAATTAACAAAAATCAGTGAACAGTGAATAAATATGACTAAATATATGACCAATGTTATATCAGTGAATAAAAATGACTAAATATACTACCAAATTGATCAAAATGATGATTAAAATTAATGACTAAATACACTACCAATGGATAGAAATCAGTGAATAAAAATGACTAAATAAGTGACCAGTTAACAACAATCAATGACTAAATTAATGACTAAATATATCGGTGAATAAAAAATGACTAAATAAGTGACCAGATTACAACAATCAATGACTAAATCAATGACTAAATATACTACCAAATCGATCAATCAAAACAACCAATAAATGACAAAATGGTTTAGTCATCAATTTGGTTGTGTTATAAATGACTGGCAATAAACTACTAATCGTCACATGACCATGTTTGGTCATTTATAAGCAGTTTTTAGTAGTTTTTTTAGTAATATATTGATGTTTCTATACTAGTGTTGCATATGAAATTAGGAAACTAAAACCTTATGAATAAAACTATGCCCCTCATGATTTGGAATTGGTAACAGTAATTCATGCATTGCAAATGTGGAGACATTACTTGCTTGGAAAGCCATGTGAACTGAAAACAAACCATTAAGGACTCAAATATCTATTCACTCAACCACACCTAAATGCTCACCAAAGAAGGTGGTTAGAGTTAATCTCAGATTATGATTTTGAGACTAATACATTCAAGGCAAGAAAAACCGAGCGGCGGATGCCTTAAGCAGGAGAAGGCATATCTCCTCAATGATCTCCATACATTCTAATTTTAAGAATCAGGTATTATAAAAGTCTAAGGGAGATGAGTTTTACGAGTAGGTAAAACAGGCTCTTTTGGAGAATCCCCAAGATCTGAAATACGATGGATTCTATCTTGAACTAGAAGGGTTACTGAGATATAAAGGATGTATGTTCTAAACTCCAAGGAATTAAGGAATATTGTGTGGAAAGAGGTTCATTCTACACCTTATTCAGGACATCCTGGAGTAACAAAGTTATTGGCTGATGTGAAGCCTTTATATTTCTGGAAGGGAATGAAGAGGGATGCTACAAGGTTTGTAGTTGGATGTCTAGAATGCCAAAGGTGAAGGCGGAACATCATCACTCGGTAGGACTTTTATACCCTCATGAAATTTTGGAATGGAAATGGCAAATCATTAGCATGGATTTTGTACAAGGACTTCCTATGTCAAGGAAAAGGCACAATGCTATTCTGGTTGTGGTGGATAGACTCACCAAAGCAACACATTTTATACCTGGGAATTTGACAAATGAGGCACCCATCATAGCCCGCAAATTTGTACAAGAAATTTTTAGATTGCATGGTATCCCTTAGAAGATTAACTCAGATAGGGATGGTCGTATGACATCAAGGTTTTGGCGAACCTTATTCTCCTCACTTGAAACTTATTCTCCTCTATTGAGAATGTATTGCATGGATTAGAAATACAAATGGGAAAATTATATTCCTCTTGTGGAATTTGCCTATAATAATTCCTATCATTCTGTGATTAAGATGGCTCCATTTGAAGCATTATATGGAAGAAAGTGACGAACTCCTATAAGCTGGGATAAGCTAGAAGATAGGATTAGCCTTGGTCCAGAAATGCTATCAGAAATGGAAGAGTAAATCCATCTGATTAAGAAAAGGTCAGCGGAAGCCAATTATAGGAAGAAAAGTTATGCAGATGCTAAACATTGCAAGGCATTTCTCAGTGGGAGAAAAAGTCCTTCTAAGGGTCAAACCCCAAAAGAGCTCCATTAAGTTTGGAAAGACGTCCAAACTAGCTCCTAGATATGTGGGTCCCTTTGAAGTTTTCGAAGAGGTCAACCCAGTTGCATATAGGATTGCTCTACTGCCAACTCTTGCCATGATGCATATTGTTTTCCATGTTTCCTATTTGAAAAAGTTTATTTCAGTAGATAATCATGTTCCTATTCTTGATTGGAATGCCATATAGGTGAAGTACCCAGGGGTGGTAGTAATCGAACCCATCAAGGTGTTCGAAACACATAAGCTATGTTGAGAAATAGTGTCTCAAATTTACTGGCATGTAAGGCTTTAGGTTACAGTGCATCAGGCTGATAGAGGAATTTTGTAGGGACCTTCTACATAGTCTCCTCGATGGACCATTAACCCTTCCTGCTATGAAGTCTATCGATGGGAGTTAACCATTTCGGTGGAAGCCTCCTAGTAGTCCCTTTGACAGCTGATACAAAGCATATTGGAGTGACATGGGATATCGGTGGGACTTTGTTTTGGGTCTCTTTGATATGTCGATATGGTGTATTCCTTGCAGCCCCACGGTGTCGTTGGTGGGACCCAGTCTGTACCTCTGCAATAGTGTGAGGGATGCCAAGCAATGGTGATGTGGATGCCATGTGTGTCTAACTTGGTAGTGGGGACCACATGGAAGGTTATAATCTTCATCTAAGAGACATCTTCATATTGGTGGGAGGTGCTATGAAGTCCCTCCGATATGACCGATGTGTTGACTTTGCAAGCCTACAGGCTCAATGGTGGGGCCCGATCAAAATTGTACATGAGTGCGCTATTGGCTGAGATCATCTTGATCTAGTGGTGCCTACTCGCCCATGGTGCCTTGGTGGGACCCCTAGTACTAAGTGGGAGAGCAGAGATTGGATGATGTCGACGGAGGACATCGTCAGGACACAAGTTGTAGTCTCTCTAATATCTTGATGGCGGGTGCTAGTAGTGGTGATGTGTTAGGCATATTGGGGTGATAGTTAGGAGTTAGAGAGACATGGTTTCTTGTCTCTTTAACATTCTAAATAACTGTATTGAATGTCAGTTACTATTCAGCTCATTGGGAAGCTGATGTGGCTGTCACGATGGCAGTGGGGATCACGATGGTGGTAACCATAACTCCTTGACATGGCGGAAGGACAAAAAAGCCAATGTTGTATTAGCAATGTATATCACAAATATTATCTCTTCGACATTCAGGAAACTAAATTGATTGTCTTTTGTAACTGTCCAATCCGTTGTGTTAGTTGAAGCGATTCTCTCCTCTGTAATGTTATAATATAAAATGCATTATAACAGAGGGTAGAAGAGAGTGAGATGTGAAGAGGGATTATGCTGCCAGATTTTCTCCAGATGGAACAGGATGAAAAATCTCCATGAAAGGCTTAGTGTGTGTATTGTATTGTAACTATATTTTCTGGTTGATGAATAATACAATGGGTCTGGCTTCTGGAGTGTGGGTTTTTTTACCCAAAAGGGTTTTCCCCACATAAATTTGTGTGTTCATATCTTATGTTCCATCTTTCATGCTTTATGATTCATTTGTTGAATCTATTTTTCTGCTTGTTGTTGAAACTAGTTAAAACTTGCATGAATTTTTCTCAGTAGGATTAATGTTGGAAATGAACTATGTCTGATTTTTCTTTGTGGCATAGTTGTGCGTGTTTTTTAGGCAATCTAAAGAAATTTAAACCTACCAAAGACACTACTATTCTCAGATGTTCATTCTCAGATGATCTCATTTCCTTACAAGCTACACTTACGTAATAAAGAGATAACTCAATGCAAGGTCCAGTGGGACCAGGATTTGACCTTTGGAAACATTAAATCATCAGGGATGATGATTCTTATGGGGGGATATATGTTACATCCCCAACTTTTGATTAAGCTTAATCTTACTTTAATGTGGTAAATAGGATAATTAATCTTAGATTAATGATATTGATGTTTTTGGAAAATATCAAGTAGAATCATTGATTATATGGATATCGATTGATGATTATATTAGACATGCAAATACATGTTAAGATTATTTTATCATAATGATTTATGAATTAAATGATGATACACTGATCATGGTTATATGGTTGTGAGTGTAACCAAGAAAAGAATCTTTCCTCGAGGATGGAAGGAGAGTATCACTAGGGAGAAGGAAATAGATGTTGGGAAAGGATTAGAATGCCATCTGAGTATCGAAATCGATCATTCATGAACCCATGCAAGATAGGGTGAGTATAAGTCTTTTTCCTTGTAAGTCAATTTCAAATTCGACTATTGTCGGCAAGTCGATTCAAGATCTCTCAACGTTATTTATGTCGAATCGACTAAATAATGTTCTCAGAACATTCTCATAGTTGATAGTAACCTTGTTTGGATGTCGAGTTTTCCTATGTTTACATATCTATTTCTTTATTAGATTTTGTATTTATCGTGTAAATATCTTATCAATAGTCTAATATAGCAAAGTGGGGGAGTGAGACACAACCCCATAATTCACATATTAATGTTACCACCTTAACGATGGTAATATAACTTGGTGATACCCTAGATTATTTTAATAATTCTATAGTATCATTTAGATGTAAATGATAATATGTGATACATAACTATTTTTTCACTTGTAGTGGTCAAGCACTTTGTTATATAAGTTTATATATTTTTGTTACCAATCGTACCACTATCCACGATGAGTGGAGAGAGTGGGAAAAGTGGTAAAGTTGATCACAAGCTTAAACATTTCAGATGACTCCTGAATGAGAGGAATTATGGTCTTTGTGGAGTCTTAAAACTCGCGAGGTGGCAAGATATGCCAGCTATTTTACCCACTTCCACTTCAAAGGTGGTGGTTATGAGTGGTATCAAAATAACAACATGCACACAAAAGGAAAAGAATGATAGCCTTTCAATGGAGATGATTATTATGATTATTGTTTTTAGAGATCAACAAGGAAGACTACAAGAGTAGAATGACACTGGTTGAGAGCTTGCAAGATGCAGCTAGTAGCGTCTTCGATAGACTAGCACCTAGCTGAACATAGCTTGGTTACGTAACCACCACCTCAGGTAAGACTATTTATTACAATCATGTTAATTCTGTGGAATGCAAATGTATACATAATTTTATTACTAGTAGCCACATAGTGGTTAAGCGTGGATTGTATTATCCTTTACGAAGGCTTTATTATGCTTGATATTTAAGTTACAGCCTTCACGGCCAAATGATTGAAGATAATGTGTTTATCTTATGCAATAAGAACTACATGTTTGTTAATATTGTTGAGGCCATAGGGCTTAATGGTATTGAGCACTGTTATAGAAGTCTCATGCCCCAAAGCCAATAAGGCTAAGGCTAATTGACATATTTTATAATCATTGAAAGATATTGATAATCTTGGAGCAGGCTGAGAGCCATGCTCATTGTTTAATAATAATGCCTTTTGACAAGGCCACGAGCCTTGCAAAACATAATCATAAGCCTTTCGATTAGGTCGATAGCTAATACATTGTAAAAAGGTAAGAAAACTGAAAAGGTCAATGGCCATGCAAAATGGAACAAAGAGTTATTCATGATAATCATATTTTTGACAGTGTCCATGACATGGAGGCTTTCGAGGCACTTAAAAGGAGAAGGAAACACTTGTGTGTTTAAGAAAGATAACTTTTTACCTTCGAGTGTAAACTATATATATATATAAAAGAGTAATGTGACTCTTAGTATCCATGGTGTAAAACCAGTTTATCATTGATAACCTTGTATTGGTTGCATTAAGTGCATGTCGAATCTTGCATGTCAGGAGGGTAAACCCTCGACTATTGTTTTATTTCCATATAGGAAAGGATATGAAAAATGAGTATGAAAACTCATTTGTGGAAAACATATTATGGATATGTTTCTTTATTGAATGGCAGTGATTCGTGGAAGAAGTATAGGGTATCAAGAACCCTTTTGAATTCTTTTGACCAAAGGTCTACCTAACATTGTCAACTTATTAGACTATAGTGATATGTGTTATAGTCGAAGAGAATTCGATGAAAATCTTGAAACAAGGTAGTCATAGAAACTTAGATTGGGGATGGTCTTTTGAACTGAAACCATGAACATGTAAATTCATAAAAGAAATTACAGGAATAGAGTGACATGGAGTCACAGATTCCCTGTTGCATAGGCAACAAGACCAATAATGAATGCACTCATGGAATTGTAGTCAAAAGTCCAAGTTAGATGGACTAGGGGTGAATTGAACCCATCATTCTATGACCTAGGGGAGTCAAATTATGAACACTGTAGGATGAGACAGCTTCTAAATCAAGTCAAGGTGTGTGAAAATTTGACTACATTCATTGTGAAATGTTTATGTATATAAATCTTTGGCCAAAGCAATGCATCTGTCTCTGCATGCATTAGTCGGTTCACTGTACTCCAGATGGCATAATGCCTCTAGTAGTGTCATACATAGTTAGACTGGATTTATAGTTGTATGCCCATGAAGTAATATGAAGGACACAACACCAAATACTCAGATGGAAAACCAATTGGTTCCTTAGTAGGGCTGCTTCCAGGTAGGAAGTTGTGTGGGGGGCCACCAATCTGTGGTTGGAAGAAAAGCACTTGGGTGATTCTCTCCTTCCCAAGAAGAAGACAAGCTGAGACTTCTGAAGACAGATATCAAAGTTCTAGCTATAGTACATTCTTTTATATGACTTGACAATCAAATATTATGTGTAAATTTAGCATTGATGCTATAAGCAAAACATTGTAAATGTATAGTGAAAGGAATTCACTAATATGCTATCTTTGGATTTGTTGTAAATTTCAATTTTGAAATGTTCTAGAAAAGATATGCATATTGATTTTGATTATGATATTGATTATTACTTGTTTAACCTTGATTATGTTAATCATGACCTTGTACTTAATGGTAATTAAGTTGGTTAATTTTGGGTAACGAGAGATGGCTTGTTACATAAATGATACCATGATTCTCTATACTAACATAAATATATTAACATGTTTCACTATCTCTATGGTATACATATGATACCACATTTCTCTACTTCTAAGATTTATATATGTTATCATAATTATAGATATCTGTAATATACAAGTATTCCACAGAATTCACTATTCTATGATATAGATATACAAAGGTTTTATGTGATATACATCACTGTATTGATCACAAAATGAATGATATACCATTGTATCAATGGCTAATGATAATAAGATTAATATCACCACTCACTATGGTTATCATAATAAGATTATACCACGGTAATAGTAGAGTTTTAAGACAGTAAAAATGTTGTTTCTTCTTCCTATGTTTCACATACTAAGAATGAAACTTTAGTATATAACTTGAATTCAATCATTCTGATTAAAAACCTCAATACAAGATCACTTTCAAGTTATGATTTTACCTGAGACTGCAATTGGCTCTCTCCTATTCTTCACCTCCCTCTCTTTGTTGTTTGTCTTCCTCCCCAAACCAAAAACAATGAACCCCCTAAAACTCATCGAATAAGTCTATTAAATGACTTCTCTTCCACTCTCTCTATTAGTTATCAACAGTTAGAGAGAGTAAATATCTCCCACTCCCTTCAACCATCTACGGTTGAGGAGCTAGGAAAGTGGATAATGTGGAGCTTATGCTCCTCCACTCTCCCAAGCATCTAGGAAGAAGTAAAGAGAATCCAAGAAGGATTTCCTTCTCTCTTTCTCAAGCCAAATATCTATCTTAGCTAGGCTATAATAAACAAATAATAGTTTACATAGTAAACGTATTAATGCACCCTCAAGAATGCTTCATTTATACTATATACGAACTCAACTTTCAAAGATGAAGTCTTAGCAAACTCGACATAGATTTTCTATGACAAAGTTAGACTTATCTAGTTGATTAATAATGTCAACCTTTCATTCATAATCAAACACAATCTTTTTTTATTGTTGATGCAAAATTCTGAACCATTGGCTAAATGAAAATAATATCAAGTGCATATAAAGGGTAAGTGCAAAGAGTTGTGGGACCAAAAAGTCACCACATGACTTTTTGGTCCCATACAAGGAAAAACATGAGCACGTTATAACGTGCTCACGTTTTAGCCTGTTAAAAGTCAAAAATAAAAAGAAAAAATAGAGGTCGTGACTCATTTGTGCATTTTTGCAAGCAAATATCAGGTTTTACAGTGTGAGCACATTACAAGAAGAAGGATTCAAGCAATTTGTAAGTAGAATCAACATTTTTGCCATGCCACCTCATCAATCTCGCTCTTGAGGACATTGTGAACGAAGTGTAGAGGGTATAACAGCCGAACAAGGTAGGGATTAATTGGTTTTTGTGAATTTGAAAAGAAATTTTACTTTTGTAATGTTTGATTGGTCTTTTATGTTGAATATATAGTCAATAAGGCACCACAAAACACTAATCGAGTAGAGGAGGCTCAAAACAACCCTCAAAACCCGCACCTTCACATCCTCACCATGAAAGAGCCACACAAAAAAACTATTTAGGGCAAATTGAAGAAAATAAAAAACATATTGAAACCCTAATTGAAATGTTAAATAGTCCAAGTGCAAGCACTGATTGTAGGAGAGCCCTTGCCAAGTTATTATAGGTGATTGTTTCTCACATTGAATCAGTGACAAACCAAATCACTAAATGGAATGACTATAGGGAGAGGAGTCGGCAATACTATGCTGACAAATTGTCTTACAAAAAAGTGAAGTATAAAAAATTACAAAATTTCCATTATGTTCACAATTTATCAATCCTAAAATTAGCCAAACACTAGAAGAGACTTGCAAACGCTTCCTGATTCATTGGTGTGTGAATGAAGATATATCCCAAAACTTTTAGGATATAGGGTACATGGTCTTTGATGAGCATCCATGTAATAACAATGAGGTGCCATAATTTTCTTGAGGAAACTCTATTGTGAGTTCGTCCTCAAGAGATTCCTAATTATTTTGACATTTGAGAGTTCTAGGGTAGATGTGATCGCTCTACCCAAGATAGAGAGGGGGCACATCGAGACCAAAACCACATACCTAGACCTCTCATTAGACCAGCACATATCTCACTCCCTTTGACTTTGAAGGAGAGTGTTGAGGTGGAGACATTACATTTATTGATTTCTCTCACACAGTCTCTAGCATAGCACGACGATGATCTCACCCAGGCTAATGAGGGTGAGAGCAGTAGGCATCATTTGTCCCCACATCTTTGCAGTTCATGTGGGAACTTGTGCAATTATGAAATGTGTGACTCTCAACAGGATGCTGCAATGTAGGGGCAACAACCTAGATGGACACATATGTACTGGATGATACTATTCTCACAAATGATGTCTTATAGCATGCATTTGGTATTGACTTCTAGGTAATTTTTTACGAGGTTCATCTTGATTTAATATATTTGTATTTGAAATTTGTAATTAATTTTATATGACTATCTATATAATAAGTCAAAATTAATGTATGTAATTGTTTGCACTATGAAATTCTGGGATCAAAGTCTTCATCCTACATCTGTTAGCCCTCCAGTGGCGGGTTATGAGAGGAGGTCAAGTCAGCAAGTATGTAATTTATCACATGATCATAAATATAGTACATATATCAATGGTAATCTTATTTAGTGACAATTTGATAATCAACAGGGAGCTTCACCAACACCTCCACAATTTCCTTGGTCCCTTGGACACAACCACTTTCATGGAGGTAAATTTAACCATTTATAATCATTATGCATTTAAATAATGTTATGTATCTATTTTGGTCAAATAACCTTGAACTCTATTTTCAAATATTGAATATGGAGACTCCTCATCTTCGTCAGTCAGTAGAGGCAAACATTGCTGCAGTTGTGTTGTATGTAAATCCTTTGACCAAGGTATGAGCCAATAGCATGTAAATGTCATTTTGTATTTCTTGTTTTATCTCATGTCATTTGATGTACATAAATGATATTTATGTTTAGTCAATTTTGCTTCTTGATGCTTCTCACATGAGGTCACAACTCCAACCCCTCCAGCTATGGATGAGCAGAGAGAAAAAATGATCAAGAGGGATCATCAACTAGCAGTAAGTGATCGATTACATATGTGATGTTATATATTTCATGTTTTTTGTATTAATGTGCATATTGTTTGATTGTATTAATAGGTGGAGCTGCAAAAATCTCTGTCGAGGAGGTCTAGTTGACGGGAGAGAGAGGATGAGTCACTAATTGACTTTCCATCTTCACAGCCAAGCAAGGGCCACTAATTGTTTGATATCAGTTCATATGAAACTAGATTTTGGGATATTTTTTGTATGCCTAGATGGCTTTGTATACATACTTTTGTATGTTACCAATGTATATCTTTGTATATGCCTATATGGCTTTGTTTATACATGCCTATATGCCTTTATATATAGACTAGATGTTATGTTCATGACATTATATATATGACAGTTTGCATTTAATATGATGATCAATTATCATTACAGGAATTTGGTTTTACATGTGCCAGTTGCATTTGCTTGAAAGTTTATAAATGCTTTTCAAAAAATCCATTTTGTGCATATCTTGCAATCATTGCATTCCATGAGACTGTGCATTTCTTTGAGGCATCATGTCAAATAGTTCACGCGCCTTGTCTAGGCTTCCACACTTTTCATATACGTCTACAAGGGAAGATGCAAATATAACATGTGACAAAATTCCTATATCCTTTATGCGTTGATGGATATCCATACCATGTTCCGAAAATCCCATATGGGCATAGACAAGGAGGATGCTGGCTAAGGTTGTGGAATTTGGCTTTACACCCGCCAATTGCATTTGCTTGAAAGTTTCTAAAGCCTTTTAAAAAAAATCCATTTTGTGCATATATCTTGCAATCATTGTATTCCATGAGACAACATTTCTTTGAGGCATCATGTCAAACAGTTCACCTGCCTTGTCTATGCTTCATCACTTTGCATACATGTCTCATAGGGCAATTGCAACTACAACATTTGATGAAATTCCCATATCATTTATGCTTTGATGGATGTCCATACCCTGTTCTAAAGATCCCATATGGGCAGAGACAAGGAGGATGCTAGCTAAGGTTGTGGAATTTGGCTTTACACTCACCAATTGCATTTGCTTGAAAGTTTCTAAAGCCTTTTTGAAAAAATCCATTTTGTGCATACATCTTGCAATCATTGCATTCCATGAGACAACATTTCTTTCCTACATCATGTCAAATAGTTCACTTGCCTTGTCTATGCTTCATCACTTTGCATACATGTCTCATAGGGCAGTTGCAAATACAACATCTGATAGAATTCTCATATCCTTTATGCTTTGATGGATGTCCATAGCCTGTTCTGAAGATCCCATAGGGGCATAGACAAGGAGGATGTTGGCTAAGGTTGTGGAATTTGGCTTTAGACCTACCAATTGCATTTACTTGAAAGTTTCTAAAGCCTTTTTGAAAAAATCCATTTTGTACATATCTTGCAATCATTGCATTCCATGAGATAACATTTCTTTGAGGCATCATGTCAAATATTTCATGTGCCTTGTCTATGCTTCCACACTTTGCATACATGTCTCCTAGGGCAGTTGCAACTACAACATTTGTCAAAATTCATTTATCCTTTATTCTTTCATGGTTGTCCATACCATAGAAGCAAATAATAAGTATAGTTCCCAACAACAATCTCCCTAACCTCCTCAAATACCTCTTAATTTTACAATAGCGGCAAGCATTTCAGGACAGCAATGTCATGTCTCAACAATGTTTCATATTAATCATTTTTATCATTAATATTTCCTATAATGATTACTACAGTATTGATGTCCATATTAATTGACCACATTACTAATAAGGATGCTACTAAACACCATAATGATCAAGAATGTATTGGTCACAATAATGACAGAATGCTATTGATTAGTGATCATAAGAAGATTTCTAATCACAAAAGGATAGTTATGTCCAAAGACAATGATGATGACAACCATCTCAACTGGTACAACATTATTAACAACTACTATGTAATTATGAAAATTGCCTAACAATTGCCTCAATAATACAACTATTTTATAAATAAAATAATGATAACAATATCCATTGATAAGTACAAATGACAACACTAACATATGTGATGCAATAATAATAAGCCAAAGGATAGCATAATCATTTGACAGTTTTGTCTAGTAATGACTATGCCCATAAATAATAAATAATGACATAAGTGTTTGTTGTTGTCAAAGGCAAAAATGATTATCACTAATCACAATAATAATATCAGAATATATCAGGATATATTGGAATATATTGGGATATTTTAAAGATATATGCTTCTATGGTCCATACCATGTTCCAAAGATCCTAATTTGGCACATGTAGGGAGGATTCTTGCAAAGGTTATGGAATTCGGTTTTACACGTGCCAATTGCATTTGCTTGAAATTTTATAAAGCCTTTTCAAAAAATCCATTTTCTGCATATCGTGCAATCATTGCATTCCATGAGATGGCATATCTTTGAGGTGTCATGCCAAACTATTCACATGCCTTGTCTATGCTTCCACACTTTGCATACATGTCTACAAGGGTAGTTGCAAATACAACATGTGACAAAATTCCTATATCCTTTATGTTTTGATGCTTGTCTATACCCTATTCCGAAGATCCCATTTTGGCATAGGCAAGGAGGATGGTGGATAAGGTTGTGGAATTTGGATTTACATTCACTAATTGCATTTGATTGAAAGTTTCTAAAGCCTTTTTGAAAAAATCCATTTTGTGCATATCTTCCTTCATTGCATTCTATGAGACAACATTTCTTTGAGGCATCATGTCAAGTAGTTTATGTGCCTTGTCCATGCTTCCACACTTTGCATACATGTATCCTAGGGTAGCTGGAACTACAACATCTGTCAAAATTCCCATATCCTTTATGCTTGATGGATGTCCATACCCTGTTCTGAAGATCCCATATGGGTGCCAGTTGCATTTGCTTGAAAGTTTGTAAATCCTTTTCAAAAAATCCATTTTGTGCATATCTTGCAATCATTGCATTCCATGAGACTATATTTCTTTGAGGCATCGTGTCAAACAGTTCACGCGCCTTGTCTAGGCTTCCACACTTTGCATACATGTCTACAAGGGCAGATGCAAATACAACATGTGACAAAATTCCTATATCCTTTATGCTTTGATGGATGTCCATACCCTATTCTGAAAATCCCTTATGGGCATAGACAAGGAGGATGTTGGCTAAGGTTGTGGAATTTGGATTTACACCTGCCAATTGCATTTGCTTGAAAGTTTCTAAAGCCTTTTTGAAAAAATCAATTTTGTGCATATATCTTGCAATCATTGCATTCCATGAGACAACATTTCTTTGAGGCATCATGTCAAATAGTTCACCTGCCTTGTCTATGCTTCATCACTTTGCATACATGTCTCATAGGGCAATTGCAACTACAACATTTGATGAAATTCCCATATCCTTTATGCTTTGATGGATGTCCATACCCTGTTCCAAAGATCCCATATGGGCATAGACAAGGAGGATGCTAGCTAAGGTTGTGGAATTTGGCTTTACACCCGCCAATTGCATTTGCTTGAAAGTTTCTAAATCCTTTTTGAAAAAAATCCATTTTTATGCATACATCTTGCAATCATTGCATTCCATAAGACAACATTTCTCTCCTGCATCATGTCAAATAGTTCATCTTCCTTGTCTATGCTTCATCACTTTGCATACATGTCTCACAGGGCAGTTGCAAATACAACATCTGACAGAATTCCCATATCCTTTATGCTTCGATGGATGTCCATAACCTATTTTGAATATCCCATATGGGCATAGACAAGGAGGATGTTGGCTAAGGTTGTGGAATTTGGATTTACACTTGCCAATTGCATTTACTTGAAAGTTTCTAAAGCCTTTTTGAAAAAAATCATTTTGTGCATGTCTTGCAATCATTGTATTCCATGAGACAACATTTCTTTGAGGCATCATGTCAAATATTTCATGTGCCTTGCCTATTCTTCCACACTTTGCATACATATCTCCTAGGGCAGTTGCAACTACAACATTTGTCAAAATTCCTTTATCATTTATTCTTTCATGGTTGTCCATACCATAGAAGCAAATAATAAGTACAGTTCACAACAACAGTCTCCTTAACCTCCTCAAATACCTCTTAATTTTACAACAGCAGCAAGCATTTCAGGACACCAATGTCTTGTCTCAACAATGTTTCATATTAATCATTTTTATCATTAATATTTCCTATAATGTTGACTGTAGTATTGATGTCCATATTAATTGACCACATTACTAATAAGGATGCTACTAAACACCATAATGATCAAGAATGTATAGGTCACAATAATGATAGAATGCTATTGATTAGTGATCATAAGAAGATTACTAATCACAAAAGGATAGTTATGTCCAAAGATAATGATGACGACAACCATCTAAACTGGTACAACATTATTAACAACTACTATGCACTTATGAAAATTGCCAAACAATTGCCTCAATAATACAACTATTTTACAAATGAAATAATGACAATAATGTCCATTGATAAGTACAAATGACAACACTAACATATGTGATGCAATAATAATGACAAGCCAAAGGATAGCATAATCATTTGATAGTTTTGTCTTGTAATGACTATGCCCATAAATCATAAATAATGACATAAGTGTTTATTGTTGTCAAAGGCAAAAATGATTATCACTAATCACAATAACAATATCAGAATATATCAGGATATATTGGGATATTTTAAAGATATATGCTTCTATGGTCCATACCATGTTCCAAAGATCCTAATTTGGCACATGTAGGGAGGATTATTGCAAAGGTTATAGAATTTGGTTTTACACGTGCCAATTGCATTTGCTTGAAAGTTTATAAATCCTTTTCAAAAAATCCATTTTCTTCATATCGTGCAATCATTGCATTTCATGAGATGGAATATCTTTGAGGTGTCATGCCAAACTATTCACATGCCTTGTCTATGCTTCCACACTTTGCATACATGTCTCCAAGGGCAGTTGCAAATACAACATGTGACAAAATTCCTATATCCTTTATGCTTTGATGGTTGTCTATACCTTGTTCCGAAGATCCCATTTTGGCATAGGAAAGGAGGATGGTGGATAAGGTTGTGGAATTTGGATTTACATTCGCCAATTGCATTTTGTTTTGTGCATTTGCTTGAAATTTTCTAAAGCCTTTTTGAAAAAATCCATTTTGTGCATATCTTCCTTCATTGCATTCCATGAGACAACATTTCTTTGAGGCATCATGTCAAATAGTTTATGTGCCTTGTCCATGCTTCCACACTTTGCATACATGTATCCTAGGGCAGCTGGAACTACAACATCTGTCAAAATTCCCATATCCTTTATGCTTTGATGGATGTCTATACCCTGTTTCGAAGATCCCATATGGGTATAGACAAGGAGGATGCTAGATAAGGTTGTGGAATTTGGCTCACTAGTAGAAATATGGCAAATAAATGACCAAGTGACTAAAACTTGTAGTCATGTGACCAATTTTTTTTGCAACACAACTATAAATGACTAAATAAATGACTAATTTGGTCATCGGGCAAAAAACACAACTAAATAATTGGTCAGACAAATAAAAATGACTAAATAAATGACTATTACTCTATTCTTTTTTCTTTCCAATTTGATCATAATCCATGAATTCAAAGACAATACAAGGCAAGGCAATAAATATCCACTTAGACCAAAGGAATAAAGGGAGAGAAAGGATTGAACAAAGGGTAAGAAGAAAAAAGACAAATCATACAATAGGAAATATACAAAAAAAATTAAAAATAAGACAATAAAATAGACAAACTGGATAGATACAAATAAAATAAAGACAAAATTATTAATTATAAAGCTTTTAAATATACTATAATATTGATAAATTATTTAATTTTGTAAGTCCAGTATTAGTTATTCTTTTAGTTATTCTCATCTTGCATGGTTAACACACCTCTAGAGTTCCTCTCTCTATAATCTTAGAAGATTGTGTTTGCAACTTGCTTTGGTTGTAAGAAATAATTAAGTACAATGACAAATTAAGTCCAATATTAAATTATGATTGGCTAGATATGTCCACATAGGTGGGATTTTCTTGTTAGCATTGATAGGTTTCTTTGGGGACACATTTCTTGTATTCAAATAACTTCCATAGGTAATTGGCTAAACTGTGCCATGGTATTGTTGTAAAACTTTCTTCTTGTGTAAGGCCAATTTCATAGGTAAATATAGCTATGACATTGTTATAAAAGTTTCTTCTTGTGTAAGGTTTATAATTTTATTTCATGACAGATACATCGACCATACTTTGAGAGGTTGACTTTGTTTACAAGTCTAACTTATTGGTTCCTCGCAAACATGGTGTAGCATGTGTCTGCAATCAATTTGATAATTGACATTTAAACTTGAATGCTAAGCTAGGGATATTGATTTCATTAAGGAGAATTGATTTTTTAAAAGAATAATTGGAGTCCCTTGATAGAATTGTTCCTCAACATTAACAACAATTATAATGATTTTTCTTTTTCTCTGAGTCACTTTAACAAAACATGCATTTCTTTAATAATAGATCTATTATTCACATACTCCATTATTAACCATACATATAAACAAAAGCAATAAAGTAAGATAAAATCCTGGAGCATAACATTCTAATTTAAACTTCAAGAGAAATTGGGCCAATATTAGCTTTGTTTATACCACCAAACTATAGAGCATAATTCCTACCTATTTGATCCTTTTGTTCACAATGTTTTGAGATTTATCAGAGACTCCATTGCAGACACTAAGATAAATATGGCGTGTGTTCATCTATTTATTTTTCTTGTTGTGGTGTTGTGTTAGTGAATGGACCATGTGTATAGTTTCTATATGATGTTCATGAGATGGGGTATTTCTTAAGCCTTGGTCATCTATTAGTTATAAACCAAAAATAATATAGGGATAGTCTTTTTTTTGGACTTAAGGAAAAATATATATATATATTTTATGGTGGGATTCTCATTCTGACGGGAGGGAGGGAAAAAGGCTCACGCTATGGATTTGGGTAGAAGGGAGGAGAGCAAGGGTTTTTGGTAAGGAGAAAGGATGGCATGCAGGAAGCTGAAAAGGGTAGAGGCACAGCTGTGGAGTGGACTTTTCCATCTGTTGCATATTACACTACATGTAAGTTCTAATTCCTTCTCAACAAATCTCTTTTGTGCATATCCCATAATCATTTCTGCCCATTAGATGACATCGCTTTTAGGCATCCTGCCAAATAGTTACTTGCCTTGTCTATGTTACACATTTTTGCATTTGCTTGAAGGATTCTAAAGTTTTTAATCTAACCCATTGTACGCATATCCTGGAATCATTACATTCCATGAGATGACTTCTCTTTGAGGCATTCTGGAAAACAATTTGTGTGCCCTCTCTTTGCTTCCAGATTTTGGGGATATATAAGCCAGTTAAATAAAACTTTATGGGCTATTCTTTAGCAATTTGTTTCCAAATTTTCCTGACTAACTTCTTTGCATTTACATTTATACATCTTATTGCATGAAATGGAAATATTTACCAACTATTCCATGCCTATTAAAATCATTACTTGAACTTTCCTGAGTTCGATATAAGAAATGAGAACAAGACTTCTTTGTAAAAACTATGTATAGAAGAAGGCGTTCATCTGGTTGTTGTATACAATGGAAAGACTTACCAACTATTATATGCCTATTAAAAATCATTACTTGAAGTTTTCTATGTTCAATATAAGAAATGAGAACAAGATTTCTGGGTAAAAAATGTGTATAGAAGAATGCAATCATCTGGCTTTTATCCAGAAATCTTGCTTGTTCTCATTTTTTATGTACTGTAATAGCATCAAATCTCTCAACTTTAGAAATATTTTGAATATAAAACAAAGGAAACAAGTTTATACATCTGGTTGGCATATACATGCTTCCAGCAAAAGTTGCAAAAATGATAGTGATCACATTGCCCCCAGAATATCCTTCATTCACAATCAACTGTGCTCCATACCAAATAGAAAATCTGTGGCTACATAATGAGACCAGAAGAGTAAAACCTAGTGTAGCACTAGTGTTGAACAACAACCATGTAAGCACTCTTGAGTGACTTGTCATATTCTGCTACAGATTTATTTGCCCAGTAAAAGATGCCACCTGAATAAATTGTAGACTATGGATCATGTTTCTTAAGTAGTATGTGAGTGTTTAACCAAATACTTTTTACATTAAGGAGATCCAAGAACACTTCTCTCTTTGTGGTTAAGTAAACTTAAGCACTTGCCACCTTGTTATATGCATTCATGTATAAGGATTTTCGTAATACTACAAAACTAAATCTAAAAGAATGCCCATTTATACTTACTGTTTTGATTGCACTGGTTGTCTACTCCACAATATTGCCTGCTTCTGCATAAGCTAATTGCCCTATGAGTGACAATTTTGAGGTCACAATAGTCATTAAACGTGGGACTATTGACAAAAGCACAAGTGTAAGCTTCCATCGTTGAATAAAATTCCTCTATCCTTCATGTTTCAATGCATGTCCATACCCTGTACGAGGGATGCCCATTTTAGCACAGGCCGTGAGGATACGGCAGTGGCTATGAAGTCTAGCATTACACATGCTAATCACATTTGCTAGAAAGTTTTTAAAGCCTTTTTGAAAGATCCATTTTGTAAATATCCTACAATCATTACATTCCATGAGAGGATGTCGCTCTGAGGCATTCGGCCAAACAGTTACATGCCTTGTCTATGCTTCCATCATTGCTCATGCAGAGAGGATGCTGGCAAAGGTCTAGGAATTTGGTTTTACGCATACCAATGGCATTTGTTTAAAAGTTTCTAAAGATGTTTCATCAAATCCATTTTTGTGCATAGCCTGCAATCATTGCAATCCATGAGAAACATATCTTTTAGGCATTCTGTCAAACAGGGTGCGTGCCTTCTCTGTGTTGCCTTTTGGCACGGGTAGGGAGGATGCTGCTAAAGGTTTTGGGAGTCAGAGTTTACACTCTCCAGTTGCATTTTCTTAAAAGTTCTAAAGCCTTTATAACTAATACACTTTTGCCTATCTTGCGACCATTGGAGTCCAAGAGCCCGCTTTTCTTTTAGGCATTTTGTGAAACAGTTCATGTGCCTTGTCTATGCTCCACAGTTGCGTAAATGTCTACCAGAGCATTTCCAACTGAAATATCTGAAAAACAATTCCCATGTTTCGAAGCTCCCATTCTGGCGTAGGCAGTGAGGTTACTGGCAAAGGTTTAGGAATTTGGCTTTACGCCTGCCAAAGGGCATTTGCTTAAAAGTTTCTAAAGCCTTTTAATAGATCCATTTTGTGGGGATCAGGAAATTATTGTATTTGCTTATAAGTTTCTAAAGCATCTCC
Source organism: Cunninghamia lanceolata (assembly GCA_027924645.1). Lineage (NCBI taxonomy): Eukaryota > Viridiplantae > Streptophyta > Pinopsida > Cupressales > Cupressaceae > Cunninghamia > Cunninghamia lanceolata. Next base: position 458,445 of record BSBN01001494.1, on the reverse strand, counting down.
ATTTTGTGCATGTATTGCAATTGTTGCAGTCCACGAGGACATCTCTTTGAGGCAGTCTGTTAAATAGTTATCGTGCCTTGTCTATACGCTCACATTTTACATACATGTCTACCAAAGATTTTTTTCCAACTATTATCTGACAAAATTTCCCATTACATTATGCTTTGATGGATGTCCATAACTTGTCCCAAAGTGCTACCTATTTTAGCATAGGCAAGGAGGATGTCGGAACAGGATATCAAATTTAGCTTAACTCCTGCCTTACATTCCATTTGGCTATACATAACTTTGACTCTGCAAGTAAATATTAACCCAGAGGAAGAAGTTTGACTTTACCTTTTCGTCAAGGTCCGAGAAACTGTCGAGGATGGTAAGAAATTGAGACTCTGCGAAGCAATTGATTAGAGAATGCATTTTAATGATTCTACAAATGATGGTTTGAAGAGATAAAACCTCCAATACATGTAGATGTCAGAAAAACACTTAAATTAGGCTGCAATTTTGATAAATTGTGAAACCATTTTTAATTGAGTTTGTTCTGTTATTGATTCTCTGATTCCAGTGATTCTGAACTGGAACCTTCTACACTGACATGTTTAATATTAGAGTTCTCAAACTTTTAAATTCTCTAGCTTAGGAGACAGTACTTATAAATCACCTGTCAAACAAGTTTCTTGTTTCCTTGGTAGGATCAAATTCCATTACCTTGTTCTTTGATTTATTTTTCAAGCTGATTGAAGTTTCTTTTTCAAGGCATACTCCTTCATACCACATATTTTATAGTTGGACACCATATCCAAGTGAATCAACCTCCATCATGTAGTTTCCCTGAATAAGGGAAGTCTGTATGGTAGTTTCAATGTGTACTCAATATCTATCTACCATTAATTTTCATGAAAATTTTCCTACCTTGAAAATCACTGACACAAAAGGCTTTCACTGTGTGCTTGACTTATTAAGGTGGATAGGCTCTATGGTTGGAAGGCTCGTCCAAATGCTCCTATAAGAATGACCTTTAAGCAACAGTTAAAAGATGTTCAAAATGAGTTTGAACACCGGCTCACTCAGGTCAAATGGCTTTGTACAAGCTTCATTTTTCTAATGGGATCTAGAACATACAATCATAGAATGAAAAAGTCTATCTCTCAAAGTAGGGTTCGAAGATTGGAAATATTTTTTTTGACCTATTTTTCTCTATCCAGAGTTAAATAGTTCACCTTGTATATTCCTTGAATATCCTTTAGAAAATGACCCTACAAAGTTTAAATCCTTCAATTATCCATGCTCTACCTTGCCAAAAATCCCAAAATCTTTCCTGGAGAATCCTTGAAGAAAACCCAGAAAAACCCAGAAATCTTTTGTCTCAAATTGTTTTCTATTGTAGAGATTTCTCAGTTTTATACTTAGCCATTTTTCATATATATGATGATGATGTCATCCTTGTTCTGGGGTTTTATGTCATTTGGTTGAATTATATCTCAGATACATTTTTTCGTAGAATCTTAGTCATGATGCAAAAGTGAATGTACATCAGGTTCATTGTATATTTATGTTGTATGCATCTCCGTTTGTATATTGCATATACAACGCAATATACAAGAGCTTATGCAAAATATGAGGTCCGCCTTTGTATATCGGGCGATTGTATCTCATATACAATCATAGATGCAAAGGCAATATACAAGGGGGAGATACAAGGGGCGGGATGCAAAAGTGAATCGGGTTATCCTTGTATATGCAATTCAATATACAAGCACATATACAAGGTGACATGCAAAGGTCAGATACAAATGGTGGGGTCCACCAATTGCATGTATATGCAATTGTATCTTTGCATATACAAATCCTATATACAGGGGCATATACATTCCTGAGATACAATCCCGGACCTGAAAGAATATGCAATTTGGTTTATAAAGGCAAATGCGATTGTATGCATCTTTGTATGTATGTTCATATTGTATGTTTGCAAATATAAAGGGCAGATACAAGGCCGAACCTATTCTAAAGTTTCAATATGGTTGTTAATCCTTTGAGTTCTGCATGGTATGTATATGCGATTATATCTCATATACAATCAGATAAGCAAAAGGCACATACAAAGGATTTCGGCGATACTTAGTGCATCAGCGGCTTAGTCTGTGGTCTTTCTGGCGGCCGATAAGGTGGATGCAATTGTTTAGTGATGGGTCTTAGGTACAGCTCAGTGACCAATGGAGTGATGACACATGGCAAGGGTGGAAGATGCAAAAGGTGATACAAAAGTAAAGGCCCACTTTTGTATGTAGACGATTGTATTGTATATACATTTGCATATACAAAAACATATACAAAGGGCGATTCAAAGACCGATTAAAATGCCAAAGCAAAAGGCACATACAATGGACATTTTGGCGAGACCTTTGTATATCGGTATGACTCACTTGAGGTCTCCCCGATAGCCCAATATATACAAAGGTTGTATATGCAGATGCAAAGCGATATACAAGTGCAGGATGTAGTTGACCACAGCTTTGACTGCGGATATCTCCCTCATCCTAGTGAATTTCAACATGCTTCAAAAGGCAAAAGTGCTTATTTTTGCCTCCTCTTTCATCTGGTGGGCTTTTGAGGAGATTTTTCTTACTTTCAAAATATGATCTGGATTTGCATGCTTGATCGACTGGACATTTCAGCGACCAATTTGGCATATGCAGATGCAGATATTTGTTGCATTTATGGGTGCAAGTCGATGATTCAGTAGCTCACATTGAAGATTCAAAATATCTTCCATCTGCCCCTATTCTAGATATTTTATGCCATGAATTCTTGTAGGTCGGTACTCCTTCAGACGCAGATATTTTCCTACAGAGACCATGGGATGAATTGATTGTAACCGACTTAGGTTAAAATGCAAAATGCTATATATGCATAAAAATGAGATGTAAAAAAGGTTGGACATTGGAAGATTTAGGAAAATCTATGCTTCTGATTCCAAACAGAGCATTCCTCTACTGTAACCATGCCTTCTTATCGAATATATGCAAGTTATTTTACCTCTTTTACTGATTTTTTAGTTTAGTGTAAATCTGTAAATGATTGTCTGTGAACATTTTGTTCCTCTCAACCATTTTGTTTTCTTACCTCTACTAGAATCATCTGAATCTGTGTATATCTACTTGCTATATCTGGTTGTGTTGTGTATTTTCTCAATTCTGTGAGGGTTCTTATATTCAACCTGGTGAATCACCCTTATTTCCAAGTTTTCATGTTTTATCTTTCATTTTTAAAAAGCATTCCTTCTCCCTTTTCCTCTGCAAATCTAGTAGATTTTAGGTGATAACCAGATAGGAAGCCAGCCTTCTCCGGAGGTTCTTTCCAACTCAGGTGACCCACAGACCTGGAAAGATCCCATGTTTCTCCAGATTGCCAAGTTTTTACAAACTCAACAAGGGTGCAAATCTGGGTGCCAACAGTTTTGGCACACCCGGTGGGACCAATCTGTTTGAGTCCGAACAGTGCTTATTGTTTTAATCATATTGCTAGTTATGATATGCTACCAGCATTATCAGGCTTTTAAGAGGTATTTGAGCATATCTAGTGACTCATACTGAGAAAGGACAAGTAGATCAGTGTTGTTTCATTTTATGAGAAAAATTCAAACTCGGAGTTTGAGTTCATTTGATTATTTGCAGTTGTCTCCGCCTAGAAAATAGAGTAGAGTTGTGGTAAGGATGCCAGTTTCTAAAAGAATACGATCAACCCCACCAAGTTTCAGGACAGTAGTACCTGTAGTTCCTGTACCGGTTCAAACAAACCTACCTCTAGTTGTTCCAATGGCAATAAATTAGCCATTTGTGGCTTTTGATGGGGGCAGCCCATTGAATTTAATAGTGCATGATAATATACCCATGGCAGCTTTGAAGAGCCTGCCCTATTTCACTAGGGAGGATCAAACTACCCCAATTGAGCACATTAGAGACATAGCTTCCCTATGTGGTGTTCATCATGTAACTCAAGAAAATGTAGCCATCAGGCTGCTGGCTGCCTCGTTTAAAGGAAAAGCATTACAGTGGTTCAGGAGTTTACTAGTGCAAACCATTGTAACTTGGGATGATCTAGGTGATAAGTTGAACAAACAATTTCAAGATAAGTCTAATAACTTATCGTTGGTTGAATAGTTGACTACGATAAAGAGATCTCCCCAGGAGCAAATGATGGATTTCAATTTCTGATTTTAGAAGACATGGAATAGAATTCCTTCCACGGTAAGGCCTTCATCAGAATATACATTTTTGTATTTTTTTAAAGCTCTAAATAGTGACATTTCAGGAATGATACAATCGTTGGGAGGTACAAGTTTACCTGATGCATATGAAATAGCTATTAGAGCATAAAATAGCCTGATTCAGGCTAGAAAAATAGCACCTAGACCACCAATACCCATTTTTCCTAAGATTCAAGCTTCAATGCCTTTGCTGATCCAGTCTTTTGCCCCTTTACCTGCTGCAACAGCATTGCCAGGTATTGCCAATCCTAAGACTATTGTTTCCAGCTCATAACAGGAGTTAAGAGAGATTAAAAGCAGCCAACAGAAAATAGAGAACATCCTGCAAACTTTTGGGAATGATCTGGTGAATATCAAAAAATAGCAATCCTAGAACAGACAGCCTTATCAACCATTCAGCCAAGGGCAAAATCAGCCATACCAAGCTAATAGGCCACCTTATCAAAGTAATTACCAAGGTGCTAGGCAGAATGTGAACTAGAGGTCTTTCCAACCTTACAATCCTACACCCATTAATGCATTTAGGGACCTTGTCCCTGTTCAGAATAACCTTGCAGCCGAGTATGAATGGTGTTTTCCATGTAATCAGCCACACAGTCAGGCAACCTATTCAAATGGAGTGATAAATTAGGCTCTAATGGTACAAAATGTTGCAGTTTCACAGCTAAACACACCAAATGATGGGGTTGTACAGTAGCAAGAACAGCCTCAAAATGATACTGCCTTCCTAAACTGGCAAGAAGATGAGTTTTGTGGCGTAAACAGAGATGATACTTCAGTTGCAGCAAATGCGAGAGCTAAAAAGAGGGTTTATGAGATAGATCAAGCAGCAAACAAAGGAAAAGGACCTGCTGATCCTTCTACATCCTAGATTCCCCATGTTTTGCAAAGGAATACTCAAGCAACTGCTAGGGAACAGCCTCATTTGCAGGCTAATATTGCTGCTGCAAAGTCACATCATAAGGTAAACATCACTTCACCTTTTAATATCATTAAAAATATAAAGAAAATGAATGTGACAATATCTATGTGGGATTCCTTAGCGATCCCAGGTCAAAAGTACATGTTACAATCTGCTTTGTCTGTCAAATGAAACAACTGTTGACCCAGCTAGGGCTATTCTTACTAATTCATCCCAGGACAACAACAAACAGCCAAACAGGAGTGATAAACCACTTCCATTTTATGTGTCATTAATAATAGGAGACAAGTTAGTACATAACTGCATGGTGGATAGTGGTGCAAGTAGTTCTGTAATGCCAAAATAGATTGCAGACCAATTAGGATTGAAATACCAGCCCCTTACGAAGGGTGTACTCCAGCTAGATGGCACAGCTATTAACAATGAAGGTGTGATAAAAGATCTAGGTCTCACTTTGCACACTTGCCCAAATGTTTCCATTTCCCAAGAGGTGTTCATCATAGATTTACCTCCTTATTTTGCCATGTGTTTGTCAAGAAAGTTCATAGCCAAGATAGGAGGATATTTATCCTTAGATTGGTCCCACATTTTTTAGGACCCACTATGGCACAAAAGTGACCCTAAAATCTAAATTGCTTGCCAAATATCACATAGAGCCTTATGTCCTAAGTGTTGTTAATGCAAATTGCATTATTTCTGATGATCCTGAGCTTGTTGCTGCTCAAGAGCTACAAGATGAAAGTATACCAGAAGTGTTGTTAAAGGATTGGGCCTTAGAAAATATTGTAGATGATCCTCAAGGACACATTCAAGAAACTGGTATGGGGGTTTACATACTACATGAACATGAAACAAAAATTCCAAACCTTGTAAAGAGTGCAGAACAGCAGATAGAACAACAAGATGAGGTATGGAAAATGTACTTTGATGGCTCTAGGAATAGGAATGGATCTGGTGGTGGTGCAATGCTTGTATCTCCACAGGGTGACATTTATTATTTTGCTTTCCATTTTGCTTTTTCGTGTACAAATAACACTACTGAGTATGAAGGGTTGATTCAAGGTTTATAGTGGGCAAGAAAGAGGAAAATTGGATGTTTGCATGTGTATGGGGACATTGAACTTATTGTAAATCAAGTGAGGGGACTGCATGTTACAAATAATGATGCTTTGAAATGCTATAAACATAGGGTATGGGATATGATTGAGGAGTTTGACGCTTTCAATCTAATCTCTATTCCAAGAAATTAGAACTATCATGCAGATAGGTTAGTTGCAATTGGGGCTCAGTTCGATATCCCTGGTGATATTCAAAGAGAAAAGATACAGCCTCATGTGAAGATAGTTAGTAGGCCCTCTATTCCTAACAATAACATTCATTGGCAGTTTTTTGAGAATGATGAGCAGGTTCTGCGTTTCCTGTTAGAAGAGGATGAGTTTGCTGTGATGAATCAGAACAAACTCAAACAACAATATGATGATGATCAAGTTGTTCAGTTAAGGACTAATAAGCTACCCAGAGGATTAGTAACCTTGGAATCCATTTTTGGTACTGATGATCAGCTGAAAAAGAGCAAAACCAGCATGCAGGTCAAAGAGGAACATTATGAGGAGCTAGAAATTTTCAAGGGTAAGCTTCTCAAAATTGGTAACATTTGTTCACCTAAGGATAGGAAAGCTTTTATTGCTCTTTGTCAAGAATTTGAGGTTGTGTTTGCTTGGGATTACTCATACCTAAAAGGGTTTGACCCTCATATTGCCCAGCATACTATAGAGTTAGAGCCAAGTGCAAAACTTGTAAGGTAGAAACAAAGACCTTTAAATCCAAAACTTGAGCCCCTGATGATTAAGGAATTAACCACGCTGATTGAGGGAAATATCATTTTTCTGATCAAGCATACTTCTTGGGTCTCGAATCTTGTTCCTGTGAGGAAGAAGAATGGAGAGATTAGGCTGTGCATTGATTTTATCAACCTTAATAGAGCCTCCCTGAAGGACCACTACCCCCTGCCCTCAATGGAGCAAATTTTGCAAGTAGTGGCTGGTTCAGAAAGATTCTCCTTGCTTGATGGATATTCTGGTTATAATCAAGTATTAGTCAAGGAGGAAGATCAGTTTAAAATTGCTTTTACCACTAAATGGGGCACCATGGCCTACAGAAGGATGCCTTTTGGTCTGTCAAATGCTGGCTCTACTTTTCAAAGAGCTATGGATATGGCTTTTAAAGGTTTGCTTTATAAATTGGTACTTATGTACCTTGATGACATCATAGTTTTCTCTAAGGATGCATTTGAACATTTATCCCACCTGAAACAAGTATTTGAAAGATGTAAAGAGTTTGGGATATCTCTCAATCCCAAGAAATGCATTTTTGTTGTGCATGAAGGAAGACTTTTAGGACACATTGTGTCAAAAGAGGGAGTTACCATTGATACAAAAAGAGTAAGAGCTATTTTGAAGCTACCTTTACCCAGTCACAAGAAAGGATTGCAAAGTTTTATTGGCAGAATTAATTTTCTGCATAGATTTATACCTGACATTGCAAATTTATTGAAGCCTTTGACCTCTATGTTAAAAAAAATACAGTTTTTAGTTGGACAAAAGAGGCCAAACTCAGCTTTGAGTCCATAAAAGAAGCATTATCGGCTGCACCAACTCTGGTAAATCATGATTTCTCAAAAGATTTTATTTTGTATGCTTATGGCGGTCTAGATATAATTTCTACAATTCTGGTACAGTAGCAAAGTGAAGGCTTTGAGCAGCCAATTGCTTTCTTTAGTCAAGGACTGGAGGAGTATGAACAGAGGTATAGTTTCATCGAAAAACATGTCCTTGCAGTGGTAAAGAGTCTCAAGAAGTTTAGGCATCTTATTTCTAACAATAAGGTACATTTCATGGTTGCTCACCATGGTGTGAAAGAGTTCCTGTTAGGTAAGGATGTTAATGAGAAAAGGGCTGGTTGGATTACCAAAGTCATGGAATATGACATAGATATCAAGATAACCAAGCTCATCAAAGGTAGAGGACTCAGCGAATAGCTTGCTACTAGGCCTAAAAATGAAACAGAGAAGGAAGAAGAGATGCTTTTGACCATCGAAGATGAACATCAGGATGATACAACAGCAATTGGAACAGGTTGGGTTGATGACATAACTCATTTTTTGCAAACTGGTGAATGTCCAGTAGGTTTAGATAAAACCAAGAGAAGATATTTTAGACTGCAGTCTATTCCATATGTTTTAATAAATGATATCCTTTTCAGAAAGGATTTTAACGGTGTGTTGTTAAGATGCATTGATAATGATCAAACTGATAAGGTGTTGCATGAGTTTCATGATGGAACAACAGGGGGTCATTATGCCCCACGGACTACTGCTTGGAAAATAATGAGAGCTGGATATTACTGGCCCAGCTTATTCAAGGATGCTCATTCATGAGCCAGAAAGTGTGTTAAATGTGTCTTTTTTAAGGCAAAGAAAGGCTGCTAGCTTTACCTTTGCAGCCAATTCAAGTAGAACAACCCTTCATGAGATGGGGCATTGATTTTATAGGTCCCATTAACCCACCATCAAGTGCAGGCCACAGGTGGGTACTTACAGCAATAGACTATTTCACAAGGTGGACTGAAGCAATGGCTTTGAAAGAAGCAAATGAGAATGTTGTTTTGAACTTTTATTATGATTTGGTATCTAGATTTGGAGTACCTGAGTCAATTATCTCAGACAATGCCTTAGCCTTTGTTGGATTAAAGATAACTGACTGGGCTGTGAAGAATGGAATCTATTTGAACACTTCATCAAATTATTACCCATAGGGTAATGGTTTGGCTGAATCTACAAATAAGAATCTCATAAGGATTATCAAAAGATCAATGGAGGACAACCAGAGAACCTGGCACACCAATCTAAAATTTGCTTTATGGGTAGATAGAATAACTCCCAAGAGGTCTATTGGAAACTCCCCATATATGTTAGTTTATGGAAAAGAGGTGTTGATGACTGTTTTGATGCAATCATAACAATAAGTTAAAATTCACATAAAATGAACTGAAACTATACTTGAAAGACAAGAAGGAATCATCTGGTGATTCAACTAATCCCAAGTCTACAATGGTTCGGTTGGTCAAGTTCAGTTGGTCAATGTGAAGCTGTAATGTTCAAGGGGCCTTACGTAGTTTAGGTTTATTTTGTGGTTTACTGGACTAAGAATATGCAAAGAGGTCATAGATTTCAACAAGTATTCTGTTCATTTGCATACAGGTGTTACTGGGCTGCAAGTTTTAGAGGATTTTCTTGGATTTTTGCAGCTTTCTTCTTTATCTGTTTATGGAAACTGTCTACTTATAGCTCTGTTATGCATGCTTCTTCAAATTTGAGACAATTTCCTTTGGATTTCTACGTTTTCAGCTAAATATTTCAGATGGGTTGGGAAAAGTTAGAAAGATCTACTCTATACCTCACTTAATCTACCGAAGGATCTAAGTGTTTCTGTTATGCACTATGTAAATACCACAGTAATCTGATCAAATCCACAGTAAAAACCCTAAATGTAAGTTCTGAGCATTTTCACAAACATACATTTAAAATTGCAAGCTCTCAAAGAAGATATTTCAAAACACAAAGAAGAGCAGGAGAACACTCAGAAGATAGATGCAGAACTCCAGATTCTATTGCATTAGAAACAAATAGCCATACATGATTTACAATGTAAGAATGACTCTTAGTTTCATTGATCATACTACAGAGAACTTACAAGCTTTACAGATACAGTAAGGCAGCCAGACATTCCACGTGCACCTTACTGCAGACAAACAGGCGACCTCCTTCTTCTACTCTAAACTATGCTAAGCTAACATGCTGTGTTTTCCTAGAATCTCTGTTGTAGGCCCTAAAAATCCCTGTTGTAGCCCCTGTTGTAAAGTATTACAGTGTAGAGAGGCACAATATAAAGACATTTTGATTGTCCTCACCACAGCAAAAACCTAACTGAACCCCTGGTTCAAACCCCTAGTTACAGCAATGAATGCAGGTGAACCAGTTCTCAAAAATATCTCAGAGCAGTGGTCAAATCTGGGCGAAATATTGCCCCTTCTGAGAAGTTCCGGCAGCTGGGTAATAACTTCTGTTTGTCTTTTGCAGAAATACCTCCAGCTGCGACCTTCTTCTTTACTTGAATGGCCTTGACCCTTTGCATTTCATCTCTATCTTCTTGCTCCTGAGATCAGATCTTCTGCCTCCATGAGGTCACTGTGCTGACTTTCCAGCTGCTTCCTCAACTGCAAGCCTGCAAGACAAGACAAGCAATAAGTTTCACATTTATCATAAAAACAGCATGAAATTAAAATAACCGTTTAAATCCAGGTGACTGCGCAAGATCGCGGAAATCAGATCCAGAAAACTCCAAAAAACGCGTCCAAAATGCGCCCAAGCTGCTCAAAATTGATCGGGTCAACCATCGCTGACCGAAAAATGTGCCAGAGGCGCCAAAAAAAACACTTTAAAATGTCCACCGCCTCATTTCCCGCCCATCGGCATGATCATCCCTGCAAATATCAGGTTTGACCAAGACTTTGACCGTGCATAACTTCCACATATGGACAAATTTTCAAGTGAAGTAAAAGGCAAACCTGCATGAAATTTCAAGCTCTTTCAAAATATGAGGTCACAGAAACAAAATATGAACTTTGACAAACAGACCTCATGATGATGACCTACCTTATGCAATATCATGATGATGATGCACCTGACCTTCATTTTTACCAGACCGCCAGGAAGCAGAAAAAACACAAGCAGAAGCAACAAGCAAACATCAGCAGGGGTCCCCATTTTGCTAAGGAGCATAGTGGGGCGTGTTGTGAACATCACAACAAGAGGCAAGATTGCCTATGTCTGTGGAGCTACTAGCACTTGATATCATGAATCAACTGGAGATATTTGAAGAAGAAGACCCCATGGCTATCAGATATTCTCAACTTATGGAGCTTGAAGAAATCAGAGATAAAGCTATGAAAGCTATGGAGTGTCATCAACTTCAGACAAAAAGAGTTTTTGATAAGAAAGCCACTACCAGAATTTTTAGGGAGGGTGATATGGTACTCAAATGGGATGAGTTGAAAAGTAGGCCAGGGAAACACTCCAAGTTTGACAGCATGTGGGGTGGCTCATTTATCATTACTGAATGCAAGGAGCACAATCCATTTTAGTTATCAAACATGGATGGAGAAAAATTGCCTATCCCAATCAATGGGATGCACTTGAAGAGGTGTTTTTGAGGTATGAGTTACCTTGTAAAGCAGTAGATTAGGTTTCTCGCTTTCAATAAGTGCTACTACACAATAGTTTAGATCCCTTTTTGTTTTCCCTAAGTGTTGTCTCGCACAGTTAGGTGAGTTGCTTTCAGCTTTTTGTTTTGGTTTTGGTCTTCCAAGTGTTCTTCATTGCTGATATGCTGAGTTACTGAGGGCAAGTTTGATTGTCAAAGGTTTATTTTTAAGTCCCTATGTGACTCCATGCCCAATGGATGCTTAAGGCCACTAGTCTAATTGTTTAGCAAGCAAACATCCCTTAGAAGTCACCAAAATATTGACCTATTTTTCTCTATCCAGAGTTAAATAGTTCACCTTGTATATTCCTTGAATATCCTTTAGAAAATGACCCTACAAAGCTTAAATCCTTAAATTCTCCATGCTCTACCTTGCCAAAAATCTCAAAATCTTTCCTGGAGAATCCTTGAAGAAAACCCAGAAAAACCCAGAAATCTTTTGTCTCAAATTGTTTTCTATTGCAGAGATTTCTCAGTTTTATACTTAGCCATTTTTCATGTATATGATGATGACGTCATCCTTGTTCTGGGGATTTATGTCATTTAATCGAATTCTATCTTAGATACATTTTTTCCTTGTATCTTAGTCATGATGCAAAAGTGAATGTACATCGGGTTCATTGTATATTTATGTTGTATGCATCTCCATTTGTATATTGCATATACAACGCAATATACAAGAGCTTATGCAAAATATGAGGTCCGCCTTTGTATATTGGGTGATTGTATCTCATATACAATTGCAGATGCAAAGGCAATATACAAGGGGGAGATACAAGGGGCAGGATGCAAAAGTGAATCGAGTTATCCTTGTATATACAATTCAATATACAAGCGCATATACAAGGCGACATGCAAGGGTCAGATACAAATGGTGGGGTCCACCAATTGCATGTATATGTGATTGTATCTTTGCATATACAAATCCTATATACAGGGGCATATACATTTTTGAGATACAATCCTGGACCTGAAAGAATATGCAATTTGGTTTATAAAGGCAGATGCGATTGTATGCATCTTTGTATGTATTTTTGCATTGTATGCTTGCAGATACAAAGGGTAGATACAAGGCCGGACCTGTTCTAAAGTTCCAATATGGTTGTTAATCCTTTGAGTTCCGCATGGTATGTATATGCAATTGTATCTCATATACAATTAGATAAGCAAAAGGCACATACAAAGGATTTCGGCGAGACTTAGTGCATCGGCGGCTTAGTCTGTGGTCTTTCCGACGGTCGATAAGGTGGATGCAATTGTTCAGCGATGGGTCTCAGGGACAGCTCAGCAACCAATGGAGTGATGACACATGGCAAGGGCAGAAGATGCAAAAGGTGATACAAAATTAAAGGCCTACTTTTGTATGTAGGCGATTGTATTGTATATGCATTTACATATACAAAAACATATACAAAGGGCAATTCAAAGACCGATTAAAATGCCAAAACAAAAGGCACATACAATGGACATTTCAGCGAGACCTTTGTATATCGGTATGACTCACTTGAGGTCTACCCGACATCCCAATATATACAAAGGTTGTATATGCAAATGCAAAGCGATATACAAGTGCAGGATGCAGTTGACCACAGCTTTGACCGCGGATATCTCCCTCGTCCTAGCGAATTTCAACATGCTTCAAAAGGCAAAAGTGTTTATTTTTGCCTCCTCTTTCATCTAGCAGGCTTTTGAGGGGGATTTTCTTACTTTCAAAATATGATCTGGATTTGCATGCTTGATCGACTAGACGTTTCAACGACCAATTTCGCATATGCAGATGTAGATATTTGTTGCATTTATGGGTGCAGGTCGATGATTCAGCAGCTCACATTGAAGATTCAAAATATCTTCCATTTGCCCCTATTCTAGATATTTTATGCCATGAATTATTGTAGGTCAGCACTCCCTTCAGACGCAGATATTTTCTGACAAAGCCCATGGGGCGAATTGATTGTAACCAACTTAGGTCAAAATGCAAAATGTTATATATGCATAAAAATGAGATGTAAAAAAGGTTGGACGTTGGAAGATTTAGGAAAATCTATGCTTCTGATTCCAAACAGAGCATTCCTCTACTATAACCATGCCTTCTTATCGAATATATGCAAGTTATTTTACCTCTTTTACTAATTTTTTAGTTTAATGTGAATCTACAAATGATTGTCTGTGAACGTTTTGTTCCTCTCAACCATTTTGTTTTCTTACCTCTGCTAGAATCATCTGAATTTGTGTATATCTACTTGTTGTATCTAGTTGTGTTGTGCATTTTCTCAGTTCTGTGAGGGTTCTTATATTCAACCTGGTGAATCACCCTTATTTTCAAGTTTTCCTGTTTTATCTTTCATTTTTAAAAAGCATTCCTTCTCCCTTTTCCTCTGTAAATCCAGTAGATTTTAGGTGATAACCAGATACGAAGCCGGCCTTCTCTGGAGGTTCTTTCCAACTCAGGTGACCCACAGATCTGGAAAGATCCCATGTTTCTCCAGATTGCCAAGTTTTTACAAAATCAGCAAGGGTCCAAATCTGGGTGATAACAATTTTATCAAACTTTGACATTGTTCTTCAGTCTGAACAATTTTTTGCAATGATTGTAGGTTATTATAGAGCTCAAAGAACAAGGATTGAATTCTGAGTTGTATTTTAGAAATAAAGACGTGAAGAAATATGTTAGTATTGTGCCAACTAGTGCAATCAAGTATGACTTGAGCTTTTCCAATTTATCAAAATTTACGCAACTTAGCAGTGAAGAAAAGTTCAATGTCAAGTTTAATGGTTATTTTTCAAGTGTGTGTGCTCACTACTACATAGGCTTCAAGGACTAGGCAGGATGATCATGATCCTAACATTAGGAAACTAGGATTTTTGTCATATAAACATTGTAGCTTCTAATAATTTTTTTTTTTGTGTTCAAGTCCATATTTAGTTGAGGTTACAATATACTGGATAGAATTGTTTTTTAGATTTTTGGTTGTTTGGTTGTATTTAACATTTATTGATTGTGGGTTTTAGTGGAGAAGGTGTGCCAAATCTCCTTATGTTACTTATGCATTTAACACAAAAAATGATGGAGGAAAAGCTTATGTACATTAGCGAAGTTCAGGTAAGGTTCATTCTAATTATAACCTCTTGAGACTTTACTAAGATGAATGCATTAGTTTATTCATTGTCAATAGTACCGTTGGAAGTATAGCTCTGATGTATTGCTAGCATTTGATTGTTTGTGGCCTTAGATGTTTGCAGTAGTTTCTTTGCATGACTTTATGTTGGATTGATCTGGGTTTATTTCTTCCTTGTATAATTTCACATGTAAATGTTTATGCAATGTCACTTTAGCCAAGAAATCTTCTTGGCCATACGAGAGGTATAGATTGAGTTGAGTTGCAGATTTAATGTTCTAGCTTCCTCCAAGATTCTATTCGGTGTCCTTTTAGGGGTTTAGCCAAATTTGTGCCAATCAGGCAAAGATTTCAGGTAGTGGAACTGCATTTTGATGAAGCACTTGAAACTCAGATGAACCATTTTGTGTACCCCAGGGATAACTTTAAGGAAACCCCCCATTAAAAAAACCTATAAAATCTTGGTGAATCCTAGCTTGACGCCAAAAAAATGCCGCGAATGTATGCCTATTTCAGAAAAAAAAAAAAATTAATTTCATTGGCGATTTTTTTCAAACTTGTTGACATTGTGTGTTTTACTGGCAAATTGTATATATTTTATAAAAATAATAATAATTTCCTTGGCAAATTATAGTTGTATTCCAAAAAAAAAAAAAATTAGGTGGCGAATTATAGTTGTATTCCAAAAACTAAAATAAATTGGGTGGTGAATTTTACAGATATTAAAAAATATAAAATAAATTAGGTGGTGAATTATATAGATATTCAAAAATATAAAATAGAATATTTGGCAATTGTACTGGCAATTTTTTGAAAAGTCATAGTGTGGTTGGTGAAAATATCAAAAGCTATATTATAATGTCTAATCTTCTTGGCAAATTTATAGTTTATTCAGTATCAGAATCAACGGCATCAGAATCAATGGCATTAGTTGAAGTTCCATTCCGGGCTGCAGTTCTGACATACCCATCTTTCTACATAAAGTCTCTGGAATAGAGACAAGTGTCAAGTAACAAGGATTTTGATTAACAGAAATTAATAGATAATTATTTAAAAAATAAAATTCAAAAGGATACATAAAAAGAATGCAGATTCATCCACTATAACACAAACTTTACGACTTCAGAAATCAACTCCTCAAGCTTCCATTCATAATACATATATTGAAAATAACAGAAATATATAGTAACACTAAATTATATAAATATTGAAATATATAATAATAAGTCTTTTGCCAATAAGAGAATTCAGAGCATGTTTAAAGAAATAACATAAAACTAAGAAATACCATCATGTGGCAGTCGTTTGGTCTTCCACTTGAGTCGCTTTGTTTTCCTTGTCCTGTTCACCAGCAGCAGTCGAGTCCACCTGTGCTCTCAGTTTCACCTTGTATCTCATGAACCTACTAATTATGGGTTTTCAAGTCCTGGAACTTGGTGTATAGGTGTTCTTTGTCTAAACTTTCCACTTATCTATCATTCTCTCCGCATCTATTACTCTCATATAGACATCATCAATTCCACGCCTGAAAGTTGTGAGATACGATGCTATATGCCCAATCTTCCCTAGTGATTCACCATTAACTGTGGCAACATGCTCTTCGGTAAGCCTCTTCTTAAAATTTTACTTTACTTCCTTGACATCAAGAAAGTTCTCTCCACTTTCATCTAAAATCTCTACATCTAAGATGGTACAATTGTTTTTAAGATCAGCCATAGCAGTGAAATGTTGAGCCAAAATTCTTCTTATTTGTCCACTAAAATCCCCTAGCACAGATCTCTTCCACTCTAGTGAATCTAGCCAAGATGCATAATCATTCTCATTTGGATCATTAAAAACTTTCTCAGCTACAAGAATATTTGTATCAATTTTCATCATTTCTTGTATCTCTGTAAAGTCTGTGATCAGATTTCTGTCTTCCCTCTTTAAATTTTGTAACTCTGCAATTAACCCTTTCCTTTTATCAGAAAGGAGGGGATATAGTTTCATGACCTCCTTAATGTACAACAATCCATCAATGGTGACTCGCTCTACCCATTGCTCAGTGGCCTTACCTAGAGTTTGATATCTCTTGATTTGTTGCAACATGCTAGGATCTATTCCATCAACAGAAGTAATATTCAAAGTAGATTGAATGAAAGATGTCAGAGAATTCACCTAGGCTTACAGCTTTGCATTCTGCTATTGTTGATCTTTAACTCTCTTTGCTAACATGCGTTGAGAGAATTTTAAATGATATAAATCACCTTTCATTGTAGGAGGACCCATGTCAATCTTGGTCATATTGAAAACCACTTCTGTGACTTCATTTTCATTTTTATCCCTGATGGGGTCTGCAATCTCCAAGATCCTATGCCCTAAAGAAGAATCCGTTACAATCCGATACATCCTCTTAGCCTTCTTAGGCTTAGGTGTAGTTCCAGCGTTAATGTTTATGTCTGTTGCTAGTGTTGGGGGATATCTCCTCTTTTTCTCAAAAACTTTCTTTAGCCAGGAAGGGGAAGACAAAACTGTACCACTCTCACTTGCACACAGGATAACTCTCTCTAGCTGATTAGGAGTATCTTGCACGGGAATTTCATTTGATACGAGAGAAGTTGGATTCTCAAATAAGGAACGAAAACTAAAAGTACCCTCATCAGCAATTTGTTGGTAAATGGAAGAATCATTACCAGGTGAAGGAGACACAGCGGAAGTCATGTGATCTACCTGCAATTGTTGTAAGGCATCCAACTTCTTCTTCACTCGTGGTTTCACGAATGGAGGCTGACCATCCTGTTCACATACACCTTTTAGTTTTAGTTTCCTATTATCTTCAGGCTGCTCTCCATCCCCACCACTACCAGATTGTGAACCAACTATGTGATGAGGTTTCTCCACACCAGTTGAAGTTTTCTAAATTCTAGAAGCCTGGGAGATTCCTTACTCTCTTGTTCCCAATTCTTTATGCACAGAAGAAGAACCAACATGCTCTTGAAATTTCCCCTTAATATCAGGATAATAGTTCTTTGCACATGCAACAACCAGGTTTGGACATGGCACAATAGGTGGGAAACCCTGAGCATGAGTTAACCCACTTCTAAGGATTTTCTGGGCTATAGGTGACTTAGGGTTTTGCTCTAATTGAGCCCAGAAATCCTCCAAGTCGAAATCTATGACTTAGATCAGTATCCTTCACCTTAGCTAAATCATTCTCAATAAACAAAAGCTTCATCTTTACTTGTTTGAGAAACCAGTAAACAAAAGTTTATGTAACTGCTAACGGTGCCAAATAAATCTCTAAAAGATTTTAGGTAAACAAATAGTCTGGACTCATTAAAAAAAATTGTTCTTCCCAATTCCCACCTAGTTGACTTAAAGTACTCAAATTTGTCACTATAAGAAATGGGCAAGGAAGACCACAAATTAGCCAACCTGGTTGTGAAAGCTCGTGTTCAACACCTGTAGAAGACGTAGTCCAGAGCTCCTCCAAACTCAAAGCACACTAGTGAAAAATTGAAAATACAGAATAATGTGTTTGCGAGGGTTGCAAACCCAATAAATTGTTTCCATAAATTGCATTAATTTTTGGATGATTCATAATTGAGCCGCATAGATTGCCTTCCCAAAAACATCTAATTGTTATTTTCAGACATTCCTTATTTATTATGAAAGGACAGAGGTCAATTCCACCATGTGGATGTCATTAAATGGAAAATATTCTGTTAGATTTTGATTGTCAGATGATCACAAATAGACGACATAAGTTCTATTTGGGGCAAAAGTACTGACACACCCAATTTCACAAATTTGTAGTTGTACAATCAAGGACTTGTGCTCTGCCACGCTACCACCTTGACCTTTGCACAATACTCAATATAAATATATTATATATTTTATATATATGTCAAGTTGTCAACCGTTGATCTAATAATATCTAACGGCTGCTAGTTGATTCTGGAGGATTTTGTTAGCAATGTGTAGCGTTGGAGATCTACCTTCTGAAATTGAACTACAACCGTTCATCTTTCGTTCTAGGGTTCATCAAATGGTCAGTGGTGGTATGACTGATTTAATTGAATGCACTTAACCGCATAGATTAGCCAATGCTCAATTAAGTTCATTAATGGCAAGTGAGTACTGAGTCGTGACAAACCGCACAGATTAGCCAATGCAAATTTCCATGGTACAGTAGAGGCAATTAAACGGAGTTGCTTGTTATTTATTACCCATTTGTCACGGAAGTACATGTAATGTATATATGATAGTCTTTATTGTTTCAACCTTATATTGCATTACTAAGTTTCAGATAGGTCAAGAATCAATAGATTGTAAAAGTTTAAAGTAATGGCTTTCATTACAGCAGTTGTGCAAAGAAAGTAAGTTACCAAGTATGTATTTTGTGATCATTCATGATTTTGAATTTAACTATGTGATAGAATTCTCAGTTCACATATGTAGAATAGTAATAAGATGATGGAAAATTTTATTTTTATGTTGCTATGCAGGATGTTATTGCTTTGCATGTCTCGGAATGAATAAATACGAGCATTCGTCAAGTGGAATAAATCGTGTCAAGAATCGACACTTTTAACATTTGTAAACGATGCATTCTATTCTGGATGGTGGGTTGAATCCTCCAAGTCGAAATCTATATGACTTAGATCGGTATCCTTCACCTTAGCTAAATCATTCTCAATAAACAAAAGAGTCATCTTGACTTGTTTGAGAAACTAGTAAACAAAAGCTTCTGTAACTGCTAAGGGTGCCAAATAAATCTCCAAAATATTTTGGGTAAACAAATAGTCTGGACTCATGAAAAATAATTGTTCTTCCCAATTCCCACCCAGTTGACTTAAAGTATTCAAATTTGTCACTATAAGAAATGGGTAAGAAAGAGCATTAGCCAACTTGGTTGTGAAAGGTCGTGTTCAACACCTGTAGAAGATGCAATCCAGAGCTCCTCCAAACTCAAAGCACACTAGTGAAAATTTGAAAATGCAGAATAACGTGTCTGTGAGGGTTACAACTTACAAACCTAGTAAATTGTTTCAATAAATTGCATTAATTTTCGGCGGTATGTACTGTTGTACGATTCATAATTGAGCCGCATAAATTGCCTTCTCAAAAATGTCTTATTGTGCTTTTTAGACATTCCTTATTTATTACGAAAGGATAGAGGTCACTTCCGCCGCATGGATGTCATTAAATGGAAAATATTATGTTAGATTTTGATTGTCAGATGATCGCTAATCGACGACATAAGTTCTATATGGGGCAAAAGTACTGACACACCCAATTTCCCAAATTTGTAGTTGTACAGTCGAGGACTTGCGCTCTGCCACGCTACCACCTTGACCTTTGTAGAATACTCAATATAAATATATTATATATTTTATATATATGTCAATTTGTCAACCGTTGATCTAATAATATCTAATGGCTGCTAGTTGATTTCAGAGGATTTTGTTAGCAATGTGCAACGTTGGAGATCTACCTTCCAGAATTGAACTACATCCGTTGATCTTTCGTTCTAGAGTTCATCAAATGGTTAGTGGTGGTACGATTGATTTGATTGAATGCACTTAACCGCATAGATTATCCAATGCTCAATTAAGTTAATTAATGGCAAGTGAGTATTGAGTCATGACAAACCACACAGATTAGCCAATACAAATTTCTACAGTACAGCAGAGGCAATTAAACAAAGTTGCTTGTTATTTATTACCCACTTGTCATGGAAGTACATATAATGTATATATGAAAGTCTTTATTGTTTCAACCTTATATTGCATTACTAAGTTTCAGATAGGTCAAGAATCAATAAACTGTAAAATTTTGAAGTAATGGCTTTCATTACAGTAGTTGTGCGAAGAAAGTAAGTTACCAAGTATTTATTTTGTGATCATTCATGATTTTGAATTTAACTGTGTGATAGAGTTCTCAATTCATAGATGTAGAATAGCAATAAGATGATGGAAAATTTTGTTTGTGTGTGGCTATGCAGGATGTTATTGCTTTGCATGTCTCGAAATGAATAAATATGAGCATTCATCAAGTGGAATAAATCGTCTCAAGAATTGATACTTTTAACATTTGCAAATGATGCATTCTATTCTGGATGGTGGGTTGAATCTCCCACACATGCATGCATGTATGAGAAACTAGAAATTTGAATTGATGCATGGAATTGGTATTGCAACTCAATTGCCAGTGACCTTGAGAAAATCAATTTATTTCTCCTTTACTGGCCTTATTGTTACCCATACCTAGTGGTTTCTTGTACATATAAAGCAAGGTTCTATAGTAAATCATTGACTTTCATTGTGAATGAGGACATAATTAAATTTGTAATGGACCCATTGCCTATTAATAGGATAATTATGGACTACAATGAAATATTCATTACGCGTCATCGAAAAGAGGAACCAAAAAGATTTTGGAGGATCAAAGCTGAAGGTCGAAAGATAGGAGTTTTGTTTGGAACTTTGAGGTTGGTTAGAGGTTCATGTACGATGTAATTCCCCAATCTTTTTGAAGGGTGATGTTAAATTTTACTAAATAATAGAGAAGTAATTATGGTTTGAAATTGACATGAGTTCAATGACAAATTGCAATGTATACAGATCATAGATGTTTCAAAGAATCAAATTTTCAATATTAAATAACACTGTTGTTGTTTTTGTCTAAGGTGTTTATGGTTTATCCTTCTAATTCATCGTTGACTTGTGTAGCCAGTTTCCCCAACTTAAGTTGTTCTTTTATCCCATTGGTTGTCATCGAGTTACTGGCCCCTTTGCTCTAAGTTATCGGCCCCGAGCCCCTTTATTTTATTCTAAGTCTGACTATATAATAATAATAATTACATTATATGATTAACATCATATATTATATTATTATACATTATAATATATGATATTGCATATTATAATAAATATAATAATTATATTATATTATATATGATAATAATAATATAATAATAAATTATAATTATAATATATAAAATAATAGATCATATGATATTATTATAAATTTATATATTGATATCGATTTCATTTGGTGGGTTACAAAATACTTTTGCCAGGCATTAATTTTTAATTTATTAAATAGTTCTGACAAGTTCGTTGTTGGTAGATCCTTACACGAGCCAAAGGTTGACGCTACCAAAAATCTAGACGACGAATAAATGCATCTGTTAATTGAGGCGTGTGGTCATAACAATCTTCCCTTAAATCCTGGAGGTCTCCAGCAAAACGGTGGCACTCGGCTAGCTTGCTCAAAATATAGCATGGAGACTCCCATAAGGCTCCACTACAATAAGCTCCAGGTCACTTTTCTGGGCCATATCAGAGATGGCAAACTGATGAACATTTGTAAACAGTAAAATTGATTCTTCGTTGAGGTAGTGAAGATGATCCTCGGTAAAGACTTCTTGGTCTCCGAGGATAGATATAGGGTAAATTTAGACATTTCCTCACGCTTTCTGGCTTCTTTGTTGGACCTAGGAGAGGCAAAGGTGGATGCACTAAGGATTCTATGGGAGGTATTCACTCCATATATTCTTTTGGATGACATAGACGTGTTGATTTATGCAAAATTGGGGGTCGGTATCCCATGGCCGAGAGACTTGGAGAACCTACGGGAGGGACAGGTGGGCGTAGCTAGGCAATCATTCCTGCTAAACATGGATGAGCAACAACTGGGAAGGCACAGGTTTTGGGTGGCCCGTGGGAGACACTTTCTTCAGCGGGCAATTGGAATGGACACAGATGAGACTCCTGTATGGCTTGAATACTTCGCAGCCATTGTGAGTGCTGGGGGATTCTACTCGCAGTGGCCGTAGGAGTGGTCGGGCTCCCAGGGCCACTTTTTTTGGTGATTTTTGTGTTGGGGTGGTAGGGTGGCAAGTTTTCAAGGAGTCTCTCAGTCAAGGGGCTAGGGATGTCTATGGTACTATGGTAGCCTCTCTAGTGCTGTGTTTTTTGGAGCCTGGGCTAGCCGCTGGAGTGGTTTTTGTATTGATATAATTTCCCGAGTGTAAATCTTTTTGTATTAATATAATTACCCAAGTGTAAATCTTTTTGTATTAATATAATTACCCAAGACTCAAGTAACAAGTGTAAATCTTTTTGTATTAATATAATTTCTACTTTATTATTGATGCAATGATGTCAATGTGTTCATTTTATTCTATTAGTTATTATATCATCAAAGTGGGCCCGACTTCATATAAATATTAAAGGAGTTGCAGACTCTAGAGAAATGTTTTGATGCTAGATGGACGGGTGTAGTTGAATTCCAGAATGAAAGTCCGAAGTGCAAGACTTGTGATCTCAAACCTCCGGAATCAATCAAGAGCCGTTAGATTTACAAAGATCAATGGTTGAGATTATACAATAGTTTTAAAATTTTCAATTCCACCGCTTGATGTACGTGATGTATTAAATAATTAATTCAAGCTGCAAACTTGCATGCCATCCTTAAATTTCATTTGAATTTTAAAGTGGGAGTACTTAGTACAAGTGTACAACTAAAACTACATACTTGTATTGAACTTTAATAAAAGAAATAACCATGTTTCACTCGCTTTACTTCACAATTGGCACTTAGTATTTAGCAATTTTAATTGATACTACTTGGAAGTGAGAGATGAGAGGTTCAAGGACTCAACTGACAAGGAGATTGCAGTGCACCAGAAATTTTAATATTGATTGTACGATGCCACAGATTCACTCAGTGCTAGTTTTTGTATTCATCTTATCCGGGTAAGTGAAATACAGATATACTTTATTCCTATTACTATTAATGTTACTGTTGTCCTTGAGACTTCAATTTTTTCGATCTTGGGGTTTAGGGTTGAGTGTTTACAAGCATGTCTACCAGTACAACCAGACCCAAATTTGGGAAAACCAAAGAAAAAGAAAAAATAGACTATGCCGGACTGCTTAAAGCCCCAGGTTTTACAGATGAATACCATGATATTTATGACCCTATAATTTTTGGAAGGTTTACCTCAGTACTTAGGTTTTCATTGGAGAATAAGGTACGTTAAGCGCAAGCTAAGCAACCTGACCCAAAAAAACCAATACCAATTAACGGGATGACTGCACCATGGGTGGTTGGATTGGGATGCTTAATGTTACTTGAGGTTTTCCCTTACCTTGAATTTATCATGGTCTGTGCCCAGAATTATGATGAAAAAAGAAAAGTAATAGTTAAAAAAGATAGCCATGAAATAATTCTTCCCATTAATGGAGAACATTTTGGCAAATTGTTGGCTTTTACAGCTGAAGAATGTGGAGCAGTCCTCATAAACCTACAAAAACTTGCTAATACTTATGAAGTAGTTAGTGAAAATAACAAAATAAGATTTATCAAATCTCTAACAGCAGATGGTGTCTAACTCAATCAGAATCATAAGCCTCCTTATAAAATTGATATTTTTAGATCATGGGTCTAGGATACTATTTCAATGCTAGTGTTTTGCCTTGGATTGGATAATAATAGTGAAGTGGATGCAAGACTCCTTGAAATGGTATACAATATCCATCAATTCATGCCACCTGCTAAATACAGATTTCTTGAGCACATTGCAGAATCCGTGCATTGTCAGTTTTTAATGATTAAACGAAGCCAAAGTGAACCTCACACTCCCAGTGCCTACAGAAAGACATTTAGGTTCACGACCTACTTGTGTTATTTTTTTCTAGTGCAGTTTGTTGGGATGTTTGAGGACAACAAGCTTCAAATTTAGCGTCAGCAAGATAAAATTGGACTACTGGATTGGACCTATAAGATAAAGACGTATCATAATCAAAAGAACTACAATCATTTTGTGGACTACTTTTTGGCTCCATTGTATGAAACCATTACAAATACTCCAATGCATAGATTGCCTAACTCTTGTAGAAATTGCATTCAACTGGGAAAAGAAATACAATTGGCTAACTAGTACTTCATGGAGGAATATATTGTCCTAAGATTTTATGGATCAGGACCACATCGCCACAAACTTCCAATACATGTGACAGAGAGGGTTTTTGCATTGGAATACATATGGTAGATGGAGACTACTGATTAGTTGTACTTTGTTAGTTAGCAAAAGAAGAGCATATTTCCTTCCTTACCTTTTTCATGTGGAGGGTTCACATTCAAGAGAAAATCATTCACTGTGGCACATGAAATTCTACAACATTTTAAATTTGATGTTGACTCTCACTGGCAGTATGACCCATGTGACGTGATTAAAAGAAGGCTTGTGGCCAATAAGAACTCTCTAACTAAAATTCAACATGAAAGTAAACCCCTGCTAGAAATGTTGAAAAACAAGAATTCTTGGGAGGAGGTGAGAAAAGTCATGGAAGAAACTACTGCTCAAAGAGGTATTTCTTTTGAAAAATTGTCATCAGAAATAATGGGATTGCATCCAAATCCACAAACACAGAGAGATGCACTAGCAAACAAGAGATTCAACAATTTCTATACAAAAGCTGCTTAAAAATCTAAGTGTACAAAAATTTTAGAGACTCCAAAACAAGCTTGTACAGAGGAACGTTGGACACCGTCAAAAATTTATGTCTTTTGGTCTATGAGGAAGGATCTCAATGATCCAAAAGCTATTACAGATCTCGAAGATGTCTTAGAAGATGAAGAGTTCAGCAAATTGTGGGATAAAGAGCATCCCTCTGAAGCTCAAGCAACTAATGTTGAAAATGATGATGAGGATGAAAACCAACCCAAAGATCTTAGTGCCTATGTATTCAAACCTCGTATGAGTGAGACCGCAAGACAAACATTTACTAAAGGGGCATCAATAGCCCAAAAATTGGGTTACGAAGGTGGTAGTTTGGGGCCCATAGGAGAAGGCATTTGGATGGTACCAGAGGTATACCCTAGAAAACCTAATGATCTTCTACTTGGCATTGGAGGTGATGAACAAGCCAAAGGGCATACACATACAGATCAGGAGATTAGATTTGTTCCAGCTTTAAATCCTTAGAGTGAGATTCAATCACTAATAGTACCACAAGGGTCTTCTAATCTACATGTTTATCATTCTTTTCTTGCAGGAGATGGTGGACATTCTAGTGCTATTGGTGGCATTTCTATCGATGGTATAGGTATTAGTAGTAGTAGTGGTCAGCAAGAGATGCAACAACAAACTCAGAAGAGGCCATCAACAATATTAAATGAAACTATAGACAAACTTAAAGAGAAAGGCCTTGTGAAGACAAAGAAGCAGAAGGTTATGGCAGGTTTTGATTCCACATCCACATCAAAGCAGTTGTTTCTAGAAGGCACTCCCCTCCTATCGTTAGTGTGACTGGGACAAGAATGGCTAATACTCAGCCACAATTAATTAGAGATGCCGCCAAAACTACAACTACTGCTTTGCCATTCAAATTTATGTCAAGTGTCACAGATTGTGATTACAAAGTTGAGTTTGAAAAGAAAGCAAAATTATTTAAAAGTCACAAGAAGCAAGTGCTAGAGATAGAGACTACTACAACTTCAGAGCCTGCAACAACTAGGGTATTAACTACATTTGACCTGGAAAACAAAAAAATGGATTACAAGATTATTGTTCCCAAAGTTCAAGATAAACTAGAGGACCAGATGCAACGATCTGACTATGAGGTGAGCACCATCCAAGTGGATTTTTATGGAATGAAAAATTTTGACAAAATTAATATATCAAAAAAGAACAACGAAGTGGTGTACACATCATTGCTAAAGCAAGAGAGAGAAAAAAAGGTATGACTGTTTTTAATTTCCTGGCAACCTTATTGAATATATTGTCTACAAATCAAAGTTGTAAGATAGACAGGTCACATCTTCCAGTAATTGAGTTACAACAGAAGGAAAATATATTCAGTGATGTTAATTCCATTCATATTGCTCTTTTTCATTTGACTTTGTGATTTACGTAACAGGTTGGAGAATCTTATAGGAAAGTTACAGGCAGACATAGCAAGTGAAAAAGCCAAGAGGAAAGGAGCAGAGAACAAGACCAAAGAATTAGAGAAAAGGATAAAAAACTCTGACTCTACATCTACAAGTGAAGTGAATAAACAGACAGAGGAGGAAGTGAATAAACTGAAGAAAATGTTAAGTGAAAGTAAAAAAATTATGATATTCAAACAGCCAATTTAGAAAAATTAGAACAATCCTTGATTGAAGCCACTACCAAACTAGAGCAATCAGAAAAATTAGGACATTTGTGGCAAGAAAATGTGGAGAGAGAGAGAGAGAGAGAATTCTCTGAAAATTTGCAGAACAAACTGAAGAATGCAGAGAATGAAATAAAATCCTACCAAAACAAAGTATCTGAATTATATAGAAACACAACGGTTTATATAAAAAGTAACATTTGGGAGAAAATAATGAAGAGGATTGATGATTTGTCTAAAATGTTTGAATTCATTGATGATCTAGTATTATGTAGTAATACACTCAAACAATACATTGCTGAAAATGGCGACATGGTAACTTCAAGACAGTTAGATGCAAACAAAATTTTGCAATCAATATACATAGCTAGTGGTGAAGAATTGGAATCCAAAGGAATTCAGAACCGTATTGATGCCACAATAAAGGCCTCAACTATCATTGAAATATGTACGAAGCTGGAACAAGCACATGAACTTTTGGTACAAGCTGCATTATTGACAAAGCAACTGCAAACAAATGTAGAGCACTTCAAAAAGCTTGGTTTGCCAGTGGCTTTTGACCCATCAAACCAATACATTGGAAAGAATGCTTTCAAAAAGAAAATGGAGGATAAAATGAACTTTGACAAGGACTAGTTTCCTCAAAATCTTGATGAGGCAATTTTTATGGATTCCATCCTACCACTGATATCCTTGAATGCAACTTTGAGTGATACATTCAAGTCAAGTGACAATATCAGTTATAAAATATTATCATAGTTACAACTCAGTAACCATGGGTTAAGAAAAAATACACTACCATCAGATGAAGAGTGGAGCACTCTACAAAAGATGATACAATGATTTAGTAACATGTGTTTCCAATGACATCAATACCATAATGACTAGGCTGTTGGAATGTTGTTTTTGGTTTTTTGGCATCCATTCTTTTTGTTGTCTATCTGGACTACCCTAGGGGCTGCTTTGTAATGGGTTTGGCACCCTTGGCTTGCCGCTTATCTAATCAAAAACATGTGTTTTCAAGTTCAAACAGAGCATTGTGCAGAGTTGGTTTTGAGCAAGTTATTATATATTGTAAATGTAATATTTCAGTCTTCAATATATTCTAATTTCCTTCAGACCTTCAATGTTCATTTGAAAATCAATATAACACAAATCCTTTTATGTGTTGAAATTGTCTGTATTATTTAATTGCCCACTTCATATTAAATATTTGCTAATGGTGTATATTAATAATATAATATGCTACAACATTATTCATATATTTCAATCTAGAACTGATAAAATGCTCATGAAAAATCATGCAACATGCAAGAAATTGAAACTTACAACTCTAGAAATATGGGCAACCTATCATAATTGTATTATATTTCACTGTTTAAAACTTCCGCAATCTTCCAACAACATTACAAAGTAGTACTTGTATCTTATTTACTTCTCAAAATTTCCAAAATCTTCTGCCCAAACAAGAATGATTAACATAGTTGAGAACATTAATTTCATTTGAGAGAAGAAAAGAGGAGCAGATGGACTTTGGGAGATGTGTAGCCGCCTGAAGATCTGCCTCATTAATGCTGGGGAAAAGGTGGTTGGCCTATTCAATCCTGCGACCCATACTTGTCCTTCCATTCACTGTATGTCTTTTCAAGTGGCCAGGGGAATGAGATAACCTCTGTGATCTTGCCATTATGACTGACATAGTTGGCATCCAAAATAGACTTTACATTCTTGCAGATGTATCAAAAGTAAATTCAACCAAATGCAGCTTGTCAAGTGATAAACCCAGCACCTGCATGGTTGGATCACCTTCATCACAACAAGCGATAATTAATTGATGACCATTATCTATTATTTCCCTCTTCCACTTGTCCAGGTCCTTAGCCTTCCCATCACCCTCCAAAATATGTGGCAACCATTTAGTGTCCATCATTTCTATTGCCTGCATCTTTTCCCTCAAAACTATATCCAATTTCAATTGAAAACTGGCCACATCCTCAAGATGTTTCAGTATATTTGACACCAAATTCAACTCAAGAGATGCATTTGCATCAAATCTAGAACACATAAGAAAATCTCTGACTTGTAAAGTTCTTGGTAGCCACTTAGCTTTCACACTTGATAGTCTCTGCTTATCAAATTCATGCTTCTCGTAGGCTATCCTTAATTTTGAGTAAGTCATCCAGGCCTCCTCCACTCTAGCCAAGAGTTTGGTCACTCTGTTTTTGATCAAATTGCTGACCATGTCCTTTACTTTGTTCTCCTTTTCTTCTTTCAATTTTTTGTTATCTTCCTTCAATTCTCTCATTTCTGAAAGGAGAGGCTGTGTGTCAACTGGAAGTGACTCTGCAGTCTGAATGATAGGGGGACTCTGAGATGGACCAGGCTCTAATTGTGGTTTCCCTTCATATTTGTTCAACCTGGCCATGGCCACTACATATTTCTCCAAGAATTCATTATAGTCTTTCTGTAGTTTAATTGTCGTTGCCTCAGAAAATTGTGCAGTTTGCACATTTAGACTAGCAGCTTGAGGGGCAGGGGTGTCTGACACCCTTCTAATTATGACATTGCCAGTCAGTTCCTCCAAACCAACTTTTGGTTTCTTATCACTGGGGGCCAATGCCCAAATTGACAAGGTTTCAAACCTTGGGTCAAATGCAGCACCCTGCAAAGCTTTGCTAACTTGT
Source organism: Cunninghamia lanceolata (assembly GCA_027924645.1). NCBI lineage: Eukaryota > Viridiplantae > Streptophyta > Pinopsida > Cupressales > Cupressaceae > Cunninghamia > Cunninghamia lanceolata. The sequence goes on along the minus strand of BSBN01001494.1, from coordinate 428,987 downwards.
TCCTCTATCATATCAAAGTCATCCCTTGTTATGGTATCAAATGCAATTGCATCTGATAGAGTCCAATGTGGTAGCAGTAGGATTTTGCTTCTAGCTACAAGAGCCCTACCTTCCTGTGGGGTTATTGCACTGATATCCTTTTTAACCTCACTCAAAACCCTTTGAGTAATAGTATCACACTCAGAGGGGCAGCACCACTCCTTGCTTCTCAATTCTCCTTTGAAATTCTTCATTCTTTGTCCTCAACATGAATGACCTAAATTCAGGTGTGCTGACAAATGCATCATCTGCAATAAATTGGTTGCATGCCAGTACTCTCATATCTTCTATATCAACTTCATTGTTAATTGTTGACCTTGTCAACCAATTATCTGGTGAAGAGTATGGTCTTATCCTTAATGGGGAACTCACCTAATGGGAAGGCTCCTGAATTTGTTCTTCTGCTGCTTCTTCCATCTATTCCACAACTTTTGTCTCCACCTCTACCTCAAGGTCAATGATTTTTGCTCTCTTTAGAGCAGGGGAATTAGGGGATTCTTCTTCTCTTACATACTTATCCCTAGAACTGCTTGGTTGATAAGATGGCCTCTCCTCACCTACAGATGTACTAGCTATCAGTTTGTCTGCCTTGGTAAAGATCATCTCAATTCTCCTTATGGGATCTTGCACTTTAGCAAAAGCCCCAGGGTATGTAGGATTCGCATTTCTCTTCATCCTCTCTCCCTCAATCACTGCATTCCATTTATTTCTCAAAAGATATATCTCCTACATTGACTGGCAGTTTCTTACTATATCTTCATCGAAGATGACTCGGTGGGGGTAACCAGGCCTACTAACCTTCAACCTTGTTTTGTGAATAAAACACTCAGGGTAAAATGTTCTTACTTGCTCCGTATCCATCCTGTAACACTGAAGCATGGAGCCAATCTGATCTAATCCATTCTTATCAATTGTATAAAATCACTGAGCATCAATGAAGTAGGGATGAGTGTGTTGGATCTAGGGCATACAACTGAGAGGGGGGGGGGTGAATCAGTTGTATAGAACTTGTTCTCTTTCAAACACTTAATTCTCTGTTGTTAGTTAGCAGCATATCAAATAATCATTCATGGAAGCACAATACATAAACACAAGAGCAGATAAGCATCAACACATTGAACACCAAGATTTTGACGTGGAAAACCCGGTTAAGGGAAAAACCACGGGGTGATTAACCCAAGAATTATTCTCTGTTAGAAGAATAAGGAAAAATGAATGGCACATGCCAATAAGGGCTCACTGCCCGAGCACACTGCTCACAAAGAGGCCCACTGCCTACAAGGAGACACACTGTCTACAGAGTGATAAAAATCACAGTCTTGAACTGGAGAATGACATCTCTACCATGTCCGGATCAGTTCCAATTAAGCCCAACAATCTCTGCTCTGCCTTTCGCACCTTTCTTCGCTACTCCATACTCATCCACATGCTACATCACTGAAATGAATTCACAAATCATTATTTATACAAGACATCGACTTAGGAACAAGCATCTAAGTCGGCAAACAACCATAGGAGTATCCGCAAGATGAATAACACATCCGGTCGGCTATCACAAGAACATTCGCAGGATGAACAACTCATCCGGTCGGCTAAACAGAGCAATAACTTCATCCGGAAGAATAACTTCAATTCCGGGCTCTGCCATCAATGCGGACCAACAACACAACTTAAACATGATTCAAGAACCTTCACAAGTCTGTCTGAATGTCCGGATACATCCGCACTTTCTCTGCTTACTGGGATCTCTTGTCTTCCTCATCCGGAACTTCAAGAACACAGTCTGTCGCCACTGTCATAATGCAGGAGGTACATCCGGACCTCCAAATTACACAAAAATCAGGATGAAACATCACAAGGACATATAAAACACTCCTTCCAATCCGCAGATTATGATAATACAATTCCGGACCTCACCGGACCTTTTTGTGATCCTCTGTCACCTCCGGATACTTGCCGGACCTGGTTCTATACCGGCAGCCATAACTCCTTCAGATCTTCATGCGGACCTCTGAAATCTTAACTGTAGCATCTTAAGACTCATATCTACTAACCCTTTAATCCGCATCCTCCGGTTCGCATCCTATACAGTATATTTACCTTCTTCTCATCACTGTTCTTCACTGTTCCTGACTGAGGCTAATTTTCTCAATATCCTCAGCACAAAGCTCATCAAATCCTTCTTGTCAATGCAGTGTGAGTATGTTGACATCAATGACAACAATGGATCACCTCATACTTGCAACAATCTCCCCCTTTGTCATTGATGGCAACATATGATGTGAAAAACCATCAAGACAAGAACTTCTCTTTTCTGTCACAGCTCCCCCTATCAACAACAACTCCTCACATGTCTTCCTTTGCTGCTCCCCCTTTGATCATCAACCACTTGTTTTTCACATGTCTTCTCTCCCCCTTTGACATCAATGGCAAAGGGCTCATACTTGCAACTCTCATGCATCAGAATAATACCAGCTGCTCCCCCTTAGTTGCAGCTCCCCATTAGTCCGGATCACAAGATATGACTGTGATAGCCACCGGACTGATGCACATCAGTGCATCTTAGTTCATCACCGGAGGGGCCATGACCCCTAACTTCTCCCGGAGATATTCAAAAGAGTCCTTGGGAAGAGGTTTTGTAAAGATATCTGCAATCTGATCCTTGGAGGGAACATACTCCAATCTGACTTCTTCCTTGTTTACTTGTTCTCTCAAAAAGTGAAATTTGATAGATATGTGCTTAGTCTTAGAATGCAATACCGGATTCTTGGAAATATTAATTGCACTTGAATTATCACAGAAAATTGTGATAGGCTCCTCATATTCAACTTTGATGTCTCTTAGCATCTGCTTCATCCACAAGATTTGAGTGCAACTACCTGCTGCTGCAATGTATTCTGCTTCAGTTGTAGACAGAGATATTGCATCTTGTTTCTTGCTTAGCCAAGAAACCAATCTCTTCCCCAAAAAGAATGCTCCACCACTAGTGCTCTTCCGGTCATCCACATCTCCTGCCCAATCTGCATCTGTGTAAGCATGAAGAGAAAAATCCGGATCTCTAGGATACCATAGACCATACTCAACTGTCCCTTTCAAGTATCTAAAAATTCTTTTGATTGCCATAACATGAGATTCTCTAGGATCAGCCTGGAATCTTGCCACAAGACCAACAGCTTGCATTATATCTGGTCTAGTTTGAGTGAGATACAACAATCCACCAATCATTGATCTATACTTTGTCTGATCTGCCTTTGGAGAATCATCATCTTTGCTTAACTTACATCCGGTTGCCATAGGAGTGTTCATAGGCTTTGAGTCTTCCATACCAAATTTCTTTAACAATTCTTTCACATATTTGGTCTGAGAAATGAAGATCCCTTCTTTTGTTTGAGTAATTTGCAGACCCAAGAAGAAATTCATTTCACCAAGCATAGACATTTCAAACTCACTTTTCATCTGATTTGCAAAAGTTTTACACATACTATCTCTTCCTCCAAAAATGATATCATCCACAAACACTTCAACAATCAGAATGTTTTCATGATCAATTTTGAAATATAAGTTGCTGTCAGCAGTACCTTTGTTGAATCCAATCTGCACAAGATGCTTATCCAACCTTTCATACCATGCTCTTGGGGCTTGCTTCAATCCATACAAAGCTTTCTTCAACTTGCAGACCATATCATTATTATCAGACAATTGAAATCCATCCGGTTGTTCAATGTAGACTTCTTCTTCCAGATCACCATTTAGGAAGGCAGACTTGACATCCATCTGATATACCTTGAAATCTTTGAAGGCAGCAAATGCAAGAAGTAATCTGACTGCTTCAATTCTTGCTACCGGAGCAAAAGTCTCTTCAAAGTCAATTCCTTCTATTTGAGAGTAGCCTTTGTAGACCAATCTAGCTTTGTTTCTGATTACTTCACCAGCTTCATTTAGTTTGTTCCGGAAGACCCATTTGGTTCCAATTACATTCCTGTCTCTAGGTCTAGGAACAAGATCCCAAGTATGATTTTTCTCAATTTGCATCAGTTCATCTTCCATTGCTTTGGTCCAATTTTCATCATTGCAGGCTTCATTTATTGTTTTAGGTTCAATCCTTGAAATCAGACAACATTCATTCTGATCTTGAGCAATATTCCTTCTAGTTTGTACACCTTTGCTTCTGTCACCTATGATCTGATCTTCAGAGTGATTCAGTTTTACATACCTTGGAATTTTGGGAGTATCCAGTACTGCTGTTTCTTGATCAGGCTCATTTAAACCTAACTCTTCTTCCTGATTTACCGGATCAGGCTGACTCTGTTTCACCGGAGAGGATTGAGTTCCTTGAACACTATCTTGGTCATCTTCATCAAATTCATAAAATCTTGAAGGCTTCTCAATTCCTTCATCAACCTTTACATTGGTACTTTCTATCATCTTCCTCAATCTCTTATTGTAACACCGATATGCTTTGCTTTGAGTGGAGTAGCCCAAGAAAATTCCTTCATCACTTCTAGCATCAAACTTTCCTAGATCTTCATCTCTTTTAATATAACACTTGCTACCAAATACCCTGAAATATTTCACAGTAGGAGTGATGCCAAACCAAAGTTCATAGGGGGTCTTACCGGTGTTGTTTCTGATTTGAACTCGATTGAGAGTGTAGACTGCAGTGCTGATAGCTTCTTTCCAAAACATTTGAGGAACATTTGCTTCCAACATCATTGTCCTAGCAGCTTCCTGGATGGTCCGGTTCTTTCTCTCAACTACTCCATTCTGCTGTGGAGTCCTAGGAGCAGACAATTGTCTCCTTATACCCTGTTTCTCACAAAAGTCAATGAATTCACCAGATGTAAATTCACCACCTCTATCAGACCTTAGACACTTTAGTTTCAATCCGGTTTGATTCTCCACCATAGCTTTGAAGATTTTGAACTTCTCAAAAGCTTCTGATTTTTCTTTCAGAAAGGTAACCCACATCATCCGGGAATGATCATCAATTAACAACATGAAATATCTATCACCTTGCAGACTCTTGATTCTTGTCGGACCACATAGATCAGTATGTACTAATTCCAACAATCCGGTAGAAGACTGATCTTTGCTTTTAAAAGAGACTCTGCTTTGTTTGCCTAACTGACATTCTTTACACACACTGTTTGTAGGTTTTATCAACTTTGGAAGATCTCTCACAGCCTGAGTATTGCTAATTTTGATGATGTTATCAAAATTTACATGACACATTCTTCTATGCCATAACCAACTCTGATCAATTTGAACAAACAAACAACTTTTATTTGAACCAACCAGATGAAAGATGTTACCTCTTGTCTGAGTACCGGATGCAATTTCAGTTCCGGAGCTTGTAAAGATTCTGCATTTTCCATTCTTGAACCGGAGATCATAGCCTTTGTCCACTAACTGACCAACACTGAGAAGATTGTGCTTCAATCCTTCAACATATAGTACATTACCTGTTTTGCTCTTACCATCAAAGGAAATAGTTCCCCTACCTCTGATTCTGCCAGCAGAATTGTCACCAAACTTTACCATTCCTCCTTCATATCTTTCCAAATCTAAGAACTTATTCTTGTCACCAGTCATATGGTGAGAGCATCCACTGTCAATAACCCAATCATCCTTTTCTTCCACTTGAGCAGCCAAGGCTTTTTCAACAACTTTGTGATTGACAGATTCAGAGAGCAAGGAATCTTCTTCCTTGATGGCTATAAACACCCACTCATTTCCGGATTTGCTTCCTGGATCTGATTCATCATCTGTTACTCCTTCATTGTCATCTTCTTCATGAACATAATAGCAATTCTTTTGAAACCTTTGTCTGTGAGTATTAGATCTTGCAGATCTCTCCGGACATCTTGAGGCAAAATGACCAATCTTATTGCAGTTAAAACACTTAAAGGGTAGTTTTCCTTCATACTTACCGGATCCTCTTGGCAGTCTCTTTGCAATGAGGGCTTCAAGTTGAGCTGTTTCTGCTTCTTCTTCTTCCATGTCTCTTCTTGCTTGATCATACCATGACATTTTCCTTGATGAGTTTTCACCCGGATCAAATCTCTGTTTGCCTTTCACATAGGCACTGGCTTTAAAAGCAGACTCAGTCTTGGGTGGATCATCTCCAAACTCGGTCATTTCAAATGCAGCTAGTTTACCAGCCAATTGTTCTCTTGTGACAGTTGTGTGGGCTCTGAATTCATCAATGGCAGCAACTTTGATTTTGTAGACAGCAGGAAGGGATCTTAGGATTTTGCAGACAATCTCATTTTCATCTAGAGTTCCACCAGCATTTCTGATTCCACATACCAGCTCATTTACTCTTGGCATAAAGGTAGTAATGTTTTCATCATCTCTCATTTTCAATCTTTCAAATTTCCCTTTCAGACTTTGCAACCTTGCACTTTTGACAAACTCATCTCCTTCATACAGAAGTTCCAGTTTAGTTAGGATCTCATATGCAGTTGGTAGGTCAATGACATTCGAGAGATCTGAGTCATTCAATGCGCTTAGAAGAGCTTCCTTGGTCCGCAGATTGTTTTCAGCTTCTGTGGTTTCATCAGGAGTTGTCGGACCACCTTGTGGGGGTATATATGGTTTTGAAATCATAGCCAAGTATGCTTTTCCCATACATTCCAAATGACACTTCATGCGACCTTTCCAGAGAGTGAAGTTGGTTCCATCGAACTTCGGACTATCCTTCTTGTATGACGACATCCTGGATCACCTCAAGCGGTTAAGCTCCTATCAGAGGAACTCAGCTCTGATACCAATTGTTGGATCTAGGGCATACAACTGAGAGGGGGGGGGGTGAATCAGTTGTATAGAACTTGTTCTCTTTCAAACACTTAATTCTCTGTTGTTAGTTAGCAGCATATCAAATAATCATTCATGGAAGCACAATACATAAACACAAGAGCAGATAAGCATCAACACATTGAACACCAAGATTTTGACGTGGAAAACCCGGTTAAGGGAAAAACCACGGGGTGATTAACCCAAGAATTATTCTCTGTTAGAAGAATAAGGAAAAATGAATGGCACATGCCAATAAGGGCTCACTGCCCGAGCACACTGCTCACAAAGAGGCCCACTGCCTACAAGGAGACACACTGTCTACAGAGTGATAAAAATCACAGTCTTGAACTGGAGAATGACATCTCTACCATGTCCGGATCAGTTCCAATTAAGCCCAACAATCTCTGCTCTGCCTTTCGCACCTTTCTTCGCTACTCCATACTCATCCACATGCTACATCACTGAAATGAATTCACAAATCATTATTTATACAAGACATCGACTTAGGAACAAGCATCTAAGTCGGCAAACAACCATAGGAGTATCCGCAAGATGAATAACACATCCGGTCGGCTATCACAAGAACATTCGCAGGATGAACAACTCATCCGGTCGGCTAAACAGAGCAATAACTTCATCCGGAAGAATAACTTCAATTCCGGGCTCTGCCATCAATGCGGACCAACAACACAACTTAAACATGATTCAAGAACCTTCACAAGTCTGTCTGAATGTCCGGATACATCCGCACTTTCTCTGCTTACTGGGATCTCTTGTCTTCCTCATCCGGAACTTCAAGAACACAGTCTGTCGCCACTGTCATAATGCAGGAGGTACATCCGGACCTCCAAATTACACAAAAATCAGGATGAAACATCACAAGGACATATAAAACACTCCTTCCAATCCGCAGATTATGATAATACAATTCCGGACCTCACCGGACCTTTTTGTGATCCTCTGTCACCTCCGGATACTTGCCGGACCTGGTTCTATACCGGCAGCCATAACTCCTTCAGATCTTCATGCGGACCTCTGAAATCTTAACTGTAGCATCTTAAGACTCATATCTACTAACCCTTTAATCCGCATCCTCCGGTTCGCATCCTATACAGTATATTTACCTTCTTCTCATCACTGTTCTTCACTGTTCCTGACTGAGGCTAATTTTCTCAATATCCTCAGCACAAAGCTCATCAAATCCTTCTTGTCAATGCAGTGTGAGTATGTTGACATCAATGACAACAATGGATCACCTCATACTTGCAACAGAGTGACCCCTTGTGCTTTCTGAAATGCTCATTGTCAACTTCATTTAATTATCTTATGATTTCCATGAAGGCAAGCCTCTTGGGCACAAACTTAGGTAGAGTGTAAGGTGGAGCCTCACAACCATAAATCCTGATGCAAGTAGTGTTTATATCCAGAAACCAATATCCTCAATTGTGTTCTATGTTCAAGTGTGGGGCCCTTTCCAAAGGTCTCAAGAAATCCTTAACTTCTTTAGGTATTATGTCCCCCTTAGGTTTCAAGAAACCTAAGACCTTCCTCACAAAATGCTCCTCAAAAACAACATAACTCGCATCCTTAAAATGCATGTCAAGCATGCAAGTCTACATTTGCACTGGCATCATGTTGCCTTGTTCATCTGTCATTCTCACATGTAAATCTTTATGCCATTGGTAATGGCCTAACAGAGAGAATAGGATCATGTGGCACATCAAAGAATACCATGTGAATTCCACATGGCGACCTTGTTGCAAGTATGGGCCTAACCGGTGTTGTCATTGATGTCAACATACTCTTGTTGCATTGATGATAAGGATTGGATGAGCTGTGTGCTGAGGATATTGAGAAAATTAGTCCTAAGCGGGAATAGAGAAGAACAGTGAAGACAGTGAGCTAAAGATCCTAGCTAAGATGAAGATCAGAGGATGCACATCAAAGGGTTTGTAGATATGTGTCTTAAGATGATCTAGTAAAGATTTCAGAGGTCCACATGAAGATCTGAAGAAGTTGTGGCCGCTCAAGTAAAACCGGTTCTGGCAAATGTTCAGAGGTGACAGAGTGACACAAATAAGTCCGGTGAGATCCGGAAATGAAATATCTTGTTCTACAGATTTGGTGAAGTGTTTAGGAAGTCAATGTGAATTGACAACTCAATTGGTTCATGGTCTGGAGGTCCACAAGCATCTATTCCATTGTGACAGTGATGACAGATTGTGTTCTTGAGGTTTCGGATGAAGGAGATACAGATTTCAGTAAGCAGTTGTAGTGTGGATGTTCTTGGTGATTCAAGAAAGCTTGTGGAGGTCTTTGGATCGTATCCAGTTCATGTTGGTGGTCCGCATTGGAGTTTAAACTTGCAATTGAAGAATAACTTCTGGATGATGGTATTCTTCCTGAGTATGGCTGACCAGATGAGTTATGCATCCTACGGATGATCTTAAAGATGTTATGTGAAGATTGGCGTGTTCCTAAGTGAAGATTAAAGTCCTAGATCTGTGTGGTCGACAATGTGTTGATCCGCGTGAAGTCTTTTCTAACTAGTCATGTTGTATTTATGTACTTGCTCTATAATGTATGCCGACTTGGATGATAATTCCTAAGTCGATGTCTTGTATAAATAAGGAGTTGTAAAGTCATTTCTAAGTGTGTCTTGGGGAGATGAGAGTGTGGTAGAGAGGAGTAGAGTGAAAGGCAGAGCAGAAGTATTGGGCTTAAATGGAACTGACTCAAGCATGGTGAAGATGTTATTTTTTAGTTCAAGTATGTGATACTTATTATTCTATAGACAGTGTGTCTCTTGTAGGAAGTGAGCCCTAATTGGCATGTGTCATTTTGTTCTTTCTATTCTTCTAACAGAGAATACAATCTTGGGTTAGTCACCCCATGGTTTTTCCCTTAACCAGATTTTCCATGTCAAAATCTTGGTGTCTTATGTGTTAATGTGTTGTTGCTCTTGATTTAATGCATTATGTTTCCATGATTGATTTTTTATTATGCTGCTAAATTACAAAGTGGATTTAAGTGTTTAATTGGAAGAAAGTTTTGGACAACTGATTCATCCCCCTCTCAGTTGTCTGTCCTGAATCTAAAAATTGGTATCAGAGATAAGTTCCTCTAAAAGAGCTTAACCGCTTGAGGAGATCTAGGATGTCATCCTACAAGAAGGATACTCCGAGGTTTGATGGAACCAATTTCACTCTTTGGAAAAGTCGCATGCAATGTCACTTGCAATGTATGGGAATGCAGTATTGGACCATGGCCTCAAAGAAGTATACCCCTCCACAGAATGGTCTGAAATCCGTAGATGAAATCGCAGATGCTGAAAACAATCTATGGACTAAAGAAGCTCTTCTAAGTGCCTTGTCTGATTCAAAGCTGACAAATGTTGTTGACCTACAAACTACTTTTGAGATTTGGTAAAAATTGAAACTTCTGCATGAAGGAGACAAATATGTCAAATGTGCCAAGCTACAAAGTCTGAAAGGAAAATTCAAAAATCTGAAGATGAGGGAAGATGAAAATATCACTACATTTATGCCAAGAGTAAATGAGCTTGTTTGTGGAATTAGATGTGCTGGTGGAGTCTTGGATGAAGATGAGATTGTTGGAAAAGTTCTCAAATCCCTTCCTAATTCTTACAAGTACAAGGTTGCTGCTATTGAAGAATTCAGATCTATTTTAGGTATCACAAGAGATCAATTGGTTGGTAAATTGGCTACATTTGAATTGACTGAGTTTGGAGATGCCCCCCCAAGACTGAATCTGCATTCAAAGCTAGTGCCTCTGTTAAAGGAAAACAAAAGTTTGATCCGGGAGAGAACTCCTCAAAGAAACTATCATGGTATGAGAAAGAAAGAAAAGACCTGGAAGAAGATGAAGCAGAAGCTGCTCAACTTGAAGCCCTTATTGCAAAAAGGCTGCCAAGAGGATCCGGTAAGTATGAAGGGAAATTGCCTTTTAAATGTTTTAACTACAATAAGATTGGTCATTTTTCCTCAAGATGTCTGGAAAGATTTTCAAGGGAAAACCCTAACAGATCAAGGTTCCAGAAGAATTGCTACTATGTTCATGAAGATGATGATAATGAAGGAGTAACAGATGATGAATCAAAGACAAAAAACAAATCCGGAAGTGACTGGGTGTTTATTGCCATCAAGGAAGAAGATCCAATGCCCTCTGAATCTATCAATCATAAAATTGTAGAAAGAGCTTTAGCTGCCCAAGTTGAGGAAAAGGATGATTGGGTCATTGACAGTGGATGCTCTCACCATCTGACAGGTGACAAAAATAAATTCATAGATTTGGAAAGGTATGAAGGAGGAGTGATAAAATTTGGTGATAATTCTGCTGGCAAAATCAAGGGTAGAGGAACTATTTCTTTTGATGGAAAGAACAAAACCAGTAATGTACTATATGTTCAAGGCTTGAAGCATAATCTTCTCAGTGTTGGATAGTTGGTGGACAAAGGCTATGATCTCCGATTCAAAAATGGAAAATGCAAGATCTTTGAAAGTTCCGGAATAGAGATTGCATCCGGTACTCAAACTAAAGGTAACATCTTCCACTTGGTTGGTACTGGTAAAAATTTCTTATTTGTTCAAATTGATCAAAGTTGGTTGTGGCATAGGAGAATGTGTCATGTGAATTTTGATAATATCATCAAGATAAGCACCACTCAGGCTGTAAGAGATCTTCCAAAATTGGTAAAACCTACCAATAGTTTGTGCAAGGAATGTTAGTTGGGTAAACAAAGCAGAGTCTTGTTCAAAAGAAAGGAACAATCTTCTACTGGATTATTGGACTTAGTTCATACTGATCTATGTGGTCCAGCAAGAATCAGGAGTGTGCAAGGTGATAGATACTTCATGTTATGAATTGATGACCATTCCTGGATGATGTGGGTAACTTTTCTGAAAGAGAAATCAAAAGCTCTTGAGAAATTCAAAATATTCAAAGCTATGGTAGAGAATGAAACCGGATTAAAATTAAAATGTCTGAGGTCTGATAGAGGTGGAGAATTCACATTCGATGAGTTCATAGAATTCTGTGAGAAACATGGAATAAAAAGATAGTTGTCTACTCCTAGGACTCCATAGCATAATGGAGTAGTGGAGAGAAAGAACCGGACCATCCAGGAAGCATCTAGAACCATGATGATGGAAGCAAATGTTCCTCAAATCTATTGGAGAGAAGTTGTAAGCACTGCAGTCTATACTCTCAATCAAGTACAAATCAAAAGCAATACCGACAAGACTCCTTATGAACTTTGGTTTGGCATCACTTCCACTGTGAGGTATTTCAGAGTCTTTGCTAGCAAACGTTACATTAAAAGAGATGAAGATCTAGGAAAATTTGATGCTAGAAGTGATGAAGCAATATTCTTGGGTTATTCTACTCAAAGCAAGGCATACCGGTGTTATAACAAAAGATTAAGGAAGATTGTTGAAAGTACAAATGTGAAGGTTGATGAAGGTGTTGAAAAAACCTCAAGGTTTTATGAATATGATGAAGATGATCAAAATGATGTTTTTGTTCAAGAAGTCCAAGCTCCCTCTAAAATTTAGATTCAAACTGATCCAGTAAATTAGGAAGAAGAGATAAGTTTGAATGAACCTGTTCAAGAATCAGAAGTGCAAGAAACTCCCAAAGTTCCTAGGTATGTAAAACTAAATCACTTTGAAGACCATATCATAGGTGATAAAAGCAAAGGTGTTCAAACAAGAAGAAGGATTGCTCAAAATTTAGAAGAGTATTATCTGATTTCAAAGGTTGAACCTAAGACAGTGAATGAAGCTTACAATGATGAAAACTAGACTAAAGCAATGGAAGAAGAGCTGATGCAAATTGAGAAAGATCACATTTGGGATCTAGTTCCCAGACCTAAAAATAAGAATGTGATTGGAACCAAATGGGTCTTCTGGAATAAATTGAATGAAGATGGTGAAGTAGTCAGAAACAAAGCCAGATTGGTCTGCAAAGGTTACTCTCAAGTAGGAGTTGATTTTGAAGAGACTTTTGCTTCGGTGGAAAGAATTGAAGCAGTCAAATTATTTCTTGCTTTTGCTGCCTTCAAGGATTTCAAAGTATATCAGATGTATGTCAAGTCTGCCTTCCTAAATGATGATTTGGAAGAAGAAGTTTACATTGAGCAACCGAATGGATTTCAATTGTCTGATCATGGTGATATGGTCTATAAGTTGAAGAAATCATTGTATGGACTCAAGCAAGCTCCAAGAGCCTGGTATGAAAGACTGGATAAGCATCTTTTGAAGATTGGTTTCAACAAAGGTACTGCTGATAGTAATTTGTATCTCAAAGTTGATCATGAGAATATCTTGATTGTTTAAGTATTTGTTGATGACATCATTTTTGGGGGAAGAGATAGTATGTGCAAAACTTTTGCAAATCAAATGAAAAGTGAATTTGAGATGTCCATGTTTGGGGAAATGAATTTCTTCTTAGGTCTGCAAATCACTCAAAGAAAGAAAGGATTCTTCATTTCTCAGACCAAATATGTGAAAGAATTGTTGAAGAAATTTGGGATGGAAGACTCAAAACCAATGAATACTCCCATGGCAACTGGATGCAAATTGAGCAAAGATGATGACTCTCCTAAGGCTAATCAGAAAAAGTACAGGTCAATGATTGGAGGATTATTGTATCTCACTCAAACTAGACCTAACATTATGAATGTTGTTGGTCTTGTTGCTAGATTCCAAGTTGATCCTAGAGAATCTCATGTCATGGCAATCAAAAGAATTTTTAGATATCTGAAAGGGATAGTTGAGTATGGGTTGTGGTATCCTAGAGATCATAATTTCTCTCTTCATGCATATACAGATGCGGATTGGGCAGGAGATGTGGATGACCAGAAGAGTACCAGTGGTGGAGCATTCTTTTTGGGAAAGAGATTGGTTTCTTGGCTGAGCAAGAAACAAGAGGCAATATCTCTGTCCACTGCAGAAGCAGAATATATTGCAGCAGTAGGTAGTTGCACTCAAGTTTTGTGGATGAAGCAAATGTTAAGAGACATAAGAGTAGAGTATGAGGAGCCTATCACAATCTTCTATGATAATTCAAGTGCAATAAATATATCTAAGAATCCGGTGTTGCATTCAAAGACTAAACATATATCCATCAAGTTTCACTTTTTGAGAGAGCAAGTGAACAAGAATGAAGTTAGATTGGAGTTTATGCCTTCCAAGGATCAAATTGCAGATATCTTTACCAAACCTCTACCTAAGGACTCTTTTGAGTATCTCAGGGAGAAGTTAAGGGTTATTGCCCCTCCGGTTCTAAATTAAGGTGCACTGATGTGCATCAGTCCGGTGGATCTCATAGTCATATCTTGTGGTCTGGATTGATATTTGGGAAGCTACTACTCAGGGGGAGTAGCTAATATGGTTCTGAAGTAATGCAAGTATGTGCCCTTTTCCATTGATGTCAAAGGGGGAGAGAAGACATGTGAAAAACAAGTGGTTGTTGATCAAAGGGGGAGCAGTAAAGGAAGAGAAGACATATGAATGGTTGTTGTTGATAGGGGGAGTTGTGTCAGTAAGAAAAAGTTCTTATCTTGATGGTCAAAACAATTTTTCACATCATATGTTTCCATCAAGGACAAAGGGGGAGATTGTTGCAAGTATGGGCCTAACCGGTGTTGTCATTGATGTCAACATACTCCTGTTGCATTGATTATAAGGATTGGATGAGCTGTGTGCTGAGGATATTGAGAAAATTAGTCCTAATCAGGAACAAAGAAGAACAGTGAAGACAGTGAGCTAAAGATCCTAGCTAAGATGAAGATCAAAGGATACGCATCAAAGGGTTTGTAGATATGTGTCTTAAGATGATCCAGTAAAGATTTCAGAGGTCCACATGAAGATCTGAAGAAGTTGTGGCTGCTCAAGTAAAACTGGTTCTGGTAGATGTTTAGAGGTGACAGAGTGACACAGATAGGTCCGGTGAGATCTGGAAATGAAATATCTTGTTCTGTGGATTTGGTGAAGTGTTTAAGAAGTCAATGTGAATTGACAACTCAATTGGTTCGTGGTCTGGAGGTCCGCAAGCATCTATTCCATTGTGACAGTGATGACAGACTGTGTTCTTGAGGTTCCAGATGAAGGAGATAAGGATTTCAGTAAGCAGATGTAGTGTGGATGTTCTTGGTGATTCAAGAAAGCTTGTGGAGGTCTTTGGATCGTATCCAGTTTGTGTTGGTGGTTCGCATTGGAGTTTGAACTCGCAATTGAAGAATAACTTCTGGATGATGGTGTTCTTCCTGAGTATGGCCGACCGGATGAGTTACGCATCCTACGAATGATCTTAAAGATGTTATGTGAAGATTGGTGTGTTCCTAAGTGAAGATTAAAGTCCCAGATCTGTGTGTCTGACAATGTGTTGATCCGCATGAAGTCTTTTGTAACTAGTCATGTTGTATTTATGTACTTGCTCTGTAATGTATGCCGACTTGGATGATAATTCCTAAGTCGATGTCCTGTATAAATAAGGAGTTGTAAAGTCATTTCTAAGTGTGCCTTGTGGAGATGAGAGTGTGGTAGAGAGGAGTAGAGTGAAAGGCAGAGCAGAAGTATTGGGCTTAAATGGAACTGAATCAAGCATGGTGAAGATGATATTCTTCAGTTCAAGTATGTGATACTTATTATTCTGTAGATAGTGTGTCTCTTGTAGGCAGTGAGCCTCTTGTGAGCAGTGTGCTCAAGCAGTGAGCCCTAATTAGCATGTGTTATTTTGTTCTTTCTATTCTTCTAATAGAGAATACAATCTTGGGTTAGTCACACCGTGGTTTTTCCCTTAACCAGGTTTTCCACATCAAAATATTGGTGTCTTATATGTTAATGTGTTGTTGCTCTTGATTTAATGCATTATGTTTCCATGATTGATTTATTATTATGCTGCTGAATTACAAAGTGGATTTAAGTGTTTAATTGGAAGAAAGTTTTGGACAACTGATTCACCCCTCCTCTCAGTTGTCTGTCCTGAATCTAACAGACCTACATTATACAATTTGTTTTTTATTGTCACCATCTGCGTGTGCATTTTCTCAGCCAAGTAACCCGCATAGTATATGGATGTCTGGTTCCAAGATCTTGAATGCAAACTGCCATCATCATCAAGGATACTGGCTTTCTATCAGTTGCATCCCTCCAAAGCACATGGCATAAACTATGGTAAGTTCTGAAAAAATATTCCATGAACAAATTATAATGGAAGGGCTCCTCTTCTCTGTTAGAAATTTTTATCAGGCCTCAATCAATTCCCCTTGGTCTATGCTTGGCCAGTTTGAATGATCTATAGGCATATCTGACAATCTTATACTTTTCTCTAAAGGCATTCAGGTCAATGGGCATACTGGCAGCAGGGTCTAAATTGAACATAGTTGAAATATAGGCTTTTGTGAATCTAATTATGACAGAACCATTTCCAGAGAGAACATACCTAGTTTTGGGGTCATATCTACTTGTAATTGCTTTGACCAAGTCTGGATTAACAAAGACGTTGGGGCAAATCAACTTGGCCAAATCAAGCTTCTAGGCATGGCAAACAGGGGCTCTATAGTCTTCTTTGTTATGCCAATGCTCAAATAGGCTCCACACTGATACAGGTATCCTAGCATCTCTACAATTCACACCCAAGTCATAGATTTTATCATTTTTTCCTACTTGTCGTAGCCCTGTTGCAACTTTCCTCAATGACCTGAGACATTGGATCAAGAGGTCTTCATCTAGACTACGTTTTGAGGTGGAAGGTTGACTAGAGTGACTCATCCTTCTAAACTATGTTTATGCAATTAACTTAGGGCTTCTGCAACTATAAATTACTTCTTAACACTTTGAAATGAACAAATAGCTGAATCGATGAGACATAGAGGAACAGAAGCCATTTACTGGTTTTTGACACTAACAGAGGCTTGGAATCACATCAACTTACTCGTTTTGAATCTCCTTTCGCTAGGAATACTACTGTGCTCTCAAAAATGACAAACAATGCCTTAATTTATGCCATTATAATGCTAGATTTCTTGCCATTTGCAGTATTAATGTTGGTGGCGATGACCATTAATAAGATTGTGCCGCATACAGTTGAAAAATCCTCATTCGTAGGAAATTTGAAATGGGGCCGTTGATCCTTGCCTTCGGTTCTACAATCGACGACTGAGATCACGTGACTAGATTTGAAAGTCTTCGTCACCACATTTGAAAAGACCTTGACCAATCAGAATAAGTTGAATCAACTGTACCCTCTCCGTAGATCACATCACCGATCCGGATGCATGGGGCCTTGCTTTTCAATTCTTTAATAGAGGAGTGCCGCATGTCGCCATCTCACGACAGCGCAATGAATATTCCCCTCAGAGAGATACCTCTACGATGGAGTGCAGCCGTTGGATCAAAAGTTCTTCTATGGACCACTATCATATCAGTTGACAGATGGCAATCATTTCACATCATCGTGGGGGGGTGTGATGTCATGAAAAAGGCTCTGCGAAGCTGCGAAATGTGCTTTATTAAGCTTTAACCTAAGACTTAAGGCTTTGATTTTTACGGGTGATAGCAAGTAAGGCTAGGATTAGGGGCCAGTCAACTCACGGGTGTGAAGACATTAAGTTGTGACTTAAGCAACCGGTAACCTTCGACAGACAGTCAACAAAGGGAAAGAAGAAAAAGTGCAGGAAGCACAAAGCATAAACACTTAGAATTTTAGGGATTCAAAATTCAAATAGATGAAACCAAGCGAACTAGAAACCCTAAATCCTAAGGAAGTACCACCAGGATGTTCTGCTAGACATCGTGGAACAATCTGCTAGGGTCTGCTATTTTAAAATTGATAAAATGCTATGACCGAGGAACCTAAATTTAGTGTTTGAATATTTATCTTAATGGTTTTACTCAGAGTAAATTTAATGCTTTAAGAAGATATTGAGTGTTCTGAGTGATTACAAGGATTCTTAAGTAGAGTTAGTTTAGGAACTAATCAAAGTATGGTAATGCAATTATGCAACACGTTATTCTATAGTTTATAAGAGCTGGAGCCTGGGAATTTAAAAAACCATCACAATGAAATAAAGGAAAACAAATGAAATAGTACTGTGATTATAGAGAAGAAAAATTACTTCACATTTAGTTGAATGCTTGTAAAAATTATCAAAATCACACAATAATAAATGAAAATATTAATTTTTTTTATCAAAAATAAAAAATGTACATCACAGATAGACAAATTGAAATAAAATGCCATCAACAACATTTTGGAGTTTGGAACATGTAATATAGTATAAATACCTAGTAGCTTCTAAATCCCTTCAAATTGCCAAATCATCTCATCATTCAGATTCTCCTGATCCTCCCTATGACCATGATATCCAGAATCATCCCGATCATGTTCTTTAATTTCTTCTATCTCCATATCTCCACTTAAGAGTGTCTCATCATCACCACTACCACTACATGTGGTATTGGTATTCATCATGTCACTATCCTGTATGCTATTATTGTTTGAAGTGTTGCACAACCCTCTTCTTTCACATGAGGACCTCCAAATTGCGAGTGCCCTATCCAAAGGAAAACTCTGGATATCATGTCTAGTTGTATACATCCTCAAGTAATTTTTTGAATTCTTGTCAAGTTTATTTCTTATCTTTGATTTCAAGAACCCCAATGCACTAAAAACTCTCTCATCCTCCACCAACCCTAATATCATGGTTTGACATAAATCAACAAGTTTGAAAATTTCTAATAATGCATCACACAATATTTCACTTTGACTGAAGGTTGCCCAAAGCTTTGTTATCGATCCATGTTGGTGGGGAGCCTCCATGAGTTTAAACTATTCCCTCCTTAAAATTGCAAATCAACCTGATTGATCACTGAGCTTAGTTTGATTTAAAATTCCTTCTATTACTTGTCCATTGAATTCTATACTTTTGCAAAAATGATTTGTTAAGGTCTTTATCTTGTTGTGAAAATCATTTGGCTCATAGTTGACCCAATATTGAGGATACACTATAGACATGGCTTCAAGCAGTTCATCATGAGGGAATCGATCTCTAATCTCTGAGGAAAGAGATCTTGCAATACTCTTTAAAGTAGTACTTACAGAATTAACAATCTTGTCAAAAGCTTCCCTTGAAACAGGTTCTTCTCTAATAGTGCGCTTGACCTTGTTTAAATAGTACATTGGTGTGTCAAATCCATTTACAGAGACACATAACTCCCCACTACCATTAAACAGTAAAAAATTAGCATTATTGGTCACATTTGTTATCAAATGCCAACTGCTAAATTTTGGACTTATGAAGTACTGGTTTGATAGATATAGACTATCGAGGGTCATGCATATCATTCTACACAGTTTAGTATATTTAGAAATATGCATAGACCTTTCTTGGGCTTTTTTCAAAAGCATGTTCATTTCCTCCAGCATGGGAAGAATATTAGCTAAAACGAAGAGTGTCTCTATGTCACTTAACCTATGTAAGAGGTCAAGAGCCTTGTCAACTGTGAAGCAATGTTCATACATTAAACCAATCAAGGATTGATATTCTGCAAATACTCTTTTAGCTGGTTCAAGCAAGGAGATCCATCTGGTATCAATATCCTTAAGAAGCTTGTTTCCTGCAGTTATTCCCTCAGCAAAATGTTAAAATTCCAAAAACCTTTTCGAACTTCGGCAGAAGTATGAGTAGAGCTCGTGGACTAGATCTTCAACTTTTGATACTGCAGGAAACTTGCTCACAATTTTAAATGCTAAATTCATTCTGTGGGCCATGCAGTGAATGCCAATCATGTATGGTGAAATAGAATTTTGTAGCTTCACACACAGACCATTCCTATATCCTTGCATTACTGAAGCTCCATCCGCCCCTACACACACCAACTTTCTCGCAATTGTGCAGCCATCCATACCTCCAATTTCATTCAAAGATTTCTTAACTATCTCAAATAGATTTTGTGACATTGCATTCTCCTTCATTTTATAAACAAAGAGTAGATGAGGTTGGCGGACATCATTTTCCACAGTATACACATGCATACATACCCAGGAAGTATTATTTATTGCTGTAACTTCATCTAGAGATAATGCAATAAAAGTTGACTCTTTTATTTTTTCCTGTAAATCACATTTTTCCACCTCAGCAAGAGAACTTGCCCATTCCCATCCACTGTTTATTGACCAGTGTGAGTTGGGAAAATTAGAAACGCCCATAAAAGATAATAAACTATTATATTCAGGGTAGTTTGTCATAGGACGCCCTATGCTCAAAATATGAAAAACAACACCCAACTGAATAGTTTTTACCATTTGTAATTCTCCCATCATCTTTCCAAATTGAGCTTCAATTGAACCTCCACCTACATGAATCTTTTCCTTTCTTTACAAATGCGCTTCATATTCGTAGGAATTCTTTACATGAAGACATTCTTCCTTCATTTTCTATCTTATCACTGATCTTTCCTGTCCATCTCTGATTTGTTTTTCATAAACTTTGCCAATATGTTTTTCTATGGTGTCAAGTTTCAACTGCAACCTCTTCTCCCTATGATATTTCCAATTGCAAATCTTACACTTGCATTATGTGGGAGGTTCATCTTTGTTTTTATTCTCCACCGGTTCAATGAATGGGAATTTTGACACCCATTCAATCTAAAAACTCCTTGACATTTCCCACTCACGTCCCTTTTTTGATTTGGCTTTTCTTTTCCTTTTGTGTACACTTGCAAGATCTTCATCTTCATTGATTTCTATAACTTCATTAGCTTCATTATCATTTGTTCTTGGAACATCATCTATGGAATTTTCATCATTCCAGATACCTTGGGTACTCCCTCAAACATCATCTGTGGCATTCTCATCATTCCTGGTACATTGGGTATTCCCTAGATTTGGAACATCATCTACGGCATTCTCATCATTCCCGGTACATTGGGTATTCCATGGAACATCATTTGTGGCATTCTCATCACTCCCGGTACATTGGGTATTCCCTAGGATATCATCGGTGTCATTGTCATCATTCCTACTACATTGGGTATTCCCTAGAATACCATCCATGCCATTATGATGTAAGTCAATAGATGGTATAGGTTCTGATGTTGTAACTACATCTGATGGACCGCCAACATTGCCAAAGTACGACTTTATGTTATTGTTTCTCCATTTTGATGGCCTTGACCTTCCTTCATCTTGAGTCCCTTCACCACCCTCAAACAACTTCTTGTTCAACATCTCTCACAAATTAAAAGCTACAGAAATAATGTCATTTTGTTCAAGATGCAATCATAGATGATAGAATATAGATCCCTGAGTCCTAGACTCCTAGATTAAGATATCTCCCTAGTCCGAATTCCTACCCAATCAATATCATTTGTAACAAAGACACAAATAATCAACATGAATCTTATATTATTACACAGTCAACTTGCAAAGAAATGATCACTTACCTTTCAGTGACTTGCCAATTCCTATCTGTAACTTCTCTATGATCTGAAATGAATTGAGGATTCGAGAGCTGAGATGAACAAAATGTGTAAACTTAAAGGATTAATTAGAGCTTCAAATGCATTTATATCAATGCATATTTGGCGAATAACGTGGGATTTTCAAATGCTATTATAATAATATGGTGATTCCCACGTACTATTAATAGGACACTTATAAATGTTAGGTGAAATGGACCTCCATCAGACACATATATAGTAATTTTCTAGGTGAATATGGCCCTACAATTAGCATGGAGTTATAATGGTATTGGCGAAGTTGGTCCTTATACATGTGAACCATTTAATTGTACTGGCGAAATTGGTCTTCGTGCATGCCAACCGTTTAATGATATTGGCGAATTGGGTCCTCATGCGTGTCAACCATTTAATGATATTGGAAAATAAGTTGGTGAATTAAAACATGCCTCCAAAATTCTAGGTGAATCACCGTTAGAATCACATAGTATACCGTGGCGAAAATACTAACTATAAATGACTCAAAAATTAATAGGGTAGTGAATTGAATGCATTTGACCAAAAATCTATAAAAGCTGGGTGAATTGGGTCCCCGCCGGTGGTAATGTATTCACCAATTCCTCATTCGTGAAAATGAACTATTCGCCAATTGGCAAAGATACGCCACTAAAAAAATCCCTGGTGTACCCTTCATCAATACACCTACGTCAAACAAACTGTTGTATTATACAATCTGTCAGAAATTGATTACCTGCTTCATCAAGGTTAGCTAGTTTAACTTTACACCTTCACTTTGCAAATACTTATAAGGTTGTATCAATAATCTCATTTTGTGTCTTCCAACAAAGATTACAATCCACCAAACCACATCGTGTTATGCACGGCAGGATTAAAGCATAGAAGGCCTATTCTACCTTACATGAAGATCCCCAAGTCAACAAACATTGCTTTAGCTCTTGTTATGTGTAGCATTCACCCTCCATTAAGTCCACTTGAATTCCTAAGCGAGATACAATGTTGTTGTCATATATAAGAAACTTATTTAACGTAATCACTTTAAGATAAAAAACAATATGAATAAAGTTGTACAACTTCCACCTTGCTAGTGCCAGACCTCTGTATGTTGAGTAATACTACAAGAAAAGAAATTGATGCCATAAGGATTGCATATTAACCAAGTTTAGCTACCTGCCTGTCATAGCTGACATTGTACATGAGACAATTGCATCAGTGAGCTTTGATGAATTTTGAAATCCCAAGTCTTTCTTTCTTTCTTCTACTGTGGTAATATAATTAAAGCTTCCACATTATTTATTCTAGCAAATAATGCAGTCATTCTTAAGTCACATTGTTAGACAAAATATTTGATTGTCTTTAGTATGCAAATCCAAAACTTTAAGACTGGCACACACCTGTAGATATCTAGCACAATTTTCCATTGCCTTGTTTAAGTATATGAAGCCCACAATCTCTTTCTGTCACAAAACCTTCTTTTTTTATTTCCTTGAGTACAAAAGAAATGTGCAAAGAGCATTACCAGTCCAAGTCTAGGAGCTGAGCTGGATGGTCTATAGGTCTCCCTTCCTTTGAATCAACAGTCTGAAAATCATGGTTCAATTTCTGATCAAAGAGGCATTTTTTTCTATTAATTCCCATACGTTTTGATTGCTACTTAATTTTGCATACACATCTTTTATGACTATCACAATCTCTTCAGACAAAAATTAGTTTTCAATTAATTTATGATGGATCGGCACACTGCATTCCAACACTTCAAGATTATGATCAGCTCATAGGGTGCAGACAAGTCTGATTAGTGCCTCATTATTGGTGTCAAATTCTCATCATGGTTGCTCAGGACTCAGCCCACACAAGCACACCCGAGAATGTCATTGGAGCCTCATCAAAGTTAGCTTGAACATCTCGAATGGTGGGAGAACTTGTCTGAAAACTTTCCTAGTAAAGCTTAGGAGGACAAGACATATTACAATGAATACCTTATGTTTAATAATTATGTGAGTTCGCATACAATTACACAACTATAGTACATGTCATGAGGTACACATCATTACTCAATGAGCTTTGGGGATGGGAGATGGGGGAAGCTGGGGATGGGGGGACCCTGGACCCAAATTTGGGGATTGTGGTTGGCAGTGCAATTATTTATATATAATTAAAACCAGAGAGGGTGTCAGAGCAGCACCCCCAGTAGGGTCGAGGGGTACTGATTAGAGTTAGAAAAGGCCTTCGAGACCACATGGACCTTCACAATGCATGCCATTTTTCATAATTTTTATCACTATGTTTTCCCCAACACAAAGCCCCTATTTTTTCTGACACAATCTTCATTCTTCAAGTTTGGAGAATTAATGAATTAAGAAATATTTGAACAACTTCCTAAAGTTAAGATAAGAGAGCATGCATCTGAGTAAACAAAAATAGTAACATATGTTTTAGTGGTCTATTTTGCCTCCAATACCATGTAAGTATTCCTTCTTTCTTCCAAGGTCAACATTTGTACATGCCATCATGTTGTCTGTTTGTTCAAAGCTTTGACACAAATCAAAATTTTTATCATGACATAAAGAATGGGCATCCATCAAAGCATAATGGAAGGGGTTTTTTTTTTAGATATTATAGTTCAAAATGCTCTGGTAGACATGTATGCAAAATGTGGTAGCATATACAAGGCACGCAAATTGTTTGACAGAATGCCTCAAAGAGATGTCATATATGTTGATGATGATGTTAGTCATAAACAAACATAGAATAAAAGTTACACAACAACCTTTACTCATCTTGAAAGATACAATGAATTCAAAGAATTCATGATCCCAAGTCTCCATGGATTAGTTCATAATCTACTGACGTTACTCAGTGGTTGATGTGTATTGTTGTTTTCCATTCAAGGGGCCTTATGTTTGTTTATCAGTAAATTCTGTTCCTATAAAGATGCTACACAGAAAGGTTATTCTACACAATTATTTCTTCAAATAATGTGTCTGTAGTCAAATCTTTGCATGATATTTATCAATTGTACATGATTTAACTTCAAATATGCTATGAATTTTCAATTGTCTATGAGATGTCCACATATTTCATACTATTTGCTTCTGATTGTCTTTTATTTGCAATTGTGATGGTGAAATGCTATGAAATTAAAAGAAATTGAAAAGAATACTTCAAATTATGATGAATCTTCAGCTATTGAGCCACATACACACTTGATACAGTCATGATGAGAATAAATCAAACCATATTTTCACCAGGATGTTCCACAGCTAGATACAGATGATGCTAACTTCAAAGGATGAGGAATGATAACAATATATGCAGACTGATGAGCACTCCAAGGGATGCACCAAATCAAAGCATATATCAAGAATTCAAACACAGACTACTCAGGATTTATGATGATTTGTAATCAAAATGGTCTTCTCTTTCATTAAGTATGCAAAAACATGTATGCTTACAACAACTTTGAAATAGGCCTTGATATTTCAACAAACAAATTTCAATTAAGCTTCAGAATGTTTAAAATATGGCATCCCTGCACCTTTTATAGAATAAGGTGAGGGAGCAGTTACAAATGATCTACGATCAAGATTTATCAATTAAGATCAATGGTACATATTCCTTTTGACTTGGTCAATTGTCTCTCGTGGCACAAGTTGCCAGCTGGCAACCATCTAGGTAACTTATTTTCTTTTTCTTTTAAGTACCTAATGCGTATATTTCCCTTGTGGCGCATCTTCATTTACTCCTCAGGTTCTTCTTCTTCATCATGATCATCACTTTCTGTGTCTTCATCACCCTGATGAATATCCTCCAGTATATGGACCTTCATTATCATCCTGATATTTTCATAGGCTTCTACTATCTTATCAACTTCTCTGCCATCCTGAGTTTTAGCTTTGGCAATGGCGTGCTTGTGGGCTTGATATTTATCTCTGAGGGTCTCTAATTTACCCTTCCTGTTGCTCAATGTTTCATTACAATTCTCCACCCTGACTTTGATTCTCATGATCTTATTCATTACTTCTTCCGTTAGGTGGGTGAGAGGATCATCAGCCATCAGCTAGAAGTTATCTTGTAGAGCTTTTATGGCAAAGTCTACATCTTGGTTCTCAATTTTTTCCTCTACATTTCCCTCCAGGGCTTCCAGGACTTTTGCTTCGTAGGACATCATGCTGTGCAGTTTCACACTTATATCTCTTAACTTACTACTACACTTCTTCAGTACATTACATTCAAACCTGATGTCCTTATACCACATATCCACTAGCATGGCAGTGTTATTATTCAATACCTGATTATTTATTAGGATCTAAGGATTAGTCCTCTTTATTTCACTTAGAGTACTCAAGGCTTTCTCTAACTGGAATGATCTTCTTCCGGCCTCATTCTGTAATTTATCAACCTTCTTCTTGGAGATACTCAAAGAATTCCACCTCTGCAAAGAGGCTCCCACTACTTCCTCAGCTCCTATTAGTGCTGATAGCATCCACTTTCTCATGGTCACTGACTCATGCTTCATAAGGTCTAATTTATTAACCTCCTCTTGAGAAATTACAGTCAATGGGACTGCCTGATCTGATGATGTATTGTCAAGGTTAATCAACCCTTTTATGTATGAGTGTAGCTGAGCAATGTGCCCTTTATGTTGCTTATTCTTCTCCTTTTCTCTCTTCACCCTTTGGGTTAAAGAATCAATTATATCCTTCCCTTCCTGACCCTCCTGGTCTTCATTGGAAAACCTTAAGTCAACCATGGTGATCTAGAATTCTTCCAGGGTGATTTTTCCTTTCTCTTTTTCAACAGTGGGAAGTGCTAACTGGGCGGTCCTTCTGCCCATAGTAGGATCTCTTCTGATGGCCGAGGTTAATCTGGCCTTCCTCCCAGGGTTCATGATGGTTTCTAAAAATAATGTTGAAACATCAAATTCTTGAATCTCGAAACCCGATTCTGTATCTATTTCTTTCTCAAGCCATTGAGGTACTTGATCTTTGGATCCTTGGTATCTGTCATTATCATCATATCCACCCTGATCTCTTGCATCTATCTCTACTCTCAATGGAGAGGATGACTTCCTTATTTCTTCCTCATGATATTCTTCATGAGGGGGATCCTGTGGTATTTCTTCTTTCTGAGGAACTTCCTCTTGCGGGGGAGGATCTTGTGATGTATCTACATGCTGGTCTTGGACCTGATCTTATATTCCCTCCCTTTGTGTTTCATCCACTTTGGGAATCTCCTCATCCTAAGGTATATTTGTATCCATGGATATCATTGTGTTTGAACTAAGTGCATTTACCTGATCTTGGATCACATTTTGCTCCGCACCTGATATATCTACCTCCTGGGTCTTAAGGGCCTCCTGACCTGATGTTTCTTTATCACCTGAGGTTTCTTGAGTTTTGACGGCATCATCTCTTGATGTGTCTTTATCATTCCCGCCCCTTTGTTGGACCTCAACTATTTTGGGCTCATCAGATATATCCTATTGTTGTTGGCCCATATCTGGAGTATGACTCTCCACTTCTGTCAACTTGACTTCCTCAATATTTTCTGCTTTATCAGGTGCACCTGCTTGATGTTTGGGACTTACATCCTCTCTGTATGTTAAGTCTATAACTGCAAGGCCAGTTACCTGATCAACTAACTTATCAAGCCCGATTTGTTGGGCTGCCCTCTCTGGACTATTTTCCTTTTCTTCCAACTCTGCTTGCTTCAACTCTTCTAGTATCACCCTATGTGCTGATGGAGTTCCATGTGGGGTCATGCGAGTGTTAGAAGCAAGGGTCTCCATCTGCTGAGAAGCTACGTTTTGTACCACCTCATCATCTAACAGGTCCACAGTTTCCTCCAATGAGAAAGGACCACCTTGACTCGCTCTAGTGGGTTCTTTTGCTTTCTCTTCAGCTTTCTCATTCTTAAACTAAATGATGGTAGGGAGTGGCACATCATGTTGCATTTCTTTCCTAAACACTCCACTACCAGCTCCTCTTAATATTACAGGGTCATGTCTTATCTCTCCCCTCATAGATGTTCTCTATTTTTTAGGTGTTGATGCCACCAGGGGTGCCTTCCTCTTCCTCATGACTATCATGGGGTCATCTTCTGTAGGCTCCTCTTCAATAAGGATATCCTTCTCCACATTCTACTGTGAGGTTTAGCCTTTATCTTGTATTTCTACAGCATCCACAGCCGGCCTCAAGATCCTTTTGGTCTTTTGTTTATTTTCTAGAGGTGGTGCAGGTGAGGCTGATGCCTGTCCTAATGCAGATGCATCCTCAGCTAGTACATAAATTCTCTCAACTATTACCCCCTTAGGTTCATTATCAGTCTTCCTTTTTCCTCTAGGAGGTCCTTTTCCTTGTTTCTGGGGTGGCAGCGTTTCTCCATTAGATTTTCTCTTCTCTCCAAGAAAGTCGTCATATTCCTCATTAGGAATCTCTTGTCTTTTCCTCTTGTTATCTACTGTGATGGCCATCCCCTTCTTCTTCAATATATTTATTTGTTTATCCACCCATGACTGGGTCAACTATAGCACCCCACCTGTAAACTAATCTAATGAAATGTCTTCAGGTTGCGTTAGGTCAGGGGATGAAATGGTGTCATTATACACCTTATTATCCTCATACTCATTGGTCATGGTCTTGCCATCATCTTTCTTCAATTGTGCAGGTACTGGCATGCAGTCAAATGTTTTAATCTGATTGAGGGTGAGCCTCTGATATTTTCTTCTCCTGACTTCAGCCTCATCCTCACAGTCAGTCCAGAAATCCTCTAAGTGCTTCTGATGGATGGGCTTTCCTATGATCTTTTGCATTCTTCCATAGGGGTCATATGATCTAGCCAATGGAAATGGCTGTAAGTTCATCAGGTTCAGACCTCCTATGGATTTCTTTATGCCTTCTAAATTAGGGCATATATACCACCTTATAGTTACTGGAAACAATACTGGAGGTATTTTCTTGTTTTCTTTGTATGCATCCAGTATAGTAGATTTATGTCTTAAAAATTCCATCAGGACTACCCCATCAGTAGGGTACCTAGGTAACATGAGTGGTTGTCCTTCAAAACCTTCTATCTTGATGTAAGAAAATGTGGCAAACTAGATGAACCAGGCACCATGCTTGTATATAACTTCCTGAGCTTCCATGCTCAGTCTTTTGGTTCTATCTTCTTCCATTGTTCTAACCAGATGCATGGAAAATGCATCATTCACTAGTTTGTAGTCATGGAGATAGTTTGTTCTTTGCAACTGAGGATAATAGTCCCATATATGGGCATCATTAATACTACCACCAACCTTTCCAACTATGGTAAGTGCATCAAATGTACCCTTATAAGCACATGAATATACAACATATGAAGTCATGTCAAATGAACACTCCAGGCCTCCTAGATTCATCATCTTCTCATCTAATGCATCACTGATGATCTTAGCCCATAATGGCTTGTTATTTGTATAAAGACACATCATGATGACTCCATACATCCAATCCTTGAAACTTCTAGCGGTAGGTTGGCTTGTCATCCTGCTGAGCAGGGCAATCATATACTAATATTCATCATCAAAATAAAATTTGTACAGATGCACTGGCAATTTGGCAGAGGCATTGTAGGTGTTGTTCTTAGATCTCCACTGGTATATCCTCTTTCTTGTAGTCTTTTTATTATTTTCATATTCAACCTCCATTTTGCGTAGATCCATACTAACTACTTTCTTCCCAACTGGGAGGTTGAAAGTAGATGTAATCCCTTTTATTGACAAATCTGCATAAACCCTGCCATGCTTTTCCACCCGCCTCATCTTAGGGTTGTAATTTCTGGCACATTCTATTATCAATTCTAGAGTTTCCATGGAATAGGGAAATCCTACCGCATACCACATTCCTAATACAAATATGTTGTCTAGTAGGGTATTATCTTTATCATCACCCATCTTGGATGACCATGCTGCCAAATCTATGTTTCCCTGATGAGTATCACCGATGACACCATACTTGAACTATACCCCTTCAGGTTGAGCAAACATAGGCTTAAGAAATTCAGACTCAGACCTATTCCTCCTGACGTTTGCCATGGATTCCTGCAACACAACATAACTGGTCTTACCATTCAATATTCATATGCATGCATACAACATTATACGTTTACAGCATCATGCATTTTATACTTATTAATTTCTACTTCATCAAGATATGCATACCTACAGTTTCAAACCACTGGAAAAGCATACTACCTGGACACACAGAAAATGACAATAGGAGGGTTTAATTACTTACCTAATAACACTTATCTCCTGGATTAATCAGATGATTATGGAAAAGGGAGTCAAATTTGATGATCACGCGTTCCGTTATGCTGTACGCTGTATATCTATCCATAGGTAGCTCGTATAAGGGTTTGAATGTCTACCTTGTAAATTCTTGTTTCTTCGCAAGGTAAAATGAACATAACCTTGCAAATTTACTTTTAACCTCATTCTTAGGGTAGGATTAGGGCAAAACCAGGTTAAATCACTTAAAACCACTAATCTTCTGCCATGATTCTACGGATGTTGCCAGGTGTTTGTATTAGGTTCACAATCGGCAGGAACCCACCTACTGCATTTATGGGCATTAAATGTTATGAGGCAAGAGGAGGGGGGTGATCTTTAGAAAATTGGGTGATATTTGGAATATCAGGTGATATTCAAAATATGACCCCCTCGGTGTAATATGACCTTCCGCCTTTGAGCAGGAAAACTTATATTAGGGAATTGGGTGATGTTGAGAATATCGGGTCATGATCTTAAAATCAGGTGAAATTCAAAATGTGACCCCCCACAGCTAAAGTGACCTCCTTTCAAAAGATCATGATGACGTCGTCGTCATCTTATTTAAAAGAGGGATCATTGGAAATATACCTCCGCGAGGTAAAAAGGATGATGACGTCACCATCAGGGTGATTTTATTTATTCATCGGGTTTAGATGACATCATCACCATATTGGCACTGGGGTGATATTTTATGATAGGGTGATATTTGGAATATTGGGTGATATTCAAAATGTCAGGTGATATTCAAAATATGACCCCCGCAAAATATATGAAGCTGTTTGACGGGTAAACACAGTTATCACTTAAAATTGATGTCCGGAGTTTTAGACCAAATGATTATTGGGTGATAAAATTGGATTAGGGTGATCTTAACTAAGATGATTGATGTTAAGAAATATGACCCCCCTGGAATATCAGGTTTGACTGGAACTTTGACTTGTCATAACTTTCTCTCCCTAAGGAATATCAAGGTGATCAAAAAGGAAAACCTGCATGAAATTTTATACTCTTTCCAACCATGAGGTTATTGATATGAAATATTAACTTTGAAAAACTAACCTCATCATGATGACTGACCCAGCTCCCTTATGCAGGGTCACCTGCATGACTTACTTTTACCAGACCGCCGAAAAGTAGAAAAACACAAGAACAAGCCAAGCAAAAATTTGGGTCCTTGTTTTGTCAAATCAAAATGGGGCGTGTTGTGTAACCACACAACAATATCATGGAATGCAATGATTGCAGGATATGCACAAAATGGATTTGTTGATTGTAACATCAAAAAATGTCCCCTTGGGGGCTTTTCCCTGATAAGGTTTAGCTCCCGGGTCTTTAGTGTGCATTTAGGACATCTTACCTCATAACTTGGCATCTCGATGGAATGAACCCTTGGTATCATGACAAATGGGGCCTAGGGGGACCCCTTGAACCTAACCCTACCCAAAATAGGGGGGAGGACTTGGGCACCCACCCTAGTCCTGCCCTATTTTGGGTCAAACCTAAATTTTAAGTGTCGGTTTATGACCGTTATTTGGTCCCTAGGCCAACACGGTAAGTTTGAATTATGAAATTCTTGGCGGAAATGTTTGTAGATGCATATAAAAACATGTTTAGGCATTCATTTGTAAACTAAATTTCAACTAGATGATTATTGTGAACTTTATGCATTCTAGAAGTGATTCAAGGCTTTCATTGTGTTGCAAGAGCAGATTTGTGTTGTCTATGTATTTGTATTTGCAGGTTTGAGCAATCATCTCCTGATAGCATGAACAGCTTCTTCCTCCCATGAGATCTTCACTACAAGGTGATATCATTTGTGTTTGTGAGAATTTATCATTTGTTTTTTTCCTTTGCCTCCCAAGGGCATGCACTCTCTATTTGACAACGGTGTTCGGAAGGCTTGAATGTCTATCCGGGGCTTGACTGAGGCAAGCTTCTAAACACCACAACCCCCTCCCAAAGTTTTCATGATTGCAGGTTACAGGTTGGAGTTGCAGACAAAGTGAAGTTGCAGGAGGGTACAACAGAGTGTCAGAATTGCAAATCAGAGAAGAAAATAGTTCCCTGGACTAGGACGCCTGCTCTTTATTCCTCAAAGTTTTGCAACGGGAAAATCTTTGGTACAGCAGATACAGGTTGCAGACTGAGTTTCCAGATCTCAAAAAAAAGAAGGGCCTTGGACTTGGGCACCCGCTCTTTAGTCCCTAACTTTTCCACCTCCGAACCTCAAAAATAGGTGCACAGTTATTTGTTCTTTTACATCTTTTTGTAGAAGCATTTTTTGATATTCATCTATTTACTGTCGTATTTGCATAATTAGGGTTTTAAGGAATAATTGAGCATAAGAGAACATAATTGGAAATCAAATCATAAAAATCCAAGTTTCCCTACATCTCAGTAGTGACCTAGGGTATGATAGTACATTGCAACTCAACTCTAGGTCCTTGAATCTAATTGGTGAAAGGAGGATATACACACAAACTACCAAAAGCTAAACATCCAAATTTTTACCATTACATTTTGGTCAACCCATGTTATTGGACTTTTTTGCACCTTGATGAGTGTTTTTCTTTAGATTTGAATTGATTTTCATTCATTGATATAGTCATTCATCTTATTGCATTGGAAAATTTACAAAAAAATTGGAAAATTGGAAAAAAATTGCATGCTAGGGTTTTGCATGTTGCATTAATTAAATTCAATTTCATCAAATTTCTTATTTTTGCATTAGATCTTATTTAATTTACATAAAATTATGAAAATTCATTAACTTGCACTGCATTTTCATCATAAAATTGCTAGGGTTTTGTTGAAAATTGTGAATTTTACATATAACCTAGTAATTCCAAAATATAGGGTTTGTAGGTAAAATCTTGTTTCATATTTTTCTACTAATTTTATAGACTCATTCAAATTTTCATTTGGCTGTAGTCTTGAATTTTAATACAAATTTGCATTTATATTGCAAAAATTTGCATTTTTGCATAGAAAAATTCAACAAAAACTAGCGTTTTCATTGATTTTTCACTAGATTTGCACTTGCGTTTTTCATGTTAGAGCTTGGAAATCATTTTCATATCTGAGAAAATTTAATTTTCACCATACATCAGCTTTCAAAACATTCATATAGATTTTTACATCAAGAGCTCAAACCTAGGGCTTGAAAAACATCGATTTTCACTAGATTTGGCCTTATCGACTCTCTAAATTTGCACCATAAGCATGTTGTGAAGAGTATTTTGGAACTAATTAGTTTTTATCAGGGTAATTATTTTCTTCCCCTCCTAAAAATATTCACAACACCTTTTTATTGGGCTCTTGTATTGAAAATTTGGTGAAAAATTGCACATTTTTACTATTTTTGCCCTAGGGTTTGGCCTAGTTTGCACTCCAAGCGTGTTGTGATAAATTTTATAGATTAAGGTGACTGATATAATTGATATTATTTTCTATACCTCCTAAAATTATTTACAACACCCCTTTTGCTAGGCCTTGGAATTGAAAAATCGTGAAAAAATTACAAATTTTTGCTATATTTTCACTAGGGTTTGATCTTGAGTGGCACTATAAGTGTGTTGTGATGGATATTTTGGCACTAAGTGGCTGTTATTACTGATATAATTTTATTTCCATCATCATTTTCCTCACAACACCCTTTGTCATGCTCTTTTGCATTGAGATTTGGTGAAAAAAATGCATATTTTAGCATATTTTCACTATATTTTGACTTGTCGTCATCTTAGATTCGCATCAAGAGTGTGTTGTGAAGGATCTTATTTCTGTATTGGATTGATATCAACATATAATTTTCTTCCCTGATCAAAATCCTTACAACAACTTTTCTTTCATTTATTTGCATTGAAAAAAGTACAAAAAATCAAGCATTTTAGGTCATTTTTACATATAACTTTGCACTTGTCTTTTGCATCAATTTTGAAAAGCTTTCAAAATCTGATTTTGCATTGATTTGAGCATATACACATGGCCTCTAATCGAAACAACAACAATAGGTTCCCTCCTAGACCTTACATGAAGAGAAAGGTCCCTGAACCAGAAATTGTGTTTACACCTCATGATAGAACACTTGGAGACACTAACAGACCTCTTTACATCACAGTGAAAATAATGCGAAACCCCATGGATGGAACACTTATTGATCGTAATTGCATGACTAATGTCACCATGGAAGAGATCCTCTTTGAACATAATTTGATGCAACGATCTTATGACCCTTCGGATAAAATGATCAAAACACATAAGGGAACCTTTGAAAATCCTTTGGGTAAAATATCATTGTTGGTAACTGTATTTGAGAAACATGTAGAACAATGGTTCGATACTGTCCATATTTTTTATTTATTTCAAATAAAACTTGGACATCCATGGTTAAAAGCTATGAAATATGTCCCTTCAACAATTTATAAATGTGTAAAATTTCCTTTGAACGAACAAGTGCATGCTATTCACCGAAATACATATAAACCTTTAATTACAAAACAACATTTTACAATGGATTACTTTTGGGACAAATCTAAAAATAAACCAGAGCCACAAACAGACTTTAACTTCTTAGGCTATAGAAATTACAAAGCAAAACTGTTACATCCAACAGTCAGACCCTCTATGCAAGAAATGGCATAAGACAAGCAACCCACATTTGAAGGAACCATAGACTGAAAAGACAAGGTCCCTATGCTGAGGTTCCTCCCCTGCCATCCTTACAAGGATCGGGAGGTTATTGTCAATAACAAAACATTCCACCTAGACAAATGAGATTTGATACTGGTTCTTCCTCTTCTCAATTGCAAAAACTTATGAAAGAAAAAAGCCCTATCTTACAAGAGATAAGTGGTAAAAGAAAAAGAAATAGAAAAGCAAGAGAAAGAAGATGAAGAAGACAAGATTATGCCATAAACCTTGCCTCTCAACAAGAAAACATTGATCCAAACATTGAACCAAACAAAGATGATCCTAACAATAAACAACCTTGGGCTATGGTACCTTATGTCCTAGTTTCCTCTAAAATTTGGGAGTGAGAGGATGACGATGATTTACTTGATGACCACTAGCCTAGGAGATCCTACAGGTAGATATCTCTAACGCTTTATCTCTCTCATGATGTGCTTCCCTCGTGATGTGTTATGTGTTGTTTAGGCCTCCTAGAATGACCCTTGGTTCTCTTGTAAGGTCCAGGATACCAGGAGACTACCTTTGTTGTGACCTTCTATTTGTATCACCATTCTTCTATATTGCCTCTTTCTGATTTCATTGTTGTGTGTTGTGTCTTATAGACATAGCATTGCAGTTGGTGAATTGGGGGCACCCTCCTACATGACTGTCCCTAAGACACTTGTTTCTCCTCTCTTATTTATTATTTCCCTTCCTCTAGTGTTTCTATCTAGTGGGTGGATGATGAAAAACATTTATACTGATGCGGACCTAGCGTCCCTTTAGCGAGAAATCAAAAATTGGACTTAGTTCCTAATATGAGGATGGGGTTGTAATAAATTATCCAATGCTTGGCTAGTAGAAGCACTCGTGCTTTCTACGTAGTGATTTTGATGGTGTTCTATCTCATTTACAAACCTTAAAAATATTGATTCTCTGTGCACTTTGTTTGTCTTTGAATCTAGCCTTGGCAGTACTTGATTCAGAGATCTTTGTGATATAGCCCCATGGTTATCCTCAAACTCTGAATTCATAGTATAACCTTGGCTCTTTGTGTGGTTAATCATATGCATTGATGTTGTTGTTTATCATAATTTTGTAGACACTAACATGTTTCTTGCAGGGATGTGTTTGTGGGAACATTTGGCAATAGTAAAGTACATCTCACCTCCGGGGGGCATGGGCTTTACAAAAGTCTATGTTCCGTTGTGTGTTTTCTTCCTACCTTAGCGTGCTTGATATCGATGCATGATATCAACCACCTTAATTTGAGGGCATATATAAGGTAATCTGTATGTTGTAGATGTTAGCAATGTGCTTGTCCTCAAGTGCAGTTTAAAGACTTGTGCAATGAGTACATCCTGCACTCTGAGTTTGTTCAGAATCAATCAATCAATCATTTAAGCCCTCTATGGAGGTGGGATATCGCGTATATCCTTTTTATCTTAAGCCCTCTGTGGAGGCGGGGATGGTGTATTTCTCGGAGTAGATTGCATCATCATGTCATTTTTAAAAGTCCTCATCGGGAGGTAGGGAGCAGTTTTGTGACTAACTCAACCCTTAAGTGTGTCTTTGGTGATTGTTGTGGCAAAGTCCAATCATCGGTGTGTGCCTGTAATGTGCCTGCGATGGTGATGAACATAGAAATAGGGACACTCCATCGCTTGTCTATCGTGTTTTCCCTGTGTCTTCAAAGTGTGTGTGTTGGTGTGCTTGCTTTGTTTGGCATGTTTATTGCCCCATATGTAGTTTAAAGACTTGTATGATGAGTACATCTTGCATTTTGGGAGGTTTGGTGTGTCTTGCGTGTGTGTTTCCCCATATATGCAGTTTAAAGACATGTGCGATGAGTACATCCTGCATTATGGGAGGTTTGTTTACTTTCCTATACTTGCATTTGCATTTCATATATATGAGGAAAAAAAAAGAAAAGAAATCATCCCTATCTTCTATGTATTAATGTGTCTTGTATGCATCCAGTATATTCACCGTGTTTTGTGTGACTGTAACTGTCTTCTCTGTGTTTTGCATGCCTGTCATTGTCTTCAATGTGCTTGGTGTGTTTGATGTGTTTGTTGACCGTACTTTAATGCATGTATTGGCCTCACATTTATACATACATTAAAGTGTGTGCTAAATGTAACATTAGAAAATCTCCCCTTGGGGGCTTTTCCCTCATAAGGTTTAGCTCCCGGGTCTTTAGTGTGCATTTAGGACATCTTACATCATAACTTGGCATCCTGATGGAATGAACCCTGGGTATCATGACAAATGGGGCCTAGGGGGACCCCTTGAACCTAACCCTGCCCAAAATAGGGGGGAGGACTTGGGCACCCGCGCCCTAGTCCTGCCCTATTTTGGGTCAGGCCCAAATTTTAAGTGTCATTTTATGACTGTTATTTGGTCCCTAGGTCGACATGGTAAGTTTGAATTACAAAATTCTTGGCGGGAATGTTTGTAGCTGCATATAAAAGCATGTTTAGGCATTCATTTGTAAACTAGATTTCAACTAGATTATTATTGTGAACTTTATGCATTCTAGAAGTGATTCAAGGCTTTCATTGTGTTACAAGAGCAGATTTGTGTTGTCTATGTGTTTGTATTTGCAGGTTTGAGCAATCATCTCCTGATGGCATGAAGAGATTCTTCCTCCCATGAGATCTTCACTACAAGGTGATATCATTTGTGTTTTTGAGTATTCATCATTTGGTTTTTGCCTCTGCCTCCCAAGGGTACGCACTCTCTATCTGACAACGATGTTTGGAAGGCTTGAATGTCTCTCCGGGGCTTAACTGAGGCAAGCCTCTAAACACCACAACCCCCTGATGCAGAGCGCATAGTGAAAATGCTTAAAAACAAGGGTGAATACCCATCAAACCCACAATATAGAGAGATTATTGGTTAATCAACTTTAAATACCCTTCACTAGGTCAGAACACATTCACACTCTTCACTATCGGCGAGACTGAATACTGTTGGCATACTTGAAAACTCTTCCACCGATCTCACATCTCTCCCCGACAGCTCAACACAATGCTTTGTCTTCGGCGAGACAACATACCATTGGCCAACCCAAAGAATTTTCCATCGATACATTATGATCACTCTGATGGAGGACTCTACGTTTTGCGCCTATCAGTAAGACTTTGTTCATCAGCAAACTCCTTGTCTGTCCTCTCGATACACCGATATACTAACTTAGCATATGCTTTACTTGACTTGCTATTACCGGTGAGCCAAAGTATCTTTACCTGTTACAACCGGTGGACCATTTGTATCCGACAAAAGATACATTCTCAACATACATTCATTTCACCATTACAGCCGGTCACCTTTTGTATCCGACAAAAGATACATTCACAATATACATTCTCAACATACATTTGTGATATGCATTCTCAAGATACATTCTCAACATGCTTTTACGATATACATTCGCAATGTACATTCAGTGAACCAATACAAAATTTACGCTGATTACAACCTCTCCAACTTTGCAACCGAACAACTTACACAGAAATAACAAAATCTCAACAGAACAGAAAATGATCTACTCCTAAGGAAGTCATTCCACTAATTTTGAAGAAACCTCAACTAGTGGAATGCTTCTGATCTACATCTCTACAATTAACCCAAATAGAACTTTTATTTCTTCTTCTCAAAAAATATACATACAAATCGATTCTCCCTCTGTGTCTGTTCGCTTCACTCCTGATTTCTTAATGAACATAGACCTACTATATAGAATCTCCTATATCAGCAGTTACATAAGATGGAAGGTGAACTACCCTATAACCACCTCTGCCATTCAATTACACCCATTCAGTTCTGTTACAATCTTTCATGACACATATACAGACTCAACGTTATGCCGTTACTCGACCAAGTATGACTCAATATGGCGCTAAGGCCTTACAAACATGAAAAGACAACTTTAGACAGAACAGAAAATGCATGGAATCCTCCTGATTCTTAGATCTTGAGGTGGTCCTACACCATACAACCAACCAACAAAGATTTCCAAGTCCCTTGGAAATGTATCTGCAAAATAGTATTTGTCTCCATCTCTATTTGTCCTGGTCTTTATCTTTCACTCTGTCTCTTCAACTTTAGGTTTTAAATCTTCAAATTAATGGAATAGCAACCAACCAACCAACAATGGCAAACTACCATCAACATTTCAGAGTATCTTCAGGCTCCTTCTACTCCTAGCAATGGAGTACTCTCAGACTGATCAAAAACTATAACGACTATAACATAATGCTCATTCAGATGTCCATCCTACACGCTGCTACAGACCCATTCCTCTCGTCTAATAGCAGATCCTAGAGATGCACTACCACTCTCTCTCGCAGTGGCCTCACTCTGCACCCTCTTCTAGCCAAATCTCTATTGGTGAATGGTCTTGACAGACCTTAGCATCGTCTGCCCATAGGAATCCTATTCCTTCTCGCAACTAGATGGCACGAGCATCTACAACAGTCTAGCAACTACTGTCAGCCTTCAAAATACCTTTTATGATCTCTATTTTCAAAATGGTCACCAACCAAACATTTTGTTTCAACTCTTCATCTCAGTGATAGAAATCAAATACATAACTGCCTAGACCTTTTGCTAGCTCTGATACCAATTTGATGCAGTGCGCATAGTGAAAACACTTAAAAACAAGGGTGAATACCCATCAAACCCATAGTATAGAGATATTATTGCTTAATCAACTTTAAATACCCTTCGCTAGGTCAGAACACATTCACACTCTTCACTATCGGTGAGACTGAATACTGTCGGCATACTCGAAAACTCTTCCACCGATCTCACATCTCTCCCCGACAGCTCAACACAATGCTTTGTCTTCGGCAAGACAACATACCATCAGCCAACCCAAAGACTTTTTCGCCGATACATTCCAATCACTCCGATGGAGGACTCTACGTTTTGTGCCTATCGGTAAGACTTTGTTCATCGGCAAACTCCTTGT
Organism: Cunninghamia lanceolata; assembly: GCA_027924645.1. Taxonomy (NCBI): domain Eukaryota; kingdom Viridiplantae; phylum Streptophyta; class Pinopsida; order Cupressales; family Cupressaceae; genus Cunninghamia; species Cunninghamia lanceolata. The sequence continues at coordinate 389,692 of BSBN01001494.1, read as the reverse complement.
ATGTCCTCCCGATACGCCAATATACTAACTTAGCATATGCTTTACTTGACTTACTATTACCGGTGAGCCAAAGTATCTTTACCCGTTACAACCGGTGGACCATTTGTATCTGACGAAAGATACATTCTCAACATACATTCATTTCACCGTTACGGCCAGTCACCTTTTGTATCTGACGAAAGATACATTCACAATATACATTCTCAAGATACATTTGTGATATGCATTCTCAAGATACATTCTCAACATGCTTTTGCGATATACATTCGTAATGTACATTCGGTGAATTGATTCAAAACTTACGCCGATGACAACCTCTGCAACTTTGAAACCGAACAACTTCCATAGAAATAACAAAATCTCAACAGAACAGAAAATGATCTACTCCTAAGGAAGTCATTCCACTAATTTCGAACAAATCTCAACTAGTGGAATGCTTCTGATCTACATCTCTACAATTAACCCAAACAGAAATTTTATTTCTTCTTCTCAGAAAATATACATACAAATCGATTCTGCCTCGATGTCCATTCGCTTCACTCTCAATTTCTTAACGAACACAGACCTACTATATAGAATCTGCTATATCGGCAGTTACATAATATGGAAGGTGAACCACCCTATAACCACCTCTGCCATTCAGTTACACCCATTCAGTTTGGTTACAATCTTTCATGACACGTGTACAGACTCAACGTTATGTCATTACTCGGCCAAGTATGACCCAATATGGCGCTAAGGCCTTACAAACATGAAAAGACAACTTTGGACATAACAGAAAATGCATGGAATCCTCTTGATTCTTAGATCTCGAGGTGCTCCTGCACCACCCCCTCCCAAAGTTTTCATGATTGTAGGTTACAAGTTGGAGTTGTAGACAAAGTGAAGTTGCAGGAGGGTACAACAGAATGTCAAAATTGTAGATCAGAGAAGAAAACAACTCCCTAGACTAGGGCACCCACTCTTTAGTCCTCAAAGTTCCGCAACAGGAAAATCTCTAGTATAGTAGATATAGGTTGCAGACTGAGTTTCCAGATCTCAACAAAAAGCAGGGCCTTGGACTTGGGGGCCCACTCTTTAGTCTCTGACTTTTCTACCTCTGAACCCCAAAAATAGGTGCACAGTTATTTGTTGTTTCACATCTTTCTGTAGAAGCATTTTCTTATATTCATTCGCTTACTGCCGTATTGGCATAATTAGGGTTTTAAGGAATAATTGAGCATAAGAGAACATAATTGGCAATCAAATCATAAAAATTCAAGTTTCCCTACATCTCATTAGTGACCTAGGGTATGATAGTACATTGCAACTCGACTCTAGGTCCTTGAATGTAATTGGTGAAAGAGGATATACACACAAACTACCAAAAGCTAAACATCCAAATTTTCACCTTTACATTGACAAAGCTTTAGAAACATTCAAACAAATGCAATTAGCAGGTGTAAATCCAAATTACACAATGTTTTCTAGCATCCTCCCTACATGTGCCAAAATGGGAGCTTTGGAACTGGGTATGGACATTCATTAGAGCATAAAGGATAGAGGAATTTTGACAGATGTTGTAGTTGCAACTGCTCTAGTAGACATGTATGCAAAATGTGGAAGCATAGAAGGGCACGTGAACTGTTTGACAAAATGTCTCAAAGAAATGTGGTCTCATGGAATGTCATGATTGCAGGATATGCACAAAATGGATTTGTTGAAAAGGCTGTAGAAACTTTCAAGCAAATGCAATTGGCAAGTGTGAAGCCAAATTCCACAACCTTTTCCAGCATCCTCCCTGACTGTGCTAAAATGGGCGCTTTGGAATAGGGTGTTGACATCCATCAAAGCATAAAAGATAGAGGAATTATGTCAGATGTTGTAGTTGCAACTGCCATGGTAGACATGTATGCAAAATGTGGAAGCATAGACAAGGCACGTGAAGTGTTTGACAGAATGTCTCAAAGAGATGTGGTCTCATGGACTGCAATGATTGCAAAATATACACAAAATGGATTTATTGAAAAGGCTTTAGAAACTTTCAAGCAAATATAATTGGCAGGTGTTAAGCCAAATTCCACAACCTTTGCTAGCATCCTCCCTGCCTGTACCAAAATGGGAGCTTTGGAACAGGGTATAGACATCCATCAAAGCATAATGGAAGGGGGCATTTTATCAGATATTATAGTTGGAAATGCTCTGATAGACATGTATGCAAAATGTGGAAGCATAGACAAGGCATGTGAACTGTTTGACAGAATGCCTAAAAGAGATGTCATCTCATGGAATGCAATGATTACATGATATGCACAAAATGGATTTGTTGAAAAGGCTTTAGAAACTTTCAAACAAATGCAATTGGCAGAAGTAAAGCCAGATTCCACAACCTTTGCCAGCATTCTTCCTACCTGTGCCAAAATGTGTGCTTTTGAACAGGGTATGGACATCCATCAAAGCATAAAGCATAGAGAAATTATGTCAGATGTTGTAGTTGCAACTGCCCTAGTAGACATGTATGCAAAATGTGGAAGCATAGACAAAGCACATGAACTGTTTGACATAATGCCTCAAAGAAATGTGGTCTCATGGAATGCCATGAATGCAGGATATGCACAAAATGGATTTTGCAAGGATGCTCTTAAAATCTTTAAATTAATGAAGCACTCTAGAACATATCCTGACATTGTAAGCTTTGCTTGTGTTCTATATGCATGTAGCCATGCAGGTTTAGTGGATGAGGGTTATACATACTTCAATCACATGAGTAACCCTTATTGCATTACACCTACAGTTGATCATTATGTGTGCATGGTTGACCTTCTTGCCCGTGCTGGCATTATTTACATGTTTAATAATAACATTATTTTTAATGCATGTCATAGTGTTTAGGGATCCTCTATGAACCTGTTAGTAGATATTGGCTTTGCCCTTCTCATTGGGATTGTTCTTTAACTAGAGAGAACATATTAGAGAAAGGTAGCTGCAAAATTTCTACAAAGGTTGGACACTTTGCATTTAAGGGAAGACCACCCAAATGTGTGACACGTGTGGTTAACAAAGCAGCAGACAACAATTATAGTGGATGTGTTCTGTGTAGGTGAGTACTTTCATATGCTTCAATCAGATTTATCCTATATATTTCATACAAATGTTGAATTTGAATGTATGATATGGCTTTCTCATTTTGACTGGTAGTAAATACTAACTCATCCTACATGAATCTTATTTTGATTCCACAAATTCTTCTATGTTTTTTATTTACACAACATTGATTTCTCTATAATATTAATTCAGGCGTGAAGAATTTACCAAGTATGGGTTTGATGATCAGACCATCTTATTTTGTGACCAAGTATGACAAGATAAATAGACTGGATTTCATTAGAAATCATTTACAAACAATTATTCAGTTCTCATCTCATTAAATCTTTCCTTCATTTTGAAGCAAATTATTTAATTCATTTCCTTTGTGTATGAACAGTGCGAGAAGGAGTTTCATGTTGGTTGTTTACGCAATCATGGTATTGCTGAATTAAAGGTAACTTTCACTTGTAGTGGATTTCAGAGAAGACGGATGTTGAGGACATTTCCCTCAATACTTTATTTCTACCATAAGGATTTTTTATTGGCAGTGTTAGTGTATGTTGATTAGCAGGGGATGGTCTGATGGAAAAGAAATTATTGCAGGAGTTGCCACAAGACAATTGGTTTTGTTCCAATGATTGTAGTGAAATTCACAAAGGACTACAAAAACATGTAGCTATTGGATCACAATGCTTACCAAGATTTGTATCCGAATCATTAATGAAGAAGGTTCAAAATGATGTCGATCAAGGTTTGCAGGATGAAATAAAATGGCAAATTTTGCATGGGCAGACAATAGATCTTGATGGCAAAGACTTGCTCTTAGAAGTTGAAGCTATATTCCATGTATGTTTCTTAAACCCTCTATATCCATAGTGTGCTTCTTAATTAACTGTTGTCTTGGAAATATCAATAATTGAATATGTGACAATTGCAGGACCGCTTTGATTCTATAGTTGACCCTAGTACAGGTCGAGATTTAATCCCTTTGATGCTTTATAGGTGACTTCTATGTTATTTTAATTTTTTTTAATCTCCTAATGAAGAGCAGTTGTTTCTGAACTTTGAAATTTGTTCACTTAATTATATTACCTTGATGATCTGTTGACTCTCTTGCCCTGTCTTTTAATATACAGCAAAAGTATGAGAGATCAAGATTTTGGAGGAATGTATTCTGCAATTTTGACAGTAAAGTAAGAACCAAAAGTGACTAATTTGTAACAGTAATGGAAGGAACATTTTCTTATCCAATATAATCTGTGAATCACTATCACAAGTTTCTTATACTTAAGCTACAAATAATTTTAAAATTTGGTAGTTTCTTACTAAAGTAATTTATTTGAACAGCTCATAAGTTGTTTCAGCTGTTGTTTTCCATGTATTTGGACAACAGATTACAGAGTTGCCTCTTGTTGCAACAAGAGCTAACAATGAAGGACATGTGATAATTGGCCTTCTCATCGCTTCTCATTGTTGTTTTCTTATATCAATGCTTATTAAATTATTTATTTCACCTAATGTATTGAACAATTCATGTATAACCAGATGTTAGTGACTTAGAATGCATTTAAAGAAAGAAGGCTTTTATTTTTTGATCATGCTACCTAACTTAGGGCATATGACATCATAATTTTACTAAATCAGACTTTAAATATTTGTAATGGTTAAGTAAAGAATTGACAATTAAACTTTGTGAGGGGCTGTTGTTCAAAATAGAAAATAGTTTGTAAATGTTGAATGGTCAGACAGTATGAGAAATTACAGACACTAGGAGTTACCTTTTGAAACATCAGGACAGAGGGTTGATAAAATTGATATATATGGTGTAAAAGCCAAAGGATTGCCTTTTGATTTGAAGATCTAGGTGACTTTGATCCTAATTTAAAATGTTCCTTACGAGTGGTCCATTGTGGTAACCTACATAGTGGTATGTATTCTTGGAAGCCTTATCGTGCCATATTATTTAATGGAGTATATGTGGTGTTAAAAAAATTGAAATGCTCTTTTATATTAAAGGAGAATGGGTGGTATTTGTGATCTACTATGCTAGAATACAATAATCTACACCTCAAATTTAGATTACTCAAACCATGTCACATTGATCATATTGTTAAAATAATATAATATATTCCATATCTTAAGACGTTTTTGGTTTTAGAGATCTTATCAACATCATAAGAAGTTGAAGGTTGCATAGGGAATCAAGATAACCACTCAGGTATCAAATTTCAAGCTAATAATTTTATGTATATGAGCATAAATTTATCAAATATTTGTGGACAATGAAATTTGGCTGCAATTTCTTGATTTCAGGGTCTTGAGCATGCCATAGCAGGAACTCAGTTATATGTTGTTGGACATGATGATGATTTAGAGGATATTAAGGAAGAAGCAATGCAAGATATCAATAATGTAATGTCTCAGATTGACAAGAGTGGGGAAGGAGCTTATGTTCAATCTTCAACTCTTGGATCTTTGGAGGCTTTACTTGAGTTCTTGAAGACCCCAGCTGTAAGCATCCTAGTTAGTGTAATTGGTATTGGGCCTGTGCATAAAAAAGATGTTTGAACGGGAAAGTGCGGTATTGCCATGTGAGAAAGGGAAGAGATTGATTCCAAGAGTAGAGATTTTATGTAATGATCTATTTTATGATTTCTTGAGGTAATGAAGAAAATATCATGAAGACATTGTTTTAAATAAATTCATATTTTACTATAATTGTACGAAACCAAAAACATTTCCATGTTGACGAGATGCCATACCAAATAGTGTCAATATTTATTGCCACTTTGCTTTGTCTTGATTCATTTTCTTATTGGCTGATTCTCAAATAGAAAGTGTTGGCTCAAATTTATCAATCTTTACTTGGCAGCATCATAAAATATATAGTTTTCCAAATTTATTTGCTTTTATGTTTTAATTCAAATTTAATAATATGTTTTTTCTACATTATAAAATTTATGGTATTTAATAAATTATTCATATCATGACTAAATTTACTACCAATTAATGGAAACCAGTAAATAAAAATGACTACCATGACTAAATAAATGACCAGTTAACAACAATCAATGACTAAATTAATTACTAAATATATTACCAAATTGATGACTAAATATACTACCAAATTAATGACTAAATATACTACCAAATTAATGATTACAATGACTAAATAAATGACCAATTAACAACAATCAATGACTAAATTAATGACTAAATATACTACCAAATTGATGACTAAATATACTACCAAATTACCAAATATACTACCAAATTGATGACTAAATATACTACCAAATTGATGACTAAATATACTACCAAATTAATGACTAAAATTTGTTTAGTCATAAATTTGGTCACAAGATAAATGACCAGCAATAAACTACCAATGGTCACGTGACCAAACTACTAGTCACATGACCAATTTTTGGTAGTTTTTTTAGTCATTTATTTCTATTTTTCTACTAGTGGCTTTACACCCGCCAATTGCATTTGTTTGAAGGTTTCTAAAGCCTTTTTGAAAAAATCCATTTTGTGCATATATCTTGCTATCATTGTATTCCATGAGACAACATTTCTTTGAGGCATCATGTCAAACAATTCACCTACCTTGTCTATGCTTCATCACTTTGCATACATGTCTCATAGGGCAATTGCAACTACAACATTTGATGAAATTCCCATATCCTTTATGCTTTGATGGATGTCCATACCCTATTCCAAAGATCCCATATGGGCATAGACAAGGAGGATGCTAGCTAAGGTTGTGGAATTTGGCTTTACACCTGCCAATTGCATTTTCTTGAAAGTTTCTAAAGCCTTTTTGAAAAAATCCATTTTGTGCATATATCTTGCAATCATTGCATTCCATGAGACAACATTTCTTTGAGGTATCATGTCAAACAATTCACCTGCCTTGTCTATGCTTAATCACTTTGCATACATGTCTCATATCCTCTAAGCTTTGATGGATGTCCATACCCCGTTCTGAAGATCCCATATGGGCATAGACAAGGTGGATGTTGGCTAAGGTTGTGGAATTTATCTTTACACCCACCAATTGCATTTCCTTGAAAGTTTCTAAAGCCTTTTTGAACAAATCCATTTTGAGCTTATATCTTGCAATCATTGCAATCCATGAGACAACATTTCTTTGAGGCATCATGTCAAATAGTTCATGTGCCTTGTCTATGCTTCCACGCTTTGCATACATGACTCCTAGGGAAGTTTCAATTAAAACATTTATCAAAATTCCTTTGTCCTTTATTCTTTCATGGCTATCCATACCATGTCCCAAAGATCCTAATTTGGCACAGGCAGGCGGGATGCTTGCAAAGGTTATTGAATTTCATTTTACACGTGTCAATTGCATTTTCTTGAAAGTTTATATATCCCTTAATTTCTCATACAAATGGATAAACTATGTTTTCATCTTATAATGGATAATTGATGTGTACATGTTTTCTATAAATGATAATGGATGTGTTCTTTGTACAATTTTCAAGAAATGTGAGAGCTGAAGTTACATTGCCTCATAAACTTTACCTTCTTGTCCATCATTACCTTCAAGTAGACTTGTTTCCTCATACTCACCAGTCAGGGAGTGAAGTTAGCTACAATTTAGAATATAAATTATATAAATACATGTGATAACAACTCTCTTATAGATCTTATGCAAATTTCTCATTACCTACATTGACTGTGCATTTGTCTTTCTCTTGCAAAATAAGGAAGAGAGTAAGAGAGAGAGAGAGATGTTTGGCATGATTCATATATCCTCATTTTACATTCTATATGGTTTCTATGCTTTGCATATCCTCATTTCACCTTTCTACATTTTCTTTACACCTGCCACTTTGCATGCATGTCTATCAGGGCAATTGTAACTACAACATCTGACAGAATTCCCATATCCTTTATGCTTTAATGAATGTAATTAGAACACATTCCATACCTCATGGGGTCAAACTGATTGTTCCAAAGCATCCAGGTGGGAGGGTAAATGCTAGGGGAGATGTCTTTTCATTGGTGAAGCATCTTGGTCATTCTCAACTACATTGGACGGAGATAGTCTCTTAAGAGCCCTAAGACATAAAAGGTGTCAAACTTTGGACTGGCTATTCCGTCAAACCATGACACCTAGGAACATCTTCTTTGAATGTATAGGTGGATGTCTGGTCCACCTACAAATACCTACCTTGGTTTTTCTAAATCAATTTCACTTGCCTATGGTGGCAAGGAATGCATTGTTCCAAAATGCTTCAGTTTCATGCAATGGAAAGGTGCTAGGAGTGATATTTTGCATTCCAAAGCTCATGGGGCCAAACCGAATAAACCAACACATCAAGGTGGGTAGGTAAATGCTAGAGGAAATCTTATTTCATGCGCCAAGTGTCACAGTTGTTCGGGACAGCAAGCTATCGACAAAGTCACTTAAGATCCCTAAGAGAAAAAAACTACCAAACTTTGATGGAGTAGTTCTCAAAATTCGTGGTAGCTGGGAATGTTCTGTGTAGACCTACAAGTGCACGTAGGGTCAATCCACAATAACCTCTCCCAATTTTGGTCAACTCTAATCCGTTTGACCGTGCCGAAATCAAATGCATTCTTGCAAAATGCTTTAGTTTCATGCAGTGGAAAGTTGCTAGGAGTGAGATTTTGCATTCCAAAGCTTGTGGGGCTGAACTGACTATGCCAATGCATCAGGGTGGATGGAAAAATGCTAGGGGAGGTCTCATTTCATGGACCAAGTGTCTCAGTCATTCGAGGTAGTAGGCTACCGGCAAAGTCACTTAAGATCCTAAGAGCAAAAAACTGTCAAGCTTTGACGAAGTAGTTCTCATAATTCATGGTAGCTAGGAATGTTTTGTTCATACCTATAGGTACACATGGGGTCTTTCCACAATACCCTCTCTTGGTTTTGGTCAACTCCAATTTGTTTGATCGTGCTGAAATCAAATGCATTCTTGCAAAATGCTTCAATTTCATACAACACAACCTTGCCAAGAGCCATATTTTTCATTCTTCTCATCATGGGGCTGAACTAACTATGCCAACATGTTAGGGTGGGTGGATAAATTCTAGGGGAGGTCTTATTTCATGCGTCAAGTGTCTTAGTCATTCCTGACTATAGGCTACCAGCAAAGTCACTTAAGAGCCCTAAGAGTAAAACACTACCAAACTTTGACAGAGCAGTTCCCAGAATTGTGGTAGCTAGAAATGTTTTATTCAAACCAACAAGTGCACATGGGGTCCATCCACAATAACCTCTCCCAATTTTGGTCAAATCCAATATGTTTGACCATGCCGAAATCAAATGCATTCTTGCAAAACGCTTCAGTTTCATGCAATGGAAAGGTGCCAGGAGTGAGATTTTGCATTCCATACCTTGTGGGGCCAAACTGACTGCACCAATGCATTGGGTGGGTAGGTAAATTCTATAGGAAGTCTCATTTCATACGCAAAGTGTCTTAGTCATTCCCGGCTGCAGGCTACGGACAAAGTCACTTAAGATCACTAAGAGCAAAAAATTGCCAAACTTTGACGGAGCAATTCTCAGAATTTGTGGTAGCTAGGAATGTTCTTTTGGACCTACAAGTGCACATGGGGTCCATCCACAATAACCTCTCCTAGTTTTGGTCAACTCCAATCCATTGACCATGCCAAAATCAAATGCATTCTTGTAAAATGCTTCAGTTTCATCCAGTGGAAAGGTGTTAAGAGTGATATTTTGCATTCCACAACTTGTGGGGCCAAACTAACTACGTCAACACATTAGGGTGGGTAGGTAAATGTTAGGGGAGGTCTCATTTTGTGCGCCAAGTGTCTCAGTCATTCGAGGCAGCAAGCTACTAGCAAAGTCACTTAAGATCCTAAGAGCAAAAAATACCAAACTTTGACATAGAAGTTCTCAAAATTCGTGGCAGCTGGGAATGTCTCATTTGGACCTATAGGTACCTATGGTGTCGATCCACAATAACCTCTCTCAATTTTGGTCAACTCCAATCTGTTTGATCGTGCCAAAATTAAATGCATTCTTACAAAATGCTTCAGTTTCATGCAACACAACCTTGTCAAGTGCCATATTTTTCGCTATGCTCATTGTGGGGCTGAACTGACCATGCCAACATGTCAGAGTGGGTAGTTAAATACTAAGGGAGGTCTCGTTTTGTGCACCAAGTGTCGTAGTCATTCAAGGCAACAGGCTGCCAGCAAAGTCACTTAAGATCCCTAAGAGCAAAAAACTACCAAACTTTGATAGAGCAGTTCTTGGAATTCGTGGTACCTGGGAATGTTTCATTCAGACCTACAAGTGTGCATGGGGTCTATCCACAATAACCTCTCCTAGTTTCGGTCAACTCCAATCTATTTGACCGTGCCGAAATCAAATGAATTCTTGCAAAATGCTTCAGTTTCATGCAATGGAAAGGTGCTAGGAGTGAGATTTTGCATTCCACAACTCATGGGACCAAATTGACTATGCCAAGATATTAGGGTGGGTGGATAAATTCTAGGGGAGGTCTTGTTTCGTGTGCCAAGTGTCTCAGTCATTTGGGGCAGTAGGCTATTGACAAAGTCACTTAAGATCCTAAGAGCAAAAAATTGCCAAACTTTGATGGAGCAGTTCTTAGAATTCGTGGTAGCTGAGAATGTTTTGTTTAGATGTATAGGTGTACATGGGGCCCATCCACAATAACCTCTCTTAGTTTTTTTGTCAACTCCAATCCATTTGACCGTGGCGAAATCAAATGCATTCTTGTAAAATGCTTTAGTTTCATGCAGTACAACCTTGCCAAGTACCATATTTTTTGTTCTGCTTGTCGTGGAGCTAAACTGACCATGCCAATGCGTCGAGCTAGGTGGGTAAATGCTAGGGTAGGTCTCATTTCATGTGCCAAGTTTTCCAGTCATTCCAAGTTGTAAGCTATTGGCAAAGTGTGACTTTGTCAGTAGCTTACAGCCCGAAATGACTGGGACACTTGGCACATGAAACGAGACCTCCCCTAGAATTTTCCTACCCACCCTGACGTGTTGGCGTAGTCGGTTCAACCCCACGACCTTTGGAATTCAAAATTTCACTCCTAGCACCTTTCAACTTTGTCGGTAGCTTGTAGCCATTAACGACTGAGACACTTGACGAATGGAACAAGACCTCCCCTAGCATCTACCCACCCACCCTGACATGTTGGCGTAGTCAGTTCGGCCCCACAACCTGTGAAATGCAAATATTCACTCCTAGCACCTTTCAACTTTGCTGGTAACTTGCAACCCAAAACAATTAAGATACTTGGTGCATAAATGGAACCTCCCCTAGCATTTACCCACCCACCCCAACATGTTGGCATAGTTAGTTCGGTCCCACGACCTATGGAATGCAAAATTTCACTCCTAGCACCTTTCGACTTTGTTGGTATCTTGCATCTTGGAATGACTAAGACACTTGGCACACAAAACAAGACCTCCCCTAGCATTTACCCAGCCACCCTGACACGTTGGCACAGTTGGTTCGGCCCCACGACCTATGGAATGCAAAATTTCACTCCTAGCACATTTCAACTTTGTCGGTAGCTTCCAGCCCATCATGACTGAGACATTTGGTGCATGAAACGAGACCTCCCCTAGCATTTACCTACCCACTCCGACACGTTGGTGCAGTCGACTCGACCCCACAAGCTGTGGAATGTAAAATTTCATTGCTAACACCTTTTGACTTTACCGATAGCCAGTAGCCGGGAATGACTGAGGCACTTGGCGCATGAAATGAGACCTCCCCTAGAATTTACCCACCCACCCTGACACATTGGTGCATTTAGTTTGGCCCCATGAGCTGTGGAATGCAAAATCTCACTCCTAGCACATTTTCACTACATGAAACTGAAGCATTTTGCAAGAATGCATTTGATTTTGGCATGGTCAAATGGATTGGAGTTGACTGAAACTGAGATAGATTATTGTGGACAGACCCCATGTACACCTCTAGGTCTGAATGGAACAATCCCATCTACCATGAATTCTGAGAACTGCTCCGTCAAAGTTTGGTAGTTTTTTTGCTCTTAGGGATCTTAAGTGACTTTATCAATAGCCTGTAGTTAGGAACGACTGAGACACTTGGCGCACAAAACAAGACTTCCCCTAGAATTTACCTACCCACCTCGATGCATTGGCATAGTCGGTTCATCCCAACGATGAGAAGAATGAAAAATATGGCTCTTGGCAAGGTTGTGTTGTATGAAACTGAAGCATTTTGCAAGAATGCATTTGATTTATGCATGATCAAATGGACTGGGGTTGACTATAAATGAGAGATTTTATTGTGGATGGACCCCATGTACACCTGTAGGTCTAAATAGAACATTCCTAGCTGCCACGAATTCTGAGAACTACTTCGTCAAAGTTTGGCAATTTTTTGCTCTTAGGATCTTAAGTGACTTTGTCGGTAGCCTGTTGCCCTAAACAACTAAGACACTTGACACATAAAATGAGACCTCCCCTAGCATTTACCCACCCATGTTGATACGTTGGAACAATCAGTTCATCCCTGCGAGCTTTGGAATGCAAAATTTCACTCCTAGCACCTTTCCACTGCATGAAATTGAAGCATTTTACAAGAATGCATTTGATTTTGGCACGGTCAAACGGATTGGAGTTGACCAAAACTGAGAGAGGTTATTGTGGATGGACCCCATGTACACCTATAGGTCTAAACAAAAAAATCCTAGCTACCACAAATTCTAAGAACTACTCTGTCAAAGTTTGGTAGTTTTTTCTCTTAGGGATCTTAAGTGACTTTACCAGTAGCTTGCTACCCCAAACAACTGAGACACTTGGCACACAAAAATAGACCTCCCCTAGTGTTTACCCACCCACTTTGATGCGTTGGCATGGTCAGTTCAGCTCCACGAGCTATGGAATGCAAAATTTTAGTCCTAGCACCTTTCCACTTTGTCGGTAGCCTGCAGTTGAGAACAATTGAGACACTTGGTGCATGAAATGAGACCTCCCTAGCATTTACCTACCCACCCCGACGCATTTACATAGTTGGTTTGACCTGATGAGCTATGGAATGCAAAATTTCACTCCTAACACCTTTCCACTTCGTGGATAGCTTGCAACCGAGAACAACTGAGACACTTGGTGCATGAAACAAAACCTCCCCTAGCATTTACCCACCCACCTTGACACGTTAGCACATTCAGTTCAGCCCCACTAGCTATGGAATGCAAAATTTCACTCCTAACACCTTTTCACTACATGAAACTGAAGCATTTTGCAAGAATGCATTTGATTTATGCATGGTCAAACAGATTGGAGTTAACCAAAATTGAGAGAGGTTATTGTGGATGGACCCCACGTGAACCTGTAGGTCCAAATAAAACAATCCCATCTGCCATGAATTCTGAGAATTGCTCCATCTAAGTTTGGCAATTTTTTGCTCTTAGGGATCTTAAGTGACTTTGTCAGTAGCCTACTGCTCTAAATGACTAAGACACTTGGTGCATGAAACAAGACCTCCCCTAGTATTTGCCTACCCACCCCGATGCATTGGCACAGTTGGTTCGGCCCCACGAGCTCTAGAATGCAAAATATCACTCCTAGCACCTTTCCATTACATGAAACTGAAGCATTTTGGAATAATGTTTTCCATGCCACCATAGGCAAACGAAATTGATTTAAGAAACCCAAGGTAGGTATTTGTAGGTGGACCTTACATCCACCTATACATGCAAAGAAGATGTTCCTAGGTGTCACAATTTGACGGAACAGTTGGTCCAAAGTTTGAAACATTTTCTGTCTTATGACTCTTAATAGACTGTCTCCATCCAATATAGTCGAGAATGACCAGGAGGCTTCACCACTGAAAAGACATCTCCCCTAGCATTTACCTGCCCACCCGAATGCATTGGTACTATCTGTTTGGCCCCAGGAGATGATGAATGTAAAAATTTAGTCATAATACCTTTCTAGTAGATGAAGATTCAGTATTATAAAGGTATTCTCACTTGATCCAATGTCTTGTAGGGCATCAATTATTACCACTTCTATCAATTGTTAGCACCAAATGTGAAGAAACAAATGAGGGTTTATCATTAAAACTCATAGTAACATCATTAAAACTCATTATGAAATAGTAACTAAAGGACATATCATCATGAAATCATCATGAAAACCTACCTTACATTCCTTCCAAAGGCAACTTCATAAGGATTATGCCTACCTCCATCATACTCAATCTTGCATGCAAATGCAATTGCACTATTTAGCTAAAATGAGTACACCAATGAACTCTATAATTAAACAAAGCTAATCAACCAAGAACAAGGAGCACATATAAGAAGGTAAGATAGGTGTCAAAAATATAGAAGGTGAAATGAGGATAAAAATGATACTCCCTCAAGATCTTCTAGATGTTCCCTCAAGATCTTCCGGCTTCTAGATGTTCCCTCAAGAGTATCATTTTTATATTAGAAGGTGCATATGATAGTACAGAGGATGACAGGAAGGCTTCTTTTAGATGTTCTACCGTGATTTGGCTAGCAGGAGCATATCATTTGATTAGGATATGATAAGGTCAAATAATTGTGCATCATAATTCAAGAAATTGTGGATGTTCTATTGGTTGAACAGGATAAATAGGATGAATGGTGATGTAGTATCATGTATCAAATATAAAAATGATACTATAAAAATGATACTCCCTCAATATCTTCTTGTCATCCTCTGTACAATCATATGCACAAATACAGCGACCTTCATAGAGTTGTAATACTGTGATTGCACCTCATTCTATGGCTGTAGTGTGTAGTTCTCTGCAAAGTCAACAATTGAAATGATGATACCAAGTGGAAATTTGTCCTTGCATAACTTGAATTTCAAGTCCAACCATCAAGCTCTATGGGTATGCCTTGCATACTCGTAAATTATATTCTCTCAGAAAATAGAAATAAACTAATACACTGGAATCTTGTCAATGACCAATTCACACCTTTTTGCTTCTTTACCATATTTTAGACTATATACGATTGTCTTATATTTGCTAAAACTTACTAGTTCATTTTCAATTGCATGTGTGTTCTCCATATGTTCACAAACTGGCAAATATTGCAACCCACCACAATGATCACATGTGCCATCCAATCATAAGTTCTTGTGGAATAATTGACCATCCACTCTTTAACATAAGATGCTCGATATGAAATATGTTGAAGATCTAGGTGGGCACTTTATATTACACTCCTACAAAACATTGTTAGTATGTAAATCTACACATATAATATCTATAAACATCATAATGATTAGAAAACTCAATATGTACTCTACAAAACAAGTTGTGCATGTGTGATTTATTTTGATATAAAAAGGCTTTACCATTTCAAAATACCTTTGATTAATTTTGATTTGAGGATACATCTCTTGAAATTTCTTGAAAAACTATGTTTGAGTCACATCCAAAAAATGCTTTGGATGTGGCTTATGGTTTTGACAACCAATTCTTCTTCTTAAAACATCTCTTGCATTAGGAGATACCCTTGTGTTATTTTTCAAAAATTCTTCAATGAGGGATCTCAAGGCTTCAAAAATAACTTTATCTTTCCATGGGAGTCTCCCAGAGAATGCCCACAATTCATTGGTATTTGGGTCCTCAACTCTTTCATGCATTCCAACAGCTCTCATTAGAGTTTTTCTACTTATTTTCAATGCTTCACTTGTCTTTCTAATGAGGCGAGCTTTCTTTATTTGATGGCTTACTATTATCAATGTAATGACACGTTGAATGTGACATTATTATCCTTGGTGTGTGAGGTGGAACCCACACTCTCATATGCACTCATTAGATTCTTTACAATTGATTTTTCACTTGAAGCGTTTGATGTTCTTAGGCCAAGACTATTCATAATGGGCCTAAATTTTAGATTTCTTATCAATTCAACAAATAGTTGACATCTTCTAGTTTCATTTAAGTTCTTAAAGAATAATTTCCATATCTTATTGGCATATCTTTGGCAAGTACACTTGGGAATCTTATCTTGCATAAAATTCAAAACATTCTCATTGATATGAATTAGAAACTTAGGCTTTCTGTGCAAAATTCTAGGAGGCATTTTTAATGGTAAAGTTGACTAAATATTAGGAATTTATTGAATATTTACTTAAGATATTATAGATGGTGTACCTTCAATTGGAGATGGAAAAGATGAAAATTCTTGAAGTTGAGATGGAGAATATGGTGTAGCTTCAACTTGACATGTGAATGATGGTGTGCCTCCAACTTGAGAAGAGAATGATGGTGTACCTTCAACTTGACTTGTGAAAAATGGAGTGCCTCCAACTTCGAGATTCAATTTCCTCATTGAACGAAGGTTTTGCATTCATTGCCTTTGTGCCACCAATTCCATCTCTCTCTTAGCTTGATTAGATGATTCATGTTCCTCTTGAATTAGAAATGGTGGCATGTATTCTTCTATGGTTTACAATCTCCTACTTTCATGAAGTTGCCTCATTCCTTCTCTTTTCTTTGCATTCTTAGCTGCACACTCTTTTGGTGTTAGAGTCTTTGGTCGTTTCCTCGGGATGATGATGATTTCTATATGCATCATGAATAAGACAGATAAATTAGTCCATCTTGGTACAATAGATTAGAGTAATCCCATACACAAATCTCAAAATAATCATATAATTAAAGTGAATAAATAATTATAAACCTAAAAATTTATAGTTTCCGAGGGTGGTCCAACCTGAAACATAAAGATCGCACACGTCATATACTAGCAACCTTTTACAAATAAAGATTAAGCTAGGATAACATTCAAATTACAAGGCAAGATGACATCTCATACCATTCTTGTACTTCATGGAGTAACTAAAATTCATCGCTCAGATAATATTTAGGAACATATCATAGCAATGCAAAGGAACTCTTCCAACACGTACAATGAGCTCTCTCTATATATAGAAATCAACTTTTTCATACTAAGTTTTTAGCATTACATCAATGGCCAAGATATGGTCAATATTTACAAATGGTGGTAGACACAATTTCTAGGTTAATTTCACATTTTATTAACATATCTTCTCAAACACGCTTGTCTCCTTCACCTAGGTGAATTAGGAATGCAATTTCCAAGGTGCCAACTTTAGTTGACAAGCATAAATTGTTCTATAAGGATCTTCAAGTCATGTAGTATTCCTTCTTTTATCATAAATCTTCAATAGAAAGGAAAATTTCTTATAGCAATAGAATAATTTTCTACATTTTTTACCTTCTTTTATTCTCATATTTATAGATAAAATTGTATGGAGCTTGGTTTTTTTAGAACAAGAACAAATGAGGTCATCAAATCAATAATTTGTCGTTTGTTCATCTCATTCTCTTAGCCAACATTTTGCTTGATCTTGTATTAGGTTCTCTTTTAGTACTTTCTTCCTCTATCATATTTTTGTTAAAATAGTGTATTTAGAGCAACCTCCTACTAGTTAGCAAAAAATTGAGATAAACAAAAAATGAAACACAGACTTTGATCAAGATCAATGAAATATCTGAAAAAATGAAAAGTTAGATTAAAGATGCAACATATTTATTCCTATTTAGGACAAATCCCTTTTCTAATCCTTCTCCCATTTCTAGTCAAATTGGTTGTGAAATTATAATCAAGTGTCAAATTTAGTTTCTTTTTACAGCTTCACCAAATTTGGTGTTCTTTTGATTTTGACTGCTACTTCATGATGCATGACTCTTTCATTAAATCATGAAAAGGATATGCACCCACCAATATCAATAATCTATCTTCCTTAACTATATAATTGTAGTTAGGGTAAAATTACAAATCAGGGCAAATGAATAAACAGCAATGATAAAAACTCTAGCAATGCACAATGAAGCACAAGACAACATGAAAATCAAAATAACAAATGTAAATACAAACCGATCTCCACGCTATGCTCGATTTATCTCCATTACTCTTCTCCACCTCGCATGAGCATGCAAGATTTTGAAGGATTATTGTTGGAGGAATGTTGGGTGCTCACATCTATAGCATAACATTAAGATGAAGATGACATGAGGATGATAGTTGAAGGATGCAAAGGCTCTAATGATATTTTGACAGAATAATGGTACTTGAAGCTCAATGCATGCTAATGGCTTGTGAGGGGTTTGATTTATAAGAAAGGCTTGGTTCAAATGGATGGTTGAGTTTAAAAAGCTAAATGATTGATGTGGACGGCTAGGATTTCTTAGGTTATCCCACTCTTCAAGGGAGTTGTAGTCATTTGACAAGTGTCAAGGAGAATAGGGCTCATGTGTGCTTGTGTACATAAAAAGTACTACATATAAAAGATATTAAATAAAAGGCTATAGTACCACTTATCTTTTTTAAATGAAAGAGGCACACATGTCGGCTAAATGATAAGATAAATTAATTAAATAAATAAAATTTATTTAATTAATTGGAAAGTCGGCTTATAATGAGAACTTAATTCAAATAAAATATTTGAATTAGTTAGGATATGAGTTGGATATTAATTAAATAAATAAAATTTATTTAATTAATTGGCTAATGGATAAATGCGATTAAGAGTGGGATTTAGGACAAAATGCTACATGATGTCTAGGATAATGTTTTAACAAGGTGTTGTAGGACATGGACAAAGTTGGGACAAATTTGGGTGTCTACAATAATAACTCCTTGACAAGTCACTATCTATTCAAGACAACCTCATTGTGATTATAATTGTCCTAATAACTATGCCAATGACATGTATGGTTATCTTTTAGTTGACGGCAATCTTCCCTATCGTACGAATATCCTGTCAAGACCACCTAAATATGTTTATATAGTATCATGGATATATTTTTACATGGATTTGCAATTAATTGACTTATCATTTAGTCTTGATTGCCACCTTGTGTATCAGTTGATATCCTACCCATGGGTGAGAGGTCATAACTATTCCTAGGGTTGCACAATAGCTATTGCAGTATAATTTAGTCTTTAGGCTGATATGACAGTTCTTCCAAGTGAGTATGCTCAAGTGACAATCCTTAGCCTGATTTTAGCATGATGATAATTCGTTGACTAACATGATTTCCCTTAGTATCCTTCTAATTGTTTAGGTTAGTGATTGAATCAGGATAATAGCAACATGATTACACATCTACTCCACAGTGAAAGTGTTTCTATGATCTTGCTCTAATTTAGGATTATTCTTTAATGTTGATAAGACTCCCTTTATAAATATATACCAATACTATCTTGATGAATTCCTTCCCATGGTGATATGGCTTGTTGTCAAAGATTATTATCTCAAATAAATATAAATTTTCACTTTGTCATGATAAGTTACCTTGTCAAAATGATAATCCTCTTACTTCCCTCATGACCATCCTATAACATGAGATTTCATGCTTTAACATAATCATAAAGTGAAGTAAACAAATATATAAAGAGCATACCTTAGATTTCAAGATTTGAGTTACCTAATCCTAAAAAAATTGGCTTCAAAATACTCAAAAATTTTATCTTTTTGGCAAGTTCCTTCGTATTCAATGTTAAATTCTATATAATGCTAATAGGATTAGTGAAATTTATGAAAAAAATAAACATATATCATCAAATTCAATCTAAATACATGAAAATTAGCATTAAAACAATATGAAACATGAAACTATTAGTTTAAATAATCAAATTTTGTCTAAAAACATCCAATTTACTTCTACGTTGAAAAACCAAAAAAGGTGGTGGATTAAGTAAACAATGATTGTCAAAATCTCAACACCATGAAAAAGAGTTTTCTTGTCTGATAATGCATGAAAAGTAGGAAATAACAAAGCATGTGGGTCTGAATCATGGATCCCACATGTTTTTTGTCTATTTTTTTTGGTTCACCAAAACACGCTCACGTTATAATGCGAGTGCGTTTTGTCAAGCATGGAAAGTTTAAGTGCCTTCATGCATGGAAAGTCTTAAGTTTTGTCATGCATGGAAAATTATAAGTGTTTTAAGTGCATGGAAAGTGGGGAGGGAGGTACAGAGGTGAGAGAGAGAGTAGGAGGTATAGAGGGGAGGGAGAGAGATAAATATAGAGAGACTTCTTTTGACATGCAACCCTAAACCTGAGAAACCCTAAATAATGCCCCTAAACCCTAAACCTATAAACCCTAAATAATGCTACTAAACCCTAACCCATAACCACTAAACCCTAAACCCAAGAAACCCTAAACCTTTATCTCTCTATCTCTATCATCCCTCTACCTCTCAATCTCTCTCCCTATGTCTCTGGCCATGTCCCTCACCCTCTATCTCCCTATCTCTCCCCTCGGTCTCCTCTGTATCTCCCTATCAGTCTTCTCTCTCTAAACCCTAAACCTTATACATCTAAACCTTAACCCCTAAACCATAAACCCTAAACCCTAAATAATGCCCCTAAACATTAACCCCTAACCCCTAAACTCTAAACCCAAGCAAACCTAAACTCCTAAACCCTAAACCCAAGCAACCCTAAACCTCTATCTCCCTATCTCTCCCCTATCTCCCTATCTCTATCATCCATCTACCTCTCAATCTCTCTCCCTATGTCTCTAGCCATGTCCCTCACTCTCTATCTCCCTATCTCTCCCCTCGATCTCCTCTATACCTGCCTATCAATCATCTCTCAGACACTAAACCCTAAACCCTAAACCTTTAAACCTTAACCCTTAACCCTTAAACCATAAACTCTAAACCCTAAATAATTTCCCTAAACCCTAAGCCCTAAGCCCTAAACATTACATCTAAGAAACCCTAAACCCTAAACCCAAGAAACCCTAAACCTTTATCTCCCTATCTCTCCCCTATCTCCCTATCTCTATCGTCCCTCAACCTCTCAATCTCTCTCCCTATGTCTCTGGCCATGTCACTCACTCTCTATCTCCCTATCTCTCCCCTCGGTCTCCTCTATATCTCCCTATTGGTCCTCTCTCTCTCTAAACCCTAAACCTCTAAAACTTAACCCCTAACCCATAAACCCTAAAACTGAGAATCATAAGCCCCTAAACCCTAAACCCAAGCAACCCTAAACTTCTATCTCCCTATCTCTCCTCTATCTCTCTATCTCTATCATCCCTCTACCTCTCAATCTCTCTCCCTATGTCTCTGGCCATGTCCCTCACTCTCTATCTCCCTATCTCTCCCCTTGGTCTCCTCTATATCCCCCTATTGGTCCTCTCTCTCTCTACACCCTAAACCCTAAACCTCTAAACATTAACCCCTAAACCATAAACCCTAAACCCTAAATAATAACTCTAATCCCTAAACCCTAATCCCTAAACTCTAAACCCTAAACCCAAGCAACCCTAAACCTCTATCTCCCTATCTCTCCCCTATCTCCCTATCTCTCTCCCTATGTCTCTAGACATGTCCCTTACTCTCTATCTGCCTATCTCTCCCCTATGTCTCCTCTATCTCTCCTAATCTCTATCAGTTCCCTCTCTCTATCTTTCTCTAAAACCTAAACCCCTAACCCCTAAACCCTAAACTTGAGCAACTCTAAACTCATAAGAGAGAGAGAGAGATAGAGATAGAAAGAGGGGGAGAGAGATAGAGAGGGAGGGAGAAATATAAAGATAGAGTTAGAGAGAGAGAGGGAGAGATGGAGATGGATATGGAGATGGAGATGGAGATGGAGATGGAGATGGAGATGGAGATGGAGATGGAGATGGAGATAGAGAGGGGGTAGAGATAGAGATAGAGGATAGAGAGAGATAGAGATGGGGAGAGGGAGATATGGAGAGATAGAGATAGAGAGGGAGAGATAGAAAGGGAGAGGGAGAGATATAGAGACAATGGGATAGAGATAGAAAGATATAGAGATATAGGGAGACATAGAGATAGACAGATAGACAGATAGCATTAGAGAGAGGGAAAGATAAAGAGAGATAACAATATAGAGTTAGAGAGAGGGAGACATAGAGTTATGGGGAGAGGGAGACATAGAGAGACAGGAGGAAGAGGGAGAGGGAGAGAGAGGGGGAGAGATAGAAAGAGATAGAGGGAGAGATGGAGAGATAGAGTTAGAGAGAGGGAAAATATAGAAAGTGGGGTAGATAGAGAGGGAGAAGGAGAGATAAAGAGAGACGGGGGAGGGAGACAGAGATAGAAAGGGAGGGGATATATATAAATAGATGTGAGAGAGAAAGAAAGAGATGGAGAGAGAGAGAGAGGGAGGAGAAGGAGAGAGATAGAGAGGGAGACATAGAGAGATAGAGAGGAAGAGGGAAAGGGAAAGGGAAAGGGAAAGGGAGAAAGAGGAGGAGAGATAGAAAGAGATAGATGGAGAGATAGAGTTAGAGAGAGGGAAGATATAGAAAGTGGGGTAGAGAGAGAGAGAGAGACCTGGTCTTCGAGCTTGAAAATCTCCTAAAAATACTTAGAGGACTTCCATTTTCTTGAACTTGACTTAGTATTTTCCTTGGATTCCTTGTCAAATCTCTTGCATAAGAATAGGTCCTCTTATTTCTAAGGAGAGGCTTGATGATGCTTTTGAATAGTTACAACTACCCTTAGACAACTACAAGATGATAGGAGCCTATTGATTACTAAAATTTGACTAAGTCTAAAAAATTATAGGATCCTCCAAAACCTAGAATCTGCATTATAACTCCTAGAGATATGAAACAATTAGATCAAACAACCTAAAAGTATATACATGAAATATAACTTAAAGTATAAGAAAGTAGATGTCCATATGTAAATGTCACTTATACTTAAATGTTTGTAAATTTTCAACAAAATTTAGAAAATTCAACCAAATCTTGTGCGTGCTCTCCATCAAGCTTACACGTTTTTCAATGTCAATACGAAAAAATACCAGGGCAACTACAAGTTTTTTATTATCTTTCTAACCATGTATTTTTTCAAAAATATGATAACATTAAGGTTTCCATCTTGAATTTTTTTTCTAATGTGTTATTTTTTTCCAGAAAACCTATGTCTAGTATTTTTCGTGTCATTTTTTACGCATTTATCAAAATTTGAAAAAATTACATTTTTAGATTCTAGACTCAATTCTATACACATTGAAAAAAAATGATTTTTATTAGTTTTTAAACAATTAGGGGGGAACACGCTCAAATTTTTATTTTTCAGGACGTGTCCACTTTAAAAATTCTTAAAAAATCATATATTCATCAAAAAATTAACACAAAAATCAAGCATAAACTACATGATGTTAGCTAATTTTCCACTAAAGCAATTTGTCAAATACTTAAAAAAAGTTGACATTTTAGGAGGAGCACCCCAGACACTATGTTATATTTTTCTGACAAAAATAGGAGCACTTTGTGTGCTCCCACTATTTGAACCTCTTAATCTCCACCATTTTTAGAAAAAAATAGCAGTTTAGAAACTAGATTCAAAGCACTGCAAATATTATTCTTATCACATCTAATTTTGAGTATGGCTATCTTCAATTTCTCATCCAAGGTCAATTTTTACGGATTTCAAAAAAAGTGGCCACTTTTGACCCCCTTTTGGTCCCTCATTTCCATGCACATACCCCTCAGTGCAAGGTCTAGTGGGACCAATAATCAAAGGATAGTTCCACATGGGAGGACTATGAGGATTTTTATAAGATTCATCCTCATATTTTTACATAATGAATTTAGACATTTTAATGTTTCAAAATAGACCTTTTTTATCATGTTGATTGAACCATCAAGACAATGATTTTTTCTATTGGGGAAGGATGTCACACCCCATTTTTGGTTATTTATTTGAAACCTATTAATGTGTGGATTTGATATTTACTATTATTCCATTTTGTATTATAATATAATGGGACAAATGATACTTTTTTATCTCGATAGAATATCCATGATATAGAAATTGATTTTATGTAGTTGATATTTACTCAAATTGTGATTATGATTTATTTGCCTAATGGACTAACTATTGTATCGATGGATACGAGGTGGATGCAAGATAACCCTTTCCCTACCCAAATGGTGAGGGAGAGTATCATCCAAGAGAGGATGATATACGGAAATAAGTTGGTAGTTGAACCAAATTATCTTAGAATCACACACACCTACGTGAGTCAGTAATACGACTATATGTGATGCTTGATAAATGTTTAGGCACATGTTCGATGTTGTCAAAGAGAGTTGTAATGGTTTATTCTATTAATTGATTTAATATTTGAAGATTCAATTATTATTATTAATATTATTATTTCAATAGCAAAATATAGCTATAATATATTTATGATGTAGACGCTCATAAGCGTAGTATCATTATAGTCAACTTGATTATAAATATAATATTTTTTAATTAGCATAATCTTATTTCACGTTTATGGCTGATAATGGAAAGACTACAATATTATTATTTGTCTATTCTAACCTCCTGCATGTGGTAATCACTGTCGATTGAAATTATGGGCCATTAAGGCGCATACATGATGGTGGAAGCTAAAAATAGCCAACTTAGTGACAAGAAATAAGTAAGAAAGGTGGCATTGAAACATTCATTCAACTCTTTGTTTCTCTAACAACAGATTTCTAGAATAAAAACTCATTCTTGGCATGGCATAGCATTCTGTGAAAATCATTGTTGGGTTCTAATTATTGGAAGGGGTCGGTTCTAGTAGTGTCACTTGCTCTGGAGGAGAATACTAGTCAATGTGAAGACCAAATAAGTTGCAAGAGAATCTGTAAGTTTGATTACCCTAGTTGATTTATCCATACCATTAATATTACATTAATCCTTAAGGGTTATAAGAAACCTAATAATAGCATGTACCTTTTATATATTTTTTCTTATGCCCAAGTTAGCATTCATTTGCAAGTGTTGATGTTTTATTGTTAATATCAATGTATTATTGTAGTGTTGATGTTACTATGTGGGTGTAGTTTCATAGTTTTAAACTAGAGTTATTCTTGTATTATTGTATTTTGCTTCAAGGGTAGTAGTATACCAGGAGAATGGAAATTATAGTTATCATTAATGTAGTTAATAAACCATCTCAAGATAAGAGTGTATTGAGAAATGGAAACATAGTTATTCCTATGCTTATATTACACTCATTAGACCATCTCAAGGGTAGAGTATACTAGGAGATCTAAAAATAATAGATATTGTATCTTTGTTCATCTTAACGAATTCTAGAAGATGAACCATCTCAAGGTATGGAATACTAGGAGATTAGAACTCTACAGTTAAATAATGATCCAAGACCATATTTTACAACAGAAGGTTGGTAGGACCATCTTAGGGTAGGGAATACCAAGAGATTGGCATCCAAAGGATGATATATACATTTTATCCTATACATGTATTTTTTCAATCAGTAGTCGTCATGAAGAGTCAAGAAAGAGATAGTAGTGCATGAGTGGATGACCCACATTTATGCTATTGAATATTGAAATCTTTTGCCACAGTAATGCAATAGTTATTCACTATATTCGTAGACTCATGTTAGTCAAAAATCATGGTAGCTAGAGGGTATCTAGAGACTACCTAATTGATTGCATGAGATGGGTATTCACATCACTTAGTTCTCAGATTTGGTTCTACTGCAAACATCCCCATCTATTACCCTCATCAAAGGGTCAGGCCTCTTCCAATAGGAAGATGTATGGGGATTGTCAAGTCTATGGTTGGAGGTAAAGCACTAGGATGATGCTCTCTCTCCTAAACTGATCAACCATGTATATATTTGATGTATTTAAATGGATTATAAGGACAATTGTCCTAATATGAGATTGTATGTTATTATTCTTTAATTGTAAATTTGTATCATGGAAATCCATGAATTAATAAAATGATGGCATGTTTAATTGAAATGTGTAATCTATTTAAGCTTTGAAAAAAGAAATTTTAAATTGTGACATTTATGTATTATTTAATTTCTAAATTTTTCATTATTTGTTATTGTTAAATTGGGTGGCTCATTACAAGGGCAATCTCTTAGCTCAAATTTGAGCGAGTCGAGGAAGATAACACATGACACATTTACCCAAATTAATTGTCTCTAATTAACCACCATTGGGGAAAACTTGTACTTGCACACTTAAGGAAACCATCATGCATGCCTATCTAATAAAAATTAATTGAAGTACAATAAGCATATAGCCACCAACAAGATAATATCAAAATCCACATCTAACTAAAAACCATCTAACATAGGCATGATTTAGATAGACTAAAGCATAATAGTTAATCCCAATATTAAACTCCATGAGCATAGACAAGATCACATATCGTAATAAAAATAATGAGGCTCGAATACAACTGAGCCCAAGCCTATACTAATCCATGCTTGTATGTATATCTTGCACACTCAAAGAAAGGCATCAAATCTGACAACTAAGATCATAGTTGAAGCAACATATATCAATTGACGTGTGTCTAATTTAGAAAGGTACATATCAATCCTGGAATTACATCATATCAAAATCATCTCATTAAAACCTTTAGCCCAATCATAGAATAGTTAGGACAAGGTAATAGTTAACACGCAAGTGGGCACTACAAAGATTCTCCATTTTGAGCTTCCAAAGTGCAAAGTTGGTTCCATTAAATTTCTCGACCTCCATTTTAGATGTGACTACCATATATGTTCTTAAAAAATAAGATCACAATGCAAAGGTCCCACTCAAACAAGGATTAATATAATATCCTGCTCCTCCCATGGATCTAACATGTTTTCTAGGGTTTGATACCAAATAAAAGAAATTACGACTAAGTCCTAGTTAATCCAAAAAAGGAGAACAATGCAAATAAACCAGATCTATGATAATTTTAACAAAGTAACAATGCAAGAGAGAAAACTAGAAAAGAACTAGAGAGAACACAAGATATACCCTAGGAAAACCCTCGTAAGGGAAAAACCCAACCTCCAAAGCACATCAATATTGTATTACTCTTCAAAATAGGCTACAATACACTCTCTAAGTTGCAGTGTTTTAATGGAGATCAACACTTTGTATCTAGAGGAATTCTGGTAGCATATCCCTACATAAAATTGACCTTACAATCTCCATATGAGGCCTTCAATATATAGGCCAAGGAGTGTTGGAAAAATGTGTCTCAACCTTGTAATTATATAAGGTTTATTGTTAATAGGATATATATATATATATATTTCCTAGTTACACCAATAGTTACACCGATAGGTGTAATATACAATGGGAGCATGGGGTGAAATGGAGTGAGCGTGTTAACAAAAACTGTTAAATGGCCAACATACAATAAATTAATGATATATTGTAAATCCGGATCATTCATTATTAGGTTTTAGATATGATGGTAGATATTTTGTTGGCTTGTCTTGCCCTAGAAGGTAACCCTATTTTATGAGGGTGTTGTATTATTGCTATGGTATCATGGTGTATTTTGAGAGTTTGATAGCGGTCATGTTGTCTCTGGATCTCTGGTGGTGATACTCCTGTGAGAAGATTTCTCTGCAAGTATATTGTAATCTTTGTGATTTTTGAATAATATATTGGGCGACTTTTGGAGTGTGGGGTTTTCCTCCCGAAAGGGTTTTCCCCATGTAAATCATGGTGTTGTGGTATGCATGATATATATGTTTATTTCTATTTAAGTTTCTATAACTGTTAAAGATCTGTAAAGTTTTACATTATCCTCCTCACAAGATTAGTGTAGGAAGTTGTTCTGCTACCTTAGCTTCCTTACAAGTGATATCAGAGTCTGATCACCTTTGGTTTTAGTTGTGGGTTGTTGGGTTTTTTTGAACTATCCAGATTTGAGTGGGAGCTTGTGTAGAAGACACTTTGTGATCTTGTTGCAGGAATGTTTCAGATGGCAATTTCATCAGGGAGAATAGAGGTGGATAAATTTTTTGGAAATAATTTTGAAATGTGGAAGATGAAGATGGAGGATCTGTTGATACATCGAGATATGTGGGATGTTGTTGATGAGAAGGTTTCAAGGCCTGCAAATCCTACTTTGGCTGCTCAATATAATGTTATAGATTGTAAAGCCAAGGGTCTAATCAGATTGTGCTTGGTAGACTTTGTTTTAATCAATGTCCATGAAGAGACCTCTGCACAGAAACCATGGAAGAAGCTTGGTGAGATGTATCAAGCCAAATCTTTAGTGAACAAGATTTTCTTGAGGAAGAAATTATATTCCTTGAGAATGGAAGAGGGTGGACGAATCACAGACCACCTGGAAGCATTCAATATGCTAGTGGCTCAATTGGCATCAGTTGGTGTCAAAATGGATGAGGAGGAGAAATGTCAGATATTGCTTTGTTCTTTACCAAATTCATGGGATTCTCTTATTATAGCTATTGGGAGTACTTCTGTTATATTGAAGACTAAAGATGTGGTGGGTTCTTTGCTTTCTGAAGAGATGAGGAGGAAGGTACCCATCAGTGCCAAGGAGGCCCTAAATGTTCGTGGAAGACCTAAGGAAAAAGGTAAGAAGAATGAGAAACGTGATAAATCCAAGTCTAAGGGGAGATCCAAATCTCTTGGAAAGTCCAAAGTTGTTTGTTCAAACTGTGGTAAGCCCGGACATATTTGTAAGGAATGTAAAGAAGAAAAGAAGAAAAAGAAGAGATTTGATTCTGATTCTAAGTTTGAGAAGGATGATGGTGATGCATTCATTGCAGCTTTGGCAACTCGTGCAGGTAATGATGCATGGTTAATTGACTTAGGTGCATCTTTCCATATGACCTTTAATAGAGATTGGTTTTCTACATATAAAGAATTTTATGGAGGTAAGCTTTACTTGGGTGATGATTCTTATTTAAATATTGTTGGCCGTGGTAAATTTAGAATCAGGTTTCCTTATGGTAGAATAAAAAGGATTAATGGTGTGTTACATATCCCTGGATTAGCATGAAATTTGTTACCTATGAGCAAACTAATAGATGCAGGTGTGCAAGTAGTATTTTCTGATGCAAGATGGTTAAAGGTGTTATGGTGATTGCTAGAGGTGTCATATATGGCACATTATATAAGATTGATGCATGCACTGTTGAGTGCAATAGTACTTCTGTGAAAAGCAAGTCTATGGAAGAGGTGAGGGTTTCATCTTCAGCAGATGGTCATGGCTTTTGGGTACCCAAGGGTGCTCTTTCTTCTGAATCAAAGTTACCTATAGAGAAAACTATGTTATGCACCAGAGACTTGGCCACACTGGAGAAAAGGGTCTAAGGACCTTGAAAAATAAAAACCTTGTTGAAGGGTTGTCTGATTGTAATCTTGAGTTTGATTTCTGTGAGCATTGCATTTATGGAAAACAAAATTGCATTCAGTTTTACTCAAGTTCTCATAAATCTTGTGGTGTATTGGATCTTATTCATTCTGATGAGTTTGGTCCTGTAGATGTTCCTTCAATTGGAAAATCCACATATTATGTTTCATTTATTGATGACTATAGTAGAAGGACATGGGCATATACTTTCTAAAGAGTAAATTTGAAGTTTTCAATCGATTTAAAGAATTCAAAGCAATGGTTGAGTTGCAGACTAGAAAGAAAATAAAATGTTTGAGGACCAATAATGGCGGTGAATTTTGCTCTAATGATTTTGATAGATTTTGTAAAGATTGTGGTATTCATAGAAAAAAGACAAATCTATATTCTCCACAACAAAATGGAGTTGTAGAAAGAATAAATAGGACACTTATGGAGAAGGCTAGGAGTATGTTGAGTGGTTCTAGTCTAGAACAAAGGTTTTGGGTTGAAGTTGTTGCCACTACTTGTTACCTGATTAACAGGTCCCCTACATTAGCTCTTGTTGATAAAATGCCTATAGAGGCATGGTCGGGTCACAAGCCTTTATTGAGACATCTTAGAGTTTTTGGTTGTGAGGCATATGCACATGTGCCAAAGGAGAAGTGAACAAATTTGGAGAAGGATGTGAAATGTATCTTCATCGGATACAATTATGGTGTGAAAGGATACAAGCTTTGGGATCCCATTGCACAGAAGGTAATATATAGTAGAAGTGTTATTTTTAGAGAAAATAAGCCTTCTTTTGTTACATTGCAGCCAAAACAAAGTAAATAGGAAGATGTGATTCAATTTCCTTTTATACCTGAGAAAGTTGAATCGAGGCCCACGGATAGACAAGAAGTTGAGGAGAGCTCATCTAGCTCTGAACCTTCAAAAGAGGAGGAAGAATCTCTAACTCGGCTTGTTTGTAGGTCTATAAGGCATAGACAACCACCTGAAAGGTATTCACCTAATGATTAGAGATGCATTTTTTCTTTGAATACTAACATGGAGAAACCTAGATCTATAGAAGAGGCATTAGGTATGAATGATGCAAAATCTTGGAATATTGCTATGGATGAAGAAATGACATATTTGGAAAAGAATAATACATGGGATCTTGTACCATTGCCTGAAGGATGAAAACATGTTGGTTGCAAATGGGTGTTCAAGAAAAAGATTGGTTCATATGGAGGTATTGAGAAGTACAAAGCAAGGTTGGTTGTGAAAGGTTACTCTCAAGTTGAGGGTGTTGATTATCGTGAGATATTTTCTCCTATTGCAAAAATGACATCCATTAGATTTTTGCTTTCTATTGATGTTGCTTATGATTTAGAGGTTGAGCAAATGGATGTGAAAATTTCTTTCCTTCATGGTGACTTGGAGGAGGATATTTATATGACACAGCTAGAGCATTACGTGGTGAAAGGTAAAGGTAATTTGGTTTGCAAATTGAAGAAATCTTTGTATGGCCTAAAATAGAGTCCTATGATGTGGTACTAGAAATTTGATACATATGTGTTGAGTTTAGGATATGATCATTCTAAATCAGATCATTGTGTTTATTATAAAACTGATGGTGATCATTTCCTATTTATTGAATTATATGTTGATGATATGTTATTTATTGGTAAAGGGAAAGGTATGATTTCAGAATTGAAATCTCAAATTACTACTAAATTTGAATTGAAAGACCTTGGTGCGGCTAGACACATTCTTGGGATGGAAATTAGAATAGATAGAGTGAACAGAAAGCTATGGCTTGGCCAAAGTAAGTATGTCAATTCAATTTTATGGAGGTTTCACATGCAGGACTGTAGACCATTGTGTGTTCCCTTTTCAAATGGAACAAAGTTATCTATTTCAGATTGTCCAACATCTCCACCAGAGATGGAAGAGATGAGCAGAGTTCCTTACCAAAGTGCAGTTGGAAGTTTGATGTATGTTATGGTTTGTACTAGACCAGACATTGCCCAAGCAGTGGGAGTTCTTTCCAGATATATGTCTAATCCTGGTAGAGTTCATTAGGATGCAGTTAAAAGAGTCTTCAAATATTTATGCAGTACCTCAAAGTATTCCTTGTGTTATCATAGTAATTTGACTGAAGATGATATTTCCCTTGATATTCATGGTTATGTGGATTCAGACTAGGCAGGTGATATTGATGGTAGATGATCCACCAGTGCTTATGTGTTTACTTTATTTGGTGGTGCAATTAGTTGGATGAGTAAGTAATAGGTTGTGGTTGCTTTGTACACTACTAAAGCTGAGTATTGGCATCTACTCATGCTTGCAAAGAATCCATTTGGCTTAAGAGGTTGTGTTCAGATATTAGAATAAAACAAGGTGCAGTGACAATTTATTGCGATAGTCAAAGTGCGATCTGTCTAGCTAAGAACCTGAAATTTCATGTCAGGACCAAGCACATTGATGTACAATATCATTTTATTAGAGATATGGTCGAAGATGGTAGGGTGAAGTTGGTTAAGGTAGAAACTTTGATAAATGTTTTTGATTCTTTAACTAAGCTTGTGAGCACGGAAAAGTTCAGTTGGTGTTCAGAGACTATGGGCCTTTTGGCCCCTAGCAATTAAGAGATGATGTTTAGTCCCTCCCATTGCTCTTGCAAGGTGTTCGACAAGTGGGAGATTTGTTGGGAAAATGTGTCTCAACCTTGCAATTATATAAGGTTTATTGTTGATAGGATATATATATTTATATATATTTCCTAGTTACACCGATAGGTGTAATATACAATGGGACCACGGGGTGAAATGGAGTGAGCGTGTTAACAAAAACTGTTAAATGGCTGACATACATTAAATTAATGATATATTGTAAATCTCTAGATCGTTCATTACTACGTTTTAGATCTGATGGTAGATATTTTGTTGGCTTGTCTTGCCCTAGAAAGTAACCTATTTTATGAGGGTGTTGTATTATGGTTGCGGTATCATGATGTATTCTAAGAGTCTGATAGTGGTCGTGTTGTCTATGGATCTCTGGTGGTGATACTCCTATGAGAAGCTTTCTCTGCAAGTATATTGCAATCTTTGTGATTTCTGAATAATATATTGGGCAGCTTTTGGAGTGTGGCATTTTCCTCCCAAAAGGGTTTTCCCCACATAAATCATTGTGTTGTGGTATGCATGATATCTATGTTTATTTTTGTTTAAGTTTCTATAACTGTTAAAGAACTGTAAAGTTTTGCATTATCCTCCTCTCAAGATTAGTGTAGGAAGTTGTTCTACTACATTAGCTTCCTTACAAGGAGATCCTAGAAACCACAAATGGTTTTCCAAAACCATCAACTCAAACCATGAGCCAAGTCTTGATCCAACTAATCCAAGTTGGCCCATTTTCCCTCCTCCAAGAGTAACTTCTCCACAATTAGAATGTAACTTTTGATTTGACCATTTGACACTAATAACCAAGGGGGTCCAATGTAACTACCAAGTACTCCAAGATGAGTCCATAATTACACTCACACCTTCTACAGTCTACTATATTTAGGAAGTCAAAGATGCTAATCATAGTCCATCTAGTAATCATCTATTTAGTGACTTCTTACAACTATCATAAAACCAATGATAGATGGTAGATAGTGACAAATAAGAAATTTCAAGATCTCTTCCAATTGGGGCACCCTTTTCCATGTGAGCATGTTATTTTATAATATTATACAATATTAAATAATTATGACAACATTAGCACTACGAATTGTAAGGTGGATACAACACTGATTCCTAACACAATGGACTTGTAGTAGTCATGTAGGTATCATGTAGTGGACCTGGAGCAAACATGAAGGAGTCCCTTAATGGATATACAAGGATTTTTGGATGCAGATTAGGTAAGAGATGCAACAAGAATCCTACTAATGGTTATGTGTTTACTTTGTTTGGTGGTGCAATTAGTTGGATGAGTAAGATAATTTGTAGTTATTCTTTTGACTATAGAGGCAAAGTATATGGTAGTTGTACGCATGCTTGTAAGGAGGTTGTTTGGCTTTAGATGTTTTTGAATATTAGGTTGAGTCAGGAAGCAGTGTGGATTGATTGTGGCAGTCAAAGTGCCATTAACTTGTTAAATAACCTTACTTTTGATACACAAACAAGCACATTGATGTGTAGTGCCATTTTATTTGTGATATGGTGGAGGGCAAAAGAGTTATGATCAAGAACGTGTATACTTCGATGAATGGTGTAGATGCATTGACTAAGCCCTTAAGTACAAAGAAGTTCAAATGGTGCAAAATGGCCATTAGCATCTTAGCCACTAGCACTTAGTTCACTTTGGTTGGAATCATTTTCACTCTATTGCAATGCACACTTTGCAAATCTGGGCAATATTCTATCTATTCAACATATATAACATTATAAATATGGGGCCACACATAAAAGGTTGTCCCACTCCAGAGGAATCTCAAGATTCCTTGGATGGCACACTACGCTACTTGGCATTTGTATCATGATGTGTAGGAGCATCTACATAATATGTATAAGAGCATCTATGGCATTGTAAGATGCATAAGAGAATCTATAGCATATAAGAGCATGTAAGAGGGAGTTACAAAGTGGACTTGGAAGGACATGGAAGAGGCCTTTGACCAATGATGATGGGATTCATAAGAGCGTGTAAGAGATTTAAATGGATCAAATTGGAGTGCCAAGTTTGGTTAATGGAATATTTGACCTTGGGAGTTAAATACTATTTCTGAAAGGTAGACTCATCATGAGAGGTGTTGGATTTTGAAAAGGACAATCTGAGTCTCTTGGTTTGGTCCATGGTTTTGGAAACCACTTATGGTTTCCTGATTTGCCTTGGTCTATATATTGGATCCTTGAGATGGAGCTTGTAAACAAATGAAGGGCTGATACTCTAAGAATGTATTGCAATTTGAGTGTTGTAATTAATACATTGAATGCTCCTTTAATGTTGAGTTTTTTCCAAAAAGGTTTTCCTAGGGTATATATTGTTTGTGCATTGTTTATCGTTGTTGTAATTATTAGATTTATATCTACATTAATTGTTTCTTTCATAAGGCTAATGTGAAAATTGTGTAGTTTTTATTTAGTTTCCTTTCAATGAGATCTAGTCATATGCTTTTGTATATAACTATGTCATGGAGTAAAATATGAACAAATTTGAAATATTACATATATGATAAAGAAATGTATGCTCCTAGCTAAGAGGTTAATAAATAAAAGCACTATTTGATGGGAAAAGAAATAAATAGCTACACGGAATACTTGTGTGTGCAATCAATATTACAAGTATGATATAAATAGATAGATTTCTTACAACAATTCCATTTAATTATCAAATATAAAAATGTGACTTAAAAAATGATATTTGTTTTCTAGACCACATTTTTGAGCTATAGGAACTATATATTTAAGTTAAGCCATTTGTTTTGTTAGTCATGTGTTGAAGGACATGTACATTATGCAGATTTTGGGGATGTATTTCATAAGGGGTAAAAACTATCAATTTTGAGCCTGATGAAAAATACTATCTCTAAGGAGGTTTTATCGACAAGTTTGGAAGCTTCATGTGACTAAATAAGGAAGAGTTCAGGGTGATAAGAAAACTTCATATGTCAAAAGTTGCAAATCAATTTAGTTTTTTAAAGATATAGGCACATTTGTAAAGGCATGTTTTGGCCACACATGCAAGTTAATGTATTAAAGTCCATGAGGAGATGCATTTTGTGTAGCATGAATAACTTTAAGATTAGAAAGTTGTGCTTGTATATACCAAAGAGCATGATTTCTTCTTATTTACCATTTTAACAAAAATAATATTTTACCCTAAGAATATTACATATCATCATTTTCTTTGCATTTTCCCCATTTTCAAATTAACAATCACCAAATTATCTTAATTTTCAAGGATCAAAACTTGGGAATGATTTCAGAACATGGAAAAGTAAATCAACTTATTTTGAACTAATTATATTATTCATAACCAAAGTGTTCAACAGACTGATATACTGAGACAGGGGGTGAATCAGTAAATATTCAATTTCTTGTCCCTTTAGATGCAATAAATCCAATATAAACATTCAACCACATAAAGAAAATGAGCACATACACACATAACAATAGATTTATGTGGAAACCCAAGATGGGAAAAACCAGGGTGAGCCAGTTGCTTGGATCTACTATCCAAATCTAGCCTTACTAATAAAATGAAGCATTACAATGAGTTTTATGGGCACCTACCCAAACGAGACACCAATCCCCTGTTTTATGAGCATCAACTCAAAGGAAGCACCAACTCCCTGTTACAAAGTTTATGGGCACCAACCCAAAGGAAGCACCAACTCCCTAAAGTGAAACAACACTTACAAGATGAGGCACCAACCTCTGCTCTGCAAATCTTGGCTGATGATTCAATTGTCTCCACAACAATATTTCTGCAAACACTCTGACATCCTTGACTTGTTCAAACACCTTCACACTATCATTCATGATATCCTCTTGACCTTATTGCTGACTCAAACACCTCTACAATCCTAACTCTGTTATAGGTTTTGCATTATTGTTTACAAAGTTACTTGTCTCCTCTTTATTATTTTTCCATCATCGCACACTCACACACCTTGAAACAATCTTTTATCCTTCATATATATCCTTTGCAAGCCTTCTAAACATCATCTTTGTCGGCCTAAATGTTATGTGCAACATGAAATGTGTAACCGGTCTTGCTTGTCAGCTCCCAAATCATCTACGGTAATGTAGAAGTGAAATCCCACTATCAATTCATACCAAGGGGTCTACTCGACCCATTTTACCTTCTCCCAAACTTTATTTTTGCCACACGCATCCAAACACATGGCACAATCACTCAAATATATCATGTCAACTCCATAGTTACTTATCCTCTCATGCTTTAGCTCCAGACCCTATGCGGTACCGAAGAAGTGAGATATCATCATGTGGATCATGCCATGAACACTATATGACCTAAAAATCCTTCTCATCATTCCTCTATCTGGCTTATGCTTCTTCTTGCTGGCGCAAACAATCAAACACTGATGTTAGTATCCCTTGCATAGTCTAGTTACATTGTCTTGACTTAGAACACTGAAAAACACAATTGCGGTACTTTATATCCTCTAAAATTTGAATATGTCATTCTTGTACCTTTTCTTTACATACTCTCCAAACCGCCAAGTCATACATGCATATGCGGTGAAATATGGTGGCTTTCAGTTGTCTCTGATGACCTTTCATAGGAACATGAGTTGTTCTCACTCTGCTAACTATAAAAAACTCTACAGTAACTTTGTGCTCTGAAACTTGGATCATCCATAACTCATAGCTGTCTTTGGCTAACCTCCAAGTTGCGACGCCATATCTTCATCTGCGGTAGAATGTGGTACAATATCCTGAGTTTCTACGGTATGATTCCCTGTTCTTTTGACCTTTTTGATGACTTAGACAATTTCCTTCATATCCCATGCAATGTTTTTCAAAAAGTGGCAATATATGTAACAATGCAACAAACATGACTACATAGTATCAATGCATGACATCAATCAAACCTCTTTGACAATCTTCACCTATCCATGAACTTCAGAAGATAAGGTACAACTATGTACAGATGATACTAGTCCCTTCTCATGTTCATGTCTTTCATCAACAAGTCTTTTACATCACAACTCCTCTGATCATCACTCCTTTGACATCAATGAAAACATATGCAACAATCTCCCCTTTGTCATTGATGGAAACACTAATCCTGATATGCAAATTTTCTCCCCCTTTGACATCAAGGGCAAAGGGCCACTAATCTTCCTTTGTGCTGGCAACACATACAAGCTCCCCCTGTCTATGCAATCCCTATCATCTTCCATAGTCTCTTATCTACCTGCTCCTCCTGAGAGGTAGCCACCATCAATCCAAGGAAAAAAAAATACATTGAACTGCTCCCCCTAGACAGATGCATCATCTATGCATCTAGTTAGAAGGAGGGGCAACAACCCCTAACTGCTACCAAAGATATTCAAAAGTGTCCTTAGGAAGAGGTTTTGTAAAGATGTTTGCAATCTGACCCTTTATAGGTACATACTCCAATTTTACCTCTTGGTCTGCAACCTTTTCTCTTAGGAAGTGATACTTGATGGATATGTGCTTGATTCTAGAGTGCATCACTGGATTCTTTGAAAAATTGATGGCACTTGTATTGTCACATAGGATAGGGATGGGCTCATCATACATTACCTTGATATCCTTTAATGTTTGCTTCATCCATAACACTTGAGTGCAGCAAGCTACTGCAACTATGCACCCTGCTTTTGTTGTTGATAAAGAAGTTGAATCATGTTTTTTACTAAACCATGAGACCAATCTGTCTCCCAAAAAAAAAGCACCTCCACTGGTACTTTGCCTATCATCAACACTGCCAGCCCAATCTACATCAGTATATGCACTCAGAGAAAAGTCATTACCTTTTTGATACCAAAGCCCAAAGTCCAAAGTGTTTTTCAAATATCTGAAGATTCTTTTAACTGCCTTCACATGTGTTTCTTTTGGATCAGCTTGAAACCTTGCAACCATACAAATAGCTTGCATAATGTCAGGCCTTAATGCTGTTAGGTACAGTAGGCCACCAATCATAGACCTATACAAAGTCTAATCAGCATGTGGTGACTCATCATCTTTACTTAGATGGCAACTTGTTACCATAGGGGTTACTCACTGGTTTGCAGTCTTCCATACCAAACTTTTTCAACATCTCCTTGACATACTTTGCTTGTGAAATAAAGATAACTTCATCTGATTGAGTGATTTGAATTCCAAGAAAGAATGAAAGTTCACCTATCATAGACATTTCAAATTCCTTTTGCATCTCTTCTGCAAACTTCTTACACATTTCATCATTGCCCCCAAAGATAATATCATCAACATATATTACTATTAATATGTGTTCATTCTCTATTTTGATATATAGATTACTATTTGTTGTACCTTTCTTGAAGCCTTGTTGGAGTAAATACTTATCCAACCTTGCATACCAAACTCTAGGGGCTTGTTTAAGACCATATAGTGCCTTCTTCAATATGCACACCAAATTCTGATCTTCGGATAGCTAAAATCCCTCAGGTTGCTCAATGTAAACTTCTTCTAAATCACCATTCAAGAAGGTTGACTTGACATCCATTTGATAAACCTTGAAGTCTTTATGGACTGCAAATGCAAGAAACATTCTAATTGCTTCTAACCTTGCTACAGGAGCAAAGGTTTCCTCAAGATTTATGCCTTCTACTTGTGTATAACCCTTGCAGACCAATCTTGCCTTGTTTCTAACTTGTCCTTCTTCATTTAGTTTATTTCTGAACACCCATTTTGTGCCTATCACATTCTTGTCTACAGGTCTTGGCACCAATTCCCAAGTCTAATTTTTCTCTATCTAATTGAATTCTTCTTCCATAGCCTTGATCCATCCTTCATCCTTGCTAGCATCAGCAAAAGTCTTAGGTTCCATCTTAGACAACAAGGAGAAGTTTACCTTTTTCTAGTATGTACTCCATTCTTGTCTCCAATTATCTAATCTTCTGAGTGGTTCTTCTGAACATACTTAGCAGGAATCTTGGTAGCCTTCTCTTGTGTTTCTTATTTTTCTTCAACTTCTTCTGAGCAACAGTCTTCTTGATCATATGTAGGTGGATGTAGATCTTTATCAACCCTTACATTTACACTTTCAACAACCTTTTGTAGTCTATTGTTGAAGCACTTGTATGCCTTGCTTCTAAATGAATAGCCAAGGAAGATACCTTCATCTGATCTTGAATCAAATTTCCCTAGGTTATCATCATCTCTCATAATACAGCACTTACTTCCAAACACGCTAAGATGTTTGACTGAAGCAGGTCTGCCTTTCCATAGCTCATAAGGAGTCTTGGTGATGTTTACCCTTAGCTGTTCTCTATTGAGAATGTAGACTGCAGTGTGTACTGCCTCTTTCCAATATCTGTCATGAAGTTTTGCATCATTAAGCATAGTTCTTTCCATCTCCTGCACTATCCTATTTTTCCTTTCAACAACTCCATTTTGTTGAGGGGTTCTTGTAGTAGATAGGTGCCTCCTTATTCCATGTTGTTCACAATATTCCTCAAACTCATTTGATGTGAATTCTCCTCCTCTATCAAACCTTAAGCACTTGATTCTATCATTTCATTTCAACCATAGACATGAAAATCTTAAACCTACTGAAAGCTTCTAATTTTTCTTTCAAGAAAGTAACCCATGTCATCCTAGAGTAATCATCAATAAGAAACATAAAATACCTCACCTTGGAGACTCTTTGTTTTGGTAGGACAACATAGATCAGTATGAATCAGATCCAATGGCTTTTTAGAAGAATACTTCTTGGTCTTGAACCTTGTCCTTGTCTGCTTCCCAATCTAACATTCTTTACACAAAGTACTTTCCGGCTTGGCAATCTTTGGCATGTCTCTTATTGCTTCTATGGAGCTGATTTTCACAAGAAAAATTGATATGTCCCATCCTTTTGTGTCAGCCAAAATGCATTTGTCTATCCTAGAAGACAGTTCCTTCCATTGACACCATTTAGGTTGTACAGGTTGCCCTCTGTCTTACTAGCTTTTGCCACTAGCTTACCTATATTTGCTCTTCTGATTTCACATCCTTGTGCATGAAATATGAGGCTGTATCATTTGCTGCACATCTGACTTACACTAAGAAGATTGTTCTTAAGACCTACATATAGAACATCTTCTATTTTAGATCTTCCATCAATACTTATGGTGCCCTTTCCACAAATTTTTGCAGTTGTATTATCTCCAAACTTGATTGATCCACCATTCCACTTTACAAGGTTAATGAATTTGCTTTTATCACCAGTCATGTGGCTTGAACATCCACTATCTATCACCCAGGAGTTTGTTTGCCCTTAGACATGAAATGTTGTTCGGACAATCATTGAATTTTCCACCTCTTCATTTATTTCCTATCTCTTGGATGTATCAGTCTCCTTGTCTTGCTTATTAATATTTGTCATCTGAGTTTATGACTTTGATAATCCACTTCTGCAATAATTTGCTATGTGTCCAAAGTTGTTGCAGGTATGACATATCACATTGAGATCTACTATAGAAGCAAAAGGATTCCTACTCACAAAATTTCTTCTATTCATCGTAGACTTGCACTCCAAAGCCTTATGACCATATTTATTGTAGATAAAACAATAACCAAAAAATACATGATTGAACCTATTTATGAAGGTCTACCTTGCATGGAAAGGTCTTCCATATTTTCTTCCTTAAGACATAACAGGAATAAAATCTACTTCTTTAATGCCATCCAAATTTCCAGGCTTTTTTCCAAAGTTGACATTTTTGTCCAGTTGATCATATACTTTCTCCAATTCTCTTCTAAGTAAAACAATCTCTTCCTCGAGTTTTGAACATTCATTTGTCTTGGCTTCAATTTGGGCTTTTTGTTCTTTGTTCTCTTTCCTTACACATTTCAAGTCTTCAAGAGCAAAAATAAGTCCATCTTCAAGATCAACTTCACATTCTTCTTCATCAACAGTCTTGTCAAAAATATCAGGGACTTCCATAGCCATGAATAGGGATTTTTCTCTTTCATCATCTGATGAGTAGTGATATGCTTCTTCTGAAGAGCTATGGTCTTCTTTGGAAAGGAGATTCCTTTTGAAGTTGTTCCTTTTGAAACCCTTATTTCTATTTTCATTTTCTCCAAAAGGACATTTAGATGCATAATGACCAATCTTTCCACAATTTAAACATTTAAAGGGTAACTTACCTTTATACTTGCCTAAAGCTTTCTTTAGCTTTCTCACAAAGTTTGCTTCTTCTTCCTCAGAGTCACTGTGTGGATTAGGAGCTCCTTCTTTCTTTGAGACTTTGAAAGCAACTTCCCTTTTAGATGTGTCTTTGATTGCATTTCTCATCTCATAGGCAGTGAGGGAACAAAATAGTTCATCCATTGTGAGTTTATACAAATCTCTGGCTTCTTCAATAGCAGAAACTTTTGAATCATACCTTTGAGGGAGTGATCTCAGTATTTTCTTAACAACCACTAAATCAATTACCTCTTCACCAAGACCTCTGATTGCATTCACAACTTCATCTATTCGAAGGAGATAGTCAGCTATGTTCTCTTCTTTCATTTTCAGATTTTCAAATTTACCCTTGAAGGTCTACAATTTTGCTTGCTTTACCTTATCATCTCCTTCATAGAGATTTTTGAGTTTATCTCATATGTCCTTAGTTGTCTTGCACTGCATTACTTTGACAAAATCTGTGTTAGTCGGACCACTTAGGATAGCATTCTTAGCTTTAGCACTGCTCTCACAAGCCTTCTTATCAGTCGGATCTGTGAGAGGACTTGTAGCAGTAGTATAAGCATCAATCACAAATCTCTAAATATCATATCCTAGAGAGGTTAGATATGCTTCCATCCTTACACTCCAAAAAGCATAATTAGATCCATCAAATAGAGGTGCTCTGTTAGAAGAGGATCCTTCTTGTCAAACCATGTGTTCTTATCCAAGATCTACCTTCAGCTATTAGACTGTATCAAGAAACCTTGCTCTAATACCAATTGTTGAACACACTGATATATTGAGAGGGGGGGTGAATCAGTATATGTAAGCATTCAACCACATAAAGCAAATGAGCACATACACACATAACACCAGATTTACGTAGAAATCTAAGATGGGAAAAACCACGATGAGCCAGTTGCTTGGATCTACTGTCCAAATCTAGCCTCACAAATAAAATGAAGCATTACAATGGGTTTTATGGGCACCAACCCAAAGGAGACACCTGTAGACACCTAAAATTGGCTTGCCTCGCAAAACAATTTCCCATGTCTCGACACTGATTTATCCCTCCTATTAATTAAATAAATTCATTTTATTTAATTAAGTTATACCTAACCATCTGTCTATCCCTTGTGATCAATTAATTCATTTAATTTATCACTTTTACCTTACAACTATATCCTCATTTGATTAAATAAATATTCACAATATTTATTTAGTTAAATTGTCATTTTCCCTAATCCTCATTAATTAGATAAATCGTGGTTATCTAATTGATCTAACCTACTAATTGACCTACCCTAACCTACCCTAGCCTACCTCATCCTATCCCTAGGATCAATTAAGCAAAACCTCTGTTTGATTAGTCCTAACCTTTCATTTGGGTGGTCAAACCTAGTTTAACACCCTTCCCCACATCCCCCAAATTTAAAATTGAAATAAATCACACATCACATTTACTTCTCTTACACACCCCTTACCTCACCCATCCTCATTCATTATCTCTTATCCCCAAATGAATTCTTAATGTATTTCCCATTCCCCAAATGAATTTTTAATTCATTTCACATTCTTTCACACCCATACCTCATTTATCACCCCTTTTCCCAAAATCAATAAAAGATTTACTTTTATTCCTAGCCCTTGATCCCATCTTTCAATCCTCACCCTCCATCATCCTTTCAGAAAATCTATAAATGAGACCCTCTCCAAGCCATTTAAGAGAGACTTCATCATGCATCAAACCTCTGCCAAAATCACTCCACAATCTCCTCATCCTAACATCATAATCCCAAAATTATCCCTTATCT
Source organism: Cunninghamia lanceolata (assembly GCA_027924645.1). Classification (NCBI taxonomy): domain Eukaryota; kingdom Viridiplantae; phylum Streptophyta; class Pinopsida; order Cupressales; family Cupressaceae; genus Cunninghamia; species Cunninghamia lanceolata. Next base: position 346,770 of record BSBN01001494.1, on the reverse strand, counting down.
CCATCTAATCTATCTGAATCTACTTGTCTCTCATCCTATTGTGTTGAAAAGCATTGACCAATCCACATACATTCTAGTCTTGGGTAAAATCTAAGGAGCTTGTGGGTGCAACTCTTTCCCTCTTGGATTTGTGAGTTCATTATGAAGGTATAATCATTTTGTATTTTGCATTTGATTTACTTTTAATCTTCATTTTGATTTCACTTATTACATTGGCACGCCTGGTCTCAAATCTGATTGTCGTTTTTTGAAGGTTTTATTGTTAGAATCTTCATTTTCTAACTCTCGTTTTGACAAGTTTTGCAAGTTTGGTGGGTGAGCTATTGTAGGTTGCATCCTGGGTGAAAACTAACCTCACCGTTGCGACCAGAACGATGTTTCTGAGTTTTTTGACAATAAATTTGCATATATTTCATGACTGAAATTTTTGAAAAAATTTTAGGGTACAGTCCATACTGTACGGATCCGTATCGTACGGATCCATACCATACGGACTGACCATACTACTCCGTACAGGGGGGTTGTGTTTGAAATTGCAGGCATTTTTGTTGCAAGGTAAACTTCAGTTTCATGTGCAGTTTCCACCACCAGTCGTCACCATCCCTGCTGTTGTCGAAACCCACCCTCCACCAGGTCACCACTTCTCATCCCCCCCGTGGCCCTCTTGCAGCCTGCTCACCACCCGGTCGGCGCTGTCTCAAAATTTCCCTCTGCCGCTAAGCCTTAGCCACCGGATCCACTTCCACCGCCCAAACCTCCCGTTGCCACCCACTCGCCGCCGCTCTACCCTAACACTCCCGCAGCCACCTCCCTGCTTCCCCCGCCCCCGATCCCTTCCCCGTCCCCTCCCTTCGATCCTCTCCCTCCACCCTGCACTAACCCTTCCCCTTCCCCCGATCCCGCCACCATTCCCCCCTCCCACGGCCTCTCCACCCCTCATCCATCCCCTCGAGCTCCCTCTCCGCCGCTCCCTATCCTCCCTTCTCCTGCAGCCCCGCCACTCCCGCGCCGCCCCCTCCGCGGCCTCTCATCCCTCCCATCTCTCCCTGCATAACCCCTCCCCCGCGGCCTCCCATCCCTCCCTGTTCCCTCCTCCATGACTCTCCACCACCCTCCCAAACCCACTCCCTACCTCCGCGACCTGACTCCCCTGAGCCCTCTGCGCTCGCCGCCCACCACCGTCCCTCCCTTTGCGTGCGTCGCCCACCGCCCAGCACCCTCACTCCGTCCATCTGCCACCTCCTGGGCCACCAGCGCCGCCTAGTTCACCGGTCAACCCACTCCTTAACCACCGTTAGGGCTTCTGCATATAGTTTTTGGTCCTTCGCATATAGCTTTAGGTCTTCTGCATATAGATTTAAAATCGAGTGTTGGCCGGTAGGCCCCCTTTCGCATATTGCTGTTTTGAAATTTGGATGACCATGGGGAGGTCTTTTGGCCCCCGGTCTTTAGGGATTCTATTTTTTTGTAAAGGTTTCAGCCCTGGTCACATGAGTGACCAGGGGCCTTAAGAGCCTCTAACCGCCAAGACAAATGTTAACTGCAACCTTCTAACTATGTACATGTGAACGCATCTGTGCTAAATGTTGACGGTTATCTTTAACTATCATGTTTATTTCTTGCATCCACATACCATGAAGGAGGCGTTATTTTCTCTCACTCATAACTTGGTCATACGGAGTCAAAAGTTCGCAAACAAGGACTTGCTGGAAAGCGGACGACGCGAACTACACAGTTGTGAGGATTTTATCAGGTGACTGTACCTTTTTCTGGACTTTTTTCGTAGTCAAAGTCAAAGCTCTTTTAAAACTTCAAATCATCATAACTTGAGCAATTTTGATCAGTTTTCAGTGAATTTTTTTTTCAAATTGCATAGAATTTCACGTCGAATCTATTTATGCACTTTTTTTTTCTGTATCTACTCATCTTCATCAAATTTTATCAGATTATTGATTTTCGCATAACAATCTCCTATGCTAGTCTACTTGCTCCGTTTTCATTCTTGTAACTTGCAGGTGATCATTCAGGGCTAGAAAAACATTAGGATCAGCATCTACATCAATTTGGACAGCGAAATAATTAGGTGCACTCATTCTATCTCTCATTTTCATCATAATCTTGTTTGCGACACACTTCAATTTGGCACATAAATGAATCATTGTTTGCATACACACCTCAATTTGGGCTCATAAAACAAACATTTGTCTTCATCACATATCAAAATTGGGCTTAAAATGAACAATTTGTCTTCAATCACATCTTGAAATTTGGATTTAAAAAGAATCACTACTTGACGTGTCTTCATCACATTTCATTTTTCTAAGGGATAACTTACAAGTGAGAGTGTGAGTCAAGTGGGTGTGTGTATGCTCTCTCCTCACAGCGCAAGGTGACCTTGGAGATCAAAAACACCTCACTTCGATTTGCTTTTGTTTACCCCTTCCTAAGAGGCCTGCTAGGGGATTTCATCACCCCTAGGGATGACCTCATTCGAGGTTGAATCGAAAGACACCCTCATTGAAATCAGAATCTTGTCACTCTTGGCTAAGCCCCAAAGAACTTTCTACCTTTGGGAAGTGAAGGTGAAGGGTGGGTTACCCCCTTCTCCCGGCTGTGTGACAGGATTTCACTTTTAATTCCTAGTCAACCTCGTGTAAACATTGCCCAAACCTAAATGGCCATTCACTATCAAACTAGACATTAGGGCATGTTGATGTGTCTTGCATGTGTGCTTGTCTAATCATCATCATATTCTTCCAATTCAAATTTCAAAATTGCTTGTGTCTTGTGTGAGTGATTCATGTTTGTACAAGTGTGATCATTTCATTGAACATTACCAAATCAAGATAAACATCAAATACATAAGAAAAGTCATTCAACTCAGTCTTCCAACACATTCAAATCCAATCACATTCATCCTAATCACCCATTTCTTAGCCACTTCATTCCTAATCACATCCAAGCCATGCTAAATCAATCCTAATCACATCCTTCTCACTCTACATCATCAAATCATCATCATTCTATCCAAATCATTATCCAATCAACATCATTATCCTCATTCTTGTCAAATCAACCTAAATCCCAATCATCCCTAAGCACATCCTAGTCACAACTCCATCCTTCACCCTCATCCTATCAACATCATCCCAATCATTCTCCTAATCATCCCTAATCATTCCATATCAAACCTTAATCCTATCCAAGTCATTATCACATCACATCAACATTATTATCCAAGCCTCCCAACATCATTATCAAAATCCAAATCCTAAGAACACAATCAAAAGTCAAGACCTCAATTGATCACCCAATCAAATCAACCCAATCAACCTTCTTGCTTAAGATCATTAATCTATCTTAAGCATAGAGAACCATTCATCAAAGCAAATCAAATCATCCTAAGGTCTTGAAATTTGATTCCCAACATCACAATCATCCATCATCCCCCATCATCCCATACTATCTCCCACAAAATGGATCTTTATGAAGCAATACAACAATTACAAAGATGTAGAAAAGTGTATGAGAACATGGATCCTAATGCTAAGGAACAATTCAAAAATGACATTAAAGATATACCCTTAGCACACCTCATCATTGGAGAATCCCAAACCCCTACCCCATCTTCATCATATCAACCTTCAACATCTTACATATCCACACCATTTACCTCATACCAACCTTCATCATATCAACAAACACCCTACACATCATCCCCATCTTCATCATATCAACCTTCAACATCTTACATATCCACACCATTGACCTTATACCAACCTTCATCATATCAACAAACATCCTACACATCAACTCCATCAACCTCATATCAACCTTCAAACTCATACCAACTTCCATCATATCAACCTTTACCCTCATATCAATCACCATCCCCTTACACATCCATGCCATCATACTTATCCAACCAATCAATACCTCCACCTTATCCATCCCCCAACCTTTGTCATGCTAACTTTGATCAAGGGAACACCAATCTAGCACACCTTATATCTGAAATCCAAACCTCATATCAACAACCAAATCCCCCATCACAATATCCCTCCAACCTTATCAACCTTAATCCATCACCTTATGTATCTCCCAATCCACCAATCCCTATCACCCATCCACTATCTAATCCACCATCAAACCTTCCAAGTCCCAACACTATCACATCCAAAGAATCCTTGTGGGATTTCCTCCAAAGAACATCACCTAAAAATGAAAGCAAAGCAAAGGAATCCCCCACCCCTTCAACACCACCATCTAGTCCAACACCTATCCTTGAACCCATCCATGAACCATCACTACCTAATCCCATCACCCACCTATCCAATCCCAATCCTAATCCCACATCATCCACCATCATTATCCATCCATTATATTATTCTTCAACCCATACACTCATGAAGGTTTCCATCCATTGGCTATTAGCAAGGAATCAAACACCCTCATGCAATCCAACACCCACCAAACCTCTTGAACAATCCCCTATCATAAGTCAAGAACCATCATGTAGCCATGTTCAAGAACCCATAAGTCAAGCACCTATCGCATCCATCCAAGCACCTATCACATCCATCCAAGCACCTATCACATCTATCCAAGTCACTCCCACTTCTATCAAACCACATGAGTTATGTCAAGAATCAAATCTAAAGCATGTTGAAACATCAACCCCTTCTCCTAATCAAGATCTAACCATCCCATCTAATCCCATCCACGATCCCCTCCCATCTGTTGATCAACTTATAGATCTCACCCCATCTTCTATCACCCCTTTACCATCCCCCATGAATCCTTCACCTCCATCTACCAATCCCATCCCAAATCCATCCTCCTATTCACTTGGACAAAGCACTTTCATCCGTGGTGCCCCCCTTGTAGGAGGTGAACAACTTCCATCCACCACCTATATTTCTCCAACAAATAATGGACTCGCGTCTTGTTTCCAAAGCATTAAACATCCCATCGCATGTTGCATACTCCAACATATGAACTATCAAGGCAAAGGCTTAGGCCTTCACGAACAAGGCATCTTGGAGCCCATCCACACCACATTCCATCCATCCTCGCATGGCCTTGGCTATACACCCCAAGAAAAACAATCTAAACATGTTGGTACCACCCACACACCTTCCAAAATCCATTCATCCAATCCCAAACATGGTGCATCTCATCGCACTCCCAAAACATATGTCGCCATCCCTCCTCCATCATCTTATCATTTGCAAAAGCATGTGACCATCCATCTTCCTCCATCAAATTTACCTCCACTACTTCCAACTCCAAATATTCCTATTAAATCCACTTTACCTCCTATCCTACCAACTCCTAATATCCCCATCCTCAAATCTCCTCATCCATTTATCCATAAATCCACTTTTTACTCCTCCACCCATAAATCCCCTAAAATCCCCAATCAAGACCAACAAAAACACACATCTTTCAAACATGAAGCTTCCCCCAAATCCATGGGATTCAAAAGTATTAATGTGAATGCCTCAATGCATAAAGGACAAAAGTCTAAAGATATTATCCCTTCCAATCAAAATGAAAAATTCAAAAGGCTATCAAATCCCACACCATCACAAGAAAAAGCAAAAACAAAAATGGTGTGGGTCCCTAAACAAAAAGCACCAAACTCTAATGAGGCATCCACATCCCAATCTACCCCACAATCCCCAACATCCCGCTCGCCATCTAAAAATCCCCCAAATTCTAAGTCTATTTGGGTCCCTAAAACCCCAAATCGACCATCCAAAAATCCCCCATCCCGATCCCCATTACTCCCAACTCTACATCCAAAATACAAGCTTCCAAATACATCACGGTGTGTGCAACCGTTGGTCTTGGTTCCCCTCCACCACTGGACATTCCCACATACCCCCATTTATCCATCTTTTGTCCATTATCCTACATATCTTCCCCATCACATTCCTATGGTCCATGCTTTTACATAATCCACATCATAATCCATTATCCACCATCCATTCCATCTTCTCCTATCTACCAACAATCTATGTAATCATCATCCAAAATGCTATCCAACAAGGGACCATCTTCTCCGTGCTATGGAAACAGACGCTAAAGTCCCCACTCCATCAAAAAAGCAAAAAAATCAAAAAATCAAGAAAATAGTAAAGAGAAAAAATCCGTCCAATGGTAAAAACCACTCCTTGTGGTGCCTTGGGCAAGTACCTTGATGAAAACCCCTTGTGGGCTTCATGCGTAATCCCTTCTCCATCCATGTTGCATCCCTACACTTGGGGGCAAAACCATATCCTTCATCCACATCCATAACATCCTTTTGCATATCCTATATATGTATCTTTATCCTATCAAATTCCTATCCACTACCCCCTATTTATCCTATCATTTCCCATCCATCATATCCATTATATATTACTTTTACCATCTCCCACCTTAGATCTTGATGAAGACAAGGGGCAAAATATCAACAACATGCTTTGGACACCTCTCGACATACTTCCTTTCCAAGTATATCCCCCATCCATTCTACTCCAAAGTCCATCCATTCAAACATGAACCCATCATGCAAAATTCTAAGCATTGGGGCATATGATTCCTTGCAACCTAGCCCTTGGAGAAAATCCTAAAATCCCCCATCCATATATCATGCATACCTATCCTACCCTGCATCCCTATCTTCCATCTATCTAACATGCATCCCTGTCGCTTGTCCATTCATCTATCATGAATCATCTATCCATCATCTTTCATCGCCAATCCCTCTATCCAACCCCGTCACTTTCACCTCTAGACTTGGTGTTCCCTTGTCATTGGTATCTAGCACTTAGGCTATCCAAACAAAATCCAATGCAACCATCTCAATAAACCATTCCTTTTCCAAAATCAAAAAAAATCCAAAAACATCAAAAAATACCAAAACAATAGAAAACTCAAAAATCCAAAAAAATCAAAATATCCACAAAATCCCAAAAACAATCATCACAATCACCCAAATCATCCAACATCTCATCATCCCACATCTTCATCACAAATCAGAACTACATATCATAACCACTTGCATCTTAATGTGCCTTGATCCCATGGATACAGGGTATGTAGGCAGTATGGGATACGAAGGACGTTTCTAGTACTCAGGTACCTAAGATGCACCCATCCAACCCGCTGAGCTTACACTAGATCCAAGCATCGCATCACCCATCAAAGCATCATCCCTTAACAAAAATCATCAACTATCAAATCAGCATCAACCACAACTTGTCACCATCACAGCTTGAGCCAATTTTACATCAACAAAACATGATCCAATCATCAATCGATTCTTGCCTTAGGACATATCGTTCCTACGATAGGCAGAATCTATCCAATCATCATCCATCTTGGCAAGAGATACAATGGTTACTCGTTTGGCTCGTTGGTCTTTTTGTTTTTGATTTTTATCTTTTGTCCTATTCAAATATCACATCAAAGCTACCTTGATCTCACTATATCATGGTATGTGGCAAAAACATCTAGAATGGGGCATAGTCTTGCTTTTGTATGCTATGCTTGTGGGTTGATTTTATTACTCCAAGCTAGTATTCATATCTTGTTGATCATAGGGTCGGTTCTAGCATATTGATCCCCTTATGCATCTAAGGTTCATCATACCTTTTGTGTACTAAGGACTTATGCTATGAGTCCCCTTCCCTCGTCAGGACAAGGTTGTACTATCTTGGGCATGCATGGGATCATCCCTTTGTTTGTGTCTCTAGTCCATGCAAATGTTGGATAAACATCATCACCCTGGTCTCCTATACCTTGGTGAAAACATATCCACTTTGCTATATCAAACCTAGGATTGCTCTAAATCATTTTTCAGCACAATGATCATCCACCAATCAATCTTTCACCATCATCATTCTTTCATCTCACCACTTATCCTCCAACCACTTCTACCAATCTCTTCCATCCATTTCGAGAGCACAACCGTGTTCTTGCAACCCGCCTATCCTCTCGAGGGGGCATCACCCTTACTAATCACCCTTACCAATTATCCCCAAACCTTACCCTATTCTTCTAAACCAAAATCTTTTTTCTATCCAATCCAACTCTATGTTCTAACTTCTTTGAAATGATGTTACTTAGCCGCAACACCATCTCAAAGAGGGGCAAATGTAGACACCTAAAATTGGCTTGCCTCACAAAACAATTTCCCATGTCTCGACACTGATTTATCCCTCCTATTAATTAAATAAATTCATTTTATTTAATTAAGTTATCCCTAACCATCTGTCTATCCCTTGTGATCAATTAATTCATTTAATTTATCACTTTTACCTTACAACTATATCCTCATTTGATTAAATAAATATTCACAATATTTATTTAGTTAAATTGTCATTTTCCCTAATCCTCATTAATTAGATAAATTATGGTTATCTAATTGATCTAGCCTACTAATTGACTTACCCTAACCTACCCTAGCCTACCTCATCCTAACCCTAAGATCAATTAAGCAAAACCTCTATTTGATTAGTCCTAACCTTTCATTTGGGTGGTCAAACCTAGTTTAACACCCTTCCCCACATCCCCCAAATTTAAAATTGAAATAAATCACACATCACATTTACTTCTCTTACACACCCCTTACCTCACCCATCCTCATTCATTATCTCTTATCCCCAAATAAATTCTTAATTTATTTCCCATTCCCCAAATGAATTTTTAATTCATTTCACATTCTTTCACACCCATACCTCATTTATCACCCCTTTTTCCCAAAATCAATAAAAGATTTACTTTTATTCCTAGCCCTTGATCCTATCTTTCAATCCTCACCCTCCATCCTCCTTTCAGAAAATCTATAAATGAGACCCTCTCCAAGCCATTTGAGAGAGACTTCATCATACATCAAACCTCTACCAAAATCACTCCACAATCTCCTCATCCTAACATCATAATCCCAAAATTATCCCTTATCTCCATCTAATCTATCTGAATCTACTTGTCTCTCATCCTATCGTGTTGAAAAGCATTGACCAATCCACATATATTCTGGTCTTGGGTAAAATCTGAGGAGCTCATGGGTGCAACTCTTTCCCTTTTGGATTTGTGAGTTCATTATGAAGGTATAATCATTTTGTATTTTGCATTTGATTTAGTTTTAATCTTCATTTTGATTTCACTTATTACAACAACAATCCCTTGTTTTATGAGCACTAACTCCCTGTTACAAAGTTTATGGGCACCAGCCCAAAGGAAGCACCAACTCCCTAAAGTGCAACAACATTTACAAGATGAGGCACCAACCTCTGCTATGCAAATGTTGATTGATGATTCAATTATCTCTGCAACAATGACTCTGCTAACACTCTGACATCCTTGACTTGTTCAGACACCTCTGCACTATCATTCCTGATATCCTCTTGACCTTATTGCCAACTCAAACACCTCCACAATCCTAACTCTGTTATAGATTTTACATTATTGCTTATAGTGTTACTTGTCTCCTCTTGAGTATTTTTCCATCATCGCACACACTCACACACCTTGAAACAATCTTCTATCCTTCATATATATCCTCCGCAAGCCTTATAAACATCATCTTTGTCGCCCTAAATGTGACATGTAACATAAAACGTGTAATCGATCTTGCTTGTTGGCTCCCAAATCATCTACGGTAATGTAGGAGTGAAATCCCACTATGTGGTTCATACCAAGGGGTCTACTGGACCCATTTTACCTTCTCCCAAACTTTCTTGTTCATGCACACATCCAAACACACAGCACAATCACTCAAATATATCATGTCGGCTCTGCAACTATGTATCCTCTCATGCTTTAGCTCCAAACCCTATGCGGTACCAAAGAAGTGAGGTATCATCATGCGGATCATGCCACGAACACTATATGACCTGAAAACCCTTCTCATGTATTCCTCTATCTGGTTTATGCTTCTTCTTGCTGGTGCAAACAATCAAACACTGATGTCGGTATCCCTTGCACAATCTAGTTACACTCTCTTGACTTAGAACACTGAAAAATACACTTGCAGTACTTTATATCCTTTGAAAACTGAATATGTCATTCTTGTACTTTTGCTTTACATGCTCTCCAAACTGCCAAGTCATACATGCATATGTGGTGAAATGTGGTGGCTTTCAATTCTGTCTCTAATGACCTTTCACAGGAACATGACTTGTTCTCACTCTACTAACTCTAAAAAACTCTATGGTAACTTTTGTGCTCTGAAACTTGGATCATGCATACCTCATAGCTGTCTATGGCTAACCTCCAAGCCGTGAGACCATATGTTCATCTGTGGTAGAATGTGATTCAATCTCCTGAGCTTCTACAGTACAATTCGCTGTGCTTTTGACCTTTTTGATGACTTAAACAATTTCCTTCATATCCTATGCAATGTTTTTCAACGAGTGTCAATATATGTAACAATGCAACAAAAATGACTACATAGTATCAATGCATGACATTAATCAAACCTCTTTGACAATCTTCACTTGTCCACGAACTTCAAAAGATAAGGTACAATTGTGTACAGATGATACTGATCCCTTCTCATGTTCATGTATTTCATCAACAAGTCTTTCACATCACAACTCCTCTGATCATCACTCCTTTGACATCAATGAGAACATATGCAACACAAAGTCCATTGGGGATGTCATTTATTTTACAGGGCAATTTTAAACAGCAAACTAAGGAATAAATTACTGCAAACCTACACATTTAAGAAATGGAAAGACCATCATATTTCAAAACTGTGTGTTAGACAAATAAAATCATTGTTATCAAGAAACTTTGGACTAGAGAAAAATGAAAAGACATTATGTTTCTATTTTTAATTTGGAGAGCTTCCTTTCATTAGTAAAAAGCTATAATATAGCATGGCATTTAATTATAATGTAAAAATAGAGTAAAATACTTGTATGTCAGTGAGGGATAGATAGTGAGGGATAGATAGTTGTAAGTCAAGGATTAGTATTAATGAAATTGATTGGAAAATACAAATGACACCTAAAGCCATACAAAATAGAAAAATAGTTGGTGGCTTATACATTAATTTTCAATTAAAACTAAGAGTAGTCAACTATCCCAAGTTGCAAATTAATCCATTCAAATTCAACTACAACAACTCACAAGCCTATAACTTTGTACCATTTAGTTAATTGTTTACCCATTTTTCCTTGGCCCATTACTAATTTATATTTGAAACTTGGACTTAATTATAAAATATTTTTAAAATTAATACAACATTTCTTTCGAATTTAAGCTTTTCTTTCAAGAAGCTTTCTCTTGATAACCGGTCCATCTTTAGTTCGGGTGAAGCTCATTTTCCAACACTCCCAGCTAAGTCACTGGGCATCCCTTTATGTAAAAAATTGGATTTTTAAAACTTGCATTTCTTTTCCTTTATGAATCTATGAAATTTATTTATATAAGTTATCAAAATGCACCAGTGAAAATTGGAACTTACAAAGAGTAGACCTATCAATGTTACACAGTAATAATAATTAATTTCATAAAAAATGTGCTATTGCATTCAGGCCTGGATAAAAGACAAGTGGAATATAATGCCAAAATGATTTGAACTTGCGCACATTATAGAAAAATCAATCCCACGATAGTGAAAAGGCATTTAAGTAGAGGAGGACATCATGAGAATAGAGTTTAAACTTAGATATCAACCTTCAAAGATTTGTTTTGGCTCAAATTCCGCGTAAGATCTAGAAGCATATATCTATTGCGAAAGAAGATTATTTCAACCTGTTTATTCATGTTAGCTTTTGGTAACTTTTGCATCTGTAACATTTAATTGCATGCGAAAACTTCCACCATTAATGTGTCAATCAAGTTCCTTAAACCACCATTGATTTAGCGAACAACATTGTATTTTGTCAGTCAAAGTTACATGACTGCATTATATATCTCAGCTAGTCCTTATAAATTAGAATATTACATATAGCAGGTAGCATCAGATTGTAGGTTAGCAAATATTTGTGAAGTTTCCAAACTAATGAAGGTACAATTTTCCAATCACCTCTGCTAAATGAAATTGTTAAAAATTAGTAAGATCCTGGGATAGAAACAAGCTTTGCAGAGGCCAAAACTAGTGTCCCCATAAAACAGTTCAGTACAAAGCAATGTTTCTCTCACTTAACATATACTCTAGAAAAACAGATTAAATATTTTAAATATTAAACTCATTATTTATTATAAAACAACCTATGACCTATTTGATGAGCATCTGGGTATTAGACCCAACACCTTTTCGAAGTTGGGTGTTGATACAACTCATAACCACTCTCATGAAATGCAACTGATTGTCTATGGTGCTGTACAAAATATACCCTATTTATCAAAACCAGAATAGACCCCTTGATCTCTCAAAAGCCTCTTCTCTTCTTCTACGTAGTTCTTTCCTCGACTTGCCTGCCCAAGGTCCCTTTTTCTTTTCTCTTTCTGTGAGAAAGAAAGAGATTTATGCTCATTTGCAAGCTCTCTTTTCTGTTTCTTCAAAAAATTGTACTCAGCAACTCCTTGAGCAGCAGACTGCAAATTATAGTAACAGGATTAAATAAGTTCAAGTTAAAGAAAAAAAAGCTTTAGCAAGTAAGTTTATAAGAATATTAATATCAGAAGATTCATCTATGCAATATGCATTTTACTCACAGAACACATTTGCCACAAGGCACACAGATTTATAGTAGATGATAATTATTGCAGTAAAGATTGACACAATGATACTGAGAAAAACCAACAGCAATATCTGCATGAAAATGTAACATTCAATTTTATAGGCTTAAGCTTTAGAGCCAATCACCAAGAAGGTGATCTAGACATCCAGAAGCAATAACAGGTAATAAAGGTCAAAAGTTATAATGATATTCCTATGTACTACAGATATCACATTGCTAGTTTAATGATACCAATACTGTTACCACCTATTTTTGCAAGTGGGAATAACACCTCCAATTGCATCTTTTGAAACAATTGGAAACCCCTTCCAACTTTGGAGTCTATATTTTTCAAACTTGGGTATGTAGTAATACTCAGGTACATGGCTTCACCATGTATGAGTGGGATGTCCTTTTCAAAATTAAATAATTAAGTCCTCTCAGGCATTATTTTATTTTCCATATGAAAATAATTGTAATAAAATAATATTAATAAGTTGGTCCTCATATTGGGGCGATGAAGAGAGGCGGGAGGTGCGAGCGTTTGGAAGTCCACGGCCTGTAACAGACTGCGGCTTCCTCTTTTTCCTTTGATCGCTGTTCTGCATGTGTGTGGGGCAGCTTTCGGAGGTGCTGCTTTCTGGTGGGGGGGTTTTCTTGCTTTTTTTTGTTTGGGGGGGTGGGTGGGGTTTCTTCAGCTTTTCTTCTGTGTTTCGCTTTTCCTTGGGGCTGTTTTAGGGTTAGTTTATTCGCTGCCTCCGGTGGTTTGGTTTTCGGGATGAGGGTTTTCTGTCTTTCTCATGGAGCTGCATGCATCAGTGGATAAGTCCGATCCAGGTTCTTCTCTTATTAGAGGAACTCAGAGCTTTACAAATTCAGGTAACCCAGGCGAGCGTTTGACAAGGAACGGTGGTGTCTGATTACACAAAGTAAATGGGTGCTTGGAGAGATCGCAAGAACGGCCGGTGCTTGTGATACAACCAAACTCTGTAGCGGAAGATGTGGAGTACTACAACAACCATGTGTTGAATTGCAAATTCATAGGGATGCGGGCTTCACTCCCCTTTCTTGATTCTTGGGTTCGCAAGACCTCGAACCCTTATGGGGATTTTAATATTATGTTGGCGGCCAACAATTTCTTCATGGTAGACTTTTCTTCTAAGTTGCCGATCCTGGTACGGGTTCAGATACAGATACGGGGTTCGGGTACACGGATACGGCTTTTCTTTTTTTTTGCCCGGGTACGGTACGGCAATATATATATATATATATATATATATATATATATATATATTTAAAACAGTAAACTCTAAGACTAAAAAAACTTAAAAACAGTAATACTCAATATGATAATTGCCAATAAACAACAAAATAAAATATCAAAATACCTCATATTTCATAACTTGCAATAAGGAAAATCAAAATACTCAACTGGAATAGGGATAAATGTAAATTGCAACTTGGCTTTGCATTAGTTGAGTTTGACAAAGGAATTGTGACGTTCTAGAGTACTCATTGAAGGTAATGGTAGAAATTTTAGCATATTGATAAAAGTTATTATCAGACCTTGTAAGGTTGTACTTATGCTAATTCAGTTTATTTTATGGGTTATGTTGTGTATTGCTCATCTATGTTGTTGAACATTGCAAAAATGAAGTAATGAGGAATACAGTTGCTTGTTGCAGACTGATCTAAACTACATCTTATACTTAAGATCATTGGGATGTTGTTTAATGTTGTAAGGAAATAAGTTGTTTGCTAAACCATGATTACAAGTTAGTTAACGTATATTGGAAAGTACTTGAAAGAGGATAGTTCTAGGTGATTATTAAATACTTTAGATGTTGGTTGAACAAATCAGATGTCAAGTATTATTATGTTGTTCTATACTTAACTCACTAGGTATTATGAACCCCCTATTTACCTTGTTAAGTTGAAATCAGATTTATCAACAATAAACTAAGTTAAGATTAGATGTATGTGGACTTTGATAACTGTCGAGTTATGATTTAAAAACTTTATTTCACTTTTAGTCATACTTGGACAAATTTCACTTTTAGGGCGAAATAGACTCATTTGGATTTTTTTAAAGTTAAAAAAATGTTTTAAAAAGTTGATTTTGACATCATTTTGTGCATCCCTCCCCTGGGTTCTCCTGGGTTCTGCCCGGGTTCTCTGTGGGTTCTTCCCAGGCACCCTGGGTTCTCTGTGAGTTCTTCAAAAAGAACCCACAGAGAACCCAGGGTGCCTGGGAAGAACCCACAGAGAACCCACAAGCGAACCATACCCGTGCCCGTACCCGAGCAGAACCCATACGGGCACGTTGGGCATTTGAGAAGAACCCGGTAACTTAGCTTTTCTTGTATTGCTGACAAATCAGGCTTTCGAAGGCGGGTCATACTTCTACAATCAAGTGGGCCTTTTCATTAAACCTTGGCATGTGGGATTCAACTCCACTGAGGAGCTCCCTTCTCGAATTCCGGTTTGGGTGCACATCCCTCGTTTGCCCCTCGAATGCTGGCGAAGTGATATATGACAGATGATTGCTCTCTTGCTCGGTAAGCCTATTGGGCCCTCTCACCAAACCTTGAATAAAAAGGTTCTTTCCTTTGCTCGAGTGTGCATAGAAATTGATTTGAATAACCCATTGCCGAATTCGATGGAAATGAGCATTGGGGCAACTTCGTGGACCTAGCAATTGGATTATGAAGCATTACCTTTTCGATGCCGATTATGTCATGAATATGGTCACTTGCAGCAGAAGTGTCCCAAAGCCGCTTCTGCTGCTGGTATGGCTAATGCTTCTCATCAATCTGCCTCGAAGGTGGAAAAAGATGGACAAAGGTAAGACCCCTATGCAGGGGGTAGAGGTGGATAAGGATGGTTTTGTGCCTGTTAAGCCTCGTAACAGGAATAGAGGACAAAAGAGGACCCTCAAAGACAGGCAAGAAGAGGAAACCCTCAACAGATTTGAAGTGTTAGAGGACTTTGTTCAGGAGGAAGGGGTTCCCTTCGAAATGCAAGTTGCAGATAGTACTATTGTTGAGGAGTGCCTGGTGGATCAATCAAATGCTATTTCCAGCTAGCCCCAGCAAGGGGTCAATTAGTTCAGATGGACATAGATCTCCCTTCCTCAGTTCCAGGGCTTGGGGGAATTGGCTTGACGTCAGACACTAATATGGTTCCTGATCCCCTTGGTTCAGGGATCATCATTGAGAAGGTTGTTGGGGAATCTAGTAAGAACAAGTCTCCTGCCCCTGTTTTGGGCCTGCAGCAAAAACCCCCTAAAAAGGGGGCTTTTGAGAAGCCTCTTAAAGCAAGTAGAAAGAAGGATCAAGAAAAGGTAAAGTTGATTGGGGAGACATTGGTGGAGTCTGGCTCAGTGAGGACTATTGATTCTCACTTTTCCCAGCCCCAGCGATGATTGTGATTTCTTGGAATGTTAGGGGAATGAATAGCATCCCTCAACAAAAGGCTATTCATGAGTTGATTCGTGTTCACTCTCCTGATTTGGTTTTCCTCCAGGGGACTAAGTTGTCTGTAGAAAGTATGATGAATTTGGCTCCTAAGATCTGGGGTAGAGGTCTCTATCAATGTGTTGGGGCACAGGGCAGCTCAGGGGGACTTGCTTGCTTATGGGATCCTCGCAGAGTTATTCCTCTTTGGTGGCTTTCTGGCAAGTGCTCTATATCTCTTGTTGCTTCTGGTCTAGAGTCAGGTGAGAGAATTATTCTTTCTAATATTTATGCTTCTACAGATCTCCCTGGCAAGGCTCATTTGTGGTCTCATATTAGATACTTGCATTCTTTGGAGCCTTTTCTCCCTTGGATTATTGCAGGCCATTTTAATGTTGTCTCGTCTCTGGAAGAGAAAAGGGGCGGGACTTCCTGTCTGGATCCTTCCTCGGATCTCTTGAGGGGCAATGTGGCCTGTATGAATTTGGTGGATATCAAACCCTTGAATGGGTTATTTACCTGGAACAATAGGGGGACTAGTGCTACTGCTATTTCTGAAAGGCTAGACAGGTTCTTGGTATCCAATTTTTGGGTTGGTGTCAAATGGACGACTAGCTCTGAGATTTTGGATTGGCGAGGCTCGGATCATTGGCCGATCAAATTCTCCGCTTGCCTGTCTAGATTCTCTAAAAGACAATCTTTTAAATTTCAGCTTATGTGGCTTCGAGAAGAGTCTCTTCATGATCTGATCCTAGGGTGGTGGGGGGTTGGGAAGCCTGCTTTTGGCACTGCTATGTACTTTTGCTAAAAGGCTTAAGTATGTCAAATATATGCTGAAACGTTGGAATAGACACCATTTCAGCAATGTTTTCCAGGCTAAAAGGGCTGCACAAGAGCACTTGGACACCATTACTTGGCAAATCCGGGCTCAGGGGCTTTCTGAGGAGCTGAGTATGATGGAAGCTGCAGCTGTGAAGGATGTGGAGGAATGGGAGCTTTGGGAGGAAATTTTCTGGAAGCAAAAATCCCGCATTGATTGGCTTCAGGAAGGGGACAGGAATACTTCTTTTTTTCACAATTCGGTTAAGGATAGAAGACAGGGAAATATCATATCATCTCTCAAGTCCCCGGATGGTGATCTGCTTCTTTCCTCTATTGATATTTCGAAAGAGTCTGTCTAGTTCTTCTCTGCTCTTTTCTTTGATGATTCCCTCCTATTAGTGAGGAAGAAGCTACAATCTTGGCTTGCATTCCTCCCTTGGTGACTGGTGAAAAGAATGAGTCTCTTCTCAAGCCGATCTCTTTGCTGGACCTGGAGAATATTGTGTTTCAGATGAGGAAAGGTAAAGCTCCTAGTCCTGATGGGTTCCCGATTGAGTTCTTTCAGGAGTTTTGGAAGGTTATAAAACTTGACCTTCTTGAGGTTGTTCAGGAATCTCAAAAGAATAAGCAAATGCTAAGAGCCTTGAATGCCACCTTCCTGGGTCTCATCCCTAAGCAGGAGGGGGCTAATTCTTTGAATCTCTTTAGGCGTATTGCCCTTTGTAATGTGTACAAAATAATCACTAAGCTGATTGTTGAACGCCTGAAGCCGTGGTTAGATAGATTGGTTTCTGAGGAACAGGGTGCATTTGTGGCTGGCAGGCAGATTCTGGATGGTGTGGTTATTGCAGCTGAGACTGTACATTCCATGGCCTCCTCCAAGGAGAAGGCTATGTTCATTAAGCTGGATATGGCCAAGGCTTATGACCGTGTCAAATGGGATTTTCTAACCAAGATTTTGAGAGCTTTTGGGTTCGACAGTGCCTGGATTGAACGAGTTATGAGCTGTGTCACATCTACCTCCTTTTTTGTGCTCGTCAATAGAGAGCCTTTAGACTTTTTGGGGCTTCCAAGGGCCTTCGACAAGGGGATCCTTTATCCCCATATTTATTTATTTTGATGGCTAAAGAGCTTGGGAGATTTTTGAAATCTCGTGTGGAGCTTGGTCTCGTTCAGGGTTGACGATGGGGCAATAAAATTCCCTCCCAATCACATCTTCAATTTGTGGATGACATGGCGTTAATGGGTCTCGCCAGAGTGGATGAAGCGGTCAATCTAAGGAAGGCCCTGGACTGTTATTTGGCCATTTCGAGGCAAAGCATCAATGAAGGCAAGTCTTTTATTTATTTCTTTAATACTCCTAATCTCATTTAGCAGAGAATTGCGGGTATCCTCAGGTTCCGGATTGGCTCACTTCCTTTTGTTTACCTTGGCATTCCTCTGGTTGTTCATACGTTACCTCGTGTGTTCTGGCAGGATGTTATTGAGAAGTTTCGAAAAAAGGTAAGTCACTGGACTTGCAAGTGGCTTTCTACTACGAGAAGAGTGGCTCTTTTGAAGTCTGTGGTTCAGGCTCTCCCATTGTAGAGGTGCTTTGTGTTATCTGCCCCTGTCAGCTTTGTGAAAGACTTTGAGAGTCTTTGTCGGCAATTTCTCTGGTCTGGTAATCTTCTTTCGAAGAAGTGGAGTTTGGTCAAGTGGGATGTGGTTTGTCGGCCGAAGCAAGAGGGTGGTCTTGCGCTGCGTCAGGCTGATTTGAATGGGCAAGCTTTGGCATCTAAACTCTATTGCAGGTCGTGTTCTCATCAGCAACAGACTTGGGCTAAGATCCTCACCTCAAAATATCTCGAGGATGTGGATTCTGTAGATGTGCCCAGATACAGCCTATTGGGTAAGGGATCTATGGTTTGGAACACCCTCAAGAGGGGAGCCAAGTTGATTAAACAAGGATTGTTCTGGATTTGCAACAGGGGCTCGGAGGCTCTCTTCTGGTTTGATTCATGGGACGGGCATCCTCCTATTATGTCTACACACCCTCACTTGCAAGACCTATGTAGGCATTTTTTGGCAGCTGGTTGGACTTATGTGATGGATTTTAAATCCCCTTAGGTTCTAGATTGGGCTACGGTGTACAGGTGGAAGGACCCGCATGAGTGGCCACCTGGGGGAACGGTGGAGGATCGTCAAGAGCTGGCTAGCATCTTGGCTGGTAGGGTTTGCAACTCTCTTTTGGAGAGGGATGTTCTGGCCTGGGGAGGTGACCAAAAAGGCAAATTCACTGTTGACTCTGGCTATCAGGTTTTGGATGAGCAGATGTTTGGGTGCACAGGGGTCCCCTAGTGGAAGCACATCTGGAATAAATTCACTTGGCCCAAGTGCAATTTCTTTTCTTGGTGATTTATAATAGATGCCTAACCTGGGAGAATCTTTGGAAGCGGGGCTTTCAAGGCCCCTCTATGTGTGTAATGTGCTCTAATAGCAATGAGAACATATCTCATCTCTTCTTCCAGTGCTCTTTTGTTAGGGTGATCTGGCATTTCTAGTGGGAATTTTGGAGGCAATCGTGTAGGCATGTCTCGTCTTTAGAGGACTTCTGGAGCAGGCTGGGGAGTTCTCTAGCTAAGACTTCCTTCCTTCACACTGCTTGGACAATTGGTCCCAGCTTCATCATTTGGCATATCTGGTTGGAGCGTAATCGCAGGATTTTTCTGGATAAGAAGCTTCAGGTGCGGTAGGTTTGGATGAGGAACTTGGGAGTTCTTCAGGAGACTTTGGTGGCTAGGTGTGATCTCTCGGCCCCAGTGGATCTTGGAGATATGGGAATTGTTCGGAGTTTGGGGCTCTCTGTTTGCGCCAAGGGTGGGACAAGGCCTAGTTTGGGTCGAGGAGCTAGAGGAAAGGTTCGAAGAGATGGTCATTGGATACCTCCACCTTTGGAGGTACTAAAGATTAATACAAATGGTTCCTCTAGAGGCAATCCGGGTCATGCTGGTGTCGGGGGCATTGGTTGGGACTGCTCAAGAGTGGTTATGTTCTTCTTCTCAGAGTATTGTGGCCAACACTCTTAACAATTTCATGGAGGCCTTGGCTATTCTCTTGGCTTTGAAAAGGGCTTGTGCCCTTGGTTGGAAAAGGATAATTTGAGTCAGATTCTTAGATCGTGGTAGATTTGTTTAAGCAGTAGTTGGAGGATGTAAATTGGCAGCTGGCTGGGGTGGTTAGACAAATAATCTCTCTGGGTGAGGTCTTGGATTCTATCACCTTCTGCCATATCCCTAGGGAGTGGAATAAGGTGGCTGTTGGTTTGGCTAAATGGGCTTCTGAGCGGATGGGAAATTGGAAAGTGGATAACTGGAGTTGTCTCCCTGAGGGCCTTTCTTGGGAGCTTGAGGATTTGGTTATGGAAGATATGAGATGTGTTTTGGGTGCTGCTTGATGGTTCTGTTGTTGGCTTGTGACCCCTGGCGAGTGGATTGTAATTTCTGGCTTTAAACTGTTTTCTTGGATCAATAAAGTTTTTACCCTCTATTAAAAAAAAGTTGGTCCTCATATTATTTTAAATATTGTTAAGGACAACTTATTTATTATTATTTTAAGCAAATAAGTAGGGCCGCCTAAATGGGGCAAATAAGGCCATTTGTAACTCCTAGGAATATTTAATAATTTCTCTATCTTTAAGAGTGTAAGTTATAGTCTAAAACTAGGGGGAATCTTTTGAGGGGAGTTACAAGCTAAATATATTCTGGATATTAAATGATGGTAGTGGAAGGGGAAAAAAAAGAAAGAAATAATAATAATAATTACTCCCAATGTTTAAAAAATCGGCAAGTATTAAATGATGGTAGTGGAAGGGGGAAAAAAATGAAAGAAATAATAATTACTAGTACTTGCCAATAAAATGAGACCGTGAGTATTTGCAGGTAAAACTCGTGGACGAGTTTTTTATTAAAAGCATGGCGAAATTTTTACAAAAAATCACGATTACTCTTCAAAAAATCACGTGGCACTGAAAAAAATCGCCCAAATTTGCGGATTTAAGGCATTCTACATGTCTTTTTCTATTTTTCTATACGTTTTTGTTGGATTTTGAAGCATTTTTCAGTGTTCTTCCGCACGGGATTATCCAAGGCTTCTTCTACACGATTTCGAGAGTTTCTTCTACATGTTTTTTTCCACCCTTTTCTAGAGTTCGTTCATCTGCGACCAAGGGTTGTGAAGCTTGGCGATTTGTTGTGAAGATTCTCTAAATGATGCTACATATCCCAAAAATGAAGCCTTTCATTGTTAGTTCCTATGAATCTTTTTCATAGTTAGTATTATTAATTTATATATTATGATAATAAATTATATTATATTATATATTACTTATAAATTATATATTATACTGTATAAATATAAATATAATATTATAAAATTATATTTTTTAAATATATTGTATTTATAAGGAGCTCCCGATCATGACAAAACTGTCGAATCTATAGATTGCTTCTCCTAGGGTTTCCCTAAGCTTAGTTGTTCTGAATGTCAAGGCCTCTTCAAATGCATCTACGGACAGGGAAGTTCCAACGATGGCTGCTATTGCATTGGGTTCGCAAGGTTCTCAGGGTGGATCAAAGGGTGTATCAGCCTATAGGGCCCGTGTGACTGTGCCTAAAACTTTTTTATGCGATCCGAAGGAAAAGGAGTTGGTTCCTCCTCTGCTTGTCCGCAATGGGGATAACGCTGTTTGTGGCCACAAAGATTTGACTAAGGAGAATAATTTATCTCAAGCATGTTGTGTTCTGCCAATAGGGCAGGGGTCGACGGTGAATAACACTGCATTTCCGGAGGCGGCGAAATCCGGTTCCCATTCACCTCCGGGTTCATCACAATTTCCAAAGCATTGCACAGGAAATAAGAGAATCATCGAGTGCTCTGGTAAATCCTTGTCTCTGGACTTCGATGACACCTTGTCAAAGGAAGTGCGGGAAAATGAAGTATTTTTTTTTCAAAGAACGGTTTAATCGGTAGATTCAGTCATCTCTGACCGAGCCTTCCAGATCTTCATGACTGGATCTCTAAATCTTGGATTCCTCTTATGGATGGAGGCTTAGAAATTTACCCTAGCGCAAAGGGTTTTTTCACTGTGGTCTTTGATGATAAGAAAGATAAAAACACCATTCTCAATTATGTTTGGTAGTGGGAACGAAATTTGCTGCAATTAAAATCTTGGCATCCAAATTTTGATCCATCTACGGAATCATTTTTAGTTTTGCCGATCTGGGTTCGTCTCCCAAATCTCCCCCTTCACCTCTGGTTTGAATCATGTTTTGCAGCAATTGGAAACTCTATGGGCAAATTTGTGCATACAGATGGAAACTCAAGAAATTTCATTCACACAACGTATGCCAGGATCTTGGTGGAACTGGACATCTCCAAGGATCTTCTAGCTGAAATTCTTTTGAGGGCCAATGGACAATGTTGGAATCAGTCTTTCGATTATGAGGGTTTAATTTTCAGATGCAGAAGATGTTTTCAAACCGGGCATATCGTTGTTGAGTGCCCTACTATCCAGTCCTAGCCAAAACGGGTGGGCTCTTGGTGGAAGGACTCTTCCCCCAGGCATTACTCTGTTATGAACTTTACCAAAGAGAATCTCTCTCCGTCAAAGTCAGCTTCCAAGAAGGAAAATGTGGAGGTGGTCAAGGAGATCCCATCGGAGCCAAAGGAAATTCAAAATATACTCCATCCAAGCAACTCAAGCTGCGTGGAAAGGGCAAATTCCTTGAGGCCCTCACCTACTGATATTTCTGAAACAACAAAAAATCAACCTTCGATCTCTCCAACTTTGGCTGTGGGATCTCGGAACTTGAAAGCGTCATTGAAATCCTCAAATGGGTCTTCTGTGAAGGAAATCCAGATGAGAACAAGTATTCGCAAGATCATGGCTGGACAGAAGTAAGGCGGAGGAAGAAAATTCCTCCATATCAGAGGACTCTGAAGTCCTCCATGAAGGGGGAAAATTTGGCAACATGATTTCTTTCACAATCTTTTGGGTTGAGTGGTAATGTTTTGCCTCTTCCTTAGTGGCAGGAGATTTGTGATTCGTAATTGTAAGTGGCAACTTTATCTATTTGTTCTGTAGATTCCCAGTTGGGGACCTTGTTTGCACCCCTATTTTAGGGCTGATGCGATTCTCTTATTTTTTACTATTTCATATATGGGAGTGGACCCCATGTCCACAACTTCTTACGGATCAAAAAATAAATAAATAAATAAAAATATATTGTATTTATATAGTCAAATATATAGATTATATATCATATTGTATAAATATAAATTTTATTTAATTTATAATATATATATATATATAGTACCCGTACTTGGGGGGAAAAAATTGTCGTGTGAATCGTGAATCTGAGCCCGTTCTAGGCAACTTAGATGAAATGTATTGAAGGAAATTAATAATATGGTTCATAAATTCCGTAATATGCACGTTTTTAAAGCATATTTTTAAAAATTAATGTATTTTTTATGTTCAATAACTTTGCCGAGTTCTTCCCCGAGTTTTTAAAATTTTTGGGTCTGTCGAGTAATTGCCAAGTGCGAGTTTTTAAACTATGATTACTCCCAAATCTATAAAAGAGGGAAAAAAGCTACAAAAGGTATCCAGCTTGATATTATCAATTTCTCATGTTTATCAGAACACTTGTGTTTGAAAACCAACCCAAGGTCAAAGTCCCTTGTGGTTGTAGATCCAAGGACAGACACCCTTGAGGTCTTTGAGATTTGGGAACGAAAACTCTCAGGATTCTAGTTGGTGATTCCACCTAGGAATTACATGGAGCTTCATCAGCATTCCAGTTTCAGTTTGGAGTTTATCAACTGCCGTTTTCAGTGTCCTTCAGTTTTGGAGGTTTAATTATATTTCCAGATTTCGTATTTGGTGGATTTTACAGTGAAGTGAATTACAGAGTTAAGTTTGAAATTGTGCAAAAATTTGCAGTATGGGTTTCATATTTCTAGTTTGTGGTGCAGCCATTAATTGTAACCATTGATACATTCATTGGCTCTGTTATTTCCGTGATTTAATGCAATACTAATCATGGTTTGCCGGCTTGACTTCATGAAGTACCCAATTCATGTTAACTGTTGATAATTTCTATTGAAATAATCTAGTTGCTTGCCACACTTTATGAAATATTATGTCTACATCTCTATTTCCATATCATACAAGATAGAAAGCTGCTGTAACAGAGCATATACCCGCCGCCATAGAGAAGGTTATTGTATGCTAAAACATGGATGGTGCAGCATTCCAATATGCTTCATTCTTAGCCGCACCATTTGTTGGATTAAATCGCTACATTAAAGATAGTTTCCATTGACTAATAACTTCCGTAGCATCTTTCATCAGACCTGCAACCCCTTTGGAGAATGGATTTGAGTCATCTAGAACTCTTCCTTGGCGCCTCTGTTATGTTTGCAATTCAGTTATGTCATTTTGACATCGATAAGGGAAGGGATTGTGGCACGAGGTTCACTGTTGTTGAGGCTGAACTCATCCCTGAGATGGCCGATCCTTATCATGTATGAATCATGGTGAAGAAGCCGTCCAAAAATCTAAGCTGGCCGTATTGAATTGCATAGCTGGCCGCTTCAAAGTATGCTGTTGTGAAGTCACATAGCTGGCTGCTGAACCAACTTGGAGAGGGTTTGTATAGAGTTTAAGAGACTGGGTGATTAATTTTGATGCTGCAAATTCATTCTGTATAGGTCGCTTCACTGTTATAACTTACTCTGCAGATTAAGCTTCTTAATTTGTTGTTATTAAAGACTATTATCATCCTTGTGCTGAGTATTTCTCTATAGAGGTGCCGCACCCTACAATCTGACTGGTGTACGGAGTGGCAAAGGTGATTCAAATTGCTGCAGATTGGATAAGAGTGTCATACCAAATTCTGGGCATTCTACCTCATGTGAATCAGGACCGCATGCATTTGAATGTTGCAGATCATAAGTAAGTTGCAGATTATAAATAAGTTATAAATTATGAAAGTTGCAGTCCTTGTTTCTATATGCAATAAGAGTACTGTTAATGCAAAGTTGCTGAATTGAAATATTATATGAGAAGGAGATTAAAGTATTGAATTTGTTGAAGCTATTTGCACCTATTCCAGTTTGTAAAAATCAAATTTTTACATAAATTCTAGACTGGGACATTACAATGAGCTTCCCATACAGAATCACGTTTCATTCATCATCATGATTAAAATCGTCCCCCATGGGACCTCATTTCAAAAGAAGGCGTATGATATCAGTTGTGGTTCATAGTACATACATTCGATCCGACAACAGTGAGACTTCATAGTGCACAATTATGCCCTAGCTTGGCGTTCTACTTCACTACTTGATCTTCATGTATCGTCAAGTGACCTAGTGGTCTTATCATCATGATATGCTGATCAAGTGTTTCTAGGGAACTCTTATCATATACTTTTAACTTTTTAAGTAATTAAAAGGTGTCCACTTTAAGTTATATTTATTTTGTACATAATAATATTTAATGAATTAATAAATTAATAAAATGTGCAAAGATATTTTTGGAATGGATCAAAACATACAAAAATTTTGTAAATTGTAATTGACATTGTGATTGAGGAAAATGTGGAAAATTGCCAAGCAATAATTTCCGCCATGCAATGCATGCAGGAGTGAGAGGTGTTTAGGGTTAGGAAGAGTATCAGTTTTTAGCCATAAATTTTATCAGAATAAGTCATAAGAATTCAGAAGTGGGAAGCTCTCTCTGGGAGCTGCCACGTTTTGAAGTTTTTTTGTCAAAAACCAACAGATCCTTTTCCTCTTAGATTATGCAATTGTGTTTGTAATTTTCTTGCCAGTGTTAATGGAATGCAATTTTAACAAAATGGAATCCAGTTATGCTCATAAATGAATGTGGTAATCTTTCTTTCTTACAAAATCCGATTATCATCTTGTTGAATAGAATTACATCACACCCAGTAAGCCATTTTCCACTGCATGTCATGTATCCTTGCTCTCATACTTTGTGATGCTAGACCTATATGTTGTTAGACCTGGTGAATACTGTGTGTCTGTGAGATTTCAGCTCTCCCATTGTGTAAATTAAACACCCATCTCCATTAGCAATGAGGGAGGAGCTTGTCATCTGATTTGTTTTCATCGTTTTAGAGTCATCCAAATTGTCCTCTACATGTTTATTCCACCTAGGGCTTCTCTTTTTCTTTTTATTTTCCTATTGTTTTTGTGTTTATAGGCAAAAAGTACACAAAATACAAAACCCCCATCATACGAGGGAGCTGCCGCTTTCCAACACGAGGGGAAATCATCATGATTATAGTGATAATACCACATGCTGCTACCAAACTTGCCATTGTCATAGGATGAGTTACTCATATTTTTGCAAAGAATTGAGACAAAAAATCAGAACATTAATAGTTTTTGGTCAATTTGCTGGCGAGAAAAGTGTTTTTGTCCTTGTTTTCCCCAACTTTTATTATAGCACTGGTTGTCTCTGATCCATAGGGTAACCACTTTGGATAGTTAGCTCTTTTTCAGCACAACAATCTACCTCTAGGCTCTTGAAATAATTTTCCAAAGTTTGCAGAAGATGGCTCACAAAGTACAGATGGACATATTTGAGCCTTCACCATTGTAGGTGGGATACTTGGGGTTGCTAAGGAAGATGTGTTGAATGCACAAGACAACTAAGAGGGGGGGCTGAATCAGTTGTATCAAAAACTTCAAACTCTCATAAACTTAAACACATTCATATTAGTTTACTTAAATCCTTAATCTGTTGTGAAGGTTAAACATGAAATACATATAACAGATACTTAAACACATCAACACTATGCACAAGAGAACACCAGACTTTTATGTGGAAAACCCTAAAAGGGAAAAACCACGGTGAGGATTAGCTCACAATATAAAGTAGTATCAATACCGAATTACAAAGAGGCTCACTGCCCAAGGACTCACTGTCCAAAAGAATGCTCACTGCAATAAGGGCTCATTGCCATAAGGGCTCACTGCCAAAAGAGGTGGCTCACTGCCATGAACTGATATGATAGCATCTACTACATCCTTGAGTTCAGTTCCAATGAAGCACAATACATATCACCTTCGTAGCCTTACAACACAAACATCCTCATCTTCGCATCTCCCCTCTTACACACAAATCCTTTACACTTATTTATATCAATCATCAACCTTGAAACATACATCAAGGTCGGCAACACATTCTACAACCTTTGGAACAGTCTCCAAGGTCGACAAACATACACAGCATAGCTCGGACCTTGAAACAAAGAGATGAAATAAGAACATTTCACAGCATAGCTCGGACCTAAATACATCTTCACACGCTTCCACAATCCACGAAGCACATCCGCAAAGAGTGTAAACAACCAAGTCGGCCAAAACTGGTGTTGACACTAGGATCTTTAGGCACACGCTTCCAAGAACACAACCATAACTTGCGAACCAGGCACAGCGCTTTAACACATTCTGGAAACATCCACGAACAACCTTAAGTCACCTGAGAACCAACAAAATCATCTACAACACCTTTAACCTGAAGAAGGTTCACTGTCTGCCCACAAACAACACTGTCAAACTCTGCTACACAATAACTTGCTTTCCGAAGCACCAAGTCACAAATCCTTTGGAATGATGATAGCTAAGGACCTTATAAACATATGTCCAGAACCGCACCACCTGAAACTACTCTGCGGAGAACTGCGGAGCAAAATACTTTCTCTCAGACACCTCTGCACAACCCAAAAACTCTGTCAATTACAGTCTTCAAACTGGTGAACATAACTTCCACTGCACAACGCTCCGAACCATCAAATTCTGGATTTAGCATCTTCAAACACTTCTCTAAAACATATCCAAATCTCACACTCTGGTCTTCAACACAAAAGAAATGCGGAGCAAAAACTTAGACAGTAACCTGCAAGCTAGAATACTCTGCATCAGACAGTAACCTGCAAGCCAGAATACTCTGCAACACACTGTTTCCTCTGGAGAGCAAATTTTCTTAAAAGCACTTGGAAACCCAGCAATAGGAACAATATGCTAACATCTGATACACCTCTATAAGGCATTCAAATCACTTTAACTTGACAACTCAATCAAGCAACAATCAGCAATATTAGAAGACACAGTTGACACCAATGACAACACAAGCATGTTGACATCAATAACAACACCAATTAGCGCATACTTGCAACAAGATGTAGTTGTAAGGCTTTTTGTTGAAACACTGGTTGAATTTGCTACTGAGTGATTTTAACAAAAGAATGTGCGTAGGGTAGATTTGAACAGCCTACAAAACAAATTTTTTGACAAGGTTCGAACCTACTGAAAATGAATGTGAATTACTCCTCCAGGTGTCTCAAATCCAAAAGAAAAATGATGAGCCCATATTTGACTTTGTGGCACTTTTCAATAAGTTGCTAAAAATAATTCCACATTTTGTTGCACTAAGTCTAAACAAATTATTTTGTTCTTTCACTGCCACATTGCACCTAAAAATTAAATTAAGAAAGATACCATACATTGAGGTTGCCCAATGTTTAACGTTTTAATTTGCACCTTTCAATGTGACACAAAACAAAACAGTGTGTATAGTAGAACCATTCTTCAATTAGACGGGGAAGCTCCCTTTAACAAAAATACAACTTCAAACCCTAATCTGAATAGTATATACTTGCTATTTATAATTTGTACAGGTGTGTTTTCTAGGATGGTTCACAGATAGAGAACAAAACTAAAACCTATCTTTTTGGTTCTTAGGCTAGGGCACAAGGCAATTCAACATTTCTGCTAAAGGCAAAAGGTTTTTAAGCTTTTTAACTGAAAATAAACAACCTAAATAGCTATCAAACACTCACTATTTCTAGCTAAAAGTAGAGAGATTGAAAAGATGTGAGTAAGACACAAGGATTGAATAGGTTTAAACTTTAAACACAAGGGCACAAACACTTTGGTTAATCAAATTAAGGAATTATGTACAAAGCCACAATCTCAAACTTCGAGTAAACTTGCACTATAAAGCTTGCAAGCTCGCTAAAAGCAATTTAACTTACCTCGACACACATACACAAGATATTATAAGCTAGACATGGCAGTTGCATTCAAACTACAACTAACTAACTTAACACCTACTGAATACAAAGCTTTTAGTAAACTATAAATGTTAAGCGCTATTCAACTCATAAAAGCACAATAGCACAGCGCATCTCAACAACAATTTAAAAGCAAGATAGGCATTACTAAATTCTATTAAATGATACTAAATAATAAATTAAATGCTAAAAGCACCTATTTATAAGAGTTTGCAATGCATTACATGAAAAATAATAAAAAAACTAACACTTCAACTGAAAGATCCCCTACCAATTCTGATCTTAAATTTTCTGATTTTTGGATCTGCTGATTTGTTGTTTCAATTTTTTTGTCTTTGACCAGCGAAGTGTAAGTTGGTGTCTTTGCTTGAGTGCTGATTTGTTTGTTGTTTGAGTTTAAATGATTGTTTTGTTTTAGGACCAAATCATAAGGAAACCATAGAAAATGGAAGAGAACTATTGAATAAATAAAAAGACAACACTTGCACATCAATAGGACCCTTTTAAACTGATTAAATCAAGTCTGCTTACAATTTTAGAGGTCTGATTTCCACTATATCAGACTATAACAGCAACCCCAAGCCCTTCTATGATGCAATATTAAACTACCCAAAACAATAAACGCATACCCGGAAGCCAACGCTCAATTTTTGGAACATTTAGTTGCTGAAACCCTAATTCCCAGCTAGGGTTTGACTGAAAATGACTCCCATTTTGAACGGCCAGCTGGTAAAGGTGCTGAAATGAGGAAATATGCTACTATGAAGACCCGATCTGCAATTATACCCTGACAATCCACTGCTGCAATCACTCCAACTGCAATATCAACCTCTAATGATGTCCAGTGAAGCCCAAACAGAAACCCATAATAGATTTCCCTGTTATGTGAACTGGGTTGTCGTCCAATCCACTGTCCTCCAAGGGGTTTCGTCCTCAGAAGAGCTGCAATCTGCTGAAAACTCTATCCAGAGCTCCAAACCTGCACTTAGCTTTTTAGAAAATGAGAATAGAATGCTCAAAAGTGAGCCCAATACATTGCTTTATAGCCTCCATCCTCCTTTTTCCACAAAAAACATTAAAATATTCCCTCCAAAAGGGGACACCCACCTTGAGGGTCTTTTTCTCATGAAAAAGAAGGGCCACCTTTTAAAAACAACATTGGGGCTACTAGGATGGAGACCTTTTCACTATTCACCATCTAATTCTCTGTTACTATTCACTTTTCACTATTCCTCTTCTAATTTTTTGTTACTATTCACTTTTCACAATTCCATTAAAGCAACTCTTAGTATTTTCAATTCAACCCCTGGATTCATCAACTGACACCAAACTAAAGGGCTCGTAAGACTCTCAGCGAAACTCCACTGCCCCTGGATAGGTCCCCTAACCACTCTGCTGACCTACGGGAACCCTGGTAATAGGCCAACCACTGCTCATCTATGTGCCGTCTTGGAAGGGGACATTACAATCCTCCCTTCCTAGAATTGCTTGCCCTCAAGCAATAACAAATCTGCATACTGAAAATTATTGCCCAATGACAAGAGTCTCCATCCAATCATGACCCAAGTGGTTCCACATGTCAACAACACAATATAGATGAACAAATGACAAAAGATATCATCTCGAAAATGTGTCCATCCTACCAGCATACCCGCTGCTCCACTCTGATGAAACCAATATCGTACCACAAGCCATGAAACAACCTCAATAAAATCCATGTGAAATAATGCACCAATCAAATCAATACCTGGATTCCATACAAAAATATAGAGCCTGTTGTAAAAGATGAAGAAGAGATATCTCATCCTATCACCATGAAGAATCCATCTATTTAAGCAAATCAGCAAGACTATGTAGTCATAGACTCTCACGTGCCAAACAACCCACACGAATGGTCACCAAATCTTGCTGTCATAACTCAGTCCAGCAATGTAGGTGATATCAAAGATATCATCAAACCAATACAAACCTAAGGAATCCATCTCACATTCCATGTCCAACCCATGAATATGACTCCACACACTTCCAAGCAACTGAATAGCTGAAGTAGGCCAAGAGGAAACCAGAAGTGTCATATGAATCCAACTGGGGCAATCCCTAACCCATGATGAATCCAAGAATATGAAGTCACCAATCAATAAATAAACTGCTGCCACATCATAAGGAGTTCATGATAAACCCAAATGTGTAGTGTAGATGTCGTCATTACTCACCCAAGATAACTCTTGAGTGGTTGGTTCACTAAGAGTGTCATT
Source organism: Cunninghamia lanceolata (assembly GCA_027924645.1). Taxonomy (NCBI): domain Eukaryota; kingdom Viridiplantae; phylum Streptophyta; class Pinopsida; order Cupressales; family Cupressaceae; genus Cunninghamia; species Cunninghamia lanceolata. The sequence continues at coordinate 315,418 of BSBN01001494.1, read as the reverse complement.
AACAGCATTATCATCACCATCAGGAAAATGACCAACAACAACTGAGCTTTCTGAATTAGGCAACATTTGCTCGCCATCATCTAAAGAATGGTGAATGTCATGAATGTGTTGTAGATGAAGCTTGGCCTTTTGAGTCCTCATCTTGGCTTGTTTTGCTCTCTCTAACCAACCATCAATCATCTTTTGGGACTGTTTTACATCAGCTGCCCCAAAGTGTCTAAAATCAGTCCTATAGAGAGTTGCATCAATTGAATTATCATGACCAATGCATGTAACTTGTGTACCAATCGACGTAGAATCAATATCACTCATTTCCCAATGGTTAGAAGCTGCAATAGAATTAGAAAGTGAGGATATATCTTTGCTGTTCAAAGTCAGAAAATTAGGACTGAATTCTTCATTCTTATCCATGCCTTTGAAGTCATCAATGTTAGAGCAAACAAACATGCTCTTAATTGTCCCATCCTTTGTCTCATTCTTTAGTGTCTTAAGCACAATATGATTATCCCTGTGAGTAAACTCAAATATCATCTTGCTAAAGTCTTGGACAAATTTTCCATGAGATTTCAACCATTGAATACCTAACACCACTTCATTCACCTTAATGTTGAAAACATCATCTACAATTTCAGAATTAGAGAAGTCCTGCTTCTCATCATGTAGAGAGTGGTGTATGTTATAAGTTTCTTTGGACTGATTTATGGCTGTTGTTCTAAAATAAACAAATTTGATCCTCTTGGAAGAAGCAACATCAAAATAGCCATGCTTAACCAATGCATCATGTAAACTATCATTTGAAAACTCATTGTCACCAATTACTCCATGAATAGGGGTTGCAAGTTCATGTAAATGAGAGAGTATCACGATGCTATAACCAACCAGAAAATTGGAGTTGTTATCATACCATTTTGTAGTCCTTTTATCTCTCTTAAAGACCTTCATATTCCATAATGCATGCTCTTCATCAAATGCTGGTCCTACGTGAGTCTCTCCATGAAATGTCTTAATGCTGATCCTCTTCGCTACCATATCGTGGTGTGGCATAGGGCTGTCATTATGCCTCAGAAAGTTAGATACGTCCTCATACTCAAGTGAGTTACCCTCCACCAATTTAATCATATCTTCTCCTATGAAAGGATGGTTATCAACAAGGGCTGATCCACAAGTTGAATCATGTGTACCATGTGTCATCAATGCTGTCCTAGGGCTGCCAATTGAATTATCATGCACATGTGTCCCTATTATCCGGAAGTCTTCATCATAGGTGTCTTTATTATGAATGATCAAGGAGTCATCATATTCTGAATTCCCTATGTCTTCCTCTTCAGGTGAATTCCTGATGATTGTGGCTGATTCACAAAGTGTTCGCTCAAATTTTCCTTCCATCTTCATTACTTGAATCCTTGAAGCATTTTCGAACAAAGACAAACCATGATCCTTATGATACAAATCAGGTGTACCAAAATTTTCAGACTTGTACCTCTGTTCTTGCTTATCTAAATCTGCATCTCTGTCTTGCTTGCTTGCTTCCATGCACTCTTCCTTTGGAAGGAACAAAGATCTCAGGTGTGCTTCCCTTTGTCTTCTTGCTTGCTCCAGCTGTTCATGTTTTGCCTTGACCTCTTGAAGGTGCTGTCTCGCTTGGGCCGCCACTGATTTTGCTTCTCTTGCTCTTTGTACCCAGTAGTTACACAAGACTTGTGTCTTCTTCACATCTACCTAGGTCTGATGCACAAAATCAGAACTGTTATAGCTTGAATTCTTCCCAAACTTACCACCTTTAGTGCCCAAATTATGAGTGCCAACAGTAGAGGGTTCTTCCACCTTCTCACCATGAATGTTAGCTGCCATCTCAGGAATCCCATTCCATTGAGTGATGTCAACATTAGGCTTGGACAAGGGGTCTCCATCAAAGTAGTGAGTGGAGTCTACTACTCCCATGTGTGACTGAACTTCAATAAGTGTTGCTTCTTCTCCTTCCATAGGAGTAGCTTTGATGGATGGAATGTCCAACATATCTTGATCACTTCCCTTCTTATTAACCAAGTCCATCTCAAGGATACCTACCCCATTATTTGATTCCATGCCAATATGATGTAGAGGGAATGAAACAATATTATCTAATGAACTCATACCTTGATGAACGATAAACTCCATGGTGGCATGTCCTTAGTCCATATGATCATGGTGAATGTGATTCTCCAATGAAGCTTCTTCATCACTAAATGTCACAAGGTTGCAAGGTACCTCATTGTATGGCTCTTCAATCCTTTTCTCAATTTGTTCAACTCCTACACCATTTGCCTTGTCATCTTGTACCCAAGGAGTAGCTGCTATAAAGCACTGATTTTCTGAATTATGCAAGGAATTATTGGACATACTCAAAAGAAGACAATGATCAACAATCTCTCTATCCTTTTCTTTCACCAACTTGAAAGCCATGTCTCTATCTCTAAGCAATTGCAAGTAGTCATCTTCCTTCACCATTGAATAGTCTTGCAAATCTTCCCAAACCAAAGGCTTTTATTCCAAATATCCTTGGTTGCCAAAGTCTGATTTTTCATCATGTGTAGGTGATGTGACATTATGGGAATCAACTATCACACTAGAAGATGCCTTATGATCACCCAAAAAATCCATACCATTGCTATCCAAATTGCTAACAAGATCTATGCTAGCCTCTAATGTAGAAGCCTCTTGTGAAACCTCTTGCAAGGATGACATAGACAAATCATTACCCAAGGCTGTCCTAATGTCTTCTTGAGTCAAATCAGCATGTCTATCAAATTCACAATATAAGTTTTTGCATACCTTATTGGAACTTGAAGACACTAAATCATTCTCATGAAGAGTTGTATCACCTCTATGTGAAGATTCTCTATCCATTCCATGTATAAACAGTTCATCAACTATAGTGTGATATTTCTTCCTTGCTTGCTCAGTTTTGTGACAAAGTTTGGGATGCATATCCATATAGTCCTTGAAAGGAAAATTCTCCTTAACCTGTTGAGGAAGAATGCTATACTCCTCAAATATGCTAACCACTACCGCTTCTTTGTCTTGTGGTGTTGGACCTTTGCTAGTAGAAAGTGAAGATAATCCTTTAGAGAGTCCAAACTTTGAAAGTGATTCATCTAAACGCTGCAATTTACGTATGATCTTGTGTTGTGTTTGTTCAAATTCCTTCCATGCCTGTTTATTGCTGAACAACTTTGCCATGATGACCTTTTGTTTTTCTGCCCAAACTAAAAACCAAATCCAAACTGACTTGTGCCCAACTAATTTCACACCAATTGAATGCAATCATTACCCAACAGGCTGGCAGGATTATGGCTCTGATACCACTGAAAGATCCCCTACCAATTCTGATCTTAAATTTTCTAATTTTTGGATCTGCTGATTTGTTGTTTCAATTTTTTTGTCTTTGTCCAGCGAAGTGTAAGTTGGTGTCTTTGCTTGAGTGCTGATTTGTTTGTTGTTTGAGTTTAAATGACTGTTTTGTTTTAGGACCAAATCATAAGGAAACCATAGAAAATGGAAGAGAACTATTGAATAAATAAAAAGACAACACTTGCACATCAATAGGACCCTTTTAAACTGATTAAATCAAGTCTGCTTACAATTTTAGAGGTCTGATTTCCACTATATCAGACTATAACAGCAACCCCAAGCCCTTCTATGATGCAATATTAAACTACCCAAAACAATAAACGCATACCCGGAAGCCAACGCTCAATTTTTGGAACATTTAGTTGCTGAAACCCTAATTCCCAGCTAGGGTTTGACTGAAAATGACTCCCATTTTGAACGGCCAGCTGGTAAAGGTGCTGAAATGAGGAAATATGCTACTATGAAGACCCGATCTGCAATTATACCCTGACAATCCACTGCTGCAATCACTCCAACTGCAATATCAACCTCTAATGATGTCCAGTGAAGCCCAAACAGAAACCCATAATAGATTTCCCTGTTATGTGAACTGGGTTGTCGTCCAATCCACTGTCCTCCAAGGGGTTTCGTCCTCAGAAGAGCTGCAATCTGCTGAAAACTCTATCCAGAGCTCCAAACCTGCACTTAGCTTTTTAGAAAATGAGAATAGAATGCTCAAAAGTGAGCCCAATACATTGCTTTATAGCCTCCATCCTCCTTTTTCCACAAAAAACATTAAAATATTCCCTCCAAAAGGGGACACCCACCTTGAGGGTCTCTTTCTCATGAAAAAAAAGGGCCACCTTTTAAAAACAACATTGGGGCTACTAGGATGGGGACCTTTTCACTATTCACCATCTAATTCTCTGTTACTATTCACTTTTCACTATTCCTCTTCTAATTTTTTGTTACTATTCACTTTTCACAATTCCATTAAAGCAACTCTTAGTATTTTCAATTCAACCCCTGGATTCATCAACTGACACCAAACTAAAGGGCTCGTAAGACTCTCAGCGAAACTCCACTGCCCCTGGATAGGTCCCCTAACCACTCTGCTGACCTACGGGAACCCTGGTAATAGGCCAACCACTGCTCATCTATGTGCCGTCTTGGAAGGGGACATTACATCAACCCCCAGAATAGTTTGCTTGCATGTAAAACAAGCTTTATTATACACTTATGTCCACAAATTCTAAACACTAACTCAAGCAATCTTCAAATAAAATTCTGATAAGAATAACATCAGCTAATAATAGAACTTTTAGAAGGTCGTCTTAAAATAGCCAATTTCAAAATATGCTCATCTCCTCAAAAATGATGACAGCTAAAAGTAGTGCCATCTATAAATAGCTTTTCTGACAGTTGGCTTTGGCGATGATTTTGACAAAGTTCTTCCGTTTTAATTATCCAGGGCAATCCCTTTAACAAAGTTCTGAATTTCTTAACATTCTAATGCTTTGAATCTAAAAAATCCTTTGCTCTGTTAATCTTTACACCAAACCCTAACTGCAATCTGCAACATTAGACATCGGAAACCCTAGAGCACATGAAAATACTACTCACCGAACACCCCAATATGATGAAGTTGTGTGCTATCATCATTGTTTTTGGTTAATCAAAGATTTACTGAAACCATGACAAAACCCCAATCAACTTTGGAAATGTTCGCAAAAATGAAGGATTTATTCCTGTTGAAACCTAGCAACCAAAAATCAACAGCAGTATGTTCAATGATGAAGACCTCCAGAACCCTAGGCACTGCTGATTTTGAAAATCTGAATTTTCTAAGAAATGAAACCCTGCTGAAAGGTACTGCTTATATGATTGAAATTCCTGCTGTAGGTCACTGCTAAGGGGTGATCACTGCTGTAATTCACTGCTAAAAAGGATCGCAGCTGTATTACTGGAAATCAATGAAGAGTGCTGAAAAATATTAAAATAAGACTGAAATTGATCGCTAAAACCCCTTTCACATGACAAATATATAGGACATTGTTGATATGATGAAATAACTCTTTACTGATCTGCTGAAGTCAAATGGTGTGAAGAATGAAGAAAATCAGTCAGCCCTAGATATTGGCATGCTCCTCAACATGTGCATAAAAACTTTAAGTTTGGAAAATCAGGTCAGACTTACGAGTGGTGTGCTCTGATGAATAGTATTGCACATTTGTTAGTGATTACACTATATAGCGCATGCCTGAATAGGTGTTTGCATATTTGTTTTTGAGTCCCTTATTTGTCTTCATAAGGGCACACAACCTGATACTGTAGGTGCAACTTTTGACAAAAATCTGCCCTCCAAGACCAACAGTGATTGCCTCACAATGGGGTTGCGGAATTTCACTTTTCTAAAAATTTATGCCTATGTATACTAGCGCGCCCCAGTACACTAGCTTGCAAGTATTTGACTTGAACACTTACTTATATCTTCACTGGCATGCGCCTCTTAACTCTGCCTGCAACTTTGAATTTCAAAATAGCGTTCATCCATTCAGGGGCGCATGCTTGAGCATGCCAATGCAAATTGTACAAAATCTGCAACTCCTATTGTACGGCATGTGCCTCTTAATGGTGTTGCCATTTTTTGTTTGAAAATCAGTCATGTGATAGGGAGCATGCTTTTACATGTCTGTGCAGCATTTTGACTTTGAAAAAACAACTGATCTTTCCTCTTTTAGTATGGCATACTTCACTACAGACATGCAGATTTGGTTTTTTCAAAAACATGTCTCTCTTCTCTGTAGTGGATGCCATTATACCGTAGCTGCAACTTTTTATGAAACAAACTTTGTTCCTGCCCTCTATTGGTGTGTGCCTTCATATGCTAGTGCACTTTTTGGTTTTGACAAAATATATTCCCTCTTATAGGTGTGCCCTTGTTCATACCTCCACAAGTTTTCAAACTTCAAAACCTCCTTACCCTATGGTGCATGCTTTTACATGGCAATGCACACTTTTGCTATTTGAAACTTGTTTACCCATACAAAGGAGCCCATCATTGTATAGGCAAACATTTTTTATGTTATGAAATTTAAGTGCCCCTTTAGAGAGGCGCACACCTCATGACTGAGAAACATTTTATGTATTTTGAAAACCTGCAAGTCTCCATATGGGCACGCACTCTAACATTGGTCTACAACTTTTCAAATTTCAACTTTATGCACCTCTCTAGAGTGGCACACACCTCATAACTAAGAAACATTTTTTCAAATCTTACTACTTGCATTCCTCTTTGAATGGCACACACCACTGCACTGTGATACACTTTTCTAACTTTTGGCAAAACTTGCACTCCTTTATCGAGGAGTGCACCCTTGCATTGGGGAACATTTTTCATTGCTTAGCAAATTTTTCACCTTTTCTCCCTTGCCCAAGCTCCAATCTCCACCTCACCGAATGCATTGGAAAGCTCCTTTTGTTGGCCCTACAAAACACTAACTTGAGATGACAAAACCAACATGGATAACAATGACAAGGGTTGAAGCATGACCATACTCAGTGAAATGACAAGGCTTTAGTTTAAAACGTAACACAATATGAAATTTTTCCGTACAAGTACAACACACAACAACAAGCAATAGAAATTGAAGATGATGTGATCCTCGTTAGAAAGATGGAGAAGAGAATTCTAGAAATCTCACTAGATGATTTCAAAGAGAGAATATTGTTGGAGCCACCAATGAAGAAGAGGTTAAGAAAGCACTTCGCTTCCTACATTCCAATGCCTTAGAATGGAGGCAATGACCTTGCCTTCACTCAAATCTCCTTCCTTTCAGAGTATTGGATGAGGAATCTCTATGTGAAGAGGAGCAAATTTTAAAGCCAGTCAAAGGTAATCATTTCCGTTACCGGTTTGGCGCTCCTACAACCCAAATTTGGGTCCGGTATGCACCTAGTCCAAGTCCCCTATTGGTCCAACCAAGGGCTTGCAAAACAGACCCAAATTCATCCAGGTTTAGTTTGCAATAGACTCGGGCAAACCTAGGCGTGCTTTGTAGTACCCATGGCAAAACCTGGAATAACAGTGTTTTTTTAAATTTTTTCTTTTTTCTTTTTTGACCTCCTAGTTTGACTATTCAAACTAAAAAATTGAACCTTAACCCTAAAATTGACCTCTAAAGACCTTGAAACACAAAAACAACTCATTTCACCTAATTTTGAAAACAAAAGACACAAACCAAATACACTTGTTGAACGTTCATTCCTTTTTTGTCATCGCACAAATAGAGTTGAAGACTGAACATTGAAGGTTCCAAAGTAGTTGGATTGCTATTCCTACACATGTACAAGAGCAAATCCACTGCCAAGGAGATCATGGAGGAATATTCCTGGTTTGGAGGTAAGCTTTTTTGGTTTTTTTTCTTCATTTTGTCTTCTACAAACACTCTTTTCTTTCCATTTTTCTACACTTAAATGAGTTAGGATATTTTTTTGTTTTCATTTGTTTGGAATGTGTTGTTTTCCAAACTTGTTGCCATAGGGATTACAATGGCAGCTAGTTCTAGTTTCATGGGCCAACCCCACTTCATGACAGACCCAAATTCACTGTCGTGAAAGTATGTTGACATGATACAACAAGTTTCAGGTGGTGGGGGATATATTTGGGTTTGCAATGGGTGTGGTGTCAAATATACAAGCTCAAAAAATCGAGTAAAAGCCCATTTGTGTGGTATTCCTAGCATGGGCATCAAAGCTTGTCAAGGCAAGAAGGATGCACCTATGCCAACATCTAGAGTGTCGGAATATATTAGAGAGCAAAAGCAAACAAATAAAGTAGTTACCCTTAGAACAAGTCATCCTTTGGCAAAGAAGGGATCAAAGAGGCCCCTTGTTTCCCCATCTCTTCGTGTTCCTAAAGTTACGATAGAGAGCCACCCATTTTTGGCCATGCACGAAGAAAAGCCCGCTAAAAATAAGAGAATGAAGAGGCCATTGGAAAAGGCATTCCAAAATGAATCCTGCGAGATTATCAAGCAACAGATTGCAAGATGTGTCTATGGAAATGGCTTTGCTTTCAATGTTGTTTGGTCACCATATTGGCAAGAAACGATGAAGAAAATTAATTAGACTCCAAAAGGGTGCAACAGATTGGGTTTTGAGAAGGTATGCAGCACCTTATTGGCAAAGGAGGTGAAAATGTAGAAAAATAATTGCAACCCATTAGGGATTCATGGAAAGAGACAAAGGTTTCCATCATTTTCAATAAATGGAAGGAGGACAAAAATCAGCCCTTGATAAATGTGATTGCAATATCCCCAAGAGGGGCCATGTTTTCGAAAGTAGTGGATTGTGAGGTGGGTGTGAAGGATGCACGATTTATTGCTGACATCCTCATACAAGCCATTGAGAAAGTGGGGCCTTATAACATTGTCCAAGTCATAATGGACAACAAAAAAAATGCAAAGCAGCTGGTTTGTTGGTTGAGGCACACTTCACACATATAGTTCTTTTCACTCTGCTTATATTCTCCTTCTTATGCAGATCTGAAACACATATTCAGGAATATCTGTATGATCCTTCAAACTCAGAATTATATTCTTCCTTGCTTGTTGTTCTATATATCTCCCTTAGAATATGCATATATTCTAGAATTCAGAAATATCCTCTCCCTGGATGATTGATGAAGATGTATTGTGATGATGGATACTCAGTTGTTTGATGCTTAGTGCCTTCATGCATGAGATGCTGTGTATTTCTGTCTTGATAATGAGATTCTCTTCTGCTGTCTATATATATATATATAGAAGATACTTATTAAACTTTGCTTGATGTGCAGATCTGTTTTATGTATAAGACTGTTGTATAATAGATTATTGAATGGTTGAGATGATTCCATGAATATATTGAAGTGTATTCATGATTCGCTGGTATGGAGATGATTGCTGCTGATTAGATGCCTGATTGTTGATTTGGATTCAAATTGTATTCTTTTCTTCTTATATACAGATCTGTATATGACTGGATGTGTGTATTGAGGAATATCGATAAGATTCCCTTAAAACCTTACTAAATACTTTTCTTTCCCATATGCAAATTGTATGGACTTCATCCTTTCCCAAGCGCTGCCAGGTAATCGCTGTCGTTTTTCCCTCTGCCTTTGCTTTGTCTTATCCTTTAAATATATATCCCTTTCCCTACGGTGAGGTGACTCTTTAAAGGGGTTATGTCCCATCAGTTCACTTAATAATTATCAATGATCTCCTTTTTTCATCATAATCGATGCCAATATATTACAATTTCTCTTCTTTAACTTTTGTTCATTTGGTAATTGTTTATTACTTGGACTTGATCGGTCTTTTCTTATATTAATAAAGATATTCATTAGTTTATGTATATATATTTTATGATATTACATTATAATAACATTTAAATTATATATATATATATATATATATATGTATTATTAGATTTAATATTTATATATTATATTTAATAATGTATTGTATTATAATTACTATAATAATAATTATAATAATATTCAAATTGATAATATTAATATTAATAATTATATTTATATTTATATATCATATTTTAATAATATTAAAATCGATAATAACATATTTGTATTTATATTTATTATTCATAAATACAATAAATATATTATATTTTAATCATATAAAATAATATTATTTTATATTATCATCAATAATATTATTATATATGGGATTACCATCCAAAGTGGCTTCTCCGTCTTATCATGATGTTTAAATCTTTAATTTAAACAATGCCTTAATATGGGGACATGACATTGCTCTGCTAGGGTTTTGAGAGGGTTTGAAGGAGATTTGAACCCGGTGGCTGTTGGGAACGAAAACTCCCTTCAGTAACAGCATTCTACAGATGTGCAATACCATCCAAAGGTGCTATTGATGCAGATACATTTAGTATTTGCAGTTGTGCTTCAATGGAGTTCATGTGACGAGGGTTTGAGGAACTACATGATACATTCTTGCAGATTTTGTGGTGTTCTTCATATGCAGATTATAGGACAGATTGTAGTACAAATTTTGATGAGGGATTGAAGTGAGTTTGGAACTGTTTATTCTACCTTGTTGGCCGTACTGTCCTTGGAGCAGCCGTACCATTTTTGGAGGCTTATTTATTGGTGTTAGTGCTGAGTTTGGCATTCTTTCTTGGGCGTTGGGGAATAGGACTGTGCAGAGATTTCTGGTTGTTTGCAGACCTGTTTGGAGCATTTTATTGCTGTACACACTCAGCCTAGGCCGTACCAACTTGCCTGGGTGAGACGTGGGGGTCTTTGGGACACATTCTACACTGTTTGCAGCCACTAATCTTTTCTTTTGGGGGCATTTAGGGCCTCTAAGCCTGATTCTATCCATTGTATGCAACATACTTACATTGTCTTGGAGATTTGGATGAATTCTATGCTACCCAGTTGCTGGCCCAGCTACAGCACGTGTATGAAGTTGCATTTCTTGATATGGGTATGTGATAGTAATTCATATTTGGTGATTCTATGATCTAGGTATCTGTTATTTTGTTCATATCTATTGTACCTTTTATGGGTTTTCATTACATGCTCTATATTGTATTGATTCTAGCAAACACATCATAAGAAAATTGAAACCCCTTCTGCATCTTCCATCTAGTCTGAAAGAACACATAAAAATAATAAAATAACACTATTAAGATTTTTAAAAACGAATCAACAGGTACGGCACATTACAGTGGTATCAGAACACAGCTCTTCCTGCCATCCTGTGAGGTCAGATATAGGCATGCAGACGGTGAGATGAGACATGCAGCCTGGGACACATAGGTATTATCTCAGAAGAAACAGATCACAGACTAATATTGAGGTTCCCCAGATACATCCTTTTGTAGATACAGATACAGAGGTAATAGCTGCAGAGGAACAACCAGTGGTGTTTTACAGTGAAGAGGAACCCATCTCAAAAAACATGGGCGATCGTGAGGGCAGGTCTAGCAGAGACCAATATGACGAGGGTAGACCTGATTGGAGTAGCATGATGCATGCCTTGAATGATCTAGCTAGAGGGCAGCGAGATATGCTAGACATGATGCAGAGGTCACAAACCGAGTTGGCTCAGATCCTTACCCTCCTGATACCTAGTGATGCTGGGAACAATAGGGAGAAAAACAATAATAACAATAATTAAAGGAACCGGAACAACAATGGGGAGAGGAACCGAATTGACATTGGAGGTGACAGAAATAATGGAGATAGGCACAAAGATAGGGATAATGAGGGTGAAGCATCAGTCCATAACAGGGGAGCTACACAGTTTATAGCTGGTGACAGACCTGGTAAACCTGTTTTTGCACCGCGGAACAATGTTCCCGAACTGGAGCCTACGGAGGTTGAGTTTCAGGATGTAATTCTGAGGAACTGGCAGGCTTCCAGTGATGAGTTCAGAGCCGAGATGACTTTCAGAGAGTATTCTGATCTTAGGATGAAACACAGACCCAACAGGGGGAACAGACAACACAATCAGGAGCTCCAAAAGAAAGTAAGATGACTTTGCCGTACTTTGATGGCTCAGGCAAAACCACTACTAGAGTGTGGGTTCAAAAGTTGGATAGCTATTTACAGATCAGCCCTATGCCCGAAGCTAATGCAATCACTTGTGCAGCTTTACATTTTGAGGGCAGCGCTCACAAATCGTGGAGTAATGGTAAGAATCACCTTGGGTCATGATCAGATCACTTCTTATGTTGAGTTCACCGCCAGATTGATTGACAGATTTGATAAGAAAGACCCAGAACTGCAGTTCAAGGAGTTAGCTCAACTTAGGCAAGTGGGCTCGGTGGATTCTTACATCTCGGAGTTTCAGGACCTATTTGTTATAGTCTCTGATATTTTAGAGCATAGGTTGATGATGCTATTCATTGATGGGCTATCAGATCCTTTGTGTGGTTGGATAAAGGGTCTAGATCCATCTTCTTTATAGGAGGCCATGAAGAAGGCCCGTGACATGGAGTCCTCAGCATGGAGTAAATTTCAGTCCAAAGGATTCATTCACAAAAAGGATAAGGACAGGAAACACTTTCAGAAGGAATCCGAACAGCAGCATAAGAGCTCTTCTAGGTTGGATAGTGATCAGTTGAATGACCTCAGAAGAAAGAAACTTTGTTTTCATTGCCGAGAGCCCTGGGATCCTAAGCACAAGTGTGTTGCCCAAGGGAAAGCAAAACAGTTAGACTACTTTTCTGCGGATGAGTCCATGGAGTCAGAACCACATTCAAACCAGCAATCTGAAGCCAATGATTCAGGTTCAGAGGGTTCATCCGAGGCATCAAATAAGGAGGAGCAGACAACCCTACCTACAACACATCTCTCCAGCATTCAGGGAGAGGGCTTGTTCCGGATGAGGGGAGTTCTTGGTGGGCAGCGAGTGATCACTCTATTAGACATTGGTGCTACTCACAATTTCATAGACGAGGGATTGGTTGCTACGAGAGGGCTCAAGACAGAAGAGTTTGAGGGTTTTAAGGTGAGAGTGGTAGATGGATTTGTTCTCACATGTACCAGAAGAATACCCAATCTAACCATTATGTTGAATGATTATACTTGTCAGTCAGATTTTTATGTGGTTAGCATGGGTGAGATGGATATTGTTTGGGCATGAGATGGTTACATGACATTGGGGAGTTCACTCTCAACTTGCAGACTATGGAAATGAAGTTTGAGGTGAACGAGAAACGACATGTGCTCAGGGGAATATCAGATGGTGGATTAAGAGTGGTTTCACTCAAGAGGATGGAGCGGTTGATATGTCATGATCAGGTTTAGTGGGCAGCGGAGGTGATGGTGATGCCTGCAGCTACAGATCAGCAAAAGCATGAGTATCCTCCTCAGATTCAAGCTTTATTGACTAAACACACCAAAGTGTTTGGTGATATTCCACCAGGTCGACCCCCGGATAGGGGTATTGAGCACGTTAGTGAGCTCGAGGAGGGTGCCAAACCTGTTATTACCACACCATACAAGCATCCAAAGAGGTATAAAGATGAGATTGGGAAGGCTATTAAAGAGCTTCTTGAAATGGGGCACATCAGACTGAGCAAGAGTCCATTCGCTTCTTCTGTTGTCCTGGTGAAGAAGAAGGATGGAACACTCAGGATGTGTATAGACTACAGGGAGTTAAATAAAAAAACAATCAAAAATAGATACCCCATTCCTCGCATCGACAAGCTCATAGATGAGTTGCACGGAGCATGCTACTTCTCAAAGATTGATTTGAGATCCGGCTATCATCAGATTCGGGTCAGGGAGGAGGACGTTGAGAAGACAGCATTCAGATGCCATTATGGGCATTTCGAGTTTCTGGTCATGCCTTTTGGTTTGACCAACGCACCAGCTATATTCCAGTCCTGCATGAACAAGGTATTCAGAGAACAGTTACAGAGATTCATGCTCATATTTTTTTATGACATATTGATATACGGCAGGACCTGGGAGGAACATTTGAAGCACATCGACATTGTCTTGAGCATTCTTGAGCGTGAGTCATTATACACCAAGATGTCGAAGTGTAAGTTTCAGATGACCGAGTTGTTGTACTTGGGTCACATTATCAGTGCTGGTAGTGTTAAGGTGGACCGGAAAAAGATTCGGGCAATCATTGACTAGCTGCCACCGAAGAATCTCTCTCAGCTCAAGGGATTCCTTGGTCTTTGTGGATATTACCACCGTTTCATGAGGGGTTTTTCACAGTCAGCTGCCCCCCTTACAGATCTGACTTGGAAGGATGCATTCAGTTGGTCAGGTGGTGCACAAGAGTGCTTTGACAGGTTTAAGGAGTTGATGAGTACCTATCCTGTGTTGGGCATTCCAGATTTCAGCAAGCCTTTTGAGCTACAGTGTGATGCCTCAGGGGAAGGCATTGGTGCGGTATTAATGCAGGATAAACACCCCATCGCATTTGAGAGGCTCAGGAAGTTGAAGGGTGTGGAGAAGAGCTATAGCATATAAGACAAGATGTTAGCCATCATGCACGCTCTAGCTAAATTCAGGCAATACCTAGTAGGAAGTAAATTTGTGGTTAAAAAAGATCATAACAGCGTGAAACATTTCCTTGGACAGAAGGATCTTAATGATAGGCAACAGAAGTGGGTCGGCAAACTCCAGGCTTATAACTTTGACATTGTCTATGTCAAGGATAAGAAAAATATAGTTGTTGACGCCTTGTCCAGGAGACCTCATTTGTGTGCTCTAGGTGCTATTATAGAGGATTGGAGAGAGTTGATATCTGCAGTATGCAAAAGACAAATGGGCTTCTGGGATCATTGATGGCACTATTAGAGATGACAGATATTCAATGGTAAATGACTTGATCATTTACAAGGGTAGAATTCTTCTAGTGCCAGGATCAGAGATGAAGCAGAAGGTTTTGAGAGCTTTCCACGATTTGCCTATGGCTAGACACCCTGGTTACTTCAAAACATACAGGCAGGTGAGAGAGCGTTTCACTTGGAAGGGCCTCAAAACTGAAGTGTTGAAATATGTGAGAGTGCCCGACATTTCAACAGAATAAACAGGAGCACTCCTTTCCAGGTGGATTACTGCAGCCCCTACCCATTCCTAAGAGGAAGTGGGATAGTATCTCTATGGACTTTATCACAGGGTTACCAATAGTCCAAGGTCGAGACTGCATCTTCGTAGTGGTGGACAGATTGACGAAGTTTGCACACTTCTTTGCTATTCCAACCACCTACACTGTAGCACAGGTTGCAGAATTGTTCTTTAGAGAGGTATTCCGTCTTCATGGGTTGCCGCATAGCATTGTGAGTGATAGGGACAGCAGGTTCCTAAGTAATTTTTGGCAAGAGCTATTTAGGTTGACAGGGATAGAGCTCACCCCCAACACCAGCTACCACCCACAAATAGATGACCAAGCGGAGATAGTTAATAAATGGGTGGAAGGATACCTCTGAAATTATGTAGCAAGGCAGCAAAAGGCATAGGTAAAGTGGCTTCACATGGGTGAATACTGTTATAACACCACTTATCACATGTCCATTCAGATGTCACCGTTTATGGCACTATATGGGTACGATGCACCGAGCTTTGTGGATTTGTTGTTTGGTGATAGTAGAGTACCTAAGGCCGAAGACCTTCTGCAAGAGAGTTAGAATATTATGAGGCCTTTGAAGGAAAACATTCAAAAGGCGCAGAATCAATAGAAGCAGTATGCAGATCAGCACAAGACTGAGCGCTCTTTTCAGGTTGGTGACTTAGTGTATTTGATGCTGCAGCCCTACAGGCAATCCACTCTCAAGAAGAGTGGAGTAGAGAAGCTTAAGCCATGTTACTATGGACCTTTCAGGATCTCCAAGAAAGTTGGAGAAGTGGCTTACGAGTTGGAGTTGCCGGCAGGTAGCAGGGTACATAATGTGTTTCATGTATCTCGCCTCAAGAAGGCGCTAGGGCACAATGTGACACCTTCAGCAGAGTTGCCTCCTCTTGATGAAGAGGGGAAGTTGATCTTAGTACCCGAGGCTATTACTGATACTAGAGAACGTACCTTGCGAAGGAGGATCATCAGGGAGTATCTGGTCAAATGGAAAAACCTACCAATTGAGGATGCTACTTGGGAGAGCGAGCAGATTTTATCGCATCCTGATCTGAGATTGCTTGAGGCAAGCAATCTTAGGGAGGGCAGACTGTAATGTCCCCTTTCTCTTTACATAGTCAGTCTATCATCGGGTTCTCGTAGACTATCTTGGTTAGAGAACCATGGTTGGCAGAGCCTTCGATGGGTTATTTAGTTGTGTGGAGGTTGGTTTGGGTTCAATTGGTGTACTTGGCACTTTCAGTGATGGTTTGGGTGCTTTGTGCCGGATTTGCTATTTTTAGTAAATAGGGAAATGGTGTCGTTTTGGGATTCTCAGATGTGGAATGGATACGTCTCGTCGAGACCTTTCCGACGAGCTATAGAACTCTGGATTCCAAGTTCATTATGGGATTCATTTTAAAGTTCGAAGATTAATAATATTTACTTGACGGGGACTTTATAAATATTAAGGCAAGTGACATATTGAAGTTACATTTAAAAGGTCACTTATCTGACTTGGGCGCCCATCTCTAGGAAATGATAAAGTGTTTTTAAAATGAAATATTCCCTCTCAAAAAGGAATGCCCCTCTTGGAGAAGAATAAAAGATGAAAAGTGAGTTTCATTTGGCATGCTTGATATTGTGAAAATTGTTTGTTTGCTCTGCTAGGGTTTTGAGAGGGTTTGAAGGAGATTTGAACCCTGGTGGCTGTTGGGAACGAAAACTCCCTTCGGTAACAGCATTCTACAGATATGCAATACCATCCAAAGGTGCTATTGAGGCAGATACATTCAGTATTTGCAGTTGTGCTTCAATGGAGTTCATGTGACGAGGGTTTGAGGAACTACATGATACTGTTGTGACCTAATCACACATCGCCCCATTGCAAATGGGGACCCACTCTTTTTCTTGCTTTTGTCTTCGTTTTTCTTTAGGTTTAGGTTTTCTCTGAGCTTGTAGGTTTGGTAGTGTTGTTTTGTCCAAGTCTCAACATATTCTTGCTAAGGAGTCCATATCCTCTCATCCTGATGCTTGTCCAGAAACCCTGAAATTGACTAAGTCTGGAATCCTGATGCATGTCCTGAAATCCTGAAAAAATGACTAAGTCTGAAATCTGGTGGATCCTCAAAAATCTAGAATCTGTATGTTAAATCCCACAGATCCGAGACCTATCTCAAACATCCTGTAAGTATATTTCAAAATATTTAAAGTATATGAAATTAAATATATTTTGAAATATAGTTTGATTTCGGGTACTAAAAAATTGCCTAAGTATGGAAAAGCGCACTTTCTGGGGGTCTTTGCATTGTGAAAAACAAACATCATACATGCTCATGCAAAAAGTCTGCCCAAGCGCACTTATTGAGGGTCTTTGCATCATGTAAAAAAACATCATACACAAGCACCTAAGTCCACCCAAGGCGCACTTCAAGAAGGACCTCGCATTTTGTAAAAATTGAATTTTATACATGAAGGCATGAAAAGTCCGCCCAAGGCGCACTTTAGGGAAGACTTTGCATTTTGAAAGTTATACATACTCAAGCAAAAAGTCCGCCCAAGGCACACATGGAAGAAGACCTTGCATTATGAATTTTTTTGAACATCTTATACATGCATGTGCAAAATTGGCGCTCATTCTGCCTTAGGCGCACTTTCATCCCGCCCTTGCAATGTGCAATTTATACATAGATGCTCAAAATTGGCGCTTTTTGCCTTAGGCGCAGATTTCAAGGGTGCTTGCATTTTCAACTTATGCACAAAAGCTGCAAACCAGCACTCATTCTAGGCGCACTTTTGCATAGCCTTTGCATTATGCACAAAGTGGATTCTATGCATGATCATGTGAAATCAGCACCTCTTCTTCTCTAGGAGCCCATTTACCTATGCTTTGTAATAAACATTCAATACATGAACAACCAAAAACAGCGCCTATTTTCCACTTGGGCGCACTTTAGCCCATCCCTTGCATAAAACACTCTATGCACATGAACATGAATTCAGCGCTTTTTATGCAGGCTCTCACAAAATGTGTGCCTTCTCTCCTACATACAAACACACATACAATCAGCGCCAAGCTTATGGAGAAGTTGGCCTAGAAAGGACTAAATTATAAGTGTTTAACATTGAAAACTTGAAAATATTGTTAAAGATGCCAACCTAGATGACTTTAGGCGCTGATTTGCTATGTCTTTGCAATTCACATTTTATGCATAGACACATAAAACTTGCTCTTTTCTCCTTGCATACATATATATTTTAAATCAGTACTAAGGCAAGTTGTCAAGTCGGCCAGAAGGGAGTAAGAAGCAAGTTTTAAAGCATGAAACTAGCACCTTCCTCATTGCATGGAGCATGTGAAATCCTGCCAAGAAACTTTTGCAAGTTGTCATGAAATGTTGTTAATGATTATCATCTTGGTGATTGAGAATTTATTCTTTTTTTTTTACAGGTGATGGAGGATTCGCAAAAGAGAATGCCAAGAGCTAGTGAGTGAGAAAGTTAAAAGGATGGAGGAGCATTGCTTGAGGAAGGACATCGTCGTCGCATGAAAGAGACTCGTTCCAAATGATCAAGATCCAACGCCAAAAGTCATACATCAAGATCATCATTTGCACGAAGCAGGGACTTCATATGTCCAGAAGAAGGACATTCATCATGTAATCCACTCCAAGAGTTCATGTATGAAGCATCTTCTACTTCATGCACCATCCAGAGCCAGAACGAAACATCCTGCAAGAATACATGAAGATGACAGGAGAAATGAGCATGTACATCACAATCCATAAGTTACATCAAGACAACAAGAAGTATCAAAATTCCAAAGTTTTCAAGTTCGAAGCAGCCAAGTTCCAAAGGTGAAAATTCGAAGATTCGAAGACTACTCCAAAAGATGACATAATTTGGGAAAATATTCCGAGCAATATGAACACAAAGAAAATCAAACCGGTTTGCTCAATGTTGAGGTGGCATGTGCACAACATTGATCCAATCACAGCCTGCCACATCATCCGTCCACATTCAATGTTCTAAAAATAGTAACTTTTGTAACAAACCGCCTTGTTGTCTCAATCTTGGCCATCGATTCTCAAATCAATCCTGGCCATTCATGTAATTTTGGAGCCTATATAAGGCCCATTTCTCTCATTTGCAAGAGAGAGCACGAATCAAATAGTAGGAGTAGATACTATTAGAATAGGAGTAGAGTAGAGGTGACTCTTTGAAATCATTAAAGAGACATGAAATTGTTGTAATCACTTCCAAAATTAATACAAGCTCATTGTTGCTCTCATGGTGATTTTGTGTGGTCATGGGAGGATAGCATGGTTTCTAATTCTTGAATATGATGGAGAGATGTTTCCAAGTAGAGTAGAATTAGATTAGAAGTTCATTGATGTAATATTTATATGTGGAGATACTTGATGAATTCCTTAATGGTTCATACTTTTTTATGATTTGTCGATGATAAGTCATTTTGCAAAGTTAGCCTGAACCACGTTTATTTTAGTTCGGTTGTGGAGGCTCATTCAAGTTGCGCCAGCAGTGGGTGTTTGGATAGAGATTCACAACATGAAAACCCTTAAGTTTCCTTAGAAGATTGCACCGACTTCGTATAGTTGTTGGTTCTCATGGCGAAGCGGAGTTTGGTTTCATAAGGAGTTTGTCTATCTTGGCATATTTCATTATATCATTGTCCTTAGAATAGTTTTCTAAACCCTTTCTCTTTTGCATTTTCTTTTCATAGTTGGTTTTAGAGTTCCACTTCACAAGAAGGAGAATAACATATTTAGAATGGAATAAGGAGTCAATTCAGTGTAAGTCCCTTTGTGAGTTTTAGCAAAATCACATCAACTACTGAGTCTATCCATTGAAAGTCAAGACCTGACATATCATGAACCTTGGAGTTGTCTCATCGGATCACATCATTTAGCCTTTGAGAGACTTTATTCAAGAGAGGATAGAATACTTAGTATTTTATTCTAAGTTTGCATGTGCATAAAAAACACATCAACAAATACATTCTTGCAGATTTTGTGTTCTTCATATGCAGATTATAGGACAGATTGTAGTGCAATTTTGATGAGGGATTGAAGTGAGTTAGGGACTGTTTATTCTACTTTGTTGGCCGTACTGTCCTTGGAGCAGCCGTACCATTTTTAGAGGCTTATTTCTTGGTGTTAGTGCTGAGTTTAGCATTCTTTCTTGGGCGTTGGGGAATAGAAGGACTGTGCAGAGATTTCTGGTTGTTTGCAGACCTGTTTGGAGCATTTTATTGCTGTACACACTCAGCCTAGGCCATACCAGCTTGCCTGGGTGAGACGTGGGGGTCTTTGGGACACATTCTACACTATTTGCAGCCACTAATCTTCTCTTTTGGGGGTGTTTAGGGCCTCTAAGCCTGATTCTATCCATTGTATGCAACATACTTACATTGTCTTGGAGATTTGGATGAATTCTATGCTACCCAATTGCTGGCCCAGCTACAACACATGTATGAAGTTGCATTTCTTGATATGGATATGTGATAGTAATTCATATTTAGTGATTCTATGATCTGGGTATCTGTTATTTTATTTATATCTATTGTATCTTTTATGGGTTTTCATTACATGCTCTATATTGTATTGATTCTAGCAAACACATCACAAGAAAACTGAAACCCCTTCTACATCTTCCGTCTAGTCTGAAAGAACACAAAACTAATAAAATAACACTATTAAGATTTTTTAAAAAGAACCAACATGTACGGCACATTACAGTATATCAGGTCTCGATTGATTTTGTAGCAGCATAAAAGTAAAAACCTCACACAGAAACCCTAACCAGCACATGAAATCATCAAGAACACCTCAATCAAGACAAAGTACACCTCCAAACCCTTGTAACATGAAGACTCAATACTAGGCGCCTCCAAACAAGGCAATTTATGCAAGAAATGAGGAGCGATTTGCATCCCCAAACCCACATGTTCCACTCTCCAAAGGTACGGCCTGCAAAGGCAGCAAATAGCTTCCTAAACTCCTTCAAAACAAATTGGAATCTTAGCAACTAGGAGCGGCCAGAAGTTAGGAACATTTTCAGTCCATTATGGAAGTCATTCGATTTGTATCTTCTTCCCAATGATGCAAGAATAACAATAGACCTGGTATGAGAAAGTACGGCCAACAAGGAACTACCAATCTCTGCACAAACTTCACAATATAATAACCACCCAAAATCCTCTAGAAATGCCAAACTCAAAATACATCAAAATTGTCCATTACAAACATCAACAATAACAACTTCCTTTGTAACACAGGTGTGATTTCCATATGAAACCATCAACACCAGCTAGGGAGGATCTTTCACCACCGAAACCAGCAATCTCAAGAGGGTTTTCGTCCTCAAAGGATTTGAGAAGAACACAGGTTCTCTCCAAATTGCAGAAGCAAAAACATATTCATCAACAACCCTCACAATGAACCCTCAACCTCCTTTTATAACTTTTTCGGAGCAATAAAATATTACTTCTCTTTTTGCTCCAAAAACTTCTTTTATAAATATAAATAATTAACTTTATGGAGCACTTTCACTTTTTTGAGGAATAATAATATTTTTCCATGAATAAAGTCCCTTTTCCAAGGCATCCACTTGAAATAGCTTTTCAATACCTTTTAAATGAGCTATCACACTTAGTTGTCCCTTTTAATATTTCCAACATTAGACAACATAAGTGAATAATTAATTAAATAACTCAATAATATACCCAAGTTGCGGAAAGCATCCAAATGATATAATTTTGCAATTCTGATCATGCCAATATGATATTGATGACTTGGGACGATGATCGGAGACAGTCGGGTGACTTTGTAAAAATAGACTGCTCCTCCAAGAAGTTTGGAGAGCTCCCAAAAGGTCGGAAATCAATTCTAAAATCATCGAAAGGCTCCTTCTAACCAACTGAACTCAAAATCATGAACAATCACTCTGCAAGGCTAATCCAATGCTCTCCAAGAACTTTGGAGTTCTCCCTTGCACACCAATTAGCCTACCAGAAAACTTGGAAATAGGCTAATTGTTCACGACTTGGCTAAGCACCAATTGGGGACATTACAGTCCTCCCTCCTCAAAATTGCTTTACCTCAAGCAATTGCAAGTTAGGATGACCATTCATCAACTCACCGTTCCCCAAAACACATCTTCTCATTAAATCACCAACACATGATATCCTTCTCATAAATAAAGTTGTTGACAAACACTTGGAATGTTTCAAAACATTCCTCTAAAATATCAATGCTCGAGTTGAGGCTAGGAAGGCTGAAATATAACTCCCCCACAACTGAAGCTTTTCTCCAACATCCATCCAATATAGGAGCCCCAACTTGAATCAACATGTGGCTGTCCAAGGTAAATAACAGCAGATCATAACCTGATTTTATTAAAATCAGTCCTCTTGAAGTAGGATAGCAGCTGCACAAATGAAGTCTCCATGCATGAACATGAAAGATGAGCATTGAAATGCTTAAAACCAACTTGGGAGAGGCTGGAAAAGACTCCCAAACATCCTCCAACTGGAAGTTCCTCCATCCCATGATTGAAATACTTTGCCAACCTTCATGAATGAGTGCAAACAAAAGTATGAGGTGGCTGATCTGCAGCAAAACAGCAGAGTTAAAACTGAAAATTTGAACTTTCATCCACCAAGGAACATCTCTCCGGTCACCATAACCTTCCAACATACTTTGTTGGTGACCTCTATCATGAATTTGAAGTAATGAAGCAACTCCACCATACTTGTGTTGCGCAACTCTGCTATTCATGTGTGCCTCATCAGAAGACCTTCTAAAACAACCCAAAGCATCTTTTCCAAAAAAATGCCTCTCATGCAATTAATCCAAGTACTATCAACAAAATGAACCTCCAAGGCACTGGGATTTTCGTAACCATTATTTGTCATTGTATCCCTCTTGAACTCATCCTCTTGCTTTCCATGGAATATTGAGTTAACTTTGACTCCTTCTTGCAACTCAACCATGAAAGCATCACCTTCTATGGGTTTAGGAGCAATTGGTGTCTCCATATTCCACTCAAAAAGAGGATTATTATAAGTGAAATTAGTGTCCAATCCAAAGAGTGGATTGTCAAATAAGTAGGAATCATGTTTAGACCCCTATGTTACCAATTCTTCATGCAAAACAAGTTTTGAACTTGCATTTTTTGCTATTGTTCTGAAGTTTCCATCAAGCTCAAAATCACTTTTTGGAAACTTATCAAAGTTAGGAATGATGAAGTCTCCATGTTTCAACACATTCCATGTGGAAACTTCACCTTCAACCTCACTTATGCATTCTTTATCAGGTGGTCTTCCTGGAGGATTACCAACCACAACGCTTGGTACTTTCTCAAGATTTGATCCCAAATCTTCAACAAGTTGAAAACCACACTCTACCTCATGTTTGTAAACTTCACCTAGATCCCATATCATGTTATCGGCACAAGTTGCATGACTAAAATCAAGAAATATCTCAACATTCATCACAAAAAATGGATTATCAAAAGTTGTCTCTGCATCCATTTCAAAGAGAGGGTTATCAAAAAAATGAAAGTTATTCCTTTCCTCTTGCTCAAACACATATTGTTGATCCAAATCCGCACATGCAACTTCTGATTTCTTTGGAAAGACCTCTAAATCAAATTCCTCTTAAAGACAATCAAGCTCATCAATTACTTGCTTGATTTCTTTAACTCTTTCTCCATTCTCTTGCTCCCTAAGAAGTTTTGTATCAACGAGCTGATCTTTTACCTCCAATAGTGCCATTTGGGTACTTTCCAGTGTCCTTTGTTGAATTAAGCTCAAGAGTAAGCTCATCAACCTTTCTCTCACTTTCTTTGAATGCACCAATGGCCTCTTTTGCAAACCTAATAGCATGATCAAAATCTCTAACCAAGTGCAAGTACTCTGACTTCACTAACTCCATTGAATCTTTGATAATTTGTAAGTTTGTAGAAGTGACTCTACCCTCAATGCCCCTCTACATGAAATCTTCAAGGATCTTGTGTGCGTTGTCCAAACTTGTGAGGACTTGAATTTCTTTCTCAATTGTGACCAAGAGTTGATTCTTCAATTCACGTAGCTCTCTTGATCCATGTTCAACCAAGTGACTTGGTTCTCCATGTAGCAAAGAACCTGAAATATCTTCATTTGTGGGTGCATTAAGATCTTCAAAATCAGCTTCCTCCTTAAAACTTGTTTGACCAGGTGATATGGCAGCACTATGCTCAGGAAAAGAATCATAAATAGGTGTTGTTTTAAATCTTTAACAAGCTCCATTTCAACATGCTCTTCTACGGAATTCTCTGAGAAGTCAGACTGGTGTACTTCTTGCATGGGAAATACCCACTCAAAATCTAGATTGCGATCACTAGAATGGTGTAGATGCTCCACATTACGTGTTGTTTTGAAAATTTCAGCAGCATCAAACTTTGCACCTCCTTCAAATAAATCATTTTGGAGCTCCGACATACATGCCTCTTGACTTAAGATATCTTCTTCTTCCTATTCTGTTGTCATGAACTGGTGCAGAGTGAGGATTCTTCTTACATCTTCAGGAAGAGTGAGATACTCTTCTGGACGTGGGGACCACTAACACTGATGTTTCAGCCCTCTTGAATTATTATTGTAATGCAGCTCAAACAATTTTCTCTCTTCTCTCTGAAGATACCTTCTTTCTCTATCACTACTGTGTTGCATGCAAGGTTAGCAAACTCACAGGCTAGCAAAAAAACCAGCTCTTGTACCACTGTAATGACCACCCTAGTTTTTTCCAAATAATTTCAACTGAAAACAAGAGAGCAAACAGTATTCGATACACTTTTTGATCACCAAGATCCCGATATGGGCAAGGTGAGAGCATACAGTGCACAGGATCACACTTCTCTAAATCAACTGCTACTGAATGAGAGTGCAATGCAAGATGTTCACAAACACACCAGGTGTCCACTACAACCACATGCCATGCTTATTCAGCGGAGTGTGTTATATGCAATGTCACAGATATGCATGCATGCAATGTCCCCTTCCTGTGATTGCCCTAAATCTTGCCCTAGAATCACAAGTTTAATATAATTAGGGTTATAACTTACCAATTGAATACTTTAAGCAAGATAATTCCTGGTTTAGGCCCTGCAATCAGGTTATACAATATTGGAAATATAATTCATATGATCAAAACATATATAATTAATGTCTTATCTTTTTAATACATAACTATTTCCATATTATATAAACTACACAATATCTATAATGCAGAATGGAAGTTTTAATCATAGTAGGATTTGGATGAGAAACATGATAGGTCCACCCAAAGCTATCCATGCTAAGCCCAAGAGCAGATATACCATCCCTCCTAGCCCCAAGTGGCAGCCACACAGAAAGCCCACATGGAGTGGCGTACTTAGTGGATACACTTGTATCTGCTTTCCCTATCCATGTTGTCTTATCCATCCCTCTTATGACTGAAAACTCCTTAAATCCATCCCAACAACCAATTCATGTAGAGATGAGGAAAGCTACAATAGGAGGCCCGTAAATTCTCCTTTCTAAGCCCAAGGGCAGACACTCACCCCCTTGGCTCCAAATAGCCAACTTGGAGTGACGTACTAGAAATCTAGTATCTGCTCACCCTACTAGTATTTCCCCCACTCTTCCTCATGATTGCTTGATGAGAATTACAAACACCAAATATATCCAAATTCATAGAGATTATACATTAATAACAAATCATCATAGCATAATTAATTATGAGTTCAATACATATATTAACAAGCACGAAGTATACACGTCATACACGAAGCATACACATCATACACGAAGCGGACATATAATTATTTCAGGGTTCTTATATGACTTCCTTCCAATGAAGATAGCTTCCTTGATTGCTAATTGATATCTCAGATATTTGCTGATTTGATTGATTCAGTAATAGAATTATAGAACGATAGAATGATAAAATGATAGAAGGATAGAATTACAAGGTGATATAATAATAGAATGATGGAACAATAGAAAGATAGATTGATAGAATAGAATGATATAATGATAGAAGAATAGAATGAGAGAATGATATAATAATCGAATAATAGAATGATAGAAGAGTAGAATAGAATGATGGAATAATAGAATAATAGAATTGAGAGGATGATAGAGTTATGGCATGATAGGATGGCTGCAATAATTAATTTTCTGCTGTTATCAATTATGGCATATATACATCATTGTTGTTCTACTCCTGCAGTTTTATCTCTGCTACCATATTATATTCTTTCTCCTTCCTTTTAATTCTGCTCTTACTCAGAAATAATTCCTTCCATCTCTTCTATTGATCTTTCTACTAAATCTTTCTGTGCAGATCTCTAGATATCTCACTAATATATATCTTTATTTCCTTCACATCTATTGTGCTTCATAAAGCTGCTTATAAATCTGTTTTACATTCAATGATATTTCTTTTTACTTTTCCCTCCTTTTATCCTCCACTCAATGTCCCTAAGAGAGGCGTCTATTTAGAAGAGACATCACTTAAAAGGGAGGCGTCCTTTGTTAATATCTCATTTAATTATTAGCGCTTCCTTAAGCGCATCCCTCATATGTAGTCGGCCAGCATTTAGTTTCACTTGTGCATCATTTAATTTTATCTTTATATCCTTTTTTATGAGGTCAGCCTCATATGGATGATGTCAGCCCTGGTTGGGAAGTCGGCCATCTCAAGAAGGTTTCAAAAATGAATTTAAATCTTTTGGTGCCAAGATGTATATGGGTCAGCGAGCATTCAAAAATGAGACATTTCAATGCACTAGGCGGCTGAGCCAACCACATCTATGCTTGTTCAGCAAAGTGCATGATGCATTACAAAATGAAATCACATGAGGCGGCAAGCCAACCTATCAACGCTTATTTAGCGGATGTGTGAATGATGCAAAGCCACTAGCAGCGTGTGCATGCCAAACGGGCTAACATGTATGCTATAGATTATTGGCGGTAAACCGTCCAATATTACAATATGAATGCACAAACATGAAACCACCGGCGGTACTACCTTTCGAGGTTACAAACATAGAGATATTTTGCAACTAATATTTGATTCAACAATGAAGTAACGCTGCAATAACATATTCATTAATCTAATATCAACTGAAACAACACTGCTGCAACAAATTATCATGAAAGTAAGACACTGAAAATTACTCAAAACAACTACAATTCATACCCCACTAAAGTATTGATGATTTCGATGAAGTTGCAAGCCACAAACACCATGTACCACACTACAATCCACTGTCAAACTGAAAACCTCTGCTCTGATAAGAAAATGGCAGCACTGAAAACTCAGACCAGCAGCATGAAATCACACAGGATTAGCTCAAGGCATAGAGAGAATGATACTTCAAATATACTCACAAAGTTGCCCACACAACCCCATTGAAGAACAGCACTGAAAATGATTGATGTAAACAAATTAAAGGCTGAAAACGCACTGAAATTCACTGTATATCAGGTCTGGACTGATTTTGCAGCAGCATGAAAGTAAAAACCACACACAGAAACCCTAACCAGCACATGAAATCACCAAGAACACCTCAATCAAGACAAAGTACACCTACAAACCCCTGTAACATGAAGACTCAGTACTAGGTGCCTCCAAACAAGGCAATTTATGCAAGAAATGCGAAGCAATTTGCATCCCCAAACCCACACGCCCCACTCTCAAAAGGTACGGCTTGCAAAGGCAGCAAATAGCTTCCAAAACGCCTTCAAAACAGATCAAAATCTTAGCAAATAGGAGCGGCCAGAAGTTAGGAACATTTTCAATCCATTATGGAAGTCATTCAATTTGTATCTTCTTCCCAGCAATTCAAGAATAACAGCAAATCTAGTATGAGAAAGTACAGCCAGCAAGGAGCTACCAATCTTTGCACAAACTTCACAATATAATAACCCAAAATCCTCTAGAAATGCCAAACTCAAAGTACATCAAAATTGTCCATTACAAACATCAACAATAACAATTTCCTTTGCAGCAAAGGTGTGATTTCCGTATGAAACCACCAACACTAGCTAGGGAGGATCTTTCACCACCGAAACCAATAATCTCAAGAGGGTTTTCGTCCTCAAAGGATTTGAAAAGAACACAAGTTTTCTCCAAATTGCAGAAGCAAAAACAAATTCATCAACAACTCTCACAATGAGCCCTCAACCTCTTTTTATAACTTTTCCGGAGCAATAAAATATTATTTTTTTTCTTTTTGCTCCAAAAACTCCTATCAAAATAAATAATTAACTTTATGGAGCACTTTCACCTTTTTGAGGAATAATAATATTTTCCCATGACTAAGTCCCTTTTCCAAAGCATCCAATTGAAATAACTTTTCAATACCTTTAAAATGAGCTATCACACTTAGTTGTCCCTTTTAATATTTCCAACATTAGACAACATAAATGAATAATTAATTAAATAACTCAATAATATACCCAAGTTGTGGAACGCATCCAAATGATATAATTTTGCAATTCTGATCATACCAATATGATATTGAAGACTTGGGACGATGATCGGAGGCAACCAGCTGACTTTTTAAAAATAGCCTACTCCTCCAAGAAGTTTGGAGAGCTCCCAAAAGGTTGGAAATCGATTCTGAAAGCATCAAAAGGCTCCTTCAAACCAACTAAACTCAAAACCATGAACAATCACTCTGCAAGGCTGATCCAGTGCTCTCCAAGAACTTTGGAGTTCTCCCTTGCATACCAATTAGCCTATGGGAAAACTCGGAAATAGGCTAATTGTTCACGACTTGGCTAAGCGCCAATGGGGGACATTACAGACTTGTAGACAAATGCTCTGCCATGCTTTGCTTCATTACAAAAGGCACTGAATACTAATACAAATGATGCTGATTACCCTTCTTGTGATTTTGTTTAGAAGTAATACTCGTGGGAAAGAACTTATAGCATTAAAACAGACTGAAACATATAAGACTTGTTTAAAAGCTATGTTACCGGAAACGCCAGTGCAGGGTGCGGGTACGGTACCCGACGGGAGCGGGAGCGGGAGCGGGCGCGGGAGCGGCGACGGCGAACCCATAGAGAACCCGGGGCGGGCGGGCCGCTCCCTGCCCGCACCTAGCCGCTCCCACCCGCTCCCACCCGCGAAAAGCCAATTTTTTGGCGTTAAAACTAAAAAAAAACGACTTAAAAACTCATTTTTTAATGAAAAAAAACAAAAACAAAAACCCTAAAAAGGTCAATATAACTAAAACGCCCCTATTCACTTCTTATTTTTGCAACTCCTCCTCCATTTCACAAGAGTTTTTCACAGTTTATTCATTTTTGCATTGTGGAGGGAATCCGGAATCGATTGCAAAGCACCAAGGAAGGATTGTAGCTTGCCCAAAGGTCATCTATTGATCTAAGGTAAGTAGTTTAACCTGTTTTTTCTAGTTTTTGTTGAATTTGTTCAAGTTTTTAATGGATTTTTAAGTTTTTTCAAATTTTTTTTCAAAAATTTCAACTTTTTTTTTGAAAAAAAAAAACAAGTTTGAACATTTTTTAAACCTATTTTATTGTCTCTCTTGAATGTTTAGGTGTTTTATTAGTGTGTAGGGTTAGAATATTTTTATTATATTTCAATTTTTATTATTTTAATATAAATTTTGTAATTTTTTAAGCAGCAATCTATTTGAAAGTGAAATGGCTACGGCTACTAGTTCAAGTTCGGTGGGTCTTGAGAAGAGTAAACAATTAAAATATGATCAAGGATCTCCTCTTTGGAGACATGTCAACATGATTGAACAACTAGCAGGAGGTGGGGCTTTTGTTTGGGTTTGTAATGAGTGCAAAGTCACATTTAAGAGCTCATATACTCGATTGAAAGCTCACTTATGTGCCATAAGTGGAAAAGGAATAAAAATATGTGAAGGGCCAAACAAGAGGGGGTTGCCAAAAGCACAAATTATGGCATACATTAAAGAACAAGAAGAAGCTGATGAAAAGAGTGCAAGAGCAAAATCAAGAGCTCATCCTTTAACAAAGAAAACATCAATGAATCCACCTACAGAAGCTCCTTGTTCCAGGCCACAACATCCTTTCTTGGACTTGGATGTAAACCAAGATGATGAACCCTCTTCTTCCTGCAAAAGAGGTCCACTGGCAAAGGCATTTCAAAATGAAACGAGAGATATTGCAGATGAAAAAATTGCACGTTGCATTTATGCCAATGGTCTTCCTTTCAACTTGGTGAGATCACCATATTGGCGGGAAATGGTGGTAGCAATTAGTAATGCACCTTCTGATTATACAGGTCCTGGTTATGAAAAGGTGCGAACCACTTTATTGGCAAAAGAAAAAAGTTATGTAGAGAAATCACTAAAACCAATTAGAGATTCATGGATTGAAACAGGAGTGTCCATTGTTTCTGATGGATGGAAAGATTGCAAAAACCGACCTTTAATAAATGTTATTGCTGTGTCCCCCAAAGGGGCAATGTTTTTGAAGTCGGTTGATTGTGAAGGGGAAATCAAGGATGCACAATTTATTTCTAAAATCCTCATTGAGTCCATAGAGATGGTGGGTGTTGATAATGTTGTCCAAGTCATTACAGACAATGCAAAAAATTGTAGGGCAGCAGGTGCTTTGGTTGAGGAAAGATACTCACACATATTTTGGACACCATGTACCGTACACTCCCTTAACTTGGTGATGCAAGCAGTTGGCACTCAAATAGATTGGGTGAAAAATACATACAATGAGGGTGAGGAGATTCAAATGTTTGTGAAACCATCATATGTCACAAGGCATCTTCAGGTCTTTCTCGCATTTGGAGTTGTTGAAGGTAAATTTAGTTTATTTTAATTTTAATTTATGCCATATTTTTATTTACTTGAGTTGCATGATTCATTGATTTAGATTCTTGATTTAGATTTTATTTTTTAATGTGTTATTAACTTGTTTTTTTACATAACATTAGGTTGCTGAGACCCGATTTGCATCACACACAATCGTTTTGAGACGACTTGTGAAGGTGAAAGAGGCATTAGGCTCCATGGTCACTAGCCACCAATGGAGTATATGGAAGACAGCTAATTCAGAAAGGGCTCAAAAGGTGAAGTCATTGATCCTAGCTGATGAGTTCTGGGAACGTGTGCAATATGTTTTGAGTTTCACGGAGCCTATCATGAGTATGCTTAGGTTTGCTGATACAGATCAGCCATGTTTGGGGGAAATCTATGATGGCATTGACTCCATGGTAGAAAAAATAAAGAGCATAATAACACAGAAGGACAATGACCCCAATGAAACATTTTTCCTAAGTGTCAAAAAAATCATTGATGACCGTTGGGACAAGATGAACACACCCTTGCACCTCCTTTCATATGCCTTGTCTCCCAACTATTATAGTACTGAGATACTTGCTTTGCCGGGGAGAACCGCACCATATAGAGATAGAGAAGTTGGCGGCATGATAGCATTTCGAAGAATCTACTCCGATCCAGAAATGGTGAATGGTGTTAGGAAAGAGTTTGGCAAGTTCATACAAGGACGAGAGCATAGTATGTGTGCTATTGCAGACATGTACAAAGAAGATGCACATACATGGTGGTACCTCCATGGGCAAGATTATGTTTTGCTCCAGCCTCTTGCAATCAAAGTTCTATCACAAGTAAGCATGTTTTATTTTAACATTCTTAGTACTTACCATTTTTTGCATTTTAAAGTTGTATTGACTAGAGCTCTAATTTGAAATTTGAATAGGTTGCAAGTTCTTCTTCGGCTGAACGGAATTGGAGTACATACTCCTATATCCACTCAGTGAAGCGTAATCGATTGGCTACTAAAAAAGCAGAAGACTTGGTCTATGTCCACTCCAACTTGCGTCTTCTATCACATAAGCAAGTTGAGTACAAGGACGGGGCAGCGAAGAATTGGGATATAGCCCCTGAATGTGCCAACTTGGATGCATCTATTACAGAGCTTGCTACAATCACTGTAGATGATGAGGAGAATTTTCTACATGATGTACATAGTGTGAGTGGCACTCCATATGTTGGTGTTTCAAACGATTTGCAACCAACCAATGATGATGACTTAGATCTAGATCCTTTTGATGAAGATTGAAGAGAGAAAGATTGACTTTTGAATCTTGATTATAGACTTATACTTATAGTATTTTACTATTTTGAAATTTCAAATTTTGTAATACAGTACTGACTACTGAGTATTTGTAATGATTTTCAATGTTTCATTGTTCATTGGTCATCTAAATTATCAATCAAGATTCAAATGTATTATGTATGTTCAATTCTGTATATTTTTTAATTTTTTTGGTATATACAGTTATACTATATAAATAAATATATATATATATAGTACAGCCGTACCCAGCCGTACCCACAGAAAAAAAAAAAATTTCGCCGTACCGGCGTACCAGAACCCCGCTCCCGAACCCGTTCCCGTACCAGAACCGGCAACTTAGTTTAAAAGAACTAAGAGCACAAAGATAGAGTGAAACTTATGACTAGTAAGTTGGAAAAGGTGTCTGCAGAAAATGATCAGTTGAAGACATTGAATGACCAACAAATTTAGGAATAATTTTTTGAGAAGCCAATGCTCTTCTTCTAGATATCCAGATCCTTGTTGCTTTTGTCATGGATAGAATCACTTTTCACATCATCATTATTTCAAACATAAATATGTTCACTGTAGCAAGAGGAATCATAAATTTGAAGGATGACAACATAGAAAATGTTGCAGCTGTTGTGGCAAAAAGAATCATTCTCTAAGTTGTGTTGATTAAAGACATGCATCTATATTGTAAATCATAATAGCCACTTTTCATGGGTTGGTTTGTTCAGACATACACAAGCAGTTGTGATATTTCCCATTACATTGTCCAGTACTAGTAGATTGCTTGTTGCTCCAAATTCTACAGAGGGTGCTGATTCAAATATTCAGGTTTCCCTATTTCATGTTTCCAACTTTCTTGATTGGTCAGAAACATTGAAACACGTGTTCTAGTAGCAGAATCTATTGACAGCACTTGCTAAAGAGGATTCAGAAAGTTCAAAAGCTGTATGATCAGGCATTGATGATTATCCAAATTTACTCCTCAAATATTCTCCGTCTATCACTAGAGACTGACCATGAAGCTTCAACAGGTTCAAAGTTTGTTGTTCAATTTTTGGCGATGATCAGGACTTGCATCGGCATCATGTTATCCAGCATGAGTATATCAATACTGTTGACAGTGTGACTTCAGCAGGTTGAAAGTTGAATGACAACAAGTTCAGAAGGCTTCATTAGATTATTGGGCTCAGAGGGCTCTTAACTTGTTTTATGAATGAAAAGAGAGTTTAGACATCATGTCAACTTCTATTAGTATTCTATTTTCTCTTCATCCTTTATCATTCTATCTTGTGGTTTACCATGCATTTGATAACCCTCCTCTTATACAAATTAACGTTAAAAGGATATTAAGTTTTGTATTTATTTCCAGTGAAACAAACTTGATGGTAATGGTTTCAAGTAGGTGTTTAGTGGCTTTGCCCCAAGTTGGCTTGAGCATACTCTTCCCTAAGTCGTCATTGAAGTGTTGATATTCCTCCTCATTGTTATCATCTTGTGTATTTGAAACATTGCTCATGACACATATCACATTCTACTTTTTAACTTTGTGTGTATTCCTTGTAAATTATTTGCTTTATCTATGTGCCAGCTTAGACTAGATCCTACTTCTATGTGCGTAACTTCTACATTCTATCCAAGTTCAAGAGTGGCCACTTAAAAGAGTTGTTCCCAAAAGAACAACTTACAAAGTTACAAACAGTTAAAGTGCCTAAAATGGTATTCAATTAAAGATATATAAATAAAAATAAACTTGCCAAAAATGGACATTAAAGACCATTTCGTTTTTAGTTGGAAACACCAAAAGAATCATTAGACCATAACAGCTAAAAGATTAAGAACATATGTGCACCAACCTAAAACCAATGACAAAGCACAACTGAGTTTCTTCTAACCAAGCTCCAAGTTACACATCCTTTTATTCAGGAAAGTTTGCGAACTAGATGGCTTTTGATTTATTAATCTAGAAAGATGATTATCCTTTTCTTTCAATGCATTAATTAATGGACCGTTCATTGAAAAACTCGTACTAGGTTTCGCCTAGGGACTCCTGTTGTGTATACCCATGCACCTGTAATAAGGCAATACATATACAGAACCAAAATTATAAGTTTCTTCCTACCAGCAAAGGTTGCAAGTAAACTACAATTAGCCAAACAGTTTTCTTAAATACAAGGTTGCAACCAATTATCAGTGCCTATAAATTGCCCACCAAAACAAAAAACTTTTTCCTTCGAATATTTGTACCACAAAACAGTGTTAGTATGTTTGTGACTCTCCTTTCTTGACAATTCCATTGGTGCTCAACTCCAAAAACAAGTTATAATAGCCTTGCAAATCTATTATATTTCTTAGATAACAAGAAAAGTTTTTATTACCAAAATAAGAAAACATGGTTAAATAACAAAGACGAAAATGAGAAAACGAGGTTAAATAAATAAGTGTTTTTAGTATTTACCCAGCAATAGGGTAGTTATACAACTCATAATTTTTTCAACATTTTTTCATGTTCGTTGTTTGATTTATGCTGGTAATTCTTAAGTTTATTATTTAAAGAATGCAAGCAAGATATATAAATAAGGGAATAAGGATAGAAACCCTTTGGTAAAGCTGTGCATCATAATTCATCTATTTTAACATTTTTTTAGAAATATGAAACTTACCAATGTTGCACCTTCTGTAACAGCACGCCTTGTTCGCTCCCGCTCTTCATAGGATTCCTCTTCTTGGGGCTTTTCATTGTCAAGCTTTCGTTTTCCTCCAGACCAAGACCAATCTTGTTCCACAGGTTCGTTTGGCCTCGGGGGAGGAACTTTAAGAACTGAAGGTCCACCATTGTATCCATGCCTGCTTAAAGCTTCATAGTCTATGATAGGTTTTGTTCTCTCTGCTTCAAGTTTTCCTGGAATGTCAGGCAATATCCTTCCTACATTCAGACAGCTTCAAAAGCTAACAAAATAACCCATTCTCACAATAACCTTCAACAACAAATATGATTCTGCTACT
Organism: Cunninghamia lanceolata; assembly: GCA_027924645.1. Lineage (NCBI taxonomy): Eukaryota > Viridiplantae > Streptophyta > Pinopsida > Cupressales > Cupressaceae > Cunninghamia > Cunninghamia lanceolata. The sequence continues at coordinate 280,291 of BSBN01001494.1, read as the reverse complement.
ACATTTATTGCCTGAATGCAACTAATGAGGCAATAGATAGATAAACGATTTTTCTATTACATTTCAAAATAGCGAATAGTCACTTCAAACAAGTTCTCCGAAAACATTATGAATGCCTGTTTTTTTTAATCTGCATCCCACCATATATAACAAATTTGTATAGAAGTCAAAGAACAGACTTGAATCAGATTGTTGATTTATATGATTGATGTCAAATCATATTGAGTCACTCCAGTTTTGTGTTTAATATAATCCCTTGCAGCAGTGATGTTGCACCAAACAGATGGAATCTTAAGCCTCCATCACAATCTTGCATAAGTAGTGAATGATAATCAGTTGGCAAGGCTTCCAAAGATATCGATTGGGAAAGATTTCAAGAAAACAATGCTGATGTTAGATTGCTTTAAGTCTGACAAAATCCGGAAAAAAAGGGATGTGAAAAAAGCAAGAAAACGACTGCATGATAAATTTTCACTTTCTAGGTCCAAGGAGTTGTGGAGCCTGTTCCAGGTTCAAACTATCCTCGTTGCTATAAAATCACCCATAATTCATCTTAAATGTGGACAAGGCCGTGGTGTATCGATAATTGGGTACATTCCAGCATGACACAGATTTACAAATCTAAAAAATTTGACCAAAGCTTCCTGCGCATCACTTATAAGATGGCTCAAAACTTCACCCAAGATCTACCAAGCTGGGAAAAGTAGATCAATTTTTTGGAGAAATTCCATAATTAATTCGATAATTCATGATTGATTAGCAATTACAGTAACACTACCACTAGCTTATCTGTCAATGTCTACGGAGATGTGCTAAATCATAAATGACATGAAACATACCAGCAGTACAATCTCCACCTTGAGCTGATTGATTACTTGTTTTTTTAATACTGTGCTTCTTTAATGTTTGTTCATCCTCCTCTGAATCTGAACTTGAAGAATCATCACTGGAAAGGGAAGAGATAGGATCCATAGCATTCCACGGTCGCGCTTCCCTCATGGCGAATCAACCCAAACTGATTGAAAATTTCCACATTACTCAACAAAAAACATGGCTGAATTTAATCAAACATTCGAGCAGCCTAAACTTTGTAATAAAAATTGACCCAACGGGTAACCAGGAAACCCTATCGAATATAAGCAATACCAAGACACCAGTTCAACCCCCATTAAACTGACCCCAAAAAACCATACCTAACCCTAACCAGCAGGCGAAAAACTCCAGCAAAAATAATGGAAAAAAATATGTATATCCTATGCTAGTTGCAGAAATACATATTAACTGGAATGTATAAAATTGATCAGGTGATCGTTTGTAGGAGTATAACTAGAATCAGAACACCTCCGTCAAGAGGAGTGAAATCCTTACCTGTGACTTCAAATTGGAGAGTGCAAATTGTTCCAAACCTGCAAATGTTACAGCCAAAGAGTCTTATGTTTTTAGCAACATCTCCCAATAAATCAAAATTCCAAAGACACAAATCAATTTTTTTTAAATTATTTCTATGTTCATTTAAACGGATTTGAAGGAAGAACTTTACATACGTACGCTAACCTTTTTTAAGTTTCTGCTGCCTGTTCTTAAATAGTTTTCCAACCAATAAGAACTGAAATAGTTTTTTATTTAAAAAATATTTACCTATGGCTATTGTATAGATGCAAATATTATAACAAAATATATTTGAAAATTTATTTTTCTTTAATCTAATTGGCAAAAACTTTTACCCAGTAAGAGCCATTAACAACCATCCATTACAATAATAGCGGTAATATTGACTTATGGAAAGGGAGTGGTAGACATCATGTCTCTTACTAATAACTTTATAATATATATAATAATTTAATCTATCCATAATTAATTACTTATATAAATTATAATTATAAAGATAATTTATAAGTTTATCCCAAATTTATATATATATATATATATGCCTATAATAATTTATAATAATATTTCATTTAGATAGATATCTATGATAATAATATACTAATACCTAAAACTATTAAGTTTCTAGTTTGAGACTTTATGGGTAAAAGTTTATTATAGGCAGTAATATATATTTTTAATAATTATTAGTAATAAGATTAACTTTGGTTAAATATTAGGCAGTAAAGATTAGGCAAAAAAGTTTTTTTTCCAACATCTCACCTATTAACAATTTAAATATATTATAACTAAAATAAAAATAAAAATATTAAGAAACATGTATTTAAATTCCTATTAGTATTAATATTGATAATATTATTAGACAATAAAAATATTATAGTTATATGAGATTCCTATTACTAATCAATATTAATAACATAGATTATAATTATTAAAACTATATTAGTTTACTATAATATAGGAATCTTATATTATATAGATAATAAACTAATAAAACTATAATAATACTAATATTAAACTATAATAAAACTATATTTAAACTAATACCTTTTATTGTCTAGGATATTATAATACATACTTATTAAAACTATAATATCTATATAAATTGATATTTTTGTAATAATACCAAATTCCTTCTTTTTATATAATTGTCCTTATAGATTTTTTTAGATAACTAGATTTAAATCAAAATACATTGTGATCGTGGAAATGCAAGTTGAGGTGGTTGACCATTCGCAAGTGGCAGAGATATAAGTGGAACGAGACTTCTTTTGGAAAACCGTTTCTTGGCCGACAATCAGAAGCTCATTGACATATATACAAGTAGCATTTGAGCTCATTCAAGGATACATAAGTAGGGTATGGAAGTGAAAAATGACAGTGTTTTTTAAAGTGGAATACGCAGAGATAAAACTCTCTCTTACTTATGCAGGAGCACAGAGACATTGTGCAGCTGGGTAGAAGATTTAGTGACAGAAACAAATAGGAAAAGCTAAGAAGGGATATACTTAAGAGAAAATCTAAGCGGTAAGAGTTATTACTCTCAGACCTTTAACAAAAACTAGTCGAGATATGGCACAGTGAATATTATAAAGAAATCTCATGTGTACTTCATCGCTAAACTCTTAGAGTTAAATAGTCGTTCTATTCTTCAATCTTTGCCTGCGAACCTATTAAGACATGTTGTTCTTTAGAATTATAAAAGAAAGGATTCTCTATATAATATAAAAACTTTCAAGAGGATGAAGAACCAGTCATGTTATACTAGACTCCCCCCTATTTCTCAAGCTCACAGCAATAAAATCATTTATGTTAACCTCCCATTCATACTCCGTGATCTTTTATACAATGTTGCCCTATATCTATCATAGACTTTTGCTTTCCTTTAAGATTGGAATCATTCCCCGAGCACACTTAGTATATATGTAACTAAATTTGAAGCAAGTTGTTTACCAACCACTCTATCTGATTTTATCCATTATAACACTTTATTTGTTTTCGTTCTCCACATCTCAAGATGATCTTGGAGAATTCTCAAACAATTTGTGGGCTTATACTTTTTAAAATATCATTCTTATTGAGTTTTCTTCTTTTTGGTTAAAAAGATTCCTGCAGGGAAACAAATTGGATGGCACAGTGTCCCAAGTATTAGTGAGATCTGACTTAGACCTTTGGTACAAAGATTTTATTTCCCCTCTTTTCTGCAATTAAAGAAAACTAAAGTTGCAACAGTATAAGGAGTTGCTTTAATAGTTTGAGTGTTTTATGTTCCAATTATTCGATCTGTATTATACTATCTCCACATGACTATTTTTCAAGTAGAAATAGGGAAAGAAATATATTGATATGCAGAACAAAACTGACAATACTTATTGTGTACTGTACGATCCAGAGTTGATCCTCAAATAACCTCAAGCAGCTTAATCAAAAACATAACCTTAGGCGGCCACAAAATTAGAAGTTGGGATATCAGACTTTTGATTGCATGTTTGGTTGTGTTAGTTTTAGTCTTCCTCTCTATAATCTTTCTTTGGAGGCAAAAACACCCATGGCAACTAGTTTTGACCACAGATGTTTCAATTGCATCTCAACAACACCCATCTTCAGGTGTTTCTGCAATCCCATTATTATTGTGTAATTATTTAGGATTTCTTTTATTTACTAGAAAACATTCCTTCCATTTTTTTTTCCAGCTTTTCCAATTAGAATATCTATTTTTATTTCTTCTTTATTAGATGAAGACAATCAAAATGATTATCACAGACTGGCCATAGAATACACAGAGAAATATATTAAAATTGCTATGAATAACTATTCCACACTCATTGGTAAGGGAACTTCTAGATTTGTATATCATGGCACAATTTCAAGATCTGATGTTGCAGTCAAAGTACTTGAGATTGATTCTAATAAAGCACAACGAGAATTTCAAAATGAGGTGGGTACTTTCTCAGAGATTTAGTAAATCATCAAGGAAAGAATTTACTTAAATCTCTCCATTGTTCTCTTCTTAGCCTCAAATTCTCTAGTAACAAGTGTTTTCTGTTATTTTAGGTAGCTGTACTTTCAATAATATATCATAAGAATCTTGTAAGCCTTATTGGGTATTGCAGACAATCCATAATGGCATTAGTCTATGATTACATGCATTGCGGAACATAGAAGGATCATCTATATGGTATTTTGAATTTTAAATCTTATTTTAAATTAATTTTAATGCACCTATATATCAATGTAAAAAGACATACTTAATGGTTTTTTTTCTTTTCAAGTCATAGCCAAATTAGAGACACCGCTTGATTGGAAAACCAGACTGAACATTGCTCTACAAGCAGCAGAAGGTATGTTGTCTTTGGCAGCAGCAATTTATTTATATCTAGTTTTGTACAATGGTGAAATAGAGTATATATCAACCTTTTTACACACATTTACAAGCTTGCTCTACCTTTTAATGTTTATTATCTAATGTGTTTAGACTAAACAATGGATTTATACTTGTAAAGGATAAAAGTGTATATTTTATTTATTTATTATATATGATATTTTGTATGGATGTTATAAATGTATGGTTTTAGTATTCAATTTGATTTATTTAGCATAATAAGCAATTCTAATCCTAAACTCGTCACTCAAATCTAGTATATTCATCACCTTAAAACATGATTGATCCATTTCCTTAGGATGTTGCCTCCCTAGACTAGGTCGCACATATGGTCCTATCACTTGGACAAGATCACACTCACAGTCTAGGACAACACGGTACTCACAGTCTAGTCCTCCAAGTTTGAATTTCAAATCTCCTACTTCCCTTGCCAACTTTCTTAGAATATAACCATTACCAAATCTCCAATTATGTCTAGGACTTGTATTTAAGGACATCATCCTAGATCATCAATTCATCATCAATTGTTAGGAAAAAGCATTCACAAGAGAAATCAATCACAATCTTATCAGTCTTAGATCAATCTCAGTAGCATCAACATTTGCATCTCTAGTTGGCATGCTTTAATATTTGTACATCGGCCATCGGCCTTGACTTCTATTAAGGAAGTTAATGGTTTTCCTTCTATTTATAGCAAGTGCAAAGGTGCTTTTCAACACCACCAAATTTTAGGCATAGGTGAACAAATGCTAAAGATCAAATTTAGGGAGGACAAATCCATGTGGGTGTCCCTAGGTCTCGACTTAATCTCAAACAACAAAAATCTAAAAACATCATTATTACGATCTATTGATCTTTTTTCTAGTACTAAATCTCAATTTTAAGTCTTCTATCATAACATATCAGTCGGTCAAATAGGTCAATTTCAACATCACATTGAAGTCCAAATAAGCTTCTTATTCCCTTTTAGCTATATAGTTTTATGAATCTCAATTACTTGGATCTTAGTTTATTTTAGTCTCAATGCATTAGTTATAGGTTTAATTTAATTAGGATTAGACCTAGATCCTCTTAATTGTAAGGTGTATTTATTTTTCCTATATTTGGGCAAACCCATAACTTCAACACCTATCCTTCTAGTTAGAAAATTCTTACTTTTAGTTTCCAGTTTGTTAGTTCATATTTATTGTTTCTCAAGTCATTGGTTTAGCTTTACATGTCTAAGAAGCTCCTAAGACCCTTAGGTCCCCTTCAACAAAGTGCTGGGTTAAACCCTCACCTAGCCACCATGGCTACCTCTATGTCTTCTACTTCCTATGAGGAACACATGTTATGTATTCTAATGAGAAAGAAATAGATTATGATTAGGGTGCCTTTATTGAAATCATTGAAAATCAAAAGAAAAGGAGATGGTTGATGAACTAAAAGCTTTTACAATCAATTAGCTATCATAAATGATGGCATGTCCACCTAATTTATTTATGTTGCTCTTACCAAGGTACTTATTACTAAACAACATGAGATGGATGCAATTAAGGCTACAGGGAAAATCATTGAAGATGTACACAAGCTCCTTATATGACTAACCATGTTTCCCCAAACCCTAAGGTTTATCCATCATATCCATCTCAAACCATAAGTGTTCCTCCCATTTCTATGGCTCATGCTCATTCCTCTCACATCCCTCATATTGCTCAGCCCTTTCCTGCCACATCCATAGACACCTTCCATTCGTATAACTTTATCCAATTATATGACCCTCATGTCTCAACCCATGTACACTCCATCTAATCGCGTCCCCTTTGTTTCTTCCACTCCCCTTTGACCATTCATAGTCACATTATTTCTTCTAGAAACCCAACCTTTAAAACCAATTGGCCATTATCATGAGTTGAAGGATATGAAAACTCATGTCAATGATTTGCAAAAGTCTCTCGAGAAGGATCTTTCAAGTGAATTACTACATAATCCATTAGGTCATGTGATGCTAGCTTATCTTTTATCAATGGATCTTTAGCACCTATTTTTATGATGTATGATGGTAAAAGTGATCCCTTGACTCATATACATGCTTTTAATGTAACATGGTTATCTTACATTTATGATAAAAGATTGATTGATAAATTATCTCCACAAAGCTTAAGAGATTACACACTTAATTTGTTTAACTATTTATCCAATGCTTTTATTCAATCCTTTAGTGACTTGTTGGTAAACAGATTTGTTGCTTTAAAATAATCTTCTTGATTAACTCTGTTCGCCCTTGGATTAGCAACAACTTGCTCACAACAGTTGAAGAATCGCAGGACTATGTCGATTCCTCTCTACGTTTGAGAGGGGCAGCTCCCTCGTATGATAGGGGTATTCAAATTTTTTGGAATTATAAGAACAAAAACAAAGAAATAACAAACACTAATGATGAAATAAGAGTTAAACTTATGAATTTAAGTTCCATGCATCCAAGTAGAGATACCAAAACTTGATGCGAAATATCTTTCTCACAATGCAACTTTGAAAGGAAAGCACATGATCATTATTGATGAAGCATACGAATACCAATAACAACACATGAAATCAAGTTGAACACACATTCAAAATGTTTTTTTATTTCTTTCAAACTTGAATAACACTATTCGAGTCTTTCATACACTATCATGTGAAAAAGTGGAACTCCTTTGATTGAAATACAGTGAAGTATATATAGGTGAGGTTAGTAACCACCTAGGGTAACTACCTCAACCACTTTTTATAACTACTTGGAGTAACAAACTCCCTTTTTTAAGTGCATTGATTTTGAATAACTAACTTTCTTTTACAAAGCTAGTTGCTTAGAATAACTACCTCACTTAGGCACTTAAAATAACTATGTAAGAAAGAGTTAGGAGGAATCAAGGACCCTTAGACTTTGAAAGAAGTGAACCTGCTCAAAATGATGAAGCAAATTAATGTAGTACTTGTGAAGAACAAATGAAGTACTTGTGGTAGTGCGAGGAATGTTAAGCACAACTATGATCTCCTTCCATTTTCTCTCATTCATGACCATTTGCAGTCCTCCACGAGCAGTTACTTCCTTGTATAATAAATAGAGGTCTAGATCCTTACCACCAATCTTTGGAATGCCTATTCCAAAGCTCCTAATTTGGTGTTATTAGAGATGATGTCGGCGTAGGTCTTGGAAGATACTTGCAAAGGTTGTAGAACGAATTTTCAATAGCTGAAGTCAATGTTGTACATGAGACGACATTTCTTTGAGGCAATTTGTCAAACAGCTAACGTGCTTCCTCTATTCTTCCACATGATCAAGATCAATCGAGGCACTTATTACATATGAGAAAAATCCATTTTCAATTATGCTTTAATGGATGTCCATACCCTATTGCAAATATCCCATCTTGGCACGAGCTGGGAGCATGCTGGCAAATGTTATGGAATCTGGCTTTCCACCTGTGAATGGAATCACTTGAAAGTTTTAAACACCTTTTGAACAAGTCATTTTTGTACATATCCTAAGTGTTTTATAATATCTGGCAAACCTTTCGTTCCAAAGTTCTCATTTTGACATAGGTTGTGGTTTGGGTTCACTACAGTCGGTTGTGTTTGCTTGGAAGTTTATGAAGTCTTTTCAACAAAACCATTTTATGCATAACCCGCGGTCATTGCATTTTCTGACATGACATTTATTTGAGGCATTCTTTTAAATTGTTGCCAAAGGTTGTCTGTGCATTCACATTTTGCATGTATGTCTCCCAGAGCATTTCAAACCGTAGTACTATCTAATAAAAATCCACCTTCCATTACGCTTTGTTGGGTGTCCATACCTTATTCCAAAGCTCCTCTTTTGGCATAATCTGAGAGAATGCTAGAAAACATTGTGCAACCGTCTCTTACACCTACCAAACATATTTGCTTGAAAGATTCTAAAGCATTTTCCATAAATCCATTTTGTGGTATCCTGTAATAGTTGTATTCCATGAAGTGATATCTCTGTTGAGGTGCCTTCAAAACAATCTGAATGTCTTCAAAAGAGTTTACATGCCTCCATTTTATACTGCCATTTCTTTAGGTGGCCTAGAAAGCATTTCAAATGCCATGTTTATGCTTCTATATTTACAGAAAAAACACGTTCAAAGCTCCCATTTTGGAAAGTAGAGAAAGAGATGGTATTAAATGTTATGAAACAATTTCTGCACCAGTTTATTGCATCTGCTTCAAGGTTTCTGAGACCTTTTCAATGAAACCGTTTCTCACATATCCTCCAATCATTGCAATCTAGTTGGTGACATCTCTTTGAAGTATATTCTTTGCAAAGGTCTACGAGCTTTGTCTTTTGTTTCCTATTCTGAAAATGTGTTCATCAAAGCAATTCAAACTGAAAACACTTAAGCATGATATTCCCCTTCAATAGAGCGGGTTGTGGAATGCAGCTTGACACCTGATGATTGTATTTACTTGAAAGTTTCTAAATCTTTCTCAACAGATCCATTGTTCATCCTGCTTCAAAAGCTCCCATCTTTGCATAGGCTACATGGAGATGCTAGTGATGGTCGTGGAGTCCCGTAACCGCTCCTAAATAAAGACTTGGAAAGCCTTTGCCACCGGTCTATATAACCGTTTCCTCACATGTCGAATATTGGGCATCGTGGGCGAAATGAAGTGTTTGGATGTTTGTTCAAGTTATGATGAGACACTTCTTTAAAAAGTTCTCGGGGATCGTTAGTGGTTATGAAACGAATGACAACACCCGACAATTAAAACAACGGGTTCATTCATCGGCGGTAAATGTTAGTTTAATTATTGATAAAACTTGCCGATGGAAACATGAGGCCAACATGACTCAACCAATGCTTTTGTTGAACATTTCTAACATAATATTAGGCTTAAAGCTACATTTATCAAATTAGCACATTGTAAGAAAAGACACAATGAGACATTCAATGATTATGTGATTAGATTTCAAACTATGATAGATAATCTGAGTTATCAACCATTGAAAAAGGAACTTCAAGGTTTATTTATCAATAGTATCCTTCGCATCATCAAAGAAAAAGTAGTTTTCAATACTAATAATTCATTTCCTAAATTATGTGCTAGAGTATGTGAGTATGAGCTTAAATTATTAAATGATAGTATCCTACACCATGGCATCGCTAGCACTCCTCAACCCCATAAGTTTCAATCAAACTCAAATTTCAAATATGGAGTCGATGAGGGTGTATTTCAAAGCAAGCATGAGCCTACACATAATGTCAATACCATCAATGGCTCTCATGCCAACATCATTAGCCTAAAACCAAGGGAGCATAGAAAGTTCAATAGATAGTCTAATCCTCCACATATTATGTTACAACAACTTTTACAACATCAACTTATCGATGCCTTAGCTCTCATCAAACCAATTGGCACATCTAGAGATGTCCCACAATATTTTAATATTATTTATTTTTGTGAATATCATTGGGCAGTCTAACACACTTCTAGAAGGCACATAATACTTAAACACCGAATAAAAGATCATATTGATAATAATGTGATTTAACGAGAGGGTATTAATAATGGGAATAAACCTATAACATCTCCAAATTAAAGTCTTAACATCTACATCGATCCCTTCCCAATGCATCAACATGATGAGTCTAATCAAGTGGAAGTGGATGATGAGATTCCTCCCAATCATAGAACTACAATGATTCTATTGGTTTTATTAAAAAAAAATAGATTACGTGTAGCATAATGCTAATAATGAAGATATGAAACATAATGGGTTTAAACAACAAATATACTTGCAAGTGAGTATCAATTGCATAGAGTGTGGTGGAATGATGATAAACCCTAGAGCTCTAGTGAACATTATAATAGAAACAAGGGTATCTCAAGAGAATTAATGAGCCAAAAAATACAAAGGATACATCATTAGCTAAACATTCTCATGGCAATTTTCCCAAGTTTTAACAAAGAAACAACTATAGAAAAATGTCAAATAAAGTTCATAAAATAAATTATGTAACACAATGGATGACATCTCAACCTACTTCTCAAAAGAGAACAACAAGTTTGCCACCTTTATACACCACTTTTGTGCATAGAGCAACACTTCATGAGCATCTACCATAATCATCACCGCATGTGCATCATGGAATTGTAGAGGTTAGTTCCATGTTTAAACACATGGGGCAACGATTTGTATGCCATGTCTCTCAACCCTACTGAGATTGAACCACTACTACTTGACTTCATAAATATTATCAGTTATTCGCTTCTTTATCTATATCACCTACTTTTTCATTACATGTTACAATATTCTATTTCCATATGGTATTTTCATGTTCTTTAAATTATTTCACTTGATCTTGCCCCTTGGGGGCTAGATATTCATTTACTTTTGTAGGTTCTATGTGCTCAAACTTGCTCCCATTAGGGGGAAAATTGGGATTTTTTTGCACATGTTCTAATACACCAATTTTACACATAGATAAGTGTACACTTGGCATGCACTCTCTACTCAATTTTATTTTATTATCATACTTAATTATCAATCATTGCTCCAAAATTCATTTTATTTTTGGCTATCTTTCCTCCTTAACTTGTAGGTACTCCTTTATAGTACACACAATTCAAGGGGGTATATTATTACTAATTATATTCTCAATTTATGCATGATAATTATTATGTTTATGTTTTTTATTCAATGGTATGACAAGCCTAATGAATATTTGGTGCATATCAAGGACAAAGGGAATACATTCTTGATCCAATTTTCTTAGATACATATAATCCAAAACATTGTATCCTTTCATGATAGTTTATTTATTTCATTTCTACTTTGGTATGCTTGCTCATACATATTTGCATGCACACCAAATGGGGGGGAAATATAATGGATAAAAGTACATGCTCTGCACTCTGAGCAATATGTTTTATGCCACCTTGTGTGGATGTTGTAAATTCATGGTCTTAGCACTCAATTTGACTTGTTTAGCACACTAATCATCTTGATCCCTAAATCCACCAGACATATCTACTCCACCCATCACCTTAGAATAGGAACATCCATTTCCTTAAGGCATTATCTTTCTTGACTAGGCCACTTAATATTTTCCCTTGGAAATGACCACACTTATAGTCTAGTCCTCCCATTTAATTATAAATCTCTCACTTCCCAAACTAAGTGCTAAAATATGATCATTACCCGTCAAAATTCAATGCCAAAAATCTTGAGTTGTGTGTGTAGGAATTGTATCAAAGGACATCATCCTAGATAAATAATTCATCAATGGTTTTTAGTTCAAAGCATTCACAAGAGAACCTAGTTGCAATTGCATCTATCTCAATCTCAATCTTAAATGCACCAACATTTGCATCTCTACTTAGAAATTTTTTAGTCTTTGTATGTTGGTCATATGGTTTTATTGTTATCAAGGAAGTCAATAGTCTTTGCTCTATCTATAGCAAGCCCCAAAGGTGATTAATTCAACACCACCAAGTTTTAGATGTAAGTAGAGTTGTAGGCAAAGAAATATTGAAGATCAAATTTGTAGAAGAAAACTTTGTGCATGGACAAAGTTTGCATGAATAGAACCATAGGCATGCATAGCCTAGACTCAAGCAATAAAATTCTCATAACATTGTTATCATAGTCATCATGATTCATAAAATGCAAGAGATATTCCCCTTGAGCTCACCAAGGGTAAATATCTAACTTACTCAATAAAATAACCTTCAAAAAAAAATTTACACCTCCAAATGATGCTAATGTAATATGTTCAAATATTCTCCATAATGTAATTTCAAATTAAACACAAAAATAGAGCAATAAATAACAAGGAAACACACATACATTGAATTGAACACAAGCAATTACCTTGGAGAAACCCTAAAAGGGTGAAAATTCTAGTAAGAGTGAGCTTCATGCATCTCATATCACTATCCTTGTCTTTCATACAAGTGTTACAATGCTAAATGGCTAATTAGATTCTTTATAATGCCTTAAAACTTCTTCACTCCTACTATCATTCCATAATGCCCAAAAGGTGTTAGGATTGATGATGTTAACCTTGCAATCCTAGGACTATGTACCTTAATTTTTTTATATTGCATATCATTCACACACTAGAAATCACCTATGGAAGACCAAGAGTCACTACTTAGAAATCCACTTTATTTAGAAACCACATCCACATTAGAAGCCAACTATGGAAGACCAAGAGTCACAACTTAGAATTCCACATTAGATGTCACTATGGGGATTTGAACTTGGATCTCCATAGTGAGAAACCAACATTTTAACCAATTAAGCTCAACCCCTTGGACTTATGTACCTTAATTTCAATATTTTAATAGTCAGATATTATTTCATGTGACTCCAACAATCAAGGAAGGGGAATTTGGACATCCCACACAAGGAGGAACATTTTTTATAATTAAATATTATTTTCTAGGTACTTAGAATATTCTTTGCAAGGTGGCATTTAGTGGGGAAGCTTAATTTGGCCTATGATAACATCATTGGACACTTGGCATGAAGTGGAAGGGAATCTAACTATTTATGATGTTGTAAGAGGTGTAAAAAGCATCTATGACATCGTAAGAGGTGTAAGAAAGTATATTTGATTATGTGTAAGAAGTCGGTAGCCTTTTCTGGACTTAAGGAGTTGTTATTTTGTCTTCTAGTGGGTTGTTTTTGTCCTCTAGTGAGGTTGGATGCCTAAGTTCATGAGAAAAGTCTTGAAGCTTCTAGAAAGATACTTGTAACTCCCAGACATGTCATGGGATATCTTTTTTCATCTAGACTACTTGGCTCATGGTTTGAGTGCATTGTAGAAACCATTAATGTTTTTCGTATTACTTTTGGCTATAAATTAAAGCTTGGAGGAGGAGGTTGCATAGATTGTTTTATAGGATATACTAGTACTGAAGTGCTACCATAATTTAGAGAGATAAGTTTTTGTGTTATAACATTATTTATCATTAATACAAGCTTGGGGTCTCTTTAGGTGTGGAATTTTTTCCCCCAAGAGTTTCTCCATATATATGTTGTGTTATGGTTTAGATCTCTTTTAGTTATACTCAGTCTTCAACATTTGGTATCGAAGTCTTGGTTGGCTTGATTAGAGGGATGCCTCTTATAGAGTGTTTGATAGAGTTTTTTACTATAATGGGAGTGTGTTGTTTTCTCATAGTTTTGGGTTCTAGGTGATAGAGATCATGGCTAGTTCATCTCATTTGGAGATTGAAAAGTTCAATGGCACAATCTTGGAGCTTTGGAAACTAAAAATAATCTCTTGGAAGAGAGGGATAAGTGGATTACCATGACGAGTGAGAAAAATTTGGAAAAGATGTTTGATGAGGAATGGATAAAATTAGATAAAAAGCTCATGGCACTATTGGATTGTGTTTATATGATTTTATTTTATTGAATGTTTATGGTGAAACTATTGCATATAAATAATGTAATAGAATAGGAGAGATATATCAAACAAAGAGTATTTATAATAATTATTTCTGAAAAGGAAATTGTATTATCATAAAATGAAGGGGACTTAGTTGCAAAACATTTAAATGCATTTAGTGTGATCTTGAGTCAGTTACAATCAGTTGATGTGAAATGAAAGAAGAGGATAAGTGTATTTTGTTATTATGTTCATTGCCTGATGTATATGATAGAAAATGAAATAAAACACTGAATGAGCTCCTATCCCAAATTCTTCAATACCTTCAAGGAATTATCACAATGCAAGCCTAAACTAAATGAAAACATTAAACTAATACTATCATCATGATGTGCATTCCTTGGTATCTTTTTGTATTGTGGATTGCTCTACACTATAGCAATAATGAAAATAAAATATGAGATTGATGTGAAGATGATTAAATTCATGAAATCAATTTGACAACATAAGTGTGCAAATTTGTGTATTATTATCCAAATAATTTTAATGAGGAGAATTTATAGATTTTTAAAACAAGAATTGATGGTGGAGAATAGATTAGAAGGTCAGCGGTTGTAATTAGTTGAGAAGAATTGATGCAGTCATGACCAGGGGGTTTTATTAAACTACCTAGTCATGCAACCATAACACACAATGAAAGCACAAATGAAATTATTTTATTAACATCAAAAATATCAGCAATTACAAATCTATTAGCCCTTCAGTACTATACTACTGTACAATCTATAATATGCTTATAGCACCAAATCGCCTCCCAAAATAATACATAAATCGCCCCAATCAATTACTCCACATTCCTTCAACAATTTCCCCAGATCGAACCCCCAATCTGGTTTTCTTCTTCGTATTTATCATTCTTCACTGAAAACAGTTCAACCACCATGATTCGTTAGCAACAACAGGAACTACCAGGTAGTTATAGAAACTAAAATGTTACTACCAGAGCCTCCACATAATATATCCCTATCGCCATAGTATTTTACATCCGATAATATATAAAAACTGACTCAAGACAATTTACTGAAACTCACATGTTATCAGTAAAAATCATATGTTCTGAATTCTCGATATAAGTGCCTATCGACAAACTATCAGTTTTCTAAACCTCCATTATAAGGGCTTATCAGAAAAAGTCCACTTGTATGAACTTATCAGTGATTTAACCCATCTATGAACCATTCTTTTGAATAGCTTGTCGGTAAAATACACTTTCCAGGAACTTGGGAACATCCCTTTATTATCAGCAAAACAAAAATATTACAAACTTAGCCACCTACCAAGTTATCGGCAAATTATGACTTTTATGAACTTAACTCTTTGCCATGTTATTTGTAAATTCTCCTTCCTTTGAACTGACAAAGACTTGACATTTCCTTTGTTCGGTGAAATACATGTTTCTCAAACCATTACTGGCATATCGACAATTTGCCGAAACCATGAACTGGCTGAAGATGGAACATTTTCCCCTTATTGGCAAAGTGTCCAATCTACAAACTAAGAAACTTGACCGCCTTGAAGCCCTATTGGTGAAATGTGTCATTCTTGAACCCTTGTCGACATATCAGCGAATTACAGAACCCATGAACTAGTTAACAAGTGGAACAGTTTACCGATACAAATGTATAAGCTACCAACTCTTTTATCGGCAATTTGTGAAGATTACAAACTAGCTAGGACTTAGCCTTTTCTCTCTATCGGTGAATTGACCATTCCATGAACTAAAGAAGTCTTGGCTCAACGTTCAAAGCTCTTATCGGCGAAGGGAATTATTAGTGAGCCTATAGGTTCATGAACTAGTCATTTTGCTGACTAAGTTTGAGTTCTCACAACTTCACCGACAATGAAGAATCTTCATTCAAAAGACTTAGAAAATTTTTGCTTCTCTTGAAGGCTTTAGTTGGGAAAGTCGCTTGTCGATGAATCGAGAAATCGGCTAACTGTCGAACTGGAAAGTTTGCAAACTGCATAATTATCTGACTGGCCATAACTTAGTCACTTTTCTCCAAATTTCACCAAATTGGAACTAGAGATACATATTAGGCTCTTCTATAAGATGATGCTTTTACTTGGCCAAAATAAATTTGCATTGCTCCAAAAACAAAACTGCAAGAAAACAAAGCCAAAACCAACTTTAGATATAAAATATATTTTTTGGTGACATAGGATTGCCAGTGAACCCAGATGCTCCTGCATCAGACACGTCGGGTAAGTGAAATGTTCCATGAGTTGGAAAACTCATGAACATTTGAAAATTCTTGGGATGGCGATCCCATGCTTGTTCTTTATCCAAACCTCCTCTTTATCTACCTGGCCTTTCCTCTTCATCACTTGTTGAAATGCTTTACTTTCACTTGCACCTCCTGAGCTACATCCTTCTGAACAAATTTCTGAATGTCCAAATTGTGACTTATCTTGTTTCCTCTTCAACCCATCACTCCTTTGTTCAACATTTACAATCTTTACCCTATTGGTCACTGCTTTAGGCTGTTGCTATTGCACAAAACCAGTACCACTCCCTTTATCTTCAACCATAATCCTCTCCAAGGGACCCTTCATTGAGTCATTCCTAAGACCCTTCATTGAGTCATTCCCAATTTCTCTCGTCACCTTAAGCAACTGCTTGTCAGAGTTGCAACAACTATCAAACTACTCTCTTTCACCTGGGGTGTCTTCTCTTTTACTGAACTTAGCACATACTTCTACCCATCTTTCACAATAGTATACAAATTCCTTTTACCATCATAGATTGCTTTCCTATCAAACTGCCAAGGTCTACCCAACAACACATGACAAGCACTGATTGACATAACATCACACAAGACTTCATCCTTATATGAACCAATCTAAAAACTAACCATGTATTGGTCTTTCACTACTAATTCATGTTCTTTTTGTAGCGAAGTAACTTTATAAGGACTAGGATGTTTCATCTTTTTTAAACCTAGATTTTCTACCATTTCTTCTGAAACTAGGTTATCAGTACTACCACTATCTACAATTACTTTGCAACACTTACCTCTAGACTTGCAGATAGTTCTGAAAAGACTTCTCCTCTGAGATGCTTCATCCTTCTTCACTTTTGGTGTTATCAATATTCTCCTGAACATAAGAGACTCTCCTTCTTTATGTTATTTTGCTTTCAGTGATGCTACACTCTCTTCATCTTCTTGTACCAGGTTATTTCTGGCCATACTTTTCTTATTCTTCTCTTGATGTAATTGTGGACATTCATAAGCTCTATGTCCTACCTCACCACATTGAAAACATTTCCCAAGGAATCCTATGTTGCTGCTACCACACCCTCCTGTAGAGTATTCTCTTCCTCTCACTCCTTGACTTGACTCCTTATTCAATTTGGAATTTGTTTCTTCTTCCTGAACTTGTTTACCTTTACCACTGCTTCCTTATCCTCGCCCAGCTAAGAATTTCCCTCTTCCCTTGGCATTACTCTATTGTCTTCTTTCTATCTTTTCTTTTGCTTTCAAAGCACATTGATATGCTTCCTCTAACGTAAAAATCTTCAACATACTCATATCACTCATATCATCTTGTATATTAAACCTCAACCTATTGATATATCTAGCTACTTTCTCTTTATCCATTTGATGATGCCCAAATCTAATGACCATTTAATAAAACTATTTAGTGTAGTCCTTTACAGTTGTATCTTTCTGCTTCAAGTTCTGAAGTTTCCTGAACATCTCCAACTCATAATCTCCAGGAATAAATTTAGCTTTCAATCAAGTAAACATTTGATTCCACCAAGTTATTCTCACATCTCCATTAGCCACTCTCTCTTTGCAGTTCCCTCCACCATAAGGCAACATGTCCTTTAAGTTTCGTTTGTGCCAGTCTTACCCTCTGAGGGTCATGAACATTTTCATATTCAAAATATTCTTCTAATTCTCCTATCCAATCTATCAATTCATTGGGATTCAATATTCTAGAAAAATTAGAAATTTCTATTTTTCACCTCCTCCAACTCTGGCAAGTGCTCTCAAGAAACGTTCTTCTCCAGCATCTACTGGTTGTTTGTGTTCTCCTTGTTCATCTTCCACAACTTCATCCTCATCATTGACATGATCTTTCACACAATCTAAGTCTCTTCTCAATCCAACAACTAAATTTCTCAACTCATTCCTCATTTCAACACAAAACTATTTGAACATTTCTTCCATTCTAGGAATTCTTCTTCTCGGGGGCATCTTTTTAGATTACAACCATTACTAACGACTCTCCACACTCACTGTGGCAACAAAATCCTCTTCTGCTCACAACTCTAATGTCTCCTTTAGCCCTCAGTAATTATGGGGACTCCTCTTCACACCCACAATACTCTCTCGAGCCCTCTGAGACAATCCTTCAAACTTTCTGCCACGTATCTCCTCCCAACAAGAAAACTTGCTCTGATACCACTTGATGCAGTCACGACCAGGGGGGTTTTTCAAACTACCCAGTCATGCAACTGATGGGTTTAAATATTGGCCTCTTTTGTTTTGTTTTTATATGTTTTCAAACCTTTTGCACATGATCTTCCAGATACTTTTCAAACATTACCATCATGATATACTGTCTTTTTATATATTTTGCAAAACCTTGAACCTATTTTGTTAATATGAAATATGGTGATGATATTTATCAATTAAATGATTTGAACATGAGTATGTATGCAATATAGATGAGATTCTATGGTTTAATTATGAAGGTTATTTGCATGCATATGTTTTGTGGATTAATCCCTATGCAGCAACAAGCACGTGGCATCAAGGAGAGGAGAATTTGCAAAATCAAGCTGCCAAAAGTGCAGGCAGCTGGAAGCTGAACGTGAATCATTATGGGAAGAAATAAATGCAGAAGAAGTAGACTTGTTCCAAGATTCTAAACGTAGCTTATGTGTTTCTCATACGAGCCGTTGCATAGGAATTCTTATTTGAATGGGATTCTCCTTCCTCTGTTTAGTTAGAATTAATAAATCAATCTTAATTTTGTATCCTAATATCTAGGAATGGATTAATGATTGTAGTTAGTTGGTAGTTGAATAAGACTCTCATGTTTTGTATAAGTTAGGGGATGAGCTCAGAGTCAAGTTAGTTACTCAGTTGTTAGTTGTTTTATTCACTATTAGAAGATACATTAGTTAGTTATTTCTCCAGACATGAATTATTGAAATGCAATTATTGAATATAATCTGCAAAGAAGATTCTGTTTGAAGTATTTCCGTGACATGGAATGAATAAAACTGTGTTATGTGGATGCATGAATATCTAAGTTATATTTGATTTATAGCTAAGTGAGTCAATCCCCTGAGCCGACCACTCAAGGTACTGATTTTTACTTCGTTTATTTTCTCATTCATTTATGCATTCTTGTTAAAGTTGTTTTCCGTTATTTTATAAATGCATTGTGAGTTAAGTAGAATACTCTTGTTGTTAATTACAATAGTTGTGGTTCATGAAAAAATGTATAATTGATCCATTTTAGTCCTCCGGAGGTTAGCATTAGCTTTCTCATCATTTTGAATGGTTTTGGATTAGTTCTGTACTTTTCTATTGTTAGCAGTTATCTATAGCTTATGTTGCAGGTACCCGTAGCCACTAGGTTCTATAACCATTTTTACTATTCTTGCATTTTTGTGAATTCCAGCAAA
Organism: Cunninghamia lanceolata; assembly: GCA_027924645.1. Lineage (NCBI taxonomy): Eukaryota > Viridiplantae > Streptophyta > Pinopsida > Cupressales > Cupressaceae > Cunninghamia > Cunninghamia lanceolata. Next base: position 260,430 of record BSBN01001494.1, on the reverse strand, counting down.
GTAGAATAATCTAAGTAGGTTTGAATAGGATACTTTAGGAGAATATGAGCCCCTGAAGGCACATATAGTGCAGTGCCATCATAAGCTTACACTCCTTGGTTGATAATTTAATGTAGATGTATAATGTCAAGTGGACTATTCAGATAGGTTTACCCCTGAATTGTGTCAAGTCTACAACAGATTAGTTAGCCTCTATATTTTTGTGTAATGCAAGGTTATTTGCCTAAGGTCCATCACTTCTCTGACCCCCACCCCCTGCTTAAGATAGAAACCATTATAACATGCAAGCCTATCCATCTTAACTAATTCTGTACTCCTACATTCATCATTCTTTTCTCCTGTCCAGTGTGGTACTAGATAGAGGGATAGGAGGATGATAAGTAAGTGGCAACTATCCCACTCCTTTTTGTTTTGAAACATGGATGTACTTGTGCAATCTTTCAAACATATTTATAAAATTATGGAAAGAGTGAGGCTCTTTCCTTTGCAACTCTGGGGTCAGGTTTTTCCATCTGCTTTGTACATACCTTAGGCAATTTTGAAGGATAGGCACTGCTAGCTATTGTATCCTTCTATAATCTCAGAGTCTCAAATCCATGATTATCTCTCATGGAACCTTGTGAAAAAGGAGTGTCAACCATTGATTAATGATTACATTGGGATTCAGTGCTTCTTTTTTGATCTGCAGTGCCACTATTTTCTCTTGTTCTTCATATCTATCCATTAATTCACCTCTAAACTACTCATTCTTGAAATAGGATGACAGTGCTCTAACTTGTATATCCCCAACACAAATTAAAGGGTTCCAATCTATATCCTCTTCCATCAAATAGTTGTGTAAATAATACTCACACAGCTGATCTTGCTCCTCCAGACTGACTTCTTTGAAATAGCTGAGAAAATTATGCTTCAAGTGTAAAAAAACAGGTTGATCATTAATGAACTTATTAAACTAAAAACTGAGAAATTTTTCTTTTATAAACAATGCATACACCCTAGGTGGAGGTCTACACTCAATAATTTGAATGGATCTATTTATTACCTCTGTCAATTTACCTTCCAACCTTTTCAACTCTAAATTCTTACCTTCTAGTGATGCATTGAGAGTTTGTTTTTCTTCCTCCCAACTTTCTTTTTCCTGTTTGAATTTGTTAGTAAGTTTCATCAATTCAAAGCCCAAAGACAAAGTGGTGAGATATGTTGGAGACCTTGCTACATGAGGTTGTGGATTTAATGCTTTATTCTCTTTAGTTTTTGTTTTATTATTAACCATCTGTGCTAATAGATCCAAGTTGGTTCCATGGCCGTAGGTTTGGATTTTTTCCTCCAATTCCTGTATTCTTATCTCCTCATCTTTGTCCTTTTCCTCATATTGCTTTATTTGCTCTTCCAATTTCTTTATCATGACAAGAGATTCTTGAAGCTCTTTCCTTATATTCCTATCCTCCAACAGTTCTTTTTCCTTTTCAAAATTTAAACCTTCATCATCATCCCTAGCGATATCAAAAGTTTCCCTAGCAGAGCTACTGGGAATTGAGTTTCCCATCTTCTTTGCAATAAAAATATCTTCTAAATCAAAGTCAAAAGATGAAGAAACATACCTTCTCTTCTTAGCAAGCACATTGATATTTTCATGAACATCAGCAGGGACATTCTCAGGGGTGTCCCCTTCTTTGTTTGAGTCTATGTCCAGCAGCATTGAATCATGGTGCTGTTGTCCTTCACCTTTTTCTTCCTGTCCCTGTTCCTCAACAACTCTTTCTTCAACATTCTGCCTTTTCAACCTTCTAGAGCACCTGGGAGTAACAGTTTCCTATTTAACTTCACTTTTCCTCTTCTTTTTACTCTCCTTCTTCTTCTTCTCCCCTGCATCCTCCTCTTTTACAGTGCTCTTATGTTTCTCAACACCTTTATTATTCTTCTTTTTCTTAGAAGATGTTGAAGCAGGGCCTCTCATAGCTGTAGGGTTTGTAGAAGATGAGGGTTTCTCTATTGCCATTGGCCTATTTTCTGAAGTATTTTCCTCCTGTGGCTCTTCTTGCTCCGGTTCAATCTCAGGTTCTGATTCATGTTGAGGTTCATCCTCTACTTCAGGTGCTTCCAACAGTTTTGTGATATCTATGCATTTTTTAAAGGCATTCCAATCAACCTGTGGATGTTGAATTCTCAAGCTTCTCTTAACCAATAGGGCTATTAAGTAGTGATGGGACAACGTGTGTCTGTTTGCTTTCTTTGATAGTCAGATGCCATCCTCTTCAACATGTTATAGAGGAAATTTGGAACATTGACTAACTTATCATGGCGTAAGTGATTTAGCAACTTAAAGTGCACAGTATATAACAAATTGTGCTGACCATGATAGGTAAAGTATTTAATGATATAAGAAGCACATTTTCCCCAAAAGAATGGAAGGGATAGTCTCTTTGTACCTTGTGATGATGAGTCTAGGTTCTCTCCATGCTCGCAAGATTCTTCTCTTGTTATAGCTGTATCAGCATGAGCTGGATATTTAGACCCTGTAAGCGGCAATCCTGTAACTTGGGCAATGGCCATTTCAGAAGCATCTACAACCAATCCCCTGACTGTTGCCTCATCATTTCACCATTTCATTGTCATATTCTATTATCTTCAAGAAGTAATCTAGCCATCCCACTCTAATGAAGAGTGGTAGAACCATCATATCCTCTAATATTTTCTTGTGCGCAGATGGTTCTCATCTTATAACATCACCTCCCATTGTCTCTATACTCTGCAATCTCAAAAAGTTTTAATTTCTGCTCAACTTCGATTCCACCACCTTCAGAAGAACCTAAAATTTGTTGCCTTTTCTTGTGCCTTCTATTCCCCCCAACCGTAACTTTTGGAGCTCTCTTGTATGCAAAATTCTATATCTCAGCTCACTCATAGGGTAATAAGTTCACAATTTGGATGAAACAGGGTAGGTCTACTATCTTTGGAAAAATGACATAAAATTCTATCTGATAACCCTAAAGACTTGGGTGGCAAAAATTGAAAAGTAACTAACCATTATACCCCTCCCCCCAACTAATGGGTGAAGTGACCTCAATTCACGCATGAATTGATAGGGCTGAAAGAGTAATTATGAAATTTATTGGTGATATATATTTTCACATGCATGAATTAAACAAAGAGTAATAATGAATATAAAATGAAATCTAAGTTAATCATGTAAGGTTACCTTTTATACATACGTTATGGAGGTAAGTGATCAGTGCACCTTGGAACCGGAGAACACGTACTTGGCGTTTATTTGATGTGAGTAGAATGAAATGCATGAGAGTGAAAGATAAGATGGCGGGTACGTCAGAAGTGATGTGATGTGACAACTCGCAATACTTGAGCTAACAACTCGTGAGTGTGAGTTGAAGATTTTTTCTGCGGGCATTTGATTTATTCAAAATGAGTAACACATGTGTGGAAGAAATTGAATGCGCAGGAAAATAGTTTACTTTTTGCCAAAGTGTTGAAGACTTCTGCAAATAGGTGTTGCTATGGTTCCTCTAGTACAGGTCCCGACTGAATGTTTACATATTCATTATTTCAGGTCCCAACTGTAACAGGTCCTAACTGAGACTTAAGAACAAGTCCTTCTGGAGCTAACTGTGTTCACCATGGGTAGTGTACGGTGTGTGCATGTGAAGTACAAAGCAATAAAAATTAAGTCTTAGTGATAGGGGTTGAGTCGTGTAACTCAACCTCTGCATCACTAGACATGATGGGTGGATCACTTTCTGTCAGTACATCATTGTGTGTTTCATAGCCTCCATCAATACCATTGTGAGCACCATACTTGTTTGTTAGAGAGACAATAAAATTATCTTTTTGAAGTGGTTTCTTATAAAGTTTCAGCCTATGTCCATTTACCAATAATGAAAATCTGACCTCATCAATGGTTTGTAGTTGGACTGCACCATTAGGGAATACATGTTGAATCTCATATGGTCCCAACCATCGAGATTAAATCTTTCCTTTGAAATCTTTGTACCTGGAATCATAGAGCAGGGTCCAATCACCAACATTGAATTCTTTAGTATTTATATACTGATCATGCCATTTAATTATTTGCTTTTGAATAACCTCTGTGTGGTGTATGGCTTCTAATCTGATTTCGTCAAGAGCATTCAAATGTTGTAACCTTTCCTTTTCAGTCTCTATCAAGTCCATCCCCAATTCTATTGTTGTCCTCAGAGTTTTGTATTCAAACTCTATAGGCAGTACTGTTGTCTTGCCATAAACCAATTCATAAGGAGTGAATCCTGTAGTTGTCTTCCATGTGATTCTATATGCCCAAACAACTTCTGGTAATCTGGAAACCCAATCTCTTTTGTGGAGCTATACTATTTTTGTCAATATATTCTCAATCTCTCTGTTTGTAACCTCGACTTGACCATTAGCCTGAGGATGATATGGGGTAGACTTCTTGTGTCTGATCTAATACTCCTCCACCAGTTTGGTGATTAAGTTTGATGTGAATTGTGGTCCTTGATTAGTCACTATCTTCCTAGGTACACCATACCTAGTGAAGATTTCCTCATATAATAATTTTTCCACATTGCCATCTCTGGCAAACTACAAAGCTTTAACTTCTACCCATCTGGTTAAGTAATAGGTGCATACTAGTATATATTCCTTGTTGTTTGAAGTGGGAGAGATAGGTCCAACAAAATCCAACCCCCACTTATCAAAAGGAGCTAATGCTATTTGGGGTTGCAATGGCATTTCATCACTTCTTGTAGGTCTCCCCATCCTCTGGCATGGATCACAGCTTCTAGTATACCTGACAAAGTCTTTATGTAGTGTTAGCCAGTAATATCTTGCTGTCAAGATCTTGAAGGATATCCTTTTGGCTACAAAATGTCCACCACAGGGTTCATCATGACATGCCTTCAATATGTCAAACACTTCATCCTCCCTGATACATCTTCTCATAATGTTATCTGGGCCAATGTAGAATAGGAATCCAAAAATCCAAGAATAAGGGAAGCATTTGTAAACTATCTTTTCTCCCTTGGAGAAAAGTAACCTGGAATCTACCTTGTCAACAAATAATTAGCTATATCTACATACCATGGAGTGTGTATGTTTAGAGCAAATAGATCCTCATCAGGAAAAGAATCATCAACCACTCCTTCTGCTAATTTTGTAGGCAGTCTAGATAGAAAATCAACAACCACATTAGCCTTTCCTGGTTTGTCAACTATTGTTATGTCTTCCGCCCACTATTGGCTTATTCATCAAATATCTGATTTTGTATGTATGAACACTTTATAGCTAGTAATGTAGTGTCTAAATTTGTTAATGGCATAAACAACAACTAACATTTCCTTTTTGTCACAGTGTAGTTCAACTCAACTCCCTGTCAGTTTTTGTTGATATAGTATATTGCATACTCTTTATTTCCTTCTTGTTGGCTTAAGACTACTCCAATGGCAAAGTTTGATGCATCAGTGTGGATATGAAAGGGCAATGTCCAATTTGGACCTCTTAGAACTAGAGCTTGTGTCAAGGCTACTTTTAGCTTCTTAAATGAATTCTGATAGTCTGGAGTCCATTCAAAGTCAATGTCTTTTGTCAACAGAGTAGACAAAGGGGCAGCAATTTTGCTAAAATCTTGAATGAACCGCTTGTAATAACTTGCATGTCCAAGGAAGCTCCTTACATCCTTCTATCTCTGTGGAATAGGCAGGGTAGATATGATTTCAATCTTCTTTGGATCAACTTGTATTCCTGTACTTGAGATAAAATGTTCCAAGACAATGCCCTGTGTCATCATCATAAAACATTTTCCATTGCTCAAAGATAGATTGTGCTATGTGCATCTCTTTAAAACTTTCTCCAAATTGTGTAAGGCTTCATCATATGTTTCACCATATGTGGTGAAGTCATCCATGTAAATCTCCATGCTATCATGGGCAAAATTAGAGAAAATACTGAGTATTGCTCTTTGAAATGTGGCTAGAGTATTACACAGACCAAAGGGAAACACAAAATATGCATAGGTTCCCCAAGGGCAGGTAAACGTTGTCTTATCTTGATCCTCGGGTGTAATCTTGATTTGGTTATAGCTGATGAGTGCTAGGTAGCACCCATGATAATACACCTTTTTTACCTCTCTTTTTCTTCCTTCGTATTCCATTGTCCTGATGACTGCACCAAAGTAGATTGACAAGATTTGTTCTAATTATGTTAATGAGAGATGAGTTACCTAAAATCATGATTTTTATTGAAGGACTAATGTGCATTAAATTAATGGAAATATGCAGAAATTCTCTCTTTCTGAATCTACAGGTGCAGGTGTTCAGGCAAAGGCAATTTTGAGCATCTCCAGAGGTGGTCCTAATAATCTCCAGAGCTGACATAAGGATACCACACCAGTCTCCAATATTTTCCAATATGATTGGAGAGATTTTGAGGTAAGAGGGTGAATCATCTTTGGAGCTGGACTGAAGTCATGAGCATATCTCTGGAGCTGAATAGAAAGTCATAAGCATATCTCTAGAGCTGCAGACCAAAGTACACACCTCTGGAGCCTCCTTAATACAAATGCAGATTTCCAGTGCCGCTCCCAGTCAACACTTCCAGTGGTAATTGGGGTGCTCTAGATATTACTCAATTAGCACCTGAGTAATCAAATGAATACCCTAGTCAACTGCTAGAAGTTTTATCTCTCTTTTTGATTTTGCATGAGCTCTTGATAAATTGATTAAGTGCCTATATTTCAGGGTCTCACTGCCCAGCTGTATTTGAAACTAAGACTCAGATTTAGTGAGACTATTGTTCCACTAAAATATATTTTAATTGCATGAATTTTTACTCTGTAGTTAAACAGTTGGTAGAATAACAGATTGATGCTATCTCATAAATGAACTAGTAGTTAGGGTAAGTGATATCTCATCGCTAGATTAGATATAAATTTACAAAGTAGCAGCAGAAGAAGATAGCGGATGAATTATTATTATTGTAATCTCATTTTGATATAGATACTTTTCTGAATACAAAAGGATACTGATGGAATTAGACTGAAAGATAATTGTGATATTATATTCTTGTGCTGATTCATTGCCTTAGTCTTCAGTCCTGAGGGTGAGGAGCAAGGGCCCACTCCCACCACCAAGGCAGAAGGCTAGTATTGTTTATTTGTTATTCTACTTCAGATTATGTTGGTTGTTATTCTGTTTCAGATTTTGTTTAGAAAGATAGTCACTTTTTTCTCGTAGATAAATGTATGTTTCAATTGTATGGATTAGTATAGATCTACATTAGCAATTCACTATTTTAGCTTTGTTTCCAACATTCTTAGAATTTATTTCCATAGTAGATAGATCAGTAGCATTAGTTTCCTCAATTAGTAGAGATCATTAGGGTTAGTTAAATAGACTGGAAACTATAGGATTCCTAATTGCAGATAGCCAAGGACACAACCCTAGATTTGACACATGTTTTGCCAAGGACCAACGACCCTTGTCATTTTTGGCACCGTTGCCAGGGATCTCTATGTTAATTAGGGAAACTTAGTTAAACAATTTTAGGATAGATTGAATCTGTATGGTTAGAGTTAGGGATTTAAAAGGAAGATACATAAAACAGACACCCCATCAAAAAACTATAGGAGAAATCAGTGGGGTGGCACAAGATCTTGAAGAGAGACACCTAAAACCTACCTTGGAAACTGCACCTCAACTCAATAATCCCTTAAATCCTCCAAGTCCTCCACTCGCTGAATATATCTAGGAATTGCAACAGAAATTCCAAGCAAATCCTTTGACAGAAACTAATTCCTCAAAACCTCACACTGAATCTCAAGGAGAAGATCTAATATCAGACATGGATGATAATCATGAAGAGGAGGAAAATCAGGCTCCAAGAACCTTCTCATATCCCATTGTTCTGGCTGCTGGAGATAATGCCCCTATGAAAATATTTCACCTGTACACTTGCCAAATTTTAGGGGTCTTGCTTTTGAGGATCCAGATTAGTTTTTGTTTGAATTCAAAGTGGTATGCCAGACTTACGATTATGGATCAGATAATCCAAAACTCAAATTGTTTCCCTCAACTCAGAAAGATTCTGCTATGAGATGGTTCATGGGTTTGTCCCAAAACTCCATCCATTCTTGGGAACAAATGGAAGTAGAGTTTTTAGGAAAATACCAAGATTACTATAGAGTCAGTGATAAAAATGAGGAATTGTTCAAAATTAAACAGAGAGAGGAAGAGACCTTAGAGGACTATGTGGATAGGTTCAACTTCACTTTGAGAAGGTATGGCAATCCTGTAAATCACTCTTTGGCCAGAACCTTGTTTGTAAAAGGATTAGACAAAGAATCAAAACATGCACTAGATCTAATGGGAAAAGGGAATATCAATAAAATGGATATGCTTGCTATAGAAGAACTCTGCAAGAACTATTCCAGAACCCAAGATGGAGTGAGAACACCCAAATCTTTCAAAGGGAAGAATGATAGGACAGTTAATGGAGGAGATTACAAATCTTAAAATAGATATTCTAGTTAGACTAAATACCACATTAGATGGGATTCAGGCAAAAACTAGAACAACTGATCAAGGTAGAACAACTGAACCACTCTCCATCTATTGTCCTAGGTGTAGAAACAAGCATCTGTTGAGAGAATGCCCTTTAGATAAATCAGAGATCTGTGACAGGGAACATCCTACCAGTTAGTGTGATTAGCTCCCAATCGTAAAAAGGCTAAGTAAAAAGAATGCCATTATAGAGGAGGAGTTGAACTATGTAGGACAAAAACAAGCTGGGAATTTCCCTTATAATCAGTATCCAAACTAGGCTTCTTATAGAGGTCCTTCTAATTGGGGAAATAATTAATGGAATCCAACATGGCATGGGCCCCAGAATAATCCTCCTTGGGGACCACAAGATTGGGCAAACCAATAATGGCAGAACCAACATTGGCAAAATCAGCCCTAGGGGAATCAACAGTGGCCACAACAGTTTGGATCACAAAACATGCAGCCTCATTGGGGTCCTCAACAGGGATATAATCAACAATACCCTCGACACTTCCAACCTCAACAACAAGCATTGCTAATTGGACCTCCCAACACATAAGGACAGTCACAAAATAAATTAATTAGCCAACCACCCTTACCAACTCAACCTATACCAAACCCATGGAATAAACAGGGAGCAATTGTTTACATGATAGAAAAATAAAATATAGCTAATATGAATGCCATATATTCCAATAATCTCTAGTTGCATTCTGGGAAAGCACTTCCAAAACCATCTCCTCCAACTATAGTTGAAGTAACCAATGATGAGGAACCTGAAAATCCATCCACTCAGCTTCAAGAGGAGATTATTATCGAAATAGTGCTAAAAGAACCATCCTTGGATAACTCTGAAGTTCCTCCTAAAAGAATGACTTCGGAGAACACCCCGGGAAACATTTCTGCTAAGAACTCTGGAGATGCTCTAGAGATAGAAAAACTAGCACCATACCCAGAACGGCTCAAACAACATGTCCCTCAGAACTTCTACAAGAAATTAGACAATTGAACATTGAAATTTTGCTCCTATAAGCAATTAGGGATGTGCCTGAACTAAACCAATTCATCAAACAACATTGTGTTAAGACCCAGGGCAGGAAGAAAAACTTTCCTTCCACCATCCAGGTGGAAGGAAAAGTAGTAGACCTCCTAATGGGAGAAATACTCCTCCCAAAATATGGAGATCCTGGGAATCCTGTCATAACTATTTACATCTCAGGGGTAGAAATATCTAATGTTTTGGTTGATTTGGGAGCAGCAATAAATGTAATGACAGTTCACACAATGGACAAATTAGCCCTAACAGGTATCCGGTCCACATCCACAATCCTTCAACTTGCTGACCAGTCAGTAGCTATTCCAAAAGGGGTGATAATTGATGTTCCAGTTGTGGTAGAATCATGGGAATTCCCAATAGACTTCCTGATATTAGAACCTAGAAACCAGCGAAATGCATATCTATTGATATTAGGAAGACCATGGTTGGCTACAACAACAACATCTATTGATTGTCCAACTGGGGATATGGTCATTTCTAATGGAATAGATTTGAAGAAAATATCTTTGTATCCTCTAGCTGAACCATCAATACATTATTTAGGAAGAGTATGGGTAGATGAGTCGGATAACATGGAAAAGAGTGGCTCAGTAGCTATGATTACCATCAAAGAACATTTGTGTGAGTTAGAAGAAGAAATCCACTATGATACAATGGAAGATATCACCCACATTCTTATTAATGAGGATATAATGGAGCTAGCCCAAGATTCAAGGAGATAATTTCTCACTTCTGCTCATTGTACCCTAGCAAATATCATTCCTTGTAGAGAGACCTTTTATAGAGACTTAGCCACATTCCACATGTTTCTTCCACATTCTTGCCCCCTCAATACCATGACTCTAGGATATGGATTGAATACATCTATGGATCAGATCACAAAATAGGTCATGATTTTACATGGGAAAACACTGAATATCAACACCTAGTTAGCAGAAAAACAGGAAGAAACACTTCTCAAACTCCTAATTTCCTATTCAGTAGCTTTTGCTTGGGAATACCAAGATATGAAGGGCATCCCTCCTGAGATCTGTACTCATCATATATACACTAAAGATGTCAAACCTATCAGACAACCCCGAGAAGATTGAATCCTGCTTTAAAAGACATTATTAAGACTGAAATAAAAAAAATTGTTGCAAGTAGGGTTTATATATCCAATCTCAGACAATCAATGGGTCTCACCCTTAGTCATAATGACTAAAAAGAATGGGAAGTGGAGAGTGTGTATTGACTATAGAGAGATAAAGAAAGCCACAAAGAAGGACTACTTTCCCTTACCATTCATTGACCAAGTGCTAGACAACCTTGCAGGGAGGAAGTATTTTTCTTTCCTAGATGGGTTCAGTGGATATAACCAAATCCAAGTAGCACTTGAAGATCAAGATAAAACCACTTTCACTTGTTCTTGGGGAACTTTTTCCTACAAAGTTCTTCCATTTGGACTATGTAATGCTCCAGCTACATTTCAGAGGCTTGTTTTAGCCATTTTTGCTAAATTAGCTAATGAGTTCATGGAAGTCTATATGGATGACTTTACTGTGTATGGGGACAACTTTGAAGAAGCTCTCATGAACCTGGAAAAGGTACTAAAATGTTGTGAAAAAAATTGACTATCCTTGAGCCATGAAAAGTGCTTCATGATGGTAGAGGAAGGAAGTGTATTGGGACACCACATTTCAACAAATGGGATCAAAGTGGACCAAAATAAAAATAGAAGTGATCAAACAGTTACCCTCACCTAAAAATCAGACAAATGTTAGAAGTTTTTTGGGTCATGCAGGCTACTATAGGAGATTTATAGAAAATTGCAGCAGAATAGTTGCTCCTCTGTTTACCCTGCTTAACAAAGACACATAATTCTTATGGAGAGAGAATTGTCAATCAGCATTTGAAACCTTTAAGGAGAAACTTACTGTCACACCTATTTTAAGAGGACCCAATTGGACTCTGCCATTTCACATACAAACGGATGCTTCAAATGAGTCTATTGGAGAAGTCTTAGGATAGAAAGAGGAGGGAGAAGGTATGCATGCCATCTACTACATTAGTAAAAACCTTACCTCTGCAGAAAGAAACTATACCACAACTGAAAAAGAATTCTTGGCAGTCATATATGCTATAAACAAATTCATGCATTATATCATTGGATACAAAATATTTGTACATATTGATCATGCAACCATCGAATACTTAATGAATAAGCCAATAGTGGGTGCAAGGATAATTAGGTGGTTATTGCTATTGTAGGAATTTGACATTACCATAGTTGATAACCCAGGAAAATTCAATTTGGTTGCTAACTTTCTGTCAAGATCGCATACAAGTGGAGAGAACCAACCAGTGGACCGACAAATTTCCAGATGAACATCTTTTTGCTATTTCCTCTACTACACGTTGGTTTGTAGACATAGCTAATCTCTTAGCTACATGCTTGTTTCCATCCCATTTTACCTCAAAACAAAAGAAGTGCTTACTAAAAGAAAGCTTATCTTACAAATGGTTAAATGGTTTACTGTTTAAATGTGGTCCTAATTTCATTTTATGCAGGTGTATAAAAGTTGATGAAATTTTTGATGTCTTAAGGGCATGCCATGATGAACCATCTAATGGGCATTATTCCTCACACAGAACCATCCACAAAATTCTGGGAGCTGGTTACTACTGGCCCTCTATTCATAAGGATACCAAGAAGTATGTGCAACAGTGTGATCAGTGCCAAAGGATGGGACAACCAACCTTCACCCAAGAAATGTAACTTCATCCTCAAGTAATTTTGGAACCATTTGAGCAATGGGGTCTAGACTTTGTGAGACCAATTTCTCCACCATCATTAGGCAAAGAGTACATTCTGGTATGCATAGACTATGTAACTAAATGGGTTGAAGTTCATGCATTACAATTTGCAAGAGAAGAGAAAGTTGTTGATTTCCTTTATAACAGAATTTTCTTAAGGTTTGGAGCCCCGAGATCAATAGTTTCAGACAACGGACCTCAATTCACTTCCTAGGTAATCAAAGATTCACAGACTTATATCAAGTTAAGCACATAAAATCTTCACCTTACCATCCCCAAGCTAATGGGGCAAATGGAGGTGACTAATAGGGAACTGGAGAATATTCTAACAAGGACAGTGACCATGAATAGAAAGGATTGGGCTAACAGATTACTTGAAGCAGTTTGGGATTACAATACCACTTGGAAGTCCACAACCAAATTCTCACCATATGAATTGGTTTATGGAAAGAAACCCATCTTATCTATAGAATTTGAACTGCAAACACTCAAAACTTCATTAGATATCAGTCTACCATTGTCTATAGCACAACAGAATAGGATTCTTCAACTCAATGAGTTGGATGAAATCCGTACAGAAGCCATACAACAAACAGAACTTGTTCAATATCAAAGGAAACAATGGCATGACCAACACATGAAAAGGAGGACATTTCAATAGGGCGATTGGGTTCTCCTATATGATTCTAAGTTTAAGGAGTTCAAAGGGAAGCTATAAACTCACAAGATGGGTCCTTATCAGATAAAGGAAGTTTTTGAAAATGGAACAGTTTTGCTAGAACCCATTGACGGAAGCACAAATTCATTCTTAGTGAATGGCCACAAAATTTGACTCTATAAAAGGCCATCATCTAAGGAGGAATTTATCAAGGATTTGTGCTTGGCTACAAGGGACACATCCTCTATCACAGATTAGACTAAAAAAAAAGATGAAAACCAACAAATGGCAGCCTTCTTGAAAAAAAGAAGGTTGAAAACCAGCAAATGACGACCTTTTTGAAAAAAAAAGAAAAAAAAAGAAGGTTGAAAACTAGCAAATGGTGGCCTTCTTGAAAAAAAGAGAGAAAAAAAAGAGAAAGATGGAAAACCGGTAAATGGCTGTCTTCTCAACTAAGGGGATTGAAAACCAGTAAATGGCGGTTCCCTTCTTGCCGGATTGGAATAATTAAGCTACGAAGGTAATCAGGTGACAAGAGTTACTAAAACACATCTCTGTAATAAACTAGGAGCACCTCCGACACTCACAAACTACGAGCACCTCCCGCACTTCACAAACTAGGACCACCTTCGGCGCTCACAAGCTAGGAGCACCTCTAGCACTTCACAAACTAGGAGCACCTTCGGCGCTCCACCAATAAATAGCCATTTTAAAATATAAAAAAAAATAAAGAGGGGACCCACCTCTCTAGGTAATAAAGTGGAGACATCATTGTTGGCATGAGACACTGCAAAGCATGTCATGTGTTGTCATTGATGGCAACTAAGTCCATTCCACACATCCGCAATGAAGTATCAGATCATATCAGAAGTCAGTTCCAAGATTTGTCCAGTCCGGATAGACAGGAATAGGATATATGGCAGAGTTCAGTATTTTGGTCAGTGAATCTCTCCAATTAATCATTGTGTGTTGTGAATCTGAGGTAGTGTAGAGGAATGTCAGGACAATCCAAATCCAAGATTTTAGCCTCCGGTGATAAAGGGATTAAAAGTTATGAGCATCTGAGTACCAGGTCCTAATATGACAGAATAGTTCAGGGAAGAACATACCAACTTGTGTTAGATCCTTGTGCGGATCTAGTAGAAGTGTTTTGGTGAGTTGTGTATGGGATATAATGTTAGTAGCTGACATGTGTGGTGACCTACAAGTGTTATTTCTAGTACGCATCAATATTGGTGTATGGATTTAGTCGACATAACATAGTACTTGTATTGTTTGTTAAGTTCTTCATAAGGCTGACAGAAAGGTGATTGAATTTCTTGAGGTGGATATATATAGTTGATGGATTCGAGTGTATTGAGGTGTGGTGTTGTGCGAATATGGAGTAAGTACGAAAAGGGGCATATAGAAGTGCGAAAGAGAAGAGATCTAAGGACTGGATCATGGCAGAGCAGTAAACAGGGTAAAGTGAAGATGAAGTGTGTAAGATCAGTATTTTGTGCCTAATTGGAACTAAATTCTTGCATTAGTAGATGCTACTCATCAGTTCAAATAATCTATAATCCTTTTTGAAATCATTCTTGTAGGTAGTAAGTCTCTTTTGAGCAGTCAGCTCTGGGCAGTGAGCCCCTTTTGCAATACTTTTAACAGAGTATAATCTTTGTGGGTTAACCCCCACCGTCGTTTTTCCCTTAACCGTGTTTCCACGTTAAAAATCTTGGTGTCAAGTGTGTTATTTGTGTTTCTGCTCATGTGTTATTAATTCTTGTTGTTCATGATTATATCATTAATCTATTAGAAGTGGTAAAGAAGAATTAACTGCAGCAAGCTTTAAAGTTTTAAGACAACTGATTCACCCCCCTCTCAGTTGTCAGCCCTAATTCCAATAATTGGTATTAGAGAAAGGTTCCTTGAAAGAAGCCTAACAGCTCGAGGAAGATCTGGGAAGGAGTTTCAATGGGTTCACTCAGAGAACAACTTCAATTGGCTTTAGAAGATCTTGACTAGTCCAAAGCAGAAGTAGATGACCTGAAAGCGAACTTTAATGATGCTGATGATTGCATTGACTTGCTAAAATATAAATTAAAGAAATCAATGGAAAAAAGGAAGGAACTACTTCATCAGCTACCTAATCTTACTGAAGAAAATGGCATGAATGAGGCTTTGGAAGAAAAGACAAAGGAATGTGAAAAGCTGACAAAAGAAGTTTCTGTTCTAAAACATGAGATGGAATTTAGGGTAATGAGGCTAACCAAAGAAATTGAGCAAAGGAAGAAGACTAAAGAAGAACTAAATCAAACTCTAAAGGAAAGAACTAAAGAATGCTGCAGATTGGAAGGAATAGCTGGCCACATAGAGTTTGATCTACAAGAAAGTAGAGACAATGAGAGAGAACTTGAAAGACATGACCTAGAAGTTGCAAATGAATACAAGGAGAAGTTCAAGATAAGCTCAGCTAAATTTGAAGCAATGCTTGAAAGTCAGAAGAAGGCTGATGATAAGCATGGTCTTGGGTATAAGAAAGATGAAAGCTCCAGATTCGGACAAAGAAATTGCTAATCAAGGAATGGGAGAAACAGACCTAGAAGACCTCCAGTAAGACAACCTAATGCTCAAAGGTATCCATCCTTTAATGGAAATTATTTCAATTAAAGTAAATTTGGTCATAGAGCTACTCAGTGCAGAAGCAGAGTAAATCAAAGTGGTCCATCCTTCTCCGGTCAATGCTTAAAGTGTAAAAGGTATGGTCATAGATTAAATGAATGCAGAAGTATGATAATTAATAACTCTATCAATAGAGGAAATGGCAACTCTTTCAATGGCTACTGTTTTGCTTGCAATGGATTTGGACACATGGCTAATCAGTGCAGATCAAGAGGAAATCAAGTAAATAAACAAAAAAATGTTGTGTGCTTTAATTGCAATAGATCTGGTCATATTGCAAGATTTTGCAAAAGTAGGAATAATGAAAGAAGAGGTCCAGTAAACAGAAAATTAGATGAGCAGAGACAAGACAAAGGTAAGGGAAAAATTGATGTGAATGAGATCCAAAATAAAATGAGCAAGACATGGGTCAAGAAAAGTATTATGAATAATAGTAATGGGTCCGCACCGGAATCCGGTGCTGATAATTCCTCCGGGAATTGAATCAGGAGCTCTGGCTCAAGGGGAGCTACTTTGAAAATCCAATTCCCCCAGCCTGTAAGTGAGTGCCTAAATTTGACATGATAATTAAAGTTAGAAAAGCTTATTGTAGATCATTTGGAAGGATTTCTGGAAGAAAAGAGGTGGATATGACAATTTGCAGAGTGATTCATGAGAAAATGCATCAAGAAACAAAGTAATCGGATAAAGTCAGGGCAACACATTTATTACAATGACAAATTAGGTTTTGTGGAGAATAAAAAGTCACTCACTCAAGCTTATGAATCACTTTGCATTTGAAGAGAACAAGAAGAAGAGCATCTAAACTAAAAATCTAGAGATTGAAGCACGAAGAACGAATTTGACCGGCAATTGATCAACCCTAACTCTACGGAAGAAAAAGGTACTTTTCTGTGAAGCTTTGAATCTGTAATCTGTTGATATGGCTACTTCTCTTGTTATTACTAAAAGGCCCTGTCCAAAATTTAAGAAGCATCTTTACAAGTCAGTCGAAGTCGAACCGTTAGGTGCATTTTCTGGTGTCCCATACAAAGTACTGCATGTAGAAGATATTAGGGCATACATCCATTGTAACGTGGATGAATTTGGAAATTTAAGATTGCTGGAATTGTTTGAGAACCATCTAAAGGATGATAACTTTGATTTGAAACCAGAATTCAAAACCCTAGAGAGCAAACATTTTCTACAAGTCATTGAATTTCTGACATTTGATGAGAGCGAGTGGATTCATTACATCTTGAGCTGAATGCATGATGAGTTCATATGGCTGTTGAAACCTTTCAAGATTACAAAGGATGTTATCAGAATTGTGACTGGGTTAAATTTAACTGGTTGATTACCCATGTTGAAATCTGTGAAAAACCAGAGGGTTACTGATGCAACCGGTGCCAAGTTCGACAAAAGGGCAATGACCATCAATGACATTATTGAACCGGATGTTAAGTTTGCCTCTATGGTGATTGGTTACAATATTTATCACTCCAGTAGGGAGAACTTTGTCTCCAGAACTGCCATATATGCAGCATATCAAATGTTGAAAGAAAATGCAAATTATGACCTATGTGAGCTATTACAGAATCAACTGATTGAAAACTGGAGCAAAATTAAGAAGGACAAGAAAAACACCTTCAATTATGGTTCTCTGGTCATATGTTTATTCTTCTACTTCATGAATGAAGTGCCTGGAGTAAAAGGTGTGCAATGGACTAGTGATAGGCCAGTTGCATTACAAATAAGAGATCATCTACACAACATTGGAGATTCTAAGACACAAAAAATTGCAATCTGGGGGTACTTAAAAAAATTTCAGAGTATGATGCACTCTAGGGAAAGAATCCCTAAATCAATAGTTGAGAAATACAAAGATAAAATATGTTTTATGGTGGACACTGATTAGTGCCTAATGGAAGTAGTAGAACCCAGAACTGTTTGGATTATGCCTATGGGTTATGAGGTTGATGAGAAGATTTTGGGAATATATGCTCAACATCTCTTGAGTAAACCAAAGGATGACTCTATTGAGAGATTTGGGACTTATAAAGAGCTTGATGAAAAGCTGCATGTTGAACTCTGAAAGCCAGAATTTAAGAGAAAAGCTCAGAAGCAAGTAGAAATGTATGTTGAAAGCATTGGGATAACAAAGGAAGCTGTGAGGCAGAACAGAGAAAGAATAGAAAAAGATGAGAAGGAGAAGTAGGATAAGAAACAAGTACTCTAGTAGAATCCTCCTCCACTCTAAGAACTACTAGGAGCTCTGCTGCTACCCCTGTCTTCCCAAAATCTTCCAATCCTGAGAAACCATAAGACATATCATTTGGTAAGGAAAAGAAGAGAACTAAAGTAAAGGCAATGAGATCACATGACAATTTGGAAAAGGAGGATGAAGAAAAGACAAACTTAGATGATGGGCTTATGAAGCTAAAGGCCATAGGTGCTAAAGCTGTTAAAGTATCTGAAGAGAAGCCTTCCGGAAGCAAGAAGACAAATAAGAGGCAGAGATTAGAGGCTGATGATAAGAAGTAAATTCCCTCTGTGAAAAGCATTGTCAAGATAATCACTGTAGATGGGAATTTAAAACCATTAACTAAATTCTATAACTTTTACAATGATGCTGACAAGAGACTTTTGGAAGAAGCCACTATCAAGTACTTGAATGTGTTCAATAGAGCTTTGGTAGAAATTCTATCAGAAGTTCCAAAAGGCTTAAGAGACATCTTGGAAATAAGAAAAGAAGTTGCCAAGTCAAAAGATATGGAGCTGAGGGAACATGTGTTAACCACTCTATGTCCAGTGATGTAACATCCAAGGTCTAAAAACATAGTAAAACCACAAAATTTACCATCGAGTAATTCAACAAGGTAAAAATGAGATAGAGAAATTTTTTCTTTTATTCAACATATCATCAAGTAACTACAATTACAAGATTTTCTCAATACAAAATACAATAAACCATATTGTATTTCTCAAATATAATGTTTACAAATGTAAATCAATTACATATACAATTTTGGAACGAATTATGCTTCTAAAAAGTTGACATCTTTATCACAAGTCCTGACATGTTTCCTGCTTGGATAGAGAGAGTATCTTTCCAGTGATTTACCTCCATCCACAGACCAGCGGTCTCCCACACTTCTTCCACATAAGAAGTGGCCCTACCCTTCATAAGGGATGTAGACCAAAGGTGACCAGTGGTAATTTGCCTATCCTGAGTACATAGTGTTGTATCCTACTCAACTCTATCAAACCATACAACCCTAGATACACTCTAGCTAAGTATGATTTCTAATAGGATGAGCAATCCAGATACAGTGAACCGACAATGCATACAGAAAACAAATACATTACTTTGGCCAAAGTTTTTAATTTCAATATCATTTATAATGAACATCATTGTTGTGTTCACCCACCCCTACTCAACTTGGATACTGTCGTATTCCGTAGTTTATCCATCAACTAAGTTTATACAATAGCTAAATCATTATAATAGTTTTTCTAGACTTTAGACATATCTATATGTCTTATCTAACCATTTGATTTCAGATTGACTCTAAGTTTTACATAATATCCCATAATAATATGGCTTTACAAATTATCTGAAACTCATATCAATGAGACTAGGTTAATAACAACTCATAGTTTATCTAAACTAAAATAAAAGAGTGAACTATCATTCAAAATAGATATTTCCTCTTATATGAAAATATGAATATTCTTGGTTTACCTATTCATGATGACTTCAATAGTCATGACACATATATATACTTGAATATGATTCCTCTGAAATTCCTATCTCATTAGACTTCATTTAATCATATCATACTGGTTTCCTACAAAGATATTCTCATGTAAAAATTACTAAGGATAACCCTATGATCCTTCATATTTCTATTGAAGCATTTCCATTGAGTTATCACTCGATTTATAATGAAAAAGGTATCTTCCTAAGTTTAATGAGATTCTAAGTTCTCTTAGAAAACAACCATTATAGTTATTCGGAACTTAACAAGAAATGGTTCTTATACTTCCATTAACCACCTCAAAGATTTAAGCATCCTACTCAACTATGTTTACAATCCTATCATAGTTCTATATATATATATATATATATATATATATATATATATATATATATATATATATATATATATATATATATATATATATATATATATATATATATATATATATGAATAGTATAAAATATCTCAATAATCAACTCTCGGTCCTTCTCAATGTCGAACCTTCTCTTAATCAACTATATTTTTCTACATAATTGACCACTCATAAAGAAGACCTCTACGGTGTATTAGAATATCATTCTACAGTTATAGCTTTCAATAGACCGACTTCTACACATTTCTATGGTTTTTGACTTGGGCTAATAGCCTTTGATAACGTCGGCTAGCCAGTGATAATGGCGACAATCATTAACTCCAAACATTTTAAACATAATGAAAACACTCATTAACAAGTTTGTTGATTAATAATTGAATATCACAGACATATGAAAAGGGATAATATCGATTCTTTGATGCATGCAAACAAAAGACATTATAAATCCTTACAATTCTATTATTGTTTCCACACAGATATTGAAGGATACCTGGAGATGGCACAAGAGTTATCTGCAGCTATTTTTACTATTCACTCAGCCTAAATGATGACGTCCACACGCCTGTGTTCTAGCTCTGACCTGCTCTCTATGTTTTCCAAAAAGATCCCCCCGTATGTGTGTCCTCTAACTGCGAATTTTATCTCCCTTATGATCAAGGTGAGTCATTCCAATTAATGATGCTTCAAAGCTCTTAATGAAATAGTTTCTACCACTCCATTGAATGTAAGATAATTGGTAATGCAACTGACCACTCTCTCATTCAATTTACAACCGATCCCACTTATGTAGCAGAGATAAACACATGTTCGTTCAAGGCACATAATGTGGAGAGTTTTCAACACATGCAACTATAATACCATACTCCCTCTTAAAGAGGTCAACACAAGCATAACTGTCGATGGTTATTATGGTTGATCACTTTAAGTGATCCAAATTCCATCATTCGAATTAATGTGGGTGTCATAAATAACATGCCCAAGGTTATTTAATTGATAAGTTTATTAAATAATGTGAGGTATTATCCTCTTCAATTTATAAATACATCTTGGCTTATATTAAATAAGACTTACATATCATCGTTCACATTCAATGATTACAATTTAAATCAATAAGAATAATAGTAATAAAATAATGATTTACGGATATTGTGAATGGGTTGAGTTTACCTCCCGATCACATTCCTTCATTAAAAACATGTCAATCTAACTTGATGGAATTCACTTTGACGTCAAGCGTCGATAAATAAATACTAAGTGACCTAAAAAATTAAAACACCACCCATTACGATAATTATGTCGTAACTTTTATGTTAGACGTAAATGGTCTCGATTCATGTTCAAATGATGTCGTTAAAGTTACTTATGACTTAATATGACTTACTACGATTTAGAAAGATTTATAAATAATATCAACTATCTGTTGATTATGTTCAAAAGCAAACTAACAAGGCAAGACTTACCTCTTACGACACATTGGTTCACATTTTCGTTAAATACTTATACTCGATTTGGCAAATAAACCACTCCTAACCCAAGGTCTCTCTCTCTCTCTCTCTCTCTCTCTCTCTCTCTCTCTCTCTCTCTCTCCTCTGAGAGTCATCTGAGAATCTGTATTCCTGTTTCAACTTGTAACCAAACAATATATGATCAGTGCATCATTATTCAAATAATAAATCAAATCTCATAATGCAATTATTAAATCGATAATAACACATTCTTTTCTATAATTTTATAAATGACATTCAATATAATCCATGGCTTTTCTTATCATTAATCTAATCATCATAATAAATTTACTTATGTCCAAGTAAAAATAAAAAGTATAGCAAGGCAAAAATTGGGGATGTAACATATCCTTCCCCTAAAAATTCATCATCCCCGATGATATAAAGTAGCAAAAGTAACTAATGTAAGTTCATTGTTTTTAACTGATAACAACATTAAATAAATGAGGAAACTTTTGATAAAATTCATGATAATCCTCCCATGTAGCATTTTCCTTAGCATATTGGTCCCATTGGACCTTACACTGTAATACCTCTCCGTTACACAAGCAGAGCTTGCGCATTTCTAGCACCTTGAGTGTCTCGATCATGACCACCCTTGGATCCTGCATCTGTAAAGAATTCCAATTCAAAATATGGTTATCACCTGCAACATATTTCTTCAAATAAGACACATGAAAAACATTGTGCATTCTAGACAAGGCCGGTGGTAGAGCAATTATGTAGGCAACCTGATTGACTACTTCAAGCACTTCAAAGGGTCCCACATATCGAGGGGCTAGCTTAGAAGACTTCCCAAACTTAATAGAACTTTTTAGAGGTTTCACCCTCAAAATAACTTTTTCTCCAATAGTGAATTGCCTTGGAACATGCTTTGCATCCGCATAGCTCTTTAATCTATCATTGGCTTCTACCAATCTTTTTCTGATCAGCTTTACCTTCTCTTCCATTTCAGGTAGCATTTCTGGTCTGATGCTAATCCTATCTTCTAGCTTGTCCTAGCTTATAGGAGTTCGACATCTTCTTCCATACAATGCTTCGAATGGTGCCATCTTAATAGCAGAATGATAGGAATTGTTGTAAGCAAATTCCACAAGTGGTAAGTATTCTTCCCACTTATATTATTGATCCATGCAATACATTTGCAACAAATCTTCTAAAACCTGGTTTACTCTCTCAATTTTCCAATCGGTTTCAGGATGATAAGCTATACTCATGTCGAGTTTAGTCCCTAGCGCAGAAAATAAAGTTTTCCAAAACCTTGACGTTACACGTGCATCTCTATCTGAGATAATCTTCTCAGGGAAACCATGCAATCCAAACACTTCTTGCACAAATTTGTGAGCTAACACAGGTGCTCCATCAGTCAAATTCCCTGGTATAAAATGTGCTACCTTTGTGAGCTTATCCACCACAACTAAAATGGTATCATGTCTAATCTTTGACATAGGAAGACCTTGAACAAAATCCATGCTAATAACTTGCCATTTCCACTCAGGCACATCATGGGGGTACAACAATCCTACAGGGTGTTGATGCTATGCTTTTACTCTCTGACATTCTAAACAGCTTGCCACAAATCTTGCAGCATCATTCTTCATTCCTTTCTAGAAATAAAGAGGTTTAACATCCGCTAGGAGTTTGGTCACTCCTAGATGTCCCAAATATGGTGTATTATGAAGTTCTTTCTGTATTAGATCCCTTAAGCCAGCTGAAACAGGAACATACATTCTACCCTTATACCTCAATAGTCCATCAGACTCTATTAGATAACCATTGTATCTTGGATCTCTAGGATTATCTTTTAGAGCCTGCTTCACTTGTTCATAATACTCATCACCAGACAAATTTTGTAACACCAAATCCTTGAAATTTCCATGAATAGAAACAATAGAAGCTATATGTCTTCTACGACTCAAAGCATCGGCTACTCTATTCTTTGTAGCTTATTTCAAAATCATAGTTAGATATCAATTCTAACCATCTCCTTTGTCAAGCATTCAGATGTGGTTCAGAGAAAATATACTGAAGACTTTGATGGTCTGACTTAAGTACAAAAGTCTTCCCCAACAAATAGTGTCTCCACATCTGCAAAGCATGAGTTATTGCTGCCAATTCTAGATCATGCGGTGCATAATTCTTCTTATAGGATTTCAATTTCCTTGATTCATATGCTATCACTCTTCCATCTTGCATAAGCACTCCTCCTAATCCTTATCCTGAGGCATCTGTAATTACCTCAAATTGTCCTTCGGGATTAGGGACTTTCAAAATTGGAGTTGTAGTTAACTTTTCTTTTAGGAGATCAAATACATCCTGACATTTGTTTGTCCGTTCAAATCTCTTTCCTTTCCTCTGTAGGGAAGTGATTGGACTAGCAATACTAGATAAATTTAAAACAAACTTCCTATAATAGCCAGCTAGGCCCATGAAACTACACACCTCATGCACATTTGTTGGTATAGGCCAATCCAAAATAGCTGTGATTTTTGCAGGATCAATAGATATTCCATCAGTAGAAATAATATGACCTAGATATTGAATCTCCTTCTGAAAGAATGTACACTTCAAGATAGTTTTCCATATAACTTATGCTCTCTTAATCGTTGCAGAACTATTTGCAAGTGCCATTGATGTTCTTCTTCATTCTTAGAATAAATGAGTATATCATCTAGAAAGACTAAAACAAACTTGTCCAAACAATCTCTGAATATACTGTTCATGAGATTCATGAATGCAACAGGTGCATTTGTCAAACCAAATGGCAACACCGTGAACTCATAGTGCCCATATCTAGTTCCAAAAGTTGTCTTATGAATTTCCTCATCCTTTAGTCATAACTGATGATATCCTAATCATAAATCAATCTTTGAAAATACAACAGCTTCACGCATCTGATAAAAAAGATCATCAATACGTGGCAAAGGATATTTGTTCTTTACCGTTGCTTTATTAAGCATACGATAATCTATTCACAATCGAAGGGTTCCATCCTTCTTCTTAACAAATATAACCGGGGCACCCCAAGGTGAAACACTGGGTTTGATCAAACCTATTGCCAACAATTCTTATAATTGGGCTTTTAACTCCATTAACTCCGTAGTTGTCATACGATAGGGTGCTTTTGATATAAGCTCAAATCCTAGTTTAATATCAATTGCAAAATCAAAAACCCTTTTGGGAGGTAGTCCTGGAAGTTCTTTTGGAAACACGTCCTGAAATTCCCAAAGAAAAGGATACTTTTCTTCAAAAGATGAACTAGGGTTTTCTATCCCTTCCTACACTTGTTCCATTTTAACTACAAACAATTGACAACCTTTCCGTCTAACCCTTTTCAATTGCTTGGAAGAGATAGGTTTAATTTTAACTTCTCTTTGAATCCCTTGGAATTGGGTTTGATTTCCCAAATCATCTAAGCATTCAACTATTTTTGAAAAATAGTCACCTTAGCTCTATGCTTCCATAACCAACTCATTCCTAGGATTACATCATAGGAACCTAGGGGAGCTACATATAGGTTTACTTCAGTTGAGAAACTAGGGAGGTCAATTTTGGCTTCAAACAAACATTGCTCTACCTGAGCCTTAGATTGGTTAGCATATTCTACTGACCAAGGTTTAGACATTAATCCAACTTTTCTAGGAAACTTATTCAAAATTTTAGGAGAAACAAAATTTTCAGTGGCTCATGTATCAATCAAAATAGATACAGGGACTTCAAACAAAGTACCTGTCATCTCAATAGGTGTGATTTGATACTCTGCTTGACGATTGTCGAGAGCTGCATGAATCCTTTGCTGGAATGCTTCTTGCGGAATAGGTAGTGCAATACCTGTTTGTTGACCATTTTGATTCTTGTTAGGGAAACAATTTGCATAATGGTCACCCCCATAAGTAAAACATCCTCCCATGGGTCCTTTCTTATTTGAAATTTTCCCATTGTTATCTTCATTTCTCTTGAAGTTGTCATTCTTCTTCCCATTACCAGATCCAGTCTTGTTCTTCTAAGATCCTTTATCCTTCCTCTTGTTATCATAGTTCCTTTCACATCTCTTCTTATATGGTTGGTTGTTAGGAGTTCCATTAAACCTCTTGTGGTTTCTATCACGATAAGCCAAGATGGATTTCA
Source organism: Cunninghamia lanceolata (assembly GCA_027924645.1). Lineage (NCBI taxonomy): Eukaryota > Viridiplantae > Streptophyta > Pinopsida > Cupressales > Cupressaceae > Cunninghamia > Cunninghamia lanceolata. The sequence goes on along the minus strand of BSBN01001494.1, from coordinate 234,960 downwards.
GCTTTTGCTCTTGCTTGATTGCTTTCTCATACACTTGATCCATTGTTGTGGGACCATGTACATCTACTTCTCCATCGATTTGAGCATTTAGACCCATGATGAATTTCCTGATCTTGAATCTGTCATCCTTTTGATACTGTGGAACATATTTCAGGAGTCGGGTGAATTTTTCTCCATATTCCACCACTGTCATATCTCCTTGTCAAAGATTCTAAAAATCAGTCAGTTTCTGATCAAAATAGAGTTGTGGTAACCATCTCTTGCGAAAGAGTTCCACGAACTCATCCCAAGTTACCCTTAGAGAGCTTAAATTCAATTCCATCTTCTTATTCATTCACCAAGTGGATGCTTCTCTTGCCAGTTGGAATACTCCCCATACTGCCTTGGTCACTTTCGAGTAATTCCTTATCTTGAAGTATTTTTCCATTTCCGTTAACCAAGCTTCTACAGCATCTCCAATCTCTATCCCATCAAATTTTGGGGGAGTGACCTTCTTCAAGTCTTTAGAGAGCTCTGAGGTCAGTCTATCTCTTGCCTCTTTATTAGGTTATGTACTCTTACTACGCTCTTCATGATTTTCTCCACTTTCACCATGAGAGTTTTCACCTCCTCCCTCAGTATTCCCTTTATCATCAACCTTCTTTTCCAAATCACCCAGTCTTTTCTTGGTTTCCTCAAGCATGGTTATGATTTGGTCCAACTTATTATTTGGTGGGTGGTTTTCCTCTTCACTTTCACCTTGGTTAGTTCTTGTCCGAACCATGTTTATTGATTTCTCACACTTGAGAATATTTAGTTGTCCATTAGTTCATGATTATAATGTATCCCATTAAATCAAAACATAATAAACTCAATTTAAACATTAGTTTGGTACAAAAAACAACTCTTTTTATTTATTTCATTTCAAAAGTAAAGAGTATTTTTCATTTACACAAGAAATGACTTCAAAAGTTGTGCTCAAGAGGAGTATATCCTTCAGACTCATTTTCAGATACATAATCTCGAGGTATATAACCCTCTGACTCACTATCGGACCTAATTTCTATGATCTCAATAGTTGGGGGTATGCAAGGATCTCGCTTAACCATAGGTGTTTCCTCATCTTTAACTCTTTCCATGTTTTCCCTCCTCACTCACTTGATTCGAGTTAAGGCAGTCACCAAAGTTTCAGTATACTTAACCAAATGTCACTCTCATCATTGGTTCCCTCAAAGGTTTTGATAATGGCCTCACGTTCTCTTTTTGCTTTAAGGAAATGTTGACTTGTATTAATAGACTTTCTTGCTATCTTCTTAAGATGTACCATCCTGGCACATAAATTTTTCAAACATTAGCTAATCGCATAATGTTGGCTACAGGCAAGCATAATGGTCTCATAAGCCCTAGTTTTGAACCTAGTAGCTTTGATACCATATATAACATCCAAGTTCTAAAAACATAGTAAAACCTCAAAATTTACCATGGAGTAATTCAACAAGGTAAAAATGAGATAGAGAAATTTTTTCTTTTATTCAACATATAATCAAGTAACTACAATTACAAGATTTTCTCAATACAAAATACAATAAACCATATTGTCTTTCTCAAATACAATGTTTACAAATGTAAATCAATTACATAAACAAGTTTTCGAATAAATTCTTCTTCTGAATATCTGACATCTTTATCACAAGTCCTAGCATGTTTCCTGCTTGGAGAGAGAGAGTATCTTTCCAGTGATTTACCTCCATCCACAGACTGGTGGTCTCCCACACTTCTTCCACATAGGAAGTGGCCCTACCCTTCACGAGGGATGTAGACCAAAGGTGACCAGTGGTAATTTTCCTATCCCGAGTACATAGCGTTGTATCCTACTCAACTCTATCAAACCATACAACCCTAGATACCCTCTAGCTAAGTATTATTTTTGATAGGATGAGCAATCCGGATACAGTGAATTGACAATGCATGCAGAAAACAAATGCATTACTTTGGCTAAAGTTTTTAATTTCAATATCATTCATAATGAATGTCGTCATTGTGTTCACCCATCCCTACTTGACTTGAATACTGTCGTATTCTGCAGTTTATCCATCAACTAAGTTTATACAATAGCTAAATCATGATAATAGTTTTTCTAGACTTTAGACATATCTATGTCTTATCTAACCATTTGATTTCAGTTTGACTTTAAGTTTTACATAATATCCCATAATAATATGGCTTTACAATTATCTGAAACTCATATCAATGAGACTAGATTAATAACAACTTAGTTTATCTAAACTAAAATAAAAGAGTGAACTATCGTTCAAAATAGATATTTCCTCTTATACAAAAATATGAATATTCTTGGTTTACCTATTCATGATGACTTCAATAGTCACGACACACATATATATACTTGAATATGATTCCTCTGAAATTCCTAACTTGTTAGACTTCATTTAATCATATCATACTGGTTTCCTACAAAGATATTCTCATGTAAAAATTACTAAGCAAGGATAACCCTATGATCCTTCATATTTCTATCGAAGCATTTCCATTGAGTTATCACTCGATTTATAATGAAAAAGGTATCTTCCTAAGCTTAATGAGATTCTAAGTTCTCTTGGAAAACAACCATTATAGTTATTCGTAACTTAACAAGAAATGGTTCTTATACTTCCATTAACCACCTCAAAGATTTAAGCATCCTACTCAACTATGTTTACAATCCTATCATAGTTCTAAATGGTACTTGATATATATATATATATCTCAATAATCAACTCTCGGTCCTTCTTAATGTCGAACCTTCTCTTAATCGACTGTATTTTTCTACATAATCGACCACCCATAAAGAAGACCTCTATGGTGTATTGGAATATCATTCTACAGTTATATCTTTCAATAGACCGACTTCTACACATTTCTATGGTTTTTGACTCAGGCTAATAGCCTTTGATAGTGTCGGCCAGCCAGTGATAATGGTGACAATCATTAACTCCAAAGGTTTTAAACATAATGAAAACACTCATTAACAGGTTTGCTGATTAAGAATCGAATATCACAGACATATGAAAAGGGATAATATCGATTCTTTGAAGCATGCAAACAAAAGACATTATAAATCCTTACAATTCTATTATTGTTTCCACACAGATATTGAATGATACCTGGCGATGGCACAAGAGTTATTTGCAACTGTTTTTACTATTCACTCAGCCTAAATGATGGCGTCCACACGTTTGTGTTCTAGCTGTGACCTGCTCTCTATGTTTTCCAAAAAGATCCCCCTGTATGTGTGTCCTCTAACTGCGAATTTTATCTCCCTTATGATCAAGGTGAGTCGTGCTAATTAATGATGCTTCAAATCTCTTAATGAAACAGTTTCTACCACTCCATCAAATGTAAGATAATTGGTAATGCAACCGACCATTCTCTCATTCAGTTTACAACCGATCCCACTTATGTAGAAGAGATAAACACATGTTCGTTTGAGGCACAGAATGTGGAGAGTTTTCAATGCATGCAACTATAATACCATACTCCCTCTTAAAGAGGTCGACACAAGCATAACCGTTGATGGTTATTATGGTTGATCACTTTAAGTGATCCAAATTCCATCATTCAAATTAATGTGGGTGTCATAAATAACATGCCCAAGGTTATTCGATTGATAAGTTTATTAAATAATGTGAGGTATTATCCTCTTCAGTTTATAAATGCATCTATGGCTTATATTAAATAAGACTTACATATCATTGTTCACATTCGATGATTACGATTTAAATCAATAAGAATAATAGCAATAAAATAATGATTTACGAATATTGTGAATGGGTCGAGTTTACCTCCCCATCACATTCCTTCATTAAAAACATGTCAATCTAACTTGATGGAATTCACTTTGATGTCAAGGGTCAAGAAATAAACACTAAGTGACCCAAAAAATAAAAACACCACCCATTACGATAATTATGTCATAACTTTTACATTAGATGTAAATGGTCTCAATTCATGTTCAAATGACGTTGTTAATGTTACTTACGACTTAATATGACTTACTACGACTTAGAAAGATTTATAAATAATATCGACTATCTGTCAATTATGTTCAAAAGCAAACTAACAAGGCAAGACTTACCTCGTACGACACATTGGTTCACATTTTTGTTAAACACTTATACTCGATTTGGCAAATAAACCACTCATAACCCGAGGTCTATATCTCTCTCCTCGAAAGATACTCTGTCTCTCTCTCTCTCTCTTCTCTGAGAGTCATCTGAGAATTTGTATTCCTATTTCAACTTGTAACCAAACAATATATGATCAGTGCATCATTATTCAAATAATTCAAATAATAAATCAAATCTCATAATGCAATTATTAAATCGATAATAACACATTCTTTTCTATAATTTCATAAATGACATTCAATATAATCCATGTCTTTCCTTATCATTAATCTAATCATCATAATAAATTTACTTATGTCCAAGTAAAAGTAAAAAGTATAGCAAGACAAAAATTGGGGATGTAACAGGTGATCTCCAGCAGAGAAGTAGATAAAATATTTAAGGAAGTCAAAAATGAATTCTAGAGTAAGATAAGAATGAACAAACTGATGATTGTAGAGATAGATGAAATAGTCCAAGAAACTAAACAAATTTTGAGAAAAGCATTGGACAAGAACAAGTTCTTTGCTGTGTCAAATGAGCTTGCTGATGAAACACCAGTCCTGGATGAAGATGAGCAGTAGAAGGATGAGCAACAATTTGGAATGGATGATTCCTCTGTCTCAAAAGAGGAAGCAATAAGAAGGGAAGAAGTAAAAATGACAGATGAAACTGCTGATGCAGGAGGTATTCTAACTCCTCTGGATCATTCTGACAAAGAAGATACAGAGATGAATATAGAAGCAGATTATCAAATTAAAGATGATTCACTGAAAGTTGAAGAACATGAAATAGAAAAAGGCTAAGAACCAAGAAGAAGAAGAAGTTAAGGGTAAGGAAGATAAAGCAAAAGAAGATGGTGCAAATGTTGATGCACCCAAACAAAATAGTCCTGCTACTAACACTGAGAAAACTCAAGGAAAGGAAGGTGGTCTAGAAATTGTGGTAAGAGACACTGCAGATGCAGTGAAGAGTTTCTTGAGTAAAGAAATTCTAGAGTTTGATGAACCAAAATTGATTCAAGGACCAATCAACCTGGATACTCTCTCTCTAGTCCAAATGATGAAGATAACATCTTTCACACAAGCCAAGGCAAGAGAAAAGATATTGAAATCTCACATAGAGGATAGTGAGCTATTAAGCCTTGCATCCGGTATATTGGAGAAGATAATGCCAACTTTCTAGAAGAATCCATCTGATTCTCCCTCCAAAAATCTGAAGAACCTTGTAAATTTTGTAAGTACACACTTTGAGTCCTTTGAGAAGTCTGCAGAGATTAAAGTCCGGAATGAATTTTTGGATAAGAGATTTAGTGAGCTAAAGGGCCTAATAGAGAATGATAGAAAGGTACTTGATATCAGTCTAAAGAGTATTCAAAATGCTCTTAATGATGAAGGTGATGCATACAAATTTTGTCTATCTTGGCCCAAAGTTATTGAAGATATTGAGAAGAAAATAAGGAGCGGGAACAAATATTGTTGAATCTATCTAATTTTTTTGATCCTCTAATAGTTTCTCTATTAAGTTAGGAGTGTCAAGCAATTAGATTGATTGATTAAATAAAGAAACTTCTTAAAGAAAAGAGTAATATTGTGGAGAGAATGAGTGAGCTCCGGGGATTGATTGCCCCCAAGTTAGAAACAATGTTTACTACCTTATCAGAAGGTCAAGTTGCAGTCCAGACAGGTGATCCTTTAGATATGAAGAAAGCAGAAACACATGCATTCCTACTAAGTGGACACATCTCAATTTGGGATGGCATGAAAAGAAGTTGGGCCTGTGCAGTTGAAAAATAGTTTTACAGATATTCTCAAGTTCATGCAAATATAATACATGATTTATATGTGGCCCTGTATATAGATTTCTTGTGTAAATTGTGATTTGCGGATCCCATCCTTTGCCATAGATGTCAAAGGGGGAGTGAGAGACAATGAAAAATGAAAGAAAATGAAGAATCCATCAAAGGGGGAGCAGTGGAAGAATATATAAGTGTACACAGTAGGGGGAGTCTGTCATGACACTTAGTCATTTTTCACTAAGTGTTTCCATCAATGCCAAAGGGGGAGATTGTTGGCATGAGACACTATAAGGCATGTCATGTGTTGTCATTGATGGCAAATAAGTCCATTCCACACATCTGTAGTGAAGTATCAGATCATATTGGAAGTCAGTTCCAAGATTTGTCAAGTCCAGATAGACAGGAACAAGGTATATGGCATAGTTTAGTATTTTGGTCAGCAGATCTCTCCAGTTAATCATTGTGTGTTTTGAATCTGAGGGAGTTTAGAGGAATGTCAAGACAATCTGAATCCAAGATTTTAGCCTCCGGTGACAAAGGGATTAAAAGTTATGAGCATCTGAGTACTGGGTCCTAATATGACAGAACAATTTAGGGAAGAACAAGCTGACTTGTGTTAGATCCTTGTGCGGATCTAGTAGAAGTGTTTTGGTGAGTTGCGTATGGGATATAATGTTAGTAGCTGACATGTATGGTGACCTGCAAGTGTTATTTTTGGTACGCATCAATATTGGTGTATGGATTCAGTTGACAGAACATAGTACTTGTATTGTTTGTTAAGTTCTTTATAAGGCCGACAAAAAGGTGATTGAATTTCTTGAGGTGGATATATATAGCCAATGGATTCGAGTGTATTGAGGTGTGGTGTTGTGCAAATATGGAGTAAGTACAAAAAGGGGCAAATAGAAGTGCAAAAGAGAAGAGATCTAAGGACTGGATCATGGCAGAGTAGTAAACAGGGTAGAGTGAAGATGAAGTGTGTAAGATTAGTATTCTGTGCCTAACTGGAACTGAATTCTTGCATTAGCAGATGCTACTCATCAGTTCAAATAATCTGTAATCTTTTTTAAAATCATTCTTGTAGGCAGTGAGCCTCTTTTGAGCAGTGAGCTCTGGGCAGTGAGCTTGAAGGCATGTGCCTTCCCCTTTTGTAATATTTTTAATAGAGTATAATCTTTGTGGGTTAACCCCCATCATGGTTTTTCCCTTAACCGGGTTTCCACATTAAAAATCTTGGTGTCAAGTATGTTATTTGTGTTTCTACTCATGTGTTATTGATTCTTGTTGTTCATGATTATATCATTAATCTGTTAAGAAGTGGTAAAGAAGAATTAACTGCAGCAAGCTTTAAAGTTTTAAGACAACTGATTCACCCCCCTCTCAGTTGTCATCCCTAATTCCAATAATTCAATGAGGTCAGCATGACTCATCCTCCACTCTATGACATATATAATGATGAAGTCAGCATGCATATCATCAGTAATAAAAAAGCCATCACTCTCGCATGCGCAAGTCATCGCAAATTGTTGTACCAATGTCACTTGACAACATGTCATTCCTAGACCACTCAGCGAGAATAATTGCAGAATAAGTGACAACAAGGATGCTGACGCTAGTTCAAAGCTGCGAAGGAGATGCTCACGTGCCGGGTCACATCAAATCTCATCAAAGCCGCGGCGTTGCAACCAAGTACATCGGGCCATCATCACTAAGAGTGATTCAGGTAATTCTCTTTAATTAAATTAATTAGTAACTGTCTTGTCAATTCTATTTTTAGGTGTTGTTATTGTGACACATCTCCTTGCCATTATTTCCCCTCTTAACTCATGCATGCCGCCGTATTTGCCACACTGTCGACCTATCTACGGAGTGTCCCATCACTCCCCTGCAATTATGACTGCATATCCATGTTAAACCAGTCTCAAACTTCCTTCCCATAATCTAAGTAGTAAAACAAACTGACATATCAACCCTAATTCAAATCTTTGAGTGTAATATTCAAGTCTATTGCCACAGTCCTCGTAGAGTAAAAAGAAAAAAATAGAACTTTAGCCAAAGGAGGTGGAATAGGACAGGAAGATGGGAGTGGAAACGAAGTCAGAGCCGGAGAATATAACAGGCCTTCTGTAGGATCAAGCTGTAGCAGACATCTTAAGGAATGCAGGGTGGTTAGAATTTTTGGAGAAATTTGAAGGCTTTTAGGAGGATATTGTGAATGATTTCCTGTGCAACCTAAAAGATAATCAAACAATTGTGAGAGAAGTTCATGTCAATGTCTCTTCCACCATTATCAGTCATATCTCAGGGCTACCAAAATAAGGTGAGAGGTTTTACCATTTAAAAACCCTATATGCTGATTTGATTAAAAATTTCTCTGAAGAAGGTGAACCTGCAATACAATTACATTTAAGTAAAAATGAGGTTAAAGGAATTGTTAAGTCTTCACTTCCACAACCATGGCAGTCTGTAGCATTGTGGTTGATGAAATATTTTACATGTGATGGACAATTCTCTATAGTTTTAGGACCAATAATGAAAATGTTAATTTTTCTGAGGCATGGAAATGCTCATCCATAATTTAGCATAAACATCCCAAACTTTATGTATTATGCCATTAAAGCCTCTGCAGACAAGTATCAACAGGGAAAAGGTCCTATGAAAAACCACAACCTCATTTTCTTGATTGTAAAACATCATTTTTTGTCTCAAGTTGATGGGGAAGCTTTATGGCAGACATTTTTAGAAAATAAACCATAGGACAAAACACTAGAGAGGGCACAGGGAATGGATGAGACTTCCTCTACCCAGCAGGAAGAGGAGGCAATGCCTTCAACTGTATCTCCAGCTACTGAGAAAGATAAAGGTTAGAAACCAACAATGGAGGAAACTTCATCTACTGCCCCTGTTACTGGCAAAAAGAAGAAAGGGAAGGAGGTTGTGGATGAAATCTCAGCTACCTCAGCACAGCTAAAGGAACCTATTATAGAACAAACCCCTATATGACTCACTCAGCAAAATGGAAGATGACCTTGGCTAAGGAGTCTATTCCAACTAAACAAATAGGGGAAGTAGTTGTTATAGAGGAGGATATTAAGCAGACCTCTACCCAGACTTCTGACCCCAAGAAGCAAAAGAAGAAGACAAGGCAGGGTCAGAAAATAAAAAGGACTTCAAAGAAAACTGATTCCAGCATACACTACTAGGTTGAGGAAGAATCTCATGATTCAGATGAAATTCCTCTAGTTAGGAAGAAGAAACAAAGAGAAGTGGCTAAGGAAGCTTCCCCATAACCATCTGTTCATCCAAGTTCTCATAGTTCAACTCCACAACATTCCCCTACTTTGGAGATAGAGCAGAGAGACACTTTCACTATTTCCTCAGATTGTGAGGATAATATACCTGCTACAGAGGCACCTACTCCACCTATGCTACAGAGAAGCAAGAGGAAAAGGCAACTCACTCAAACTAAAAAAGATATTTCTCTCTTGGCTGAGGTTCTCTTAGGTTTCAGAACTTCTGTGGATGAGGCTGAACCTTCATCAATACCAATAATTGCAGAGAGAAATCAAGAGGAAGCTCAGAATAAGGAGATTGCTGGGGAAGTTGAAAAAGGGCAAGTTGATACAGCTGACAGTGAAGGGCAAAGAACTGTAGAAAACCTTGAAGTGGAACAAACAGAAGAAGAAACAGGGATTTTTTCTCACCCCTCTGATCAAGAGGATGTAGAGATTCCAAGGAAACAACTGCTGCTAGAGGAAATAGCTAATCTGAAGAGATTATTGTGGAGGAAAAACTTAATTATTACTGACCTTAAGAAGGTCATGAAGGAAAAAGAAATGGAACAAAAATGGATGATTGAAGGACTGCAAGTAGAGCTCTAGGACAAACAAAAAATAATTCGAGATAAAGAGGTAGAAATTAGAGACAAAGAAACAGAGGCAATCCAAAGTATCAAGGAAAAGGAGGAAGAGGCAGCACAAAATATTTCTGATCTTATGAAGGCTCAAGACAATAGTCTCACAATAATTGCAACACTTGTTGAAAAAGTACAAAGTCAAGCCGAACAATTAACATGGGCCAATAACAAGATAGATGATCAAGAAGAATACATTCAGAAGTTGATTGGCCCAATGGCAACCATGGAACAGGGGATGCAAACAGATCCATACTTAGGACCAATTCCAATAGATATCCCTAAGGCCCTTTTTCATTGAGAAAGAAGATGTAGGGAATATGAGGCTTCTAAACCAATGCTGCAATTACAAAGGACAGTGACTGCCATGTCACAAAGAGTACAAACTTTGGAGAAAAATGTCCTTCAGGTAGCTTCCATTTCATCTGAGATCCTATCTTGCAGACCCCCTAGTGGAAGTTATGCTTTATTTTTACAAGAAAGAATCCTACAGAGAAAGATATCTTTGGTTTTTTTTTATTTGACTGAGCACATAGAGACAGGGATAGGTTTCATGGAGGCATACATGAGAAGTCCTAAGGAGGATAAAGATTTTCTATGTGAGCTATATTTGCATGGTTTTTGCATCGATGATCATACCTTCATTATCAACTATTTTGTAGGAGAATGCCAACTCAGGGCATTCATGTCACTGATGAGAAATCATCAGATTTGGAATGAAAGGATGGAGGCTTATATAAAGAAGGATGCAGAAACAAGCCTTTTTATTAGAAGGGAATGTCCAAATCCCAATGCTTTTAAGATCCATTTCGGGGCAAACATTTACTCCCCAAAAGGTAAGACCAAGATTTTGCCTTTATATTTGAAACATCTGCAGGAATGCTCCATTGATTTTGGTCTCCTCATAAACAGTTTATCTAATCAAATGATTCCAGTGGCAAAGAAAAGGTGGAACACTTTAACTACAGAACAAAAGATGAGAGAAGTGGTGTCCCCTGCCAACCTAAGGTTGTTTATGAGGAAGGCCAGGACAATGTCCAAATTGATGGATAAATACCAACTGGAGTGTATAGGTGACCGTTTCAGACCTCCTCTCATTATTGAGCCACTACCTATCTGGGCTGAACAAATGGAAGATGCCAAATTTCAAGAATGGATGAAGCAGGTTGATCAGTTCAGAGGCAACGGTAATACAGACCACACCACTTGGCCCACTTATGCAGATGACTACAATTTGACTGATAGAATATTCCACCTGAATAAGTCTAGATTGTAAAAAGCAGGAGGACCTGCTAACCTTTAAGTTCGGGGGGATGATGAGTGCCAGGTAGCACCGATGATAAGTGCCAGGTAGCACCGATGATAAGACACCCTTTTTACCTCTCTTTTTCTTCCTTCTTATTCCATTGTTTTGATGATTGCACCAAAGTAGATTGACAAGATTTGTTCTAATTATGTTAATGAGAGATGGATTACCTAAAATCATGATTTTTGATTGAAGGACTAATGTGCATTAAATTAATGGAAATATGCAAAAATTCTCTCTTTTTGAATCTACAAGTGCAGGCATTCAGGCAAAGACAATTTTGAGCATCTTCGGAGGTGGTCTTAATAATCTCTGGAGCTGACATAAGGATACCACACCAGTCTCCAATATTTTCGAATATGATTAGAAAGATTTTGAGCTAAGGGGGTGAATCATCTCTGGAGCTGGACTGAAGTCATGAGCATATCTCTGGAGCTGAACAAAAAGTCATAAGCATATCTCTGGAGCTGCAGACAGAAGCACACACCTTCGGAGCCTCCTTAATACAAATGCAGATTTCTAGCGCTGCTGCCAGTCAACACTTCCAATGGTAATTGGGGTACTCCAAATATTACTCAATCAACACCTGAGTAATCGAATGAAGACCCTAGTTAACTACTAGAAGTTTTATCTCTCTTTTTTATTTTGCATGAGTTCTCGATAAACTAATTAAGTGCCTATATTTCAGGGCCTCACTGCCTAGTTGTATTTGAAACTAAGACTCAGATTTAGTGAGATTGTTGTTCCACTAAAATCTATTTTAATTGCATGAATTTTTACTCTATAGTTAAACAATTGGAAGAACAAAAGATTGATGCTATCTCATAGATGAACTAGTAGTTAGGGTAAGTGATATCTCATCGCTAGATTAGATGTAAATTTACAAAGTAGCAATAGAAGAAGATAGTGAATGAATTATTATTATTGTAATCTCATTTTGATATAGATACTTTTCTGAATACAAAAGGATACTGATGGAATTGGACTAAAAGAGAATTGTGATATTATATTCTTGTGCTGATTCATTGCCTTAGTCTTCAGTCCTGAGGGTGAGGAGCAAGGGCCCACTTCCACCACTAAGGCAGAAAGCTAGTATTGTTTGTTTGTTATTCTGTTTCAAATTTTGTTGGTTGTTATTCTGTTTCAGATTCTGTTTAGAAATATAGTTACTTTTTCTCGTAGATAAATGTATGTTTCAATTGTATGGATTAGTATAGATCTATATTAGCAATTCACTGTTTCAGCTTTGTTTCCAACATTCCTAGAATTTATTTCCATAGTAGATAGATTAGTAGCATTAGTTTCCTCAATCAGTAGAGATCATTAGGGTTAGTTAAATAGACTGGAAACTATATGATTCCTAATTGCAGATAACCAAGGACACAACCTTGGATTTGACACATGAAAATATGATTAAATACCGAGGACCAACGACCCTTGTCAATAGCCACTGAAACCATCAAGAAATGAGAAATATTTCTTCCCTACCAAAGAGTCAAGAACTTGGTCAATGAACGACAATGGGAAGTGATCCTTCCTTGTGGCAGCATTTAGTTCCCCATAGTCAACACAAACTCGCCATTTGCCACCTTTCTTGGGAACTATTACTAATGGTGAAACCCATTGATTGTCTGAAATGGGGTATATAAATCCTGCATCTAAAAGCTTTTGAAGTTCAGATTTCATTATTTCTCTTAGAGCAGGGTTCATGCATCTCTACTGCTGCATTATAGGTCTGTGGCCATCATCAATGTAAATTTTGTGCATGCAAAAGGTAGGATCAATGCCTTTCATGTCATTATAATCCCACAGAAACACTGCTACTTGTGCATGCAATATTGCATGCAGGGATTGCTGCTGCTCATCAGTCAATGCATTATTAATAGTCAACATCTTTCCTAGCTTGATTTCTAATTGTTTAGACATTTCTTGTGCAGATGACAAATCAAGGCTAGGTATTACTGGTAAGCATTACTAGGGTAATAAAGTATGAAATATTTGGGATACCTCTTCTAAGGAACCGATGGGTATTATGCTTCTCAAGGGCTCTTGTAAGAAGGATAGACAGTCCTGCTGTTGCAGGTGCCTCCCACAGTCATTTTGTATAATGTGAGCTATTAGCTCATCTTCATCCCGGATATCCAGCAAGGGGCTAAGTTCAATGGTCATCAAGGTTTGTAGTGAATAGCTGTCCTCATCATCCAATGTAGGCCAGATGGTCTGCTCAAGTTCATGGTATGGTTGGGCTGATGGATATAAGACCAATTTCTTGGTCACAGTCCCATTGGATATGATCATATTTTGTGACCTGCAACCTATAAATGCATCTGCTGTGGCAAGCCATGGTCTGCCTAGTATAAGAGGATAACCAACAAGATTGACCTTGGGTTGGAGTACTATAAAATCAACAGGGTATTCCCAAGATTCTAATGCAATTACCAAGTCCTCAATGACTCCTTTAGGCTTAACTATAGACCTATCAACTAATTGCAAAACTGTATGAGTAGGCCTAAGGTTGTTTAACCGTAACATCTGCATTGTCTCCATGGTCATTACATTAATTGCAGTACCCAAGTCTATTAAAGTATTCTTGATTACAGTCCCATTGATTTTTATGTCCACTACTAGACTACCTGGATCTGTATATTTGGGGACAATTATATTCCCCAACATTATGTTGGCAAGGTTACCCAAAACTTGGACTATCTTTGGGTCCGTTCTCTTCCTTCCTGGTTTCTTTATGCAAAGATCTCTAATAGTCTTAGTATAGATAGGAATATCTTTGATAGCTTGGATTAAGGGAATCTTTATGCTTATATCTTTTAATTGGCCCAGAAGTTCAGTTTCATCCTATGCTGGTTGCTTCTGGATAGCCAAGTGTTCGGGGAAAGGAGGCTTCGAATGTGAAGTGGTCTAAGGGTCCTGATTTAATTCAAGTTCCAAAGGTGGCTTATCTAAGGCTTCCTCTATGGGTTCTTCATCTTCAAGTTCTGTAATTTGGGAGGATGAAGGGCCTGCAAGTTGCTTCCTTGATCTGATGTGAACATTACTCACCTCTACCGCATAGGTGGGGTATTGCATCACATCGTTAGTATAAGCCTGTTGAACAAGCTTGTTGTTAGGGTTAGGTGCAGGTTGGGCAGGGAGTTGGGTAGGTCTAGGAGGTTGAGTTTGAGAAGTGGATGGAGGCATTATTGGTGGCTGCTGGGGCTAACATAGAAGCATAGGTTGCTGGTAATTTGCATTTTGTTGATGCCATTGCTGATCCTTGTTCCATTGGGACTACCACTGATGCTATTGTGTAGGCCACTGGGGGTTATAGTTGGAACCTTGGAAACTTTGTTGGGGCCATGGGTTTGGCTGCTGTTGGTTCCAACTGGGTTGTGGAGTAGGCCATTGTGGGTAAATTTGCCATAGATTTCGATTGCTAGGCCATGGTTGAGTATTCTTGTTACTCATTTTTTCTTCACACTTAAAATTAGTTGGACCTAAGTGTAATTGTTCAGAAGGAATAAAAGAAAACTTCAAAGTTATGCATTCATTGAATGGTTGATGCCTTGACAGATTAGAGAAGGCTATACAGTTGTCAGGATAACACATCAGTCCAATTAGGACAGTTAAGTTATCATGACAAGAGAATTGATTGTCAAGAAAACAAACATTCAAGGAGATATAGTTGTTCTACACAGTTTGATCTTTCAGGAGTTATAAGCTAGATTGATTATTCAGTTAATCAGTTTTGAATAAAAGAAAGAAAGATATTTGTATTACACTGTTATTTCATGTCATGTTATGAACATACATTCAAATATCTGTTACTTTATCTCATGCATTGATCGAAAAAGGAAATACGTATACATCATATGCATAAGAGAAATTAACTGATCATGTTTAAAAGAGGTGTTCAAATGTGTCCCACACAAGCCGTGGGAGTAACTAGACTGAGTAATTGCAGAGATGCAAGCTATGCATCTATTTGATAAAAGGAAAAGAAATGAACACATGATAAATTTAAACATCCATCATTGCCTGATGATGGAGATTGCTGTTGATGCTGACCTTCAAGTCTTCAGTCTTCAGTCTTCACTCCAAGCCATCATCAGTTGAAACTGCAAAATTTTGGGGACATCCCCGTTAGTGCTCCATATGTTTAAAGTTATCACATGCTTTTATCAAATAGAGACATCTACTTATCATATCATGCATTCAGATAAGAGATCAGATCGGATATATGACACAAATCAATAAGAAACCATGAAGAAGATCAACCAACACCATCGGGTACTTTTTTATGCTAACTTGTTTGTTCACTGTGCAGGTATAGGAAAATAAATGTTGCTAATTTGGACAAATCAAAGCACGTGGAGAAAAATGTGGCTCCCACAAGGGTTGAGCCCATGGTGCTCCCTTCTTATCCATTCAAGGAGTACATCAGATTGCATAAGCAGACTAATCATGCATGGTAGCATCCATCACTGAAGCAGTCAAGAGGTCGTAATAGAAAGACAAAAGGGGCAGTTGCTCCTATAAACTATGTTCCTGTTGTCATTTACATTGCTACAGGATGAAAAGTGCATCCATTCAAGAGAGAATGATACGCAAAAGAGACAAAGGTACAGTGATAAAAAAATGAAGTACAGTTATGAAAGGTACTCTTCGTCATTTATGATTATGATTGAGGTATGTTTTTGCTGTCCACATATATGCAATAAGTATGACAGTCATAAATGGATGAGCATCATAAAAAAACCAACATCAAATACCTTGAGGAATGCATGAAATGTAATAAGTGACAACCTTGTAATAAATAAGAGAATCAATAGAGCGAAGAGTTTGCAAAGACTGTCATGAAGCCAACCAAGTGAAACAGCCTCATCAAGTACACATGAGTATACAGGCTACAGGAGCCATGACAAGATCATACAATGTCATCTTACTGTCATATTCCCTTTTTTTGAAGTATATAAAAGTACAAATCTTATCAAATACCAAGGAGGATGATAATAGAAGTGTCATGATAGCAGTACATGAAGGAGACATAATGGAACATCAAGTTATGATGTATAGACATGAGCAAAGGATACAGACTGTTTTCTACAGAAGTGTCTTGAATATTAGACAAAACATATACAATCATTATCCAGAGCAGGGGACAACATTAAGGGTCAATAGTATCAAGATCATATCATATCCAGAGGAGACATGAATAAGAAGTACAGAGGCATAAGATACAGAGACACTAACTTGAATAACAGTATATGTCATATTCCCCATTGTCCATTATGCCTTAATGTTCTAACAAGTTCATGATCAATATGCAAGAGGTGCAGATGAAACATACAGAGGGCCAACATTCAAACATGGAGACATGTGATGTATAACAAACACCAAGGTATTCAGTGTAATGTAATCACTGACATATGTCAAGTCTAAAGCATAAGGGGTAATCCTGTTTAAAAGCAGTGAAGGAGTTCAAACACCAAACAGAGTAGAGTGATAGACATGTCACAGTCAATACATTACAAGAAATACAAGCCTCAAAGTATATGTATTATCTTATGGAAAGAAAAATAGAGATGAGTGAGAAACATAAGAGCAATAAGGTACATATACACCATTTTGAAACAACAGTATGTTTCACATTTTCCAGATGCCTTAATGTGTTTTGCAAGTACAGTACAAACTGCCAAAGTGCCTTAATATTTTTTGATACAAACATCAATATCATAAGGTGAATCAGATTATTCAAGAACAGAGAAAGATATATTTTAGTGGCACATTCAGTGACAAGTGTCAAAGAAGAGAGGATCTCTGGTTTTCCTTGTTATATAGTACAGGTAAATGATGATACAATGGGTACAAGGACAAGTATGATGATATTGCAGTATATAAAAAGATGGAGCAACAGTCCCATGACTATATAATATAAAGAGGCAAATAAGCAAATACACAGTGTAATGAGAGGCTCTCATACAAAGAAAAGTACTATATATGTTCTTTTATTCACAAAACTGAGGTTACAATCTTCATAAGAATCCTATTTTTATCCATAAAGTGAAATATATTTTCAGTCATATAATGAAATATGGAGCTTTCTTGCACACCCAGGTGGTAAAATCACATTCTTCATAAGGTAGGAGGAACAAGAAATAAGAAAGCAAAAGAATGGCTTCGAGCCTAAGTGTTTCATTTTATACAGTGAGATATATAACCCAGATGGGTATTTGTTTGAAAGCATACAGTTTTCATGAACAAGGAGACAAGAGAAACAAATTCGAAGCCCTCACTATTTCCTTTTAAACAATAAGATAAAGTGTTTTTATAGCATGGCCATGGCAGAAGAAAAGGAATGATGCTACAATATGTTCTTTGTCAAGGCCGTGAATATATAATACATTTATATGCATTTCTGAGGAAACCCTCATTTCAAAATTGAAAACCCTTCAAGTTTATATAAAAAACCAAAAGAAGGCCACAGGAAAGCATTCAATAGGAGCAGTCAATATTGATCTTTTTGAAACCCTTATGGTATTTTACACCTACAGGAAACTGGAGAAGATGGCTGTAGTAGATAAAGTATTCTGTTGACATTAAAATGAAACCCTCGTTTCATATTTAAGAAAACCCTCAAGTTTTGCAAGAAGTCAAAAAGAAAGTATATAGAAAGATATATATAATGCAATGGCCATCACAGAATGAAGGTTTTATATCAAAAACAAAGATACCCACTGATAAAATCAAAACCCTTATCTCTTCTTGAAAAGATGCAAGGAAAAGAAAGTATCTACTGCAAAGGAAAGAGAGTTTGCCTTCAATTCGAAGAGAAGAAAAATGTGATGCCAATGACTTCCTAAAGGATCTTATCCTTTCTTTCCTCAGTTTTTCTCTTAATTCATAGGAAGATTTCAAACACGGAAGGTGAGAGTGTTGTTAAAGAATGTTATAGAAGGAGCAACAAATGTAGAGATGGCTGTGGCCATTCAAACTGAAAGAAACCTTAGAAAATGATGAAAGGGATACCAGTAGGATACAAAGCTTACCACTTCCAGCCTCTTTCAAATGCAAGAAATCATGGAGTTCGATAGAGAAAGGCTGAGAGGAGAAGCCAAAAGCCTAAAGAAACCATAGTACATGGAGTGCAGAGCAGCGGTGGCCAGCAACGGAGAGCAAAATGAAAAAAATAACTAGTGTTTAGGGTTCATTCATCTTTTGTTTGAGGCTATCTTCTTTCATCTTTTATTTTTTGACTTCAACAAATAGAAATCATTATCTTATCCAAATTGTCACCAAGGTCAACAAATAATCATAGCGTAATCCCTAGGGATTATTATAAGGAGTGGCCGACAAAGAGTGTATTGCATGACAAAGGTGGTCGGTAATAGAAGGATAAGGCTTATGCCTTATAAGATTCAAATAAACCTTATTTCCTTAGAAGTTGACTATTTTAGTCAAACGAATGAGGCTCAACCCAACACATGGTCGACATTGCATGACCTAGGATATTCCCTGTCATCAGGTGTTTGAGAAGTGAAGACAAGATAGAATTACAAGGTGGAGAGACTTGTCATAAGGGTTTCTTTTTTTTTCATGAGAGGGATTCATGAAGTGTATAAGGTATTTTTGCATGGTGAGAGTACATGTGGAGTGATAAGTGTTTTTTGCATTTTATCTTGACATTGCAAATGGAGTAATAAGGATATTTTTGCCTTAATGCATGGTGGCAAACAAAGCGAAGAGGAGTATGATTTTAGACATGGCATGCATGAGGACAGAGCATGGAGTTTCCAAGATAAGCAAGTATAATAGTGCAAGTATAATGGTGCAGTGTTGGAGATGGAGTCATGAAGAGGGAAGATAATGTTTTCACATTGTAAATGGAGAGATAAGGATATAAATTTTTTGCCTTGATGTATATTTAAATCATGCAAAAAAGGGATATTTTCTTACAAGGAGTTTGTATTTGTCCCTAAGTCCTATTTTTTGCTCATATCATGCAAAATAGGCAAATGTAATTGGAGTGATAAGGAGTCATATTTTTCTTCTAATCATGCACGATTTTACAAAGTCATTAATTGTAAATAAATAATAAAGTAATATTCTATAAATTACTTTATTATTTTTCACAAGTTGTAAAATCGAAATTAGAACAAATTGTAACCAATAATAAAGTAATATTCTATTACTTTATTATTTACTCACAATCAATTTTGCTCATGCAAAATCATGCAAATTGATCAGTGGAGTTAACTAGGTCACCTAGGAGGTTTTGCATGACTTTTAGGAGTATTTTTAGGGTCCTTGGTCAATTTTTTTGGTCAAGCATATGGAGAGACCCAAATTGAAGCTATTTTTTCTCAATTTGTGGTAGTTTTAGACCCTAATTTTGAGGATTTTGGAGGTTGCTCGGGAATGAGTATTTTTAGAGGCAGTTATCTATAAGTCCATATTTTTTGCATGCGTCTTAGAGAGAGCAAACCTATTTATTGTAAAGCAAAAGTTTGTTTTTGCTAGTTCTTGATTCTCATTCTGATTCAGACAGATTGGAGAATTCTTGTAGCTCACTTTTACAGTTTTATTGAGAGATCGACAGGTTACATGTTATCTTTTTGTCTTATTTGCAAAGCTTTCCTTTGTTTATTTTAGATCAGTTGAATTACCTTTCCTTTTTGTGCTGAATGTTGAAGTGATTTGATGAAATTTTTGCTGTGTTTTATTATTCAACCTTCAAAATTATTGTCTCACCTCCTTGTTTGCAGCATTAAAGCATATATTCATCACAGGTCTTAGGTTGTGTTAACCAGAAATAGTCTTTTTATGCTTTGAAAAAACCATTTCCTTCATAAAAATTTGTTTTCAAACCTTCCTTAGAATTACTTTTATGGTATTTATGCCAAGTCTGGATTATGTAAAAGTCATTTTTCTCAGCAAAAATTGTGGATAGATTGCATTATTTCTACCCAAATCAAGTGCATCACCATTTTATCTTTTATATTCAATTAGTTTCTTTCTTCTCTTTTCCCAAAAAGTAAAAACATACTTCTTAATAGAACATTTGAAGGGAATGAGCCCATAATCTAGAGGTCTAATCTCGTCATAGGGCACCCACAACCTAAGATTAGTCCCATGTTACACGGAATTGCAGTGCTTTAACCAACCATGCATACAGGTGCAATTCTCAGTGATAACAGTTTTTGGCCCGCCCGGTGGGACCTTGAACTAATTTTAGTTCAAAAGGACTTATCTTTGTTGCTGTTTTTGGTATGATCAACAGTTTATACAGCCTTTTTAGAGGTTTGTTTACAAATACCTAGCGAATCTATCTTTCTAGTTTTATAGATCAAACTTTTTGAATGAATAAATATGTCTTTCCTTCATGGAAATATGCCATATCATCTAGCATATCATGAAAATTCTACCAATCCTCCATCTTATTAGCCATATTAGATCAACCATACTACTTATTTCATTCCCGATTCCTTTGATTTGCAAAGAAAGTAGTATGCTCAACATGTTTGCCTCCCACCCACCCCTGCTCATCCTTCATATCAGCATTTACATATCCAAAATCAATCCCAAGAAGTTTGAGATATGAAGAATAGCATGAGTGACATCAGCGAGACATTGTTAGAAGTCACAAAGAACCTAGAAGAGTTTAGGAGGCAACAAGAGTATCAGCAGCAGCAGGAGGAAATGGATTATCAGGCCTATCTCCATGAGCATGAGTTGGAGGCACAAAGGATACAATTTGAACAAGATCTTGCAAGACATATTGTAGCAAAAGAGGCATAGATGAAGTATTTGCTTGCACAAATACAAAAGCGCAAAATTCAGACAGCTTCATTTTTTCTAGATCAGTATTCTCAAACTGAGGTTAGTAGGAATCAAGTTTCAAGTTTCAAGAATTCTGATTGTAATCAAGAACCCATTTGCATTCAAAAGCATCTATTAGTCCTCAGTATCTGTCGTATCAAGTACCTAAATCAAATCATCACGCTTATAAGCAACCATGGCTGTCTTCTTGTAATGAATGTCATGATTATAAAGTACCAAATCTTATCAATTCTACCTCTTCCATACCAATTAAAAATCAGGAAAGGGAAGAAGTATCAATAAAACTTGAACCAATTAGAATTCTAGGTTTCAATAAAGAAAAATCAGATATGGTGCAAGATGTTTCTACTATTTTTTCTATTTTCCCAGATGAAAATAAGCATAAATCAAACTAGGACGATGCTGTTTCAGATTTGGTTATCAATCCTTTAGATTTTGATTCATTCAAGAAGTTCTCTAATGTTGTTTACAAGATAAATGAAAGCAGGTCACAGATATTAGAGGGGCTAAATATTCAATTACAAAAATAGATTGCCCAAGTCACAAGTGAGAATAAACTAGATAAAGAAGAAGATGTAGTTTCTCTTTTTGATCAACTGCCCTCTTTCGTTGACCAAGATGAAGACATAATACAAGTACTAGCTAATTTAAGACAACCAGTTGACATTGCAGAACACGAGATACTATTGATCTTTAATGAAGTTGATGTTTCAATTCAGCTAGAAGAGCAAAAAGATAGTCACATTTTGGATGACAACGATCTTGTTTTTAATGTACAACCAGAATCTGAAACTAAATCAAATAGTATTCTTTGTCAAAATAAGGGATCTGATCTATTTTCAGAACAACCAGATGAACTAATTGAGAAGGTTCAAAATTTTCAAGATATTTTTATTTCTGATTGTCAAGATCCTGACTGTTCAGCCTGTAGGGAGCTTGCCAATCTACTAGATCATTGTAACGATCAAGAACTTAATTATGAAAACGATGAACATATAATTCCAGTATAGGATTTTCAGTCATATGAAAACTTATTTTCAGGTATTATTGAGGATTTTTGTTCTAACATAGATGATAGTCTAATATCATGTGAATCAACAGTTTCTGATCAACAGGATCAGGCCAAAGAGTACAGATCATATGAGCTAACTATTACCGATCAGATTGAAAGTATAAGTGATCATATGACAGCATATCCAAATCTAGACACCTCAATCATTAGCCAAGAATACATCATTATGAGAGGATGTCTAATAAGGGATATGGTTGCCAGAGAAATGAAGAAGCAAGTACAGAATGCTATTGTACCAACTGAATAGTTTTTAGCCTCGGAGCAGCAGAATCAGATCATCCTTTTACCCCATGACATGGGTTTGCATGATCAGGTTCAGCTGGTGAGTGAAATTATCTCTTATTTTTATGAAGCATTGTAGCAATTTATCCAGTACTTTCTTGTACTTCATCAAAATTTAGCTACTCATAAGCATGTGAATCAGTGTTCCCTATTGAGGAAGGGAAGTTATTTCAACCAAATAGTTAATGGATTTGTTTGACCAACACTTTTGGCTGGTTAGAGAAGGGTAGGTAGATTTTCATTTCAATAATTCATTTCCAAGAAGTGCTTTTGCACATGTTGCTGGTTTTTGTTTTGGCAAATCGGTTTTAGTTTCAGTTTTCAGTTAGTTGCTGTTGTTGTTTTCAATTAGTGTGAGTTGCAGAATTTCTCTAAATTCAGGGCAAAAATGACTCTATGCCCAATGGAAAGGCTAGGCTACTGGTTCTAAACTGTTTAGCAGGCAAACACCCCTTAGAGGTCACCAAAAATGTTACTAATTTTTTGTTCACACTTAAAATTAGTTGGACCTAAGTGTAATTGTTCATAAGGAATAAAAGAAAACTTCAAAGTTAGGCATTCATTGAATGGTTGATGCCTTGACAAGTAAAGAAGGATATACAGCTGTCAAGATAACACATCAGACCAATCGGGACTGATAAGTTATCATGACAAGAGAATTGATTGTCAAGAAATCAAACATTCAAGGAGATACAGTTGTTCTACACAGTTTGATCTTTCAGGAGTTATAAGTTAGATTGATTATTCAGTTAATTAGATTTGAATAAAAGAAAGAAAGATATTTGTATCGCACTATTATTTCATGTCATGTTATGAACATACATTCAAATATCTGTTACTTTATCTCATGCATTGATCGAAAAAGAAAATACATATACATCATATGCATATGAGAAATTAACTGATCATGTTTAAAAGAGGTGTTCAAATGTGTCCCACACAAGCTATGGGAGTAACTAGACTGAGCAATTGCAGACATGCAAGCTATGCATCTGTTTGATAAAAGGAAAAGAAATGAACACATGATAAATTTAAACATCCATCATTGCTTGATGAAGGAGATTGCTGTTGATGCCGGCCTTCAAGTCGTCAGTCTTCAGTCTTCACTCCAAGCCATCATCAGTTGAACCTGCAAAATTTTAGGGACAACCCTATTAGTGCTTCGGATGATTAAAGTTATCACATGCTTTTATCAAACAGAGACATCTACTTATCATATCATGCATTCAGATAAGAGATCAGATCAGATATATGACACAAATCAAGAAGAAACCATGAAGAAGATCAACCAACACCATCGGGTACTTTTTTATGATAACTTGTTTGTTCACTGTGCATGTATAGGAAAAGAAATGTTGCTGATTTGGACACATCAAAGCACGTGGAGAAAAATGTTGCTCCCACAAGGGTTGAGCCCAGCATGCTCCCTTCTTATCCATTCAAGAAGTACATCAGATTGCATAAGCAGAGTAATCATTCATGGTAGTAGCCATCACTGAAGCAGTCAAGAGGTCATAATAGAAAGACAAAAGGGGCAGTTGCTCCTATAAACTATGTTCCTGTAGTCATTTACATTGCTACAGGATGAAAAGTGCATCCATTCAAGAGAGACTGATACATAGAAGAGAAAAAGGTACAGTGATCAAAAAGATGAAGTATAGTTATGAACGATACTCTTCTTCATTTATGATTATGATTGAGGTATGTTTTTGCTGTCCACATATATGCAATAAGTATGACAGTCATAAATGGATGAGCATCATAAAAAAACCAACATCAAATACCTTGAGGAATGCATGAAATGTAATAAGTGACAACCTTGTAATAAATAAGAGAATCAACAGAGTGAAGAGTTTGCAAAGACTATCACGAAGCCAACCAAGTGAAACAGCCTCATCAAGTACACATGAGTATACAGGCTACAGGAGCCATGACAAGATCATACAATGTCATCTTATTGTCATATTCCCTTTTTTTGAAGTATATAAAAGTACAAATCTTATCAAATACCAAGGAGGATGATAATAGAAGTGTCATGATAGCAGTACATGAAGGAGACATAATGGAACATCAAGTTATGATGTATAGACATGAGCAAAGGATACAGATTGTTTGCTACAGAAGTGTATTGAATATTAGACAAAACATATACAATCACTATCCAGAGCAGTGGACAACATTAAGGGTCAATAGTATCAAGATCATATCATATCCAGAGGAGACATGAATAAGAAGTACAAAGGCATAAGATACAGAGACACTAACTTGAATAACAATATATCTCATATTCCCCATTGTCCATTATGCCTTAATATTCTAACAAGTTCATGATCAATATGCAAGAGGTGCAGATGAAACATACACAGGGCCAACATTCAAACATAGAGACATGTGATGTATAGCAAACACCAAGGTATTCAGTGTAATGTAATCACTGACATATGTCAAGTCTAAAGCACAAGGGGTAATCCTGTTTAAAAGTAGTGAAGGAGTTTAAACACCAAACAGAGTAGAGTGACAGACATGTCACAGTCAATACATTATAGGAAATACAAGCCTCAAAGTATATGTATTATCTTATGGAAAGAAAAATAGAGATTAGTGAGAAACACAAGAGCAATAAGGTACATATACACCATGTTGAAACAACAGTATGTTTCACATTTTCCAGATGCCTTAATGTTTTTTGCATGTACAGTACAAAATGCCAAAGTGCCTTAATATTTTTTGATACAAACATCAATATCATAAGGTGAATCAGATTATTCAAGAACAGAGAAAGATATATTTTATTGGCACATTAAGTGACAAGTGTCAAAGAAGAGAGGATTTTCCTTGTTATATAGTACAGGTAAATGATGATACAATGGGTACAAGGACACGTATGATGATATTCCAGTATATAAAAAGATGCAGCAACAGTCCCATGACTGTATAATATAAAGAGGCAAATAAATAGATACACAGTGTAATGAGAGGCTCTCATACAAAAAAAAGTACAATATATGTTCTTTTATTCACAAAACTGAGGTTACAGTCTTCATAAGAATCCCATTTTTATCCATACAGTGAAATATATTTTTAGTCATATAATGAAATATGGAGCTTTCTTGCACACCCAGGTGGTAAAATCACATTCTTCATAAGGCAGGAGGAACAAGAAATAAGAAAGCAAAAGAATGGCTTCGAGCCTAAGTGCTTCATTTTATACAGTGAGATATATATATATATATATATATATATATATATATATATATATATATATATATTTATTTATGCATACCCAGATGGGTATTTGTTTGAAAGCATACAGTTTCATGAACAAGAAGGAGACAAGAGAAACAAATTCGAAGCCCTCACTTTTTCCTTTTAAACAGTAAGATAAAGTGTTTTTATAGCATGGCTGTGGCAGAAGAAAAGGAATGATGCTACAATATGTTCTTTGTCAAGGCCATGGAGATATAATACATTTATATGCATTTATGAGGAAACCCTCATTTCAAAATTGAAAACCCTTCAAGTTTATATTAAAAAAAACCAAAAGAAGGCTATAGGAAAGCATTCAACAGGAGCAGTCAATATTGATCTTTTTGAAACCCTTATGGTATTTTACACCTACAGGAAATTGGAGAAGATGGTTGTAGCAGATAAAGTATTCTATTGACATTAAAATGAAACCCTCGTTTCATATTTAAGAAAACACTCAAGTTTTTCAAGAATTCAAAAAGAAAGTATACAAAAAGATACATATAATGGCACGACCATCACAAAATGAAGATTTTATATCAAAAACAAAATACCCACTGATAAAATCAAAACCCTTATCTCTTCTTGAAAATATGCAAGGAAAGGAAAGTATCTACTGCAAAGGAAAGAGAGTTTACCTTCAATTCGAAGAGAAGAAAAATGTGATGCCAGCGACTTCCTAAAGGATCTTATCCTTTCTTTCCTCAGTTTTTCTCATAATTCATAGGAAGATTTCAAACACAGAAGGGGAGAGTGTTGTTAAAGAATGTTATAGAAGGAGCAACAAATGCAGAGATGGCCACGACCATTCAAACTAAAAGAAACCTCAGAAAATGATGAAAGGGATACCAGTAGGATATAAAGCTTACCACTTTCAGCCTCTTTCAAATGCAAGAAATCATGGAGTTCGACAGTGAAAGGCCGAGAGGAGAAGCCAAAATCCTGAAGAAACCCTAGTACATGGAGTGCAAAGCGGTGGCGGCCAGCAACGGAGAGCAAAATGAAAAAAATAACAAGTGTTTAGGGTTCATTCATCTTTTGTTCGAGGCTATCTTCTTTCATCTTTTATTTTTTGACTTCAACAAATAGAAATCATTATCTTATCCAAATTGTCACCAAGGTCAACAAATAATCATAGCGTAATCCCTAGGGATTATTATAAAGAGTGGCCTACAGAGAGTGTATTGCATGACAAAGGTGGTCGGTAATAGAAGGATAAGGCTTATGCCTTATAAGATTCAAATAAACCTTATTTCCTTAGAAGTCAACTATTTTAGTCAAACAAATGAGGCTCAACCCAACACATGGTCGACATTGCATGACCTAGGATATTCCCTGTCATCAGGTGTTTGAGAAGTAAAGACAAGATAGAATTACAAGGTGGAGAGGCTTGTCATAAGGGTTTCTTTTTTTTGCATGAGAGGGATTCATGAAGTGTATAAGGTATTTTTGCATGGTGAGAGTACATGTGGAGTGATAAGTGTTTTTTGCATTTTATCTTGACATTGCAAATGGAGTAATAAGGATATTTTTGCCTTAATGCATGGTGGCAAACAAAGCGAAGAGGAGTATGATTTTAGACATGGCATGCATGAGGACAGAGCATGGAGTTTCCAAGATAAGCAAGTATAATAGTGCAAGTATAATGGTGCAGTGTTGGAGATGGAGTCATGAAGAGGGAAGATAATGTTTTCACATTGTAAATGGAGAGATAAGGATATAAATTTTTTGCCTTAATATATATTTAAATCATGCAAAAAAGGGATATTTTCTTACAAGGAGTTTGTATTTATCCCTAAGTCCTATTTTTTGCTCATATCATGCAAAATAGGCAAATGTAATTGGAGTGATAAGGAGTCATATTTTTCTTCTAATCATGCACGATTTTACAAAGTCATTAATTGTAAATAAATAATAAAGTAATATTATATAAATTACTTTATTATTTTTCACAAGTTGTAAAATCAAAATTAGAACAAATTGTAACCAATAATAAAGTAATATTCTATTACTTTATTATTTACTCACAATCAATTTTGCTCATGCAAAATCATGCAAATTGATTAGTGGAGTTAACTAGGTCACCGAGGAGGTTTTGCATGACTTTTAGGAGTATTTTTAGGGTCCTTGGTCAATTTTTTTGGTCAAGCATATGGAGAGGCCCAAATTGAAGCTATTTTTGCTCAATTTGTGGCAGTTTTAGACCCTAATTTTGAGGATTTTGGAGGTTTCCCAGGAATGAGTATTTTTAGAGGCAGTTATCTGCAAGTCCATATTTTTTGCATGCGTCTTAGAGAGAGAAAACCTATTTATTGTAAAGAAAAAGTTTATTTTTGCTAGTTCTTTATTCTCATTCTGATTCAGACAGATTGGAGAATTCTTGTAGCTCACTTTTACGGTTTTATTGAGAGATCGACAGGTTACAGGTTATCTTTTTGTCTTATTTGTAAAGCTTTCCTTTATTTATTTTAGATCAGTTGAATTACCTTTCCTTTTTGTGCTGAATGTTGAAGTGATTTGATAAAATTTTTGTTGTGTTTTATTATCGAACCTTCAAAATTATTGTCTCACCTCCTTGTTTGTAGCAGTAAAGCATATATTCATCACAGGTCTTAGGTTGTGTTAACCAGAAATAGTCTTTTTATGCTGTGAAAAAACCATTTCCTTCATAAAAACCTATTTTCAAACCTTCCTTATAATGACTTTTGTGGTATTTATGCCAAGTCTGGATTGTGTAAAAGTTATTTTTCTAAGCAAACATTGTGGATAGATTGCATTATTTCTACCCAAATCAGGTGCATCACTATTTTATCTTTTATATTCAATTAGTTTCTTTCTTCCCTTTTCCCAAAAAGTAAAAACATACTGCTCAATAGAACATTTGAAGGGAATGAGCCCATAATTTGGAGGTCTAATCTCATCATAGGGCACCCACAACCTGAGATTAGTCCCATGTTACACGAAATTGCAGTGCTTTAACCAACCATGCATACGGGTACAATTCCCAGTGAACAGTTTTTGGCACGCCCGGTGGGACCTTGAACTAATTTTTAGTTTAAAAGGAAGTATCTTTGTCATTGTTTTTGGTATGATCAACAGTTTATACAGCCTTTTTAGAGGTTTGTTTACAAATACCTGGCGACTCTATCTTTCTAGTTTTATAGATCAGACTTTTTGAATGAATAAATATGTCTTTCCTTCATGGAAATATGCCATATCATCTAGCATATCATGAAAATGCTGCCAATCCTCCATCTTATTAGCCATACTGGTTATTTCATTCCCGATTCCTTTGATTTGCAAAGAAAGCAGCATTCTCAACATGTTTTCCTCCCACCCACCCCCGCTCATCCTTCATATTAGCATTTACATATCTAGAATCAATCCCAAGAAGTTTGAGATATGAAGAATAGCATTAGTGACATTAGCGAGACATTGTTAGAAGTCACAAAGAACCTAGAAGAGTTTAGGAAGCAACAAGAGTATCAGCAGCAACAAGAGGAGATGGATTATCAGGCCTATCTCCATGAGCAGGAGTTGGAGGCACAAAGGATACAATTTGAACAAGATCTTGCAAGACAGATTGCAGTAAAAGAGGCACAGATGAAGTATTTGCTTGCACAAATACAAAAGCACAAAATCTGGTCAACTTCATTTATTCTAGATCAACATTCTCAAACTAAGGTTAGTAGGAATCAAGTTTCAAGTTTCAAGAATTCTAATTGTAATCAAGAACCCATTTGCATTCAAAAGTAGTCTATTAATCCTTAGTATCTGTCATATCAAGTACCTAAATCAAATCATCTGGCTTATAAGCAACCATGGCCGTCTTCTTGTACTGAATGTCCTTATTATAAAGTACCAAATATTATCAAAGCTACCTCTTCCATACCAATCTAAGATCAGGAAAGGGAAGAAGTATCAATAAAACTTGAACCAATCATAATTCTAGGTTTCAATCAAGAAAAATTAGATATGGTGCAAGATGTTTCTGCTATTTTTTCTGTTTTCCCAGATGAAAATAGGCATAAATCAAACCAAGACGATGCTGTTTCAGATTTGGTTATCAACCCTTTAGATTTTGATTCATTCGAGAAGTTCTATAATGCTGTTTACAAGATAAATGAAAGCAGGTCACAGATATTAGAGGCGCATAATCTTCAATTGCAAAAATAGATTGCCCAAGTCGCAAGTGAGAATAAACTAGACAAAGAAGAAGATGTAGTTTCTCTTTTTGATCAACTGCCCTCTTTCATTGACGAAGATGAAGACATCATACAAGTACCAGCTAATTTAAGACAACTAGTTGACATTGCAAAACATGAGGTACTGCTAATCTTTAATGAAGCTGATGTTTCAATTCAGCTAGAAGAGCAAAAAGATAGTCACATTTTGGATGAAAATGATCTTGTTTTTTATGTACAACCAGAATCTGAAACTAAATCAAATAGTATTCTCTATCAAAATAAGGCATCTGATCTATTTTCAGAACAACTAGATGAGCTAATTAAGAAGGTTCAAAATTTTTAAGATATTTTTGTTTCTGATTGTCAAGATCCTGACTGTTCAGCCTGTAGGGAGCTTGCCAATCTACTAGATCCTTGTAACGATCAAGACCTTAATTCAGAAAATGATGAACATATAATTCCAGTAGAGGATTTTCAGTCATATGAAAACTTATTTTCAGGTATTATTGAGGATTTTTGTTCTAACATACATGATAGTCTAATATCATGTGATTAGCAGTTTCTGATCAATAGGATCAGGCCAAAGAGTACAGATCATATGAGCTAACTTTTACTGATACGATTGAAAGTACAAGTGATCATATGACAGTAGATCCAAATGTAGACACCTCAATCATCAACCAAGAATACATCATTATGAGAGGATGTCCAATAAGGGATATGGTTTCCAGAGAAATGAAGAAGCAAGTACAGAATACTGTTGTACCAAATAAATAGTTTTCAGCCTCGGAGCAGC
This sequence comes from Cunninghamia lanceolata, assembly GCA_027924645.1. Classification (NCBI taxonomy): domain Eukaryota; kingdom Viridiplantae; phylum Streptophyta; class Pinopsida; order Cupressales; family Cupressaceae; genus Cunninghamia; species Cunninghamia lanceolata. Next base: position 204,387 of record BSBN01001494.1, on the reverse strand, counting down.
AGAATTAGATCATCTTTTTACCCCATGACATGGGTTTGCATGATCAGGTTCAGCTGGTGAGTGAAATTATCTCTAATTTTTATGAAGCATTGCAGCAATTTATTCAGTACTTTCTTGTACTTCATCAAAATTTAGCTACTCATAAGCATGTGAATTAGTGTTCCCTGTTGAGGAAGGGAAGTTATTTCAACCAAACAGTTAATGGATTTGTTTGACCAACACCTTTGGCTGGTTAGAGTAGGGTAGGTAGATTTTCATTTCAATATTTCATTTCCAAGAAGTGTTTTTGCACATGTTGCTAGTTTTTGTTTTGGCAAATCAGTTTTAGTTTTAGTTTTCAGTTAGTTGCTGCTGTTGTTTTCAGTTAGTGTGAGTTGCAGAATTTCTCTAAATTCAGGGCAAAAATGACTCTATGCCCAATGGAAAGGCTAGGCTACTGGTTCTAAACTGTTTAGCAAGCAAACACCCCTGACAGGTCACTAGAAATGTTACTAATTTTTTGTTCACACTTAAAATTAGTTGGACCTAAGTGTAATTGTTTAGAAGGAATAAAAGAAAACTTCAAAGTTATGTATTCATCGAATGGTTGATGCCTTAACAGAGTAGAGAAGGATATACAGTTGTTAGGATAACACATCAGTCCAATCAGGACTGATAAGTTATCATGACAAGAGAATTGATTGTCAAGAAATCAAACATTCAAGGAGATATAGTTGTTCTACATAGTTTGATCTTTCAGGAGTTATAAGTTATATTGATTATTCAGTTAATCAGTTTTGAATAAAAGAAAGAAAGATATTTGTATTGCACTGTGATTTCATGTCATGTTATGAACATACATTCAAGTATCTGTTACTTTATCTCATGCATTGATCGAAAAAGGAAATACATATACATCATATGCATAAGAGAAATTAACTGATCATGTTTAAAAGAGGTGTTCAAATGTGTCCCACACAAGTCGTGGGAGTAACTAGACTGAGCAATTGTAGACATACAAGTTATGCATCTGTTTGATAAAAGGAAAAGAAATGAACACATGATAAATTTAAACATCCATCATTGCCTGGTGATGGAGATTGCTATTGATGCCAACCTTCAGGTCTTCAGTCTTCAGTTTGCACTCCAAGCCATCATCAGTTGAACTTGCAAAATTTTTGAGACAACCCCGTTAGTGCTCCAGATGTTTAAAGTTATCACATGCTTTTATCAAACAGATACATCTACTTATCATATAATGCATTCAGATAAGAGATCAGATCAGATATATGACACAAATCAAGAAGAAACCATGAAGAAGATCAATCAACACTATCATGTATACTTTTATGCTAGCTTGTTTGTTCACTGTGCAGGTATAGGAAAAGAAATGTTGCTGATTTGGAGACATCAAAGCATGTGGAAAAAAATGTGTTTCCAACAAGGGTTGAGCCCAGCGTACCCCCTTCTTATCCATTCAAGAAGTACATTAGATTGCATAAGCAGAGTAATCATGCATGGTAGCAGCCATCACTGAAGCAGTCAAGAGGTCATAATAGAAAGACAAAAGGAGCAATTGCTCCTATAAACTATGTTCCTGTCGTCATTTACATTGCTACAGGATGAAAAGTGTATCCATTGAAGAGAGACTGATATGCAGAAGAGACAAAGGTACAGTGATCAAAAAAGATGAAGTATAGTTATGAAAGGTACTCTTCTTCATTTCTGATTATGATTGATGTATGTTTTTGCTGTCCACATATATGCAATAAGTATGATAGTCATAAATGGATAAGCATCATAAAATAACCAACATCAAATACCTTGAGGAATGCATGAAATGTAATAAGTGACAGCCTTGTAATAAATAAGAGAAACAACAGAGCAAAGAGTTTGCAAAGACTGTCATGAAGCCAACCAAGTGAAACAGCCTCATCAAGTACATATGACTATACAGGCTACAGGAGGCATGACAAGATCATCCAATGTCATCTTACTATCATATTCCCTTTTTTTGAAGTATATAAAAGTACAAATGTTATCAAATACCAAGGAGGAGGATAATAGAAGTGTCATGAGAGCAGTACATGAAAGAGACATAATGGAACAACAAGTTATGATGTATAGACATGAGCAAAGGATACAGACTGTTTGCTACAGAAGTGTCTTGAATATTAGACAAAACATATACAATCATTATCTAGAGCAGAGGACAACATTAAGGGTCAATAGTATCAAGATCATATCATATCCAGAGGAGACATGAATAAGAAGTACAGAGGCATAAGATACAGAGACACTAACTTGAATAACAATATATCTCATATTCCCCATTGTCCATTATGCCTTAATGTTCTAAGAAGTTCATGATCAATATGCAAGAGGTGCAGATGAAACATACAGAGGGCCAACATTCAAACATGGAGACATGTGATGTATAGCAAACACCAAGGTATTCAGTGTAATGTAATCACTGACATATGTCAAGTCTAAAGCACAAGGGGTAATCCTGTTTAAAAGTAGTGAAGGAGTTCAAACACCAAACACAGTAGAGTGATAGACATGTTAGAGTCAATACATTACAAGAAATACAAGCCTCAAAGTACATGTATTATCTTATGGAAAGAGAAACAAAGATGAGTGAGAAACATAAGAGAAATAAGGTACATATACACCATTTTGAAACAACAATATGTTTCACATTTTCCAAATGCCTTAATGTTTTTGGCAAGTATAGTACAAAATGCCAAAGTGCCTTAATTTTTTTTTGATACAAACATCAATATCATAAGGTGAATCAGATTATTCAAGAATAGAGAAAGATATATTTTAGTGGCACATTCAGTGACAAGTGTCAAAGAAGAGAGGATCTCTGGTTTTCCTTGTTATATAGTACAGGTAAATGATGATACAATGGGTACAAGGACAAGTATGATGATATTGCAGTATACAACAAGATGGAGCAACAGTCCCATGACTGTATAATATAAAGAGGCAAATAAATAGATACACAGTGTAATGAGAGGCTCTCATACAAAGAAAAGTACAATATATGTTATTTTATTCACAAAACTGAGGTTACAGTCTTTATAAGAATCCCATTTTTATCCATACAATGAAATATATTTTCAGTCATATAATGAAATATGGAGCTTTCTTGCACACCCAGGTGGTAAAATCACATTCTTCATAAGGCAGGAGGAACAAGAAATAAGAAATCAAAAGAATGGCTTCGAGCCTAACTGCTTAATTTTATACAGTGAGATATATATATATATCTATATATTTATGCATACTCAGATGGGTATTTGTTTGAAAGCATACCGTTTTCACGAACAAGGAGACAAGAGAAACAAATTCGAAGCCCTCACTGTTTCCTTTTAAATAGTAAGATAAAGTGTTTTTATAGCATGGCCGTGGCATAAGAAAAGGAATGATGCTACAATATGTTCTCTGTCAAGCCCGTGGATATATAATACATTTATATGCATTTATGAGGAAACCCTCATTTCAAAATTGAAAACCCTTCAAGTTTATATTAAAAAAACCAAAAGAAGGCTACAGGAAAGCATTCAACATGAGTAGTCAATATTGATCTTTTTGAAACCCTTATGGTATTTTATACCTACAGGAAACAAGAGAAGATGGCTGTAGCAGATAAAGTATTCTATTGACATTAAAATGAAACCCTCGTTTCATATTTAAGAAAACCCTTAAGTTTTACAAGAAGTCAAAAAGAAAGTATACAGAAAGATACATATAATGGCACGAACATCACAGAATGAAGGTTTTATATCAAAAACAAAGATACCCACTGATAAAATCAAAACCCTTATCTCTTCTTGAAAAGATGCAAGGAAAAGAAAGTATCTACTACAAAGGAAAGGGAGTTTACCTTCAATTCGAAGAGAAGAAAAATGTGATGCCACCGAATTCCTAAAGGATCTTATCCTTTCTTTCCTTAGTTTTTTTCATAATTCACAGGAAGAATTCAAACACAGAAAGCGAGAGTTTAGTTAAAGAATGTTATAGAAGGGGCAACAAATGCAGAGATGGCCGCGGCCATTCAAACTGAAAGAAACCTTAGAAAATGATGAAAGAGATACCAGTAGGATACAAAGCTTACCACTTTCAACCTCTTTCAAATGCAAGAAATCATGGAGTTCAACAGAGAAAGGCCGAGAGGAGAAGCCAAAAGCCTGAAGAAACCCTAGTACATGGAGTGCAGAGCGGCGGCGACCAGCAATGAAAAGCAAAATGAAAAAAATAACAAGTGTTTAGGGTTCATTCATCTTTTGTTCGAGGCTATCTTCTTTCATCTTTTATTTTTTGACTTTAACAAATAGAAATCATTATCTCATCCAAATTGTCACCAAGGTCAACAAATAATCATAGCGTAATCCCTAGGGATTATTATAAGGAGTGGCCATCAGAGAGTGTATTGCATGACAAAGGTGGTCTGTAATAGAAGGATAAGGCTTATGCCTTATAAGATTCAAATAAACCTTCTTTCCTTAAAAGTCAACTATTTTAGTCAAACAAATGAGGCTCAACCCAACACATGGTCAACATTGCATGACCTAGGATATTCCCTGTCATCAGGTGTTTGAGAAGTGAAGACAAGATAGAATTACAAGGTGGAGAGGCTTGTCATAAGGGTTTCTTTTTTTTGCATGAGAGGGATTCATGAAGTGTATAAGGTATTTTTGCATGGTGAGAGTACATGTGGAGTGATAAGTGTTTTTTGCATTTTATCTTGACATTGCAAATGGAGTAATAAGGATATTTTTGCCTTAATGCATGGTGGCAAACAAAGCGAAGAGGAGTATGATTTTAGACATGGCATGCATGAGGACAGAGCATGGAGTTTCCAAGATAAGCAAGTATAATAGTGCAAGTATAATGGTGCAGTGTTGGAGATGGAGTCATGAAGAGGGAAGATAATGTTTTCACATTGTAAATGGAGAGATAAGGATATAAATTTTTTGCCTTAATGTATATTTAAATCATGCAAAACAGGGATATTTTCTTACAAGGAGTTTGTATTTATCCCTAAGTCCTATTTTTTGCTCATATCATGCAAAATAGGCAAATGTAATTGGAGTGATAAGGAGTCATATTTTTCTTCTAATCATGCATGATTTTACAAAGTCATTAATTGTAAATAAATAATAAAGTAATATTCTATAAATTACTTTATTATTTTTCACAAGTTGTAAAATCAAAATTAGAACAAATTGTAACCAATAATAAAGTAATATTCTATTACTTTATTATTTACTCACAATCAATTTTGCCCATGTAAAATCATGCAAATTGATTAGTGGAGTTAACTAGGTCACCTAGGAGGTTTTGCATGACTTTTAGGAGTATTTTTAGGGTCCTTGGTCAATTTTTTTGGTCAAGCATATGGAGAGGCCCAAATTGAAGCTATTTTTGCTCAATTTGTGGCAGTTTTAGACCCTAATTTTGAGGATTTTGGAGGTTTCCCAGGAATGAGTATTTTTAGAGGCAGTTATCTGCAAGTCCATATTTTTTGCATGCGTCTTAGAGAGAGAAAACCTATTTATTGTAAAGAAAAAGTTTGTTTTTGCTAGTTCTTTAGTCTCATTCTAATTCAAATAGATTGGAGAATTCTTGTAGCTCACTTTTATGGTTTTATTGAGAGATCGACAGGTTACAGGTTGTCTTTTTATCTTATTTGCAAAGCTTTCCTTTGTTTATTTTAGATCAGTTGAATTACCTTTCCTTTTTGTGCTCAATGTTGAAGTGATTTGATGAAATTTTTGTTGTGTTTTATTATCAAACCTTCAAAATTATTGTCTCACCTCCTTGTTTGCAGCAGTAAAGCATATATTCATCACAGGTCTTAGGTTGTGTTAACCAGAAATAGTCTTTTTATGCTGTGAAAAAACCATTTCCTTCATAAAAACCTATTTTCAAACCTTCCTTATAATGACTTTTGTGGTATTTATGCCAAGTCTGGATTGTGTAAAAGTTATTTTTCTAAGCAAACATTGTGGATAGATTGCATTATTTCTACCCAAATCAGGTGCATCACTATTTTATCTTTTATATTCAATTAGTTTCTTTCTTCCCTTTTCCCAAAAAGTAAAAACATACTGCTCAATAGAACATTTGAAGGGAACTAGCCCATAATCTAGAGGTCTAATCTCGTCATAGGGCACCCAGAACCTGAGATTCGTCCCATGTTACATGGAATTGTAGTGCTTTAACTAGCCTTGCATACGGGTGCAATTCCCAATGATAACAATTCCAAGTAGAGAAATTTTGGTTTGTAGCAGGAAAGGGTGAATTAAAATTAAGTGGATCAGAGGGCATACCTTGTCTTTGCTTCCAAGGTCTCCTTTGAGCTATGTAGAACAACTGCTCATCCTCTCCTTCAAATGGCTAAAATTCTGGCCTTTCAACCTTCTGTTACTAGATACTAGCCACCCTTTTGCATTTACAATTGGCCTTCCTTTGTCTACAACTAGGATAGTACTCAGTAAGCATTGCATCTGGCTCTTCTTGTTTTTTCTTGATGTGAAGAGTGTCCAGCTGTGTATCCATATGGATGATGATATCCTCCTTCATGTTGGATAGCAAGTTACTGATTTCCACTCTTGAAACCCCATTGGTTGCTTTGTTTGTGATGGATGTCCTTTCTCTCCTTGGTCTTCTAGTGAAAGTTCTTGAATAATTTCTGCAAACTTTGCATATTGATTCAAAAGGTAATTGAGAAACTTCACCTTGCCCAATGAGATTCAGGGCATCCATGCAATCATCATTAACCCCTCTCAAAAAGACCAGCTTCAGTGATTCTTCAGACAATCTATTTTGAGGGTTTTTCTTCAAGGCAAACTGGAATCTTTCAACATAATCTTCCAGTGGCTCCTCGTCGTTTTGTGACATCCTGAAGATGTCATCTCTCCTCCTATCATGTCCTCTGCAATAATCTTGGTATTTCTCCAAGAATCTCTCCTTCATTTTATCCTAGTCTGGAATGACTTTTTTCCTAGCCCCATAAACCATCTCAAGGCTGCATCCTTGAGAGTGGCAGGAAAATGTTTAAGCCTGTGAGCATCCAAAGTGTAGTCATAGCTCCTACATAGGGTATCAAATTCAAACAGAAATGTATCCGGGTCCTCTGTCACTAGGCCATAGAAGACTGGTAATGCTGAAGGTGGAATGTTCTTCGGCACTGTAGCCCTCTCCTGATTAGTGATAGGAAACTCAAATGTTGCTGGCTCTAGTGGATCATCCACCGCTACATCTACCATGGTTCTAAAGGTCCCTTCTATTCTTGTGGAAGAAGCTGATGAAGATGTAGAAGATGTTGATGAAGATGGAAGAACATGTCCTTCTCTTTCAGCAATTCCTACAGTATAGTTGATAAATTCAACAGTATCTTCTCTGTCCCGATAATTTGAAGGAAGGAATTTGCCTCAGTTGTCTCTCTACCTCCGCATACAGTGAATTTAGCTTTTGTATATCAACGGTCTTGCACAATGTTAGTACAATTTTTGGTGTTTCTTGAAGAGTGAATCTATCAACCCTAATGTTGGAATCAAAATTTAAGCTATGAAAACATGTAAAATGAGCCTATGAAGGTAACACCATCCCCGACAATGGCACCAAAAATGTAGAGGTTAACTAATGCGTTGTAGACTCGACACAATTCAGGGATAAACCTATCTGAATAGTCCACTTGACATTATACACCTACATTAAACTATCAACCAAGGAGCGTAAGCTTATGATGGAACTGCACTATATGTGCCTTCAGGGGCTCATATTCTCCTAAACTATCCTATTCAAACCTACTCAAATTATTCTACTTTGCTAGAATTCACAGAAATGCAAGAACAGTAAAATAGTTACAAAACCTAGTGGCTATGGGTACCTGCAGCATAAGCTGTAGATAACTGCTAACAACAGAAAAGTACAAAACTAATCCAAAACCATTCAAAATGATGAGAAAGCTAATGCTAACCTCCGGAGGACTAAGATGGATCAATTATACATTTATTCATGAACCACAACTATTGTAATTAACAACAAGAGTATTCCACTTAACTCACAATACATTTATAAAATAACGGAAAACAACTTTAACAAGAATGCATAAATGAATGAGAAAATAAATGAAGTGAAGATCAGTACCTTGAGTGGTCATCTTAGGGGACTGACTCACTTAGCTAGAAATTAAATCTAACTCAGATACTCACGCATCCACATAACACATAGTTTCATTCATTTTATATCAGAAAATACTTCAAACAGAATTTTCTTTACAGATTATATTCAATAATTGTATTTCAACAATTCATGTCTGGAAAAATAACTAGCTGATGTATCTTCTAATAGTGAATAAAACAACTACAAATGAGTAACTAACTTGACTCTGAGCTCATCCCCTAACTTATACAGAATGGGAGAGTCTTATTCAACTACCAACTAACTACAATCATTAATCCATTCCTAGATATTAGGATACAAAATTAAGATTGATTTATTAATTCTAACTGAATAGAGGAAAGAGAATCCCATTCAAATAAGAATTCCTATGCAACAACTCATATGAGAAACACATAAGCTGCGTTTAGAATCTTGGAACAAGTCTACTTCTTCTGCATTTATTTCTTCCCATAATGATTCACGTTCAACATCCAATTGCCCACACTTTTGGCGGTTTGATTTCAACTTCCTTCAATTCCCCTGTTCTGTGACTTGCTACAAATTCTCCTCTCCTTGATGCCACGTACTTGTTGCTGCATAGGGGTTAATCCACAAAACATATGCACACAAATAACCTTCATAATTAAACCATAGAATCTCATCTATATTGCATACATACTCATGTTCAAATCATTCAATTGATAAATATCATCACCATATTTCATATTAACAAAATAAGTTCAAGTTTTTGCAAAATATATAAAAAGACAGTATATCATGATGGTAATGTTTGAAAAGTATCTGGAAGATTATGTGCAAAAGGTCTGAAAGCATATAAAAACAACACAAAAGAGGCCAATATTTAAACCCATCAGCAGCCATAACACACAACGAAAGCACAAATGAAATTATTTTATTAACATAAAAAATATTAGCAATTACAAATCCATTGGCCCTTCAACACTATATTGTGTAGTACAACCTATAATGTGCTTACATCACCAAATCGCCTCCCAGAAGAATACAGAAATTGCCCCAATCAATTACTCCACATTCCTTCAATAACTTCCCCAGACCGAACCCTCAATCTAGTTTTCTTCTTCATATTTATCATTCTTCGTTGAAAATAGTTCAACCACCATGATTTGTTAGCAACGACAGGAACTACTAGGTAGTTATAGAAACCAAAATGTTACTACCAGAGCCTCCACATAATATATCCTTGTTGTCATAGTATTTTGCATCCAATAATATATAAAAACTGGCTCAAGATAGTTTGCTGAAACTCACATGTTATCGGCAAAAATCATATGTTTCGAACTCTCGATATAAGTACCTGTCAGCAAACTATTAGTTTTCTGAACCTTCATTATAAGGGCTTATCAACAAAAGTCCACTTGTATGAAATTATCAGTGATTTAACTCATCCACGAACCATTCTTTTGGATAGCTTGTCGATAAAATACACTTTCCAGGAACTTGGGAACATCCCTTTATTATCGGCAAAACAAAAATATTACGAACTTAGCCACCTGCCAAGTTATCGACGAATTATGACTTTTATGAACTTAAGTCTTTGGCATGTTATTGGTACATTCTCCCACCTTTGAATTGACAAAGACTTAACATTTCATTTTGTCAGTGAAATATGTGTTTCTCAAACCATTACCAGCATATCGACAATTTACCGAAACCACGAACTGGCTGAAGATAGAACATTTTTCCCTTATCGGCAAAGTGTCCAATCTATGAACTAAGAAACTTGACAGCCTTGAAGCCCTATCAGCGAAATGTGCCATTCTTGAACCCTTGTTGGCATATCAGTGAATTACGGAACCCACAAACTAGTTCACAAGTGGAACGGTTTGCCGATACCAATGTATAAGCTATCAACTCTTTTATCGACAATTTGTGAATATTATGAACTAGCCAGGACTTAGTCTTTTATCTTTATCAGCAAATTGACCATTCCCTGAACTAAAGAAGTCTTGGTTCAACATTCAAATCTCTTATCAGCAAATCTATAGGTTCGCGAACTAGTCATTTTGCTGACTAAGTTCGAGTTCTCGCAACTTCTCCGATAATGAAGAATCTTCATTCAAAAGACTTAGAAAATTTTTGCTTCCCTTGAAGGCTTTAGTCAAGAAAGTTGCCTGTTGGTGAATCAAGAAATCAACTAACTACCGAACCAACAAATTGGAAAGTTCACGAACTGCAGAATTCTCTGACTGGCCATAACTTAGTCATTTTTATCCAAATTTCACCAAATTGGAACTGTAGATACTCATTAGTCTCTTCTACAAGATGATGCTTTTAGTTGGCCAAAATAAATTTGCATTTCTCCAAAATCAAAACTGCAAGAAAACAAATCCAAAACCAACTTTAGAAAAATAAAATATATTTTTTGGTGACACAGGATTGCCAGTGAACCCGAATGCTCCCACATCAAGGATTAATGAGGAAAGTTAACAAATTAAGTGATTAGTTAACTTCATTTGATTCTAATTTATTAATAGTTAACTAATTTGATTTAATACTTAACTAATTTAATTCCAATTTGATTAATGTTAACTAATTTGATTTAATAGATTTGTGTCATAGTTCCTAAATTGATTGAAGTTTGATTAAGAGTTAACTCTTTTTGATGGAAGAGTTGCGTCATAGTTGTTCTTTTTGATTGCATAGTTAAGATGAGTGATTTATGGAAAGAATTTAGGAGTGATTAGGGGAGAGAAATTAGGAGAGTGATTAAGGGAATTAAATAAATAAATTTATTTAATTCATGTAATGATGAAAAATGAGGAAATAAATAAAATATAATTTTTTTATTTGTGGAAGGATAAATTAGAGTTAGTGTGATTTAATTAAATAAAATAAATTTATTTAGTTAGTCACATAGAGGAAGCATTGGAAATAAATAAAATATAAATTTTATTTATTGTGGGAGGATAAATAAAAAGTTAGTGTGATTTAATTAAATAAAATAAATTTATTTAATTAGTCACATAGAGGAAGTGTTAGTATATTAATTAAATAATTAAAAATTATTTAATTAATATGAATAGAAGAATAATGAAAGTTGATGAAGAATAATTAATAAATTAGGGAAATGATGTTGATGAAGCGCGATGACATGGAAATGATGTTAGTCAATTTTCGATGTCTACATTTGCCCCTCTTTTTTTTGATGAAAATGCAAGTTATCTATTAAAATAAAATAACACTTCACAAAAAAATAATGGGTGGTAAAAAGGCACACCTCGATAGTCACATGGGCAAAGCCCACAAAGATCTAGAACAAAGTATCAAAGGGTAAAGAACCCATATAAAAGCATACTAAAAAATAGAATTAAGCTGCCAATGCCATCCCATCCCTACAGAAGGCGGATCCCTGTCATCAGGTTTCCCCCAAATATCAGTGGGGTTCGGGTTGACATCAGGCATCGCCCAACCATCTTCATTTTCTTATTCTTCCTTCTGAACATTTGGCCCCTCGTGCTGAGGTGAGATAGCCAAATTCAACCGAGGGAAAACCTTAGTATTATCCCACCCTGTACTTGGTGGATAAGAAGGCCCATGAGCATTCTAGCCTGCATTATCCATTGCAGGCCAACTGGCATTACCTACATTATCCATAGCCGACCATGCATTATCTATAGTCGACCATGCATTATCCCCAGCTACACTAGTAGCACGACCATAGGTCCAACCACGCAGACGTGGAGAGGCCGAGCGCTTGCGTCAGTGAGCACTGCGACGCAGAGCAGGCTGGGAACGAGGCCGAGAATCTCTGGCCGAACCACTTCTTCATCTGTTAGGAGAGCAGGCTCTGATAGAGGAAGGTGAGGGAGGAACACGAGCCACAATGGAGGGAGCATTCCCCCAATGATCCAATAACTCTTGTAAGTGTGCCACTTCCAAGGCAACTTTGTTAGCTTGCACTTGAATCTGTAGAAGAACATTAGAAGAAATAATTGTTTTAATGTAAAGAGAAACTAAAGTTCCAATTTTACTTTCTGAAAATATACAAGAATTACGATCTTTCCATAATGTAAATTAAATCTCCACCCTAAAAATATGCCAAATCTGATTAAATCTTTCAGGAAACCTGGGTGAGTCACCTAGAAGGATTATTTGCTAGGTTAATGGCTTAGGTTTGAAAGGGCGAAAGAAATCATGAATCCATAGCTAGAATTGCTGAGCTCTGGTGCAATACCAGAAGAGATGTTGTATTGTCTCAGACTGTCCACAAAAAGGACAACGGGTATTCTAAACCCCAAGATGAAACAACCTAGTATCAACAAGCAGGCCTTAAAAGAGAATGCACCAGGCAAAATGAGCAAGCTTTGGCTCAATAATGGTAGACCAAACAATTTTAAATCTGGAATGCCAAAGACAAAGAAATTGTAATGTCCCCATTTTTGGATTCTCTTGCAGTTCAGTCAGAGTTGACTTTTTGGGTTGGTGACAACATCATCAGAGGAGTATTTCGATGTCACCAGGGTGTTCGAGTGATCCAGTGGAGTTGGTTGACACTCTCCAGAGAGATTTTGGAGCACTTGTCTATACTTACTATTTATAGTAAGTGCTTGCATGTCGACAATCTTTCTGGGTTTTTCTGGGTTTGTTCTCTTTGGTCCTCGAAGAACACTGCTATTTTTAGTAAGTGTCAGTTTAGCATTGTTTTAGTGACTCGGTAGTCAGCTGTTGGCTCTTCCTGGCGTTGCATTGAGCTCAGAGTTATTAGATGGTTTGTGGGTCTAGTCAACACCCTCAATATGGGCTCAGTTGCTTATGGTCGTTACTTACTATTTTTAGTAAGTTCAAGTTCGGTGTCAAATCAGGATTTTGAGAGTGGGTTTGGATTCGTCTTGTCAAGACCTTTCCAACGAGTTATAGATCATTGGTTTCCGACATCATTTTGGCCTCTATTTTAAAGTCCATAAATTAAACATCATTTAATATTGGACCTTGGTGCCCAGGCATGACAACTTAATGTTGTTTTAAAAGAGGGGACTTTAAGGGTGATGTTGAGAAAAGAATTAAAGAGAATTATAATATTTTAAAATGTATTTTCCCTCTCATGTTTTATCCCATATGCAAGAGGATTTTAGAGACTCCTAGTTGAAAAAGTATAAAAGGAGGAAAAGGCTCTTCATTTGATATGCTTTGATTATTATTTTCTTCTCTCTTTGAAATTTGCTTTGCTAGGGTTTTGGAGCTTGGCTCTAGGGTTTGAGGATTCAAACCAGATGCTCTTGGAGATGAAAACCTCCCTGAGTAGCGGTATCCCACAGGTGTGAAAGATCATCCAACAGTGCCTTCTATGGTGGATACATTCAGTGTTCACAAATGTGCTTCAATTGAGTCCGATTGGTGAGACTTGTTGGTGCTTATTGTAATATCTTGCATAGTTTTTTGATATTTGCTGATATTGAGTGATAGATTTTAGTAGTTTGTGAAGAGGATTTAGCTTGTCCTCTCCTTCTATTGCTGGTCGTACTACACCAGCCAACTGTACCTCTTTGGGGAGTATATTTGATAGTGTTTGGTGCATAATTCTTCTCCCTTCTTGGTCACCTATTTTTAGATGTGAGTGCAGTTCAAAAATAGAAGCATTTTGAGAAGTTTTGAAGTTGTTTGCTATTGTAACACATTCTAGCCATGGCCATATCAGCTCCAGCATGGATGCGGGTCCTCTAGAGGCTTTCCATTCTCATTGCAGCTCCTTATAGGGTCTTGGTGAGGCATTTTGAGCCATATTATTTGCTGATAATATTTGTATGCACATTCTATATCATTGTATGGAGTTTTAATTGCATTTCCAGCCATACCCACTTGCTGGTTCATTTCTGGTGGTTGTACCAAGTTGCATATTTCCATATGGGTATGTGATAGTAATTGTTTATTGGCTATTCTACTATCTAGGTTGCCATTAGTTTCTTTAGATTCATTGTACTTTTTCTGGGTTTTCTATATATGCTCTATATTGTATGCTTTGACAACACATTTGCAGGAAAACTGAAAACCCCTTCTGCATTCTTTTGTCTAGTCTGAAAGATCACACAAAAATTAATAAAATAACACATAAAAAGATCTTTAAAAAAGAACCAACAGGTACGGCACATTATAGTGGTATCAGAGCTAAATATCTTGCCATCCTGTGAGGTCAGATTCAGACATACAAATGAAAATATGAGACATACAGCTTAGCTTTGCATGTGAGTGATCAACACTTGCATGAGTATTTAGAGTCATGGACAGGTTCAGTGAAAAAGAATTACCAGAGAAACTATACAATGCTGATAGGAAACTTGGACACCTTCCGCAGTCAACGAGGGTTCTACGGAATATTTTGGAGGAAATGGATGATAAAGATTGGGAAGGACTCAGAGAGGATCTGAGAATGATAAGACAACATTCTAATCAATTGAAACAAATGATGGCCAATTATCACCGTAGGAAACCTGATATTGATAGCAACAACAACAATGACAGAAAAAGGAACAGAAACCAGGGAGATGGGAACAATAAGGAATGTGAAATAGAAAATCCTACCACCTATTTATTGCAGCCAAGTCATGATAAGAGCAAAGAAGATGAAGACTTGATAGCTGGGAAAAATGAGTCTAAGCCTTTGTATGATGAAAACAAGACCACTAATCAAGAGACATGCAAAGAGGAGCTTGCTGATTTGGAGGAGAATACAACAAAAATGTGTGAAGCTGGGCCTCGCTTTGATGAAGATCTTGAAGTCACTACTTCTGAGAATGAATTAAAAATGATTGATAGATTTCTAGAAGGTGACTTTGCAAGCAAACCTGAGAGCATTGATGCTGAAAGTTTTAAGTCCTCAAAGGACATAGGTGAAAGGTATGTGGATAAAGATTTTAAATCAGCCATGGGTGACAAATTTGGTGCTGCCATAACCTTTGACCAGAGTAATGAAGGAAATGATTCATTTCCCTTGCAGCTTGAAGAACCAAGTAACCTTTCAGAAAAGTTGGTTGATAGCACCCATGAGGATGCTTATCAAATAGGGAATGATGATATAGGTGGTGTTCTTGATTTTGAAAACAAATCTGATTTCACATTGCATGTAGCTGATCCTGAGCAGAGACCTTGTGGTTTTATTGATTTAGATTCATAGTTCACTGTTGAGGATGATAAGGAAGAGGTACAGGTGATTTGGGATAGCATTGGAGTCATTGACGATAGGTATGAAGGTTCTGATTTTAGTACTCGTCATAACAACAGTTCATTTCCTTTGCATGAATCCAATTGCAAGAATAAATTTGTGGTGACTGTTGATAACCCATTACTTGAGATGGGTGGTGATATGACATATGACAATCCACCTTTGGAGTTGGATGATAGAATTGTTTTTGGTTGTAGCATTGCACTTGGGAAAAATAACCAGGCGTGGGATCTGGGAGAAGATTCAGAACTTGAGACAGAGTGTGGCACTTAGCTTGGTTATGAGGCAGGTTTACTTTGTGGGGAGTTCCCTAATGTTGATAGTCAAGATTTGAGTGTTAAAAATGAATTATGTGATGTAGATTCAAGCTGCAGCAAGTCTGATTTTGCAAATCAGACCTCAGAAGAGGAGAACAAATCAAAAAATTTACTTGTTTATGATGGGTCCCAGGATAGCTCTTTGGTTGAGCATACATCTACATTAGAGGCAACAGTGTGCGATGATTATGTCCAATCTGCAACTTCTATTATGTCATTGGAGCCATCCCGTGAGGTACATAACAACAATACCTTTGTTGAGGAAGTGTGCAGGACTGATAGCACACATGAGGAGGCTTACCAATTGGTGAGTGATGATGATTCAGCCTCTTTCCATAGTGCAGATTGCAAATCAAAGGAGTTGTGTGGAGATGATTCGTCACAGGGGTATCATCATTTGATTGGGCAATTGAAGGTTAATGACAACATGATTGCTACAACTTTGGAACATTTTGATGTTGCTAGAGAGATGTTGGAAACCTATAGCTGGAGTACTCCTGAGATGGATGAACACAATGATAGAGAACTTTCCCTTGCTGAGTTTCAGGCACTTAGAGATGTAGTTGGGATAATGAAGAATAATTACCTACAACTGTTATCAGATAGAGATCATCTTCTCAGGCTTGACGATATTTATCATGATGCTCTAAGGGAAAGGAAGAGGAGGTTGATGAGCTCACCTATGAGCTTGAGGTTTCCACAAACTCTTTGAAGAGTGCTCAAACAACCCTTCAAGAGTCAAAGTTACAGATAGATCAGCTTACCGTGGAGTTGGGCTCGACGCAGTCTTCATCACCTATAGATACCATTCATATATCTATGGCAATGTATGGTGATGAGCATACATCCATGGATGGTGGTAATGAGTATGTGGAGGATGTGGCTACATCCATTTCATTTACTGGTGCAAATGACATAGATGGGATGATTGTTTTGGATGAGTGTAGCAGGGAACAATATGTTGCACCAGGTGTTCTTGAGGTTAGTCCCATTTCAGGTGATGCAGAATAGATAAGTGATAGCTCTTCTGGTGTTGTAGTGAATGTTCTAGAGAATTGTGTGACATATCACCGCACTACATCATTTTCATAGGAGATATGCAGGGCATCATCTAGTGGTGTGAGCGGTTCTCATGTTGATTTGTTTCCCTCTTCTGGAAGCAAATCAGAGTTTACCTCCTATGCAGCTAATTGTGATAGACAACTTATTGAGCTGTAGCGATGAAGAGATCAGCTGAAGGTTACCGAGGACAAGGTTGTTCAAACCTTAACTCATATTGACAATACCCACAAGTTTGTGGAGGGTCTCTTTTGGACGGCACAAATGGAGGAAAGACATATGGGGGTAGTAGCGGGCACATCTATATCTAATTTGCGAACTATCTAGCATTCCATGGAGTGGATTAAATCAGATTACCTCCAATTGATTTCAGATCAGGACTTTGCTATTGTGTATGCAGAGAGGACTTGCAGAGTATCTACCCAATTAGCCATTCAGGACCAGAGACATGGGGCATCTTCTAATTCGTGTGATGCAAGTGATGAGGAGTGTGTTCCTCATGACTATGACAGTCAACCATTGACGTAGGAAGGTGCTTTTTACCTTGACTATATAGTGAGAAGTGCTCATCATTTCTCCTTTAGTCCACACACAGATGACCTGATGATGCGCAAGTGTGGTTTTGCTCAGAATTTTAACCATGCATTGTGGGATGAAGGGTTGCCATCTATAGAAGATGGAATGAGAGATTGCAGGTGGCTGACTCAGATACATTCAGAGGATCACTTGCAGGGTCAGAGATCAGAGTACCATCATGGTGATATGTATTAGACAGAGTTTGCAACTTCTTGGTCTCGAAGACTTCCTTTAGAGGCATGGCTTCAAAGAGGTTGCAATATCAGTAGGCATGATGACATGTTTAGTCTTTACAATGGTGAGGGAGGAGAGATTATTCATTCCCTCGTGTCGAGAGGAGCAGTTTCACATCTTCTAGCACCTTTGTTGGACAAACACTACATCCATAGGATCTTTGCAGGGGATGATAGGGGATGTTGTGGTTTAGACACTCCGAGATTTACTTACCCCTTCATGATTGTTGGATGTGAGGTTCTGATGTGTTGGGATCCAGGTGGTGGCAGGTTTGGCATAACAATTCAGTTGGATTCCATCTTGTTGCTCCACCACTCTCTGTATGGTGAAGATTATATCAGAGTTGCGCAGTGGAAGTCAATAGGTGATGTGTATGGCAGACTTCCATATTGGCTTTGGGACCCAGGGGTTCCTATGTCTGGCAGATTGTTCTATACTGGGATAGCTACTTACATTGATGCCGAGCATGGTTTTACCTCTACCTAGAAGATGCAGTGGAGATGCTGTTGGACATTCTTTAGAATGATTTGGGATCTTGGAGTTCAATCTGGGCATGCAGGTGCAGATTGCTTGAGGACAAGTAATCTTTGGGAAGGGCAGACTGCAATGTCCCCATTTTTGGATTCTCTTGCAGTTCAGTCAAAGTTGACTTTCTGGGTTGGTGACAGCATCATCAGAGGAGTATTACGATGTCACTAGGGTGTTCAAGTAATCCAGTGGAGTTGGTTGACACTCTCCAGAGAGATTTTAGAGCACTTATCCATACTTACTATTTATAGTAAGTGCTTGCATGTCAACAATCTTTCTAGGTTTTTCTAGGTTTGTTCTCTTTGGTCCTCGGAGAACACTGCTATTTTTAGTAAGTGTTAGTTTGGCTTTGTTTCGGTGACTCAATAGTCAGTTGTTGGCTCTTCCTGGTGTTGCATTGAGCTTAGAGTTATCAGATGGTTTGTGGGTCCAGTCGGCACCCTCAGTATGGGCTCAGTTGCTTATGGCCGTTACTTACTATTTTTAGTAAGTTTAGGTTCGGTGTCAGATTAGGATTTTGAGAGTGGGTTTGGATTCGTCTTGTCAAGACCTTTCCAACGAGCTATAGATCATTGGTTTCCAACATCATTTTGGCCTCCGTTTTAAAGTCCATAAATTAAACATTATTATTTAATATTGGACCTTGGTGCCTAGGCATGACAACTTAATATTGTTTTAAAAGAGGGGACTTTAAGGGTGATGTTGAGAAAAGAATTAAAGAGAATTATAATATTTTAAAATTTATTTTCCCTCTCATGTTTTATCCCATATGCAAGAGGATTTTAGACTCCCAGTTGAAAAAGTATAAAAGGAGGAAAAGGCTCTTCATTTGATATGCTTGGATTATTATTTTCTTCTCTTTGAGATTTCCCTTGCTAGGGTTTTGGAGCTTGGCTCTAGGGTTTGAGGATTCAAACTAGAGGCTCTTGGAGATGAAAACCTCCCTGAGTAGCGGTATCCCACAGGTGTGAAAGATCACCCAACGGTGCCTTCTATGGTGGATACATTCAGTGTTCACAAATGTGCTTCAATGGAGTCCGATTGGTGAGACTTGTTGGTGCTTATTGTAATATCTTGCATAGTTATTTGATATTTGCTGATATTGAGTGACAGATTTTAGTAGTTTATGAAGAGGATTTAGCTTGTCCTCTCCTTCTATTGCTAGCCGTACTACACCAGCCAGCTGTACCTCTTTGGGGAGTGTTTTTGATAGTGTTTGGTGCATATTTATTCTCCCTTCTTGGTCACCTATTTTCAGATATGAGTGCAGTTCAGAAACAGAAGCATTTTGAGAAGTTTTGAAGTTGTTTGCTTCTATAACACATTCTAGCCATGGCCATATCAGCTCCAACATGGAGGCGGGTCCTCTAGAGGCTTTCCATTCTCATGGCAGCTCCTTGCATGGTCTTGGTGAGGCGTTTTGAGCCATATTATTTGTTGATAATATTTGTATGCACATTCTATATCATTGTTGTTGAGTACTTGTGACTCAGATTACAGGCATCGGTGAGAGCTGTGCTTTGTCTCAGCGAGCACATTGTTCATAGTGGGTTGTCCTTTGTTATCAGCTTGACAGGCTCCATCGGGCTTGGCTGAAGTTCTCTCTCCGATCGCCTGTGTTACACCGATCTGTGTAACTGTAACTATCGGTGAAGTGTTATGTTGTCTCTGTGATAGTTGGTGTCTCTCTGATGGAAGGTGTGGACTGACATACATGTAAGTAGTGTATCGGTGAGACTTGTCTTATCGGTGTGGATTGGAATGCTTTCTCTGATGTGCATTGGTCACACCGATGAAGGATGAAGACTTGGGTATCGGTGGGACAAGGAACCATTGGTGTGGATGGTGGACTGGTCTCCGATGAGCTTGGTCTATCTGATGGTGTTTGGCATCAGCATGAGGAACATTGTCGGTGAAGAAGGAAGAAGTCATGTCAAAGGTTATGGTCACTCCGATGAAGACGTCGGCCAAGGTCTTCTTGATGTTCAGTGAACGGTAGACTGATTGGTCTTGTCAACAAAAATGCTGACGGTTATCATACATGTGGTCGTATATATAAACTAGAAAATTGACCGATGACGGATGCATGTGGGACTAATGAGTTCTCACAAATATGAACAGTCAAATGACAGTTTGGACGGTTGGACTGAGCGTAACTGATCAAACGGTTAGACAAGTTTGGAGATGGATAGTCTTGTAGATAGAGAGTTAGATTGTGAGTTCAATCTTGTGAGGTCTGTATTCTTCTTTGGGGAAGTCCTATGCTATATGTTCTACGCAACATGATAACAGTATGTGAAGGGACTGAACCGAAAAAAAGAAGAAACAAAGGTCGAGAAGTGAGCGAGAATAGAGTTCGGGTGTAGGGTGATGTCCTGTGCTGTATGCTATTTGTGGCATGATAACAACATGAAGGACTAACTTGGTTGCTGGAGAACTTTGTGCAGGGTTATGCTGTCAGTTATTCTTCCAAAGGAGCAAGATGTAAATCTCCATGAAAGGCTTAGTGCCAAATTTGTATTGTAACTATATTTTCTGTTGCTAAATAATACAATGGCGATCTGGGCTTTTGGAGTGTGGGGTTTTTTACCCATAAGGGTTTTCCCCACATATATCTGTGTCTTCTGTTCTATCTTTTGTGTTAGCATTACTATTGTTGAAATTAGATCTTGTTGCCTGTATTTCCTCTAAGGGTCAATGTTGGAAATGAACTATGTCTGTTTCCGCTTTGTGGCATAGTTGTGCGTGTTTTTGAAGCAACTGAAAAGAATTTAAATCTGTCGAAGACACCACTATTCTTAGAAATGCGTTCTAAGATGCTCTCATTTCCTTACAATTGTATGGAGTTTTAATTGCATTTCCAACCATACCCACTTGCTGGTCCATTTTCGGTGGTTGTCCCAAGTTGCATATTTCCATATGGGTATGTGATAGTAATTGTTTATTGGCTATTCTACTATCTGGGTTGTCATTAGTTCCTTCAGATTCATTGTACTTTTTTTTGGTTTTTCTATATATGCTCTATATTGTATACTTCGGCAGCAGATTTGTAGGAAAACTGAAAACCCCTTATGCATTCTTTTGTCTAGTCTGAAAGATCACACAAAAATTAGTAAAATAACACATAAAAAGATCTTTAAAAAAGAACCAATAGGTATGACACATTACAGAAATATGAATAATCCAACGCTTATTAAGCGTCTCAGCCATGGGCAAATGTGCTGAAAGCCACCTGTAAGCCATCTGTGGCTTGAAATGAAGCATTGGTGTTCCAGGATACCACTTCCAGTCCTTCCACAATGGCTTGTTGGATTGAATACCAACCTTGTGAAACATATCAGTTGGAATAGCCATGATGACTCTGTCATAAGTAGGCTTATCAACTTTTGAAAGACCAAATTTTACACGGAATGCTTCCCAAGCCAAAAGGCTTATAGTGGGCCGGTGGAACATATCCTATAAGGTCTAAACACCTTTTTATGAATTTTAGAGCCTTTAAACCAGGCAATTTAGCCAAAGGTTGAGTTGCAGAAGCTAGAAGAGGTGACCACCAAATATTAAGGTGATTGAAGGAAAGACCAGCATGAAATCCATCACTAGACCAGCATAACCATGGTTTAACTTTTTCCTAGGCTTTCCAAATACTTTTGACCACAAATGGGCCCGAGATCTAAATTGGTTCTCTCATGACAAGGAGAGTAGAATAACCAATTCCCTTCCAAGCCGGTTTGTGCAAAGGATGCCCCATTTCAATGTTATGCCGGAGTAAAACCTTCCATGCCTCACAGCCAGTGAGAGCACAGATAATCCACTTGACAGCCAAGGCAGTTCCTTGGCGTTGGGTAGAAAGAATATCAAGTCCTCCAGAATCTTTAGGAAGGTAGCAAAACTCCCATGCAACACGGTGAAAACCATGGCGAGTATTAGAAGAGGTCCATAGAAAATCCCTCAGGAGTTTTTCTAGTTTGGCATAAGAACTATTTGAAGGAGCCCAACAAGAAGAATAATAAACATGGGTTGCAGCTAAGATCTTAGAACAAACCTGGAATTTACCAGCCAGAGAAAGTGGCTTAGTAATCCAGACTGCAAGTTTTTGTTCCACACGGTAAGAACAACTTGCCATAGAGTAGCAGAAGTGCCCTGGAATGCAAAAGGAATACCCAGGAATCTAAAAATTTCACCATGGCCAACCCAACGCTAGCCATATTGCTGAAGCCATTAAGGAATGGGAAGAATTGACTTCCTGTAACATAATGTTTTATGCCACTGAATGGAAGAACCTGAGGCTAAACAAAAGGTCTCCAGACAACCACAAGCATTTTTTACAGAATTTTCTTCTTCCAGTAGTGTTAAAAAAGAGTCATCAGCAAAATGACCATTAACCAGCTGGCTGGAAGAATTAGGTAAAGAAATACCATGAACAAGTTGATTGGACACTGAATGAGCAAGAAGATAACCAAAACCTTCTACCGCAAGAACATACAGGCTTGGAGCAAGAGAGCATCCTTGCCGGATTGATCTGAAAAGGCCAAAAGTATGGGACTGGTGACCATTGATAGTGATACAAGCAGAGGCATCAGAAAAGAGCATTTTGACATATTGAATAAAAGATGGTCCAAACCCTAATGCTGCAAGCATTGCAAGGATAAAGCACCATTCAATGTGATCATAAGCCTTAGCAAAATCAAATTTTAAAAAAATTACTTTTTGATTTGATTTTCGTGCCCATTCCATTCCCTCCCAAACTGCAATGATATTGTCTAAAATATATCTGGACTTAATGAAGCCTATTTGTTTAGGGCAGACAATTAGAGGAAGTAGGTTGCAGAGTTTGAGCGAAAGGGCTTTAGTAATGATTTTATATGAAACATTAAGGAGTGTAATGGGTCTCTAGTTGCAAATATCCTCCGGATCGCTAGCTTTAGGTTTGAACTTAATTTTTCCTTGATTTATAATATTTCCTAAAGAATTAGAATGAAAACCGTCAAGGTAAACATTGTGTAAATCTTTTCCTAGACAATCCCAAAGGGCTTTGTAAAACTCACAAGGAAATCCATCAATTCTAGGAGCTTTGCCATTAGCCATAGAGCAGACAGCTTCTTTTAGGTCCTCAATTGTCAATAATTGATCACAGAAGCACGTCTGGGCTGAGGAGAGTTTTTTTGGAACACAGCAAGACAATCCTACAGAGCAGTCCACCACTCATGAGTGTATTCTTGAGTAGTGAAAACTTTTTCATAATGTCTTACAAAGGCCTGGAGAATGTCTGGCAGATCTTTTTGAACAGTATTGTCCTCTTTGATTTGCTTAATACCGTGTGAGGAATGTTTAGTTCGAAGAGAAAGAAAGAATTCCTTAGAAACACGGTCCCCAATTTTTAGCCAGTGCATTCTGGCTTTAAGTTGTGCTCCTTTGGCAGCATGACAATCAACCATCTATTTTTGATGCCGTAAATTGGCCATAAGGATTTGCTTAGAAGGGGAGAAAGGCTCAGCAACCAAGGCCTCATAAGCAAATTTCAAAGTAGTGACAAAAGCTTCATAGGACCTTCTCCTAAAATTAGCCAGCTGGCGGCAATAGATGCGAAGAAACCTTGCTGTGTGGGTAATAGCATCATTCCACCACTTAATCCAGCCAGTAGAATGAAACGAACGACATTCTAAATTCCATACAGTTGATATGTGAGCCAAGGTGGGTTGATGAGCAAGCAAGGAAGTGTTCAGAAAAAACTGAGATTTCATGGCGCGTGGCTGAGTGAGTTGCCACTCAATGGAAAATTAAATTGGAAAGTGGTCTAACAACATCACATCCACTAACGGTTGCACAGGAAGGGTGGATGACGTGGAAAAATTAAAAAAAGATTATGCAGAAATCATAGCACGATCGAGGCATTTAAAGACCCTGTCAGTTCCAGTTCAAAAATTGCACCAAGTATGCCATTTAGAACTAGAGTGATGGCGGCCAACATTGGGATCAAAAAAACCCAATTTATTGCGCATATGGATCCATGCCTCTCTTTCGCCAGCTGGCCACCGAAAAGGTAGCATGCCATCTTTGTCAATAGCCATTTCAACCATATTAAAATCTCCACAAATAAGCCACGTGGCCACTAACAATGCATCTGCAATCCACTGCCATAAAGCAGATCTTTCTAACGCGTCATTAGAAGCATAGATATTAATAATCCCAAAGGATTGATTATTAATATTAAGAAGTGTCCAGACTATCTGGTTGGTGGGATCCACACCATGATCCACCACTGAATCATGCCACCAAGGGGACAAAAGAGTAGCAACACCACCTTTACCAGCTTCATGGGAGGTGGAAAAAACTTTACTGGTTGGCCAAATACAATGGCAAGCCAAGACAAAAG
The DNA here is from genome assembly GCA_027924645.1 of Cunninghamia lanceolata. Lineage (NCBI taxonomy): Eukaryota > Viridiplantae > Streptophyta > Pinopsida > Cupressales > Cupressaceae > Cunninghamia > Cunninghamia lanceolata. Next base: position 179,942 of record BSBN01001494.1, on the reverse strand, counting down.
AAAGCCTATAACTTTAACTTCTTGCAGGCATAGCACATCAAGAGAAGCATAATGATGGAGAGCATCACGAACAGAGTACTTCCTAGTGAGGTCAGTGAGACCTCGAACATTCCAAGAGAGAAAATTCATTGAAAATCCTCCACCATTTCCCTAGAATCCAGGCTTTCAAAGGAAGCAAAACTATTCTGAAGAAAGTCGGTGGGGTTTGACCCAAATTGGAGAGGAGGGATTTACTATTTTTTAATCTCTTGAACAATTTCTCCCTCCTCAGAAAGCTCTTGGCTATGAGAGCGCCTTCAAGGCGACAAGGAAGGATTGACATGGGCTCTTGCCCTTGGCGGTGATGCTTGCTGTGAAGGCAGCACAAGAGGACTCTTATTTTTGTCTTTCCTACCATTCACAGGAAGCTTTGAAACATCTTTAACTGTTTCAGTGGTTTGTAGAGCATCCGTAGAGGGTTTCACTCTATGTTTGAGATTGGTAATAGTTGCCCAAGTGTCCATTGGTTTAGAAATCACCGCCTTGGGCACAGTTGCTACTGGGCATGCCTGTACAGTCTCCCTGGGTGGAACCTGGGTTCTAGGCATAGCAAGAGGATAGTCCCTAATTTTATGCTCTGCTGACTGGCAGCAATAGCAAGTATTGGGCAAATTGAAGTATGTAACTTTCTGAGTGTGCTGAAGGGGGCCAATTTGAATGTTAATAAATTCCTTGAGGTCTTTCGAAAGATCCACCTCAACACAAACATGCTTTTGAGGGCGTGCTTGAAAGAACCTATCGGGTTCAACACAATAACTCTTCCTAAGGAAGAGGCAATGTCATGTAGGAAATGCAAACAAGACAAAGGTAAACTAGGGAATTCATCATTTCAAAGAAGTTTAAAACATAGTGTTATGTTGGATAGAAGAAGACTTTAGTTTAGAAGAATATGATTGGATTAGAAATGGTGATGCCCTAACCACTTGAAGCAAGCATGACAAGGAGGAATAATGTTGGGATGAGATGCCCCCTCGAGAGGATAGGCGGGTTGGAAGAACATGGGTATGCTCTCAAAATGAATGGAGAGCGAACTGTTAGTAGGTGAGGAGATGTCTATGAAGAAAAGATTTGATGAAAAGATGGAAGAATGATAGAAGAAAAAGAAAAAGATGGATACAAAAAGATGATGGATTTATTATGATTATTAGTTATGCTAACTTAAGTAGAGCAATTATTTATTTGAAATAGCAATGGATGTTATGCAGTAGGGTATATAAGACCAAGGTGACAATGTGTCCTTTGCATGGACTTGACTCTTAAACAATAGGTTGTCCTTATACATGATCCTTGCATTTTCCCACATTTGCCCGCATTTGTGGAATATGTATAAGAGCAACCAATAGGCACAACATACGAAAGTAACATACCATGCCTCAGTCTATACCAATCAAAACACACCAAGATATAAAACGATCCAGGTGGCCTTAGGTAGGTATAAACAAGGGTTAAAAAGATAAATCAAAGAAAGATAAAATTAAAACAAAAGACCAATTGACAAAACCAGATTCACAACCATTATATCTCTTGCCAAACGTTGATAGATTTGATGAGATTAGATAGGGCCTGATAAGGGAAAGATATATCCAGGAAAGGTATGTTTTGATAAAGATAGATGATTAGGAAATGGATAGTCTAACTGAAAGTTGTTTGAAAAAGTGATCTCTTGTATGATTTGCATTAGAATTCAATGTTTGAAAGATGATTTTGTTTTGTTTGAGTGAGAAGTCTTGTGTAAGCTCATTTATTATGAGACGAGAATAAGTGTTGTAAGATGGATTTATTGCTTAGATTTTTGTGTATATTTTGATTTTTTTAGATTTTTGTTTTTTTTTTGGATTTTTGAAATGTTTTGATTTTTTTTGGATTTTTGAAATGTTTTGATTTTTTTTGTGGATTTTTAAAATGTTTTGATTTTTTGGATTTTTGAATTTTTTTGAGATGTACAGTTTGGATTGTATGTACAAAGTTTATTGTGGTTTGTTATGGAAAGCATAAAACTCACTAATATGTGCATCTTCTTATGACCATGAGATATATAACTAGGATCCAATCCGTAAATAAGGTCTAAGATAATGCCCCCAGTAAGGTAGAGGAATGGGTATGACTAGTTATTATATAATGGAATGCAATTTGGTTTATAATGATGTGGGATATGAATGTTTTATTATTAGGATAACAACTGATAACATCAATTGACAATTATCAAGCTATGATAGTTGAATGGGTGGATGGAATACGAGGATGATGAAGGGATGGGAAATGGGCAAGTGGAGTGTAAAGGATGAAGGGATCCTAATAGATGATGGATCAACTACACATGGCACCTATTTTCCAAGTTTTAACCATTGTACTTGCCCGAGGTACCTGTTTTCTAGGTTTTCACCATTGGACGAATTTATTTCTCTTTACTATTTTAATCCAAGGTGCCACAAAAGTGGTTTTCATCATTGGATCTTTCTTCTTACATTAGGATACTCTGAGGGCCATGCATAGAACCTCTTCAAATGGATGATATTGATTGGTTCTTCCAAAGTTTGGCCCTCTGTTGTGGAAAGTTGGTATGCTCCTGATCCATAGCTAGCAGTGATGATAAAGAGCCCCAACCAATTAGGCTCAAACTTGCCTTTCATATCTCAATCTTTTTGATTCCTCTAATTTTCTTTGAGCACTAGGTCATCGACTTCAATTTTAGGGGTTTTGATCTTTTTGTTGTAGCTATAACAAAGACGATTATGATGGGACTACAGATGGTTTAAGGCATTGAGGCACCTTTCATCTAGTAGCTCTAGATCATGCAATTGAGAAACCCGATATTCCTCCTCATAAATGAGATTCTACAAAGATATGCATAGAGAGGGGTGCTCAACCTCAAATGGCAAAACCACTTCGAAACCAAAGATAAGGGAATATGTGTTAGGGTTAGCCGACAAAATATATCAATTAAATGCAAATAAAGATTAAACAGAGGAATGAAAAATACACAGAAACAATAACAACGAGAGACAAGTTTTAATGTGGTTCACCCAAACTTGGGCTACATCCACCAACAAAGAGTCTAATATTATTATCTAATAAATCAAACCGATTACAACCAACAATCCCTGCAACTCAATACCATTGCAAATGGTACAATACAATATCAATCAAAACCTTAACCCTTAGCTGCTTTTATCAAGCCTTATGTCGGTTACAAAAATAGGGTTTTTTTTATGTCAGCTCAGGAAACAATCTCCCACTTGGAGACTGATCTTGGATGACACCGCTGCGCGTGCAACTCCCACTGGAAATAAGCACCCTGGACTCTATTGTTCTTATTTTATTATTTCAGTCTTGAAGACCAACCAAAGCTGAAGAGGAGCTCAACTTCTCCCTTGTCACTGCCTTTGTAAACATATCTGCTAGATTTTTATCTGTATGTATCTTTTCCAGCCTTAATTGTCCATCATCCAACACTGATCGAATAAAGTGATACCTCAACTGTATGTGTTTGGTCTTTGAATGCAAGGCAAAATTCTTTGCAAGATGTATGGCACTCTGACTATCTGTATACAAAGAACTATTAGCCTGTTGTTTGCCCAATTCTTCCATGAAAGATTGCAGCCATATCATCTCCTTGCTTGCCTCTGTTGCAGCTACATACTCTGCCTCCGTGGTGGATAAAGCAACCACCTTTTGTAACTTGGAAATCCAACTCACTGCTGTCCCACCTATAGTAAAGACAACCTGTAGTACTCCACCTGGTATCAATATCACCTGCCAAATCTGAGTCGACATAACCTGCTAAATCAGTATTAGAGCCCCTAAAACATAAATGTGTATTGGATGTACCTCTCAAATATTTGAGAATCCATTTTACCACATTCCAATGCTCCAATCCGGGATGACTCATATACCTGCTTACGACTCCTACAACATGTGCAATATTTCGTCTCGTGCATACCATGGCATACATTAAACTTACTATAGTTGAAGCATATGGTACCTTGGGACATTTTTTCTTCCTCCTCTTATGTCTTTGGGCACATTTCCTTAGTCAATTTCAAATGACTAGGCAAAGGTGTGCTGACAAATTTTGCATTCTCCATATGGAATCTTTGCAACACCTTTTCAACATAATTAGCTCGAGATAGAGTCAATTTTTTTGTTCTTCCTATCTTTGCAATTTTTCATACCAAGGATTTGTTTTGCTGCCCCCAAATTCTTCACAGCAAATGACTGTGCTAACTGCTATTTTAACTCTCTGATGTGATCCATATTAGACCTAGCTGCAAGCATGTCATTAACATATAAACATAAAATAATATAGCTGTCATTATCCAACCTCTTAAAATAAACACAATGGTCAGAATTACATCAACTATAGCCTTGCTCAACCATAAAACTATCACATTTCAAATACCATTGCCGAGGTGCTTATTTCAGTCCATACAAACTCTTCTTCAATCTGCACACTAGTTTCTCCTTACTTTTGACCTCAAATCTTTGGGGCTATTCCATGTATATCTCCTCCTCCAAATCACCATGGAGAAAGGTAGTTTTCACATCTAGTTGTTCCAAATGCAAATCTTTAGTAGCCACAATACTTAAAACAGTATGAATAGAAGTCATCTTAACAACCGGAGAAAATATCTCATCAAAATCAATGCCCTTTTTCTGTGCAAATCCTTTTATAACTAACCTGGCTTTAAATCTTTTCTCATCTCCATCTTCCTCTTTCAACCTATAAACCCATTTGTTTGGTAAAGCCTTTTTACCTGTAGGTAACTTACATAATTCCTAAGTCTGATTTTTCAGCAAGGAGTCCATTTCTTCTTTCATTGCAAGCTCCCACTGAACCTATATATCCACCTGCATAGCTTCACCATACCCTTCTAGTTCACCAGCATCTGTTAACAAAATAGAATACAAAGAGGGAGAAAACTTTCAGGAGGTCTACTTAGCCTTGTTGACCATTTAACATTCACTGGAGTTTGTGGTATTTCTTGTTGTTGTTGTAGAGCATGAGGAACCACTGGAACATCACTATTTGGAGTATCATCCAGCACCACATAATCCTTTTCTTTCTTCTCATGCTACTGCAACTGATCTTTGTACAACACCTTCTCATTGAATATAACATCCTTGCTTCTCACAATTTTCTAATTTTCAAAATCCTAAAGTCTATAACCAAATTCATCAATGCCATATCCAATGAAGGTACATTTTTTTGATTTTGCATCTAGCTTGGTTCTATTTTCAGAATCTACATGTGCAAATGCTTCACATCCGAAGGTTTTGAGAAAAGAATAACTCATCTTCTTGCCTATCCATGCTTCCTCTAGAATACCACAACCCAGAGGAACTGAAGGACCTCTATTAATTAAATATACAACAATGTTGACAACTTCTGCCCACATGTTTAAAGGCAGCCCAACATGCAATCTCATGGTCCTTGCACACTCCATTATTGTCCTATTCATGCGTTCAACCACTTCATTTTCCTGTGGAGTCCCTTTAACTATTTTTTGCCTATGAATTCCATTAAAGGAACAATAATCCTCAAATTCTTTGCTGCAATACTCACCACCGTTATCAGATCTGAGACATTTTAATCTTTTACCTGTCTCATTCTCAACCAAGCTTCTCCATTTCTTAAATGTTTCAAATACATCAGATTTCTTCTTAAGGAAATAAATCCATACCTTCCTAGTTGCATCATCTATGAATGTAACATAATACTGAGAGTCACCAAGAGAAGATACCTGAGCCAGTCCCCATACATCGGTATGCACAAGCTCTAACTTTTCATCTTTCTTTTGCTTCCCATCCTTGAGAAAACTGACTCTCTTTTGTTTGCCATACACACAACTTTCACAGAAATCTATATTAATACATTTCAGACCTGGCAAAACTTTCTTAGAATGAAGTACCTTCATACCTTTTTCACTCATATGCCCAAGTCTATTATACCACAATGTTGTCTTAGAACCTACAACAACTATTTAAGTCTCTTCCTACGAACCTGCAGCAACTATTCCTGAACCTGTTTGTTTTTTCTCTGCAATAGCTAAAGTAGAAGGAATAGTATGACATGTACAAAGATATAAGGTGCCTACTTTCACACCTTTTGCTACTATTAAGGCACCTTTTGAAACCTTCCAATTTTTATTAGTAAATGTAACAATGCAACCTTCTTCAGCTAGCTGCCCTACTGAAATTAAATTCCTACCGAGCCTTGGAACTTGCCTTACCTCTTTTAGTAGCCAATGATTCCCGTTCTGCAACTTAATCTTGATTCTTCCCTTTCCAATAATTTGATAGGGTTCGTTATCTCCCAAATAAATCAGCCCAAAATCCCCTTGGACATAATCAAGAAAATAACTTCTATGGGGCGTAGCATGAAATGAGGCCCCTGAATCTAAAACCCATGAATCATCAACATTATCTAGGGAAAGAATCAAAGCATCATCTTTAGATTTATTACTTACCACATTTGCCTCCTTATTTCCTTCTTGTTTGTCTCCTTCTTTATTCTTCTGAGACCGAAAATCTTTCTTCAGATGACTTGTTTTCCCACATGATCAACAATCCTTTTGTCCTCTAGTTTGGGACCTCTTAGCCTTTGATTTTCCTTGTGACTTCCCATGACCTCCAGAACCTTTTCCTCTCTCCTTTGATTTACCCCTGCTTTTTGCATTCAAAACACTACCTGATGTGGACCCTCCTGAGCTTTTCCATCGCATTTCCTCGCTAAGGATAACACCAACATCATCAAATTTCAAAGTGTTTGAACAAGAGACAGAGTTACTTACAACCATTACCAAGCTATTCCAAATTTCTGGCAAAGAACATAAAACCAAGAGAGCCCTCACCTCTTCATCAAATTTCACTTTTACAGAAGTTAACTAAATGACAATCATATTAAACTCATTTAAATGATCTGTCACAGATCCACCTTCAATCATTTTTAGATTAAACAAACGCTTCATGAGAAATACCTTATTTGAGGCTGAGGGTTTTTCATACAATTTAGCTAAATCTTTCATCAGTTCATTTGTTGTCATCACTTCTGTTATATTGAACGCCACAGATGGTGTCAGGCACAACCGAATGGTTCCCAGTGCCTTTCTGTCCAGAAGATTCCAATCCTCATCCGTCATTCCTACCAGTTTCTTGGATACTCCTTCCAATGGCCTCCATAAATCCTTTTGATAGAGGTAATCCTCCATCTGCATCTTCCATAACTGATAGTTCTACCCATTAAATTTATCAACCTTCAATTTACCCTCATCCGCCATTGCTCCCACTCAACTGTAAGACCTTCCTGCAGATGATAATTGAACACAACCCACTCTGATACCACTTGTTAGGGTTAGTCGACATAAGATATCAATTAAATACAAATAAAGATTAAACAGAGGAATACAAAATACACAGAAATAATAACAACGAGAGACAAATTTTAACGTGGTTCACCCAAACTCGGGCTACATCTACCAACAGAGAGTCCAATATTATTATCCAGTAAATCAAACCGATTACAACCAACAATCCCTGGAACTCAATACCATTGCAAATGCTACAATAAAATATCAATCAAAACCCTAACCCTTAGCCACTTTTATCAAGCCTTATGTCAGTTACAAAAATAGGGTTTTTTTTTATGTCAGCTTAGGAAAATTTTTTTTGGGGGCTGCGCCCCGAACCCTTGCGAGGATACATAACTAGTGTACAATACTTGCATGATCAATCGCCACCTTCCAACAATATGGTGTGTGACCAATTGGTGTTTGGATACTTGTGCGATAAGCCCATAAGGTTGGGTTGAGTTGTAAGTGCCAATCACGACCAACTTCATTGACTATCTTTTTAAGTATCATGAGGATGATTTTGTTTGAAGCCTTAGCTTGGTCATTACTCTATGGGTAATAAGGAGTGGAGAAGCAATGTTGAATATGAAACTATTGGCTAAGGGTTCATACCTCTTAGTTTTTAAGAGGTCTACCATTATCTATAACAATGGTGAGAGGTATACCATACTGACATATGAGATAATGCATGATGAATTTTTCTATTTGTTTGCCAATGATATAAGTGAGTGGAATAGCCTCAACCCACTTTGTGAAATACTCAGTGGCAGTTGTAATGAATTTATGGCCATTGGATGATGGAGGGTTAATTTTGCCAATGAGGTGAAGCCCCCACTATAAAAAGGGCCAAGGAGTAGTGATCGACTGTAGCTCTTGAGATGGTGCATGGATCGAATCACCATTATTCTGGAACTTCAAACACTTCTTGAAAAACTTTTGTGCATCCTATTCCATGGTCAGCCAATAGTAACCCTTTCTCAGTAGCTTTTTAGCTAGGGTTGGACCAGTAGAGTGTGACCCATAGATTCCCTTGTGTACCTCATATAAAGTAGTTTGAACTTCTCTTAAGTTAAGTCACCTAATAAGGGTTCCATTGAGAATCCTCTGGTAGAGGGTATCACTAAGGATTGTGAAGCGGGATGATCGACAAATAAAGGTCTTGCATTGGGTAGTGGTTAGGTGGGGCAGAAGGATATTATCATAGAGGTAAAGGTAAACTTCTTGATACCAGGGTGATAGGGGACCAAAAAGTTCACAAATAAGCTCTAAATATGGGATGTCATAAGCAAGAATCAATAATTGTTCAATAAGAAACTCACATATGTGGCTATTATTTGACATGTTTATGAGAGATCCAATGGTAGCCATGGCATCAACAACTTTATTGTTAGACCTTGGTACTTGTTCAAACTGAATCTCATGAAAATATTCCTTGAAGCTATATACCATTCTTTTGTAAGAAATTAGCTTGTCATCTTTAGTTTGGTATTCATTATTGACTTGCTTGATAGTTCAAGTTATGAATCTCCATAGACATTCAATATTTCAATTCTCCACTGAATAGCCATTCTGAGTCCTGTGATGAGAGCCTCATATTCAACTATGTTATTTGTACATGGAAAATAAATTATGTAAGCCTTAGGGATGCAATCACCTTGTGGTGTGATAAATAAGATCCTATCTTCTGAACCGTGATAAGTATACGATCCATCAAAGTAGAGTTTCCATTGTGTAGCTGGAGTTACTGCAAACACAACTTCATCAGGAAACTTTGTGATAAGTGGATGATCTGCTTGAATAGGGGTATCGACTAGTTGATCCACTATCACTTGTCCTTTTATAGCTTTGCGGTCGATATACTCAATGTCAAATTCACTCAAGATCATTACCCATTTTGCCATGCGTCCTATGAGTGTGGCTTTTGACAAGTATTTTAGTGGGTCTACTTTTGTGATAAGCTTGATTTTATGATTAAGCATGTAGTATCTCAATTTTTGAGTACTAAAGATGACTGCCAAACATGCTCGTTCCATTGGAGTGTAATTAAGTTCATATCCCACTAAAGTTCTACTGATATAATATATTTCTCTTTCCTTTCCTATTTCATCATGATGTGCTAGAAGTGCCCCTAACGCTACTGAAGTAGCTGAAATGTATAATATTAGGAGCTTGTCTAGATTGGGAGGCATGAGCATTGGAGGAGAAGCAGGATATTCTTTTAATTGATCAAAATCCTTTTAACACATCTCATCCCACTAAAATGTGACATTTTTGCACAGGAGTTGTAAAAGAGATGATATTTATCGGCCAACTATGCAATAAAGTGATGAATTGCTTGGAGTTTCCCCTATAAGCTACGGAGCTATTTTAAATTATTAAAATGTTACCCAAAAAACACATTTTTTTGGGTTTAGTCATACTTGGTACTGTTCCAGTCTATCAAAGATTTGTGTCAGAAATGGGAGATGTCCTTCTCTTTTCATGGATTTCCCAAGCGGTCATCCACATAATCCTCCATGATTTTATATAACATGTCATGAAAAATTAGTCATGGCACACTGGTAGGTAGCTTCAACATTCTTGAAACCAAAAGGAATGACTTTCCAACAATAGGCACCCCATGGACAAGTGAAAGTTATCTTGTGTTGATCTTCAGGTGCTATGCAAATATGATTATAACCAAAAAATCCATCCATAAGATATATCATTTCATGTCCAATAATCAAATCTACAATGATGTTGATATTTGGCAAAGGGAAATCATTTTTGGGACATGCTTTATTAAGGTCTCTAAAATCAATACAAACATGGATGCACCTTGTTACTTTTGCCACTAGAACAAGAATCGATACCCACTCAAGATAATCAATTGGACGGATGAAACTAGTTTGTAGCAATTTTTGTAGTTCAACTTTCACTAAGAGTGCAATTTGTGGGTGCATTTTACGAAGCTTTTGCTTGACTGGTTTAGCATCTGGATAAACTGTCAAATGATGGACATCAAGACATGGATCTAGATCAGGCATATCTACATAAGACCAAGCAAAATTTTTGGATCTCTTTTGAAAGAAAGCTGTGAAATATTGTTTTTCCTATGATGTGAGAGAAGCTACCATGAAGGTGACTTTAAGCTTTTCTATAGTACCCAAATTTAATTCTTGGGACTCTTCCACTAAGATTGTAGATTTCTCTTGAGATTATGCTACTTTGGGAAGGTTAAATTCCTCATCCTCTTACGCCTTAGAGTGGTTTTCACCAGAGGATAGCGCCAAATTGTGGTTTTCACTAGGGGACCTTATTTTTATTTTTTACTTTTTCATGGTCCAATAGCGCCACATTGTGGTTTTCACTAGGGGACCTTATTTTTATTTTTTCATTTTTGTGATTAAGGAGTTTAACTTGCTTCGTAAAGTAGGCATTTGTATTGAGTTCCATAACATATGATCTTATTTTATGATACCCAATTGGTAAATGTGCTCTTAGTGCCATGAACTTAGCAATGGCTTTATCATTTTGGAATGTATCTAGAATAGGAGGTCCTTGTTGGTCCTAGTGAATGAGCTAAGGATGGACAAGTGGAAGATCATCAGATGTGGAGGATGTTGACACTTGAAAATCTAGTTCCCAACTTGCTCTCTTTTTACCCCAAAATGCATCAAATTTCCCATTTTATACCTTCATTGTTGAACCCATCAGCTATATCCAATCAGAGACATCGTCCATGGGTTTTCATCTGTTTGCCTTTGAAATACAACATAAAAACTCAAAAAATTGACTAAGTCCCAAATCTTACATTTCTCCCTTGTATTTTTACCTTTGTTGGAGGTCAGAGTTTTGGGCTCCCTCCTTCCATCGTGCTTTCCATGTTGGCTCTGAAATCCTCCAAGCTAAAATTTGCCTAAGTGTTAAGTTCTTGAAAATTCTTCTATCTTTGTTAGAGGTTGAAGGTTGGGCCTTTGGACTTTAGTCTTCTTCAAGGCAGGTGTCAGGGAGAGGGCCCAAGGGTCAAAGTTTGACGGGGTCTATTTGTTTGAAATTTATTCTAAGTATGAAGTGGGCAGAGGATGACAAGGGTTGGTTCTTCTTCCTCCCTTCACAGAAGGTGATAGGCGGAAGCCTCGAGGGCCGATTTCAACCAGGTTCTATTCTTCTATGTAGTGGAGCAGTGGGCTTTCTTGTTTCTTTCTTCTAGATGGCGAAAGCACAAGGTGGAAGGCCCAGGGGCCGATCCTTGGTGTTTGCATTATTCTTCTAAGTATGGCAGGGTTTTCATTTCCTTCTGTTATGTCATAAAATGTCCCCTAGTACTTTTACCTCCTAAGTTTGGCTCCTAGGTCCCTTAGATTGGATCATGCATGTTAAAAATGAATCCCAGAGAAAAATCCCATGAAACCCATGTCAAATGGGGCCTAGGGGTGCATCTTAAGCTTAATCAAGTCGCAAAATAGGCCCCTAGACTTGGGCACCCATGCCTTAGTCCAGACCTATTTTGTCAGGACCCAATTTTAATTGTCAGCAAAGTGACCATTAAAAGGTTTCCCTTTGTCGGCCTATTCAATTTGAGTTATGAATATTTAGCAGGAATGCATATATAAACATGTTTTAGACTTTGTTTTACTCCTAGTTGATTAAGGCGAACTTATGATCCTCAAGAAAAGAGCATTCAAGGCATTCATTGTGTTGCAGAGTAGTATTGTGTTGTGTTTGTTGTAGATTTGGTTCCATCAACTCATTTCCTCATGATGTGAAGTCATTTCATCTCCGTAAGGGTTTACACCTACTAAGGTGATATCTATTTTGTGTTTCAATCAATCAATCTTATCATTTGCCTCTATCCACCAAGGACACACTCTATCTAACAACGGTGTTGGAAGGCTTGAATGCCATTTCGAGGCTTGACTGAGGCAAGCTCCTAAACACCATAACCCCCAACCCCTCTCTTGTGATTGTAGGTTATAGGTGTGAAATCTTGCGGAGAGTAGTTGCAGGGGATCAGTGCAGAGGATAGAGATTTAGGATTTGAAGAAAAGAGCAAAAAATATTCCTAATTAGACATAGGCACCCGCCCCAGTGTCCTCCAGTTTTGCATCATCAGGAATCTTGGAGCAAGTTACAGCTTGAAGTAGATTTAGGTTCCAAACCTCAGAAAAAGTGCCATATCAGACAAAGGCACCCGCCCATGTGTCCCCAAAGTTTTTTCTTTTCAAAATCTGAATCCTGGTATGTTTCTAATCTGCATTTAGTGCCTTCCTATGCGAGCATTTGTCATGTTTCATTTGTTTGTTTACGATTTCATATAATTAGGGTTTTAGGCTTAATCAGATTAGGGTTTAACAAATTAATCAACAAATTCCTAATTTCCTTATCATTCCAAGTGACACCAAACCTGTAGTTGAGTCCTCTTGCAAAAGTTGTGACTTGACTCAATTTAATGTCCTTGAATGTTATATGTGAAATGAGGATTTAATCACACTATCAAACATTATCATCATCCCTCTTTTCCTACATAACACCTTCCTTCTTTTGGAAGGAGGAAGGAAGAAGGCCTGAGGCCCAACCCTCGGTGACTTCTTCATCTCTTTATATATATATATCTTTCTTCTTCTTTTTCAAAGTGCATGCTGTAAGGTGGAAGGCCTAACCTCCAAAGTCTGATTTGTCAGAGGTCAACTTCTTAGCCTTCCCAGCTATCTATATCACCCAGAAAACATCAAAAAATGCACCAACTACTTTAGGAGTGCCATTACTACAAATGGGTATTTGAAATCAATATTTTTATTGTGGTAGATAGGGTTTGTGGTGGGTTTTTTGCCTGTTTCTTCTTTTGGTTCGCATTGTGAAGGCTATAAAGGTCGATTTGGAATTCTTTCTAAGTGGTTGGTCATTTTGGGCATTTTCTCTTGGTAGGTTCTGATCTCCAAAAGGTAGAAAAGAAAAGGTTATTTTGCAGTCTTTGTTTATCATGAAACAATTATGAAATGTATGTAATATATTTTGCAAATCTTTGTATCAAACCACTATTTTTCTCCACCGATGTAGATGTTCTTTCTAGCAAACTTTGATCGTAGTTAGGGGTTTCTCTTGCTACACTTCGTGGTATGAATGTAAGCATTGATTTGAATGAATGTGACAATTCTTAATTCATTTCCAAGCTTTTGTGAATGCTCATTTCAATATTACATAAGGAAGAACATGGTATGGTGTTGGATTAATAAGTATTCCCAGTGATTTGGTATTGATTTTCATGCATTTGATTTCTCAAATAGGTAGCTATACATTTGTTTGTAGTTGTGTTCCTCTGTTGAATGTAAGACTCTACAACCCAATGGATAGGCACTAGTTTGAGTAACCTTTGATCACTCAATATTCAAAACAAAATAATACATCTATCCTTTAGACACAATAGTAGTTTTTATGCATCCTCATTTTGTAGGATTGCCTTTATCAGCTATATAGGGGTCTTATAACAACCAGTTGTTCTTAGTTTAGTGACAAATTTGGGATTGAGAAAGTGATTTGGGTTTGGTTGTTCATATTTGAGTTGTTCATCTGGTCTTGAAGCCAATACATGTCCAGGTATACCCCTTTGGATTATCCCTCCATAGTTTAAGTTGAGCTCAAAGTGCAAAGGAGGCTACCCACTCTTGTATGTTGGTTAGAATCACCCTCAACTTGTTGATAAACCCCTTCCAAATCACCTTGATGACATTCCTGACCTTGGTGATTTAGGAATGTTTTAGAGTTTTGGGTTGTAGTCATTTTGGGAACCAACAGAGGAGATGGAAGACATGGTGCAAATGTTGAGGTCTTCAAATAGGTCTGTGATATGGGCAAAGGAGTTATCGAAGTTGCCTTCATTGGTACTCTCAACTATAGGAAAAGCCTTAGCTACTTCTGTAAGGATACCCTCAACATCTGAGGACACGAGTTCTAGTGATCCAAACCCAAGCCCTTGGTGGCGATATCCTTTAAGGTCCTCCCAACATCCAACAACTGGAAGGAAGGTAAAAATGCCCTCCCACAAAATGCCCTCCAACAATCTAAAATGCCCTCCAACCAACCCTCCAACCTTTAAGGTCCTCCCAACATCCAACAACTGGAAGGAAGGTCCAGATCCATTACAATCACTACCACCCACCACCCACAAAATGCCCTCCACCCACCAACACCCACAACCAACAGACAACATCCCCGCCCCACAACCAACAGAAACCATCCCCCAACCAACCTTACACCGAGAGGAACCCCACAACCAACAGAAACCATCCCCCAACCAACCTTACACCGGGAGGAACCCCACACCACCTTTATCCATTAGACCCCCAACGCACCAACCCACCTACTTTCAGTTGGACCCCCAATGCACCAAACCACCTACTTGATATTTTACCCCCAACCACACCGAAAAGATTTTTTTTACAATTTGTCATTGTGATAGGCTCAAGAGTGCCCTATTCATGCAATCCTAGGCCACCTTGACCTTTATATCCCTTGTTTTTGACAATACAGAGACCTTTTGTGTACTTCTCAACTGGTAAAGGGGGAGTTTGTTCTTCTTCTTACTTGTAAATCCAAGTGGATATATCATCTTTAATAGCTTCTTTATCTAATGCTCCCCAATGTTGAAACTTGGTAGATTTGTTCTTGATCACAATTGTAGATTCTAAGTTGGATGGGTGAGGTTTACCATATGATTTAGGAGATATATGAAGTTGGCCAACATAAAATGATCCTTGTACATCATATTCTCCACATCCTTTATCTTTAATCTTAATCTTGATCTCTAGGTTAGGGGTATGTGAGGTGGATGGTGATGATAATGATGTTGGATCAACATATGAGGACGAGGGATGCACTGCATCATTAATGGGACAATGGTGAGAGTGTCAATACTTTCCTTCCATCATTCTACAATACTAGAAGGGGTGAGGATCAATGAAGATGGTTATTTCTATACCATTGAATGGAAAATTGATACATTGATGATCTGTTGATGGTACAACTTGCATGGAGTGAATCCAAGGATGACCAAGAAGGATATTATATGGAAGATCAAGATTAAGAACCTGACATGTGCTTTCTATTATGATAGGACCAACCTAGATTGGAAGTTTAATGATCCCTGCAGATTAACGCTCAACATCATCATACCCCTTTATTATAATACACTTTTGTCAATCAATGACTCCCTCGGAGTATCTTGATTGTCTTATTAATCTTAAAGTACAAATATTTAATCCCGATCCACCATCTATTAAGACTTTTGATTTTATGTTTATGGACATATACCTCAATATGAAGGGTGTTATAACTGTGAGATGGATCATTGGAGGGTAGATCATTTTCAATAAATGCAAGGTGATGTGGCGAAGATATGTGTCTTATCATGGCTTGAAATTGATCATTATTAATATTATTAGGGACACAAACTTCTTGCAATGCCTTATTTAAGATATCCTTATGAATGGGTGATGTGCAAAGTAATTCAAGGATATAGATTTGAGCAAGGGTTTGCCTAGATGTTTAAGGATATCTTATTGTGGAGATGGCTTAGGGGATGATGGGGCTGCTGGAATGGCGATTCAACCACAATGAGTAGTGATTGCACAATCAGGTGCAGCTCCTGGAACAATGATAGTGGATACTTGAGGATGGTTTTGCTCAATACGACCTATAATTGAATCATATGAAGGGAAGCTAGTAACATTATTGGTGTTACTAGAGGAAGCCCCCTTATCAAAGGCTTTACCTTTACCATGGTTTGGGATTGGATCCTAGTATATGCCTAGGCTGTCATTATAATTCTTTTGGTGATTTTCTAGTACAATCTCACCATTATCAATAAGATTTTGAATGAGATGATTGAGTTTGATACAATTAGTTGTCTTGTATCCATTGACTCTATGATACTCACAATGTTCATGATCTTTATACCAAGGAGGTTTAAATTGAGATTCATATTGTCCGACTTCAAGCAATGTAATAATGTTGTTTTGGATCAATCTTCACAAAGTTGATTCGATAGGTTCTCCCAATCAAGTAAACTTACATCTTGGTGGGAGTCTTTACCGAGGTTGATATCTTGGAGTAGAAGCATTGTTCTTGTTATTCTTGGATTGAATATTTGATGGTGTTTGTGTTTGAATATTTTTAGTGTCAGTGACACCATCATTGACAACATTCTTATTTTCTGCCCAAAAGCAAGGTTTTTTGTTGGATTGAGTGTTGTTGTTGTCTTTGTCTTTATAAATTTTGATTGAGCCTTTGGAAATAAGGGCCTTATCTATAGTTTAGCCCTTCTCTACGATTTGTTCAAAAGTATTGTCACATTGAACTTGTAAGTGGAATGTCATTTCTGGATTTAGATTTTGAACAAAGATATTAACAAGTTGCTTCTCTTGGATTTGCCAAGGTAACTTTCGTGCTAAGTTTCTCCAACATTATAGAAAAGCACAAAAATCTTCTCTATTCTTTTGTTTAGTGTTATATAAGTTGGTCATTGATGTCTCATGTTCAACATTGTAGGAGAAATGATCAATAAATGTTTTTAAAAGTTCATTGAAAGTTGTAATTCCATGAGGCAAATGAGAAAACCATTAAATTGCTTGGCCTCCTAAGCTTCAAGGGAAAAGTTGCATAATAAATGTCTCATCATGAATGAATTTCATACAAGCAACATATAATTCTCTAAGATGCCCTTTAGGGTCACCCTTTCCTTTATATTTGTCGAATTTAGGTGTTTCAAAATTAGGAGGGAAGGGAGCCAGGACGAGTGATCGATCAAAAGGGTATGGGCATATATCTTCCAATGGATATTTCTTTTGAGAATTTCCCATTTGCATACATAATTGATCCTTTTATGTAGTTCTTGAAATTTTTGTTCATAGTTGTTGAGATTGACGTTGCTTGGATTGTTGTTTGATTGAGAAATGAGATTGTTGTTTGATTGGAGATTATTGTATGATTGGAGGTTTGGATTGCTATTTAATTGGAAGTTGGGGTTGTTGTTTGGTTGGAAGTTTGGATTGTTATTTGGTTGGAAGTTTGGGTTGTTGTTAGTTAGATTGTTGAGTGGTTGGGAAACAATTTGAGTTATGGTTGCTATTAGGCTAGGGTCAATTTGTGGTGTGTTTCTATTTGGATTGTTGTTCAAATTGTTGTTTGAAATATTAATGGGTTGAGGAATGTTGTATGGACTATTGTTTGAATTGTTATTGGAAGTATTGTTTGGTTGAGGATTATTATGTGAATTGTTGTCTTTGATTATTCGTGAGGTAGTTGCTTTAGTAGAACTGATGCTAAAGGGTCTTTCTCTTGAATTTTGGAAATGTCAAATTAGGGGGGTAACTTGCAACCTTGAGTAGCTAATGCTAAGAAAACTTTCTCTGAGTTTTGTTTAATAAGGCATTCAATAAGGTCCATAGCAATCGGGTCTTGCTGAAATTCATATTAGTTATCCTCTTCTTCTAAGAGAGTCAAAAGAGGTATTCATGGTTACAAGTTTTCTCAATCTTCAAAAGAGAGACGACATGGCATCCCAACTTCAGGTTTGTTGGATTCCATTTTCTTTACTTGTGATCTTGTGGTTACCATGCAAAATAGGTGATGACATGGATATGTTCATTTAGATTTGAATTTGAAGAGGATATGGATTTGAACCCAGGTAAAGATACTTTGGACTTTAAGATGTGATATTTTGATTTTGAGATTGTTTTGATTGTATTATTGATTGATAGGATTAACTCAACACTATACTTGAGATAGACATGTTCCCAAGCACAAATGCAAGTTAAAGATAAAAGGGAGATACTTTGGATAGTTGGAGATAGTTTGGATACTTGAAGATAAGTCCAAATGATGATTGATAATTTAGATATGGTCACAAATCTACATTCAAGATGAAAAGGATGGTTATGTTAAAATGAAATAAATTTCAAAAATGAGATGACGAATGATTAACAAGAATGATTGATGCAAAGATAACACAAGATTTTAACAAAGATGAATGGGATGTGATATAACATACTTAGATACTAGGTCTCTTGATGTTTTCCCTCAGCAAAAAATTGTAGTTTGATAAGTTAGTTTTTAGATATGACAAGTTGTTGTTTGACTCAGACGAAGGTGTTTCAATTATGACAAAAGAGACACATTTTGACAAAGGCATTATGTTTTAAATAATAGCGTTCTATTTTGACAAAAAGTGGTGAGTGGTAGTTAAATGCGGCTAGATTTTGACAAAAACATCGCAAATTTGAACAAAGGTGCTCAGGTTTTGACATAAGTGACACGTTGCAATTTTTGATGATTTTGGATGATCTTGTATTTTTTTTTGAAATGATGACACGTACTTAACCTCAAACAATTTTTGTTTTGTTTTGGGTGAAGATTGATTTGGGGTCAATTTTGGATGATTGGTTGATTTGTTTTTTTTTTGGGTGGGTGTTGATTTGAATTGGTTTTGGGATAAGTTGTTGATTTGGATTGAACAAAGGTGGATTTTGTTTTGGGTGAATGTTGAATTTGGTTGGTTGTGGATAGACTATTGATTTTCAGGTTGATTTGGTTTAAAGGTGGATTTGTACAAAGATAATTGTTGATATGAATAAAAAATGGATAGTAGATTGAGGGAGATTGATTATAACCAAGTCCAAATAGTTGATTGAGATTTGTACAATGATAACATAAGGTTTCTGGCAAATTATGGACAAAATAGTTCAATACAAATGTGAATTTGACAAGTCTGGTTTTGGACCAAACTTGGCTATTTGAACTATCAGATAAAAGCAACGTGGTTCAGGAAAATGTGACACAATTTTAGACAAAATTGATATGATTTAGGCAATTGTGGTCTATTGCAGATAAAAGCAGTTTATTTTAAGCGCATGCAACTTGTTTTGAACAAATGCGATTTGTTTTCTGTCAAATGCGGCAGGGGTCAGTCAAATGCATCAAGTTGCAAATTTGGTAGTTTTGAAGATGATTTTTTTAGCAAGAGAAAACAATCACAAATACACAATGGCTAATTTTGACTCAAAGGGGTGACAAGGTTGATTGGCTCTTTACTGGTATTACACATAGAAGACACACCAAACACATTGCACAATCATAGAATTAGTCAAGTGGGTGTATCATATCTTGTGGCTCACAATGATGACATCCATCCCATTAATACCATCTATCATGAAATGGATAGCTAGGGATAAAGGCATTACACACAATATCCCTTACCTTGGAGTGCCAAAAGCCTCTCCAAAGTTATCTCTATCTCACCCACGAAGGTACATGTGAGCTATCTTCTCCTCCTCCTATAGCGATGCACCACAAGATATGATGACCGAAGGTCTTAAACTAGGATAAACGAGTTTTCTAGCAAGTCCCCAATAAATGCGAGGTATGGGGGGCATAAATCATGAACATAGGGCTCATCTACATGCCTAAAATAAGGAGGGGATCTCCAAGTTTCTTCATCTCATAGGTCTCAGCGGACTGAGGGTCTTGGGGCTCAAATCAGACATGACGATGACTCACTCCTTGGGGTACAACTTTCACTCTCCCCCCTTTGATATACCCCGCTAGTACTCATGGTTGAGGTTGTCCCTTGGGTTGATGAAATCCCCAAGCAATCATCCTAAAGGGAAGATCAAGTTTATATGTTTCTAATCCCCAGGCTCACACTAGGTGCAAGGGGAGAGCATACACATTCTAATCTGACCTAGGGATGTAATCTAAAACAAAAATAGATCAAACTCAAGATTTTGATCTCCAAGATCACTCGAAGGTGAGAGGAGAGAGCATACACTTGAATTTAATCCCAGACACAACAATCAAGATTCATTCCCCCTACATTAACCTTAGTGTGCAACTAATTCTAGTGGAAAAAGTGAAACCTTTGACAATTGAATTCGCACCAAGATATTAGTAGTTTCACTTTATGTTGATCTTTGACATGCGTATGAAATGTTGCACCAATTTGATTAGTTTAGAAAAATGAAACAAGATCCTAGAGTTGATTTTTTTGTATTTTGATAGATTTGCTGTGAAAAATAAAAAGTAAAAATCTAGGGAAGTTTAACCTAGATTTGATTTTTTTGTGATTTTTATTTTTTTTTGTATTTTGATAGACTTGATTTGAAAAAAGAAAAGTAAAAATCTAGGGAAGTTGTTTAACCTAAAGTTGATTTTTTTGTATTTTGATAGATTTGCTTTGAAAAACAAAAAGTAAAAATCTAGGGAAGTTGTTTAATCTAGATTTTTTTTTTTTGTATTTTGATATATTTGCTTTGAAAAAAAAAAGTAAAATTCTAGGGAAGTTGTTTAACCTAGAGTTAATTTTTTTGGTGGTTTTTTATTTTATTTTTGTATTTTGATAGATTTGCTTTGAAAAACAAAAGGAAAAAGTTACTTGCAAAATAACTAGAGCTAGCTAAAACCTAAAAAATGTAGCTTGCACAAAAACAACACAAGTCAGTCAGATGCACTACAATTTCAACAAAAGCTACACAATTTTGACAAAATAACATAGATTATCAAAAGTGTCACAATTGCATGCAAAAGCAACTCAATTTCTACAAAAGCGACGTTCTGTACCAGTCCAAAAAACACCAGAATTGGATAGAAAATGATTATTTTCCAAGGATGTGGGTCCCACCAGATGTGCCAAAATGTATATGATAGAAAATAGAATTCAAAGGAAAACACAAAATGATCTCCTATCCCAAATTCTTCAATACCTTCAAGCAATTATCACAATGCTTGAACTTAAACTAAATGCAAACATTAAACTAATACTATCATCATGATGTGCATTCCTTGGTGTCTTTTTGTATTGTGGATTGCTCTACATTATAGCAATAGCTAAAATAAAATATGAGATTGATGTGAAGATGTTTGAATTCACAAAAGCAATTCGACAGCATAATTGTGCAAATGTGTGTTATTATCCAAATGATTTGAATGAGGAGAATTTATAGATTTTCGAAAGAAGAATCAATGGTGGAGAATAAATTAGAAGATCAACGGTTGTAATTAGTTGAGAAGAATCAATGAGGAAAGTTAATAAATTAAGTGATTAGTTAACTTCATTTGATTCCAATTTGATTAATAGTTAACTACTTTGATTTAATAGTTAACTAGTTTAACTCTAATTTGATTAATAGTTAACTAATTTGATTTAATAGATTTGAATCATAGTTGCTAAATTGATTGAAATTTGATTGAGATTTAACTCTTTTGATGGAAGAGTTGTGTCATAGTTGCTCTTTTAGATTGCATAGTTAAGATGAATGAATTATGGAAAGAAAAGGGAGTGATTAGGGGAGAGAAATTAGGAGAGTGATTAAGGAATTAAATAAATAAATTTATTTAATTCATGTGAGGATGACAAATGAGGAAATAAATAAATCTAAATTTTATTTTTTGTGGGAGGATAAATAAGAGTTAGCATGATTTAATTAAATAAAATAGATTTATTTAATTAGTCACATAGAGGAAGCATTGGAAATGAATAAAATATAAATTTTATTTATTTGTGTTGCAAGTATGAGCCTAACCGGTGTTGTCATTGATGCCAACATACTCTTGTTGCATTGATGTCAAGGATTGGATGAGTTGTGTGCTGAGGATATTGAGAAAATTAGTCCTATTAGAAATAGAGAAGAACAGTGAAGATAGTGAAGCTCTATGAAGTGAAGGTCCCAGCTAGATAAATATCAGAGTATGCGATTCAAAGGGTTTGTAGATGTGTCTGAAGATGATCCAGTCAAGATTTGAGAGGAACACATGAAAATGTGGAGGAGTTATGGCCATGAGAGTAAAACTAATTTTGACAACTGTTCAGAGGTGACAGAGTGACACAAATAGGTCCGGTGAGATCCAGAATTACAATATCATGTTTTGCGGATCTGGTGGCATGTTTGGGAGGCTAATGTGAATTGACAACTCAATTGGTTCATGGTTTGGAGGTCCACAAGCAATCCTTCTAATGTGACAGTGATGACCAACTGTGTTCTTGAGGTTTTGGATGAAGATGCGAATGATTACAGTAAGCAGAAGTGGTACAGATGTTCTTGGTGATTCAAGCAAGCTTGTGGGGGTCTCTAGATTGTGTCTAGTTCGTGTTGGTGATCTGCATTGAAGATTGAGCTTGTGATTGAAGATTTACCTTCGAGTGATTGTGTTCTTCCTAGTCTTGGCCGATCGGATGATTTGTGCATGTTGCGGATGATCTTGAAGATGTTTTGTGAAGCATGGTGTGTTCCTCAAAGAAGATTGAAGTTCCAACTATGTGTGGCTAACAGTGTAGTAATACACATGAAGTTTTTGTAATTAGTCAAGTTGTATTTTTGTAATTGCTCTATAATAAAATAAGTGTATGTTGTGTCAACTTTGATGATCATTCTTAAGTTGATGTCATGTATAAATAAGAGTTGCGAAGTCATTCAAATGTATCCTTGTGGTCATGATGAGGTGGTAGTGAAGAGGAGTGAAAAGCAGAGCAAAGGTGTTGATCTTAAATGGAACTGACTCAAGCATAGTAAAGATGCTAATCTCCAGTTCAAGTATGTAATACTCATATTCTTCTGTAGACAGTGTGTCTCCTGTAGGCAGTGGGCCTCTTGTGAGTAGTGTGCTTGGGCAATGAGCCCTAACTGGCAAGTGCCATTTTATACTTCTTATTCTTTTAACAAAGAATACATTCTTGGGTTAGTCACCCCGGAGTTTTTCCCTTAACTGGGTTTTCCATGTTAAAATCTTGGTGTTATATGTGTTAAATTTGTTTTTGCTCTTGAATTATTACATTATGCTTCCATGATTGAATCATTGATATGCTGTTGAAATATAAGAAGGTTTTAAGTGAATAAGGAATAGAATTTTGGTGACAACTGATTCACCCGCCCTCTCAGTTGTCTATCCTAAATCTAACAATTGTTATCAGAGCTAAGTTCCTCAAGAAGAGCTCAACTACTTGAGGAGATCCAGGATGTCAACCTACAAGAAGGACAACCCAAGGTTTGATGGAACAAACTACACTCTGGAAGAGCCACATGGAATGTCACTTACAATGCATGGGAGATCAGTATTAGAACATAACTACAACTAAATATGTTCACCCAAAGAATGGTCCAACAACTATAGATGAAGTCAGAGATGCAGAGAATAATCTTCGAGCTAAAGAAGCCCTACTGAGTGCCTTGACTGATTCAGAGCTGACAAATGTTATGGGATTGAAGGTTGCTTATGAAATTTGGATAAAGCTGGAAAATCTATATGAAGGAGACAAATATGTTAAGTGTGCCAAGATGCAAAGTCTGAAAGGAAAGTTTGAAAACTTGAAGATGAGTGAAGATGAGAATATCACTTTATTCATGCCAAAAGTAAATGAGCTTGTATGTGGTATTAGATGTGCTGGTGGAATATTGGATGAAGATGAGATTGTTGCCAAAGTTCTTAGATCTTTACCTCCTACTTACAAACACAAAGTTGCTGCTATTAAGGAGATCAGATCTTTAACACCTAGTACAAGGGATTAATTGGTTGGTAAGATATCTGCATTTGAGTTGGCTAAGTTTGGTGATGCACTTCCAAAGATTAAATCTGCATTCAAAGCTAGTGCCTCTACAAAAGGCAAATAGAAATATGATCTGAGATAAAGTTCCTTAAGGAATTCAACATGGTATGATAAAACAAGGAAAGATCTGGAAGAAGATGAGTTAGAAGTTGAACAACTTGAAGCCCTTATTGCAAAAAGACTACCAAGAGGATCCGGTAAGTATGAAGGAAAATTACCTTTCAAATGTTTTTCCTGCAATAAGATTGGTCATTTTGCCTCAAGATGTCCAGAAAGGTTTTCAAGGCCAAACCCTAATAGATTAAGGTTTTAGAAGAAGTGTTACTATGTTCAAGAAGATGATGAAGGAGTAATAGATGATGAAACTAAGATAGGAAACAAATCCAGAAGTGACTGGGTGTTTATTGCCATAAAAAAAGAAGATCCAATGCCTATTGAATCTGCCAATCATAAGATGATAGAAAGTGCTTTGGCTGCTCAGGTTGAAGAAAAGGATGAATGGGTTATTGATAGTGGATGCTCTCACCATATGACTGGTGACAAGAGTAAGTTCATAAGCTTGGAAAGATATGAAGGTGGAGTTGTAAAGTTTGGAGATAATTCTGCTGGCAAAATTAAAGGCAGAGGAACCATTTCTTTTGATGGAAAGAACAAAACCAGTGATGTTCTATATGTTGAAGGTCTGAAGCATAATCTTCTTAATGTTGGATAGTTGGTGGACAAAGGATATGATCTCTGATTCAAAAATGGAAAATGCAAGATCTTTGAAAGCTCTGGAACTGAGATTGCATCCGGTACACAAACACAAGGTAACATCTTTCACTTGGTTGGTACTAGCAAAAGTTGCTTATTTGTTCAATTTGATCAGAGTTGGTTGTGGCATAGGAGAATGTGTCATGTGAATTTTGATAATATCATCAAGATAAGCAACACTCAGGCTGAAAGAGATCTTCCAAGATTGGTGAAACCTACTAATAGTTTGTGCAAAGAATGTCAGTTGGGTAAGCAGAACAGAGTCACATTCAAAAGTAAGGAACAATCTTTAACCGGATTGTTAGACTTGGTGCACACTGATCTATTGTTGATAACTAAGAAGGGGGGGTGAATCAGTTATCCTAAACTTGCTTCCAATTCAAACACTTAAATCCACTTTGTTATTTAATAGTATAGCAATTAATCATTCATGAAAGCATAAAGCATAAACACCAGAGCAGATACACATCAACACATGAGACACCAAGATTTTGACGTGGAAAACCTGGTTAAGGGAAAAGCCACGGGGTGATTAACCCAAGGATTATTCTCTGTTAGAAGAATAAGAAAAATAGATGGCACATGCCAATTAGGGCTCACTACCCGAGCACACTACTCACAAGAGGCACACTACCTACAAGAGACACACTGTCTACAAAGTAATCAAGTATCACAAACTTGAACTGAAGATTGACATCTTTACCATGTCTGGATCAGTTCCATTTAAGCCCAAAAACTCCTGCTCTGCCTTTCGCACTTCTCTTCGCTATATCACCCTCATCACCGCAAGACACACTTCAAAATAAATTCACAATCCCTTATTTATACAAGGCATCGACTTAGGAACAATCATCTAAGTCAGAAAACACCTACAAGATCATTCGCAAGACGTGTAATACATCCGGTCGGCCAGTCTTAAGAAGAACACCAATATCCGTGGTTATTCTTCAAATGCAAACTCTAACTTCAATGCGGACCGCCAATAAGAATTGTACATGATCCAAAGATCACCAAAACCTTTCCTGAGTCATCAAGAACATCCGCACTTTATTAGCTTATTGGAATTCTTCTGTTCTTCATCTGAAACTTCAAGAACATAGTCTGTCATCATTGTCATAATGAAAAAAGGTGCTTCCAAACCTCCAAACCATGAACAAATCTAGTTGTCACTTCTCACTAATTTCTTCAACACTCCCTCCAATCTGCAGAATGAGATAATGCAATTCTGGAGCTCACCAGACCAATCTGTGATACTCTATCACCACTGAACATCTGCTAGAACTGGTTCTACTAGAGCGACCATAACTTCTTCAGATCTTCATGCGGACCTCTGAAATCTTGACTGGAGAATCTCAAGACTCATATCTAAAAACCCTTTAAACCGCATCCTCTAATATTCATCTTATCTTGGACTTTTACCTTAATGTCATCACTATTCTTCACTGTTCTTGATTGAGACTAGTTTCCTCAATACACAGCTCATCCAATCCTTTCTCATTAATGCAATATGAGTATGTTGACATCAATGACAACACTGGTTAACCTCATACTTGCAACAATTTCCCCCTTTGTCATTGATGGCAACATATGATGTGAAAAACCATCAAGACAAGAACTTCTCCTTTTTGTCACAACTCCCCCTATTAGCAGCAACTCTTCACATGTCTTCTCTTTCTTTACTGGTCCCCCTTTGATCATTAACCACTTATTTTTCACATGTCTTCTCTCCCCCTTTGACATCAATGGCAAAGGGCTCATACTTGCAATTTTAACACATCATAATCATACCAGCTGCTCCCCCTGAGTAGCAGCTCCCCATCACCAATCTGGATCACAAGATATGACTGTGATATCCACCGGACTGATGCACATTAGTGCATCCTAGTTCATCACCGGAGGGGCAATAACCCCTAACTTCTCCCTGAGAAACTCAAAAGAGTCCTTGGGAAGAGGTTTAGTAAAGATACCTGCAATCTGATCCTTAGAGGGCACAAATTCTAGTCTAACTTCATCCTTGTTCACTTGCTCTCTCAGAAAGTGAAACTTGATAGATATATGCTTAGTCTTAGAGTGCAACACCAGATTCTTAGAAATATTTATTGCACTTGAATTATCACAGAAAATTGTGATAGGCTCCTTATACTCTATTTTAATATCTCTTAGCATCTGCTTCATCCATAAAACTTGAGTGCAACTACCTGCTGTTGCAATGTATTCTGCTTCAGTTGTAGATAGAGATATTGCATCTTGTTTCTTGCTTAGCCAAGAAACCAATCTCTTTCCCAAAAAGAATGCTCCACCACTGGTACTCTTCCGGTCATCCACATCTCCTGCCCAATCTACATCTGTGTATGCATGAAGAGAGGAATCATGATCTCTAGGATACCACAAACCATACTCCATTGTCCCTTTTAGATATCTAAAAATTCTCTTGATTGCCATGACATGAGATTCTCTGGGATGAGCCTGGAATCTAGCAACAAGACCAACAGCTTGCATAATATCTGGTCTAGTTTGAGTGAGATACAACAATCCACCAATCATTGATCTGTACTTTATCTAGTCTGCCTTAGGAGAGTCATCATCTTTGCTCAACTTGCATCCGGTTGCCATGGGAGTATTCATTGGCTTTGAATCTTCCATCCCAAATTTTCTCAACAATTCTTTCACATATTTGGTCTGAGAAATGAAGATCCCTTTCTTTGTTTGAGTAATTTGCAGACCCAAGAAGAAATTCATTTCACCAAGCATAGACATTTCAAACTCACTTTTCATTTGATTTGCAAAGGTTTTACACATGCTGTCTTTCCCTCCAAAGATGATATCATCAACAAATACTTCAACAATCAAGATGTTTTCATGATCAATTTTAAAATATAAGTTACTGTCAGCAGTACCTTTGTTGAAACCAATCTGCATAAGATGTTTATCCAATCTTTCATACCAAACTCTTAGGGCTTGCTTCAATCCATACAGTGCTTTCTTCAACTTGCATACCATATCACCATGATCAGACAATTGAAATCCATCCGGTTGCTCAATGTATACTTCTTCCAAATCACCATTTAGGAAGGCAGACTTGACATCCATCTGATATACCTTGAAATCTTTGAAGGCAGCAAATGCAATAAATAATTTGACTGCTTCAATTCTTGCCACCGGAGCAAAGGTTTCTTCAAAATCAATTCCTTCTATTTGAGAGTAGCTTTTGCAGACCAATCTAGCTTTGTTTCTGATTACCTCACCAACTTCATTTAGTTTGTTCTAGAAGACCCATTTGGTTCTAATCACATTCTTGTTTCTAGGTTTGGGAACAAGATCCCAAGTGTGATTTTTCTCAATTTGCATCAACTCTTCCTCCATTGCTTTGGTCCAGTTTTCATCATTGCAGGCTTCATTTATTGTCTTAGGTTCAATCTTTGAAATCAGACAATATTCATCTGAATTTTGAGCAATTGTCCTTCTAGTTTGCACACCTTTGCTTTTGTCACCTATAATCTGATCTTCAGAGTGGTTTAGTCTTACATACCTTCGAACTTTGGGAGTTTCTTGCACTTCTGTTTCTTGATCAGGCTCATTCAGACCTATCTCTTCTTCTTGATTTACTAGATCAGTCTGAATCTAACTTTCAGAAGAGGATTGAGCTCCTTGAACCAGAGTACCATTCTGATCATCTTCATCATATTCATAAAACCTTGAGGGCTTCTCAATTCCTTCATCAACCTTCACATTTGTACTTTCTATCATCTTTCTCAGTCTCTTATTGTAACACCGGTATGCTTTGCTTTGAGTGGAGTAACCCAAGAAAATTCCTTCATCACTTCTAGCATCAAACTTTCCTAGATCTTCATCTCTTTTAATGTAACATTTGCTACCAAATACTCTGAAATATCTCACAGTAGGAGTGATGCCAAACCAAAGTTCATAAGGAGTCTTACCGGTATTGCTTCTGATTTGAACTCGGTTGAGAGTATAGACTGCAGTTCTAACAGCTTCTCTCCAAAACATCTGGGGAACATTTGCTTCCATCATCATTGTCCTAGATGCTTCTTGGATGGTTCGGTTCTTTCTCTCTACTACTCCATTCTGCTGTGGAGTCCTAGGAGCAGACAACTGTCTCTTTATGCCTTCTCACAAAAATCTATGAACTCACCAGATGTGAATTCACCACCTCTATCAGACCTTAGACATTTCAGTTTTAATCTGGTTTGATTCTCTACCATAGCCTTGAAGATTTTGAACTTCTCAAAAGCTTCTGATTTCTCTTTCAGAAAGGTAACCCACATCATCCGGGAATGATCATCAATCAGTAACATGAAGTATCTATCACCTTGCATACTCTTGATTCTTGTTGGACCACATAGATCAGTATGAACTAATTCCAATAATCTAGTAGAGGACTGATCTTTGCTTTTGAATGAGACTTTGCTCTGTTTACCTAGTTGACATTCTTTACACAAACTATTTGTAGGTTTTACCAATTTTGGAAGATCTCTTATAGCCTGAGTATTGCTTATCTTGATGATGTTATCAAAATTTACATGACACATCCTTCTATGCCATAGCCAACTCTAATCAATTTGAACAAACAGACAAGTTTTATTAGTACCAACTAGATGAAAGATATTACCTTTTGTTTGAGTATCGGATGCAATCTCAGTTCTGGAGCTTTCAAAGATCCTGCATCTTCCATTCTTGAACCGGAGATCATAACCTTTGTCCACCAACTGTCCAACACTGAGAAGATTGTGCTTCAATCCTTCAACATACAGTACATTACTAGTTTTGTTCTTTCCATCAAAAGAAATAGTTCCCCTACCTCTGATTCTGCCAGCAGAATTATCACCAAACTTTACCATTCCTCCTTCATACCTTTCCAAATCTAAGAACTTGTTCTTGTCACCTGTCATATGGTGAGAGCATCCACTATCAATAACCCAATCATCCTTTTCTTCAACTTGGGCAGCCAAAGCTCTTTCTACAACCTTATGATTGACAGATTCAGAGGACATTGGATCTTCTTCCTTGATGGCAATAAACACCCATTCATTTCTGGATTTGTTTCCTATTTCTGATTCATCATCTGTTACTCCTTCATTATCATCTTCTTCATGAACATAATAACAATTCTTTTGGAACCTTTGTCTGTTAGAATTTGACCTTGTAGATCTTTCCGGACATCTTGAGGCAAAATGACCAATCTTATTGCAGTTGAAGCACTTAAAGGGTAATTTTCCTTCATACTTACCGATCCTCTTGGCAGTCTTTTTGCAATGAGGGCTTCAAGTTGAGCTGTTTCTGCTTCTTCCTCTTCCATGTCTCTTTTTGCTTGATCATACCATGACAGCTTCCTTGAAGAGTTTTCTCCCGGATCAAATCTTTGTTTGCCTTTCACAGATGCACTGGCTTTGAATGCAGATTCAGTCTTGGGGGGATCATCTCCAAACTCAGTCATTTCAAATGCAACTAGTTTGCCAGCCAATTGGTCTCTTGTGATAGTTGTATGGGCTCTGAATTCATCAATGGCAGCAACCTTGATTTTATAGACAGCAGGAAGGGATCTGAGAATTTTGCCAACAATCTCATTTTCATCCAAGACTCCACCAACATTCCTGATTCCACACACCAGCTCATTTACTCTTGGCATAAAGGCAGTAATATTTTCATCATCTCTCATTTTCAGTCTTTCAAATTTCCCTTTGAGACTCTGCAACCTTGCACTTTTAACATACTCATCTCCTTCATGTAGAAGTTCTAGTTTGACCCAGATCTCATAGGCAGTTGGTAGGTCAATAACATTTGAGAGTTCTGAGTCAGTTAAAGCACTTAGAAGAGCCTCTTTGGTCCACAGATTGTTTTTAGCATCTGTGATTTCATTTAGAGTTGTCAGACCACCCTGTGGAGGTACATAGGCTTTTGTGACCATGGACAAATACGCCTTTCCCATACACTCCAAGTGACATTTCATGCAACCTTTCCAAAGAGAGAAGTTGGTTCCATCAAACTTTAGACTATCCTTCTTGTATGACGACATCCTGGATCTCCTCAAGCGGTTAAACTCTTTTTAGAGGAACTTGGCTGTGATACCAATTGTTGATAACTGAGAGGGGGGGTGAATCAGTTATCCTAAACTTGCTTCCAATTCAAACACTTAAATCCACTTTGTTATTCAATAGTATAGCAATTAATATTCATGAAAGCATAAAGCATAAACACCAGAGCAGATACACATCAACACATGAGACACCAAGATTTTGACGTGGAAAACTTGGTTAAGGGAAAAACCACGGGGTGATTAACCCAATGATTATTCTCTGTTAGAAGAATAAGAAAAATAGATGGCACATGCCAATTAGGGCTCACTGCCCGAGCACACTGCTCACAAGAGGCACACTGCCTACAAGAGACACACTGTCTACAAAGTAATCAAGTATCACAAACTTGAACTGGAGATTGACATCTTTACCATGTTTGGATCAGTTCCATTTAAGCCCAAAAACTCCTGCTCTACCTTTCGCACTTCTCTTCGCTATACCACCCTCATCACCGCAAGACACACTTCAAAATGAATTCAAAATCCCTTATTTATACAAGGCATCGACTTAGGAACAATCATCTAAGTCAGCAAACACCTACAAGATCATTCGCAAGACGTGTAATACATCCGGTCGACCAGTCTCAAGAAGAACACCAATATCCATGGTTATTCTTCAAATGCAAACTCTAACTTCAATGCGGACTACCAATAAGAATTGTACACGATCCAAAGATCACCAAAACCTTTCCTGAGTCATCAAGAACATCTGCACTTTATCAGCTTACTGGAATTCTTCTATTCTTCATCCGGAACTTCAACAACACAGTCTATCATTACTGTCATAATGAAAAAAGGTGCTTCCAGACCTCCAAACCATGAACAAATCTAGTTGTCACTTCTCATTGATTTCTTCAACACTCCCTCCAATCCGCAGAATGAGATAATGCAATTCCGGAGCTCACCGGACCAATCTGTGATAATCTGTCACCACTGAACATCTATCGGAACTGATTCTACTAGAGTGACCATAACTTCTTTAGATCTTCATACAGACCTCTGAAATCTTAACTGGAGAATCTCAAGACTCATATCTAAAAACCCTTTAAACCGCATCATCTAATATTCATCTTATCTTGGACTTTTACCTTAATGTCATCACTATTCTTCACTGTTCTTGATTGAGACTAGTTTCCTCAATACACAACTCATCCAATCCTTTCTCATTAATGCAATATGAGTATGTTGATATCAATGACAACACTGGTTATCCTCATACTTGCAACATCTATGTGGTCTGGCAAGAATCAGGAGTCTGCAAGGAGATAGGTATTTCATGTTGCTAATTGATGATCACTCCCACATGATGTGGGTGACTTTCTTGAAAGAGAAATCTGAAGCACTTGAGAAGTTCAAAATATTCAAGGCTATGGTAGAGAATAAAACTGGCATAAACAAAATGCCTCAGGTCTGATAGAGGTGGGGAATTCACATTCAGAGAGTTCATAACATTCTATGAGAAACATGGGATAAAGAGATAGTTATCTGCTCCAAGGACTCCACAACAGAATGGAGTAGTGGAGAGAAAGAACCGGACCATCCAGGAAGCATCTAGGACCATGATGATTGAAGCAAATGTTCCTCATATCTATTGGAGAGAAGCTGTAAGCACTGCTGTCTATACTCTTAGTCAGGTACAAATCAGAGGCAATACTGGTAAGACTCCTTATGAACTTTGGTTTGGCATCACTCCTATTGTGAAGTATTTCAGAGTCTTTGGTAGTAAATGCTATATCAAAAGAGATGAAGACCTTGGCAAGTTTGATGCTAGAAGTGATGAAGGAATATTCTTGGGATATTCTACTCAAAGCAAAGCATACCGGTGTTATAACAAGAGATTGAGAAAGATTGTAGAAAGTACAAATGTGAAGGTTGATGAAGGCATGGAAAGTCCCTCAATGTATTATGAGTATGAAGCAGATGATTATAATGATATCTCAGTCCAAGGAGAACAAGTCCCAACTCCAGTTCAAATTTAGACTGATCCAGAGAATCCAGAAATACAAGAAGAGACAGGCTTGGATGAACCTGTCCAAGAATTAGAAGTGCAAGAGAATCCCAAAAATCCTAGGTATGTAAGACTAAATCATTCTGAAGATCAGATTAGAGGAGATAGAAGCAAAGGTGTTCAAACAAGAAGAAAAATTGCTCAAGATTTAGTGAAGTATTGTTTGATTTCAAAGATTGAACCAAAAATAGTAAGTGAAGCATGCAATGATGAAAATTGGGTTAAAGAAATGGAGGAAGAATAGATGCAGATTGAAAAGAATCACACTTGGGATCTTGTTCCTAGACCTAAGGACAAAAATGTCATTGGGACTAAGTGGGTCTTCCAGAATAAACTGAATAAAGATGGTGAAGTAGTAAGAAGCAAAGCCAGATTGGTCTGTAAGGGTTATTCTCAAGTAGAAGGAGTTGACTTTAAAGAAACTTTTGCTCCGGTTTCAAGAATTGAAGCAAGCAGATTATTTCTTGCCTTTGCTACCTTCAGAGATTTCAAGGTATATCAGATGGATGTCAAGTCTGCTTTCCTAAATGGTGATTTGGAAGAAGAGGTATACATTGAGCAACTGGATGGATTTCAATTGTCTGATCATGGAGATATGGTCTGCAAATTGAAGAAGGCATTGTATGGACTCAAACAAGCCCCAAGAGCCTGGTATGAAAGATTGGACAAACATCTTTTGAAGATTGGTTTCAACAAAGGTACTACTGACAATAATTTGTATTTTAAGGTTGATCATGAAAATATCTTGATTGTTGAAGTATTTGTTGATGATGCCATTTTTGGAGGGAAAGATAGTATGTGCAAGACTTTTGCAAATATGTGAAAGAATTGTTGAAGAAATTTGGGAAGGAAGATTCAAAGGAAATGAATACTCCCATGGCAACTAGATGTAAGATGAGTAAAGATGATGAATTTCCTAAGGCAGATCATAAAAAGTACAGGTTAATGATTGGAGGATTGCTCTACCTTACTCAAACTAGACCTGATATTATGAATGCTGTTGGTCTTGTTGCCAGATTCCAAGTTGATCCTAGAGAGTCTCATGTCATGGAAATCAAGAGAATTCTTAGATATTTGAAGGGAACAATTGAGTATGGATTATGGTATCCTAAGGATCATGATTTTTCTCTTCATGCATATATGGATGCTGATTGGGCAGGAGATGTGGATGACTGGAAAAGTACCAATGGTGGTGCATTCTTTTTGGGAAAAAGATTGGTTTTTTGGCTAAGAAAGAAACAAGTGGCAATATCTCTATCCACTGCAGAAGTAGAGTATATTGTAGCAGCAGGTAGTTGCACTCAAGTATTGTGGATGAAGCAAATGCTAAGAGATATCAAAGTGAAGTATGAAGAACCTATCACAATCTTCTGTGATAATTCAAGTGCAATAAACATATCAAAAAATCTGGTGTTACATTCAAGACAAAACATATATCCATCGAGTTTCACTTTTTGAGAGAGCAAGTGAACAAGAATGAAGTTAGATTAGAGTTTGTGCCCTCAAAAGATCAGATTGCAGACATTTTTACCAAACCTCTACCTAAGGACACTTTTGAGTATCTCAGGGAGAAGTTAGGGGTTATTACCCCTCCGGTTCTGAATTAAGGTGCACTAATGTGCATCAGTATGGTGGATCCCACAATCATATCTTGTGATCCAGATTGATGTTAGGAGGCTTTTACTCAGGGGAAGCAGTCAATATGATTCTAAAGTATGAGAAGTGGTTGCAAGTATGTGCCCT
This sequence comes from Cunninghamia lanceolata, assembly GCA_027924645.1. NCBI lineage: Eukaryota > Viridiplantae > Streptophyta > Pinopsida > Cupressales > Cupressaceae > Cunninghamia > Cunninghamia lanceolata. The sequence goes on along the minus strand of BSBN01001494.1, from coordinate 145,386 downwards.
TTGCCATTGATGTCAAAGGGGGAGAGAAGACATGTGAAAAACTAGAAGTGGTTGTTGATCAAAGGGGAGTAGTAAAGAAAGAGAAGACATGTGAATGGTTGATGTTGATAGGGGGAGCTATGTCAGTCAGTGAGGAGAAGTTCTTGTCTTGATGGTTAAAATAGTTTTTCACATCATATGTTTCCATCAATGACAAAGTGGGAGATTGTTGCAAGTATGGGCCTAACCGATGTTGTCATTGATGTCAACATACTCTTGTTGCATTGATGTCAAGGATTGGATGAGTTGTGTGCTGAGGATATTGAGAAAATTAGTCCTATCAGAAATAGAGAAGAACAATGAAGACAGTGAAGCTCTATGAAGTGAAGATCCTAGCTAGATAAAGATTAGAGTATGCACATCAAAGGGTTTGTAGATATGTGTCTGAAGATGATCCAGTCAAGATTTGAGAGGTCCACATGAAAATGTGGAGGAGTTATGGCCATGAGAGTAAAACTAGTTCTGGCGACTATTTAGAGGTGACAGAGTGACACAAATAGGTCCTGTGAGATCCAGAATTACAATATCATGTTCTACGGATCTGGTGGCATGTTTGGGAGGCTAATGTGAATTGACAACTCAATTGGTTCATGGTTTGGAGGTCCACAAGTAATCCTTCTAATGTGACAATGATGACCGACTGTGTTCTTGAGGTTCCAGATGAAGATGCGAATGAATACAGTAAGCAAAAGTGGTACGGATGTTCTTGGTGATTCAAGCAAGCTTGTGGGGGTCTCTAGATTATGTCCAGTTCATGTTGGCGGTCCACATTGAAGATTGAGCTCGTAATTGAAGATTTACCTTTGAGTGATGGTGTTCTTCCTAGTCTTGGCCAACTAGATGATTTGTGCATGTTGCAGATGATCTTGAAGATGTTTTGCAAAGCATGGCATGTTCCTCAAAGAAGATTGAAGTTCCCGCTATGTGTGGCTAACAGTGTAGTAATGCGCATGAAGTTTTTGTAATTAGTCAAGTTGTATTTTTGTAATTGCTCTGTAATAAAATAAGTGTATGTTGTGTCGACTTTGATGATCATTCCAAAGTTGATGTCATGTATAAATAGGAGTTACGAAGTCATTCAAATGTATCCTTGTGGTCATGATGAGAAGGTGGTAGTGAAGAGAAGTGAAAAGTAGAGCAGAGGCGTTGAGCTTAAATGGAATTGACTCAAGCATAGTAAAGATGCTAATCTCTAGTTCAAGTATGTAATACTCATATTCTTCTGTAGATAGTGTGTCTCCTATAGGCAGTGGACCTCTTGTGAGCAGTGTGCTCGGGCAGTGAACCCTAACTAGCAAGTACCATTTTATACTTCTTATTCTTTTAACAGAGAATACATTCTTGGGTTAGTCACCCTGTGGTTTTTCCCTTAACCGGGTTTTCCACGTTAAAATCTTGGTGTTATATGTGTTGAATTTGTTTTTGCTCTTGAATTATTGCATTATGCTTCCATGATTGAATCATTGATATGCTATTGAAATATAAGAAGGTTTTAAGTGAATAAGGAATAGAATTTTGGTGACAACTGATTCACCCCCCTCTCAGTTGTCTGTCCTAAATCTAACAATTTGTGGGAGGATAAATAAGAGTTAGTGTGATTTAATTAAATAAAATAAATTTATTTAATTAGTCACATAGAGGAAGTGTTATTATATTAATTAAATTATTAAAAAATATTTAATTAATACGAATAGAAGAATAATGAAGGTTGATGAAGAATAATTAATAAATTAGGAAAATGATGTCGATGAAGCACGATGACATGGAAATGATGTTAGTCAATTTTTAGTGTCTACACCTAGATCTTGGGATAATCTAATTCTTGCAATTAGTGGTTCTTTGACAAATGATCCAAAATTGGATGCCCATATTGCCACCTTGCTTACAGAGGAAATGAGGAGAAAGAATTTGGATGGGTCAAAGGATGCATTTCATGTGTGGGGAAGATCTAAAGAGAGGGGTAAGGACAATAATAAAGGTGATAAGAACAAGTCTAAGGATATATCTAAGTCCAAGGGAAGGTCCAAGACACCTCATAAGAGTAGGTTGAGGTGTTGGAACTTTGGCAAATGTGGGCATCTCAATTTAAAGAAATGTCAAAATAAGAAAAAGAATAATGATGATTCCTTTATAGATAAATCATCTAGAGATGAAGCTACTAATACTTTTTTTATTTCTACTAGCATGACTTTTGATGACTCTTGGTTGATAGATCCAGGTGCATCCTACCACATGATTCCTCATAAGGAGTGGTTCTCAGTGTATACAACTTATGATGGTGGGGAAATTTTCCTCGAGGAGGTAAAATTATTTTTAGGGATAGAAGGGTGAAAACCCTAAAAAATGTATTACATATCACTGGTTTCACTATGAACTTGATTTGTGTATCTAAAATTAATTATTTAGGGGTGCATGTTACTTTTGAGAAGAGTAGTTGCCGGTTGAGTAGAGGGAATTTGGTGTTGGCTAGGTGCACTTTCAATGTGGCACCCTATTTAGACTAGAAGCAACTACTTTTTGTAATTGTCTAAATGTAATTAATAACTTTGTATCTTGTAAACTATGGCACCATAGGATGGGTCACATTGGTGAGAAGGGTCTCAAAACCTTGATTAATAAGAAGGTGGTTGATGGTTTTTTTGGTTATTCTGCTAACTTTGATTTTGGTGAATACTGTGTGTATGGAGAACAACATAGAGTTTCAATTAAATCTAGTAGTACTAGAGCTAAACGAATTTTGGAGGTTATTCATAGTAATGTATTGGTCCTATGGGTGTGCATTTGATTGGAAAATCTCACTACTATGTTTTTTTTATTGATGATTTATATAGATTCATGGGTTTACTTTCTAAAGCATAAGTATGTTGTATTTTCTACATTTAAAGAGTTTAAAACACTTGTTGAAAAATACATAAATAGGAAAGTAAAGATTTTGAGAATGGATAATGGTGGTAAGTTTTGATCTAGGGAATTGGATGATTATTGTAGGCATGTAGGGATTGCTAGAAGCATGTTAAGTAGTGCAAGTCTTGAACAATGTTTCTGGGTTGAAGCTATACACACTGCTTTCTATGTGATTAATGAGTCTCCCACTTCTACTCTAGTTGACAAAACACCTTATGAGGTTTGGATAGGTAAAAGACAACCAATTTATCATTTTAGATTTTTTGGTAGCAAGGCACATGTTCATGTTTCAAAAGAGAAATATTCTTAGCTTGATTTCAAGGATACCAAGTGTGTTTTCATGGGTTATGGTGAGAACATTAAGGGTTATAAGCTTCGAGATCCTTTAGCAATGACATTTTATATTCTAAGGATGTTATTTTTAGGGAGGTTAAAAGCAATTTAAAAATGATGAACAACCTTATGTTAAACCTAACAAAATAGTGCATTTTGATTTTAAGAATGTTAAATAGGAAGATGCATGTACAAAAAAGTAACAAGATGGAAAAAATGAGGAAGGAAAAGGTTTAGATTTAAGTTTTGACGAGGAACAACAAGAGCCTCTTGCTACACCTCTCAAAAGGTCCACTAAACAATGTAATCTAGTTGAAAAGTATAGTCCTAATTATAGTTGTGTAGTTGCTTTATCATGTACTAAAAATGAACTAGATCTATAAAAGATGCTTTCTCTTTAGACAAGCATGAGTCCTAGTTAGAGACCATGAAAGATGAAATAAAGGCTTTGGACAGACGTGACACATGGGATCTAGTTGAGTTACCCGAGGGAGGAAAGCCATTGGTTGTAAATGGGTATTTAAAAATAAATTCAGAGAATATGGTAAGTTAGAGTGATACAAGGCCCAACTAGTGGTAAAGGGTTACTCGCAAGTTGAGGGAGTGGATATTGGTAGATATTTTCTCTGTAGAAATTAATGTCTATCACATTCCTTTTATCTATTGTTGATGCATTTGATTTATATGTAGATTTGATTTATATGTAGAACAAATGGATGTAGAAACAACTTTTATACATGGAGATCTTGACGAGGAAACACTTATGAAACAACTTGATAATTTTATGGTGAAGGGACATGAGCACTTGGTTTGCAAGTTGGAGTGATATTTGTATGATTTGAAGCAGTGACCAAGAATGTGGTATCATATAAAATTTTATGCTTTCGCATTAGATCATGACACTATTAGAAGTGAGGCAAATCACTATGTTTATTTTAAATTAATTGATGATTAGATACTAATCATTGTCATTTATGTTGATGATATGTTATTTATGGGTAATGATATGAGAATGATTAGGGAAATCAAGGGTTAGTCATATGGTACATATGATATGAAAGATTTAGGGGCTGTAAAATACATTTTGGGTATGGAAATTTGTAGGCATCAAGTTAACAAAAAGTTACAATTAAATCAAAAGAAGTATGTTGACACATTTTTGTAGCATTTTTTCATGCAAGATAGCAAACTAGTTAGTATCCCCTTTCTGATTGGCACTAGGATATCTTTTAAAAAATATCCTAAAATAGATGATGATCTTGAAGAGATGCATAAGATTTCATATGCTAATGTTGTGGGAAGCCTCATGTATGCCATGGTTTATACAAGACCTAATATGGCCCAAGCAGTGGGAGTTCTAAGTAGGCTTATGTCAAACCTTGGTAAATAACATTGAACTTATGTTAAAAGGGTTTTTAGATATTTACAAGGAATGTCTAACCATTGTATTTGTTATCATGGGACTAATAATGTGGGCAAGATGGTTGATTTATAGGGCTTTGTTGATTCTAATTGGGCTAGTGATCTAGATTGTAGGAGGTCTATGCTTGGCTATGTCTTTACTTTGTTTAGAGGAGTAGTTAGTTGGATGAGTAAACAACAACCTACAATCATGTTGTCCACTATAGAAGTAGATTACATGGTTGTGATGCATGTTTGTAAGGAGGTGGTGTGGTTAGAGAGATTGTGTTGAAATATTGGCTTTTAGTGTAACGTGTTAGAAATCAGATGTGACAGTCATAGTGCCATATATTTGGCTAAAAACCCAATGTATCATGCCTGCACAAAGCACATTGATGTTCAATATCACTTTGTTTGGGAGATGGTTGAGGGTGTAGAGTCATGTTACAAAAAATAGACACCTTGAAGAATGTTGCAGATTCTCTCACTAAGCTAGTGAGCATGGAGAAGTTCTCTTGGTGTAGGGAGACAATGGGCCATGCCTCTCCTAGAACCTAATTTAGTTCATTTTATTCCCTATTGTGCCATTGCAATGTAACTATCAAGTGGGAGAATGTTAGGATTGATGATATTAATCTTGCAATCCTAGGACTATGTACCTTAATTTTAATATTTTAATAGTTATTATTTCATGTGACTCTAAGAATCATGGAAGGAAAACTTGGAATATTATTTTCTAGGCACTTGGAATATTCTTTGCAAGGTGGCATTGAGTAGGGAAGCTTAATTTGGCATGACAACATCATTGGACACTTGGCATGAAATGGAAGGGAACCTATCTATTTATGGCATCATAAGAGGTGTAAGAAAGCATCTCTGATTATGTGTGGTAAGTTGGTATCCTTTTTTAAACTTGAGGAATTGTTATTTTGTCTTCTAGTGGGTTGTTTTTATCCTCCAATAAAGTTGGATGCCCAAGTTCATGATAAAATTCTTGAAGCTTCTAGAAATATGCTTGTAACTCCCAAACATAAGTCATGAGGTATCTTTTGTATGTAGACTACTTGGCTTGTGGTTTGCATCCATTGTATTGGAAACCATTTATAGTTTCTTGTATTACTTTTGGCTATTAATTGGAGCTTGGAGTAGGAGGTTGCATAGCTTATTTTGTAGGATATATAGGTACTGAAGTGATGCCAAATTTTAAAGAGATAAGTTGTTGTGTTGTAACATTATTTCTCATTAATACATGCTTGGGGTCTCTTTGGGTATGGAGTTTTTTCTTGCAAGGGTTTCTCCATGTATATCTCATGTTATGGTTTGCATCTCTTTTATGGTTGTTTCCATTTCCATTATGATCCATCACGGTTATTGAATTTGTCACATTAAGTTTTGACATATCTCACTTGTTTAGTTACACTCAGTTTTCAACAAATGGAAGATTTTATTTGAAATGAATTGATTCAAGTGCTAAAACCCTTTGTATTCCACTTTTTTTTTACACAATCATGCATTTAGTGTGTTGGTGATCTAAGCTACCTTTCCACTAACCCTAGAGAGTATACTTGATTCCCAAGACTAGGGATGTCAACTCGAGAGCAATAAGCTAAAACTCATGATTAGGTAGAGGAAAACTTAGGGCTGATTCCAAAGGTAGGGAAAACATTCTTCACTTCAAGCTATGCTAGGCCTAAGAGGGTAATATTTGAGGTTTCTACAAGATAGTTAAAGAGAAACAAAATAATGACAACTATTTTTGGTAGAAAACCCACTCTAAACACATGGAATCCTTAAAATTTATCAATTAGACTTCACTATGCAAGTTTGAAGACTCAAGATTTATGAACCTCTTTAAGCATATAAGAGCTATCATGATGCAACTATTTATAAATCAGATTTTATATCTCTAAAGACATGTGTAGTTAAATCTCTTACTTCATGCATGAAAAATTAAGAAAACAACTTAACATAGCCTTATTCAAATTTATCTAATATTGGCTCTCATATGATGGAATAAAAATTATGTTTATCAAGTTATGCTAGTTGGTAATATGACTAAAAATAGAACAAAGATGAATAATATTTATTTTATAAAATTTGAAGTGGTGTGGTGGGAAAAGTGGTTGCAAGAAGATGAGTGCCTTAATCTAGATTAGGTGACAAGGTTAATCCTTCAATCCCAAGTACCATATATAGTAAAATTTTGGCCTAAAGCATAATGTAACTCAAAATAGACTAGTGAAACTAAGAGTGCATTGAACTCATATAAGTATAGCTATATAGTTGTTTAAAAGCATTCCAAGAGTATTGCAATAAATCAAAAAATTAGGCAACAACAAATTTGAAATTAGGCATACTTCAATGATCCATACTAACATATGTGCTCCATATATTGCAATAAAAGAAGACCTTGAGAAGCCTCAAAGGGATATTATAGATTCTACCTTAGCTAACTAGTTATAAGTAAATTCATATCAACAAGTGTGTTACCAAAGAAACTATGATCTCTTGAAACACATACAAAGTCTAAGGAGACACCTAGATTAATGAACACTTACATAATTATATCCTTTCTCAAGAGGTTATAACATACCTAAATCCTTGAAATTCTAATCTAGTTCAATATAAGACACCTAAAATGCATATTAAAAATTAATGACAACTAAAAGGCCTATAATTAAGCCATAAAACCAACAACAACCATTTACAGTCAAAAGAAAACATATATATACCCCCACTAGAAAGAGACATGAATCAATAAGATCATGATACATTGATTAAACTAGTTTAGTCAATTGTTAGGTTACAATATAATTCAACTTCCACTTTCAATATCTACTCCCCTATTTTGGAATTAAATTCATGGTAGGAAAGAAGCACAAAAGATCAAAAGGATTAAACTCTTGCAACTTGACTCACATGATGCCCATCTTAGATTAGTACATTAGATCACATTGTAAATTCAAATGGATCTCTAAGTTTTTGTGGGAAAATCAACTCATAGATGAAATATATAGCAGATCTTGACTTTTGATTGGTTTGAAAAAGGGTAAGAGGATCTGCACAATTTTTAGAGAATATCGAGATTTATGAAAATCATTATTTATACCTCCTAGAGGCATAACACCATATTGTGTAACAATCCCCCAACTACTTCCAATGGGATGGGACAATATGATAAAATAACATCTCTCAATTAGCTATAGGTTATGACGTGAATTTCTTGCAACCAACTACCTAGATAATTCTCACCTTGGTCATTAACTTCATCTTGTTCCGTAGATCATATAGTAATTTAAAAGTAACTAGAAGAATTTAGACAACTTGAATCCACATATAAGTCAATTTCACAACCTATATACATGTCACAACACCTTCACCACATTCAAAATCATACCTTTGGTTCCATTCATCATGAAACATTTATAGAAACTATTATATAACAATCATAACTAATCCTAGAATAAGCTTGAGTCTGAGACACATAAGCAACATGAATTTGAAGTTCAACAAACTAGACATATATCTTTGCTCAACCAAAATTTATATAAATGGATGGGTCTAGGAACACAAACACTACAAACAAGCATGCTAATTAAAAGCAATTGACCAACAACATGAGATCTACAAGATAATAAATTAAACACATCAAATTTATAAACATGTGGACATAGTTTGTGATACACAAATGGAAGCATCAAAGACAAGAATTGAATACACAATGTGCACAGATGACTGTATGTTGGACTTGGAAAATTTGCTCAATCAAATTAGAGAATATTTTTTGAGTCCAAAGAAAACATAGGCAACATGAATATTAAAATAGGATTCCTATACTTGAGGCAACCACACAACTAGATTGAATAAGCACGGATGGGCCTAGGGAACAACTGCGTACTAAGGGTTGGATTTAAAGCACAAAGGTGCAAATGTGGAGCTTGGAAATATTTTAATGGGGCCCATTAAAAGGAGAATCCTAGATTGAAAATTAGCAAGGGACAAATTAGGAAACAAAAATAAATAGGAAACTAGGATAACTATAAATTAGGGCATTAGCCAATAATGGCGCTAAGAGGGGATGTATGCCTCTTATAGGAACTGTTGGTTATTTTTCCTGAATTGGTAGAGGGTTTGCCAGTTCCTATGCACAGGCTGATTTGGCCAACAGAAACGGGAGGTTGCGTGAGCTGCCTCCCCTTCACTTCTGGTTTTGCCGCACCAAGGGGGGTATCCCTATTTGCTAAAGATGTAACATTGACTTACCCTATGGCAGAAAGATTTAGCTTTGTAATAACAGGCAGCATACTCTCATGTGTGGACCAAGATTTGTGTGATAAATCACAAAGTTGGCAACGTTCTTGGACATATTTGTCTGGTTAGGTATGAGAGTATGCAGGGGTTCCTATTCCTACTCCTACAACTAATAGGTGGAAGTTATGGAAAGATGGATATGATGATTTGGATGCAAGACAAGGGGTTTTGGGTCATAATTACTAACCCAGGAGCAGACCGGTGCCTATCTCAGAGCAAAGAGTCAACTAGACATATGCAACAGATGGTTTACAACTAGCATTCAAGTTTCAAGGGGTTGGATTGATGCTTGACTTACAAACATCACCCAAGAATGGGTATTTAGCTGCCTCTACTTACAGATATCCCTGCTGACAAACAACTTTCTCCATGCTTAACCTAAAATAATTTAATCCACTCCTTGAATGGAAGTTAGAGATGAAGCATGTGATACAGAAACTTATACCCTAGAATCTGAGAAACCCTTAGCAGCCAAATTCAAAAGAAGGAAATACATGTAATGAAGGAGACAAACAGATAAACACATGCATAAGAGCATTTTTCATCTATATCAACATGAAACTGAACATACATGCAAAATACATTCATGATGCAACTCATAAACTCCAGAATGAGATAAAACAACCCAGGATCATGCCCTGTTCTTCATTATTTATACAAAAATGCCCAGGTCTTCAACAACCAAATATGAGTGACACAGTTTGCATTTTATAGCAAAACTGTGTACTCAGCCAAAATTACAACGGTCAACTAAAAAATCACCAGATATAGTGCATCGTGAGAAATGTCACTCAAAATAGTTAATGCAGCAGAGGGACAAGGAGAAAGGAGTAGATGGAATCAGGATCTGGGCCGCCGTCTGAAGGTTCTCTTTCGTAAGCCTGGTAGTTCACCTGTCGCCTCACCCATACTTCCCTGCACAATCTGCCATCAATGCTTCATCTACCTGCGGGATGCAACAACAGGTACATTTGGGGATTTTCCCGCTCAAAAAATGGCTGCACTTGCCCAGAAAAAACCATCGCTGAAGGTCCAAAACATGGCCGTCAATATACTTCCCGTCGCTGAGATCCACGGCACTCAAAAATGTTGAAAAGTCGTCGGCCAGTGAAAACGTGCCACGTAGGTACCTCACATTTCTATTGCTGGCTTTTCCATTCCTTATTTTGCCCTTTTTGCCCTATATATGCATGAACATATGCATATATAATCACCCTTCATACAAGGCGGACCCCAAAACATCATAGAACAAATTGAAAATCAACCATTGGGTCCGCTTTGCATCATCTTTCCTCGCATATCCTCTTTGTATATCTGCATATACAAATGCCATATACATGCACACCACAGACCCCAAATGTTTATGAATCAACTTGAAATCTTCATCGGGTCTGGATTGTATGTCTTCCTTTGTACCTCCATTTTGTATGTTGCACATACAAAAGCAAATATACAAGTCGTGGATTCTAACTCATTTATCAGCCAGATTGGAGAACCTTTCAAATTCGACTTGTATCTCATCAAATGTATATTTCCTTTGTATGTCGAATATACAAACTTGTTTGTATATACCCGCGGGCTCTACCACATGTATCTCTGCCTCGCCACTGTAGCAAATGGATATTCGCATCTCCTTGTATATATTGCTTTGTATATTTCCTCTGCATACAAACAACGAATCTTTCCTGGAATATGCCTGCAATGTATATTTTTCACTTGTATCTCTAACACTGTAGTAAATGCATCTGCGCCCTTGTATACTTTTCAATGCACCATTACATACAACCCGATATACAAAGCAAGAATATTCCCAAGAATCTGCGAAAGATCCCCCCTTTGTATATGCATCATTTCAAGCCCGATATGCATTGGGATCTTTGACCTACCAATGCATATTTTGCTTGCATGTATATACAAACACCCTTGTATATACAAAAACACCTGCACCTTAACTAATTTTTTGCATTTTTTACAACTATAGGGGTCAAAAGTGTTAGAAGTTTTGGATTCTTAGGAAGGGGCCTGCATATTTAAATGCTTAAAACCTGATTGCTTATGTAGGCACCACCAGTGGCTCTGTCTGGGGATGCATGCCTCTTATAGGCATGGCGAGAACCTCAGAATCTCTGGTTTCGTAGATTAGGCCTTATCCATTGGGCACAGAGTCAAAACTGTACTAACCTACATCACAAAACATATTTATTAAAATTACTTGGTGGCCTAGGGCCACCAAAAAGGAAAAACCAGTATTTTCCTCTTATCAAACACCTTATTTTCATCTGCATTCACTGGATCAAGCCTGGAGATATTGCCATGACCTACCCACAAACAAATCTTGTCCTCTGCATATTCAAACATCTCACTGAGCTTATCCTTGTCAACCTTATGCACATAACCCTCAGCATTAACCAACATAAACAATGCATATTTGTCAAATAATACATTCTCATATGAAACATGACACATATTATCATCTACATCAGCAATATGCATTGTAAAATGATCTCCCAGTTGGACTGAAAACTGGAAGCACTCAAAGTCCACCACACAGCTAGGAGCATCAGGGTTCATCTTATCACAAGCTGGCATATCAAAGAAAAAGCTTTCAGATCCATATTTGTGCATTTCATGCACACAACTTTCAGCTGCACCGAATAGAAAAAACTCAGATTCTGGCACCTCCCTGCAATAACCTTCATGATATATGTTGGTTTCTCTTTTATTAGGATGAGAACTAGAATCCATATCAACATCAGTGCCTAGATTCCCACCATACTCAAACAGATCCTCATCACCATATGTGTCAAACATGGGTGGTCCAGGTGTTTCAACTTCATCATGGTATGCCGCTGGTTCATGGGCAGCAGAACATGCATCTTCATTACCAACGGATTCTCTTTGTGGAGGAGTATCAGCCTGTTTGCTTATTTCTTCTCTATCCTGAGCACAATACTCACAATTATCTCCACAAACCCATTCAAACAGATGTTCATTGCTGCCCATAACCACATCATTATTTTCAGAACCAGACACCTCAACCTTGCAATGGGGGTTATCATTGATCCTTCTACTAGCATCCTCAACTAATGTATTTTCATTCTCATTTTTATCTTCACATGATGCCATAATCACTTGGTCATTTGCAGCCTTATAACCGTTATTCATACCAAAACCTGTGGACAGGGAATTCTGCATGTGCTCATTTCTCATTTTTTCTATATTTTCTACAAACTTGTATGCCATCTGCATACTTGTTATCTTGAATTCCCTCAACAATGCACTAGAGCCCTCCTCAAAAGCTTCAAAATATATGCCAACACAGGCTGAAATATCAAGTCTGAAGACTTTAGGGATTTGTAAAAGGGCTACTGCAAATCTATGACTGAAATCAATACAGGGCTCTTTATCTTGTTTTCTGATTTCCATTAATCTTGCAACAAGATCAGCAGGTTCTCTTGCAAATTTTTCTTTGAAATAGTCAACAAGTTCATCCCAACAGACAAAGGATCTCTTTGGAAAGCTCAAATACCAATCTCTAGCTTTTGGATCAAAGGATCTAACAAAAAACCTCATCCACATATCCTCATCTCTAAATGAGTGTATCTCCATAAAACTGTAAATTTTTTGGATATGTGCACCCCCATCACACACATTGTGTCCATTAAATCTAGGCATCTGATTGTAAATTTTAGCAGGCATACTTTCAACTTGATAATCAACCCATGACAAATCTAATTGGTCATACAAAGGATCAAAAGGGCTAACAAGAGGGTTATCATTCTGACTAGCAGACACAACAGGGTTACTACTATTTAACTGAGCCTGCCGGGCTTCTAAGGATATCAACCTATTCTTTATCTCTTCAATTTTTTTACTCAATACATCATCCCCCTCTTGACTGAGTATGGGTGAATACATATTTGGATTCATAAAAAATTCACTCTCAGACATCATATATCTACCTAAGACCTAAGGCTTCCCCTCGGCATCTAACTTCTGCAATAAAACAACAAATATAAATGGGAAGGAGCTAGGTACCTCTTCTCATCCAGATGCTGAAATCTTGAATAGAACATTCATAGATCACAATAACATACATCAGTCTTTCATGTGCACTAAAACTTTTTTGCAGAGTCGCCACCTCTCCAAAGAGGATAAAAATTTCAAACAGCTGAAAGCTCATCAAAGAACAAATATTCTTCTGAGTTCCTTCCACCAGCAGAGCACCATCATTCACATGAAAGAACCAGATATGCAGCAATGATTTCACATTATTTGACTCTCTTCGTCCCTAGCGGAGTCACCAATTTTGTTGGTGACTCGGATGGGCACACAGATACTATTCTTTTTCATTAACTCCCCAGCTGAGTCGCCAAAATCTGTTGGTGACTCGGATGGATAAAATATAACAATTCTTTTTTCATCAATTTGTCCCCAGCAGAGTCACCAAAATCTGTTGGTTATTTTTCTCGAATCGACAGAGGGTTTGCCAGTTCCTATGCACAGGCTGATTTAGCCAATAGAAACGGGAGGTTGCGTGAGCTGCCTCCCCTTCACTTCTGGTTCTGCCGCACCAAGGGGGGTATCCCTATTTGCTAAAGATGTAACATTGACTTACTCTATGACAGAAAGATTTAGCTTTGTAATAACAGGCAGAATACTCTCATGTGTGGACCAAGATTTGTGTGATAAATCACAAGGTTGGCAATGATATTTGTTTGGTCAGGTATGAGAGTATGCAGGGGTTCCTATTCGTACTCCTACAACTAACAGGTGGAAGTTATGGAAAGATGGATATGATGATTTGGATGCAAGACAAGGGGTTTTGGGTCATAATTACTAACCCAGGAGCAGATCGGTGCCTATCTCAGGGCAAGGAGTCAACTAGACATATGCAACAGATGGTTTACAACTAGCATTCAAGTTTCAAGGGGTTGGATTGATGCTTGCCTTACAAACATCACCCAAGAATGGGTATTTAGCTGCCTCTACTTATAGATATCCCTGCTGACAAACAACCTTCTCCATGCTTAACCTAAAATAATTTAATCCACTCCTTGAATGGAAGTTAGAGATGAAGCATGTGATACAGAAACTTATACCCTAGAATCTAAGAAACCCTTAGCAGCCAGATTCAAAAGAAGGAAATACATGCAGTGAAGGAGACAAACAAATAAACACATGCATAAGAGCATTTTTCATCTATATCAACATGAAACTGACATACGTGCAAAATACATTCATGATGCAACTCATAAACTCCAGAATGAGATAAAACAACGCAGGATCATGCCCTGTTCTTCATTATTTACACAAAAATGCCCAGGTCTTCAACAACCAAATATGAGTGACACAGTTTGCATTTTATAGCAAAACTGTGTACTCAACCAAAATTACAATGGTCAACTAAAAAATTGCCAGATACAATGCATCGTGAGAAATGGCACTCAAAATAGTTAATGCAGTAGAGGGACAAGGAGAAAGGAGCAGATGGAATCGAGATGTGGGCTACTGCCTGAAGGTTCTCTTCGTAAGCCTGGTAGTTCACCTGTCGCCTCACCCATACTTCCCTGCACAATCTGCCATCAATGCTTCATCTACTCGCGGGATGCAACAGCAGGTACATTTGGGGATTTTCCCACTCAAAAAATGGCTGCACTTGCCCAGAAAAAACCATTGCCGAAGGTCCAAAACATGGCTGTCGATCTACTTCCCGTCGCTGAGATCCACGACACTCAAAAATGTTGAAAAGTCGTCGGCTAGTGAAAACGTGCCACGTAGGCACCTCACATTTCTATCGCTAGCTTTTCCATTCCTTATTTTGCCCTTTTTGCCCTGTATATGCATGAACCTATGCATATACAATCACCCTTCATACAAGGCGGACCCTAAAACATCATAGAACAAATTGAAAATCAACCATCGGGTCTGCTTTGCATCATCTTTCTTCGCATATCCTCTTTGTATATTTGCATATACAAACGCCATATACATGCATGCCACGGACCCCAAATGTTTATGAATCAACTTGAAATCTTCATCAGGTCCGGATTGTATGTCTTCCTTTGTACCTCCATTTTGTATGTTGCACATACAAAAGCAAATATACAAGTCGCAGATTCTAACTCATTTATCAGCCAGATTGGAGAACCTTTCGAATCTGACTTGTATCTCATCAAATGTATATTTCCTTTGTATGCCGAATATACAAACTTGTTTGTATATACCCGCGGGCCCTACCACATGTATCTCTGCCTCGCCACTGTAGCAAATGTATATTCGCACCTCCTTGTATATTTTGCTTTGTATATTTCCTCTGCATACAAATAGCGAATCTTTCCTGGAATATGCCTGCAATGTATATTTTTTGCTTGTATCTCCAGCACTGTAGTAAATGCATCTGCGCCCTTGTATACTTTTCAATGCACCATTACATACAACTTGATATACAAAGCGAGAATATTCCCAACAATCTGCGAAAGATTCCCCCTTTGTATATGCATCATTTCAAGCCCGATATGCATGTAAAATGCATACAACTCACTTTTTCAAAGGCCGATTGGGATCTTTGACCCGCCAATGCATATTTTGCCTGCATGTATATACAAACACCCTTGTATATACAAAAACACCTGCACCTTAATTGATTTTTTGCATTTTTTACAACTGCAGGGGTCGAAAGTGTCAGAATTTTTGGATTCTTGGGAAGGGGCCTGCATATTTAAATGCTTAAAACCTGATTGCTTATGTAGGCACCACCAGGAACAACAAGAATCCATATACTAATGTCTAGGATGTAGACCAAGGAGCACAAAATGACCAAAACACAATACACAAAACACAAGAAACACATGACATAAAAAAATGAATGAACACACTACACCATGATTAAACAACAATCATGGTTTCATAAATAAAATACAAAGAAAAAATATATATACAAAGTTTTTGTTGGGAAATGTGTCTCAACCTTGCATCCCAATGTTTTGTATTTAATTATTTATTATTTTGTCCTCACATGGAAAGAGGGTGTACCACTTTGAGGTGGCACTTGTGGACATGTGTTAGATACTTTATATTGTCTATAAGAAGTTGTAAGAGCATTTAATGTCATTATGGTATTGTAAGATGTGGGGGTTATGACAAATTTGATGACACATGTAAGAACATGATTAGAGGAAGTTACATAGTAGAGTTGTCTTTTAACCAACTTTATGATCTACATGTTATGATGTGTCATAAGGAATATTTGAATGGGGATAATGAAGCCAAAATGGAGTGCCCAAGTTGGTGAGTTGGTTATGACTGATCATGACAATGTAAGAGAATCTTCTAATATTAGCATGTTGACTCATCATGGGAGTTGGGAATTGGAATCATCCATAGGTATTCAGGTGCCATTCTTGGGAATGGTATTCTCCCATAGTTTATGGTTTACCATTTGTCATTTCCTAATTTATATCTTCTATATATTGGTGCATAGGATGGAGATGTAGTGTGATGTAATTTTACAATGGGTTATGTTGCCAATTTTTTTAGACCTGTGTTTTGTTCTCCTATGAAGGTTTGATCCTGTGAATGTATTGCAACTAGATTAGTGTTGTGAATACATTAGTTTTGGATTTAGAGGCTAGGTTTTTTCTAAACTAGTTTTCCTAAGATAAACATTGTGTCATTGTGGTATTGCTTTTGTGTGTATATTTTCTTGTGAAATTTCTAGATCATATTTTGCATGCATTTCTCTCCTTATTGATTAGTGTAGGAAGTGATTCTATTATTATCTTCCTTTCACTTGGTATTAGAGCCTAATCAAATTTGTTTCCTAGGTGGTAGGAAAAATATTTTTTGGACTAATCTTAGTTTGAGTGGGAGCCATGCATAAAAGATATTTGTTTAATGAAAAATGGCAAGTACATCATGATTGGAGATGGAATGGTTTAATGACACAAACTTGGAGCTATGGAAGCTCAAGACAGAGGATCTATTGATCAACAAAGATCTATGGTTATCAATCTCTAGAAGTAAACCTCTAGGAATGAAGCATGAATATTTGGATGTGCTAGATCAAAAAGACATAAGCCTCATTCAACCTTGTTCGGTAGACTTAATGCTCCTAAATGTTGTAGAAGAACCCATTGCTAAATCCCTCTAGGAAAAGTTGGGAAACTTGTACTAGGATAAATCCCTAGTGAACAAGATTTTTCTATATAAAAAGCTATATACTTTGAGGATAGACAATGATGATTCAGTTGTTGAGAACCTAAATGCATTTAACACCATTGTAAGTTAGTTACAGTCTATTAGTGTGAAGGTGGAAGAAGAAGATCATTTCATGGTCTTGTTATGTTCTTTGTATGGGATAACTTGGTGATGGCCATTGAAACTACTACTTCAAATTTTATTCTTGATGAGGTAGTGGCTTCTCTTCTCTCAAAGGAGATGAGGTAGAAGGCTGTTGAATCTTTAAGTAGGAATTCAAAACCCAAAATAGAAAACTAATCAAAATAAGATGCTTCCTATTCAAAACTTATGCAAACCTTAGATAGAGTAGAAAATAGAGTTCAAATAATGAAATTCAAACATGAACAAAGTTACCAAATGCAAACTCTATGATAAAGTGGATTTAATCCATATATTTGAAATGTGGATGCTCAAAGACTTGTGCAATATTTTCTACAACATGTACCCATGGATATGATGAAATGATAACTATGATTTATACTCAAAAAGTCTAGGTTGATGCTTGATTTGATGAGGGGAATTTATAGATGTTTGGTTGAGGACGTGAATGGTCTTTTGGATTTATTACATCATTAGTATAGGTTAGAATAATAAAAAAATAAATAAATCAACATGCAAATGTTAATTTATAAATAATAGGTTAGTTTCTAGTTAGTAAATAATAAATTATAAGAGTTAGTTTGTTGGGAGTTATTCCCTTAAGTAGGTTAGTTGGTTTGATACGGGAATATGTAAGGCTTTATAAGCCATTTCAAATCAATGTAAAATCAAGTGGTGAAGATCCATATTCAATAATATATATTTCTATATTGATCTTTATCTGCAACAATGATTTGATTTGCAATATTTTAGTGTTCACCGTTTCAATATGGTATCAGAGCATATATTTGCATGTGCCTATGATGCCATGAAGATTGGATTTCCAAACATGTAAGGTTAAAATTCATTCCAAATATCTTAAAGTACATTCCAAAGAACTTGCAAGTGCATTGATTATTATCATGGAGTGCCATTTGGTTTGCTAGTAAATTGTTTTAATTTTAGAATGACGTTTTTATAACAATATAATTTGCAGTCTCACCAAAACTGCAAGATCTCTCTCAATTTATAACAAAATTTAAAAAGTTAATATTTTTTGGAAAGACGATGAAGAGGAAAATAAAACCCAAAAATATTTTGAGTATTTGATGAGCAGTGTGATGCAAAAGAGTGGGAAACAAAATAGTGACATGAATTCATCTAGTGAAGTATTTTTTGTCTCTCAAAAAATTATGATTGTGGCATTCACTTCTGCCAAACGTTGAACATAATTTGAATGAATGGAGATGGTGTTGAGATGTTACAAAAGGATTTATCAATTCAAGCAAGGCATGAAGACTTGGAGTTTGTTTTTTATTTTTAAATTTACACAAAATCTTGCTTTCACTACTTGGGTATGGTTCTTCATTGCTTTTGTGAAGACTTATATTTTAGGTTTTGTATTTCGTAAAATCAGTTTAAAAGAAAGTTTGTTAGGACATTTCTTCAAAGAGAGAGCTAGTTCAATTGAGAAAAACAATTATCAAGAACTTAGAGGTGGAGGGTTCAAAACCCATTAAAACAATATTTTATGCACCATAAGAACTACATATATATTTATTTGGGAGGTATAAGGTTTATAATTTTGGCATTTTAAAATATTTTTTGTAATCAAATATATAAGGTGATTATTGTATAAAAGGTGCATTGTTTTGTGGAATCTAACACCTTGTCAACTTGATCATGGCCACATTTAATGCTTGTATTCTTGAGACTAAATATGCTACACCTAATGGGGCTATCTACACTACATTTGATAAATTTTTCAAAGATTCTAGTGATGCATATGGTTAGTAAGGACTAAATAAATTAATTGGAGGTAGGAGGCATTAGAGGAAGGAGGGCCACTATCATCTCGAGCTAGCTTCTCGCTTAGAGATGATTCCTTGCATGAGAAGCACCAATTTCTTATTCCCTTCATGGAGTGAGGGGGGCTTGCCAGTACTTGGAAGTATTTGTGGATAACAAAACCTCTGAAATAGGGTGGGGTTAGAATATATGCACTTAATCTATGGATAATATAATCTATAAAATAGGGTGAGATTCATATCTACAGTGGTTTAGATTCTTTTGTACACCAGAGGAGGGATTTGATTCTCATCACATTGGAGGAGGGATTTTGACAGATTTAGAGGAGATGTGGACTCTTGGAGGAGAGTTGTTCCCTCATTGTGCAGTGAGGATGGGAATATTTATGTTCTCTCATGTTGTACAAAGGTTGTTCAGGTTTGACAGTGAGGAGATCCATTGGTTCATTCAGTTTGGTGTTCCTAGGTGAGCAAGAAGAATTGGTTAAGGCACCTCATCAAATTTTCCAAAAGGGCTGTTGTGTTCAGTTAGGGACTAGTAGTGTTTTGTCCCTTATTCGGATTGATGTAATAAGGGGGGAATGTTGGATTTATTACACCATTAGTATAAGTTAGAATAATAAATAAATAAATTAACATGCAAATGTTAATTTATAAATAATAGGTTAGTTTCTAGTTAGTAAATAATAAATTATAAGAGCTAGTTTGTTGGGAGTTATTTCCTTAAGTAGGTTAGTTGGTTTGATATGGGAATATGTAAGGCTTTATAATCTATTGCAAATAAATGTAAAACCAAGTGGTGAAGATCCCGATTCAATAATATATATTTTCTATATTGCTCTTTAACTGCAATAATGATTCGATTTGCAATATTTTTTACTGTTCACCATTTTAATATGGTCAAGATTTGATATTGAATGAACGACGAAGATTGATTGAGAAAAGTGGAGAATCTTCCACCGACTAAAAATAGTGAGGATTCAAAGGGGGCTATGACAACCTTTTAATGAGCTCTAAAATGGGTGAGGAAAATTAGTTGTTTTTATTTATTTATTTTGACTAATTAGTTGTGCATGGGTTAAAAATAGGAGGAATCATTGAGGAGTTATGATGGAATATGAATGGATAATTAGATTTTTTTAATTATTTGGAGAATAAGTGAAAATGGATTTAATTATCTATTTTGGAATAAATGGATAAGTATTAGAATAATTAACTAAATAATATGAATTATTTAATTAATTAGTGGTGATAAATGAAAAGGGGAATTAACATGATAATGTGACATGGTACTAGAATGAAATGTTAGGCGCTACGTTAGAAGGTGATGAAAACTAGTTATTTAATTAATTTGGTGATGGGGAAATGTTAAAGTTAATTAGTGTTTAAGATGAATGTGATTAGGATGTGCTTAGGATAGTGTCAAAAGTGGTATTAGTATTGTGATGTTAAATGTGTCATTAAGATGTAGTCAATTTTAAGTGTCTAAATTTTGCCCTTGTTTGAAATGGCGTTGCGAATATAAGAAGCAATGCCATTTCAAAGAAAGTAGATATAGGTATTTGATGGGATGACATTGGTGATGAAATACCCCATGCATTAAGATTTTGATTTTAGGCTTCAAGATTGATTCTTTAAGATTGATTTGATTGAACAATGATTGGTTTTGATACTTCAATACTTGGAGGGATTTGGATTCAAAATGTTAGCCTTGATTTTGGATGATTTCATTTAGGGATGCCATCTCAAGAGGACAAGTGAGTTTGAAGAACATGAGTGTGCTCTTGAAATGGATTAAACAAAGATAATATGATTAAGGATGGATGGAAAAGATATATGTGAACAGATTTTGGTGTTAATAATGGGTGAGGGGATTGATGTTAAGGACGAAAAGATTAGTGAAGAAATAGAGAAGAGAGAGGAAAATTAAAGATGAATAATGAATGCTAAAAATGTGAGAATAGGAGATGATGAATGATGAAATTTTAATTTTAATTTTTAGATAATAGGAGAGAAATGATGATGAAAGGCTAGGTGGAATGGATATGAGAAGGCATGAAAGATAAAGTATATGCTATGAATCTTGCACAAGATACCAATTATTATGAGCAACCTAGAATATTTATTATAGCATAGGAATTATGCATCATGATATAAGGGATCATGATGACAATGTGTCGAATGCATAAATGACTGATAAATAAACACAGAAATCAAGGATGCCCCAACACAACACAAGGAGTTTGATGACATTGGCAACAACCATAATGGGACAACCAACAAACACAACATAGAAATAATAGACACCTATCCCAATGTATACCACTCAATAAATAATGCCATAATATGATGATCACAATGACCTTGATAAGGAAAGAGATGGGACAAAAGATAAAGCAAAAAATCCAAGATTAACGATCAATTGAAATACAAAAATTTACCTATTTCCAATATATTGAAAATGGATGAAAAGGATGAGACCTGATGTGGGGAATGATATATCCCACAAATGCAACATATATGATACAAATAGATCTATGGAAATTGGTTTATTGTTGTAAGTCGATGAAGGTAAAGTGGGATCTTGATTCAAGATGTATGAAGGTCAACTGTTTGGGATGTTGAATTGCAAGTGTAGGTACAATGTGCCAAGTTATTTGGAAGTATATGAAGCTTTAAAGTATGATAAGGGACTCATCCAAGATACTGAGTGGTTGTTAGGGTAAATATCAAAATCCCAAAATAAAGCACAACCTAATCAACAACCCCCAATACGAAGCAAGGTCATAGGTAAGGATATGAGTGAAACAACAGATTAGGAAGTGAAATGGAGATGGAATGATAGATGAGGACCTAGATGATAATGATATTCGACTATACACATGGTGCTTACTAGTAAGTTTTCACCATGGTACTTATCCAAGGTGCCATAAAGAGTGGTTTTCACCATACGATGAATTATTTCTCTTTACTTTTTTCTAATATTTTGATTTTGTATTTTTCTAACAATTGGGGTACTACTAAAGATCAAACATGAAAGTGCTTGAGGTTTACTATATTTAAGGGCTCATCCAATGTATAACCATCTCGCAAAGCTAGATGGTAAGCACTTGATCCATAATTAGTAGTAATGATGTACGAACCCAACCAATTAGGCTCAAACTTTCCTTTCTTGTCCCTATCCAAAGTGGTGTTTTTCTAATTTCCTCTCAGCACAAGGTCACTAATCTCAAACTCTCAAGCTTTGATCTTCTTGTTATAGCTTATGCATAGACGATTTTGATGATCTTGAAGATGATTTAAGGTGTTTTGGCACTTATCATCTAATAACTCAAGCTCATGCAAATGTGTAACCTGATACTCCTCATCATCAATGAGGTCACACAAAAAGATATGCAATCATGGGAGTTTGATCTCAATTGGAAAAATTGCTTCAATACCAAAGACAAGGGAATATGGAATAGCAATTATAAGGGTGCGAATATTGGTATGGTATTCCTATAGGGTGGGATGGAGTTGGAGGTGCCAATCACGGTCGACATTATTGACAATCTTTTTGAGGATTTTAATGATGGTTTTGTTAGATGCCTTAGCTTGACCATTACCGTGGGGGTAATATGGGGTAGACTAATGGTGTTTGGTATGGAATTGCTTACACAAGGTGTGAACCTCTTGATTTTTAAAGGACTTATCATTATTTGTGATAATAGCGAAAGGGATGCCATAACGACAAATGATATGGTGGAAAGTTAACTTGGATATTTGTACACCTGTGGTATAGGTAAGTGGGATAGCTTCTACCCACTTAGTGAAATACTCAATGGAAGTAATAATAAACTTGTGGACACTAGAGGATGGGGGATAAATTTTTCCAATTAGATTGAGGCCCCATATGGAAAAGGGCCAAGGAGTAGTAATGGGCTATAATGCTTGTGATGGAGCGTGAATTAAGTATCGATGCTACTAACATGTAAGGTATTTCTTCACATATTGACATGAATCATGTTCCATTGTAGGTTAATTATAACCTATTCTCAAGAGCTTTTTCACTAGGACCATGCCACTAGTGTGGGCACCGTAGATACCATCATGAACTTCCTTAAGTGTAAAGTTGGCCTCTTTTGAGTTTAAACACCACAATAAAGTACCATCAAAGCCTCTTTTGTATAAAGTGTCACCTAGGAGGGTAAAATAGGTTGCCTTTTGGAGGAATGTTCGACATTGATTAGATGTGAGATTAGGCGGAAGGGTGTGATCATGGAGGTACATATAAATGTCATGATACCAAGGGTTATTAGGACCAACAATATCATGCATCATCTCATCCTCAAGGGTGTCATATGTGGGGACCAAGAGTTGTTCAACCAAGAATTCATTTTGTTCGTTGTCCTGTGGTATGTCAAGGAGGGAACCAATGGTATCCATGGTGTCTACTACTTTATTGTGTAGGTGAAGAACTTGTTCAAACTAGATGTGTGTAAAGTATTGTCAAAAACTGTCAACCATCTGTTTATAGGGGATTAGCTTATCATCCTTTGTTTGGTATTCAACATTGACTTGATAGATGACAAGATCTAATCCCCATAGACAAGGAATTCTTTGATGTTCCATTGTATTGCTATCTTGAGACTAGTGAGTAAGGTCTCATATTTTGCCTTGTTGTTGGTGCAAGGGAAGGCAAGACTAAAATATTCTAGAATAAGATCTCCTTGAGGTGTGACAAAAAGGATGCCTGCACCTGATCCATGACTAGTGAAATATTTGTCAAAGTAGAGTTTCGATGTAGTAGCAAAAGTGTCAAGGGTCATAATTGATTCATTTGGAAAATTGACAACCAATGGATGTGCATCAACCAAAGGTACATCTACTAATTGATCTTTGAGTACCTATCCTTTGATTATTTTTTGATCTACATAATTAATATCAAATTCACTTAATATCATGACCCACTTAGCCATGCATCCTATAAGGGAAGCACGTAAGACAAGAAATTTCTATTGACCTATTTTCCTCTACCTGAGTCCAATAGTTCACCTTGAGAATCTCCTTGAAATGCTTTGGAATATAGCTCTGCAAGCCTTAAACCCTTCAAATCCCACTGTTCTGCCTTGCAAAAATCCCTAAAAATCCATCTAGATAATTCTTGCAGAAAACCCAGAAAAATCTAAGTTCTTTCTTTAGTTTTTACCCCCTTTTGGCCTTTATCAGCAAAAGTCAAGGTTCCTAAACTTACAAAAAAAACCATAAAAATGGCTAAGGGATGAAAGAGTGTTTTCTCCCTTTGGTTGGCAAATTTCATATTTTATGAACTCTTCATGAGTTTACCTTTTCCACAAGTTCGCTGACTTGGCGATTTCCTGACAAAGCAGAGAGGGTGGGCTTCTTCAAATTCAGCTAAGTAAGAGAAAGAATATTTTCCTTTGTCAGTGATTTTCATGTTTAGTGAACTTTTCAAAAGGTTCAAAATTTTGCCAGTTCACCGATTCGGTGATTCACCGACAGAGGGCCAGGTAAGCGAGCATCATCAGAAAATGACTAAGGCAAGTCAAAGGAAGCAAGGATTGCCTTATTGGCAAAGTGTAGAAAGTGTGAACTTTAAGCAAAGTTCATGATTTCCTTAGTTCGCCGATCGGGAGATTCTTTAATAAGGAAAGGCGGAATAAAGGAAAGTGTAGATTAGGAAAACAAAATGAAGTGAAAACATAAACTAAATGCATAAATACATGAAGTTATACCTCACATGAAGACCCAATCTCATCAAGGGAGGAGGAAGCTTGCACCTAAGAGCTCCTAAGACATGATATTTCCTATTTGATTGAAATGTGGATTGCTCTTGCTTTCAACACAATATGATGATAGTATGATGAAGAGATTTGAGAGAAATTTGGACATGGTTTTGATGCAAGAAGAAGTTGTTATGAATGGCTTGGGTGAGGGTTTCATTTATAGATTTTTGAAAAAGGAATGGAGGGTGAGGATCAAAAGATGAGATCAATGGCTCTCATTATTTGTGAATCTTTAATTCATAATGGATGAATTAAAAATTCTTTTTAGAGAAGAGTGGATTATGACAAATTAAATTTTTTAATTCAATTAGTGGAGGACAATTGAATTAAAAATTCAATTAGTGGAAGAGTGGAGGATAATTGAATTTAAAAATTCAATTAGTGGAGGACAATTGAATTAAAAATTCAATTAGTGGAAGACCCATTGAATTAAAAATTCAATTAGTGGAGGACCATTGGATTAAAAATTCAATTAGTGGATGACCATTGAATTAAAAATTCGATTAGTGGATGATAGTGGGGGACAATTGAATTTTAAATTCATTTTTGGATAATGGAGGATATTAGCTAATTAAATATTAAGAATATTTAATTATATGTGCCACATGGTGAGGTGGAAGAGATGAGGTGGATTGATGAGGTGGATTTAGGACTTAGGATAGAGGGAAATTGAAATAATAAATATTGCATATTTATTAAATCAATTGGCTAAGGTTTTAGACTATTGAATTAATGAAATTAATTCAATTTTAGGGATAATATGATGGAAAATAGGGTAATGAAGGGATAATTAATTAAATAAAAATTTAATTAATTGGTTAGGAGGGAAATTGACATGTTTAGGGATGTCAGGAGTCGGTTCGATGGTAGAAGCCATTTTTAGGTGTCTACATTTGCCCCCCTTTGAGATGGTGTTGCGGCTAAGTAACATCATTTCAAAGAAGTTAAAACATAGAGTTGGATTGGATAGAAAAAAGATTTTGGCTTAGAAGAATCAGGTAAGGTTTGGGGATAATTGGTAAGGATGATGCCCCCTCGAGAGGATAGGCGGGTTGCAAGAACACGATTGTGCTTGCGAAATGGATGGAACAGATTGGTAGATGTGGTTGGAGGATAAGAGGTGAGATGAAAGTGTGATAATATGGGGAGATTGATTGGTGGATGATCATTGTACTAAAAATGATTTAGAGCAATGCGTTGTGGTTGACCATACCCTAACCCTTGAGTATAGGGATTCTTTGTTGCCTGCAGTGGTTCTACGATTCCCTGTTCATGAAGGCCTATACTGCCTTGTCCTTTATAGCCCATGCTCTTGACAATTTCAGAACCCTTGCCGTAGATTTCTATTGGGATTGTGGGGGCTTCTTGCTCAGGTTCTTCATCCTTGTATAGCCAGGATGAGATATCTTCAAGTACATCCTGATCCAGAAGGTGTTTCTTCTCAAAGATGGGTGAGGGTTTGCACCTGATGATGACTGTGTTGGTTGCCTCTGCTTTTGGGATGCCAAATGTCTTAGGATTGGGTAATGTACCTACACAAAAGGTGCCGTGCAAGTCATATTCCCCACATCCCATGTCGGTTAGCTTGATCTTGACCTCGGGTGGTGGAGGTGCTTGGGATGACGTGGTGGCAATGTTTGTGGGGTTGATATATGAATTTGATGCTATTGGATTGGCTTTAGTGGTGGCTTTATTGTATGGGCAAAAGGTTTGGTTGTGGCCTTCCAGAAAAACACAATATGATGATAGTATGATGAAGAGATTTGAGAGAAATTTGGACATGGTTTTGATGCAAGAAGAAGTTGTTATGAATGGCTTGGGTGAGGGTTTCATTTATAAATTTTTGAAAAAGGAATGGAGGGCGAGGATCAAAAGATGAGATCAATGGCTCTCATTATTTGTGAATCTTTAATTCATAATGGATGAATTAAAAATTCTTTTTTGAGAAGAGTGGATTATGACAAATTGAATTTTTTAATTCAATTAGTGGAGGACAATTGAATTAAATTCAATTAGTGGAAGAGTGGAGGATAATTGAATTAAAAAATTTAATTAGTGGAGGACAAGTGAATTAAAAATTCAATTAGTGGAAGACCCATTGAATTAAAAATTTAATTAGTGGAGGACCATTGGATTAAAAATTCAATTAGTGGATGACCATTTAATTAAAAATTCAATTAGTGGATGATAGTGGGGGACAATTGAATTTTAAATTCATAATATGACCTACACGACACTTTTTGTGTGGGCACATTACCCAATCCTAAGACATTCGGCATCCCAACAACAGAGACAGCCAATACAGTCATTATCAAGTGCAAACCCTCTCCCATCTTCGAGAAGAAGCATCTCCTGGATTAGGATATACTTGAGGATATATCATCTTGGCTTTACACAGATGACGAACCTGAACAAGAAGTCCTGACAATCCCAACTGAAATCTATGGCAAAGGTTCTAAAATCGTCAAGAGCATGGGCTACAAAGGACAAGGTGGTATAGGCCTTCCTGAACAGGCATTATAGAACCGCTACAAGCAACAAAGAATCCCTATACTCAAGGATTAGGGTATGGTCAACCACAATTAAGATGCGGGTGAAATGAATATGTAGTTCTAGCAAGACTTGATGATGTGGGAATGGTTCGGGATGGGTGTGATGTGATGAAGATTGATGTGTGTTTGATGATGGCGATGTGAAGTAAAAATTCAATTAGTGGAAGAGTGGAGGATAATTGAATTTAAAAATTCAATTAGTGGAGGACAATTGAATTAAAAATTTAATTAGTGGAAGACCCATTGAATTAAAAATTCAATTAGTGGAGGACCATTGGATTAAAAATTCAATTAGTGGATGACCATTGAATTAAAAATTCAATTAATGGATGATAGTGGGGGACAATTGAATTTTAAATTCATTTTTGGATAATGGAGGATATTAGCTAATTAAATATTAAGAATATTTAATTATATGTGCCACATGGTGAGGTGGAAGAGCTGAGGTGGATTGATGAGGTGGATTTTGTGAGGTGGATTTAGGACTTAGGATAGAGGGAAATTGAAATAATAAATATTGCATATTTATTAAATCAATTGGCTAAGGTTTTAGACTATTGAATTAATGAAATTAATTCAATTTTAGGGATAATATGATGGAAAATAGGGTAATGAAGGGATAATTAATTAAATAAAAATTTAATTAATTGGTTAGGAGGGAAATTGACATGTTTAGGGATGTCAGGAGTTGGTTCGATGGTAGAAGCCATTTTTAGGTGTCTACAGAAAGAAGACAGGGGCTCATTGGCAAAATTCATAGAACATGAATTCTTCCTCGAGTTCAGGAATCCACTAGTTCACCAATAGGGCATTTTTCTGACAAGGGCAAAGAATGAAGTTGCCAGGTTCATAAAAGGGTACGTGGGTTGACAAAGGGAGTTTTTGGTAAAGCAAATGAGTTCAAGATTTTATGGTTCGACTGACAGTGATTTTACCGATAAGGGAAATGTGAAGAGAAAAGTTGGCCAAGGAGGATAGTTCAAGAAAAGAACAAGTTACCGATAGGGAAGGGTGATATGTGCCATGGTCTAGATTATTGCCAAGTGTCACCATCTTCTGCCATCATAGCCTTTCTATGTATCTCAGATTGCACAATAAAGTTTGCTAAAGAAATGTGAAGTACGATGGGGCATGATGGTGAAAGTATCAACATAGAATATCCCCTACCATGTGTCAGCATAGCGGTCCATTGCGAAGCTCCTTTACATCGATGTTGTATCTTTGGCACCTGAATCTTATATGCGATGTGTGATGAACTCTCAGAAAGAAAGGTAGGAACCCTCCAGCCCATGCGGATGCTGCCACATGTCAGCCCCGCACAAACTCTCAGCAAAGTCTTAAGAGAGCCCCTCTCGGTGAGTGCAGTTGTGACACATGGTGTCCTCCCGCTTCATCGCAATGTCCCTTCGCATTGCAGCTCATATCTTTTGCACTTCGGCCTTTTGGCGATATGCGATGGATGTTGGTGGGTTAAAGAAATGTCATCGCAGTAAAGGCAGGTGGGCAGGGTTCCTTGGCAGTGGTATGCTACGTGTTGGTGTCTGATTTCATCGCAACACTATAATGCATTGAGTTTTTTCCTCATCATAAGTGAGGCTTAAGGTGACATACGATAAAGGTTGGCAGCATGGAGCAAGGCAAATATTGGGCTACGTGGCAAGTTTTCAACACATTGAAAGGTTCTCGACAACCTTTCTCTCCCTGCCAGGTGTCACCTCCATGGCTCATCACGACCATCCTTTACATCACGATTATGTTCCCTTGTGCCTCAGTGCTATTTGTAATACACGATGGCCATTGATCTCGCTCCTAATAGCTCCATCCAACAGTCAAGATTCAAATATAGACATATGAGGACTCCAGTGGTGGGAGAGGTTGCCGATTGGGTAGGTGTACTCAACATTCATTCCATGGCCAGAACTGATTGAAGTTGGATGGAATAGTGCAATTCTTCAATGTTGGGGTATAGTTGCAGCTACAATTTAGATTTTTGGTGGCTGGTAGGACTCTTTGGCATTATTTCTTGAATGCTCTTGCCAATTATGTGTTCAAGCATCCATTTGCAGAAGTTGCAGGTTTGCCAGAGGTATGGGCTCTATCCCAGTTGTAGGTGATTTCTGACCAACAAATTGAATGTGGTATGGGCTGTCTTGGGTTCCTAGGACTAGTTTCAATGTTCACTACAGAGAAAAAGATTGATATAAATTATGTAAAATTTGTAATCTTAAGGGGGTAGAGACTTGTTTTGGGTAGTTATAATGCCAAACTTTTTGTAATCAGACCTTGTAATGCAATTGCAGGAATCACTAGAATTTGATACATTGTGTCTGAAGTTAGGGCTTTGATGTCTTCTAGTTGGATTCAACAATGAGTGTAATTGATTATTTTTGTGTCTATTTCTGCTACAATTTGTTCTGCTCTTTAATGGTCATTTGACCTTCATGATCAATATACTTCTAATATTTTACCTTTCTTGTATTCTGTCTCTGTGTTTTATCTGAAACTATAATCTACCTTGTGAGTAAAATGGCTCCTTTATAGGTTAAAGTTTTCTATTCCAAAACCTCTGTCAGGGCTGCAAGTCTGTGTGAGTTGTTTAGAGTTGAGATCATTGTTGTGTTGATTCAAATCAACTACTACATGTTAAATCTGGTGCATCACCCTCTCTCCTTCTGTTTCCTTCTATCCCTTTTCCCCTGCAAGTACTAGCACTAGGTTCAGTTAATTTCTCTAAGCTTTAGGCTTAGAATGAGGAACCAACCTTCTTTAGAGGTTTAATCTCATATTGCAAGGTCCCACACCTTGAGATCATTCCCATTGTGTCATTAGGATGCTTGGACTCTCTCCAAGCTGGGTGCAATTCTATGTGATAACAGTTTCTGGCACCCTCAGTGGGACCCTCTACTCCGAGTAAGAGTTGGACTAGGGATTCGGTGCCATTCTTGGTTCATTTGCTGCTATGAAAGCATTCAACAGGTACCTGGTGACTCTGCTGATTCAGTTCCTATACAATCATTCAACATTTCATGCCTAGAGTGCAGATGGGGTCTTCTTCTAGAGGTAATTTCCAATTCACAAAATTCTCTTTTGCTGATAGAAGAAGAAGAAATATACTATCTAGGTCCCCTATGAGGGCAAGTAGAAGCAATAAATCATCCCATTCAAGAGCTCATTCTACTCTCCCTTTAGTCAATTTTTTAGGTTAGGTTTTAATATTCAGGAAGAACCCTATGCATACCTGTAATCAACATGAATATCCCTAATATGGCTAGAAATCTTCTATTTGTTGCATTCCATAGAAATAGCCCACTGGACCTAGCTTAATATGATGACATACCCACCTCATCCTTAAAGGCTATTCCATTTTTTATTGGTGAGAACTCTACTACCCCTGCTGAGCATATTCAAGATGTTGCTAGTGTCTGCTCAATCCACCATGTCACTGTTGACAATGTTGTTGTGAGACTGCTAGCTTCTTCATTCAAGGGAAAGGCCTTACAGTGGTAAAGAGGTCTCCAAGCCAACTCTATACAAAATTGGGATGATTTGGGCACTAAACTGTGCCAACACTTTGAAGATAAGAGTGACCATGTTGGCAAGAGACACTGCAAGGCATGTCATGTGTTGTCATTGATGTCAACTAAGTTCATTCCACACATTCACAGTACAGTATTAGTTCATACTGGAAGTCAATTCCAAGATTTGTCTAGTCCGAATAGACAGGAACATGGTATATGGTAGAGTTCAGTATTTTGGTCAGCGGATCTCTCCAGTTAATTATTGTGTGTTGTGAATCTAAGGGAGTATAGAGGAATGTCAGGAAAATCTAAATCCAAGATATCAGCCTCCAGTGAAAAAGAGATTAAAAGTTATGAGCATCTGAGTACCGGGTCCTAATATGACAAGAACAGTTCAATGAAGAACAGGTCGACTTGTGTTAGATCCTTGTGCGGATCTAGTATAAGTGTTTTTGTGAGTTGCGTATGAGATATAATGTTAGTGGCCAAGATGTATGGTGATCTGCAAGTGTTATTTTTGGTACGCATCAATATTGATGTATGGATTCAACTGACAGAATAGAGTACTTGTATTGTTTGTTAAGTTCTTCATAAGGCCAACAGAAAGGTGATTGAATTTCTTGAGGCAGATATATATAGCCAATGGATTCGAGTGTATTGGTATGCATGTGGTGTGCAATGATGGAGTAAGTGCAAAAGGGTAGATTAAGGTGCGGAAAAGAAGAGATTTGAGGTTTGAATTATGGCAGAGTAGTAAATAGGGCAGAATAAAGATGAAGTGTGTAAGATCAATATTCTGTGCTTAACCGGAACTGAATTCTTGCATTGGCAGATGCTATTCATCAATTCAAACAATTTGTAATCCTTTGTAATCATTCTTGTAGGCAGTGAGCCTCTCTTGAGCAGTGAGCCCGAAGGCATGTGCCTTCCTCTTTTGTAATACTTTTAATAGAGTATAATCTTTGTGGGTTAACCCCCACCGTGGTTTTTCCCTTAACCGGGTTTCCACATTAAAAATCTTGGTGTCAAGTGTGTTATTTGTGTTTCTGCTCATGAGTTATTGATTCTTGCTTTTCATGATTATATCATTAATCTATTAAGAAATTGTAAAGAAGAAATTAATTGTAGCAAGATTAAAATTTTAAGACAACTGATTCACCCCTCCTCTCAGTTGTCAGCGCTAATTCCAACAATTGGTATTAGAGCAAGGTTCCTTGAAAGAAGCCTAACGGCTTGAGGAGGATCTGGGAAGGAGTTTCAATGGGTTCACTCAGAGAATAACTTCAATTGGCTTTAGAAGATCTTGATTGGTCCAAAGCAGAAATAGATGATCTGAAAGCGAACCTTAAGGATACTGATGATTGCATTGACTTGCTAAAAGATAAACTAAAGGAATCAATGGAAAAAGGAAGGAACTACTTCATCAGCTAGCTAATCTTATTGAAGAAAATGGCATGAATGAGGCTTTGGAAGAAAAGACAAAGGAATGTGAGAAGCTGACAAAAGAAGTTTATGTTCTAAAACATGAGATGGAATCTGGGGTAATAAGGCTAACCAAAGAAATTGAGCAAAGGAAGAAGACTGAAGAAGACCTAAATCAAAATCTAAAAGAAAGAATTGAAGAATGCTATAGATTGGATAGAATAGCTAGCCATCTAGAGTCTGATCTACAAGAAAGTAGAGACAATGAGAGAGAACTTGAGAGGTAAATTGTCATTCTCAGACATGACCTAGAAGTTGCAAATGAATACAAGGAGAAGTTCAAGATAAGCTCAGCTAAACTTGAAGCACTACTTGAAAGTCAAAGAAAGGCTGATGACAAGCATGGTCTTGGATATGAGAAAGGTGAAAGCTCAAGATCCGGACAAAGAAATTTTCAACCAAGGAATGGGAGAAACAGACCTAGAAGACCTCCAGTAAGACATCCTAATGCTCAAAGATATCCATCCTTCAATGGCAATTGTTTCAAATGCAATAATTTTGGTCATAGAGCTACTCAGTGCAGAAGTAGAGCAAATCAAAATGGTCCATCCTTCGCAGGTCAATGCTTTAACTGTAAGAGGTATGGTCATAGATCAAATGAATGCAGAAGTATGATAATGAATAACTCTAACAATAGAGGAAATGTCAACTCTTTCAATGGCTACTATTTTGCATGCAATGGATTTGGACACATGGCTAATCAGTGTAGATCAAGCAGAAATCAAGTATATAAGCAAAGAAATGTTGTGTGCTTCAATTGTAACTGATTCAGTCATTTTGCAACAACCCGCAGAAGCAAGAATAATGGAAGAAGAGGTCCAGCAAACAGAAAACTTGATGAGTAGAGACAAGACAAAGGCAAGGGCAAAATTGATGTGAATGAGATCCAGAATGAAATGAGAAAGACATGGGTCAAGAAAAGTGTTATGAACAATAATAATGGGTTCGCACTGGAATCCGGTGCTGACAATTCCTCCAAGAATTAAATCAAGAGCTCTGGCTTAGGGGGAGCTACATTGAAGATCAAATTTCCCCAGCCAGTAAGTAGGTGCCTGAATCTGGCACAATGAATGAAGATTAAGAATCTTATTACATAACTTTTGAAGAAACTTCCGGAAGAGAAGAAGCTAATGTGACTAATTGCAAAGCAATTGAGGATTGACTGCATGCAGAAACAGTGTAACCAGATGTGTTAGGGAAGAGCATTTATTACAAAGGCAAATTAGGTTTTGTAGAGCATAAAAATGGCGTTCATTCTTCATTTGAATCACTTTGCATTCGAAGATAGCAAGAAGAAGAGCGTCTGAGCTAAGATTTCAAGGATTTGAAGTGCGACCAACAAATTCATTCACTAACCCTAATTCTATGGAAGAAAAAGGTATTTATGTATGAAGTCTTGAATTTGTAATCTTTTGCAATGGCCACTCCTCTTGTTGTTGATATTACTGAAAGGCCTCAGCGAAAAGTTAAGAAGCATCCATATAAATCAGTCGAAATCAAACCTTTAGGAGCATTTTCTGGTGTCCCATATGGAGTTCTGCATGTTGAGGATATTAGGGCATACATCCACTGTAGCATAGATGAATTTGGAAATCTAAAACTCTTGGATTTGTTTAACAGCTACCTAAGGGATGATAACTATAAATTGAAATCGGAATACAAAGCCCTAGAAAGCAAACATTTTCTGCAAGTCATTAAATTTCTGACATTTGATGAGAATGAGTGGGTTTGATATATCTTGAGCTGAATGGATGATGAGTTCATATGGCTATTGAAACCATTCAAGATTATAAAGGATGTTATCAAGATTGTAACTGGATTAAATTCAACTAGTGGATTACCCATGCTGAAAGCCGTGAAAAACCAAACAATGACTGATGCTACCAGTGCCAAGTTTGACAAAAGGGCAATGACCATTAATGATATTGTAGAACCAGATGTTAAGTTTGCCATATATACAGGGAGAATTCTATCTCTGGAACTGCCATATATGCAGCATATCAAATGTTGAAAGAAAATGCAGATTATGACCTATGTGAGCTATTGCAGAACCAACTGATTGAAAATTTGAGAAAAATAAAAAAGGATAAGAAAAATACCTTCAAATATGGTTCTCTAGTTATATGTTTGTTCTTCTATTTTATGAATAAAGTGCCTGGAGTACAAGGTGTGCACTGGACAAATTATAGGCCAATTGCATGGCAAATAAGAGATCATCTACTCAACATTGGAGATTCAAGTGCATAGAAGACTGCAATCTAGGGTTACTTTAAATTTTTTCAAAATATGATGTATTCTAGGGAAAGAATCCCCAAGTTAGTAGTTGAGAAGTACAAGGATGAAATCTACTTTACGGTAGACACATATCAGTGCCTAATGGAGGTTGTGGAACCCAGAACTATATGGATTATGCCTATGGGCTATGAGGTTGATGAGAAGATCTTGGACATGTATATTCAACATTTCCTAAGCAAATCAAAAGACACCTTTGTTGAAAGGTTTGGAACGTATAAGGAGCTAAGTCTAAAATTGCATGTTGAACTTAGGCAACCAGAGATCAAGAGAAAAGTTTAGAGGCAAGTTGAAAGGTATGTTGAAAGCATTGGCCTAACCACGAAAGCAGGGAAGCAAAATAGAGAAAGAAATGAAAAGGATGAAAAGGAGAAAGAAGATAAGAAACAAGAAGGTGCTCCGGTGGAATCATCCTCCACTTCAAGAACTACTAGAAGCTCTGATGTTGCTTCTGTTCCCCTTAAACCTGCAAAACTGGAAGACAAATCATCCAGTAAGGAAAAGAAAAGAACAAAATTAATGGAAAAAAGGCCATATGGAAGTTTGGAAGAAAATGATGAAGAGAAGATAGATACATATGATGAACTTAAGGAGCTAAAGGCCACGTGCTAAACATGTTAAAGTATCTGAAGAGAAGCCTTTCGGAAGCAAGAAGACAATAAAGAGACAAAAATCAGAAGCTGATGTTGAGAAGAAAATTCCCTCTATGAAAAACATTGTCAAGACAATCACTGTTGATGGGAACTTAAAACCATTAACTAAATTCTATGATCTCTGCAATAATGCTGACAAAAGACTTTTGGAAGAAGCTACTATCAAGTACTTGAATGTGTTCAATCAAGCACTGGTAGAAATTTTGTTTGAAGTTCCAAAAAGTTTAAAGGATATATTAGAAATTAGGAAAGAAGCTGCCAAGGAAAAAGATATGGAGTTAAGAGAACATGTACTGACCACTCTATGTCCAGTAATCTCTAATAGAGAAGCAGACAAAATCTTCAAAGAGGTCAAAAATGAATTCAGGAGCAAGAAGAGAATGAATAAACTGATGATTGGAGAGATAGATGAAATAGTTCAAGAAACTGAACAAATTTTGAGAAAAGCATTGGACAAGAATAAGTTCTTTGTTGTGTCAGATGAGCCTGCTGATGACACACTAGTCCCAGATGAAGAAGAGTAGCAGAAGGATGAGCAACAATATGGAATAGATGACTCCTCTATT
Source organism: Cunninghamia lanceolata (assembly GCA_027924645.1). NCBI lineage: Eukaryota > Viridiplantae > Streptophyta > Pinopsida > Cupressales > Cupressaceae > Cunninghamia > Cunninghamia lanceolata. Next base: position 109,422 of record BSBN01001494.1, on the reverse strand, counting down.
CTGGAAGTGGAGGAAATAAACAAGGAAGATATAGAGATGGTGGATAAAACTGATGATGCAAGAGATACTCTAACTCCTCCTGATCAATCCAGAAAAGAAGACAATGATGAGAATACTGTTGCTACACAAGATCCTTTGGAACAGATTTCAAATGGTGAGGACAAAGGAAAGAATCCCCCTGTAGAGGACACAGAGAAAGGTGAAGCAGAGAAAGAAGAAGAAGTCAAAGGTAAGGAAGATAAAGCACAAGAAGATGGTGCAAATATTGATGCACCCAAACAAAATAGTCTTGTCACTAAGAAAACCCAAGGAAGTGAAGATGGTCCAGAAATTATGGAAAGAGACACTATAGATGCAGTGAAGAGTTTTCTGAGTAAAGAGATGCTAGAGTTTGATGAACTTGAACTGATTCAAGGACCACTCAACGTGGATACTCTCTCTTCGGTCTAAATGATGAAGATAACATCTTTCACACAAGCCAAGGCAAGAGAAAAAGGTATTGAAATCTCACATAGAGGACAATGAGCTATTAGGCCTTGCATCCTGTATTGGAGAAGATAATGCCAACGTTCTAGAAGAATCCATCTGATTCTCCCTCCAAAAATCTGAAGAGCCTTGTAAATTCTATAAGTACACACTTTGAGTCCTTTGAAAAATTTGCAGAAGTTAAAGTTTAGAATGAATTTAATAGAAAAATATTTGATTCACTTAAAGGCATGATTGGAGTAGATAGATTGGTGCTAGATAATAGTATAAAGAATATTCAAAATGCTCTTTTAGAAGGAGGTAGTATATATAAGTTTTGTTTATCTACTCTGGAAGTCATAGAAGATATAGAAGATAAAATAAAGGACTCCAAACAGAAACTGTCAAGTATGTCCCAAGCTTTTGATCTATTGACAGTATCAGTGGCAAGTAAGGAGTGTCAAGCAATTAGCCTGATGGAAAAAATAAAGAAATTGACAAGAGAAAAGGAGAACATTTAAGCAAGAATGGGTGAGCTTCGGGGATTGATTTCCCCTAAGATAGAAGCAATATTCAATGCTGTAACAGAAGCCCAAACTGCTACTCAAATAGGTGATCCCATTAACCTTCGGAAGGCTAAAGCACAAGCATTTTTGTTCAATGGCCACATTACAACTTTGAATAGTATGAAGAAGAGTTGGGATACAGAGTTGGCCCTGCTGAGGAATATTTTTGGAGATGTACTTAAGTATATGTAAATTTAACTTAAGGATTGGTTGTACATAAGTGGTATTGTATACAAAATTTCTTGGTGAATTCTAGTTTACGGATTCCATCCTTTACCATTGATGTCAAAGGGGGAGTGAGAGACAGTGAAAAATGAAAGAAAATGAAGAATCCATCAAAGGGGGAGCAGTGGAAGAATATATAAGTGTACACAGTAGGGGGAGTCAGTCATGACACTTAGTCATTTTTCACTAAGTGTTGCCATCAATGCCAAAGGGGGAGATTGTTGGCAAGAGACACTGCAAGGCATGTCATGTGTTGTCATTGATGACAACTAAGTCCATTCCACACATCTGCAATACAGTATCAGTTCATACCGGAAGTCAGTTCTAAGATTTGTCCAGTCTAGATAGACATGAATAGGGTATATGGCAAAGTTCAGTATTTTAGTCAGCGGATCTCTCCAGTTAATCATTGTGTGTTGCCAATCTAAGGGAGTATAGAGGAATGTCAGGAAAATCTAAATCTAAGATTTCAGCCTTCGGAGACAAAGGGATTAAAAGTTATGAGCATTTGAGTACCAGGTCCTAATATGACAAGAACAATTAAGTGAAGAATAGGCCGACTTGTGTTAGATCCTTGTGCAAATCTAGTAGAAGTGTTTTTGTGAGTTGTGTATGAGATATAATGTTAGTGGTTGACATGTATGGTGATCTGCAAGTGTTATTTTTGGTACGCATCAATATTGATGTATGGATTCAACCGACAAAATAGAGTACTTGTATTGTTTGTTAAGTTCTTCATAAGGTCGACAGAAAGGTGATTGAATTTCTTGAGGCAGATATATATAGCCGATGGATTTCAGTGTATTGGTATGCATGTGGTGTGCAATGATGGAGTAAGTGCGAAAAGGTAGATTAAGGTGCAAAAAGAAGAGATTTTGAGGTCTGGATTATGGTAGGGTAGTAAACAAGGTAGAATAAAGATGAAGTGTGTAAGATCAGTATTCTATGCTTAACCAAAATTGAATTCTTGCATTGGCAGATGCTATTCATCAGTTCAAACAATCTATAATCCTTTGTAATCATTCTTGTAGGCAGTGAACCTCTCTTGAGCAGTGAGATCTGGGCAGTGAGCCCGGAGGCATGTGCCTTCCTCTTTTGTAATACTTTTAACAGAGTATAATCTTTGTGGGTTAACCCCCACTGTGGTTTTTCCCTTAACCAAGTTTCCACTTTAAAAATCTTGGTGTCAAGTGTGTTATTTGTGTTTTTGCTCACGAGTTATTGATTCTTGCTTTTCATGACTATATCATTAATCTGTTAAGAAATTGTAAAGAAGAAATTAAATGCAACAAGATTAAAATTTTAAGACAACTGATTCAACCCCCCTCTCAGTTGTCAGCCCTAATTCCAACAGACCACTTGTCACTAATGGAACAATTAGAAATGATCAAAAGAGCCCCCCAAGAATATATGGTGGACTTCAATTATAGATTCCAGAAGACATGGGACATAATCCCATTTTTGGTGAAGCCCTCCCCAAATACAACATTCATCTATTACCTAAGGTCTTTAAATCCAAATATTGCTGTCATGATTCAATCCATGGGTTATTACCTGATGCTTATGACATAGCCATAAGGGCAGAAAATTGCTTAATTCAAGCAGGAAAGATTTCTCCAAGGCCACCCATGCCTCTATTTCCAGAGGCCCCTGTTATTTAGCCTATTGTGGCACCAATTCCTAATGTCTCTTCTGTTGCCCCTCTAATCATACCTTCAATTGAACCACCAAAAGATAAAGATGCTAAGATAAGGATGTTGACTAATCAATTAGCACTAGAAAGGAGGTAGATTGCACAATCAAACAGGCCATACCAACCATACAATCAAACATATCAGCAAAACAGACCTCCATATCAAGGTAATGTGCAAAGGCAGGTACAACCTAGCTATATCAGACCACTAAATGCTATTAATCCTAATGAAGAAAACACTTCAGGGCCCCTTGTGCCAATTCAAAACAACATAGCCCAAGATAGTGACTGGTGTTATCCATGCAATTAGCCACATGACCAAAACTTATGCTAGAGTGGACAATTCAGTCATGCTTTGACAGTGCAAGAGCAACCAACAATTTCAGAACAACAAGTTAGCACCAATCAAGGAATAGTTGGAGATCAAGAACAAATGCAACATAATGCTACCTTGATGAATTAGACTCCTGATGACCACTGTGGTATGAATCAAAGGGCTATCCCCATAGCATTTAATACAAGATCAAAGAGAAGAGCTACTGAAGATAAATCAGTTCCTATAGTTGCCTATGTACCCATACCTAATGTGTCTCCAAGAGTCATAGCAAAGGAGAAAGTGTCTGAAGTTGCTTCAAAGAAAGCAAATCAGATTGTTGGAAGGGTAGATTCAATGCCAACATTGCAACCCCAATCCAATCAACAATCAAAGGGTGATTCAACTATTACTAAAACATCCCAGAAGGGTAATCAAGCACCCTTTAGCATAGTGGACCAGATGAAGAAGACAAATTTAAATGTCTTGATGTGGGATGCATTGCTAATTCCAGCCCAAAGGAATCTTCTCCAAGAGGCCCTAACAAAGTTCAATCAACCTAATGTGGAGTTGATAAAATAGAAGATAGCTACCCCGACAAACCTATGTCAACCTAAAAAGGAAGCAAATACAAGTAAGAGCAGCAAGCCTCCTCCATTTTATGTTTCCCTAATCATAGGTGATAAATTATTGCATAATTGTATGATAGATTCTAGGACAGGTACTTCTGTCATGCCAAAAAACATAGCTGATAAATTAGGCATTGAATATGAACCTGTGAATAAGGGTGTAGTACAATTGGATGGTATTGCTATGAAGATAGTAGGGGTTATCAAAGGTTTGGAACTCACCTTACATGCATGCCCTGGCTGCTCTGATTCACAAGATATATTAGTCATAGACCTCCCTACATACTTTGGCATATGCTTGTCTAGGGATTTCACTTCAAAAATAGGGAAGTATTTATCTTTTGATTGGTCCCACATGTTTAGAACTAGATATGGTACCAAAGTAACTATTAGGGCTGAGCCTATCTCTAATGACCATATAGAGCCCTACACTCCTAATCTCACTAATATGAATTGCACAATTCATGAATTGGAGGAAGAAGATAGCAGCAGGCATGAGGCTGTAATCCCTATGGAGGAAATCCTAGACATACTACTGGATGAGTGGGCAAATTGTTTTCAGTTTGATACCCTTGATCATATAGAGAATATGGGGCTAGGTACTTATTGTATCCATGAGGAGGTTTCTACTGTCCCCAATCTTGAGAAAGAAAAGTCAGATCCAAGGGGGATGTGGCAGATGTACTTTTATGGCTCTAGAAACAAAAATGGAGCAAGCGTTGGGGTTGTACTGATTTCACCCCAAAAGGAAAGTTATTTCTCTTCATTCAGATTGTAGTTCAACTATACTAACAATGTAGCTGAGTATGAAGCTTTGATTTAGGGCATGCAGTTGGCACAAAAAAGGGGAATAATTTTTTTACAAGTATTTGGTGATAGTGAACTAGTTGTCCACCAAATCAGAAAACTAAGTGCTTCAAAGAATGATTTGTTAAAGTCATACAAATATAGGGTCTAGGACCTGATTGAAGAATTTGATGCCTTCAACATTCAGGCGGTTCCCATGCATAAAAACAAGGATGCTGATAGACTAGCCACAATTGGTGCACAATTTGACATTCCTCAGAATGTCAAACAGATTTTAGATCAACATGTAAAAGTTGTTGTGAGGCCTACTATGCCTGATAACATCATAAGATGGTAAATATTTGGAAGTGACCAGCAAATTGTAAACTTTCTACAAGATGAGGCAGAGTTTGCTGCCAAGAATCAGTCAGTATTACAAGAACAATATGGTGACTAGGTAATCTAGCTAAAGACCAACAAGCTGCCTAGAGGATTGATCACCTTAGAGAGCATATTTGGTGCTGATGATCAGCTAAAGAAAGAAAAAATGAGCATGACAGCCAAAAAAGAAGACTATGAAGAGGTGGAAATTGCACAGGGTAGATTTCTAAAACATGGCAAGGTATGTAGTCAAGCTGAGAGGCAAGGTTTCATTGAGCTTTGTAATGAATTTAATGATTTGATAGCTTGGGATTATAGGGATTTAAAATGCTTTGATCCTGGTTTAATCCAACATACCATTGATCTAGACCCTAATGCCAAGCCTGTCCACCAAAAACAAAGGCTAGTCAATCCAAAAATAGAACCATTAATGAGAAAAGAGCTATCAAAACTCATAGAGGCTAAGATCATTTATCCCATTAAGCATTCCTCTTGGGTAGCGAACTCGGTTCTAATTAGGAAGAAGAATGGGGATATTAGATTATGTGTGGACTTTAGAGACTTGAATAAAGCCTCACTTAAAGACCACTATCCACTTCCTTCTATAGAGCAGATTTTACAAACAGTAGCAGGTGCTGAAAGGTTTTCACTCCTAGATGGCTACTCAGGCTACAATCAGATTCTTTTGAAAGAATCAGACCAGTACAAAACAACCTTTACCACCAAGTGGGGTACTTTGCCTGATCAAAAGATGCCTTTTGGATTGACAAACACTGGGGCAACATTTCAAGATCTGACCTTCAAAGGCCTAATCAATGATATTATCTTGGTCTATCTTGATAATTTGACTATGTATTCCAAGCATACAGCTGACCACTTGGGTCATTTAGGAAAAGTCTTTGAAAGATGCAGAGAATATGGGATATGATTAAATCCCAAAAAATATGTGTTTGTTGTCCCTGAGGGCAAACTGCTAGGGTACGTGGTTTCCAAAGAAGGATTGGCCATTGATCTAAAAAGAAAAAGTGCTATTTTGGCTCTTCCTCTTCCCAGTCATAAGAAAGGTTTGCAAAGCTTCCTAGGTAAGATCAACTTTGTGAGGAGGTTCATACCTAACTTTGCTTCAATAGTGAAACACCTCACAACTATGTTAAAAAAGAATGCTGCTTTCACTTGGTCCAAAGAAGGCAAAGATGGTTTTGAAGCCATCAAGCAAGCTATTGCATAGGCCCCTACACTGATAAACCCTTGTTATGAGAAGGATTTTATCCTTTATGCCTTTGGAGGCAAATAAGGTATATTAGCTGTCTTGACACAACAAAATAAGGAGAAGCTAGAGCAGCCGATCGCCTTCTTCAGTCAACCACTCAAAGATTACGAACAAAGGTATGATTTTGTGGAAAAATAAGTATTTGCTATAGTGAAATCCCTAAAGAAGTTTAGACATATGCTTTCTAACAACAAGATACAACTAATGGTAAACCACCCTGGCGTCAAAGAGTTCCTGCTGAGTAGGGATGTCAATGAAAAAAGGGCTGGATGGATAACTAAGGTGATGGAATACGACATAGACATCCATATTACCAAGTTGGTTTGTGGAAAAGGTCTGTTTGAATAGATGGTAGTAGATGTTAAAGATAGAGATGATGCCATATGCATCCAGGGGTAGACACAACCAACTAATCCTAACACCTAGACTGACTGGTATCACGACATGGCCACTTTTCTACAGTCAAGAAGATGCCCTGATGGACTTGATTCAACAAAAAGAAGGTATTTCAGACTCCAGTCCATCCCTTATGTTCTTGTGGATGGTGTTTTATTTAGAAAGGACATCAATGGGGTTCTTCTAAGATGTATTACTCAAGATCATACTTCTAGGATTTTAGAAGAATTTCATAATGGCCCTGCTAGTGGCCATTATTCTCCAAGAACAACAACTATTAAAATTATGAGGGCTGGTTATACTGGCCTGATTTATTCAGAGATGCCCATAAATGGGTAAGGAGCTACAAGGAATGTGCATTTTTTGTAGGCAAGTAGCCCTTCCTCTTTATCCAATTCAGACTGACCAGCCATTTGCCCAATGGGGCTTAGACTTCATTAGGGTGATTAATCCACTATCCAGTGCTGGGTACAAGTGGATTTTGGTAGCCACAGACTACTTTACAAGGTGGACATAGGCAGTTGCATTGAAGGATACAACAGAGGCCTCCATTCTAGATTTTCTTGAAGGTAGTTACTAGGTTTAGTGTTCCATTCACTATTATTTCTGATAATGCTAAGGCCTTTGTAGGCACAAAGATCAGTGAATGGACGTTAAACTATGGAATTTATTTGAAAACATCATCCAACTACTACCCCCAAGGGAAGGCCTAGTTGAGTTCACAAACAAAAATATGATCAGGATAATCAAGAGAACAGTGCATGATAATCAGAGAACTTGGCATGCCAAGTTAAAGACAACTCTTTGGGCTGATCAGATTACTCCTAAGAGGGCAATTGGTAATTCTCCCTTCATGCTAGTATATGGGAAGGAAGCAAGGCTTCCATTATCATTAGAGTTACCATCCCTTGAGCTAACCAAGTAGTTGGAATTGCTTGAAAATGATGCCATGATAGTTAGATTAGCTGAGCTGATGGAGCTTGAAGAGAAGAGGAATGTTGCCATGAAAACCCTTGAAGCACACCAAGGACAAGTCAAGAGGACTTTTGATAGAAAATCAGTTGATAGAGTCTTCTAGGAGGGAGATTTGGTGCTGAAATGGGATGAAGATAGGGCCAAGGTGGGAAGACATTCCAAATTTGATGCTATATGGAGCGGCCCCTACATTATCACCATTTGCAAGCAGGCCAATCCTTTTCAACTCTCCAAACTGACTGGTAAGGAACTTCTGATCCCAGTTAATGGGATTCATCTCAAACCATACTTCTGAGTTTGGTTTTGAGGTCCATGTAAATATTTAGAGTAGATTTGCTTTTTGTTTTAGGTTTCCCTTCCTCCAAGTGCTGTTGCACAAGCAGATTCTCATTAGGAGAATGCTTGTCTTGTTGTGATTTTCTTGTTTTTGGGAGGCATTTTTTAGTTTGTGTTGGTCATGAGGCTACTTTCTTTTGCCCTTGTGCCCAATGGATTGTGTAAGGCAGCTGGATCCCTATGTTTAGTAAGCAAACATTCCCGTGAGTCACCAAAATGTTGACCTATTTTCCTCTGCCTGAGTCCAATAGTTCACCTTGAAAACCTCCTTGAAATGCTTTGGAATATAGCTCTGCAAGCCTTAAACCCTTCAAATCCTAGTGTTCTGGCTTACAAAAATGCCTAAAAATCCATTTGGAGAATCCTTACAGAAAACCCAAAAAAATCTAAGTTCTTGCTTTAGTTTTTGACCCCCTTTTGGCCTTTATCGGTAAAAGTCAGGGTTCCTGAACTTACATAAAAACCATAAAAATGGCTAAGACATGAAAGAGTGTTTTCTCCCTTTGGTCAGCAAATTTCATAATTTATGAACTCATCACAAGTTCACCTTTCCACATGTTCGCCGACTCGGCGATTTGTCAACAAAGCAGAGAGGGTGGGCTTCTTCAAATTCGGCTAAGAGAAAGAATATTTTCCTTTGTCGGCAATTTTTATGTTTAGCAAACTTTTCAAAAGGTTCAAAATTTTGTTAGTTTGCCATTTCAATGATTCACCGATAGAGGGCCAGGTAAGTGAGCGTCATCAGAAAATGACTAAGGCAAGTCAAAGGAAGCAAGGATTGCCTTATCAACAAAGTGCATAAAGTGTGAACTTTAAACAAAGTTCACAATTTCCTTAGTTCGTTGAATGGGCAATTCTCCGATAAGGAAAGGCAAAATAAAGGAAAGAAGACAGGGGCTCATCGAAAAAATTCATAGAACGCGAACTCTTCCCTGAGTTCAGGAATTCGTTAGTTTGCCGATGAGGCATTTTGCCGACAAGGGCAAAGAATGAAGTTGTTGGGTTCGCAAAAGGGTACGTGGGCCGACAAAGGGAGCTTTTGGTAAAGCAAATGAGTTCAAGGTTCTATGGTTCTGCCGACGGTGATTTTGCTGATAAGGGCAAAGTGAAGAGAAAAGTTAACCAAGGAAGATAGTTCAAGAAAAGAACAAGTTGCCGATAGGGAAGAGTGATATGCGCCATGGTCTAGATTATTGCCAAGTGTCACCATCTTCTGCCATCGCAACCTTTTTATGTATCACGGATTGCACAATAAAGTTTCCTAAAGAAACGTGAAGTGCAATGGGCATGATGGTGAAAGTATCAACATGGAACATCCCTTGCCAAGTGTCAGCATAGTGGTCCGTCGCAAATCTCCTTTACATCGCTGTTGTATCTTTGGCGCGCCCCAATCTTATATGCAATGTGCAATGAACTCTTGGAAGGAAAGGAAGGAACCCTCTAACCCACGTGGATGCTGCCACGTGTTAGCCCCGTGCAAACTCTCAACAAAGTCTTAAGAGAGCCCCTTCTAGTGAGTGCAGTTGTGACACGTAGAAATGTTACCGTGATAAAGGTAGGTGGGCAGGTTTCCTTAGCAATGGTATGCTACGTGTCGGCGTCTGATTTCATTGCAACACTATAATGCATCACATTTCTTCCTCATTAGAAGTGAGGCTTAAGGTGATGTGCGATAAAGGTTGGCGGCATGGAGCAAGGCATATAGTGGGCTATGTGGCAAGTTTTCAACACATTGCATGGTTCCCAATGGCCTTTCTCTCCCTGCCAGGTGTCACCTCCACGACTCATCGCAACCATCCTTTACATCATGATTGTGTTCCCCTATGCCTCAGTGCTATTTACGATACACGATGGCTGTCGATCTCGCTCCTGATAGCTCCATCCAACAGTCCAGATTCAAACACAGACATATGAGGATTCTAGTGGTGGGAGAGGTTGCCAATTAGGTAGGTGTACTTAGCATTCGTTCCATGGCCAAAACTGATTGAAGGTGGATGGAATAGTACAATTCTTCAATGTTGGGGTATAGTTGCAGCTACAATTCAAATTTTTGGTGGCTGACAAGACTCTTTGGCATTCTTTCTTGAATGCTCTGGCCAATTATGCATGCAAGCATCCATTTGCAGAGGTTGCAGGTCTACCAGAGGTATGGGCTCTATCCCAGTTGCAGGTGATTTCTGACTAGTGAATTGAATGTGGTATGGGCTGTCCTGGGTCCCTAGGACCATTTTCAACGTTCACTATAGAGAAAAAGATTGATATAAATTCTATAAAATTTGTAATCTTAAGAGGGTAGAGAGTTGTTCTGGGCTGTTATGTTGCTGAACTTTTTGTAATAAGACCTTGTAATGCAATTGCAGGAATCACTAGAATCTGATACATTGTGTCTGAAGCTAGGCCTTTGATGTCTTCTAGTTGGATTCAACAATGAGTGTGATTGATTATTTTTGTGTCTATTTCTGCTACAATTTGTTCTTCTCTGTAATGGTCATTTGACCTTCATGATCAATATACTTCTAAAATTTTGCCTCTATTGTATTCTATCTCTGTGTTTTATCTGAAACTATAAGCTACCTTGGGAGTAAAATGGCTCCTTTATAGGTTAAAGTTTTCTATTCCAAAACCTCTGTTAGGGCTGCAAGTCTGTGTGAGTTCTTTAGAGTTGAGATCATTATTGTGTTGATTCAAATCAACTACTACATGTTAAATATGGTGCATCACCCTCTCTCCTTTTGTTTCCTTCTATCCCTTTTTCCCTACAAGCACTAGCACTAGGTTTAATTAATTTATCTAAGCTTTAGGCTAAGAATGAGGAATCGACCTTCTCTGGAGGTTTGATCTCATATTGCAAGGTCCCACACCTTGAGATCATTCCCATTGTGTCATTAGAATGTTTGGACTCTCTGCAAGTTGGGTACAATTCTATGTGATGATGGATCAATTTTGGATATAAGTTTAGTTTGATGGTTGAGCATGTGGTGTCTCAACTTTTGTGTACAAAAGATAATTTCCAAACATGCCCTCTCCAAAGATGCATAATTTAAATCATAGCCTACCAAAGTTTACCTGATGTAGTACATTGATCATTCTCTACCCTAGTCATCATGTTGTGCCAATAGTGCCCCCAGTACGATTGTTGTACTTGAAATATGAAGTAATAGGGGCTTGCTTGCAATCAGTGCCATGAGCACGGGAGGAAAGGTAAGGTACTCTTTGATATGATCAAGAGCTTGTTGACATGATTCATCCCAATGAAATGTTGTACCTTTTCTTCAGAGGTTAGAAAAGGTTGACATTTATCAATGAGTTGTGCTATGAATCTTTTAATGGCTTGTAATTTTCCTTGGAGACTATGGAGTTGTTTGATATTACGAGGAGATGGAATATTTGTGATAGATGAAACCTTAGCTAGATCCACCTCTATACATCTACATGAAATAATGAAACATAGGAGTCTACCTGATGTAACCCCCAAAACATACTTTTTTTGGATTTAGTCAAACTTTATACTCCCTTAATCTATCAATTTTTTTGGAGTACTTGTGGATGATTTTCTCTTGTTTTGGATTTTCCAAGGAGGCCATCAACATAATCTTCCATAATATCATTAGCATGTCATGTAAAAGTATGGTCATAGTCTTCTGGAATGTAGCTCTTGCATTTTTGAGTCCAAAAGGCATGAATTGATAATAGAAAGTGCCCCAAGGAGTTATGAAAGCTATTTTGTGTTGATCTTTTAGAGCTATCCGTATCTAATTGTATCCTGAGCAACCATCCATGAGAGAGAGAGAGAATTACATGTCTTTCTATTAAATCCACTATGATGTCAATGTTAGGCAATGGAAAGTCATCTTTTGGGCAAGCTTTGTAGAGAACTCTGAAATTGGTACAAATTCTCATGTGTTTAGATTTATTACTAACTAGTACAATATTAGATACCCACTTAGGATAGTCAATTGGGTGAATGAATCCCACTTCTAGGAGTTTATCTAAATCTTCTTTGACCAATAGGGCAATTTGTGAATGCATCTTTATGAGTTTTTTCTTAACCAGTTTGGCATCAGGGCGAACCACAAGATGATACACCACCAAAGAGGGATCTAATTTTGGCATGTCAACATATGACCATGCAAAGATATATGGAGAATTCTTTAAAATTATAGAAAGTGCTTGTTGAATGTCTCATTCTAAGGAAGTAGTAAGAACTGTGAGTTTCTGATTGTCTTCTATTCCCAGATTTATTTCTTGTTCTTCTACCAAAACACTAGATTGATCATGCCATTGAGGTGGGAAAGAGGTTGAGTTCCTCATCTATCGGTGCCTTAGAGAGGATTTTCATTGATAGGCACATCCTTTCTTTTTACCTTTTCTATGTCTAATAGTGCCTTAGAGAGGTTTTCATTAGGGGACTTCTTTTTATTTTGTTTTCAATTTTTTTGTTGGACTAAGGAATTCTTCCTATTCTCCAAAGTATGCAAAGCAGTCAAGGTTGATCTCAAAGACTTTTTTGTGGTCATCCAATTAAATGTCATCACAAACCCATTAATTCAATAATTGCTTCATCATTTTGAAACTCATCAAGTGATATTGGATCTTGTTGGTCCCAGTTTATGAGTTTAAGATATATTAATGTTAGGTCTATGGTGCATATGGATGTTCCATGGAAAATTTTAGATATGTCTATTGATTACAAATAATACTGAGAGGGGGAGTGAATCAGCATTCTATAAAATATTTCTTTCACATATTTATTAATCCATTTACCAAATTCAATAACATGAAAGTAAAACAAACATAAGAAGAGCAGCCACAAAGTCATAACACATAGACACTAGGATTTTTACGTGGAAAACCCAAAAAGGGGAAAACCACAGTGAGTGTTAGCTCACAATATATTATGATATCAAAACTGAATTACATGAAGGCTCACTGCCTTAGGGCTCATTGCCCAAGGACTCACTATCCAAAGATGTGCTCATTGCAATAGGCTCACTGCCAAGAAAATAGAAGAGAAGATAGAAGAAGGATTGGCTCACTGCCAAGAGATGACTGCTACAAATGCATCTACATAATGCTAAAGTGTAGTTCCATTAATAGCTCAAGACACAGATTCAAAGGTCTTCATTATATCTGCCCTACTTTTTTGCTCTGGTTCACATATACCCTGTTCTTCTACCCTTACTACTTCTTTCTTATCACAAAATTGCCTTAGATCACATACACATCAAATTCACACTTTTTTTGCATTCCTACACACTTCCAATACTGAAATCCATTGAGTATATATATCCGCAATATGATTTATCTTACAACTAGGTCGACAGGCCAATCATGAAGCGTGTACACAAATATTATACCTTGTCGGCTTGATCTTAGGCACAAATAGTAATGCAGACCCAAACAAACATTTAGGAATCTTTATATAGGTCAGGACTTATAGTAGATCCACTTATAATGATAATTCAATCATTGTCTTCACTGCATATTGATTTCACATGAGTGTCGGCTTCAACTTTAAGTGCATACTCAACTAGCTTGACTGTCATACCATAACTTTCAGTGTGAACCATATGAGACTCTGAGATTCATACATGACATTCATTATTGACTTCTTATCATACATTTAGAACCGTAAGACATAATAATCTTCTTCAGCAAAATGCGGATCTCAGAACTGTTGTTATGTTATTATGAGATACTGTCAAACTGGAGGCCAATACTGAAGAACTTGTAGAATGTGATCTAGTGAACTTTAAGCTTTACAAACCTAGAATTAGATGCTCATGACATGTATCTTCAATGCCTCAAAACTGCAAATCAAAATATTCACTAGTAGAGGAATGCAGACCAATTTACTCATATACTCTGCATTGTTTTTGAATCATCTTTGTTCACCCAGACTTAGACAAATCATAGTATGACTTCCAGAGGAAGTTAGGACTTGAACACTAGAACATAACATCATCAGATAGTTGTGAATAACATACCAGAACCATAGACTATGATCTTCAATTGCAGAGGCATACCATCCTGATCTCTATTACTCTGTATCCTGTCCATACTTAGTCATTCTGACTAAGTTATTCTTCCAGTCCAAAAGTTCCTTTCTGTTATCAATCCTTGTTGCCCTCAATGACAACATTCTACCTTAACCATCAGAGCAGTGTCTCTTGTCAACAATCTCCTCCTTTGGCATTGATGACAACACTTAGTGAAACATGATTGTGTTGCTCCCCATTTGATTTTCTTCTTCTCTTTAGATGTTTAAACATTTTTCACTGGATCTTCTTCTCCCCCTTTGAAATCAATGGCAAAGGTGTAGGTAAAATGATGTCAAAACTGAAAAAATGTTATACTTAGCTGCATATGTACATGCACAATCAAGAGATTACTAATTAAAGAGTGGAGAGGATGTCAGAGTATATGACTTTCAATTGGGCTATCTCTGCATCCCATTTGGTCTTGGCATTGTACAAAACTTGAAAATTTCCATTTACTTGAAACACCAACTTTTCTACCTTATCAACAGTTGTAGGCACATCAATTACTGCCTTTATACTTTCTACCTCTGCTTGTAGACCAATCATAGAATCAAGTTGGATTCTATTGCTTCTCTTACTTGGCACATTTTTCTCTTAGTGGCCTTTTTCTTACTCTGTAGACTATTTATATGTGCATGAATGCCTTCTATTTTTGACCTTTTGTTTGAGATGGAGTCAGTTGCTGAGTCAAAGGTTTCAGAGATCTTTACCAATTTGAGCTTTAATTCATCTATTTTCTCCTTCAACTCTTTTGTTGACTTAGGCCAAGATAGACAAAAATTATATATATCACTAGCATCCTTGATGGTAGTCTCTATATTCTTGATGATGTTATCTAAAAAATTGCATCTTTGGCTAACTTGTCTTTTAGCTCAACTATCCTCTTATTACTGATTTCTATTCTAACCTTAGTATCTGTAGCTATTTCAAAAGATTCAAAATGAGAACTTATAGAGTTTATCAAGCCTTTGAGTTGATCAGTTGATGACAATGATGTATCTTTTTGGTATGAAGGCATCAACTTTTCCAAGATACCAGATGCTTCTCTGACGAGCTTACTATCCTGGATGTGATACCTTAGAATTTCTTCCCAAGCCTTAGCTTGCACAATTGATACTAGTTTGAATATCTGCAAAGGAGACATTGAAGCCAAGTTTATTGGTCCTTGCAAAAACTCAAGCTCATCCAAAACTTGTGTCTCTTGTTACTTTTCTAAAAATTCTTTAACAAAATCTACTAGATCATGTAAGGAAATAGTGTCTCTTGCCATATTAGACACTTCTTCTTCTTGATTCTGCTCCAGTGGTTCAAGATCCATGCCTTCTTGTTCACTAATATTTTGTTCCGGTGAAGGGCTCTTCTTAGCTTGTTCATTTTCTTGATCATTATCTTTATTTTGCTCCGCTGTCTTCACCTTGTTTTCTTGATCCTCAGTTTTCTTATTAGGAGGAGGACTTGTCCCTGTTTGGTCTTTGTCAGCTTTGTTTTGATCATCAGTAGCAGGGGCTTGATCAGATCCAGGGGTTTGATCATCTTCTTTCTCCTTTATCTCTTTTTCAGTTTTGTCTAACCCTTGATCCTTGCTAACTTCTGGAACAAACATGTCATCACCAATACTTGTATCTTCTTTATCATAAATGGTTGGGAGATAGAATTGCTTCAATACTTCCAAGGTGATTGCTTCAGTTTCTTTAGCCAATTTCTTAGTGTCACCTGACATGAGAGTGTTTGTCCTTTTCTTTGTCCTAAACCTCACACCAAGTGCTTTGGAGACCTTAGCTTTTTCTTCTGGAGAGATCTCAGGACATAGGTTTATTAGTGCATATTCTCTAAGCTCAATGTCCTTTACCATAGATGCTTCCTTTTTGATAGACATAATGCTAACAAGGGTGTTAGGGAGATCAGTAATTATTTCAATGAGAGATTTATTATATATCTCCAAATACCTGATTACAACAGTCTCATGATGCTTTTGTCTGCATCATTATACTCATCATACAGTTGAGAAATATGCTTTAGATTTCCATTAACTATTATAGCCTTTAAGACATCCTCTAGATTGATTATAGCCTCTTCTTTTTCAGACTCTGCTTTCTTCCCCTTCTTCCTTCCTTTACCCTTTCCAAAGGACTTATCTTGCTTGGCACTAGAGGCTTCAATTGATTTTTCTTTCATCTTTTTAATCTCTTCATCTAATTCTGTTTCTTCATTATCTTTACCCACATTGACATACATTCTGTGTCCTTTGGTCTTTTTCCTTTTATGACCCTTATCAGTGGTTTTCTTGGAGGGCACTTTTGCAGATGAAGTAGGGCCTGGGGATTTTGAGGTTGTTCTAGCAGATGTGGAACCTCTTGTCCTTTTCTTAGAAACTGTAGGTGCCTTTGTTTTTATTTCTTGCACTTTTGGATCCTTTTTAGGCTCATCTTCCTTCAATCTTTCAGCTGCTCTAGCTACTTCAATCCTTGCTCTTGTTTTAGCAATTTCTTCTTTTGTAATTCCTATACTCTAGGCATATTCCTCTACCAATTTCCTCATCTTTTTCTGAGTTTCTGGCTTTCTCAGTTCAACATGCACATTCACAGATAGCTCCTCATATGTACCAAATCTTGGTTCATTGGTATCCCTGGGTTTCTTCAACATAAGGTTAGCATAACCATCCAATATGTTTTCTGCCACTTCATAGCCCATTGGGAGGACCCAGACTGTCCTAGGCTCAATAGCCTCCATCATGCATTGATCTTTGGTTACAATGAAACATGTCATTCTTATATTTCTCAACAATTGACTTAAGGATCCTTTCCCTAGACTGTATGGCCTTTTGGAAATTCTTAAAATAGCCCCATTACTCTGTGCATCATAACTTCCTATACTGCTTAGTTGATTTCTTATTTGTACTGCAACCGGTTTGTCACTAGACCAGAACAAGTTTTTCATCCCTAGTAACTCTTGCATGAAATAGAAAAATAGGCAAATGATTAACTTACCAAACTTGATGGATATTTTGATTCCTTTGTCTTCTTAAGGTTCTCCATTAACTGTTGCTGGAGCAACTCACAGAGGTCATAATCAACATTTTTCTTCACCGTCTCATATGCTGTGTATATGGTAGTACCAAAGACAAAGTTCTCTCAGTTGGTGAAGTAAATCTTATACCTGATCACCATAGATGCGAACATTATTGCATGATCTTCAATATCATTGATTGTTAATGCTCTTTTATCAAATTTAGCTCTGGTAGCTTCCATCACTGTGTCATTCTTCACAGCCTTTGATATAGACACTTTTTTGGTAGAGTTCAGTCCTATAACAACCCTTATAGCATCCTTAGTAATCATGAAGGGTCTCTCAAGCCACATGAATTCATCATGGATCCTGCTTAACACAAACTAGACCCATTCATCTTCAGGGAATGTTGGGAAATCTATATACTAAAGAATTTTCTTCTCTTCCAATGCCTTATATTCTTCCTTTAGATCAAAATTATCATCGCTTAGATGTTTTAGATACAAATCTATAAATTAGCTATTGCCATGTTCTTCTAGGGCAACATGAATGTAAGCCCTAATATCCCCCTCATGCATTATGCCATACGATACCCCAGAAAATGCACCATTTGGATCAACTTCTATTGATTTGAAAGGGTGTTTCTTGAATTTTGGCCGTGCCCTCTCAGTGATATCAATAACTTGTGATGTCGCCATTTTAGCAAGAATTCAAACAAGTTCATGGTAGGGTTTTAAACTATAAATACCTCTTTTGCCGAGTTAGGGTTTGCTCTGAGTTGTTTTGAATTTCTAGAAATTGGTGAAGTCACTTAGAATTCTTCTTCGGTTCTCCTTGGACACTTAATATCTTGAATGTAAAATGATCAATCTTTCAAATGTGACCCTTTTTAACTCTTGTTATGCAAAAACCTAGTCGTCGTAAATGTTGTTTTCAAAAAGTTGTTAAAAACTTCACTGATAACCACAGTCGATTAAGATTGCTCCACAATGTGCCACATCAAGTCTTTTTCTGTTAGTTTCTTCTCCAAATGATCCATTCAATATTGCTTTAGCTTATACCTTAGTATTGGATCTCAACACCAATTATCTGGCTAGGGGATTAAAATATTCATTGAAAGCTGCCCTTGAGCCAGAGCTCCCAATTTACTTCTCAGAGGAAGTATCTGCACCAGAAGCTGGTGCGAATCCATCCTTGACCTCATTAACATCCTTCTTAATCTAGACCTTTCTCATTTCCTTCTTGATTTCCACTATATCAACCTTGTTCTTACCTTTATCTTCTCTCTGCTCTGTTTTTCTCTTCTCTGCAGGATATACTCTTTTCTCATTCTTGCTTCTGTAGAATCTTGCAGCATGTCCAAACTTATTGCAATTGTAGCATACCATATTCCTCTGTCCTTGATTCCTTCCATTTATTTGATTTATTTTTGATTTGCATTGGTTAGCCATATGCCCAAATCTATTGCAAGGAAAGCACTTTCCATTGAAAGATTGAGTATTTATTGCATTGTTGGGACCATTCCTTATCATACTTCTACACTCATTTGCTTTATGACCAATTTTATTTCAATTAAAACACTGACTAGAAAAAGATGAAATATTTTGATTCATTCTACTCCTACATTGAGTAGCCCTATGACCATACTTATTGCATTTAAAACAATAGCCATTGAAAGATGGGTACCTTTGAGCATTTGGCTGCCTGATCAGAGGTATTTTAGGTCTTCTTCTCTGATTCTAGAACTGGTTGCCTTTGTTTTTCCTCATATCAATGTTTTCTTGACCTGATTTAGAACTTTCTCCTCTTTCAAATCCCAAACCTTTCTTGTCATCTAGATTTTTCTGACTGTCCAGCAACTCATCAAGCTTTGTAGAGCTTATTTTGAACTTTTCTTTGTAACTTTTTGCCACCTCCAAATCAAACCTTAGAAGTACAACATATTTTGCCAACTTTTCACATTCTTTAGACTTGTCTTTCAAAATTTGATTCAAATGTTCCTCATCTTTTTCTTTCTCTTCAACCAACCTTGATAAATCATTTAGGGTTTCATTTGCTGCAATCAATTGTTCACTTAGTTCTCTACTTCTATCCTTTGATCTCTTAACTTACTCTCTTAGCTTTAGGATGCATTCATCATCTTCTTTAATATTTTCCTTCAAATCTCATATATCTGCTTCATACTTATCAAGATCTTCAAGAGTAGTTTTCAATTCTTGATCAGTTGTGACACTGCCTAGATCAGAATACCTTCTAGCTCCCATAAGTACTCTTTCCTAGATCTTCCTCAAGCTATTAAACGTCTTCTAAGGAACCTTGCTCTAATACCAATTGTTGATCACAAAGAATTCTTGGGGGGGGGGGTGAATCAGTATTCTGTAAAACCTTTCTTTCACATATTTATTAATCCATTTACCAAATTCAATAACATGAAAGTAAAACAAACATAAGAAGAGCAGCCACAAAGTCATAACACATAGACACCAAGATTTTAACGTGGAAAACCCAAAAAGGGAAAAACCACGGTGAGTGTTAGCTCATAATATATTATGATATCAAAACTAAATTACATGAAGGCTCACTACCTTAGGGGTCATTTCCCAAGGACTCACTATCCAAAGAAGTGCTCACTGCAATAGGCTCACTGCCAAGAAAATAGAAGAGAAGATAGAAGAAGGATTGGTTCACTACCAAGAGATGACTGCTACAAATGCATCTATAGAATGCTGAAGCGTAGTTCCATTAATAGATCAATACATAGATTCAAAACTCTTCATTATATCTGCCTTGCTTTTCTGCTTTACTTCACATATACCCTGTTCTTCTGCCCTTACTGCTTCTTTCTTATCACAAAATTGCCTTAGATTGCATACACATCAAATTCACACTTTTTTCACATTCCTACACTTCCAATACCAAAATCCATCGAGTATATATATATCCGCAATATGATTTATCTTACAACTAGGCCGACAGGCCAAACATGAAGCATGTACACAAATATTATACCTTGTTGGCTTGATCTTAGGCACAAATAGTAATGCAGACCCAACAAACATTCAGGAATATTTATTAGGTCATGACTTATAGTAGATCCACTTAGAATGACAATTCAATCGTTATGTCTTCATTGCATATTAATTTCACATGAGTGTTGGCTTCAACTTTAAGTGCATACTCAACTAGCTTGACTACCATACCATAACTTTTAGTGCGAACTGTATGAGACTCTGAGATTCATACCTAACATTCATTATTGACTTCTTATCATATATTTAGAACCATAGGACATAATAATCTTCTTCAGCAAAATGTAGATGTCAGAACTGTTGTTTTGTTATTGTGAGATACTGTCAAACTGGAGGTCGATACTGAAGAACTTGTAGAATGTGATTTGATGAACTTTAAACTTTACAAACCTAGAATTAGATGCTCATGACATGTATCTTCAATGCCTCAAAACTACAAATCAAAATATTCACCAACAGAGGAATGCGGACCAATTTACTCATATACTCTGCATTGTTTCTGACTCATCTCTGTTCACCTAGACTTAGACAAATCATAGTATGACTTTCAGAGGAAGTCAGGACTTGAACAATGGAACATAACATCATCAGATAGCTATGAATAACATACCAGAACCATAGATTGTGATCTTCAACTATGGAGGCATACCATCCTGATCTCTATTACTCTATATCTTGTCCATACTTAGTCATTCTAACTAAGTTATTCTTCCGGGCCAAAAGTCCCTTTCTGTTATCAATCTTTGTTGCCATCAATGACAACATTCTACCTTAACCATCAGAGTAGTGTCTCTTGTCAACAATGGCTAGGTCTTTAAAAGAGGCAACGATGACCTTTTCTGCAGTGTGTTCAACATCAAGAGTAGTTTCCTCTATGTTGGTTTTTCTTTTGAATCAGCATTAGGGTTTGCCACTTCTAATGCACATGCAGATTCAGCCAACTAATACAAGAGGTTGCGTGAGCTCCTCCCCTTCACTTCTGGTTCTGTCGCACCAAGGGGGGTATCCCTATAACTCAAGATGTAACCTTGACTAGCTCAAAGATAGAAAGATCTAACTTGACAACAACAGGCAGAATACTCTCATGTATGGACCAAGATCTGTATGATAGATCACAAGGTGGGCAACGTTCTTGGACATATATGTCTGGTTAGGTATGAGAGCATGTAGGGGTTCCTACTTCTAATCCTACAACTAACAGGTGGAAGGATGAGATGGTTTGAAATGGTGTTTGGATGCAAAGCTGGACATGGTGTATAACCTCAACACAGAGCTAGATTGGTGCCTATCCAGGGCTTGGAGTCGGTAGACATACACCTGTGAATGATCAGCATGAATAGCTAAAATTGGATTTTAGGGGGATACACATGATACCTGCCTTACAGATATCTCGCAATACAGAGTGTTAAGCTGTCGATACTTATGGCATCCCTATTGCAGTATACCCTTCCCAATATTCAATCTAAAAACAATTTAATCTACCCCTTGAGCAGAAGTTAAAAGATTAAACATTCAACACAGGAATTCTATGTTCTAGAATCTCAGACATTCCTTGAATACCTGGACTCAGAAGAAAGATACATGCAAAACTGGAGACAGAATCAGCATAACACATGCAAATATAGCATTATTCATATAAGATTAACCATGAAATCAGTGGATTCATGCAAAAACGTACAACAGGAGATACATAAACTCACAAGTTTGTTGCACAGAGCAACCAAAACTAGTTGTATCTTATTATAGAGCCAAAATGTCCAGTTTTCAACAACCTAAACAATGGTAACACAGTCTGCCTATATTGGCCAGAAAGTGTACCTCTAGCATTAATTACATGGTTGACCAAAAATCCCGCCAGATACACAGTATCAGAAAAATGGCGCTCAACGCATTACCAGATTGGCGCCCAAACATGAATGTAGTAGGTAGGGGAGGAGACAGGAAGAAACCTCGAGCCCTGCACCACTGTCCGTTGATGTACACCTTCAATCGGGTACCAGATCCGTCCATACCTCTGCAACCTTCACCATTAATGCTCATCTACCTCGCAGCCATCGGGAAAACATCAAACAGTGCATCGCAACCGTTTCCCGCCAAAATACCTCATCGTGATATTTCAAAATATGCAGGATATCAATTATCCCACATGCACCCCGCGGCGACCTTTTCAACACTTTATATACTAGGTCGCGAGCATATATGTTGTCGGTGCTTTTGCTCCCGACGACACTAGTATAAGACCTTCATCATCCTCATCCTCCAGCAGCATGATATCCTGTTGCTTGAAATATCACCCTGACGTCAGCATCATCATCGCAATATCACCTACATGATAATCACCTTCATCGGCACAACCTGATGCATCGGAGGAAGATCCTCCTGCTTAGCCGATACTAAATGTCTGGCCGATGAACATCCTGATGACGTCACCGTCATATCCTGCTGACGTCATCAGCATATCTGCCTATCGCGCACCTCCTCATATCCGGATGACGTCATCGTCATGTTTGCAAATATCAGGGTATCTCCACAAGATGATCAGTGTTAGAAATATGACCCCCCCGGACCTTGATGACGTCACCATACATCGGCATCAGGATGATATTCGGAAGATAACCGGATATTTGGAAATATCATCATGATGCACACATATCATGCTGCACTGTAGCTCCACTATAAGATCGGGGTGATATATGAATATGTGACTGATATTTGAAATGATCACCCCCATTGGACAATGCATGAAGCCGACAGGCGAATATCTCCCTTCGGAAATATCATGATGCAGACAGGTAGAAAAACGGATATCACCCTGACATAAGAATGACGTCAGCATCATCAGGGTGATAAAACAATGAACATGAAGTGATAAAACAACATCAGGATGATCTTGACTAAGATCACCCGATGTTCAAATATGATGACCCCGATGAAGATCGGATCATACTTAGGACTTTGCAGCAACATCATCAGGATGATCTTAAGTAAGATCACCCGATGTTAGAATATCACCCCAGCGAAAGATCATGCTGTCAGAAAATATGATGACCCTCGTAAGAAACATCAGGGTGATGTCTGGAAACATGATGATGATGACCTCCTCCAAAGAAAATATGATGCTGATGTTAAAACATGCTGAGGAGGCCCAAAGACTTAGAACTTTTTGGATTTTTTGGGAAGGTGCCTGCATGAAAATTGCTAAAATAACTGACAGTGAATTCAGGCACCAACAGTGGCTCTGTCTGGGGACGTGCAGGTGCAAGACTGCAGCGAGAACCCTAGATCTCTAGGATGCAGACCAGTCCCTTATCCATTGGGCACAGAGTCAAATACTGCACCGACCTGCATCACCAAACACACTTGATGGCCTAAGGCCACCAAGAAAAGAAAAACATGTATCTCCCTTTGTCAAATATCTTGTTTTCATCTGCATGCACTGGGTCAAGCTTGGAGATACTGCAAAGATCCACCCACAAACAAACCTTGTCATCTGCATATTCAACCCTCTGATTTGGCTTGTCATTGTCACCCTTATGCAGACAACCTTCAGCATTCGGCAACAAGTGAATGTAGAATGTATCAGGCAATGCATACCCATATGGCATAGAACACATGTTATCATCACTATGCATTGCAAAATGATTTCCTAGCTGGACTAAAAACTGAAAACACTCAAAGTCCACCACACAGCTAGGAAAAACAGAGCTCATTGTATATGGTGGCACATCAAAAGAAAAGCTTTCAAAAACACAATTGTGTACATCATGTACACAACAATCAGCAGCACCAGGCTGGAAAAGATCAGGCTCTGGCATCTCTTTCAAATCAGGCACATTTTCACAGTCACTTACCTGATGCATGTTGTTTCCTCTTTCATCAGGATGAGAAACAGAATCCAAGCCAAAAATAGTGTCTAGATCTTCACCATACTCAGACAGATCCTCATCGCCATATGTGTCATAAATGGGTGACCCAAGTGCATCAGTTTCATCATAGTATGCCATTTGTTCATGGGCAGCAGAGCATGCATCTTCATCACCAATGGATTCCCTCTGTGGAGGAGTATCAGCCTGTATGCTTATTTCTTCTCTATCTTGAGCACAATACTCACAATTATCTCCACAGGTCCATTCCAAAAATTGCTCATTGCTGTCCACAACCTCATTGTTGTTTTCATGGTCAGATGCCTCATCATTGCAATGGGAATCCTCATTAGTCCTTTCACTGGCATCCTCAACATTCATCTTTTCATCTTCACATGATGCCTTAATTATTTGGTCATTTGCAGCTTTACAACTATTATTCACACCAAGGCCTGGGGACAGGGGTTTCAGCAGGTGCACATTTCTAATTTTTTCTATCTTTTCAATGAACCTGTATGCCATCTGCATACTTGTCACCTTGAAATCCCTCAGTATTGCACTAAAGCCCTCCTCAAAAGCTTCAAAGAATATGCCAACACAGGCTGAAATATCAGGTCTGAAGACTTCTAGGATCTGTGAAAGGGCTACTGCAAACCTATGACTGAAATCAACACATGGCTCTTCATCTTGTTTTCTGATTCTCATCAATTCTGCAACAAGATCAGCTGGTTCTTTTGCAAATTCTTCCTTGAAACAGTCAGCAAGCTCATCCCAACAGGCAAAGGATCCTTTTGAAAAGATCAAATACCAGTCTTTTGCTTTTGCATCAAAGGACCTAACAAAAAACCTCATCCACATATCCTCATCTCTAAATGAATGTTTTCCCATGAAACTGTGAAAATTTTGGATATGTGCATTCCCATCACATACACTGTGACCACTAAATCTAGGCATCTAACAGTATATCCTAGCAGGCATAGTTTCTACTTTATAATCAACCCATGACAAATCCAGTTGGTCATACAAAGGATCAAAGGGGCTGAGAAGAGGTTTAACCTTCTGACTAGCAGACACAACAGGGTTACTACTTTTTAACTGGGCCTGCTCAGCCTCTAAGAATATCAACCTATTTCTTATCTCTTCTATTCTTTTATTCAACATTTCACCACTGAGTATAGGATAATTCATACTTGGATTCATAAAAATCTTACTCTTAGACATCCTTTGTCTGTCTAAGACCTAAGGCTTCCCCTGGCATCTAACTTATGCAGCAAAACAACAAATATAAAGGGGAAGGAACAAGATACCTTTTCTCATACAGATGCTAAAATATGAACAGCACATTTTTGTCACATCACATACATCCATCTTTCATGTGCATTTAGATCTTTTTTGCAGAGTCACCACCTCTCCAAAGAGGACAAAATTTATAGCAGCTGAAAGCTCAACACATATTTTTCTGAGTTCATACCACCAGCAGAGCAAAACTTCACCAGAGACTGCAGGATATCACTTTACATCACCATCCCCAGTGGAGTCGCCATTTTGTTGGTTTTTTTGAATGGGTCACAAGATATATTACTGGAGATGATTAGATAGTACTTTTACTTCTCAATCCTCAGCAGAGTCGCCATTTTGTTGGTTTTTCTTCTGAATCAGCATTAGGGTTTGCCACTTCTAATGCACAGGCAGATTTAGCCAACTAATACAGGAGGTTGCGTGAGCTCCTCCCCTTCACTTCTGGTTCTGCCGCACCAAGGGGGGTATCCCTATAACTCAAGATGTAACCTTGACTAGCTCAAAGATAGAAAGATCTAACTTGACAACAATAGGCAGAATACTCTCATGTATGGACCAAGATCTGTATGATAGATCACAAGGTGGGCAACGTTCTTGGACATATATGTCTGGTTAGGTATGAGAGCATGCAGGGGTTCCTACTTCTAATCCTACAACTAACAGGTGGAAGGATGAGATGGTTTGAAATGGTGTTTGGATGCAAAGCTGGACATGGTGTATAACCTCAACACAGAGCTAGATTGGTGCCTATCCAGGGCTTGGAGTCGGTAGACATACACCTGTGAATGATCAGCATGAATAGCTAAAACTAGATTTCAGGGGGATACACATGATACCTGCCTTACAGATATCTCCCAATACAGAGTGTTAAGCTGTCGATACTTATGGCATCCCTATTGCAGTATACCCTTCCCAATATTCAATCTAAAAACAATTTAATCTACCCCTTGAGCAGAAGTTAAAAGATTAAACATTCAACACAGGAATTCTATGTTCTAGAATCTTAGACATTCCTTGAATACCTGGACTCAGAAGAAAGATACATGCAAAACTGGAGACAGAATCAGCATAACACATGCAAATATAGCATTATTCATATAAGATTAACCATGAAATCAGTGGATTCATGCAAAAACGTACAACAGGAGATACATAAACTCACAAGTTTGTTGCACAGAGCAACCAAAACTAGTTGTATCTTATTACAGAGCCAAAATGTCTAGTTTTCAACAACCTAAACAATGGTAACACAGTCTGCCTATATTGGCCAGAAAGTGTACCTCTAGCATTAATTACATGGTTGACCAAAAATCCCGCCAGATACACAGTATCAGAAAAATGGCGCTCAACGCATTATCAGATTGGCGCCCAAACATGAATGCAGTAGGTAGGGGAGGAGACAGGAAGAAACCTTGAGCCCTGCGCCACTGTCCGTTGATGTACACCTTCAATCGGGTACCAGATCCGTCCATACCTCTGCAACCTTCACCATTAATGCTCATCTACCTCGCAGCCATCGGGAAAACATCAAACAGTGCATCGCAACCGTTTCCCACCAAAATACCTCGTCATGATATTTCAAAATATGCAGGATATCAATTATCCCACATGCACCCCGCGGCGACCTTTTCAACACTTTATATACTAGGTCGCGAGCATATATGCTGTCGGTGCTTTTGCTCCCGACGACACTAGTATAAGACCTTCATCATCCTCATCCTCCAGCAGCATGATATCCTGTTGCTTGAAATATCACCCTGACGTCAGCATCATCATCGTAATATCACCTACATGATAATCGCCTTCATCAGCACAACCTGATGCATCGGAGGAAGATCCTCCTGCTTAGTCGATACTAAATGTCTGGCCGATGAACATCCTGATGACGTCACCGTCATATCCTGCTGACGTCATCAACATATCTGCCTATCGCGAACCTCCTCATATCCGGATGACGTCATCGTCATGTTTGCAAATATCGGGGGATCTCCACAAGATGATCAGTGTTAGAAATATGACCCCCCTGAACCTTGATGACGTCACCATACATCGGCATCAGGATGATATTCGGAAGATAACCGGATATTTGGAAATATCATCCTGATGCACACATATCATGCTGCACTGTAGCTCCACTATAAGATCGGGGTGATATATGAATATGTGACTGATATTTGAAATGATCACCCCCATTGGACAATGCATGAAGCCGACAGGCGAATATCTCCCTTCGGAAATATCATGATGCAGACAGGTAGAAAAATGGATATCACCCTGACATAAGAATGACGTCAGCATCATCAGGGTGATAAAACAACGAACATGAAGTGATAAAACAACATCAGGATGATCTTGACTAAGATCACCCAATGTTCAAATATGATGACCCCGATGAAGATCGGATCATACTTAGGACTTTGCAGCAACATCATCAGGATGATCTTAAGTAAGATCACCCGATGTTAGAATATCACCCCAGTGAAAGATCATGCTGTCAGAAAATATGATGACCCTTGTAAGCAACATCAGGGTGATGTCTGGAAACATGATGATGATGACCTCCTCCAAAGAAAATATGATGCTGATGTTAAAACATGCTGAGGAGGCCCAAAGACTTAGAACTTTTTGGATTTTTTGGGAAGGTGCCTACATGAAAATTGCTAAAATAACCGACAGTGAATTCAGGCACCAACACTCTACACTCACAAAATTATTGTGTGGGTCATTAGTTTCAGACCAAGAGGCATGTATCCTAGTCCATAACGATTAGCATAGATTTGTACTTGGATTATCTTGATGATACCTTGCTCATTGAGGCCAAGGCCCTTACCCTTGTATTTAATATTTTCATAAATATGGAGTGGTATAGGGTAGTTTTGTTTTAGGTAGCCAAGTTTTGATTGTTAGGAAAGGTGTCTCAACCTTGCAACTACAAAAGGTAACTATTCTTTTCAATTTTAGTCTTTTCGAATACCCTTTATCTTGAAGAATGGTTTAAAACTTTTAAAGTTTCCAAAAGGGGCTAAAAGTGGCAGGGCTTGTAGAAAGTCTACATTTGAGCTCGAATAGACCTAAAATTTTCCCAAAAGCTATAAAACTGCCAAATAAACATCCTGGGTGAGTTTTGACCCAAGATCATACTTGGATTGCAAGATATTAAATTTTTCATTTTGAAACTTTTGGAAAAGTTTTGAACTTAGGTTTGAGGCACTTAGAGGCACTAATTTGCCCTAAAAGTTTTCATAATTGATGAAGTGTGTTATATCTTGATAGATCTCTTCATGATCTTTCCAACGCATCAAACTGTTCGTCAATCGGACACCCAAATTAAAAGTTATGGCCTCTAGAAGTTGGGCCTCCATTTTTCGGAAATGTAAAAACATGTTGGACACCTAAAAGAGTTGTAAAGGGGGGAGTTACACATGTTGGTGTGTGATTTGTCACATCACAAGGCATATTTGATTGGAGATAATTTGGGTGCCACTTTTGGATGGTTTTGGCTCATGGTTTTGTAATTATCATTGACGGTTTATTGTATTGTATCTCTTATATATCAGGAGCTTGAGATGGAGGTTGTGTGTGAGAGTATTATAGATGTTGGGTTGCCTCTAGATATCTAGTTGGTTATACTCCCACAAAAGCTTGCTCTATAAGTATATTATAATCTTGTTGATTTCTGAATAATATATTGGGCGACTTTTGGAGTGTGGGGTGTTTCTCTCGAAAGGGTTTCCCCATGTAATTACTAAGTTGTGGTATGGTTGATATTTTATTTATTTTTATATAATTTATGTAACTGTTGTAAATATATGAACATTTTTTCATATTCCTCCTCAAGATTAGTGTAAGAAGTTGTTCTGCTACCTTAGATTCCTTACAAGTGGTATCAAAGCTTGATCACCTTTGGTTTCAGTTGTGGGTTGTTGGATTTTTTTAACTAATCTAGTTTTGAGTGGTAGCTTGTGTAGAAGATACTTTGTGATCTTATTGTAGGAATTTTTAAATGGTGACCACATCAGGAAGAATAGAGGTAGAGAAGTTTTCTAGTAACAATTTTGAGATGTGGAAGTTGAAGATGGAGGATCTGTTAACTGATCAAGATCTGTGGGATGCTATTGATGAGAATGTTTCAAGGCCTACATATGCTACTTTGGCTTCTCAATATGATGTTATGGACCATAAGGCCAAGGGTCTAGTCATATTGTGCTTGTTAGACTCTGTTTTAATCAATGTCCATGAAGAATCCTCTGTGAAGAAACTATGGAAGAAACTTGGTGAGATATATCAAGCCAAATATTTAGTGAACACGATTTTATTGAGAAAGAAATTGTATTCCTCGAGAATGGAAGAGGGTGGATGAATTTTAGACCACCTAGAAGCATTCAATATATTTGTGGCTTAATTGGCATCAGTTGGTGTAAAAATGGATGAGGAAGAGAGATGTCAGATCCTACTTTTTCTTTGTCTGACTCATGGGATTCTCTTGTTATATATATTGGGAGTACTTCTATTGTCTTGAAAGTTCAAGATGTTGTGGGTTCTTTACTTTCTAAAGAGATGAGGAGGAAGATATCCATCAGTGCTAAAGAAGCCCTAAATGTTCATGGAAGACCTAAAGAAAAAGGAAAGAAGAGTGAGAAGCGTGACAAATCCAAGTCCAAGGGGAGATCCAAATCTCCTAGAAAGTCCAAATCTCCTAATTCTATGGGTGTTCATTAAACGTACCCTTTAGTGGTGATGTCCCTATTTTAGTGATGCATATAAAATCGATGTAAAATAGGGAAAACCTAGATGCTATATTAATTTGAAGAGTATGAGAGGAAATGTCATGATGCCTTGACATCTCCCTAACGTCCTCCTTTAGGGGACATTCTTAGGAGATGTTCCCTATAGTGAACGAGCAATCCTAGGATGTCCCCAAATATTTGGAAAAGAAGTGGATATGTGGGATGTTATGCTCCCATATCTTAGTCCCAGAATTACCTCCAAAATAGGAAACAACATAAATTTTTTGGGGACATGTAACCAGGGAACATTGAATCTATGACATGAAAATGATAAATCTTGCATCATAGAAAAATCAAATTAGAAAATAAGAAAATGACATAATATGATTGGAGGAACATTATTACACTCTTATACTTATTATTGATTGTTTACAACTTATATAATGAGATCCAATTTATTATTAGAAAGGGCAGAAGTGGAGAATATGGCTAAATTTCCTTTCTAGGATGGGCAAATTTAAAGCCATGGAGTGAACCCACAAAAAATATTTCCACTTTGTTACTACAATTAAGAAAGCAACATAATTTCAATATGATATTCAAATCTAGATTAAGCAGACACCCTCAACACATTCAATGGTAAAAGGAAATAGCAACTTCCAAGATAAAAAAAACTTACTTTAACCTATGTTTTAGATTAGTACAGTTCTTGTTGTTATCACATCTTGAAACCTTGAGTGTAGGCATCTCAAATTACTCGTCAAGGTTTAGGTCTAGCCAGTTTCAAGAAAAAGTGGTCAATTTTGACCCCCCCCATTTTCCCCCATTTCCATGCACATACCCACCTTTAGTTAGGTTTTAGGCCTTGACCTAGATATAAAGTGGTGCTAGAGAAAGGATTTTCTCCTAGTAAGAATAAACTCCTATAAGTTATAGTTTTGAGTGATTGAACTGCACATGGTGTGAACTGTAGTCAAAATCAAGTTTTGGCCATAGCGGTAGTCAACAATGCTACTAAGAAGAGCTTTAATAGGATGAATAATTGGAGTTTCCAACATGGTTGGGATATTAGATGAAGTGGTAAAGATGCCAAGAGTGATGAAAATGCGAATGAATGTGATGGATTAAGATCAACACAGAGGAGTTGTCTAGAGGGAAGATCCTGGTGTTTTAGAAGATGAGGAAAGAAGTGAGAATGAAGGTAAACATGGATGCAGGTGAATATAAAGTTTTTTGTGAATGGTCTCAATGATTAGCAAGGGAACACAAATATATTTGCCAAGTTTACTTATAACTTTAAATTTGAAAGAGTTTATTGAATCAATCACTAAAATGGAGGAGAATTTTGAGTTCGAGGATATCTTAAATATGTATAGGGAAATGATCACTCAAAGTAAGATGATTAGATAAATTATACTATGGTGAAAGGAGTTGTAGTTAGAGCAAACAAGGGTTGACATGCATGCAAAATTTGGAAGCATACACAAGGCACATGAACTATTTGACAACATGTCTCAAAGAGATGCAACCTCTCATGGATCGGAATGTTTGCAAGATATGCACAAAATGGATTTAATGAAAAGACCTCACAATATTTTAAGAAAATGTAGTTGACGGGTGTGAAGCCTAACTTCATAGCCTTTGTTACCATCTTCCCATGTTGTTCCAAAATGGGAGCTTTAGAACAAGGCACCAATTCATCCATCAAAACATAATTGAAAGTGGAATTTTATTAGATGTTGTAGTTGCATGTTCCCTAGTAGACATGTATGCAAAATATGGAAGCATACACAAAGCATGTGAATTGTTTGCCAAGCTATCTCAAAGAAATGTTATCTCATAGACTACTATGATGGTAGGATATGCCCAAAAGGCTTTTGTAAGGATACTCTCGAGATCTTTGAACTAATGAAATACTTTGGATCCAAACCTAACTATGTAAGCTTTACTTGTGTTTTAATAGCATGCAACCAAAAGGTTTAGTGGATAAGGTCGTAAATTCTTTAATTCTATATGCCAAAAAAAATAAAAAAACTAGATGTAGTTAGATTGAAGGCCACAAAATAAATCATGCATTTCATGTAGATGTAGTGGTTAAGAACTCATTACATCTGTTAAACTTAGCCCAAAAATATTTCAAATTGAAAATCATCAAAGGTTTTTTTTTAATTAAAAAAAATAAAATTTAGAATTAATTATTTTATGAAGTAGAGTTCTTAACTGAAATTTTAACAAAGAGGGTTTGACAGGGTACCTCAATTTTGAAGATTTGGAAGTTCCATTCAAGGGGAAATTTAGAGATATAAGTGATACAAATAAGAAAATGTGGGTGGAAAGGAGGAAACAAAGTTCTTAGCATCAAAAAGCATTTGGATCTTCTAAAACATTTTGTATTTACGCTTTGGAGAAAGTGAGATCTATGCAATGTTTCGCCAAATTTCTAGGGACGGGAAAAAAATTAAAAATTTTAGGGATGGAAAAAGGACGACGGGGGACAACTATTTATATTAGTAAAGAGCATAATCCCCATAAAATATAAAAAAGTTTCTTATACTATGTATTCTTTTATTTTTCCATTCATTTTGAAAAGAATAGTATATTTTATTATTCTTTTCAATGGATAAACTAAAATTGTAAATAGTGAAAACCATTATTATTGTTTAATCTCTAGAATGTAAATTCTTAAATAAATTTAACATATTAATATATGTAACATACGAAAACAATATTCTTCCCATTATATGGGAACATACATCAAATTAATAAATGTTAGTACATAGAGAGCATCAAGCTTGGCAATAAACGTGAGAGAAGAAAAATGTAGAGGACTAAAATGAATGAGAGAATTTACATTGAAACAATAACTATTTTGACTTTTGGGATATATGCCTAGCAATGGCTCTCCTAATGCCTCTTAACCTCTACAACATATCTATCTTTCTTGTTTACATATCTTGTTTTTCCCTCTACTATTGTTGGAGAGGGTTTTAGCTCAATCCTCGACCTAGGTCAAGCATAAGATAATTTCATAGCATGGTGCATTGGTTGTAAGGAGACATCGTCGTGCTTCATCACCATGGATCATAGTTATATGGGTGTTCATTATATGCACCTTTTACCAATGTTGTCCTTGTTTTAGTGATGCATATACGATTGATGTAAAAATAGGGAAAACCTAAATGATATATTAATTTGAAGAGTATGAGAGGAAATGTCAAGACACCCTAGCATCTCCTTGACGTCCTCTTTTAGGAGATGTTCCTAGGAGATGTTCCCCATAGTGAGTAGGCAATCTTGGGATGTCCCCAAATATTTTGAAAAGAAGTGGATAGGTGGGATGTTATTTCCCCATCTCTCAGTCCTTGATTTACCTCTGAAATAGGAAATGACATAAAACCTTTGGGGATGTGTTTGAATCTATGACATGAAAATGATAAATCTCACAATATAGAAAAATCAAATTAGAAAATGAAAAAATGACATGATATATTTGGAGAAACATTATTACACTCTTATACTTATGATTGATTGTTTACAACTTATACAATGAGAACCGATTTATTATTAGAAAGGGTAGTAGTGAATGTGGCTAAATTTCCTTTCGAAATAGGACCCAAATTTAAAGTCATGGAGTGAACCCCCATAAAATATTTCCACTTTGTTCCTACAATTGAAAAAGATAATTTCAATATGATATTGAAATCTAGATTAAGCAGACCCCCTCAACACATTCAACACTAAAAGGAAATACCAACTTCCAAGATAGAAACAAGACTTTTTAAACCTATGTTTTAGGAGGGGTACAACCCAACAATAAAGTTACGACCCATTTACAAGATATTTGTTGAGAATATTAATGGAAGATAAAATTATTCCAGATAACGTTTGCAAAAAGAATCTTATTCTTTTGCACCACATTCAAATTGCAACCTGTCTAGCTCCATTATTCACCAATAAATTTGATGCAGAAGGGGCATACACTCTACTCAATGGGTCAAAAGATACTTTATCAAGTGACCTAATGGTTATGATGTGTTACATTTATCAAGTCAAACTAGGGAACATATCTTCTTGGATGACACCTATACTATATGTACAATTTAAGGATGCCTGAGATTATCCTAGAGGTTGTGTATAGAAAGATAATTTCTCATAACTAAAAAGGGGTTCTATATTATAAATTTGATCACATAGTAGTCGCTATAGGTAGATTTACTAAGCTATAGGTAATTATGTTAAGCTGTAGGTAATTCTGTCAAGCTATAGGTATATGTTACTTCAGCTATCCACAATTAACTATTTATATGAAACAAATTATCACAACTAATAAAAATCATTAACAATCTAATTTAACAAGAGAACTATAGTTTACCTCAAGTGGGATCTTGCTTGGGTGCACTGTATTCTCACAAAATCCTAATTAAATATTTAACTAGACATTTTCTATGCATTGATTGAATATGGCAATCTTTATTAAATTTTGAAAAACATAATAGAGAGTAGCAATAATGAAATTCTTCTAGATATCTGTTACACATAGAATCTACTGCATATATAGACATATTCTGATTCTCCTATCTAAATTGGACTCTAAACAACTCTAATCTACACATGTCAACTCTCTCCACAAACATAGGAAGAGGACTTGTTCTTATTCTAATCAAAATAGAAATAGGAAACTTGTTTGTACAGAAATTGCTTGAAGAGTACAATTCTACTATGGCTCTCCAAATTATCATGAAGAAAAAAGAAGTAATAAGAACACACAGACCAAGGCATAATCTATGCAATCAGTATCCATGACCTACTAAAACTATGAATTTCCTCTTATTCTTCATGGAAGTCATTATTTATGTTGATTAAACAGTTGGTGAGTGGAATGGTTTGTTGCAAAACCAACTCCTATACATTTGGGTTCCTTCTCCTTTGGCTACAGGCACTTGCTTCCTTAGTTGTAGGTGATCACTCCTTTGGCTGCAGGTTCATAGAGACCTTTGCTATGGGTGTCTGCTTCCTTGCTGCATAAGGGTTAGTTCCATCCCACAATACTTTCATACCATAAATTACCATAATCAACATAAATTGCTATCATATTTTGAAAATAATCATCAACACACACAAAACATTTATTAACATATTATATACCAATCTTAGTTCTTTAAACTTAAAAGTCAAGATAC
This sequence comes from Cunninghamia lanceolata, assembly GCA_027924645.1. NCBI lineage: Eukaryota > Viridiplantae > Streptophyta > Pinopsida > Cupressales > Cupressaceae > Cunninghamia > Cunninghamia lanceolata. The sequence continues at coordinate 74,242 of BSBN01001494.1, read as the reverse complement.
ATTTTGGATAATGTCTGAGGAAATGTTCTAAGAAAATAAAAACTAAACATGGAAAACCCCAACTTAGCATCTTGCTTGACCTCAAGCAACTCATGGCCTATGGTTATTCTAAAGTGTAGTCATCCTATAATCGTAGGTTTTGTAACCCTCTCCACCTATTTGAGATAAAATCCCTTATGCTCATCAAGGCACTCCCACCTGGTCTACTCAACTGTTTCCTATGATGATTTATGTCCCTGCTAGTGTGGTATTGGGTATAGGAGGAGAGGAGGCTGGAACACAAGGGGTAGTCAAGTGATTCCATGCCTAGTGGATGATCTCATGTACTTATGTTCCCTATTAATTACTGCTAAGTAATTAAAATTAGAATGGGGCTCTTTCTTTCTTATCTCCTAAGTTGGCTCATTCCATATATTTTTTGAGAACTTCAATGCCTCCTTACCAGTTTTGGTAGCTAATGTTTTGAACCTTACATAATCTTTTGCCTTGCACTTTAGAATCTTGTCTTCTACCCCAGGTTTCTGTATCAAGTTAATCCATTCTATGAACAACTGATTAGGGTCTCTAGGTTCAATGCTAGTTTTTAGGGGAATTAATTTCTCCCTTTCATGATATTGCTGACATTGAGTACCCCTATGATGTTCATTCTGGATAAATGATGCTAGGGATTTAAGCTGAACATCCACCACAAATAACAATAGACTCCAAGTTGTGTTGTATGGAATGGATAAACCATGTAAGTAAAACTCATAGAGATGGTTTTGCATCTCTAGAGTAGCTCTTTGGTATGCCATAAAAAATATCTTAGGTGTAAGAAGAGAAGTTGGGAGATCACTACATAATTGACTAAACTAAAAACTCAAAAACTATTCCTGCAGAAATAGGGCATATACCCTAGCATGAGGCCTACACCTCATAAGTTGCACTATCATTATGGACATCCTCCTAGTTTTCAATTTTAATCTGTTTATTTCTTCATCCTTTTTCTTGATTTTCTCTTCAAAATTATTTTTCATTTCCTTTTTATCCTCAGTCCAAGCCTGTTTTAATTCATCTATTTATTCCATTTTCTTCCACAACCTTAAGCCAAAGGTTACTAGGGTTGGTTGAGGAATCCCTACTTGAGGAATGTTTTGTTGTTCAAGCCTTGGACCCTTCCTGTCTACTTCTATGATGGCCATTTGAGCTAGTTTGTCCAACCCTGTTTCCTTTTGCTGGTATTTTTGCAGCTATTTTTATAACCCCTCAATCTACCTTAGGGCTGCCTGTAGCTCATCAACCTTTTTCTTTTTTTCCACTAGCAATTCTTTCCCTTTTGATTCAACGAAGGAAGTTGATACCCCCTAATCCCCTGTAGTGCTAGGGGACTCAGCTTGTTCCCTTTTAACAAATAAATATTCTCTTTCTAAATCTGTGTCTGTCTCTAGGAAAACCACTTTCCTTAGCTTTGGATGGATCTTAACTCTTGTGACTCCTTTCTCCCTTAGGTAGTGTGAGCGCCTTGGTGGATGCAAGGGTACTTTTTGCTTCTTTGGTGCCTTAGAAGAGGACGAAGATGTCTTCCATTTCTTGGCTATTTTAGGAAGAAAAGGGGTGTCTTGCAGAATAGGATTCTCAGAAACTATGGATGCTATGGGTTGTTGTGGAATAGAGGCCTTAGAAGCTGCGAGCCACGTGTCTTGCATTGCATGCTGCTCAGTAGAGTCGTGAGTAGTTGAAGCCACATGTTCTAAAGGAACTATTTGAACATGTTAAGTTGCATGTGTAGATATAGGGGAGGTTGTATATTAATCCATTTGGCTATGGGTAGGTGAAGTTGCATGTTCATAGGAGGCTGCATGCTCATGCATTTCATGTTGTTCAATAGGGCTGTGGGTAGGTGAGGCCATATGTTGAGAGGAAGTTGCATGTGCTTCGTTCTGTTCCCCTGGTTGTTGAATTTATCCATGTGCCCTATCCTCCCAAGTTCGTCTGAACCTCTGGGACCATTTACCATGAGGACCAACATCTAGACGGTCACTTATATGGTTCAATTCCAATTTTTTTTCCAAAGATAAGTCTGGGAATTGTGCATGCAAACTCCTTTTTACTAACAGAACTACTAGACAATGGTGAGATAGGGAAGATTGATTCCCATTTTTCTTATAGTTGATTGACATTCTCTTCAACAAATTAAACAGATAATTGGGTACATTTACCAACCTATTGTGATGGAGGTGACTAAGTAGTTTAAAATGCACTATGTATAACAATGGATATCTCCCATCACAGGTCAAATACTTAATGATATATACAACAATTGAAGCCCATAACTAGGGTAAGGAAAGACAATACCTTGTGCTAAAGAATCAAGTTCCTCTCCATGCTGCATGAATTCATTTTGAGCTGTTATGACGTCTACACACACTAGAAACTCCTCACCTATTGTAGGTAACATTGTTACTTCTGCAATGGCTCCTTTTGATGCATCCACCCACAATCCCCTAATCATTGCTTCATTATTATGCAGTGTTCAAGAAAATTGTTATGTCATGGATTTGTTAAATTTAGTTAACCTTAAAAAAAATCTAGCTAGCCTACTTGCTAGAATATTTGCCTGCAATCTTGATCATTAAGCAATGCAATGTGATTAGTTGGTTCTCTACGAATTGGGTCTCCTCCCATTGTAAGATAATACAGACACCTTCCTTGGTTGGTGAAATTGCTCAAAATTTCTTCTTTTCCATTGCTATCCCCATTATCCATTACTTCTTTTCCTCTTGTAAAGTTCAACTAATTGCCACTCATAATATCCCTTCTATCTGTTGCTTCCTTCTCACTTGTATGTTTCAACCAGTTGCCACTGATAATCATTTATTCATGCAACTTAACCAGTTGCTATTGATAGTCATGAAAGAAAAGGCTTAATCATGGGGTTAAATGATATGTACACATGAATTACATGGCTTAAGCATGGGGTTAAGTGGTATGTACACATGGATTAACATTTCCCATGTATAAAATGAATTTAAAAGATGGTAGAGTTTGATTAATCCCCCACAAGTAAAGGGTTCATTTGTCCTCAAATGACAGATCAACAAGGAAGTACAGACAAGCAAGGTTTTAAAAGCACTTTAAAAGTATAATAATAGATAATAAATGAATGCGAAATGATAATTGAAACAAAACAAATATAAATTATGTTATATAATTTAGAAAAGAAGTATCGGGATGATGGTTGTTGATAAGAAAGGTAGCTCGTGCAAATTGGCTGGAATGGCGGCTAAAGTGAATGCGGTCGAATATGTCTGCATGTTGATGTGGCATGATGTGACTTGAAGAGATCCTTATTGATGGTAATTTATGTGAATGAAGATGCATGGTGATATAGAGGACATATGCCATAGAGAGTTGTGGCATGCATGAATGTGACTGGTTGTGTGAAGAGGTGCTACATGGAGAAAGTGTATGGTTGCATGTATTGATGCTATAGGGCCATCAGAGAATGGTTGCAGGTAGCTATGGAAAAGTTCTCATGTGGTGTGTGGAAGGTATAGACACTATATGTCCCTCAAAGAGTGGTTGCAGGTGCATCTATGCTATAGGTCCCTTGAAGAGTGGTTGTGGGTGCAGTTGCTACAAGTTCCTCAGAGAGTGGTTGTGGGTGCAGTTGCTACAAGTTCCTCAGAGAGTGGTTGTGGGTGTAGTTGCTATAGGTCCCTCAAAAAGTGGTTGCAAGAGTAGTTGTGACAGGTCCCTCGAAAATTGGTTGTGGGTTCATTCACTACAGGTCCCTATAATGTCCTCTATTTCTTTTTGACTATTTTTTTATTGGTGGAAAGAAAATCATACATGTGGAATGACAACAGTTGAGCTGGTGGGCTCAACTACTGATGTGGTAGTGTGTGAAATAGTAGGCTTATCCAATGAGGTGATACATACTGAATCTTGTGGAGTCATGGGTCCATGTTCTTGTGTGAGTTACTATAGGAAGCCATCTTTATCCAATGACTTCTTATAAAGTTTTAATCGATGACCATTTATCATCAATGAAAATCTTACTGGATCAATTGTTGTCAATTGTATACTACCATTTGGATAAACCTCTGTAATTTCATAAGGACCCAACCATCTTGTTTGTATCTTTCCTTTATGATCCTTATACCTAGAATCATATAATAGTACCCAGTCGCCTATGTGAAATTCTTTTATTTTAATGTATTGTTCATGCCATTTGATCCTCTACTTCTAGACAATTTCAGTGTGGTGAACTGCTTCCATTCATAACTCATCTAAAACATTTAGCTGATGGAGTCTATCTTTTTGGACTGTAGATAGATCCATGCCTAGTTGAACTATTGTTCTTAGTTAATGTCATGTCTCTAACCTTGTGACTCTTTTTACTATTGGTTATTATCTTGATGGTTATACTCTATAGTTAAATTGTGTAACCCTAATAGGTAAATAGTCGTAATTGATGATTGTCTAGTTATTATGATGGATTTATATTCACTTCGGCTATCAATTTTGTGGACTAACCTATTGATGTGATTTGGAGTACGATTGAGTGCAGGTACTTGTTGAAGATGAGAAAATGACTAAGGTAGAAATGTTCTAGCTGGCCGACAAGAACTGATAGGAAGGAAACTGATGTTGCACACACACACGTAGATCATGTCATTTTGCATATTGGTTGACTTCATTGAGAGTTGTGACTTGTTCGTCTTAATATCTTTTTGGCGTGAATGACTGAAAGGGAATGGTTAAAGTATATAATCACCTTGCTTCAAATATGATGTTATAATGCATAAATATCAAATTGATCTCAGATCAAATATACACTTTATTTTGACTGATATTTTCTTTTTCTATATTTAAATAATATTTTTTTAATATCATTGAATAAAATAATACTTCGCTTAAAATAGTATTTTGGCTAAAAGCAATATATATGCTTATATACATATATATTTGAGTGTATAATACTTTTAAATGATAAGTGTTTTAGGATACGATATCTCAATATGTAATAATATTAAACTTTTGTAAGTTTTATTCATGCAAAGCTATTATTATAGATCAAATTTGATAAAACATGTTTTCTTACTCTTAAAGTAATTACTATATATTTATATATATCGAACTCATGCATGATTTTCTTCTATTAAGTTGAATCCTAAAATTAATGAAGATACCTTATTCACAATATAGTTAACATAAATTAGGAATGGATAAAATTTCATCGATATTTTACTTTTTGTAACCCATGCAATAAAGAAGATGGCACAAAGAGGCCATGCAATGGAAAGATGAAAGAAAATGTCTTCAGTTCTATTTACATCAGTGCCTAATTTAGAGGCATGGGGAGGAGATTAAAGGGAGGCACACTGAGAAAAGTGATATACACAGAAAATGCATGCAAGAAAGGAGGCCAGAGAAAAAGGATACGCACAACCAGGGAGGAAAAAGGCTCAAGGAACTAGATCGCCTATTTTTAGCATAGTAAAGGAACTCCATCACCGAATCTCCAAAGATGAACCAGGTTCTTTTAAGTTTTTACCTTGATAATGATGCATATTAGTTAAGCTAAAAATACTACCTTGTTATCTTCATCCAATTAGATTGTTTGAGTTCAATTGTGCCTGTATGCAAGTGTTTACTGCATCCTCATTTGGATTTTTCTTAGATGTCTTTGTTACCTTCATCTAATTCTTCTGTTTAAGCCTTTGAGTCGTCAATTGTTTTTGTTAAACTTTATTTTAGATCAGCCTCCTCTTTTGTTAAACAAGGCTGATGTAATTGCTTCATGGTTGGGCAGAAAAGCACCTGAGTCATGTTCCCGTCTCTCGGCTTGCAGAAGACCATTTGGGTTAGTGGCGACTGGAGATATTGTTTTAGATGTTATTCATTTCTTGTAGCAAATTATTGTACTTATTTATACATTATGATTACTTGTGGCCTACGTGCCAAGTTGGACATTGCATATTCTTTATAGTGTTAATACTTGGTTAAGCACATGAAGTGTAAGATGTATTTTCATTACTATTGATATGATTATGGAGATTTATCTTTTTACTTGACTTGATGTAATTATGTGGTTTATTTACTTCAGTAACTTCTGTGTTAGAATGTGACCCTTACATTTGGTATCAGAGCTCTAGGTTGAACACTAGGGTGTTTTTGGACTATTACGCTAAGTTATGAATTTGATGCAGATTAGTCATCATGGATACAAGAAATACCAACCATAATGGAGGTTCAAATAATGGACAAAATGAAAGGAATCGTGGTGACACAAACAATGATCAAGATGGAAGATTGGATCGAATTATTTCTTTGTTAACCCAGTAGAGTACGAGAATGGATAATCTTGAATAGGAGATCAGAGGGAACCATAGAGAGTAGAATCAAAATCAAAACCAAAACCAAGGAGGTGCAAATCTGAATCAGGGTAATGAGAACCTGAGGGTGGATGCACATAATGACAACCCAAGGGCCAAGGCATGGATTCCTGAGATTGAAACGAATGTGAATAATCAAGGAAGGATTGCATAGGAGTTGGACAAAGACCTCAAGAAGGTCTCACCACCCAAGTTCGATGGTAGGACCATCGGTGATGGAGATGAAGTTGGGATCATAGAAATGAAAAAATACTTTGAGCTTCGAAATCTTTTTGATGAGATGAAGGTAATGTGGGGTTCCTACTAGCTTACTGGAGAAGTGGCAACATGGTGGGATAATGAAAAGGTAGATAAAAGGTTGTTGGTTGGCGACATCACTTGGGAACTTTTCCTGTAGCTCTTCAAGAAAAGATGGTTACCATAGCTCTTCTTTGATAAGAAGATGACAGAGTTTCAAAATTTGACTCAAGGGGGAATGTCAGCAACCCAGTTTTGGGAAAGATTCTCACTTACTTAAGTATGTTCTGCAATACCAGATGGATGAGAGATTCAGAATTAGGAAGTTTATCATGGGCTTAAGGCCCCAAATTGGAGCAAATGTAGACATTCATAACCCACTGACTATGGATGTAGTTTTTGAGAAAGCCATTAAATAGGAGCAGAAGATACAGTAGGCAACCAGTTACCATAAGCAGAGAGATGTAAAGTATGCAAACAAGAGGTCCCAAAATTATAACAACAATCAGAACAATAATCAAAATAATAATCAAGGCAATAACAGTCGATAGATCAGGAATTTAAAGAGAGGTAACAACTCTCAAGATAGAAATGGTGATCATTAGAGTGGAGGAAATAAAAGAGGTGGTCACAATAACAATAACAACTGCAACAACAACCAATGGGATAGGGTAGAGAGACCCAGGGCCCCTTGTGGTGGATGCTATGTTTGCAGAGGAGAGAATTATGCTGACACCTATCCTTAGAGATTAGTAGGGAGAGGAAATGGGAACCACTAGGGAGCACCTCAGCACCAGATACATGTTGTAGTTGACAATCGACAAGTTGACTTTTAGGCAACACCTATACAATTTCAAGGTAAGCTCTATGGACCACCTATTTCTATTTTGATTGATACTGGTGCCACAAAATGCTTTGTAGATGCTAGAGTAGTATCAAAGTTATCTATTAGACCTAGGCATATGGAAAACTCATGGATGGTACAATATGGCAATAGAGCAGAGAAGAGAGTAGACTCATGTCTAGCATGCAGTGAATTAGAGCTCCTAACTTTTCAAACATAAGTCAATCTGTATGTAGCACCTTTAAGGTCTTATGATGTGATATTGGGAATCAACTGGTTAGCTAAACATAAGTCAATAGTAAACTATGGAGACAAGGTTCTTAGATGTTTGGATGACCTAGGAAATAAGGTGGAGATTAATGGATCTAAGAGACCTTTAGAGCTTAGACAAATCTTGACTATGTAGTTAAAGAAAGTCAAGAGGAAAGGGCGTACCATTTATGCTATCCAAGTGAAGGACCTTGACAATGAGGAACCAGCATTTAATGACTACCCAATCCTTAGAGAATTCTGAGATGTGTTTTCGGTGGAGTTGACAGAGTTACCACCAAAGTGAGAATTTGACTTCTCAATTGATTTGCTACCAAGGACTGAGCCTCAATCCAAGGCACCCTACATGATGACTACTATAGAATTGTATGAGCTTAAAGCACAATTGTAGGAGTTGTTAAACCAAGGGTTCATTAGACCTAGCGTGTTGCCATGGGGTGCACCAATCATCTTTGTAAAGAAGGTTGGAACCTTGCATTTATGCATTGATTATAGGATGCTTAACAAAGCTACTATCAAGAATAAGTACCCACTCCCTAGAATAGATGAGCTCTTTGATCAGATGAAGGGAGCTATGGTGTTCTCAAAGATAGACCTTAGATTTGGCTACCATCAGTTGTGGATTAAGGATGAAGACATCTCAAAGACAACTTTCAGAACTCACTATGGTCACTACGAGTTCACAGTGGTACCATTTGGGTTGACTAATGCTCTAGCATCTTTCATGAATTTGATGAATAGAATATTCAATGATTTCTTAGATGATTTTGTGTTGATCTTTCTTGATGACATATTGATATATTCTAAAATAGTGGAAGAGCATGAGAAGCATCTGAGGATAGTCTTATAGCACTTGAGAGAGAGAAAACTATATGGTAAGCTATCTAAGTGTACTTTCTATCAGGATAAGGTGCACTATCTTGGTCATGTGATCTCAGCTGAAGGGATTACAATTGACCTTGAGAAGATTAAACTGATAATAGAATGGATTGCACCTCAGAGTGTGACAAAAGTTAGAAGTTTTATGGGACTTGCAGGATATTATAAAAAGTTTGTGGAAGGATTCTCAACTATAGCAACATCGATTACCTCACTACAGAAGAAAGGTAAAAATTTTGAATGGACAAAAAGGTGTGAGCAAGCTTTTCGGGTGTTAAAGGAAAAGCTCACAACTTCTCCTATCCTGACCATACTAGATCCTAATGGTCATTTCACAGTTATAACAGATGCTTCAGGAGAAGGAGTAGAAGGAGTGTTGATACAGAATGAGAAAGTAGTTTCATATGAGTCAAGGAAGCTTAAGAAGTATCAGTTAAACTATGCCTCGCATGACCTTGAGTTAGCCACCATAGTCCATGTGCTTTAGATGTGGAGGAATTATCTCCTAGGTAAGTCCTTTGAGTTAAAGACAAATCATTTAGGGCTCAAGTTCATATTTACTCAACCTAACCTTAATGCACGATAGAGAAGATGGTTAGAATTTCTTAGTGAGTACGACTTTGGAATCGAGTACATAAAAGGGAAGAGAATAGAGTAGCAGATGCTCTTAGTAGGAGAAGACATCTAGCTATAGTGGTTACCACAAGATCCAATTTGAGATAGAAGTAATTCAGAGTCTTCAAAGGGATGAGCATTACGACAGAGTAAAGTAAGCTATAGAAACAGACCCCTTAGATCATCAGTTTGATGGTTATGTGTTGGAGTTAGATGGACTTTTGAGATATCAGGGGAGGATGTATATTCTTGATTCAGGAGAGTTGAGGAAGTTAGTCCTTGAAGAGACCCACAATGCACCATATTTGGGGCACCCTGGAGTTATGAAGATGGTAAAAGCTTTGAGACCTTTATACTTTTGGCCTAAACTTAAGAAGGATGTAATGGAATTTATGGCTTGGTCCTTGGAGTGTCAATGATTCAAGGCTGAGCATGTCCATCCAGTAGGGTCGTTGTACCCACACATTGTTCCTGAACATAAGTGGCAGGTGATAAGTATGGATTTTATTCAGGGTTGCCCATGTCATGGAATCAACATGATGTCATCTTGGTAGTCATGGACAAGTTGACTAAAGTAGCACATTTTATCCTGGGGAACCTTTTAGATGGATCATTGGTATTAGCTAAGAAGTTTGTTCAAGTGCATGGAGTGCTAGAGACGATTATTTTTGATTGTGACACTTGCATGACATCTAGATTTTGGACAACTTTGAATGCAACCTTGGGAACTAAGTTGAATTTTAGTTCATCTTATCATCCTCAAACGGATGATTAGATAGATAGAGTTAATCAGATTGTAGAAGACCTTCTCAGGATGTATTGTATGAATCAATAGTACAAATGGGAGGAGTATCTTCCATTGGTAGAGCTTGCTTACAACAACTCTTACCATGCATCTTTGGGAAGGGCACCGTTTGAAGCTCTTTATGGGCGTAAGTGTCGAACACCTATCAGTAGGGATAGAGTAGAAGAAAGAATAGTGATTGGTTTTGACATGCTTAGGGAGATGGATGATCAGATTAGGTTAATCAATGGGAAACTGAAGCAAGCTTCAGATCATCAGAAGAGTTATGCAGATAGAAATAGGATGCCTAGATAGTTTGTAGTTGGTGACAAAGTCTTTCTAAGGGTCAAGCCTCAGAAGAGTTCAATTTCATTTGGCAAAGCGTCCAAACTTGCTCCTCAGTTTGTAGGACCATTTGATATCCTAGAAGTGATCAATCTTGTAGCTTATCAACTTGCTCTACTACCTGCTCTTGCTAGAATCCATAATGTTTTTCATGTGTCTTTACTTAAGCCTTATCATCCTAATGCTTCACATATTCTTGATTGGTGTGCCTTACAGGTACATGATCCCAGAGTGGTGCTAGTGGAGCCCATTCAAATTTTGGAGAGGTGCAATGTTAAGTTGCATAACAAGGAGATTGTGCAGTACAAAGTCCAGTGGGACCAATATTCTGTGGACAGTGCCACATGGGAGGATGCTGAGGAGATTGATAGATATTTTCCTCATTTGGGGAATTTAGCATAGTTTCTTTGTTTTATACATAGTTATAGATGATACTTTGAGATATTGTTATTTCTTGATGATACTTTGGATACATTGATAGTGGTAGACAGATACATTATTATATTCAGTTATGTAATAAGATATCGGGATGATGTCTCTTCCTAGTGGGGAAGGATGTTGCATCTTGAACCTTGTGTCTCTTTTCACTATTGGTTATTATGTTGATGGTTATACTATATATTTAAATTGTGTAAACCTAATGGGTAAATAGTCGTAATTGATGATTGTCTACTTATTATGATGGATTTATATTGGCTTCGACTATCAATTTTGTGGACTAACAATTGATGTGATTTGGAGTACAACTGAGCGTAGGTACTCATCAAAGCTGAGAACATGATTGAGGTAGAAATGTTCTAGCCGCTCGACAAGAATTGATAGGAAGGAAACTGATGTTGCACTCACACATGTAGATCATGTCATTTTGCATACTAGTTGACTTCATTGAGTGTTGTGACTTGTTCATCTTAAACTCTATTTGGCGCGAATGACTGAAAGGGAATGGTTAAAGTTATAATCACCTTGCTTCAAATATGATGTTATAATTCATAAATATCAACATGATCTCAGATCAAATATACGCTTTATTTTGATTGATATATTCCTTTTTTGTATTCAAAGTAATTTTTTTAATATCATTGAATAAAAGAATACTTTGCTTAAAATAGTATTTTTTCTAAAAGCAATATATATGCTTATATACATATATATTTATGAGTGTATAATACTTTTAAATGATAAGCATTTTAGGATACGATATCTAAACATGTAATAATATTTAACTTCCTCAGGAGAGTTGAGGAAGTTATTCCTTGAGGAGACCCACAATGCACCATATTTGGGGCACTCTGGAGTTATGAAGATGGTCAAAGGTTTGAGACCTTTATACTTTTGGCCTAAACTTAAGAAGGATGTAATAGAATTTGTGGCTTGGTGCTTGGAGTGTTAGTGATTCAAGGCTGAGCATGTCCATCCAGCAGGGTTGTTGTACCCACACAATGTTCCTGAACATAAGTGGCAGATGATAAGTATGGATTTTATTCAAGGTTATCCATGTCACAGAATCGACATGATGTCATCTTGGTAGTCGTGGACAAGTTGACTAAAGTAGCACATTTTATCTCAGGGAACCTTTCAGATGGATCATTGGTATTAGCTAAAAAGTTTGTTCAGGAGATCTTTCAATTGCATGGAGTACTGAAGATGATCATTTTTGATCATGACACTCGCATTACATCTAGATTTTGGACAACTTTGAATGTAGCCTTGTGAACTAAGTTGAATTTTAGTTCATCTTATCATCCTCAAATGGATGGTCAGACAAATAGAGTTAATCAGAATGTAGAAGACCTTCTCAGGATGTATTGTATGGATCAACTGTACAAATGGGAGGAGTATCTTCCATTGGTGGAGTTTGCTTACAACAACTCTTACCATGCATCTTTGGGAATGACATAGTTTGAAGCTCTTTATGGGTGTAGGTGTCAAACACCTATCAATAGGGACAGAGTAGAAGATAGAATAGTGATTGGTCCTGACATGCTTAGGGGGATGGATAATCAAATTAAGTTAATCAAAGAGAAACTAAAGTAAGCTTCAGATCATCAGAAGAGTTATGCAAATAGAAATAGGATGCCTAGATAGTTTGTATTTGGTGACAAAGTCTTTCTAAGGGTCAAGCCTTAGAAGAGTTCAATTTCGTTTGGCAAAGCATCCAAACTTGCTCCTCGATTCGTAGGACCATTTGATGTCCTGGAAGTGATCAATCCTGTAGCTTATCAACTTGCTCCAGAATCCATAACATTTTTCACGTGTCTTTACTTAAGCCTTATCATACTAATGCTTCCCATATTCTTGATTGGCGTGCCTTATAGGTACAAGATCTAGGAGTGATGCTAGTGGAGCCCATTCAAATTTTGGAGAGGCACAATGTTAAGTTGTGTAACAGGGAGATTGTGTAGTACAAAGTCCAGTGGGACCAATATTCTGTGGATAGTGCCACATGGGAGGATGCTGAGGAGATTGATACATCTTTTCCTCATTTGGGGGATTTAGCATAGTTTCTTTGTTTTATGCATAGTTACATATGATACTTTGAGATATTGTTATTGTTTGATGATACTTTGGATACATTAATAGTGGTAGACAGAGACATTATATTCAGTTATGTAATAAGATATCAGGACGATGTCTCTTCCTAGTGGGGAAGGATGTCACATCTTGAACCTTGTGACTCTTTTCACTATTGGTTATTATCTTGATGGTTATACTATATAGTTAAATTGTGTAGACCTAACTGGTAAATAGTCATAATTGATGATTGTCTACTTATTATGATGGATTTATATTCACTTCGGCTATCAATTTTGTGGACTAACCTATTGATGTGATTTTGGAGTACGAATGAGCGTAGGTACTCATCAAAGACGAGAACATGATTGAGGTATAAATGTTCTAGCCACCCGGCAATAACTAATAGGAAGGAAACTAATGTTGCACACACACACACACGTAGATCATGTCATTTTGCATATTGGTTGACTTCATTGAGTGTTGTGACTTGTTCGTCTTAAACTCTATTTGGCATGAATGACTGAAAGGGAATGGTTAAAGTTATAATCACCTTGCTTCAAATATGATGTTATAATGCATAAATATCAACATGATCTCAGATCAAATATACACTTTATTTCGATTGATATATTTCTTTTTTTATATTCAAAGTAATTTTTTTTAATATCATTGAATAAAATAATACTTTGCTTAAAATAGTATTTTGGCTAAAAGCAATATATGCTTATATACATATATATTTATGAGTGTATAATACTTTTAAATGATAAGTGTTTTAGGATACGATATCTAAATATGTAATAATATTAAACTTTTGCAAGTTTTATTCGTGCAAAACTAATTATAGATCAAATTTGATAAAACATGTTTTCTTACTCTTAAAGTAATTACTATATATTTATATTTATCAAACTCATGCATGATTTTATTCTTTCAAGTTGAACCCTAAAATTAATGAAGATACTTTATTCATAATATAGTTAACATAAATTGGGAATGGGTAGAATTTCATTGATATTTTACTTTTTGTAACCCATGCAATAAAGAAGATGGCGCAAAGAGGCCATGCAATAGAAAGATGAAAGAAAACGTCTTTAGTTCTATACACATTAGTGTGTAATTTAGAGGTATGGGGAGGAGATTAAAGGGAGACACACTGAGAAAAGTGATATACATAGAAAATGCACGCAAGAAAGGAGGCCAGAGAAAAAGGATATGCACAGCCAGGGAGGAAAACAACTCAGGGAACTGGATCACCTATTTTTAATACAACAAAGGATCTCCATCACCGAATATCTAAAGATGAGCCAGGTTCTTTTAAGTTTTTACCTTGCTAATGATGCACATTAGTTAAGCTAAAAATACTACCTTGTTATCTTCAGCCAGTTAGATTGTTTGAGTTCAATCATGTCTGTATGCAAGTGTTTACTGAATCCTCATTTGGATTTTTCTTAGACGTCTTTGTTGCCTCCATCTAATTCTTCTGTAAACCTTTGAGCCATCAGTTGTTTTTGTTAAACTTTATTTTGGATCGGCCTCCTCTTTTCTGTAATTTGGGCCTAGTGGTGTTCACCTAGGGTTAGGGTTTTGACTTCCAATTTGCAGGTTCCTGTGTGTTTTCCTTCAGACCCTTAGTGCCTTGGTTTAAATTGTTCCCCGGCCTGCATGCACTGTTTAATTATTTTTCCTGTCACATTTGAGAAAATTGTTAAACTCTGTGTATGCAAAGGTGAAATGTGTGTTGGCAAACTTGTGAAATCTCCCCTCGGTCCCTCAAAATTGATAAAAAATGGGTTAGATGCATTTTTGAATGCATATCGGGTCACTGTTTCCAGTTTCTAAATGTTTCTATCAGTAGCCGAGAGGGTCTCATATTGCCAGTGCCGTGGGTCTGCCAAGTGTCGAGCCCCCGTTTATTGCCGCGCTTTTATTTTTGAATGTAGCTCTAACGAGGAGTATGCCACGTTGCAGAGGCTGTTTCTCTTTTATTTCTAAGTTACTTGTTGCAGATGGCGCCACGTGTCAGCTTCCGACAGAGTTTCGCCAAAGTTTCAATGAAGTTTCTTTTAAGTTTCTATGTGTGCGCACGAGGCACCACGTGGAGGCACCCGAGTGACCCTAAAGGTTTCACAGTTTCTGCCAAGTTTCAAAGACTCTTTAAATGTTTCTATTATGTTTCAAGTTCCTCCTCGTGGAAGACTCCATGTGTCGTCAGCCGAGACACTCCCAAGAAGTTTCTAAGTAGGGGCAAGAGGTGCCACATGTCCCTTGTTGTTGTTGCGGAAGCTGACAAGTGTTAGCTTCCGAGATTGTTTCTATTTTGTTTCTGAGTGTAGCAAAGTGGTGGTGGGTCCCAGTAAAGCAGCTCAGTGGCCCTGCGGACGATGCCAAGTGCCATTCACCGCCAAGCTTTCGAAGGACCCTTTATGTTTCTCAAGATTTTCACGGAAGGCACCACGTGTCACTCTCCATTGATGTTTCTGAAAGTTTCTAAGTTGCCCAATGGATAAGGTGCCATGTGTATCTTATAATGGCTGCGGAACCTGCCATGTGTCTGCTTCCACGTGTCTCTCTCTTTTTCCTTCGGCGCCAAATATTGACAGAGGTGGGTCCCAGTGAGTGTCTCAAGTGTTGCGGGTGATGACAAATGTCACCTTTCGCATAAGTCTTAGGAGGGGCCTTAAAGTTTCTGAGTGTTTCGAGGAAGTTTCTTTGAGTTTCAAGAAGTGGCCGCGGGGGGCACCATGTGGCTGCTTCCGTGGGTGTTTCAAAGAAGACTCTTTAATGTTTCAAGAGAGCGCGGAGCTCACCATGTGTCTGTCTCCACCAAGCTTCCGAAGGGTCCCAATATTGTTTCAAAGTGTTTCTCAAGAGGAGCGCGGGGGGCACCACGTGGCGGTTTCTACGGGTGTGTCTCAGAAGGGTCTCTAGCGTTCCAAGGGTGCCGCGGAGCTTGCCATGTGGTGGCTTCCGCGTGGGGTTCCGGCTGTTAACTCTCAGCGGGGAAGATAAAGGAAAAAGGACCTAGCGTTAGAAACTTGAAGTGTCTGCGTGGCACATTTTTGTTGGTGGTGACTTTTTGACACTTTTGGGGCCGTTGATTTCAAGCGATGGGTTTTGATTGATGGCCACGTTTTAAGCTTGCAGCGACAGGTTTTCTCTTTGTATCTGTGGCCGTGTTTGGGTGGGAAAAACTTTAGAGGTTTGCTGTGGCTGTGTTTCTAGAGGCTGTGAGTAGCTGAAACATTAATGGCGATTGCACAGAGGTGTGGGTCGATGATGGATAGATCAACCACCATTTTTATGATGCATGTCCCTGGGCGGCGGTGCAGATCCTGATTCTCACCTGCTCCTCGTCCTTCTCTAGCTTCTCCATGATTTGTCCCCTATTACATTTATGATTTTGAGCACCATTTTTCTAATACTGTGTATCTGGCGGGATTTTTGGGCCTCCCTTGTAATTAATTCTTTCAGTACATAGTTTTGATATAAAAAGCAGACTGTGTCACTCATGAAGGTGGTTGAAAATTGGACATTTTAGCTCTGTAATGAAATACACTTGGTTTTGGTTGCTCTGTGCAGTGGATTTTGTGAGTTTATGAGTCTCATGCCTTATGTTTTGTGCATAAATTCATTGGTTTCATGCTGATTTAGATGAGTAATGCTATATTGCATGTGTTTTGTTGTCTGTCTCCTGTATTGAATATGCTTTCCTTTTGAATCTGGATATCTAAGGGGTGTCTTGGGTTCTAAGATATAGGTTTACTATATTGAATGCTTGATCTCTTGACTTATGTTCAAGGGATAGATTAAACTGTTTTCAGGTTAAGTATTGAGGAAAGTATATTGCAGTAAGGATATCATAAGTAGAGATGTATAAACACTCTATTCTGGGATATATTTGTAAGGCAAATATGATGAAATCCCCTTGAATCCAGTCTTGTTATGTTTGTGCTGAACATTTGCATGTGTATGTCTACTGACTCCAAGCCCTGGATAGGCACCAATCTAGCTCTGTGTTGAGGTTATACACCAGGTCCAGCTCTGCATCCAATCATAAAATCAAAATCAAACTCCAAAACAACCATTAGGACAATAGAATTAGTTTTAGGATCCCAAGTCCTCTGTCTATAACTGAAAATAGGCCCAAAGCTAGCCCCTTTGCTCTTATCTTGCAGTTTTGGTCTACTTACAGGAGGACTTATCTACTTCATGTCAGCATCCCAGCTTTTGTATGCATATTCTCATGGGTGTTGAATAGGGAATACCCCCTAGGTTTTGCATAGCCTGAAGAAGAAGAGGAGATAAAAATAGAGTCTATGTCCTATACTGTTGGCCTGTGGCCTAGAGATCCTGTTGATCATTGATGGCTACCTTGTAGGGAAATCTGGGAATAAGCATCCAGTCTGGGAAAAAACCAACAGAAATTGGCAACTTTGCTAGGGACAACGTTGTGTAAGAACCGTGATTTTTAAAAGAAAACAGTTCCTAGTAATAGGTGGCGACTCCGAACCAATCTCCCAATCGGTAAAGTAAAAATTTGTATGCAAGGGAGAAGATCCCAGCATAATACTCTATTTGAAGAGTTACCCATAAAAATGATGTATAGAAAAAAGGGGACTGTTCGAGCCAGTCAAGATGGTTCTCCTAGCCCCAAGAAAAATGATTTTATTCAAAATAATCTAGGATCCTCAGAGAAGACAGTACCTTATTTTTCAAACACTGAGGCTGAAATCTAGAGTGTGTATGAAAGACATCAAGGTAATGGTTTGAGAATAAGGTCAGAGGTGTTTCAAGAACATCCTTTTCATGATTCTCCTGACAGATTTGAAGAGGCTGAATCCTTAAGGGATGATGATAATGATGATCAGAATATGATAAAACCATCCTCTTCTATGCCTAGAGAGGAAGAACTAGCTGATGAAATTAAGAGCTTAAGGGTTGAGTTAGAATATCTGCAAGCAGTAAAAATTAGAGATGATATGAGACGGAAAGTGCAGGCTTTGAGAGTTGCTCAAAATGATTCAATTCCTACCCTCCAAAATGCAAGTACGTAGAGAAATCAACAAAGAAATGAGGTACAGTATCATCAGCAAAATGATCAAAGACAAAATGTAGACAATGCCAGAGTACCATTAAATAATGTGAGACATCATAATGTAAATAGAAATGCAAATGCTAATCAGTTTGAAAGGCACCCAATGCAGTTGGATAGATTCAGACAACTTGTTTTTGATGGCATTCCTGGTTATCCAAACCCTGTTGACAAACATGTGAGGCTGCAAGTGCCTAAATTTTTAGGAAACAATACTGTCTCAGGAGAGGATCATTTAAAAGCTTTTCAGAATACCATGGACAACTTTGAGGTTGAGCATGAGGATGTTTTCATGAAATCATTTATGCAATCTTTAGTTGATGAAGCCAAGGAATGGTATAAAGGTCTCCCTGGTAGAAGCATTTCATCATGGGATGATTTTAAAAGGATGTTTAAGAAGCAATATGGTGACAAAACTGACCCTAGCTTTTTTGTAAATGAGTTCACTAGTATCACTAAAGGGTCAAATGAACAGGTCGCTGATTGCAATGCTAGATTCATGAAGGTATTGAACAAATTGCCACAGGACTTGAGGCCTAATGAACCTATGAGCATAGTGTTGTACATAAATGCTTTTGATGCCAAGACAGCTTATGGATTAAGAGACAAGGGTCCTCACAGCCTTAGAGATGCCTTCAAAGTTGTGACAAATATTGAAAATAACAGAAAGGCATCTGGTAAAACAAACAGAAGGGATGATGTAAAAATTCTGCAGAATCCAAACAAACCTCAAAACACTCAAGGTAGTACATCTGCCCCTGAAGATAAAATAGATAAATTGGCAAATGTTGTTAAGGATCTAAGCTATAGGCTGGCTAAAAATGAAAAGGGAATAGGTCCTGATAGGCAAGCTTACCAAAGACAGGAAAAGAGACCATCATTGCATGATATGCCATATAATACCAATTGGCAGAATGGTAGGCCTGTATTGCCACATAACAATACAAATCAGAGAGCTCAACATACCAAGGAAACTCTTGATCCTTTGAAGAAGGCTGTTAATATTGTTAATGATACTCCATGGTGTATAATATGCCAGATGTCTCATTCACAGTCACAATGTATGATTGCTCAGTCTCTATATAACAATGCCATGGCCTATGATGAGTGCAATGATCCTCATTGCATGGAAGATGATAATGTCAACATGTTGTCTACAAATAGAGAATACTCTTTTCATGATGCTGATGCAAATGCAAATGATGAAACTCAGGTCTGCCAACAGTTCCCATATGATGATGATGAAGAAGACAACTATGTGTATGCTTAGGATTCACACAGTTTTCTGAATAACTTGAGGAGACCTTCTGATGAAGAAATTAGGGCCTTCACAGCTGCAGCAGTTGCTCAAGTCAAAAGCAACTACAACCTAAGAGGTAAAGCTCAAGTAAGCAACCCACATCAGCCATAAGGCATTTCTGCAAATCAGCTTGTACACAGTCATAAAGGAATTGAGACACAAAAGAAGCAATGGAACAATAATAGGCAAAATTTTAAGCAGAAAACAGGTTATGATCCTCAAGGACCAGAAAATAGAGTTCCCCAGGTTTATGATCAAAACAAGAATTTTTAGAACAAGGATGACAGTCCGAGAGCCATAAAAACTAAAGCTGGATCATCTCAGGATAGAGGTAAAACTACGGATCAGGCTCCAATTGTTATTCAAAATTATGCTCCATTTGACATCACTCAGGTCTTGTCTCAAATAAAAGTCTCTGTTGCACTAATGGAGCTGATGAAGGTTGAAGAAATTAGAAATAAGACTGTATCCTTGATTTCAGGAGTACCATGCCAAACCAAGAAGAATATTGAGACTCAGGATAAGAAACAAGCTATGTGCATTAAAGAGGATGAAATTCTTGAGGTATATCTAGGGATGACCATGACAAAATGCCCTTCACAAGTGGAGCAATTTTATGTATCCTTGGTTGTAAATGGGAAAGTAATTAGAAATTGTATGCTTGATTCTGGAGCATCTACAGATATCATGCCTTTAGCCATTATGCAGCAAGCTGGATTAAAAATAGACAAGGCATGTGGGAAATGCTATGCAATGGATGCTAGAGAGGTACCTGTCATTGGAATCATGAAGGATGTTGATTTTAGATTGGCAGCATATCCTGAAAAAATCTATAAAATGAACATAACAGTTGTTGATATCAAGCCACAATATGGCATGTTGCTGTCAAGAAGATGGGCAGCACTGATTGGTGGAAGTATGCAATTGGATCTGTCATATGCCATGATCCCAATGAGTGGCAAGGATGTCAAACTGATCAGAGAAGAAAGATCATCAGAGACAGTGGAGGATCAAGAATCAGAGGAGCATATATGTTTTATGGACACTGACTGTGAAAATTTTAGAGTTGTCTCAGATGATAAGGAAGATAAAAGAGAAAAAATTTGTATTCAAGAGTTGGACCAGCAAGGTCTTTGGACCATGTATTTTGATGGAGCTTGTTCAAAAGAAGGCTCTGGTGCTGGAATTGTTTTTCTGTCTCCAACTGGTAAGCTTCTCCAATTTTCTTTCTTGTTGAGGTTTGTCTGTACAAATAATATTGCAGAGTATGAGGCTCTGTTATTAGGGCTAAATGTTGTTTTGAAGCATGGAGTTAAGATGCTCAAAGTGTATGGTGATTCAAAGCTTATTGTGTCCTAAATTAGAGATAAGTATGCATCAAAAAATAAAAGGTTGAAACAATACAAGCATGCTATTTGGGATACAATTGAATTGTTTGATGCTTTTTCAATAAATTGGATAGAAAGATCAAAAAATGTCAGAGCAGATTTTCTAGCCAATGTAGCCATAAGGCCAAATGATATAACTTTGTCAGATGTTACAAATGTTGAAATCAAGTTTAGGCCTGCAGTGCTAGATAATGTATGCAACTGGCAAGTGTTTGATGATGATAAGGATTTACTGAGATTTCTGCATTGTATTGATGAATATGAGAACCAAGAAATGGATTTTCAGAACTTTGTGGAAGTTGTAGATGGAAAAGAAACCCTTTTAGGGAAGGAACTAATTCAACTCAAGACTAACAAAATCCCTAGAGGGCTGGTAGCTTTAGAGAGAGCTTTTGACCATAGGGACCAATTTGTTACAAAAGCATCTCCAACAAACAAGAATGATCTGGAGGAGATAAACTTGGGAACATCTCATGCTCCCAAAAAGGTATACATTGGCAAACAGCTCAAACCACATATCAGAAGTATGCTGATTGCATTACTGAAAAGGTATAAGCATGTTTTTGCTTGGTCATATGAGGACTTGAAAGCCTATAGAGAGGATTTATTTCAGCATGAAATCCCTTTGAAGCTTGGAGCTAAACCATTTAGACAAAAAGAGAGGCATATCAACCCAACCTTAGCTCCAAAAATGCAAGAAGAACTTATAAAGCTTAGGGAGGCTGGAATAATCATGCCTATCAGACATTCAACTTGGGTGTCTAACCTTGTCCCAGTCAGAAAAAAGAATGGTGATATAAGGTTGTGTGTGGACTTTAGAAACCTAAATGTATCTTCTTTGAAGGATAACTATCCATTGCCAAATATGGAGGCCATGTTGCAGAAGGTGACTGGTTGTGAACTTTTATCTATGATGGATGGTTTTTCAGGGTACAATCAAGTGAAAGTAAAAGAATCAAAACAATTTAAAACTACTTTCACAACTCCATGGGGAACCTATGTGTATGTTAGGATGCCATTTGGACTGACAAATGCAGGTGCTACATTTCAAAGAGCAATGGATGTTGCTTTTGCAGGGTTGATTGATTCAGTCTTGGCTGTTAATCAGGATGATTTGACTGCCTTTTCAAAGAAAGAAGAACAACATTGTATGCACTTGGAGCAGATTTTCATTAGAACACTAGAGTATGGCATTTCTCTCAACCCAAAGAAATGTGCTTTTGGGGATGTGGAAGGAAAACTCTTGGGGTACATTGTTTCCAAAGATGGAGTTAGGATTGATCCTGAAAGGGTGGCTGCAATTGACAAAATTCAGATCCCTAAAACAATAAAAGGTGTGCAGTCTTTCTTTGGACAAATAAACTTTGTTAGGAGATTTATTCCTAACTTTGCAGAGACCACAAAAGAAATTTCCAAGATGTTGAAGAAAGGTGCAACTGTTAATTGGGAGAATGAAGCAATTGAATCATTTTAGAACATCAAGGAAGCAATCAAGATGGCTCCTGTGCTGAAATCTCCTAATTTTTCCAAGCCATTTCAATTGTTTTCATTTGCTTCTTTCCATACTGTTGCTGCATGCTAATTGCAGAAAAATGAAGAAGGGTTTGAACAGCCTATTGCTTTCTTTAGTAGGTCATTGCAGGCTGCTGAATTAAAGTATGACATTATGGAGAAATAGGCATATGCACTGGTTAGGGCAATCAAGAGCTTCAGGCCTTATTTGGTAGGCTCACAAGTAGTTGCATATGTACCTCATGCGGCAATAAAAGATATCTTCACTCAGCATGAAGTAACTGGAAGAAGATGCAGATGGATAAATAAGTTGCAGGAGTTCAACATAGAGATACAGATCACAAAATTGGTAAGAGGACAAGGGTTAGCAAAGCTAATGACAGTCAAATCTAGAGGCATGCCAAGTCAATGCAGTCCAGAATGAGAATGTCAATGTATCAAAATTTGAATGGCATAAGAACATCATATATTACTTGCAAAATCTGAATTGTCCTTCCCATTTTAGTGACAGTCAAAAGAGGACCTTAAAACTACATGCAATCAGGTATGTTATTGTTCAAGGTGAGCTGTACTAGAAGAACCCTGATGGTGTGTTGTTGAGATGTGTGGATGAAGATGAAGCTAACAATGTTTTGAATGACATGCATAAAGGATTGTGTGGTGGACATTATACTTCCCAAACAATAGCTCATAAGATCCTTAGGGCAAGATATTGGTGGCCCACTGTCTTTTCAGATGCACAAAGGCTGGTAAGGAAATGTGACCCTTGCCAAAGATTCTCAAGAAAGTTAAGATATGAAGGAGCATTGCCCCTTAGAACTGTAACTGTGGATGCTCCATTTCAGCAATGGGGAATTGATCTTATAGGGGAGATTTCAGAGAAATCTAGTGGAGGACATAGTTGGATTCTGGTTGCCACTGATTACTTCACTAAATGGATTGAGGCTATCCCTACTAAAAAGGCTACAAGTAAGGTGGTGATGGATTTTATCGTGGAGAATATTATTATCAGGTTTGGGGTACCAGTCAAGTTAATCACAGATAATGCAATGTGCTTTAGATCAGGTGAATTTGTTGATTTCTGCAATAAATATGGAATTGACTTGTCTCACACATCACCATACCACCCACAAGGAAATGGTCAAGCAGAGTCAAGCAACAAAAGCCTAATGAAAATCATCAAGAGGATAATGGATAAAAATAAGAAATCCTAGGATTCAAAACTGAAGTTGGCATTGTGGGTTGACAGAGTGATAGTCAAGAAAACAACTGGAAGATCCCCTTTTGAGCTAGTATATGGTGTAGTGGCAATGTTACCTGTAAACAAATTTTTGCCAGTTTACAAATTCATACAAGAAAACATGGAGGAGTTCAGAGATCCAATAACTGAGAGAATCAATCAGCTAGTTGCAGTAGATGAGATGAGAACGGAAGCACAGAAGACAAACATCAAGAGACAACAAAAGGTGAAATATCTGTTTGATAAGAGAGCTACAGAAAGAAAGTTTCAAAAAGATGATTTGGTCCTTGTATGGAATGCAAGAAACTAGGATAAGGGCAAGCACGGTAAATTTGAGCCCTTATAGATGGGCCCATACCAGGTTTGCAATACTCATGGGGAGGATTCTTATATCCTCCAGGCCCTAGATGGTGAGATGCTGGAATTGCCTATGCATGGTCAATTCCTCAAATTTTATTTTGCATAAGTGGTTTTCCTCTGTGCACATTTGTAAAAATATGTATATATTGTAAATATCTTGTACAGTTGGTGCTTTTTTGTGTTTTGTTTGGTCTGCCCGGAGGTCTGGTTCTCGCTGCAATCTTGTGTCTGCACGTCCCCAATCGGAGCCACTGGTGGTGTTCACCTAGGGTTAGGGTTTTGACTTCCAATTTGTAGGTTCATGTGTGTTTTCCTTCAGACCCTTAGTGCCTTGGTTTAAATTGTTCCCCGGCCCGCATGCACTATTTAATTGTTTTTCCTGTCGCATTTAAGAAAATTGTTAAATTCTGTGTATGCAAAGGTGAAATGTGTGTTGGCAAACTTGTGAAATCTCCCCTCGGTCCCTCGAAATTGATAAAAAATGGGTCAGATGCTTTTTTGAATGCATATCGGGTCACTATTTCCAGTTTCTAAATGCTTCTATCAGTAGCCGAGAGGGTTTCATATTGCCAGTGCCGCGGGTCTGCCAAGTGTCGAGCCCCAGTTTATTGCCGCTCTTTTATTTTTGAATGTAACTCTAATGCGGAGTATGCCATGTTGCAGATCTGTTTCTCTTTTGTTTCTAAGTTACTTGCTGCGGATGGCACCACGTGTTAGCTTCCGACAGAGTTTCGCCAAAGTTTCAATGAAGTTTCTTTTAAGTTTCTATGTGTGCGTGGGAGGCACCACGTGGAGGCACCCGAGTGACCCTAAAGGTTTCACAGTTTCTGCCAAGTTTCAAAGACTCTTTAAATGTTTCTATTATGTTTCAAGTTCCACCCTGCAGAAGACTCTACGTGTCGTCAGCCGAGACACTCCCAAGAAGTTTCTAAGCAGGGGCAAGAGGTGCCACATGTCCCTTGTTGTTGCTGCGGAAGCCGACAAGTGTCAGCTTCCAAGATTGTTTCTATTTTGTTTCTAAGTGTAGCGAAGTGGTGGTGGGTTCCAACAAAGCAGCTTAGTGGCCCCGCGGATGGTGCCAAGTGTCATTCGCTGCCAAGCTTCTAAAGGACCCTTTACGTTTCTCAAGATTTTCGCGGAAGGCGCCACGTGTCACTCTCCGTTGATGTTTCTGAAAGTTTCTAAGTTGCCCAATGGATAAGGTGCCATGTGTATCTTATAATGGCTGCATAACCTGCCATGTGTCTGCTTCCGCGTGTCTCTATCTTTTTCCTTCGGCACCAAATATTGACAGAGGTGGGTCCCAGTGAGTGTCTCAAGTGTTGCAGGTGATGACAAATGCCACCTTCCACATAAGTCTCAGGAGGGGCCTTAAAGTTTCTGAGTGTTTCGAGGAAGTTTCTTTGAGTTTCAAGAAGTGGCCACGGGGGGCACCACGCGGCTGCTTCCGCGGGTGTTTCAAAGAAGACTCTTTAATGTTTCAAGAGAGTGCGGAGCCCGCCATGTGTCTATCTCTGCCAAGCTTCCGAAGGGTCCCAATATTGTTTCAAAGTGTTTCTCAAGAGGAGCGCGGGGGGCACCACATGGCGGTTTCCACGGGTGTGTCTTAGAAGGGTCTCTAGCGTTCCAGGGGTGCCGCGGAGCTTGCCACGTGGTGGCTTCTGCATGGGGTTCTGGCTATTAACTCTTAGCAGGGAAGATAAAGGAAAAAGTACCCAGTGTTAGAAACTTGAAGTGTCTACGTGGCACATTTTTGTTGGTGGCAACTTTTTGACACTTTTGGGGCCGTTGATTTCAAGTGATGGGTTTTGATTGACGGCCACGTTTTAAGCTTGTAGCGACAGGTTTTCTCTTTGTATCTGTGGCCATGTTTGGGCGGGAAAAACTTTAGAGGTTTGTTGTGGCTGCGTTTCCAGAGGCTGTGAGTAGCTGAAGCATTAATGGCGATTGCACAGAGGTATGGGTCGATGATGGACAGATCAACCACCATTTTTATGATGCATGTCCCTGGGCGGCGGTGTAGATCCTGATTCTCACCTGCTCCTCATCCTTCACTGGCTTCTCCATGATTTGTCCCCTGTTGCATTTATGATTTTGAGCACCATTTTTCTAATACTGTGTATTTGGCGGGATTTTTGGGCCTCCCTTGTAATTAATTCTTTCGGCACATAGTTTTGATATAAAAAGCAGACTGTGTCACTCATGAAGGTGGTTGAAAATTGGACATTTTGGCTCTGTAATGAAATACACCTGGTTTTGGTTGCTCTATGCAGTGGATTTTGTGAGTTTATGAGTCTCATGCCTTATGTTTTGTGCATAAATTCATTGGTTTCATGCTGATTTAGATGAGTAATGCTATATTGCATGTGTTTTGTTGTCTGTCTCCTGTATTGAATATGCTTTCCTTTTGAATCTGGATATCTAAGGGGTGTCTTGGGTTCTAAGATATAGGTTTACTATATTGAATGCTTGATCTCTTGACTTATGTTCAAGGGATAGATGAAACTGTTTTCAGGTTAAGTATTGAGGAAAGTATATTGCAGTAAGGATATCATAAGTAGAGATGTATAAACACTCTATTCTGGGATATATTTGTAAGGCAAATATGATGAAATCCCCTTGAATCCAGTCTTGTTATGTTTGTGCTGAACATTTGCATGTGTATGTCTACTGACTCCAAGCCCTGGATAGGCACCAATCTAGCTCTGTGTTGAGGTTATACACCAGGTCCAACTCTACATCCAATCATAAAATCAAAATCAAACTCCAAAACAACCATTAGGATAGTAGAATTAGTTTTAGGATCCCAAGTCCTCTGTCTATAACTGAAAATAGGCCCAAATTTAGCCCCTTTGCTCTTATCTTGCAGTTTTGGTCTACTTACAGGAGGACTTATCTGCTTCATGTTAGCATCCCAGCGTTTGTATGCATATTCTCATGGGTGTTGAATAGGGAATACCCCCCTAGGTTTTGCATAGCTTGAAGAAGAAGAGGAGATAAAAATAGAGTCTATCTCCTATACTGTTGGCCCCTAGCCCAGAGATCCTGTTGATCATTGATGGCTACCTTGTAGGGAAATCTGGGAATAAGCATCCAGTCTGGGAAAAAACCAATAGGGCCGAGTAATAGTTTTTACCGGTGTCTGCTTGAAAACGTCTCTTCTACCTTGAATGTGATCGACTTTCCCTAATCAAGTCAGGCTCTTCTTTTGTTCAGATTTGGGTGGTTATAAAGAATCATTTTTTAGGTGTAGCATGCTCACTATAGTTGCAACATTTCTTCTCCTCCATAATTATGTCGACCCTTGTGCCTCTTGAATGACCCTTTGACTGTTTGCTAGAAAGAAGTGTTTTTCTTATGATCAAACGCCACTTCTTGTGTAAATGCAACCTAAACATCTGAAATTATTGTTGAATATGAAAGCCTTCGATATTTGAGACCTTCCTTGCTGATTGCTCAACATCTTCTGTTTGATTCAACTTTTTATATTTTAAAATATGTTTCTAGTCTTATCTCCTTATCCAATCGACCTGTGTTTGGAAAATTTTTGAACATTTTGTGCTCCTTTGAAAATGCCTGTGCAATATGTATATCAGCAACCAATATCTTCTTAATGTAATGGCTTGCTTGGCAGATATAACATTTTGTTTTGGTTTCCATAAAGGGATCTCCCTCTTTCTTAAATCAATGTGCCCCTTTCTTGATTGACCATTAGCATATATGTTTAAAACTACCTTCTCCTTGAAATCAAAACGACTTCTATTTGTTTTATTGGTTTTTTTCCTTGTATCTGGTGCGGGCCTCCTTGGAGTGTGATGACCTTCTCCATAACTATGACCATGTATAATACTTCCACAACCTGAGGATAGCAAAACAACCTTTGTAATGTTTTAAACAACTTTCTCTTTTATTGTTTTCTGTTTTATTCTTTGGACTTTAGAGTATTTGTTGAGCGGTCAATCTTCAATGAAGCCACTGTTTTCTTTATGCATTATTGAATGACTTGGAAGAGTATAGGTTTAGAGGACAACCTTTTTTTATCTAAATTATTATTATTGTCGGCCCTTTTTAGGTAAAGTTGTTGTTATGTCTTAAAACTGCCTTCTTTGATTATAGTTGCCTACTTATGTGAGGATATTTTAATGAGTTAGGACTATGCAATGAATTAGAGGGTTATTTATTTATTTTTCTTAATGAAGTTTAGGATGAGATTTTTATAAGAAACCATGGAAAGAAAGGGGTTATATGAACCATATCTTAAAATTATGTAAATCTCATCTCAAGCATATTTAAAGATGAATTATTCATGCAATGTCTTTTCGTTTAAATGAAAAATTTAATGTATGTATGCTTACACATAACACTTACCCGAATATATGCCTGGGGTGACTTCATATTTACACATCTGTTCGACTAGATGAGCTTGCTATGGACTTTGCTTCACTTCTAAAAACTCAGATAGAAAAGATATTTCACTTGTTCTCCTAAAAGGAAGTAGTTATGAATATGATTGTGTGACTTTGAAAATTATTGAATTGAGGCTACCTAGGGGTTAGTTTTTCTTTATTTGCTATGTACATTGGGTTTCTTTTGGGCTATGATGCTGAATGTGGAACAATAGAGATGATTTTTCCTATTTTCATGATTTGACCGTAACTAATTTAAATGCTTGGGCCAAGCTGGGAATTCGTTGAAATAGATGAATATTTGTCTAGCAAAACTTTATATATATATATATATATATATGCCACATCTTGTTGTGAGACATTTGCATATCATCATTTAGATTTGTACTTAGAAATTAGGTTGCATCAGGTGTTCCCTCTTTCCAGTTGTTTCCAGGTTGCTAGACATTTCGTGTAGGGCTGCGTTTCCTTCGTGTTATGAAGGGATCTAGGGAAGTGTAATTGCTTCATGGTTGGGCAGAAAAGTGCCTGAGTCATGTTCTCGGCTCTCGGCTTGCGGAAGACCATGTGGGTCAGTGGTGGCTGGAGATACTATTTCAGATGTTATTCATTTCTTGTAGTAGATTATTGTACTTATTTATACATGTTTTGTAAGAAAAGGGGGGATTGATGGGGTTGAATGGCTATATCCTCCTTTCACAACAAACATTCAAGGATATATCAACTGAGTTGAATCACACTTTTGCGAGAGGATTCACCTACATGTTAGGATATCATTTGGAACAATGTGGAAATTCAAAGATTGTCAATTAATGTATTAATTTAATGCTCAAATATCCTTGAAACCCTAATTATTAAAAATAGTGAGTAAAATGATGAATTCTGACAAATGCTTGCAGACTGAGGTAGTATACATAGATTAATTACTGATCATTTTTTAAAGTTTGAGATGTAAAATACTTGGGGACACTGGCACTCATGCCCCCATCCAAGGTGGTGTTTTCTTCAGTGAATCCTGATCTCCTTCTGACATTGATGATCACTGTACTTTCCATTTTTGTCTCGGGAGATGCGGAGGACACTGACACTAGTGCCCAAGTCTAAGGTAGGGTGTTCTTCAAGATGTTGAAGCCTCTTCAGATGTTGATTGTCACTTTCATAATGATTTATATGT
Source organism: Cunninghamia lanceolata (assembly GCA_027924645.1). Lineage (NCBI taxonomy): Eukaryota > Viridiplantae > Streptophyta > Pinopsida > Cupressales > Cupressaceae > Cunninghamia > Cunninghamia lanceolata. The sequence goes on along the minus strand of BSBN01001494.1, from coordinate 44,899 downwards.
TTTCAACCTCGGAGGACACTGGCACTAGCACTCGAGTCCAAGCAATGCTTTTCTTTAGAGATTTCAAATTTGCACACTGTGTAACTGTTCCCTACAACTCCACTTTGTCAGATGCAACACCTGTAACCTGTAATCACAAGGAGTGTGGTTGGGGGTTGTGGTGTTTAGAGGATTACCTCAATCAAGCCCCGAAAGGACATTCAAGTCTTCCAAACACTGTTGTCAGATAAAGAGTACGTATCCCTATGAGATAGAGGCAAAAATAAATTGATAAATGATACAAACACAAATAGATATCACTTCAGAGGTGTAGCTCTCATGGAAGGAAGAAGCTCTTTCATGCCTTGAGGAGATGGATTGATGAAGCCAAATCTGCAACAAACAAACACAATAACAACACAAGACTGCTCTGCAACACAATGAAAGCCTTGAATCACTTTAGCATAAGATCACAAGTTTGCATTATCCATCTAGTTTACAAATGAAGTCCTAAACATGCTTATATATGCAACTAAACACATTCTCTCTAAAAATTTTGTAATTTAAACTTAAGATGTCGGCATGGGACCTAATTAATGGTCACAAAACTGACATTCAAATTTAGGACCTGCCTAAAATAGGACAGGACAATAGTGCAAGCGCATGTGTCCATAGGTCCTATTTCAAGGTAGGACTAAGTACAACAATGTCCCTCATGCCCCATGTGACATGGGTTTCAAGCCATTTTCTTCTGGGAGTCAAAATGAACATGTAAGATGCAAAACAAGGGACCCGAGAGCTAAACTTAGGAGGGAAAAAGTCCAGTGAGACATTTTCTGACATAACATTTAGCCCCCACTTTAATGTATGTATAAATGCAAGGCCCATACTTACATTAAAGTATGGTTAAAACACAACAAACATGCCAGGCACTTAGAGCTAATGCATACACAAAGATTGAGGAACTATTTCTAGCCCCTAGTATCAGGTAGACATTAGAGAAAACACTTTACAGACACACCAATCACAGTGAAGGCAGTAACAGGCACACAAAACATGAAGAAGACAATAATAGTCACACAAAACACGGAGAAGACAACATTGAAGACATGCAAAACATGATGAATATAGTGAATGCAGTGATTATTTATTTTTCATTTTCATATATATGAATGCAGATGAAAGTACATGGAAAGTAAACACACAACCCAAAATGTAGGAGGGACTCATCACCACACATCTTTAGACTACATATGGGGAAACAAACACACAATACAAATCTCAGAGTGTAGGATGGACTCATCGCCACATGTCTTTAGACTACACTTGAGAACAAACATGCCATACAAATCCCAAAGCATAGGAGGGACTCATTTCCACACGTCTTTAGACTATGCTTGGGAAAAAACATGCCATACAAAACCCGAGTGTAGGAGGGACTCATCGCTACATGTGTTTAGAATACACAAGCGAGAAAACACATGGAAGACACATGGAAAACACAAGCACCGTATAGTATGCCAAAGACATACTATATACGTCTAAATCATGACAAACAAGCGATGAAAGGAGCCTATTTCTAGGTTCACCACCATCTCAGGCATATTACAGGCACACCTAATGGTTGGGCTTATGCCACAACAACCTCCAAAGACAAGCTTAAGGGAGGATACTCCAACCTCACCTACTCGGAGGACTTTTAGAATAAAAAGGATGTACACTAGCTCAAGAGATACACCATCCTCGCCTCCACAAAGGGATTTCAAAATGCAACCCCATCCACATCATGGAGACACCTTACAGTGAAAAGGAAGCATGTGCTCAAAAGTATAAAACCCCACCCACTTCATGGAGATGCCTCACAATGAAAAGGAGGTATACGTAATAGATCAATGTATGCAAACACGCTTTATTAGTACCAAAATCATCAGACAACTTACCTTATATATGCCCCCACCTTAAGGTGGTTGATATCATGTACCAATATCAAGAGCATTAAGGTAGGAAGAAAACACACAAGGGAACAAGAGCTCACACAAAGCCCATGCCCCCAAAGGTGACATGCACTTTACGATCATCGAATGTTCCCACAAACACACAATTTCCTGCAAGAAGAGGGGTTAGAAATCTTTCCATAAGATAACAACCACATCACATGATAAAATAAATTCATGAAAACAATCACATCAAGAGCCAAGGTTACACTATGGATTTAGAAACTGAGTATAACCGTGGGGCTATACTACAAAGATCTCAGAACCAAGTGTAACCAAGGTGAGACCCAAGATAAATAAAGTGCATGAAGAAATAGTATTGTTATGGTTTATTAGTACGATAAGATGACATCAAAATATCACATGGAGTGATTCTACTAGCCAAGTGTAGGATAATATATATCAACCCCATCGTCATGTATGGACTAGGTCCATTTTTGCTTACTCGCTGAAGGGACACGTGGTCTGTATCAGTCTTATTTATTTTTCATCATCTGCCAGCTAGATAGAACCACTAGAGGAAGGTAAACAATAAATTAAGAGAGGAGAAACAAGTGCCTTAGGGTCGTCACGTAGGAAGGTGCCCCCAGGTCACCAATTGCAATGCTATGCCCCTAGGACACAATACACAACAATGAAAATAGAGGAGAGGAGCAATATAGAAGAATGATGATACAAATATAAGAAGGGTCACAACAGAGGTGGTCTCCCAGTATCCTTGACCTTACAAGAGTATCAAGGGTCATCCAAGGGGACCTAAACAACACATAACACATCATGGGGGAAACACAACACAGAGGTAAAGGGTGAGAAATACTTACCTGTAAGCGCAATCGAACTAGAATTTGTGACTTGCGAGCATCTTAGAAATATGCTCCATCAAGTTTTGTGTGAATCTTGAGTGGTTCATATTAGATTATTCTTTGTTGTCAAAAAGCTCATGCAGGACTTGTTTCCCAAATCCTTGTAAATTTGGAAGCTTTTGTTGCTTGCGAGGTGGAGAACCATTGTTGTTCCCTACTAATGATAACCATCTTATTCTTTTCCGATCCTTTGATTTCTTATTTTGTTGAATTCATCTATCATAGTGAGAAGGACTATCTTCCACTGTATCAATCTTTTCTTTTGTCATGATCTCTTGCTTTGGTTGTTCTATTTGTCTTTCTAATGCATTTCAGTTATCTCCTGATCCTTGAAGGAATAACGGAGGAGGAACCTTAAAATAAATGCCATTTCTTCATGGATGAGATAATACTTCAGTACTTTACTTATCTACTTCTATTGTAGCAATTATCTCATCGTAGTTCAGATAGTCATCTTCTACTTCTATTGTATTTTGTTCCATCATATTGTTATTAGTATGCTTAGGAAAGGGATTAGTAAAAATTTGTAAATTCTAATTTGGAGGAGAAACTGACTTATTTCCATTGTCATTCACACCAGATACCTATATAATGTTTGAGTTGATGAGGTCTTGTATTTCATGTTTAAGACGCATACATCGTTTAGTATCATGTCCTTGTTGGCGATGAAAATGACAAAAAGCATTAGCATCAAAATAATGTCCTTGCATTCTACTAGGATCCAATGGTTTAATCAGGAGAATCTTCAAGAGGTTATTACTCATAGCTTGATTCATGATAGAATGCAAGGATTCAGATATCAGAGTGAACTGTCTTTGTTGTTGTCTATTCTGAAATGGTGTCCTCTTCAGATTAGTGATAGCAGAAACTTGTGAAAAGTTGTTTGAATTTTGTCCATTAACCTTGATGAAAGTCTTATTATTCCTCTTAAATTTGTTTTGTGAAGGTCCACTCATGGATTGACCAACTTGAGCTGATGAGTTTTGGTTTTCATACTGACTAGACAAAAGGTGGTAATCACAAAGGGCTGTGCATAAATGTTGAAAAGAGTTATACTTCATCAAGAGAATCTTATCACGGATGTTAGGTTGTAGATTTGTAATAATCACCTTCTAAACATCCTCATCCTTCATCTGATATTGAATTTGTGCATAAAGGGCTTGATACTGACTAATAAACTCAATTAAATTTTCTTTCAGACCTTGCTTGCAATGAACTAAATCAATCAAAGAGACTTGAGGTCCAATGTTTGCTTGAAAATGTTGTAAGAATTAATCAACTAGCTGCAAAAGAGAGTGTATTGAATTCAGAGGTAAAGAGCAAAACTATTCTAAAGCAGTATCTTTGAGAGATCGTGGGAAAAGTTTTTCTAACAAGTCCTCTTCAAAGTAAAAATCAGTACACATAGCCGTGAATGCTACCACACGAGTATTAGGATCACCTTTTCCACCATATTTTTCAAAGTGAGGAGTCACAAACTTCTCAGGAATAGGAGTTCTCAAGATTGCATAAGATAGGGGATTATGAGCATGATAAGTTGGTGTATTAGGTTGTGAAGAATTTGTCAAGCTTGTCACCTTTGTCGTAAAGAAATCATGCCTTGCAAGAGTTGGTTTAAGAGAGCATCATTAGGGGATGCGGTTTGAGAATTAGAAGCTGTGTGCATGACATTTTGAGGGGATTGGTTGTGAGCGGAAATGAAAGGTGGTTTAGAATAATTGTAAGTGGAAGGTGGTTGCGAATAATTGTATGTAAAAGGTGGTTGAGAATAAGTGGGATGGAGAGGTTGTTGAGAATAAGTATTCATAAAAGAAGTCACCTTAGATGCTAGGTTTTGATAGTTGAATCCCACAACAAGTAATTTTGTGAATTAGTGCCATTAGATACTCTGATACCAGTGGTAGCATTACTACAAGCATTTGCATTAGTAGTTAAAATTGTTGATGTGGGTAAGTGCAAAAAGATGGGGGGACAAAAAGTGGCCAAATGGTTTTAAAAAAAAAATAATACATAACACGAGCGCATTATAACGCGCTCACGTTATGGTTTGGTAATGATGAGCCTAAGGCTCATCAAAACCAAACCATAACGCGAGCGTGTTATGAAGTACTATAAATAAAAAAAAGGGTTTGCATCTCATTTTATTTCTTTTTCTCCACAACTCCCGCGGTTTGCAAACCCTAGAAAGCGCGCTCGTATTTTGGATTCCTCAATTCAACACAAAAATCTTATTGATTCTTCGCCAAAATGCCGCCATGACGTCGAGCACGCCAAAGGAGTGAGTTTATTTGTTTATTTGTTTGAATTTGTTTCTAAATAGGTAGCTTTGAGTTGATTTTTGATGTATATTTCGTTAATTGTCAGGAAATGTTAATGCACCTCCTCCTCCTCAAAATCCACAAAATCCTGAGGAGGAAATACCTACAGAACAACAACCTCCTCCATCCATTCCTCAACATGCCCCTGGAACACAAGAAAATATAATGGGGCAAATTGAAAACAACAAAAAGGAAATTGAAGATATAATTGCAAGGTTGAAAGATCCTTCCACTTCAACCTTGCATAGGTCCACGCTTGCCAAATCTCTTGAGTCTATGTTATCAAATGTAGATTCAATTAGCAAGCAAATAACTAGTTGGATGGATAAGAAGAGAGAGTTTAGAGATTACTATGTAGACAAGTTGTCATACCAAGATATGAAAAAATTACAAATTACAAAATTAGACTTGTGTTCGATTTTCACAAACCCACAAACAAATCAGCCTCCACCCATTACATGCAAGAGGTTCCCTATCCATTGGTGCAACAACCAAGTGATAAGGGACAATTTTGGGCAGAGGTGGTGGATGGTTTTTGACCATCCTCCATGCAATAATAATGAGGTCCCACAATACTTTTTGAGGAAACTCTACTGTGAGTTTGTCCTCAATAAAGTGCCAAACTATTTTGATATGCGGGACTTCCAGGGTAGAGGTGGGGGGTCAGCACAAGATAGACCAGGGGCACGTCTTGACCCATAGAAGGTAGTGAGACGAGTAATCAGCAGACCAGCCCATGAGCATGTTTCTATCCCTTCCATTGTGAAGGAGAGTGTTGAGGTCGATACACTACAGTCCATTAGTGCCTTGACCCAGAGCATCATAGAGCATGCCGGTCCTGCAGCACAGAGTGGGTTGGGAGATAGTGCGAGGAGTAGGGTCCCACCCCATGCTTGTCAGGCTTGTGGGTTAGCTTGTGGTTATGACCCCATGGATAGTCAGGACACAGGTGCACAGGCTACATCTGCAGCTGAGCAGATGGTGATGACAGATACCCTCCTGAGTGTGACTTTCGGCCTTGATACTTAGGTAAATATTAGCAAGTTTATTGAATTTAATTTATTAAATTTCATTTTTGAAATGCAATATTAACTAATTTAAATTGATGATTTTAATGAAATATCAGGGTCATAGCATTGATGCAGTTTTTAGTGGTTCTCCACCTACATTTTACACTAGATCATCTACTGTTGGGGTATGTAACTAGTAAACAATTATAAATATTACATGTGAATAGCATCGTTATATGAATGGTATTCTAATATCTAATTTTGGATGTTGAATAGGTTAATACTGTAGATTTCATGGCAACACCTGCTAGCGGTGGTGGACTTCAAAGCTTTACGGAGGTAATAAAATAAATAGTTTAATGAATGAATTGTACTTACTAGATTTTTGTATGTGACTTGTGTGCTTTATTGTGTATTTCCAGATGATGCAGGCTGCGGAGACACCTCCCCATGTTCATAGGGCAATGGAGCAGGGTGTGGCCTCTACAATTCATAGCTCCATGGCATTGACAGGGGTACGAGGCAGATTAGTAAATTTCAATTTACATTTATTGTTATAGTTGTCTATTTTTGAAAAAGCAAAAGATTATTGATTTGAAGTTTAATTTCTATCTGGATGGTTTCTATAGGACATGACATCACCAAGGCCTATTCCTGCTACTGAGGCAAGTGAGGAGACATATTTTATGTTAGTGGTAAGTGATTATTTTGTTAAATGTTTCATTTTTTTATAACATGTAATTTCTATATATTAATGTCTATACTTTTTATTGTAACAACTAAAGATGTAGGAAGAACTAAATAGGAGGAGTAGCCCTCAGGTTCGTAGTAGACCACCCACATGCACGTCTCCATCCCCTAGAAGATCAAAGGCTGCCCGTGATCTATTCTCTTCACCAGCCAGAGGGGAATGAATTTTTATTGTGTTCCTTTGTTGTATGCCTATATGGCATTTGTGGACATATATTTTGTATTGTATATAGTTGACATTGTATGCCTATATGGCATTCTTGTAAGCCTATATGGCTATTTTGTATATATGTTATACTTATATCGACAGATATTGATGTATTCCTATATGGATATTTGGTTAATACAAATTTTTTTTATTGATGGTGTCCATACTTGCATTATAAATCCACATTTGAATAGATATTTGTAGATGGCTACTTCAAATATTTAAAGTCCAATTGTATTACATAGGATGTTTGTTGATCCAATAAGCAAGCTATTGTTATTCAAGTATCACCTAAACCTCATTTTGGAACTAAAAGATAAAAGTTGTATTTAAAAAAAAATGAATCATCATGTTGAATAGAAAATATTAATATTCTTTATGAGTAGCATAGAATGTCAACTATATGCAATACAAAAAAATGAATCATCATGTTATTCTTTATGTTTGAGATCCTGAAAATGACTAAGTTTGGTAGCCTGATATCCTGAAACACTAGGATGAATATCCAAGTCATTAGGATGATTGCGCCTTGAGAAAAAGTCATTAAGATGAGCACCTAAAGGAGACTTTCTTAAACATTCAAACATTGAGCAACAAGCATGAAGGGTTAAGGTGCAATTTGCAACTCATAAAGCCTCAAAAGGGCGCCCAACTTAGAGAGAGCATTCATTTAAGACAAGGTGCCCATTGACACCTGCTCCACCATAAAAGTGTGCCTAAGGTGGAAGGAGAACAAGCCTCTAGTAAGTGAAGCGCACCTATTGTCTAAACCACTTCATTATGGCACCCTAGCATGAGGAGGAGTATATAAGTCAATAGGAAATGGCACCTAGAATGCAAATGAAGGACTAAGTGGCATTTTCAATAAGCATCAATTCACCTTGAGCTTTCAATAAATACAACAAATTGAGCCCCATAAGCCTAGGCACCCTTTGCCTTCAAAAGAACCTTGTATCGACGTCAAGAGTTGGTCGTATCAGCGTATCAACAGACCTTGGTTAGGCTTTGCCGACAGTGGTCTATCTTGCCAATGAGTGTGGTTCAAAGTCAAAGACATCGGTGTATCAAAAGATAATCCCATTGGCGCATCGGAAGAGCAGTTGAGAGATTTGCCGATGAAGGGGGTCACACCGACAGTCAAAATCCATTGGTGTATCAGCCCAACAAGATTAGAGTTCATTGATGTTTGGAGTCTCACCAATGGGTGTGGTCCGAAGGTTGTCATTGGTGAGATCAGTGTGTCGGCAAAAGAGTTTTTGAGTGTGCCGATGGTATTAAGTCCTACCGATAGGTGAGGGACTTAGAGTCTCGTATCAGAGTGACAAAGACATCGGTGTGAAAGGATATAAAGTCACCGATAGCGGTCTGTCTGACCGATAAGAGTCAATGATGGGATGTTTGTCAGAAGTGAAATCAAATGGAGTCATGGTGGCATCAGCCTATCGGACGATGAAATTTTAAGATTGCCGATTGTATTTTGTCTCGCCAAATAGTGAGTTCGAAGGTTCAAAAGTTGATAATTCTATGCTTCCACTGTGTGCTCTGCATCAGACACTCATCCCTACTACAGTCTAGCATTCTCTAGTTGTGTTCTCCCCTTTGTTTTTGTGAACGCCTCTGGAAGTAATGTTGAGTTACTTGTGATGTCCTTATTGACTGGTGTTGTTTTGGATTCATGTGTAGTCCTTGTTCCTTATAGTCTATTGTCTACCTGACTATTTTTTGTAACTTATTGAACCACTATAATTTTGAATATTTAGATTTAGAGGGCATTAGATACCAAAACTTCTTGACCTTTAACAACCCAACCTAGAATCAATAGGTTTTTGTCCATCCCAACTATTCTAGTCAAGACAAAGCATGTTGATTCTCATTCAATCCAAAGTTCATTAACAGGATTATCTTATCATAATATTTAGGGAAATGACCACCTAGATGGACAATGATGTGAGCTATCTATAAAGAAACTTGCAAGAAGTATAGGAGGCATGAGAATCCCTCCATGTTGTTTATCAAGTTGAATGATCTATGACACATCATGTATCATTAGAAAATATTCTCGAAGAGAAAGCAAGTGAAAATACTCAAAACAACCCATAACAAGGTGGAGAAGTTTAAAGGATGGAGGCTGCAACACTTTCTAACCTCATAGCCACACTAGTCCAATGGATCAGGATAATACTATCAAGTATCCACATAATAGTAGATAATCTTATCAAAAGTCACAGAGAAATTTCTAAGGACCAAAGTGTTATCCCTATGACTTGACACACACTGCTTGTTTCATAAAGCAAAGGGACATGATATAAATATTGTTGTTATATGGAGCCTAATCAGACTCGGAGGTTAAATTTACCCAACTTTTATCAGCGTGGTTTCTCCCCAAATATTTTCCTACTAGTTTTGGCACCTTGAAGTCTAAGTGCATGAAAATTGAAGTCTAAGTGTTTTTCTTTAGGATTTAGGCGTCAGTTGAAGGTTGTAGTTGCGAAGAAGAGCACCTAGCAAGAGGAAGTCTTTTGGAGTCTCCAAAACACATCAAACACTTGACTAACAACAAGATAACTTTTTCCCAAGTTAGGCACTTCAAGAGGGAAGTTAAAACATGAATAAGCACCAACTTGTCTAGGTGCAAACTCAAGCTTGTTGAGGATACACATGGCACCCAACATTCCTTGGTGATTTCACAAACTTCAAATGCTCAGAACTGTTCAAGGAATGCCCAATGCCCCTTCTTGATGATATTCACCAAAGTGAGGGTGGAATTACACCTTGATGGCATTAGGCGCTATCTAGAGTATGCTACTCCATGGAAATGCGCCTTCTTGCTTAGAGTAATTCAAACACTCCAAGGTCTTCAATGATCAATTCCCCAACTTATGAAATGTCCTCCTTCATTTTAAAACACATTGTAATGCTCCAGAGAGATGACTATACCTAGGTGTCAATCTGGGTTAGAAATGCCTCCAAAGTGTGCCTTCTCTTTCAGAATGCAAAACAAGGTCCAAAGGTGCTAATAAACTGAAGCGCTTCTTTGGAAAAGTCCCGGAGGTTAAGATGCGCCTTGTCTTAATGAGGTGCAACTCTTGGGTAAGAAAGCTTGTAAAGTGCGCCTAATTTAGTGAAGAGGTTGATAACTCTAAACCCTTCCTGGAACTTAGATTGCTTCAACTGAAGATCATCTCGCACCAATACATCACCAAAATTTCAATCACAAGATCAATTCAAACTTAGGCACTCATTAAGAGTCTTTCCAATGTTGGCGCATCTGAGAGGTTGAACTGGCAAGAGATGACGCCTATCTTCCTAGACCTTGTTTCAATATGTTTGAGTTCCAAAGTTGACTCAATGGTATCAAGATGACGCCATAGAGTCTTTGGACTAGTTCCTTAGAGTTTCAAAAATATTCTGGCTCCTTGAAAATTCCTCCTACATGCTTGGGCACCATTTCAAGGTCCTGGAACCATGATGTAGTGCCTTATTGCTCTAGGCGCCCATTCATGATTGTGTAACTTGAGATTGGTGCCTAGAGTGAATAGGCTTTCATCCTGACTTAATACACCACCTCCTTCTGATGATTTTTGAGGCAGAAGAAAACCTTTCACCACGGGCAAATGTATCAGAGATATAAAAAACTAAGAGAAGTTATTGTAGAGGCACTCTACGTGATCACGTTGCCTCAGACAAAATATTTCTAAGTGACACAGTTTTTGAGTAACATCTCGTCAAGGATTGCTACCTTTTTGCACTTTGGACACTTCAGGGATATCGTCGATACAATGTAGCTCAGACTATTTCGACATGTTTGGGTGAAAATAGGACCATGCCTAGCGTAAATGTACCCATTTGGATGTGTTGGAATAGTTAGTTTGGTCGCATCATGAGTAGGACGAAAGTTACACCCCTTTGCAACTTTACACTACCTCCTTCTGATGATTTTTGGGGCAGCAGAAAACCTTTCACCACAGGCAAATGCCTCAAAGATATAAAAACTGAGAGAGGTTATTATAGAGACACTCTATGTGATTGCGTTGCCTCAGATGGAATGTTTCTAAGTGGCACGGTTTTCGAGTAACATCTCGTCAAAGATTGTTACCTTTTTACACTTTGGACTCTTTAGGGATATCGTCGGTACAATGTAGCTCAGACTGTTTTGACATGTTTGGGTGAAAATAGGACCATGCCTAGCATAAATGTACCCATCCAGATGCGTTGGAATAGTTAGTTTGGTCGCATCAAGAGCAGGACAAAAGTTACACCCCTTTGCAACTTTACACTGCCTCCTTCTGACAATTTTTGGGGTAGCAGAAAACCTTTCACCAAGGGCAAATATCTTGGAGATATAAAAAATGAGAGAGGTTATTGTAGAGGCACTCTACATGATCACGTTGCCTTAGACGGAATGTTTCTAAGTGACACGGTTTTTGAGTAACATCTCGTCAAAGATTGCTACCTTTTTGCACTTTGGACTCTTTAGGGATATCGTGGGTACAATGTAGCTCGGACTGTTTCGACATGTTTGGGTGAAAAACATGACCATGCCTAGCATAAATGTACCCATCCAGATGCGTTGGAATAGTCAGTTTGGTCGCATCACGAGCATGACGAAAGTTACACCCCTTTGCAACTTTACACTGCCTCCTTCTGATGATTTTTGGGGCAGCAGAAAACCTTTCACCACGGGTAAATGCCTCAGAGATATAAAAAACTGAGAGAGATTATTGTAGAGACACTCTATGTGATCGCATTGCCTTAGATGGAATGTTTCTAAGTGACATAGTTTTCGAGTAACATCTCGTCAAAGATTTCTGCCTTTTTGCACTTTGGACGCTTTAGGGATATCATCGGTACAATGTAGCTCAGACTATTTCGACATGTTTGGGTGAAAATAGGACCATGCCTAGCGTAAATGTACCCATCCAGACATGTTGGAATAGTCAGTTTGGTCGCATCAGAAGCAGGATGAAAGTTACACCCCTTTGCAACTTTACACTGCCTCCTTCTGACGATTTTTGGGGTAGCAGAAAACCTTTCACCACGGGCAAATATCTCAGAGATATAAAAAAATGAGAGAGGTTATTGTAGAGGCACTCTACATGATCACATTTCCTCAGATGGAATATTTCTAAGTGACACAATTTTTGAGTAACATCTTGTCAAAGATTGCTGCCTTTTTGCACTTTGGACTCTTTAGAGATATCGTGGGTACAATGTAGCTCGAACTGTTTCAACATGTTTGGGTGAAAAACATGACCATGCCTAGCGTAAATGTACCCATCTAGACGTGTTGGAACAGTCAGTTTGGTCGCATCATGAGCAGGACGAAAGTTACACCCCTTTGCAACTTTACACTACCTCCTTCTGACGATTTTTGGGGCAGCAGAAAACCTTTCACCACAGGCAAATGCCTCAGAGATATAAAAAACCAAGAGAGGTTATTGTAGAGACACTTTACATGATCGCATTGCCTTAGACGGAATGTTTCTAAGTGACATGGTTTTCAAGTAACATCTTGTTAAAGATTGCTGCCTTTTTGCACTTTGGACTCTTTAGGGATATCGTCGGTACAATGTAGCTCGGACTGTTTCGACATGTTTGGGTGAAAAATAGGACCATGCCTAGCGTAAATGTACCCATCCGGATGCATTGGAATAGTCAGTTTGGTCACATCACGAGCAGGACACCAAAAATGTAAAAGTTGCTTTGTGCAACTTGACAACATTGACACTTTTTTTCAACTTGACTCAAAGACTCAAACTGACCCCAAATGACTCAAAGTGACTTAAAATCACCTTGATTTTGGTGCCCAATGTACATTATAGAGGTCGAGGTGCTCCTTATCATTCAAACATCTTAGATGAGCGCATAGGAAAGGGAAAAGCTCTAAGTTTCATCATCATGAGCACCTAATATCAAGAGACTTTAATGGCTCAAACCTTAGCATGGAGTCCTAAGGCGCACTTCATGTCTCTTTTCATCCATTTTGGTATCCTTATGTTGATTTTTCAACTTGATTTGGCGCCCTGTATGTGAAGGAAGATCTAAAGGCATGAAAGTGGATGTCATTTTGCAAGAGTTTGGATCATCAAAATTGAAAGAAATAAGTCTATTAAGCTTGGGCGCCCTTGGTCTTCTTTTCATTCATTATGAGCGCCTTGGGAGAATGGTATATAGGTCATCATCATGATTGGGTGCCCTGGATCCAGAGTGTTGGAGAGATCATCAAATGGTGTCTAGAGGAAGTAGGGTGAGTTATGAGTTTGGTTGCATCAGGAGCAGGACACCAAAAATGCATAACATGATGATGTAAAAATGTGTATATGTGTAAAAATGCAGGAGGAAATAAAAAAAAGACAAACCTTACAAATTAATGTGCATACTTACAACTCAATGTAACATGACTTTACAAAATCAATGTGATTACTTACAAATTAATCCAATGAACCATCCGAGTTTGCTCTACTCTTTATTGTGTCAAGTATTGCTTCATGGTTAGACTCACGCACCTTCCACAAGATTTTGTTCAAAGGTCTACCCCGATACTTTATCAAATGAACATTGGATGCCACGACAAGGTTCGAGTAATGAAGAATCTTTCAATGCGTGTCAAAGTCCTGAAATAGCCAAATATTAACACTCTTATGTGGGTAACTTCTAAGCCATGTTCCAATAATAACCATTGAGCTTGTAGGGTATTCGATGTTTTCTCCATCTGTAATAGGGGCCTCCAATTTCTTTTTGGCCTCAACACAACGACATAAGTAATAATCTATTCCCTCTTCATTAGCTTCATCTGCAATAACTACATATACGTGCCCTACATTGATATGTGTAGCAAATTAGATGAAATTAGTCAACATTACAAAAACACTACAAAGTAAGATGACATTACGTGGTTGAACTAGATGAAATTAGATGCATATACGTGCCCTATTTTACCTGGTTGAACTAAATTTGATATGTGGTCAAAGTCAACTGATGATTCCATCTGTGTTAGTTCCAGTGCCATCGGGGGTTGATACGTGTCAAGTGGGCTAAGATAACTTAACTGCCATTCGTCAACCCACTCCTTTGACTCACACTCATCCCAGACTTGAATTGTATAGGAAGAATAAAAGCATGACATCTTTCGTGTATGGATACTCCATGAACCTGCAATTGAGCTTCTGAAAGAGTGCATCTCATTTGATCCTGTCAGTGTACAACAGTCCTCATATGGTGCAATGTTAGTAGCATCTATCAACCAAAAAAATCTACGAACTGAAGACTTACCTTCATTACCTTGACCCATGGAAGCATTACACCACTCGACAATCAATTTTGCATCTGTCAACTTTGCATTGTCTTTATACTTTAACTCTTCTCGTGCTATGGCTCTTTTGATACATGCTCCTGCACCATCATGCTCCCCCTTTCCATGCTTGGCCTCACAAAAGTTCCACATATGTTGAATACCTGTAAAATTATGCCTCCTACTCAGCCAATAGAAATTCCACGAGTTCTTGAATTGTGACGCACAGTTATCCGACCATATGATATGCTGACTGAACGATATGCCCCTTCTAGCCAAATCATTGTAGAACACCTAAAAGCAACCTTGCACGAACTCCGTAGAATGCATGTGATCATCACTAATATAGAAATTATACTCCCTTATGATCTTTCTGTCATCCTCTGTACTATCATTCACATGAATGAATGCGATGTGCATAAATATAGAAACCTGTGTGGAGTTGTAATATTGTGATTGCACCTCATGCTGTGGCTGTAGACTGTAGTTCTTTGCAAAGTCGACGACTGAAACAATGCTACCAACTAGAAATGTGTCCTTGCATAACTCGAATTGCAAGTCCAACCATCGAGCTCTATGGGCATGTCTTGCATACTCATACACTATGTTGTCACGAAATATAGGCATAAACTGATACACTAGAATCTTTTCAATAACCAATTCACACCTCTTTGCTTCTTTACCATCTTTTGTATTGTATGCCACTATTTTATACTTGCCAAACTCTACTAGTTCGTTTCCAACCGCATGTGTTCTTTCCATATGTTCACATATTGGCAAATGTTGCAAGCCACCGCACCGATAACATGTGCCATCCAAGCATAATTTCTTGTAGAATATTTGACCTTCCTCTCTTTCACATAAAATTCTTGATATGAAGTCTCTTGAAGATGTTGGTGGGGCACATATGGCACAACCTTGCAAATCATTGTTAGTATGCATATCTAAACATATAGACCTATAAGCATCAAAATGGTTAGAAAATTCAATATGTAATCTACAACAACAAGTAGTGCGTGTGTGATTTATCTTAACATAGAAAGGTTTTAGCATTTCAAACTATCTTTGACAAATTTTAATTTGAGGATACTTCTCTAGAAATTTACCATAAAACTGTGTTTGAGTCTCATCCAAAAAATGCTTTGGATGTGGCTCACGGTTCTGACTACCGATTCTCCTTCTTACCACATCCCTTTGATTCGGAGATACCCTTGTGTAATTCTTCCAAAAGTCTTCAATTAGTGATATCAATGCTTCAACAATTGGTTTATCTTTTTGTGGTAGTCTCCCCGAGAATGCCCATAATTCATTGGCATTAGTGTCCTCAATTCTTTGGCATCTTCCAACGGCTCTTGATAAAGTTTTCCTATTAATTCTCAATTCTTGACTTGTCTTTCTAATGTGACGAGCTTTCCTTGTTTGACTACTTACTATAGTTGATGTAATCACACGCCGTGTTGCATTACTATCTTTTGTACGTGAGGTGTTACCCACACTCTCATACGCACTCATTAGATTCTTGACAATAGATTTTTCACTTGAATCCTCTAATGTTCTCAACCCAAGAATCTTCATGATAGACCTATACTTTATACTTCGCATCATTTCAACGAATAGTTGACATCTTGCAGTCTCATTTAACTTTTCAAAGAACAATCTCCAAATCTTATTAGCATATCTTCTACAAGTGCATTTTGGAATCTTACCTTCCATTAGCTGCAAAATATTCTCATCACTATCAATCAAATACTTTAGCTTTCTATACAAAATTCTAGGTGGTCTTAAGTTAGGTAAATTCATCTCAACATTAGGAATTTCATCAATATTTAAATGAGATGGGTTAGATGGCATACCTTCGATTGAAGATGGAATAGATGACATACCTTGAGGTTGAGGTGGGAACGATGGCGTACCTCCTTCATCACATGTGAGTGATGATGTACTCTCAACTTGAGATGTGGTAGATGGTGTCCCTACATGTTGACTTGTGGTAGAGGACGTGTCTCCAACTATGGTATTCAAATCTCTTGTACCATGAAATTTTTGCATTCGTTCTCTTTGTGCCACCAATACCATATCTCTTTGTGATGGTTGTGGTTCCTCTTCAATTGGTATGTCTTCATTTATCGTGTCCAATTTCCTCTTCTCACGAAGTTCCCTCATAGCCACTACTTTCTTTGCATTCTTAGCTTCTATCTCTTCCTGTGTTGGTTTAATTCTTGATCGTTTCCTTGGCATGACAGAGAATTTGTCTGTAACATGATAAAGAGACCAATATTAGTTCCTAAGAAATGAATACAAGATAATAGTGGGATTGTATTTTTTTTATATTGTAAGGATTTATTCTTGTATAGTTTGACATCATGGTATGTTAAGGTTTGTTTATTACACATAATTATTAAAGAGCCCAAGTGTAGAAAATATACATGGCATCATTTGAGATTGTAGGCTGCTTTCTTGATTGGGAATGTGTCTATTTTAAACATGTATGATAAAGAATGATAAAGTAATTCAATCTGAAATAAGGAAAATGTAAAGAACATGCATGTAAATACTTGACATACCTAAAAAATAAGGATTTAAATGGAGACAGTACCCAATTATGTAGTGTTTTTTCTTCTTGCATCAAACTCCTCAACAATTTGAGTTTTTCACCACTTGCTTCCTTTTCAATGTTAAATTGAATAACACTCAAATATAATTACTAACAACAATACTATTAACCAATCTATAATGTTAAATTGATAAAATTGAATCACAATTAACATTGCAACACCACAAAAATTGCAACTTGAATAGATATATATCAAACTTGGTGTGAAAACTATGTTATTTTCTCCTTCTAAAGTTGGCAAAGAAGAAAAGGTGGTGGAAAGATCATGCAAAGGTGGTACAATGTGTCAAATGTGCATGTGAACTTCCCAATAACATGAAAGCACTTCTTTTTTGTCGAAGCACGCGCGCAGAATTAGTAAGAAAATAGAGCATGTGGGCCTGGATCATGGGGGTCAACACTTTTTTACCGTTTCAATAGCAAGACAAAACAACGCGCTCACATTTTGTACTGCTATAGATTGATCACATCCTTTGCATTGATCACATCTCTTTCCAAACCTTCCCCTTTAGACTTGAATGACCACAAGGTTTTTGAGGGAGAACTTTTCCTGTTTCCTGCAAGAGCTTGCCAGATGCTCCACCATATGATAGGCATAACAATGAAGGGGCAAGCCGTCATAATCAAGTTCTTGATAGAAAATGCCCATTGAGGAAGAAAGACAGATCTTCTTTGGAAGCAGAAGTTCTAGTTTGTGACAAATCCTTATCCAAGAATAAATAGCAGGGGTTCTATCAAGTAATTTACAATCCACTTCCACAAAGTCTCTTGAAGACTTCCTGATTGATTCCAAAACATCCACACCCCAAAACTAGAGAGGCAATCAATAAATCAAACCCATAAATCTACATTTGATGAAAGAAACCCTCAACACTATACCTTAAACCCTAATCTCTCAACCCTAAACCTTATCCCTAAACCCTAATCCCTCAACCCTCAACCCTAATCCATCATCCCTCAACTCTAATCCCTCATCCCTAAACCCTAAATGCTATCCCTATTCCTAAAACCTCAATAGACTCGATACTATACCTTAAACCCTAATCCCTCTACCCTTGACACTCTTATTTAACCCTAATTCCTTGACAATTAACCCTATCACTCAACCTCAACCCTCAAGCCTCAAGCCTTAACCCTCAAATCTCAACATTAAACCCTAATTAATCAACCCTACACCCTAATCCCTCAAACCTAAACACTATCCCTAAACCATCAACCCTCAACACTATACCTTAAACCCTAATCCCTATCCCTCAACCTTTAACCCTTAAAACTTAAACCCTATCCCTACACCCTCAACACTTGACACTATATCTTAAGCCTTAAATCCTCATCCCTAAAGGCTTAACCCTCAATCCTTAAACCTTCAACCCTAAACACTATCCCTAATCCCTCTACTCTCGACACTCTAACCCTAACCTTGACATTAAACCCTATTCTATCAACCCTAAACCCTAATCCATCAACCCTAAACCCTATCCCTAAACCCTCAACCCTCAACACTATACCTTAAACCCTAATCCCTCAACCCTCAACCCTAAACCTTATCCCTAAACCCTAATCCCTCAACCCTCAACCCTAATCCGTCATCCCTCAACTCTAATCTGTCATCCCTAAATCCTAAATGCTATCCCTATTCCTAAACCCTCAACAGACTCGATACTATACCTTAAACCCTAATCCCTTATCCCTAAACCCTCCAACCCTATCCCTAATCCTTATACCCTCTACACTCTACTTTAACCCTAATCCCTCGACCCTCAACCCTATCCCTAAACCCTTGACCCTCAAACCTCGACCCTCAACCCTCAACGTCAAACCCTAATCCCTCAACCCTTAGCTATGATCCCTCAACCCTCAACCCTATCCCTAAACCCTAAACCCTAAACCCTCAACCCTCAACATCAAATCCTAATCCCTCAACCCTTCACTCTAATCCCTCAACCCTAAACTCTCAACCCTCGACACTATACCTTAAACCCTAATCCCTCAGCCCTCAACCCTAAACCTTATCCCTAAACCCTAATCCCTCAACCCTCAACCCTAATCCGTCATCCCTCAACTCTAATCCCTCATCCCTAAACCCTAAGTGCTATCCCTATTCCTAAACCCTCAATAGACTCGATACTATACCTTAAACCCTAATCCCTTATCCCTAAACCCTCCAACCCTATCCCTAATCCTTATACCCTCCACACTCTACTTTAACCCTAATCCATCGACCCTCAACCCTATCCCTAAACCCTTGACCCTCAAACCTCAACCCTCAACCCTAATGTCAAACCCTAATCCCTCAACCCTTAACTTTGATCCCTCGACCCTCAACCCTATCCCTAAACCCTAAACCCTAAACCCTCAACCCTCAACGTCAAATCCTAATCCCTCAACCCTTCACTCTAATCCCTCAACCCTAAACCTAATCCCTAAACCCTCAACCCTTGACACTATACCTTAAACCCTAATCCCTCAGCCCTCAACCCTAAACCTTATCACTAAACCCTAATCCCTCAACCTTCAACCCTAATCCGTCATCCTTCAACTCTAATCCCTCATCCCTAAACCCTAAATGCTATCCCTATTCCTAAACCCTCAACAAACTCGATACTATACCTTAAACCCTAATCCCTTATCCCTAAACCCTCCAACCCTATCCCTAATCCTTATACCCTCCACACTCTACTTTAACCCTAATCCCTCGACCCTCAACCCTATCCCTAAACCCTTGACCCTCGAACCTCAACCCTCAACCCTCAACATCAAACCCTAATCCCTCAACCCTTAACTCTGATTCCTTGACCCTCAACCCTATCCCTAAACCCTAAACCCTCAACCCTCAACGTCAAATCCTAATCCCTCAACCCTTCACTCTAATCCCTCAACCCTAAACCCGATCCCTAAACCCTCGACACTATACCTTAAACCCTAATCCCTCAGCCTCAACCCTAAACCTTATCCCTAAACCCTAATCCCTCTACCCTCAACCCTAATTCATCATCCCTCAACTCTAATCCCTCATCCCTAAACCCTAAATGTTATCCCTATTCCTAAACCCTCAACAGACTCGATACTATACCTTAAACCCTAATCCCTTATACCTAAACCCTTCAACCCTATCCCTAATCCTTATACCCTCCACACTCTACTTTAATCCTAATCCCTCGACTCTCAACCCTATCCCTAAACCCTTGACCTTCGAACCTCAACCCTCAACCCTCAATGTCAAACCCTAATCCCTCAACCCTTAACTCTGATCCCTCGACCCTCAACCCTATCCCTAAACCCTAAACCCTAAACCCTCAACCCTCAACATCAAATCCTAATCCCTCAACCCTTCACTCTAATCCCTCAACCCTAAACCTGATTCCTAAACTCTCGACACTATACTTTAAACCCTAATCCCTCATCCCTCAACCCTAAACCTTATCCCTAAACCCTAATCCCTCAACCCTCAACCCTAATCCGTCATCCCTCAACTCTAATCCCTCATCCCTAAACCCTAAATGCTATCCCTATTCCTAAACCCTCAACAGACTTGATACTATACCTTAAACCCTAATCCCTTATCCCTAAACCCTCCAACCCTATCCCTAATCCTTATACCCTCAACACTCTACTTTAACCCTAATCCCTCGACCCTCAACCCTATCCCTAAACCCTTGACCCTCGAACCTCAACCCTCAACCCTCAACGTCAAACCCTAATCCCTCAACCCTTAACTCTGATCCCTCGACCCTCAACCCTATCCCTAAACCCTCAACACTATACCTTAAACCCTAATCCCTTAGCCCTCAACCCTAAACCTTATCCCTAAACCCTAATCCCTCAACCCTCAACCCTAACCTGTCATCCCTCAACTCTAATCCCTCATCCCTAAACCCTAAATGCTATCTGTATTCCTAGACCCTCAACGGGCTTGATACTATACCTTAAACCCTAATCCCTCTACTCTCAACACTCTTATTTAACCCTAATCCATTATCCCTCAACTCTAATCCCTCATCCCTAAACCCTAAATGCTATCCCTATTCCTAAACCCTCAACAGACTCGATACTATACTTTAAACCCTAATCCTTTATTCTCGACACTCTTATTTAAACCTAATCCCTTGACCATTAACCCTATCCCTCAACCTCAAGCCTCAAGCCTCAAGCCTCAACATTAAACCCTCAACCCTATCCCTAAACCCTAAACCCTAAAACCTCAACCCTCAACATCAAATCCTAATCCCTTAACCCTTCACTCTAATCCCTCAACCCTAAACCCTATCCCTAAACCCTCAACACTATACCTTAAACCCTAATCCCTCAACCCTAAACCTTATCCCTAAACCCTAATCCCTCAACCCTCAACCCTAATCCATCATCCCTCAACTCTAATCCCTCATCCCTAAAACCTAAATGCTATCCCTATTCCTAAACCCTCAACAGACTCGATACTATACCTTAAACCCTAATCCCTCTACCCTCGACACTCTTATTTAACCCTAATCCCTTGACCATTAACACTATCCCTCAACCTCAACCCTCAACCCTCAACTCTCAACATTAAACCCTTAACTCTGATCCCTCGACCCTCAACCCTATCCCTAAACCCTAATAAACCCTCAACCCTCAACATCAAATCCTAATCCCTCAACCCTTCACTCTAATCCCTCAACCCTAAACCCTCAACACTATACCTTAAACCCTAATCCCTCAACCCTAACCCTAAACCTTATCCCTAAACCCTAATCCCTCAACCCTAATCCGTCATCCGTCATCCCTCAACTCTAATCCCTCATCCCTAAACCCTAAATGCTATCCCTATTCCTAGACCCTCAACAGGCTCGATACTATAACTTAAACCCTAATCCCTTATCCCTAAACCCTCCAACCCTATCCCTTAACCCTAATCCCTTGACCCTCAACCCTATCTTGAAACCCTTAACCCTCGAACCTCAATGTACTCAACCCTCGAACCTCAATGTACTCAACCCTCAACGTCAAACCCTAATCCCTCAACCCTTAACTCTGATCCCTCGACCCTTAACCCTTAAAACTTGAACCCTAAAACCTATCCCTACACACTTGACACTCGACACTATATCTTAAACCCTAATCCCTTAACCCTCATCCTTAAAGTCTCAACCCTAAATCATTAAACCTTCAACCCTAAACCCTATCCCTAATCCCTCTACCCTCGACACTCTACCTTAAACCTAATCACTCGACCCTTAACCCTAAACGCTATCCCTAAACCCTAAACCCTAATCCCTAATCCCTCTACCCTCAACACTCTACCTTAAACCTAATCCCTCGACCCTTAACCCTAAATGCTATCCCTAAAGCCTCAACCCTAAACCCTAATCCCTCAAGGTTCTAAACTCTAATCCCTTATCCCTAAACTCTAAATCCTATCCCTAAACTCTCAACCCTCAACCTTAAACCTTAATCACTCAATCCTTATCCACCCCTCTCCTCCCTTATCTAGCTCACTCCCATCTCTACCCTCCTCTGCCCTCGACACTATACATACATACATATAGGCATAGATAGATAGATAGATAGATACATACATACATATAGGCATACATACATATATACATATTGGCATACATAGATACATAGATACATACATACATACATATAGGCATACATACATACATACATACATGATTAATAGCCTTGAACATAAAAAAATTTAAGGGGAACATAACGTGAGCGCGTTGTAACGTGCTCGCGTTATGTCAAATATGACAAACAACAGACTTGCGAAAAGGAAAAATGCAAAGCAAACCATAACGTGAGTGCGTTATAACGCGCTTGCGTTATGTCTTGCTTTGGGAATCCCAAGCCTTGGGCTTTGGATTTGCTTTGGATTTCCAACCCAAAGGCTTGGAGTGCCTATTGAACAGTCACAGACATGTTTTTCCAGATTCTTCAAGATTTCACATAATGTCGTTCGTGCTAACCCTCAAATTTGCACGTGTTTCAATATCGAACAAATCGAACACTTGGATAATGTTAGGCTTTCTCTTAGCTATTTGACGATGTGATTTTTTTCACATTTTAACAATGTTAAGCCTTTCATCTTTAATTTCTTTTGTTTGTGTGTCCGTTTTTGGGCAAAAACCATTGTTTGGTCTTTTTTCATTGTAAATTAACTATTCATTGAAATTTCAAAAAAATTACATATTTAGAAACTAGACTCCATTCTACAAATATTAAAAAAAGAAAAAAATGATTTTCAATTAGTTTTCAATATTTATAGGGGTAGCACGGCCAAAATTCTATTTTTTAGGATGTGTCCACTTTGAAAATTACTAAAAAATCAAATATTCATCAAAAAATTATCAGAAAAATTAGGCATAAACTACATGCTATTAGCTAATTTCTCACCTAAGCGATTTTAAAATTACCAAAAAAAAGTTGACCTTTTGAGGGAGCCACAAAACATGCTATGTTATGTTTTTTTGACAGAAACAACACCAATTTCTGTGGCTCCCTCTTTTGAACCCCTTAATCTATGCCATTTTAAAAAAAAATTAGTAGTTTAGAAAGTAGACTCGGAGCACTACGAACATTGTTTTGGTTGCATCTCTAAATTTTGAGTGTAACTATGCTCAATTTCTCATCCAAGGCCAGTATTTCTTGATTTCAGAAAAAAAGTGGCCACTTAAGACCCCTTTTTGGCCCCCCATCTTCTTGCACTTACCCATGTAAATGTAGACATTCCATTAGTCGGTATAGGCACCGATACTTGCGTATGAGACGGTGATGACATATTATTAATAACATTCGTACATTCAGTCATTGACATAACATTATTATGTACCATATGCGCTAAACTTAAAATTACATTAACACCATCTTATCCTTCTTTTATCAATTCTCTTATGTTATGAATAGCAGGTATAACTTCTTTTGCTACCCTTTCATTTTCCATAAATTCTTGAAAATTGGCTAACTATTTATCAAGTTTGTTTATTTTCTCATTAGGTACATGTGTTACCACATAAATAGTGTCCTCTACATCATGAAATATTTGATCTTCCATTGTAGTTGTAGGAGGTATGATATCTTGCAAAATTTGTGTCTCTTTTTGTAAAGAATGTGTTCAGTGGATTTTCAGAGGTAGGAATGTTGTTGCTTTTATGAGCACTAGATCCCATTAGTCTAATACTTCTCAAATGGATATTTATATTAGGGAAGTAGGTTATACGACTCATGCAAAATCATACAACACTCAATGCACAAACTAATAAAACAATCCCAAGGAACAAAATATGTTTAAGATCCAAAATGCTTGATTTTTCACTTTCTTTTCACAAATTTTTAATGCAAATTACTAAAAGAACAGGTGTTGTGAAGAAATTTAAGAGGGGAAGTGAATAATAAGCTCATTATCAATCCAATAATGCAGAAATATTCTTCACAACACGCCCATAATGCAATTCTAGAGAGATGACAAGGCAAAATCTAGTGAAAATGCAAGGTTTTCAAACCCTAGACATGAATTTTTGTAAAAAAGACACTATGATGAAACACTACAATTAGAAATTAGTCCTAAATGAGTGTTTAAAAAGTAGTAAAATCTGAAATAATATTTTAACTACAAACCCTAGCTAATGCAAAAACTAGGTTATATGAAAAAGACACATTTTCAAGCAATTTTTAACAAATTAAGCATGAAAATGCAATGCAAGTGATTAAAATAATGATCAATTTATGAAATTTAAATAATATCTAATGAAAATAATAGAAATTAAATTAAATTAATGTAAATTATGCCAAAATGCAAGCCTAAGATGCCAATTTTTTCAAAATTTTCATTTTTTTTTTATAAATTTTCAAATGCAATAAAATGAATGAATGCAAATCTAGAGTACAACACTCAGCAAGGTGCAAAATTCAAATAAATATGGGTTCACCAAAATGTTATGTGTGAAAAAGGGAGATTCACGGGGTTGAATGGCTAGATCCTCCTTTCACAACAAACATTCAAGGACATATCAATTGAGTTGAATCACACTTTTGCAAGAGGATTCACCTACAGGTTAGGTTGTCACTTGGAATGATGTGGAAATTTAGAGATTTTCAATTAATGTATTAATTTAATGCTCAATTATCCTTGAAACCCTAATTATTAAAAATGGTGAGTAAAATGATGAATTACAACAAATGCTTGCAGACTGAGGTAGTATACAGAGATTAATTACTGACCATTTTTTGAACTTTGAGATGTGGAATACTTAGGGAAACTAGCACTCACGCCCCCGTCCAAGGTGGTGTTTTCTTCAGGGAATCCTGATCTCCTTTTGACATTGATGATCACTGTACTTTCCATTTTCGTCCCGGGAGATGCGGAGGACACTAGCACTAGTGTCCAAGTCCAAGGTAGGGTGTTCTTCAGGATGTCGGAGCCTTTTCAGATGCTGATTTTCACTGTCACAATGATTTCTATGTTTTCAACCTTGGAGGACACTGACACTAGCGCCCGAGTCCAACCAGTGCTTTTCTTCAGAGATCCAGAATCTACACACTATGTAATTATTCCCTGCACCTCCACTCCGTTAGATGCGAAACTTGTAACTTGTAATCACAAGGAGTGTGGTTGGGGGTTGTGGTGTTTAGATGTTTGCCTCTGTCAAGCCCTGAAAGGACATTCAAGTCTTCCAAACACTATTGTCAAATAAAGAGTACGTATCCCTGCGAGATAGAGGCAAAAATAAATTGATAAATGATTCAAACACAAATAGATATCACCTCGGAGGTGTAGCTCTCATGGAAGGAAGAAGCTCTTTCATGCCATGAGGAGATGGATTGATGAAGCCAAATCTGCAACAAACAAACACAATAACAACACATGACTGCTCTGCAACATAATGAAAGCCTTGAATCACTTTAGCATAACATCACAAGTTTGCATTATCCATCTAGTTTACAAATGAAGTCCTAACTGCTTATATATGCAACTAAACACATTCTCACTAAGAATTTCATAATTCAAACTTAAGATGTCGGCATGGGATCTAATTAACAGTCATAATTTAATTGACATTCAAATTTGGGACCTGCTTGAAATAGGGCAGGATAAGGGCACGAGCTCCTGTGTCCATAGGCCCTATTTCAGGGCATGACTAAGTACAACAATGTCCCTCATGCCCCATGTGACATGGGTTTCATGCCATTTTCTTTCGGGAGTCAAAATGAACATGCAAGATGCAAAACAAGGGACCCGAGAGCTAAACTTATGAGGGACAAAGTCCAGGGAGACATTTTTCGACATAACAATACATTATGATTACTTGTGGCCTACGTGCCAAGTTGGACATTGCATATTCTTTATAGTGCTAATACCTGGTTAAGCACACGAATTGTAAGATGTATTTTCATTACTGTTGATATGATTATGGAGATTTATCTTTTTACCTGACTTGATGTAATTATGTGGTTTATTTACTTTGGTAAATTTTGTGTTAGAATACGTACCCTTATAGTTAATCTCAATAGTTGTAGATAACATATTCCAAAGTCCTTTCTTTTTGTCCTAACACAACTCCTATGGAAAAATTAGAGGCATCAGTATGGATGTGAAAAGGAATGGTCCAATTGGGTCCTGTCAATACACAAGTCATTGTTAAGGGGCTTTTAAGAGTCTGGAAGGCTTCTTGGTAGGAAAGTGTCCAACCAAATTCAACATCTTTAGATAGTAGGACAAATAGAGGTGCTTCTATTTTACTAAAGTCTTTGATAAACCTCCTGTAATAGCTTGCATGGCCAAAGCAGCTTCTTACATCTTTATATTTTTGTGGCATAGGCAGAGTTTTGATGACTTCAATTTTATTGGGGTCTACCTGATAACCTCTTTTTAACACATAATGACCAAGGACTACTCCCTCCTCCATCATCATAAAAAATCTCTTATGACTAAGAGAGAGATTGTGATCCTGACATCGCTGCAAGACTTTCTCAAGATTGGCTAATGCTTCTTCATAGGAATCACCATAGGTTGTGAAGTCGTCCATATAAACTTCCATACAATCATGAGAAAAATTAGAAAAGATGCTCAGAACAACCCTTTGAAAGGTTGCAGGGGCATTACATAATCCAAATGGTAGGACTGAATAGGCATATGCACCCCAAGGATAAGTAAAGGTTGTTTTGTCTTGGTCCTTAGGGGCTATTTTAATCTAATTATAGCCACTAAAACCATCCAAGAAAGAAAAGTATATCTTCCCAACCAAGGAATCCAAGACCTGATCAATGAAGGGAAGAGGGAAATGATCTTTTCTAGTGGCTGTATTCAATTCTTTATAGTCAACAAATACACGCCACTTGCCCCCTTTCTTGGGTACTATGACTAATGAAGAGACCCACTAGCTATTTGATATATGAATCTTGCATCCAAGAGTTTTTGTAATTCATTTTTCACTATTTCATGGACAATAGCATTCATCCTCTGTTGAGGCTATCTAATGGGTCTACATCCTTCATTGATGTATATTCTATGCATATAAAGATTGGGGTCTATGCCTTTCATGTCATGGTAATCCTAGGCAAATGCTGTTTTGTGAGTCTATAGCATGGTGAGTAGTTGAGATTCTTGGGATGTTGTCAACTGGTTATTGATATTAAGTGTTCATCCAGGTGAAATTTCAATTGGTGTTGCTAATGTTATGATAGAGGAAACATCTAAACCTAATAGATTAGGGCTACAACTATGTGGTAGTAAATGATAGAACATGCGGGCAGTAGAATCATAAGCTACATAATTAGTTGCAGGTAGAATGTTATACAACGGGCAAGTTAAGCATACTAAGCATTGGTCTTGCTGTGGGTCCATCCCATAATTATTTTACATTATATTAAAGAGAACTTCATCTTCATCCCAAGTGTCAATCAATGGGCTATGTTTAATGGTCATGAGTGTTTGTAGGCAATATTGGTCATTATCCTCTGGGTACAGCTAGATAGGTTGTTCCAAATTAGTAAAAGGTTGCACTGGTGGATAGAGGACCAATTTCTTAGTTACATTTCCATTGGAAATATCATATTTTCTAACCTGTAACTGATGAAAGCATCTATAATTGCTAGCCATGGCCATCCTAGCCTCTAGGATGAGTGGATATCCACCTTGGTTAGCTTTTGGTTATAGGACCATGAAATTTTTAGGGTATTTCCATGAGTCAAGTGTGATGACCAAGTCTTCAATGATTCATTTTGGTTTGACTATTGATCTATCTGCTAATTGTAATATTGTGGTTTTAGTCCTTAAGTTGACTAGTTGCATATTTTTCATTATTTCTTTGGTTATAACATTTACGACAAAACCTAAATCAATTAGAGTGTTTTTTATAAGGGTGTCATTAATGTGCACATCCACTTGTAGTATCAAAAATTGATACCTCTTACAATTTCACACTAGGTTTAGCACCCATTTTAGCTTGTATGTTCATCTCCATTTACAATATGCAATTTCCAGTGCTTTTCTAAGAAACAAGGCTTAATCCTCTAACATCTGACATTTCAAGAGCCCAAATCACAAGGACTAGAGTGCCTAGCGCTTGGGTCTTGGTAGTTTGGCCCCGAAAGGTTATATTTGAAAGTCAGCCTCTTGACTTATGTGATGCACCTTGTCGGCCTCAACTCAATTGGGGCCTTGGAAAGTAATTTGGATTCATATATAAACAAGTCTCTCACTCATTTACATACATGACAATTCTCTAGTGGATGCTCTCTATGATAATTCTCTCTAACAAGTTATCTCTCTACAAGCTCTCTATTTCTACAGATTATTGTTTTATTCATTAACCCTTATTACAGGTCTTTAATGAATCTCCTTCATCTTCAAGATACTTGTGGATGATCCATGTTGTGACACACATCCACCTAGGGTTTCGTGCTCATGGTAACTCTATTTCATTACATTTGATTATTGCAATCTTTATTACATTTTTTTCCTCTGCTCATCGTGAGTACGCAATCTCTATCACGCTTATCACTGCTGTTGTGGAAGTGGAAAAAATTACATGGGGTTTGACTAAGGAAAGCCCCTATACAACACAACCATTTTCCCTCTTTTGTGTGTGCAGATCTGTATCAGGAATTTCAGACACTTGATGGGCGACAGGGAGATGGAAGAAACAGAGATAGTCGCACATGAATTTTGTTAGCCCTGAAACCCTAGGACTAGGGCACCCAACACCCAAGTCCTCCCAGATCTACTCTAGTTTTTGGTTGTAGGCTCCATATGCTCTGCTCATTCTTGATTTGCTTTCGATTCTTGCATGGTTGGTCTATAACACCTGTAAGTTGCTTGTTTTGTCAATTAGGTCACTTAAAACCCTAGATCTTGCTATTCTTAAATCAATCTCCACTATTACAACAAAAGAACAAAGCCCCAGACAACTTGGCTCTCCCTTGAGGACTGTAGCCAAGTGCATAAGTCTTGGTCAGATTGTGTTCTAATGTTTGATAGAAAATATTGATCTAGTTAGTTCATAATTAATTAGACCTCTCTTTTCCATCTTACATTTTGGTGAACCTGACGTATTACACATATCCTTCTTTTCTCAGATCTGTAGCTATGTTTAATTAGTTGATGAATTTGATTAAACATTTATGTTGCATATCTTCTTTCATCTCATGTATTTAATTTAGAAAACAACACACTTATAGATCTTTATTATTGGGGTTACCAAAACCTTACATTTTGGTAAACATGATGCATCTTACATTTGTACAACCTTCTTTGTTGTGTTTGATTAGCTGACAAACTGATTAAACCCTTCTTTTTGCATATACATAGCTAAATTACATATATTATTTTATCATTTTGCATTTAAACATGTCACTCTCCTCTTCTCTCACATCATTGTCCACTTTTTCTCAAAAAGTTGTTGATAATGATGGTCCATTTCAAACATGTGATGTTCACTTAGCTCTTCCTATGTCATTCTCTTTTCTTCTTCCCTCTCCTAAAAATCCTCCTACTTGTGAGGATATTTTGGCGCAATCTAGGATGACATCATCAACACATTTCTCAATATTACTCTACCTTCTCTTCATTTGGATGATCTCTCTTTTAGAGATGAGGCATTAGTAGATGTTGAGCATATTACTTCTACTTCTACTAATTCTTCCATAGTCCACGATGATTCCATGGCTCATCCTATTGATCTTCCTCCTTTAGTTGAATGTCCAAGTACCTTGGGTATCACTAAGGGTGTGAAGACCTCTTTTATTCCTACTTTGGTTGCATGTTCAAGATCCTTGGATATTACTAAGGGTGTGGAGACCACTTTTCTTCCTCCTTCCATTGCATGTTCAAGTACCTTGGGTATCACTAAGGATGTGAAGACCTCTTCTCTTCCTCCTAAATGGTTGCATGTTCAAGTACGTTGAATATCACTAAGGATGTGAAGACCTCTTCTCTTCCTCCTTTGGTTGCATGTTCAAGTACGTTGGATATCACTAAGGATGTGAAGACCTCTTTTACTCCTCCTTTGGTCACATTTTAAGCCCATTGGACATTACTAAGGATACAATCATAGACACTTTTCTCAATATTACTTTACCTAATTTCTATTATGATGTTCTCCATTGTAGAAATGAAACTTCCATGAAGGAAGACTCAGAGATCACATCGAATCGCACATGAATACATGATTACAATAACCAAATTAACACAATTTATGTTTCTGGTTCCCAAAAAGAGCCTGCAAAACCTAAAATTGTTGTGCACCTTCGTTATGATGTTCCACAAACACAATCTAACCCTGTTCTAGCTGTTTGAGGTGTTCCAAACCCACATCGACCTCCTGATTACACTCTAGAACAACCTACTCAAAATAACCAAAATGTCTCACAACAACCTCATTACCACGTGATTGCTCACACGTACAACACTCACAACAACAATCAAAGTAAACAAACACCAACAATTATCACTTCTCTTCCCCTTCCTACTTATAAGAAGTTCTCTAAACATAAATTAAAAGATACCTCTCCTAAGGACTTGATGTTTCAATCCCTTGATGATGTTCCTCTATCTTCCACATTTACTGAACGCACATCATTATCTTCACATAATGCTCTTTCTAATTCTCCTAGCTAGGTGCACTTTTCTCTGACATTGAGATTTACCTTTGTCTAGCTTAGCTAGATCATCATGCTTCTTTCACACATACAACTAGTCACCTCAATTGTGATGGTACACTTCTCCCTTCTAGTAAAGAGAAGTTGTTTGCATTCATTGATGGTGTCCCCACTATAACTTCTATATTCATACATGCTACAACTCTACCCTTGGAGATCTCTTTTCTTCTTTCTCCTCATGATGTAGATTTCATTAATCATTTTGTTATTGACATGTCATTCTACTATCACCCACTGTATGGTACATATAGCTTTCCTTTATTAAGCTCGTTACTATGCATGGAAATACAATCTCTTTTCTTTCTTTTTAAATAACAATGATTCTCTTTCTCATGGTTGTTCTCACTCATACACTGGGGGGTAGTAGGCCAACTTGTTAAAGGGGTAGACATTCTTTCTAAGGATCTCCCCTCCTCTTATACTTTCCCCTCTTCTTTACCTTAAAACATTTGCATATTGTACATGCAAATATTTTAAGGGGGGACATATATTCCCTATTCACATGTGCATCCATACATGCACCCTTATTCATTCATTCCTCTTGACTTGTAGCTTATTGATGTGACCCCCTTGCAGTGGTGTGTTTCATAGCACCCCCCTGAGGTGTTTATTTTACGCTCCCTAAGGCATTTATTTTACGCTCCCAGAGGTGTTGTTTATTTTACGCTCCTTGAGGTGTTGTTTATCTTTATGCTCCCTAAGGCATTGGTAGTATACGGTCACCTAGCATAACACAACTTGCTAGCCTGTGATCTGTATAGTCTATGAGCCACCTAGCATAATGTAACTTTCTAGCTTGTGTGCTTCATATGACCTAACCTTGTTACACTCATGGTAATCTAGCATAACACAACTTTCTATCCCGTGATCCATGTAGGTGTCTTGATTTACATGACCCCTAGCGACAGAGCAAGCTAGTGCTAGAGTCATGTACGCTTTTTCGTTTATATTGATTTCTCCCTTGTCTATTTGTATGCATTCTCTCCTGGAAGCAATCGATCAACTCATTACATTCTTCTATCTCCTTAGAATTCCTCTATTTTTGGTTTTATTTTATTTTTTGTTTGTTATAGTTTGGGGACGATGCAAGGTATCAAGACAACCTTTCAACCTAGGTCTCTTTACTTTACTAACTCAAAATTTTTGATTTCACTTTATTATATGTTTTCTCACTTCATGATTTTATTTTCCATGTATACTCTATGTGTGCCTCATCTATACTCCATGTATGCTTCGTGTTTTCCATGTATGCCTCATGTTTTCCATGTATGCCTTATGTAGGCTCCATGTATGATTTGTGTGTATGTGTGTTTCATGTTATATATCTTGTGTATGTATAACCTCTTTATCTAAGCATTGTAGAATCATAGAATCCTAAGCTTGGGGGCTAGCACAACTCTCAACTTAGCGACATTCTATGGCTTCAATGTCTTGGTAAAGAGATTTGTCTTCTTTGTACTTTAGCGAGCACATGAGCATAAGATCACACCCTCACTAAAACAGGGGTTAAATGTAGTGTTAGAAATTGACACCTCTTACAATTTCACACTAGGTTTAGCACCTATTTTAGCTTGTATGTTCATCTCTGTTTACAATATGCAATTTCTAGTGCTTTTCTGAGAAACACTGGCTTAATCCTCTGACATTTGACATTTGAAGAGCCCAAATCATTAGGACTAGGGTGTCTAGCACTTGGGTCCTGGTAGTTTGGCCCTGAAAGATATTTGAATGTCAGCCTCTTGACTTACGTGATGTACTTTGTCGACCTCATCTCAATTGGGCCCTCAAAAAGTAATTGGGATTCATATATAAACAAGTCTCTCTCACTCATTTACATACATAATAATTCTTTAGTGGATGCTCTCTATGATGATTCTCTCTAACAAGTTATCTCCCTACAAGCTCTCTATTTTTGTAGATTATTGTTGTATGCATTAACCCTTATTGCAGGTCTTCAATGAAGCTCCTTCCTCCTTCAAGATACTTGTGGATGATCCATGTTGTGACATACATTAACCTAGGGTTTCATGCTAATGGTAACTCTATTTCATTACATTTGATTACTGCAATATTTATTACATGTTTTACCTCTGCTCATCGTGAGCACACACTCTCTATCACACTTATCATTGCTGTTGTGGAAGTGGAAACACTTACATGGCCCGGTTTGATTGAGGCAAGCCCCTATAAAGCACAACCATTTTCCCTCTTTTGTGTGTGCAGATTCGAATCAAGAATTTTAGACACCTGATAGGCGATAGGGAGATGAAAGCAACAAAGATCATTGCACACATATTTCATTAGCCCCGAAACCCTAGGACTAGGGCGCCCATCACCCAAATCCTCCCAGATCTGCTCCAGTTTCTAGTTGTAGGCTCCGTATGCTCTGCTCATTCCTGATCTGGTTTCAGTTTCTACATGGTTGGTCTATAACACCTGTAAGTTGCTCATTTTGTCAATTAGGTCACTTAAAACCCTACATCTTACTATTCTCAAATCAATCTCCACTATTACAACAAAAGAACAAAGCCTTAGACAACTTGGCTCTCCCTTGAGGACTGTAGCCAAATGCACAAGTCTTGGTTGGCTTTTTGTTCTAATGTTTGATAAAAAAGATTGATCTAGTTAGTTCATAATTGATTAGGCCTCTCTTTTCTATCTTACACCGCTACAGGGCTGCTAGGGTTTGCACATTTTGGGACAATTATGTTTCCTAACATGATGTCAGCAAGCTATCCTATGACATGAACAATCTGTGGGTCCTTACATTTTCTCCCTAGTTTCTTAAGACACAATTTCCTCATAGTTTTAGTGTAGATCAGCACATCCTTGATAGCTTGGATCAGGGGATTTTTGATAGACATTTCTTAATTGACCAAGGAAGTCAACTTCAGGTTCAGGTTGAGATTTTTGTGTGTTCGATCTTTCTGGGAATGAAGGTTCTCTTGTTGTGATTTCTATCTACGATTGAGCTTGTTTGGGGTGTTTGTTCTGGTTATTCAAGTGGTTGTTAGCATCAGTGGATGGATCTTCATAAAAAAGTTCCATAATAAGTGGAGAGCTTGGTCTAGAAAGCATCTTCCCTAAATGTAACTAGATATCACTAACCTCGACTGCATAAGTCGAGTAGTGGATAGGTTCATTAGTATAAGCTTGTTGGCCAGACTTGTTATTAGGATTTGGTACAGTTTGAGTAGGCAGTTGAGTTGCTCTGGGTTTTGTAGGGATTGGTGAAATAGTGTTTGGCATAAGAGTTGGCTATTGTGGCAAGGCTTGATGTGGCTGTGGGTAGCTTACATTTGAGTTTTACCAGGGCTGGTTTCCTCTCCATTGTTGTGGCCATGGGTTTTGGGGTGACTTCCACTGCTGATTATAATTTGGAGATTGATATGACTATTGTGGCCACATCCACTACTATGGGGTCTAGATGGATGGTGGTAGATTTGACCAAGATAGCGATGGCATACTATTCCAGGTGTATTATACCAATTAGGAATATTTGGAGAAGAACTTGGAAATGAAGTATTAAAAGATAAGGGATCTAGAGGAATACCTTATCTTTGCTACTAGGGAATGCATTGCGCGATGTAAAACACATGACCTTCCTCATCTTCTAATGTGCAAAAATCTAGTTTCCTAGGCTTTTCTTTAGAAATGCTAGCAATCCGATTACATTTGCAATTGATCTTCTTTTGCCTATAGTGTGGACAATATTCTATCAAAGTTGCTTCCACCTCCTCTTGCTTTTTCTTCATATGTAGGGTTTCCAATTGAGTCACTAGATGACTGATGATGTCATGCTTCATGTCTGTCAAGAGATTGTTGAGCTCTACATGAGAGACACCTGCAGGTCCCTTTGTGGAGGACAAAGCTCTAAAGCCATGAGTTTTCTTCATTGATGAGAGTGATTAGTTCTTGCAGATTTGGTGAATTTCTTCGAAGGCCAATTTAGAAACATCCCCTGCTCCTATGAGGTTTAATGCATCCATACAATCCTCATTCACACCTCTCAGAAATACTAATTTAAGTGACTCTAG
Source organism: Cunninghamia lanceolata (assembly GCA_027924645.1). Lineage (NCBI taxonomy): Eukaryota > Viridiplantae > Streptophyta > Pinopsida > Cupressales > Cupressaceae > Cunninghamia > Cunninghamia lanceolata. Next base: position 9,696 of record BSBN01001494.1, on the reverse strand, counting down.
AGAGAGTCTTCTTTGGCATGACTTTTGGAGGCAGAATAGGAACCTTTCAACATAATCTTCAAGGGGTTCTTCTTTTTGTGACATCTTGAATATGTCATCTCCTTTCATGTCCCTACCATGACAGTAGTCTTGGTATTTCTATAGAATTTTTCTTTCATGGTTCCCCAATTTGCTACTGCATTTCTGCCTAGTCCCATGAACCACCACAAAGTGACATCCTTGAGCGTGGTTGGAAAGAGTTTTAACTGGTGGGCATCAGTAGTGTAGTCGTATATTTGGCAAAGCACATCAAACTCAAATAGGAATATATCAAGGTCCTCTATAATCAAGCCATGGAAGTTGGGTAGAGATGAAGGAGGAATGTTCTTCAGGGCAGGTGCTCATTCCTGGTCCATAATAGGAAATGCAAATGTAGCTGGTTAAGTAGGATTCTCTATTGCTTCCTCTGCCATTATGTCAAGACGCCAAGTAGTGATATCTTCCAAGTTTGCAATGTCATTAAGTGTGAGAGGTATTTCAACTTTGTCACCTTTTTCTATTATCTCTTTGTGGTTCTGATTTGATGGAAGAAATATCCCTAAGGCGTCTCTCTGCCGATGCATGCAATGGTGTTGAGTTTAATAACCTTCTCTCTGCACAATGTTAGTAGATACTCCAAAACTGGATTGAATGTTTAATAGACCTAAATACTAAAAGAAATGTAATTATTTATACTAAGAAAGTGAGAAAAGCAAATTAAAAACCTAGAAATTCTAAACCTTGGCACCATCTTCGACAATAATGCCAAAAATGTCTAGCTCCATTATTCACCAATAAATCTGATGCAGAAGGTGCATGCACTCTACTCAACGGATCAAAAGATCCCTTATCACGTGACCTAATGGTTATATTGTGTTACATTTATCATGTCAAACTAGGGAACGTATCTTCTTGGATGGCACCTATACTGTATGTACAATTTAAGGATTTTTGAGATTATCCTAGAGGCTGTGTATAGAAAGATAACTATTGATAACTGAAAAGGGATTCTATATTATAAATTTTATCACACAGTAGTGGTTACGAGTAGATTTACTACTTGCTACAGGTAATTCTGTTAAGCTACAAGTATATGTTACTTCAGCTATCCACAATCAACTATTTCTATGAAACAAATTATCACAACTAATAAAAATTAGTAACAATCTAATTTAACAAGAGAACTACAGTTTACCTCAAGTGGGCCTTTGCTTGGGTGGATTGTATTCTCACAAAATCCCAATCAAATCTTTAACTATATGTTTCTATGCATTGACTAAATATGGAAGTCTTTATTGAATTCTGAAAAACATAATACATAGTACTGATAATGAAATTCCTCTAGATATCCATTACACACTGAATCTATTGCATATATATATTCTGATTCTCCTATCTAAATTGGACTCTAAACAACTCTAATCTACATATGTTGACTCTCCCCACAAACATACTAAGAGGACTTGTTCTTATTCTAATCAAAATAGAAATAGGAAACTTGTTTGTACATAAATAGTTTGAAGAGCACAATCCTACTATGACTCTTCAACTTATCATGAAGAAAATAGAAGTAATAAGAACATGTAGACTAAGGCATAATCTATACAATTATTAGCCACGACTTGCTAAAACTATGAATTTCCTCTTATTCCTCACGGAAGTCATTACTGATGTTGATTAGAAGGCATTAGCATTTTAATTTGGAATCAAAATTTTCATATTACACGTAGGTATGTGCACCAAGATGGCAGACAAAAAGTTACCACATGTGCAATTTCAAGCGTATTGTGTATGCACGACATACACGATCCGTAACATGATTCCACGATGGCTTGCACATGCTTTCTCAAATGCATACATGATACCGTCTAAACCGATCAAATCCCTCTATTGGGCTTGGACTAAATTTGAATTTTCCATGCCCAAGGGTTGGACTAAATTTTTAGGCACCAAAATATGTGTTTTACAGAAGGAAAGCAATGCCAAACTTCCTCCTCATCAAGTTTACACATTTCAGATCAGAATTATATGAAACCACCACCAAAACGCCATCTACTTCTTGGATTTTAAATCATTTTATTTTCTCTATATTTTGAATAAATTGAGATATATTTATTTTGATTTTCTTTCAGTGATGTCTTCATATTCCTCAAATACATACGTAATACGTTTCCTCATATTTTTTAATCCATTTGACTAAATTCAAAAAATATAATATATGATTATCTACACTTCTATTAATACAGATTGAGGAAAGTTGCAATTTTGATTATTTTTGTGGAAGTAATGTGATGCACACACTCGATGGTGCAATTTTTTAGACGCGTCCACTTCAAAGAATCACAAAACAAATAATAAAAAAATATATAACTTGTAATACTAGCTCTTAGCTATCTTATCACCAGTTGGCATTGAAAAATACTTCACAGAGCAAAAAAATGGGTGGTGTGCACTAAGACACTATGCTATATTTTAGTGCTAGAAATAGGAACACTCTTGTTTGGGCTCAACATTCAACCATCTTAATCTTAACCATTTTTTGAAAGCCTTAGTAGTTTTGAAACTAAATTTCTAGATTAGTATAGTTCTTGTTCTTATCACATCTTGAAATCTTGAGTGTAGGCATCTCAAATTGATTGTCAAGGTTTAGGTCTAACCAGTTTCAAGAAAAAGTGGTCAATTTTGACTCCCCATTTTTCCATTTCCATGTACATACCCACCTTTAGTTAGGTTTTAGGCCTCGACCTAGATATAAAGTGGTGTTAGAGAAAGGATTTTCTCCTAGTAAGAGTAAACTCCTATGAGGTATAGTCTTGAGTGATCGAACTGCACATGGTGTGAACTGTAGTCAGAATCAAGTTTTTGCCATAGTGGTAGTCAGCAATGCTACTAAGAAGAGCTTTTATAAGATGTAGAATTGGAGTTTCCAACATGGTTGGGAGATTAGATGAAGTGGTAAAGATGCTAAGAGTGATGAAAATGAGAATGAATGTGATGGAGCAAGATCAACGTGGAGGATTTGTCTAGAGGGAAGACCAACAGTGTGGTGGCCTCAACAGCAACAGCAACAAGAACAACAACAAAATCATCAAACCCCTAAGAACAAAACCATCAATGGATGGAGTGGAGAGCTGGAAACGGAGTTGGGAGCTGTTTCAGAGACGCTTAAAAGTGGTGATATTGCAGAGTTTGTGGGACTCAGCCGCAAAGAACTGGGAGTAAACAGTGTTCTTGCAGTAGCTGGTCCATTACTCACCGGGATTGCAGGGGCATTGAATTTGAATGGCGCCTTGTTATCTATGTCAATGGTGGTGGGCGTTTTGGGCGTGGTGGTCAACACACTGAGCCATGCAGGTCAGATTGGAATGGTGTTTGAGATGTACAGAAAATGCGCAGGATTCTACCACTTGCTGGACTCGTCCATCTCAGACACTCTCCAGGAGGCAGATCCAGAGGTGAGAGAAAACAGAGAGCTATTTCATTGGAGATTGACATTGCAGCTGGGTCGCGATCCTCATTCTCCTCTCAAGGATTCTGCCTCCAGATTTGCTGGCAAGCTTTTCTGATTAATTGTTAATAGACAGAGTTAGGCCATTTTCTAGTGGCCTGACCAGTCTCATGCTTCAGCCTTGTACACAGCTATAGATACATGTTCATGTGATTAATCCAGTCTCATGCTTCAGCCTTTTACCAGTCTCATGCTTCTGCCTCCAAATTTGCCGGCAAGCTTTCTGATTAATTCATTGTTGAGAGAGAGAGGTCATTTTTCAGCGGTCGACCCATTCCTCAGCCTTGTATATACATACGTGTTCCATGTAATTAATCCATTGATCTTTTATCCCCACTACAGCCTCACATGTGATTAACTTTTTAGCCATTCTAGGCACGCAGCGACAGCGATTAAAACAAACAAATAAACATAAATTTTGGAGCTACTCATCAATATACGATAATGATAAAAAAGAAACGTATTTTTCACATATAAATTTCTTCATTCTTTCACATCCGTTTGATGAACTTACTAACTAAATTTAGTTATTAAAAACAATAACCATTCAAATTGTAGTTACTTTTGCGATTGAGTGTAGTGGATACCTTTTTCTATGAAAATCCTCTACTAGGCAATCTCTGTTCGTATAGTTCTAAAGATCCATTGAATGCAAATTTAGTTTTATAAATCCATCTGAGACGAGCCAAATTTTCACCTTCTAGAAGCATACCGAACTCCCAAGTATCATTTTTCATCAAGGAATTATACACTCTTTAATGAATTATACACTCTTCTTGCATTCTTGCTTCCCACTCTGGTTTTCCTTTAGATCCCTTCCCACTTTGGTTTTCCTTTAGATCCCTCATATGATTTTGAATCTTCAACCTGCACGACCTTGAAGTCATTAGAGCATAGTTATCAGTATGATGTTTAGGACCTCGTTGATGTATTTCTTGAATACTGCATACTTTTTATGCCAACTTCATCATTTGCTCTAGGAGTTATTAACTAGTTCTCCCAAGAACTTGAGATCTATTTTCTTTGAATGTAGCATACAACTTGCCATTTCTATTAAAATTTTATTTTTCCTATTATTTGCAACACCATTTTACTACATACGATGTATTTAAGCAACAATTGGTTCCTTTTTATTTCCACTTCTTTATAGATTCCTTGAGATTTCTTATTCACATACTCTATTCCTCTATCTTTCTTGATTATCCTAATTGACTTTCCACACTGTTTCCAAAAAAAGTTTTAAATTCCTTGAATTATTCAAACACTTCACCATTTTTGGAAAATACGCTCCAAGTTTCCCTGCTATAATTATCAATAAATGTCAATACATACTCTGATCCTAAAAGAGACGGAGTTTGAATTGGACCTGGTCACATCACTATGAACCAAATTATGAGGAGTATTTGGTCTCCATGAAATATCTTGTGGAAATGTCTCCGAATGCTAGTCCTACATAGTACACCCTTCAAAAATTCCATCTTTTTGTAAAACCATTGGCAACTCGTGTGCCCATACCAAGCCTATGCATAAGTTTGAGAAATCGAGACGCCCCAAATTCTCATGCCATAACCTACTCACATCAATCATTTTTTCAATCGCATAAATTTATTCATATTTTGAAATAAATCACATAATTATACAAGCCATTATCAAATTTAATAGTTACAACCACTCTATAATTCTAATCCATGTGCCCAATCAATATAGAATTTCGTTGTATATTCTTGATTCTCTGTTTGAAAGACAAATAGTAAATTTGTTTCTAGTTCTGAAGCGAGCTTCACATTTTTGAACTTTGGTATACATCTCTGGTTCCTTTTACATGTAGAATGCTACTGTCACCTAAAAAATATATTTTCCTCAGTTCTATTTTTATTTGGCACCTCAAATAATTCTCAACTATGAGACATATGTTATGTAGCACTTGAATCTGTAATCCACTAATTTTTGGCACAACATCCTTTAACAATAGTAGTGCTAAGAGTATTTTCTTTAAAATCATTTTTATTTAAAGAATTTCCCATTTTTCATTCTACATATCTATTCCTTTTCCAACATTCACTAGCCTTATGACCATAATTTCTGCAAACACGACAATTTCCACTAAACCTAGGCTTATTCCACATATCACCAATACAATTACTCGTCTACAAAATAACTCAGCCTTGCATGGACCATTAGATTAGAGGAATCCAACGATGGAAAAAGGCCAAGACCTTCAATGAATAAAACATTCCATCCACAACGACTCAGAACATGGAAGAAACAATAAAGAGAATAACATGGAGAGAGAGAGAGAGAGAGAGAGAGAGAGAGAGAGAGAGAGAGAGAGAGAGAGAGAGAGAGAGAGAGCAAATAAAAAGTTACACTGTCTGAAATATCGTTGTATTTTCTATTTGATTCATATTTATAGGTAAATGCCATATCCCAACAATTTTTGTGTACACAAAAGTTACAATCCCATGTTTCATGCTTATTTATTGAGTTTGGTTGGATGGTTGGTTAGGCGATAATATTTCAATGAGACAATGTTGACAAAACATTATCTTCAACAATATGGTATGTTAAAAATTTGATAAAATATTCTAACTTTTCTTTAAAATATATAATCGGAGACACCAAACGCCATTGAAAGTTGAAATGAGTTTTGTATGTAGATAAATATGTATGATGTAAAACTAGAATTAACTGTCATGAAGTGGCCAAATCGCTATGGTAACATCTGTAAGGCTATAACCCAAGTTTGGAATTCAAACTTTAGATATATGTTGAAAACCTTAGGTTTTTAATTAATTTTATTTTCCCTATCTTTGTAACCCTTTAGAGCCAATAAAAAATCCGAGGAAAAATTTCACTTCAAAAGACTCAAAAGATACAAAACAAGAAATGTAGGAAATATATTAAAAAAATTCAAAACTCTATCCAAACTTAGATGATGTCAACTAATTTTGAATTCATTCACCCCTCATTAAGAGCAACGAGCCCCATTTATCCTAATTTATGTTTCAAGAGAGAAATAATTATTTTAACTTCAATTCTTGGTGATTCAATTTACTAGATGTGGTCATTACTTTCCCTAAGTTACCAACCACAATAGTGGAATTTATTGGTGCTTCACTTCATCGACCATTGATATCGAGGAGAAAATAAACATATTCTACATATGGTTGATTTAAGAGTCTAAACGGATGACAACGTAATAAGTAAACAATCATACCTAAATTATTAAGAGGTTAGACAAAAATATTTGAGTTGCAATTAGGGGTGCTTAGCTCTGTTGATTTTGTTTCAATTGATATGTGAATATTCTTTTTCTTGTTGTGATAAATGACTAGAATTGAGAATCTAATGATGATTCTACACCTTGAATCCTCTGGTTTAACTTGGATAGATTATGCAGGAGCATCCAAGGTAAACAAGCAATCCTATTTTAACAAAAATAATTATTTTCGTTTTTAAGTATTATTTGTCTATAAGTTTTTTATGTTCGTCTTGAGAGTTAGAGTTTGTGGATTCATACACATTTCTTAGAGGTGTACAAATACTATTGCATGTGGTAACACAAATGTAATTGGTTTTGGAACCTTTCTTTATGCACCTAGTAGCTACTGGTCCAAGCACACTCTCTACACCTCGTTGAATAATTTGATCTACCCAATAATGACCTCAGCATACCTTACACTTAGAAGTTGTTTAAATTGATTCTCTAGAGATGGTTCTTCATGTTTGTTATTTTACAAGGCATGTTGAATATAAGGATTCCTCACATATATCTTCTATATTCATCAAAATGGAGAAATCCTTCAACTTCCCAACATCAAAGTCAAATTATAGATTTTTCATATGATGGATCAAGATGCCTTAGGGACATGTGTCAAGTAGTCATTGGACAATTGGATTCTTGAAAATTGTTGTTAAATGTTGACATTTTGGAATTTGTGCTAGCATAGCCAACCCAATCGAAATGTAGATTGAAGGTTATGCCAAGGGGTAAACACATCACTCGGTATAAAGCATGGTATGCTACATAGAATGTTGAAAATATTCTGCCTAGCTACTAATTCACAACGAGGGATAAGCTATCTATTTGTAACAAAGCACCAAGTTTGGAGGTTCATCCTAATTCATGGGGGATTATAATGAGCTCTATTGAGACCTTGGTGTGTGTAAATACACCATCAGTTTCATTACAAAGCATCATTCCCCCAAGATCCCAAAATTGATGTCTAAGTAGTGTATTTTCTATAATTCATTTTCCCTCAAGTGCCCCTTTTATTGTTCCTAATTCTATAATTCAATTACGTGGTCTTCTGTGGATCCTTATGTTTTATTTTATTAAGGATGTATGTTATGTTTTAAATTTAGTTAGTTATATAGCCCGGTGTAACATAGAAATTGCAAAGCCTCGCAATTTCACATTAAATTTCAACCCTCTATGGTGTCCACTCATGTAGAGTGTTTCTAGGGCTGCTTGAGCCTAACCTTGGCCTATTTGTCTACTCACCAAGGTTTGCCAAGTTCTATATCACATTCACACTTCTCTTGCTATTTTGGAAACACGTTTTGAAATTATAATTTTTTTTCCAAGATGTGGGCCTAACGCGCAGACATCCATGTGATGCGCTAACGTCCCCATACTTCTCAAAGTTCAAACTATTTATTTCCCACCTAGTCACCTGATTTTGTTAGTGGTAATGCTCATTCTACAGGGAAATAACCTCTGTAAGCATACCTAACCGTTTGATTCTCTCTTCCTCAAATATAAAATCTCATTTTTGAAATCCTTCCTTATTCTTCTACTCACTCTTTGGGAACTCTCACTCAACTTTGGTGTTCACACAAACAACTCTTGTTTATCTATTGTTAGTTTTTGATGCTCTCCCTTGGTTGAAGCATCTCTCTCGCTCTTAGCTTGGTAGCTGTGCAAGCTCTCACAAGATATTAGTGTTGATTGCATATTGATTTTATCCTCAAGGAGCTTGTGGCCTCATCCATTATCTCAAAATTGGTAATATTATTTCATTGTGAAGAGATAGTATTGTTATTTCAATTAAATTGCATCTTCCATTATTTCCATTTTCAGCAAATCTATGGTGTAGAAAACCATGATCTTATTTTTCTTTACACACAAAAGGGTATTCTTCACCCCAGACTAGGGTTGATACTAATAGATTTTATTATTGTCACCTCTATTATTCTTCCTAGACACACTTAAGAAATAAGAACACAATCTTGTTTTTCAATATTGGCTATTGTGGAGGTGAAAAGACCAACATAAGGCCTTGACCTTAAGGCAAGCTCCCAAACAACCTGAACAAATTTTTCGTTTCCTTCTATTTTCAGATGATTTGAGGGGTTCGATTAAACGGAGGTTTTTTTCATCTTCTTCTCTTTGTTTCACTTCCTTATTTCTTGTTCTTATTATTTAAATTAGTTCCTTCGATTTATTTTATGATAGATTTTGTTATTTGGAATGTTGTTGGGTCTACTATGTGTTTTGTTGTGTAGACTGGATAATTGTTTAGACTAGAATGAAGGTCCGTGTTGAAGTTTTTCTTTATTTTTCTATCGTAGAGATGATAGCGTGATGTGTAGACATCCACACAATGCGTTGGTGCCAAGTTCTTGTTTCATTCCCCTCTTCATTTTTGAAACTATTTTTGTGATTTCATATTCTATTTTCCAAAATTTGTTGTTTTACCATCATCTCCTTATGCTTTAGCTTAGCCAAAATAGTCATTTTATAGGTGTAGAGAAATTATGGGATTTAGCTAGGGGCTATTTTTCTCTTCCTCTCTAGACTATAGCGAGATACTCTTCCTCTGAAGTTGGTGAGATCCTAGTGTAATATCATAAAAAAATGTTCTAGTTAGATGGCATTAGCATTTTAATTTGGAATCAAAATGTTCATATTACACTTGGGTATGAGCACCAAGATGATAGACAAAAGGTCCCCACATGTGCAATTTCAAGCGTATTGTCGTATGTGTAGCACTCACAAGATGTAACATGACCCCATGATGGCTTGCACATGCTTTTTCAAATGCATACATGATACCATCTAAACCAATCAAATCCATCATTTAGGCTTGGAAGAAATTTGATTTTTCCAAGCCCAAGGGTTGGACTAAAAATTTAGGGACCAAAATATGTGTTTTGTAGAAGGAAAG